>OX645060.1:139429157-141929157 GCA_951905685.1 Eumerus sabulonum | reverse complement strand
AACGAGGCCCCTTAGTAGCTCAGCAAAAAGGAGACGGGTATCGTCAGCCGCTCGACCGAAAGGATGCATACAACATTCATCATTCTACTGTAAGTTTACTTAAAGATTTTTCAAACTGTACTAGTATTTTTAAGATTTGTTCAAAGTTCTATCTAGTTATATAAAACTGTACTTGTATCTTTAAGAGTTTTTCTTTTCTAAATAATTGGATGAAACCGTACCATTAGTTTTAAGATCGCAAATAAATTATAGATAATAAACATCTAAGTATTTTCATTAACACAATTAGAACAAAACCCATTCCCGGTGAAATATAAGGATCTAGATAGATATTATTAATTTTTCTTACCTTGCATCTGAAATAATATTAAGAAAAGAAAAAAAATGTCTAACCCCAATCTTATCCGACCCCCGGTATTAAATGTACCGGCACCTAATCCCAACCAGGCCCAGCCCCAAGCAGGCAACCAAGTCAATCCTGATGAACCCCCTGTAGCACCTCCTGCCTTGCGATCCTTAATATCCTCCATAATCACTGAAAGACTACAAATTGAAGGGAAAAATATCATACAATCGATAATAAACTCGAATTCAGATCAGTTCTCGGGAACTGATCAAACTATCAATAACGATCAGCTAGGAAATCTCAATGAACTCGACAAAATCCCTGATGTTGTTAGGAGTTTGCGTGAATTCTCCGGTCAACCGGGAGAATTTAGCTCCTGGCGAAAAAGCGCAGAACGAATTTTAAAAATTTATGACACCATAAAAGGATCCCCAAAGTACTTCGGTATCATCAATGTTATTCGAAACAAAATTGTCGGTCATGCGGACCATGTCCTCGAATCCTATAATACCCCACTGGATTGGGATTGCATTGCCCGTTGTCTAACTCTGCATTATGCAGATAAACGAGACCTTGGAACGTTAGAATACCAGATGACGTCCTTGGTACAGGGTAACTCCTCAGTCCAGGAATTCTATCAAGAGGTATATTCACACCTCTCGTTGATTTTAAACAAGATTTCATGTATGGATATTGGTGGAGAAGCCTTAAATTTATTAATGCATACGTACCGAGACAAAGCCTTGGATACTTTCATACGAGGCTTAAAAGGTGATTTGCCCAGACTTCTCGGCATACGAGAACCCAGGAATTTGCCTGAAGCATTACACCTTTGTCTGAAGCTCGAAAACCAAAACTTCAGATCACAGTATGCAATGGCAACCCACAACAATACCAGAAGAGTACATCAACCACAGCCTCCTGTCCCACCTAGGCGTAATCCTCAAATAGCACAACCCCAGAATCGGCAGCACTATTTCCCAGAATTGTGGCACCAACCACGATGGACCGCTCCACATATCAACAATTTCGCCCCGAGACCTACGACTTCAAATAATTTTATTCCGAGGCCAATGTTTCCTCAAAGACCCCCACTACCATTCAGAAATAGTAATCAACAACAGATGAATCAAAGACACCAACAACCACCAGAACCGATGGACACTTCTACCATCAAGACGCACAACGTCAACTACATGAACAGGCCACAACAAAAGAATTGGCCACCTGCGCCTAAAAGAACCATTGCACCGCCATCACGGCAGATTCATCCGTCAAAAATACAGCGGAATTTTCACTTAAACACCGAAGTGGAAATAGGATCTGAAGACCTAAACAATTACGAACAGGCAATACAACACGAAAATGACCAACAAGAAGAGACACTACAAGAGTATACGGACTCACTAACGCAACAGTACGGAGACGAACCCCAAGAATTCAACGACATCCATTTTTTAGACTAAGCTGTTCCTCTCTTCCTTATTTCGAATGTCGAACGAAGAGTGGAAAAATACTAACATTTCTAATTGACACTGGGTCGAATAAAAATTACATTCAACCCAGCCTAGTCTCAAATCCCTTACCTAATGAAAATCCTTTTTACGCTAATTCCCTAGGAGGAAACGTTAAAGTTAGTGAACATACCTTCCTTAACCTTTTCGGCTTAGATATCAAAATTAAATTTTTCTTAATGCCCCAACTAAAATCTTTCCACGGAATTCTTGGCAATGACAGCCTCAAAGACCTTTCAGCAGTCATTCATGTCAAGGACAATTATATGTTGGTAAACGGTTCCGTAAAGGTAAGAATCAAACAACTTACCGCACAGGCTGTAAATAACATCAACATCCGTACCAATCACATGACTAGCCAACAGAAAACCGAAATTCAAGCTATTGTAAACGAATTTCCCCAACTATTTGACGATCCCAACAGCAAACTTACTTGCACAACTGTCGTTAAAGGAGAAATAAGGACAACCACAAGCACTCCCGTATATTCAAAATTCTATCCCTACCCCATGGCACTCAAGGAGGAAGTCGAAAATCAAGTACAAGGCCTCCTAGAGGATGGCATAATAAGACGTTCAAGATCGCCTTACAATTCACCCGTGTGGATTGTTCCCAAAAAGGCAGATGCTTCCGGAAATAAGAAATTCAGACTAGTGATAGATTACCGCAAGCTTAATACCGTTACCATCGCTGACCGCTACCCAATTCCAGAAATAAACGAAGTCTTAGCCAATTTGGGTAAGAACAATTGGTTCACGGTCATTGATTTAAAAAGTGGGTTTCACCAGATTCCTCTAAGGGAATCGGATATGGAAAAAACCGCCTTTTCGATCAACAACGGTAAATATGAGTTTACAAGGTTACCGTTTGGCCTAAAGAATGCGCCCGCAATCTTCCAGAGGGCCCTAGATGACATTCTTCGCGACCATATTGGCAGAATCTGTTACGTTTATATTGATGATATAATCATCTTTAGCCCCGACGAAGAAATGCACCTTAAAAACATACGTAAGGTTTTCGAAACGTTGAATAATGCCAATATGAAAGTTCAGCTCGATAAATGTGAATTCTACAAACAAGAAGTGGAATTCTTAGGATTCATTGTTTCTTCAAAAGGAATTAAAACCAATCCGGAAAAGGTAAAGGCAATAAAGAATTTTTCACCTCCAAAAACTTTGAAAGAATTAAGATCTTTCCTTGGTCTGTCAGGGTATTATCGGAGATTCATCCGAGATTACGCAAGACTTGCAAAACCCCTGACATCCCTTTTAAGGGGGGAGGATGGACGTTTGTCCAAAAATCTTTCTAGCAAAAAAGCTATACATCTTAACGATGATGCCCAAGAAGCCTTTGAGAAAATAAAACAATCACTAGTATCTGATGATACAATCTTGACCTATCCAGACTTCAAAAAACCCTTCGAGCTAACAACAGACGCGTCGAACTATGCCATAGGCGCTGTCCTGTCGCAGGAAAACAAGCCAATCACTTTCATCTCAAGAACCTTGAGTAAAACAGAAGAGAATTATGCCGCTAATGAGAAGGAGATGCTGGCCATTATTTGGGCTTTAAACTCCCTCAGGAATTACCTATACGGTTCGGCGAAGGTTCTCATCTATACGGATCACCAACCCTTAACTCATGCCCTTAGCAGCAAAAACAATAATGCAAAGCTAAAGCGATGGAAAGCGTCACTAGAGGAGTACAATTATGAGCTTAAGTACAAGCCAGGAAGGAGTAATGTGGTAGCTGACGCCCTGTCAAGACCACCTCAGCATACTCAAGTTAATTCCTTGACTCCAACCATTCATAGTGACGAAAGTTCATCCCACGGTCTAATCTACAGCATCGACTCCCCCATAAACTGTTTTAAGAATCAGATTTTCCTCCAAGAAGGCACACCCCATAGCGAAACCTTTGAAATTGTCTTCCCAACTTACCATAGACATATTATTACTTCACCATTTTATAACGAGGCCATGTTAATTGAAATCCTAAAAAAACGCCTAAACCCAACAGTCACAAATTGCATTAAAACAGCCGAAAATATAATGGGAATGATTCAAAATATTTACAAAACACACTTTAGTGCTTATCGAGTACGCTTTACACAAAAACAGGTCCAGGACGTTAAGAGCGAAGAAGAACAAGATAACATTGTAATCCAGACCCATAATCGCGCTCATAGAAACGACAGGGAAAACAAAATTCAAATATTGGAAAAATACTATTTTCCCGGAATGTCAAAAAAAGTTAAAAAAATAACTAAACTCTGCTCAATCTGTAAACAAAGCAAATATGATCGCCATCCAAATAAAGTCCAAATCCAGTCCACCCCAATCCCGAAATATCCAGGCGAAATCATACACATCGACATTTTCTCTACAGAAGGGAAATTGGTTCTCACGGCCATAGACAAATTTTCCAAATACGCACTCGTGAAAATCTTAAAATCTAAAGCTGTAGAAGAAATAAGGCAGCCGCTAAGAGAAATCATTTTTGGCTACGGTATACCAAAAGTCGTCGTGTTTGATAACGAAAAATCTTTTAACTCATCCTCAATCACTTTTATGTTAGAAAACGAACTTGGAATCCAAGTATTCACTACACCTCCCTATACAAGTACATCGAATGGCCAAGTAGAGAGATTTCATTCAACACTCGGCGAAATCATGCGATGTTTGAAATCCGAAAAAATCCATAACTCCTTCACGGAACTTCTGGAAGCAGCCGTTAATGCATATAATTTCTCAATTCACTCGGTTACAAACCAAAAACCCGTCGATATATTCTTTAGTAGAAATATTAGTACGGATCCCGTAGATATTAGTAAAGCACATTTAGAGAATGCGAATAAATTAAAACTAAAACAAGATACCGACTTAGCTTATCACAATAAGAATAGACCTTCAACTAAAAGTTATTCCCCAGGCGATATTATTTACATAAAAGTCAATAAAAGATTAGGTTCGAAACTATCAGCAAAATACAAAAAAGATAAAGTAAAAGAAGATAGATCAACAACCATTGTAACTGAATCCGGAAAAATCGTACATAAGTCTAATATTAGAAACTAAATAAAACTATCCCTTCCCTTCCTTCATACCCCACAGATGGCTAACAACCAGTCGAGGAGATGTAAATATTCTCGACTATTCCAACTCCCCTATTATCATCCTTAATAATGGTTTGGCGAAAATTGCAGAGGGCAATATCAAGTTTATCCACACCATCGATATAACTCCATACGAAAAATTCGTATCGGAAACACTCCACAGCATCCAAAACCATGTCCCCAAGACGAATCCTTTCTTTTCCTTACTACACCATGACATCGAACAGATCAAAAACCTAATAGAAAACATTAAAATTAAAAGAACCAAAAGATCCTTAAATTTCATCGGCACAGGATGGAAATGGATAGCGGGTACACCCGACCACGAGGACTTTGAGATTCTTACAAACAAAATAAATAATGTAATCAGTAACAATAATGACCAAATTATGATCAATGATCAATACAAAGAAAAAATAAATATTTTAATAAAAACTACAAACGATATTGTAAACAATCTAAAGAGAGAAAGTACGATAGAATACCAATTTAATGTAATATTATTATATAAGATAAAATTAATAAAGGAAGAATTAGTAAATATTATATACGCAGTAGAATTGGCCAAAGCCAATATTATAAACTCTAATATTTTATCCAAGAAGGAACTAGATGTTATAATTAATACTATTGATAAAGATGTTTTACCATTTTCAAACATAGAGCAAGCACTCAAATTTGCAGACGTAAAAATTGCTTCAAACTCAAGTACCCTACTTTATATAATTAATATACCCAAGACAAAAAAAGAAATGTATGAACAATTAAAATTAATTCCAATTAAGAATAACAATGGATTAATAAATAAGATAAGAAATAGGAATGTTTTAAAAAATGATAACAATGTTTACGGAATAACAGATAATTGTAAAAGAATTGATGAAATTTCATTATGTAAAAGATCAAGTATCATAGATATAAGTAACGATAAGTGTATAATAGGTTTAATAGAAAATAGGAACGCAACATGCAGTGCAACCAACAGCCAACACATTCCCCAAGTGGAAGAGATATCAGCAGGACTCATCATACTCAACCAGTTCAACGGAACGATAGAGGTCCACAATAAAACCCAAGTATTAAAAGGAACGTATGTCATCAAGTTCATCAATGATACAATAACCATCAACGATCAACAGTATGTGTCACAGGAATTAGTACGCATCCAAGCCTTACCACCTACACTTCATCCCGCATCTGAAAACTCAGCCGTAGAAGAAGTTCTTTCATTGGAACTAATGAAGGAACTACATATAAGAAACATGCAACACCTTACCAAAATTGAAATAGAAAAAGACAGGCACCAGATAGCAACATACACCATTCTCGCAATAGCATTTTTTGCAATAGTTATAACGGGATACCATAGAAGACGTGCAGCAGCCCAAGTTAATCCAGCACCAGCACCACCTGCGGTTGCAATAACAAGCCAAAGCGACATCTGTTATCCAGCACCCCCTCGGAGATATCCTAACATTTACAACATCCCGCTCGCATAAAATCGCGAGGACGCATCATTCTAAGGAGGGAGGAGTTAACACCGAAAAAATTATATTCCCACAAAACATACGTTCCCACAATACATGATGTCCCCATCTACGGAATAAGCTGACGCACTGTCTGGGCGATATGACACCGCTACATTCCATCACGTACGGCAGGTGTAATAGGAGTTCACCTGTGGGAACATTCCGCAACTGGACGAACTGCATTGCACTAGCCATAGTATTTAGGGTATAAATAAGTTTGAATTTTTGTTAGTTTAAGTTCAGATTTTATCAGACGGGGAACTTCTGCCCGCTAATAAAATGTTTTTTAAAAACCCAAAAAATATATAAATAGTTTAATTTGTATGTATGCATTCAGGTCCGGACATGGACATGGTTTGCTAGTTCCATATCGGTGCGATAATACATTTAGTTCCGGACATGGACATGTTTTTGCTAGTTCCATATCGGTGCGAGTATACATTTAGTATTTTAAAACGGGTAGAGATTAAAGTGCATACTGAGATGGAATAATTATCTTATAACCCCATTTAGATAATGTTTCAAATATATTGAATGGTCTTTCCAACAAAGCTGTTGGTCCAATGTAACACCTAAATATTTAAAACTGTCCACGTGTTCAATCAAGAAGCAATTTTCAAACATTCTTGATTGTTGAATACTATATCTTCAAAACAAATCGATTACACAATGGTGCATGATAATATAAGGGAAGGTCTCTGAAAACTCTACCATTGATATTAAATATCATGTACTTCGTTTTGTTGCTAATTATTAGTTTATGATAATTAAACCATCTCCTTAACATATCTAGGTCATTATTAACATCTGCAAAACTATCAATTAAGTTAGTGTTTGAGTGGAAAAGAGATGTTTCATCAGCAAAGGCAGTTATTTTGCCATTAAAAGGTTGTAAGAAAATCGAATTAACATAAATTAGAAAAAGGATTGGGCCCAATACTGCTCCTTGGGAAACACCCATATTTAAGAAGTCTATAGAACTGTAAACATTCCTAATTTTCACAACTTGATAACGGTTGAATAAATAAGAAGAAAACCATTTATAAATGGAGCCTCTGAAACCCGCTTTGTAAAGTTCATCGAGTAGCAAAGTATGATTAACCATATCAAAGACCTTACTGATATCAACAAATAATGTTGATGGTGTTTGAGAAGTGTTTAGACTATTATACATACATTTCACCAGTCAATTTCAATAAAGCAGTTTCAGTCGATTTACCACGTCTAAACCCAAATTGGCAATCACTCAAAAAATGAGTATTTTCTAAAAATTACAACATTCTAGATTTTAACTCTCCGAAAATTGGGAATAAAATGTCACTGATTATGTATTTCTGTATATACTTAGACAGAATATAACAAATATATGTATAAATGGGGCTCCCATACAACAGACATGCTTTTTTTGCCGTTTTTATACATGATAGTACGGAACCCTTCGTGCGCGAGTCCGACTCGCACTTGGCCGGTTTTTTTTTTTTTCAGCTGACTCTACGTTTGTATGGCTAACTACATTGGCTGTGTCGTCAGCATACGCGTAAACTGTACTTTGTTTCAGAACTGATAGCAATTCATTAACATATACATATTATGAAAATAAGAGGAACCAACTTTGGTCCCTGTGGGACTCCAAACATGGTCATTTACTCTTTGTTATAGTTTTCCCTTATTTTCACTTTGTAGGGTCTTCTAATAAGTAGTTTTCGAACCACCTTGAAACGGAACCCCTTACACCAATTTTTTCTAGTTGTTTTAGAATATGTCTATGATTTAGTGTATCGAACGCTTTTTTAAAGTGGATAAACAGAACGATTATGTTATGATTTTTGTCAAGGCTACTGTTTATTCTGTTTGAGAAATCTCCTAGTAGTCGATATGCACTTTTCCCTTTTTGAAATCCATATTGATTTTTTTCTAGAATTTTGTATTTTTCAACGTAGTCGTATAGTTCGCTTGCTACTACCTCTTCTAATACTTTGTCTATGACAGAGAGTATTGAGATAGGTCTATAATTTATAAGGTAATTTTTCCGTCTTTATTAATTAACCGTACAATTGATGTTTTAACTGTCTTAGGGACTGTAGATTGTTCTAGGCTCATATTGACTAACTTTGTTATAACACTGGATAAGACCAGTGCATTATTTTTAAGATCTATTGGTCTAATTCCATCTATACCCGCTGATTTGTTATCCTTTAGGGCCTTAAGAATGTTTTTGACTTCACGTTCGTTGACATGTCCAACATACATAGATCGCTGTATGCTAGGTGTTGGACCAGTGAACGCTTTTTGCTGGCGGTTTTGACCCACATTAATGATATCTGAAGAAAGTTTATTTACGAATTTATGCGTTCACGCCCCAACGGAAGAAAAGGACGATCGACCCAAATAAGAATTCTACGATCTTCTAGACGGAACATATGCCCACAAAAATAGTTCTAGGAGATTTTAATGCAAAACTGGGCAAAGAGGACATACTTGAGTCGATCGTAGGAAAGCATAGCCTCCATGACACCACATCCGACAACGGACTTAGGCTAACCGATTTCCTAGCGGGGCGTAACCTCCTTGTAGCAAGCACGCGATTCCCCCATCTCGACCATCTCTCCCCCATCAATCGACCACCAACCAGATTGATCACATTGCGATCGACGCCAGACATTCCTCCAGTATTCTCGACGTACGAAACTTCCGAGGGACCAACATCGACTCGGACCACTACCTTGTTGTAGCCAAGGTACGCATGAGGATATTAAGAATGCTTAGGAGACGAGTAGAACTACGTAAGTTTGACGTCGGAAAGCTACAATCGCAAAAGACTGCCAGATTCTTAGCCGATCGTGTCTCGTCCAAGCTCTCTCAAAATCCGCCTACAGCAGCACAAACAATAGAGCAGGAATGGGCGCATCGCCAGAGCGCCGTCAGAGACGCTGCCTTAGAGGTGCTGGGTTTCAAACCGCCACCACCTAGAAACTCCTGGTTCGACGAACAATACGAACAATCCCATGAGGCAAAACAAGAGACATATAAAGCCATGCTGCAACGACGGACGAGAGCTGCTCGCGAAATCTATGAGCAGACGAGAAGAGAGGAACACACGCTTTTCAGAAGAAAGAAGAGAGAGCACGGAAAGCGTGAGTTCGAGGAAATGGAGAGATGCTTTCGCAGGAATGACGCCCGTAAGTTTTACAATAAGGTAAAACGAACATGCTATGGCTACAAAGCCAGAGCGGCGGCCTGGAGGGATGAACATGGAGAACTGGTAGTAGGGTCGCAGTCGATTCTGAGGATTTGGAAAGACAACTTCTGCAGACTGTATAACGGCGACGACAGACAAGATACCGCTGTCAGGCAGAACGATCCGTTCGTAATGGACGACGATGTAAGAGAATTCCGTCCACCCGACCTAGACGAAGTCAAAATAGCGATATCAGGACTTAAGTCTAATAAAGCGGCGGGCGCAGACGGCCTGTCAGCTGAGATTTTTAAGGCGGCTGCAGATGAGCTGGTAAGGTGCATACACCATCTCACTTGTAAGGTATGGTCGGAGGAAAGCGTGCCCGACGAATGGAATCTCAGCATCGTTTGCCCGGTCCATAAGAATGGAGACCCTTATAACTGCGCCAACTATAGGGGAATACGTCTCCTTAACATCGCATGTAAGATCTTCTCTGCCATATTGTGTGAACGCCTGACACCGTTTGTGGATAACCTGATCGGCTCTTATCAGTGTGGTTTCAGGCCAGGTAAATCGACAATAGACCAAATATTTACGCTACGGCAGATCTTGGAGAGGACCAGGAATCGACACTCACCACCTTTTCGTCGATTCCAAGGCTGCATATGACAGCGTATATGGAGATGAGCTATACAAAACCATGTCTAGTTTTAACATCCCTGCCAAACTCGTCCGACTGTGCAGGTTGACAATGGAGAATTATCGCTGCTCCATTAAGGTCAGCTATGAGCACACCGAGACCTTTGATGTTATAAAAGGATTTAGGCAAGGTGACGCACTGTCGTGCAACTTTTTCAACATTGTGCTTGAAAATATCGTGCAAGAGTCACTGGCCAACACAAGAGGTACGATTTATTTCAAGTCTTCGCAATTGCTTGCGTACGTCGACGACATTGACGTGATTGGGCGGACACAGCGAGACGTCAATGAGGCCTTTGTAAGCATTTGTACATGGGTCTCAAGGTTAATGAGGGTAAAACCAAATATTGTATTGGCCAGAACGTCACCATGGGCGGATATAGCTTTGAAGTGCCGCACGCAGGTGGAAGGGGACCTTAACCAACTAGGCGTGCGGCGCTGGTAACAGCTGGCCAAAGACCGTGCCAGCTGGAGACGCTTGTTGGTTGAGGCCCAGGTTCACCACGGACTGTAGCGCCACCTAAGTAGCTAAGTAAGTAATCAGTAGCTACCAGAACGGCTTCCGGCCCAGCAAGTCGAGTATAGACCAAATATTAACACTTCGACAAATCCTGGAAAAGACCAGCGAGTTTCAAATCGTTACACACTATTTTTTATCGACTTTGAAGCCGCGTAGGACAGCATTCATTGCACAGAATTGTTTGATTCGATGGCCGAATTCGGAATCCCAGCAAAACTGATCCAGCTGTTTCCCGCCACGCTAAAAAATACGCCTTGCACCGCGCAGTTCGGTTCTAGGACATCTGAACCGTTTGGAACATGCAGCGGATTTCGGCAAGGGAGTTTGTCTACCTGGTGGCAAACGTAAGCTCCACAAACGACACCACAACCTGAGTCAAAACTCCTCACTCGAAGAACCAAAGTCATGCTTTACAAAACGCTTTTACTGCCAGTCTTGCTATACGGAGCCGAAAGCTGGGCGATAAGCAGGACGGCGGAGTTGATTTTGGGTTCTTTCGAAAAAAAATGTCTGCGCTGGATATTTGATCCTGTCTATGAGGACGGTGAATGACAGAGGAGAAGACAGAACCCCGAACTCTACGAGCTGCACAAAGATTTGGATGCAGTCCGGAAGGCAAAGATCCGTCGACTACATTGAGACAGCTAAGACGGTCTTTGACTTCGAGCCTCCTGGTTCGAGAAGAAGAGGAAGACCGAACCTCGGGTATAAAGACCAAGTAATCGCGGATATAAGACATCCTGGTCTTGATTGCTGGAAGCAGTCTGCCCGGGATCGTCAAGAACGGAAGGCAACTATAGCTCAGGCTCAGATCCTCCATGGATTGCCGGCCTGATAAGTAAGATACCAGCGATGCAGAATAAATACAATTACCGTCCTTACTCCTTCTCAAATTACGACAAATTAGTTTGTTTAATTTTAACTTTATTCATATTACATTGCATATGTGTATGTACAAGAAAGAAACGTTTTGTAGAAAGATTTAAAAATTAATAATACGTTTCTTGTTCTATAAATCCACCTGGATATTTTCGCAAAAAATACTTTCGTGATTCGTCATAGACAAAGATAAGGCAACTAAAGGGTAAAGCCGGAAACCACCACCTAAACTTGATTGCATATGTCTTAAAAGCCACTTCCGTACCCGGAGTGTAGCATAGAATTGCAGCCAATATAGTCTCGAAGGCCAACGACATATTTAAAATTTTATTGGACATGCCCTGTTGAAAGATTGAGTTTCGTCTGGTTTTACAAATAAGCAAATCCGCCCACTGAGCAATTACAATTGCCACAAAGTATGAGGTCTGGCATGTGTACTCAAGCAACTTACGGTCTCTATACGTCCACTCTTGGCCGTATGAATCTTCCAAGTCATTGATGCGCTTTGAATCCCACTGTTTACGAATATGAATCAACTTCGGTGGTAGAAAACCATTTTCACCCATGACCACGAAATATGAAAAGAAACCAGCCGAGGCTTGAATGATACCAATCTGTCCGTAAGTCATTGCAATAAGTCGTCGGTTGACAAGTTTATCGAGCTCGGGATCTCGGGGCTTACGTTTCATGATATCACTTTCTGGTCTCTCGTACGCCAAAGAAATAGCCGGCATCAGATCAGTTCCAAGATCGACACACAGAATTGTAATGGTTCCAAGTGGAAGAGGAATGCCTATTATGACGTTCATTAAGAATGGTATGAGCTCAGGAACATTCGAGGTTAGCGTGTATGCGATGGACTTCTTTAAGTTGTCGAAAATCAAACGGCCCTCTTCGACACCGAACACAATAGATGCAAAGTTATCATCGAGCAAAATCATATCAGCTGCTTCCTTAGATACATCAGATCCGGTTATACCCATTGCAATGCCTATGTCTGCCTTCTTTAATGCTGGCGAGTCGTTTACGCCGTCTCCGGTCACAGCCACAATTGCCTTCGTACGCTGCACACCTTCGACGATGGTTAGTTTTTGTTGTGGTGAGGTTCGTGCAAAAACTATTTCATTGTGATTCTTAAGTACATCGTCCAGATCAGCAGGTGACATCGTTTTTAAAGTTGTTCCATGCACTACAATGGCATTTGCATCTCGCGGATTTACTTCACTAACGTCAACTTCTAGCCGGCGAGCAATATCTTCAACGGTTTCACTTTCCTCAGAGATAATGCCTACTTTTTTGGCAATAGCTTTCGCAGTAACCGGATGGTCCCCGGTTACCATGATTACTTTGATTCCAGCCGAACGGCATTTAGCTACGGCCAGCGATACTGTAGCTCTTGGGGGATCAATCATCGATACAAGACCAACAAAGCGCAGATTATTAATCGGGAAATTAATATTTTCCGTGTCGAATTTGAATCCGATGGGAAATTTCTCCAGCGGCAGAAGGCAATCAGCAAAACCAAGAACACGCTCACCCATTTCACCGAAATAATCAAAGGCTTCTTGGAAACTTTCTTGGAATTTCTTATCAAACGATTTGTCCACACCGTTTATTAGAGTAGTTGAACACATGTCTGCAATCCTTTCCGGAGCACCTTTTATAACCAACACATACTGCTTTATTTTCAATACACTGTCTGTGGTCTCGTGTATCGAAAGCTGATACTTATTAGTTGAGTTGAATGGAATTTCAGCAACCTTTGGATTTTGCTCTCGAAACTGCTTCACATTACCATACTCCAGTTCGAAGCATTTTAATATTGCCGCTTCAGATGCATCTCCAAGTACTTCGCGTCTCAGAATAGGAACTTTCTCGTTCTGGTCTTTAAACTCAGCACGACTGCAAAGCATTGCAGCACGAGCTAGAGCGTTGAAGTCAGTTGGATACTGAACCACAGATTTAGGTGAGCGTAATTCATTAGTATCTATATTGATTGCCTGACCGGTATACCACATATGTGCTACGGTCATTCGATTTTGCGTCAGAGTGCCCGTCTTATCCGAGCATATTGTCGACGTGGAGCCGAGTGTCTCAACCGCCTCGAGGTTCTTAACCAAACAATTCTTCATTGCCATGCGCTTAGCTGTCAGTGCTAAGCTGACTGTGACCGTTGCCAGTAGACCTTCGGGTACGTTAGCCACGATGATGGCAATCAGGAAAATGATTGCTTCCAACCACTCATAGCCGAGAGACAAGGTTATGCAAAAGAACACTGTACCGATGACAACAGCTACTACGGTTATTAGATTGATGAAATGCGAAATTTCCCGAGACATTGGTGTATCCAGCTTGACTAACCCCGAAGCCAACCCAGCTATGCGACCCATGGCAGAGTTGTCACCACAAGCAATAACAATTCCTCTCGCTGTACCCTCAATCGCATTGGTCGAGAAGAATGCAAGGTTCTTGGTTTCCAAAGGGTCATCGTGCGTAAGATATGGCACGCGTGTCTGAGGCTCAGATTCACCGGTTAACGAAGAATTATCAATCTTGAAACCTTGGGCTGCAATGATGCGTATATCCGCGGGAATACGGTCGCCTGCCGTCACCTCGACTACATCGCCGACAACCAACTCCTCAGCGGGAATAATCTTTATTACTCCATCACGGATAACACGCGCATGTTGTGGTACCAATTTCTTGAATGATTCCATAATTTTTGAGCTTTTCGACTCCTGATAATACGAAAAAAAACCAGTGAATATAACAACAAAAGCTAATACAATCCCCAAATACAAATTATCAGGATCTACGGTATTATCCTTCCTATACTGCACCGAATAGGCAATAAAACAGAGAGCCGATCCGGTCCAGAGGAGTAACGAGAATCCACCGCAAAGATGTCGAAGGAATTTAACCCATTCGGGGGTTTGTTTTGGTGGAGTTAGTGCATTCGGTCCATCACGAGCAAGAACTTTAGCTGCAAATTTCGACGTAAGTCCCTTCACGGGATCCGTGTTGAGGCGTTCACACAACTCTTTCACTGAAATCCTGTGGGCGTCTGTGTCCAGATCTTTCTTTAATTCCTCGAATGCATTTCTTGAAGCCCTAGTCTTTTTGGAAGGAGCCATATCGTAATATCGATATTGATCACGCGCGTCTAGAAAACGAATTAGTCACTTATTCGTTGTTGCTTGCACTGAATTCTGGCGGCTGGAGCAAGAAGTAGGGATAGTTTCGCGGCCATTTGGGTTGCTACGATTCGGCATCACCTTAATCGCAAAGTGATTGCAGTTTTTTTTAAAAGAATTGTCACCGTAAGCTAATTGTAATAGACGATTTGCTTTGGATTCTTTTTTGAATTTTCTGTATTAGGTGTTACTATCCAACTATGTATTGCCAGGCTACCTTGATGATGGAATTCATAAAAGTGAAATTAACTAGCCGTGAGACAATTTTGAAAGAACTTCAGATATAATAGAACATTGATATTGGTAAAGGTGTTCGTTAGTAAAGGCGAAGAAGACAATTTATAAATAAAATTCAGTCGCATCTCTCGTTTATCTTCTATCACTATTATTACATTTGTCCATGTTGGTTGTTAAGTATTTACTATACCTAATATTAACGACAGAATATCGGTTGTTTTAATAAAACCAATTATATGTAGAGAGCACCGTGGCGCAGTGGGTGGTGTGTTGGCCTCTGACGCCGATGACATGGGATCGAATCCCAACACAGCCATGTCATCGAACGTGTTTTTCACGGTGTTTTTCCTCAGCGGGGTTCTGACAAAACCCCCTGTAGTAAAATTGTCATGAAAAGCTTCTCGAAATTCGCCGTTCGGAACCGGCAATAAACTGTAAGTCCCTTTCACCTATGGGAAAATAAAAAATCACACACAACATGGGTGATTGAGAGAAGCTCGGCTCAGGTTCTTCATGGACTGTAACGCCAACATACGTAAGTATGTAGTAGGTAGGTAGGTAGGTAATATGTAGCCTCCCCGAAGGGGGCGAATACACACCTTGTCCAGATAGGCCCCATTGTGCTGTGGGTCGACCCACTATTCATGGAACCATTTTGTACTTCTTACGAAATTAATAAGATCAGTTATCATTATCCGCTGAACGTAAGTCAGGTCGTTAGGTATTGTTTCCAATACCTGCGCCGGACAGGCGCAGAGCAGCTGTTGAATGGACTCAATCTCGTCTTCACAGCCCCTGCAGAAGTCATTCTAAACTTGCCCTAGTACTTGTGCATGACTGCCAATAAAACATTGACCAGCGATGACACCAACGATTATTCTGTCGTCGGTTCGTTTTAGGGAGATTAGTCTTGTGGTTTGTTGTCGGTGTCAGGTCGTGACCAGATGTACCCGGTGGTTAGGCGGGTATGTCCTTGGATCTATCTCACGTCAATCCCAGGACCATCTCAGCCGTGGCTTGATTTATTAGCTCTTATTTAATTGCTGCCAGCGGTCTAGATGAGAGGGAGCGAGCAACAAGAGCACAGCCACCGCAGTGGGTGGGCGTGGTGCAGTGGTAAACACCACTGACCGTCGAGCAGGTCTGTAGGTCTGTAGTTCAAAGCCGTTCCTTAGCCAAGAAAAAACAATTCCTGTAAGAAAAAAAAAAAATGCAACACAGCTGTTGTGAATGAGAAGTGATCAATCATACTGATGAAGGCATAACACTCACAGTATATGGTCATCATGATCATCATCATTTTTAGTGGCCCGCATGTTCCACTAAAAGAGTCGCGGGGGTAATGTGCGCACGCGGGTTCTCCAGGCCACTCGATCCTCCGCCATCGACTCTAACTCATCAGGAGCTATGCCCAAGCGCACCCAGGCGAGTTTTTGGACTTGGTCCAACCACCTCGTCCTGGGTCTGCCAAGCGGTCGCCTGCCTGATGGTATTGCATCCAAGGCACGCTTCGGAAGTCGTGATGATGGCGACATTCGTCTCACGTGACCAAACCATCGGAGCATAGCCCTTTCCGTTCGGAGAAGCAGCTGCTCAACATTAAGCTCCCCGCGCACTGCCGTGTTTCTCACCCTATCCCGACGAGTAATTCCCACAACAGCACGAAGAAAGCTCATTTCGGCAGCTTGTATTCGCGATCTTATTCCTTTGGTCAGTACCCAAATTTCATGACCATAGGTGAGAGTTGGAACCGCTAACTTGGCTTTGAGACCAAGCTCGGTCTTCCTGATTACAGATCTTCGAAGCTGTTTCAAAATTGACCCAGTTTGGCCAATCCTGCAGGAAAGCTCAATATTACTCCTCCCATCACTCGTGAAGAAGACCCCGAGATACTTAAACTTCTCGACCTGCTTCAATGGGACTCCACTAACATGTAGAGTGCATTGGACAAGTGTTCTGGAAATAACCATAGCCTCGGATTTGTCCACGTTAACCCTCATTCCAGCATCAGCACATACGGCCACAAACCTATCTAGCGCGCGCTGAAGTTCCATCTGGGAGGATGTGAGGACAACTAAGTCATCTACAAAACGAAGATGACTTATCCTCAACTCTCCCAATGTGAAACACTCCTCGCCTCGACTGCGCTGCAACATCCAGTCCATATATATAATGAAAAGGAGAGGTGACAAGACGCACCCTTGGCTTGGACTTCGCCAAGGTGAAAGGTATTGATTTACTACCGTTAACCTGAACGCAGCTACTACAGTTTGTGTTCATCCCCTATCTTGGATTCGCCCACAGCTCTAGAACGTGCCTCCAACACCTTAGCGTAGACCTTACCGGGGACACTTAAAAGAGATATGCCCCTATAGTTGGAGCACTCTTTTATATCCCCCTTTTTGAAAAGAAGAACAATCACCCCAATCGCTAGGTGTCTCACCGTATTCCCAGGCCACCTTATGACACGACAGAGCCATAATACTCCCTCTCTACCCATTGCCTTAAGCATTTCTGGCCGAATTTCATCCACACGGGCGGATTTGCTAGCTTTTAGCGATTCAATCGCTAAAAATACTTCCTCCACCGTTGGGCTATTCTCCGCCACACGCAATACTATAGATCTGTCCCCCTCAGTGCCCTGTTCGGGATTGAGCAGCTCCGAAAAGTGCTCGCTCCACCTGCATAAGATGTCCATCTCATTGAAAAGGAACACACCATCTTTGGATTTAACTTCTTCGATGATGTTGAATTTCCTTCCTCTGAGCCGGCGAATGGTTTGCCAGAACACTTTTTTCGCAGATCTATGGTCGGCTTCCAACTTCTCGCCGAACTCCTTCCAGGACTGCTCTTTCGCTGCTCGCACAGCAATTTTGCAAGTTCTTCGCGCCACAGTGTATCGGTCACGAGAAGCAGAGTCCCCCAAGAGAATCCAGTCTCTGTAGGCCTTCTTCTTCTCTCCGATGGCTTCTTGAACTCCGGGTGTTTTAAACCACGTAGTTCTTTTCTCACCATCAGCCGCCACACCAAGCCACTTTTCTCCACAAACATCACGTGCAGAGGCAATGACAGCTGTTGAAAATAGTCGCCATTCTTCCTCTACATGCGATGGAACAGTTGGAATTTGCTCAAACCTTTCGGATATGTGTCGTGCGAAGTGTTGCCGCACCTCACTGCTCTGTAGTTTCTCCCACAGTATGCGTGTAACCACTCTTGGTTTCCGCCTTGGCAGACGAGGTACTCTATCAGGAAGGTACAGCTTACACAATACCAGGTGATGATCAGTTGACAGTTCAGCCCCTCTCAACACACGAACGTCACAAACCATCCGTTTCACACACGAAGGTACCACAAAGAAATCTATCAACGATTTCTGTTGAAGACTCCGGCGATACCACGTATATTTATGAATGTCTTTGTGCGGAAAGAAGGTGTTCATAATGGATATTCCATTTGCACAGCAAAAATCCAACAACCTCTCTCCGTTCGCGTTTTGATGAGGATCACCGTTCCTCCCAATCACACTCCCTCGTGTCGTTACATCCACACCCACGTGGGCGTCGGAGTCACCCATCAGGATATAGGAATCCATCTCAACCCCCCTATCAAGGGCCGCATTAATTTCATCCAGGAAAGTCGCATACTCAGACTCTAGATTCGGTGCATACACCTGCACCAGAGCCAAAGTTGATATTTCAAATTTGAGTTTTTAGATCGCGACTCTCCCTCCTAATGGTATCTACTCCAATACCCTGTCTGCCAGCCTGGGACTTATGAGTATCCCCACTCCCGCCTGAAGTACGGTTTTCCGGAGTGGAACATTCAAAGATTTTGTTTACAAAAGCCGTTCCTGTCATTGTCTTTTACTCCTCCGATTGTCGCTGTTGTTCTTGCGCTAGTTGTTTGATTACCACATTCTGCTGTTCGATATCGGCACATAAAAGGTTAAGTTTCGTTCACTATTTTTTCGAGATTTTCCGATAATTGCTCTGCCATTTCGAGTTGACGATCCCACTTCTAACACCAGTGTTATGTTTTTTAGGGATCAGGTTGTGATGGCAGAGAAAATCGTGGATTCAAAATAAAAAAAAAACTCCGAAATGAAAACGAAGTATATTTTTATTGGCAGCTTTTATTCACACACACCAAAGAGGAGAAGAACACACACCAGTGATCAAAATGGAAAACCAACAAGCATGTCACAGCATCTCTATTGCCCACTAGTCGGTCACCTGTCAAACAGCCATCGGTCCATTGGGACAATTTTCGCCGCCTCCATCTCAATACTCGCAAACGCCTCATTGACATCTCGCTGTGATCTACCTATTATGTCAATATCGTCGGCGTATGCAAGGAGTTGCGAGGATTTGAAATAGATTGTGCCTCTTGTATTGGCCAGTGATTTTTGCACAATCGCTTCCAATATGATGTTGAAGAAATCACACGACAGCGCATCGCCGTGCCTAAATCCTTTTTTGACATCAAAACTATCGGTAAGGTGTTCACCGATTCAGATGGAGCAGCGAGCATTCTCCAAAGTCATCCTGCATGTTAAGTGCCGGAATACGATCAGGCGTATTTCTCTGAAATAAACAAAAACACAAAGCAATTAACCCTTAAGTATCGATATACTAAGTATCGGAGTACGGTCGGACGTATTTCCATAACGTATATCGAACTAATAAACAAATCATTCAACACTTGCTTTTAAGAGCAGAAATACGACGAATCAATTGGCTCTTCTAAATGATGTCCTCAGCTAAGCCATCGCCGTCACAGAAATACGACGAATCAATTAACTCAACTAAGTGGCGTCCTCGGCCAAGCCATCACCGTCGTCACTCAACACATGCCGTAATGCCAGGGGACCACGGCCTGACCGATCATCGTGGGATGCTGTCCTTTGGATTGGATTTAGTTTCTAAGACCAGTTTGTAGTTAGAGTCAGAAGCAACCGGTTGTGCGGGTTACGTAATAAAGGCATCGTGCCCCAAAAAAATAAAAAGTTTTTTATTTCATTTTTTCACAACAAATGAAATTAATTGGCGCCCAACGTGGGGCACGATGTTAAAAATATAAACTAATTTAAAAGTAGTTAAATACAATTTTTTTTTTAATCAGAAAATTGTCGAGGTCTCGTTGACCACGGGGCAAAAAGACTCTGTAAGAAAAAAGAGATACTAATTTTCATTTGAAAATTTATGAAAATTTATGTGTTATCGCACAATTTAAATACGGTGAAGTATCTGGAACAAGTGCAAAAAAAAGGAGGGTTGAAACAAAAAGACGTTCGTGCTATAAACAAATTCAAGCAACCAAGAAAAGTAATAAATACAATAATAGATAATATATGTGAATCAAGTGATCACGATACCATAAATAAAACATTGAAAAACTTACAAAAAAGAACTAAATAGTGATATTGTGAGAGTGTGAAGCCGTGGAGCAGAATCATCCGAGTCATCCCCATCACCAACGGAACGAGTTCATCAGAATTCCAGTGAGTTATATTGTATATATATTGTATATGTATTATATATGTATTGCTATTGGGTTATCAGTTAATTGAAAATTGTAAAAGTGGATCAGTTAATTGAAAAATTCGAAAAAATGACTACTAACGATAATCTAAATGAATTGGTCGCAAGACTGATTACTCAAAATTTGAACTCAGTCAGGACGGAAGTCTTAAATCTAAAAAACCAATTGACGTTACTGACCGGACAGAGCAACGTGACAGAATACAAGGTCCAGACTATTGATGATAAAATCAAATGCGAGGAAAGCCTCGATGTTATAAAGTCATTGCCAGAATTTAGTGGCAAGCCGAACACTTATGTTAGCTGGCGGGAGGCTACTAGTAATTGTATGAGCCTATACACAAGGGGCAGCAAAAGATATTTCGCTGCACTCACCATTCTCCGAAATAAAATAACTTGTCATGCAAATGACATTCTGACAAATCATGGTACGATTCTGAATTACGAAGCTATAATTAGCCGTCTCGATTTCGCATTCGCGGACAAACGGCCAATACATGTAATAGAACAAGAAATGAGTATCCTTCGGCAGGGTACAGTGTCAGTTCTTGAATATTATAATTTAGTTAATAAAAAATTGACTCTTTTAATAAATAAAACAATAATGACCCATGGTAACCAATCCGATATTACAAAACAACTAAACGATAAAAATAGGCAAACAGCCTTAAGAGTGTTTATAACGGGTCTCCAACCCCCGTTATCAGACATACTATTCTCTCTCTCACCTACTGATCTTCCTAACGCTCTTGCAAAGGCCCAAGAGCTGGAATCTAACAACGTTCGTGCAAGATTCGCCTTTCAGTTTAACTCTGGAAGGAAAACGAACGATGTTAATCAAAACAATTTAAGGTTTGAAAGGAAAGTTTACAGACCACAACCAAGACCCGAACCAATGGATGTTGATCCGTGCACCTCCCATAATATACCAAAACCGGCATATAGGGAACAAAATCGATACAGGGCCAACCATTTTAATAACCCTAACCCTGTAAGACAATACGAAAATAATTTCAGAAAACATCCGCGGTCGTCTATGTGTAATAATACTATTCAGCCTCAAGCGAAGGCACAGAGAATTAACAACATTGCCGAGAACCATTTTTTAGGGAAACCTTCGGTCTCCCATACGTCTACCAATGGGACCGAGCAATAAATAAAAAACTCAAAATACTAATAGATACGGGTGCTACAGCTAGTTTCATTAAAGCTGGCATCTACAAATATAAAAATGAATTAGCAATTAAGAAAAGAGTTGAAACCATCAATGGTTTCACTATAATCAAATATTACCACTTTGTTCACATTTTTGGACAAAAACAATTATTTTATGAAGTCGAAAATTTGGAAGCAGACCTATTGTTGGGCTATAATTTTTTGAAAAAAATACAAGCCACAATTAACTTAGAAGAAGGCCTTTTACAATATGTAGGAGGAGAAGAAAAAATATTTGAAAATTATAGGAAGGTAGAAAACAAAATTAAAGCAAAGAAGAACGGAACTAAGCAGTGTGTTCTTTTAAAATACAAAAATGAAAGTTTGGGAAAGCGTCCTGAACAGGTTGTTAAACCAAAAAATACAAGTGAAGCTTGTAAGCAACGCGGTGTGGAAAGTTCTGACAATATTAAACATCAGAATAATGTTAGTATGAAACGTGTTGACAAATTGATGAACGCAAATAAAGTGTTCAATATGGAAGTCAGCTCCGGATACATATATCCTGAAGAAGCTGATGAAGAACGAACAATGCTTTATGAGAAAAGCTCTCTAGCATTCCCGGACAACTCTGGCTCAAACAAATGTAACTCAAACTCACCTAAAGCTAAATTTTCTGATGATCGGAAAAGAATCCGTCTGAGGAAAATAATTGAAAGGAAGGTAGATAAAATGCATTCCAAAATTGATACGCAACTGCCTTTTAGAACTGACGTGTTGGCCGAAATCAGAACGGAATCAGATGATCCGATATGGAGTCGTCAATACCCATACCCGTTCTCGGTCAACGCATTTGTTAATGACGAAATTGAAAAGATGTTAAGAAATAACATCATTAAACCCAGTAATAGCCCATATAATTCTCCGATATGGGTTGTTCCAAAAAAAGGAACCAATGTAGATGGTACTCCAAAACATAGACTTGTAATTGATTATAAGAAATTGAACGAGCAAACCATTCCGGATAGATATCCGATACCCGACACAAATATTATTCTTTCAAATTTGGGCAAATCAAAGTATTTCTCGACGATTGATTTGGAATCCGGGTTTCACCAAATCTTGATGCATCAAAGAGATATTGAGAAAACCGCTTTTTCCATTAATAATGGAAAATATGAATTTTTGCGGATGCCTTTTGGTCTGAAAAATGCCCCGAGTATTTTTCAAAGGGCAATGGACGATATTCTCCGTCCGTATATAGGTAAAATATGTTACGTCTATATTGACGATATTATTGTTTTTTCTGATACACTAGATCAACATTGTAACGATCTAGAAAATATTATTAATGTATTACACGAAGCAAACATGAAAATTTCCCTCGAGAAATCTGAGTTTTTTAAAACAGAAATCGAATTCTTGGGTTATATGATAGCTCATAAAACAATAACTACAGATCCCAAGAAAATTGAAACTATTGTAAATTATCCCATTCCAAAAACTCTAAGAGAGCTAAGAGGTTTCTTGGGAATGGCAGGTTACTATAGGAAATTTGTGCAGAACTTTGCAAAAATTGCTAAACCACTAACTATGCTAACTTCAGGAGATAATGGTAAAGTTTCTAAAAATAAGTCAAAAAATACTCCAGTTAAATTAAATGATGAGGAATTGTTAGCATTTAACAATTTGAAGAATGAGCTAACCGCTCGTATAGAGTTAACTCAGCCTGACTATAGTAAAAAATTTATTTTAAATACTGACGCGTCTAATACAGCAATAGGAGCGGTATTGTCACAAGATTCTAAGCCCATTACATTTATCTCAAAAACTCTGAACAAAACCGAACGTAATTACGCCACAAATGAAAGAGAGTTATATGCAATAGTTTGGTCTTTAAAAAATTTAAGAAATTATTTGTATGGAGTGACCAATCTAGAAATTCATACAGATCATCAACCATTGTCTTTTGCGATCTCAAATCGCAACCCCAATTCCAAAATGAAAAGGTGGCATGCTTTCATTGAAGAGTTCGCACCCAAAATAATTTATAAGCCCGGTGCTACAAACGTGGTAGCAGATGCCTTGTCAAGAATTGAAGTTAACAACATCACTGATGATGACGTTGAAGACGATTGGGATAGTAATACCCAACACTCTGCGCAAAGTAGTTATATTTCCTTCATAGAAGAAACGAAGAAACCACTGAATCAATTCAAACAACAATTATTAGTTTCGAAAAATAATTTCACCATCCATGAATCCATTCGCAATTTCGGAAACACTAGGCATATAATAGAATACGACACATTAGAAAATCTGTTAACTATTCTCAAAGAATATTTACAACCCAAATTGGTTACAGCAATACACTGTACACTAGAAGATTTATATGAAATTAAAAAATCCCTTAAGGAGACATTTAGCAATAAATTTCTCTACACGAGAAAATTTCCGATCGATGTTGCGAACGCTGACGACCAGTCAATGATCATCGAACAAACACATAATAGGGCTCATCGAAATTTTAATGAAAATATTAAACAAATAGAAGATATGTATTATTGGCCAAAGATGCGCCAACAACTTAAAGAATATAACCGTAGCTGCGAAATCTGTAATAAATATGATAGACATCCTCAAATGACACCGATCAAAGAAGCACCCATTCCAACAAAAGAAGGCGAATTGCTACACATAGATATATTTTATGCACAAAATTTGAAATTCATCACATGTGTGGACTCATACTCGAAATTTCTAGTATTGAAAAATATTGAAAATAAATTAAATCTGAACGAGAAGGTCTTAGAATTATTGCAGTCATTTCCAGAAGCAAAAAAAATTACTCTGGATAATGAACCAAGTTTAAGTACTCCACAATTTAAATCTTTAATGCAAAGAATAAATATTGAAACATACTACTGTGATCCTCGCCATAGTACCACTAACGGACAAGTAGAAAGAGTCCACTCAACTATTATAGAAATAGGTAGATGTTTAAAACAAGAATATAACATAGTCGATGACTTGGAAATTATGCTCAGAGCAGCACAACAATACAATTTAACAGTACATTCAGTAACAAAACAAAAGCCATATGACGTATTTTACAATAAAGTACGACATAACTGACTACACTAGAGAAAACTATGTATTAATTGAAAACGATGATTCCCTTATATACGAAAATTACGGTGACCTACTACACGTAACCAACTTGACTTATTATAATGATATCCTAGAAGAAGAGAAATCATTTGTTCGAAAAGAAAAAACAAAACCCCCTTCTACTCAATCAGATTTTTTGGAAATTGACATGGAAATAGGATTGGCGGAAACACTGCTTAGACAGCTATCCTATAAAAGATATAGAAGAGGCATAAATGAATTAGGAACAGTATGGAAGTGGATAACAGGAACTCCTGACCACGATGATTTTACATACGTAACGAACAAAATTAATGACCTAATTATTAATAACAATAAGCAGCATGCTACAAACTCAGAATTATTCAAGACAATAGAGAAATTGAGTACTTCAGTTAACAAGTTCATAGGGCATAATCGCGAAACATTTATGAGAAGACATAGGCTAAAACTCGTAATCAATGACCTACAAAATACTCTACAAACAATTACTTTAGCTAAAGCTTCTATCCTGAACCCGTCTATACTTCATTATACTGAAATTAAAGATATATTGCAACACGAATATAAGCAAATTCATATAACTGATCTACTTGATGTTTCTGATTTTAGAATAGTACAGAAAGAATCCCTAATAATCCTATACATTAAATACCCGTTGGTAATTAAAAAATGTAATTTATTCGAAGTTAAAGCAATTTCCCAAAAAGATGGAAAACTAATTGTACCAAACGAGATAATCAATTGTGAAAATAAATATTTTAATATCGAAACATGTAAAATAGAACTAAGCGATATATTTTGTAAAATAAATAATGAAACTAACTGCCTTACAGATATCTTGAATAAAAAACATACACAATGTAAGAAGGTAAAAGAGAAAAACAAACAAATAGATATAATTAAAGATGGTACCATATTAGTATCAGGTAATCATACCATCAATAATGTTAACCTCTCTGGAACATATCTAATAACTTTTAACGAAACCATAACCATTGATAATTGTACTTATGAAAACCCTAAAGGTAAAATGTATTACTATTTAAGACAACATTATTTTGATGAATTTGATATTATAGAATATGTTGAAAGTAACAATGAACACCTAAAATTTGATAATATAAACTTAATTGATGAAATAAGAAACGAGTATTCCGAAAGACCAACAATAAGTATAATATTGATAATTGTGATGGTTTTGATAATTGCAATAACTTTATATTTGCTATTTAAAATTATTAAATTTGTTAATACAAAGAAAAAAGAAAAAAATGCTAAAGATAATGAAAAACAATTTATCGAATTAAAAGAAAAAATAACAAATTTGATGAATCGGGACGATTCAATTAAGGAAGGGGGATGTTAAGTGCCGGAATACGATCAGGCGTATTTCTCTGAAATAAACAAAAACACAAAGCAATTAACCCTTAAGTATCGATATACTAAGTATCGGAGTACGGTCGGACGTATTTCCATAACGTACATATATCGAACTAATAAACAAATCATTCAACACTTGCTTTTAAGAGCAGAAATACGACGAATCAATTGGCTCTTCTAAATGATGTCCTCAGCTAAGCCATCGCCGTCACAGAAATACGACGAATCAATTAACTCAACTAAGTGGCGTCCTCGGCCAAGCCATCACCGTCGTCACTCAACACATGCCGTAATGCCAGGGGACCACGGCCTGACCGATCATCGTGGGATGCTGTCCTTTGGATTGGATTTAGTTTCTAAGACCAGTTTGTAGTTAGAGTCAGAAGCAACCGGTTGTGCGGGTTACGTAATAAAGGCATCGTGCCCCAAAAAAATAAAAAGTTTTTTATTTCATTTTTTCACAACAAATGAAATTAATTTGCATAGTCTGTCGAGTTTAGCAGGTATTTCAAAGGTAGACATAGCGTTGTAGAGCTCGTCTCTAATTACGCTGTCGTATGCGGCTTTGAAGTCGACAAATAGGTGGTGAGTGTCGACTTGACATTTATTGGTTTTTTTCCCATATACGGAAATTTAAAAGGCATCTAAGCTTTGGGGACGGTAGAAGAAACGCAACAATGATTTAGCACTACATTCAAAAATCTTTCATCTGAAACAAATGTTGGTCCTGAACGTGTTCCTCACGAGATTAGTTAGTTTTTGTCAACTTCCAGTAATTAAAAAACTATGTTCAATTGACAAAACTCTCCCTTTCTAGTAAACGTTGGTCATCCTCAGAATATATTTTTTTCTTTAAACAAGAATAGATATGTGTATACACATGTATGTACATCCCAGCGCACAGTTCTATCTATCCTGTAGGTTAGTTTGAATTTAATTAAAATAAAAAACAACAAACCAAAACAACGAAAACTATCTATAAGTATTTGTGTCAAGGGCGCATTGAACTTTCCCTCTCTTGCATTTTTTGGCCCCCACATTTTGGGGGCCCCCACAAAAAATGAGATCAAATAGGTTTTTCAATTTTTTAAGAATTTAAGTTGGCTAAATTTACGTGAAAGTGATACTCAGAGAAAAAGACATAATATTTCCACTTGATTTCCAATCGTATTCTATTAACACACGATATTCTAGGAATGTACCAGGAATGTTTCCAAAATATTCTTGGTACATTCCTAGAATATTGTGTGTCAATACGGTAAATTCTATCATCCTGTTATCAGTGTAAGATTGCACTGACTTGAAAAAAGCTGGTATTTTAGATTCGCTCACCTGCAAGGCGAACGTTTA
This sequence comes from Eumerus sabulonum, assembly GCA_951905685.1. Classification (NCBI taxonomy): domain Eukaryota; kingdom Metazoa; phylum Arthropoda; class Insecta; order Diptera; family Syrphidae; genus Eumerus; species Eumerus sabulonum. The sequence continues at coordinate 141,901,368 of OX645060.1, read as the reverse complement.
ACGTGATAATATTTCCATGGGGAATTATGTATCATACTAATCATACATATTATATATTACAGGAGTGCTCGAAATTGAATTGACAAGTTACATCAACATATGTATCAAGTGACAGGCACAAAAATATCCGAACGTACAAAAGTGGAGCGCAGAAGAGAAAAGCCATCCTTGGAAAAAATAAAAATAACGAAGAAATATTGGCGAGAACACCTAAGTTGAGCAGGTTTTTTACAGTAATGACTCCATCCAAGACAGAAGATGAAAATCATCAATACATTTCGGACACCAATGATAAACCGTTACCACATTCAGAAAAAACGTTCACAGAAGTAGCACGACAAGATCCTGACAATGAAGACATTACATCTGAAACATCAGAATCCGGTAAGAATAAAGAAGACGTCAATTTCAGGATTGACATAGGTCTCTGGACAAATCCACCTACTGAGGCGATGATTAATTTTTGGATCAAGCAGGGATCAACTGAGCTGCAGCATCATAATGAAAAAGACTTGACCGAATTCTCTGTACCTCAATCGCGAGATGTTGGATACAAGGACCGGAAATGCAGTGCGAGTATTTTTTATCGAACGCTACCGAACAAGGAACGACTCGATCGTTTTTGGCTTTGCTTCTCGCCTTCTACTGGCAAATTGTACTGCTACCTGTGCAAACTATTAGCAGAAGATCGGGGAAATTCGTTCATTACAGAAGGCTTTTGTGATTGGAAACACTCATCAGATTGTGTGACTGAACATGAAAAGTCAAAGCTCCATGTTGATTCAATTGTAGCGTGTGCGACACGCGCCAATCACATAGCGTGTGTTGACAAAGCGTTGCAGCAGCAGGTTTCTATTTTTACACTTTTAAAATATGTTTTTTTTTCGTGTTTTATGAAACAAGTTATATATTTTACAGATCACAGAAAAAGCTGCGTACTAGCGCGAAGTTTTTCGGAGAGTTGTCAGTACCATCAAATTCATCGCAGAACGAGGCTTAGCATTTCGTGGTTCCGAAGAAATTTAAGGCTCGCCAAACAATGGAAATTTTCTCGGAACGCTTGAACTACTCGCTCAATACGATCCGTTTTTGGCTGGTCATATTCAAGAACATGGAAATCGTGGACGAGGGCATGTGAATTATTTGTCTTCGACCATTTGCGAAGAACTAATAGCTTTGATGGGGAAAAAAGTACAGGCTGAAATAGTTGCTCATGTAAAAAAGGCCAAGTATTTCTCAGTATGTGTCGATTCCACCCCTGATGAAGCGCACATTGACCAATTGTCAGTGACCATCAGATATGTTGAGGATTTGGAGCCAGTTGAACGGTTCTTGACTTTTCTCCCCACTTGTGGCCACACGGGAACAGAAATGGCGGGCGCTCTTCTTCATTTCCTCCAGGAGCACGGCATTGATATTAAAGATTGTCGTGGCCAATCGTACGACACCGCACCAAATATGAGTGGCAAGTACAAAGGAATGCAGGCTAGAATACTTGAAGTAAATAGCAAAGCAGCTTACATGCCATGTTGTGCACATTCACTGAACCTTGTAGGCAAGGCAGCAGCTAGTGCATGCCCTGAGGCGGTTATTTTTTTCGATATCGTTGAAGAGTTGTACGTGTTTTTTACGGGTTCACCGGCACGATATAAAATTCTCAAAGAAAAATTGTCAGTTTTGAAAATATCTTATAGCCTCAAGAATTTAAGTAGTACTCGCTTTTCATGTCGTGCTGATGCTACTAAAGCGTTGAAAACTGGGTTTGTTCCTATTTCAGAAGCATTCATTTCAATACGAGATGACATTGAACAGAAAGACATCGTAAGAAACCAAGCTCGAGGTCTTGTAAAAAAAATAAGTCGATTTAAAACAGCTATATACATCGTATTTTGGAATGAGATTCTTGAAAGATTCGATTCTAGTAGCAAATCTTTACAAAATTCTACCATGACCATGAGAGTCGCTGTTGATTGCTTAGAATCTTTGAAATCTTTTGTGGAATCGAAAAGAGATGCTTTTGAAACTTACGAGGAAGCAGCAAAGACTTTTTCAAGGACTTGTGACTTTGAATCTGTCCGGGCCAGATCAAGTAACGTACGGTTGCAATACCTTGACTCTCAGGAGTGTCAGGTCTCAGCGGTACAACATTCAGCAAGATACAAATTTAGTATCAAAGCTTTTCTTCCAGTGATAGATAAATTGATGACCGCATTAAATGAAAAAATTTCATCTTATAAGTTTGTCGTGGCAAAATTCAATTTCATGGCTAGTTTACTCGATATGGAATCCAGTGAAATCGCGAAAAATGCTTCTAATCTTGTAGATACGTACTCTGAAGATTTGGAAGCAACTTTGGCAAACGAGCTTATACAGCTAAAAGAATTCGCTCATCTCCAAGAGAAAAAAGAAAATGAACCAGTTGAAATTTTTCTATATCGCATTGTTAAAAAAAAAATGGATTGCATTCGACGTTTTTTAATGCAGAAATCGTGTTGCGTTTGTACCTATCGATGATGGTGACTAATTGTACGAGCGTTTTCGAAAATGAAATTGATCAAAAGCCGACTTCGTTCGAGCATGGAAGAAGATCGACTGGTTCATTTGATACTTCTCAGTTCAGAAAGAGACATACTTCGTGAAATAACTTTTGATGATATTGTTAAGAATTTTACTAATGAAAAATGCCGTAAAAAGTCTTTTTAATATAAAAATTTGATAGTAAGTTTGTTTTTACTGTATACAGATGCAATTTGAAACAATTTACTTATGTTTTACTCTACTCTTCTATGCTGTATTAGATGACTAAGTTAAACTTGTGATAATAAATAAATAAGATGAATTGGAGACTTAATCTTATTGCATAATTTAAATAATTTCTGACCGCTAAAGGGCCCCCACACATTGATCGGCCCTGGGGCCCCACATCCTTAATCCGGCCCTGGTCAGTAGTCTCGGCATTGTCTTGCTCTCAACTAACTTTCCCTCTGCTCTCAAACATTTTTATTAGCCTCCCACTGACCCGATTACTAAATTTCTACCTCAACCACTGATGGAGTTTATATTGCCAACTTCCACAGCATGCCAGACTTACTCGTAATCTCACTGACAAACTTTGTTAAACGACTTAGTCTAGAAATTACCAAAAAAGCAGGAGAGTGAACAAGCGGATTGAATGAAAAAAGGAATAAACTACGCGAAAAAATAGATCAAGAACAAAACCCCAAGTTCAGCATGTTGAACAGATAATGTCGCAAACTTATTCCGGCAATTTCGTCTATACAAATAGATCATCATTGTCTAGGGAGTGTGCCCTGCTAACTCCTCGACTCCAGTCATCTTCGCCATTCATCTCATATTTGAATATACATAATTCAACTTGATACCCAAATCAGTAGGTACACAGATACAGCGCACCCAACCATCCATCGGTTTTTACGACTGCGGAGAAACAGACAGACTCCGTTGCTACCACCCTAAAACTGAAAGTTTCTTCTTTCAGTATAAATCAAACCGCCACCCGTTCGGCTTGGAACCAGAAATAACCTCCATCTGTATACAAGTATAATACCAAGATACTCTGGTAACAGTCGCTTGCCCTTTCTCCGGGTGCAGTCGTGTTAAAGCGAAAGGAAAACTCAATTCTCAAAGTTTGCTCTTCTCTGTTTCCGCTCCCAATGCCATTCCTATTTCCTTGTGCACAGTAGAGGAGTTGAACAAACGGAAAGGGCATGAACTTCCGCTTTACATTAATAACTGTATTCAGTTGTTGCGCGTTATCCTAAAATTATACAACCATTTATTTTAAACTTATCATGTTATTCACTTGGCTGGCTCACTCCTGTGTCGCCTCTGGGCTACAACTCCGACTCCAAATCCGATTGGCGAAGTAGTGAAACTTTGCCACGTTCTCAACAAGTGGTTTTGTCATCGATGCATGTCGCCAACTGCCTGGGTACGGTATCAACGTGCGTCGCCCCGACTGCCACCAATAGAGTGTTGGCAATTCAAGACTGGGGACTTGTCGTTATCCTTCTTTGCAGTCCTGTAACAAAAGTTTTAGTATATTTCTCTATGCATGCGAATACATGGTTATATTTGAATTGTGGGTGGGTCGAGTCCCCAACCGTTATGAGCTCTCTATGTAAATTGTTAAGCTCTAGGAATACACTCAACGAATCCAAGGCAGTATAAGTGAAAATTGGCAAAAAGGTCGTTTTGTTTTTTTGGTTAAATGGTTTTATATTGAATAAAGTTTGGAATACTTGTGTACGACCGAGCGGTACAGCATGCATTCGACCGTTCACGAAGCGGGTAGGCGAACTAGGGTATCATTGTACCAAAGTTTGGAGCTACATACATATATATGCGGCTGCTCAATTGAAATTAATTGCAACAAATTCATCGAGTGGGTTTGCGACTACCTAATTGGCAAAATTGGAAATTAGTAAAGTGCTTTTTGTTGTTTTGTTTCTTGTTTTTATTTCTGTGGCTGATAAGTTTGTTGAGTTTAAACGACGATGACTTCGTTTGGATTTTATTTTGCGCCCCCCTGCTTTATGAATAGGTAATTGACATTTTTGGTTTGGAATTCTGTTTTTTAGTTTGCCGTATTGGAGTAAACTTCAGTATTGAATTTCAGTAGAAATGCTATAACATTGCGACCATTGTGCCATCAGCCGATGTACATATACTCCGGTGCTTCAATAAATGCATTAAAGTCTAATTGAAGTACCTATTGATGTTCTTTTTTCTGAAATTTACTTCGATTATGTGTAAATGTCACACACGGCGATTCACTTATCGACATACTATCTGTAAAATTGCTGGAAGCAGCAAACAAGGGAAAATGTATAACATTGTAGGCTACTGCTACCAAACGACCCTCAAATCCGAACACCGAGAAAAAGAAGCTAATCGAGAACAGCGGACGAGAAGAAGAAGAAAGAAAAGAAAAGACGAGTACGAGTACGATCACGGTCGCGACAAGTTGATTCCTCAGGTTCCTTCTTTTGTAAGGCACTCTCATATTTTATAACTTTCCTTATTTTGCTCTAATTACTACTTACTTAGGTGGCGCTACAGTCCGTGGTGAACCTGGGCCTCAACTAATAAGCGTCTCCAGCTGGCACGGTCTTTGGCCAGCTGTTTCCAGCGCCGCACGCCTAGTTGGTTAAGATCCCCTTCCTCCTGTGTGCGCCAACGTTGATGCGGCAGTCCTCTGCCGCGCCTTCCTTCCGGGGTGGATTCGAAGACTCTTCGAGTCGAAGCTGTATTTTCCATGCGCTCTACATGGCCTAGCCACCTTTGACGCTGTATCCGTAGACGTCGTACCAGGCCGATGTCGCTGTACAACCCGTACAGTTCTTCGTTATATCTTCTCCTCCATATACGGTTTGAACAAACGGGACCGTAGATAGTGCGCAGAATTTTCCTCTCGAAACCACAAAGGGCATCTTCATCCGTTTTATTAAGGTCCAAGCCTCTGCGTCGAAAAGGAGGACTGGAATGATTAAGGTCTTATATAGTGTCACCTTGGTTTTCCGAGAGATGACTCTCCTTCCCAATTGCCTCCTGAGCCCAAAGAAACAGCGGTTGGCAAGAGTAATTCTGCGTTTTATCTCAGCGCTGGTGTTGTTGTCGCCGTTCATCAGTAAGCCAAGGTAGATTAATTCCTTGACCACTTCAAAGTTATATCCGCCCATGGTGACGATCTGGCCAATACATCGGTGTTGCCCGTCTCTTTTAAGTGAACGCAGATATTTGGCTTTACGCTCATTAACCTTAAGACCCATCTTAGCCGCTTCTACCTCAATGCATACAAAGGCCTCATTGACGTCCCGGTGTGTTCGCCCAATCACGTCAATGTCGTCTCGGCGTAAGCAAGCAATTGCTTAGACTTGAAATAAATCGTACCTCTTGTGTTGGCCAGTGACTCTTGCACGATCTTTTTAAGCACGATGTTGAAAAAGTTGCGTGACAGCAGGTCACCTTGCCTAAATCCTTTTTCAACATCAAAAGTCTCGGTTTGCGCATTACCAACCATAATGGAGCAGCGAGAATTCTCCATTAGCATCCTGCACAGTCGGATGAGTTTGGCAGGGATGTTAAAACTAGACATGGCTTTGTATAGCTCATCTCTATACACGCTGTCATATGCAGCTTTGAAATCGACGAAAAGGTGGTGAGTGTCGATTTGATATTCCTGGGTCTTCTCCAAGATCTGCCGTAGCGTAAATATTTGGTATATTGTGGATTTACATGGCCTGAAACCACACTGATAAGAGCCGATCAGGTTTCAGGCGTTCACACAATACGGCAGAGAGGAGACTTATTCCCCTATAGTTGGCGCAGTTATGGGGGTCTCCTTTTTTATGGACCGGGCAAACGATGCTGAGATTCCATTCGTCGGGCATGCTTTCCTCCGACCATACCTTGTAAATGAGATGGTGCATGCACCTTATCAGCTCATCTCCAGCCGCCTTAAGAAGCTCAGCAGACTGGCCGTCTGCGCCGGCGGCTTTATTAGACTTATGTCTTGATATCGCTAATTTGATTTCGTCTAGGTCGAGTGGATGGACTTCTCCTACATCGTCGTCCATTACGAATGGCTCGTTCTGCCTGACAGCGGTATCTTGTCTATCATCGCCGTTATACAGTCTGCAGAAGTGGTCTTTCCAAATCCTCAGCATCGACTGCGACCCTACTACCAGTTCTCCATTTTCATCCCTGCAGGCCGCCGCTCTGGCTTTGTAACCATGGCTCGTTCGTTTTACCTTATTGTAAAACTTACGGGCGTCATTCCTGCGGAAGCACCTCTCCATCTCCTCGATCTCACGCTTTCCGTGCTCTCTCTCTTCTCTCTCCTGAGAAGCGTGTGTTCCTCTCTTCTCTCCTGCTCATAGATTTCGCGAGCAGCTCTCGTCCGTCGTTGCAGCATGGCTTTATATGCCTCTTGTTTTGCCTAATGGGCTTGTTCACATTGTTCATCGAACCAGAGGTTTCTAGGTGGTGGCGGTTTGAAACCCAGCACCTCTGAGGCAGCGTCTCTGACGGCGCTCCAGCAATGCGCCTATTCCTGCTCTATTGTTTGTGCTGCTGTGGGCGGATTTTGAGAGAACTTGGAGGAGATACGATCGGCAAAGATTCTGGCAGTCTCTTGCGATTGCAGCTTTCCGACGTCAAACTTACGACTCCTAAGCATTCTTGGTATCCCCATGCGTACCTTGGCTACAACAAGGTAGTGGTCCGAGTCGAGAGTTGGCCCCCCGGAAGGTTCGTACGTCGAGGATAGTTAGTTAGTTAGAGAGGGTACATGGGTGGGACAAAGTCGCCTGATCACTGCGGCCACGAGTGGGCCTATTGTGATGTCTCCCACTTACAGTTCACCCAAGAATCCTGAGTTAGTAATAAAACTTAGTATGCTTGTGAGTGAGCAAGCAGCGATTTCTTCTGCTTCAAGATAATTCTTGCCTAAGTGACAATGACGTGTACTGACAAGGCAGTTACAGTGGCATAGTATGTGCTCTGCTGACTCTTCGTCTTCACTACACATTCTGCAAGTGTCATCGTGTATAATGCCCATCGTTTCGAAGTGTTTGTTGACTGAGCAGTGTCCAGTAAGAAAACCTGTGATTAGGCGAATCTGACTCCTCGAAAGCATGAGGAGTTATTTTGTTCTTCTGAGAGATGTAGTTGGGAGGAACAACTTGGCTTGTCTGCTACCTTTCGTTTGTAACCAGTAGTGATCCGTCGTGTTCCTTAACCAATTGTTTATGCAGCAGTTGGTGGTGCTGATGGGTATTTTTTTTTTTTTTGTTTTTTTAGAGACTCGCGCAGGTTCAAGAGTTTCTTGTTTTTTTATATTATCTTATGATGTGTGGACGCACACAACCTGAACGGAGTGCAGTGGTTGGGGTCGTTGATGTTCGTTCACTACTCTCAGGGGTGGTTGTCCTAGACCTAGATAGGATGAGAGCCGACCAAATTCCGCGTTGGTTATAGTCCGCAGTAATTCGTTCAAGCACTTTTAGTATTGCATACGCAGAGGATGAATTTCGGTTGACCATATACTGTGAGTGTTATGCCTGCAGCAGTACGTCTGGTCACTTTCCATTCATAACTGCGTTGCATACTTTTTGTCAGTTTAGGAGTTACTTTTTCTGGGCTATGAAGCGAATTTGAACCATAAACCTTCCGCTCGGCGGTCGATGATGTTAACCACTGCACCACGGCCACCCCCAGAAAGGCCGTGGCATCATAGATGGTGATGCAGAGCCTTTCCTTGCAAGTAGGTCCGCCTTTTCGTTGCCTCTATGGCCGCTGTGTTCAGGTATCCAAATGAGATTAACTCTGTTTGTGCTGGCCAGCTGGTGAAGTAGCTGCAGGCAGTCCTACACCAGTTTGGAGGGGATTTCATAGCTCTTTAGGGCTAGAAGTGCAGCCTTGCTGTCAAAGAGAATGTAAATGTTTTTATTAAGTATATTTCTGTTTACATTTTCACTGAGGCAGAGTTCTATAGCAAATATCTCTGCTTTGAAAAACGGAGTTATATCTGTCCATGCTGACGTAGATGCATGTGCCTGTATTTGCTCCGTATACTCCAGCCCCAACGCCTTCGTTCGTTTTGAAGCCATCTGTGTACCACACGTAGGATCCACGATTGAGGGAGGGTCTATCCTGTTCCCAGTTTTGTCGGTTGGGGAATGTGACCTTGTAGTTTTGGCTGAAGTTGTATCTGGGGAGGCAGTTGTCTGTGAGAGATATCTTTAGGATTTCACGCCTGCTTATTTCGGTAAGGATATCAGGGTGAAAGAGCCTACGGTTAGAGTCATCCTTTACGATCAGTCTATGGGCGAAGACCATTGCTTCTTTCTTCAGTTGGAGATGAAGAGGTGTCAGGTCTGTGATGACTTCTAGTGCTGCTGTGGGGGTTGTTCTCATGGCCCCGGTGATACAGACGCAAGCTAGTCCTTGCAATTCGTTGAGCTTGGCTTTGGGCCACCAGACGGGCGCAGCATATGTAAGGATTGGTCTGGTGATTGCTGTATATAGCCAGCGGGACATTTTGGGGTTTGTGCCCCAGTATTTGCCAGTGAGACTTTTGCTGGTCCATAAGGAGATCCTGGCTTTCTCAATGGTTTTTGTAATGTGAGAGTTCCAAGTGAGCTTTTCGTCTAGAGTTATCCCTAGATATTTGACTTCTTTTGAGAACTCTATCTCTTCACCAAAGAGGGTAGGCTTAGTAAGTTTGTGCCTGTTCCTTCTTTTGGTGAAGGCGACTATGGTGCTTTTTCTAGGATTTACATTTAGTGCAACCTTTATGCACCAGTTAGCAACAAGGTTTAGTGCCCGTTGGAGGAGTTCCGAGACTGTGTCTTCGAATTTGCCTCTGATCAGGATCACTATGTCGTCAGCGTAGCCTTGGACATAGAAGCCATTGTTGCTGAGTATGCTTATCAGTTCGTTGACCACGATGGACCACAGGAGTGGTGAGAGAACCCCGCCTTGAGGGCATCCTTTCGCGGCGTTAACGCTGATTTTGTCATTGCCTAGCGAGGTGTTTATTTTCCTGTTGCTAAGCATATGTTGGATCCAATTGCATGTGGTGTTGTCCACCCCTGTGCTGAGGATGCAACGTTTTATTTGGGTGTATTCGGTGTTATCGAAGGCACCCTCAATATCGAGAAAGCAACCTATCGCAATTTCTTTGTCGCTCAGGGATTTATTAATCCGGGCCGTTAGTTCCTGAAGAGCATGCGTGGTCGATTTCCCAGGCTGGTAGGCATATTGGTTTTTGTGAAGTGGTGATCTTCTCAGTGCACCGTCCCTGATATGCCTGTCCAAGATTTTTTCCATTGTTTTTAGGAAGAAAGAGGTAAGGCTTATCGGTCTGTAGGACTTAGGCAGGTCTGTGGGTCTACGGCCTAGTTTGGGAATGAATTTTACCTTTACCTCTGTCCAGCTTGTTGGTATGTGTCCCCATGCATAGCTGGTTCTAAAGATGTTAATGAGCATGGGGCTAATTTGCGCACTCCCCTTCTGAAGAAGTGCTGGGAAGATGCCATCCTCCCCCGGGGATTTGTATGGGTCAAAAGAATTGATGGCCCATTTTATGCTTCCTTCGTGAAATATCGTTCGTGCTCTCTTCCAATCCTCCCTGTTTGGTCTAGCTGCCCTGATCTGCGGAGGTATGTTAGAGAGATCAGAGGGAATGATGTTAGAGTCCGGGAAGTGCGTACTGGTCAGAATTTTGAGTACTTCCGTACCATTTTCCGCGTAGGTGCCATCTGCTCTCCTCAACAAACCAATTTGGTTAGTGTGCTCTTTAGCGAGAACTCTGTGGATGCGAGCGCTGCTCTGAATGTCTGAAAGACTGCTGCAGAACTTTTTCCATGAGTCTCTTTTGGCTCTTCTAATCTCTTGGTTGTAGTTGGTGAGTGAGGCACGATACTGCGTCCAGTCACCAGTCCGTTTAGCCCTGTTGAACAGTTTTCTGGTCAGTGCTCTTAGCTTGGCCAGATTGTTGTTCCACCACGGAGTGGTACGGTTGCCTGGCTTAACTTTCTCCGGGCAAGCGTTGTGAAAAGCAGATAAGATGGTAGCATTGAGACTGTCGCAGCAGAGTTCGAGGCTGTCTATGTCTCTGATGCTGTTTGGACAGTTTCCGATCGTTTGTGCGATTTCTAGGCTATAAGTGTCCCAGTCTGTCGCTCTCGGTTGTCTATATGTTCTAGTAATTCTATCTCCCGCTTTTATGTCAAAACAGATCTGTCGATGGTCTGACATCGATGTTTCTGTTGAGACATGCCAGTTTTGAATCGAATTACCTATTAACGGGGTAGTTAGGGTGAGGTCTAATACCTCTTCTCTAATTCTATTCATAAAGGTGGGATTATTTCCACGGTTTATGATATTGAGGTTGTTCCTAAATATGAATTCAAATAGGTACTCACCTCTTTTGTTGATGTCCGAGCTTCCCCATGCTGTGTGGTGTGCGTTTGCGTCACAGCATATGATGGTGTGTGAGCCTCTTCTTCCAAAGTGGTCGAGAAGATCCTGCAGTGGTGTGAAGCCCAGGTCTGTGGAGTCGCCCGCAAGGTAGGCTGAGCAGATTACAGCTTCTGACCTACCTTCCGCAGTGGATAGCTGGATGATGGCAGCTGCCATGTCCTTATTCGTGAATTCTGGAATGGGAATGGCTTTAATATTGTTATTGAACATTAAGCAGGCTCTAGGTCGTCCTTCATTTGTGGAGTCGTAGAGCAGCTCACCTGATAGTCCTTTGATCTGGTCTTTAATGGTGTACGGTTCCTGGATAAAGGCTATATCGAGGTGCTCCTTGTTAAATCTATGGCTCAGTACCGCGGACGCGGCCTTTGCATGCTGTAGATTTACTTGGATGCACCCTAATCCCGACATGATGGATTCAGTGAGGTACTGGCAGGGCTGCCAGTGTTAGTAATTGTCCCAACCATAGGACTGACCCCTGAAGTCTTGGCTGCCCGAGTAGTTTCTTCAGGTAGCCCTGACGTTTGGGGTACTTTCGTTGTTTCTATGGTTGGTGCACCAACGCCAGATGCAATGGTTGTTGCTCTCTGGTTTGGCTTATGCGCGCCGAGTTCCTCACTCGCTTTCTTAGGCATGGCCGGTATACCTTGGGCATCGCACTTCGGATGGGCTAGTGCCCTGTCCTTAGTTTTGTTGTCCGCAGTTACCTTTGCCTGCTTGGGAACTCCCTTGATCCTAATAAGGATCTGGGAGAAGTTGAGGAATAGTTTAAACCTTTGCTTCACAATGGCGTCTTTAGAAGCCTCATCGATGGCAAAGGTTACTTGATCCCCACCGCTTTTTTCCTTAGCAATCCTGAGGACTCTCCATCCTTTTGTGCTAATGTTCGCATTCTGCCTCATTATGCGCATAAGGAAGGTGTCCTTGGTAAGGTCATCGGCTTCGGGGACGAATGTTACGCAGGTGTATAACTTGGGTATGTCATTGCCCTGAGTTGCACACAAATCTGCGTTCTTCCATGGCTTGATCTTCTCTATCGACGACATGAGCCAATTTTTTGTTTCTATGTCGTGACAGGTGATGGAAAGCCATCCATTTCTGGCTGAGGTGGCCTCGAATCGGAGTGCAGGACAATCTTTGTCTGCCTTGTCCATTTCCACTAACAGGCTCTTCCTCACTAACTTCATCTGTCCGTCCGTTAGGGTCTCTTGCGGGTGTTGCGAGTGCATGATGGCGACTTTGCACCGAGCAATGGCATCCCGGTAGGATGGCTCGGGTGCATCCGTGCGCTCTCGTGCACCTCCACTATTTCCCTTAGTGGGTTTTATTTTATTTTCGCACCCAGGACGATCATTTTTATTACCAGCACATGAGCTACTAGGTGCTTCTGTGTGTGGTCGACTCTTCTTGCGGATATTCTCCACAATGGAGTTGTCGTTCGATCGGCTGCGTTTGGGATCTGATGCATCGGTATTTTTTTGAGCTTCCCTTTCCGCTAGCACGAGAGCATATCTTGCTCTTTCTTTTTGTTTCGCCTCTTCGGGCTCCATCCCGTCCCGGATTAGAGCGGCGATTCGTCGCCTTTGTGCCCCGGTGAAATGCTCTTGTTTCTGCCGAGGTTTTCTGGCGTCGTTAACCACTACAACCTCGGCGCTTGGACCTTTAGGTACCTGAGCGTTTTGGTTGTCCATCTTGTTGGACGGGAATGTGGTTGCAGAGTTTGGAGATGGTTCTGTGACTTCTGTCTCCATTTCATGTACTGGTGAGCGGAGGAGAGATTCTTCCTCCGACTCTGTTGGTGTTTTGTTTTTGTTTTTTTTTGTGTTTGTTATTCATATGTTGATCCCACGAGTATGGCGAGAATTGATGGTCAACCATCTACAGAGCTCCCATGTAGATGTAAGGCTAGTTACTATGTGAGGGCGCCCGGTATCACATAGGGACCGTACGTTTGCGATGCACATTTTTGTATTCCCTGCATCATTCAGTCCTCGGCACGTATTCCAACCACCTTGACTTGGGAATGTAAGTGCTCTTGGTCCGCGGGGGTGCAGTGACCCCTACCACATTACGTGGCCTTCCCCTATCCGCCACCTGGGGACGCGCCGGGTTGCCTGAGAAGCTCGAGTTTACCCGGCTCCTGAGCCCAAAGAAACAGCGATTGGCAAGAGTGATTCTGCGTTTGATTTCGGAACTGATGTCGTTATTCCAGGTCACTGCGGAGCCAAGGTAGACGAGGTCCTTAACTACCTCGAACTTATATCTGCCAATACAAACGTTCAGGCCAAGATGTCGGTGGTGAGCGTCCTTTTTTGATGACAGCATATATTTGGTTTTGCCCTCGTTTACCGCCAAACCAATTTTCGCTGCCTCCATCTCAGTACTCGCAAACGCCTCATTGACATCTCGAGGTGATCTACCTATTATGTCAATATCGTCGGCGTATGAGAGGAGTTGCGAGGATTTGATATAGATTGTGCCTCTTGTATTGGCCAGTGCACAATCATTTCTAATATGATGTTGAAGAAATCACACGACAGCGCATCGCCCTGCCTAAATCCTTTTTTGACATCAAAACTATCGGTAAGGTGTTCACCGATTCGGATGGAGCAGCGAGCGTTCTCCAGAGTTATCCTGCAAAGTCTGACGAGATTAGCAGGAATGTCAAAAGTAAACATGGCGTAATACATATACATAGCTCGTCTCTAATTACGCTGTCGTATGCGGCCTTGAAGTCGACGAATAGATGGTGGGTGTCGACTTGAAATTCATTGGTTTTCTCCATGATCTGGCGTAGGGTGAAGATTTGGTCCATGGAGGACTTCCCTGGCCTGAGGCCACACTGGCTAGGACCTATCAGCTTATTTACAAACGGCTTCAGGCGATGACACAAAACGGCAGCGATCATGTATGCGACATTAAGGAGACTTATTTCTCTGTAGTAGTCGCAGTCAAAGAGGTCTCCTTATTTGTGGATCGTGCAAACAATACTGAGGCTCCATTCCTTGGGCATGCTTTCCTCCGACCATATGTTACAGACGAGCCGGTGCATACTGCCAGCCAGCCCCCCCAGGTGCTCAGCAGGCAATCCATCTGCGCCAGTAGCTTTATTCGACCTGAGTTTCGACATGGCAATCTCTACTTCGTCGAGGTCAGGGGGACGGAATTCTCTGCGATCTTGGTCATTGAGAAATGGGTCATTCTGTCTGACGGCGGTATATTGACTAACATCGCCATTATACAGCCTGCAGAGGTAGTTTTTCCAAATTCTCAGCATCGACTGCGATTCTACTACTAGGTTTCCGTTCTCATCCTTACAGGCTTCCATTCGGGCCTTATAGCCTTGAGACATCCGATTTATCGGTTGATAAAATCTTCGAACGTCGTGCCTGAAGTAGCACCTCTCCAAGTTTTCAGTCGCAAGCTTCTCGTGCCCCTTCCTTTTTTTCTTGAGAAGCTTATGTTCCTCCCTTCTTTTAAGCTCGTAGAGCTCACGAGCCGCTCTTGTTTTTATGTGTTGTGAGGCTTTGTATGTCTCCTGCTTTTCTGCATGTATCCTTCTAGACTAGTCATCGAACCAGGTGTTTCGTCGTGGTGGATCTTTAAGGCCCAACACTTCCATTGATGTGCTCTTCAGGGCTTGTTTGCACTAGCTCCATTGCTGCTCTGCTGTCCGAGTGGAGGATTGAGGTGTATCGGAGAGCTTGAGGGAGACGCGGTTGGCAAGGACACTGGCGATCTCCGGCGATAGTAGGTTTCCGACGTCTTAGCTTGGTGTTCCAACTCTACTCCGCGGTGTTCGTGTTATCCGTCGACGTATCTTGGCTACTACAAAATAGTGATCTGAGTCGATGTTCGCTCCTCGAAAAGTACGAACATCAAGAATAGTGGAGGAGTGTCTGACGTCGATCGCGGTGTGATCAATCTGGTTGGTGGTCGTTTGATCAAAAGACCGCGAGGTGCCTTTGTGTATATCAAAGTGCGGAAAGCGTGTACTAGCTAAAAAAGATTTCTCCCCGTGGCGAAGTCGATCAGCCTGTGTCCGTCATCGGATGTGGTGTCATGTAGCCTGTGTTTGCCGATGACTCGTTAAAAGATGCTTTCTTTACCCACCTTAGCGTTGAAATCTCCTAGTTAACTTCCCATTGGGAAGTTATTGTAATGTGGTCGATTTTATGATTTTGGTATCATAGCTGGGGCATTTGGAGTATGTACTGTCAAGGAGATCATAGAAATCATCTTTGATGGAGTGATCCTTGTCTTCCGTGGGGTCATGGTCACATATGAGGCTGATGTTACAAAATATTGCCTTGATGCGGATCGTTATAAGGCGTTCACTCACATATTGGAAGCTAATGACTTTATGCCTTAGTCCACCTCTAACAACAAATCCGCATCCAAATAGTCTCTGTCCTCTCTCCCTATAGCAGTCACCGTACTAGATGTCGCAGTTTTTCATCCGCTTTTTTCCCGGCCCATTCCATCGCATTTCCTGGATGGCGGTTATGTCCGTTTTATAGCGGTCCAGGGCGTCCGCAAGTTGTTCGGCCGCACGTGGTCTGTTTAGGGTCCTAACATTCCACGTACAGAACCGAAGGTCTTTGTTTATTTTTTGTTTTCTTAAAGGGTTGTCAACATATATCCATTCCACTTGATTATCCGAGGCTGTTTTTTGTTTCTGAGCAATATGTGGTTTCACGGTTATGGTTTGCTAGACCGTAGCCCAACCGAAACTAATCCTGTTTGGTGGCGCAGGATACTCGCCTTTTGGCCTCTTCCGTCAGTAACTTCCCTTGTAAGGAAATTTCCAGATGCTACCACGAGGATGTGGAAGTAGGACCTGACTAGCAGAGCTGCAAGGTGTTCGGCTGCAGAGGCCCTTAGTCGCTTCTTGCCGGGCCAGCATCCGTCGGCAGATGCTGACCCTACGAGGCCTTTGCTAGTCCTTTACCATCCTTAATAAAAACATAGCAAACTTTGGTAAAATCTACTATCGGGTACCTTGACTGACATCAAAAGTACCCGATACTTTCTCGCTGTTATTGAGTTTTATTTTAGTGAATAAAAAGTCATCCCACGATTGAAAGGAATTTAACAAGAAACGAAGAGATCTCAAACGGAAGAACAAAGGCCAAGCCACAAGAGTACGTTGCAATTGTTGATTAATTTCCACAATACGTGCATTTTACGAGGATAGCATACGAGTGTAGATTATTAGCACAAGTCGACTGAGTTAACCTACGAATGACAATAACAGTCGTGGCATATGGGAATCGAGCGTCGTCGCGTCCTTCTGTTATTCCTGAATTGCCTGTGACAAAAAAAGCTGCTTCACGTAATTAAATCCACTTTGTTAGTATAATCATTCCTGTCGGGGCTACATTATGATCTGACAATTGAAGTAGGCTTCTAGGGTTTCTGGCATGGCACTCAGAGCCCTGCTCGAGTTCAAGTACGGAACGACAATGATGATGGGATAGAAGAACTCTGAAGTCCTTAATGCATTCCCACTTTTCATCGTTTTCCATCATTATCCCTTTCATAGTCATCGTCGTCGACATTCTCATCATCATCTTCACCATCACCATCATTATCGTTGTAGTCGTAGTCCTAGTCATAGCTTTCATTATAGCCAAAGTCGTTGTAGTCCCATCCTTAGTCATAGCCGTGGCTGTAGCCCTGCGTTTCAGCAGATCTGGATGTAATCATCCCGGAGAGCATACTTAAGTAAATTCTCCTTTTCTCACCGCCCACACCGCCGGAGCTCAACTCGTCTTCGTTTTCACTATCCATTCGACTTTACCCTCGATTCAAGTATAAACATGATGATGGAAATCGAGAGGAGCACTTTATCTTTTTAGTTTAAATAGATATTTCGCTTTGGGTTCCTCTTCTACTTCCCCATTACGGTACCTTTTGGTTCAATTCAGGAGCACAGTCCGCAAGTATAAGGATTAGAGAAAACGAACCAACGAAAAAAGGGAAAACGAATCAAGGAAGGCAGTGAAATTGGGGTGCTTGGTGGCGGTTTTGTGCTTGGTGTTTGATTCCGTACTTTAGACACTCAAGTCCGTCATCCACCCCTACCTAAAATCTTCATCAAGCCTTCGTCTGCTTCTCTCACTTCCCCCGGCCCATTTCAGTCATTCAGTTTATCTATTATCCTGTGAACCAAATTTGAATATCTTAAGTGCAGACGGTACTTCTCATGAATAAATGATAAGTGAAACACTAGTATCCTTCTTCTCCCTCTGAGCAGACTGTACCCTCTCGGCTTTACCATCATCATCGCCACAAGCAGCAACTCTGACTGCTTCACGCGTATATACATACATATGTACATAGTAGTACTGTAGTACTGTGGGTATTCCGTATTCATTTGGCTCTTGCCTTCTTTCTTGTTTAGCTGCGCCGCGCCTGCATCGCGCTCTGTCATTGAAATTGTAATGGACTTTGAAGGACGAACGAAAGGACTCTACGATCTGTAATATGACAGCCGAGAGAAAGGCCCACAAAAGAAATGGAATGGAAAAGGACCAAGTGAAAAATGAAAATTTATGATAATTCTACTTTTATCGCGATTCTTAGCGATGGTTAAGGATATGTACGTTATTCTCGAGCCGTTCTAGGTGGGGTCCGTGGCGCGGGTTCGTGTTAAGTGAACGCGGAAAAGTCAATTTCGTTTCAATTAACATCTTATATTTTTTTAAGTGAAATAAATTATTTTATTACGATCATTGAAGAAAGTGGAGAGCTATAAGAAGGGCAACTTGGCTCGTTGACATTGTTCGGGAAATATCTAACTATAGATGGACAACAATGAATTGGGTTGCTATAGTTGACATATAGCAGTATTTTATACAGGATCGTTACATATTAGAGGAGGGCATACTCTCGGACATACATTGTAAAGTTACTGATTGCTCTCAACCTGGCGAGATGCCAGCAACGATCCCTGTTTCCTCGCCCGGGGCAAGTTGATATACTGCCTCCTCGCGGCGCCCTCTGGATAGCCTCTACAACAACCGTAGAGAGGTTAACAAATGTATGCGGCTATCGCCCTAGGCAAGAGGGCGCACTAATACCCCAACCAGATCGGCGTTTGTTCGGCGGGCCAACAACCCGCCCATGTATAAAAAAAACGTGTTATGAGTCAACAAGATTGCTCGGATAACCGGATGGGTTCTCAAAGACGACGTGGCGCGAACAAGGAACACGATTTGCGAGTATGCTCCTGGAATGTCATAACTTTGAACACTTCTGGAGCTGTTCATAAACTGGATAGAAATCTCCCGCAGTACAAGGCGGATATTATACGATGAGGAAAAAAGATTGCGACATATATTACAGCCTTTACAAAAGATTGCACATGTTGTGGCGCGGATTTATCGTGGAAAAGCGGTTAAGGTCGAAGGTCATCGACTTTAAGCCTATAAGTGATCGCCTGGCTGTGATCTACATCAAAGGCATATTTTACAACATCAGCCTCATATAAGCACACCCCCTTACCGAATAGAATGAAGACCTCATCAAAGAGGACTTCTATGATCCCTAGGACAACGCCTATGGAGCTTGTCCGGACTACGATGTTAAAATCGTACTCGCGGACTTCAATGTCAAAATCGGTAAGGAGAACACCTTTGGCGGAGTGATCGGAAAGCATAGTCTCCCAGATACAACAACAGATAACGGTTTCCGACACACTGACTTTGCGACAGCTAGTACTGCCGTGATAAGTCAAGTTTTCCTTGCAAGCGAATTCACACAACAACCGGGCGATCTCCGTATGGTCGAACCGCCAACCAAATCGACCATGTGCTCGTTGACGCAAGACACTCGTCAAACATCCTTGATGTGCGAACATTCAGGAGGGCGAACGTTGATTCTGAGCCTTTCCTCGTACCAGCAAGATTCAGAGCTGGACTGTCCAATGCCAGAAAGTTGTAACAGCCCGCCAAGAGGACGTACGACATTGGACGCGTGATCACACCGGAGTTTACCAGAGTCTGTCCGTCGCTCCCCGCATTGGACAAAATATAACGATTGACAGCTATAATTTCGAGCTAGTTAAGGAGTTGCTTTATCTTGGTGGCAAACGTAAATCCCATAAGCGACACTTCTGTGGAGATCCGGCATAGAGTCGCCCTTGGCAACCGCTGCTCCTTACTCGAAAAAGCAAGGTCATGCTTTACAAAACGCTTATACTGGCAGTCTTGCTGTACGGAGCCGAAAGCAGGACGGCGGAGCTGATTTTGGGTGCTTCGAACGAAAAATTCTGCGCCGGTTATTTGGTCCTGCGAGGGGGGTGAATGGAGGAGAAAACATAACTGCGAACTATACGAGCTGTACAAAGGTGTGGATATAGTCCGGAAGGCAAAGATCCGTCGGCTATATAGGCTCGGCCACATCGAGCGCATGAACATCAACGCTCCAGCTAAGAAGGTCTTCGACTTCGAGCCTCCTGGTTCGAGAAGAAGAGGAAAATCGAACCGGAGCTCCGGTATAAAGCTCAGATTATCGCAGATGTAAGACAATTTGGTCTTGATAACTAGAAGCAGCGTGCCCAAGCCCCGTCAAGGATGGAAGGCAGCTATAGCCCAGGCTCAGACCCTTCATAGATTTCTGGCCTGATAAGTAAGTAAGTACATATTAGAAGTATAATTTGTTCTCTTTCTCTTAGTATCTAAATAAGAACCGACCGAGAAAGACTGATGTTTTATGATGTTTATGCTTGACAGATGTGTGTGTGAGAGGCCGCTATTGCCTTCATACGTGTCGCAAGTTTATAGCCCGACATTTTTGGAATCAAACATTTCTTTTAGAGAGAAGAGTAACCAAAGAAAGAAGGAGACATGGCCTCAATTGGCAAACAGAAACAGTGCTGATCCAATACGTCGTATCAAAGTTGCTGCCGCCTCATAAAATACGTTAGTAGTGTTTTCCTCCCTCTTTATCAAAGCAAACCGAAGGTGAGATTTCTTAGTGCTGACTCGGACTCAAAAAGTTGTTTGCGTTTTTGGACCACTTCCTCACATTTTAGAGAGATGAAATTATTAGTTGACCATATAAATCGGGTCATGACGGAGCCGGAATTTCGAATTTCGACTTAGTTTAATTGCAAGAAATTAAAAACAAAATTAAATCTAGAAAAAAATTAAATTATTCAAAAAAAATTTGCGCGAGTTAAGGAAATAATCAAATAAGTCTTTATGTTTTATTTCTATATTCTCTTATATGTATATACTTTTATTTATTAGTTAATTTCTGGTGTCGATCGTCCGTGGTAAGATTTTCACGAAGACTGATCGGCGGCCTTCTCTCTTGCTGGGTCTTTGCCTTTCCGATAACGGAATGGCTGGAGAGATACAGAGAGGTTGATGTAATGGGTAACTTTCGAGAGGTAGAAAGAGGTAGTTGCAATGCGCAACTCCACTCTTTCCAAAGGTTTTTGGTCCCCAAAAACTAGTAGCATTGAAGACGTTTTCTGGACTGATGATCACAATCATCATGTTGATGAGCTTGACTTCGTAAATCGGGATAACAAGTTGTTCTTATGCGTATACTTCAGTCAACTGATGATCACTCGTATGGTGGAAGGAATTGTTTTGGAAATGGTATATACATATGTAGGAAGTTGGATTAAGGGTTTTTATTATTGCTGTAAATCTATGTCTGAATAAATAAATCTGTGGAAATTGTTCATATTAATGAATTATATAGAGGACATAGGCTCGGACATACAGGGTAAAGTTGTTGATCGCTCTCAACCTGGCGAGATGCCAGCAACGATCCCTGTTTAAATGCCCGGGTCAAGTTGACATACGGCCTCCTCGCGGCGCCCTCTGGATAGCCTCTTCAACAACCTTTGGGAGGTGAACAAACGTGGTGAATGTAAAAAAAAAGAAAAGTTATGAATGAGCAAGATGCCTCGGATACACGCACGGATACTCGACGACGACAACGCACGAAAAAGGAACACGATTTGCGAGTATGCTCCTGGAATGTCAGAACCCTGTACACTCCCGGAGCTGCTCATAAACTAGAAGGAATCCTCACGCAGTACAAGGGCGATATTACTGCGGTCCAGAAAATTCGCTGGATAGGAAACAGTAAGATTAGGAAGAAAAATTGCGACATTTATTACAGCTGTCACAAAAGGTTGCACTTACTGGGATGCGGATTTGTCGTGGGAAAGCGGTCGTGAGGCAGACTTTATAACATCAGCCTTATATGTGCACACGCCCCTACCGACGAGGCTGAAGACCCTATCGAGGAGGACTTCGATGACCTGCTGGACAACGCCTACGGAGCTTGTCCGGAGTACGATGTAAAAATCGTGCTCGGGGACTTCAACGCCAAGATCGGAAAGGAAAGCACCCTTGGCGGAGTGATCGGAAAGCACAGCCTCCACGATACAACAACAGATAACGGCTTCCGACTCGCTGACTTTGCGACAGCTCGTAATGCGGTGATAAGTAGCACAAGATTCCCTCGCAAGCGAATCCACACAGCAACCTGGCGATCTCCGGACGGTCGAACCGCCGACCAAATCGACCATGAGCTGATTGACGCAAGGCACTCGTCAAACATCCTGGATGTGCGAACATTCAGAGGGGCAAATGTCGACTCTGACCACTTTCTCATAGCAGCAAGGTTCAGAGCTCGACTGTCTAAAGTCAGAAAGCTGCACCAGCCCATCAGGAGGAAGTTCGACATTGGGCGAGCACACCGGAGGTTGCCAGAGTCTACAGGGAGCAGCTGAGCGAAAGACTCTACGGTATGCCTACGTCGAACACAAATGCCAATAATATGTGGCTGCATTGCCGCTCAGCCATTCGTGCGTGTAGGTCTGGTCAAGACAAGAAAAAACTCGTATGGGGCGGGGGGGGGGGGGGGGGGGGGATCCGATGCAAACATATCTTGTAGTTTATGAGAAATTAAAAAAAAACCCAAACCACTTTTTTCTAAGAAAAACCTTTCTTTTGGTTTTAACGTGGCTGGACTTGTAAGCAAATTAATGTATGAAACAATGACCTCTTTTTTATTATTTTTTTCAAAGAAATCAGAGTTTTATGAGGATACAATAAGGTGACACAGTATTGGAGTAGCCCTAGATTAATCCTTTTTTTCATTAATAACGCTTGAAAACTGACCTGCCAATTTGGTCTGGGTCCGTCCGCCGCCGACGGGTTCTACCCGCTAGAAACTTAAGACAATAAAACCGGTTTTTCCTTTTTTAATTTCTCAAAAACTGCAAGATATGTTTGCATCGGGTTTTCTATTTCTAACTAACAACTAATAAGAGAAATCAATTCTTGAAAAAAAAAATTAGTACTTAATTACATAAAATTTTGAAAAAAATTAGTTCGAATTTTTTTTTAAATTTTTTTTTTTCAAAAATTTGAGTTTGAACATTTATTTCTCAAAAACTATCCTTAAAACAGCTTCATTTAGAAAGAAGAGGTTTCTCACTTACAAGAAAGTATATCACGGCATTGCGGATGTAACCGTTGATTTTTAATATTTTTTTTCCAAATTAAGTCAACTTTTTAGAAAACTGCCCCTCCCTGCTAAACGGGAAGGAATAGACCCCCCCTCCCATACGATTTTTTTCTTGTCCTGACCAGACCTACACGCTCTAGCTTTTTGGCACACTGCTCGTGGGGCACCCTGTATATGTTGTTGTGTCAGATTGACACAACAGCTGGGGTGCGCGCGTTCAGTGCGCACACGGCTAGCTCCTGAGGGATGGGTTCGGGGATTCGGTAGTCGGGATGTATAGGGCGCCACGTAGTTTTGTGAAAACTACGAAAACTAAAAGGGAAACGACCAGCTTCTTTTGGAAATGAGGGAGGGACACTTTATTGGGGGTTTTATCTATTTCCTCTTATTGACTGCGGGGTGCTCGGCATCCGTAATGGGAGACGCGATTCCCAAAACGGGATCAGATTTTTAGGGGTTGGGGATTAACAGGTAATTCAAGGGATAAAAAAACAAATGTGATATATGAAAGAAATACTTCCCGGGGACTAGTGAATGCTTCGGCTTCCTCCCTTTTACACGCTTCCTGTCTATTGTCTCCGCTTCACGTCTGTTGTGTTCCTCGTTTCTTCCCTTCCTTTTTTTTTTAATTATTGCCTCTGCCTTTTCCTTGTTTCCTTTTGTTCTCTCGCCTTTGTTCTTTTTTTCTCTCACGTGGGGGCCACTATCCACTCACCGACCGTCCTTTTGCCTCGATAGTTCTTCTCCAATTGAATTGTTCGTACGGGTTACCTTCCCGTCTACCCCTCCAACCGGTTCGCACACACGCCACACACACATTTGGGGCGAATTCGGCCATCTTTATTTTGGGTTTAACTCCCGGGTCCGAGAGTTTAATCCAATCTGGTGATTTCTCTTCACACTTATTTTCTATTTAATTTTTGGGATTCACTACTTCTCTTTTTCCTTCAATTGAAATAAACTACTGGCTTCCTCGCCGCCCTGTCCTTTTGGCGGTTGAAGCCTAAGGTGATGTGTGAGAATTCGCCCCAGTCCATTTGGCTATCGGAACAAAGGGAATCACCTCCAGAGTTCCAATAGCCTCCACACTCACTTCATTCAGCTCCGGTTGGAAGAGGTTGTTGTCTTTGGTAAGGGAAGCATTCACCACCCCGCGTGTACTAAAAATGATTAAAGTTATAGTTAAACGTCTCCCTCGAATAACCCGGTGGTCTAGGTGCACTCAAGCACTCTTTTGTCTTCGAGGGGCTTGTAATTATGCCCTTGCCGAATGTCGAGCTACCCGCTCACAAGTTAAGTATTTACAATGTTTTTCTTTTTTTTTCTCTTAGAACATATAGGGGCGAGACAACAATTTACTCTTTGGGTTTACAATTCTTTTGGGGTTTCAACATTCATTTGCTTTAAGACGACACTTTACTGATTGGGGTGACATTCTTCTTTTGCTCAAACAATTATTTGGTTAGAGTGGGGCCTTCGCCTTTGTCGTGGTTGCTGGTCTCGATGGGGACCGTCCGTCCCTGCTGTCGGTTCTGAGGACCGTCCGTCCCTGCTGTCGGCGTTGGGGACCGTCCGTCCCTGCTGTCGGATCGTCCGTCCGGTCTTACCTGCTTTGTTGCCCCCTCAAGAGAGTCGGACCACGATACCGCAAGATCCCCCTGATCCGCGTATACACCGAGGCCACCCTCAAAAGAGAGCAACGGACCAAAATGACGGGTAGAGATACGGGAGAGGGAGGGATGGAGCGGAAAAGATTTTTGGTGGGTATTTGTACGCATCAATGTGTATAGGTTTAGTTTCATCTGTTATTATTTATTCTTTGCTAAAGTTTTATGCTTACGCTTGCATTTAATTTTATTTTTATGAGACTTCCTACCTGATAAGGTAATAACGATTACTTTTTTTTCTGTTTTAACTTTTTGTTTGTTCGCCCTAGGCTCCTATTTATTACGCCTATTGTTAAGTTCATAAACCGTTTCATTTTCTTTGAATGTAGGTGGAGTTGTTCTAGTTTTATTTGCGTTATCAATTATATTCTTATTATGCTCTCGTATCTTTTTCTTTATTTGTTCATATAATTTGGTTTGAGAGATCCGTAATTTGTTAATAGTCATGTTCAGATTCATAATTTGTAGTTTTTTCTGCCTGTTAGTAATTCGAATGGTGTAAGTTTAGTGGTCGAGTGTATACTATTATTGTAGGTTTTATTTCGTTTGCTTTGTCAACTGTGGCTGTTGGCTGTGTGTCAACTTGGATTGAGCAGGGGCAGAGATCGAAGCTGGCGTTTGCCATGTTAAACGCGATCAACTTCTTTGCTCTGTTTACTCGCTCCCTCCCCCCTAGTCTAATGTAGTTGGTCCGCTTTATTTTATATTTAATTCATCTCTAAAGCAGGGCACAGGGGTGGCCGCGGCGCAGTGGTTAGTATCATTGTCCGCCCAGCGGAAGGTCATAGAACATAAGCGACCCAAACAACTGCACTCCGTTCAGTTTTAGTGTATAACACATCGTAAGAGAATATGAAAAAAAGAAACTCTTGAACCTGCGCGAGTCTCTTAAAAAACAAAAAAAAAAAAAAAAAACATTTCTGGTTTGTTGGAAAAAAATAAGTTATACTCCATAGTACACAATCATATTTCTACTACAAACTTAACAATCTTTACCAATTACTGTCTTTCTAATTTCGAGAAACGTTTGCAAGTCTACACCATTTACACAAATTTTTCAAAGGCAGTGCAACACAGTGAAAAAAAACTTAAGCTACCTGGATTTCACTCTGAATTTTTAAGTTTGTCAGAGGAGAATATAAACTATCCGGGCGTACCTCAAGGACCTTGAACCTCTCTTGTTTTTCTCTTAATAAATGATTTACCGTCGCAGATATTTTTTTCAAATTGTCTCCTATATGCTGATGACCTCAAGACTTGTTCTTAGACTTTTATTTCGTAGATACAATTCTTACAATGGTTAGTAACCGCACTTTAGAGATAATGAGAATTATCTTTCTATTGAAATATAATATTGATAGAAAATATACATAGATAGGTAGTATGGCAATTTAAATACATCTTTGAAGGAAAACACAACAAAAAACCTTCAATGCAAGGAATGACCTCAAGATTTTTGAAGTCATAAGATCCATTTCGGATGCAATTAAGCTTCAAGATGATCTGAATAACACTATGGGTTATATTTTAATACTCCGAAATGTAGTGTGTTTACTTTTTCTAAAATTTCTAATCCCACTCAATTTAGTTATTACATATATTGAGAACTCTCTTTTATTAAGGTCTAATAGCCAAACGGATCTTAGAGTGATTTTTGACTTTCAAATGAGCTTCTCATTGCACATCGACAATGTTGTACCTCGAGCTAACTCAATACTGGGATTTATAATAAGAAATTCTAAGGAGTTAAATGATCCCTACACGCTAAAATCACTAAATTCTTCCCTTATTCGGCCCCTTCTAAAATATTGCTGGGTTATATGGAATCCTTATCATCAAAATAGTATCTCTCGGATTGAAAAAATTCAGAGAGGGTTCACAAAGTTCGCACTTCGTTAGACTTTTCTTAATTGAAATTTCCCCGTGAATGAGAGCAGATGTAGCTTAATTGGATTAAAGCCTCTAGTATCTAGAAGAAAATCACATTTAATACTTTTCGCTTTTGATATTTTAAATTCTACTGTAGACTGTTCATCGTTATTTTCAATGTTTAAGGTTTACCCCCCATGCTTACGGCCAAGTTACGCTAAGTTTAATCCAATCACTTCGGCTTGTATTGCTTTTAACGAATTTGATTATGCTATAGATTTTAACATGGATAGAATGTGCACTAAAAACCATATCAGACTTATAGTTATAAGTAAATCTTGTTTCTAGTCTCTAAGAAAGATTGTACTTGACGGAGAATAAATAAATAAATATTTTTAATAACTCAAGAGTGCCTTGCGGACACCATTCGGACACTAAGATAAACAACTTTTATATCTAACTTACATGTATATTTCAACTACCTTACATTTAACTCAATATAACATTTTATTATATTTTAATTTTGCTGAAAAATCTATTTTAAAATCAGTTCAGTTCTTGAGATATTTGTGCAAAGCACACCCCAAAGCATTAAGTTATGTGCACGGGGTCCATCATTCGAAAAACCACAAAACCACATTGCAACGACTTTCGTCATATCAAACACAAGTGCTAATAGGCGCACGCTGACTAATGTCTAATGGCAGCCAGACGTGATCCCGTTGTTATTTCGACAGAAGTGACTTTGTTCGTGGTTTTTCTGCTGATAACTAGGCTCCTATAATTCTTCTGGCTACCATCATAGTACAGACGGATAATTTAGGCCATTTCTTTGACCCGCTCTACACCACCTTGATGGTATGGCTATACTTTGAAGTACGACTTCATTTTGGGGAATAAAAAAAGTCGCAGATTCAATATCGGAGCTACATATAGCGTGGATGTGGCAACGGTGGAATCAACGAGAAATGGATCAGCGCATTGAAGTAGTGCATAATCCTTGACGAGTTCGGGTCATACACGGAAAACACGTACTCGCAGTCTCTTCGGGATGTCAACATAGCACTGTCCAGTCATTGTCTGTTCGGTAGGCACATATTCACGATGAACGATGCCGCAGACATCGAAGAAATATGTGAATATTTCCTTCAGTCACGACTTCGACAACCGCGCTTTCGGTAGCCGCTGCCTCACGTTTTTCCACCCACATACACTCGTCTTCGTACACCATCTGCAATTTTCGGATGATTTCCGAGGGTCGCCGCCACTAAACACGCAGCCAAGCAGCAAGCCTCTCAGCAGGATGAGAGCTTCTCGCGAGCATTATGAGCAGAAGAAGAGGGAGGAGCATCAATTTTTCAAAATAAAAAAAAAAAAAACAGAGAGAGGACTATGATGCGAGTACAGAGAATTCTGTTCCCCTAACTTGGACGAAGTTAGGAATGCTTTTTCTAAGCTTAAGTCCAACAAACCAGCTGGAACAGATGGATTACCTTATAAAATCATCTCACTTCACACCGTTCGTTAATAAACTGGTTGGTTCATATCAGTGTGGTGTCAGCCCCGAGAAGACCACTATCGATCAATTACTCAAACTGCGGCAGATCCTGGACAAATCCAACGAGTTCCAGATCCACACCCACAACGACCTGTTTTGCGACTTTAAGGCCGCATACAATAGCATACATAGAGACGAGCTATACAACGCCATGTCTAGTTTTGACATCCCTGCCAAATTCGCCAGATTGTGCAGGATGAAATCGGAGAACTCTACCTGCCCCACCGGGGTCGGAAGCGACTTGGCCAATACTTTTTATATCAAAAAAGGTTTTAGGCACGGCGACACGCTATAGTGGGATTTTTTAAATATCATCCTTGAAAGGATCGTGCAAAACTCACTGGTCAATACGATGAGCACCATCTTTTTCAAGTCTGTACAACTGCCCGCATATGACGATGACATTGGCATAATTGGACGAAATTACGAGCATCGAGGCGGAAGCGACTAAAATGGGACTAGCGGTAAATGAGGGCAAGACGAAATAATATATGTTGTCGAAAAAGGACATGTGGCCAGGGCGCACATACTGACAGGTATAATTTCGAGGTAGTCAAGGACTTCGTCTACCTAGGGTCCGCAGTGATATGCAGTAATGAAATCAGTGCCGAAATCAAACGCAGAATAACTCTTCCTAATCACTGTTTCTGTGGGCTCGGGTGGCAATCGAGAAGCAGATCCCTCTCTCGAAAAACCAAGGTGACTATATACAAGGCCCTTGTCATCCCGGTCCTGCTTTATGACGCAGAGACATGGACCTTATCAAAAGCGGATGGTAGTTTTAAGAGAAAAATTCTGCATACGATTTTCGGCTCGACCCGTATAAATGAGGAGTGGAGGAGAAGACTTAATAGTGAATTGTATGGGCTGTATAGCGACATGAACGCCTAAGATGGCTAGGTCATGTAGAGCGCATGGAAATCATACCTCTGGCCCGGAAGGTCCTTGAATCCAACCAGAGAGGCGACACGGTCCAGGACGGCCAAATTTAGTCTGGCGCACGTAAGTGGAAGAGGACCTAAACCAACTAAGCGTGCGGCACTGGACATTGCTGGCGAAAGACCTTGACGAAAAAGAAGAAGAAAATACAATGCTGTCTTCAGTTGTTAATTAGTAACACTGACCCAATGCCATTATCCATATGGCACTTGTATCTTTGAAATCAACAAGCCTTTTATCCTGGGTATGTGCATCAGGGACAATCTTTGTTGGAACGATCACATATTTAGCTTTACCAAGAATGCCGCGAAATGCCTAGGTTTCCTATACAGATGCAAGAAATTCTTCACACCCACCGATCTGGCTACAATTTATAAGGCGTTCATTCGTCTTAAGCTGGAGTTAAACGCTCATGCCTGGTCTGGCGCATCTAAGACCTCACTACACTTACGAGTACTGGACAGAATACAAAATCGAACGATAAAACTCATAGGAGATTTCGGCACCACGTTTTTTTATAGTTATTTTCATCATTAAGTGCTCTGATGAAGTAGCCAGTTGCATTCCGTCCCTTTATAACTTTTCCCGCGATATACGTCTCTCGAAGACCGTCTTTGGTCGTACTGTCAAATATAGAAATTCTTTCTTCAACCGAACCACACGAATGTGGATCGCGCTACCTCGTTCTGTCTTTCCCACTTAATACAGCATGCCGATATTTAAGACGAATGTCAATAGGCACCTCCTCTCCCTGCTACCTTCTGCGCAAACAACGTCTCGCTGATGTTAATAGGCCTTAGTCTAAGCCTTGAGTGCGCGTACAACTATTAAGAAAAAAAAAAAAAAAAAAAAACAACGTCAGAAAGTTTTTTTTTCTTATAACTGGGACTGTATGCGTTTTCTCTACTTTCTTAATAATCAGCCCATAGACACCGTTCAGGCTATCCGGGATCTTGGCATATTATGTGACCAGGAGTTAAATTTTCGGACACATATCGACGAGATAATCCTTAAAGCTAATTCAGCACTCGGCTTCGTAAAGCGATGGTCTAAAGAATTCTCCAACCCCTACGTTACCCGATCTCTCTACACAACCTTTGTCCGGCCACTTCTTGAATAAGCTTCTCAAGTATGGTCTCCTTACCAACAAACCCACATTTCTAGAATCGAGAGCATCCAACGCCGATTCCTACGTTTTGCACTTCGAGGTCTCCCCTGGAATAATCCTTTGCTCCTACCACCCTATCAAGACCGTCTTAAATTAATCAACATGAACACGTTGGAGGAAAGGAGAACTGTATCTGACATTCTCTTCATCCATCGACTCCTTTCTGGTACCATTGATTGCGCGACCCTCTATGACTCTGTCTCTATCAACACTAACCCTCGCAATGTACGTAATCCCCGTCTCTTCTATCTAGCCACCCCCCGCACCGCCTATGGCTCCAATGAACCCATTTCTCGTATGCTGGGAAGTGTCAACTCTAATCCTTACTTCGACTTCAACCTCAGCACTCCATGCTTAAAAAATCGTCTCCCCCACCATCCTTAGCTTCTAAGTTAGATTAAGTTAGATTAAGGCAGATTAAGTTGGCTTGAACTAAGCCCAATAAATGGAGGTGTTTGCCCCCCGAAAATTAAAATTAAAAAATTGAATTGAAAAATGTCTGAGTCTGACTCGAATAACAAATTTGTATATTAATTTGATAGAAGGGACCCATTGCATATCATTGATTTCGTTGGCATTGGTGCAGCTAATGCTCCTAATATTTCCGAAGCAGGACTTAATAAAGTCTTAAACATATGTGGCTGAATACGCTTTGTGTCTGTCTGTACCTTGAGATCACAGGAATTCTGGCCTGTACCTCAATAAAACCACCCAAAAACCACAAGGATACTCGTACGAATATTTTATGATTTCGCAACCAAATGACATTTGTAGACTTGTTGGCTTCCCCTTGTAGATTGTGAATTCTGAATTAACATGAGAATACATGTAAAATTCTCGATGTCTAACTGTTATGAGCAATTTTTTTCGAAGAACGTCCTGAATACGTAATGCAAATTATTAAGTCGATTTTCTAATTCAAGTCCATTTACCGGCAAATTGAGTACATCCCTCTTGACTTCAATTTATTGAGTATATCCTTGATGAAACTACAGTTCCCAAATACCTACATAGTCCACATGGTCTACCACTTATTCAAATAACTTTACTTACCTTTGCACAACGGTATAACAAGTAGTTCTATTTCGAACCCTCAATGTTCACTATACCTTTTTCGGATACGTTTTCCCTGTTCTTTTTTGGATCTCGTTTTGATAGGAAGTTTGTAATTTTGGAAATGGCAACGATTTGTCCGCCCAATTTACGAGGCATCCATTGTAATAAATTAACTTCAAAGTACGTCATTCAAATGAGCAAGTAAATTACACCCGGAACACCGCAAAAATAAAGTACCAAAGTGACTTTCTCCGACGCGCTTGTCCTGTCGTCTTCCCCCGAGTACGACCGAATCATCGTCCTGTTGGGAAGAATAAATTTTCACATGCAGGAAATAAATCGCAAACGAGATTTATGTAAATATATGTATGTAGATCCATGTCGCCGTGCTCGTTGGGGTGTATGCATCCCCACGAATGTACCAACCAAAATACTACAATCTCTCTGCCCTTTCGCAGTATGATCGGTGCGTGGAATGAACATAAGGAGAAGCTTTATTGTGGACGTAGTGAAAAATTGAACTCGTACTCTAGTCTTATCGCAACCTGTGGTTTTTGAGAACATTTTAAATAGATTCATTGCATGGAGGACTCTATACTTTATGTTTAATTAAGTCAGGATACATGGTATTTGATTTCACTTGTACAGCACTGATTTAATCAAATGAATATTTGGATTATACGAAATGGTGAACAATGATGGGCTAATGAACTTAAGAAAGAGGTGACACGGCATGATTTGAAGATAATTGTCATTTTCAGCACAAATGGTAATACAGGCTGTCAGACCTAAAGTCTAAACATAGTGCAATAAAGCAGTCTCATTGAAACACGTTTATAAACGTTGGTTCATTTCTTACTCCTTATCACGCCATTAGAAAGAAGAAGAAGGCCTACAGAGATTGGATTCTCTTGGGGGACTCTGCTTCTCGTGACCGATACACTGTGGCACGAAGAACTTACAAATTTGCTGTGCGAGCAGCTAAAGGGCAGTCCTGGAAAGAGTTCGGCGAGAAGTTGGAAGGCGACCATTGATCTGCGAAAAAGGTGTTCTGGCAAACCAACATAATCGAAGGAGTTAAATCCATACATGGTGTGTTGCTTTCCAATGAGTTGGACATCTTACGCAGATGGAGCGAGCACTTTTCGGAGCTGCTCAATCCCAAACAGGGCACTGAGAGGACAGATCTATAGTCTTGCGTGTGGCGGGGAATAGTATAACGGTGGAGGAAGTCATTTTAGCGATTGAATCCCTAAAAGTTGGCAGTCCGCCGGTGTGGATGAAGTTCGGGCAGAAATGCTTAAGGCAATGGGTAAAGAGGGATTATTATGGCTCCCTCGTGTCATTAAGGTGGCCTGGGAATACGGTGAGACACCTAGCGATTGGCAAACTGGGGTGATTGTTCCTCTTTTCAAAAAGGGGGGCAAAAAAACTGCTCCAACTATAGGTGCATATCTCTTTTAAGTGTCCCCGGAAATGTCTACGCTAAGGTGTTGGAGGCGCGTTCTAGAGCTATGGTCGCATCCAGGATAGGGGATGAACAGTGCGGTTTTCGTCATGGAAGAAGCACAACCGACCAGCTTTTCACTCTAAGAATGGTACTTGAGAAGGCTTAGGAGTACGCTAAAGCGATCTACAGCTGCTTTGCTGAAAAGGCGTATGGCCGAGTTCTTCGAGGTAAACTCTGGAGTGTTCTGCAAGAGTATGGGATTAATGGTCCCCTGTTGAGGGCCATTCACTTTCACCGTGGGTGTTGGATTTCGCCAAGGGTGCGTCTTGTCACCTTTCCTTTTCATTATTTATATGGACTGGATGTTGCAGCGCAGTCGTGGCGAGGAGTGTTTCACATTGGGAGAGTTGAGGGTAAGCCGTCTTCTTTTTCACATCCCCCCGTACGGAACTCCAGCGCGCGCCAGATAGGTTTGTGGCCGTATGTGCTGATCCTGGAATGAGGGTTAACGTGGACAAATCAGAGGTTATGGTTATTTCCAGAACACCTGTCCAATGCACTCTACATGTTAGTGGAGTCCCATTGAAGCAGGGGGAGAAGTTTAAGTATCTCGGGGTCTTCTTCACAAGTGGTGGGAGGAGTAATACTGAGCTTTCCTGCAGGATTGGCGAAGCTGGGTTAATTTTGAAACAGCTTGGAAGATCTGTAATCAGGAAGACCGAGCTTGGTGTCAAAGCCAAGTTAACGGTTTTCAACGCAGTATTTGTTCCAACTCTCACCTCTGGTAATGAAATTTGGGTAATGACCGAAAGAATAAGATCGCGAATACAAGCTGCCGAAATGAGATAGGATAGGGTGAGGAACACGGCAGTGCGCGGGGAGCTTAATGTTGAGCAGCTGCTTCTCCGAACGGAAAGGGCTATGCTTCGATGGTTTGGTCACGTGAGACGAATGTCGCCATCATCACGACTTCCGAAGCGTGCCTTGGATGCAATACCATCAGGCAGGCGACCGCTTGCACACCCAGGACGAGATGGTTGGACCAAGTCCAAAAACTCGCGTGGGTGCGCTTGGGCATAGCTCCTGATGAGTTAGAGTCGATGACGGAGGATCGAGTGGCCTGGAGATCCCGCGTGCGCGCATTACCTCCGTGACTCTTTTAGTGAAACATGCGGGCCACTGAAAATGTATGTATGTATGTATGTATGATGATATAAAGAAGTATGTGCTCCCAGAAATATATGAGGTATTCTAACTTTTAACATTCCAAAAAAAAAAGAATGGCCCTAGCAACAATTGAGTTTTCGAGATCATATAATCACCAACTCGATAATGTAGTTTTTAAAAACTGAAATAATTTGTTCATCAATATTCTTGGACGTTACGCAAGTTCGACATGAAAGTCTACTCTATATAATAAAAAACACTCTTTCTTAGAGAATAAACAAGAATTCTATAATCTTACTTACTCATTTCAAGTGAAACAGGAAAGCGATTATAGCCGGATGTATATTAGCCCCAACAATGTATATACTCTTCACAAATGACGTGACAATGAAATAAAATGAAGTAAAGTCAATCCAAATCCTACGCAATGCTGTAGATACGTGTACCTCATCCGATTGGATAGAAAAATGATATACAAAGCCAAGCGAAAATAGACGGCCGTGGTGCAATGGTAAACATCACCGGCTATTGAGCGTCAGATGTGTAGTTCAAAGTGTGTCCATAGGCAAGAAATGCTGTTGTGAATAACACTCACAGTATTTGAGTGGTATTTGAAACATCCATGTATGCTGGAACCACTGAATTAGTCTGATGATGGAACTCGGAAAAGGAGACGAAATGCTGGAAATCATGAGATTCGTCCTCATTAGTTCTATTCATTTCTCCTGATGATGAGGACATACATATATACATATATACATATATAAATTGTTTTTTTTTTTTTTTTTGTGTCAGGGTTAGTTAAAATGTTTGATGTTTAATGGTTATGTTGATGAACTCCGAAATAATGGTTTCAAATAATAAAAACTTTTACACATACGAGAGCACCGTGTCGCAGTGGGTAGTGTGTTGGCCTCTGACGCCGATGACACGGGATCGAATCCCGAGCCCGAGACAGCCATGTCATCGAACGTGTTTTCACAGTATTTCTCCTCAGCGGGGTTCTGACAAAACCCCCTGTAGTAAAATTGTCATGAAAAGCTTCTCGAAATTCGCCGTTCGGAACCGACAATAAACTGTAGATCCCTTTCACCTATGGGAAAATTAAATCACACACAACATGGGTGATTGAAAGAAGCTCGGCTCAGGTCCCTCATGGACTGTAACGCCAACATACATACGTACACATACGGAAAGGTTTAATGAAGCTCAATCTCGAACACCAATGGCCTACATATACACTCGTTTTACATTTTCTATTTGATGAATAGTGAAATTTTCTTCTTTAGTTAATTTTAATCTTCACTTTCATCGACACGATTGTAGGAAGTTCAGTCTACCGCTTCATACGTGTGGCATTCAGAATTATGTGTTCTGATAAGTGTTTTAATATTGAATCATTAAGAAGTATTAAATACCTAGGTGTTTTGATTGATCATAACTTGAGCGGGAAGGATCACTGTCAAACATTGAAAACACATATAAATTTAGTAGCTCGTAAGTTTTATCTTGTTAAGCCCTACTGCTCCAAAATGGTGTTGTACAAAATTTATTATAGACGTGTACACTCAAAGTTGCAATACGGCGGATCATACTTTAATACATTTAGACCAGTCTCAACTGCGCCGAAACATTTAGAGCGCCTTCTCTCACTTGAAAATCGTCATACTCATAGTTGGCCTTTATAAAAAAGGCTTGCAATTTTACCATCGAGTCATCTGTATATTTCCAATATTCTTAAAGAACTTTACAAAAAGACCTTCCGGTCTTGACGGTCCCGGGCACGCTGCTTCCAGTTATCAAGACCAAGTTGTCTTACATCCGCGGTAACTTAGCCTTTATACCGTGGGTTCCGTCTTCCTCTTCTTCTCGAACCAGGAAGCTCGAAGTCGAAGGCCCTATTAGCTGGCGCGTTAATATTCGTGCGCTCGATGTGACCGACCAAGTCGACGGATCTTCGCCCTCCGGACTATATCCACATCTTTGTACAGCTCGTAGAGTTCGCGTTATGTCTTCTCCTCTATTCACCTTCTTCACAGACAGGACCAAATATCCGGCGCAGAATTTTCCTTTCGAACGAACCCAATATCAGCTTCGCCGTCCTACTTACCGTTCAACTTTCGGCTCCGTACAGCACGACTGGCAGTATGTATAAGCGTTTTGTGAAGCATGACTATGGTCCTTCGAGTGAGGACTTTTGGCTCAAGTTGTTTGGACAAACCGAAGTAGCAGCGGTTGCCAAGGGTGACTCGAGACTGGATCTCTACTCTAGTGTCGCTTGTGCAGTTTACGTTTTCCCCGATATAGACAAAACCCTTAAACACATGCTGTCAACCTTTATATTTTGTCCCCGTTGGTAAGCAACAGATCGGTTTTAGCTTGAGAGCATGTACTTTGTCTTATCCTCGTTGACTTTAAGACCAGCTCGTTTCGCCTGTTCTTCAATCGCCGTGAAAGCTTCTACAACGTCATGCTAAGACCGCACAATGATGTCAATATCATACAATATCATCACTACAAGGTAGTGCCTTCCCTGTTGACGCCTACCCGTCGCACTATCTGCTCCAGCACCAAATTGAAGAAGTCACACGACAGCAAATCTCTTTGTCAATCCGGTGCATGTCTCAAACGATTCAGATGTCCTAGAACCAAACTGCATGGTGCATCTCATATTTTTTAGAGTTCCGCAACAGAGCCGGAATGCGATGAATACTGTCGTATGCGGCTTTAAAATCGATAATGAGATGGTGTGTATCGATTCGATTTCCGGAATTTGTCACAGTGTGAATATAATCGATTTGCCGTACCGGAAGCCGCACTGGTATCTGCCGATTAGTGCGTTGCAAAAGGGCTTTAGTCGTCCACACAGTACGCTGGACTGGATCCTGTGTGCGACATTGAGCAGGGATATACCTCTACAGTTCTCGCAAGAGGTAGGATCGCATTTTTTGTGGATGGGGCATATAGAGATGGTATTCCAGTCGTCGGGCATGCTTTCATCCTCCCAAATTCTACAGAAGATCTGGTGCATGCTCTCTACCAGAACATTGCCGCCAGCTTTGAAGAGCTCTGATGGCAAGCCATCTGAGCCTGCGGCCCTGTTGTTCTTCAGCTTTTGAATAACTTGGCCAACTTCTTCGATGCTGGGTGGGAGGACTATTTCAGCGGCTGGAGTTGGGATTTCCTCACTTCCTACTACTCTCTTTCTTGAACATGCTCGTAAGGCAGCTGCTGGAAATGCTGCTTAAATACATCCACTATTCCCTGCGGGTCGGTAACAAGATTACCCTCGAAATTTCGAAGAACATGGGTGCCTTTCTTGAAGCCTGCTGCAAGGCTTTTTGCTTCCTTATGAAAGGCCCCTATTTTATTATTTGTTTATTTATTTATTTCATTTAAAATGTACAATGCGTTATCGCACAATTTACATAATAGATTTACAAGATGTGAGGAAAACAAATGAAAAAAAAAACCTCAAATGGCCAAAATACAAAAACAAGTGTTGCATTATAACAGGTTCAGCTGATTGATTAAAGGATTGTCTGAAATATCGCATTTAGTCATGAAACTATCATTAAGTTTGCAAATCCTGAATGAGATCAATTCAAGATTAGCTCGAGTGTGTAGATGTAGTGTTGAGTAATGCCAAGGCAGATTTAACATAATTTTTAATAGTTTGTTTTACATGTGTTGTAGCTTTTTAATGTGGCACTTAGCACAGTTGCCCCAAACCTGACAGCCGTATAGCAAAATTGGTTGAAATATAGTTTTATGAATTATTATTTTATTTTCTAATGAAAGACATGACTCTCCACTGTTAGTAAGTGTTCTGTTCACTTTAGTAAGTGTTTTACGGAAGATCTCTACCTTATTGCGTGACCGTTGATAGTAAGTTGACTAGATGGTAGAAACAAGGTCATCTTTTTCTAGTGAAAAAGATAGCTTGAGTCTTTTCAGTGTCAAGTTTAATTTTCCACTTCACATAGTATTCATTTAACCGCTCAGCTGAATGCTTTAGATTCGTCTCAATATTGATACCGATTTCATGCGAAGCTAATATGGCGGTATCATCAGCGTAAATCACAATTTCGCAGAGTGGAGCCGCGGTATGTCAGACGTATATAGATTATATAAGACGGGACCGAGGACAGAACCTTGAGGCACACCTACATTAAAATGAACTATATCCGACGCAAAACCATTAACAAATACTTGTAAACGACGATTTAATACAAAACTTTGAAAAGTTTTACAGAGAAACAGAGGAAAATGATCGTTTGACATTTTATATATGAGGCCATTATGCCATACAGAATCAAAGGCTTGTTCGATGTCTAATAGTATCAAGCCACTTGATTTTCCCTCTGCTCTATTTTGCTTAATACTATTACAAATCCTAAGTACCTGATGGGCGGTACCGTGGTCACGTCTGAACCCAAACTGCTCATCAGGATATATTGCCTTGCGGAGACTTTTGTCAATGTTTTTTTTTTTTTCCTTTTTTGTGAATAATTTGTTAAGTCAATGTTGAATATTTATTTCTGTTACGTATTATTAAAAAGGATTTTGAACAAAACTGCATCATTATCTTTTCCTATTATTATCTTGGATTCGTCAAACAGCAGAAACAGTTACCGTACGCAGACTTTTGTCGGCCACTGTATATTCATTTGACGGAGTTTCACTGAGAGCAAGATTGAATGATTCCACAGTATTTTCCACGAGTGTGTTAGTACATGGATCACCTAAATGCTGCGATACTAAATGATTTTCTGAGAATTTGAGAGTAAAAATACTAGCTTTTTCGGGATCCGTGTAGATAATATTGGAACCATCAATGAGACAGGGTATCTGCCTGCTTTTATTCCTAACAATTTTAACTACGTTCCAAAAAGGTTTAGCAGCCTTGTCAATATCTTTTAATTTACTATTCCACTCTTTATTTCTATAAGCCTGAATGTTTGTACAAATTAATTCATTAAAGTATTTCATGAGGACTTTTGAAACAGACTGACGATACCTTTGCCAATTTCTTCTGTACAAGTTCCTAATTCTAATCAATTCCAAAATATGAACTGGTAATTTCAGAGATGGACATTTTTTCTTAATACGAGGAATACAATTCTTAGCAAAAGCATTAATGTTTTCAGTGAACTGGTGCAGAATATCATCAACTTATCCGTAAAAGCTTCTAAGTTAGTGGGAACGGTTCGAAAATCATTTTGTACGAGTTTGCGAAATTTAGCCCAATTTGCATTTTTGATATCTGAAAAATATTTCACCTTTTCTATTCCCGACCAACGAAGATTGCAGAGGACTGAATAATGATCCGAGCCTAGCTCATTTTAAAAAAGTGGCTGAGAAATTAGACCAGGGGCATTTGTTACAAAGAAGTCAATAACAGACGGATTGCCACGAGAACTAGATGGAATAAAATTAGGGCTAGGTGGAAACCAAATAGATATTGGCAACTTTATAGAAATATTATATAAAATATTTCCTCAACAGTTTGCTCTGACACAACCTCAGTCTCTGCAGTTAAGGTCGCCGCCAAGTAAAAATTCATGTCTCATGCTTAACATTTTTTTAGTTCACTCCC
This sequence comes from Eumerus sabulonum, assembly GCA_951905685.1. Classification (NCBI taxonomy): domain Eukaryota; kingdom Metazoa; phylum Arthropoda; class Insecta; order Diptera; family Syrphidae; genus Eumerus; species Eumerus sabulonum. The sequence goes on along the minus strand of OX645060.1, from coordinate 141,862,386 downwards.
AAATTTACGCCTCTTTTCAACAGGGGAAGAGAGTTTCGTCATTTTTCCTGGGAAATAAACACAATATATCTTGACCCTTTTATCATTTTCCAATAATACTCCAATTCCTACAATTTCTACATAATTTGTTTTTATGCAAAGTAAGAGCTTATGTTGTATTGATCTTCTAATCAGAATAGCTACACCACCAGCTCTTCTATTGTTTCTATCTACGCGATAACATTTATACACTGACGATGCTATGTGACAATCAGCTTTTAGCCACGTTTCAGTTGTTAATGCAACATCAATTTTATTCCTAATGAGAAAATCTAGAAATTCCACATGTTTATGAGAGATACCTTTTGCATTCCATGTTATAATTAATTATATTACTTGTCATTATTGTTGTACAAAAACTTATACGCTAATTGTGCGATAACCTTAAGTTGATCAGTTTTGCTTTTACAAGGACTCAGCTGTGTTATTATCTCCATTAGAAGCATATTCAATTCGTCCATAGAGAACAATTCTTGATCGCTCGGGGTTCTACCAGTAACGTTGTGTGACGATGGTGTTGACCCAGCCCGTATTTTATGCCCTATAATCATCGATATCCTTGAGCTGGGAGGCCGCGAAGATTCCTTTCTTTGGTCGCAGCAGTTTTTTCTCCTCCCTTCTTCTGACTCGGTACTCCTCTCGCGATGCCTTGTATTTCGCTGCAGCGGCTTTTGATACGCCTCGTCGGTTGCTGCCTTTTTCTGCTTACATTCGCCATCACACCACGGGTTTCTTGTCGGGGGTGGTAGGTAGGTGGTAGGTACGCACATCCAGGATGCTTGACGAGTGTCTTGCGTCAATGAGCACATGGACGATTTGGTTGGCGGTTCGACCATCCGGAGATCGCCAGGTTGTTGCGGGGATTAGTTTGCTGTCGCAAAGTCCGTGAGTCGGAACCCATTATCCGTGGATTACAAGCACAGCAATGAGGAAGGTAGATAACTACTGGGAAACTATTGCGGCTGAGAACTCTGAATGACAAGATTGACTTTTTTGATGAGGTTCCTTCGAATTGTGATACGAAAACCGACACCAATGTACCTACTTGTATACACATCTCTAAACTACTATTGCACGTTATTACCTGTAGTAAAGAAATGCCCTGTGATAAGGAAGCGACACGTTTGTTGTCCTTGTAATTGAGCAGCATCAACTAAGCTTTAATCGTATTAAGATAAGCTGTCGGTAGGTAACTAGGCGATCAAAATGTAAATTCATGCCTAACCCAAGTGAGTTTGTGGAAATATACTGTTACGAATTTATTCTAACCCCCCACCAAATAGGGTTCGCACCACTGGATTGCGATAAACTACAATTGTCCTTCTTATCCGAATAAAAACACACACACACTTTTATTTCTTTCACCACAGATCGATTATCTGTGTAGCTTCACCACTTTTATTTATTATCCAATACAATCCACTTTAAACTTTATTACACAAACAACCCTTTATTGAAAGCTTTTCTTTTCACCTTGGTTGATCACACCGACTTGTCACACGCTGTTTTATACCACAAACTGAATATCTGTCACGGGCGAGTGTTCGCGCTTATATAGCTCTCGGTCCACCGTCTCGAACGTTCGCCGTTGGAAGTTCCCCTTCGGAAATCTCTAGAACGCTCTGACAATTCCCTTGGAAGTTGACATCATTCCTATCCCCGCTTCCAGAGAGTTTTCGAACTTAACGGTCCGCTTGCATCTCCGCAACAATACTATAAACACTCCACCCATTCATTCAGTCAAAATTGTTTCGTATGCGAAAACACAGCGATAGTAAGCCACCTAAGCAAATTACCGAGTCAGTGGCAAACCAAATGATAACACCGTTAATTGCTAACGCGCACAAACCATGAGACCAAACTAATTTAAATATTATTGATAGGTAGCAATTCTGTTGACTCTAGCATTAAACAATAGTCATAGATATAAATGCAATTTGTTGACTCACTAAATGCTGGACATTCACACACACATCGGAGAATAAAGCTCATCCAGTCATCAAATGTCTGCGGCAATTATGTTGAGTGGCCACATTGACGTGCATGCCGGCACGCATTCATGCAGCCATAATGTCGGCATGGATTGCCTGTGACTATCCGTGTTAATAAAACATCCACGAAAATTTAATGGATAAAATTATTTTAATTAAAATTACGTAAGTCAGACAAATATGTATTAATGAAATTGCAATTATTTATGCGGCCGTTGATCTATGCAGAGCAGCAGTAGACGCACAAAGTTATTTTTGAACAGGGTGATAATATGAATTTTGTCGTTTATCTGACACGCAACTTGTGTTGTTGGATGCATATCCTATCCTTTATCAAATTACATACTCATATATTCGTTAACGCAATGCAAACTATACCGATATCTTGATATTCATTCTCTGTGTTGTGTCAACTCACGCAATCTTTGATAATTGCAATTGCTTCACTGGTTCATCAAATATGCGATAAAAGCAAATATTTTAACTTAACTGGCATACATGGAAGAATTCTCAAATGAAATCTAGGCTTTGTATTTTAAATATGTTTCAAGGTATTTTTATTGAAGAAAATTAAACATTTCATATGGCTTAAATTCGCATTCCGTAAGCACTCCGTTCACTACTGTTTTCTTTATAGAAGCCCCAATCTAGACAGGAATGCAACATTTGATGCAATCGACGCACTGCCTGATTTCATCCAAAGAATTGTTTCCCTGTTCCTTCGCACTGCAATCGTTTAAGCGATCGATTTCAATGTACACAGTTATCAGATGCTTCGACATTATGGACAGACAACAGCCGAATGTTGTATGCTGAAATTTTTACTGAGTTAAACCAATTAACTCAATTTGTGAGTGATCCATCGCGTATCCCCGATGTTGCTGATCATACCGCCAACATACTGGACTTGTTTCTTACCTCTCAGCCTAACAAATAAACGATCGATGTATTGTCGCCCCTAGTCTCAGCTGACCCATGCGTAATATCAGCTAAATTCTCGAACGCCCACCAACCAGTTAATGAAAAAGCTCCTAAGAGAACACTATGGCTATACGAGACAGCCAACTGGTGTGGCCTTAGGAACTTCTTTCGGATCTTTAACTGGTCGTTGTGCTACCTCGACAACGACGTGGACGCCGCAACTGATATTATCGCAAACATTATCCGAATCGGCTCGCAAATTTTATCGCTAGCAAGAGGAACAGCACCAGACCAAAGGATAGTACGTGTTTTGACTTGAGCTTCAAAGAGGCTAGGCTCAGGAAGCTAGGCTTTCAGGTCTATAAGGCAAACAGTTCTGAGGAAAGCCGAAAAAATACATACGAGTCAGAAGTTACTGCAACACCCACATTCGACGAGTTAAATTCCATTGCGACCAAAAACTAAGGCGTAAAATCCTTAAGTGTCCCAAAGGTAGTAAAAGTTTCTGATCGCTTGTAAAACATATAAAAAACTACGTCATCTATACCGGCGCTCATCCACAACGACATTCTAGCTGACACTTCATTAGCCCAAGCTAACCTACTTGCTGCCCACTTTTCAACTAGTTCTCAGCTCCTAGCCTGTACTTTGTCTCTGCCTGTACTAGAGTGCGTCAAGTCAATTCTACCATGGGACTAGTCCCCTTGTGCACCCGCACAGTCGCAATGGTTCTTAAAATCCGCTGGTCCAGAGGGTTTTGACCTAATAGTTCTGAGAAGGTGTTCTTCTATGCTGGCAAAACAACTGCGTAAGTTTTTTCACCTTTCCTACTCTTCTGGGCTCTTCCCGAGTAGGTGGAGAACAGCATTTGTCCAGCCTATACCCAAAAAAGGCAAATCATCTTCTCCCTCCAACTCCCTTCTTACCAAGGTCACTGAAACGCGGATATCTTGAATCACGGAAACTCCTCAATGACCGTCAGTACGGTTTCCGCAGCAACAGATCCACTGGTGATCTGATGGCATATCTCGCCGAAAAGGGTGAAAGCAAAATAGTTGCACTGGATATTTCGAAAACAGTTGACAAGGTTTGGCATAAAGCCCTTTTGTTGAAAATGCGTGCTTCCGGGATCGATGAGTCTCGTCTTCAATGGATTAGAAGCTACCTTTCGAATCGTTCAATTCAAGTTGTTTTGGACGGATTCATGTCTGACGTCCATTTCTTAAATGCTGGTCGTCCCCAGCGCTCATTCCTCTCTCCAACACTCTTTCTCCTTTTTATAAATGATCTCTTATCTGTCACTTCTAATACAATTCACTCCGATATCGACAACATCATCCAATGGGGTAAAAACAAAACAATGCCTCCAAAACACAATACTGTATCTTGTCGTTAAATCGTATAACTAACCAGCAGCCATTATCCATGAATGGCACTTGCCTTTTAGAAACCGAAAAGCTTTCCATCCTGGGTACATACCCAATAACACACATGTGTTGCTCACAATCTTAATTGGGGCGCCCACACAATCAGTGCCGCCAAAAATGCTGCGAAATTCCTAGGCCTTTTATACAGATGCAAGAAATATTTCTCACCCTTAGATCTGGCTACAATCTATAAAGCGTTCATTCGCACCAATTAGAGTTTAACGCTTATGTCTGGTCCGGTGCATTCAAGAGCTCATTCCACCTACTAGACAGAATACAAAAACGCGCGATAAAACCGATAGGTGACAGATAGGTGATAGCAGTACCAAAATATTAGACTCGCTGGAACATCGCAGGAATGTTTCCTGCCTCTCCCTGTTTTATCGTTACTTCCACCATGCTCCAATGCTTTGCTGAAATAGCCGGTTGCATTCCGCCCCTTCAACATTTCTCCCGCAACACACGTTTCTCCAGCAATGTTTGTACTGGTCCTTCTGCTTGTACTTGTATCTGCTCTGCCAACCCCCACTACCTCGTATGGTCCCGAGAATGCAGATGATAATTTTTTTGTTGATAATTGAGTTCCCATTCCCCCAAGTCATACTTTATAACCTCTTCGCGGTTTTTGTTAAAACTCTACCGGCAAAGCTTGAATGTTTTGAATTTGCTTCCTAAGATCTGCTCGGATTTCCTCACGGTTGTCCTTGAATGCTGCTATCGTTTCTTCTTCAAAGTCACCTATCAGCATCATTTTAACGCCAAAAATAATTTCGAACGGCGTGCAACCAATTGCTCTTTGAATGCTGCAATAAATCGCTATCTAGGCATACGTGAACCATTTCTCTGGAGAAATTTACAACAATTTTTTTAACGATTCGACGATTATTCTTTCAATTTTATAATTTTATCATTTCCACGGGGTACGCCTGTTGTGGCGTGGCGCAGTGTGTAGTGTGTTGGCCTCTGACGCCGATGACACGGGATTGAATCCCGACCCAGCCATGTCATCGAACGTGTTTTCACGGTGTTTCTCCTCAGCGGGGTTCTGACAAAACCCCCTGTAGTAAAATTGTCATGAAAAGCTTCTCGAAATTCGCCGTTCGGAACCGGCAATAAACTGTAGGTCCCTTTCACCTATGGGAAAATTAAATCACACACAACATGGGTGATTAAGAGAAGCTCGGCTCAGGTCCTTCATGGACTGTAACGACAACATACATACATACATACGCCTGATGTGGTATCAACGAGTTCTTTTCCTCGCAATGGCTGCTAAGATCTTGATATGTGAATACTGTACCTCGATCACAGATAATTTGTGCTCGATTTCCGAAGGCTTGCAGCGGCTGATCATCTTTGACAGTTAGTTGTAAAGACCCTTGCTTTTTAGTATTTTTTCTGCTGTCCAGAATGCACTTCACGCAATTATTTGTGCATTTTCCACTTTAGATTTGAATAAAGAAATCCTACAGCACTAAGCGGATTTTTTTTTTACTCCGAAATGACCCTCCTCAATATTTAACTCCTTGACCTCTGATTCCATACCTTTGGGAATCACAATCTTGTCATCTCCGTTCACGACCTTCAACAGCTCATAATTTTTAACAACGAAATCACCGAAATCTTTTTTATAGTTAAGATGTAGTCGACTCCTGCACTCTTCTGATTCGCATTAGCAACTCGTTTCCAGTGTAGAGTACCACTGGATATCTTATTGCGTCGTGATGCCTCATTGAAGTGCCTCTGCGACGTTCCACGATAAAATCAAAATCTTGAATGGCCACTACCCACTGAAAAACTGCAGCTGGCAGTCTTGTTTTTTTTTTTGACTGTTTGTTGAAACAGGGAGAGTCGGTTGTTAATATGGTCGTAATTTTTTTAGGGCTAGGTGCACAGCATAAACATACCTCTAAAACATAACTATGGAATTCTGCTCGGCGGAATTGGTTTTGTGACTTAGCATCACTGCTGAATATTCTATTTTGCTGGCGTCCGTATAGACTTCTGTGCATGCACCATACCGGTATATTTTTAGTACCGGATCGTTTGTTAAAGCTGTTTTTAATCTTTCCACTTTTGTTCGTTCCTCCCTTTCAAGCTGTTAATTTGAATCCTTTTTCAATAAGTTTTCAGATATTTACTTATGATGGCATATCCTTTGACAAACTTATAAAAATATCCGGCTAAACCAAGAAATGATTGAACGACCTGAACATTTTTAAGGTCAGCGACATTTTTTAACGCGACTACTTTTCCTTCAGGTGGTCGGATAGTTCTTTCTTGAATAACATGCCCGAGGAGTTCTACTCTGCGTTGCAAGTAATTACATTTGCGTCACTTCATCAGTAGTCCATTTTATTGGGCAACATGTGACACGGATTTGAGTTTCTTTACGTTTTCTGCGTTGACTGTAACGAATATCGTCCATAGAGAAAAGAATTATTACTTTTCCAGTCCGATTTCGAAAAACGTATTGGATGAAACGCGTAAACACGCTCAGTGAGTTGGCTAAACTAACAGGGTTTGGCAGAATTCGAAATAGAATTTCTTCGTGAAAAACGTTAGGAATATGTATATAATCGTGGTATGATGGCGAGTGTGAGCAGAAAAAGGCAGCAACCGACGAGGCGTACCAAAAGGCGCTGCAGAGGAAAACCAGGGCAGCGCAAGAAGAGTACCGAGCCAGAAGAAGGGAGGAGAAAAAACTACTGCGACAAAAGAAAAGAATCTTCGCTGCCTCCCAGCTCAAGGATATCGAGGAGTTTAGGGATAGACATAAAACACGAGCCTTTTACAAGAAAGCCAAGGCCTTTGGCTGGAGGCAGGAGGCTTCAAAAAGGGCACCCAGGCTCTTCGAAACTGCGAGGGTAATCTTGTCACCGACCCGTAGGGAATAGTGGATGTATTTAAGTATCATTTCCAGCAGCTGCTTAACGAGCATGACCAAGAGAGAGTGGCAGGGACCGAGGAAATCCAAACTCCAGCCGCTGAAGTAGTCCTCCCACCCAGCATGGAAGAAGTTGGCACAGCAATTCAGAAGCTGAAGAACAACAAGGCCGCAGGCTCAGATGGCTTGCCATCAGAGCTCTTCAAGGCTGGCGGCGATGTTCTGGTAGGGAGCATGCACCAGATCATCTGCAGAATTTGGGAAGATGAAAGCATGCCCGACGACTGGAATGCCATCTATATATGCCCCATCCACAAAAAAGGCGATCCGACCTCTTGCAAGAACTATAGAGGTATATCCCTGCTCAATGTCGCATACAAGATCCTGTCCAGCGTATTGTGTGAACGTCTAAAACCATTTTGCACTGCACTAATCGGCAGCTACCAGTGCGGCTTCCGTCCCGGCAAGTCAACTATAGACCAAATTTTCACACTTCGACAAATCCTGGAAAGACCAACGAGTTTCGAATCGATACACACACACCATCTTTTCATCGATTTCAAAGCCGCATACGACAGCATTCATCGTGAAGAACTGTTTGGTGCGATGGCCGAATTCGGGATCCCGGTAAAACTGATCCAGTTGTGTCGCGCTACGCTAAAAAACACGCGATGCACTGTGCAATTCGGTTCTAGGACCTCGGAACCATTCGAAACATGCACCGGATTTCGGCAAGGAGATGCGCTGTCATGTGACTTCTTCAACCTGGTGCTGGAGTAGATGGTGCGACGGGCAGGCGCCAGCAGGGAAGGCACTAACTTTTACAAGTCCATCCAGCTGCTAGGATACGCGGATGATATCGACATCATTGCGTGTTCTCGCCGTGGCATTGTGGAAGTATTCACGGCGATTGAAGAACAGGCGAAACGAGTTGGTCTTAAGATCAATGAGGACAAAAACCAATCCGTCGCTCACCACCTGGGATAAAATATAACAATTGACAGCTACAATTTCGAGGTAGTTAAGGAGTTTGTCTACCTCGGGGCAAACATAAATTCCACAAATGAGATGACAGTGGAGATCCGGCATAGAATCGCCCTTGGCAACCGCTGCTACTTCGGCTTGTCCAAACAACTGGGGTCAAAACTCCTCACTCGAAAGACCAAAGTCATGCTTTACAAAACGCTCATTCTGCCAGTCTTGCTGTACGGAGCCGAAAGCTGGACGATAAGCAGGACAGCGGAGCTGATTTTGGGTTCTTTCGAAAGAAAAATTCTGCGCCGGATATTTGGTCCTTTCTGTGAGGAAGGTGAATGGAGAAGAAGACACAACCGCGAACTCAACGAGCTGTACCCAGATGTGGATGTAGTCCGGAAGGCAAGGATCCGTCGACTACACTGGCTCGGCCACATCGAGCGCATGGACAACAACGCTGCAGCTAAGAGGGTCTTCGACTCCGAGCCTCATGGTTCGAGAAGAAGGGGAAGACCGAACCTCCGGTATAAAGACCAAGTAATCGCTTATGTAAGACATCTTGGTCTTGACAACTGGAAGCAGCGTGCCCGGGACCGTCAAGGATGGAAGGCAGCTATAGCTCAGGCTCAGATCCTCCATGAATCACGGGCCTGATAAGTAAGTAAGTAAGTATATGTATATTAATGACTGTTTACGTCAACCGATATGTGAAAGACCCCATTTCGTTAGTCAAGAGTGAAAAACACATTTACGCCTTGCAAGTTGTCTAAAATTTCTTCAATAACTGGCGTCGGAAAGCGATCACGGCCCATTTTTTTTAACTAAGGGACTAGTGATAACAAATAGCATACGAGGCACTGCGACCTTTAAAGATCTATTGTGCCTACTAGCCGATTAGACGAGGAGCTGCTCCACTTCCCTAATGATGTTGAGAATGCCTCTCTTAGGGGCTGAGATTATCCCCTCAGGAGTCATAATTTCACGGAGAAGGCCAAGCTTCCTGAGATGGCAATGAGCAGCACACTCACCCTGCAGTCCCTCTCATACTTAGCTCAGACCACAGTGTCCCACAGGCAACTTTTCCACTCATGATCAACACACGTGCTCTCTTGCAGCTACACGACTCAAAGATAAACATCCGTCGTGGCATCTTTTTTTAGAAACAAAAGGATTCTACATCTATATCTTGCAATTTAGGCGCAAGAAAAAAAAAAACTGGATTAACACATTGAACTAGTAAGCCTTACCATGAAAAAAACTACACGCTCAGAGATAACGACAAGTCTCGGATGTAACGGACGAACTACATGTTGACGACCCCCGCAAACGTATAAAAGGACAAGGGTAACGGTTCTGCACCTGAAATAGTAGGTCCCTTGACAGAACGGGTGCGGCCGAATAGTTAGAAAAAATCCTAAGCAGCTAAGAAGAAGACATTAAGACACACCAGGAAGTGCGATAAGATGGACCGGGTAAAAAGAGGATGAACAACTGTGACATATATTACGGAATCTTATACAAGGGAAACAAACAACGTCTATTTGGATGCGAATTTGTTGTTCGGGTTGGAATAAGGCAAAACGTCCTAAACATCCTACATGTGAGCGAACGCCTCATAACAATCCGCATTAAAGCTACATTCTGGAACATCAGCTTGATATACGTTTATACCCCCAGAGAAGAAAAAGACGATGAGTCAAGGATGATTTCTATGACCTCCTAGATAGAACATACGTTCAATGTCCCAGCTACGACACCAACATTTTTCTAGGAGAATTCGACGCGAAGCTGGGTAAGGAGTTTATGTTTGAACGAGTCGTAGGACACGATAATACGTACACGACAATACATACGTCCGAAAACGGAATGGGACGAATAGACTTTGTGACGGGGCATAATCTTCTACTAGCTAGCACACTCAATATCCACAAGGGAACCTGGCGGTCTCCTGATCAATTATATGTTAATCAAATCGATCATATTCCGATCGACGCCAGACAGTCCTCCAGCATCTTGGATGTCCGAACTTATCGAGGAGCCAATAATGTGGACTCGGATCAGTATGGGTGATTTTATTTTCCCATAGGTGAAAGGGACCTACAGTTTATTGCCGGTTCCGAACGGCGAAATTAGAGCTCTTCTGGACAATTATGCTACACAGGATTTTGTCAGTACCCGGCTGAGGAGAAGCACCGTGAAAAACACGTGTCATCGGCGTCAGAGGCACACACTACCCACTGCGTCACGGCGCTGTCGAGTGGGACCATTAAAATTTGACGACGGGAAGCTGCAATCGCCAATCGTGTCTCCATCTAGCTCTCTCAAGAGCCGATGCAAACAGCACAAACCATAGAACAGCTGTGGAGACGTTGTCGAAGCACAATCAGGGGTGCTGCTTGTGATGTATTAGGTTTCCAGCCACTATACAGCATAAACCCTTGATTTGATGACGAATGCAGATAGGTACATCCAGAAAAACAGAATGCATACATTGCAACGACGTACGAGAGCTGCTCGTGAGCTCTATGAGCGGAAAAGAAAGACATGAGGAGCGCGCGATCGAGGAGATGGAGATCGCATGAACAACTTACAAAAGTTTTACCAAGAAGTAAAAGGAACACATATAAAGCCAGTGCGGAGGCCTGCAGGGATGAACCCGGACGCCTTGTAGTTGAATCACAGTCGATCCTGAAAAAGTAAAAAGACTATTTCTGCGGACTGTATCACGGCGAAGATGGCAAAGATGCTGCTGTCAGGCAGCACCATTCACACTGGACGAAGATGAGAGAGAATTCCGTCCACCCGACTTAGACAAGGTTAAGATAGTGATATCAAAACTGAAGCCTAATAGAACTGCTGGCGCAGACGGCCTGTCTGCTGAGCTATTTAAAGCGGTTGGATATGAGTTGGTCGGGAACATGCACCAGCTCATCAATGAAGCATGATATGGTCGGAAGAAATCATGCTCGATGAATGGAAACTCAGCGTTGTTTGCCCGGTTCATAAAAAACCGGCCAAGGGCGAGTCGGACTCGCGCACGAAGGGTTCCGTACCATGTGTATATATGTATAAATATGAAAGAGACTCAGTCATCACATTAAATCACATTTTTTGTATGATGACAGATCTTGGTTGCAGGCAGGTTATCGGCATATTACTTTGATAATCAAAAATCTTCATGATGAGATATAGTTGATCATCAAAGAGTCCATTGAATTCAAATCAGTTATCTTATTTTACATCAACGATGTGAAAAGGTGAATAACAATAATGGGTAGTATCGGAAAAAGGTTTGCAGCAAGGATTAATTCATCAAAGACACACAAGAGATCAAAACTGGGAAGTTTGCTACTGGTTGTGGGATATTGTCGACTAACCTTAGTTCAGTGTGTGGCCAAGGGGATTTTTTGGATGAAAATCATGTCTGTTGTATGGGAGCAACCCTTAATTATTCATTTTGTGTTTTTAGTATTTGTCGTGGTAGCGGCAACAGAAATACATCATCTGTGAAAATTTCAACTGTCTAACTATCACGGTTTATGAGATACAGCATGGTGACAGACGGATGGACAGACAGCGAAGTCTTAGTAATAGGTTTCCGTTTTACCTTTGGGTACGGAACCCTAAAAAGGAGACCCCTAGAACTGCGCCAACTATGGGGGAATAAGTTTCCTTAACAATGCGTATAAGATCTTTTCTGCCGTGCTGTGTGAGCGCCTGAAGCCATTCGTGGACAATTTGATAGGTTCCTATCAAGGTGGCTTCAGGCAAGGAAAATCCACGAAAGACCAAATATTCACACTGCGGCAGATCTTGGAGAAGACCCATGAATTTTTGGTCGACACGCACCACTTTTGACACTGTCTAAAGGGACGAGCTATATATGGCTTATGTTTTTACATCCCTGCCAAGCTCGTCAGGCTGTGCAGTCTCCAAAATTGCTCGCATACGCTGATGAAATTCACGTTATTGGGAGAACGCAGCCAGGCATCAATAAAGGTTTTGGGAGCGTTGAAGCAGAAGCAGCTAATGTGGGTCTGAAAGCAAACGAGGGAAAAGCCAAACATATGCTGTCGTCTTGGTCAGGACGTTGTTGACTCTGTATAAGACCCTTATCATCCCGATCCTGTTGTACGGCGCAGAAGCATGGACACTATCAAAAGCGGATGAGGAGGCCCTTGGTCGGTTCGAGAGAAAGATTTTGTTCGTGATTTTCTGGCCTATGAACGCAGACGGGGGATGGAGGAAAAGATTCAACCACGAACTTTACGGACTTTACAGCGACATGAGTCTAGTCAGGCGTCTACGGATTCAGCGCCTAAGATGGCTTGGTCATGTAGAGCGAGTGGGCACCACAGCTACAGCCCGGAGTGTCTTTGAATCCAACCCAGAAGGACGAAGAAGCAGAGGACGGCCGCACTTAAGATGGCGCACACTGGTGGAAGGGGACCTCAGCCAACTGGGTGTGCGGCAATGGAAAAAGCTAGCAAAAGATCGTGCTAGTTGGAGGGACATGTTGGTTGAGGCTCAGGTTCACCCCGAACTGTAGCGCCCATTAAGGAGAAGAACCGCTGTTTCTTCGAGTTCAAGAGGCAATTGAGTAGAAGAACCTTCTCTCGGAAAACTAGGGTGACCCTTTATAAAAAGGTAGATGAAGAGGTCCTTGGTCGTTTCGAGAGGAAAATTTTGCGTACAATCTTCGGTCCCATTTGTGTTGACGGAGAGTGGAGCAGAAGATTCAACCACGAACTGTACGGGCTGTACAGCGACAACGACCTAGTACGATTAACATGAAAATTGCTGAAATTTATTTTTTTTCGAAAAGCTAATAACCATATGAGGGCGCCGTGGCGCAGTGGTTAGTGTGTTGGACTCTGGCGCACGATGAGCGAGTTCGGATCCTGATTACACCAACGCCATGGAATGTTTATTTCGCGACGTTCCTCCTCGGCAGGGTACTGGCAAAACCCCCCGTAGTAAACTTACCATGAAAAAGCTTCTCGACTCACGCCGTTCGGAATCGGCATTAAACTGTAGGCCCCTTTCACCTGTGTGAAAAATAAATCACACACAACATGGGTGATTGAGAGAAGCTTGGCTCTGGTCTTTCATGGGCTGTAACGTCTTCAAAGATGAATAACCATATGTTGCTCTTCTACGTGGATGTACATATACAGCTTGGCTAATCTTACAGAAAAGCATCTCCCATCACATATGAAATAAGCTCGGACCTATCTGTACATATCAATTTTTACTCACGCTTTGTACACCAATATATTAACTTCAAGTTGTTACAATGTTATTATTAAATAGGTTAAAGATCAACTTAACTTGACCATTTAATCCATTATATTTCAGGGATATAATGCCTGCAAGGATATAGTACTACGTGTTATATTTTTTCAAATATTTTCCAATTTGAGTGCTATCCAAACAAATTCAAAAACCCATCAACACCATTTGAGTTTTAGTAACCTGCCCGACCAGTAATAATCTGTGGAAAAAAAAACTTTTAATGGTTTTCCAAATATGTATCCGAAAAACAATAGATTTTCCGCGACACCCTTTGCAAAACAAGAAAAAAAAAAAGGATTTCATACTCACATAGCAGCCTAGCAGCCGGCGCTTAACGTACGAGTATGTACGTTAGCGTCGGCTCTATCTATCTATTAAATTTGTGAGACCAATCGAAATAAAGTTGGCTTCAGTTATTACACAAGCAGCAGTGGTAGCCAACTGGAGCCACCACCATTCGGCATCCACTCCATATAGAACATCGACGGGTAATGGCAATTTTGCGGGTGGCCACTGCTTATCGCGCATTGTCATGCAAATAAAATTAATGCGAGATTTACGCGAAGTGCATTTATCAGAAGCGATTACGTTCATAATATGGAAATTGCGTATTGGATACACTCCGTCGCACTCATTCTGCTGGCGCATGCATAAATGGCGCCCTGCAAAACCCAACTATACCGCCTCGGCTTCCTACGGTAGCATGGGTACGACAGGGTTTAACCGTACAGACGAATATGGCCATGAAAATCGTAACTGCAAATGTAATACATATCACAGGAGGTTGTGGGCGAAGCAGAGCTTGGTCTTGACCTGCATTGCCATCGGAAATGATGGCTTTCGTAACGCGTAAGTACCCCGCTTGAGTTACTGAGATTTATAGTAAAAATGAAAACCGAGATTCATTCATTACGTCGGTCGATGATATTATGTGGCAATTACAGGCCCGCCGGCTTGAGCTAACATTTTTTTCCTTTGTTGCATTGGAGTCAATTTAAATCGAAATTGTCTCGTTCCTGTATCTGCTTCTTTGCACAATTGGAGGAAGACAAATGGTTTTAATTATAATACTTGTTGCTACAAATGAGTGATTCCACTCATCAACGAACCGACCACCACGGGCGGAATCTGTGAAAGTGAAATCGGTTCAGTGCCATTCAGTGAGTAATAAGCTTTCGGTGGATTTGGTTTCATTAATCCTCGCGAAACAATTAACTGCTGTGATATGTATGACGTCCTTGGAACGATTTATTACTGCCACTACAAGGTATTCGGGATTCGCGTACATGGCGCAGCTTGGGAATTATACCAAGAGTAAGGACTGTATTATGAGCTGCATTTATAATTTGCTATTGATACCTTATTTATTCAATACAATTTTTATATATGTATATATATTTTTTTTTAATGTGCGTGCACTCGATGTTTAATAACCTTATTTTGTCGGTGACAAAGTGCGGGCAGAAGGTAGAAAGGAAGAGAGTTAGAGGAGATGCCGATGGACATTGATCTTAAATGCTTGCATGTTGTACTGAGGGGGCAAGAACGAATCCGGTGGGGTATTCCGTATTCGTGTGGTTTGGTTAATGAAAGATTCTCTAAATTTGACGGTACGTCCGAAGGCGGGCTTCAGGGTATATTGGTGAGCATGTTGAAGGGGAGGAATGCAACTGGCTATTTCATCAGAGCATTTTTGGTGGAAGTAACGATAAAACAGGGAGAGGCAGGAAACATTCCTGTGATGTTCCAGCGAGTCTAATGTCTTGGTAATGCTGGAGTCACCTCCAGCCGCGGTGCAGTGGTTAACATCATCGACCGCCGAGCGGAAGGTCTATAGTTCAAATTCAATTCATAGCCAAGAAAAAATGATTCCTATACGGACAAAAAGTATGCAACGCTGAGATGAATGGAAAGTGATCAGACGTACTGCTGCAGGCATAACACTCACAATATATGGTCAACTGAAAATTCATCCTCTGCGTATGCAATACTAAAGTGCTCGAACGAATTACTACGGACTATAAACCAACGCGGAATTTGGTCGGCTCTCCTCCTACATACCTAGGACAACTACCCCTGAGAGTAGTGAACGAATATCAACGACTCAAACCACTGCAGTCCGTTCAGGTTGTGTGTGTATCACATCATAAGAGAATATAAAAACTCTTGATCCTGCGAGAGTCTCGCGCGTTTTTGTATTCTATCTAGTAGGTTTAATGAGATCTTGGAAGCACCGGACCAAACATGAGCGTTAAACTCTAATTTGGGGCGAATGAACACATTATAGGAGGGCGCAGTGGTTAATGTGTTGGACTCTGACGCACGAAGAGCGAGTTCGGATCCCGATAACACCAACGCCTTCGAATATTTATTTCGCAGCGTCCCTCCTCGGCGGGGTACTGGCAATACCCCCCGTAGTATACTTGCCTTGAAAAAGATTCTCGGCTCACGCCGTTCGGAATTGGCATTAAACTGTAGGTCCATTTCACCTGTGTGAAACATAAATCACACCCAACATGAGTGATTGAGAGAAGCTTGGCTCTGGTCCTTAATGGGCTGTAACGCCACCAAAGAAGAAAATCCTCGGTTGATCTGCCAGCTCTGAACCCATATCGATTTCGACTAAAAAAGAGATGTACTTTAAAACGGAGATGACTCTGCTGTTAATCACTTTCTCAAAAATTTTTGAAAAAACGGAAAGAAGTAAGATGGGTCTGTAGTTATTTAATATTTTCTTTTCTCATTTTTAAAAGACAGGTTTCACCTCAGCAATTTTCAATCAATCTGGAAAAATACCACAGTATGTGTATGTATGTATGTATGTTGGCGTTACAGTCCATGAAGAACCTGAGCCGAGCTTCTCTCAATCACCCATGTTGTGTGTGATTTCATTTTTACATAGGTGAAAGGGACCTACAGTTTTATTGCCGGTTCCGAACGGCGAATTTCGAGAAGCTTTTCATGACAATTTTACTACAGGGGGTTTTGTCAGAACCCCGCTGAGGAGAAACACCGTGAAAAACACGTTCGATGACATGGCTGTTTCGGGTATTTACCACAGTAAATACTTTTATTATAGATATGAGCTAACACGTCAACAATAAAGAGTGCGATTCTCTTAATTAGCTCATTTGAAAGACTACAATTTGATGAAGAACGAGATTGTTTAATAAATGAATGGCTCTAAATAGTTCAAGAGACGAAAAACGTATGCTCTTTAGTTGTTTCCCCGTTATCATCAGATGAATCAAGATCTGCATCAGAAAGTTTATTAGTGGCCACTTTTGTATAGAACATATTGAGCTCATTTGCCATCTCAATGGGTTCACAGATTACCCTTCCTTTCTTTGGTGGCGTTACAGCCCAGGACCAGAGCCAAGCTTCTCTCAATCACCCATGTTGTGTGTGATTTATTTTTCATACAGGTGAAAGGGACGTACAGTTTAATGCCGATTCTGAACAGCGTGCAAGTTTACTACGGAGGGTTTTGCCATTACCCTGCCGAGGAGGAACGTCCGGCAAAAAACATTCACCAACACACCAACCATTGCGCCACGGCGCCCTCATGAGCCTACCATTGTGCAAAAATGCGGTTAGGTCTTAAAATGCGAAAGGCCAAGACTTGACGAAGCTCTAGCTTTTATGTCAATCTTTTGAAAGTACACTAGCGAGTGAGTAGATATAATTCATGAAGAAAGATAACTCAGGCAATAGCAATTTATATTTACATGAAGAGTAAAAGTATATACATATTTACATGTAAGGGTAAATAGGAAAAGTTTTTCAATAACTCAATTAATTTCTTACGGCCATTAACATTTATGCAAGTTGCTGCGTCCGTAGATACATTTTTGTTAAGCAGTTCGTTCACAATTTAGTATTTCTAGTATTATTTAATCTTAACGTTCTTATAGGTCACTTTTTTTAATAAAGTTGCAGACATCCAGGGCTTAAGTCTTTTTGGTTTACTACTTTTACTTGAGATTGTTTGAGAACATGCTTGAATGTGACTATTTAAAATGTCAAAAAAGTTATTGAAGGCTACGTACGGGTCTCTTTCAAGGTATACGGCTGTCCAATTTTCATGAATTAGGCACGCAATTAGGCGATAGTGATTAATTGTGGAATTTCTGTGAGATGAGCAATTTGATTTTCTTACTTCACGTTTAAAGTTAAAAAAAGACCAATCATGCAATGATCAGTAATCTTGTAGTCCGAAATGGAACTGACAAGCGAACAATTTGGACAAATATCTGACCAATGCACTTTTAAGAAGATTGTGTTATTTGAGTTGGTTAATCAAAACATGAATACATCCCTTTTGCCGACAAAATGGATAGATGTTCATGCACTATCGTAGAACAATTGTATGTATGTATGTTGGCGTTACAGCCCATGAAGGACCAGAGCCGAGCTTCTCTCAATCACCCATGTTGTGTGTGATTTAGTTTTATTGCCGGTTTACAGTTTATTGCCGGCTCCGAACGGCGAATTTCGAGAAGCTTTTCATGACAATTTTACTACAGGGGGTTTTATCAGAACCCGCTGAGGAGAAACACCATGAAAAGACGTTCGATGACATGGCTGTGTCGGGATTCGATCCCGTGTCATCGAAGTCAGAGGCCAACACACTACCCACTGGGCCACGGTGCTCTCAGAATCAATTAAGACATCTAAATTAATATCACCCAGGATAAGTGATAAGTTATTTGCTTTTTCATGAGCCAATAAGAAGCTCAGTTCCTCAACAAAAACAGCTTTATTCTTTCCATGCAACCTACATATTGAATTGAATTGAATTGATTTTTTGATTAGTAATAGTCTCACCGTTGCGAATAGAGGCAACAAACCTACCTTTATAAATACGGTTAAAAAAGAGGTTCTTGACCTCACGAACACTAGCCCATTTATCCTAAATGCAATTGGTGACTGGCATGACTCCAATGAAGCCTCACTATCTGATCACAACACATCAGACTCAACATCTCCAGTGAGGTTAAGTTGGCTGAGCCTGGATATCAGCCCAAACGAACAAATTGGGCTCTTTTCCAAGCTCAACTCGACGCAAAAGAAGATATGCTTCTCAAGTCGATTGAATCGATAGATGATATCGATAGAGCAGCTTACCAGCTCAATGCAACACTTTTCTCATCCTTTAAAAACAGCTGTAAACCCAGAACAAGTACACATAAGCAGTGTGCACCCTGGTAGAATGCACAGCTTGAATCTCTAAGGAAACAAGTGAGATCTCTGTTTAACAGAGCCAAATAATAGTTGGAGTGATTATAGATCTGCTCTAACGAAATACAACCTCGAACAGAGGAAGTCCAAGAGAATGCCTTGGAATAAGCATTTCAAAAACATAGACTCGCTTCTGACTGCGGCCCGACTCTATAAAGTGCTATCCCAAGAGCACACAAATGGATTCGGCCTGCTTTGCAAATTGCCTTTCAGTTTGAAATCGTTCCTTCTAAAAACAATGAAAAAACTTATAGAGCTCCATATTAGAGGTATCCTGGAGAATCAGATAGTATGCATATCGCAAAGAACGATCTACTGAGAATTCGCTACACCATCTGGTGACGCGCGTCGAAAACAGTTTCACATGCAAGGAGATCGCAATTAATCCCTTCCTCGATATAGAGGGGGCATTTGATAATACTGGCTATGATCACCACTGCACCATCCTGTAGGGGTGTAGATCATCCCACTTATCACTGGATTAGGGCGATGCTAAATAGCCATATGATATCAGCCACATACGAAGAGGTCTCAGTAACAGTATCTTCGGCTAGAGGATGGACACAAGGAGGAATCCTTTCGCCACTTCTCTGGTCGATAGTCATCGATGACTTACTACGCAAACTAACAACTCGGGGCTACGAGGTCATCGGATATGCTGATGACATAGTAGTCATTGTTACGGGCAAGTGTGAAACTGCTGCCTGTGAGCTTGCCCTTCAGTTTATCTATGACTGTTGTGGCAGATAGGGTTTATCGATTAACCCAAATAAGACAATCTTAGTCCAGTTTACAAAAAAGAGAAAGGTACAGCCATGCTTAGTCTTTCTAAATGGCACAAACATAGGATTTTCAGAGGAGTCAAGTATTTAGGTATTGGCCTGGATCGCAGACTCAACTGGAACTCCAATATTAAAACCAAACTCACAAAAGCGACTAAGGCCATGTGGGCCTGTGGATGCACTTACGATAAAACCTGGGGAGTCACCTATGTGTCCACCATATGGTGGACAGAAGTTGAACAAAAAACCATAATTCCTTAGATGGTATACTGATGGCTCCAAGATGGCTTCTGGCTGTGGCGCCGGCAACTGTGGACCAAATCGTAAGATCTCGAAGGTCCTAGGAATGAGTCCTAGCATCTTTCAAGCAGAATTTAAGAGGGTGGGTATCAGAAGTCTAGTCAGCTACCTGACGGAACACTGCGGTCTGAGATACATATCGTATTAACAAAATCAACCTCTCGTCAGAAACTGAGTGCCGACTCTGTCTTGAGGATGAAAACCGACAGAAAACATACTGTGTGAGTGTGCTGCTCTTTGCCATCGTATCCTTGTTTTTTTTTTTTTTTTTTACATTTTAGAAAATCATTTTTATTAATATTTATCTTATAACTACGCTAGACAAAATGACTATAACTACGCCAGCTTAAATAACTTAATTGCATTATATTAAAAATACCTTACTGGCCCCATGCGGACACTCTAAGAATTTTTTTTTTTTTTTTCATTCTCTATTTTTTATTATTATAATTATGAATTACAATATAAAGAACAAGTAGTGGCATTCGTATTTAGAATTCAAAATAGTGTTGAATGCCACATCAAAGTTTTCATAATCAATATAACAAAATTTTAGATGGAGGTGATACAAAAATCTAATCCAAACTAAATCTGTTGAAAGCAGTACAGTAGTGGAGGTACAAAAAAGAAAAGAAAATAACGTTCAGACATGAGCATTATGTATCATTAACTTGCGTAGGACAACAAAACTTCAATTTGGTTGTGATCAAAACTGAAAAGCCAATTTTTGACTTTGTTTAGGAAGGATGTTAGTGTTCTAGCTAAGCGGATCGAAGGAGGAAGGCGATTAAATAGTTTGCAGCTGACTACGGAGTTGAAGTCTCTAAAGTGAGTGGTTCGAAATGTGGGTATGTTTGCCAGAGATTCAAGATTACTGCGTAAACTGCGGGAATCTGAAATCGGGCTCTGTAAATAACCACTTCTCATAAAGAAAATTTTACACACCTTGTAGTAATATAGGTGCCTAACCGGCAGGATATTCAGGTTCTTAAAGAGGGTCATGGTATGGCTGAGACGACGAACTCCACAAATCGTCCTAATAGCGCATTTTTGCAATATGAGTAGAGGCTGAATTTTCGTGCGGTAAGCACCTCCCCAACATCCTATGCCATAATTTAGTTTGGAGTGAAATATCCCAAAGTAAACAGTTCTTAAGCAATTTTTTGTGCAATATTTTCGAAGATGGAACAGACCACGGATAGAGGAACGAAGAAACTGTTTCGGGTTTGTAATATGATCCGACCAATTCATATTTTGGTCAATTGTAACACCTAGGTATTTGAAGTTATTTACTATGTCAATATTGAAGCAGTTTGTATGACACGCTGAGTGACCATCAAATACAATTTCCGGGGAAGGGTCGTTACATGTGCAAACCGGCAATTTGTAGCGAGTACAGTTATCGGCGTGGAAACGAAAATCAAGGTCCGGTAACCTCTGCGACCTAAGGCTGAAAAGCATTAGTTTTGTTTTATTGCTGACACTAAGTTTATGTTTGGCGAACCACAGTCTCAATATGGAGATGGCTAGGAGAGTCGTAGGCAATACCAAGATCGTCGGCAAAAGCCGTAACTCTACCTGCAAAAGGCTAACTAAACAGTGAGTTTATGTACACTAGGAAAAGAGTGGGGCCTAATACAGATCCCTGGGGTACCCCGCGTTTAATAATCCGAGTCTCACTAAAACTGTCCCCAACTTTCACTATTTGTCTTCTATCTTTGAGATATGATTCCAACCAAGTCCTTTGTTTATATGCGAACAAAAATCCATAAGCGCATCTTCTGTAAAGAGTCCTGTTCTAAAGCCGTATTGCAAAGGACTGAAAAAACGTATTCTCTTCAGGAACCGCAGGATTCTAGTCTTGACCGCTTTTTCAAAAATTTTCGAGATAGAAGAAAGAAGTGAGATAGGCCTGTAGTTATTTTTATCTCTTTTGTTGCCTTTTTTAAAAATTGGCAGAACACTTGCGCATTTCAACCTGTCTGGAAACGTACCAGTGGAGATACTTAGATTAAAGAGGAAAGCTAGTACGTCTACCATATTTAGAGCGATATGTTTTAATATATAATTAGAAAGAACCTCATCACCACAGGAAGGGGAACGATTCAGTGAATTAATTATGTATAAAACTTCACCACCAGTTATTGGTCGAAAGAAGAAGCTGTCACTGCAAACCGGCTCTTCCACTAGATTCCCTGCATTGCAATACAGACACTGTTCAGATCTTAGGTTGGAGGGAGATACTTCACCAACTGTAGCAAAAAAATCATTGAAGATGTATGCAACTATCTTTGGATCATTGACAATAGCATTATCCGTCGCAAGTTCGATGGGGTTGGGTACTTTAGGGGCATTGCGGTTCAATATGCTATTGATTACTTCCCATTCCTTTTTAGGGTTTCCATGTGCGTTACGCATTTTTGAGTAGTAGAATCTATCGCGACACAATCTAATTTCATTATTAACTTTAATAGACACACGATTGAGGCGACTACGAAGCGCGAAATTATGTGGATGTTTGACGCATTTCCTGTGGAGCTTGTTTTTTAGCTTAATTTTATGAAGGATGAAGTGGTTTATCCAGGGCTTAAGTTTTATTTCCGACTTCCTTACCTTAGAACGAAAGGTAGAAAAACTTGAATGCGACAGCAAAATCTTTATAAAGGTATTATAAGCGAGAGAAGCATCACTTTCAATATAAACATCCTCCCAGTTTTCGAACCGAAGTTTGGAGTACAGTTGGGATCCCTGGCCGTGCGTCTCAAATCTTTTACACCGTTAAACCAAATACCTGTCATGCAGTGATCCGTGATACGGAGATCAATATTATCACCGACGCGCTGATAGGGGGACATGTTCCGAAAACGACCAAATACATGGTCCAGACAGGTATTTGAGGTAGGTCTCGTCGTCTCATTGACATTGATAACCTATGTATATTTATTTTCTAGATATGTCTTTCGACTCTCGAACTTTATCTGAACTTCAAATTTAATTTAAGATATTATTAAAACCCAAGAAAAGTATTTTTTTTAAAAACTTAGCATACTATCAAATCTTATATTTTATCTTAATCTAGCTAAAACTAACTAAAACTTAGCCTACCCTTAACCTACTAATAACTAACTTAACTAATATACACATATATATATACATATACAAATACATATGTGTATATATATGTGTATGTCTATACTTATTCTATCTTAGTCTACCCTAACCTACCCTACCCTATGTATGCCATTGGTGTTGGCGATTGTTGCCTTGAAGAGGCTTATTATAGCTATGATGCCCGCGGAGTCATCTCCAGCCACCAAAAGCGCTGGTGCTGCCGCACAACGTCTCTCCGATCGTAGACTGAAACCGCCCTGCTGAACCTGAGGTGCTCCGGCTCACAGAGCGCGACCTCAGCTCCGTAGAGGAATCGCCGCCCCACGTAATTACGGGCCACATGGAAGATTACCGGTACCGCCAATCTATCCTGATCAACCCACATTGATCTAATAGAGGAATGCTTTCGGGGGGACAAAGTCAATAATTTCTGTTTTTTTTTTTTTTTTTGTAAGACGGTGGAAAGCATCGAAAGCCAGTGTGTGAGACTTTTACCCACTAAAACCGCCTCCCGCTTCTGGTCCCCGGTCACCCACGGTCCAGCCGTAAGCATTTCGTCATGCGGGGGGGGGGATGGCTTCAGCCGTAGCTCTCGTCTTCTCTCCACGCATTTGCGTTTGGCTACGTGTCAAGTCTGGATATGTCCTGACGGGCGTTGTTAGTTTGTGTCTGTGTCGTAGAATTCGTTATGTTCGTCCGCGTGTCAAGTGTACGTACTTTGCTATATGTACATATGTTTACTTGCCCTTGTGGGTGCATGTATCTGCGTATGTCTCCCTGTCTGTTCATTTGCGTCAGTAAATTCAGCTGCGTAGTCGCTCGCTTCCACTCTGTTGGCGTTTTCTTCCCTTCTTTCTCGCTCTAGTCTGCCTAACTCCTGGTATATGTCTTTGGCATAAGCGCTCGCTGCGTTCCATTTGTTTTCCGTTTCTAGCATATGGTGTACTAGGTTCTCTGGGGTTGGTGTATCACCCAGTACTCCTTCTCTTCGTAATTGGAAACGTGCGCAGTGAAAGTATACGTGCTCCGCGTCTTCAGGGATATTTCTACACGTTGGGATGGTGGGGGAGTCGACCTTCCTGCACTTGTACAGGTATGACAGGTATGACTTCACTATGTCTGCGGTTCGTCCAAGCCTCTATGCTCGGGATAAGGCGATAAGTCCAACGGCCCTACTTCTTCCACTTGTGTTTGCTTCAGCATGGGTTAGCCGTTCCTCCTATCTATTCGATACAAACTTTTCCTGCAGTTCTTTCGCGAGTATATCAATAGGTAACATACCTGCTATGACGCAGGCCGCGTGTTCCGAGGTTGTGCGATAAGCGCTGCTTACTGTTAGCGCACATAATCGGTTTACTGCGAAAATCCTTCTTTTGTATGAAGTCACCTTCATAGCTCCGGCCCAAACTGGTGATGCATAAAACACTGCGGATGTGACTACATTAGCTTAAAGTGTGCAACGGCTGTATCTTGGCCCCTCTAAATTCGGCATGATCCGCGCAATGGAGGTACTCACACGAAAGGTTTTATTGCTTACATACTCCAGATGTTCTTTAAATATAAGTCTTAAGTCTATCATAACGCCAAGATATTTGATAGCTGGCTTAGATATTATTTCATGCCCACCCACTGTGAGCGTGACCGTCTTTCGTTTCTTTCTGCTGGTGACGAGGACCGCTTCGGTTTTTTGTTCAGCTAGCGTAAGGCCGACTGATGTAAGCCACTGTCAAATAGTCAAAATGGCTTCGTTGCTAATTTGAACAACTTCTTCCAGTAATTTTGTAGTTACCACTATTGCGATGTCGTCCGCGAATCCGAAAATTTTAGCCTCAGCTGGTATTTCAAGTCGGACTTCGCCGTCGTACATCAGGTTCCACAGTATCGCACCCAGACCTGAGCCCTGCGGGACTCCTCCAGTTACTGCATATTCCTTCACACCATCGTCTGTTTCATAGAGCAACACCCTATGCCGGAAGTAGTTTCTTAAAATTCCGCTGATGTAAGTTGGTACCCTCATATTTCGGAGTGCTTCAAGCTATACACGCTCATGGTACATACTGTTGGGGTAGTAAGTCCCAGAGATCAGGTTATTGACCAAAGTCATTGCCCTCGCAACGTGACCTCGAATCAGCTTTATCAGATAATTGTCTACCCGCACAATCCTTGCCCCATCGTATAGTACCTCGTTGAGATAGAACTTTGTGTACTCGGATTCTAGTGTTCTGTGCAATGAGAGACAAGTCCTTAGACATTGTCTCTCAAACACTCGAATCAAGCCGGTACTCACATTGAACCAAACGGGACATCCGTAGGCAATTATGGGCCTGATCAAGGCCATGTAGCAGATTACCTTCACTCTGGAATCAAGCTGGCTGCTATAGAACAGCCATCTTGTCAGAGCGAAAGCGCCCCGAGCCCTTGCCAGAGCAGAGTCCACATTTTTATTAAAATATAGATACTGATCCAGCCAGATCCCAAGGCATCTGACTACAGTTCTGTTAGCCAGTGGACGCCCGTCCGGTCCAAAGATTGAGAACCTTCGCCAGTGCTGTCTAGTGTCCCTAGCGGCCCTTGACAAAGGCGTTCTGAATAAAACAGTCTCCGATTTCTGGAAGTTGATTTTCAACTTCCAGTCATCACAGATCTGTTGAATTTTGTCGAAGTCACGCTGCAATGAAATAGCAATGACTTCGATCGTTGGACCTGATCTGTACGCAATTAAGTCGTCCGCGTACGCTATCGATTGGCGAAGAGAAACTATCAGATCGCTGATGTAAATACTGAAAAGGATCGGCGAGTTCACTGTGCCCTGTTGCAGTCCATTTTTGATTTCGAATGTTTGAGTAGAAGTCACGTTGGCAATTTTCACAACGAACTTTCTGCCATTCATCATGTCATAGATAATATATAGCAATGGTTTAATTATGCCCAACTGTTTGAGCTTGTAGTAGAGTCCTTCTAACCATACGGTGTCGAAGGCCTTTTCCAAGTCAACCAGGCAGGCACCCGTACATTGGTTCTTGCATTTATTCCATTGGATATCCGATACGAGTTTCGACGTGGAATGTATGGTATCATGCCCCGCCCTGAAACCAAGTTGGTTATCCGGAATGATATTTTTATCCTCAGCCCATCAAGGCAGGGCTCTATGAATTACCTTCTCGAAGACCCTGCTGATACTCGGAAGGAGACTTATCGACCGGAGATATGCCGGATTAGAGGAGTCTTTGCCCCTCTTATGGATTGGTTGGCATTGTTAAACAGGATGGTGTACCTCTATATAGCCACTGGCGGAAGCACAACATTGGATATACCATCATTACCCGCTGACTTTTTCTTTCTGAGTGGCATGAAGATTAACTGGAGATCCTCCGACGGGACGAATAGTGGGTTAGCCCCTTTATTAGTGACAACATTGTAGTCGAATTAATTCAGACAGGAATTAACTTTTGTACGTCACTGTTTTCTATGTAAAGTAATTGATGTTCTGTAAAAGTATCGGTTCGTCTGATCGGATGATCTATTCGAAAAGTCTCCACTTCTGCACATAAGATGTTTCTCAATGTAACACTAAGAGTTAACAGATTATTAGCAAAGAAGACTTGGTAGCGTGTGGACGTAAGAGTTTCCTATTTTGGTGAAGTAGTCGGTTTTTTCTTCCCTACAACATCAAGCTCATTTCTGACATAGAAATTTTCTAAACTTTGTCCCTTTGTACATCGTTATTTATTTCCTCTAAAAGGAAAAAATTAAATAAATATTCAACAACACGACAGGTGAAATTACTACCGTTGTCTCATTTCTAATTCATTGAGTGATAAATTGCAAGAGATGATAGAATTACGATGTTGGATAATCTCCACGTACAGACAGGGACACAAACACATTATCCTTGTCCATTCCATTCTCCTGCCGAGTCGACTGATTCCTTAACGCAATAATAAAAGTCCAATGGAATCGAACGCATGCAAAAGTTCTACTTTCGATTTATTTATCATCGAGTTCAGAATCTGTCTTTTCCTCACTTGAAAAGTATTTTCTGTCGTTGGGCATATATAAAGGTTTCAGGAACTTGTGCCGATCGGATGTGGTCATTAAAATAGCTCTCCGATAGTATATCCTCCCGGGTTATTCAAAGTATACAACTTTCGGAAACTCACGTTTTCCGCTCGTCAGTCGGAATGAAACGAATTGACGAAAGGGGGTTACGTTCGAGTTGAAATGATACTACCATGTAATCGACACAGATACGATTGTATAGTACGCGTAGACGTGTAGAAGTGTTATTTAAGTTTGATGGAGTGAAATCATGATTTTTCTCTCGTTGTCCGCATTAAGATGTATTAATGTAGAGGTATAATACCGTGATGCAGGGATTATGGCTTGACACCAAAGAAAAGTTTTCACTAAGCAGAGTGGGAGAGCTTTGTTCTTTAACTATAAATAGCACATTGGTTTGCAAGCAAATGCTGTTAAAAGAACAGATGGGTGACGGTTGATTCAGGCTCGGAAGGGATCCGAATTCAAACAAGAGAATTTAAACAAATATTATGACTTCCTTAAGTCTGACATAAGCTCAAGTCGTATATAACACAGTAGTATGGGACTCCATTCCTTTTTTTAAATAAGTTAAGGGGCTAGTGCTAACAAATGGCATGAGGCACTGCGACCTTCCTTAATGAAGTTGAGAGGAGACTGTGGTGGGTTCTATGTGGTCCGAGTTTTTTGCCATGGTTATCCTGTTGTTCAGGACGCAGTGATAAAGCTCCTCCATTTGGAGTTGGCTTTTAATCTTATTGCCGTATACGTGTCAATTTGCTTGCCAGGTATGTCGAGTAGTGTAAGCTGAAGTATCATGTTGAGCGCTGTCGTTGGGGTGGACCTTAGAGCCCCGGTGATGTATGTATGTGCACCGGGGCCAGCCTTTGTACCTTCTCGACTTGTTTATGGTATGTTGTTTTGTCCAGTGTAGTCCACCAGACTTCAAACATTAGAATAGGTCTAGCGACTGTAATGTAGAGCCATAGGGTGAGCTTGGCTCACAAGTGTAGAGACCTATAATTGCTTTCTTTGCTCGCTCGGTTATGTTGTTCTTCCAGGTTAGTTTCCTATCTAGTACAATGCCAAGGTATTTGCTATTCACATTCACACTACGTGAAGCTATTTGCTTAATTTTTCACAGTACCCCTTTCGAGTAGGGGTCAGAATATACCCCAGGTAAGGCACACCTGTCGTAAGAGGCGATTCAAATCCATCGTTAGTTCAGCTTGGTTTTGTGCCCCGGATATCCTCGTACTGCCTTATGTTGCACCTGTATGACGTTTGAATTACTTTTCCTGGTGCAAATCCAAAGCTGTATACCATAAGCCCAAACTTGTTTCAGGACTTGCTTGTGTTCAATACTGAGTTTAGAATACTTTCAGAGTAACCGGTACATTTCCCAGTATTAACATTCAAGCTGGTTACGTTTTTTCTTAACGTGAGCCTTTCTATTCAATTAATTTCATCTGAGTCGTCGACTGACCTTCGAACCGGTCACATCGTTTTCCGATATCATTGCCTCTGGACAGTTGACTTGTGTTCTTTCTTTCAGACTCTTCTTCTCTTTTTCTCCTTCTTTTTTCGCTACGGTAAGTGTCTTAAGTAAAGTAACCAAACAAGTGGAAAACAGATTCGCCATAGCCTCTGGGCCACAAGTGCTTTCCGGCAATCGGTTTGATGTATTCAATCATCAGTCCGACCCTCCAAGAAAAAAAAAGAAGAAGACATCCTACATCCCTTTAGAAAACTGCTTCGACCTTCCCTCTTAACTTAGTTCTCCAAGTTTTTAGTTGCAGCCCCCACCCACAAAAGCCCCTGTAATCGATCAGTGTATGTATGTATGTTGGCGTTACAGTCCATGAAGGACCAAAGCCGAGCTTCTCTCAATCACCCATGTTGTGTGTGATTTAATTTTCCCATAGGCGAAAGGGACCTACAGTTTATTGCTTTTCATGACAGTTTTACAACAGGGGGTTTTGTCAGAATCCCGCTGAGGAGAAACACCGTGAAAAACACGTTCGATGACATGGCTGTGTCGGGATTGGATCCCGTGTCATCGGCGTCAGAGGCCAACACACTACCCACTGCGCCACGGTGCTCTCATCGATCAGTGTATTTCTTTTAAAAAAGGCAATAGATGGCATCAGTACGAGCTATGAGTCAATCACCCAGCTTCGAGATGGAAACCTCTTAATGCTGGTCAAATCTCTACGCATTGTAAATTTCTTCCTAGGAGAGCGCACCCTGGCAAACCTTTGTCCAATAACCGTTACTCTCCACAACCAGCTCAACTTATCAAAAGAAACTGTGTACGCACCGAGCCTTATAAACGTTCCAGAAAAAGATAATGGAAGAAATGAAAGACCAAGTCGTCACAGACGCCACAGGTCTCATACACTTTCGAACTTGTTCAACCAAACGGGACCGCAGATAGTGCGCAGGATTTTCCTCTCGAAACGACCAAGGGCATCTTCATCCGCTTTTGTCAAGGTACAAGCCTCTACGCCGTAAATTAGGACTGGGATGATCAAGGTCTTATATAGTGTCACCTTGGTTTTTCGTGAGTGGGCTCTACTTCTCAATTGCATCTTGAGCCCAGACAAACAGCGGTTGGCAAGAGTGGTTCTGCTCCAACACCAAATTGAAGAAGTCAGACGACAGTGCATCTTTTTGCCGAAATCCGGTGCGTGTTTCAAACGATTCAGATGTCTTAGAACCGAACTGCACGGTGCATCGCGAATTTTTAAACATTCCGCAACACCAGCCGAATCAGTTTCCCTGGGATCCCGAAATCGGCCATCGCATCAAACAATTCTTTGTGATGAAAGCTCGCTTTTGGGTAAGCGGCTTTAAAATCGATAAAGAGATGATATGTATCGATTTGAAACCAGCTGGTCTTTTCCAGGATTTGTCGAAGTGTGTAACATGTAAGATTGTAACATTTCCGCCACAATAAACATGTATGTATATGTCGAAGTGTGTCGATTTGCCGGGCCCGAACCCGCACTGGTAGTTGCCGACTAGTGCGGTACAAAAGGGCTTAAGACGTTCACACAGTACGCTGGACAGGATCTTGTATGCGACATTGAGCAGGGATATACCTCTATAGTTCTTGCAAGAGGTAGGATCATCTTTTTTCTGGATGGGGCAAATAGAGCTGATATTCCGGTCGTCGGACGTGCTTTCATCTTCCCAAATTCTACAGTTGATCTGGGTCATGCTCCCTACCAGAACATCGCCGCCAGCCTTGAAAAGCTATAATGGCAAGCCATTTGTGCCTGTGGCCTTGTTATTCTTCAGCTTTTGAATAGCTGTAATGACTTCTTCGGCTACATCAGCGGCTGGAGTTGGGATTTCCTATCACTCTCTTTTGGGCATGCTCGTTAAGCAGCTACTAGAAATGCTGCTTAAAAACATCCAATGTTCCCTGCGGTTCGGTGACAAGATAACCCTCAAAATTTCGAAGTGCCTTGGTGCCTTTCATAAAGCCTCCAGCAAAGCTTGTAGCTCTCTTATAAAAGGACCGTATTTTAGGATTGTCCCTAGATTCCCTGATATCCTTGAGCTGGGAGGCTTCCAAGAACCTTTTCTTTAGTCGCCGCAGTTTTCTCTCCTCCTTTTTTCTGGCTCGGTACTCCTCTAACCCTGCCCTGGTTCTTCGCTGCAGTGCCTTTTGGTATGCCTCCTCGATTGCTGCCTTTTTTTTGCTCACACTCGCCATCATACCGTTGTTGTTTTTTTTTCGTCGTGGGTGATAGGTAGCTTAAGGTAGGCTAAGGCTACTTTCTGAAAATTGCTGACATTTGCACTCGATGTAGGCATACCGGAGAGCCTTTCGCTCTGTTGCCACACGTTGACTCTGGCAACATTCGGTGTGCTCAGGCGTCCAATATCGAACCTCCTCATGGCTGATGCAGCTTTCTGACATTGGACAGTGAGCTCTGAATATTGCTGCTACGAGGAAATGGTCAGAGTCGACGTTTGCCGCCTGAATGTTCCCACATCCAGGATGTTTGACGAGTGTTTTGGATTCAATGAGCACTTGGTCGATTTGGTTGGTGGTTCAACCATCCGGAGATCGCCAGGTTGCTGTGTTTATTCGCTTGTGGGGAAATCCTGTGCTACTTGAGTTGTATCGTGGAGGCCGTGCTTTCCGATCCCTCCGCCAAATGTGTTCTCCTTACTGATTTTGGCATTGAAGTCCCCGAGTACGATTTTGACATCGTATTTCGGACAAGATCCGTAGGCGGTGTCCAAGATTTTGACTTTAATGAGTATCATAGCCAGGCAATCACTTATAGGCTTAGACTAAACTAAAACGTGCTATTTACGGATGCTGTTTCATGATATAGAGTACGGGTCTAATAGGCGGGGATGTTACCTTCCATTTTGTTAAATTGTATGCCAACAAAATCCGTGTATCATTCTTATTGGAACAAGGTCCGAAGCCCTTGAAGGAATTGTCAAAGAATGTTTGCTGTCATTAACGGTCATTAACCTCATAATGAGGTTCAATCTTTGATATTTCTCCTCCATGCCGTATCCTACCTCCACCGCACTATCCTTAATTATGCCGTCCAATCGTTATCCGCTGCTTATATTTCAGGGCCTTTAAAATTGTGACATTTAAAGTGCCCACATTTTCCCGTTGAGGAGTAGCAAATAGTAGTGGTACCCGAATGGTATTATACAAATCGTACTGCTGCTTCTTTACAAAGTAGGCACCTTCAACGCATCTCATTCCAAGCACCTTTATAAATTCATACATCGTTGAAAACGTAAACACCTCCAATTCATGCCAGGTTTTCTCTTCATTTCAATCAATCGCATCCCCTTGATAACATCCCTTTTCAGTAAGCTTATGATGATCGTTTTCAATTTAATTTATTGTCACAGCACTGTTGTCAAACAATTGTTATCCGCAATGTCAACGTCACGATGCTTTTTTTCACATTTTTTTGACCAATTTATCGCTTATCGGTAAAAATCCCCCTAAGCAGCTGCTAATAGACACAATTATGAAAGCCAATGGGTGCATCAGATACAACATACCTAATTAATTCGGTGCCTTATGTTGCGGTAACCCAAATTCATTTTAAATTCCATTTCAATTCAATGAGATATAATTTTAAATTCAATGAGATAATGAGATATATGTATAAGCGTGAGAAATTCATTAAGTACTTAATAATGAATTGCTCTACTGGAACAGAGGGACTAAACTACGCATTTGTAGCAATTAAAAACAATTGGTATTCATTACACATACATTCATAAAAGTGAACAAACATCTTATATCATATATCATTTCCATGCAATCGAAACCTGAAATGAATGGTTTTAAGTGCAATTTTCTTCATTTGGTATGTAACAAATATTTATAATCGAAACACTCATACCTGCAATTCGAAAAACAATCCCGCATCTACTAAAAGGTCATCCAGGAAATGGTTATACTACATTTTCCCAACACACAACGTCTTATGACAATAGTCGCAGTGATTTAATTTTCACATAGGTGAAAGGGACCTACAGTTTTATTGCCGGTTCCGAACGGCGAATTTCGAGAAGCTTTTCATGACAATTTTACTACACCGTCAAAAACACGATCGATGACATGGCTGTGTCGGGATTCGATCCCGAGTCATCGGCGTCAGAGGCCAACACACTACCCACTGCGCCACGGTGCTCTGTATTTTGTATTGTATTCTTATTTATTAATTCTTCAGTACAGGATAGATATGTATGTAATAAATGTTATACTTAATATTTACATAGAATTAAAGAAACTCATGAAAAAACAAAAGTTTAATTTACTTACTTACTTA
Organism: Eumerus sabulonum; assembly: GCA_951905685.1. Classification (NCBI taxonomy): domain Eukaryota; kingdom Metazoa; phylum Arthropoda; class Insecta; order Diptera; family Syrphidae; genus Eumerus; species Eumerus sabulonum. The sequence continues at coordinate 141,829,548 of OX645060.1, read as the reverse complement.
TCAGGCCAGCGATCCATGGAGGATCTGAGCCTGAGCTATAGCTGCCTTCCATCCTTGACGGTCCCGGGCACGCTGCTTCCAGTTGTCAAGACCAAGATGTCTTACATCCGCGAATACTTGGTCTTCATACCGGATGTTCGGTCTTCCTCTTCTTCTCGAACCAGGATGGTCGGAGTCGAAGACCCTCTTAGCTGGAGCAATGATGTCCATGCACTCGATGTGGTCGAGCCAGTGTAGTCGACGGATCCTTGCTTTCCGGACAACATCCACATCTTTGTACAGCTCGTAGAGTTCGCGGTTGTGTCTTCTTCTCCATTCACCTTCCTCACAGACAGGACCAAATATCCGGCGCAGAATTTTTCTTTCGAAAGAACCCAAAATCAGCTCCGCTGTCCTGCTTATCGTCCAGCTTTCGGCTGCGTATATCAAGACTGGCAGAATGAGCGTTTTGTAAAGCATGACTTTGGTCTTTCGAGTGAGGCGTTTTGACCCCAGTTGTTTGGACAAGCCGAAGTAGCAGCGGTTGCCAAGGGCGATTCTATGCCGGATCTCCACTGTGGTGTCATTTGTGGAATTAACGTTTGCCCCGAGGTAGACAAACTCCTTAACTACCTCGAAATTGTAGCTGTCAATTGTTATGTTTTGTCCCAGGTGGTGAGCGACGGATTGGTTTTTGCTTGACAGCATGTATTTCGTTTTGTCCTCCTTGATCTTAAGACCAATTCGTTTCGCCTGTTCTTCAATCGCCGTGAATGCTTCCACAATGCCACGGCGAGAACACGCGATGATGTCGATATCATCCGCGTATCCTAAAGTTTAATTTAGGAAGGTATATTAAGTGTTTTTCTTTATATCTAAACATTCATTTTCTGAAGAATAAGTAGATACACTCTGTAGTTTGAGGAACTAGTGTCGAATGTATCATTTCAAGAAAGAATAAAAAAAAAAAAAAAACAAAGTACTAAAATAATAATGAGAGGTATAGTGGGGTGCTTTTGCTTATCTAAGGCACAAAAGCGGCACAATTATCAACATTTCAAAGCAAACTTCGCATAATAAAATACTTTTTAAGATAACACGCTGAGCAAGTTGTGTATTTCAGTTAAGTTGAAATTCAGGAGCCAGTTCTTAATCCCTCGAATGAAAAAAAGGAAATTTGTAGTACACCCTAACGCACGCGGTAATTTGTTGAAAAGTCTAGGCGCTACAGAAGTAAAATAATTCCAAAAGTGAGTTGTGTTGTTTGGTGGTATAACGGCCAGATAAAGATCGATGCTACGAATTCCATGGACAGCAGAACTGCGGTTAAGTGAGTACCCACTTCTTAAAAAAAAATATTTTTAAGACTTTATAGAAGTAAAGTTGCTTAAAAGGCAGGATCTTTGAGTTAAAAAAAAAAAAAAAAAACCGGTCAAGTGCGAATCGGACTCGCGCACGAAGGGTTCCGTACCATCTGTATATACCTATAAATATGAATGTATGTATGTATGTTACCTCATCAGTCATCACATTAAATCACATTTTTTGTACGATGACAGATCTTGGTTGCAGGCAGGTTATCGGCATATTACTTTGATAGTCACCATTGAATTCAAATCAGTTATCTTACTTGACAGCAACGATGTGAAAAGGTGAATAACAATAAATATGGGGAAAAGGTTTTGCAGCTAGGATTAATTCATCAAAGACACAAATATATTGTCGACTAACCTTAGTTCAGTATGGGACCAAGGGGATTTCTTGGATGAAAATCATGTCTGTTGTATGGGAGCCCCCCTTAAATACTCAATTTGTCGTATTTGTCGTGGTAGCGGCAACAGAAATACATCATCTGTGAAAATTTCAACTGTCTAACTATTACGGTTCATGAGATACAGCCTGGTGAAAGACGGACGGACAGCGAAGTCTTAGTAATAGGGATCCGTTTTACCTTTGGTTACGGAACCCTAAAAGAGGGGAAAGCTGTTCTCCATACGTCCCTTTCTCCAAATAATTCTAATAATATGTTTCTGGACGACAATCAATGGTTGAATTTGATTGCCATGAGTACCACCCCAGCATACCAGACCATATTGTAGCTTCGATTGTACCAAACCGTAATAGATTATTTCTAGGAGTTTACGGGAGCAGATCGACCTTAAATGGTATATTGTGGTCGTAGTTTTTAACAAATGTTTTCTTAGTGTAGCAGTATGAGTACCCCAATTAAGTCCGCTATCCACCACAAGTCCCAAGTATTTAAAAGCTGATACTCTTTCAATAACAAGGCATTTAGAGGAGCAGCTTAGGTCGTTACTATACGTGTTGGGACATCTGTTTATACCACAAGTATTACGACTTACTAACATGTGTTGGCAGTTAGTACTGTGATAAGTTACATTAGGGAATTCAATGGAGTTACTCGATATATTAAAAAACATAATTTTGGTCTTGTCACTAATGACTAGTTTGTGCATACTAAACCAATGCCTGAGTTGTTCTAAGTCGTAGCAGATGTTAGCAATTAAGTCCAAAACGGATTGATTAGAATAGAAGCAAGCAATATCTTCCGCAAATCCTGTTTGAGTTCCCTTTAGGTTTTGGCTAAAGATTGAATTGATGTATATCAAGAAAAGAATGGGACCAAGAACTGATCCTTGAGGTACTCCAATTCGAACATCTGCCCTTTGACTGAATTTGTCTATAATTTTGACTACTTGTTTGCGGTAAGTAAGGTATGAAGAGAACCAGCTGAGCATGAAATCTCTGAAGCCGGCTTTATTTAGTTAATCTAATAATATTTCGTGATCTACTGTGTCAAACGCTTTTGTTACGTCTTTATAAAGTGCGGCAGTAAATTTTCCTTTATTTAAGCTGTCGTAGTTAAAGTTGGTGAAATTCAATAGTGCATCCTCAGTCGATTTACCCGATCTAAATCCATACTGGTTTTGATTAAAGAACGTATTTTTAATTAGTTTTTAAAAACATTTGAAAGCACAGGGAGAAGGGATATTGACCTGTCATTATTTAGGTTTTTGCTATCGCCTTTCTTTAAAATAGGTATGACCTCAGCAATTTTTAATGAGTCAGGAAATTTACCACAATAAATGTTTTATTGAAAACATGAGCTAAAACATCAACAATGTTATATGCAACTTTTTTAATAAAATTGTTGGACCAATTGTTTCTCGTAGACGAGTTAGAATTATTAAGCAGCTTTATTTCTCTAATTATTTCAAAGGATGAGATTGGTTCAAAATAGAAACTATCTACATACTAGGGTCTTGTCCCTGCTAAAACAGTCCTCCCTACAGAACGAGTTGTTGAAGCCCGCATCCTGGAGTGTAAGTGAAGCAACACTAGTAAAGTACTCATTAAAAGCATTAGCTATTTCAGCAGGATTATGAATATCTTTGTTTTTAAAAGTTATGCAAGTTGGTGGGCTAGGAGGTATGCTTTTATTGAGAAGTTCATTCACGATTGCCCATTCTTTTTTCAGGTGGCCTTTAGCTTTATGCAATTTATTGATGTAGAAATGTTCCTTAAGAACCGGTACCTCAGTAGCAATTTCTTTACAAGCATGAGTATAAGGGTTTCGATGATCAACGTTATTTGGATGTTTTTTATACTTTAAACGAAGTTTGTTTTTGTTATGTATTTTTACCAGCAAGGTTTCGGATATCCATGGCTTAAGTCTACTTACTTTAAAACGTATTTTTCTAAGGGCAAGACAAGTGGAGACATGCCCTTTCAAAATCATTGAAAACTTGTCAAATGCAGGAGAAGGGTCAGTTTCAGCGTAAACATCTGTTCATCTTTCTTCAAATAGATAAGCATAGAGAGATTCAAAGCTGATGGATTCGACATTTTCTGAAGGTGCAAAAGTACGTGGATTCTTGATCTTATCAAAAAGAAGGATTAAGCCAATCAGGCAGTGATCAGAGATCTTGTAGTCGGACATAGAACTTAACAGGGATATTCTAGAATTTTGATAAAGTCTTCCAAAAATATGATCAATGCAGCTACCTGCAGAATGAGTAAGCCTAGTAGGTGCCAGGAAGTAGGTTCCAAGCCCATTTGCAGACAATATGGAGGTGTAATTAGAAACGTCTGGAGAGTCATTTAAAATATCTATATTTATATCACCTTTTCACTACTCAGGAGTATACTCAACTCGTCAACGAAAACAGCCTTACTCTTTACATGCAGCCGGTAAAAGCACATATACAGTGGCGAGCACATGTGGATACATACTGCTCAAATCTGATTTCAAATGGTTGTAAAATCCTTAAAAAAACAGGAATCGCAATGAAATTTTTTTGTTAAATTCTTTATTTTTTTCGTAAATAAATAACGTAAATAACGTAAAAGAGTAATCCAAAATTAAGATTTAATTCAAATAACAAAAAAACACAATGTATCCACTTCTGCACGTTTTAGTTTTTCGTATTTGGTAACACTAATTTATGAGTGCAGAGCTGGTTAAAAGTTTACAGTTATTCATACTGTTATGAAGTTCATCGAAACAGACACTTGGTTCGAAAATTTTACTGGAAAGGTTGTTCCCACAAATATTATAACAAATTTGTCAATTACATCGGTCTTGTAACAAAAATGAAGAAAGTATCTGAACAGTTGGAAAATAGAATTGTTGAAATGACAAGAAATAATAACTCAGCACGTAAAATAGCCAAAGAGTTAGGTATTTGCCATAGAACCGTGCTCCAAGTTAGAAAAAGACAAGATGTAAGTGATAAAATCGCGACCAAGGATGCTTTGTGATAGAGACGCTCGAGCTATGGAATGACTGATGGTCACTAAACAAGCACAAACACCAAAAGATGCTGCAGCCGCTATAGGCAAACCGGTTAGCGAGTGGACAGCACGCAGAATTGGTCTGACATCGGCTGTTAAACAGAAAAACCCAGCACTCTCGACAAAAAATGTAGCAGCGCGCCTCAAATTTTGCAAGGAGCACAAGAATTGGAGTACAGAAGACTGGAAAAGGGTAATATGGTCGGATGAAACCAAAATTAACCGTTTTCAGTTCGACGGTAAGCAGTACTATTGGCACCGGCCGTATGAAACATTACAAAAGCACCAGGTGAAAGAAACCATGAAGCATAAAGGAGGTAGCTTGATGGTATGGGGCTGCTTCACTTGGTGGAATGTCGGACCTTTAGTCAAAATCAATGGCATAATGAAGAAAGGAGTTATCTTCATATTTTGGAAAACAATTTGCCAGACTTCGTGGACGAAAGTGCATACCCGGAGGATGAAGTAATGTTTCAGCAGGATGGAGATCCCAAGCATACTGCCAAAATTGTTAAGAACTGTCTTAGTGGACAAAAAAAAATTTAACGATGCAGTGGCCAGCACAAAGTCCCGACCTGAACCCAATCGAAAATTTATGGGCTCTTTTGAAAAAACGACTGGGACGGTATGATAGTCCACCGAGGAACTTGGACGAGCTTTGGACCCGGGTTCAGACTGAGTGGGCAAGTATTCCGCACCAACTCATCGAGAAACTGGTCGAAAGCATGCCCAAACGGGTCAACAGTGTAATTAAAGCCAAGGGCCTTTGGACCAAATATTGAAAAAATGTTATTAACAACATCACGTGCAAAAGTGGATATATTTTGTTTTTTTATTATATGAATTAAATCTTAATTTTGGATTACTCTTTTACCATATGTTTTTATGTTATTTATTTACGAAAAAAATAAAGAATTTAACAAAAAAAAAATTCATTGCGATAACTGTATTTTTAAGGATTTTACAACCATTTGAAATCAGATTTGAGCAGTATGTATCCACATGTGCTCGCCCCTGTAGATCTCTTTCATGATCAAAAATCCATATTTCCGAGAGGAATATAAGATCTGGCTTGTTAACGAAGGACTCTAAGTGAGCTGTATCAAAATTTTTGCGAATGCTTCCCATGGCTTGGTGAATAATAGAAAATTATTTTTTTGGAGTAGAAGAATGAAAACCACCAATATATCTTCATCAAACTTACAAAAGGGTGTAACATTATCAGATTTAGTTTGCTGGTCTTGAAATAAGCTATAATTTTCAGTACCTTGGCATTACCTATGATCCCCCTGTACTGTAGTTGCCCAAACCCCACAAAGAACAAATTTCATCTTTCTCTGAGAAAATTCAATCCCATCAATATGATGAAACAAATTTACATTGCATCTGCAGATGGGTCACTCAATCTAAATACCGTACACAAATACATTCCCGCATGGTTGACCTGAAATCCAAGTAAACAGATATGTACTATGTACATAATCGCTATTCGGGAAGATTCTAATTTTGATCCACTGACCACTTCTCAAAGCTATTGAGCTGTGCTGCGGTACATCTCGTGCATGGTCGGGTCATGAATATTACCCAAATCTATGTACATACATACATACATACATATCTTATGTGAGTATCGATGAAAAGTCCATGATAACTACGACTGAATAGTTGATTAGAATCCAATGTCCAGTCTGTGTCCGTTTGCATGTGTGTCTATTCGGGCGGCAAGGCACCCCATTTCGAGTACTCCTCATCTGTATAATCTTCTCGTTCTGGTCCGGAATATATTCTTGTTCTTGCTTTTCCTCGGGCTCTATTCGCCGGTCCAGTCCAATTACATTAACTATCCGAAACAGGGTAGGTGCACAGTTTCTCTTTCGTCCAGCACAGCATCCGAACTACCGGTTGAAGCGGCACGAATTTCCTGAATTATGTTGAGCAATCAACAACGTGCGACGGGTAATTGTTGGAGTACAGTGGGTAACGAATTCGAATGCGGGCAAGAGTCACAATTGGTCGACAAGGTAACTCGGTCATTCGCAGAGTCATCATAACTTAAATTTAGTTGATGGGTTCTATCCCATCAGAGCGACTTAGACTCGCTGTTGATTGACATTCATAGTTCGAACACTACCCATAATGGTCGAGGACGAGATGTTACTGCTGATATTGCTCTTTCTGCATCGCTTCGTAAGGTTATGTAAACAGAAAATGTGCTGTTCAGTGACTGTTGACTAATTTATGATGCAAGCTTGCATGAAACTCATTCAAGTGGAAGTATTTGCATCTCCCGCCGAGGCGTACTCGGGCATGTAAAAGTTCATACAACAGTTGTCATAAGTTGGATGTATACGGATTAGATATGCATATCAAACTCGCTACGATAGTTGATGACTACTTAACCCATCATCGATGGACACAAGTAAGACAGTAATTGGTTACTTAAAAATTATTGTTCCATCGACAGGGAAAATACAGAATGCTGTTATGAATTTAGTGCATGAAGCCAACAAGAATGCTCATCAAGTTTATTACTACTCTCACTCTTACTCTTACTTACTTAGGTGGCGCTACAATCCGTGGTGAACCTGGGCCTCAACCAACAAGCGCCGCACGCCCAGTTGGTTAAGGTCCCCTTCCACCTGCGTGCGCCACCGATGATGCGGCCTTCCTCTGCCACGCCTTCCTTCCGGAGTGGATTCGAAGACTCTTCGGGCCGGAGTTGTATTTTCCATTCGCTCTACATGGCCTAGCCACCTTAGACGCTGTATCCTTAGACGTCGTACCAGGCCGATGTCGCTGTACAACCCGTACAGTTCTTCGTTATATCTTCTCCTCCATACACCGTTTGAACAAACGGGACCGTAGATAGTACGCAGAATTTTCCTCTCGAAACGACCAAGGGCATCTTCATCCGCTTTTGTTAAGGTCCAAGCCTCTGCGCCGTAAAGGAGGACTGTGATGAATGAGGTCTTATATAGTGTCACCTTGGTTTTCCGAGAGAGAGCTCTACTTCTCAATTGCCTCTTGAGTCCAAAGAAACAGCGGTTGGCAAGAGTGATTCTGCGTTTTATCTCAGCGCTGGTGTTGTTGTCGCTGGTCATCAGTGAGCCAAGGTAGACGAATTCCTTGACCACTTCAAAGTTATATCCGCCCATGGTGACGTTCTGGCCAATACGTCGGTGCTGTCCGTTTCTTCTAGATGAAAGCAGATATTTGGTTTTTCCCTCATTAACCTTGAGACCCATCTACAAATGCTTACAAAGGCCTCATTGACGTCTCGCTGTGTCCGCCCAATCACGTCAATGTCGTCGGCATACGCAAGTAATTTCGTAGACTTGAAATAAATCGTACCTCTTGTGTTGGCTAGTGACTCTTGTACGAAAGTTGCGTGACAGCACGTCACCTTGCCTGAATCCCTTTTTAACATCAAAGGTCTCGGTTTGCTCATTACCAACCATAATGGAGCAGCGAGAATTCTCCATTAGCATCTTGCACAGTCGGATGAGTTTGGCAGGGATGTTAAAACTAGACATGGCTTCGTATAGCTCATCTCTATACACGCTGTCATATGCAGTTTTGAAATCGACGAGGTGACGAAGTGGTGAGTGTCGATTTGGTCTGCCGTAGCGTAAATGTTTGGTCTATTGTGGATTTACTTGGCCTGAAACCACACTGATAAGAGCCGATCAGGTTATCCACAAACGGTTTCAGGCGTTTACACAATACGGCAAACAAGATCTTATATGCGATGTTAAGGAGACTTATTCCCCTATAGTTGGCGCAGGTATAGGGGTCTTCTTTCTAATCGACCGGGCAAACGATGCTGAGATTCCATTCGTCAGGCAAGCTTACCTCCTATTATACCTTGCAAATGAGATGGTGCATCCACCTTACCAGCTCATCTCCAGCCGCCTTAAGAAGCTCAGCAGACAGGCCGTCTGCGCCCGCGGCTTTATTAGACTTAAGTCTTGATATCGCTATTTTGACTTCGTCTAGGTCGGATGGACTGAATTCTGTTTCATTGTCGTCCATTACGAATGGCTCGTTCTGCCTGACAGCGGTTACTTGTCTATCATCGCCGTTATACAGTCTGCAGAAGTGGTCTTTCCAAATCCTCAGCATCGACGGCGACTCTACTATCAGTTCTCCATTTTCATCCCTGCAGGCCGCCGGTCTGGCTTTGTAGCCATGGCATGTTCGTTTTATCTTATTGTAAAACTTACGGGCGTCATTCCTGCGGAAGGATCTCTCCATCTCCTCGATCTCACGCTTTCCGTGCACTCTCTTCTTTCTTCTGAAAGCGTGTGTTCCTCTCTTCTCTTCTGCTCATAGATTTCGCGAGCAGCTCTCGTCCGTCGTTGCAGCATGGCTTTATATGCCTCTTGTTTTGCTGCATGGGCTTGTTCGCATTGTTCATCGAACCAAGGGTTTCTAGGTGGTAGCGGTTTGAACCCCAGCAACTCTGAGGCAGCGTCTCTGACGGCGCTCTGGCAGACAAAGTCAGGGAATGAAAAGCCCTAAAAGAGCACTCCCTCTCTGACCATCGCTACATTCAATTCAGCATAGTCAGCCACGTCAGTGCCGCGGCTCTCTTCAGGAACTACAGGAAAACTGACTGGCAAAAATACAGAATCTGTGTTAAACCCTACCTAGGTAACTAGACACCCTCCCTATCCGCACAACTCTGGGGAATTAGACAGCTCAGTAAATGAGCTGACAGAAACCCTTAACCGAGCACTGTCTAAATCTTGTGCGGTTAGCACCCCAGGAGGCAAACCCAAACCCCCTGGTGGAAAAAAGAGATAGTATCCCTTAGGAAAGAGAGCAGAAAGCTCTTTAACAAAGCTAAATGTACCCGCTTGCAAGAGGATTGGGACCTCTACAAAGAGGCACTTAAGTCTTTCAAAGCAGCGACCAGAAAGGCCAAAAGACAATCCTGGAGGAACTACTGAGACAATATCAAGGCGATCTCCGAAGCCTCAAGAATAAGGAAGCTTCTGGCTTCGGCCCCGTACAATCCAAGCCACCTGATGCGAAATTATGGTTCCTGGACGACCTCCAGTGGGGAAGCCCAGGAACTTCTTCTAAGCGCACACTTCCCGGGCAGTAGTGACTTGGCTACGACATCTCCTCGGGTCATTCAGCCGACGACATCCTCCTTCGAGCGTACTCCCAACCTGGTCAACTATAACAATGTCCTTTGGGCTATAAAAAGCTTTGGACCCTACAAGTCCCCAGGACCGGATGGGATCATACCAGCTGAGCTCCTGCAGGTAGCAGATATCATCCTCCCCTGGCTTGTGGTCATAAACAATAGTTGCCGCCCCCTATCCTACATCCCCAGCACGTGGAAGGTAACCAAAGTCATTTTCATACCCAAGGCAGGCAAAAGCTCCCTTGAGGCCTATTAGTCTTACTTCTTTTCTATTAAAAACTCTAGAGAAGATTCTAGACGATAATCAACATGCCTACAACAAATATGAATCGGTGGAAACAGCACTCCACTCATTGGTCAGCAAAATAGAAAGGTCACTGGAAATAAGGAATATATACTCCAATCGCCTTTCTCGACATTGAGGGCGCCTTTAACAATGTCGAACCATGGGCCGTAATCAAAGCGCTGTCTGATCTGGGTGTTACGGGATCAGTGATAGGACTGGTACGATAGCTGTTAACACAAAGAGTCGTCAAAGCCAACTTCGCTGGTGCCGTCTCAACTAGAATGGTCAGCAGAGGTACACCGCAGGGTGGAGTACTCTCCCCTCTCCTCTGGAACGTGGTGGTCAACGGGCTACTGCTGTTGCTTGAACAGGAAGGGTACGCTGTAACCGCCTATGCAGATGACATTGCTACTACCGCCACAGTAATATTTCCCAGCATTCTATGCGATTTATGCAGAGTGCATTACATACAGTAGAAACCTGGACGCAGTACTGTGGACGTGGGGTGAACCCTAAGAAGACCGATCTAGTACTTTTTACTAACAAATACGAAATCCCGCCCCTCAACCCACCGAGGATGTGTGGAACCCAGCTAATAATCAAAGAGCAGGCTTAATATCTAGGCCTAATCCTCGACAGGAGGCTAAATTGGAAGCCCAACATTCTTGATCGCGTCAAGAAGGTAACTGTTGCCCCCTACAGCTGCAAGAAAGTGGTGGGCAAGAAGTGGGGTCTCCAACCACGCATTATGCACTGGCTCTACACAGCAGTCATAAGCCCCATCCTCTTGCATGGTGTCGTATTCTGGTGGACTACTCTGGACAAGATAGTCAATCGAAGCCTTCTGGGGGAAGGTACAAAGATCGGCCAGCTTACACATAAGCGGAGCGATCAGATCAAGGAAGTCCACAATATACCAAATTTTCACACTGCGGCAGATCATGTAAAAGACTCAAGAAATGCATCGACACTCATTACGTATTTGTCAATTTGAAGGCCGCATATGATAGCGTGCATAGAGACGAGCTACTCAGACAGAGTCATGTCTAGTCTTGGCATCCCTACCAAGCTCGTCAGATTGTGTAGGAAGACGATAGACATCAAACTTGGAAACTTACAAGTCAGTACTAGGGGCACGATCTTCCCGAAGTCCGATCAACTGCTAGCTTACGCCGATGATATTGGCGTGATTGGTCGAGCGCAGCGGACCGTCAATGAGGTGTTTGCTGGCATTAAAGCGGAGGCGGCCAAAGTGGGTCTGGGGTATATAAAGGCAAAACGAAGTACTTACATATAAGCTGTCATCAAAAGAGGACGCACAAGATCGACGCCTCGTGCAGAGCGTCACAACAGGCAGGAAGATCTTCAAGGTAGTCAAGGACTTCGTCTACCTCGGTTTCGCAGTAACAAATACTAACAACATCAGTACCGAGATTAAATGCAGAATAACTCTTGCCAAACGCTTTTTTTGGGCTCAAAAGGCCAGAGCCATCTTTCGAAAAACCAAGCTTGCTTCATATAATACCCTACTTATCCCAGTCGTTCTTTATGGTGCAGAGGCGTGGACACTATTTAAAGCGGTTGAGGAAGTTCTTGGTTTTTTCGAGAGAAAAATTCTGCGTCCGATCTTTGGTCCTGTTTGCGTTGATGGCATATGGAGAAAAAGATTCAGCCACGAACTGTACGGCAGCATATGCCTGGTTAAGCGTCTACGGATACAACGCTTAAGATGGTTAGACCATGTAGAGCGTATGGACAACATAGCTCCAGCCCGAAAAATATTCGAATCCGAAGCATTGGGACAACGCAACAGAGAACGCCCTCGATTCAAATGGCGCTCACAAGTGGAGAAGTATCTCAACCAAATTGGTGTGCGTGACTGGAGGCGGCTGGCAAGAGATTGTGCTGGCTCGAGTCGCTTGTTGGTAGGCGCCCTAGACCACACCAGTCTGTAGCACCAAGAAGAAGAGGAAAAAGGGGGTCGTAAGCATGTATGCAGTCCGACCGTTAAATCCAAAGCTTGTGGTTTTCTCTTTGTATGTAGTTTTTTTTTTTTTGCCGTTACGGCCCAAACAACTAAAACCGTCTTTTGGCGCAGTAAACTCGACTTACTAACAGTGCCGCAAGATGTTCGTATGCGGTGGACTTTTCTCTTTTTAGTAGGCCAGCATCGGTCGAATAGATGCTACCCGTGCGAAGCCTTTGTTGGTCTTGTGCCATTGCGTTGGTTTTATAAACTAACTTATACGACACAATATTAATTATTTTCCACTTCAATTTCAGTAACAATTTTCCTCAAGACAATAAATAATTAATTAATCTCGCACCAAATTGGGAACATAAATATAAAGGGTTTTCCAATAGGGCATTGACAACTTTGAATTCAATTTGTGAACGCACCCTTTCACTAATCATCGAAATGTCATTGTCAATTTATTCAGTAAACTCAATATTTTCGTAATGGTAAAGTACATGAAGAGGGCATGGGCTCGGACATACAGGGTAAAGTTGTTGATTGCTCTCAACCTGGCGAGATACCAGCAACGATCCCTGTTTAAATGCCCGGGTCAAGTTGACATACGGCCTCCTCGCGGCGCCCTCTGGATAGCCTCTTCAACAACCGTTGGGAGGTGAACAAACGTATGCAGCGAGAAAACCCCGACCAGAATGGCGGTTGTAAGGCGGGCTAACAATCCGCCCACGTAAGAAACCTAATAGTTTTGAAGGAGCAAGATGCCTCGGATACACGGACGGTTACTTGACGACGACAACGCACGAAAAAGGAACTCGATTTGCGAGTATGCTCCTGGAATGTCAGAACCCTGTACACTCCCGGAGCTGCTCATAAACTAGAAGGAATCCTCTCGCAGTACAAGGCGGATATTACTGCGGTCCAGGAAATACGCTGGATAGGAAACGGTATGATTAGGAAGAAAAATTGCGACATTTATTACAGCTGTAACAAAAGGTTGCACTTACTGGGATGCGGATTTGTCGTGGGAAAGCGGTTAAGGTCAAAGGTCATCGACTTTAAACCCATAAGTGATCGCCTGGCTGTGATCCGCATCAGAGGCAGATTTTATAACATCAGCCTTATATGTGCATACGCCCCTACCGACTAGGCTGAAGACCCTATCAAGGAGGACTTCTATGACCTCCTAAAAATCGTTCTCGGGGACTTCAACGCCAAAATCGGTAAGGAAAACACCCTTGGCGGAGTGATCGAAAAGCACAGCTCAACGATACAACAACAGATAACGGCTTCCGACTCGCTGACTTTGCGACAGCTCGTAATGCGGTGATAAGTAGCGCAAGATTCCCTCGCAAGCGAATCCACACAGCTACCTGGCGATCTCCGGACGGTCGAACCGCCAGCCAAATCGACCATGTGCTCATTGACGCAAGGCACTCGTCAAACATCCTGGATGTGCGAACATTCAGAGGGGCAAATGTCGACTCTGACCACTAACTCGTAGCAGCAAGATTCAGAGCTCGACTGTCCAATGTCAGAAAGCTGCACAAGCCCATCAGGAGGAGGTTCGACATTGGGCGCCTGAGCACACCGGAAGTTGCCAGAGTCTACAGGGCGCAGCTGAGCGAAAGACTCTACGGTATGCCTACGTCGACCACAAATGCCAATAATATGTGACTGCATTGCCGTTCAGCCATTCAGGAAGTAGCCGAAACCACCTAACGATACCTACCACCCCCGACAAGAAACCCGTGGTATGATGGCGAGTGTGAGCAGAAAAAGGCAGCAACCGACGAGGCGTATTTAAGCCACCGTATTGGATGTATTTAAGCAGCACTTCCAGCAGCTGCTTAACAAGTATGACCAAGAGAGAGTGGTAGGGACCGAGGAAATCCCAACTCCAGCCGCTGAAGTAGTCCTCCCACCCAGCATCGAAGAAGTCGGCACAGCTATTCAGAAGGTGAAGAACAACAAGGCCGCAGGCTCAGATGGCTTGCCATCAGAGCTCTTCAAGGCTGGCGGCGATGTTCTGGTAGGGAGCATGCACCAGATCATCTGCAGAATTTGGGAAGATGAAAGCATGCCCGACGACTGGAATACCAGCTCTATATGCCCCATCCACAAAAAAGGCGATCCTACCTCTTGCCAGAACTATAGAGGTATATCCCTGCTCAATGTCGCATACAAGATCCTGTTCAGCGTATTGTGTGAACGTCTAAAACCATTTTGCACCGCACTAATAGGCAGATACCAGTGAGGCTTCCGGCCCGGCAAATCAACTATAGACCAAATTTTCACACTTCGACAAATCCTGGAAAAGACCAACGAGTTTCGAATCGATACACACCATCTTTTCATCGATTCCAAAGCCGCATACGACAGCATTCATGTTGAAGAACTGTTTGGGGCGATGGCCGAATTCGGGATCCCGGTAAAACTGATCAAGTTGTGTCGCGCCACGCTAAAAAAAACGCGATGCACCGTGCAACTCGGTTCTAGGACCTCGGAACCATTCGAAACATGCACCGGATTTCGGCAAGGAGATGCGCTGTCATGTGACTTCTTCAACCTGTTGCTGGAGCAGATAGTGCGACGGGCAGGCGTCAACAGGGAAGGCACTATCTTTTATAAGTCCATCCAGCCGCTAGGTTACGCGGATGATATCGACATCATCGCGTGTTCTCGCCGTGGCATTGTGGAAGCATTCACGGCGATTAAAGAACAGGCGAAACGAGTTGGTCTTAAGATCAATGAGGACAAAACGAAATACATGCTGTCAAGCAAAAACCAATCCGTCGCTCACCACCTGAGACAAAATATAACGATTGACAGCTACAATTTCGAGGTAGTTAAGGAGATTGTCTACCTCGGGGCAAACGTAAATTCCACAAATGACATTACAGTGGAGATCCGGCATAGAGTCGCCCTTGGCAACCGTTGCTACTTCGGCTTGTCCAAACAACTGGGATCAAAACTCCTCACTCGAAAGACCAAAATCATGCTTTACAAAACGCTCATTCTGCCAGTCTTGCTGTACGGAGCCGAAAGCTGGACGATAAGCAGGACAGCGGAGCTGATTTCGGGTTCTTTCGAAAGAAAAATTCTGCGCCGGATATTTGGTCCTGTCTGTGACGAAGGTGAATGGAGAAGAAGACACAACCGCGAACTCTACGAGCTGTACCAAGATGTGGATGTAGTCCGGAAGGCGAGGATCCGTCGACTACACTGGCTCGGCCACATCGAGGGCATGGACATCAACGCTCCAGCTAAGAGGGTCTTCGACTCCGAGCCTCCTTCCTCGAGAAGAAGAGGAAGACCGAACCTCCGGTATAAAGACCAAGTAATCGCGGATGTAAGACATCTTGGTCTTGACAACTGGAAGCAGCGTCCCGGGACCGTCAAGGATGGAAGGCAGCTATAGCTCAGGCTCAGATCCTCCATGGATCGCTGGCCTGATAAGTAAGTAAGTAAAATACATGAACGAGCAACGCCACTTTAAGAGCGTTAACTCCAATTAAGGCAATAACAAGTCAAAAAAGTGCAAAAATTAGAGTCTACATATTCGTTGTGTGATGTTGCCGTGTCAGTAAGACAACTAAGTTCGGGCGTCCGTAGCAAACGATCCAAATCAGTCAATTCCACGGCGTTCTCAAGAATTGGGCATCGCTCTGACCACATTATGGCGTATTTTGCGTAAGGATCTTGGTTTACACCCATACAAGATCAAGCTTACTCAAGAATTGAAGCCGATGGACCATTTGAAGCGACGTACGTTCTCCAATTGGACTCTGGAGAAGATGCGCCAAGATGATGAATTTCATCGCAAAATCATCTTCAGTGACGAAGCTCATTTTTGGCTCGATGGGTTCGTCAATAAGCAAACATGAGTTATTGGTCGAATGAAAATCCACATGTGCTTCACCAATCACCACTTCATCCAAAAAAAAAAATAACTGTTTGGTGCGGTTTGCATACCGGCATCGTTATTGGGCCATCTTTTTTCGTCGACGATAATGATCGTCACGTAACTGTGAGTGGCCAGCGTTATCGCGCCATGATTACCTATTATTTTTGGCCCGAATTGAAATATATGCAAACGTGCCCGCGGTATCCATATGAACAAAGTCGAGTTCCATTCGTCAACATATTTTTTTTTTTCAAAATTTTGAGTTTGAAAATTCATTTCTCAAAAACCATTCCTTAAAGCAGTTTCGTTTGAAAACAAAATGAGAGAAGAGGTTTCTGGCTTTACAAAAAAGTATATGACGGCATTGTGGATTTTTTTTCCAAATTAAGTCAATTTTTTAGAAAACTGCCCCTCTCGCCTAAACGGGGGGAATACCCCCAGGCATCCGATTTTTTTCTTGTCTTGACCAGACCTACACGCTCTAGCTTTTTGGCACACCACTTGTGGGGCACCCTGTATATGTAGGTGCATTGGGGTTATATACTGCATAAAATATTTGTCTGTTATACATATGTATGTATAAAAAAAAAAGAGAAAAATTAGATAACAATTACGTCCGACCTACATACTTATGTATGTACATACATATAACGCTAGAATAAAACGCTGCTTGTACGTATACATGCCTGTCAAGTCATGAAAGAATATATCACTCAGCGAGGCACTGTGCGCACATTCGCTCATCGATTACAATGGCCTAGACATCTGGAAGCTTTAAGTCCGAATCGAAATGAACTTGTGAGGCCATGCACCTTCTCCCGTAATATAATCTTCATAAAGTCAACTCATATTGGGATTATCCGTTGGCATGCTGTCCTTTAATTCCTAGCCAAGCTTAAGTGCTCCTTCACCACATGTGCCCACTTCTCATAATATCCTTTTTAATTTCTCTCATCTGCACAGCATCCGGCAGTCAGCATTTGACGACCGGCCACATCCACCCTTCACAGTTCGCATTGAATTACTGCCACAATATTTGCATATGAGGAAGCAAGTGGTTTGAGCGCACACAGCCAGCTTGAGCTCTATCTACAAACTCACAAACACGAATTCTTTATTTCATCCTGATTACTTTACTCTGGATGAGGATCGAATCTCGCTAACGCTCTACCAATATGGTTTGCCTGCTTGCCGCTGTTAAAGAGACTACAAGTACCGCAATGTCTCCTAGCGATGCATTCTGCCTATCTTTTGGCATTGGCTTCGTTCGAATCGAACTACGAGTAGTGAACCGTTAGATGCAGTCGCTAGTAGCTGCTGAAAGATATCGTTAAGATTGAGGTTGGTTCTGGTTCCTTTGGCACAGTGCGGCATCTAGTATGTATGTGGTGGGGTAATGATGAGGAGAGGTGTCTGCATGCAACATGCACATTAATTTTTATTTCGCTCACAAAAAGAGGATAAGGATGACACCGGAGTGTTTGAAGTGCACAAATGGACGACCGGAAATGAATGGAAATAAAAAGAAGAAGAAATCAGAGCTCTTTAAGAACCCAGCGGTTTGGCTGCAGCAGTTGAAGATTCTAGACTCGCAAAATCCCAATTAAGTTGCCACTCACAACTGGAAGTGGATACAGTGGCGACGTGGCATTATTGCTTTGCCCTACAATACGCCTGAAGTTAGTTCTTCCGTACTATACCGTTCGTTGTTAGGCAACGTCATTGGCGTGGCGAGGAAGGGATACAAGAAGACAGACGAGAACTAAAAAGAAAGAGCATGAGTGTCGGGTCTGGTTCTCGCATTAATTTGAAAATAAAGTGAATGAATGTTGCGCAGATATCCTGCTACCTCGTTCTGTTCCCTGTTTAAATGACTGCAGAGGGTATTTTCCATGTGCTATTTGACGGGGTTATTGGGGTTGCATTTGCACTTCATTACGGAAGATGCTCTTTCGTATACTCCTCGGTCCTAGGTTCCAGGACAGGCGGTGGGTTCGGGTAGGTCCATCAGATATAATTTCGTTAAAAGGTTTTAGATGTGATTCTCTTACTGTCTATCTCTCAACGTCAATATACAAGCGGCAGTGGAGCACAAATGAAGGGGAAAAAAATGAATCTGGCCATGGAAAAGGGGTGGAATACAGAAAGGCAAATGTTTATTTAGGTTCTTTCCGTCTGGACTTGAAGTTCACTCTGCTAGTTCGGTCAGTTGAGCGTAGTGTGTACAGATGGAGAGCACATCTTGTTTGTTCTTTCTTTTTCGTTTTCTCTATTATCAGCACTTTCATTGCAAGCAGATACGGAAAAAAGGAGGAAACAAGGTTTTAGTATTCTTTTTTTTTTTTTTTCTTTTTTCATTTTATTTTTTTACTTTTCGCATCCGTCCATACACTCGTACATGAATCGGTGGAACATTGAACTAATTTAGGCGAATGGTTTCTTGTTGAATCTTCCGACACTCCCTGTTTCTTTGGTCTACACTTTCTAGTAGGTATACACACACAGCACGGTGCAGTTTCACACTGAGTAAGCGTGAAGTTTCGTCCTGACTGTCCATTCTCCGTACATACGTACATATGTATGTATGTACAAAGTTGCCAATGAGCCTTTGAAGTACTTTCACAATCATTGTTTCAGCTTTCTTGCCAAATTGGGTTCCTTAATTATTTTCATGCATTTTTAATTGAAAGTAGATTCGATTCGTGTGCTCATGAGAAAATTGACTCTGAGTAAAGTGGGAAGGGGGTTGTTGCAAAAACTATCCTGCTAATTGACGGCAGTAGCTCCTGCTTCAGGTGGAAACCAAGGATATTGATCAGATCTGCACTTCATTTACCTAGTTATTTATGTATGTGCATGTGTATGTACATACATATGTACATATATGATATTTTATGGACTGAGAATTGATTTTCCAAACACCGGATTTACATCTAGATGTTTAGCGCTATTAGTTTCATACGGTCTGGCTAGTCTAATAAACGAGACCACTAGATTAACTTCGAATAGTTGCTTTGAGCATAGGGGAGAAGGGAGCGAGCAAACAGAGCAGGGAAGTTGATCGTGTTTAACTTGGCAAACGTCAGCTTCGATCTCTGTCCCTGCTCAATTCAAGTTGACACACAGGCTCCGCGTGGCCTCCCCTGGATAGCTATACTGGCACCCGCCAGGTAGTGAACCAATATGTATGTGTAGCGACCCGACCCTGGGGAAAGAGGAACCTGGCCCTCCAGGTTGGGGGTTGCACTTAGGGTTAACATCCCTATCGCGTAAAATAAAAACTTGTTCAGAAACAACCAATAGCCTCGGAAACGGACGGATTACATGTTGGCGACCCCCGCAAACGTCAAGAAGGAAACGAATTTCGGATCTGCACCTGGAACTGGTCAACTTTTTGGAGTGCTATAAGGCAGACATTACCGCGCTCCAAGAAGTGCGATGGGATGGGCCAGGCAAAAAGCGGATGAAAAACTGTGATATAAAGGATCCGCTAAAAAACTTTTATTTTTTTTTTTTTTTTAAATGCTATAAAAAAACTACTGAATATTTTCTCAAATTTCTTTTTTTATTTGAAAGTACAATCCTTCCGGTTAATAACGGAAAATAATTTCATTCAAATGGCTCGCTCGGCTGGCCATGCAGTAGCCTACACGATCGGTTCAATTTTTAAGCACATTGTCGATTGTGTGTAGCTATATTTCACCAAGGGCTTCACGAATATTGTCCTTTAAAGCGTCAATTGTCTCTGGCTTGTCGGCGTAACACTTATCTTTGACGGCACCCCACAAATAATAGTCCAACGGTGTCAAATCGCAGCTCCGACGTGGTCAAACAACATCAGCTCTGCGGCTGATAATGCGATCTTCAAAAACAGGGCGCAAAACATCGAGTGTAGATCCGGCTGTGTGGCACGTAGCGCCGCCCTGTTGAAACCAAATGTTGCCAATATCCTCCTCTTCAATTTTTGTGAACAAAAATTCGTTCAACATGGCCGATAACGATCGCCATTGACTGTAACGGCCACTCCTTGCTCATTTTCGAAGAAAAATGGCCCAATTATGCCTCTGGACCTAAATCCGCACCAAACAGTGGCTCGTTTTGGGTGCACCGGCTTTTCAATGTATACATGCGGGTTTTCTGTGCCCCAAATGCGACAATTTTGCTTGTTTACATACCCGCCAAGATCAAAATGAGCTTCATCTGAAAAGATGATTTTTTTTGGCAAAATCGGCATCTTCTGTAAGTCGATCGTAGGCCCACTTAGCGAAGCGAAAACGCATTGGATGGTCAGTTGGCTTCAACTCCTAAACCAATTGGACTTCGTATGGCGTCATACCAAGGTGTTTATGCAAAATTCGTCTCAATGATGTGTCCGAAATGTTCAATTGTTGAGAACGACGGTGAATTGATGTTGATGGCGCTTCACGCACACTTTCTGCCGCAGCAGCAATATTCTTGGGTATACGCACTGTTTTTGGCTTTTCACGCTTTGGTTTATCGATGAGGATGCCAGTTTCTTTCACTTTTTTCACAAGAGCATACGGAGCTGACGGTGCTTCTCTTCTTCCAAAATCCGTACGCAATTTTCGCACACATTCTGCAACATTACCATGATTTTCAATGTAATGACGCAATATTTCCCAGCGTTGTTCAAGCGTATACACAACCACATTCGTTCAGCAGAAGGATAAAACTAATTTTCTGTCAAATCAGGCATGAGCTAAGTGTTACCATTCAATAACACTACTTGAAAAAAAAAAGTCAGATGGCGGACCCATTACTACGGAAACTGCTACGGAGAAAATAAACAACGCTTATTCGGATGCGGATTTGTTGTTCGACGCAGACTCAGGAAATAAGTTTTAAGCTCCCAGTATGTAAGCGAACGCCTCATAACTATCCACATCAAGACCAGTCTCGGCAATATAAGTTTATTATGTGTCCACGCCCCCATAGAGGAGAAAGATGACCGACATAAAGACGACTTCTATGACCTCCTTGGCAGAACGTATGCGCAATGCCCCAGCTATGACACCAAAATCGTTCTAAAAGATTTCAATGCGAAGCTGGGTACGGAAGCTATCCTTGAACGGGTCATTGGAAAGCACAGCCTACACAACACCACGTCAGAAAACGGACTAAGGCTAGTGGACTTTATGGCGGGACATAATCTGGTAGTAGCAAGTACACGATTCCCACACCTCAACATCCATAAGGGGACCTGGCGGTCTTTCGATCAATCGACAACCAACCAAATTGATCATATTGCGATCGACGGCAGACACTCCTCCAGCACCCTAGATGTCCGAACCTTTCGAGGAGCCAACATCGACTCGGATCATTACCTTGTTGCAGCCGAGGTATGGACGCGAATTTCTCGGAATCAACGGAGTCGAGTAATAACACCAACATTTAACGTCGGAAAGCTACAAGCGCAGGAGACCGCCAGGAACTTCGCCGATCAAGTCTCCCTCAAGCTCTCTCAAGTGCCGATCTGCAGAAACCATAGAACAGCAATGGAGTCGTTGTCAAAACGCCATTAGAGAGGCCGCCTCAGATGTACTCGGTTTCGAGCCACCACCGTCGAGAAACCCCTGGTTTGATGATTAGTGCAGACAGGCCCATGTAGAGAAACAGAATGCATACATGGCCACATTGCATCGACGGACGAGGGCTGCACGCGAGCTCTATGAACAGAAAAAGAGGGAAGAGCATGCGCCTCTGAGAAGGAAAAAAAGGAGCACGAGAAACGCGAGTTCGAGGAGATGGAGAGATGTTACGGCAGGAACGGCGTTCGAAAATTTTACCATTGGCTATAAAGCCAGAGCAGAAGCCTGCAGGGATGAGCACGGACAACTAGTAGTGGAGTCACAGTCGATGCTGAGATTGAGGAAGGACCACTCCTGCAAACTGCATAACGGCTATGATAGTCAAAATGCCGCCGTCAGGCAGAGCGAACCATTCACAATGGACGAAGACGAAGGAGAATCCCGTCCACCCGACCGAGACGATGTTAAGATAGCGATATCGAAACCTAAGTCTAATAAAGCTGCTGGAGCAGACGGACTCCCCGCCGAACTGTTTAAAGCAACTGGTGATGAGCTGGTCAGGAACATGCACCAACTCATCTGCAAGATACGGTCGGAAGAACGCATGTCCGATGAATGGAATCTCAGTATCGTTTGTCCGGTCCATAAAAAAGGAGACCCCTATGACTGCGAAAAATACAGAGGGATAAGCCTCCTGAACATCGCGTACAAGATCCTCTCTGCCAAACTGTGTAAGTGTCTGAAGCCGTTCGTGGACAATCTGATAGGTTCCTTCTAGTTTGGTTTCAGGCCAGGAAAATCCACGATAGACCAATTATTTATACTACGGCAGATCTTGGAGAAGACCCATGAATTCCAGGTCGGCAGGGACCATCTTTTCGTCGACTTTAAAGCCGCGTATGACAGTGTTTATAGAGACGAGCTATACAGAGCCATGTCATGTTTTAACATTCCTGCCAAACTCGTCAGACTGTGCAGGATGACTATTGAGAACTCTCGCTGCTCGTTTGATGTTAAAAAAGTTTTAGACAGGGTGATGGACTGTCATGTGATTTATTTAACATCATACTTGAAAAAATAGTGTGGGACTCTGCGGCCAATACAAGAGGTACGATGTACTTCAAGACCACACAATTGCTTGCCTACGCAGATAACATTGACGTTATTGGACGGACAAAGCGAGACGTCAATGAGGCGGTCGCAAGCATTGAAGCAGAAACGGCTAAAGTGGGTCTAAGGGTAAATGGGGACAAGACCAAATATATACCGTCATCAAAGAAAGACGCGCAACACCGACGTCTTGGTCAGAACGTCACTTTCGGCAGCTATATTTTTGAAGTAGTCAAGGACTTCGTCTACCTTGGCTCGAGAGCGACAAGCCGCAACGACACCAACGCTGAGATGAAACGCAGAACAACTCTTTCCAACCGCTGCTTCTTTGGGCTCAAGAGGCAATTGAGTAGTAGAGCCCCCTCTTGAAAAACTAAGGTGTCCCTCTACAAAACCTTAATCATGCCGGTCCTCCTCTACGGCGCTAAGGCTTGGACGTTATCACTAGCGGATGAAGAGGCTCTTGTGCGCTTCAAGAAGAAAATTCTGCGTGCAATCTTTGGTTCCGTTTGTGTGGACGGAGAGTGGGGGAGGAGATTCAACCAAGAACTGTACGGGCTGTACAGCGACATCGACCTCGTTAGACGTCTTCGAATCCAACGTCTAAGATGGCTAGGCTATGTAGAGCGAATGGACACCAACGCTCCGGCCCGAAGAGTCTTCGACTCCAACCCCGAGGGTCGACGCAGGAGAGGACGACCGCATTTAAGGTGGCGCGCACAGGTGGAAAGGGACCTCAACCAACTGGGCGTGCGGAACTGGAAGCGGCTGGTCAACGATCGGGCCGGCTGGAGAGGCTTGTTGGTTGAGGCGATGGATCATCATGAACTGTAGCGCCACCAAAGTAAGTAAGTAAGTAAGTTGCTTTGATCATGTTTACGCTAAGTTTATAAACTGCTCAAACCGCGTCAACGCTAAATTTGCAAACATTAGCTTAATATGCGCTCACGCCGCAACGGAAGAATGGGACGATCGACTCAAAGAAGAATTCTACGATCTCCTAGACAGAACATATGCCCAATGCCCCACCTACGACACAAAATTGTCCTAGGAGATTTTAATGCAAAACTGGGCAAAGAGAACATATTTGAGTCGATCATGGGAAAGCATAGCCTCCATAACACCACATCCGTCAACGGACTAAGGCTAATTGATTTCCTATCGGGGCGTAACCTCCTTGTAGCAAGCACGCGATTCCCCCATCTCAACATCCACAAGGGTACTTGGCGGTCTTTTGATCAATCGACCACCGACCAGATTGATCACATTGCGATCGACGCCAGACACTCCTCCTGTATTCTCGACGTACGAGGGGCCGAGGGGCCAATATCGACTCGGACCACTACCTTGTTGTAGCCAGCGTACGAATGAGGATATCAAAAATGCGTAGGAGTCGAGTAGCACAACGTAAGTTTGACGTCGGAAAGCCACGATCGCAAGAGACTGCCAAAATCTTTGCCGATCGTGTCTCCTCCAGGCTCATCAAAATTCCGCCCACAGCAGCACAAACAATAGAGCAGGAATGGGCGCATTGCGAGAGCGCCTTCAGATACATTGCCTCAGAGGTGCTGGGTTTCAAACCGCCACCACCTAGAAACCCCTGGTTCGATGAACAGTGCGAACAAGCCCATGCAGCAAAACAAGAGGCATATAAAGCCATGCTGCAACGACAGACGAGAGCTGCTCGCGAAATCTATGAGCAGAAGAGAAGAGAGGAACACACGCTTTCAGAAGAAAGAAGAGAGTGCACGGAAAGCGTGAGATCGAGGAGATGGTGAGATCCTTCCGCAGGAATGACGCCCGTAAGTTCTACAATAAGGTAAAACAAACATGCCATGGCTACAAAGCCAGACCGGCGGCCTGCAGGGATGAAAATGGAGAACTGGTAGTAGAGTCGCAGTCGATGCTGAGGATTTGGAAAGACCACTTCTACAGAATGTATAACGGCGATGATATACAAGATACCGCTGTCAAGCAGAACGAGCCATTCGTAATGGACGAAAATGAAACAGAATTCAGTCCACCCGACCTAAACGAAGTCAAAATAGCGATTTCAAGACTTAAGTCTAATAAAGCCGCGGGCGCAGACGGCCTGTCTGCTGAACTTCTTAAGGCGGCTGGAGATGAGCTGGTATGGTTCATGCACCATCTCATTTGTCGTATAGTCGGAGGAAAGCATGCCCGACGAATGGAATCTCAGCATCGTTTGCCAGGTCCATAAGAAAGGAGAATAAGCCTCCTTAACATCGCATATAAGATCTTCTCTGCCGTATTGTATGAACGCCTGAAACCGTTTGTGGATAACCTGATCGGCTCGTATCGGTGTGGTTTCAGGCCAGGTAAATCCACAATAGACCAAATATTTACGCTACGGCGGATCTTGGAGAAGACCCAGGATTATCAAATCGACACTCACCACCTCTTCGTCGATTTCAAAGCTGCATATGACAGCGAGTATAGAGATGAGCCATACAAAGCCATGCCTAGTTTTAATATCCCTGCCAAACTCGTCCGACTGTGCAGGATGACAATGAAGAATTCTCGCTGCTCCATTAAAGTCGGTAATGAGCGAACCGAGACCTTTGATGTTAAAAAAGGATTTAGACAAAGTGACGCGCTGTCATGCAACATTTTCAACATCGTCCTTGAAAACATCGTGCAAGAGTCACTGTCCAACACAAGAGGTACGATTTATTTCAAGTCTACGCAATTGCTTGCGTACGCCGACGACAGTGACGTGATTGGACGGACACAGCGAGACGTCAATGAGGTCTTTGAAAGCATTGAGGTAGAAGCGGCTAAGATGGGTCTCAAGGTTAATGAGGGTAAAACCAAATATCTGCTTTCATCTAAAAGAGAGGGACAACACCGACGTATTGGCCAGAACGTCACCATGGGCGGATATAACTTTAAAGCGGTCAAGGAATTCGTCTACCTTGGTTCACTGATGACCAGCGACAACAACACCAGCGCTGAGATAAAACGCAGAATCAATCTTGCCAACCGCTGTTTCTTTGGACTCAAGAGGCAATTGAGAAGTAGAGCCCTCTCTCGGGAAACCAAGGTGACACTATATAAGACCTTAATCATCCCAGTCCTCCTTTACGGCGCAGAGGCTTGGACCTTAGCAAAAGCGGATGAGATGCCCTTGGTTGTTTCAAGAGGAAAATGTTGCGTACTATCTACGGTCCCGTTTGTTCAAACGGTGTATGGAGGAGAAGATATAACGAAGAACTGTACGGGTTGTACAACGACATCGGCCTGGTACGACGTCTACGGATACAGCGTCGAAGGTGGCTAGGCCATGTAGAGCGTATGGAAAATACAGCTCCGACCCGAAGAGTCTTCGAATCCACTCCGGAAGGAAGGCGCGGCAGAGGCCGCATCATCGGTGGCGCACGCAGGTGGAAGGGGATCTTAACCAACTGGGCGTGCGGCGCTGGAAACAGCTGGCCAAACACCGTGCCAGGTGGAGACGCTTGTTGGTTGAGGCCCAGGTTCACCACGGACTGTAGCGCCACCTAAGTAAGTAAGTTATAAACTGTTCTCTAGCCTCCTGTGCATGTACGTATGTATTTCATTTTAAAATTACGGACAACGCAATGACGGCTCTAATAGTGGATACATTTGTTTGTAAAAGAACAAGACGTAGGGATGATGTTCCTCGGAAGAGGAATATAATTAATTATGGGAAACTTAGGCAGGATCTCTATTACAAATCTTGGTATGGAGTTTACTTGTCGATTAATGCATCTGATTCTTACGATTTATTTATTACTTCCTTAACTAACCATATCTTAAATTTCTCGTGCCCTGTCCCTATAAAAAGCTCCCTGGTAAAACTAAAATCATGGATTACTTGTCAGCTTATTTACAAAATTAGGACAAAAAACTAGCTAAGGATCAAGTGGTACAGGCATTCCCTTAACCCTCGTTTTAAAGATAAGCTTCTTTTTCTTTGGTGGCGTGACAGCCCATGAAGGACCAGAGCCAAGCTTCTCTCAGTCACCCATGTTGTGTGTGATTTTATTTTTCACACAGGTGAAAGGGACCTAAGGTTTAATGCCGATTCCGAGCGGCGTGAGTTGAGAAGCTTTTTCATAGCAAGTTTACTACGGGGGGTTTTGTCAGTACCCCGTAGAGGAGGAACGTCGCCAAATAAACATTCTATGGCGTTGGTGTTGTCGGGATCCGAACTCGCTCATCGTGCGCCAGAGTCCAACACACTAACCACTGCGCCACGGCGCCCTCTTAAAAATTAGCTTAGTACGTAAAAAAAAAATTCCTATTATCCGCAATTCGGAATAAGTTTATTTCCTCTAGGAGCAATCCAAGATCTGGGTGGAAGGTTAGGTTAGGTTGGGTACATGGGTGCCCTATTGACGAA
This sequence comes from Eumerus sabulonum, assembly GCA_951905685.1. Classification (NCBI taxonomy): domain Eukaryota; kingdom Metazoa; phylum Arthropoda; class Insecta; order Diptera; family Syrphidae; genus Eumerus; species Eumerus sabulonum. The sequence continues at coordinate 141,802,388 of OX645060.1, read as the reverse complement.
AAGATAAGGCTCACGTAGACTACGTTGAGTCCATTGTGCCCAATTATTTTATTTAACCCGTCGATACCTAGACATTTACCGTTGAGCTGAACCAACCAGACGAGGAGAAAAATCCCAGTATTCTGTTCAGCCCAATATTACCTACCTCTTCTAGTCCCGAAAGGAAGTATATTCCTAGGAATATATTCGTTTTTTTGGGCTAGCGCCGGACATTCGTACAGCAGGTGACGAACGGATTCAATTTCCTCTTCGTCCCTGCAGCTTCTGCAGAAGTCATTGTAGGGCTGGCCTAGTCGAGCTGCATGGTAGGATAGCATGCAGTGCCCGGTGAGGGGACCGACTGCCAGTCGAATATTCCCACGATTGAACTTCAGCAGATTTTCCGTTCTTTTCTTATCATAGAAGGGCCAAGTCGTTCTCGCCGTTGCGCATGTATCTAAGCGACACCATCGCTTATTGGCTTTCACTAATAGCTCCGTCTCTATCTGTAGAGCCTGTAGAGCGCACTGAGTGGTGCTTTGGCCTCAGCTGAGATCTGCGCAATGTTAGCACTTGATCCCACCCTAACCAGTTCGTCCGCCCTCTCGTTTCCAAAATTATTCATATGACCAGGTACCCAGCAAAGGGTCACCTCATGTACATTGGATATCTCTTCTAACTTCTTCTTGCAGATCAGATCCGCCGCCTGCTTGATAGCGAAGAACTCAGCTTGGAAGAACCTGCATCCATCATCGAGCCTATAGGAGCGATGCATATCCCGAGACTCAAAGTAGACTCCGGCACCTGTGCCAACATCCATTTGGATCCGTCGGTGTAGAATGCCAGTTCTGAGTGGAAGGTGGTTAATAGTATTCTGAAGAATTCTTCTCCTACTTCAAGACTGCTCTCGCTTTGTGTTGACAACCATGAGGTTTCTGACAAGCTGTTCATTGCGAATGCTTTTAACGTCTTCTTTACTTCCATAGCGAATATCTCTCCAACATACTCTGCTCTGCTTTCCAGTAATAACTTGGACGGGTGTGGAGATCAATTCCGAATTAATAGTTTTGTTTTTGGGCCCATATCTGGGTTGAAGCTTCTAAAAATAAGCGGGTCTCTGAATAACTCTAATGTCTGTGGTTATGATGGCATCTCGAACAAACTTTTAAAACAAATAGCATCTTTGTAGTAGATATAGGTACTAGCAGACATTTTTAACCGTAGTGTCTTCTCTGGAATATTTCCAGAAGTTTTAAAATGTGCCGACGTAGTGCCATTATTTAATCCGCTCTGGATATGAACAATTATGGGCCCATTTCGCTTCTTCCTGTTTTCAGTCAAATGTTTGAGGAAGCCATCAAAGGACGTGTAGTATCTTTTCTGCAAAAGGTAACATTTTTCAGTCCAAGACAATTTGGTTTACAGCATTGTATATCTACAGATGATACACTTTTAGAATTTTGTTCAAATACTTTTTCGAACCTCGATGAGAACAAGTTTACTGCAAGCTTATTCATAGATATAACAAAGGCGTTTGATCCGGGTAATCATAGCATACAATTGGATAAACTTGAAAAAGCTGGATTGCGAGGGTTTATGCTCGATTGGGTTCAATCGTGCCTATCAAACCGATCTCAAAGATTGAAGTTTGATGATACGAGGAGTGAACTGGACTTTCTGAATTTGGGTCTTCCTCAAGGCTCTGTGCTGGGAGCTATTTTATTTTTTGTCCATTTCAACTCTTTGTTCTCTCTAAACGTTATGAGTAAGCTTACTGCGTTCGCAGATGATGTGGGTTGTGTGTAGCCGTGGTGCAGTGGTTAACATCAACGACCATCGAGCGGAAGGTCTATAGTTCAAGTTCGTTTCATAGCCAAGAAAAGGCAATTCCTATTCGGAAAAAAACTATGCAACACAGCTGTGAACGGAAAGCGACCAAAACGTACTGCTGCAGGCATTAGTATATGGTCAATTGAAATTCATCCATGAACGAATTACTGTGAATTATAACCAACGCAAAATGTGGTCGGCTCTCGTCCCATATGGTACAAACCACCCCTAAGAGTAGTAAACGTACATCTACGACCCAAAACCACTGAACTCCGTTCAGGTTGTGTGTGAACCTGCGCGAAACTCTCCCTCTCTCTGTTACCTTTTTTTGTTTTGTATTTTCATGTGCCGGAATATCCAAGGTTCAAACATTCAAGTTGTAAGTGTGATGCTGGCCTAATCTTTCCACCTTTCCTTCGCAGTGTAAACTGTTATGTAAAATGCTTCCTAATACAGACAGTAAATGAGTTTAGATATCTGGGTCTCCTGATTGATTCTAAGATGTAATATTCTAGCCATACTACGAAATTTTTTTTATCTAGGAAATTTCTGTTCAGAAAAGCTATTAAAAACTATTTACTACGGCATTTTTCATTCCAAACTACTTATAGGGGAGGGACTTATAAGAATAAAATTATGCCTTTACTTTACAAAAAATAGTATAAGTATAACATCCTTCAAGAATCGTCGATGCGCCAGTTTTCCACTATTTCAGGATATGAAAATTCTTCCACTTCGTCATTTGTATTGCTTTATTGTTCTTAAGACGTTCTTTAAAAGAATAGTATGCCTAAATTTCCGAATATGTTCGAGCTTCAATCTACGTAGAAACCTTCTGTATGTTGTCTCCGTACCTCCTTTTCGTACATCTGCTTTTCGTAACTTTTATTTGGTTTCGTTTCGTCGATTATTTAATAAGCTCCCACGGTTGATCAGAACTATAGCGTTTTCTAGAAGGTTCGAAAAGTGTGCTAAGGCGTGGCTTTTAGACTTGAATTATATTGACTTGGAAAACCACAAGTTAGTTACAATGTTGCAAAAAATAATATTTTACTCTGGTTATCATAGAGGGCGCTTTCAGCAACGTAATCTCGAAAGCAATAATAGAAGGGCTAGAAAGTTTAAAAGCGGAGAGGACTCTGATAGAGTTGATTAGCGAGTTACTCTCAACACGCAAAATTTACTCTAAATGGAGAAACCAAGTAACCACTAGATCGGTTACCCAAGGCACTCTCCTCTTCTCTGGAATGTAGTTGCAAATAAACTACTGACCAAACGGGGGAAAGAAGGCCTCTTTGTTGCTATTCCCATCTCAGGGGGTGGCCGTGGTGCAGTGGTTAACATCATCGACGGCCGAGCGGAAGGTATATAGTTCAAATTCGCTTAATAGCCACGAATAAGTAATTCCTATACCGACAAAAATTATGCAACGCAGTTGTGGATGGAAAGTGACCAGACGTACTGCTGCAGGCATAACACTCACAGTATGTGGTCAACAGAAGTTCATCCTCTTCGTATGCAATATTAAAAGTGCTCGCACGAATTACTACAGACTATAGCCCAACGCGGAATTCGGTCGGCTCCCGTTCTATCTAGGACAACCACCCCTGAGAGTAGTAAGTAGTAGGTTGTGTGCCAAACATAAGACTATAACTCTGGAACCTGCACGAACTGTAAAAAAAAAAAAAAACAAAAAGGCACATACATATCTAGCTACACTGCATGACCGTATGCGTACGGCATTCTCCATACTGTGCAAATGCCCAATTACTTTACTTGGTACTAGGTTAACTTACTCTTCCAGTGCCAAAATACCTTTGCATTGTACTAGATAGGAAATTAAATTGGAAGAATAACACAATCGAGCGTGCAAGAAAAACAACTATAGCTCTCTACACCTGTAAGAAAGCCTTAGGAAAAAAATGGGGATTCAACCCTAAGCTTACCCTATGACTTTACATTACAGTTGTTAGACCTATTCTAATGTATGGAGTGATAGTCTGGTGGACTGCACTGGACAAAACAACATACCATAAACAATTCGAGAAGGTAAAAAGGCTAGCGTGCATGTGCCTCACCGAGACCCTAAGGTCCACTCCAACGGCAGCGCTCAATATGATACTTCACCGTACACCACTCGATATACTTGGCATGTACACCACTCGATCAATCAGCCTGTGTCCGTTATCGGAGGTGGTGCCGTGTAGGCTATGTTTGTCGATGACTCGTTCAAAGATGCTTTCCTTACCCAGCTTAGCATTGAAGTCTCCTAGTACGATTTTGATGTCATAGCTGGGACATTGGGCATACATTCTGTCTAGGAGATCGTAGAACTCATCTTTGGCGGAATCATCCTTGTCTTCCGTGGGGGCGTGTACGCAGATCAGGCTGATGTTAAAAAATGTAGCCTTGGTACGGATTGTTGTGAGGCGTTCGCTCACATGCCGAAAGCTTAGGAATTTTTGCCTTAGTCCACCTCGAACAACAAATCCGCATCCAAACAATCGTTGCCCTCTCTCCCTGTAGCAGTCGCCGTAGTAAATATCGCAGTTTCTCATCCGCTTTATACCCGGTCCATTCCATCGCATTTCCTGGATGGCGGTGATATCTGCTTTATAGCGGACTAGGGCGTCCGCAAGTTGTTCGACTGCACGTGGCCTGTTTAGGGTCCTAACATTCCGCGTACAATAACAAATTAGTATGTAGCTAAAATATTGTCAGAACGTATGAAACATACGTGACTCATACATTCAACTTGTACGAATAAGAATAGCTTTAACATATCACTAACCCTTATTAAAGTAAACCCACTATATTTCTGATTAGGTCTTTCACTGACTAACCCCAGTCATGTCCTCCTCCACAAGGAAAGACCTATTCAATTCTAAAGTCACAAGTGTCAAAACTGTCAGAACCCACATCAAAGCCCAATGGCACGAAACGCGTCAGACATCTACATCGCACTCGTTTGCCCACACGAATCAGATCGACAAAGCCACTAAATGCACGACTGCCATTGAATGAAGCGGGTAAACACAAACGAACATAGTGAAAACGAAAATAAAATATAAAAATGAAAAAAAAAAAAAAAACAAAACGAAAAATATATCAAAATAATTAAAACACCTCCTTAGGCGTCGTTCAGTCAGTCAGCGTTTATTGTGGAAGCAAGTGCCCAGATTACACCATTTTTGTTTTACTTTTTTAATCACTTTTTCACTCTCTATTTGCCGCTTTTTTATGTGCTACGAGCAGCGCAGGGAGTGGTTAAAACCGAAACCAACCGCACCATCGCCTGGGAACAATTAGTGGCAAACGTCCTGTCGCCTGACTCGCACAACCACAAACACGTACGCGGCAAGGCGGAAGGAAGCAGCAGTCAACCGTCGTTCCGCATCCCTAGTCTTACTCCTTTTTTGTTTATTCTTATTGTTTTTCAGTGATTTTACCGCGGCAAACTCACTTCATCGTCGACTGGTGACATCGTGGCACGAAAGACCGCGGTGCCAAACAAGACGGCATAACTAATTATTACTTCAAACCAAACTGGGTTCATATACATACATAACTGTGGGCTAACAAATTCGCCAGATCTCTGGTATATCCTTTGTATAAGCAGTTCAGCTTCTTCCTATAAGCAAAAACTCACACACCTACATAGGCTTTGGGGTGGACTAGGATAAGCGAAACCATATTGCCGAGCCATCCGGGACCAGTTGCGAGAACTGTTCTAATGGATCGTTAATAGTACATCGTTTGCTCGTTAAATCGTCGAACGGAAAAAAAATTAAATAATAACGAAAGCTGTGAGCGGCAGATAAAACACTGGAACACGTCGTCGCGTCACACCATGCTAGGATAAGGGTATACAAGTATGTACATACATATGTACATTTGTATGTACAATACAGTCCCCCGACCCATAAGCGACATTACATCACTGCGGGTGTACGTGACTTATTCCGCTTCGGGAACTGTTCGCAATTAACGAAATCATTTAGCTCTACTACGGCCGTGGTGTATAGGCCGTGGAGCGGTAAGTGGGCTGCTTTATTCGCTCTCTATCACCCTAATTGCGATTTTTTTTTTTTTTTAATACAATTTGAAGTAATTAAGAATGTTCAAGGATTGCGAAGGATCACTCGGGGAATTTGTATTTTGTTTTTTCTCTTCACTTGAGAGGTTTACAAAATTCAACAGTGCGTTGTTAGCCTTTGATTTCGGTTTTTAATTTGAATATAGCTTTGCCCTTAGGGACCAAATTAGTGGAACTGATTATGTTGAAAATAAGAATGAAACGCTTCTCGGAGAGCTGGGAAATTCAATTGCCGCTAAAAACTGGTTCTAACCCTATCATCCTGCCTTAGATGTCAATTTACGAGAAAAAATTAGTATCTTAATGGAAATACATAGTATACTCGTTTTAAGAGCACAATGCTCAAGGCCGTTAAAATAAATTGAATATGTGGTTGTATCAATCAGATTTAAGTTACCATGATGATGGAATTGTCTTCTAGCTGCGGTTTTATTCAATCCAACCAAAAACTTAGGTGTAAGATCCTTCAATGTCCCAAAGGCAGGAAAAGTTTCTGGTCGTTTGTAAAAAACACAAAAAACCGAAACTACGTCGTCTATACCGACCCCAGACGAAGCTTACCCACTTTCTGCCCACTTCGCAACCAATTCTCAGTTTCCGCCTGTACTAGAGTGCATCAATTCCACCATGGGACTAATCCACTTCCGCTCTCGCACAGTTGCGGCTAGCTCCTTACAATGGTGTTTATTTTCTCGAGCTTATCCGGATTCTGGCCAAAATTATGCTCATATATATGTATATGTACATTACTCGTCAGCTGCGACCTTGAACACCTTACTTTACTTATCATCTCAGAATATCTTTTGTTTGCTGATTATAAAGACAACGTAATTAAACTGTAAGCTTCTTTGGGTACCAGAAGAAGAGGGAGTAAAGGAAACTGCAAGACTAATGAACTCTTTAGACTTGGTTTAACTAATTATAGGCCTTGCTCCACAAGATCAGCCACTTTTAAATATGAATTTCATTACTAATGCTGACATTGGCCTGTAAGGTGTCCCATCTACTGAATGTAGAAGCAATTCTATCAACAACTTAAGCAAAGAAGTTTGTGTTTATTTTTTAACCACTCTTGATTAACTAGTGCGTTGTGAAGAGGAGAGAGAGAGAGCGAGCAAACAGAGCAAAGAAGTTGATCGCGTTTAACGTGGCAAACGCTAGCTTCGATCTCTGTTCCTGCTCAACCCAAGTTGACACATATCCTCCGCGTGACCTCCCCCGGAGAGCTGCCCTGCCATCCGTCAGGTAGTGAATCAAAGCTTGCAGCGGCCCTATCCCTTGTTCCTGGGGAAAGAGGAACCTAGCCCTGCAGGTTGGGGGTTGCGCTTATGGGTAACATCCCGGTCACGGAAAAAATTAATTGTTACGAAACAACCACAAGTCTCGGATGCGGACGGATATAAAGGTGACGGCCCTTGCACACGACTAAATGACTTGAGAGTCTGCACCTGCAGGCGATCAATCGGAGCAAACCCTCAGCTGCTATAAAGCCGTTATAACCGCACTTCAAGAAGTGCGACGGGATGGACCAGGCAAAAAACGGATGAAAAACTGCCACATCTACTACGGGAACTGCTACAGGGAGACCAAACAGCGCCTATTCGGGTACGGATTCGTTATTCGAGGAAGACTCCGACAAAAAGTCTTAAGCTTCCGAGATATAAGCGAACGCCTCATAACAATCCGCATCAAAGCTAAATTTGAAAGCATTAGCTTAATATGCGCTCACGCCCCAACGGAAGAAAAGGACGATCGACTCAAAGAAGAATTCTACGATATCCTAGAGAGAACATATGCCCAATGCCCCAGCTACGTCACAAAAATAGTCCTAGGAGATTTTAATGCAAAACTGGGCAAAGAGGACATATTTTAGTCGATCGTAGGAAAGCATAGCCTCCATAACACCACTTCCGACAACGGATTTCGGCTAATCGATTTCCCAACGGGGCTTAACCTCCTTGTAGCAAGCACCCGACTCCCACATCTCAACATCCACAAGGGTACCAATCAGGCTGATCAATCGACCACCAACCAGATTGATCAGATTTCGATCGACGCCAGACACACCTCCAGTATACTCGACGTACGAACCTTCCGAGGGGCCAACATCGACTCGGACCACTACCTTGTTGTAACCAAGGTACGAATGAGAATATCAAGAATGATCAAGAGTCGAGTAGGACAACGTAAGTTTGACGTTGGAAAGCTACAATCGCAAGAGACTGCCAGAATCTTTGCCGATCGTGTCTCCTCCAAGCTCTCTCAAAATCCGCCCACAGCAGCACAAACAATAGAACAGGAACAGAGACGCTGCCTCAGAGATGTTGGGTTTCAAACCGCCACCTCCTAGAAACCCCTGGTTTGATGAACAATGCGATCAAGCCCACGCAGCAAAACAAGAGGCGTGTATAACCATGCTGCAACGACGGACGAGAACTGCTCGCGAAATCTATCAGCAGAAGAGAAGAGAGGAACACACGCTTTTTAAAAGAAAGAAGAGAGAACACGGAAAGCGTGAGATCGAGGAATAATGCCCGGAAGTTTTACAATAAGGTAAAACGAACATGCCATGGCTATAAAGCCAGAGCGGCGGCCTGCAGGGATGAAAATGGAGAACTGAGAATAGAATCACAGCCGATGCTGAAGATTTGGAAAGACCACTTCTGCAGACTGTATAACGGCGAGGACAGACAAGATACCGCTGTCAGGCAGAACGATCCTTTCGTAATGGACGACGATGTAAGAGAATTCCGTCCACCCGATCTAGACGAAGTCAAAACAGCGATATCGAGACTTAATTCTAATAAAGCCGCGGGCGCAGACGGCCTGTCTGCTGAGCTTCTTAAGGCGGCTGGAGATGAGCTGGTAAGGTGCATGCACCATCTCATTTGTAAGGTATGGTCGGAGGAAAGCATGCCCAACGAATCCATAAGAAAGGAGACCCGTATAACTGCGCCAACTATAGAGGAATAAGTCTCCTTAACATCGCAAATAAGATCTTCTCTGCCGTATTGTGTGAACGCCTGAAACCGTTTGTAGTTAACCTGATCGGCTTTTATCAGTGTGATTTCAGGCCAGGTAGATCCACAATAGACCAAATATTTACGCTAAGGTAGATCTTGGAGAAGACCCAGGAATACCAAATCGACACTCACCACCCCTTCGTCGATTTCAATCAAAAGGATTTAGGCAAGGTGACAAGGTGCAAGGTCATGCAACTTTTCCAACATCGTACTTGAAAAGATCGTGCAAGAGTCACTGGCCAACACAAGAGGTACGATATATTTCAAGTCTACGCAATTGCTTGCGTACGCCGACGACATTGGCGTAATTGGAAGGACACAGCGAGACGCCAATGAGGCTTTTGTAAGCATTGAGGCAGAAGCGGCTAAGATGGGTCTCAAGGTTAATGAGGGTAAAACCAAATATCTTCTTTCATCAACGCCGACGTATTGGCCAGAACGTCACCATGGGCGGATATAACTTTGAAGTGGTCAAGGAATTCGTCTACCTTGGCTCACTGATGACCAGCGACAACAACACCAGCGCTGAGATAAAACGCAGAACCACTCTTGCTAACCGTTGTTTCTTTGAGCTCATGAGGCAATTGAGAAGTAGAGCCCTCTCTCGGAAAACCAAGGTGACACTACATAAGACCTTGGTCATCCCAGTCCTCATTTACGGCGCAAAGCCTTAGACCTTAACAAAATCGGATGAAGATGCCCTTGGTCGTTTCGAGAGGAAAATTCTGGCCTCGTTTGTTCAAACGGAGTGTATGCAGGAGAAGATTTAACGAAGAACTGTACGGGTTGTATAGCGACATCGGCCTGGTACGACGTTTACGGATACAGCGTCTAAGGTGACTAGGCTATGTAGATCGCATGGAAAATACAGCTCCAACCCGAAGAGTCTTTGAATCCACCCCGGAAGGAAGGTGCGGCAGAGGACGGCCGCATCTACGGTGGCGCACGCAGGTGGAAGGGGACCTTATCCAACTTGGCGTGCGGCGCTGGAAACAGATGGCCAAAGACCGTGCCAGCTGGAGACGCTTGTTGGTTGAGGCCCAGGTTCACCACGGACTGTTGCGCCACCTAAGTAAGTAAGTAAGTAAGTATGTGACCTGAAACACCCAGTACGCTTATGCGCTTTATTAGAAATCATTCTTCTTCTTCATAACGGGCGCTACGGTTCGGGGTGAACCTGGGCCTCAACCAACACGCCCCTGCAACTGGTACGATCTTTTGTTAGTCTTTTCCATTGCCGCAGACCCAGTTGGCTGAGTTCGCCTTCCACCTGTGTGCAGCCGTCCTCTGTTTCTTCGTCCCTCAAAGACTCAAAGACTGGAGCTGTGGTGTTCATTCGCTCTTCATGGCCCAGCCATCTTAGGCGTTGAATCCGTAGACGCCTGACTAGGCTCATGTCGCTATACGGCCCGTAAAGTTCGTGATTAAATCGCTTTCCTCCGTCCCCAGTCTATGTTTATAGGGCCGAAAATCACGCGCAAAATCTTACTCTCGAACCGACCAAGGGCCCTCATCATCCGCTTTTGATAGTGTTCATACTTCCGAGTCAACTTTGTCGTTCGGGAGAGGGCCCTAATACTCAATTGCCTCCTGAGCTCAAAGAAACAGCGATTGGCAAGAGTGATTCTGCGTTTGATTTCGGAACTGATGTCAATGTTCGAGGTCACTGCGAGGTAGACCAAGTCCTTAACTACCTCACACTTATATTTCCCAATACAAACGTTCTGACCAAGATGTCGGTGGTGAGCGTCCTTTCTAGATAATAGCATATACATGATAGAGTATTTAATTAAATCGATCCGATAGGTTGCACTTTTGCACTGATTCTGTGGCGCATCTAATCGCGTCGGCTGTCCAGGATCAATTGTCCTTTTTTCTTCAGCACACACAGATTCTCTAACGGGGCACCCGTTTCACGCAACCAAACTCACCCTTAAAATACTACACAGTGCGGTCTATGCACGGTGTGATCGTAAACTCAGCCAGTGTACTTCATCACACTTAGTCGTCTACTCTAACACGGCCATCCTGCGAAGTCATCGTTCTCGATGAAGTAAACAACACATTAGGTTTCAAACATAAGAATATTTATTCACTTTACTCAGTTAAGTCACAGCAACAATTTGAATCTTTGATACTCCTTTACCAATGGAAATCGTTCATTATCGCCATGGTAAGCAACGGTCCAAGACACAACTAACGGAGATCTGTAAATGTTTAAATTACACCGATCAATCACACAATTAAGTATTACATTTCATCTAACGGATGACATAGCTCAGGGGCCACATTCGGCTTGTCTATTTCACCCTCTGTATAACAATTCTACAATTACGTCCATAGGTCAGAGGCAATCTTAAGCGTGTCTATGACTAAAATTTATATAAAAAAAATAAGAGAACACAGGTCCATAGCTCAGAGGCAATCTTAAGCTTGTATATGACCGAGATTCATTAAAACACGTAAGAGACCACAGGTCCATAGCTCAGAGGCAATCTTAAGCTTGTCTATGACCAAATTTTATAAAAAAAACATAAGAGAACACAGGTCCATAGCTCAGAGGCAATCTTAAGCTTGTCTATGACCAAATTTTATAAAAAAAATAAGAGAACACAGGTCCATAGCTCAGAGGCAATCTTAAGCTTGTCTATGACCGAGATTCATTGAAACACGTAAGAGAACACAGGTCCATAGCTCAGAGGCAATCTTAAGCTTGTCTATGACCAAATTTTATAAAAAATATAAGAGAACACAGGTCCATAGCTCAGAGGCAATCTTAAGCTTGTCTATGACCAAATTTTATAAAAAAAATAAGAGAACACAGGTCCATAGCTCAGAGGCAATCTTAAGCTTGTCTATGACCGAGATTCATTGAAACACGTAAGAGAACACAGGTCCATAGCTCAGAGGCAATCTTAAGCTTGTCTATGACCAAAATTCATAAAAAAAAGAGGACACAGGTCCATAGCTCAGAGGCAATCTTAAGCTTGTCTATGACCAAAATTTATAAAATAAAAAAAAAAAATATAAGAAGACACAGCAATATCATACCTTTTTCGTTTTGTTATTATTCATCCACAGAGTTTCCATCAACTGCTTCGACTCCACATATAGGACGAATAGATTCCCTTGCAGCAACAATGACAGTTCTGGTATTTTCCCTCTTTAGCTTGTATCGATCATGTGGAAGTATAGCAACGACCTCGTATGGTCCACGATAATGGGCATCTAATTTCGATTTCCGTATTTGATTACTTCGATAAACTACTTTTGTACCGATTTCCAATCGGCTTGGCTTACATTTGTTTTTGTCGAAGCGCGTTTTCATACGTTTTGCGTTTTCTTCCGTTCGCTCTTTAACGAGCTCGCGTATTGCGTGTACATCATCATAATTCGGCTCAATATGAAGTTCTGATAAAAGAGCACCAACTTCTGGAGTACGTCCAGTAACACCCGTTAACACTTTTAATGGGGAAAATCCAGTAGTTTTGTTGGTCGTTGTATTGAGAGCCAACTGTACTCGACTGACATAGCTGGTCCATTCCAGGTTCGTGTCTAAATTGGTCCGCAGTAAGTTAGCCACGGTATCGACATACCTCTCGACTTGCCCATTTGCTCTGCTGGCACCCGGCGCAATCAAGTGATGTTCTATTCCAAGTGAAATGCAAAGTTTTCTAAACTCCTCACTGGTGAAATTCGACCCTCTATCGCTTATGACCTTATTCGGGACACCAAACAACATTACGTAACTGTGAAACAGATTGACAGTTTCTGAAGCCGGTGATCTCCCTGATTTTTTCCATCAAATGGCCCCATATAATCAGCATGGACGGTGTGGAACGGTACTGGCTTCTTTTCAATTGGGTGTAGTTCGCATTGTTTTTTCCCACACGGTCTCTTGGCTACTAGGCAAATCAGACAGTGTTCGACGAATTTTCTCACATTTTTTGTCATTGAAGGCATCCAAAAATGTTGTCTCATTTTCTCTAAAGTTTTTTCCCATCCTATGTGGCAATTATCTTCATGGTACCGTCTTATAAGTGACAAACGGCACTGCTGTGGTATAAAGAGTTTGTTTCCTTCCCGAAGTTTTCTATAAACTATACCACTTTTGATCAAATAGTTTGCCTTTGTCTCAGCATCTCCCTGATTAATTTTGTCGATTATTTCCAGAGTGAAAGCATCCCGTCTCTGTTCTATATTCAACCATGATTCTGATAAACGGTTCAAACGGAAACAATTTTTGTCGGGTATGTTACGGCTTAAGTAATCTGCATGTGTCATAGTTGGCCCCTTCCTATATACAATATCAAAGCTGAAATCTTGTAGATAAATCCACCATCTGGCAACGCGTGGCAACAAATCTTTTTTCTTCTGCGTTGCTTTAAGCGCGTTGCAGTCAGTTACCACAGTAAAATTTATCCCTAAGAGATACGTACGAAAATGTTTAATAGCGTTAACTACGGCCAATGTCTCCAGCTCATAACTGTGATAATTTGCTTCATATGGTTTCGTTGCTTGACTGTAATAAGCAACGACATGTAACTGACCTTTGATACGTTGAAATAAGACGGCGCCATAACCAACGGAACTTGCGTCAGTATGTAACTCAGTCGGGAGATCAGGCGAAAAAATCACTAACAAAGGCCGCGTAGTAAGTTGTTGGAGGATATATTGTCGAGCCTCTTCACATTCACTAGTCCATTCGAATTTCTTATTCACTTTGGTAAGGGAAGTGATGCAACTGGATTTCGCCGCAAATTCAGGAACAAATTTTCTAAAATAATTGGCCAACCCCATGAACTGCCGCACTTGCTTCACATTTGTAGGTGTTGGAGATCTTACTAGAGCGTCAATTTTACCTTTGCTTGGTCTTATACCTTCACTTGATATTTCTCTTCCCAAATACTCAAGTTTAGTTTGTAAAAATCGGCATTTATCCATATTGATTGAAAAACCACTATCAGTCAGGGCTTTTAGGACCACGTCAAGATTTTCGAGCGCTTCTTCAATAGTTTTTGTCGGTATCAAAACATCATCCAGGTAAACGAGGGCGATAGTATCCCTGAGTTGAGCTAGGGCATTATTAATAGCTCGCTGAAAGACAGCTGGTGCGTTGGCTAGACCAAATGGCATCCGTAGATATTCGAAATGACCATCTGGTGTCACAAAGGCTGTCTTTTCAATAGAATTTTCCGAAATCGGGATCTGATGGAAACCAGAGGCCATGTCCAATGAGGTGAAATATTTATTGCCAGATAGTCTGTCGAGCTGGTCTTCGATTCTCGGCAAGGGATAACGGTCTTTTACGGTTGCTCTATTAAGCGCTCTATAGTCAACGCATAATCGGTTTTGTCCATTTTTCTTTCTCACAAGGACAACGGGGCTCGCATAAGGCGACTTACTTTCGCGGACAATTCCATGATTTTTGAGGTTTGATATGATTTCTGAAGTAATAAGCCGTTCGCTATGTGCCATTCGGTAAGGTCGGTAGTAAATAGAGATATCTTCTATCAGGCGTATGTCTAAAGACCCAGTTTTCACCGCGTCTTTAGGAAAACCCGTAATTATGTGGTGGGAGTATTTTGCCAATATTAGGTCCAATTTATTTTGAACGGTTGGGTCAAGGTGTGAGTCTAATAAAGGATTGGAATAATTGTTTAGACATATAGCGGAGCTTTTTCGTCGTAGAGTAGATCCATGGCCATCAACTGCAATTATTAATGTTGGGTCCTTCAAAACATCTCTCCCAATGATGATTTCGTTTGGAGAATATTCGCATCCTATTACGTGAAGGGAAACCTCAATACTAATTTCCTCAAATTCCACCAAAGTATCTAGCTTTTCTGTCAATATAATTGGATTTTTGCCAATTCCCTGCACAGATAGAAAATGGGGCTCTCTGGTTACCAAGATTTGATCGGCTATATCCGACCGAATTAATGAGCAGTCTGACCCAGTGTCCAGCAAGCAATGATATAATTTTCCCTTAATTAAAACTGCAGTCGTATTTTCGGATATTGACTTCCCGTTGCACAGGTGTACATTCCTCCACTCAGCTCGCTGCTTTGCCCAGCAAGTGCTGTCTTCATGACCAGTTTAACTACAAAAGCTGCATCGTCCCCCTTTCTCTACTATGCTTGGGGACTTTGCATTAGACGTGTGGGGCTCCATCTTATTTTCCTTAGACGTCTTTCGAGGACAATTGACTCGAACATGTCCTAGCTTTCCACAGTCAAAACAACGTCTTTCATTATCGATTCGAGGACGTTTGGGAAAAGGCGATATACTGGGTAATTCGTTTCTACGCATTGCACAGGTTCTGTCCATCCCAAAACCTCTGCTGTGTTGACGGCGAATGGCAGGGTCATTTTTCTTACTAGGGCTCTCGCGTATAGATGATAAGTGATCAATTAGCTCTTGCACCGACGATGGCATAACAAATGTCAGTGAATTACGAAGGCCTATGTCGGTAATGCAACCCACAGCGATTTTAACGATTTTATCTTCTGGTATGTCGAACGGGAGGCGATTAATTTGACACACCTTCTCCATAACGAAATCGCTATACGACGCAAACTCACCACTTTCAGCATTCGCAACTTTACGGAGCTGATTGACTATATCCGCACCACTGGAAAATGCATGGATCAGCGAGGACTGTAAGTCGGTCCAATCGTAATGTTGATACCCATATTTATTGAACCAGGCTTTTGCCCTTCCCAACAATGATGCCTGAACTCTCGGTATGATGTCGAAGTTTTCTAGCTTGTCACGCTGTACCCTCGAATCAATATCTGCACACCACTTATGAACATCGACCCGGGAGTGGTCTGGATCGAAACAAGGAAACCCAGCGGAGCTATTACCTTCGCGTTGGCGTTGAGAAGCTTGTAGTATCTGCTTGATTGCATCTACGGTGATGACTAGATTCCCATCATTTTTATTTGCGGAACCTCTCGGCTGTTCTCCAATATTAACACCTCCGTCGCAGCCCTCACCCTTTTCCATCATAAAATCTCAGTCGCCGGCCGATCGCAATAAATAAGTAGACAAAAAAAAAAACACTCACCCTCTATCCAGCAATAGGTTTTTGTTTACTATTCGATACCAAACCAATAAAAAACAAGATTATTACAATTCTTTTCTAATAAAGAGAGCACATAAACCGGCAGTGAGAAAACAGCGCAGGCAAAATATTCTGTTTTCCTTTTATGTACTTAGGTAACCGATCACACACACATTTGCTACACTCAGTCGAAACAAAGAACAAGGAGCAGATAATCAAATGAGATAAGATACACCAATACACGCACTTGTGCACAACTGTACGAGGTTTTGTTTTTTTTTTTTTTTTTTTTTTCACTCACGCGAATTTACGCTAATTGCAACAACGCAAATTAATTTTTTTTTTTTTTTTGTTCTTAACTGTCAGGGTTATCCCACTTCTGATGATAGAGTATTTAATTAAATCGATCCGATAGGTTGCACTTTTGCACTGATTCTGTGGCGCATCTAATCGCGTCGGCTGTCCAGGATCAATTGTCCTTTTTTCTTCAGCACACACAGATTCTCTAACGGGGCACCCGTTTCACGCAACCAAACTCACCCTTAAAATACTACACAGTGCGGTCTATGCACGGTGTGATCGTAAACTCAGCCAGTGTACTTCATCACACTTAGTCGTCTACTCTAACATACATATTTAGTTTTCCCTCGTTTGCTGCTATCTCAATGCTCGCAAACGCCTCATTGATATCTCGCTTTGATATTCCTATTCTGTCAATATCGTCGGCGTATGCAAGGAATTGCGAGGATTACAAATAGATTATGCCTCTTGGCTA
Organism: Eumerus sabulonum; assembly: GCA_951905685.1. NCBI lineage: Eukaryota > Metazoa > Arthropoda > Insecta > Diptera > Syrphidae > Eumerus > Eumerus sabulonum. The sequence goes on along the minus strand of OX645060.1, from coordinate 141,785,616 downwards.
GTCATTTTTGCACAATCATTTTTAATATGATGTTGAAGAAGTCATACGACAGCGCATCACCCTGCCTACGTCCTTTTTTGAAATCAAAATTATCGGTAAGGAGTTCATCGATTCAGCTGGAGCAGCGAGCATTCTCCAAAGTCATCCTGCATAGTCTGATCCGATTAGCAGGTATGTCAAAGGTAAACATGGCGTTATATAGCCCGTCTCTAATTACGCTGTCGTATGCGGCTTTGAAGTCGACAATTAGGTGGTGAGTGTCGACTTGGAATTCATTGGTTTTTTCCAGGATCTGCCGTAGTGTGAAGATTTGGTCGATGGTGGACTTCCCCGGCCTGAATCCGCAGTGATAAGGACCTATCAGTACATATTTCGTGATTTGTATGCAGCAAGATTTTTAGTTCATGCTTGGCGCTGAATAGTTTACGTAATTGGGTACGTACCAATCTGCGTTTGTAATGGTCCGTAATATTTTGTTCTGTGTGCGTTGTAATTTGTGTATGTTGGAGTATTTGGCTGTTCCCCATAGTTGAAGTCCATAAGTCCAAATGGGTTTTATAATTGTCTTGTATATACATAAGTAGCTTATTGTCAATTGATAGTCTGGAGTTCTTTCCAAGCATCCAGTAACATTTTCGGAATTTGTCTTTTATTTGGTTACGCTTTTCTTGTATTTGTTTCCATGTCAATTTCCTGTCGATATACATTCCGAGGTACTTGGCTTGGCGCAGTCACTAGTTTTACTGTGTCATTTGTTGTTAAAGGGGGTGTATTGTCAATTCTTTTTAGTGTATAAGTCACATGTTCTGTCTTTTCTTCTTTAATTTCAGTGCCCCATCTTGTGAACCACTGAATTGTTTAGTCGAGATGCTCTTGTAATTTTTGGATTGCACATGTTTGGTTTTTGTTAGCTTGTAGTATGATTGTATTGTCAGCAAAAGTAGCTAACATCGAATGTTGTGTTGTTGGGGTTGGTATATCCGCTGTATAGATCAAGTAGAGCACCGGGCCTAGGACACTTCCCTGAGGGACCCCGGCTGAGATGCTAAATAGCTTGGAACATTCGTCGTTATACTTCACGTAGCTTTTTAATAAAAAGTAAAAGTTTTGCGGTAGTATTTTGCTTAGTTTGTAAAGTAGGCCCGTGTGCCAAACCTTGTCAAATGCTTTGGATACGTTAAGAAATACTGCGGAACAATATTTATTATTTTCTAAGTCCCTTGAGATCTTATTTATGACTCGATGTAACTGTTGGATTGTTGAGTACTGTTGTCTAAGTCCGAATTGGTGATTGGGTACAATTTTGTTTTGGTCAAGTAGTGGTTGATGTCTAGCGTGTATAATCTTTTCCAATAGTTTTGAGATTACTGGAAGTAAGCAAATGGGTCTATGGTTATTTGCTTTTGTTGGGTCTTTACTTGGCTTGGGGATAGCTTTTACTTCTGCAATTTTCCAGGTTTAAGGAAAGTACTGCTGTCGTAGTATGGCATTAAAAATATTTCTTATAAACACTAAGCCATGGTCTGGTAATTATTTTAAAATTTGTCCACTTATTAGGTTGTGTCCTCACATCCTCCCAGATGGAACTTCAGCGCGCGCTAGATAGGTTTGTGGCCGTATGTGCTGATGCTGGAATGAGGGTTAACGTGGACAAATCCGAGGTTATGGTTATTTCCAGAACACCTGTCCAATGCACTCTATATGTTAGTGGAGTCCCATTGAAGCAGGTGGAGAAGTTTAAGTATCTCGGGGTCTTCTTCACGAGTGATGGGAGGAGTAATACTGAGCTTACCTGCAGGATTGGCCAAGCTGGGTCAATTTTGAAACAGCTTGGAAGATCTGTAATCAGGAAGACCGAGCTTGGTGTCAAGGCCAAGTTAGCAATTTTTAACTCAGTATTTGTTCCAACTCTCACCTATGGTCATGGGGTATTGACCGAAAGAATAAGATCGCGAATACAAGCTGCCGAAATGAGATTTCTTCGTGCTGTTGTGGGAGTTACTCGCCGGGATAGGGTGAGAAACACGGCAGTGCGCGGGGAGCTTAATGCTGAGCAGCTGCTTCTCCGAACGGAAAGGGCTATGCTTCGATGGTTTGGTCACGTGAGACGAATGTCGCCATCATCACGACTTCCGAAGCGTGCCTTGGATGCAATACCATCAGGCAGGCGGCCGCTTGGCAGACCCAGGACAAGGTGGTTGGACCAAGTCCAAAAACTCGCCTGGGTGCGCTTGGGCATAGCTCCTGATGAATTAGATTCGATTGCAGTGGATCGAGTGGCCTGGAGATCCTGCATGCGCGCATTACCCCCGCGACTCTTTTAGTGGAACATGCGGGCCACTGAAAATGATGATGATGATGACGACTTATTAGGTCATAGCCAGTACTCTTCTTGGCTTTGGTTTTATATTTAATGGAGATACCTTACTTCATTTGTAGTGGTCGGTTTAATCAAAATGTTTTCACTACTGTTTTTAAAGTTTAAGTTGTGGGGTTGTTGGTCCTTTTCGTTTGTAAAGGTTTTTGCAAAGAACGTCGCTAGTGTTGTAGCTTTTTCTAAGTTAGATCTAACCCACGTTTTGTTTTGAGTTAGGATAGGTGGTTGATGTGAAACCGTCACTTTTAGCTTTTTTGATGCCTTCCAAAATGAATAATTTGGTTGTGGAGTAGGAGTCAGATTTGAAAGGTATTCATTTAGGCATTTATTCTTGAAGTTTTGTAAGAGTTCCTTGACTTCTTTCGTGGCTTGGTTAAGTTTCGTTTTTAATTCTGGCGATCCATTGCTTTGCCATTGTTTTCTTAGTTTTTGTTTTTGTTTGATTTTCGTCAGAATGTGTGACGGGGTATACGTCAGATTCTTCATAGGTTTTAGTTGAGGTGTGGATCTGCTCGCTGCCAAGAGTATTGTGTCGTTTTAGTGTATGATAGCACTTTCTATGTTGTCAGGTGTTTTTAGAGAAATATTTGCAAGAAGATCTGATTCTATTATGTCTTTGAATGTACTCCAGTCAGTTTTTTTTTTTTTGTTACAAGGCCGGGTATGGTTCATGGTGGGGCTGACTTTAGTTTGGTAAGTTACGATGATGGGAGACTGGCCGGATGAGAGGTCAAGACAGGTTTTGGCTGTTCAGTTTGTTCTCTGAATATTTTTATAAATACAAAAGACTATTAGATCAGGTTTCTTGTTAATGCCGCTGGGCCAGTAGGTTGGTTCTCCTGTGCTCAGGAAGCTTATATTGTTTGAGTTTAACGCTCTAAGTAGTGTTGTACCCTTCTCGTTTGTTATTTTTAAGCCCCAGTCGGTGTTCTTTGAATTAAAATCCCCTCCTGCAATAAATCTTTTCCTAGAGTACATAGATATTGTTTGTATTATTCTACTGTTATTATGTGTTCTAGAGGGCCCCCATGCGCTTTGTTGTCAGGATGATTTGACTGGTACGTTTTGAATTCGGGTATCTGAAAGTAGTTTTTGTCTGTAAAATGTGTTTCTGAGATAAGCAGAATGTCCACAGAGTTGGCTTTCACGAAGTGTTTCAGTTCGTTTGCGTGCTGTTGTAGACCGTTCGCGTTCCAGATAACAATTTTAGTTTCGTCCATATTCTTGTTTAATTGCTAATTTTTGTTATTAGTACTGTAAGTACATTCATCATGTTTGCTATTTGTGTCACTAGTTGTTTTATCATTGTCTTCAATTCGAGGAGATCGTTTGAGGCATGTTCTTGTACTGTTTGGGGTATAGGTGGGTTTTGCGGAAAATGTTGGAAAATGACCACAGTGAACTGAGAGTTGTCTTTTTTTTGTCCAGTCGACTTTACGCCTTCGGCATATGATTGGATTGTGTTGGTGTCGGTGGGATTAAGCGAATGCGCTGTTATACTCGTAATTGGTTCCGTGGTTCCGTGTCCGTTGGAATCTGTTTGTTCCTCAAGGGTGGGAACCTCTGTAATTTTAAGGTTTTATATATGTCACAACCCTTGTAGTTGGCAGGATGGTTATTGCCACAAAGGGCACATTTAATGTCGTTTTTGTTTTCTATGGTAGGGCAGTCAATTGTTTTGTGATTGTTTGCACATTTGGCGCAAACTGGAATATCTGTACAGTAGTTACGTGTGTGTCCATATTTTTGACATTTACTACACTCGGGAATATCCTTTTTTGGGCAAGGCGGTTCGAACGTGACTTTACATCGTAGGAGAGTGTTGATGCTGTAAATCTCTTTATTGTTTTTATTTTCCTCTAACTCCACGGATATCACGAATGCAACGGTGTAGAGTAAGAATACAAAGTTATGACGTCGGAAAGCTACTATCGCCAGAAACCGCTCGTGCTTTTACCGATCGCGTCTCCCTTAAGCTCTCCAATACACCTGAATTCTCCACGCTATCAATAGAACAGCAGTGGAGCCTTTGCAAAGAAGCCCTAAAAAGCTCTGCATCCGAAGTTTTGGATTTCAAGGCTCCACCACGAAGAAACACCTGGTTCGATGACGAGTGCAGGAGGATTCATACAGCGAAGCAGGATGCATATAAGGCCTCGCTGCATAAAAGAACAAGAGCAGCTCGTGAGCTCTACGAGCTAAAAAGAAGGGAGGAGCACAAGCTTCTTAGAAGAAAGAAAAAAGAGCACGAGAAGCGCGAGTTATAATACGTATGACATCGGTCATACAATAAAAACAATAACAAATTGTTTACACGAACTTTATTAATACACAACACAAGTGCACAAGACAAAACACGGAACAAGACTGACTTTGCTACTTGGTAATTCGCTCCAGCTTTATCTTCTTTCAAAGATAGAGTTGGAGAGAGAAACCGTAGCAAAGATCAACAATACATTTGTTGTTTTGCTGAACAAAACAACAATTGTGGGGAAAGTAGGGTCTAGGGGTGTTACAGGATGTAACTCGCGCGATTGAGGATTTGGAGAGGTGTTACTGCAGGCGTGACGTTCGAAAGTTTTATCAACAGATAAAGCGAACATGCCAAGGTTATAAAGCCAGAACGTAAGCCTGCAGGGACGAGAACGGACACCTAGTAGTGGAACCGCAGTCGATGCTGGGTATATGGGAAAACAACTTCTGCGGACTGTATAAAGGCGATGTTAGTCAATATACCGCTGTCAGGAAGTATGATCCATTTCTAATCGACGGAGACCGCTGAGATTTCTGTCCCCCTGACCTCAACGAAATTAAGACTGCAGTATCGAAGATCAAGTCGAATAAAGCTACTGGCGGAGACGGACTGTTTTCTGAGCTCTTCAAGGCAGCTGGGGATGACCTGGTTGGGAGCATGCACCAGCTCATCCGTAAGATTTGGTTAGAGGAAAGCATGCCCGAGGAATGGAGTCTCAGCATCGTATGTCCGATCCACAAGACAGGAGACCCCTCTGATTGCGCCAACTATAGAGCAATAAGCCTCCTTAACATCGCCTACAAAATCTTCTCTGTCGTTTTATGTGAACGCCTGAAGCCTTTTGTAAATAAGCTGATAGGTCTTTATCAGTGCGGATTAAGGCCAGAGAAGTCCACAATCGATCAAATCTTCACACTACGGTAGATCCTGGAAAAACACAATGAATTTCAAGTCCACACTCACCCCCTATATGTCGACTTGAAAGCCCATACGACAGCGTAATTAGAAACGAGCTATTTAACGATATGCCTACCGTTGCCATACCTGCTAAACTCATCAGACTATGCAGGGTAACTTTGGAGAATGCTCGCCGCTCCATCCGAATTGGTGAACACCTTACCGATAGTTTTGATGTCAAAAAAGTATTTAGGCGGGGCGATGCGCTGTCGTGTGATTTCTTCAACATCATAACGGAAATGATTGTGCAAAAATCACTGGCCAATACAAGAGGCAAAATCTTTTTCAAGTCCTCGCAACTCCTTGCATACGCCGACGATATTGACATAATAGGTAAATCACAGCGAGATATTAATGAGGCGTTTGCGAGTATTGAGATCGGCGAAAGTTGGTCTGGCGGTAAAAGAGGGCAAAACTAAATATATGCTGTCATCAAAAAAGGACGCTCACCACCGACGTCTTGGCCAAAACGTTTGTATTGGCAGATATAAGTTCGAGGTAGTTAAGGACTTCGTCTTACTTGGCTCCGCAGTGACCTGGAACAACGACATCAGTTCCGAAATCAAACGCAGAGTCACTCTTGCCAATCGCTGTTTCTTTGGGCTCAGGAGGCAACTGATAAATAGAGCCCTCTCCCGAACGACAAAGTTGACTCTATCTAAGAGAAGCGGCGCAGAAGCATGGACACTATCAAAAGCGTATGAGGAAGCCCTTGGTCGGTTCGAGAGAAAGATGGAGATGGAGGAGAAGATTCAACCACGAACTTTACGGGCTGTACAGCGACATGAGCCTAGTCAGGCGTTTACGGATTCAACGCCTAAGATGGCTGGGCCATGTAGAGTGAATGGACACCACAGCTCCAGCCCGGAGAGTCTTTGAATCCAACCCCGAGGGACGAAGAAGCAGAGGATGCCCGCACTTAAGATGGCGCACACAGGTGAATGGGGACCTCAGCCAACTGGGTGTGCGGCAATGGAAAAGGCTAGCAAAAGATCGTGCTAGATGGAGGGGCATGTTGGTTGAGGCCCAGGTTCACCCCGAACTTTAGCGCCCGCTAAGAAGAAGAAGAATTATATGGAGAAGAGGGGGAGAGGTTCTCTGGTATGGCTTTTTGTCATGATGCTAATATTTATCACAAGGTGTCCTTTTTCAGCGAGTTCGCTTTTAATTTCTTCTTTGTCAGCTGAGAGCACCGTGGCGCAGTGGGTAGTGTGTTGGCCTCTGACGCCGATGACACGGGATCGAATCCCGACACAGCCATGTCATCGAACGTGTTTTTCACGGTGTTTCTCCTCAGCGGGGTTCTGACAAAACCCCCTGTAGTAAAATTGTCATGAAAAGCTTCTCAAAATTCGCCGTTCGGAACCGGCAATAAATTGTAGGTCCCTTTCACCTATGGGAAAATTAAATCACACACAACATGGGTGATTGAGAGAAGCTCGGCTCTGGTCCTTCATGGACTGTAACGCCAACATACATACATACATACATACATACTTTGTCAGCTGAATTCTTCTTTGATTTTTTGGTCTGCAGGTGTAGTACCTCGTATTTTTCCCTTTTAACATTCGCAAGATGCTTGTGTAGTGGATTGAATCTTTTGGTTGAATCTTAACTTCTTCGTTTGGGAGGACTTGTAAATAATAGTTGTCCTGTGCAACTTCATCAATCGCTTTTATAAGAAATCCAATCAGCTTGACTCCTTGGACATGGTGGGGGTTAGGCGTTTTTTGGGGCTTTTCGGCAGTGGGGGTTGTGGCATTATGGTACCGATTTTGGACGTCTTCTTCGGCATTGATTGGAGAGAATCTATTTTATGGTGTGTCAGTTTGTTCGTTAAGCCAGTATGTTGTTAGTTTTGTTTGGGTCGTAGATTTTGTCTTTTGTTGCAATCGTTTCTGTTCGTAGGTTTCTATGGAAGGGGCCTTAATCTTTTTAGTTCTGTTTGTATTTTCTTACCTATATCGCTTGCGGCGTCGATGATGCGCTTAGAAGAGAATGAGGTGGATGGTTCTGGGTCGTGGATCGGTGGTATGGAGTCTGTTTTGTATGCACATCTGTGCAATAGATGAGGCTACTGTTGCTACACTTATGCATTGGAATATTGCTGTTGTTGTTTTTGTTGTGGTTGTTGCTGTAGTTGTTGTTGTTGTGGTTATCGGCTGGTTGTGGATTAATGTGTTCTGTTTGGAGTAGACAGCAGGTGTGTGTATAAGGTTTGTTTGGTCTTGTGGTTGTGATCTTGGGAGAGTTTTGTTTGGAAGTGGAGGGAAATTTGCTTGGAAGGTAATTAGAATATTATTCGTGGGTTGAGTGGGAGAGATGGTTGGGGAACTTTTGAGCTTTCGCTCAGGGGGAGGCGAGCGTAAAACGCTCATACTTCCTGTTGGATTTTTAAACCAAAAGAAAAAAATAATGACAAATTCAAACAACACTTCCGTTTATGACTTTCTTTGCTTTATTCACCGTTCACAATTCAATTCCTTTGTCTTTATGGTCTTTGTCTTACACTTCTTTGTTTAACACTTAATGTCTTTTAATATAAACTTCAAACACAATGGCTTAAACCTTTATTTTGGGTTCCTTATAAAGGAAAAACCTTTCTTTGTTTGCTTGCTACTATTGATACATATGTGTCTCAATTGCCTAACTACCCTTACGCGAAAGCTCGCAACGCTTCCCCCCCCAGTGGCATTGATCATCGGCGCGAGCGAGAACGAGAGTGTGGTCGAGAGTGAGATCGCTGTTGTATGTCACCTTTGACATTAGACCGGATCAAGCATTTGAACTGCAGCAACTCGTGGTGTTTTGGTCGTCTAGTTGGTTAATGTTTTTTATATTTCTTGTTTGTAATGTTGCCTCACAACATTACACTTCCTTTGTTTGACTTCCTTTGTATTGCTTTTTTTTTTTGTTTTTGTTGTCTTTGTTGATTTAAATATTGATTTTTGTTTTTTATAGTTCGTGGAAAGATTAAAGATAAACGTTTTGGAAATGTATAAAACTAGCGCTTAAAACTACTTTAAACTAGTACTATATCAATTTCAAACCCTTATGTTTGGTTGAATTATAGTAATTGCGGCACGCGGTAAAAACACGTCCGGTCGCTTTCACTCAATCCGATAACAAAAATGAGGCAAGTGAGTAGTCCTCTTTTTCTACTCACCACTGTGCGCCGAGGAATGGATATGTGTGCAAGTGGTAGACTAGCAGTGAAAATTCTTCTCAAAGTAGGAAGCAGCTGCCTTATACATTTTTGCAGCATAACAGGATATATCCCGTTGGTGCCCGGTGATTTGAAGCCATCGAAGGATGCCACAGCAAATTTAATGGCTTCAGTCGTAACCACGCGCGACGCAATATATCAGCTACGCCGAGTTGTTGTCATCGTTTCAGATAACCCTGATAGGTTTATCAGGGTTAAAAACTCTGCCAGAGAGGTTATTCGTTCTACTGTCGGTGCTCATTCGCGCCACGCTAAAAAACACGCGATGCACCGTGCAACTCGGTTCTAGGACCACGGAACCATTCGAAACATGCACCGGATTTCGGCAAGGAGATGCGCTGTCATGTGACTTCTTCAACCTGGTGCTGGAGCAGATAGTGCGACGGGCAGGCGTCAACAGGGAAGGCACTATCTTTTACAAGTCCATCCAGATGCTAGGATACGCGGAGGATATCGACATTATCGCGGGTACTCGCCGTGGCATTGTGGAAGCATTCACGGCGATTGAAGAACAGTCGAAACGAGTTGGTCTTAAGATCAATGAGGATAAAACGAAATACATGCTGTCAAGCAAAAACCAATCCTTCGCTCACCACCTAGGACAAAATATAACAATTGACAGCTACAATTTCGAGGTAGTTATGGAGTTTGTCTACCTCGGGGCAAACGTAAATTCCACAAATGACACCACAGTGGAGATCCGGCATAGAATCACCCTTGGCAACCGCTGCTACTTCGGCTTGTCCAAACAACTGGGGTCAAAACTCCTCACTCGGAAGACCAAAGTCATGCTTTACAAAATGCTCATTCTGCCAGTCTTGCTGTATGGAGCCGAAAGCTGGACGATAAGCAGGACAGCGGAGCTGATTTTGGGTTCCTTCGAAAGAAAAATTCTGCGCCGGATGTTTGGTCCTGCCTGTGAGGAAGGTGAATGGAGAAGAAGACACAACCGCACAACACAACCGGAAGGCAAGGATACGTCGACTACACTGGCTCGGCCACATCGAGCGCACGGACATCAACGCTCCAGCTAAGAGGGTCTTCGACTCCGAGCCTCCTGGTTCGAGAAGAAGAGGAAGGCCGAACCTCCGGTATAAAGACCAAGTAATCGCGGATGTAAGACATCTTGGTCTTGACAACTGGAAGCAGCGTGCCCGGGACTGTCAAGGATGGAAGGCAGCTATAGCTCAGGCTCAGATCCACCATGGATCGCAGGCCTGATAAGTAGTTAAGTAAGTAGGTTTATTGCCTCTATTTTTTCATAAGGAATTTTTCCACACATTGAGAGGTGTGTTCTATGACGCTGCTATATGGCGGAAGAAATGTGAACACAGAAGTGCCATGTAACTACAAACTGAACTAAATACAAGGGCCAGCGTGTATCTGCACAACTGGAGCAATGAAAACTACTCTGACTGCAGGGTTGAAAGCAATATTGAACATTCCTCCATTACACCCATCGATTATGAAACAAATTAACCAGATCTGGAACAGATTGGAGGGTATTAAACACTTCATGGAACAAAATCACAGCTCAAAAAAAAAGGCCACTAACAGGACACGGGGCATGCAATTACCACCTTTACAAATTAGGTCTCAGCAGCACAGATATCTTTAGGCGATGTAGCAATGCTAGAAAAACTATGCGGCATATATTAACCATCTGCCCAAGTTGCGCCGCAGAAAGATCCAAAATAACAAACAAAGCAATAGTAATAGGGAAGAACTTTCAAGAGTCCCATCTAGAGATGTTATCAAATTGGTAAACCAAAGAATGGGGAACAATGGACTAGTATTTTAATGTGAAACACCCCAATTCCGTCAATTCAATTCAATTCAACGAGCATATCATGCCCGAGGGTATAGAAGTTTTCTCAAATTTATACTATTTCAGTTGTGTTTGATTGCTTTCGAAATGCGTATTATTTTGTACCTGCCGGTTATGTATCGCCCAATATCTACATACATGACTACTGGTATCAACGAATGTAATCGTCTACTAAATGGTCTTCAAAAAAGGTTACGAGTATTTCAGTTATTCATTCAATTAAAAGAAAAAAACATTTTCATCCATCAATACATTTAGGACTGGACTGAATTCATGATGACTACATCAGAACACTACCTACAAATGTGATGGCTATTGCACGTATCAGTAATAAAAAGCAATTTTTCTGTAAGATCCTTACTATTTTCAATGTTCAAGCACCCTTTTGATCGATATCAAAAATAGGAACACAAGAAAAGATTCATTTTTTTTTTTATATAAATTTCAGTGTCATTAATGTGAAATCGCATAAAAGTGTCGAGGGGAATTCAATTCTCGGGATGATAATGAACGCGAAACTAAATTATTACTACGAACAATACACAGTTGTCTAAGTTCCCATGACTCCTTCAATTTCAAGTATTCCGTTCGCCATTCCCACAGGCCATTCTGCTGGCGTATTCATCTTTATTAAAATTAATTTCCCACTTCCTCCTATTACCTTTTCATTTTCACATCAATTCGGCTGACGTATTAGTTTGTCTTTTGGTGAATCTCCATACGAAGTGTTATATTTCGTTTGGGGATCCAGTGCGAAAGAAAACTGATATTTGGCAGCGGAACTGAAAATAATTTTCCCACACTAATTCATTGTAACTAGTATATAAGCTTCAAGATTTTTGAAATAAAGTCACTTGCTCACATCAAATCAAATGAGGTTTGATCATTTTTTGGTGACCCCGACGTGATATACCTAGGTAGGTAGGTAGGTAGGTAGGGTCGTAGCCTTCCCGTAATTGAGAAGAACGCACTTAGGCCAAGGAGGCCCGTTGTGCAGCTACGAGGGGGTTTTATCCCCCTATTCGTGGAACCATCTAGTGCTTCTTAAGAAGTTAAGAAGATTAAGTATCCCTACTTTCTGAACATCTGTCAGATCGTTAAGGAAGTAAGAGCCTAGGTAACGCTTCCTTATATTGCAAAAAGCTGGACAGGCGCATAGAAGGTGGTGAATGGATTCAACCTCCTCCTCGTCCTGACAGCTTCTGCAGAAGTCATTTGAAACTATACCTAGTCTTTGTGCGTGACTGCCAATGAGGCAGTGACCTGTGATGACACCGATGACTTTGTAGATGTCAGTTCTTTTTAGGGAGATTATACTCCTTGTGCGCTGACTGTCAAGCCGAGGCCAGATTTGCCTGGTGATGACGCAGGTGTGTCCCTGGGTCCATCTCAGGTTCGTCTCGGCCCTGGCGAGATTCGTCAGATTATGTTTAATGGTTGTAAGGGGTACTCCCTCACAAGCCACGATTGATTGTAGCGTCGTTCCTTGTTTGGCGAGTATGTCGGCTTTCTCATTACCTGTAATGCCGCTGTGTCCTGGTACCCAGATAAGCTGTATATTGAACTGTTCTGCCATCTCGTTGAGAGATCTGCGACAGTCGAGACTAGATTTTGATGAGTACACATAGGACTCCAGCGACTTTAAGGCAGCTTGACTATCTGTAAGGATGCGAATATCTGTGGTGGATATTACGTTCCACTTCAGCCAAGATAAAGCCTCTTTTATTGCCGACAGTTCCGCCTGGAAAACGCTGCAGTGGTTTGGTAATTTTAGAGCTTTATATAGCTTGAGTTGTTTGCAGAAAACTCCACAGCCCACCCCGTCCTTGGTTTTAGACCCGTCGGTGTAAAAATCCACACAGTTTCTGCGGGGTTGTGTTTGGCGAGTCCAGTTTTTCCTGTCCGGGTAAATCGTCGTGAATTTTTTGTCCAAGATTATGGTGGGTTCTGTGTGGTCCAGGTTTTCTGCCAGACTTGTCCTGTTTTGCAGGATGGATGAGTGGCCGGTGACATAGCTCGCCCATTTCGAGTTGGCTTTTAGTCTTATGGCCGTATGTGTGGCAATTTGCTTGCCGAAAATATCGAGTGGTGTGAGGTCTAGTATCATGTTAAGCGCAGCCGTTGGTGTGGACCTGAGGGCCCCGGTAATGCACATACATGCCATCCTTTGTACCTTCTCGAGTTGTTTATGGTATGTTGTCTTGTCTAGTGCAGTCCACCAGACTATCACTCCATACAGTAGTATGGGTCTGACGACCGTAATGTAGAGCCATAGGGTGATTTTGGGGTTAAATCCCCATTTTTTTCCTAGAGCTTTCTTACATGTGTAGAGAGCAATTGTTGCTTTTTTTGCTCTTTCAGTTGTATTACTCTTCCAAGTTAATTTCCTATCGAGTATAATGCCTAGGAATTTGGCACTAGGGGAATAGGTTAACCTGGTATCGAGCAGAGTGATAGGGCAGTATTCCGGGACTTTGTGCTTTTTGGTGAATAGCACGAGCTCCGTTTTCTGGGGATTAATCCTGAGCCCGCTACTATGCGCCCATTTGCACAGGAATGAGAATGCCGTTTGCATACGGTCATTCAGTGTGGATAGGTATTTACCTGAGATTGAGATGGCAACGTCATCGGCGTAGGCAGCAACGTCCAGGCCTTCTTTCTCCAGTTTGATCAGTAGTTCGTTAACAACTACATTCCAGAGAAGAGGTGAGAGGACTCCACCTTGCGGGGTACCCTTGGTAGTTACTCTGGTAGTCTCTAGGCTTCCCCACTTAGAGTGAATCTTGCGTGTTAATAGCAACTCGCTGATCAGCCCTATCAGAGTCCTCTCCACCTTTAGCTTTTCCAGCCCTTCTATTATTGCTTTCGGAGTGACGTTGTTAAAGGCGCCCTCTATGTCTAGGAAGGCTGTTAGCGTATATTCTTTCAGATGGATTGATCTTTCGATTTTCCTCACTAATGAGTGAAGAGCTGTTTCGACCGATCTACCTTTACAGTAGGCGTGTTGTGCCTTAGACATTAGGGAGGGATCCAAGCTGTGCCGTATGTGTAGGTCTATCAGCCTTTCTAAGGTTTTTAGAGCGAAGGATGATAGACAGATCGGCCTTAGATCCTTAGGGGAAGTGTGAGAATTCCTACCGGCCTTGGGGATGAAGATTACCTTTGCGCACTTCCACTTTTCTGGAATATGACTCCAAGCTAGGCATCCTTTAAAGATTATCTCTAGCCATGGTATAGTCCATTCCATAGTTTGTGTTAGTTCGATTGGGTAGATTTCATCTGGACCTGGCGATTTATAGGGCTTGAAACTTTTTAATGCCCATACAATTTTCTCTCTGGAGATAATATGTTCGTACTGCCCTACTCCGGCAGAGGAGTTCTGAGTTCCTCGCGAGTGCACTGAGTCTTGCGATTCAGAGCAGCCAGGGAAGTGCGTGTTGAGGAGAAGATTTAAAGTTTCTTCCTCGGATGTTGTCCAAACTCCGTTTGCTATGAGGCAGTTGGGAGATTGTGGAACTTTCGAGAGTATTTTCCTCAGTCTATAGGCGTCTGAGATTTTCTCCATATTGTTGCAGAAGATCTTCCAAGACAGCCTTTGTGCTTTCCTCAGGTTTTGTTTGTACACCTTGAGTGAATTTTTGTATAGGCTCCAGTCACTGTCGTTACTTGTGTTCTTTGCTTTATTAAAGAGCTTACGACAGGCTTTGCGGAGCTTGCTTAGATCTGCGTTCCACCAGGGAGGGTAAGATTTTTTTCCTGATTTGTGGGTTGCGCAGCTGTTGGCCCTTGCGTTGCCCAATGTGGTTGTTAGAGTATCGACCATAAGGTCTATATCTAACGTGGTCCGCGGGGTGTCAGGGGTCCTACTTATTATAGAGTTGCCAATGAAGGCTCTATAACGCTCCCAATCGATTCTTCTTGGGTTACAGGATGAGTCAATTGGGGTTGGGACCATGTAGGCTAGGTTGAAAACCAGATAACGATGATCTGAGAAGGAGTGCTCTTCAGAAACCTTCCATTCTCTTATATTATCAATGATGGGGGGGGGATGCTAGAGTTAGGTCTAGTACCTCCCTACGATTTTTCGTAATAAAAGTGGGTGTATGACCCTTGTTACAGATAAGAAGGTTAGCGGTTACGATGAATTCAATAAGCCACTCACCTCTTTCGTTTGTGTCGCTGCTGCCCCAAATCGTGTGATGCGCATTCGCATCCGCACCGATAAGGAGCCCAGCTTGGTGATTCGTCGAGTCCTTGACCAGTCTTTTTATTTCGTCCGATGGGATGGACTCTTCTTGCGCCATGTATGTGGACGCTATCCATAGTTTGAGCCCGGGTGATTGGATTGCAATCACTGTTGTGTCTGGGCAACTGTAATTTGGAAGAAGGTAAGCATTTAAAGATTTCTTTGCAAGTATGCAAGTGCGGGGCTTACCTTCTTTTTGTGAAACAAATAGGTTGTAGGCTGGAGTTCTTAGTCCACGAACCCTGTGTTCATGCACCCAAGGTTCCTGGATTAAGGCTATGTCTTCTTCTCCTTTGGCCAGCCTGAGAAGAAGGTTTGCGGATGCCGCTTTGGAATGGTGGAGGTTAATCTGAATCAATTTCAGCATCATGGCTGCTATTAATACGATCTGCCTCCACCATGGTGGCGTTGAGGTCTTCTAGATCTGAGTCTAGAAGATCGTCTTCCATCGGCGAGCTAGTGGAATAGTCCTCGCTTCCGGAGTCGAGCAATGACTCCTGATCTTTAATGACCAGGGATGTTGCTGGGGTTTCAGTTTCTACCGGCGCAGGGCCCTTGCTCCCTGAGGGGGTTGGGGGTTCCTGCACCGTAGAGCTACTGTTACTGACCTCGGTGTTAACCGTGTCTGTGTTGCCGGATGGTGGCATTTCCTCATCCTTTTTGTAGATGTTTAGTTTGACTTTTTTGAAGCCAAACCTGATGTGGTAGTCGCATAGGGCCAGAGGTTCCAAGGATTCACAATTCAGAACAAGGATTGCCTGTCTTGATCGACCTTTCGGTTCCTCCAGCTTCGCGACTCTCCAATCTCCTGTTGGGAGATTGGGATTGCAATAGTTGATTGTCTCAACTATTTCTAGAGGGTTGTCTGGTGCAAGCGGGAGCCAGCATCTAGCTCGCGGTCGTTTAGGGATTTGGTCCTTAGTGATGACCTTGAGCCTAGCTCCCTCCCAAATTTCCCCTATTTCGGCAACTGTTGCCTTCAGAAGATCAACGGATCTTTCGTCAGCACAGCTTATTAATTTGACCCTGCCTTGGTACCATCCAGCGTCGTCGCAGATGGGCGGTGGTCCAGGGTTCTTTCTTGCGACTTTGAGGAAGTTTGTCGATAACGCTTGGTCGACATCCTTCCATTGTTCGGTCGTCATTTTGCCGTCCGGGTCGCTATCATCTATGATTGCGACCGTTAGCAACTCCCTCGCAACCTCACCGAAGGGCTTTGATAGCTTGGCCAGTGTTCCCAGCCTAGCTTTCTTAGCCTCCCGCTTTGGTTCCTCGGGGGACGATCTGGGCCTCTTGGCCTGTTCTTTCTCCTGGGCTAAGATTCCTGTCGCCCAGGTTACCGACTCTTTGTCTTTTTCAGACAAGTCGGTTTTATGGCCCCATCGTTTAATGATTCTCAAGGCCGCTTTGTGATCTTTGTAGGCCTTGGTCGATGGGTTGTTTTTCCTGTCGGAGCGGTTTGAAGGTTCTCCGATCGGAGTCTTTACCGCTTTGGATGTGGAGGGAATATCATCCCCTTCCGGTTTTTTACGAGGTCCGGACTCGTTATTTGTTTGTTGTTTGCTTTGTTTGTTCATGTCCCACGAGTTGCGGAGAAATAAATGTCCACCTGGGCAGAGATCCGCAATACCCAGGTAAGGCTGGCTGATCCGGAGGGCGCCAGGTATCCGGATACACCGTTTGCGACTGAGCTATTTTTGGTCTGGGCTCTCAGCCTGGTCGACATCTCGGCACGGTACGGTTGACACCTTATGTCCAGCCCAGGGGATGGGGAGTGGATAGGTAGGATGGGAGTGTGATGGGATAGGTGGATTGGGATATGATTTGGGTTTGTGAAGGGAGTGACGGGGATGATTATCCTTTGGTGAGAAGCCCCCACACCACGGCAAGGTAGATAATCAGGTGGGGGAGTGATATACCTAATATCAACATGGAATCTCTGATCAAGGAACAAGCAGAAGCAGCGGAGAAGATCAGCAAGCTGTACACCAACTTTAAGAAGGATGGGCCAAGTAGACGAACGCAGTCCTATTTGGATTCCCGCTTAGAACGACTGGAATTTGAATGGAGTGAGTTCGAAAATCGGGATATACAGCTTCAGGCGTATAAAAAAGAAAAACCCGAAAGCGCTTACTTTGAAAAAGATTACTACAAGCAAGTCGAGGCGGTATACAACAACTACAAGTCCGCCATACAGCAAGCTCAGACTGACATAAAGAATACAGCAACTACCAAATCCTCAGAAGCAGGCAGTTTGGTACTACTAAGGCTAATAAGGCAGCAAAGAGCAGCAATCAGTTCCCTTGAGAATTTTCTGTCGGATGTTGAAAGTCATCTAACAGATCAGTCGATTGCATTTTACAAGCAAAAAATCGTCAGTATTAATACACAGTGGTCCACCATAGCCACGCGACATTTAGAAATCATGGCTGAAGAAGAGATATATGATTACTCTAGTGACGAGCCCTACAAGTTGGAGGAGCGTTGTCAGTCTCTTCTCATCAAACTTCAAGAGGGGTTAGATGCTAAAGTGGGAAGTCCGTTACCACATCCAACCAGTGAAGAGCAGTCGTGCTCTTCATCAACGCATAAGCTTCACTTGAAACTCCCAAAAATAACTCTGCCGGTATTTGACGGGAATTACCTTCACTGGAAGGAGTTTCACGACTTGTATGTCCAGCTTATTCATCAACAACCCATGAGCAAAGCGGAAAAAATGTTCTACTTGAAGGCTAATTTATCTGGAGAAGCGGCAAAACTTATCCAACACCTACAAGTATCCGATGAGAACTACGCTTCTGCCTGGTCAACCCTGGAGCATCGTTATAATAATAAGCGACTGCTTCTTTCAGCGTTGCTCCATAAACTAGTGGGGCAAACAGCAATCACCGGAGACTCGTCCGGTGCAGTCAAGCGATTACATGATACCACAAAAGAATGCCTTCTTGGTATCAGCAATCTAGGAGTATCGATCACGGACTGGGATCCCCTGCTCATTTTTCTTATTCTTCCCAAATTAGATAAGGAAACGCATAGACTTTATGAGCAATCTCTCCCCCAGCCTCGAGAATTACAACCACTCAAAAACCTACTTACGTTTCTAGAAGGACGTTTCCAAATGTTGGAGGCATTAGGAACCAAGGAGAAATTTTCAGCAAATCGTTCAACAAAAATCGCCCTAACCTCCACATCTGAAGAGACAAAATGCCCAATCTGTAAGCAGTTAAATCACCCTGTCTACAGGTGTAAAAAGTTTCTTCAGCTTACAACAACGGAGAGAATAAAACGGATAAAAACGCTAAACAGATGCATTAATTGTTTGCGATTTGGGCACCAAGCCTCGAACTGTCATTCCGGACATTGTATAAAATGCAAACAGTTTCACCATACCTTGCTCCACGTCCCAAACTTTGAACCAAAGGCAGGAGCACCGGAGCTCAAGTTCGACAACAGAACTATTATGTCCGCAATGGAAACAAAGAATACAAAGAATAGTTACATATTTTTAGGAACAGCTGTTGTTAATGTTCTTAACCGAACTAACCACCCTATGAAAGCAAGAGCATTGCTTGACTCAGGCTCACAAGTAAACCTGATTACGGAAAAATTAGCTAAACAATTAAAGCTAATACTGAAACATGAGCCAGTTGAGATATCGGGAATGGGACAGAATACACTAAAAAGTAGCAAGAAGGCTAATATTTGTATACAATCAAGGGTTAATGGATATACTTCCAATCTGGAAGTATTCGTACTTAACAGTATAACCTCCCTCCAACCTAGTGTATACATCGAAACAAACAGCTGGAAAATACCGAAGAACATACGTCTTGCTGATGAGACGTTCAAACAACCTCAAGAAATTGACTTGTTGATTGGAGCTGAATTATACCCAGAGCTATTATCAATTGGACAAATAAAACCAAGGAATAATGTACCAGCTCTTCAGAACACTCTACTTGGATGGGTGGTTTTAGGTAAGGCTACAATTGAAGCAACCTCACTCCCATTTTGCGGCATTGGGCTAGTACCTCCGACTTTAGATGATGCCTTGCAACGATTCTGGGCTATAGACGAGATCCCACCTACAACTGGAGTTAATAAGAGAAAATTGTCTACCGATGAAAGGCAATGTGAAGAGAGTTTCCTAAAAAACACCAAGAGATCATCTACAGGGCGTTATATTGTAAAGCTGCCATTCGCAAACAGTCCCAACAGCCTCGGACAATCAAAAGAAATAGCCACACGTAGATTTCTAAATCTAGAGAGAAAACTCCTTCGAAATCCGAACATCCAACAACAATATAGAACATTCATGTCAGAATACTTGGAACTGGACCACATGACCGAGATTGACCACGATGAAGATTCAGCTAAAGCTCCGCATTATTTTTTACCACACCACTGCGTACTACGTCCTGAAAGTAGTTCAACCAAACTACGAGTAGTTTTTGATGCGTCTGCAAAAACATCGACGAATATATCTCTAAATGATATACTGCACGCAGGACCTGCGCTACAAAATGATCTATTCGCTATTCTGTTACGCTTCAGAACTCTTCTTTACGTATTCACCACTGATATCTCTAAAATGTATCGCCAAATATTAGTAGACGATGACAGTAAACGCTTCCAACGCATTATTTGGAGAGAGTCTCCAGATCAGCCATTAAAAACTTATCAACTGAACACCGTGACCTATGGAACAAAATCCGCACCTTATTTGGCGATAAGATGTTTGAAGGATCTTGCAGCAACTGCCGACAAACGCTGTTCTTTGGGAGCTACCATCATACAGCGAGACATCTACATGGACGATATACTAACTGGTAGCAATGATTTAAAGGAAGCATTGCAGATGCAGGTGGAATTAAAGGGTCTACTCGCAAAAGGACAATTTCATTTACGAAAATGGTGTGCAAATACACATGCACTTCTAGCGGAAATTCCTGAAGAAGATCGGGAGACAGAAAACGAGCTGCATGGAGAAGATGAAAGCTACGTAAAAACCCTTGGTCTGACCTGGCTACCCACCTCGGACCAATTCATCATTAAAACAAGGTGGAAAGAAGCAACAAAAATTACAAAGCGCACCATTCTATCAGACACTGCTCACATATTCGATCCCCTTGGAATTGTGAATCCAGTTGTCACCCTTGCAAAGATTTTCCTACAAGAACTGTGGAGGACAAAATTAGACTGGGATGCCGCATTACCTATGGAGATGCACACAAAATGGGTAAACTTCAGAAAAGATCTATTGCTCCTTAACAAAATAAGAGTATCAAGGCATATGATATCTAAAGACGCAACAAATATAGAACTTCATGCATTCTCGGACGCATCAGAACGAGCTTATGGAGCAGTAGTTTATCTAAGATCTACAACAGAATCCGGTAAGGTGAAGGTACAGCTCGTCTGTTCCAAGTCCAGGGTGGCACCCATCAAACAACTTACAATCCCTCGTCTGGAGCTCTGTGCTGCTAAACTTATGACACAACTCGTAAAAGTCATCAAGGATAGTATATCAGTAAACTTAAATGACACAGTGTTTTGGACGGACTCTCAAATCGTGTTAGCATGGATCCACTCCCAGTCACCTTTGCAGACCTTCGTGGCGAACCGTATTTCGTTCATACAAAGCGAAACTAGCAAGCATCAGTGGAGATTTGTGAATTCCGAACATAATCCAGCTGATCTGCTTTCTCGGGGGATGTTTCCAAATCAACTATTAAAATCAGAAATTTGGTTTACAGGACCAGACTTTTTGAGAACCAAACACTCATCCTGGCCAACCCAACCACCACTAGTGTCAGCAGAGAGGATGCCTGAAATTAAGCGAATCAAAACTGTATTAACAGCAGCAAAGCCAAAATCCCACTTTCTGGATAACATCAATCATCGAAATTCATTTAGGACATTGCAGAGAATAACTGCCTACGTTATACGCTTTGTCAGCAACTTGAAAAGATCCACGAATTATAGATTACGGAACGCTACACTCTCCGTTCAAGAGCTGAAAGCAGCCATGCTTACAATCGTGAAGTATGTGCAAGGAATTAACTTTATAGAAGAAATTCATGCACTAAAGACGACAGGACAAGTATCCGAGAAAAGTCGATTAAGCCCCTTGTCACCATTTCTGGATGATCAGAACTTGATCCGCGTGGGCGGTAGATTGGAAGCTTCCAGTCTACCGTATGAAGCTAAACATCAGCTAATACTTCCCAGCTCACACGAATTTACCAAGTTGCTAATGGTACACTTACACGAAGAAAATCTTCATGCTGGCCCTCAAGCTTTACTCGCTAAAGCTAGACAAAACTACTGGATACTTAGAGGAAAACAACTAGCTCAAAATATTATGCATAACTGCATGCGATGCTTCAAGGCTAGACCAAGAAGTATTGAGCAAATGATGGGTAATCTCCCCCCGGAACGTGTTCAGCCAGCCAGACCATTCATCAACGTTGGAGTTGATTTTTTTGGTCCAGTCTACATCCACTATAAAATTCGTGGAAAGAAACCAACCAAATCGTACGTCTCAGTATTTATATGCTTTGCGACTAAGGCTGTTCACCTGGAATTAGTATCAGACTTGACCACTCATGCCTTTCTGGGAGCACTAAAACGATTTACGGCACGACGAGGGTGCCCGTCGAAAATATTCTCAGATAACGCAACCAACTTTGTAGGAGCCCGAAATGAACTAGAAGAGTTATACTCTAAGCTTTATTCAGAAGAAAGTCAAGAGACCATTCATAATCACTGTGCAGATAGAGGCAATGAATGGAAAACGATTCCACCACGTTCACCGCATTTTGGAGGTTTATGGGAGGCAGCTGTTAAGTCGGCGAAATACCACATGAAACGAGTATTCTGTGGTGCATCCCTAACTCAAGAGGAACTGGCGACGGCTTTAGCGCAAATTGAGGCAGTGCTCAACTCTCGACCACTGACGTCAATGTCCTCAGATCCTAATGACCTAGAGGTTCTCACCCCAGGGCATTTCCTAATTGGCGCACCACTAACTGCAATTGTGGATGCAGACTCCAGACCACTCAACATCTCTAACCTAGCTAGATGGAATCTAGTATCGTCCATACATCGAGAGTTCTGGCGAAGATGGTCCAATGAATATTTACAGGAAATACAAAATCGATACAAATGGAAACATCCGCAGAAAGATTTGCCGGTGGGAACACTAGTGTTGATAAAGGAAGATAACCTACCTCCTCTCAAATGGCAACGAGGAAGAATACTACGTCTGATCCCTGGAAAAGACAATCTCAGTCGAGTAGCAATCATAAAAACCGCCACAGGAGACATACAAAGATCCATTTACAAAGTGTGCCCACTTCCAGAAGAAGTAAATCAACCCGAAGCTAAGAACTCTGAGATCTCACTCAAAAGAAAAAGAGTAACCCAGCCTCTTAAAGGTCGATTCCGCCCTATTCGACAGACTGTAAAAAACAACACCACGGAAATCGTCCAAAGATCTGAAGGTCCAGCTACTCCTCCCGCACAGAGAAGAAAAATTAATACAAATCCACTGTCGTTACTTTTAACAAGCCTGATAATAATAGGGACACTGTTCGCCCAACCCTCTACGCAGAATCCAATAGAAATTCAGCAATTTGACAACAACCCTGGAATGTATTTTGAAAATCTGGGAGAAATTAATTTAATCACCGATGAATGGAATCTATACGTTTACTTTAATATGTCAAACTATTGGCACGAGTATAATGGTCTGAAAGGAAGTATTAATACCCTGAGAATAAAATGCGAAGGAATGCAGAAACATAGGAATAATTTCTGCATGGCCGTCATCATTCAACTCGAACAACGTCTTAAAGAAACAGAGAGTTTAAACGATATCCTAAAGCAAAGAAATGGTGGGTTAGCCCGTAAAAAAAGATCACCATTCGATTTCATTGGTTCCATCACAAACAAACTTTTTGGCATACTGGACCAAGACTATGCTAATTATATCGAAGATTGTATTCAGAAGGCAAATAACAACGAAGATCATCTTCTTCAACTAATTAAAAACCAAACATCTCTGATAGAAGCAACGGCCAACTTCATGAATAAATCCACCGTTGCAATTCAGGAACAGTACCAGATAATAGATCAACAATTGGCTCTGGTCGCACAACAAAGCCAAGAAGCCAATGAAGGGAACATTTTTAATTACGTTGCAATCTATGTATCATTAATAACGGATAACTTTCAAAGGACCCAACTAGCTCTTCTAGAAGCAATTACAGATACCCATCAAGGAAGACTGAGCTCATTGCTTTTATCACCACGACAACTACGGAAGGAACTTGAAAATATTCATAAATACATTCCAACCAACCTAAGGCTGCCTGGATATGACCAGTACAACTTAGCAAAACTATACGAGTTACTACGAGTTAAGGCACGCGTGACTACTTCGACTATCCTTTTCCTAATTAAGGTACCATTATTGAGCAACCAAGGCTTCCAGATCTTCAAGCTTATACCATTGCCAATTAAGCGAAATGATTCATTTGCGTTAATCCAGCCCTCTACTGCGTTTTTAGCAGTCAACTCCTACCGAGATCAATATTTTTCACTGTCCTCAGATGAATTTAAAGGTTGTCTGCAACTCGATGACCAGGATTATTTGTGCAAACAACGACATCCCATTTTCAACACACATTCTTCGGAAAATCAGTGTGAAATCCAGTTACTCAACCATAACCAAAGGCTATCACCTCAGTGCATACTTAAATCTTCCAGTTCGAGAAAAATATGGATCCAGTTACATAACCCAAATCATTGGATATATGCACTTCAAGAAGAAGAAATGTTATCCATGGTATGTGGATCCCAAATTTTAAATACAAGATTGAACGGGATTGGACTCTTAAAACTAGCTAAAGATTGCGTTATTAAGCAACCCACAATGACGATACAGTCCCACAATTTTTACCAAACAAAGTCTACAGTCTCATTGGTACCAGCATTAAACTTAAGCCAACTACTAAGGGAACCAACATTGAAGGCACCCCATGAAATATATTACTCCAAGGAACTCTTGATCCATGTAAACGAAGACCTATCACAATTAAATAAAGGAATTACGGATTTACGAACTCAGCAATCTCTTCCAAACACTATTACGCATCATGATGTTCATCAATACTCAGTCAGCTACCTAGCACTATCTGCGGTACTATTACTAATGATTGCGCTTTGGTATAGGAAGCGAAGGTCCAGAAACCACCAGCATCTCCAAGTCCAGGAATTTGAGCTCAAGGATCTCAAGGTCGGGGAGGATGTCTAAGTTCCCATGACTCCTTCAATTTCAAGTATTCCGTTCGCCATTCCCACAGGCCATTCTGCTGGCGTATTCATCTTTATTAAAATTAATTTCCCACTTCCTCCTATTACCTTTTCATTTTCACATCAATTCGGCTGACGTATTAGTTTGTCTTTTGGTGAATCTCCATACGAAGTGTTATATTTCGTTTGGGGATCCAGTGCGAAAGAAAACTGATATTTGGCAGCGGAACTGAAAATAATTTTCCCACACTAATTCATTGTAACTAGTATATAAGCTTCAAGATTTTTGAAATAAAGTCACTTGCTCACATCAAATCAAATGAGGTTTGATCAACAGTGTTAAGAGGCTCTCATGTGGAAATACTAATTAATCACAAATAAACCTTGTTACGGCGATTTGTTGCAGGCTGCCATGATGTTACCGGAATAGGATACGAAAACAGGAAAGCAAAACCATTGAACCGGAACTGCGAACTCAAGTGAAAATTAATTCAATTCCCTATTGGCAATTACGTTAATTAAAAAAATATCTCCGCTCAAAATAAGCAAACATCAGTCTACAATGAGGGTTAATGAAATTAATATTTTCTGAAGGATTGAAGGCGATTTCCAATTTCAATAAGTGGAGTATCGATTAATTTCAATTTTGTCCCGGTTCGTTATTATCCTTGCTCTAACTCTGAATCAGTCTAATTCGATATCAGAATCTTACATACCGTTGAAGACATGCGAAAAGTATCTAGTTAACCTATGTATGTACATAGATGGAATCGGGCTATGCACTTCATCATGTCTGGTGTTAGAGTAAATGTGCTATTCCTTGTAAGCCCAGTACACGACTGGCTGACTTTATTTAATAAAATATGATATACAAATACATGTAAGGATGAATTAACAAATCCATATGTACATGCGCGTGTAATACAATCTACAAGTAAATACATGTGTATATAACCCCTCCGAATTTCACGCTTTCAATTCTTTGACGTTAGGTAAAAAGGTCTTAAGTCAAAAAATTGCATTTTGAGATTTTGATGGGGTTTAATTCCTTTTTTTTTCTCTTTCGTTTGTTATTAACGACTAAAGTCTAGCACAATTGCTTCCCATCGTAATAATTTAGTCTTTAGGCAATAAGTCAGAAAAATACATATATGGTTTGGTATTAACGCCTTAAGTTTATTTAAGTCTTTGTGACTAATGTCTCTGAAACATTTTACATTTTTCTAAAGACTTAAGTCTTTTATACCGAACGGAGTAATCAAATAGGAAAATAGCGTAGATATGATTAGGTATGTATGTATGCTTATTTTTTTCGTAACAACACATGAATGAATGATTGGGCAGAGATGCATCATAAGAAAAACAATGCAGCTGTGCAAATAATTGCACTAATCCATTTTCGAAAAAAAGGGTTCAAAATAAACAAGCATATTGCTTATCAGCGGTTTTCCCTATTATTTAAACAGCTGTGTATCTTATTTCGCTGCCCAACATATCACATCATAATTGTGTAGTTGCAGTCCATGGTCTTCTCGTCACTTTAATTTTGGACGCAGCCAAGAGTCGTCTGTTTTCTTCTGTTCGTCGTCTTCTTTGGATCGATGATTTCGGTTGACATTTTTTTAATAATAATTATTATTCAATTATTATAGCAATAATATTAAGTGGTGTGCATTAAAATGACTGAAAGAAGTAGATACATATTGAATTTAGCTTTAGCAAATTCCGGAAACCGTAGTAAGTGTGTTATCGTTTTTTAATAGAAAGTAATATTAAGAATTCAATAAACTTTTTATCAGAAAATGCTGAATTTGCTCCTTCTACTGAAATACCAGCTTCACCTGAGTCTTTGCCAGCTCCATTATTAGCTGCTGATATGCCAAACATTATCGATTCCGATGATAGCGTTATGGATAAGGATTTTGTCCCAGAAAAAAAAACCAGTGATAGCGAAAGGAATGAAGTCCCAACTAGTTCAACTCAAATAATTGAAGAGACAGCAGTTGGGAAAATGGAAAATAATGGTAAGAAATGGTCCAGGCGCATAAGGAAAGAACGAACTAAACAAATTCATAGCGGCAAAAGTTACATGAGTGTAAGCGGCAAAGTTGTTCAAGCAAGAGAATTACAAAAGTTAACACAATGCAGGAAAAAATGCAGTTCTTTACTTAAAGAGGACATTAGGAAAGCTATTTTTGATGAGTACTGGTCGCTTGGCACCCATGACAAAAGGGTAACCTTCATCGCAAATCTCATAAATGTTAAAGAAAAACAGGTTTCTCGCAGAAGAAAAGCTGGCAGTTTAAACGGCAGGGAAGTAACTTATGAATACTTTCTTGAAGTAAACGGTGCAAGAGTTTCTGTGTGTAAGGGTTGCTTCAAAAGAACTTTAGATGAAAAAGACAAGTTCATATCAAACGCCCTCAAAAATAAAATGCTTAACATATCCGGCATTACGGTGGACGACCAAAGAGGTAAAAAGTCTTCGAAAAACAAAAAATCTGAAGAGGAGCTTAATGCTGTCCTGGCTCACATTAAATCTTTTCCAAGCTATGAAAGTCATTACACCAGACGTACAAATGAGAAAAAGTTTTTGCCTTCCTATTTAAACTTGCGCATTATGTACGACTTATACAAAGAAGGACGAGAGAATTTCGTTGGTCGTTCAATTTATGAAGGGAATTTCATAAATTAAAACTAGCCTTTAAAAAGCCAAAAGTAGACACCTGCTACAAGTGTGACACCCTTCACATGCGCATTCAAGTTGCTGCTAATCACGAAGAAAAACAGGCAGCAGAAACCGATCTCCAAATCCACCAGGACCAGGCCAACGCAGCATTTGAAGCCAAAAAAGCTGATAAGCTAGCAGCACAAGATAGCGCACAAAAGAAATGCTTCAGCTTCGATCTTCAGCAATGCTTGCCAACACCATTTGTGGGATCTTCGGTAGCATTTTATAAAAGGCAGTTATGGACCTATAATCTCACTGTTCATGATAATGCTACCGGAGATTCAACGCACTACATGTGGCATGAAGCTCTAGCTGCTAGAGGGGGAAATGAAATAGCTTCCTGTCTCTATGCTCATATGAAGAAGCTGCCTGAATGCGTTTCTGAGGTAACATTTTACTCAGACACTTGCGGGGGACAAAATAAAAACAGTCATATGGCAGCAATGTTTTTAATGGCTCAAGTTGAATTCCCCAATTTAACTATAAACCACAAGTTCCTTGTTTCGGGTCATACACATATGGAATGTGACGTGGATCATTCCATGATTGAAAAGCAAAAAAACAAAACTTAAAACACCAATTTACCATCCCCACGATTGGTACCAGCTAGTACGAACAACAGGCTTAAAAAAGAAGTTCCAGGTACACGAAATGCAGCAAAGAGAATTCTTTGATTTTGCCGCTTTGTTGAAGACAGTTTTTGTGTGCAGAAAAAAAAATACTTTTAATGAACAGTTTTCTTGGCATACTGTGCAATGGCTCCAATACCAGGAGAATGGCTTAGTGAGATATAAAAACAATTTAAACCACTCCGAAGAGTTTAAGATTTTAAGCTTCCTTCGAAGAGGAAAAAATAGATGTCTCAAAGATTATCCACTTCAAGAAAAGTATAAAACTTTGGTCCCGATATCTGAAGAGAAAAAAAGGGATTTGTGTTCTCTTTTAAGCTTAGTGCCACCTTTGTTTCACGACTTTTACAAAAATTTACCAACTTCTAACTCCGCAAAAAATGATGATCCAGATTTGGTAGATGAAGAAGAAGCAGAAACAACATAATCATTTATTTTTTTGTTTTTAACTGTAATTTTTTTAAAATGTTGATTAATTAAACAATTTCATATTTCGTAACTTAATGACAATGTTTTATTTCCTGACTTAAGTCTCACGAAAAAACGAAACTTTTACAAATAATACAAAATGAGAGAATCCTAAGGACTTAAGTCATCGAAAAAACCGTATATACGAATGAATTTTGAAAAATGTATTAACATAATATGTAGATCTTCATTTCAAAGCTTATTTACCATCGTTTTTTTTTCAAACCCGTTTAATCCTGATTTGGAAATAATTAAACTATTTTCAATTTGGTTTTACGAAAAACAGCAATTTCTGACTTAAGACCTTTTTGCCTAACGTCAAAGAATTTATGTTAACTAACTGGTCACAACCCAATCATTGTAAACCACGACATTATTCCGAAATACTTTATATTGCAATGTGCAAGACTAGGAATTGCTTCCAACGAAAGATAAATAGACCCATAAAAACGTCAAGTTGTTACATTTTAAATTGAATGCCATACGACTGTATGCATACTTACATATGTTCAAGTGCGTACTCTAACAAATATGTAGATCTTAAATTTAAATCACATTTTCTACGTCACGGAATGCTAAGATTTCGTTGGAAGGAAACACCATTCGCTTAGATACAAAACCAGGAATAGTTTAACTTTTACAGCTGCAAAAACAGAACATAATCACAATATGTATGTAAGTGTACTTATATGTGCATTTGTTACTATTCTGTGTATTCGTAGACTTGTCTCTTCGTGGGTGAACCTCTAACCCGAATTTTCCGCAGAATTCAGGACGTAAATTCTTTTTATAAACCCTTAAACTCGCACGCGAAGGGGAATTCTGTTCTGACTTCTATGCGCCTCATGTTTATTTGGCTGCTTTTTCGGGATTTAAAATAAAGTAGAAAAGACGTATACGACTATTTGAAGGCTTCTACCTAGTATGTAACGACGTTGTATACGTATGCGGAAGCGACACATGTACATATTTCTTCTTTTTTCGACAAGTCACGTGAAGGAGATTTATAGGTTTTAATTTAGTTTGTATACAGATTTGCAAGCTGCACAATAAAGACAAATATATTAAGTTCCACTCAACCATTTAATCTTTTCAGGGTTTCGTACCCAAAGGTAAATGGGGGACCCTATTATTAAGACTTCGCTGACCGTCCGTCCGTCCGTCTGTCACCAGGCTGTATCTCATGAACCGTGATAGTTAGACAGCTGAAATGTTCACAGATGATGTATTTCTGTTGCCGCTATAACCACAAATAAAAACAGAATAAAATGAATATTTAAGGGGGGCTCCCATACAACAGACATGATTTTCATCCAAAAAATCCCCTTGGTCAAATACTGACCTAAGGTTAGTCGACAATATCCCATAACCAGTAGCAAACTTCCCAGCTTTAATCCCTTTTGTGTCTTTGATGTATTAATCCTAGCTGCAACCCTTTCTTCTATAATTACGAACAACCAATAATAAATACCCTTTAAGCTTTGATGATCCCTATTGTGTCACTGCTAAATAAATCCTTGCTGCAAACCCTTTCGTACAATTGCTATTCCCCTCCTTTTCTATCCTGATAAGTTAAAACATCAAATGTTGCGTCAAATTCAATTGTTGTGAAATTAACTTTCGGTCATATCCAACTACCAATAAAACACTTCCAAGCATTGATCCCTATTGTGTCCTTGATATATTAATCCTAGCTGCAAATCTTTTTCTCATAATTATTGTTATTCACTTTTTCACCTACTTGCTGTCAAGTAAGATAATTGATTTGAATACAATGGACACTGTGATGATCAACTATCTCATCATGGAGATTTTTGATCATCAAAGTAATATACCTATACCCTACCTGCAACCAAGATCTGTCTTCATGCAAAAAATCAAACCGATTAGCCGTTTTAATCTGATCACTGATGAGGTAACATACAACGTCTCTTTCATATTTTTATACACAGATGGTACGGAACCCTTCGTGCGCGAGTCCGACTCGCACTTGGCCGGTTTTTTTTTTTTGTATATAGTTTGCACAGGTTCAGGAGTTAGATATATCCTTATGATGTTCGTCACACAACCTGGACGAAGTGCAGATGGTTAGGGTCCTAGATGTTCGTTCACTACTCTCCAGGGGTGGATGTCCTAGATAGCAGGAGAGGAACTCGACTGAATTTTCACGTGGGATGCAGTTCCCAGCAAATGTTCCGAATGCTACTTGCGTTCGATTTTGTGCCGCAGGTTTCCGCGCGGTGCTGCAAACTTGATTACGATTTAGAGTATATTGTTGTATAGAGTGTTTTTTTCTAAAATCATAAGTTATTTTAACACTGACAGCGGCTTCCCACTCGAAACCTTGACAGAAAGCCAGTACCATACCTCCGCGGAATGAAGTGAGTCGTTTTACTCTTTAACGACGTTGGCAAATATTGAAAACTTTTTTCCAAAGTGAGTGCTGTCTAGCCCAAATAGTGCGTGTTTTGAAAAGAAGTGTTGGCGGAAATGAAGCATCCACCGTGATTTTGGGCGAAAATCATCACGACACGTTATTGCCGAGAAGCCAATGCATCCACAGAGAGTGACAGTTTGATGCGGATTGTGCGGTGATGGCATCATGGAACATTTTTTTTCGAAAATGAGCCTGGGAACAACGTTTCGGTCAACGGTGGGGGTTACAGAGCTATGTTAACCGGCTTCGATCTTTTGCACCCCGAATTCCCAAATTGTGTTATCAGCCGTCTTGGCGTTGTCAATTGGCCGCCTCGAAGCTGCGATTTGTCCCCTTCGGACCTCAGATGCTATGCTAACAATCCGGAAACGATTCAAATACTCAAGGCTAATATCATCCAAGCAATCCGTGAGCTACAGCCCGAAACCATCAACAAAGTCTTGGAAAATTAGGGTGACAGAATGCGCTACTGCGAATCCAGCCGAAGCAGCCACTGAACGACGTTGTATTTCATGTTTTTCTTACTAATAAAGCCATAACACATGAAAAGAATTTAATTTTGATCTTTTCATTACATTTTTAAAAAGAAGTATTTGGCCCATTCTCTATATTGATGTGTGCACACGTGCAGTTATTTGACTCAACAATTTTATGAAACAAACAACGAAAAGGATTTTAATATTGAGCAGTTCATCTTCTTCTTTGATGGCATTACAGATCATGAAGGGCCAAAGCCAAGCTTCTCTCAATCACCCATGTTGTGTGTGATTTTACACAGGTGAAAGAAACCTACAGTTTAATGTCGATTCGAAAAACAGGGTAATTGAAATTTGAATTGATTTAGCCGTGTCATGTGGGGTATTTTATGAAAGGTCTTTAGTGGCTCAAGTTCAAAAAGATTTTTAATTATTTTTATGATGTATAGTTTTCGATCTATGGCAAGGAATGGAAAAAAGCTTTTTGCCATTTTTATAAGTACAGGTAGGTACCTAATACTGTTATACATACCTGCTTATTTAAATTAAAAATTTGTAATTTAACATAACCCTAAATATGTACCTATATAATTAAGTGCTTTGTATCTCGTAGTATTATGCGGAACCCTCGGTGGGCGAGTCCGACTCGCACCTGTCTGGGCTATTTTTTATAAACATCCATTTCTGTAAACCGAATGCGTATTTACGTTTATATCAACCGGCACAATCCCACACGTGTGCATTGAACAAATGCGGTTCGGCTGAGATACCGCGGCTGACTTCCACTAAACCTTCGAGAAAGATCATAACAAAATTGAGCATTTGATGTACCACCAGAAGTAATGCCACATGGCGCGCTCTGGGACCGTGTCGTCAAGGTGAATACGAATTCTGACGGCAAAAATAGATTGAAAGGTGCTTTAAAATTAATTGAAATGTATTTTAGAACCCTAGATAAGAATTGCTGTATAATTAACAAATATTGTAAGTTGAGATGATAAACTTAATCCTTGGTCAACCAAACACTCCATCATGCACCTTCCAACAGGACTCTGCACCAACATACAAAGTACAAGTACTTACTTAGTACTTACTTTTCATGCCAGCAACCCATAGAGATTCTGGGTCTGAGTTAATACAGCCTTGGTCGGAAAGACTAAGTTGTCTAACGTCCGCGATCACTTGGTATTTCTTACCGGTTCAGTCTCGCCCTTCTTCTCGAACCAGGAGGCTCGGATTCGATGACCCCCTTAGCTGGAGCGTTGGTGTCTATGCGCTTCATATGGCCGAGCCAATGTAGTCGACGGATTTTTGCCGTCCGGATATATCCACATCTATGTACAGATTATAGAGTTCGCGGTTACGTCTTTCTTCTCCATTCGCCTTCCTCGCAGACAGGACCGAATATCCGTCGCAGAATTCTTCTTTCGAAGGAACTGACGACCGGTCAGTTCAGCAGAGAACAATAGAATGAATGTTTATTTGTATGTACTAGTACATTGGGAGATGGTGCCAGTTACAATAGTTTGGTTGCGTTCGTAAGTGAACAATACATGCATAAGTATAAACTAAGTAAGGAATATTGTACATAATATACATGACATCTCCCTTTTTTAGGGTTCCGTACCCAAAGGTAAAACGGAACCCTATTACTAAGACTTCGCTGTCCGTCCGTCCGTCTGTCACCAGGCTGTATCTCATGAACCGTGATAGTTAGACAGTTGAAATTTTCACAGATGATGTATTTCTGTTGCCGCTACCACGACAAATACTAAAAACAGAACAAAATGAATATTTAAGGGGGGCTCCCATACAACAGACATGATTTTCATCCAAAAAATTCCCTTGGTCACATGCTGAACTAAGGTTGGTCGACAATGTATTTGTGTCTTTGATGAATTAATCCTAGCTGCAAACCTTTCCCCCATATTTATTGTTATTCACCTTTTCACATCGTTGCTGTCAAGTAAGATAATTGATTTGAATTCAATGGTGATTATCAAAGTAATATGGCGATAACCTGCCTGCAACCAAGATCTGTCATCATACAAAAAATGTGATTTAATGTGATGACTGATGAGGTAACATACATACATAGTCTCTTTCATATTTATATGTATATACAGATGGTACGGAACCCTTCGTGCGCGAATCCGACTCGCACTTGGCCGGTTTTTTTACACTCCTCTTCTGTCAATGTAAAAGAATAGTATATGTTGGCGGCGTCAGCTCCAATCGATGACATAAAAGTAGCCACCTGAATTTCTGGAGATTTTTTGCTCATTTCTGCAGCAACTGAAAACCACGGGTATTGCTGAATCCAATGTTTCCATGTCAGGGCCATGTTGTTATTCGAAATAACCAATGCTTTTGGCGGCTTGACAAATACTGAACTGTTGTTTTGCGCACTGGCAGGAGCGGCTATAGAGTCCGCCATCGTATTTATTTTAACTACTAATTAAATGAACTGATATGCACTTTTATTTAATTTTTGTATTCAAAATTGTTATGTTTTTTGTCTTACGCAAAACACCATGTAACGTGCAATGAAATAAAACGACCGGTCAGTTCAGCAGAGAACAATAGAATGAATGTTTATTTGTGTGTTCTAGTACATTGGGAGATGGTGCCAGTTACAATAGTTTGGTTGTAAGTGAACAATACATGCATAAGTATAAACTAAAATAGGAATATTGTACATAATGCACATGACACCAGGGATCAGAACCAAGGTGTTTCGGGACAGGAATTTGGATCCCAGCTGTTTTGACAAGCCGAAATAGCAGCGGTTGCTGAGGGTTATTTTGCGCCGGAATGATGGGTGACGGACCGCTTTTCTGTTGACAGCATTTGTATATTTCGTCCTCTCCTCATTGATGTGAAGAACAGCTCGTTTCGCCTGATCCTCAATCACTGTGAAAGCTTCCACAATGGTGCGCTGGGAACTTGCGACAATATTAATATCGTCTGCGTAGCCCAGCATCTGGACCGATTTGTGGAAGATATTGCGCATTTCCTTTTCGAAATCCGGTGTAAGTTTCGAATGGGCCGTAGGTTCCGAAGCCGAACTGCACGGTGCATCGAGTGTTTGTTAGCGTGTGTGTGGGGGGGGGGGGGGGGGGGGCGAAAATTGGTTCGGCGGTAAACGAGTGCAAAACTAAATATATGCTGTCATCAAAAGGACGTAGTTAAGACTTCGTCTACCTTGGCTCTGCAGTGACCTGGAACAACGACATCAGTTCCGAAATCAAACGCATAATCACTCTTGCCAATTGCTGTTTCTTTAGGTTCAGGAGCCAATTGAGTAATAGAGCGTTTACGGATTCAACGCCTAAGATGGCTGGGCCATGTAGAGCGAATGGATACCACAGCTCCAGCCCGGAGAGTCTTTGAATGAACCCCGTGGGACCAAGAAGCAGAGGACGGTCGCACTTAAGATAGCGCAGACAGGTGGAAGG
This sequence comes from Eumerus sabulonum, assembly GCA_951905685.1. NCBI lineage: Eukaryota > Metazoa > Arthropoda > Insecta > Diptera > Syrphidae > Eumerus > Eumerus sabulonum. The sequence continues at coordinate 141,751,211 of OX645060.1, read as the reverse complement.
GGACCTCAGCCAACTGGGTGCGCGGTAATGGAAAAGGCTAGCGAAAGATCGTGCTAGTTGGAGGGGCAAATTGGTTGAGACCCAGATTCACCCCGAAATGTAGCGCCCGTTAGAAGAAGAACGTTGTTAACAGAATTGAACGAAATTTCCGCAGTAACGTATATATATAAAAAAAAAAAAAAGAAACCCCAAATTATTTTTCTACGTTTGAAGTCATATCGTCAATTCCGCTCAAAATTGGTGTTCACTCTCTGAAGTCACAAGCAAAAGATTAAAACTGCTCGGAAGTTGGTCGACAAGCGTTCACACTCAACGACAAATCATTTAAGCCAGCAAGAAGTTGAGCATTTTCAACTTCCAGACTACAAATCGTACCGACTTGTTGCTAGAGCGTTCACATTGGTCGTTCATATAAAATTTTGTCGTCCGCCACGGTCGTCAAGCAAATCAGCGACAGTTTTTTTGTTAACAGTTTAAAATTAATTTTATTATTGTATCCTATAGCTACCAAATGCTAGACAAAACTAATAAAACTAGCTTAATTAACTTAACTACATTATAAATATCTTACTGACCCCGTGTGGGCACTCCAAGATAACCAACATTTATTTCTTAAAAATGTCTTTTGACTTATACATATATCTTCTTTAGTGGCGTTACAGCCCATGAAGGACCAGAGTCAAGCTTCTCTCAATCACCCATGTTGTGTGTGATTTATTTTTCGCACAGGTGAAAGGGACCTACATTTTAATGCCGATTCCGAACGGCGTGAGTCGATAAGCTTTTTCATGGCAAGTTTACTATGGGGGGTTTTGCCAGTACCACGCCGAGGAGGAACGTCGCCAAATAAACATTCTATGGCGTTGGTGTTGTCGGGATCCGAACTCGCTCATCGTGCACCAGGATCCAACACACTAACCACGGCGCCACGACGCCCTCTATGATACCAACCTACTAGGCCGATGCCCCAGTACAGCTCGTGTAGTTCGTCGTTGTATCTTCTCCACCACACTCCGTTCATAGAAACGGGAACACAGATCGTTTCCTCATGAAACGACCAAGAGTCTCCTCATCCGGTCTTTTTTGGCTGACAGCATATAATTCGTTTTACCCTCGTTAACCGAAAGACCCATTTCAGGCGCTTCTGTTTAAATGCTTTCGAACGCTTCATGAACGTCTCGCTGTGTTCGTCCAATAACGTCAATGTCATCTACGTACGCAAGAGCTTGCGCAGATTTGAAATAGATTTCCAGTGAGTCTAGTATGACCTTTTCAAGCACGATGTTGAATAAATTACATGAAAAAGCGTCACCTTGTTAAACCCTTTTTTAACATCAAAGGTCTCGGTTAATTCGTTACCGATCTTAATGGAGCAGCGGGAATTCTTCATTCTTCACGTTCAAACTAGACATGGCTCCATTTAGCTCGTCTCTATGCACACTGTCATACGTGACTTTGAAATCGAGGAAAAGGTGATGGGTGTCGATTTGGTATTCTTGGCTATTATCCAAGATCTGCCTCAGTGTGAATATTTAGTCTATTGTGGATTTATCTGGCTTGAAACCACACTGATAAGAACCTATCAGATTATCCACAAAAAGTTTCAGGTATTCACACAGTATAGCAGAGAAGATGCGGTGTTAAGGAGACTTATTCCCCTGTAGTTGAGTAAACTCTCCTCCGACTATATTTTAACCATATTTTACGGATGAACTGTTGCATGTGCCCGACGAGCTCACCTCCAGCCGTTTTAATTAGCTCGGCAGGCAGTCCGTCTGCGCCCGCAGCTTTCTAAGTCTTAAGCTTAGAAATTATCATCTTAATTCCATCTAGACCGGATGGACGGAATTATCTTGCATCTTCGTCCGTTGCGAATGGGTCATTCTATCTGACAGTGTTGCTCCTCGAGAGGTTCGTACATCTAGAGTGCTGGAGGAATGTCTGGCGTCGATCGCAAAGTGATCAATCCGATTGATGGTCGACTGATCAGGTGATCGCTAGGTTCCTTTGTGGACATTGAGCTGCGTGAATTACATACGTGCTAGCTAGTATGAGATTACGCCCCGCCAGGAACTCAAGTAGCCGATGCCCGTTTACGGACGTGGTGTCGTGTAGGTTATATTTTCCCATGATCGACACAAATATGTATGTCCTTCTCCTTGCCCAGTGTCCCATTCAAATCACCTAGTACTATTTTTGTATCGTAGCTGGGACATAGGTCCTGTCTAGCGCATATCAAACTACTGTTTCCGAAAGTAGCTTTGATGCGGATTGTTATGAAGAGTTCGCTTACATCCCGAAAGCTTAAGACTTTTTGTCGGTGTCTACCTCTATTAACGAATCTGCATCCGAATAAGCGTTGTTTGTTATCCTTGTGGCAATTCCCGTAGCAGATATTGCAGTTTTTTATCCGTCTCTTGCCTGGTCCATCTCATCGCACTTCAGGAAGTGCGGTTCTGCTTTACAGCAGTTGAGGGTTCGCTCCAATTAGTCGCCTGCACCTCACATTCCAGGTGCAAACTCTCAAGTCATTTAGTCGTTTGCAGGGGCCGTCACCTTTGTATCCGTCCGTATCCGAGACTTGTGGTTGTTTCATAACAATTAATTTTTTTTCGCTACTGGGATGTTACCCATAAGCGCAACCCCCAACCTGCAGGCCTATGTTCCTAGGAACAAGGGGTAGGGCCACTGCACACTTTGGTTCACTACCTGGCGGACGGCAGGGCAGCTACCCAGGGGAGGTCACGCGAATGCTGTGCGTCAACTTGAATTGAGCAGAGACATATCGAGGCTGGCGTTTGCCGCGTTAAACGCAATCAGCTTCTTTGTTCTGTTTGCCCGCTCCCACTCCCCATATTGGGGTCACAACAATCCTTCAAAATACTGCATAACGAAGTAGATAAGAGGTACGTTAGTTGTAAGTTACGGATTCAGGTTCCGCTGTATCATATGAAGGATAAAAGGAACCAAAAAATCAACTTGCTGGAAGACATTCACAAACCTTCACATCTCGATCTTTCAATTACAATTTTCCCAACAATTTTCTTTTTTTTTTCTGTTGTCCTTTTCTAGTTTGCATTTAAATGCAAATGGGCAGTGTCCTCCAAGGTTTTCGTCGGGTAAAGCCAACCCCATTAGCTAAAAATCGATTCGTCACACGCACGAAAACTCACATCTGATGCTGTAGGTACATACATACAAACGTATGTATCGATCAGATTCATGTCGACCTCCACCACGAATGATTCATTTCGCAGCTGTCTCCTATTTCACTTGCATAATGGATTCCATCTTATTATGGGAAATCTGTGAAAGTGTATTAACTCCTGCTCGTCCGGCATTTTATTACGCATTCCCGAATTCAATTTGATTTTGTAAACGTGCTGCCGAATCTCCTCACCAACCCCAACGTCGTATCTATGTAGGTACATATGTACCTTTCTATGAATACAACGGTGTATACTATTGTACAAAGGAAGAGCAGGCAACCTCTGCAGAAAGGGTGGAGCAGGGGACAAGCGTACAGTAGAGAAGATAGTAGATACAGGGAATACAACTGTCGTGTACAATGTCTGCCTAATGTGTCACGTTCCTTGTCAGTAAATTGCAATAAAGGCTGACATTTCGTGCGACAAGTCGCTGTCTAATAGAAAAAAGCAATTTCTTTTCTTTCCTTCTGTCTCCTCCCAACTCCATACGTTTCTCGTACTTCTGTTTTTCTTGTTCTTTTCGTGTTTCATCATCCCTCGAACCCACACTGGAACCACAATCATCATCTTAGAGGAGTTGTTGCTAGATCCTTTCACTAACAGTCGCTCTACCGCTACAATCGAGTTGGATACCTTTAAGGCCATAGCCTGGCACGTACATGTGTATGTAAGTACCTACACACCATACATAGATGCGTCCTCACATCAGCAATACTGAAAGACACACCGATGCGTTAAATGTCTGTGAAATATTTGATTTAGTGCTGTCCAACAGGAAAAACGAAATAAAATCGAAAAAACGAAACACAAGGACAAATACGAATAGATAAATGCCTAGCGACGCAACACACATTTAATCGGATGGTTTCTGTCCGTTGATTTTATTTGTACCTTCAGTGGGAACGATGGACATTATTCCGCTTAAGTGTTAATGGAAAATGTTTTCGTTTTTCGTTACCACTAATCCTGAATGGACATATGTATGTACATATGCATGTATGTAAGGCTAAGTCACGTGTCACATACAAAGTGGATAGGATGGCAGATAGCTCAGGGGATTAATTGACTTTCTGTTGAATAAATCAGTTTGACTTTGTTATTATGGAGTCGAAGGAGTAATCTATGGGCAATGCTGACATTGAATGACACTTGGTACGTAAGCGATATACATATGTATGTATATATGTAATTATTCGAGGAAACGTGGCTGAAAATATTGCAAAGTGATAACAAATTGGAGTCTCAGCATCGTATGTATGCCCGAGCCACAAGAAAGGAGACCCCTCTGATTGCGCCAACTAAAGAGGAATAAGCCAACTTAACATCGCCTACAAAATCTTCTGTGCCGTTTTGTGTGAGCACCTGAAGCATTTTGTAAATAAGCTGACAGGTCCTTACCAGTGCGGATTCAGGCCGGGGAAGTCCACCATCGACCAAATCTTCACACTACGGTAGAACCTGGAAAAAACCAATGTATTCCAAGTCGACACCTATTTGTCGACTTCAAAGCCTCATACGACAGCGTAATTAGAGACGACTATACAACGCTATGTCTACCTTTGACATACCTGCTAAGCTCTTCAGGCTATGTAAGATGACTTTGGAGAATGCTCGCTGCTCCATCCGAATTGCTGAACACCTTACCGATAGTTTTGATGTCAAAAAAAGATTTAGGCAGGGCGATGCGCTGTCGTGTGATTTCTTCAACATCATATTGGAAATGATTGTGCAAAAATCACTGGCCAATGCAAGAGGCACAATCTATTTCAAATCCTCGCAACTCCTTGCATACGCCGACGATATTGACATAATAAGTAGATCACATCGAGATTTCAATGAGGCGTTTGCGAATATTGAGATCGAGGCAGCGAGAGTTGGTCTGGCGGTAAACGAGGGCGAAACTAAATATATGTATGTATGTATGTTGGCGTTACAGTCCATGAAGAACCTGAGCCGAGCTTCTCTCAATCACCCATGTTGTGTGTGATTTCATTTTCACATAGGTGAAAGGGACCTACGGTTTATTGCCGGTTCCGAACGGCGAATTTCGAGAAGCTTTTCATGACAATTTTACTACAGGGGGTTTTGTCAGAACCCCGCTGAGGAGAAACACCGTGAAAAACACGTTCGATGACATGGCTGTGTCGGGATTCGATCCCGAGTCATCGGCGTCAGAGGCCAACACACTACCCACTGCGCCACGGTGCTCTCAAACTAAATATATGCTGTCATCAAAAAAGGACGCTCACCACCGACGTCTTGGCCACAACGTTTGTATTGGCAGATATAAGTTCGAAGTAGTTAAGGACTTCGTCTACCTTGGCTCCGCAGGGACCTGGAACAACGACATCAGTTCCGAAATGAAACGCAGAATCACTCTTGCCAATCGCTGTTTCTTTGGACTCAAGAGAGAACTGACTTGGGGGGACTTGGGTGGTCATGGGCTAAATAGGCCGAGGCAATCCAGATCTTGATCACGGTAACCCCTACGCCAGGTAAGTATGGCGTAGTTGTTACCCACCGTGGCGTAGTGGGTAGTGTGTTGGCCTCTGACGCCGATGACATGGGATCGAATCCCGACACAGTCTTGTCATCGAACTTGTTTTTCACGGTATTTCTCCTAAAATTGTCATGAAAAGCTTCTCGAAATTCGCCGTTCGGAACTGGCAATAAACTGTAGGTCCCTTTCACCTATGGAAAAATTAAATCACACACAGCATGGGTGATTGAGAGAAGCTTGGCTCAGGTTCCTCAAGGACTGTAACGCCAACATACATACTATCCAGATCTTAGCGGAGCTGCCCTCGACACTAATAGCCGTGATGTCCTGGTCACTGTAGGATGAGAGTAAGAGGATTTTTATGTGCGATTTAGTTAGGATAAAAGCTCTTGGCTTACCTGCATCGCGAACTTAGGTGAGCTTGTATTCTGATGTTCCGAGTCCTTGTACCATGTTGTTCACTATCCATGGTTCCTGGATCAGAACTGCGTCTTCTCCGCTTTTGGTGAGGCGAAGCATTAAGCCGCAAACGAATGGTAGATATTTACCTCGACCGCTGTGACATTAGCAGACTCTTCATCAGAATCCAGTTGGAAGTCAAGTCTGATATAGTCTCTCCAAGGTGTACCTCGGGAAGGTCCAGGTCGGACAGTAGATTACTGTCTTCCCCGATAATCCCATTCACTACTATGGGGAGGGGGGGGGGGGGGTCCCAACCGAGAGAGTCTCCTTAGTGATCAGGGTAGGGGGTTGCTCAGTGTTCGTCACCACCATAGAGTCGGCTGTTACAGCACCAGAGGCTCTTTTAGCTGAGTCCTTCCCTGTCTTTTTTGTAAATTCTGAGCCTTGCGGAGTCAAAGCCCAGAGGGATCTCGTTGTTAGCTTCAGCTAGAGGTGCCTGGAAATCCTGATTGATTATGATAGTAGTCAATCTGGAGGGTAACTTTACATACTCTAGCTTGGCTATCTTCCAGTCCTTGGTGGGGATTTGGGGATTGCAGTTCTGCAGGAGTGCCAAAATCTCCTTAGGGTCCTCGGGATAGGCCGGTATAATGGCTCCAGCCCTAGGTTTATTCGGGATTTGGTTGATTCTGCCTTGAGAATACCCTACATGATGGGTAATGGGGATGGGTCCAGGGTGTTCCTTAAGTATCGGGAACTAGCTTTTGAGTAGCACATTGCTAACCAAAGTCCACTTAGCCGGGGGACGTTCGCATCCACATCCCCTCTTTTGACAACAGCCATTGTGGTCGAGACCTTCAGCACGTCGCGATAGGATAGTTGTGTTTGGGATCCGGGGGAGATGCTGTGAGACCGCGCTTTCTTAGAGGTGGACGGAAGTTCCTCAGCCGACCTCTGGCGCTTGCCATCCTGCTCTTTACCGGATGAGTTTCCGATGCTCCTGATTGTGCTTTCCGTCTAATCAAAAGCCTTCTTCCTCCTTTCCGAGAGCTGATCTCTGGGTACGTCCCGCTGTGAACAAACTTTCATCACCAAAAACAGACAGGAGGTTCTGGATGTAACCTTTGCATCGCAGAATGTTGTCGACATAGTCAGGGAATTGAAAGTAATAAAAGAGCACTCACTCTCTGACCATCGCTATATACAATTCAGCATAGTCAGCCACGTCAGTGCCCCCAGCTCCCTTCAGGAACTACAGGAAAACTGACTGGCAAAAATACAGAACCTATGTTGAACCCCATCTAGGGACAAAATACCCTACCTACCCGCATAACCCGGCGGAACTAGACAGCTTAGTAAATGAGCTGACTGAAACTTTTAAAATAGCACTGTCTAAATCTTGTGCGGTTAGCACCCTCAGAGGCAAACCTTAACCCCCTAGTGGAATAAAGAGATAGTCTCCCTTAGGAAAGAGAGCAGAAAGGTCTTCAACAAAGCCAAATGTACCCGCTTGCAAGAGGATTGGGATCTCTACAAAGAGGCCCTTAAATCTTTCAAAGCAGCAACCAGAAGGGAAAAAAGACAATCCTGGAGGAGCCACTGCAACAAAATTAATGCGGTCTCCGAAGCCTCAAGAATAAGAAAGAACCTGGCCTCGGCCCCGTACAACCCAAGCCACCTGATGCGAAATTATGGTTCCTGGACGACCTCCAGAACGGAAGGCCTGGAACTTCTTCTAAATGTACACCTTCCGGGCAGTAGTGACTCGGCTGTGACAATGTCGTCCTATGGACCATAAAAAGCTTTGAACCCTACAAGTCCCCAGGACCGGAAGGTATCATACCAGCTGAGCTCCAGCAGGTAACAGATATCATCCTTCCCTGGCTTGTGGTCATATACAAGAGTTGCCTCTCCCTATCATACATCCCTAGCAAGTGAAAGGTAACCAAAGTCATTTTCATGCCCAAGGCAGGGAAAAGCTCCCACACTTATGCAAATGACTTGAGGCCTATTAGTCTTCCTTCTTTTCTATTAAAAACTCTAGAGAAGATTCTAGACGCACACATTCGTTACAGCCGCTTCTCAGGAAGGCTATCGAATAATCAACATGCCTACAACAAAGTGCTGGAAACAGCACTCCACTCACTGGTCAGCAAAATAGAAAGGTCACTGGAGCGTAAGGAATATACTCTAGTCGCCTTTGTCGACATTGAGGGTGCCTTTAACAATGTTGAACCATGGGCCGTCGCCAAAGCGCTGACTGATCTGGGTGTTACGGGATTAGTTATAGAACTGGTACGACAACTGCTAACACAAGGAGTTGTCAAAGCCAACTTCGCTGGTGCCGTCTCAACTAGAATGGTTAGCAGAGGTACACCACAGGGTGGAGTACTCTCCCCTCTCCTGTGGAACGTGGTGGTAAACGAGATACTGCTGTTGCTTGAACAGGAAGGCTACGCAGTGACCGCCTATGCAGATGACATTGCTATTGCCGCCACAGGGAAATTTCCCAGCACTCTATGCGACCTTATACAGTGTGCATTACATACAGTAGAGACATGGGCGCAGTACTGTGGATTTGGGGTGAACCCTAAGAAGACCGACCTAGTACTGTTTACAAACAAATATAAAATTCCGCCCCTCAACCCACCGAGGCTGGGTGGAACCTATCTAATAATCAAAGAGCAGGCCAAATATCTAGGCCTAGTCATTGACAAGAGGCTGAATTGGAAACCCAACATTCTTGACTGCGTCAAGAAAACAACTGTTGCCCTCTACAGCAGCAAAAAGTGGTGGGCAGGAGGTGGGGTCTCCAACCAAGCATTATGCACTGGCTCTACACGGCGGTCATAAGGCCCATCCTCCTGTATGGCGTCGTAGTCTGGTGGACTGCTCTGGACAAGTCATTCAATCGAAACCTTCTGTGGAAAGTACAAAGATCGGCCAGTTTATACGTAAGCGGAGCGATCAGATCAACCGCCACGGAGGCCCTAAACATTCTGTTACACCTTTCACCATTGAACCTTTTCAGCAAACAAATTGCTGCCTGCACGGCCCTGAGGATGAGGAACATAATAAAATGGCCCACATCACAAAAAGGCCACACAACCATTCTAAAACACTTCAAAGTGCCCATAGACACACACTATATCATCCCGCAGAACGTATTCACTAGCAACTTCGAAGTTGTCTTTCCATCCAGGGAGGAATTGGTCATACCAAATGATTCGATCTCCCTCTATACCGACGGCTCTAAGATGGAGTCGGGTGTAGGCAGTGGAGTCTTCTCCAAGGAGCTTAACCTCAGCCTATCCTTTAGATTTTCAAATTACTGCAGTGTGTATCAGGCAGAGATAACAGCGACAACGGAGACTCTTGCATGGCTCAGGATCAATGTAATATCCGCCAAGGATATTATCATTTGCACGGACAGCCAATCTGCGATAAAGTCCCTGGCAGCGGTAACCCACAAATCGAATCGCAGGAGGATCTATCTCGGCGCGCCCTTCTATGATAATCTAAGTGAGCTAGCAGACCAAAAAATGGCTCTACTCCATCGCTTCATCAGAGGTTGGTTCTCTGGTAGCGGATCTGGTGTCGATCCATGGCCTACGTGTGGCTTATGCCAACCACGTTAACCTAACATAACCCAAAGAGATATACATACATATGTACAAATGTAGTTTCTAGGTATTGTGGGTAAGCAGTATATGTATATGGGTTGCGGCTGGCTCCTTACAATGGTGTTTATTTTCTCGAGCTTATCCAGATTTCGGCCAAATTATGCTCATATATATGTATATGTACATTACTCGTCAGCGGCGACCTTGAACACCTTACTTTACTTATCATCTCAGAAGATCTTTTGTTTGCTGATTATAAAGGCAAAGTAATTAAACTGTAAGCTTGTTTGGGTACCAGAAAAAGAGAGAGCAAGAGAATCTGCAAGATTAATGAACTCTTTAGACTTGGTTTAACTAATTATAGCCCTTGCTCCACAAGATCAGCCACTTTTAAATATGAATTTCATTACTAATGCTGACATTGGCCTGTAAGGTGTCCCATCTACTGGATGTAGAAGCAATTATATCAACAACTTAAGCAAAGAAGTTTGTGTTTGTTTTTTAACCACTCTTGATTAACGAGTGTGTTGTGAAGAGGAGAGAGAGAGCGAGCAAACAGAGCAAAGAAGTTGATCGCGTTTAACGTGGCAAACGCTAGCTTCGATCTCTGTTCCTGCTCATCCCAAGTTGACACATAGCCTCCGCGTGACCTCCCCCGGAGAGCTGCTCTGCCATCCGTCAGGTAGTGAACCAAAGTTTGCAGCGGCCCTATCCCTTGTTCCTGGGGAAAGAGGAACCTAGCCCTGCAGGTTGGGGGTTGCTCTTATGGGTAACATCCCGGTCACGGAAAAAATTAATTGTTACGAAACAACCACAAGTCTCGGATGCAGGCGGATATAAAGGTGACGGCCCTTGCACACGACTAAATGACTTGAGAGTCTGCACCTGCAGGCGATCAATCGGAGCAAACCCTCAGCTGCTATAAAGCCGTTATAACCGCACTTCAAGAAGTGCGATGGGATGGACCAGGCAAAAAACGGATGAAAAACTGCCACATCTACTACGGAAACTGCTACAGGGAGACCAAACAGCGCCTATTCGGGTACGGATTCGTTATTCGAGGAGGACTCCGACAAAAAGTCTTAAGCTTCCGAGATATAAGCGAACGCCTCATAACAATCCGCATCAAAGCTAAGTTTGAAAGCATTAGCTTAATATGCGCTCACGCCCCAACGGAAGAAAAGGACGATCGACTCAAAGAAGAATTCTACGATCTCCTAGAGAGAACACATGCCCAATGCCCCAGCTACGTCACAAAAATAGTCCTAGGAGATTTTAATGCAAAACTGGGCAAAGAGGACATATTTTAGTCTATCGTAGAAAAGCATAGCCTCCATGTCACCACATCCGACAACGAACTTAGGCTAACCGATTTCCTAGCGGGGCGTAACCTCCTTGTAGCAAGCATGCGATTCCCCCATCTCAACATCCACAAGGGTACCCGGCGGTCTTTTGATCAATAGATCACCAGCCAGATTGATCACATTGCGATCGACGCCAGTTTCTCCTCCTGTATTCTCGACGTACGAAACTTCCGAGAGGGCAAACATCGACTCGGACCACTACCGTGTTGTAGCCAAGGTACGAATGAGGATATCAAAAATGCGTAGGAGTTGAGTAGGACTACGTAAGTTTGACGTCGGAAAGCTACAATCGCAAGAGACTGTCAGAATCTTTGCCGATCATGTCTCCTCCAAGCTCTCTCAAAATCCGCCCATAGCAGCACAAACAATAGAGCAGGAATGGGCGCATTGCCAGAGCGCCGTCAGAGACGCTGCCTCAGAGGTGCTGGATCTCAAACCGCTACCACCTAGAAACCCCTGGTTCGATGAACAATGCGAACAAGCCCGTGCAGCAAAACAAGAGGCATATAAAGCAATGCTGCAACGACGGACGAGAGCTGCTCGCGAAAGCTATGAGCAGAAGAGAAGAGAAGAACACACGCTTTTCAGAAGAAAATAGGGAGAGCACGGAAAGCGTGAAATCGAGATCCTTCCGCGGCCTGCAGGAATGAAAATGGAGAACTGGTAGTGAGTCGCAGTCGATGCTGATGCAGACGGCCTGCTGAGCTTCGTCAGGCGGCTGAGCTGGTAAGGTGCATGCACCATCTCATTTGCCAGGTATGGTCGGAGGAAACCATGTCAGACGAATGGAATCTCAGCATCGTTTGCCCGGTCCATAAGAAAGGAGACCCCTATAGCTGCGCCAACTATAGGGGAATAAGTCTCCTTAACATCGCATATAAGATCTTGTGTGAACGCCTAAAACCGTTTGTGGATAACCAGCTTATCAGCTTTTTTTTTTTTGTTTTTTTTTTTTTTTTGAGACACGCGCAGGTTCAAGAGTTTTTATATTCTCTTATGATGTGTTTTAGACACACAACCTGAACGGTGTGCAGTGGTTTGGGGCGTTGATGTTCGTTCACTAGTCTCAGGGGTGGTTGTCCTCGATAGGACGAGAGCCGACCGAATTCCGCGTTGGTTACAGTCCGTAGTAATTCGTTCGAGCACTTTAGTATTGCATCCGGAGAGGATGAACTTCAGTGGACCATATACTGTGAGTGTTATGTCTGCAGCAGTACGTCTGGTCACTTTCCATTCACAACTGCGTTGCATACTTTACTTAGGAATTACTTTTTCTTGGCTACGAAGCGAATTTAAACTATAGACCTTCCGCTCGGCGGTCAATGATGTTAACCATTGCACCAGTTTCAAGCCAGGTAAATCCATAATAGACCAAATATTTACGCTAAGGCAGATCTTGGAGAAGACCCAGGAATACCAAATCGACACTCATCACCTCTTCGTCGATTTCAAGGCTGCATATGACAGTGTGTATAGAGATGAGCTATACAAAGCCATGTCTCATTTTAAAATCCCTGCCAAACTCGTCCGACTGTGTAGGATGACAATGTAGTCTGACTCCGATCCCCATGTGATCAATCTGGTTGACGGGTGATTGATCAGGGGATCTAATAAATATAATTAAGCTCTGTTCGTGTTATAGGATGGTTCTTGAAAATTGAACATTTGAATTCCGTCGCATGAGGCTTTGTGCATAAGGATAACCCTTATTTTGTTACTAAAAATGCAACAATTTTGACTACTACTGTCATTAAAACGCAACCACTATCGTTTCAAATCTTATTAAAAGTGAAGAAGGTGGATTGCATATTGGTTTTGTGTCTTATTTCATATCTCGTTCTTTGTTATACGTCGTGGTCTATATTAAAACTGTATATATGTATGTTGGTGTTACAGTCTATTAAGGACCAAAGCCGAACTTCTCTCAATCACCCATGTTGTGTGTGATTTTATTTTCCCATAGGTGAAAGAGACCTTCATTTTATTGTCGATTCCGAACGGCGAATTTCGAGAATCTTTTCATGACAATTATACTCGGCGTCAGAGGGCAACACACTACTCAATACGCTGCGGCACTCTCTTATATTATAGCTGCATAAATGTAAATTTGCTTGTTCAAGTTTTTCAATTACTTATATAAATTTAATCATAATTTAATGAATAAGCCATATCAGTTTCATAGGTTCATAGTACAAATCCATAATCAGTTGTTTTGCCCCTCATTGTCTGACGCATTCCTTTCTTATAATACAAGACAGATCTTCGATTGATAAGACCTGGGATCCAAAGCCCTCTCACATCAACAATTAATACTTATAAGTAAATAGTACAAGTACGTCAATCTATCGGAAAAGGTCAGTGAATCTACAGACCTTACACTGATAAGATTAAATTATATTGGGCACGAAAAACACAATCAGCACCAAGTCCCACCTGTAAAATTGCCTTGCCGCCTAAAAGAAAATAAACACACCAAGGAGAACGAAATTTTGAGGCCGATAAGCACACAGCTCTGCTTTGTTTCCCTTTGTGTGGTTTGTTATTTTCTCGCTGCTCTGATAAGGGCTTTAGCATACGATAAGAGCATTGTTATGTAAACAAGACCTGCTATATGCCATATGTGAACCGAACGTCTGATAACAAGGAACTTTTTATAAATCGAATCTCGGCACATTTCACGATCGTTTTCCAAACGGGTGGTTTTAGTATTTGTTGATTATTTGAAGTTGTCTGTCTGTTTTTTATTTGAAATGAGTAGTATATTGAAAATCGGATTCTTGGGCGGCGGTAAGATTGCTCAAGCCATCGCCAAAGGCATCATTGCAGCTGGTGGGTAACACATTTTTTCCTTTTATGCAACTTGATAGTGGTATTGAACAAAAGATATAATTTCAAAAGAGACAGTATAAAATGTGTATGGAACTAAATAACCCCATGGATAGCTGATGAATTTATGCAAAGGCATGAGTATTTTGTAAAGCGTTAAAAAACTAAATAAAACAGAAACAGTGAAGCAAAAGTAAAATGGCTCAAGTGTAGAATATGAAGAGATTAATTTCGCTTATTGAAATTAGTAAAGTAATATCTTTTCGCGTGGACTATTTTCATTATTAGCATCGACTTCTATTGAAGCTGTGCAATTCGCTTAATATATTAATCTAAGTTCAAGTGAGGGCGCCGTGGTTAGTGTGTTGGACTCTGACGCACGATGAGCGAGATCGGATCCCGATAACACCAAAGCCATCGAATGTTTATTTCGCGGCGTCCCTCCTCGGCGGGGTACTGGCAAAACACCTCGTAGTAAACTTGCCATGAAAAAGCTTCTCGACTCACGTCTTTGGAATAGGTTAAGTTAGGTTATGTTGACGTGGTAGGCATAAGCCACACTTAGGCCGAAGCTGGCCCATTGTGATACCACCTGGATCAGGTTACCCTGATCCGCTACCTGGGAACCAACCGGTGCTTCTAATAAAGCGGTTGAGTTGAGCTATTTTTTGGTTTGCTAGCTCACTTCGATTGTCGAAGAAGGGCGCGCCGAGGTAAATCCTTTTGCGATTCGCAAAAGAGGGACATTAGCAGAGGAGGTGGTGTATTGATTCCTCCTCCTCCTCTTCCATGCAGCCGCGACAGAAGTCATTGTAGAGAAGCCCCAGTCTGGCGGCGTGTTTTCCAATGGTGCAGTGACCTGACACCCACTAAAGTACTTAAGGTTGCCCTTTTGGTTGCCACCAGGTCCCTGGGTCGTCCTATGTTTAACTTAGGTCACAATTGTTTTGTGATAAAGCGGATATTGCTCTCATTCCATTGGAGGTTGGTCTCCTCTATGGTTTGAAGCTTTATCATGTGCTTTACCGTACTTATTGGTGTTTCTAGGTACCCGAGAGTAGGTAGGCTAAGTGTGCTTGACCCTAACTTTGCGAGTTCGTCGGCCGCGCAGTTTCCTGAAATATCCGTATGCCCGGGGACCCACAGTAATTTAATGTTGATCTGTTCAGCCATCTCATCTAGAGATAGACGACAGTTAAGAGATGCTTTTGATTTGTGGGTTACCGCTGCCAGGGATTTTATCGCAGATTGGTTATCCGTGCAAATGATAATATCCCTTGTGTATATTACATTGATCCTGAGCCATGCCAGGGCCTCCGTTATCGCTATTATTTCTGCCTGATACACACTACAGTAATTTGAAAGTCTAAATGATAGGTTGAGGTTAAGTTCCTTGGAGAAGACCCCACTGCCTACACCTGAGGCCATCTTAGAGCCACCGGTATAGAGGGAGATCGAGTCCTTTGGTATAACTTTCCCTTCAGCCATTCCTCCTTGGATGGAAAGACAACTTCGAAGTTCCTGGCGAACACATTCTGCGGGGTGATGTAGTCAGTGTCCATGGGTACTTTGAAGTGTTTTAGAATAGTGGTGTGGCCTTTTTGAAGATAAGGGCCATTTTCTTAAGCTCCTCATCCTTAGGGCCGCGCATGCAGGAACTTGCTTGCTGAAAAGGTTTAATGGTGGGAGATGTAGTAGAACATTTAAGGCCTCCGTGGGGGTTGATCTGATCGCTCCGCTTATACATACATATATAAGCTGGCCGATCTTTGTACCTTCCCCAGAAGGTTTCGATGGCCTCCTTTGTCCAGAGCAATCCATCAGACTACGACGCATGCCACATAGGAGGATAGGCCTTATGACTGCTGTATAGAGCCAGTACATAATGCTTGGTTGGAGATCCCACCTCCTGCCCACTTTAAGATATTATGAAAATGCTTCCGGTTTTCCCGGGATGTACATACATCCTTCACTGGTGTTCCGACAAAATTTCCTAATCAATGGACTATTAGTTACAGTAGGTCTTTGTCGCATGAATACATACATTAGTATCGAACAAAGAGCCGACAATAAGCTCTGTTTTAAGATTAATAAGCATTTTAATCGAACGCTCAAGGTAATAAAACAACCTTATAGAAATTGATGAGTGTTTATTCCATAGCAGTGGTATACGCGATTTAAAGATGGTCATAAAGGTACAAATGATTACTAGTATGTTGGCCAATTGAAAAAATTTAAGAATTTCTCTTAACAGTCTGTGAAACTGCTTGTATTCTATCGATTTCTTAACTGACTCACTGTATACACTCATGCATTTGCATTAATATATTTTACAGAAAATAAATATTTAGATTGCAATCAAGCTATTGCCTGTACCCGAACACGTATTACACAACGCAAATAGCACCTTATATAAGTTATTTACTTAATAAGTTTACCTACCTCAGTTTTAATTTGCATCGAAAATGTAGTGGACGTTCCGGTGATAGGCGATATTTACATATTTTCCCAATGTACATTATTATGCAGTCATGCGTTGATACTTAAACTCCATTGACGTAAGTCAACAGCAGTGGCACGGACATCAGAACTCGGTGAATTTTGATATTTGATAGTACTCTGATTCACACATAGCATATATTTCTATAGGGAATACCACCCCAAACTACGATATGAGTACTGATCTGAAAGTTCAAAACTCATACAATGAGTAGTCAGTGCAAAAGTTATTATTTAAATATTTGTCTTTGTGCACAGACACTGCATTTGATAGGTTAGGTTAGGTTAGTTGGGTGCCCTGTTGACATGAATCAAGGCTCACTTAGGCTACGGGGAGTCCATTGTGCCCGTTTTGGAAAACTAACCCGAGGGGGACCCAGATTCAATTAAGAATCTTAGCAGTTTGTTCAGATTAATGTCTCTTATCTCCTCTAAACCCGAGAAGAAGTAGTTCCCGAGGATCGTAAATCTTTTTCGGGCCAGTGCAGGGCATTCACACAGTAGGTGACGAATGGATTCTATTTCCTCTTCGTACCTACGCTTCTGCAGAAATCGTTGTAGGGCTGGCCTAGTCCAGCTGCATGATATGATATCATGCAGTGCCCAGTGAGGGCGCCGACTACCAGTCGTATATTCCCTCTACCAAGATTTAGCAGACTTTTCGTCCTTTTTTTAGGGTTCCGTGCGTCCGAAAAAAAAAGAAACGGAACCCTTATAGGATCACTCGTGTTTCCGTCTGTCCGTCACTCACAGTCAATTATCTCCGAATCTACTGGACCGATTAAGTTGAAATTTGGTACACATATCAATTTCTGTGACCCAAAGGCAGAGGTGTGACGTGAATAGATAAAATCTGTAAATGGGAGGTCATTTTTGGGGGGAAGGTGGAAAACTAATAAAAAAACTGCATCGTGTGTGAAATGGAAGGTCTTATTGATACGATCTTAAATGTATTTTTTTTTTTGTAATTTTAGAATAAATAGTTTCCAAGTTATTCAAGAAAATAGGCGAAAACTGACCACCCCCCCCCCCCCCCCCCCCCCCCCCCCCCCCCCCCCCCCCCCCTCATTCGTCAAACTACTTAACCTAAAATTTTGAAAAAAATACAGAAATTAGTTGTCTACTTATAGATTACAGGAAAACCTATAGGTAAGGAGTCCATGATATTAAATGAACATGGTAAATCACTCAATATTGTGCTGCCAACTTACATTTGCAGGTGGAAATGTAAGTTAACTCCAATGTTAAGTTTTGTTGAATCGGTTTGTATGTATGTTGGCGTTACAGTCCATGAAGAACCTGAGCCGAGCTTCTCTCAATCACCCATGTTGTGTGTGATTTCATTTTCCCATAGGTGAAAGGGACCTACAGTTTATTGCCGGTTCCGAACGGCGAATTTCGAGAAGCTTTCATGACAATTATACTACAGAGGGTTTTGTCAGAACCCTGCTGAGGAGAAACACCGTGAAAAACACGTTCGATGGCATGGCTGTGTCGGGATTCGATTCCGTGTCATCGGCGCCAGAGGCCAACACACTACCCACTGCCATACGGTGCTCTCGACCAATATTTTAGGAGATATTAATTTTTCAATGTATGCCGCCCGCGGCATAAAAAATAAAAATAAAAATTCTTAGTAAGGCGTAGGCCCTTACTACGGGAATTGTGAGTCATGCTTGTGAGACGTCCACGTTGCTCTTCTTGAGACCAATTTGTGCGCTAGTGTCTTGTTATAGATAATGGCACGGAACCCTTTGTGCGCGAGTCCGAATCGCACTTGCCCGGTTTTTTTTTTGTTATAGACAGGCCATGTTAGCCTTGCCGTAGCGCATGTGTCTAATTGACACAATCGCTTGTTGGCCTTTCCTAGTAGTTCCACCCCTAATTCTCTGGATAGTATGCTGAGTGGCGTTCTAGCCTCATTTGTGATCTGCGACGTGTATATCTGCACCTGATCTCAGTCTGGCTAGTTCGTCCGCCTTCTTATTTCCGGAAATATTCACATGCCCTCGTACCCAGCAGATGCTTACCTCATTGACACCCGACATTTCTTTTAGTTTCTTTTACAGATTTTTACGAGTTTGGATCTTATCCACGTTGCTTGCAGAGCCTTAATGGCTGCCTGACTGTCAACATAGATTTTGACTCTCTTACCTGAGAAATTCTCCCTAAGAATCAGATCCGCATCTTTTTTGATTGCAAAGATCTCAGCCTGGAAGACGCTACAGCCATCATCAAGTCTATAGGAGTGACATGCTTCCTGAGGTTCGAAGTAGACTCCGGCTCCTGTACCGGTATCCGTTTTGGATCCGTCGGTATAGATTGCCAGTTCCTCTTCCGTGTTTACGATGCCACTGGCCCATTCCTCCCTGGAAGGAATCCTAATAGAGAATCTCCTTTCACAGCAAGAAAGTGGGGGTGGTAAAGTCCGTTTCGGTTGCGGACATTAGGGTAGCCCATCGATCCAGGATTGATGCGTGGCCATGAGAACATATTTTCCAAAGACTGGATTTTTGCATCCTGAGCGCAGCTCTTGCTGCAATGCTTTCACCGTATATGTCTAGTGGTGGAAGGTTCAGCATCGCTTCAAGGGCCGCCGTTGGTGTGGATTTCATAGATCCGGTCACCGCCAGACAGCCAGCCCTCTGAATCCTTGTAAGACTTTGAAGGTTGCATTTCTTCTCAAGTGCTTTCCACCACCGCGGTGTACAGCCAGTATACCACCTTTGGTTTAAAGCCCCATGTCTGCTACTCTGCACGAATATAGTGCCACGCAAGCTTTTTTGGTTCTTTCATTTATGTTGTCCTTTCAGCTAAGCTTGGATCTAGGATTATGCCAAGACACCTAGCGGTTTTCTTCGGAATCGGGTCGATACATTTATACGTGGATATGTATACCTTGGTATTGATCTCTTTTTTTTTTTTTGTGTAGAGAACTATCTCAGTTTGATAGGTTACTTACTTACTTATAAGGCTAGCAATCCATAGAGAATATGAGTCTGAACTATAGCTGCCTTCCATTCTTGACGTCCCGGGCATGCTGCTTTCAATTATCAAAAACCAAGTTGTAGTACATGCGCGATTACTTAGTCTTTATACCAGAGGTTCGGTCTTTCTCTCCTCCTCGTTCCAGGAGGCTTGGAGTCGAAGATCCTCTTAGCTGGAGGATTTATGTTCAGGGAATCGATGTGGCCGGGCCAATGTAGTCGATGGATTTTTGCCTTCCGTTCCATATCCCCATCTTTGTATAGCTCGAAGAGTTTGCGGTCACGTCCTGACAGACAAAGCAAAATTACCGGCGCAGATTTTTTTTTTTTTTTGACGGAGTCAAAGATGACTCTGATGTAGTTGAATATCTTTGAACGCGTCGTATGAAAACACCCTACACAACATCACGTCCGAATATGCATTCAGGCTAATAGACTTCGTGGCGGGGTGTAATTTCCTGGTCGCCAGCATATCAATATCCATAAGGGGAACTGGCGGTCTTCTAATCAATTCTAATGGCGAACACTGCGGAGTCGAGTAGGACCATCAAAATTTGATGTCCTACTCTCTCAAGAGCCGATGCAAACTACACAAATCATAGAACAGCAATGTAGACGTTGTCAAAGTGCCAATAAAGCTGTCTGGCGCAGAGAGCCTGCCTGCTAAGCTGTTTAAAGCAGCTGGGGACGGGTTGGTTGGGAGCATGCACCAGCTCATCTGTAAGATGAGTAAGATGATCAGCTCCGTCGTTCTACTTATGGTCCAAATTTCGGCACCGTACAGTAAGACCAGTATAAGCATTTTGTAAAGCATGACTTTGGTTCTTCGAGTGAGGAGTTTTGACCCAAGCTGTTTAGACAAACCGAAGTAGTAGTGGCTGTCAAGGGCGGTACTACGCCAAATCTTCACTGTGTCGTTTGTGGTGCTTACGTTTGCCCCAAGGTAGACAAACTCCTTAACCACCTCGAAATGATAGCTGTCAATCGTTATATTTTTTGAGGGCGCCTTGGCGCAGTGATTAACGTGTCTTACTCTGACTCACGATGAGCGAGTTCGGATCCCGATAACACCAACGCCATCGAATGTTTATTTCGTGGCGTCCCACGTCGGCGGGGTACTGGCAAAACTCTCCGTAGTATACTTGCTTTGAAAAAGCTCCTCTACTCACCCCGTTCGGAATCGGCATTCAACTGTAGGTCCCCTTCACCTGTGTCAAAAACAAATCACACACCAAATGTTTGATTGAGAGAAGCTTGGCTCTAGTCCTTCACCACCAAAGAAGGAGTCGTTACATTTTGTCCCAGGTGGTGAGCGACGGACCGGCTTTTGCTTGACAGCATGTACTTTGTCTTATCCTCGTTAACTTTAAGACCAGCATGTTTCGCCTGTTCTTCAATCGCCGTGAAAGATTCTACAACGTCGCGCTGAGACCGCGCGATGATGTCAATATCATCCGCGTATCCTAACAACTGCATAGACTTGTAAAAGATAGTGCTTCCTTGTTGACGTCTGCCCGTCACACTATCTGCCCCATCACCGAATTGAAGAAGTCATGTTTCAAACAGTGCCCGGTGCACGCATAGCGTGGCGTGACACAGCTGGATCAGTCTATAGTCGATTTGCCGGGCCGGGAGTCGCACTGGTAGCTGCCGATTAGTGCGGTGCAAAAGGGCTTTAAACGTTCACACAGTACGCTGGACAATATCTTGAATGCGACATTGAGCAGGGATATTCTTTTATAGTTTTGCAAGAGGTAGGATCGCCTTTTTTGTAGATGGGGCAAGTAGAGCTGATATTCCAGTCGTCGGGCATGCTTTCTTCTTCCCAAATTCTACAGATAGTCGGGTGCAAGCTCCCTATCAGAACATCGCCTCCAGCCTGTGGCCTTGTTGTCCTTCAGCTTTAGAATAGCTATGCCCACTTCTTCGATGGTGGGTGGGAGAACTACTTCAGCGGCCGGAGCTGGGATTTTCTCAGTCCCTACCATTCTCTCTTGATCATGCTTTTTTGACAAGATTACCCTTGAAATCTCTAAGAGCCTGAGTGTCTTTGTTGAAGCCTCCTGCAAGGCTTTTAGCTCTCTTAGCTCTCCCTAGACTCCTCCATATCTTTGAACTGGAAGGCCGCAAAGATTACTTTCTTTAGTAGAATTTGAAAGGTTATCGTAGGCATATTTCCGTCTAGCCAGTATACGAGTACCTACTTACAGCCGCTTGGTTTAATTTATACTTGTACTTATTCCTATTGTGGTCCTGTCTCTCTAAATCCATTAACTCGTTTTGGACCTTTACTTTTTCTAATCATTGCGTTTCATTCAGAACATTTTGTTTCACTTCTTCATTACGTGCATCAAAGGGGGTATACGATATTTGAGCCTGTTGATACTGGCTGCACATTGAACGAAAAGTCCCTTGTTTGGAAAGTTGAATAAGTTATTGACGTCGTAACGTCGTTGTACTCATGTGTTTCCTTTCCGGATTAACCCTATTAAGCAGTATTACGTTGAGAGCCAATACAGCCTCTAGAAGAATTACACCTTATTTTGTAATCCGAATGCTGCTCAAATCAGTGGCCCTTGCGTTGGGGTCTCCTGTCATAATTAATGAGGTCCAACTACTAACATGCTCGACGACCCTATCTAATATTCATATGTATGTACTGTCACCATATGAGGGCAAAAATGTTCAGCCTGACAATGATAGACTGCGGATTTCAGTTAATAAATGATTTTATGTTTCATACATAACCTTCCTCCTCGGCGGGGTAATGTCCAAACCCGTAGTATACTTGGCATAAAAAAGCTTCCCAACTCACGCCGTTTGGAATCGGCATTAAACTGTAAGTCCCTTTCACCTGTTTATGGGTGATTGAGAGAAGCTTGGCTCTGGCCCTTGATGGGCTGTAACGCCCATGAATTTCTTTCCTGCCTCTGATGTGTTGGGTTTCACGCCACCGTCAGCGCTTTAAAGCCAGAGCGGAAGCCTGTAGGGATGAAGACGAACAACTAGTAGTGGAGTCATAGTCGATACTGAAACAGTCTGTAGACTGCTTAACGGCTATGAAAAATCTAATACCGCTGTCAGGCAGAATGATGCATTCGCAACGGACGAAGACGCAAGAGAATTTCGTTCATCTGATCTAGATGAAATTAAGCTGATAATTTCGAAGCTTAAGACTAATAAAGCCGCGGGCGCAGACGACCTCTCTGCCGACGAATGGAATCTTAGCTTCGTTTGCCCAGTCCACAAGAAATGAGACCTCTATAACTTGGCCAACTACCGGGGAATAGGTCTCCTAAACATCGCATACGAGTTCTTCTCTGCCGTACTGTGTGAACGCCTGAAACCCTTTGTGGATAATCTGATAGGTTCGTATCAGTGTGGTTTCAGGCCAGGTAAATCCACAAAAGAGCACGTATTCATACTGCGGCAGAGCTTGGAGAAGACACAAGAATACCAAATCGACACCTATCACCATTTCATCCATTTCAAAGGTACATGGTGACGCACTGCAATGTAATTTCTTCAACATCGTGCTTGAAACGATCATACGAGACTCACTGGCCAATACAAGAGGTACGATATATTTCAAGTCTGCGCAACTGCTTGCGTACGCGG
Organism: Eumerus sabulonum; assembly: GCA_951905685.1. Classification (NCBI taxonomy): domain Eukaryota; kingdom Metazoa; phylum Arthropoda; class Insecta; order Diptera; family Syrphidae; genus Eumerus; species Eumerus sabulonum. Next base: position 141,728,183 of record OX645060.1, on the reverse strand, counting down.
ATGACATTGACGTAATTGGACCGACACAGCGGGACGTGATGCGTTCGAAAGCATTGAAGCACGAGTGATAGGGTAAATTCCATCCGGACCTGGCGATTTGTAGAGCATGAAACTTTTTAACGCCCATATAATTTTCTCTCTGGAGATGATATGATCGTACTTTCCCTCTATCGCGGTGGAGAAGTGGGTTTCTTGCGAATGCACTGAGTCTTACGTTTCATAGCAGCCTGGAAATGCGTGTTAAGGAGAAGATTTGGAGTTTCTTCCTCCGACGTTGTTCAAACTCCGTTTGCTGTAAGGCAGCTCGGGAATCGTGGATCTTTCGAAAGTATGTGGGCGTCTGAAATTTTCTCCATATTGTTACAGAAAGTTTCCATCATAGCCTTTGTTCTTTCCTCAGAGTTTTCTTGTACACTCTGAGTGTATCTTTGTATAGGCTCCAGTCCCTGTCGTTTCTCGTACTCTTTGCTTTATTGAAGAGTTTTCGACAGTTCTTGCGGAGCTTGTTTGGATCCACATTCCACCAAGATGGGTAAGAATTTTATCTTGACCCGTGCAGCTGTTGACCCGTGCGTTGCCCAAAGTAGTTGTTATGATATCGACCATATTGTCTATATCCAACGTGGACCGCGGGGTATTAGGGGTCCTGTTTACTATAGAATTGCCAACGAAGGCTCTGTAGCACTCCCAATCAATTCTTCTTGGGTGGCAAGATGAGTCAATTGGGGTTGGGACCGTGAAAGCTAGGTTGAAGACCATGTATCGATGATCTGAGGAGGAGAGTTCCTCAGAAACCTTCCATTCTCTTATTCTATTAGCGAGAGATTCGATTCTTAATAATTAATGTGAGATTATGAGCCTTGTTAACCACCTTAGGATACCTACAACCCCCGACAAAAAACCCGTGGTATGATGCCGAGTGTGAGCAGAAAAAGGCAGCAACCGACGAGGCGTACCAAAATGCACTGCAGAGGAAAACCAGCGCAAGAAGAGTACCGAGCCAGTAGAAGGGAGGAAAAGAAACTACTGCGACAAAAGAAAAGAATCTTCGCAGCCTCCCAGCTCAAGAAAGCCAAAGGCCTTGCAGGAGGCTTCAAAAAGGGCACCCAGGCTCTTCGAAACTGCGAGGGTAATCTTGTCACCGACCCGCAGGGAATACTTACTTATCAGGCCTGCGATCCATGTAGGATCTGAGCCTGAGCTTTAGCTGCCTTCCATCCTTGACGGTCCCGGGCACGCTGCTTCCAGTTGTCAAGACCAAGATGTCCTACATCCGCGATTAATTGGTCTTTATACCGGAGGTTCGGTCTTCCTCTTCTTCTCGAACCAGGAGGCTCGGAGTCGAAGACCCTCTTAGCTGGAGCGTTGATGTCCATGCGCTCGATGTGGCCGAGCCAGTGTAGTCGACGGATCCTTGCCTTCCGGACTGCATCCACATCTTGGTACAGCTCGTAGAGTTCGCGGTTGTGTCTTCTTCTCCATTAACTTTCCTCACAGACAGGACCAAATATCCGGCGCAGAATTTTTCTTTCGAAAGAACTCAAAATCAGCTCCGCTGTCCTGCTTATCGTCCAGCTTTCGGCTCCGTACAGCAAGACTGGCAGAATGAGCGTTTTGTAAAGCATGACTTTGGTCTTTCGAGTGAGGAGTTTTGACCCCAGTTGTTTGGACAAGCCGAAGTAGCAGCGGTTGCCAAGGGCGATTCTACGCCGGATCTCCACTGTGGTGTCATTTGTGGAATTTACGTTTGCCCCGAGGTAGACAAACTCCTTAACTACCTCGAAATTGTAGCTGTCAATTGTTATGTTTTGTCCCAGGTGGTGAGCGACGGATTGGTTTTTGCTTGACAGCATGTATTTCGTTTTGTCCTCATTGATCTTAAGACCAATTCGTTTCGCCTGTTCTTCAATCGCCGTGAATGCTTCCACAATGCCACGGCGAGAACACGCGATGATGTCGATATCATCCGCGTATCCTAGCAGCTGGATGGACTTGTAAAAGATAGTGCCTTCCCTGTTGACGCCTGCCCGTCGCACTATCTGCTCCAGCACCAGGTTGAAGAAGTCACATGACAGCGCATCTCCTTGCCGAAATCCGGTGCATGTTTCGAATGGTTCCGAGGTCCTAGAACCGAGTTGCACGGTGCATCGCGTGTTTTTTAGCGTGGCGCGACACAACTGGATCAGTTTTACCGGGATCCCGAATTCGGCCATCGCCCCAAACAGTTCTTCACCATGAATGCTGTCGTATGCGGCTTTGAAATCGATGAAAAGATGGTGTGTATCGATTCCAAACTCGTTGGTCTTTTCCAGGATTTGTCGAAGTGTGAAAATTTGGTCTATAGTTGATTTGCCGGGCCGGAAGCCGCACTGGTAGCTGCCGATTAGTGCGGTGCAAAATGGTTTTAGACGTTCACACAATATGCTGGACAGGATCTTGTATGCGACATTGAGCAGGGATATACCTCTATAGTTCTTGCAAGAGGAAGGATCGCCTTTTTTGTGGATGGGGCATGCTCCCTACCAGAACATCGCCGCCAGCCTTCAAGAGCTCTGATGGCAAGCCATCTGAGCCTGCGGCCTTGCTGTTCTTCAGCTTCTGAATAGCTGTGCCGACTTCTTCTATGCTGGGTGGGAGGACTACTTCAGCGGCTGGAGTTGGGATTTCCTCGGTCCCTACCACTCTCTCTTGGTCATGCTCGTTAAGCAGCTGCTGGAAGTGCTGCTTAAATACATCCACTATTCCCTGCGGGTCGGTGACAAGATTACCCTCGCAGTTTCGAAGAGCCAGGGTGCCCTTTTTGAAGCCTCCTGCAAGGCCTTTGGCTTTCTTGTAAAAGGCTCGTATTTTATGTTTATCCCTAGACTCCTCGATATCCTTGAGCTGGGAGGCTGCGAAGATTCTTTTCTTTTGTCGCAGTAGTTTCTTCTCCTCCCTTCTTCTGGCTCGGTACTCTTCTCGCGCTGCCCTGGTTTTCCTCTGCAGCGCATTTTGGTACGCCTCGTCGGTTGCTGCCTTTTTCTGCTCACACTCGCCATCATACCACGGGTTTCTTGTCGGGGGTGGTAGGTATCCTAATGTGGTTTCGGCTACTTCCTGAATGGCTGAGCGGCAATGCAGCCACATATTATTGGCATTTGTGCTCGACGTAGGCATACCGTAGAGTCTTTCGCTCAGCTGCTCCCTGTAGACTCTGGCAACCTCCGGTGTGCTCAGGCGCCCAATGTCGAACCTCCTCCTGATGGGCTGGTGCAGCTTTCTGACATTGGACAGTCGAGCTCTGAATCTTGCTGCTACGAGGAAGTGGTCAGAGTCGACATTCGCCCCTCTGAATGTTCGCACATCCAGGATGTTTGACGCGTGCCTTGCGTCAATGAGCACATGGTCGATTTGGTTGGCGGTTCGACCGTCCGGAGATCGCCAGGTTGCTGTGTGGATTCGCTTGCGAGGGAATCTTGTGCTACTTATCACCGCATTACGAGCTGTCGCAAAGTCCGTGATTCGGAAGCCGTTATCTGTTGTTGTATCGTGGAGGCTGTGCTTTCCGATCACTCCGCCAAGGGTGTTTTCCTTTCCGATTTTGGCGTTGAAGTCCCCGAGCACGATTTTTACATCGTACTCCGGACAACCTCCGTAGGCGTTGTCCAGGAGGTCATAGAAGTCCTCCTTGATAGGGTCTTCAGCCTCGTCGGTAGGGGCGTGTGCACATATAAGGCTGATGTTATAAAATCTGCCTCTGATGCGGATCACAGCCAGGCGATCACTTATAGGTTTAAAGTCGATGACCTTCGACCTTAACCGCTTTCCCACGACAAATCCGCATGACAGTAAGTGCAACCTTTTGTGACAGCTAGTAAAATGAAATAAACAAAAATACAACAAAGCAATATGTATAACACAACTTTATTCGTTGACGGTCGATACAGGAAAGCAATAATCTTAACACTAAACTACCTTAATACTAGATCTAAAAAACCGCTGGACATAACGGGATCAGAGAAAGAGAAAATAAAAAGAAATACAATCGGATGATCGTCGAGTAACGGCATAGCATAGATGGCTTGGGTGATGCGTGGGAGAGAACAGCGCACACAAGATGATGGTTGTTTACAGCAAGGTGGCTTGGGTTGCAGATCGTATACGGTCTGTACAATGGCTAAATGCATGATACATATATGTACATATATGCATGTAACTCCTCCCGCCGCAGTATGATCCATAAGGTGACCATGCTGATAAATGCCGTTTGTTATTTAATTTTCAAATTAAATTCTGTGTCGTATACGTAACATTTCTCCCTCTTTCCCCGCAATAGAAATAATCGTACAGTATATTTAACACAAATCTTTTCGTATTTCTTAACTCATTAAAATTAGCATAACAATATAGATTGAGTTCTTAATTCATTAAGTTTACCTATTCTATCTTATTAAGGTTATAATATGTACATACGTTTACATATATACGGAATACTGGATATTATAAATAGAAAATTTTCTCAAATAAGTTTCTTATTCATGAACAATTTGCTTTCATTTCGTTGTCTTATTTTCGCGAGAGTAATTTCTTCCGGTTAGTTTTCTATCGAAATGTACTTTTTCAATTGGATTTTGAAATTTATACCTTCTCCTAACTAACTGCCTATCACGCTTGAAACCATCCTTATCTCTAAAGTATGTAAAGCCACCTTCTTTTACCTCTTTGACAATGTACCTTGGTAAGCGCTTAATATCACGAAAACCTATATTTTTAACTAGTTCCCTGTCATTGTATTCTAAATTACTCGTGTCTATTCGTGATTGGTTTAATTTATTTATTTGCTTTTCCTTGGCTTCTTTGACCCGGCGCCTAAGCTTCTCCCAGTCTGATTCCTTCAGAGTGGAGTGAAGGAGATCATTTGGTTTATATTTTGTAACAGAATGAATAGTATCATTGTATATTTCGACTGCTCTTAAAGCTAATGTTATGTCGTCGGTACCTATGTTGTCTTTGTTTAGCTTTAATAACCTTATGTGTTCATTGAGTGTAGAATGAAAGCGTTCTATAACGGAATTGCCTGTATGAACGTTTGGAGATGTGAAATGGTAAAGAATGTTTTTCTGACCTAAAAAGTTTTTAATATATGCTGTATTGAATTCGTTGTCTGCGGCTATTTTAGCTGGTTTACCTAATATTGCAAATCTATGTTTCAAAATGTCAACTATTGTCATTGAATTCCTGTCAGTAATTTTATAAATTGAGACGTGTTTAGTTAATTTGTCAATTGCAGTTAAGAACATACTGTTTTTATTTAGAAACCATATATCTATGTGTATAATTTCGTTTGGTTTATCAGGGGTTTCGGAAATCATAAATTTGGGTTTAATTGGATTCCTGTCGTACTTACACATATTGCAGAAGATGCAGTTGTTGATGTATTTATGAATCTCTAGTCTAAGGTTAGAATAGTAAAAGGTGTCTTTTAGCTCTAAGAAACTCTCTTCAATACCTCTATGGTTTTTGTCTAAATGAGATTTTTCGATTATTTCCATCAGTTTTTCTTTGCAGGTGATATCTTTAAGAAACTTCATACATCTTAGAATTTTCATTTCAGATGAATTTGAAAAGTATTTTATGATCGTTTTCTGAAATTCGTTAAAGATACTATCTTCTTTGCAGAAGATTCCGACAGTACCTTTAACAGGCAAAAGTTCTTTAAGATATGTTAAAATATAATCCTCATCGTATTTTTTTAGCGTAAAGGTAGATCGTCTCTTCCTTTGGAAGAGGAACATATTGGAATACGAGTTAACCTTTCCGGTTTCGAAGATTAATTGATATTTGTATACATTTAAGGGGGTCTCTGTTATGAAAATGTGGTCGTTTAAATTTTCCTTACCACTATGGATGGTTGCTATGTCAGATCTTATGTCATTATTGGGTAAACAATTTATTTCGTGGCGACTTAAAAAATCCGCCACACAATTCTCTTTTCCTTTGATATATTCAATATCAAAGTCGTACTCGTTCAACCTGATTTTCCAGCGTTGTAGCTTGGAATTGGGTTCTTTCAGGGAGTTAAGCCAGACTAGTGGGCGGTGGTCAGTTTGAATCTTAAATTTGCGGCCAAATAAATATGGTCTAAAATATTTGGTAGCCCATACTATTGACAGAAGTTCTTTTTCCACTGTACTGTAGTGTGTCTCGTGAGAATTTAAAGTTCGAGAAGCAAAGGCAATAGGATGCTTGTTTTGTGAAAGAACTGCCCCTAAAGCTGCATTGCTGGCGTCGGTTGTCAAAACAAATGTCTTAGAGAAGTCTGGATAGGCCAGAACTGGGCAAGTACATATAAGTGCCTTTAACTTGTTAAAGGACTCAATGTATTGCGTGTCGTTAAGATTTATCCTACAGCCCTTTTTAAGGCATCTTGTCATTGGTAAGGCTACTTTAGAGTAGTCTCTAATGAATTTTCGATAAAATCCAGTAATGCCAAGAAAAGATTTTATCCGTTTTGTTGACCTTGGTAATTTTATCTTCTGAATGACGTCGATCTTATTCGGATTGGGTTTAATACCATCTCTTGAAATGATGTGTCCTGGGTATTCAGTTTCATGTTTTAAAAAGTCACACTTATTAATCTGAACCTTAAGGTTAAAATCAAGAAGACGTTTGAGTATTTTACTAAGGGAGTCGATATGCTCTTGTAATGATGTTGAGAAAATTAAAATATCGTCTAAGTAAACCACGCATATTCTATTTAAATAGTCAGATAATACTTCATTCATCATTCTTTGAAATGATGCTGGTGCATTTTTTAAACCGAATGGCATTCGAGTAAATTCATAATGCCCGTTTGCAGTTGAAAATGCAGTTTTGTGCCTGTCTTCTTCGTTTATAGGAATTTGATGGAATCCCTTTGCTAAATCTATAGTTGAAAAGTATTGTGCATTGCCTAATTTAGAAAAAATGTCGTCAATATTGGGAATTGGAAATCTGTCTTCTACTGTAACGTCATTCAATTTTCTATAGTCAACTACGATTCGCCAGTTTTTCTCACCAGAATTGTCGAGTTTCTTTTCAACGACCCAGATTGGTGCATTGTATGGGCTTGTGGACTTAATTATTATACCGGATCTTAGCATTTCGGAAATTTGTCTTTCTACCTCATTTTTATGTGCTTCAGGATATCTGTAAGTTTTTGCATATATTGGAATGTTGTTCTTGGTCGGTATTCTGTGACTATACTTGGAAACACACGTTAAATTGTCGCCTTCTAAGTAAAAGACCTTTTTAAATTTACGGATAGTGGCAGCTAAAAATTGAATTTCCTCTTTGTTAAGCTTGGTCATTTTGAGTCTGTTTACGATCGTATCTATGTCAGGTTCAAAAAAATTTATATCAAAAATGTCTTTGCAAAATGTATGTATGCTTTTTTGTATTGGCTGAGTAGTAGAATGGCTAAAGACCAGCGGTATGCAAGCTTCTTTCGTAGTGAATTGCGAGTTTTTGAAATCAATCTTGGCTTGTAATGGCTTTAATATATTACAGCCTACGATTCCGTCGAAGTCACCAGTTAAATTTGTTTCGAGCATTTCAATAGTCGTCGATGGTCTATTGAATTCTTTAAATAACGGGATAGTTATTTTCGAGTTGACATCGATGTTTGCATTGAAAGACTTAAGTATCAAATGCTTTTCTAGTTCCGTTTTGAAGGATTTATTAAAAAGACCGGTTTGGATTAAAGAAGTACTAGCTCCAGAATCGATAAGGAGCTTGATTGGTTTGGGATGTGTCTTAACAATTATACAGGGAAGTGTTCTGAGGTACCTAATGGAAAATTTTGAAAATGCGAAATGTTAGGATTTTGAGGTGGATTGACTAAAGGAAGGTTTTCGGTTCTAAGTTGGTTGATATCCATCATGTTACTTTGATTAGAAGTTCTTGGTATTATTGGGTTGCGGGAATATTGTCGGGAAAAATTTGATCGACCTGAATTGCCTGCTCTATAGCTATTGTACGAGTTATTGTTCCTAATTTGGTTTTGATAATTTGGATAATTTATTTGGCTGGAATGACCTGGATTTCTTGAGTAATTTGCTTGTACATTTTTCAAAAAATTTGGTTGGTATTGTTTCGAAAGGGAGTTGTAGAAATATCTAGGATTTTCAGACATATTAATCATTCTGTTATAACGTGAATCTACAGAGATATTGTTCGATCCAGAAGGTGCATTTAAAGTATAATACTTGATATTGGCGTTGTTATTAGGATAGAAATGATCGGTGTCTAATAAAATTTCTTTGGCCTCTCTGAGGGTGGATGGGTTTCTAGCCTGAAGGATCAGTTTAGGACTGTTAGGAAGCTTACTTATGAAAAGTTTAAGAATTATATTCTCATTTTGTTCGCTACCTGACCAATTATTTTCAGGACTAAGGTCAGTTTTTATGTTCATCTTCGTTAATTGGCTAAGACAACGATTAAAAAGCTCCTCAACTGAATTTTGGAATCTAAATAGCCTAGTTTGATTTATAATGTTTTCTAAACTTTCACTAATGCTACAGTTAGAAATTAAATTTTTTTTTATTTCTGGCCAATTTGTTGGATTATTATTGTTAATTAAAGCTAAATTTGCCGAATCTTTAATTTTTTGTCTTATGCGTATTTCTAATAGGCCTCTGGATAATTCATTTAATTCGTTTATAAACCTGTATAGATAATCTACATTTTTTAAGAATAGACCTAGTTCTTCGGGTTTTCCAGTAAACTCTGGAATGTCCTTAGTTAAAGTTAGAATATCCATGTTCGCCGTACCTTAGTTGTATCTTCCTTCCCTTTCTTTTTTTCTTGTGTCTTCTTTTCGTCTGGATATGTTCCTATAATTTTTGTTCGTTTTTTGTTTTGTGTATTTGCACTCAACCGTGTTATTATTGTCGGTTATTTGGTTTGTGTTTTGCTTTTTTTTTTTTTTTTTTTATTCAATACTGTTCACTTGTTATTTACCTGTTATTTGTGCGCACGTTATATATATATATATATATATATATATATATATATATATATATATATATATATATATATATATATATATATCCAGTTGCAGTTATTTAGTTCTTTCGTTTCTTCCGTTTAGCTTGTTTTTAGGGTTCCGTACCCAAAGGTAAAACGGAACCCTATTACTAAGACTTCGCTGTCCGTCCGTCCGTCCGTCCGTCCGTCCGTCCGTCTGTCACCAGGCTGTATCTCATGAACCGTGATAGTTAGACAGTTGAAATTTTCACAGAATGATGTAATTCTGTTGCCGCTACCACGACAAATACTAAAAACAGAACAAAATTAATTGTACATATACATAATTACAAACAACCAATAATAAATTGTTTCGAAAGGTTTTCGTTGTCATCTTTCGGTCAGTTCCCATTTGTGAGCGGCTCGTAGTCATCCATTTTGGGAAACCTAACTCAAAGAAAGCGGATAGCCCGAGGGTACGATCAGCACTTGACACGCGAACGAGTGGAGTTCAATCCGCAGAAGGTCAGCATTTTTGTTTTTTTTTTTTTGTTCCTAGTAGCACATGAGAGAGAGTGGGCGAAGAACTCGGGGAGAAATCTTCGGCGAAGTACTCGGAGAGCGATCTTCGGGGAAGAACTCCGGTACGGTTTTAAGCAGTTCCCGGTACGCGGCCGTACCGTGTGTCCTATTGCCTACGTTGGTCGCGGATATCACGTTCATTGTATAAGGTATTGAAATCACAAAATTTGCGTGTTGCGATTGGTGATGCGGGCTAAGTCGTTGGTCAGAGGAGTTTCGGTACAACTGTTCGAATACTCAAGCTTCGGTTTGTTTACTTTTTTGAACAGTGAATTCCTTTTTTTTTTTAGTTTACATATATTTTTTTTATTTATTTCGACTTTTTTTATTGACATACGGTGTAGGGTAGTTTTAAGGATTAATTGTAAACCTAGATAAAGTTAGGTTAAGGAAATGAAATTTGTGACATATTGAATTGGAAACGATGACGGTGTTTTTTTTTTCTTTTGCGTGGGATATTTCGCGAGTCTCGTAGCAAATTCGCGATTCTTGCTGCGGGTAAGTCGGCGTGAGGGCAATCGCGTGGCGCCATTGCTCACGACCAGTCCTCGCAGCTGGCCTAGCATCCCTTTAGTACGACGTCGCGGCAGGTGGAGAGGAGCAAGTGAGCAAGAGGAGCAAGCGATCTTGCACACATACGAACCGATACGTACATACGTGCATACGCATCACATACGTGCATACACTCACACATCTCTACGCTATGTATAAGTATACATACATACATACATGCATACATACATATGTACATTACGAAGTAGAGTTGGGTAATTCCGGACATGTATAGTTCACGGAACTATGTCCTCTCTCGGACACATGTCCTCTCGCTCCGCAAATTGAACGAAAAGAGTTCCATAGTTCCATTCAACCCTTATTCATCAATCACATATGTACAAAACGAAAAAAAAAAAAACATAAATGCAACGAACATGCTTCTCATACGGTATGAGTTATACACCGTAGTTTTCAAGAAACCCAAAAGTATGGAGATGTGGCGATAAAGCTCGAACAGTTGGTGTACACTGTACAGCACACTTGAACTGAAATGAAGAAAAGAAATGAAAGAATATAATGCCCGCACCGCATTTCGTGAACGAATGTCATACATGTGTATGTATGCATTCAGGTCCGGACATGGACATGGTTTGCTTGTTCCATATCGGTGCGATAATACATTTAGTTCCGGACATGGACATGTTTTTGCTAGTTCCATATCGGTGCGAGTATACATTTAGTATTTTAAAACGGGTAGAGATTAAAGTGCATACTGAGATGGAATAATTATCTTATAACCCCATTTACCTAGATAATGTTTCAAATATATTGAATGGTCTTTCCAACAAAGTTGTTGGTCCAATGTAACACCTAAATATTTAAAACTGTCCACGTGTTCAATCAAGAAGCAATTTTCAAACATTCTTGATTGTTGAATACTATATCTTCAAGAACAAATCGATTACACAATGGTGCATGATAATATAAGGGAAGGTCTCTGAAAACTCTACCATTGATATTAAATATCATGTACTTCGTTTTGTTGCTAATTATTAGTTTATGATAATTAAACCATCTCCTTAACATATCTAGGTCACAGTTAACATCTGCAAAACTATCAATTAAGTTAGTGTTTGAGTGGAAAAGAGATGTTTCATCAGCAAAGGCAGTTATTTTGCCTTTAAAAGGTTGTAAGAAAAACGAGTTAACATAAATTAGAAAAAGGATTGGGCCCAATACTGCTCCTTGGGGAACACCCATATTTAAGAAGTCTATAGAACTGTAAACATTCCTAATTTTCACAACTTGATAACGGTTGAATAAATAAGAAGAAAACCATTTATAAATGGAGCCTCTGAAACCCGCTTTGTAAAGTTTATCGAGTAGCAAAGTATGATTAACCATATCAAAGACCTTACTGATATCAACAAATAATGTTGATGGTGTTTGAGAAGTGTTTAGACTATTATATATTTCACCAGTTAATTTCAATAAAGCAGTTTCAGTCGATTTGCCACGTCTAAACCCAAATTGGCAATCACTCAAAAAATGAGTATTTTCTAAAAATTACAACATTCTAGATTTTAACTATCCGAAAAGTGAGAATAAAATGTCACTGATTATGTATTTCTGTATATACTTAGACAGAATATAATAAATATATGTATAAATGGGGCTCCCATACAACAGACATGCTTTTTTTGGAGTTTTTATACATAATAGTACGGAACCCTTCGTGCGCGAGTCCGACTCGCACTTGGCCGGTTTTTTCTTTTTTATAACATAAGAAATGTCCACTCTTTTCGCTTTGAACTCTTCAAACGGTTAAGTCGATTATCTAACTTATCTAACTTTTCCGACTGCGCCAGTAAAATGAAATAAACAAAAATACAACAAAGCAATATGTATAACACAACTTTATTCGTTGACGGTCGATACAGGAAAGCAATAATCTTAACACTAAACTACCTTAATACTAGATCTAAAAAACCGCTGGACATAACGGGATCAGAGAAAGAGAAAATAAAAAGAAATACAATCGGATGATCGTCGAGTAACGGCATAGCATAGATGGCTTGGGTGATGCGTGGGAGAGAACAGCGCACACAAGATGATGGTTGTTTACAGCAAGGTGGCTTGGGTTGCAGATCGTATACGGTCTGTACAATGGTTAAATGCATGATACATATATGTACATATATGCATGTAACTAGCTGTAATAAATGTCGCAATTTTTCTTTCTAATCATACCGTTTCCTATCCAGCGTATTTCCTGGACCGCAGTAATATCCGCCTTGTACTGCGTGAGGATTCCTTCTAGTTTATGAGCAGCTCCGGGAGTGTACAGGGTCCTGACATTCCAGGAGCATACTCGCAAACCCGCAGGGAATAGTGGATTAATTTAAGCAGCATTTCCAGCAGCTGCTTAACAAGCGTGACCAAGAGAGAGTGGTAGGAAATCCCAACTCCAGCCGCTGAAGTAGTCCTCCCACCCAGCATCGAAGAAGTCGGCACAGCTATTCAGAAGCTGAAGAACAACAAGGCCGCAGGCTCAGACGGCTTGCCATCAGAGCTCTTCAAGGCTGGCGGCGATGTTCTGGAAGGGAGCATGCACCAGATCATCTGCAGAATTTGGGAAGATGAAAGCATGCCCGACGACTGAAATACCAGCCCTATATGCCCCATCCACAAAAAAGGCGATCTTACCTCTTGCAAGAACTATAGAGGTATATCCCTGCTCAATGTCGCATACAAGATCCTGTCCAGCATATTGTGTGAACGTCTAAAACCATTTTGCACCGCACTAATCGGCAGCTACCAGTGCGGCTTCCGGCCCGGCAAATCAACTATAGACCAAATTTTCACACTTCGACAAATCCTGGAAAAGACCAACGAGTTTGGAATCGATACACACCATCTTTTCATCGATTTCAAAGCCGCATACGACAGCATTCATCGTGAAGCACTGTTTGGGGCGATGGCCGAATTCGGGATCCCAGTAAAACTGATCCAGTTGTGTCGCGCCACGCTAAAAAACACGCGATGCACCGTGCAACTCGGTTCTAGGACCTCGGAACCATTCGAAACATGCACCGGATTTCGGCAAGGAGATGCGCTGTCATATGACTTCTTCAACCTGGTGCTGGAGTAGATAGTGCGACTGACAGGCGTCAACAGGGAAGGCACTATCTTCTACAAGTCCATCCCGCTGCTAGGATACGCGGATGATATCGACATCATCGCGTGTTCTCGCCGTGGCATTGTGGAAGCATTCACGGCGATTGAAGAACAGGCGAAACGAATTGGCCTTAAGATCAATGAGGACAAAACGAAATACATGCTGTCAAGCAAAAACCAATCCGTCGCTCACCATCTGGGACAAAACATAACAATTGACTCCTACAATTTCGAGGTAGTTAAGGAGTTTGTCTACCTCGGGGCAAACGTAAATTCCACAAATGACACCACAGTGGAGATCCGGCATAGAATCGCCCTTGGTAACAGATGCTACTTCGGCTTGTCCAAACAATTGGGGTCAAAACTCCTCACTCGAAAGACCAAAGTCATGCTTTACAAACGCTCATACTGCCAGTCTTGCTGTATGGAGCCGAAAGCTGGACGATAAGCAGGACACCGGAGCTGATTTTGGGTTCTTTCGAAAGAAAAATTCTGCGCCGGATATTTGGTCCTGTCTGTGAGGAAGGTGGATGGAGAAGAAGACACAACCGCGAACTCTACGAGTTGTACCAAGATGTGGATGTAGTCCGGAAGGCAAGGATCCGTCGACTACACTGGCTCGGCCACATCGCCTCCTGGTTCGAAAAGAAGAGGAAGACCGAAGCTCCGGTATAAAGACCAAGTAATCGCGGATGTAAGACATCTTGGTCTTGACAACTGGAAGCAGCGTGCCCGGGACCGTCAAGGATCGAAGGCAGCTATATCTCAGGCTCAGATCCTCCATGGATCGCTGGCCTGATAAGTAAGTAAGTAAGACCCTTGTTACAAATGTTAAGGTTAGAGGTAAGAATGAATTCAATGAGCCACTCACCTCTTTCGTGTACATCGCTGCTGCCCCAAATGGTGTGATGAGCATTCGCATCCGCACCGATGAGGAGCCCAGCTTTTTGTCCTGACGAGTCCCTGACCAGTCTTTTCATCTCGTCCGATGGAATGGACTCCTCTTGCACCATGTATGTAGAGGCTATCCATAGCTTGTCCCCGGGTGATTCTATGGCAATCACTGTGGTGTCATGGCAGCTGTAAGCTAAAAGGTAAGCGTCTAGAGATTTCTTTGCGAGTATGCAATTCCGGAGCTTACCTTCTTTTTGTGAAGTAAATAGCTTGTAGCCTGGACTTCTTAATCCGCGAACCTTGTATTCATGTACCCAAGGTTTTTGGATTAAGGCTATGTTTTCTCCTCCTTTGTCCAGCCTGAGGAGAAGATTCGCGGTTGCCGCTTTCGAGTGATGGGGGCTAATCTGAATTAATCTCAGGATCATGGTTGTTATCAATTCGATTAGCCCTTACCACGGTGGTATCGAGGTCTTCCAGATCAAAGTCCAGAAGATCGTCTTCCATCGTCGAGCTAGTGGAATAGTCTTCGCTTCCAGACTTGGGCAGTGATTCGTGGTCTTTATTGACCAGGGATGTTGCTTCAATCGTCGCAGGGCCCTTGCTACCCGAGGGGTTTGGGGGTTCCTGCTTTATTGAGCTTTCATTTTTGACCTCGGTGTTAGCCGTGTCAAAGTGGTTAGTGTGTTGGACTCTGGCGCACGATGAGCGAGTTCGGATTCCGATAACATCAACGCCATCAAATGTTTATTTCGCGACGTTCCTTCTCGACGGGATACTGGCAAAACCCCCCGTAGTAAACTTGCCATGAAAAAGCTTCTCGACTCACGCCGTTCGGAATCGGCATTAAACTGTAGGTCCCTTTCACCTGTGTGAAAAATAAATCACACACAACATGGGTGATTGAGAGAAGCTTGGCTCTGGTCCTTCATGTATATATACTGTATATATACTGAGTTTGACTTTCTTAAAGCCAAACCTAATGTAGTAGTCACATTGGACCAGAGGTTTCAGGGCTTCACAGTTCAGTACAATAATTGCCTGTCTTGATCGGCCCTTTGGTTCCTCCAGCTTCGCGCCTCTCCAATTTCTCAACTATTTCGAGGGGGTTGTCTGGTACCTACGGGAGCCAACCACTAGCTCGCGGTCGTTTAGGGATCTGTTCCTTAGTTACGACCTTGAGCCTAGCTCCCTCCTATATTTCCCCTATTTCGCTTACCAAATTGACCCTGCCTTGGGACCATCCAGCGTCGTCGCAGATGGGCAGTGGTCCACGGTTCTTCCTAGCGATTTTTGGGAAGTCTGCCGGTAGTGCATGATCGGCATCCTTCCATTTCTCAGTCGTCAATTTGCCGTCCGGGTCGCTATCATCGATGATCGCTACCGTCAGATATGTATGTGGAACTATTTAAATTATTTCTAAGAATGCAACATGCTTCCACATACCTATGTTTGATACATCTTTAATTAATCACCCAGCAGCGTCTTTGTTATATACAACTTTATGTACCCTTTGATTGCTAGAATCTATGTATCTCCTCAAAACGCATTCGCTGCTCCATTATTTTCTGATTACAAACCTTTATATTTCATTGAATTCACCCCGTCTAATACTTACAATTCCTAGGGATCACCAAGCCCGAAGCGATTACTGCAAGTGTTCATCCCGCTGACACCATAAGCTTTGAATCCTTCAGTGTATGATATCAAACCTACAAATTAGTAACCGACCTATTCACCCTGGATTTATATTGTTTTTAGGAACTTGGAGCTACTACGATCACAGAAAACAAGCCGGTAGTAAAGGAATCAGACATTGTCTTCGTCTCGGTGAAACCCCTAGTAGTTCCTAAAGTTTTAAGTGAAATCAAGTCCGAGAGCGAAAACAAATTGTTCTTATCTGTAGCCATGGGTATCATGATAGACACCATTGAAAGCGTAAGGTACTTTTGAAGTATACTCAGTAAATAAGCTCATATTTAATATCTTTTCAGAACCTTTCTCCCAAAGCCCGCGTAATTCGAGTCATGCCTAATACACCTGCCTTAGTACAATACGGTTGTTCGGTGTTCGTACGTGGCTCAAAAGCTACTGAGGAAGATGTAAAGTTGACAAATAACCTATTACGAGCAGTTGGAACATGTGAAGAAGTCACCGAAAATCTATTAGATCCCATAACGGCACTAAGCAGTAGTGGTCCAGCTTATATTTTCACACTCATTGAAGCACTTGCTGATGGTGCAGTTCTGATGGGCGTACCGCGAGACATGGCTTACCGGCTAGCATCACAGACAGTACTAGGTGCAGGACACATGGTTCGAGATACAAACTCCCATCCTGGTGTGCTGAAGGATAATGTGACAAGTCCAGCAGGTTGTACTGCTGCCGGACTGAGGCATTTAGAGCTATCAGGCTTTCGGGCAGCAGTTGCTGGTGCAGTGCAAGCTGCCACCTTAAGGTGCAAAGAAATGGCTGAAGAAACGCAAGAATAATAGTGGTGCTTAATAGCAGTTCAGCATTATATTAATCAGTTTCGGCTCCTTATTATAATCTAGTCTTATAAAGAAATACAGGTATAACGAATAAATGCATAGAGTGTGGGCGTTAGTGATTTAAAAATTAAGGAGGTTACGCTTGCATATGAAGCACTTTGTAGTGATCCTATAGATTGAAAGGGGTTATGGGTTGTTAGAAAAAAAGGGCAAATGTAAGCTGAAAAGTTGAATGATTATTCATTCTACTTATTACATTATACAGGGTGCCCCACGAGCATTGTGCCAAAAAGCTAGAGCGTATAGGTCTGGTCAAGCTAGAGCGTATAGGTCTGTTCCCCCCCCCCCCCCCCCCGTTTAGGCAGGAGGGGCAATTTTCTAAAAAATGTACTTAATTTGGAAAAAGAGATATTTAAAATCAACGGCTACATCCACAACGCCGCGATATACTTTTTTGTAGACCAGAAACATCTTCTTTCATCTTGTTTTTAAACGAAGCAGTTTTTAGTAATAGTTTTTGAGAAATTCATTTCCAAACTCAAAATTTTGAAAAAAAATTGGAAAAAAGAGGTTTAGAACTAATTTTTTTCAAACTTTTATGTAATTAAGTACTAATTTTTGTAATTGATCTTTCGCTTCTTCGATGCTCTAGCACTCCGTGCTCTCGCAGACGTCGGTGGATTCTTGAAAACATGCTACGACTGGGACACCTCCGATTGGGAAATCTTTTAGCGATTGGGATTAGCTAAACATTAGACAGTAGCAGGAGTGCATGTCCGTCAATTCTTCTCGAGAGTATGAGCATGAGATCGTAATGTGTTGAAAAGTTAACATCCAATTTGGAAATGGTTTTTTATTAAAAATTCGATGCCTTTTATTTACATTTGGGTTGCAAATATATTGTTTTTCAATAAGGAAAAATTGCGGTTTTATTGTCTTAAGGTCCTAACGGGTAGAGCACAATAACGGTGGGCGGACCCAGACGAAATTGGTAGGTCAGTTTTCAGGCGTTATCAATGAAAAAAAAAAAGGATTAATCCAGGACTACTCCAATACTGTGCCACTTTATTGCATCCTCATAAAACTCCGATTCTTTTAAAACTAATAAAAAGGAAGTCAATGTTCCATACATCAATTTGCCTACAAGTCCAGCCGCGTTAAAACCACAAAAAAAAGGTTTTTCTTAGAAAAAAGTTGTTTGGGTTTTTTTTTAATTTCTCGAAAACTACAATAAATGTTTGCATCCGGTTTTCTGCTTTTAACCAAAAACTAATAAGAAAAATGAACTCTTGAAAAAAAAAATTGGTACCTAATTACATAAAATTTTGGAAAAAATTATTTCGAAACTTTTTTTTAAATTTTTTTTCCAAAATTTTGAGTTTGAAAATTTATTTCTCAAAAACTATTCCCTAAAACTGCTTCGCTTAAGAACAAGATGAAAGGAGAGGTTTCTGGCTTTACAAAAAAGTATATCGCGGCATTGTGGATGTAACCGTTGATTTTTAATATTTTTTTTTTTCAAATTAGGTAATTTTTTAAGAAAATTGCCCCTCCCGCTTATACGGGGGCTGTTCGACGTTGAACTCAAGTAATAAAATAACTGAACAAATACGACCGTTTCCAGCAACGTTATAATAAAAATTGTTCTTTTATTTGATTCATCTCTCAATATATATGTACACATAATGACAGCTGTCCAAGTGACAGTAGGCCTGAAGGGCATTGGTATAATTGTTGGGTGCGTTCGCTGAAAGACCTTTTTTTTTTTTTTGCACCTTGGTGACGTCATAGTCTCCAACATTCTCCCCCGCCTGGACCATCGCTACCGTCATCGTCATCCTCGTCATCATCTTTGGATTGCCATAACTGGTGGCACGCCTTGGTTGAAACGGTATGCTGTTGACGATTCTCATTAATGAAGGCAACTAAGGCAACAGAGAGAGAAATAGACAAACACAAACACAAACATTGCAGTGGCTTCGACTCCAGCTGCAATCTAGTGTGATTCTACACACGGTCCCGTCTCTTCAATGCTTTGGCAGGTGATTGTGGCCGTACATACATTGGTGAATGACCCACATTGGTGTGGAGTACATTACCCATGCGAAAGAGGCGATATATCGCTGGTCGCTTATTATTCGAGTATAATGTGTGCGAGTGTGGCTGTTGCAGATTTCGGTGAATTATTTGACTGTGGACTGTATGTTATTGTTGTGATTTATGGAGTGTGCCTAGGTACGTGTGAGTGCATGTTAGGGGTGCGTATGTGTGTTTGGAGTGCGTGAATGTGTGTATGTTTGGGGTGCATGTGTGAGTGTGTGTGTGTATATTTGGGGTGCGTGTGTGTGCGTGGGGGTATGTTTGGGGTGCGTTTGTATATGTGGGTATGTTCGGGTGCGTATGTGTGTTAATTTGTTTACGTTGAACGAGTGGACTGTGGACTAGAATATTGCCGTCTCAACGTGTTGTCGTATGCAATTTCGTACGAAATGAGTACAGCAAAGGTTATCAAAAGGCTGATATGTGAGTTGGTATGGTTGAAATAATCTTATGTGAATGTCTGGTTAAATGGATTAGCTGTTGTGAGAATGCTATGTGGTGGTGGATGATTCGTTGCTTGATTGATTGGAATACTATGTGGTGGTCGATGGTTCATTGGTTGGCAGTGGACACAATTTCGTGATCGGTCGTCGAAACTCTCCTTGTTGGGTTTTTATCTTCACTACCCTGGTTAATTTGTCTGATCCAGAATACGTTTCCATGAATCGGCCGAGGCTCCACCTTGCTGGAGGAAGTCGTTCGTCCTTAATCAGTACCAGATCACCTACCTTAAGCTGCGGACACTGCTTTAACCATTTTGGGCGTTGTTGTAGCCGGGAAAGGTACTCGACCTGCCATTGCTTCCAAAAGGTCTGTAAGTGAGCTTGAAGAGTTTTCCATCGATCTTGGTACGATTGTTTGCCGATAGTCCGATCTGGCTCAGGAACGGTGAAAAGAGCCTCTCCTATGAGAAAATGAGCTGGTGTCAATGCTTGGAAGTCCTCTGGGTCTTCTGACAAGGGACACAAAGGGCGCGAGTTTAGACAGGCCACAATCTGTGTTAAAAGCGTGGTGAGCTCCTCAAATGTGAGCGTCCCATTCCCAATGATCCTCCGCAAGTGATGCTTGACACTCTTGACCCCGGCTTCCCACAATCCTCCAAAGTGGGGAAAAGCGGGTGGAATGAAGTTCCACTTGGTTCCCTGTGTGGTTAAGGCCTCATTGACCTCCTTCCAATCATGGACTGCCGTTTTTAACAGACGACCTAATTCAGCCTCTGCCCCTACAAAGTTTGTACCGCAATCGCTATAGACCTGGCTGCAAATCCCTCTCCGTGCTACGAATCGACGAAATGCTGCAATGAATGCCTGAGTTGTCAAGTCGCTGACAGCTTCCAAATGGATCGCTTTGGTCGATAGGCAGACAAAAATACAGACATAGCCCTTGAAACATTTGGCTCCGCGTCCCTTCCATGCCCTGATGGTGATTGGGCCAGCGTAATCAATTCCGACATGAGTGAACGGCCTGGAGATCGTAACTCTTGGGGCTGGCAGGTCTCCCATGAGCTGCTGAGCTGCCTTGCTGCGAAACCTGTAACAAATGGTACAGGTGTGAATGAACTTTTTTACAGCACGCTTAATGTGGAGAATCCAATATTTCGTTCTTAAATAGCAAATCATCAATTGCAAACCACCGTGTAGCGTCCTGTAATGTGCATCTCGTATTATCATTTTTGTTAAATGATGTCCGGATTCTAAGATGATGGGATGCTGTGGATCGTACGGAATATCTGCGTGCTTGAGCCTTCCGCCAACTCGAATGATACCTTCACTATCTATGAATGGGTTGAGTGCTCCCAAGCCTCTGGCCCGACAAATCCCCTCGGGAAACATGTCTCGTTGAACGCATCGTGCAATTATGATGTGCGCCTTGTTTGTTTCCTCCGGACATAAGGGACCAGAGGATCTGTTATCATGAGGCTTTCGGCTGTTGTTGATGAATCGCAAGCAATAACCGATGATTCTAATAAGACGACCTAAGTTTGAAAAACGTTTTATAAGTGTATTTATAGTATTTTCCGAAACCTCAGTGTGATAAACCGGTAAGGTTGAAATTTCTTCCCCCCTAAAGACTGTCAATGGTTGTTCGGGCATTTCAAAATACCAATTGGACAACAAAAATGAGGGCCCGTTCCACCAAAGCTCTGTACGTACCAAGGCTGACGGTGATATGCCTCGTGACGCTACATCGGCTGGATTGTGTTGCGTGGGTATGTGTCTCCAAATGTCGATTGATGTCAGCCGTTGGATCTCGCCGACTCGATTCCTGATGAAAGTTTCCCATCGTGCCGCTGGTGCTAGGATCCAGCCCAAGGTGATCATCGAGTCAGTCCAAGCATGCATGGCTATATCTTCGCGTCGAAGGAGTCGGGCAGTGTAATTGAGAAGCTTGGCAAGCAGAACTGCACCACAAAGTTCCAAGCGAGGAAGACTTACCGGTCTTACAGGCGCTACCTTGGATTTGGAAAGGAGTAGATGCATGTGAACCCTTTGCTGCTCATCTTCTGATCGTAGGTAGACCGCTGCACCATATGCCCTCTCAGAAGCATCGCTGAACCCATGTAACTCCATCTTGGTTGAAGTGCTGCCCGCCTGAATCCATCGTGGAAATCGTATGTTATTGATTTCCTGCAAGTCTTCGTAAAAGGTGTTCCATTCTTTTAGCATCGTTGAGTCAATCTCTTCGTCCCAAGACACCCTTCTGATCCAGAGTTGCTGCATGAAGCATTTCGCTTGGAGAATGCATGGCGATATCCAGCCCATGGGGTCATATAACCGCGCGATCGTCGACAAGATGAACCGTTTCGTAGGCTGTGGATTAGCTAAAGGAATGAAATAAAAACAAAACTGATCCTCGATTGGAAGCCATTGGATTCCTAAGGTCTTAACTTGGTTCGAGCCTTCAAATGGTAACTCAAATGTGGACTCACGTTCTTCGACGGACATGTCCTTGAGAAGCTCTTCGTTGTTTGATATCCACTTGCGTAAGTGGAAACCAGCCTTCTGTAAAACCAATTTAACCTCCTTACACTTTTTCTTAGCTTCTTGAATATTGTCTGCTCCTGAAAACAAGTCATCCACGTACATTTCGTTCTGGATCATGTTTGCGGCTCTTGGATGGGAATGTTGTACGCGCTTAGCTACCTCCATCAATGTCCGGATGGCGAGATACGGGGCTGCAGCTGTTCCGAAGGTGACGGTCCGGAGTCGGAATATTTTGAGCTGGTCCGTAGGAAATTTTCGCCAAGAGAATAAGTTGGTAATAAGAGTCGTTTTCGGTCACCCAAATTTGTCTATACATTTTATCTATGTCCGCTGAGAAAACAAACTGATGCACTCTCCAACGTAGAATGACATCGATGACATTTTGCTGTAAAGATGGGCCCGTCATCAAGTGGTCATTGAGGGAGCTTCCATCTGTGGTCCGAAAGGATGCATCGAACACTACTCTTAGTTTGGTCGTGGAGCTGCTTTCCTTAAAGACGGCATGGTGCGGAAGAAATAATGGTTGGGATTAGTTAAAGAACCTTCTGAAACTTCAACCATATGATTCAATGTTAGATATTCGTCCAGACATGCCGTGTATTGGTGACGTAATTCAACGTTTGCCGCAAGCCGCCTTTCTAGACCTTTAAAACGTTGAAGGGCACCTTCGTAGGATCTTCCCAATACTGGAGACACGTTACCCTTAAATGGAAGAGAAACCTGGTAATGACCATCTGCCAACTTTTTCACGCTCTTCAGATACCGTTCTAATTCCCAGAATCTGCGCAATTGCTCATCGAGAGTAAAGGTTTGAAAAAAACTTTGGATAGATCTATGCTCAATCGGTGCCTTACCGAACAAAATCCACCCTAATCTGGTATTCTGGGCAATTGGCAGTGTTTTGTCTTGGGGTCGGACTAAGTCAGGTAACAAAACTTCTGCTAAAACATCACTACCCAACAATATGTCGACTTGAGATGGCTTAAAGAATGTTGGATCAGCCAAGGGCAAGTCGTTGGGGTGTTTCCAGTCACTAACTGAAAACCTGCGGGCCGGGAGATGGCCAGATAGCGACTTGAAAATGAATGCCTGAACGGCAGTTTCGAAGTTCGTGAGTCGTGATGCACTTACGATATCGACAACACGTCTGCATGTACCACTACTGACCATTCCTAACCCAGAAACCTCGATATTAGTGCGTCTCGGCTTCAAACGCAGAAGTTGAAAGGCGGATTCGGTTATGAATGTTGCCTCAGAACCCGAGTCCAAAAGTGCTCGTAACATAAAGGATTCTCCTGTGTAAGACCTCACCTTAACGATGGCTGTAGCCAGCAAAACCTGCGTCGATGCATAAGACACTGCATGTAGTGCATTGACAGTTGCGGCTGCTTGGTTTTCATTAGTCGAATGAAAATTCGGAGCATCTGGATTGATGGTGGAGGTGTGATATGTTCGATGTTGTGCTGGGCTGTATGAGTCTGAGGAATTAAGGTTTTGTGGTTGGAGAAGGGAATTGGATGACTGACTGGAGTGTATGTGTTGTGGAGGGAAGCTTGCCGATTTATGTAATAGCGAGTGATGTGGCTGTTGGCAATAATAGCATCTATAATTACTAGGACACTGTTCTGTCTTGTGATTGTATGCCAGACAGTTTGAACAGATACCCAACTTTATTACATTTTGCTGACGATCGATGACGCTCATCTTTAAAAATCGACCGCACTTGCGAATCGCATGTTGCCCCTTGTTGCAAATCTGGCAAGAGAGTTTCCATGTATTTCCTTGGGCGTGAAAATTGTTGCGATGAAATGTTAGTCTTTGCGGCTCGAGCGTAGTTCTGACCTATTGGGCGCTAACTGCCTCCAAGGTGCGAAAACGCATCTCTAAGAATTGAGAGAATTCTGAAAACGTCGGCAGTTCCTTTGGTTTCTCTCGAGATTCCAAACGTCCCTCCCAAAGTTGTTGGGTTTTGCTTGGGAGTTTTTGAAGCAACACGAAAATCACCATGACATCCCAATCATCCACTGATACCTTTAGGTTCTTTAAGCTGTGAAGCACTTCTGTTGTGGTATCCAACAGCTGCTTAATTGATTCGGTCCTCTCTTGGCTAATTGGAGCCTGACTAAATAATATCTTCAGCTGCGTGTTCACTAAAAGTCTGGCGTGATCGTATCTGTCCGTGAGAATCGTCCACACTTTGACGTAGTTCCCGTTTTGTATGCTCAGGTGTGCTAGAAGTTTTTGCGCTTCGCCTGACACACTTGATTTCAAATAGTGTAGCTTCTGAATTTCGGAAAGGGTGGTATTGCTGTGAATGAGTGATACGAAAAGGTCATGGAACGACCTCCACGTGTCGTAAGTACCTGAGAAAACAGGCAAATTGATCTTCGGTAGTTTTAGCTCGACCTTGGTTTCAGTAGCAGGACCCACATCTGCTTCGGACTTGCTGTTGCTGTTTTCTTTTAGCTTATCGGCAACATCCATTAATTCCCCACGGTAAATCACATATAAATCCCTAATCTGGTCATATAATTGGTCGATGCTCTCTTCTGTTGCAGCATCTTCAGCCTCGATGGACTTGAGAAGTATTTCATACGACGTTTTCGCATCCGCCATATCACCATCCAAAAGCGATAAACGCCCTGTAATATAATTGATCGTTCTGCGAGCTGGACCAGTCTTCCCAAAATTTATCTGGTCTCTCACTAGGTAGGTAGGTAGGTAGGACCGTAGCCTTCCCAAAAGAGAATTGAGAAGATACACATAGGCCAAAAAGGCCCGTTGTGCAGCTACAAGGGGGTTTTTCCCCCTATATGTGGAACCATTTAGTGCTTCTTAGGAAATTAAGAAGATCAGATATCCCAACTTGCTGAACTTCGGTCAGATCGTTAAGGAAGTAAGATCCTAGGTATCGTTTCCTGATTGTGCAGAATGCCGGGCAGGCACAGAGAAGGTGATGAATGGACTCCACCTCCTCCTCGTCCTGACAGCTCCTGCAAAAATCATTCGGAGTTATACCTAGTTTTTGCGCGTGACTACCAATAAGGCAGTGTCCAGTGATGACACCAATGACTTTGTGGATGTCATTTCTTTTTAGGGAGATAATACTCCTAGTCCGTTGACTGTTGAGCCAGGGCCAGATTTGTCTGGTGATGAGGCAGGTATGTCCCTGAGTCCATCTCCGGTTCGTCTCGGTCCTGGCGAGATTTATAAGATTGTGTTTAATGGTTGCAAAGGGCATACCCTCACAAGCCACGATTGATTGTAGCGTCGTTCCTTGTTTGGCGAGTTTGTCGGCTCTTTCGTTTCCTGGAATGTCGCTGTGTCCCGGTACCCAGATAAGTTGTATGTTGAACTGTTCAGCCATCTCGTTAAGAGATAGGCGACAGTCGAGGCTAGTTTTTGATGTGTACACGTAGGACTCCAACGACTTTAAGGCTGCTTGGCTATCCGTGAGAATGCGGATATCCGTGGTGGGTATCACGTTCCACTTCAGCCAAGACAAAGCCTCTTTTATAGCCAACAGTTCCGCCTGGAAAACGCTGCAGTGATTTGGTAGTTTTAGAGCTTTGTTCAGCTTAAGTTGTTTGCAGAATACCCCACTACCCACCCCGTCTTTGGTCTTAGACCCGTCAGTGTAGAAGTCTACGCAGTTTCTGCGAGGTTGCGTCTGACGAGTCTAGTTTTGTCTATCCGGGTAGGTCGTTGTAAAGTTTTTTTCCAAGACTGTGGTGGGTTCTGTGAGGTCTAGGTATTCTGCCATAATTGACCTGTTATTCAGGATGGAGGAGTGACCAGTGACATAGCTCGACCAGTTTGAGTTTGCTTTAAGTCTAATGGCCGCTTGTGTAGCAATTTGCTTGCCGAAAATATCGAGAGGTGTAAGGTCAAGTATCATGTTAAGCGCAGCCGTTGGGGTGGACCTGAGGGCCCCGGTAATGCACATACACGCTAACCTTTGTACCTTCTCGAATTGCTTGAGGTATGTTGTCTTGTCCAGTGCTGTGCACCAGACTGTTACTCCATACATTAGTATGGGTCTGACGACCGTGATGTAGAGCCATAGGGTAATCTTGGGGCTGAATCCCCATTTCTTCCCTATGGCTGTCTTGCATGTGTAAAGAGCTATAGTTGCTTTTTTAACTCTTTCGATTGTGTTGCTTTTCCAGGTTAATTTCCTATCTAGTATTATGCCAAGATATTTGGCATTGGAGGAATAGTTTAATCTGGTACCAAGCAGAGTAATAGGGCAATGTTCCGGGATTGTATGCTTTTTGGTGAATAGCACGAGCTCCGGTTTCTGGGGATTCACCCTGAGCCCGTTGCTATGCGCCCAATTGCAAAGAATTGAGAATGCCGTTTGCATGCGGTCATTCAGTGTGGAAAGGTATTTACCTGAGATTGAAATAGCAACGTCATCAGCGTAGGCAATAACGTCCAGGCCTTCTTTCTCCAGTTTAATTAGTAGTTCGTTAACGACTACGTTCCAGAGAAGAGGTGAGAGGACCCCACCTTGCGGGGTTCCCATGGTAACCACTCTGGTGGTTACTTGGCTTCCCCATTTGGACTGAATCCTGCGCGTTAATAGTAGCTCGCTGATCAGTTCTGTCAGAGTCCCCTCTACCTTAAGCTTCTATTATTGCTGTGGGAGTGACGTTGTTGAAAGCGCCCTCTATGTCTAGGAAGGCTGTTAGAGTATATTCTTTTAGATGGATTGATCTTTCGATTTTCCTCACCAGTGTGTGCAAGGCTGTCTCGATAGATCTACCCTTACAGTAGGCATGCTGTGCCTTGGAAATTAAGGACGGATCCAAATTGTGGCGTATGTGTAAGTCTATCAGTCTTTCCAAAGTTTTTAGTACAAAGGATGATAGACAGATAGGCCTTAGATCCTTGGGAGAAGTGTGGGAGTTTTTGCCGGCTTTGGGGATGAAAATTACCTTTGCGCACTTCCACTTTTCTGGAATGTGACTCCAAGCTAGGCATCCTTTAAAGATTATCTCTAGCCATGGTATAGTCCATTCCATAGTTTGTGTGAGTTCGATAGGGTAAATTTCATCCGGACCTGGCGATTCGTAGGGCTTGAAGCTTTTTAATGCCCATATGATTTTCTCTCTAGAGATAATGTGATCGTACTTTTCCCCTGTCGCGGAGGAGAGGTGATTTCCTCGCGAGTGTACTGGGTCTTGCTGTTCATAGCAGCCCGGAAAGTGCGTATTGAGGAGAAGATTTAGGGTTTCCTTCTCAGATGTTGTCCAAACTCCGTTCACTGTGAGGCAGCTCGGAGATTGTGGATCTTTCGAGAGTATTTTTCTCAATCTGTAGGCGTCTGAAATTTTCTCCATGCTGTTGCAGAAGAGTTTCCAAGACAGCCTTTGTTCTTTCCTCAGGGTTTGTTTGTACACTCTGAGTGAAACTTTATATAGGCTCCAGTCTCTGTCGTTGCCTGTACTCTTTGCTTTATTGAAGAGTTTTCGGCAGTCCCTGCGGAGCTTACTTAGCTCTGCGTTCCACCAAGAAGGGTAAGAGCTCTTTCTTGATTTGTGGGTTGCGCAGCTGTTGACCCGTGCGTTGCCCAAAGTAACTGTTAGAATGTCGACCGTTTTGTCTATGTCTAGCGTGGACCGCGGGGTGTCAGGGGTCCTCTTTACTATAGAGTTGCCAATGAAGGCTCTATAACGCTCCCAATCAATTCTTCTTGGGTTGCAGGATGATTCAATTGGGGTTGGGACCTCAAGAGCTAGGTTGAAAACCAGATATCGATGATCCGAGAAGGAATGTTCTTCAGAGACCTTCCATTCTCTTATTCTATTAGCGAGAGAGGGGGATGCTAGAGTTAAGTCTAGTACCTCCCTTCGGTTTTTAGTAATAAATGTGGGTGTATGACCCTTGTTACAAATGTTAAGATTGTAGGATAGAATGAATTCAATAAGACACTCACCTCTTTCGTTTATGTCGCTGCTGCCCCAAATTGTGTGATGCGCATTCGCATCCGCACCGATGAGGAGCCCAGCTTGGTGTCCCGACGAGTCACTGACCAGTCTTTTAATTTCGTCCGATGGAATGGACTCTTCATGCGCCATGAACGCTGAGGCTATCCGTAGTTTGTGCCCTGGTGATTCTATGGAAATCACTGTGGTGTCAGGGCAGCTATAATTTGGGAGAAGGTAAGCGTTTAGGGACTTCTTAGCAAGTATGCAAGTACGGGGCTTACCTTCTTTTTGTGGTATGAACAAGTTGTAGGCTGAAGTTCTTAATCCAAGAACCTTGTGTTCATGTACCCAAGGTTCCTGGATTAAGGCTATGTCTTCTTCTCCTTTAGCCAGCCTGAGAAGAAGATTCGCGGTTGCCGCCTTAGAGTGATGGAGGTTAATCTGAATTAATCTCAGCATCATGGCTGTTACAGACGTCTACCACACCAGTTTTGACAACTAACATAAGCTACGCAAGTGTTGTCGCCACCAACTTACCTCCAAAGCAAACATCAATAGGTCAACCTACCCAAACCCACCCAGAAAAAACAACGACCTCTTCTCACCAAACACCGCAACACTCTCTGCCGCCGAAAGCGCAAAGCCCAGCCCAAGAATATTCATCAGACATACAAGAACTCAAGGAAATGATGAAACAACTAGTCACACAAATGACAAATATGTTAAATATTCTGACATTACTTATTACTAACAAACATGATGGCACCAGACAATAGAAATCTTAAAATTACTGCATGGAATGCAAACGGACTTTATCAACACTATCTGGAACTCAAGCATTACTTAAAAGACAGTCAAACCGACATAATGCTTATTGCTGAAACTCATCTTACTACCCAAAAGCATATCCAATTCCCTGGTTATGACATTTACCGTACAGATCACCCAGATGGCAGAGGACATGGAGGATACGCAATAGTTATAAAAAAACAAATTCACTGCACTGAATTCAAACATTTCCAAACTGACTACATTCAGTCAGTGTCCATTCAACTGGAAGACGAGCGTGGAGCGCTAGTCATATCTTCAATCTATTGTCCCCCTAAACACGTGATCACTGTGTCCCAATATGACCTTTACTTAAAATCCTTGGGAAATCGGTTCTTAGTTGCAGGTGACTTCAACGCAAAGCATACTGAGTGGGGATCACGACTTATAACTAAAAAAGGAAAAAACCTACTAGACGCAATAAAGAAAAACAACTGTAAGCACGTAAGTACTGGCGAACCCACTTACTGGCCAACAGACATGACAAAAACCCCTGATCTTATCGACTTTGGCATTATCAAAAACATCAATACAAAAAACATAGAAATAAAATCCTCATTCGACCTTTCGTCCGACCACTCCCCCGTTTTAATTGAATACTCCAACCAACCCATGAGGTCAATAAATCCCAACAGACTCTACAACGCAAAAACAGACTGGAACACTTATCGACATTATATAAACTCAAATGTGTCCACTAACATTCCTCTCAAATCCAAAGACGACATTGAAAATGCCATAATACACTTAAATGACACAATAAACGAGGGGGCTTCTAGAGCAACGCCCCCAATAGAACCCAAGTCCAACCACATTGCTTCAACACCCTACATTAGGAAACTTGTGCTAGCTAAAAGAAAACTGAGAAAAAAATGGCAATTGACTCGCTCACCGATTGACAAAACAAAACTTAACAAAATCACTAAGGACCTCAAACAGAAACTAAAGGAACATCAGGACACCATCCTCGCTAAGTACCTGAAAAGTCTAACCCCAACGTCGGAAACAAACTATTCTCTATGGAAGGTCACAAAACGAATATCGAACACGACAAGGCATTACCCACCCATAAAAAAGCAAGACAACACATGGGCAAGAGAAAATCAAGACAAAGCTGAATTACTAGCAGACTATTTCGAGACGACTTTTACGAATGTTGAAGGTGATAATGACCCCAGGTTACTATCCTATAATACAAGTACAAGACCATTCAACAAACACATTAGAAGAATGACAGCAAGAGAAATAGAAATCCTGATCAAAACTGCCGCAAAACCAAAAGCGGCACCTGGTTATGACCTTATAAACGCACAAATCTTAAAAGAGTTACCACCAATTGCCTTTATTTTCTTGCGGAATCTATACAACAGTGTGATAAGGCTCAAATATTTTCCCAAATTGTGGAAAGTTGCCGAGATAATAGCACTTCCCAAACCAGGCAAGGATGCCACCAATAAGACATCAGTCTGCTTCCACTAGTTTCAAAAATTTTTGAAAAACTTCTAGAAAGACGACTTCAGCCAATTCTGGCCCAAATCAATGCCATACCTGATCATCAATTCGGATTCAGAAGAAAGCATTCAACTATTCAGCAGATACATAGAGTGACAAATAAAATATCCACTTCACTAGACAAAAAAGAATTTTCTGTGGCAGTATATTTAGACGTCGCGAAGGCATTTGACTCAGTTTGGCATAAAGGACTTCTATACAAACTCGCGAAGATTATACCAAAGGACTATCTCAAGTTATTGACAAGTTATCTGTCAGATCGATGTTTCTATGTCAGATATAAAGACAAATGCTCTCGTATACATCCCATTAATGCTGGAGTACCTCAAGGAAGTATTCTCGGACCCCTTTTATATGTACTATTTACAGCCGACATCCCACATCCGGACAAAGATACGGCCCTAATAGCAACATTTGCCGACGACACGGTTATACTCAACTCCGGTAGTAATCTCCACAGCACAACTGACCAACTACAAAACGAATTAAACAAAACGTTAGGCTGGTTTTCAAACTGGCACATAAAAGTCAATGAGGACAAAACAATCCAAGTAATATATACAACAAGGACTAAATACACACCCTTACCCCTGACAATAAACAACAGAGAAATTCATATCCAACCTGTAGCTAAATATTTAGGCATGCATCTAGACAACAAATTGACATGGAAGTACCACATTCAACAAAAGCAAAAACAAATAAAACTTAAATTCAGACAACTATACTGGCTGCTACGACCCCAATCAAAACTCTCACTGTACAACAAATTACTTATATATAAAAGTATAATAAAACCTATCTGGACGTACGGTATCCAAATCTGGGGAACATCCAAAAAATCTAATCTTCAAATCATACAAAGACAACAATCTAAAATCTTAAGAAAAATTACCAACGCTGAATGGTATGTTAGCAATCAGGACATACACCAAGACCTACAAATTGATTTAGTTGACGACGAGATTAAGAAAATCAGCTCGAAATACGTTTTAAAACTATTGGCACACTCAAACTACGAGGTTTCTACTCTCCTCGACCAAGAGACGAATAGAGAAAGAAGACTCAAACGCAAAAGGCCCTGCGACCTCCCGTTTTCCTAATGGCAAATCACGTCTTCGAATACATATGAATCTTCTGTTTTATGTTTGTTTAAATTATTATTATTATGTTTGTTCAAATTTGTATTATATCTTAGTACTATGTATTAATTTTATGCATTCAAAAACGTATACATACTATCATCATCAGGCGACAACAACGAGCGACTAGGGGCGCTTGGTGTCAACAAAACCCCCAACGATTCGGGTGGATTAAAACCCACCTGTGCCTCAATATTAAACTAAAGATGATGATGTTTTGGGACAATGGTCCCCGCTCATGTAAAATTTCCCTTAAGTGTCAATAATGTTTATACCATTTACTGGATGTCTAATTTCTAAGACAGTTGTAAATATATCAGGGAACAATAAAAAAAAAAAAAAAAAAATGGCTGTTATTAATTCGATTAAAATCCACCACGGTGGTGTTCAGATCTTCCAGATCCGAATCCAGGAGATCGTCTTCCATCGGCGAGCTAGTAGAGTAGTCCTCGCTTCCGGAGTCGAGCAATGACTCCTGGTCTTTATTCACCAGGGATATTGCTGGGGTTTCAGCTTCGACCGTCGCAGGGCCCTTGCTCCCTGAGGGGATTGGGGGTTCCTGCTCCTTCAAGCTTTCGTTTTCGACCTCGGTTGTTGTCGTGTTATCTTTGCCGGATGGTGGCACATTCTCATCCTTTTTATATATAGTAAGTTTGACTTTCTTGAAGCCAAACCTAATATAGTGGTCGCATTGGGCCAGAGGTTCCAGGGCTTCACAGTTCAATACAATGATTGCCTGTCTTGATTGGCCCTTTGGTTCCTCCAGCTTAGCGATTCTCCAATCCCTTGTTGGGAGATTGGGATTGCAGTAGTTGATGGTCTCAACAATTTCGAGGGGGTTATCTGGTGCAAGCGGGAGCCAACATCTAGCACGTGGTCGTTTAGGGATTTGCTCCCTGGTTACGACCTTGAGCCTAGCTCCCTCCCAAATTTCCCCTATTTCAGTAACTGTAGCCTTCAAAAGATCAACTGATCTTTCGTCGCCACAGCTTAATAGTTTGACCCTGCCTTGATACCATCCAGCGTCATCGCAGATGGGCGGTGGTCCAGGGTTCTTCCTAGCAATTTTTAGGAAGTTAGCCGATAACGCATGGTCGACCTTCTTCCATTTTTCTGCCGTCAATTTGCCGGCTGGGTCGCTATCATCTATGATTGCGACCGTCAGGCACTCCCTCGCAACCTCGCCGAAGGGCTTTAATAGCTTGGCCGGTGCTCCCAGCCTAGCCTTTTTAGCCTCTCGGTTTGGTTCCTCGGGGGACGATCTAGGCCTCTTGGCTTTATCATTGTCTTGGGCTAGGAATCCTGTCGCCCAGGCGACCGACTCTTTAGCCTTCTCTGTTAAATCAGTTGAGTGGCTCCATCGTTTTATAATTCTCAAGGCCGCCTTTCGGTCTCTGTAGGCCTTGGTCGATGGGTTTTGCCTCTTGTTGTCGGATTTGTCTTCTGACAACTTCACGGATCGGCTTCTTAATACTCCTGCCGGAGTTTCTTCTGCCTTAGAGGTAGAGGGGATTTCGTCCCCTTCCGGTTTTTTATGAGATCCGGACTCATTGTTTGTTTTGTTTAAGTTGTTCATAGGGTTCCCACGAGATGCGGAGAATTAAATGTCCACCTGGGCAGAGATCCGCAATACCCAGGTAAGGCTAGCTGATCCGGAGGGCGCCAGGTATCCGGATACACCGTTTGTGACTGAGCTATTTTTGAACTGGGCTCTCAGCCTGGTCGACACCTCGGCACGGTTCGGTTGACACCTTATGTCCAGCCCAGGGGATATGGAGTGGATGGGTGTGGTGGGAATGATGGAAAATGGGAGTTGGATTGGTGAGAGGGAATGACGGGGTCGATTATCCTTTAGTGATAAGCCCCCACACCACGTCAAGGTAGATAATCAGGTGGGGGTGGTCTCTCACTAACTTTTTGTACGCTCGATTTAACCCTGTCCTCTCCATTTGACAATTTATTTAGTATTTTATGTGTTATGTATGTATATTTTATGGTATAGAAATAAATAGTAAAAGTAAAGCCAGTCCACTTACTTGTTAAAATCCACTTACTTGTTAATCTCCTTAACACACACACACACACTTGGTGATTCGTACTTGTCTGCAATTCCGGACGAAATTCCGGACGAACGTTGAAATTTGATAATCCCTCGATGTGTTCTTCTCAATGTTTAGTGTGATGTCCAAAATGTTCTGTGTAATTTCTTTCTCTTCCTTTAAGCTCGAAGGACCAGAATGTTCGACGTTGAACTCAAGTAATAAAATAACTGAACAAATACGACCGTTTCCAGAAACGTTATAATAAAAATTGTTCTTTTATTTGATTCATCTCTCAATATATATGTACACATAATGACAGCTGTCCAAGTGACAGGCCTGAAGGGCATTGGTATAATTGTTGGGTGCGTTCGCTGAATGACCTTTTTTTTTTTTTTTTTGCACCTTGGTGACGTCATAGTCTCCAACAGGGGCAATATACCCCCCCCCCCCCCCCCCCCCACCCGTACGATTTTTTTCTTGTCTTGGCTAGACCAACACGCTCTAGCTTTTTGGCGCACTGCTCGTGGGGCACCCTGTTCTATCGATGCTGCATCAGATGTGGAAATCTAACATCTTAACATCTCTCCATCCTTCAGAATGTCTCATGAGATTGCTTGGTGTTATTTTGGAAAGGTCCAAACCTAGAAGCAGCTTCAGAGGCTCTATACTTTAGGATCCGAAACAAATTAACAAGAAAGTTTCTCGTCTTAGAAGCTTCCGCGGCTTCTTCACCTTCTTAACGGGCGCTACAGTTCGGGGTGAAGCTGGGCCTCAACCAAAATGCCCCCCCAAACTAGCACGATCTTTTGCTAGCCTTTTCCGTTGCCGCACACCCAGTTGGCTGAGGTCCCCTTCCCCCTGTGTGCACCATCTTAAATGCGGCCGTCCTCTGCTTCTTCGTCCCTCGGGGTCGGATTCAAAGACTCTCCGGCTTGGAGCTGTGGTGTCCATTCGCTCTATATGGCCCAGCCGTAGACGCTTGACTAGACTCATGTCGCTGTACAGCCCCCATCTGCGTTTATAGGCCCGATCACGCGCATCACGCGAATCACGCGCAAAATCTTTCTCTCGAACTGACCAAAAGCCTCCTCATCTACTTTTGATAGTGTCCATGCTTCTGTGCCGTACAATAGGACCGGGATATATGAAGTTAACTTTGTCGTTTGAGAGAGGGCTCTATTACTGAATTGCCTCCTGAGCCCAAAGAAACAGCGATTGGTAAGAGTGATTCTGCGTTTGATTTCGAAACTGATGTCGTTGTTCCAGTTTACTGCGGAGCCAAGGTAGACGAAGTCCTTAGCTACCCCGAACTTACAGATGCCAATACGAACGTTCTGGCCAAGACGTCGGTGGTGAGCGTGCTTTTTTGATGACAGCATATATTTAGTTTTGCCCCCGTTTACCGCCAAACCAACTTTCGCCGCCTCGAACTCAATACTCGCAAACGCCTCCTTTATATCTCGCTGTTACCTACCTATGATGTCAATATTGTCGGCGTATGCAAGGAGTTGCGAGGATTTGAAATAGATTGCGCTTCCTGTATTGGCCAGTGATTTTTGCACAATCAATTCTAATATGATGTTGAAGAAATCACACGACAGCGCATCGCCCTGCCTAAGTCCTTTTTTGACATCAAAACTATCGGTAAGGTGTTCACCGATTCGGATGGAGCATTCGCCAAAGTCATCCTGCATAGTCTGACGAATTTAGCAGGTATGGCAAAGGTGGACATAGCGTTGTATAGCTTGTCTCTAATTACGCTGTCGTATGCGGCTTTGAAGTCGACAAATAGGTGGTCGACTTGAAATGCGGTGTCGACTCCATTGGTTTTTTCCAGGATCTGCCGTAGTGTGAAGATTTGGTCGATGGTGGACTTTCCTTGCCTGAATCCGCACTTATAAGGACCTATGAGCTTATTTACAAAAGGCTGCAGGCGTTCACACAAAGCGGCAGAGAAGATTTTGCAGGCAATGTTGAGAAGACTTATTCCTCGGTAGTTGGCACAGTCAGAGGGGTCTGCTTTCTTGTGGATCCCTACTACCACATTCATTTGCGAGCATTGAATCAATACAAAAACGCTTTTTAATGTTTTCTCTCATGCGACCTCCTTGGTCGGATTTTAATAACTTGCCTTCACATCAAGATCGATTGTTACTGATTAGACGTGATTTACTCAATACAAGAAGAAGGGTGACAAGAATAATTTTTTTACATAGAATCCTTATTGGGGAAATTGACTGTCCAGAAATGTTGAGTCTCTTGAATATTAACGTTCCATCCGTATCTCTCGATTTTTTGTTATAACCCACTATAAATCTAGCTTGCCCGATCCTCCTCTTTGCTGTTATTATACAATGAATGTGCGTCGTTAATAGACTTTAATATGTCAGTACCTTAAACTAAAGCCACTATAGGCGGCCGACAGCACGACAGCCCACCAGGCCAATATAGGAGGCCGGCAGCACGACAGCTCACCAGGCCAGTATATGTGGCCGGCAGCACGACAGCTCCCCAGGCCACTATAGGTGGCCGGCAGCACAACAGCTCACCAGGCCACTTTAGGTGGCCGGCATCTCGACAGCTCACCAGGCCACTATAGGTGGCCGGTAGCACGACAACTCACCAGGCCAATATAGGACGCCGGCAGCACGATAGCTCACCAGGCCAGTATATGTGGCCGGCAGCACGACAGCTCCCCAGGCCACTATAGGTGGCCGGCAGCACAACAGCTCACCAGGCCACTATAGGTGGCCGGCATCTCGACAGCTCACCAGGCCACTATAGGTGGCCGGTAGCACGACAACTCACCAGGAACCTGTAGGTGGCCGGCAGCACGACAGCTCACCAGGCCACTATAGGTGGCCGGCAGCACGACAGCTCACCAGGCCACTATAGGTGGCCGGCATCTCGACAGCTCACCAGGCCAATATAGGTGGCCGGCATCTCGCCAGCTCACCAGGCCACTATAGGTGGCCGGTAGCACGACAGCTCACCAGGAACCTGTAGGTGGCCGGCAGCACGACAGCTCACCAGGCCACTATAGGTGGCCGGCAGCACGACAGCTCACCAGGCGACTATAGGTCGCGGGCAGTACGATAGCTCACCAGGCCACTATAGGCGGCCGACAGCACGACAGCTCACCAGGCCAATATAGGAGGCCAGCAGCACGACAGTTCACCAGGCGACTATAGGTGGCCGGCAGTACGACAGCTCACCAGGCCACTATAGGTGGCCGGCAGCACGACAGCTCACCAGGCGACTATAGGTGGCCGGCAGCACGACAGCTCACCAGACCACTATTGGTGGCAGGCAGCACGACAGCTCACCAGGCCACTATAGGTGGCCAGCAGCACGACAGCTCACCAGGCCACTAAAGGTGGCCGGCACCACGACAGCTCACCAGGCCACTAAAGGTGGCCGGCAGCACGACAGCTCACCAGGCCACTATAGGTGGCCAGCAGCACGACAGCTCACCAGGCCACTAAAGGTGGCCGGCACCACGACAGCTCACCAGGCCACTAAAGGTGGCCGGCAGCACGACAGCTCACCAGGCCAATATAGGTGGCCGGCCGCACGACAGCTCACCAGGCCAGTATAAGTGGCCCGCATCTCGACAGCTCACCAGGCCACTATAGGTGGCCGGCAGAAAGACAGCTCACCAGGCCACTATAGGCGGCCGGCAGCACGACAGCTCACCAGGCCACTATAGGCGGCCGGCAGCACGACAGCTCACCAGGCCACTATAGGCGGCAGGCATCTCGACAGCTCACCAGGCCACTATAGGTGGCCGGCATCTCGCCAGCTCACCAGGCCACTATAGGTGGCCGGTAGCACGACAGCTCACCAGGAACCTGTAGGTGGCCGGCAGCACGACAGCTCACCAGGCCACTATAGGTGGCCGGCAGCACGACAGCTCACCAGGCGAATATAGGTGGCGGGCAGTACGATAGCTCACCAGGCCAATATAGGAGGCCAGCAGCACGACAGTTCACCAGGCCAATATAGGTGGCCGGCCGCACGACAGCTCACCAGGCCAGTATAAGTGGCCCGCATCCCGACAGCTCACCAGGCCACTATAGGTGGCCGGCCGCACGACAGCTCACCAGGCTAGTATAAGTGGCCCGCAACTCGACAGCTCACCAGGCCACTATAGGTGGCCGGCAGCACGACAGCTCACCAGGCCAATATAGGTGGCCGGCCGCACGACAGCTCACCAGGCCAGTATAAGTGGCCCGCATCTCGACTGCCCACCAGGCCACTATAGGTGGCCGGCAGCACGACAGCTCACCAGGCCACTATAGGCGGCCGGCAGCACGACAGCTCACCAGGCCACTATAGGCGGCCGGCAGCACGACAGCTCACCAGGCCACTATAGGCGGCCGGCATCTCGACAGCTTACCAGGCCACTATAGGTGGCCGGCATCTCGCCAGCTCACCAGGCCACTATAGGTGGCCGGTAGCACGACAGCTCACCAGGAACCTGTAGGTGGCCGGCAGCACG
The DNA here is from genome assembly GCA_951905685.1 of Eumerus sabulonum. Lineage (NCBI taxonomy): Eukaryota > Metazoa > Arthropoda > Insecta > Diptera > Syrphidae > Eumerus > Eumerus sabulonum. Next base: position 141,690,516 of record OX645060.1, on the reverse strand, counting down.
ACAGCTCACCAGGCCACTATAGGTAGCCGGCAGCACGACAGCTCACCAGGCGACTATAGGTGGCGGCAGCACGATAGCTCACCAAGCCACTATAGGTGGCCGGCAGCACGACAGCTCACCAGGCCACTATAGGTGGCCGGCATCTCGACAGCTCACCAGGCCACTATAGGTGGCCGGCATCTCGCCAGCTCACCAGGCCACTATAGGTGGCCGGCATCTCGCCAGCTCACCAGGCCACTATAGGTGGCCGGTAGCACGACAGCTCACCAGGAACCTGTAGGCGACCGGCAGCACGACAGCTCACCAGGCCACTATAGGCGGCCGGCAGCACGACAGCTCACCAGGCCACTATAGGCGGTCGGCATCTCGACAGCTCACCAGGCCACTATAGGTGGCCGGCATCTCGCCAGCTCACCAGGCCACTATAGGTGACCGGTAGCACGACAGCTCACCAGGAACCTCTAGGTGGCCGGCAGCACGACAGCTCACCAGGCCACTATAGGTGGCCGGCAGCACGACAGCTCACCAGGCGACTATAGGTGGCGGGCAGTACGATAGCTCACCAGGCCACTATAGGTGGCCGGCAGCACGACAGCTCACCAGGCCACTATAGGTGGCCGGCAGCACGACAGCTCACCAGGCCACTATAGGTGGCCGGCATCTCGACAGCTCACCAGGCCACTATAGGTGGCCGGCATCTCGCAAGCTCACCAGGCCACTATAGGTGGCCGGTAGCACGACAGCTCACCAGGAACCTGTAGGTGGCCGGCAGCACGACAGCTCACCAGGCGACTATAGGTGGCGGGCAGTACGATAGCTCACCAGGCCACTATAGGCGGCCGACAGCACGACAGCTCACCAGGCGAATATAGGAGGCCAGCAGCACGACAGTTCACCAGGCGACTATAGGTGGCCGGCAGCACGACAGCTCACCAGGCCACTATAGGCGGCCGGCAGCACGACAGCTCACCAGGCCACTATAGACGGCCGGCAGCACGACAGCTCACCAGGCCACTATAGGCGGCCGGCATCTCGACAGCGCACCAGGCCACTATAGGTGGCCGGCATCTCGCCAGCTCACCAGGCCACTATAGGTGGCCGGTAGCATGACAGCTCACCAGGAACCTGTAGGTGGCCGGCAGCACGACAGCTCACCAGGCCACTATAGGTGGCCGGCAGCACGACAGCTCACCAGGCCACTAAAGGTGGCCGGCAGCACGACAGCTCACCAGGCCAATATAGGTGGCCGGCCGCACGACAGCTCACCAGGCGACTATAGGTGGCCGGCATCTCGCCAGCTCACCAGGCCACTATAGGTGGCTGGCAGCACGACAGCTCACCAGGCGACTATAGGTGGCCGGCAGCACGACAGCTCACAAGACCACTATTGGTGGCCGGCAGCACGACAGCTCACCAGGCCACTATAGGTGGCCGGCATCTCGCCAGCTCACCAGGCCACTATAGGTGGCCGGCAGCACGACAGCTCACCAGGCGACTATAGGTGGCGGGCAGTACGATAGCTCACCAGGCCAATATAGGAGGCCAGCAGCACGACAGTTCACCAGGCGACTATAGGTGGCCGGCAGTACGACAGCTCACCAGGCCACTATAGGTGGCCGGCAGCACGACAGCTCACCAGGCGACTATAGGTGGCCGGCAGCACGACAGCTCACCAGACCACTATTGGTGGCCGGCAGCACGACAGCTCACCATGCCACTATAGGTGGCCGGCATCTCGCCAGCTCACCAGGCCACTATAGGTGGCCGGTAGCACGACAGCTCACCAGGAACCTGTAGGTGGCCGGCAGCACGACAGCTCACCAGGCCACTATAGGTCGCCGGCAGCACGACAGCTCACCAGGCGACTATAGGTGGCGGGCAGTACGATAGCTCACCAGGCCAATATAGGAGGCCAGCAGCACGACAGTTCACCAGGCGACTATAGGTGGCCGGCAGTACGACAGCTCACCAGGCCACTATAGGTGGCCGGCAGCACGACAGCTCACCAGGCGACTATAGGTGGCCGGCAGTACGACAGCTCACCAGGCGACTATAGGTGGCCGGCAGCACGACAGCTCACCAGGCCACTATAGGCGGCCGGCATCTTGACAGCTCACCAGGCCACTATAGGTGGCCGGCATCTCGCCAGCTCACCAGGCCACTATAGGTGGCCGGTAGCACGACAGCTCACCAGGAACCTGTAGGTGGCCGGCAGCACGACAGCTCACCAGGCCACTATAGGTGGCCGGCATCTCGCCAGCTCACCAGGCCACTATAGGTGGCCGGTAGCACGACAGCTCACCAGGAACCTGTAGGTGGCCGGCAGCACGACAGCTCACCAGGCCACTATAGGTCGCCGGCAGCACGACAGCTCACCAGGCGACTATAGGTGGCGGGCAGTACGATAGCTCACCAGGCCAATATAGGAGGCCAGCAGCACGACAGTTCACCAGGCGACTATAGGTGGCCGGCAGTACGACAGCTCACCAGGCGACTATAGGTGGCCGGCAGCACGACAGCTCACCAGGCCACTATAGGCGGCCGGCATCTTGACAACTCACCAGGCCACTATAGGTGGCCGGCATCTCGCCAGCTCACCAGGCCACTATAGGTGGCCGGTAGCACGACAGCTCACCAGGAACCTGTAGGTGGCCGGCAGCACGACAGCTCACCAGGCCACTATAGGTGGCCGGCAGCACGACAGCTCACCAGGCGACTATAGGTGGCGGGCAGTACGATAGCTCACCAGGCCAATATAGGAGGCCAGCAGCACGACAGTTCACCAGGCGACTATAGGTGGCCGGCAGTACGACAGCTCACCAGGCCACTATAGGCGGCCGACAGCACGACAGCTCACCAGGCCAATATAGGAGGCCAGCAGCACGACAGTTCACCAGGCGACTATAGGTGGCCGGCAGCACGACAGCTCACCAGGCCACTAAAGGTGGCCGGCACCACGACAGCTCACCAGGCCACTAAAGGTGGCCGGCAGCACGACAGCTCACCAGGAACCTGTAGGCGACCGGCAGCACGACAGCTCACCAGGCCACTATAGGCGGCCGGCAGCACGACAGCTCACCAGGCCACTATAGGTGGCCGGTAGCATGACAGCTCACCAGGAACCTGTAGGTGGCCGGCAGCACGACAGCTCACCAGGCCACTATAGGTGGCCGGCAGCACGACAGCTCACCAGGCCACTAAAGGTGGCCGGCAGCACGACAGCTCACCAGGCCAATATAGGTGGCCGGCCGCACGACAGCTCACCAGGCGACTATAGGTGGCCGGCATCTCGCCAGCTCACCAGGCCACTATAGGTGGCTGGCAGCACGACAGCTCACCAGGCGACTATAGGTGGCCGGCAGCACGACAGCTCACAAGACCACTATTGGTGGCCGGCAGCACGACAGCTCACCAGGCCACTATAGGTGGCCGGCATCTCGCCAGCTCACCAGGCCACTATAGGTGGCCGGCAGCACGACAGCTCACCAGGCGACTATAGGTGGCGGGCAGTACGATAGCTCACCAGGCCAATATAGGAGGCCAGCAGCACGACAGTTCACCAGGCGACTATAGGTGGCCGGCAGTACGACAGCTCACCAGGCCACTATAGGTGGCCGGCAGCACGACAGCTCACCAGGCGACTATAGGTGGCCGGCAGCACGACAGCTCACCAGACCACTATTGGTGGCCGGCAGCACGACAGCTCACCATGCCACTATAGGTGGCCGGCATCTCGCCAGCTCACCAGGCCACTATAGGTGGCCGGTAGCACGACAGCTCACCAGGAACCTGTAGGTGGCCGGCAGCACGACAGCTCACCAGGCCACTATAGGTCGCCGGCAGCACGACAGCTCACCAGGCGACTATAGGTGGCGGGCAGTACGATAGCTCACCAGGCCACTAAAGGTGGCCGGCACCACGACAGCTCACCAGGCCACTAAAGGTGGCCGGCAGCACGACAGCTCACCAGGAACCTGTAGGCGACCGGCAGCACGACAGCTCACCAGGCCACTATAGGCGGCCGGCAGCACGACAGCTCACCAGGCCACTATAGGTGGCCGGTAGCATGACAGCTCACCAGGAACCTGTAGGTGGCCGGCAGCACGACAGCTCACCAGGCCACTATAGGCGGCCGGCATCTTGACAACTCACCAGGCCACTATAGGTGGCCGGCATCTCGCCAGCTCACCAGGCCACTATAGGTGGCCGGTAGCACGACAGCTCACCAGGAACCTGTAGGTGGCCGGCAGCACGACAGCTCACCAGGCCACTATAGGTGGCCGGCAGCACGACAGCTCACCAGGCGACTATAGGTGGCGGGCAGTACGATAGCTCACCAGGCCAATATAGGAGGCCAGCAGCACGACAGTTCACCAGGCGACTATAGGTGGCCGGCAGTACGACAGCTCACCAGGCCACTATAGGCGGCCGACAGCACGACAGCTCACCAGGCCAATATAGGAGGCCAGCAGCACGACAGTTCACCAGGCGACTATAGGTGGCCGGCAGCACGACAGCTCACCAGGCCACTAAAGGTGGCCGGCACCACGACAGCTCACCAGGCCACTAAAGGTGGCCGGCAGCACGACAGCTCACCAGGAACCTGTAGGCGACCGGCAGCACGACAGCTCACCAGGCCACTATAGGCGGCCGGCAGCACGACAGCTCACCAGGCCACTATAGGTGGCCGGTAGCATGACAGCTCACCAGGAACCTGTAGGTGGCCGGCAGCACGACAGCTCACCAGGCCACTATAGGTGGCCGGCAGCACGACAGCTCACCAGGCCACTAAAGGTGGCCGGCAGCACGACAGCTCACCAGGCCAATATAGGTGGCCGGCCGCACGACAGCTCACCAGGCGACTATAGGTGGCCGGCATCTCGCCAGCTCACCAGGCCACTATAGGTGGCTGGCAGCACGACAGCTCACCAGGCGACTATAGGTGGCCGGCAGCACGACAGCTCACAAGACCACTATTGGTGGCCGGCAGCACGACAGCTCACCAGGCCACTATAGGTGGCCGGCATCTCGCCAGCTCACCAGGCCACTATAGGTGGCCGGCAGCACGACAGCTCACCAGGCGACTATAGGTGGCGGGCAGTACGATAGCTCACCAGGCCAATATAGGAGGCCAGCAGCACGACAGTTCACCAGGCGACTATAGGTGGCCGGCAGTACGACAGCTCACCAGGCCACTATAGGTGGCCGGCAGCACGACAGCTCACCAGGCGACTATAGGTGGCCGGCAGCACGACAGCTCACCAGACCACTATTGGTGGCCGGCAGCACGACAGCTCACCATGCCACTATAGGTGGCCGGCATCTCGCCAGCTCACCAGGCCACTATAGGTGGCCGGTAGCACGACAGCTCACCAGGAACCTGTAGGTGGCCGGCAGCACGACAGCTCACCAGGCCACTATAGGTCGCCGGCAGCACGACAGCTCACCAGGCGACTATAGGTGGCGGGCAGTACGATAGCTCACCAGGCCAATATAGGAGGCCAGCAGCACGACAGTTCACCAGGCGACTATAGGTGGCCGGCAGTACGACAGCTCACCAGGCCACTATAGGTGGCCGGCAGCACGACAGCTCACCAGGCGACTATAGGTGGCCGGCAGTACGACAGCTCACCAGGCGACTATAGGTGGCCGGCAGCACGACAGCTCACCAGGCCACTATAGGCGGCCGGCATCTTGACAGCTCACCAGGCCACTATAGGTGGCCGGCATCTCGCCAGCTCACCAGGCCACTATAGGTGGCCGGTAGCACGACAGCTCACCAGGAACCTGTAGGTGGCCGGCAGCACGACAGCTCACCAGGCCACTATAGGTGGCCGGCATCTCGCCAGCTCACCAGGCCACTATAGGTGGCCGGTAGCACGACAGCTCACCAGGAACCTGTAGGTGGCCGGCAGCACGACAGCTCACCAGGCCACTATAGGTCGCCGGCAGCACGACAGCTCACCAGGCGACTATAGGTGGCGGGCAGTACGATAGCTCACCAGGCCAATATAGGAGGCCAGCAGCACGACAGTTCACCAGGCGACTATAGGTGGCCGGCAGTACGACAGCTCACCAGGCGACTATAGGTGGCCGGCAGCACGACAGCTCACCAGGCCACTATAGGCGGCCGGCATCTTGACAACTCACCAGGCCACTATAGGTGGCCGGCATCTCGCCAGCTCACCAGGCCACTATAGGTGGCCGGTAGCACGACAGCTCACCAGGAACCTGTAGGTGGCCGGCAGCACGACAGCTCACCAGGCCACTATAGGTGGCCGGCAGCACGACAGCTCACCAGGCGACTATAGGTGGCGGGCAGTACGATAGCTCACCAGGCCAATATAGGAGGCCAGCAGCACGACAGTTCACCAGGCGACTATAGGTGGCCGGCAGTACGACAGCTCACCAGGCCACTATAGGCGGCCGACAGCACGACAGCTCACCAGGCCAATATAGGAGGCCAGCAGCACGACAGTTCACCAGGCGACTATAGGTGGCCGGCAGCACGACAGCTCACCAGGCCACTAAAGGTGGCCGGCACCACGACAGCTCACCAGGCCACTAAAGGTGGCCGGCAGCACGACAGCTCACCAGGAACCTGTAGGCGACCGGCAGCACGACAGCTCACCAGGCCACTATAGGCGGCCGGCAGCACGACAGCTCACCAGGCCACTATAGGCGGCCGGCATCTCGACAGCTCACCAGGCCACTATAGGTGGCCGGCATCTCGCCAGCTCACCAGGCCACTATAGGTGGCCGGTAGCACGACAGCTCACCAGGAACCTGTAGGTGGCCGGCAGCACGACAGCTCACCAGGCCACTATAGGTGGCCGGCAGCACGACAGCTCACCAGGCGACTATAGGTGGCGGGCAGTACGATAGCTCACCAGGCCACTATAGGTGGCCGGCAGCACGACAGCTCACCAGGCCACTATAGGTGGCCGGCAGCACGACAGCTCACCAGGCCACTATAGGTGGCCGGCATCTCGACAGCTCACCAGGCCACTATAGGTGGCCGGCATCTCGACAGCTCACCAGGCCACTATAGGTGGCCGGCATCTCGCAAGCTCACCAGGCCACTATAGGTGGCCGGTAGCACGACAGCTCACCAGGAACCTGTAGGTGGCCGGCAGCACGACAGCTCACCAGGCGACTATAGGTGGCGGGCAGTACGATAGCTCACCAGGCGAATATAGGAGGCCAGCAGCACGACAGTTCACCAGGCGACTATAGGTGGCCGGCAGCACGACAGCTCACCAGGCCACTATAGGCGGCCGGCAGCACGACAGCTCACCAGGCGAATATAGGAGGCCAGCAGCACGACAGTTCACCAGGCGACTATAGGTGGCCGGCAGCACGACAGCTCACCAGGCCACTATAGGCGGCCGGCAGCACGACAGCTCACCAGGCCACTATAGACGGCCGGCAGCACGACAGCTCACCAGGCCACTATAGGCGGCCGGCATCTCGACAGCGCACCAGGCCACTATAGGTGGCCGGCATCTCGCCAGCTCACCAGGCCACTATAGGTGGCCGGTAGCATGACAGCTCACCAGGAACCTGTAGGTGGCCGGCAGCACGACAGCTCACCAGGCCACTATAGGTGGCCGGCAGCACGACAGCTCACCAGGCCACTAAAGGTGGCCGGCAGCACGACAGCTCACCAGGCCAATATAGGTGGCCGGCCGCACGACAGCTCACCAGGCGACTATAGGTGGCCGGCATCTCGCCAGCTCACCAGGCCACTATAGGTGGCTGGCAGCACGACAGCTCACCAGGCGACTATAGGTGGCCGGCAGCACGACAGCTCACAAGACCACTATTGGTGGCCGGCAGCACGACAGCTCACCAGGCCACTATAGGTGGCCGGCATCTCGCCAGCTCACCAGGCCACTATAGGTGGCCGGCAGCACGACAGCTCACCAGGCGACTATAGGTGGCGGGCAGTACGATAGCTCACCAGGCCAATATAGGAGGCCAGCAGCACGACAGTTCACCAGGCGACTATAGGTGGTGTACTACCCTGTTGTATGCACACGCTCGTATATACGGTTTAATAAAAGATAAACGAAGTAATAATATAACAATAGTTTATTTATTCACTTGTTGTTCACATCAACCAGTTGAGACGGCTGTCACTTATCAACTGACGATAGTTCCTCTGAACTGTCAGTGCATGGTGCGCTCTCCGCACTCTCCGGAGAACCTGGTGCAGGTCGCCACACCCCTCCAATGTTCTTCAGCTTCAGCTTCAATCTCAAATTCGGCGATCCCCTAAGTGTACTACCTTCCACAACTGGACTCGAGATTTTCGGATCGCTCTCAGTGGTGACCGATGTTAACGATGCTCCTGTTTCTGAAATAAAGTTTATTGTTATATCTTATATGCTAGAGAAATTAAGCTTTAAACAATAGGCGTTTAAAATACTAAACCTGTTCCTGAAAGACCTGGCACTTTCTTCACATGACTTATGTTGCGTCTGAAAACCCTATCGCCTGATCGAACCGTTACTTCATTCTGCTTCCGTTCGATTACCTCGAATTCGGTAGAGCTGAAGGTCGGTGTCAACTTGTTTTGAGGCACCATATTGCGGACCAACACCATATCACCTACTTGGAGATCACAGTCTTTCGCTGCGCGCTCCTTGTCTCCTCTTTCCTTTCCTCTCTGTTTAGTTGTTATGTCTAAGTCTCTCGCTTCTGAATCCAAAATACTATCATCAATATCATGTACAGAAGGGATCTTATCTCGTATTCTTCGGTTAAGTAGGAGCTCTGATGGCGACTTTCCTGTGCTGCCATGAGGTGTCACGTTATACATTAATATAAATTTCTGAAGCTCCTTTTTGTAATCGAGACCTTCACCATTCGCGATTTGGAGCCTTTTCAAAATGGAACGGTTCATATTTTCCACTTCTCCGTTCGCTTGTGGCCAATACGGGGGAGATGTTATTAAATCAATATTATTTGTTTGACAGTAAGTTTTAAACTCCTCACTGATGAATTGGGGTCCATTGTCAGCCCTAATGGACTCCGGATACCCTAGTCTACAAAAGATCTCATCTAAAATACCGATGATCTCAGTTGAGGTGGTCTTCCTTAGAAATTTCGTTTCTTGATACCGTGAATGATAATCGATTATTACTAACGCAAAGTCGTGATTCGGTAGAGGTCCTAGTAAATCTATGGCCACACACTGCCAGGGTTTATTCGGAAAGGAGTGTCGAGCCATAGGCGCTGGTCGTATTGGTCGTGATACCAAAAGACATTCGCGACAATTTTTGACATATCTTTCAACGTCCCGGTCGATTAGAGGCCACCAAACCTTCGAACGCAGCCTCCGTTTCATCACAGTTTCTCCGGGGTGGCCCTCATGTGCCAGACAAAGAACGCGTTCTCGTAATGTTTCGGGTATAACTATCTTGGAGCCCCGCAAAACAATGTTACCTAGAGTACATAGCTCGTGTCGGAATGGAAAGTACCGGCTTTTCATCTCGTTACCCCAGTCATCGTTTTTTACCGCTTCTACTATCTTTCCCAGTTCCGCATCTTCGGTGTTGCTTTGCACTATTTCGCTAATGGTTAGCGCACGGGGAACTGCCTTTCCGATTATAGCACAAACGTTAAATTCACAATGCCTGTCAAATGAATCTGATTCTTGAATTTTGCACATCCGGGAGAGTGAGTCTGCGATATTATATTTCCCGGGCCGATAAATTACCTTAAATTTGAAAGCTTGCAGTCGAAGAACCCATCGCTCTATCCGAGCTGGCGGTTTGGATGTCGGCTTGAAAATTGCCTCCAACGGCTTGTGGTCTGTGACTAACTCGAATTCAATCCCGGCCAAATAGTAGTAAAACCTCTCAACGGCCCACACTAAAGCCAAACTCTCCTTCTCCGTCTGCGAGTACCGCCTTTCCACTCCGGATAGACTCTTGCTCGCAAAAGCTATGACCTGGGGAGTCTCGTCTTGGAATTGTAATAACACTGCACCCAGAGCTACTGGACTCGCATCAGCTACTAAACGTGTTCTGTTCTTGATATTAAAGTACGAGAGAGACGGTATTCTTGCAAGTGATTCCTTTAACCTCTGAAATGCCCGATCTTGGTTTTCACCCCAAACGAATCGAATGTCTTTATTTATCAGCACTCTTAGTGGCTCCGTAATATCAGCTAAGTCCGGAATGAACTTGCCTAAATAAGTTACTAAGCCCAAGAAAGACCTCATCTCCTCCTTACTATTTGGTGGTCGAAACTCTAATACCGTTCTAACTTTCTCTGGGTCCGCGCTAATGCCGGTTGTGGTCAATATATGCCCTAAAAACTTTAGCTGTTTAACCTTCCAACTACATTTTTCCTTATTAAGCGTCACGTTCATTTCGTGGAAGATATCTAGTACCCTTTCCAATTCCTTGTCATGTTCTTCCTCTGTCCGCCCAAACACAATAACATCATCCAAATAGTTCACGGTGTTCCTGCAAGCAGCTAATATATTTTCCATGGTACGTTGAAATATTTCGGGTGCTGAGTTTACTCCAAATAATAATCGTTTGTAACGAAAAAGTCCCCTGTGTGTTATAAACGTCGTTATATAGCGACTTTCCTCATCCAACTCTAATTGGTGGTATGCGTTCTTCAAATCTAATCTAGAGAAATATGCAGATCCTTTCAATTTTGTCATCAGTGATTCGAATGTCGGGAGAGGAAAGTTTTCTCTTAGAATAGCCGTATTCGCACAACGCATATCTATGCACAGGCGGATATCTCCAGTTTCCTTGAACACTATTACGATCGGCGAAATCCAAGAACTTGGCCCAACAACTGGTTCAATAATATCTTGTTCGCTAGCCTCTCTTAGCTTCTCGTCACATCTCTTTTCAAGCGCTGATGGAATTCGACGCAGAGGTTGCTGTATTGGTTTAATGCACTTATTAATAGCCAGTTGTATTTTGATGCCCTTAATCTTTGGAAACGGTTGAACTTGATGCACTTGGCAGACATCTAAGCCTAGTTTTAATACCTTCAATTGTACAGCTGTTTCCCGTCCGAGTAAAGAATGCCTCCCATTTCTAATAACATAGAACGTTGAAACGATTTCAGTTTTCCCATCTACACTTATAGGCGCTTCAAACACTAATAGTGTTTCTAATAATTCTTTTCCGTCATAAGCACGGAACTGGTTCCTCGTTTCCTTGCGAATATTCCATAACATCGAGGAACTCCGATGTAGTTGTTCCCAATCACCTTCTCCTAATAAGTTTAATCGTGAGCCAGAATCGATTACCATCGATATCTTCGAGCCCCCGATGAAGCAGTCTATGTTTCCATTTGTAGTTGAGTTAACCTCTTCTTCTACTTGAAAACAATCATGCTCCTTTGATTGAGATCTTTGGCTCCCGCATGGTTATCAAATTCCTCCTCTACATGACGAATGTTTGATGGTTCAAGTCTACGTCGTTTACCATCCATGTCATCACTAACATTTTTGCGTTTATTTCTCCCTGTCTTGCATTTTAGGGCAAAATGACCAAGGTAACCACATTTCCTGCACTTTTTGTTTCTGGCTGGGCACAAGTAGCTATTCCCCGCGTGGCCCCTCCGGCCACATCTTATGCAATCGTCGCTTCCTCTAGAATCGTCTGTTCTATTGGCCATAATTCTGTTGATAAAACTTGATGTTGTTGGCACGTGTACCAACGTGTCAGTTTGCGTTATCTGTTCGTGAGCTTGACACATTTTTATAACATCATCCAATGAGTACTCTTTTTCAAGCAAACGCCTTTTCAACTCTTTCGGTGCCCAGTCATCTATTAGTTTATCTTTTAAGTTTATTTCCCGACTCTCATCCTCACTTTGCCCAAAAGAGCATTTTGTTGCCTGGTTCCTCAATTTAAGGATGAACTTGTTTAGGCCCTCCCCTTCATCTGGCTTGAGGGAACGGAACAAGCGCCTTTCGAAGGTGGAATTTCGCTGGGGCGAAAAATATTCGTTCAATTTCTCGACCAAAATTCCGTACACATCACCTTCTCCGACAAGGGCTGCGGGAAGATTGAAGATAACCTCCTGCAATTGCGATCCTCCAAAGTGTAACAACTTACTCTTCTTTTTGATTGCGTCTGTGATTTCCTCCGATTCTAAATATAATGCAAATGAGCGGAGCCATTTCTCCCATTCCGATCGAATGATCGCCCTATCAATCGTCTCACAAGGAAATGGTCTTATCCCACTCTCGTTCATTCTTAAGAAAGCTTTTGTGCCAAGAACGCTTAAAGCAACTGCTACTTTTTGTTCTGGGCGCTAGCGAACACAATTAAATGTGAAACCTTCCTTGACCTAGTCAAATACGGAATTTACTGTTTTCCGGTTTTACAATTTAATGTAATGGACTTATTATCTTACCTCACCACAATTGAATGTGGAGTCTATATCTCTCTCTGTTACACAATTGAATGTGAATGGATTCTTAACCTGTGCAAGCATGAATTTGTATACAATTGAATGTAATCATCTCTCCTCACATTGTTATGCGGTTACTTACTGTAATTCTAATTTGGACTACGAGTCCCTTGGAGTTTAATTTATTGCTATTCTTGTTTTTCCTTCTTTTTTTTTTTTTATCCTCGTCGCCAAATGTACTACCCTGTTGTATGCACACGCTCGTATATACGGTTTAATAAAAGATAAACGAAGTAATAATATAACAATAGTTTATTTATTCACTTGTTGTTCACATCAACCAGTTGAGACGGCTGTCACTTATCAACTGACGATAGTTCCTCTGAACTGTCAGTGCATGGTGCGCTCTCCGCACTCTCCGGAGAACCTGGTGCAGGTCGCCACAGGTGGCCGGCAGTACGACAGCTCACCAGGCCACTATAGGTGGCCGGCAGCACGACAGCTCACCAGGCGACTATAGGTGGCCGGCAGCACGACAGCTCACCAGACCACTATTGGTGGCCGGCAGCACGACAGCTCACCATGCCACTATAGGTGGCCGGCATCTCGCCAGCTCACCAGGCCACTATAGGTGGCCGGTAGCACGACAGCTCACCAGGAACCTGTAGGTGGCCGGCAGCACGACAGCTCACCAGGCCACTATAGGTCGCCGGCAGCACGACAGCTCACCAGGCGACTATAGGTGGCGGGCAGTACGATAGCTCACCAGGCCAATATAGGAGGCCAGCAGCACGACAGTTCACCAGGCGACTATAGGTGGCCGGCAGTACGACAGCTCACCAGGCCACTATAGGTGGCCGGCAGCACGACAGCTCACCAGGCGACTATAGGTGGCCGGCAGTACGACAGCTCACCAGGCGACTATAGGTGGCCGGCAGCACGACAGCTCACCAGGCCACTATAGGCGGCCGGCATCTTGACAGCTCACCAGGCCACTATAGGTGGCCGGCATCTCGCCAGCTCACCAGGCCACTATAGGTGGCCGGTAGCACGACAGCTCACCAGGAACCTGTAGGTGGCCGGCAGCACGACAGCTCACCAGGCCACTATAGGTGGCCGGCATCTCGCCAGCTCACCAGGCCACTATAGGTGGCCAGCATCTCGACAGCTCACCAGGCCACTATAGGTGGCCGGCAGATCGACAGCTTACCAGGCCCCTATTGGTGGCCGGCAGCACGACAGCTCACCAGGCCACTATATGTGGCCGGCAGCACCACAGCTCACCAGGCCTCTACAGGTGGCCGGCAGCCCGACAGCTCACCAGGCCAATAAAGAGGCCGGCAGCACGACAGCTCACCAGGCCAGAATAGGTGGGCGGCAGCACGACAGCTCACCACGCCACTATAGCTGGCCGGTAGCACAACAGCTCACCAGGCCACTATAGGTGGCCGGCGTCTCGACAGCCCACCAGGCCACTATAGGTGGCCGGCATCTCGACAGCTCACCAGGCCACTATAGGTGGCCAGCAGCTCGACAGCTCACCAGGCGACTATAGGTGGCCGGCAGTACGACAGCTCACCAGGCGACTATAGGTGGCCGGTAGCACGACAGCTCACCAGGCCACTATAGGCGGCCGGCATCTTGACAGCTCACCAGGCCACTATAGGTGGCCGGCATCTCGCCAGCTCACCAGGCCACTATAGGTGGCCGGTAGCACGACAGCTCACCAGGAACCTGTAGGTGGCCGGCAGCACGACAGCTCACCAGGCCACTATAGGTCGCCGGCAGCACGACAGCTCACCAGGCGACTATAGGTGGCGGGCAGTACGATAGCTCACCAGGCCAATATAGGAGGCCAGCAGCACGACAGTTCACCAGGCGACTATAGGTCGCCGGCAGTACGACAGCTCACCAGGCCACTATAGGCGGCCGACAGCACGACAGCTCACCAGGCCAATATAGGAGGCCAGCAGCACGACAGTTCACCAGGCGACTATAGGTGGCCGGCAGCACGACAGCTCACCAGGCCACTAAAGGTGGCCGGCACCACGACAGCTCACCAGGCCACTAAAGGTGGCCGGCAGCACGACAGCTCACCAGGCCAATATAGGTGGCCGGCCGCACGACAGCTCACCAGGCCAGTATAAGTGGCCCGCATCTCGACAGCTCACCAGGCCACTATAGGTGGCCGGCAGCACGACAGCTCACCAGGCCACTATAGGCGGCCGGCAGCACGACAGCTCACCAGGCCACTATAGGCGGCCGGCATCTCGACAGCTCCCCAGGCCACTATAGGTGGCCGGCACCTCGCCAGCTCACCAGGCCACTATAGGTGGCCGGTAGCACGACAGCTCACCAGGAACCTGTAGGTGGCCGGCAGCACGACAGCTCACCAGGCCACTATAGGTGGCCGGCAGCACGACAGCTCACCAGGCGACTATAGGTGGCGGGCAGTACGATAGCTCACCAGGCCACTATAGGCGGCCGACAGCACGACAGCTCACCAGGCCAATATAGGAGGCCAGCAGCACGACAGTTCACCAGTACATGTGCCCGGATGCACGACAGCTCACCAGGCCACTATAGGTGGCCGTCAGCACAACTGCTCACCAGGCCACTATAGGTGGCCGGCAGCACAACAGCTCACCAGGCCACTATAGGTGGCCGGCGTCTCGACAGCTCACCAGGCCACTATAGGTGGCCGGCATCTCGACAGCTCACCAGGCCACTATAGGTGGCCAGCAGCACAACAGCTCACCAGGTCAGAATAGGTGGCCGGCAACACGACAGCTCACCAGGCCAGAATAGATGGCCGGCAGGACGACAGCTCACCAGGCCACTATAGGCGGCCGGCATCTCGACAGTTCACCAGGCCAGTATAGGTGGCCGGCATCTCGACAGCTCCCCAGGCCACTATAGGTGGCCGGCACCTCGCCAGCTCACCAGGCCACTATAGGTGGCCGGTAGCACGACAGCTCACCAGGAACCTGTAGGTGGCCGGCAGCACGACAGCTCACCAGGCCACTATAGGTGGCCGGCAGCACGACAGCTCACCAGGCGACTATAGGTGGCGGGCAGTACGATAGCTCACTAGGCCACTATAGGCGGCCGACAGCACGACAGCTCACCAGGCCAATATAGGAGGCCAGCAGCACGACAGTTCACCAGTATATGTGCCCGGATGCACGACAGCTCACCAGGCCACTATAGGTGGCCGTCAGCACAACAGCTCACCAGGCCACTATAGGTGGCCGGCAGCACAACAGCTCACCAGGCCACTATAGGTGGCCGGCGTCTCGACAGCTCACCAGGCCACTATAGGTGGCCGGCATCTCGACAGCTCACCAGGCCACTATAGGTGGCCAGCAGCACAACAGCTCACCAGGTCAGAATAGGTGGCCGGCAACACGACAGCTCACCAGGCCAGAATAGATGGCCGGCAGGACGACAGCTCACCAGGCCACTATAGGTGGCCGGCGTCTCGACAGCTCACCAGGCCACTATAGGTGGCCGGCATCTCGCCAGCTCACCAGACCACTATAGGTGGCCGGCAGCACGACAGCTCACCAGGCCACTATAGGTGGCCGGCAGCACGATAGCTCACCAGGCCACTATAGGTGTCCGACAGCACGACAGCTCACCAGGCGACTATAGGTGGCGGCAGCACGATAGCTCACCAAGCCACTATAGGTGGCCGGCAGTACGACAGCTCACCAGGCCAGTATAGGTGTCCGACAGCACGACAGCTCACCAGGCGACTATAGGTGGCGGCAGCACGATAGCTCACCAAGCCAATATAGGAGGCCGGCAGCACGACAGCTCACCAGGCCAGTATATGTGGCCGGCAGCACGACAGCTCACCAGGCCACTATAGGTCGCCGGCAGCACAACAGCTCACCAGGCCACTATAGGTGGCCAGCAGCTCGACAGCTCGCCGGGCCACCATAGATTCAAGGCGCTTGACAGCTCGCCGGGTCACTATAGGTGCCCGACAGATCGACAGCTTAGCAGCACGACAGCTCACCAGGGGACTACAGGTGGCGGGCAGCACGTTAGCTATAGGTTGCCGGCAGCACGACGGCTCACCCGGCAACTATAGGTGGCCGGCAGCATGACAGCTCACCAGGCCACTATAGGTGGCCGGCCACTACAGGTGGCCGGCATGTCAACAGCTCACCAGGCCACTATAGGTGGCCGGCATCTCGCCAGCCCACCAGGCCACTATAGGTGGCCGGGAGCACGACAGCTCACCAGGAACCTGTAGCTGGCCGGCAGCACGACAGCTCACCAGGCCGCTATAGGTGGCCGGCAGCACGACAGCTCACCAGGCCACTATAGGTTGCCGGCAGCACGACGGCTCACCAGGCCACTATAGGTGGCCGGCAGCACGACAAATTGCCAGGACATTATAGGCGGCCGGCAGCACGACAGCTCACCAGGCCACTATAGGTGGCCGGATGCACGACAGCTCACCAGGCCACTATAGGTGGCCGTCAGCACAACAGCTCACCAGGCCACTATAGGTGGCCGGCAGCACAACAGCTCACCAGGCCACTATAGGTGGCCGACAGCACAACAGCTCACAAGGCCACTATAGGTGGCCGGCGTCTCGACAGCTCACCAGGCCACTATAGGTGGCCGGCATCTCGACAGCTCACCAGGCCACTATAGGTGGCCGGCAGCACAACAGCTCACCAGGTCAGAATAGGTGGCCGGCAACACGACAGCTCACCAGGCCAGAATAGATGGCCGGCAAGTCGACAGCTCCCAGGCCACTATAGGCGGCCGGCGTCTCGACAGCTCACCAGGCCACTATAGGTGGCCGGCATCTCGCCAGCTCACCAGACCACTATACGTGGCCGGCAGCACGACAGCTCACCAGGCCACTATAGGTGGCCGGCAGCACGATAGCTCACCAGGCCACTATAGGTGTCCGACAGCACGACAGCTCACCAGGCGACTATAGGTGGCGGCAGCACGATAGCTCACCAAGCCACTATAGGTGGCCGGCAGTACGACAGCTCACCAGGCCACTATAGGTGGCCGGCAGCACGACAGCTCACCAGACCACTATAGGTGGCCAGCAGCACGACAGCTCCCCAGGCCTCTATAAGTGGCCAGCAGCACGACAGCTCACCAGGCCACTAGAGGCGGCCGGCAGCACGACAGCTCACCAGGCGACTATAGGTGGCCGGCAGCACGACAGCTCACCTGGCCACTATAGGTGGCCAGCAGCACGACAGCTCACCAGGCGACTATAGGTGGCGGGCAGCATGATAGCTCACCAAGCCACTATAGGCGGCCGACAGCACGACAGCTCACCAGGCCAATATAGGAGGCCAGCAGCACGACAGTTCACCAGGCGACTATAGGTGGCCGGCAGTACGACAGCTCACCAGGCCACTATAGGTGGCCGGCAGCACGACAGCTCACCAGACCACTATTGGTGGCAGGCAGCACGACAGCTCACCAGGCCACTATAGGTGGCCAGCAGCACGACAGCTCACCAGGCCACTAAGGGTGGCCGGCACCACGACAGCTCACCAGGCCACTAAAGGTGGCCGGCAGCACGACAGCTCACCAGGCCACTATAGGTGGCCAGCAGCACGACAGCTCACCAGGCCACTAAAGGTGGCCGGCACCACGACAGCTCACCAGGCCACTAAAGGTGGCCGGCAGCACGACAGCTCACCAGGCCAATATAGGTGGCCGGCTCACGACAGCTCATCAGGCCAGTATAAGTGGCCCGCATCTCGACAGCTCACCAGGCCAATATAGGAGGCCAGCAGCACGACAGTTCAACAGTATATGTGCCCGGATGCACGACAGCCCACCAGGCCACTATAGGTGGCCGGCAGCACAACAGCTCACCAGGCCACTATAGGTGGCCGACAGCACAACAGCTCACAAGGCCACTATAGGTGGCCGGCGTCTCGACAGCTCACCAGGCCACTATAGGTGGCCGGCATCTCGACAGCTCACCAGGCCACTATAGGTGGCCGGCAGCACAACAGCTCACCAGGTCAGAATAGGTGGCCGGCAACACGACAGCTCACCAGGCCAGAATAGATGGCCGGCAAGTCGACAGCTCCCAGGCCACTATAGGCGGCCGGCGTCTCGACAGCTCACCAGGCCACTATAGGTGGCCGGCATCTCGCCAGCTCACCAGACCACTATACGTGGCCGGCAGCACGACAGCTCACCAGGCCACTATAGGTGGCCGGCAGCACGATAGCTCACCAGGCCACTATAGGTGTCCGACAGCACGACAGCTCACCAGGCGACTATAGGTGGCGGCAGCACGATAGCTCACCAAGCCACTATAGGTGGCCGGCAGTACGACAGCTCACCAGGCCACTATAGGTGGCCGGCAGCACGACAGCTCACCAGACCACTATAGGTGGCCAGCAGCACGACAGCTCCCCAGGCCTCTATAAGTGGCCAACAGCACGACAGCTCACCAGGCCACTAGAGGCGGCCGGCAGCACGACAGCTCACCAGGCGACTATAGGTGGCCGGCAGCACGACAGCTCACCAGACCACTATAGGTGGCCGGCAGCACGACAGCTCACCAGGCCACTATAGGTGGCCAGCAGCACGACAGCTCACCAGGCGACTATAGGTGGCGGGCAGCATGATAGCTCACCAAGCCACTATAGGCGGCCGACAGCACGACAGCTCACCAGGCCAATATAGGAGGCCAGCAGCACGACAGTTCACCAGGCGACTATAGGTGGCCGGCAGTACGACAGCTCACCAGGCCACTATAGGTGGCCGGCAGCACGACAGCTCACCAGGCGACTATAGGTGGCCGGCAGCACGACAGCTCACCAGACCACTATTGGTGGCAGGCAGCACGACAGCTCACCAGGCCACTATAGGTGGCCAGCAGCACGACAGCTCACCAGGCCACTAAGGGTGGCCGGCACCACGACAGCTCACCAGGCCACTAAAGGTGGCCGGCAGCACGACAGCTCACCAGGCCACTATAGGTGGCCAGCAGCACGACAGCTCACCAGGCCACTAAAGGTGGCCGGCACCACGACAGCTCACCAGGCCACTAAAGGTGGCCGGCAGCACGACAGCTCACCAGGCCAATATAGGTGGCCGGCTCACGACAGCTCATCAGGCCAGTATAAGTGGCCCGCATCTCGACAGCTCACCAGGCCACTATAGGTGGCCGGCAGCAAGACAGCTCACCAGGCCACTATAGGCGGCCGGCAGCACGACAGCTCACCAGGCCACTATAGGCGGCCGGTAGCACGACAGCTCACCAGGCCACTATAGGCGGCAGGCATCTCGACAGCTCACCAGGCCACTATAGGTGGCCGGCATCTCGCCAGCTCACCAGGCCACTATAGGTGGCCGGTAGCACGACAGCTCACCAGGAACCTGTAGGTGGCCGGCAGCACGACAGCTCACCAGGCCACTATAGGTGGCCGGCAGCACGACAGCTCACCAGGCGACTGTAGGTGGCGGGCAGTACGATAGCTCACCAGGCCACTATAGGCGGCCGACAGCACGACAGCTCACCAGGCCAATATAGGAGGCCAGCAGCACGACAGTTCACCAGTATATGTGCCCGGATGCACGACAGCTCACCAGGCCACTATAGGTGGCCGTCAGCACAACAGCTCACCAGGCCACTATAGGTGGCCGGCAGCACAACAGCTCACCAGGCCACTATAGGTGGCCGGCAGCACAACAGCTCACCAGGCCACTATAGGTGGCCGGCGTCTCGACAGCTCACCAGGCCACTATAGGTGGCCGGCATCTCGACAGCTCACCAGGCCACTATAGGTGGCCAATATAGGAGGCCAGCAGCACGACAGTTCACCAGTATATGTGCCCGGATGCACGACAGCTCACCAGGCCACTATAGGTGGCCGTCAGCACAACAGCTCACCAGGCCACTATAGGTGGCCGGCATCTCGACAGCTCACCAGGCCACTATAGGTGGCCAGCAGCACAAAAGCTCACCAGGTCAGAATAGGTGGCCGGCAACACGACAGCTCACCAGGCCAGAATAGATGGCCGGCAGGACGACAGCTCACCAGGCCACTATAGGTGGCCGGCGTCTCGACAGCTCCCCAGGCCACTATAGGTGGCCGGCATCTCGCCAGCTCACCAGACCACTATAGGTGGCCGGCAGCACGACAGCTCACCAGGCCACTATAGGTGGCCGGCAGCACGATAGCTCACCAGGCCACTATAGGTGTCCGACAGCACGACTGCTCACCAGGCGACTATAGGTGGCGGCAGCACGATAGCTCACCAAGCCACTATAGGTGGCCGGCAGCACGACAGCTCACCAGGCGACTATAGGTGGCGGGCAGCACGATAGCTCACCAAGCCACTATAGGTGGTCGGCAGTACGACAGCTCACCAGGCCAGTATAGGTGTCCGACAGCACGACAGCTCACCAGGCGACTATAAGTGGCGGCAGCACGATAGCTCACCAAGCCAATATAGGAGGCCGGCAGCACGACAGCTCACCAGGCCAGTATATGTGGCCGGCAGCACGACAGCTCACCAGGCCACTATAGGTCGCCGGCAGCACAACAGCTCACCAGGCCACTATAGGTGGCCAGCATCTCGACAGCTCACCAGGCCACTATAGGTGGCCGGCAGATCGACAGCTTACCAGGCCCCTATTGGTGGCCGGCAGCACGACAGCTCACCAGGCCACTATATGTGGCCGGCAGCACCACAGCTCACCAGGCCTCTACAGGTGGCCGGCAGCCCGACAGCTCACCAGGCCAATAAAGAGGCCGGCAGCACGACAGCTCACCAGGCCAAAATAGGTGGGCGGCAGCACGACAGCTCACCACGCCACTATAGCTGGCCGGCGTCTCGACAGCCCACCAGGCCACTATAGGTGGCCGGCATCTCGACAGCTCACCAGGCCACTATAGGTGGCCAGCAGCTCGACAGCTCGCCGGGCCACCATAGATTCCCGGCGCTTGACAGCTCGCCGGGTCACTATAGGTGCCCGACAGATCGACAGCTTAGCAGCACGACAGCTCACCAGGGGACTACAGGTGGCGGGCAGCACGTTAGCTATAGGTTGCCGGCAGCACGACGGCTCACCAGGCAACTATAGGTGGCCGGCAGCATGACAGCTCACCAGGCCACTATAGGTGGCCGGCCACTACAGGTGGCCGGCATGTCAACAGCTCACCAGGCCACTATAGGTGGCCGGCATCTCGCCAGCTCACCAGGCCACTATAGGTGGCCGGTAGCACGACAGCTCACCAGGAACCTGTAGGTGGCCGGCAGCACGACAGCTCACCAGGCCGCTATAGGTGGCCGGCAGCACGACAGCTCACCAGGCCAATATAGGAGGCCGGCAGCACGACAGCTCACCAGGCCACTATAGGTGGCCGGATGCACGACAGCTCACCAGGCCACTATAGGTGGCCGTCAGCACAACAGCTCACCAGGCCACTATAGGTGGCCGGCAGCACAACAGCTCACAAGGCCACTATAGGTGGCCGACAGCACAACAGCTCACAAGGCCACTATAGGTGGCCGGCGGCGTCTCGACAGCTCACCAGGCCACTATAGGTGGCCGGCATCTCGACAGCTCACCAGGCCACTATAGGTGGCCGGCAGCACAACAGCTCACCAGGTCAGAATAGGTGGCCGGCAACACGACAGCTCACCAGGCCAGAATAGATGGCCGGCAGGTCGACAGCTCCCAGGCCACTATAGGCGGCCGGCGTCTCGACAGCTCACCAGGCCACTATAGGTGGCCGGCATCTCGCCAGCTCACCAGACCACTATACGTGGCCGGCAGCACGACAGCTCACCAGGCCACTATAGGTGGCCGGCAGCACGATAGCTCACCAGGCCACTATAGGTGTCCGACAGCACGACAGCTCACCAGGCGACTATAGGTGGCGGCAGCACGATAGCTCACCAAGCCACTATAGGTGGCCGGCAGCACGACAGCTCACCAGGCGACTATAGGTGGCGGGCAGCACGATAGCTCACCAAGCCACTATAGGTGGCCGGCAGTACGACAGCTCACCAGGCCAATATAGGTGGCCGGCAGCACGACAGCTCACCAGACCACTATAGGTGGCCGGCAGCACGACAGCTCCCCAGGCCACTATAAGTGGCCAGCAGCACGACAGCTCACCAGGCCACTAAAGGCGGCCGGCAGCACGACAGCTCACCAGGCGACTATAGGTGGCCGGCAGCACGACAGCTCACCAGGCCACTAAAGGCGGCCGGCAGCACGACAGCTCACCAGGCGACTATAGGTGGCCGGCAGCACGACGGCTCACCAGACCACTATAGGTGGCGGCAGCACGATAGCTCACCAAGCCACTATAGGTGGCCGGCAGCACGACAGCTCACCAGGCGACTATAGGTGGCGGGCAGCATGATAGCTCACCAAGCCACTATAGGTGGCCGGCAGTACGACAGCTCACCAGGCCACAATAGGTGGCCGGCAGCACGACAGCTCACCAGACCACTATAGGTGGCCGGCAGCACGACAGCTCACCAGGCCACTATAGGTGGCCGGCAGCACGATAGCTCACCAGGCCACTATAGGTGTCCGACAGCACGACAGCTCACCAGGCGACTATAGGTGGCGGCAGCACGATAGCTCACCAAGCCACTATAGGTGGCCGGCAGCACGACAGCTCACCAGGCGACTATAGGTGGCGGGCAGCACGATAGCTCACCAAGCCACTATGGGTGGCCGGCAGTTCGACAGCTCACAAGGCCAGTATAGGTGTCCGACAGCACGACAGCTCACCAGGCGACTATAGGTGGCGGCAGCACGATAGCTCACCAAGCCAATATAGGAGGCCGGCAGCACGACAGCTCACCAGGCCACTATAGGTCGCCGGCAGCACAACAGCTCACCAGGCCACTATAGGTGGCCAGCATCTCGACAGCTCACCAGGCCACTATAGGTGGCCGGCAGATCGACAGCTTACCAGGCCCCTATTGGTGGCCGGCAGCACGACAGCTCACCAGGCCACTATATGTGGCCGGCAGCACCACAGCTCACCAGGCCTCTACAGGTGGCCGGCAGCCCGACAGCTCACCAGGCCAATAAAGAGGCCGGCAGCACGACAGCTCACCAGGCGACTATAGGTGGCGGGCAGCACGATAGCTCACCAAGCCACTATGGGTGGCCGGCAGTACGACAGCTCACAAGGCCAGTATAGGTGTCCGACAGCACGATAGCTCACCAGGCGACTATAGGTGGCGGCAGCACGATAGCTCACCAAGCCAATATAGGAGGCCGGCAGCACGACAGCTCACCAGGCCAGTATATGTGGCCGGCAGCACGACAGCTCACCAGGCCACTATAGGTCGCCGGCAGCACAACAGCTCAACAGGCCACTATAGGTGGCCAGCATCTCGACAGCTCACCAGGCCACTATAGGTGGCCGGCAGATCGACAGCTTACCAGGCCCCTATTGGTGGCCGGCAGCACGACAGCTCACCAGGCCACTATATGTGGCCGGCAGCACCACAGCTCACCAGGCCTCTACAGGTGGCCGGCAGCCCGACAGCTCACCAGGCCAATAAAGAGGCCGGCAGCACGACAGCTCACCAGGCCAGAATAGGTGGGCGGCAGCACGACAGCTCACCACGCCACTATAGCTGGCCGGTAGCACAACAGCTCACCAGGCCACTATAGGTGGCCGGCGTCTCGACAGCCCACAAGGCCACTATAGGTGGCCGGCATCTCGACAGCTCACCAGGCCACTATAGGTGGCCAGCAGCTCGACAGCTCGCCGGGCCATCATAGATTCCCGGCGCTTGACAGCTCGCCGGGTCACTATAGGTGCCCGACAGATCGACAGCTCAGCAGCACGACAGCTCACCAGGGGACTACAGGTGGCGGGCAGCACGTTAGCTGTAGGTTGCCGGCAGCACGACGGCTCACCAGGCAACTATAGGTGGCCGGCAGCATGACAGCTCACCAGGCCACTACAGGTGGCCGGCATGTCAACAGCTCACCAGGCCACTATAGGTGGCCGGCATCTCGCCAGCTCACCAGGCCACTATAGGTGGCCGGTAGCACGACAGCTCACCAGGAACCTGTAGGTGGCCGGCAGCACGACAGCTCACCAGGCTGCTATAGGTGGCCGGCAGCACGACAGCTCACCAGGCCACTATAGGATGCCGGCAGCACGACGGCTCACCAGGCCACTATAGGTGGCCGGCAGCACGACAGCTCACCAGGCCAATATAGGAGGCCGGCAGCACGACAGCTCACCAGGCCACTATAGGTGGCCGGATGCACGACAGCTCACCAGGCCACTATAGGTGGCCGTCAGCACAACAGCTCACCAGGCCACTATAGGTGGCCGGCAGCACAACAGCTCACAAGGCCACTATAGGTGGCCGACAGCACAACAGCTCACAAGGCCACTATAGGTGGCCGGCGTCTCGACAGCTCACCAGGCCACTATAGGTGGCCGGCATCTCGACAGCTCACCAGGCCACTATAGGTGGCCGGCAGCACAACAGCTCACCAGGTCAGAATAGGTGGCCGGCAACACGACAGCTCACCAGGCCAGAATAGATGGCCGGCAGGTCGACAGCTGTTGAGAGTAATTCCCGAAGTCACTACAAAACGGCCGAGGACTTCGCGGAAGAGCGGCACGAAAATACGCCACGCACAACGTTGACCACTTCGCGGAAGAGTGGTACGAAAATACGCCACGCACAACGTTGACCACTTCGCGGAAGAGTGGTACGAAAATACGCCACGCACAACGTTGACCACTTCGCGGAAGAGTGGCACAAAAATACGCCACACACAACGTTGACCACTTCGCGGAAGAGCAGCACGGCATAACTTCCAGCAACACACAACACGTTGGGCTTCCTCGAGGAAGCCCGGCAACCACACCATACTAGACAGGACTCATTATTACGTTTTCGTGTCTCGAACGGAGCAGTCGCATCACACCACAATTACGATTTGTTTTGCCTCCACTCCACATTTAAAATAAAGTTTGACAATACAATAGTGTGTTTAATTTCTACTCCACATATAACAACATGGTCCTTCGAGCCGAATCTTTGGCATAATAAAATAAAAATAAAAAAAAAAATTGTGACTATTAAAATTCCCAGTGACTACCCCAGTGACTAGTAAAGTCCCCAGTGACTATTAAAAACCCCAGTGATTACCCCAGTGACTACTGATTCTAAAAACAACCCCGTCCCGTAAAATCAATAAAAAAAAAAACAACAACCACCCCGTCCTGTGAAGTGCTTAAAAAAAAAAAAAAACAACAAAAAAAACAGTGAATACAGTGACTATTGCCGGTGGAACAACCCCCTTCCGTGAAACCATCGCATTTTGGAAACAACACAAGCTTATCACAGGTGAGTGAATAGTAGTGGCTTTAATTTTTTTAAACAATATACCCATATATACATAAACAAAATGAGCAAATTGCTTAAAAATCTGTCGGCTCAGCTGACAAAAGACGAGGTCAATTTTAAGAAGGCGAACAAGGAAGCCAAGGCGTCAAAACATTATCTTCAGGGACGTCTTGCTATCCTGGAAAATAACTTCCAGGCCAGTCTCAAGGCCAACGCAGAGGCAGTGTCCAATGTTGTCGATGAAGCTGAAAACGAAAAGATTGAAGACATGTTCGATGAAATAAAAGAAACATATGTTACTTATCGTTCATCGTTGCTCGAAGCTCTCGATAACATTCCGGCGAGCTCGGTAACCGTCGACGGCTCAGCACATAGCGAAAAGAAGCACGAGCTGCGGCTTCCAAAGATAAGCTTGCCTTCCTTCGCCGGCAGTTACGAAAACTGGAGAGCCTTCCACGATATGTTCCGTTCGTTAGTCCACACCAACCAATCGTTGACGAAAGTAGAGAAATTACACTACTTAAAGTCCAGCATCACCGGCGAAGCGGAACGCCTGCTGCAACATCTGAAATTAGACGAAGGTAATTATGACATGGCTTGGACAATACTCACAAACAGGTATGATCACAAACGAGTGCTAGTAAATACACAGTTAAAGCTCTTCTTTGGCCAACCCGCCATCAGTGGGGAAGGACCGGAGAACCTAAAACAGCTTTTGGATGTATCCACAGAGTGTCTGCATGCGCTAAAGAATCTAGAAGTAAAGACCGATGAATGGGATGTGATCATAATCTATGTCATGTCACAAAAATTACCTCGTTTAACACAGCAACTCTGGGAAGAAAAACTGGGTTCGCAGAAAGGACTTCCCACCTTGGCAGATTTCACCACATTCCTCGAAGCTAGGTTTCGAACACTCGAGGCTGTATCGCAACAAAATCAGCCTTTTAGTCAGAAGCATGAAGGCCAAGGGAGACAGGGAGTAAAGAATGTTTTCTCCACTAGAGCGAAACAAAAACAACAACATAGCTGCGGCGTTTGCAATAAGGGACAACATGCGCTCCGATACTGCAACCGTTTCCTAAATTTAGATGTGAACGAGCGTGTCAAGGTCGTAAGGCGGCTAAGCCTATGCGAAAACTGCTTGGCCCACAGTCACAGCACCCAACAGTGCCCGAGCCGCAAATGTTGCTACTTTTGCAATCAGAGGCATCATTCCTCACTGCACAAGAATCACAGTACTACACCCGACAAACACAATACAACTTCTATATATCACTCAGTTCCTCACCATGCAACACAATCTTTTCCCAAACAATATACCAGTAACGCACAATATCCTTTCACACCTTCTCATCCACCCCATACATCTACACAAAATTATCAAATTTCGACGCAACCTCACACACATACGGTGATCAACCCCAACGCACCAGCATTTCAAACCTCCAACGCCCATCAACCCTTTGTAACGCTTGAACCCTCCAATCCCACCTCAACAGTTAACAGCTTCCACACTCAACACAACACCCACACTCAAGTCCTTTTAGCCACTGCAATTGTGAAGGCAAGATCAGCTTCGGGAGAGTACATAAATTTACGAGCATTAATTGACCCGGGTTCGGAAGCCAGTTTCATCACAGGAACGGCAGCACAACGACTGAACCTAAGGGCCAAGCGCACATTCATCGAAGTAACCGGATTAGGGAAGGTCAGCAGCGGGACATGCTACAACTATGTAGACATATCATTCAGCTCACTACACTCTTCATATGCTGGACAAACTCGAACATACGTTTTTAAATCCCTGACCGGCCTTCTACCAGCTCAACACATAAACTTCGACAAATGGACACACATAAATGGGTTAGTTTTGGCTGATCCCCACTACCACACTCCGGCCGCAATAGATATCCTTCTTGGTAGTGACATATATGCCGAAATCCTCCTACCAGAGGTAGTTAGAGAGCAGGAGTCCATTGCCCCAATCGCACAAAAAACTAAATTGGGATGGATTCTGTTAGGCAAGACGCTTGTCGAATCTCCAACGCAAATAAGGAGCTTCGTCCAGGTGTTCGATCTTGACTCCCAACTACGAAAATTCTGGGAGATCGAAGAACTGCCAACGGAGAAATGGGAAGCGGAAGAAGATACGGCTTGTGAGCGACACTTCGCTAAAAATACAAAACGCTTACCCAATGGCCGCTACCAGGTTTCCCTTCCCTTCAAAGGGGAAGCACGTCCAATCATGGGCAACTCAAGATTCGGTGCCCTGCAAAGATTCTATCAATTGGAGAGGAGGCTGAACAACAATGCATCGCTGAAAGACGAATACCAGAAATGCATGGGAGAATATAAGTCCCTTGGACATATGATTGAAATACAAGAACCCCTCGAGGCAATGTCAACACCAAACCATTATTTCATCCCTCACCATGCGGTTTTCAAAGAAACCAGCACCACCACGAAGCTGAGGGTAGTCTTTGACGCGACTTTCAAAGCATCCTTTGGCGCCTCTCTAAATGACCACTTGATGGTGGGACCAAAGTTACAAAATAACTTACAGGACATTATTCTTCGCTGGAGAAAATATCGATACACCTTCACGGCAGACATGGAGAAGATGTACCGCCAAATTCGAGTGGATAACAGGGATTCGGATTATCAGCTCATCCTCTGGAGAGATAACACGCAACAACAAGTTAAGACGTATCGTCTAGATACAGTGACTTTCGGAACGGCTGCAGCTCCCTACTTGGCAATACGAGTCCTTCTCCAGCTAGCAAAAGATGAAGCCGTCAATTACCCATCAGCAGTATCCATCTTACGCGACGATATATATGTGGACGACGTTATCACAGGAGCAAACACGGTAGAAGAAGCCCAACGAAAGAGAGATGAAATCAGAAAAGCGTTATTGTCGGCAGGTTTTTATTTACGCAAATGGACCAGCAACAATGAAAATCTCTTGGAAGGAATCCCAAAGGAAGAACGTGAGGTAGACTTCTCGTTACCCCTAGAGCAGGAAAATTTCGTGAAAACCTTAGGCATAAAATGGTCACCAATTTGTGACTGCTTTACGTATCAGGTGACGCTGGCTCAAGAACAGAACATCACGAAGCGAACGGTTTTATCATCGATCGCCAAACTTTTTGATCCGCTCGGCTGGTTGACCCTATGCATCATCAAGGCCAAGATAATGATGCAAGAGCTTTGGGCTCGAGGACTCGAATGGGATACTCCAATCCCAGACAATCTACGACGAGACTGGCTTATGTTCCGCACGGAGCTTCCAGCGATTGAAAAATTGCGAATTCCTAGATGGATTCAGACCGGATCAACTGACACCTGCATAGAAATACACGGTTTCAGCGATGCTTCACAGAAGGCTTATGCAGCAGTAACCTACTTACGTGTACTCGACGAAAACAACAAGATACACATGCATCTGCTTATGTCAAAGACAAAGGTAGCCCCACTAAAAACAGTGACCTTGCCCCGCTTGGAGTTGTGCGGTGCAGTTCTACTAGCCAGATTGATCCGAGAAACCTCCAAAGTCTTGGAACTGGAAGGTTGTAAAACATTCGCTTGGACGGATTCAGTGATAACACTTTGCTGGATAAAATCTGCTCCATCGAAGTGGCAAACTTTCATTCAGAACAGAGTCGCAGACATACAATCCATCACAAGCAGCAACATATGGAGGCATATACCGTCACAGCTGAACCCAGCAGATGTAGCATCTCGTGGTATCTTTCCCAAAAAGATAGTACACAACGATCTCTGGTGGAACGGACCGCCATTTCTCCATGATATGTGGCAATTCCAAAGTCCTCATCAACCCAACATCCTTGAAACTGAGGAGGGGAAACGAACAGTAAGAGCACATTTAGTCACAAATCAACGGAACCCTATAAATGAAGTGATCACCAGGTACTCAACTCTTAATAAAATCACAAGAGTACTCGCCTATTGTAGGAGATTTGTGGCTAACATACGAAAGAAGCCTGCTGATCGAAACACTGGCCCCCTCTCACCGCTGGAACTCCACACAACAACAATTATGATCGTTCGGAGCGTCCAGCACGAAATCTTTTCTGCGGAAGCAAGAGACAAAGCAGGAACGATCAAGGGTTTCAAAACTCTTAACATTTTTACCGACGAGCAAGGAATACTCCGAGTGGGAGGCAGACTACAAAACGCAAATCTCCACTATAACCAGCGGCACCCCATGCTGCTGAAAGCCACACACCACTACACTAAAATGGTCATCGCGGATGCTCATGAAAAAACTCTTCACGGAGGAGTGCAGAAAATGGTTCCCTATTTACGACAAAGATTCTGGATATGTGGTATCAAAAACGCCGTCAAGCAGCATGTCCATCGGTGTAACATATGTTTTAGATTTAAACCCAAATCTATGACACAGCTAATGGGAAATCTACCAGCTCCCAGGGTAACAGTCTCAAGGCCCTTCACACACACAGGCGTGGACTATGCAGGGCCGATCGACATCAAGACTTGGAAAGGAAGAAACGCCAAACAATTAAAGGGCTACCTTGCCATATTTGTATGTATGGCCACTAAGGCAATCCACATTGAAGCAGTCAGCGACCTCACGACACAAGCCTTCCTTGCAGCCTTCAAAAGGTTCACAGCCAGAAGAGGACAGTGCTCAGCGATCTACTCAGATTGCGGCACCAATTTCGTCGGCGCAAACACGGAATTACAGAAGCTCCTCAAAACTTCACAGATGCACTGGGAATCGTGTGCAGAACAGTTGGCTAACGAGGGAACAACATGGCACTTCAATCCACCAGCATCCCCTCATCTTGGAGGATTGTGGGAAGCCGGAGTGAAGTCCATTAAATTTCATCTAAAAAGAGTTGCTGGCAACCAGGTATTAACCTTCGAAGAACTGAGCACACTACTAGTACAGATTGAAGCCTGCTTGAACTCGAGACCCCTGTGTCCTATTTCAGAAGACATCGAAGACCTGCAGGCACTAACACCAAGTCACTTCCTCATAGGAGCACCACTTGTCGCACCGCCACAACCTGAGTACGAAGCCGAGAAAACCACGTACCACGACAGGTGGCAGCGAGTTCAAGCATTAACCCAAACCTTTTGGAAAAGATGGAGTAGTGAATATCTCACGCGCCTACAACATCGGCCAAAATGGACTAAGACGGAGACAACGGGCATTAAAATAGGAGACCTAGTGCTTCTGCGCGATGAGCGGCTCCCCCCGACCAAATGGAGTCTACCTCGAGTAACCAAAGAACACCGTGGTCAGGACAACCTGGTCAGAATTGTCACAGTCAAGACAGCGAAACTCCCAAAAACCCGAGAATTTAAAATTCCAATCTCAAAAATCTGCCCCCTGCCTAGCAACACACTTATGACAGAGACGGCAATAATATAATAGTCAATCACACCCTTTTGCTCAATAATAAATAATAATAAAAACACGACACGACACTTACTACTGCACGCCACTACTATTCACTCCATATTTATTTGTTTATAATCATTGCTCTAATCGTCTCGGTATATCGCACTCACTTAATTTAATTAAAACAATAACAAAATAAAATAATATGTATGCACAAATATGTATTGTGAACAATGTTCACGGGGGGGGAGAATGTTGAGAGTAATTCCCGAAGTCACTACAAAACGGCCGAGGACTTCGCGGAAGAGCGGCACGAAAATACGCCACGCACAACGTTGACCACTTCGCGGAAGAGTGGTACGAAAATACGCCACGCACAACGTTGACCACTTCGCGGAAGAGTGGCACGAAAATACGCCACGCACAACGTTGACCACTTCGCGGAAGAGTGGCACAAAAATACGCCACACACAACGTTGACCACTTCGCGGAAGAGCAGCACGGCATAACTTCCAGCAACACACAACACGTTGGGCTTCCTCGAGGAAGCCCGGCAACCACACCATACTAGACAGGACTCATTATTACGTTTTCGTGTCTCGAACGGAGCAGTCGCATCACACCACAATTACGATTTGTTTTGCCTCCACTCCACATTTAAAATAAAGTTTGACAATACAATAGTGTGTTTAATTTCTACTCCACAGATAACAACAACAGCTCACCAGGCCACTATAGGCGGCCGGCGTCTCGACAGCTCACCAGGCCACTATAGGTGGCCGGCATCTCGCCAGCTCACCAGACCACTATACGTGGCCGGCAGCACGACAGCTCACCAGGCGACTATAGGTGGCGGCAGCACGATAGCTCACCAAGCCACTATAGGTGGCCGGCAGCACGACAGCTCACCAGGCGACTATAGGTGGCGGGCAGCACGATAGCTCACCAAGCCACTATAGGTGGCCGGCAGTACGACAGCTCACCAGGCCACTATAGGTGGCCGGCAGCACGACAGCTCACCAGACCACTATAGGTGGCCGGCAGCACGACAGCTCCCCAGGCCACTATAAGTGGCCAGCAGCACGACAGCTCACCAGGCCACTAAAGGCGGCCGGCAGCACGACAGCTCACCAGGCGACTATAGGTGGCCGGCAGCACGACAGCTCACCAGACCACTATAGGTGGCCGGCAGCACGACAGCTCACCAGGCCACTATAGGTGGCCAGCAGCACGAAAGCTCACCAGGCGACTATAGGTGGCGGGCAGCATGATAGCTGACCAAGCCACTATAGGTGGCCGGCAGCACGACAGCTCACCAGGCCACTATAGGTGGCCAGCAGCACGACAGCTCACCAGGCCACTAAAGGCGGCCGGCAGCACGACAGCCCACCAGGCGACTATAGGTGGCCGGCAGCACGACAGCTCACCAGACCACTATAGGTGGCGCCAGCACGATAGCTCACCAAGCCACTATAGGTGGCCGGCAGCACGACAGCTCACCAGGCGACTATAGGTGGCGGGCAGCATGATAGCTCACCAAGCCACTATAGGTGGCCGGCAGTACGACAGCTCACCAGGCCACTATAGGTGGCCGGCAGCACGACAGCTCACCAGACCACTATAGGTGTCCGGCAGCACGACAGCTCACCAGGCCACTATAGGTGGCCAGCAGCACGACAGCTCAACAGGCCACTAAAGGCGGCCGGCAGCACGACAGCTCACCAGGCGGCTATAGGTGGCCGGCACCACGACAGCTCACCAGGCCACTAAAGGTAGCCGGCAGCACGACAGCTCACCAGGCCATTATAGGTGGCCGGCCGCACGACAGCTCACCAGGCCAGTATAGGTGGCCGGCAGCACGACAGCTTACGAGGCCACTATAAGTGGCCCGGATCTCGACAGCTCACCAGGCCACTATAGGTGGCCGGCAGCACGACAGCTCACCAGGCCACTATAAGTGGCCGGCAGCACCACAGCTCACCAGGCCACTATAGGCGGCCGGCAGCACGACAGCTCACCAGGCCACTATGGGTGGCCGGCATCTCGACAGCTCACCAGGCCACTATAGGTGGCCGGCAGCACGACAGCTCACAAGGCGACTATAGGTGGCGGGCAGTACAATAGCTCACCAGGGCACTATAGGCGGCCGGCAGCACGACAGCTCACCAGGCCAATATAGGAGGCCGGCAGCACGACAGCTCACCAGGCCAGTATATGTGGCCGGCAGCACGACAGCTCACCAGGCCACTATAGGTGGCCGGCATCTCGACAGCTCACTAGGCCACTATAGGTGGCCGGCATCTCGACAGCTCACCAGGCCACTATAGGTGGCCGGCAGCTCGACAGCTCACCGGGCCACCATAGATTTCCGGCGCTTGACAGCTCGCCGGGTCACTATAGGTGCCCGACAGATCGACAGCTTAGCAGCACGACAGCCCACCAGGGGACTACAGGTGGCGGGCGGCACGATAGCTATAGGTTGCCGGCAGCACGACGGCTCACCAGGCCACTATAGGTAGCCGGCAGCATGACAGCTCACCAGGCCACTATAGGTCGCCGGCAGCACGACAGCTCACCAGGCCAATATAGGAGGCCGGCAGCACGACAGCTCACCAGGCCAGTATATGTGGCCGGCAGCACGACAGCTCACCAGGCCACTATAGGTTGCCGGCAGCACAACAGCTCACCAGGCCACTGTAGGTGGCCGGCATCTCGACAGCTCACCAGGCCACTATAGGTGGCCGGCATCTCGACAGCTCACCAGGCCAATATAGGTGGCCGGCATCTCGACAGCTCACCAGGCCACTATAGGTGGCCGGCAGCTCGACAGCTCACCAGGCCACTATAGGTGGCCGGCAGCACGACAGCTCACCAGACCACTATAGGTGGCCGGCAGCAGGACAGCTCACCAAGCCACTATAGGTGGCCAGCAGCACGACAGCTCACCAGGCGACTATAGGTGGCGGGCAGCATGATAGCTCACCAAGCCACTATAGGTGGCCGGCAGCATGGCGGCTCACCAGGCCACTATAGGTGGCCAGCAGCACGACAGCTCACCAGGCAACTAAAGGTGGCCGGCACCACGACTGCTCACCAGGCCACTATAGGTGGCCGGCTGCTCGACAGCTCACCGGGCCACCATAGATTCCCGGCGCTTGTCAGCTCGCCGGGTCACTATAGGTGGCCGACAGATCGACAGCTTGGCAGCACGACAGCTAACCAGGGGACTACAGGTGGCGGGCAGCACGATAGCTATAGGTTGCCGGCATCTCGCCAGCTCACCAGACCACTATAGGTGGCCGGCAGCACGACAGCTCACCAGGCCACTATAGGTGGCCGGCAGCACGACAGCTCACCA
Source organism: Eumerus sabulonum (assembly GCA_951905685.1). Lineage (NCBI taxonomy): Eukaryota > Metazoa > Arthropoda > Insecta > Diptera > Syrphidae > Eumerus > Eumerus sabulonum. Next base: position 141,655,993 of record OX645060.1, on the reverse strand, counting down.
GGCAACTATAGGTGGCCGGCAGCACGACAGCTCACCAGGCCACTATAGGTGGCCGGCAGCTTGACAGCTCACCGGGACACCATAGATTCCCGGCGCTTGTCAGCTCGCCGGGTCACTATAGGTGGCCGACAGATCGACAGCTTGGCGGCACGACAGCTCACCAGGGGACTACAGGTGGCAGACAGCACGATAGCTATAGGTTGCCGGCATCTCGCCAGCTCACCAGACCACTATAGGTGGCCGGCAGCACGACAGCTCACCAGGCCACTATAGTTGGCCGGCAGCACGACAGCTCACCAGGCCACTATAGGTGGCCAGCAGCACGACAGCTCACCAGGCCACTATAGGTGGCCGGCAGCACGACAGCTCACCAGACCACTATAGGTGGCCGGCAGCACGGCAGCTCACCAGGCCACTATAGGTGGCCAGCAGCACGATAGCTCACCAGGCCACTAAAGGTGGCCGGCACCACGACAGCTCACCAGGCCACTAAAAGTGGCCGGCAGCACGACAGCTCACCAGGCCACTAAAGGCGGCCGGCAGCACGACAGCTCACCAGGCCACTATAGGTGGCCGGCAGCATGACAGCTCACCAGGCGACTATAGGTGGCCGGCAACACAACAGCTCACCAGACCACTATAGGTGGCCGGCATCTCGCCAGCTCACCAGACCACTAAAGGTGGCCGGCAGCACGACAGCTCACCAGGCCACTATAGGTGGCCGGCAGCACGACAGCTCACCAGGCCACTATAGGTAGCCGGCAGCACGGCAGCTCACCAGCAGACTATAGGTGGCGGGCAGCACGATAGCTCACCAAGCCACTATAGGTGGCCGGCAGCAGGACAGCTCACCAGGCGACTATAGGTGGCGGGCAGCACGATAACTCACCAAGCAACTATAGGTGGCCGGCAGTACGACAGCTCACAAGGCCACTATAGGTGGCCGGCAGCACGACAGCTCACCAGACCACTATAGGTGGCCGGCAGCACGACAGCTCACCAGGCCACTATAGGTGGCCAGCAGCACGACAGCTCACCAGGCCACTAAAGGTGGCCGGCACCACGACAGCTCACCAGGCCACTATAGGTGGCCGGCAGCACGACAGCTCACCAGACCACTATAGGTGCCCGGCAGCACGGCAGCTCACCAGGCCACTATAGGTGGCCAGCAGCACGACAGCTCACCAGGCCACTAAAGGTGGCCGGCACCACGACAGCTCACCAGGCCAGTATAGGTGGCCGGCAGTACGACAGCTTACGAGGCCACTATAAGTGGCCCGGATCTCGACAGCTCACTAGGCCATTACAGGCGGCCGGCAGCACGACAGCTCACCAGGCCACTATAGGTTGCCGGCAGCAAGACGGCTCACCAGGCCACTATAGGTGGCCGGCAGCATGACAGCTCACCAGGCCACTATAGGTGGCCAGCAGCACGACAGCTCACCAGGCCACTAAATGTGGCCGGCGCCACGAGAGCTCACCAGGCCACTAAAGGTGGCCGGCAGCACGACAGCTCACCAGGCCACTAAATGCGGCCGGCAGCACGACAACTCACCAGGCCACTATAGGTGGCGGGCAGCACGATAGCTCACCAAGCCACTATAGGTGGCCGGCAGCAGGGCAGCTCACCAGGCGACTATAGGTGGCGGGCAGCACGATAGCTCACCAAGCAACTATAGGTGGCCGGCAGTACGACAGCTCACAAGGCCACTATAGGTGGCCGGCAGCACGACAGCTCGCCAGGCCACTAAAGGTGGCCGACAGCATGGCAGCTCACCAGGCTACTATAGGTGGCCAGCAGCACGACAGCTCACCAGGCAACTAAAGGTGGCCGGCACCACGACAGCTCACCAGGCCACTATAAGTGGCCGGCAGCTCGACAGCTCACCGGGACACCATAGATTCCCGGCGCTTGTCAGCTCGCCGGGTCTATATAGGTGGCCGACAGATCGACAGCTTGGAAGCACGACAGCTCACCAGGGGACTACAGGTGGCGGGCAGCACGATAGCTATAGGTTGCCGGCATCTCGCCAGCTCACCAGACCACTATAGGTGGCCGGCAGCACGACAGCTCACCAGGCCACTATAGTTGGCCGGCAGCACGACAGCTCACCAGGCCACTATAGGTGGCCAGCAGCACGAAAGCTCACCAGGCCACTATAGGTGGCCGGCATCTCGACAGCTCACCAGGCCAGTATAGGTGGCCGGCATCTCGACAGCTCCCCAGGCCACTATAGGTGGCCGGCACCTCGCCAGCTCACCAGGCCACTATAGGTGGCCGGTAGCACGACAGCTCACCAGGAACCTGTAGGTGGCCGGCAGCACGACAACTCACCAGGCCACTATAGGTGGCCGGCAGCACGACAGCTCACCAGGCGACTATAGGTGGCGGGCAGTACGATAGCTCACCAGGCCACTATAGGCGGCCGACAGCACGACAGCTCACCAGGCCAATATAGGAGGCCAGCAGCACGACAGTTCACCAGTATATGTGCCCGAATGCACGACAGCTCACCAGGCCACTATAGGTGGCCGTCAGCACAACAGCTCACCAGGCCACTATAGGTGGCCGGCAGCACAACAGCTCACCAGGCCACTATAGGTGGCCGGCGTCTCGACAGCTCACCAGGCCACTATAGGTGGCCGGCATCTCGACAGCTCACCAGGCCACTATAGGTGGCCAGCAGCACAACAGTTCACCAGGTCAGAATAGGTGGCCGGCAACACGACAGCTCACCAGGCCAGAATAGATGGCCGGCAGGACGACAGCTCACCAGGCCACTATAGGTGGCCGGCGTCTCGACAGCTCACCAGGCCACTATAGGTGGCCGGCATCTCGCCAGCTCACCAGACCACTATAGGTGGCCGGCAGCACGACAGCTCACCAGGCCACTATAGGTGGCCGGCAGCACGATAGCTCACCAGGCCACTATAGGTGTCCGACAGCACGACAGCTCACCAGGCGACTATAGGTGGCGGCAGCACGATAGCTCACCAAGCCACTATAGGTGGCCGGCAGCACGACAGCTCACCAGGTGACTATAGGTGGCGGGCAGCACGATAGCTCACCAAGCCACTATAGGTGGCCGGCAGTACGACAGCTCACCAGGCCAGTATAGGTGTCCGACAGCACGACAGCTCACCAGGCGACTATAGGTGGCGGCAACACGATAGCTCGCCAAGGCAATATAGGAGGCCGGCAGCACGACAGCTCACCAGGCCAGTATATGTGGCCGGCAGCACGACAGCTCACCAGGCCACTATAGGTCGCCGGCAGCACAACAGCTCACCAGGCCACTATAGGTGGCCAGCATCTCGACAGCTCACCAGGCCACTATAGGTGGCCGGCAGATCGACAGCTTACCAGGCCCCTATTGGTGGCCGGCAGCACGACAGCTCACCAGGCCACTATATGTGGCCGGCAGCACCACAGCTCACCAGGCCTCTACAGGTGGCCGGCAGCCTGACAGCTCACCAGGCCAATAAAGAGGCCGGCAGCACGACAGCTCACCAGGCCAGAATAGGTGGGCGGCAGCACGACAGCTCACCACGCCACTATAGCTGGCCGGTAGCACAACAGCTCACCAGGCCACTATAGGTGGCCGGCGTCTCGACAGCCCACCAGGCCACTATAGGTGGCCGGCATCTCGACAGCTCACCAGGCCACTATAGGTGGCCAGCAGCTCGACAGCTCGCCGGGCCACCATAGATTCCCGGCGCTTGACAGCTCGCCGGGTCACTATAGGTGCCCGACAGATCGACAGCTTAGCAGCACGACAGCTCACCAGGGGACTACAGGTGGCGGGCAGCAGGTTAGCTATAGGTTGCCGGCAGCACGACGGCTCACCAGGCAACTATAGGTGGCCGGCAGCACGACAGCTCACCAGGCCACTAAAGGCGGCCGGCAGCACGACAGCTCACCAGGCCACTATAGGTGGCCGGCAGCACGACAGCTCACCAGGCGACTATAGGTGGCCGGCAACACAACAGCTCACCAGACCACTATAGGTGGCCGGCATCTCGCCAGCTCACCAGACCACTAAAGGTGGCCGGCAGCACGACAGCTCACCAGGCCACTATAGGTGGCCGGCAGCACGACAGCTCACCAGGCCACTATAGGTGGCCGGCAGCACGGCAGCTCACCAGCAGACTATAGGTGGCGGGCAGCACGATAGCTCACCAAGCCACTATAGGTGGCCGGCAGCAGGACAGCTCACCAGGCGACTATAGGTGGCGGGCAGCACGATAACTCACCAAGCAACTATAGGTGGCCGGCAGTACGACAGCTCACAAGGCCACTATAGGTGGCCGGCAGCGCGACAGCTCACCAGACCACTATAAGTGGCCGGCAGCACGACAGCTCACCAGGCCACTATAGGTGGCCAGCAGCACGACAGCTCACCAGGCCACTAAAGGTGGCCGGCACCACGACAGCTCACCAGGCCACTATAGGTGGCCGGCAGCACGACAGCTCACCAGACCACTATAGGTGCCCGGCAGCACGGCAGCTCACCAGGCCACTATAGGTGGCCAGCAGCACGACAGCTCACCAGGCCACTAAAGGTGGCCGGCATCACGACAGCTCACCAGGCCAGTATAGGTGGCCGGCAGTACGACAGCTTACGAGGCCACTATAAGTGGCCCGGATCTCGACAGCTCACTAGGCCATTACAGGTGGCCGGCAGCACGACAGCTCACCAGGCCACTATAGGTTGCCGGCAGCAAGACGGCTCACCAGGCCACTATAGGTGGCCGGCAGCATGACAGCTCACCAGGCCACTATAGGTGGCCAGCAGCACGACAGCTCACCAGGCCACTAAATGTGGCCGGCGCCACGAGAGCTCACCAGGCCACTAAAGGTGGCCGGCAGCACGACAGCTCACCAGGCCACTAAATGCGGCCGGCAGCACGACAACTCACCAGGCCACTATAGGTGGCGGGCAGCACGATAGCTCACCAAGCCACTATAGGTGGCCGGCAGCAGGGCAGCTCACCAGGCGACTATAGGTGGCGGGCAGCACGATAGCTCACCAAGCAACTATAGGTGGCCGGCAGTACGACAGCTCACAAGGCCACTATAGGTGGCCGGCAGCACGACAGCTCGCCAGGCCACTAAAGGTGGCCGACAGCATGGCAGCTCACCAGGCTACTATAGGTGGCCAGCAGCACGACAGCTCACCAGGCAACTAAAGGTGGCCGGCACCACGACAGCTCACCAGGCCACTATAAGTGGCCGGCAGCTCGACAGCTCACCGGGACACCATAGATTCCCGGCTCTTGTCAGCTCGCCGGGTCACTATAGGTGGCCGACAGATCGACAGCTTGGAAGCACGACAGCTCACCAGGGGACTACAGGTGGCGGGCAGCACGATAGCTATAGGTTGCCGGCATCTCGCCAGCTCACCAGACCACTATAGGTGGCCGGCAGCACGACAACTCACCAGGCCACTATAGTTGGCCGGCAGCACGACAGCTCACCAGGCCACTATAGGTGGCCAGCAGCACGAAAGCTCACCAGGCCACTATAGGTGGCCGGCATCTCGACAGCTCACCAGGCCAGTATAGGTGGCCGGCATCTCGACAGCTCCCCAGGCCACTATAGGTGGCCGGCACCTCGCCAGCTCACCAGGCCACTATAGGTGGCCGGTAGCACGACAGCTCACCAGGAACCTGTAGGTGGCCGGCAGCACGACAGCTCACCAGGCCACTATAGGTGGCCGGCAGCACGACAGCTCACCAGGCGACTATAGGTGGCGGGCAGTACGATAGCTCACCAGGCCACTATAGGCGGCCGACAGCACGACAGCTCACCAGGCCAATATAGGAGGCCAGCAGCACGACAGTTCACCAGTATATGTGCCCGGATGCACGACAGCTCACCAGGCCACTATAGGTGGCCGTCAGCACAACAGCTCACCAGGCCACTATAGGTGGCCGGCAGCACAACAGCTCACCAGGCCACTATAGGTGGCCGGCGTCTCGACAGCTCACCAGGCCACTATAGGTGGCCGGCATCTCGACAGCTCACCAGGCCACTATAGGTGGCCAGCAGCACAACAGCTCACCAGGTCAGAATAGGTGGCCGGCAACACGACAGCTCACCAGGCCAGAATAGATGGCCGGCAGGACGACAGCTCACCAGGCCACTATATGTGGCCGGCGTCTCGACAGCTCACCAGGCCACTATAGGTGGCCGGCATCTCGCCAGCTCACCAGACCACTATAGGTGGCCGGCAGCACGACAGCTCACCAGGCCACTATAGGTGGCCGGCAGCACGATAGCTCACCAGGCCACTATAGGTGTCCGACAGCACGACAGCTCACCAGGCGACTATAGGTGGCGGCAGCACGATAGCTCACCAAGCCACTATAGGTGGCCGGCAGCACGACAGCTCACCAGGCGACTATAGGTGGCGGGCAGCACGATAGCTCACCAAGCCACTATAGGTGGCCGGCAGTACGACAGCTCACCAGGCCAGTATAGGTGTCCGACAGCACGACAGCTCACCAGGCGACTATAGGTGGCGGCAGCACGATAGCTCACCAAGCCAATATAGGAGGCCGGCAGCACGACAGCTCACCAGGCCAGTATATGTGGCCGGCAGCACGACAGCTCACCAGGCCACTATAGGTCGCCGGCAGCACAACAGCTCACCAGGCCACTATAGGTGGCCAGCATCTCGACAGCTCACCAGGCCACTATAGGTGGCCGGCATCTCGACAGCTCACCAGGCCAGTATAGGTGGCCGGCATCTCGACAGCTCCCCAGGCCACTATAGGTGGCCGGCACCTCGCCAGCTCACCAGGCCACTATAGGTGGCCGGTAGCACGACAGCTCACCAGGAACCTGTAGGTGGCCGGCAGCACGACAGCTCACCAGGCCACTATAGGTGGCCGGCAGCACGACAGCTCACCAGGCGACTATAGGTGGCGGGCAGTACGATAGCTCACCAGGCCACTATAGGCGGCCGACAGCACGACAGCTCACCAGGCCAATATAGGAGGCCAGTAGCACGACAGTTCACCAGTATATGTGCCCGGATGCACGACAGCTCACCAGGCCACTATAGGTGGCCGTCAGCACAACAGCTCACCAGGCCACTATAGGTGGCCGGCAGCACAACAGCTCACCAGGCCACTATAGGTGGCCGGCGTCTCGACAGCTCACCAGGCCACTATAGGTGGCCGGCATCTCGACAGCTCACCAGGCCACTATAGGTGGCCAGCAGCACAACAGTTCACCAGGTCAGAATAGGTGGCCGGCAACACGACAGCTCACCAGGCCAGAATAGATGGCCGGCAGGACGACAGCTCACCAGGCCACTATAGGTGGCCGGCGTCTCGACAGCTCACCAGGCCACTATAGGTGGCCGGCATCTCGCCAGCTCACCAGACCACTATAGGTGGCCGGCAGCACGACAGCTCACCAGGCCACTATAGGTGGCCGGCAGCACGATAGCTCACCAGGCCACTATAGGTGTCCGACAGCACGACAGCTCACCAGGCGACTATAGGTGGCGGCAGCACGATAGCTCACCAAGCCACTATAGGTGGCCGGCAGCACGACAGCTCACCAGGCGACTATAGGTGGCGGGCAGCACGATAGCTCAACAAGCCACTATAGGTGGCCGGCAGTACGACAGCTCACCAGGCCAGTATAGGTGTCCGACAGCACGACAGCTCACCAGGCGACTATAGGTGGCGGCAGCACGATAGCTCACCAAGCCAATATAGGAGGCCGGCAGCACGACAGCTCACCAGGCCAGTATATGTGGCCGGCAGCACGACAGCTCACCAGGCCACTATAGGTCGCCGGCAGCACAACAGCTCACCAGGCCACTATAGGTGGCCAGCATCTCGACAGCTCACCAGGCCACTATAGGTGGCCGGCAGATCGACAGCTTACCAGGCCCCTATTGGTGGCCGGCAGCACGACAGCTCACCAGGCCACTATATGTGGCCGGCAGCACCACAGCTCACCAGGCCTCTACAGGTGGCCGGCAGCCCGACAGCTCACCAGGCCAATAAAGAGGCCGGCAGCACGACAGCTCACCAGGCCAGAATAGGTGGCCAGCAGCACGACAGCTCACCAGGCCACTAAATGCGGCCGGCAGCACGGCAGCTCACCAGGCCACTATAGGTGGCCAGCAGCACGACAGCTCACCAGGCCACTAAAGGTGGCCGGCACCACGACAGCTCACCAGGCCACTATAGGTGGCCGGCAGCACGACAGCTCACCAGACCACTATAGGTGCCCGGCACCACGACAGCTCACCAGGCCACTATAGGTGGCCGGCAGCACGACAGCTCACCAGACCACTATAGGTGGCCGGCAGCATGACAGCTCACCAGGCCACTATAGGTGGCCGGCAGCACGACAGCTCACCAGGCCACTATAGGTGGCCAGCAGCACGACAGCTCACCAGGCCACTAAAGGTGGCCGGCACCACGACAGCTCACCAGGCCACTATAGGTGGCCGGCAGCACGACAGCTCACCAGACCACTATAGGTGCCCGGCAGCACGGCAGCTCACCAGGCCACTATAGGTGGCCAGCAGCACGACAGCTCACCAGGCCAGAATAGGTGGCCAGCAGCACGACAGCTCACCAGGCCACTAAATGCGGCCGGCATCTCGCCAGCTCACCAGACCACTATAGGTGGCCGGCAGCACGACAGCTCACCAGGCCACTATAGTTGGCCGGCAGCACGACAGCTCACCAGGCCACTATAGGTGGCCAGCAGCACGAAAGCTCACCAGGCCACTATAGGTGGCCGGCATCTCGACAGCTCACCAGGCCAGTATAGGTGGCCGGCATCTCGACAGCTCCCCAGGCCACTATAGGTGGCCGGCACCTCGCCAGCTCACCAGGCCACTATAGGTGGCCGGTAGCACGACAGCTCACCAGGAACCTGTAGGTGGCCGGCAGCACGACAGCTCACCAGGCCACTATAGGTGGCCGGCAGCACGACAGCTCACCAGGCGACTATAGGTGGCGGGCAGTACGATAGCTCACCAGGCCACTATAGGCGGCCGACAGCACGACAGCTCACCAGGCCAATATAGGAGGCCAGCAGCACGACAGTTCACCAGTATATGTGCCCGGATGCACGACAGCTCACCAGGCCACTATAGGTGGCCGTCAGCACAACAGCTCACCAGGCCACTATAGGTGGCCGGCAGCACAACAGCTCACCAGGCCACTATAGGTGGCCGGCGTCTCGACAGCTCACCAGGCCACTATAGGTGGCCGGCATCTCGACAGCTCACCAGGCCACTATAGGTGGCCAGCAGCACAACAGCTCACCAGGTCAGAATAGGTGGCCGGCAACACGACAGCTAACCAGGCCAGAATAGATGGCCGGCAGGACGACAGCTCACCAGGCCACTATAGGTGGCCGGCGTCTCGACAGCTCACCAGGCCACTATAGGTGGCCGGCATCTCGCCAGCTCACCAGACCACTATAGGTGGCCGGCAGCACGACAGCTCACCAGGCCACTATAGGTGGCCGGCAGCACGATAGCTCACCAGGCCACTATAGGTGTCCGACAGCACGACAGCTCACCAGGCGACTATAGGTGGCCGTCAGCACAACAGCTCACCAGGCCACTATAGGTGGCCGGCAGCACAACAGCTCACCAGGCCACTATAGGTGGCCGGCGTCTCGACAGCTCACCAGGCCACTATAGGTGGCCGGCATCTCGACAGCTCACCAGGCCACTATAGGTGGCCAGCAGCACAACAGCTCACCAGGTCAGAATAGGTGGCCGGCAACACGACAGCTCACCAGGCCAGAATAGATGGCCGGCAGGACGACAGCTCACCAGGCCATTATAGGTGGCCGGCGTCTCGACAGCTCACCAGGCCACTATAGGTGGCCGGCATCTCGCCAGCTCACCAGACCACTATAGGTGGCCGGCATCTCGACAGCTCACCAGGCCACTATAGGTGGCCGGCAGCACAACAGCTCACCAGGTCAGAATAGGTGGCCGGCAACACGACAGCTCACCAGGCCAGAATAGATGGCCGGCAGGTCGACAGCTCCCAGGCCACTATAGGCGGCCGGCGTCTCGACAGCTCACCAGGCCACTATAGGTGGCCGGCATCTCGCCAGCTCACCAGATCACTATACGTGGCCGGCAGCACGACAGCTCACCAGGCCACTGTAGGTGGCCGGCAGCACGACAGCTCACCAGGCGACTATAGGTGGCGGGCAGCATGATAGCTCACCAAGCCACTATAGGTGGCCGGCAGCATGGCAGCTCACCAGGCCACTATAGGTGGCCAGCAGCACGACAGCTCACCAGGCAACTAAAGGTGGCCGGCACCACGACAGCTCACCAGGCCACTATAAGTGGCCGGCAGCTCGACAGCTCACCGGGACACCATAGATTCCCGGCGCTTGTCAGCTCGCCGGGTCACTATAGGTGGCCGACAGATCGACAGCTTGGAAGCACGACAGCTCACCAGGGGACTACAGGTGGCGGGCAGCACGATAGCTATAGGTTGCCGGCATCTCGCCAGCTCACCAGACCACTATAGGTGGCCGGCAGCACGACAGCTCACCAGGCCACTATAGTTGGCCGGCAGCACGACAGCTCACCAGGCCACTATAGGTGGCCAGCAGCACGAAAGCTCACCAGGCCACTATAGGTGGCCGGCATCTCGACAGCTCACCAGGCCAGTATAGGTGGCCGGCATCTCGACAGCTCCCCAGGCCACTATAGGTGGCCGGCACCTCGCCAGCTCACCAGGCCACTATAGGTGGCCGGTAGCACGACAGCTCACCAGGAACCTGTAGGTGGCCGGCAGCACGACAGCTCACCAGGCCACTATAGGTGGCCGGCAGCACGACAGCTCACCAGGCGACTATAGGTGGCGGGCAGTATGATAGCTCACCAGGCCACTATAGGCGGCCGACAGCACGACAGCTCACCAGGCCAATATAGGAGGCCAGCAGCACGACAGTTCACCAGTATATGTGCCCGGATGCACGACAGCTCACCAGGCCACTATAGGTGGCCGTCAGCACAACAGCTCACCAGGCCACTATAGGTGGCCGGCAGCACAACAGCTCACCAGGCCACTATAGGTGGCCGGCGTCTCGACAGCTCACCAGGCCACTATAGGTGGCCGGCATCTCGACAGCTCACCAGGCCACTATAGGTGGCCAGCAGCACAACAGTTCACCAGGTCAGAATAGGTGGCCGGCAACACGACAGCTCACCAGGCCAGAATAGATGGCCGGCAGGACGACAGCTCACCAGGCCACTATAGGTGGCCGGCGTCTCGACAGCTCACCAGGCCACTATAGGTGGCCGGCATCTCGCCAGCTCACCAGACCACTATAGGTGGCCGGCAGCACGACAGCTCACCAGGCCACTATAGGTGGCCGGCAGCACGATAGCTCACCAGGCCACTATAGGTGTCCGACAGCACGACAGCTCACCAGGCGACTATAGGTGGCGGCAGCACGATAGCTCACCAAGCCACTATAGGTGGCCGGCAGCACGACAGCTCACCAGGCGACTATAGGTGGCGGGCAGCACGATAGCTCACCAAGCCACTATAGGTGGCCGGCAGTACGACAGCTCACCAGGCCAGTATAGGTGTCCGACAGCACGACAGCTCACCAGGCGACTATAGGTGGCGGCAGCACGATAGCTCACCAGGGCAATATAGGAGGCCGGCAGCACGACAGCTCACCAGGCCAGTATATGTGGCCGGCAGCACGACAGCTCACCAGGCCACTATAGGTCGCCGGCAGCACAACAGCTCACCAGGCCACTATAGGTGGCCAGCATCTCGACAGCTCACCAGGCCACTATAGGTGGCCGGCAGATCGACAGCTTACCAGGCCCCTATTGGTGGCCGGCAGCACGACAGCTCACCAGGCCACTATATGTGGCCGGCAGCACCACAGCTCACCAGGCCTCTACAGGTGGCCGGCAGCCTGACAGCTCACCAGGCCAATAAAGAGGCCGGCAGCACGACAGCTCACCAGGCCAGAATAGGTGGGCGGCAGCACGACAGCTCACCACGCCACTATAGCTGGCCGGTAGCACAACAGCTCACCAGGCCACTATAGGTGGCCGGCGTCTCGACAGCCCACCAGGCCACTATAGGTGGCCGGCATCTCGACAGCTCACCAGGCCACTATAGGTGGCCAGCAGCTCGACAGCTCGCCGGGCCACCATAGATTCCCGGCGCTTGACAGCTCGCCGGGTCACTATAGGTGCCCGACAGATCGACAGCTTAGCAGCACGACAGCTCACCAGGGGACTACAGGTGGCGGGCAGCACGTTAGCTATAGGTTGCCGGCAGCACGACGGCTCACCAGGCAACTATAGGTGGCCGGCAGCACGACAGCTCACCAGGCCACTAAAGGCGGCCGGCAGCACGACAGCTCACCAGGCCACTATAGGTGGCCGGCAGCACGACAGCTCACCAGGCGACTATAGGTGGCCGGCAACACAACAGCTCACCAGACCACTATAGGTGGCCGGCATCTCGCCAGCTCACCAGACCACTAAAGGTGGCCGGCAGCACGACAGCTCACCAGGCCACTATAGGTGGCCGGCAGCACGACAGCTCACCAGGCCACTATAGGTGGCCGGCAGCACGGCAGCTCACCAGCAGACTATAGGTGGCGGGCAGCACGATAGCTCACCAAGCCACTATAGGTGGCCGGCAGCAGGACAGCTCACCAGGCGACTATAGGTGGCGGGCAGCACGATAACTCACCAAGCAACTATAGGTGGCCGGCAGTACGACAGCTCACAAGGCCACTATAGGTGGCCGGCAGCGCGACAGCTCACCAGACCACTATAGGTGGCCGGCAGCACGACAGCTCACCAGGCCACTATAGGTGGCCAGCAGCACGACAGCTCACCAGGCCACTAAAGGTGGCCGGCACCACGACAGCTCACCAGGCCACTATAGGTGGCCGGCAGCACGACAGCTCACCAGACCACTATAGGTGCCCGGCAGCACGGCAGCTCACCAGGCCACTATAGGTGGCCAGCAGCACGACAGCTCACCAGGCCACTAAAGGTGGCCGGCATCACGACAGCTCACCAGGCCAGTATAGGTGGCCGGCAGTACGACAGCTTACGAGGCCACTATAAGTGGCCCGGATCTCGACAGCTCACTAGGCCATTACAGGTGGCCGGCAGCACGACAGCTCACCAGGCCACTATAGGTTGCCGGCAGCAAGACGGCTCACCAGGCCACTATAGGTGGCCGGCAGCATGACAGCTCACCAGGCCACTATAGGTGGCCAGCAGCACGACAGCTCACCAGGCCACTAAATGTGGCCGGCGCCACGAGAGCTCACCAGGCCACTAAAGGTGGCCGGCAGCACGACAGCTCACCAGGCCACTAAATGCGGCCGGCAGCACGACAACTCACCAGGCCACTATAGGTGGCGGGCAGCACGATAGCTCACCAAGCCACTATAGGTGGCCGGCAGCAGGGCAGCTCACCAGGCGACTATAGGTGGCGGGCAGCACGATAGCTCACCAAGCAACTATAGGTGGCCGGCAGTACGACAGCTCACAAGGCCACTATAGGTGGCCGGCAGCACGACAGCTCGCCAGGCCACTAAAGGTGGCCGACAGCATGGCAGCTCACCAGGCTACTATAGGTGGCCAGCAGCACGACAGCTCACCAGGCAACTAAAGGTGGCCGGCACCACGACAGCTCACCAGGCCACTATAAGTGGCCGGCAGCTCGACAGCTCACCGGGACACCATAGATTCCCGGCTCTTGTCAGCTCGCCGGGTCACTATAGGTGGCCGACAGATCGACAGCTTGGAAGCACGACAGCTCACCAGGGGACTACAGGTGGCGGGCAGCACGATAGCTATAGGTTGCCGGCATCTCGCCAGCTCACCAGACCACTATAGGTGGCCGGCAGCACGACAACTCACCAGGCCACTATAGTTGGCCGGCAGCACGACAGCTCACCAGGCCACTATAGGTGGCCAGCAGCACGAAAGCTCACCAGGCCACTATAGGTGGCCGGCATCTCGACAGCTCACCAGGCCAGTATAGGTGGCCGGCATCTCGACAGCTCCCCAGGCCACTATAGGTGGCCGGCACCTCGCCAGCTCACCAGGCCACTATAGGTGGCCGGTAGCACGACAGCTCACCAGGAACCTGTAGGTGGCCGGCAGCACGACAGCTCACCAGGCCACTATAGGTGGCCGGCAGCACGACAGCTCACCAGGCGACTATAGGTGGCGGGCAGTACGATAGCTCACCAGGCCACTATAGGCGGCCGACAGCACGACAGCTCACCAGGCCAATATAGGAGGCCAGCAGCACGACAGTTCACCAGTATATGTGCCCGGATGCACGACAGCTCACCAGGCCACTATAGGTGGCCGTCAGCACAACAGCTCACCAGGCCACTATAGGTGGCCGGCAGCACAACAGCTCACCAGGCCACTATAGGTGGCCGGCGTCTCGACAGCTCACCAGGCCACTATAGGTGGCCGGCATCTCGACAGCTCACCAGGCCACTATAGGTGGCCAGCAGCACAACAGCTCACCAGGTCAGAATAGGTGGCCGGCAACACGACAGCTCACCAGGCCAGAATAGATGGCCGGCAGGACGACAGCTCACCAGGCCACTATAGGTGGCCGGCGTCTCGACAGCTCACCAGGCCACTATAGGTGGCCGGCATCTCGCCAGCTCACCAGACCACTATAGGTGGCCGGCAGCACGACAGCTCACCAGGCCACTATAGGTGGCCGGCAGCACGATAGCTCACCAGGCCACTATAGGTGTCCGACAGCACGACAGCTCACCAGGCGACTATAGGTGGCGGCAGCACGATAGCTCACCAAGCCACTATAGGTGGCCGGCAGCACGACAGCTCACCAGGCGACTATAGGTGGCGGGCAGCACGATAGCTCACCAAGCCACTATAGGTGGCCGGCAGTACGACAGCTCACCAGGCCAGTATAGGTGTCCGACAGCACGACAGCTCACCAGGCGACTATAGGTGGCGGCAGCACGATAGCTCACCAAGCCAATATAGGAGGCCGGCAGCACGACAGCTCACCAGGCCAGTATATGTGGCCGGCAGCACGACAGCTCACCAGGCCACTATAGGTCGCCGGCAGCACAACAGCTCACCAGGCCACTATAGGTGGCCAGCATCTCGACAGCTCACCAGGCCACTATAGGTGGCCGGCATCTCGACAGCTCACCAGGCCAGTATAGGTGGCCGGCATCTCGACAGCTCCCCAGGCCACTATAGGTGGCCGGCACCTCGCCAGCTCACCAGGCCACTATAGGTGGCCGGTAGCACGACAGCTCACCAGGAACCTGTAGGTGGCCGGCAGCACGACAGCTCACCAGGCCACTATAGGTGGCCGGCAGCACGACAGCTCACCAGGCGACTATAGGTGGCGGGCAGTACGATAGCTCACCAGGCCACTATAGGCGGCCGACAGCACGACAGCTCACCAGGCCAATATAGGAGGCCAGTAGCACGACAGTTCACCAGTATATGTGCCCGGATGCACGACAGCTCACCAGGCCACTATAGGTGGCCGTCAGCACAACAGCTCACCAGGCCACTATAGGTGGCCGGCAGCACAGCAGCTCACCAGGCCACTATAGGTGGCCGGCGTCTCGACAGCTCACCAGGCCACTATAGGTGGCCGGCATCTCGACAGCTCACCAGGCCACTATAGGTGGCCAGCAGCACAACAGTTCACCAGGTCAGAATAGGTGGCCGGCAACACGACAGCTCACCAGGCCAGAATAGATGGCCGGCAGGACGACAGCTCACCAGGCCACTATAGGTGGCCGGCGTCTCGACAGCTCACCAGGCCACTATAGGTGGCCGGCATCTCGCCAGCTCACCAGACCACTATAGGTGGCCGGCAGCACGACAGCTCACCAGGCCACTATAGGTGGCCGGCAGCACGATAGCTCACCAGGCCACTATAGGTGTCCGACAGCACGACAGCTCACCAGGCGACTATAGGTGGCGGCAGCACGATAGCTCACCAAGCCACTATAGGTGGCCGGCAGCACGACAGCTCACCAGGCGACTATAGGTGGCGGGCAGCACGATAGCTCACCAAGCCACTATAGGTGGCCGGCAGTACGACAGCTCACCAGGCCAGTATAGATGTCCGACAGCACGACAGCTCACCAGGCGACTATAGGTGGCGGCAGCACGGTAGCTCACCAAGCCAATATAGGAGGCCGGCAGCACGACAGCTCACCAGGCCAGTATATGTGGCCGGCAGCACGACAGCTCACCAGGCCACTATAGGTCGCCGGCAGCACAACAGCTCACCAGGCCACTATAGGTGGCCAGCATCTCGACAGCTCACCAGGCCACTATAGGTGGCCGGCAGATCGACAGCTTACCAGGCCCCTATTGGTGGCCGGCAGCACGACAGCTCACCAGGCCACTATATGTGGCCGGCAGCACCACAGCTCACCAGGCCTCTACAGGTGGCCGGCAGCCCGACAGCTCACCAGGCCAATAAAGAGGCCGGCAGCACGACAGCTCACCAGGCCAGAATAGGTGGCCAGCAGCACGACAGCTCACCAGGCCACTAAATGCGGCCGGCAGCACGGCAGCTCACCAGGCCACTATAGGTGGCCAGCAGCACGACAGCTCACCAGGCCACTAAAGGTGGCCGGCACCACGACAGCTCACCAGGCCACTATAGGTGGCCGGCAGCACGACAGCTCACCAGACCACTATAGGTGCCCGGCACCACGACAGCTCACCAGGCCACTATAGGTGGCCGGCAGCACGACAGCTCACCAGACCACTATAGGTGGCCGGCAGCATGACAGCTCACCAGGCCACTATAGGTGGCCGGCAGCACGACAGCTCACCAGGCCACTATAGGTGGCCAGCAGCACGACAGCTCACCAGGCCACTAAAGGTGGCCGGCACCACGACAGCTCACCAGGCCACTATAGGTGGCCGGCAGCACGACAGCTCACCAGACCACTATAGGTGCCCGGCAGCACGGCAGCTCACCAGGCCACTATAGGTGGCCAGCAGCACGACAGCTCACCAGGCCAGAATAGGTGGCCAGCAGCACGACAGCTCACCAGGCCACTAAATGCGGCCGGCATCTCGCCAGCTCACCAGACCACTATAGGTGGCCGGCAGCACGACAGCTCACCAGGCCACTATAGTTGGCCGGCAGCACGACAGCTCACCAGGCCACTATAGGTGGCCGGCATCTCGACAGCTCACCAGGCCAGTATAGGTGGCCGACATCTCGACAGCTCCCCAGGCCACTATAGGTGGCCGGCACCTCGCCAGCTCACCAGGCCACTATAGGTGGCCGGCATCTCGACAGCTCACCAGGCCAGTATAGGTGGCCGGCATCTCGACAGCTCCCCAGGCCACTATAGGTGGCCGGCACCTCGCCAGCTCACCAGGCCACTATAGGTGGCCGGTAGCACGACAGCTCACCAGGAACCTGTAGGTGGCCGGCAGCACGACAGCTCACCAGGCCACTATAGGTGGCCGGCAGCACGACAGCTCCCCAGGCCACTATAGGTGGCCGGCACCACGACAGCTCACCAGGCCACTATAGGTGGCCGGCATCTCGACAGCTCACCAGGCCAGTATAGGTGGCCGGCATCTCGACAGCTCCCCAGGCCACTATAGGTGGCCGGCACCTCGCCAGCTCACCAGGCCACTATAGGTGGCCGGTAGCACGACAGCTCACCAGGAACCTGTAGGTGGCCGGCAGCACGACAGCTCACCAGGCCACTATAGGTGGCCGGCAGCACGACAGCTCACCAGGCGACTATAGGTGGCGGGCAGTACGATAGCTCACCAGGCCACTATAGGCGGCCGACAGCACGACAGCTCACCAGGCCAATATAGGAGGCCAGCAGCACGACAGTTCACCAGTATATGTGCCCGGATGCACGACAGCTCACCAGGCCACTATAGGTGGCCGTCAGCACAACAGCTCACCAGGCCACTATAGGTGGCCGGCAGCACAACAGCTCACCAGGCCACTATAGGTGGCCGGCGTCTCGACAGCTCACCAGGCCACTATAGGTGGCCGGCATCTCGACAGCTCACCAGGCCACTATAGGTGGCCAGCAGCACAACAGCTCACCAGGTCAGAATAGGTGGCCGGCAACACGACAGCTCACCAGGCCAGAATAGATGGCCGGCAGGACGACAGCTCACCAGGCCACTATAGGTGGCCGGCGTCTCGACAGCTCACCAGGCCACTATAGGTGGCCGGCATCTCGCCAGCTCACCAGACCACTATAGGTGGCCGGCAGCACGACAGCTCACCAGGCCACTATAGGTGGCCGGCAGCACGATAGCTCACCAGGCCACTATAGGTGTCCGACAGCACGACAGCTCACCAGGCGACTATAGGTGGCCGTCAGCACAACAGCTCACCAGGCCACTATAGGTGGCCGGCAGCACAACAGCTCACCAGGCCACTATAGGTGGCCGGCGTCTCGACAGCTCACCAGGCCACTATAGGTGGCCGGCATCTCGACAGCTCACCAGGCCACTATAGGTGGCCAGCAGCACAACAGCTCACCAGGTCAGAATAGGTGGCCGGCAACACGACAGCTCACCAGGCCAGAATAGATGGCCGGCAGGACGACAGCTCACCAGGCCACTATAGGTGGCCGGCGTCTCGACAGCTCACCAGGCCACTATAGGTGGTCGGCATCTCGCCAGCTCACCAGACCACTATAGGTGGCCGGCATCTCGACAGCTCACCAGGCCACTATAGGTGGCCGGCAGCACAACAGCTCACCAGGTCAGAATAGGTGGCCGGCAACACGACAGCTCACCAGGCCAGAATAGATGGCCGGCAGGTCGACAGCTCCCAGGCCACTATAGGCGGCCGGCGTCTCGACAGCTCACCAGGCCACTATAGGTGGCCGGCATCTCGCCAGCTCACCAGATCACTATACGTGGCCGGCAGCACGACAGCTCACCAGGCCACTGTAGGTGGCCGGCAGCACGACAGCTCACCAGGCGACTATAGGTGGCGGGCAGCATGATAGCTCACCAAGCCACTATAGGTGGCCGGCAGCATGGCAGCTCTCCAGGCCACTATAGGTGGCCAGCAGCACGACAGCTCACCAGGCAACTAAAGGTGGCCGGCACCACGACAGCTCACCAGGCCACTATAAGTGGCCGGCAGCTCGACAGCTCACCGGGACACCATAGATTCCCGGCGCTTGTCAGCTCGCCGGGTCACTATAGGTGGCCGACAGATCGACAGCTTGGAAGCACGACAGCTCACCAGGGGACTACAGGTGGCGGGCAGCACGATAGCTATAGGTTGCCGGCATCTCGCCAGCTCACCAGACCACTATAGTTGGCCGGCAGCACGACAGCTCACCAGGCCACTATAGGTGGCCAGCAGCACGACAGCTCACCAGGCCACTAAATGTGGCCGGCGCCACGAGAGCTCGCCAGGCCACTAAAGGTGGCCGACAGCATGGCAGCTCACCAGGCTACTATAGGTGGCCAGCAGCACGACAGCTCACCAGGCAACTAAAGGTGGCCGGCACCACGACAGCTCACCAGGCCACTATAAGTGGCCGGCAGCTCGACAGCTCACCGGGACACCATAGATTCCCGGCGCTTGTCAGCTCGCCGGGTCACTATAGGTGGCCGACAGATCGACAGCTTGGCAGCACGACAGCTCACCAGGGGACTACAGGTGGCGGGCAGCACGATAGCTATAGGTTGCCGGCATCTCGCCAGCTCACCAGACCACTATAGGTGGCCGGCAGCACGACAGCTCACCAGGCCACTATAGGTGGCCGGCAGCACGACAGCTCACCAGGCCACTATAAGTGGCCGGCAGCACGACAGCTCACCAGGCCACTATAGGTGGCCGGCAGCACGACAGCTCACCAGACCACTATAGGTGGCCGGCAGCGCGGCAGCTCACCAGGCCACTATAGGTGGCCAGCAGCACGACAGCTCGCCAGGCCACTAAAGGTGGCCGACAGCATGGCAGCTCACCAGGCTACTATAGGTGGCCAGCAGCACGACAGCTCACCAGGCAACTAAAGGTGGCCGGCACCACGACAGCTCACCAGGCCACTATAAGTGGCCGGCAGCTCGACAGCTCACCGGGACACCATAGATTCCCGGCGCTTGTCAGCTCGCCGGGTCACTATAGGTGGCCGACAGATCGACAGCTTGGCAGCACGACAGCTCACCAGGGGACTACAGGTGGCGGGCAGCACGATAGCTATAGGTTGCCGGCATCTCGCCAGCTCACCAGACCACTATAGGTGGCCGGCAGCACGACAGCTCACCAGGCCACTATAGTTGGCCGGCAGCACGACAGCTCACCAGGCCACTATAGGTGGCCAGCAGCACGACAGCTCACCAGGCCACTATAGGTGGCCGGCATCTCGACAGCTCACCAGGCCAGTATAGGTGGCCGGCATCTCGACAGCTCCCCAGGCCACTATAGGTGGCCGGCACCTCGCCAGCTCACCAGGCCACTATAGGTGGCCGGTAGCACGACAGCTCACCAGGAACCTGTAGGTGGCCGGCAGCACGCCAGCTCACCAGGCCACTATAGGTGGCCGGCAGCAGGACAGCTCACCAGGCGACTATAGGTGGCGGGCAGTACGATAGCTCACCAGGCCACTATAGGCGGCCGACAGCACGACAGCTCACCAGGCCAATATAGGAGGCCAGCAGCACGACAGTTCACCAGTATATGTGCCCGGATGCACGACAGCTCACCAGGCCACTATAGGTGGCCGTCAGCACAACAGCTCACCAGACCACTATAGGTGGCCGGCAGCACAACAGCTCACCAGGCCACTATAGGTGGCCGGCGTCTCGACAGCTCACCAGGCCACTATAGGTGGCCGGCATCTCGACAACTCACCAGGCCACTATAGGTGGCCAGCAGCACAACAGCTCACCAGGTCAGAATAGGTGGCCGGCAACACGACAGCTCACCAGGCCAGAATAGATGGCCGGCAGGACGACAGCTCACCAGGCCACTATAGGTGGCCGGCGTCTCGACAGCTCACCAGGCCACTATAGGTGGCCGGCATCTCGCCAGCTCACCAGACCACTATAGGTGGCCGGCAGCACGACAGCTCACCAGGCCACTATAGGTGGCCGGCAGCACGATAGCTCACCAGGCCACTATAGGTGTCCGACAGCACGACAGCTCACCAGGCGACTATAGGTGGCGGCAGCACGATAGCTCACCAAGCCACTATAGGTGGCCGGCAGCACGACAGCTCACCAGGCGACTATAGGTGGCGGGCAGCACGATAGCTCACCAAGCCACTATAGGTGGCCGGCAGTACGACAGCTCACCAGGCCAGTATAGGTGTCCGACAGCACGACAGCTCACCAGGCGACTATAGGTGGCGGCAGCACGATAGCTCACCAAGCCAATTTAGGAGGCCGGCAGCACGACAGCTCACCAGGCCAGTATATGTGGCCGGCAGCACGACAGCTCACCAGGCCACTATAGGTCGCCGGCAGCACAACAGCTCACCAACCCACTATAGGTGGCCAGCATCTCGACAGCTCACCAGGCCACTATAGGTGGCCGGCAGATCGACAGCTTACCAGGCCCCTATTGGTGGCCGGCAGCACGACAGCTCACCAGGCCACTATATGTGGCCGGCAGCACCACAGCTCACCAGGCCTCTACAGGTGGCCGGCAGCCCGACAGCTCACCAGGCCAATAAAGAGGCCGGCAGCACGACAGCTCACCAGGCCAGAATAGGTGGGCGGCAGCACGACAGCTCACCACGCCACTATAGCTGGCCGGTAGCACAACAGCTCACCAGGCCACTATAGGTGGCCGGCGTCTCGACAGTCCACCAGGCCACTATAGGTGGCCGGCATCTCGACAGCTCACCAGGCCACTATAGGTGGCCAGCAGCTCGACAGCTCGCCGGGCCACCATAGATTCCCGGCGCTTGACAGCTCGCCGGGTCACTATAGGTGCCCGACAGATCGACAGCTTAGCAGCACGACAGCTCACCAGGGGACTACAGGTGGCGGGCAGCACGTTAGCTATAGGTTGCCGGCAGCACGACGGCTCACCAGGCAACTATAGGTGGCCGGCAGCATGACAGCTCACCAGGCCACTATAGGTGGCCGGCCACTACAGGTGGCCGGCATGTCAACAGCTCA
The DNA here is from genome assembly GCA_951905685.1 of Eumerus sabulonum. Lineage (NCBI taxonomy): Eukaryota > Metazoa > Arthropoda > Insecta > Diptera > Syrphidae > Eumerus > Eumerus sabulonum. The sequence goes on along the minus strand of OX645060.1, from coordinate 141,633,812 downwards.
CCAGGCCACTATAGGTGGCCGGTAGCACGACAGCTCACCAGGCCACTATAGGTGGCCGGCAGCACGACAGCTCACCAGGCCACTATAGGTGCCCGGCAGCACGGCAGCTCACCAGCAGACTATAGGTGGCGGGCAGCACGATAGCTCACCAAGCCACTATAAGTGGCCGGCAGCAGGACAGCTCACCAGGCGACTATAGGTGGCGGGCAGCACGATAACTCACCAAGCAACTATAGGTGGCCGGCAGTACGACAGCTCACAAGGCCACTATAGGTGGCCGGCAGCACGACAGCTCACCAGACCACTATAGGTGGCCGGCAGCACGACAGCTCACCAGGCCACTATAGGTGGCCAGCAGCACGACAGCTCACCAGGCCACTAAAGGTGGCCGGCACCACGACAGCTCACCAGGCCACTATAGGTGGCCGGCAGCACGACAGCTCACCAGACCACTATAGGTGCCCGGCAGCACGGCAGCTCACCAGGCCACTATAGGTGGCCAGCAGCACGACAGCTCACCAGGCCACTAAAGGTGGCCGGCACCACGACAGCTCACCAGGCCAGTATAGGTGGCCGGCAGTACGATAGCTCACCAAGCCACTATAGGTGGCCGGCAGCAGGGCAGCTCACCAGGCGACTATAGGTGGCGGGCAGCACGATAGCTCACCAAGCAACTATAGGTGGCCGGCAGTACGACAGCTCACAAGGCCACTATAGGTGGCCGGCAGCACGACAGCTCGCCAGGCCACTAAAGGTGGCCGACAGCATGGCAGCTCACCAGGCTACTATAGGTGGCCAGCAGCACGACAGCTCACCAGGCAACTAAAGGTGGCCGGCACCACGACAGCTCACCAGGCCACTATAAGTGGCCGGCAGCTCGACAGCTCACCGGGACACCATAGATTCCCGGCGCTTGTCAGCTCGCCGGGTCACTATAGGTGGCCGACAGATCGACAGCTTGGAAGCACGACAGCTCACCAGGGGACTACAGGTGGCGGGCAGCACGATAGCTATAGGTTGCCGGCATCTCGCCAGCTCACCAGACCACTATAGGTGGCCGGCAGCACGACAGCTCACCAGGCCACTATAGTTGGCCGGCAGCACGACAGCTCACCAGGCCACTATAGGTGGCCAGCAGCACGAAAGCTCACCAGGCCACTATAGGTGGCCGGCATCTCGACAGCTCACCAGGCCAGTATAGGTGGCCGGCATCTCGACAGCTCCCCAGGCCACTATAGGTGGCCGGCACCTCGCCAGCTCACCAGGCCACTATAGGTGGCCGGTAGCACGACAGCTCACCAGGAACCTGTAGGTGGCCGGCAGCACGACAGCTCACCAGGCCACTATAGGTGGCCGGCAGCACGACAGCTCACCAGGCGACTATAGGTGGCGGGCAGTACGATAGCTCACCAGGCCACTATAGGCGGCCGACAGCACGACAGCTCACCAGGCCAATATAGGAGGCCAGCAGCACGACAGTTCACCAGTATATGTGCCCGGATGCACGACAGCTCACCAGGCCACTATAGGTGGCCGTCAGCACAACAGCTCACCAGGCCACTATAGGTGGCCGGCAGCACAACAGCTCACCAGGCCACTATAGGTGGCCGGCGTCTCGACAGCTCACCAGGCCACTATAGGTGGCCGGCATCTCGACAGCTCACCAGGCCACTATAGGTGGCCAGCAGCACAACAGCTCACCAGGTCAGAATAGGTGGCCGACAACACGACAGCTCACCAGGCCAGAATAGATGGCCGGCAGGACGACAGCTCACCAGGCCACTATAGGTGGCCGGCGTCTCGACAGCTCACCAGGCCACTATAGGTGGCCGGCATCTCGCCAGCTCACCAGACCACTATAGGTGGCCGGCAGCACGACAGCTCACCAGGCCACTATAGGTGGCCGGCAGCACGATAGCTCACCAGGCCACTATAGGTGTCCGACAGCACGACAGCTCACCAGGCGACTATAGGTGGCGGCAGCACGATAGCTCACCAAGCCACTATAGGTGGCCGGCAGCACGACAGCTCACCAGGCGACTATAGGTGGCGGGCAGCACGATAGCTCACCAAGCCACTATAGGTGGCCGGCAGTACGACAGCTCACCAGGCCAGTATAGGTGTCCGACAGCACGACAGCTCACCAGGCGACTATAGGTGGCGGCAGCACGATAGCTCACCAAGCCAATATAGGAGGCCGGCAGCACGACAGCTCACCAGGCCAGTATATGTGGCCGGCAGCACGACAGCTCACCAGGCCACTATAGGTCGCCGGCAGCACAACAGCTCACCAGGCCACTATAGGTGGCCAGCATCTCGACAGCTCACCAGGCCACTATAGGTGGCCGGCAGATCGACAGCTTACCAGGCCCCTATTGGTGGCCGGCAGCACGACAGCTCACCAGGCCACTATATGTGGCCGGCAGCACCACAGCTCACCAGGCCTCTACAGGTGGCCGGCAGCCCGACAGCTCACCAGGCCAATAAAGAGGCCGGCAGCACGACAGCTCACCAGGCCAGAATAGGTGGGCGGCAGCACGACAGCTCACCACGCCACTATAGCTGGCCGGTAGCACAACAGCTCACCAGGCCACTATAGGTGGCCGGCGTCTCGACAGCCCACCAGGCCACTATAGGTGGCCGGCATCTCGACAGCTCACCAGGCCACTATAGGTGGCCAGCAGCTCGACAGCTCGCCGGGCCACCATAGATTCCCGGCGCTTGACAGCTCGCCGGGTCACTATAGGTGCCCGACAGATCGACAGCTTAGCAGCACGACAGCTCACCAGGGGACTACAGATGGCGGGCAGCACGTTAGCTATAGGTTGCCGGCAGCACGACGGCTCACCAGGCAACTATAGGTGGCCGGCAGCATGACAGCTCACCAGGCCACTATAGGTGGCCGGCCACTACAGGTGGCCGGCATGTCAACAGCTCACCAGGCCACTATAGGTGGCCGGCATCTCGCCAGCTCACCAGGCCACTATAGGTGGCCGGTGGCACGACAGCTCACCAGGAACCTGTAGGTGGCCGGCAGCACGACAGCTCACCAGGCCGCTATAGGTGGCCGGCAGCACGACGGCTCACCAGGCCACTATAGGTGGCCGGCAGCACGACAGCTCACCAGGCCAATATAGGAGGCCGGCAGCACGACAGCTCACCAGGCCACTATAGGTGGCCGGATGCACGACAGCTCACCAGGCCACTATAGGTGGCCGGATGCACGACAGCTCACCAGGCCACTATAGGTGGCCGTCAGCAGAACAGCTCACCAGGCCACTATAGGTGGCCGGCAGCACAACAGCTCACAAGGCCACTATAGGTGGCCGACAGCACAACAGCTCACAAGGCCACTATAGCTGGCCGGCGTCTCGACAGCTCACCAGGCCATTATAGGTGGCCGGCATCTCGACAGCTCACCAGGCCACTATAGGTGGCCGGCAGCACAACAGCTCACCAGGTCAGAATAGGTGGCCGGCAACACGACAGCTCACCAGGCCAGAATAGATGGCCGGCAGGTCGACAGCTCCCAGGCCACTATAGGCGGCCGGCGTCTCGACAGCTCACCAGGCCACTATAGGTGGCCGGCATCTCGCCAGCTCACCAGACCACTATAGGTGGCCGGCAGCACGACAGCTCACCAGGCCACTATAGTTGGCCGGCAGCACGACAGCTCACCAGGCCACTATAGGTGGCCAGCAGCACGAAAGCTCACCAGGCCACTATAGGTGGCCGGCATCTCGACAGCTCACCAGGCCAGTATAGGTGGCCGGCATCTCGACAGCTCCCCAGGCCACTATAGGTGGCCGGCACCTCGCCAGCTCACCAGGCCACTATAGGTGGCCGGTAGCACGACAGCTCACCAGGAACCTGTAGGTGGCCGGCAGCACGACAGCTCACCAGGCCACTATAGGTGGCCGGCAGCACGACAGCTCACCAGGCGACTATAGGTGGCGGGCAGTACGATAGCTCACCAGGCCACTATAGGCGGCCGACAGCACGACAGCTCACCAGGCCAATATAGGAGGCCAGCAGCACGACAGTTCACCAGTATATGTGCCCGGATGCACGACAGCTCACCAGGCCACTATAGGTGGCCGTCAGCACAACAGCTCACCAGGCCACTATAGGTGGCCGGCAGCACAACAGCTCACCAGGCCACTATAGGTGGCCGGCGTCTCGACAGCTCACCAGGCCACTATAGGTGGCCGGCATCTCGACAGCTCACCAGGCCACTATAGGTGGCCAGCAGCACAACAGCTCACCAGGTCAGAATAGGTGGCCGACAACACGACAGCTCACCAGGCCAGAATAGATGGCCGGCAGGACGACAGCTCACCAGGCCACTATAGGTGGCCGGCGTCTCGACAGCTCACCAGGCCACTATAGGTGGCCGGCATCTCGCCAGCTCACCAGACCACTATAGGTGGCCGGCAGCACGACAGCTCACCAGGCCACTATAGGTGGCCGGCAGCACGATAGCTCACCAGGCCACTATAGGTGTCCGACAGCACGACAGCTCACCAGGCGACTATAGGTGGCGGCAGCACGATAGCTCACCAAGCCACTATAGGTGGCCGGCAGCACGACAGCTCACCAGGCGACTATAGGTGGCGGGCAGCACGATAGCTCACCAAGCCACTATAGGTGGCCGGCAGTACGACAGCTCACCAGGCCAGTATAGGTGTCCGACAGCACGACAGCTCACCAGGCGACTATAGGTGGCGGCAGCACGATAGCTCACCAAGCCAATATAGGAGGCCGGCAGCACGACAGCTCACCAGGCCAGTATATGTGGCCGGCAGCACGACAGCTCACCAGGCCACTATAGGTCGCCGGCAGCACAACAGCTCACCAGGCCACTATAGGTGGCCAGCATCTCGACAGCTCACCAGGCCACTATAGGTGGCCGGCAGATCGACAGCTTACCAGGCCCCTATTGGTGGCCGGCAGCACGACAGCTCACCAGGCCACTATATGTGGCCGCAGCACCACAGCTCACCAGGCCTCTACAGGTGGCCGGCAGCCCGACAGCTCACCAGGCCAATAAAGAGGCCGGCAGCACGACAGCTCACCAGGCCAGAATAGGTGGGCGGCAGCACGACAGCTCACCACGCCACTATAGCTGGCCGGTAGCACAACAGCTCACCAGGCCACTATAGGTGGCCGGCGTCTCGACAGCCCACCAGGCCACTATAGGTGGCCGGCATCTCGACAGCTCACCAGGCCACTATAGGTGGCCAGCAGCTCGACAGCTCGCCGGGCCACCATAGATTCCCGGCGCTTGACAGCTCGCCGGGTCACTATAGGTGCCCGACAGATCGACAGCTTAGCAGCACGACAGCTCACCAGGGGACTACAGATGGCGGGCAGCACGTTAGCTATAGGTTGCCGGCAGCACGACGGCTCACCAGGCAACTATAGGTGGCCGGCAGCATGACAGCTCACCAGGCCACTATAGGTGGCCGGCCACTACAGGTGGCCGGCATGTCAACAGCTCACCAGGCCACTATAGGTGGCCGGCATCTCGCCAGCTCACCAGGCCACTATAGGTGGCCGGTAGCACGACAGCTCACCAGGAACCTGTAGGTGGCCGGCAGCACGACAGCTCACCAGGCCGCTATAGGTGGCCGGCAGCACGACGGCTCACCAGGCCACTATAGGTGGCCGGCAGCACGACAGCTCACCAGGCCAATATAGGAGGCCGGCAGCACGACAGCTCACCAGGCCACTATAGGTGGCCGGATGCACGACAGCTCACCAGGCCACTATAGGTGGCCGGATGCACGACAGCTCACCAGGCCACTATAGGTGGCCGTCAGCACAACAGCTCACCAGGCCACTATAGGTGGCCGGCAGCACAACAGCTCACAAGGCCACTATAGGTGGCCGACAGCACAACAGCTCACAAGGCCACTATAGCTGGCCGGCGTCTCGACAGCTCACCAGGCCATTATAGGTGGCCGGCATCTCGACAGCTCACCAGGCCACTATAGGTGGCCGGCAGCACAACAGCTCACCAGGTCAGAATAGGTGGCCGGCAACACGACAGCTCACCAGGCCAGAATAGATGGCCGGCAGGTCGACAGCTCCCAGGCCACTATAGGCGGCCGGCGTCTCGACAGCTCACCAGGCCACTATAGGTGGCCGGCATCTCGCCAGCTCACCAGACCACTATACGTGGCCGGCAGCACGACAGCTCACCAGGCCACTATAGGTGGCCGGCAGCACGACAGCTCACCAGGCAACTAAAGGTGGCCGGCACCACGACAGCTCACCAGGCCACTATAGTTGGCCGGCAGCACGACAGCTCACCAGGCCACTATAGGTGGCCAGCAGCACGACAGCTCACCAGGCCACTAAATGTGGCCGGCGCCACGAGAGCTCGCCAGGCCACTATAGGTGGCCAGCAGCACGACAGCTCACCAGGCCACTAAATGTGGCCGGCGCCACGAGAGCTCGCCAGGCCACTAAAGGTGGCCGACAGCATGGCAGCTCACCAGGCTACTATAGGTGGCCAGCAGCACGACAGCTCACCAGGCGACTATAGGTGGCGGGCAGCATGATAGCTCACCAAGCCACTATAGGTGGCCGGCAGCATGGCAGCTCACCAGGCCACTATAGGTGGCCAGCAGCACGACAGCTCACCAGGCAACTAAAGGTGGCCGGCACCACGACAGCTCACCAGGCCACTATAAGTGGCCGGCAGCTCGACAGCTCACCGGGACACCATAGATTCCCGGCGCTTGTCAGCTCGCCGGGTCACTATAGGTGGCCGACAGATCGACAGCTTGGAAGCACGACAGCTCACCAGGGGACTACAGGTGGCGGGCAGCACGATAGCTATAGGTTGCCGGCATCTCGCCAGCTCACCAGACCACTATAGGTGGCCGGCAGCACGACAGCTCACCAGGCCACTATAGTTGGCCGGCAGCACGACAGCTCACCAGGCCACTATAGGTGGCCAGCAGCACGACAGCTCACCAGGCCACTAAATGTGGCCGGCGCCACGAGAGCTCGCCAGGCCACTAAAGGTGGCCGACAGCATGGCAGCTCACCAGGCTACTATAGGTGGCCAGCAGCACGACAGCTCACCAGGCAACTAAAGGTGGCCGGCACCACGACAGCTCACCAGGCCACTATAAGTGGCCGGCAGCTCGACAGCTCACCGGGACACCATAGATTCCCGGCGCTTGTCAGCTCGCCGGGTCACTATAGGTGGCCGACAGATCGACAGCTTGGCAGCACGACAGCTCACCAGGGGACTACAGGTGGCGGGCAGCACGATAGCTATAGGTTGCCGGCATCTCGCCAGCTCACCAGACCACTATAGGTGGCCGGCAGCACGACAGCTCACCAGGCCACTATAGGTGGCCGGCAGCACGACAGCTCACCAGGCCACTATAAGTGGCCGGCAGCACGACAGCTCACCAGGCCACTATAGGTGGCCGGCAGCACGACAGCTCACCAGACCACTATAGGTGGCCGGCAGCGCGGCAGCTCACCAGGCCACTATAGGTGGCCAGCAGCACGACAGCTCGCCAGGCCACTAAAGGTGGCCGACAGCATGGCAGCTCACCAGGCTACTATAGGTGGCCAGCAGCACGACAGCTCACCAGGCAACTAAAGGTGGCCGGCACCACGACAGCTCACCAGGCCACTATAAGTGGCCGGCAGCTCGACAGCTCACCGGGACACCATAGATTCCCGGCGCTTGTCAGCTCGCCGGGTCACTATAGGTGGCCGACAGATCGACAGCTTGGCAGCACGACAGCTCACCAGGGGACTACAGGTGGCGGGCAGCACGATAGCTATAGGTTGCCGGCATCTCGCCAGCTCACCAGACCACTATAGGTGGCCGGCAGCACGACAGCTCACCAGGCCACTATAGTTGGCCGGCAGCACGACAGCTCACCAGGCCACTATAGGTGGCCAGCAGCACGACAGCTCACCAGGCCACTATAGGTGGCCGGCATCTCGACAGCTCACCAGGCCAGTATAGGTGGCCGGCATCTCGACAGCTCCCCAGGCCACTATAGGTGGCCGGCACCTCGCCAGCTCACCAGGCCACTATAGGTGGCCGGTAGCACGACAGCTCACCAGGAACCTGTAGGTGGCCGGCAGCACGACAGCTCACCAGGCCACTATAGGTGGCCGGCAGCACGACAGCTCACCAGACCACTATAGGTGGCCGGCAGCATGACAGCTCACCAGGCCACTATAGGTGGCCAGCAGCACGACAGCTCACCAGGCGACTATAGGTGGCGGGCAGCATGATAGCTGACCAAGCCACTATAGGTGGCCGGCAGCACGACAGCTCACCAGGCCACTATAGGTGGCCAGCAGCACGACAGCTCACCAGGCCACTAAAGGCGGCCGGCAGCACGACAGCTCACCAGGCGACTATAGGTGGCCGGCAGCACGACAGCTCACCAGACCACTATAGGTGGCGGCAGCACGATAGCTCACCAAGCCACTATAGGTGGCCGGCAGCACGACAGCTCACCAGGCGACTATAGGTGGCGGGCAGCATGATAGCTCACCAAGCCACTATAGGTGGCCGGCAGTACGACAGCTCACCAGGCCACTATAGGTGGCCGGCAGCACGACAGCTCACCAGACCACTATAGGTGTCCGGCAGCACGACAGCTCACCAGGCCACTATAGGTGGCCAGCAGCACGACAGCTCACCAGGCCACTAAAGGCGGCCGGCAGCACGACAGCTCACCAGGCGGCTATAGGTGGCCGGCACCACGACAGCTCACCAGGCCACTAAAGGTAGCCGGCAGCACGACAGCTCACCAGGCCATTATAGGTGGCCGGCCGCACGACAGCTCACCAGGCCAGTATAGGTGGCCGGCAGCACGACAGCTTACGAGGCCACTATAAGTGGCCCGGATCTCGACAGCTCACCAGGCCACTATAGGTGGCCGGCAGCACGACAGCTCACCAGGCCACTATAAGTGGCCGGCAGCACCACAGCTCACCAGGCCACTATAGGCGGCCGGCAGCACGACAGCTCACCAGGCCACTATGGGTGGCCGGCATCTCGACAGCTCACCAGGCCACTATAGGTGGCCGGCAGCACGACAGTTCACAAGGCGACTATAGGTGGCGGGCAGTACAATAGCTCACCAGGGCACTATAGGCGGCCGGCAGCACGACAGCTCACCAGGCCAATATAGGAGGCCGGCAGCACGACAGCTCACCAGGCCAGTATATGTGGCCGGCAGCACGACAGCTCACCAGGCCACTATAGGTGGCCGGCATCTCGACAGCTCACTAGGCCACTATAGGTGGCCGGCATCTCGACAGCTCACCAGGCCACTATAGGTGGCCGTCAGCTCGACAGCTCACCGGGCCACCATAGATTCCCGGCGCTTGACAGCTCGCCGGGTCACTATAGGTGCCCGACAGATCGACAGCTTAGCAGCACGACAGCTCACCAGGGGACTACAGGTGGCGGGCGGCACGATAGCTATAGGTTGCCGGCAGCACGACGGCTCACCAGGCCACTATAGGTAGCCGGCAGCATGACAGCTCACCAGGCCACTATAGGTCGCCGGCAGCACGACAGCTCACCAGGCCAATATAGGAGGCCGGCAGCACGACAGCTCACCAGGCCAGTATATGTGGCCGGCAGCACGACAGCTCACCAGGCCACTATAGGTTGCCGGCAGCACAACAGCTCACCAGGCCACTGTAGGTGGCCGGCATCTCGACAGCTCACCAGGCCAATATAGGTGGCCGGCATCTCGACAGCTCACCAGGCCACTATAGGTGGCCGGCAGCTCGACAGCTCACCAGGCCACTATAGGTGGCCGGCAGCACGACAGCTCACCAGACCACTATAGGTGGCCGGCAGCAGGACAGCTCACCAAGCCACTATAGGTGGCCAGCAGCACGACAGCTCACCAGGCGACTATAGGTGGCGGGCAGCATGATAGCTCACCAAGCCACTATAGGTGGCCGGCAGCATGGCGGCTCACCAGGCCACTATAGGTGGCCAGCAGCACGACAGCTCACCAGGCAACTAAAGGTGGCCGGCACCACGACTGCTCACCAGGCCACTATAGGTGGCCGGCTGCTCGACAGCTCACCGGGCCACCATAGATTCCCGGCGCTTGTCAGCTCGCCGGGTCACTATAGGTGGCCGACAGATCGACAGCTTGGCAGCACGACAGCTAACCAGGGGACTACAGGTGGCGGGCAGCACGATAGCTATAGGTTGCCGGCATCTCGCCAGCTCACCAGACCACTATAGGTGGCCGGCAGCACGACAGCTCACCAGGCCACTATAGGTGGCCGGCAGCACGACAGCTCACCAGGCAACTATAGGTGGCCGGCAGCACGACAGCTCACCAGGCCACTATAGGTGGCCGGCAGCTTGACAGCTCACCGGGACACCATAGATTCCCGGCGCTTGTCAGCTCGCCGGGTCACTATAGGTGGCCGACAGATCGACAGCTTGGCGGCACGACAGCTCACCAGGGGACTACAGGTGGCAGACAGCACGATAGCTATAGGTTGCCGGCATCTCGCCAGCTCACCAGACCACTATAGGTGGCCGGCAGCACGACAGCTCACCAGGCCACTATAGTTGGCCGGCAGCACGACAGCTCACCAGGCCACTATAGGTGGCCAGCAGCATGACAGCTCACCAGGCCACTATAGGTGGCCGGCAGCACGACAGCTCACCAGACCACTATAGGTGGCCGGCAGCACGGCAGCTCACCAGGCCACTATAGGTGGCCAGCAGCACGATAGCTCACCAGGCCACTAAAGGTGGCCGGCACCACGACAGCTCACCAGGCCACTAAAAGTGGCCGGCAGCACGACAGCTCACCAGGCCACTAAAGGCGGCCGGCAGCACGACAGCTCACCAGGCCACTATAGGTGGCCGGCAGCACGACAGCTCACCAGGCGACTATAGGTGGCCGGCAACACAACAGCTCACCAGACCACTATAGGTGGCCGGCATCTCGCCAGCTCACCAGACCACTAAAGGTGGCCGGCAGCACGACAGCTCACCAGGCCACTATAGGTGGCCGGCAGCACGACAGCTCACCAGGCCACTATAGGTAGCCGGCAGCACGGCAGCTCACCAGCAGACTATAGGTGGCGGGCAGCACGATAGCTCACCAAGCCACTATAGGTGGCCGGCAGCAGGACAGCTCACCAGGCGACTATAGGTGGCGGGCAGCACGATAACTCACCAAGCAACTATAGGTGGCCGGCAGTACGACAGCTCACAAGGCCACTATAGGTGGCCGGCAGCACGACAGCTCACCAAACCACTATAGGTGGCCGGCAGCACGACAGCTCACCAGGCCACTATAGGTGGCCAGCAGCACGACAGCTCACCAGGCCACTAAAGGTGGCCGGCACCACGACAGCTCACCAGGCCACTATAGGTGGCCGGCAGCACGACAGCTCACCAGACCACTATAGGTGCCCGGCAGCACGGCAGCTCACCAGGCCACTATAGGTGGCCAGCAGCACGACAGCTCACCAGGCCACTAAAGGTGGCCGGCACCACGACAGCTCACCAGGCCAGTATAGGTGGCCGGCAGTACGACAGCTTACGAGGCCACTATAAGTGGCCCGGATCTCGACAGCTCACTAGGCCATTACAGGTGGCCGGCAGCACGACAGCTCACCAGGCCACTATAGGTTGCCGTCAGCAAGACGGCTCACCAGGCCACTATAGGTGGCCGGCAGCATGACAGCTCACCAGGCCACTATAGGTGGCCAGCAGCACGACAGCTCACCAGGCCACTAAATGTGGCCGGCGCCACGAGAGCTCACCAGGCCACTAAAGGTGGCCGGCAGCACGACAGCTCACCAGGCCACTAAATGCGGCCGGCAGCACGACAACTCACCAGGCCACTATAGGTGGCGGGCAGCACGATAGCTCACCAAGCCACTATAGGTGGCCGGCAGCAGGGCAGCTCACCAGGCGACTATAGGTGGCGGGCAGCACGATAGCTCACCAAGCAACTATAGGTGGCCGGCAGTACGACAGCTCACAAGGCCACTATAGGTGGCCGGCAGCACGACAGCTCGCCAGGCCACTAAAGGTGGCCGACAGCATGGCAGCTCACCAGGCCACTATAAGTGGCCGGCAGCTCGACAGCTCACCGGGACACCATAGATTCCCGGCGCTTGTCAGCTCGCCGGGTCACTATAGGTGGCCGACAGATCGACAGCTTGGAAGCACGACAGCTCACCAGGGGACTACAGGTGGCGGGCAGCACGATAGCTATAGGTTGCCGGCATCTCGCCAGCTCACCAGACCACTGTAGGTGGCCGGCAGCACGACAGCTCACCAGGCCACTATAGTTGGCCGGCAGCACGACAGCTCACCAGGCCACTATAGGTGGCCAGCAGCACGAAAGCTCACCAGGCCACTATAGGTGGCCGGCATCTCGACAGCTCACCAGGCCAGTATAGGTGGCCGGCATCTCGACAGCTCCCCAGGCCACTATAGGTGGCCGGCACCTCGCCAGCTCACCAGGCCACTATAGGTGGCCGGTAGCACGACAGCTCACCAGGAACCTGTAGGTGGCCGGCAGCACGACAGCTCACCAGGCCACTATAGGTGGCCGGCAGCACGACAGCTCACCAGGCGACTATAGGTGGCGGGCAGTACGATAGCTCACCAGGCCACTATAGGCGGCCGACAGCACGACAGCTCACCAGGCCAATATAGGAGGCCAGCAGCACGACAGTTCACCAGTATATGTGCCCGGATGCACGACAGCTCACCAGGCCACTATAGGTGGCCGTCAGCACAACAGCTCACCAGGCCACTATAGGTGGCCGGCAGCACAACAGCTCACCAGGCCACTATAGGTGGCCGGCGTCTCGACAGCTCACCAGGCCACTATAGGTGGCCGGCATCTCGACAGCTCACCAGGCCACTATAGGTGGCCAGCAGCACAACAGTTCACCAGGTCAGAATAGGTGGCCGGCAACACGACAGCTCACCAGGCCAGAATAGATGGCCGGCAGGACGACAGCTCACCAGGCCACTATAGGTGGCCGGCGTTTCGACAGCTCACCAGGCCACTATAGGTGGCCGGCATCTCGCCAGCTCACCAGACCACTATAGGTGGCCGGCAGCACGACAGCTCACCAGGCCACTATAGGTGGCCGGCAGCACGATAGCTCACCAGGCCACTATAGGTGTCCGTCAGCACGACAGCTCACCAGGCGACTATAGTCGGCGGCAGCACGATAGCTCACCAAGCCACTATAGGTGGCCGGCAGCACGACAGCTCACCAGGCGACTATAGGTGGCGGGCAGCACGATAGCTCACCAAGCCACTATAGGTGGCCGGCAGTACGACAGCTCACCAGGCCAGTATAGGTGTCCGACAGCACGACAGCTCACCAGGCGACTATAGGTGGCGGCAGCACGATAGCTCACCAAGCCAATATAGGAGGCCGGCAGCACGACAGCTCACCAGGCCAGTATATGTGGCCGGCAGCACGACAGCTCACCAGGCCAGTATATGTGGCCGGCAGCACGACAGCTCACCAGGCCACTATATGTGGCCGGCAGCACCACAGCTCACCAGGCCTCTACAGGTGGCCGGCAGCCCGACAGCTCACCAGGCCAATAAAGAGGCCGGCAGCACGACAGCTCACCAGGCCAGAATAGGTGGGCGGCAGCACGACAGCTCACCACGCCACTATAGCTGGCCGGTAGCACAACAGCTCACCAGGCCACTATAGGTGGCCGGCGTCTCGACAGCCCACCAGGCCACTATAGGTGGCCGGCATCTCGACAGCTCACCAAGCCACTATAGGTGGCCAGCAGCTCGACAGCTCGCCGGGCCACCATAGATTCCCGGCGCTTGACAGCTCGCCGGGTCACTATAGGTGCCCGACAGATCGACAGCTTAGCAGCACGACAGCTCACCAGGGGACTACAGGTGGCGGGCAGCACGTTAGCTATAGGTTGCCGGCAGCACGACGGCTCACCAGGCAACTATAGGTGGCCGGCAGCACGACAGCTCACCAGGCCACTAAAGGCGGCCGGCAGCACGACAGCTCACCAGGCCACTATAGGTGGCCGGCAGCACGACAGCTCACCAGGCGACTATAGGTGGCCGGCAACACAACAGCTCACCAGACCACTATAGGTGGCCGGCATCTCGCCAGCTCACCAGACCACTAAAGGTGGCCGGCAGCACGACAGCTCACCAGGCCACTATAGGTGGCCGGCAGCACGACAGCTCACCAGGCCACTATAGGTGGCCGGCAGCACGGCAGCTCACCAGCAGACTATAGGTGGCGGGCAGCACGATAGCTCACCAAGCCACTATAGGTGGCCGGCAGCAGGACAGCTCACCAGGCGACTATAGGTGGCGGGCAGCACGATAACTCACCAAGCAACTATAGGTGGCCGGCAGTACGACAGCTCACAAGGCCACTATAGGTGGCCGGCAGCACGACAGCTCACCAGACCACTATAGGTGGCCGGCAGCACGACAGCTCACCAGGCCACTATAGGTGGCCAGCAGCACGACAGCTCACCAGGCCACTAAAGGTGGCCGGCACCACGACAGCTCACCAGGCCACTATAGGTGGCCGGCAGCACGACAGCTCACCAGACCACTATAGGTGCCCGGCAGCACGGCAGCTCACCAGGCCACTATAGGTGGCCAGCAGCACGACAGCTCACCAGGCCACTAAAGGTGGCCGGCATCACGACAGCTCACCAGGCCAGTATAGGTGGCCGGCAGTACGACAGCTTACGAGGCCACTATAAGTGGCCCGGATCTCGACAGCTCACTAGGCCATTACAGGTGGCCGGCAGCACGACAGCTCACCAGGCCACTATAGGTTGCCGGCAGCAAGACGGCTCACCAGGCCACTATAGGTGGCCGGCAGCATGACAGCTCACCAGGCCACTATAGGTGGCCAGCAGCACGACAGCTCACCAGGCCACTAAATGTGGCCGGCGCCACGAGAGCTCACCAGGCCACTAAAGGTGGCCGGCAGCACGACAGCTCACCAGGCCACTAAATGCGGCCGGCAGCACGACAACTCACCAGGCCACTATAGGTGGCGGGCAGCACGATAGCTCACCAAGCCACTATAGGTGGCCGGCAGCAGGGCAGCTCACCAGGCGACTATAGGTGGCGGGCAGCACGATAGCTCACCAAGCAACTATAGGTGGCCGGCAGTACGACAGCTCACAAGGCCACTATAGGTGGCCGGCAGCACGACAGCTCGCCAGGCCACTAAAGGTGGCCGACAGCATGGCAGCTCACCAGGCTACTATAGGTGGCCAGCAGCACGACAGCTCACCAGGCAACTAAAGGTGGCCGGCACCACGACAGCTCACCAGGCCACTATAAGTGGCCGGCAGCTCGACAGCTCACCGGGACACCATAGATTCCCGGCTCTTGTCAGCTCGCCGGGTCACTATAGGTGGCCGACAGATCGACAGCTTGGAAGCACGACAGCTCACCAGGGGACTACAGGTGGCGGGCAGCACGGTAGCTATAGGTTGCCGGCATCTCGCCAGCTCACCAGACCACTATAGTTGGCCGGCAGCACGACAGCTCACCAGGCCACTATAGGTGGCCAGCAGCACGAAAGCTCACCAGGCCACTATAGGTGGCCGGCAGATCGACAGCTTACCAGGCCCCTATTGGTGGCCGGCAGCACGACAGCTCACCAGGCCACTATATGTGGCCGGCAGCACCACAGCTCACCAGGCCTCTACAGGTGGCCGGCAGCCCGACAGCTCACCAGGCCAATAAAGAGGCCGGCAGCACGACAGCTCACCAGGCCAGAATAGGTGGGCGGCAGCACGACAGCTCACCACGCCACTATAGCTGGCCGGTAGCACAACAGCTCACCAGGCCACTATAGGTGGCCGGCGTCTCGACAGCCCACCAGGCCACTATAGGTGGCCGGCATCTCGACAGCTCACCAGGCCACTATAGGTGGCCAGCAGCTCGACAGCTCGCCGGGCCACCATAGATTCCCGGCGCTTGACAGCTCGCCGGGTCACTATAGGTGCCCGACAGATCGACAGCTTAGCAGCACGACAGCTCACCAGGGGACTACAGGTGGCGGGCAGCACGTTAGCTATAGGTTGCCGGCAGCACGACGGCTCACCAGGCAACTATAGGTGGCCGGCAGCACGACAGCTCACCAGGCCACTAAAGGCGGCCGGCAGCACGACAGCTCACCAGGCCACTATAGGTGGCCGGCAGCACGACAGCTCACCAGGCGACTATAGGTGGCCGGCAACACAACAGCTCACCAGACCACTATAGGTGGCCGGCATCTCGCCAGCTCACCAGACCACTAAAGGTGGCCGGCAGCACGACAGCTCACCAGGCCACTATAGGTGGCCGGCAGCACGACAGCTCACCAGGCCACTATAGGTGGCCG
The DNA here is from genome assembly GCA_951905685.1 of Eumerus sabulonum. Classification (NCBI taxonomy): domain Eukaryota; kingdom Metazoa; phylum Arthropoda; class Insecta; order Diptera; family Syrphidae; genus Eumerus; species Eumerus sabulonum. The sequence goes on along the minus strand of OX645060.1, from coordinate 141,617,393 downwards.
GCAGCACGGCAGCTCACCAGCAGACTATAGGTGGCGGGCAGCACGATAGCTCACCAAGCCACTATAGGTGGCCGGCAGCAGGACAGCTCACCAGGCGACTATAGGTGGCGGGCAGCACGATAACTCACCAAGCAACTATAGGTGGCCGGCAGTACGACAGCTCACAAGGCCACTATAGGTGGCCGGCAGCACGACAGCTCACCAGACCACTATAGGTGGCCGGCAGCACGACAGCTCACCAGGCCACTATAGGTGGCCAGCAGCACGACAGCTCACCAGGCCACTAAAGGTGGCCGGCACCACGACAGCTCACCAGGCCACTATAGGTGGCCGGCAGCACGACAGCTCACCAGACCACTATAGGTGCCCGGCAGCACGGCAGCTCACCAGGCCACTATAGGTGGCCAGCAGCACGACAGCTCACCAGGCCACTAAAGGTGCCCGGCATCACGACAGCTCACCAGGCCAGTATAGGTGGCCGGCAGTACGACAGCTTACGAGGCCACTATAAGTGGCCCGGATCTCGACAGCTCACTAGGCCATTACAGGTGGCCGGCAGCACGACAGCTCACCAGGCCACTATAGGTTGCCGGCAGCAAGACGGCTCACCAGGCCACTATAGGTGGCCGGCAGCATGACAGCTCACCAGGCCACTATAGGTGGCCAGCAGCACGACAGCTCACCAGGCCACTAAATGTGGCCGGCGCCACGAGAGCTCACCAGGCCACTAAAGGTGGCCGGCAGCACGACAGCTCACCAGGCCACTAAATGCGGCCGGCAGCACGACAACTCACCAGGCCACTATAGGTGGCGGGCAGCACGATAGCTCACCAAGCCACTATAGGTGGCCGGCAGCAGGGCAGCTCACCAGGCGACTATAGGTGGCGGGCAGCACGATAGCTCACCAAGCAACTATAGGTGGCCGGCAGTACGACAGCTCACAAGGCCACTATAGGTGGCCGGCAGCACGACAGCTCGCCAGGCCACTAAAGGTGGCCGACAGCATGGCAGCTCACCAGGCTACTATAGGTGGCCAGCAGCACGACAGCTCACCAGGCAACTAAAGGTGGCCGACAGCATGGCAGCTCACCAGGCCACTATAGGTGGCCAGCAGCACGACAGCTCACCAGGCCAGAATAGGTGGCCAGCAGCACGACAGCTCACCAGGCCACTAAATGCGGCCGGCATCTCGCCAGCTCACCAGACCACTATAGGTGGCCGGCAGCACGACAGCTCACCAAGCCACTATAGGTGGCCGGCAGCAGGGCAGCTCACCAGGCGACTATAGGTGGCGGGCAGCACGATAGCTCACCAAGCAACTATAGGTGGCCGGCAGTACGACAGCTCACAAGGCCACTATAGGTGGCCGGCAGCACGACAGCTCGCCAGGCCACTAAAGGTGGCCGACAGCATGGCAGCTCACCAGGCCACTATAGGTGGCCAGCAGCACGACAGCTCACCAGGCCAGAATAGGTGGCCAGCAGCACGACAGCTCACCAGGCCACTAAATGCGGCCGGCATCTCGCCAGCTCACCAGACCACTATAGGTGGCCGGCAGCACGACAGCTCACCAGGCCAGAATAGGTGGGCGGCAGCACGACAGCTCACCACGCCACTATAGCTTGCCGGTAGCACAACAGCTCACCAGGCCACTATAGGTGGCCGGCGTCTCGACAGCCCACCAGGCCACTATAGGTGGCCGGCATCTCGACAGCTCACCAGGCCTCTACAGGTGGCCGGCAGCCCGACAGCTCACCAGGCCAATAAAGAGGCCGGCAGCACGACAGCTCACCAGGCCAGAATAGGTGGGCGGCAGCACGACAGCTCACCACGCCACTATAGCTGGCCGGTAGCACAACAGCTCACCAGGCCACTATAGGTGGCCGGCGTCTCGACAGCCCACCAGGCCACTATAGGTGGCCGGCATCTCGACAGCTCACCAGGCCACTATAGGTGGCCAGCAGCTCGACAGCTCGCCGGGCCACCATAGATTCCCGGCGCTTGACAGCTCGCCGGGTCACTATAGGTGCCCGACAGATCGACAGCTTAGCAGCACGACAGCTCACCAGGGGACTACAGGTGGCGGGCAGCACGTTAGCTCACCAAGCCACTATAGGTGGCCGGCAGCAGGACAGCTCACCAGGCGACTATAGGTGGCGGGCAGCACGATAACTCACCAAGCAACTATAGGTGGCCGGCAGTACGACAGCTCACAAGGCCACTATAGGTGGCCGGCAGCACGACAGCTCGCCAGGCCACTAAAGGTGGCCGACAGCATGGCAGCTCACCAGGCCACTATAGGTGGCCAGCAGCACGACAGCTCACCAGGCCAGAATAGGTGGCCAGCAGCACGACAGCTCACCAGGCCACTAAATGCGGCCGGCATTCCGCCAGCTCACCAGACCACTATAGGTGGCCGGCAGCACGACAGCTCACCAGGCCACTATAAGTGGCCGGCAGCACCACAGCTCACCAGGCCACTATAGGCGGCCGGCAGCACGACAGCTCACCAGGCCACTATGGGTGGCCGGCATCTCGACAGCTCACCAGGCCACTATAGGTGGCCGGCAGCACGACAGCTCACAAGGCGACTATAGGTGGCGGGCAGTACAATAGCTCACCAGGGCACTATAGGCGGCCGGCAGCACGACAGCTCACCAGGCCAATATAGGAGGCCGGCAGCACGACAGCTCACCAGGCCAGTATATGTGGCCGGCAGCACGACAGCTCACCAGGCCACTATAGGTGGCCGGCATCTCGACAGCTCACTAGGCCACTATAGGTGGCCGGCATCTCGACAGCTCACCAGGCCACTATAGGTGGCCGTCAGCTCGACAGCTCACCGGGCCACCATAGATTCCCGGCGCTTGACAGCTCGCCGGGTCACTATAGGTGCCCGACAGATCGACAGCTTAGCAGCACGACAGCTCACCAGGTGACTACAGGTGGCGGGCGGCACGATAGCTATAGGTTGCCGGCAGCACGACGGCTCACCAGGCCACTATAGGTAGCCGGCAGCATGACAGCTCACCAGGCCACTATAGGTCGCCGGCAGCACGAGAGCTCACCAGGCCAATATAGGAGGCCGGCAGCACGACAGCTCACCAGGCCAGTATATGTGGCCGGCAGCACGACAGCTCACCAGGCCACTATAGGTTGCCGGCAGCACAACAGCTCACCAGGCCACTGTAGGTGGCCGGCATCTCGACAGCTCACCAGGCCACTATAGGTGGCCGGCATCTCGACAGCTCACCAGGCCAATATAGGTGGCCGGCATCTCGACAGCTCACCAGGCCACTATAGGTGGCCGGCAGCTCGACAGCTCACCAGGCCACTATAGGTGGCCGGCAGCACGACAGCTCACCAGACCACTATAGGTGGCCGGCAGCAGGACAGCTCACCAAGCCACTATAGGTGGCCAGCAGCACGACAGCTCACCAGGCGACTATAGGTGGCGGGCAGCATGATAGCTCACCAAGCCACTATAGGTGGCCGGCAGCATGGCGGCTCACCAGGCCACTATAGGTGGCCAGCAGCACGACAGCTCACCAGGCAACTAAAGGTGGCCGGCACCACGACTGCTCACCAGGCCACTATAGGTGGCCGGCTGCTCGACAGCTCACCGGGCCACCATAGATTCCCGGCGCTTGTCAGCTCGCCGGGTCACTATAGGTGGCCGACAGATCGACAGCTTGGCAGCACGACAGCTAACCAGGGGACTACAGGTGGCGGGCAGCACGATAGCTATAGGTTGCCGGCATCTCGCCAGCTCACCAGACCACTATAGGTGGCCGGCAGCACGACAGCTCACCAGGCCACTATAGGTGGCCGGCAGCACGACAGCTCACCAGGCAACTATAGGTGGCCGGCAGCACGACAGCTCACCAGGCCACTATAGGTGGCCGGCAGCTTGACAGCTCACCGGGACACCATAGATTCCCGGCGCTTGTCAGCTCGCCGGGTCACTATAGGTGGCCGACAGATCGACAGCTTGGCGGCACGACAGCTCACCAGGGGACTACAGGTGGCAGACAGCACGATAGCTATAGGTTGCCGGCATCTCGCCAGCTCACCAGACCACTATAGGTGGCCGGCAGCACGACAGCTCACCAGGCCACTATAGTTGGCCGGCAGCACGACAGCTCACCAGGCCACTATAGGTGGCCAGCAGCATGACAGCTCACCAGGCCACTATAGGTGGCCGGCAGCACGACAGCTCACCAGACCACTATAGGTGGCCGGCAGCACGGCAGCTCACCAGGCCACTATAGGTGGCCAGCAGCACGATAGCTCACCAGGCCACTAAAGGTGGCCGGCACCACGACAGCTCACCAGGCCACTAAAAGTGGCCGGCAGCACGACAGCTCACCAGGCCACTAAAGGCGGCCGGCAGCACGACAGCTCACCAGGCCACTATAGGTGGCCGGCAGCACGACAGCTCACCAGGCGACTATAGGTGGCCGGCAACACAACAGCTCACCAGACCACTATAGGTGGCCGGCATCTCGCCAGCTCACCAGACCACTAAAGGTGGCCGGCAGCACGACAGCTCACCAGGCCACTATAGGTGGCCGGCCTCACGACAGCTCACCAGGCCACTATAGGTAGCCGGCAGCACGGCAGCTCACCAGCAGACTATAGGTGGCGGGCAGCACGATAGCTCACCAAGCCACTATAGGTGGCCGGCAGCAGGACAGCTCACCAGGCGACTATAGGTGGCGGGCAGCACGATAACTCACCAAGCAACTATAGGTGGCCGGCAGTACGACAGCTCACAAGGCCACTATAGGTGGCCGGCAGCACGACAGCTCACCAGACCACTATAGGTGGCCGGCAGCACGACAGCTCACCAGGCCACTATAGGTGGCCAGCAGCACGACAGCTCACCAGGCCACTAAAGGTGGCCGGCACCACGACAGCTCACCAGGCCACTATAGGTGGCCGGCAGCACGACAGCTCACCAGACCACTATAGGTGCCCGGCAGCACGGCAGCTCACCAGGCCACTATAGGTGGCCAGCAGCACGACAGCTCACCAGGCCACTAAAGGTGGCCGGCACCACGACAGCTCACCAGGCCAGTATAGGTGGCCGGCAGTACGACAGCTTACGAGTACACTATAAGTGGCCCGGATCTCGACAGCTCACTAGGCCATTACAGGTGGCCGGCAGCACGACAGCTCACCAGGCCACTATAGGTTGCCGGCAGCAAGACGGCTCACCAGGCCACTATAGGTGGCCGGCAGCATGACAGCTCACCAGGCCACTATAGGTGGCCAGCAGCACGACAGCTCACCAGGCCACTAAATGTGGCCGGCGCCACGAGAGCTCACCAGGCCACTAAAGGTGGCCGGCAGCACGACAGCTCACCAGGCCACTAAATGCGGCCGGCAGCACGACAACTCACCAGGCCACTATAGGTGGCGGGCAGCACGATAGCTCACCAAGCCACTATAGGTGGCCGGCAGCAGGGCAGCTCACCAGGCGACTATAGGTGGCGGGCAGCACGATAGCTCACCAAGCAACTATAGGTGGCCGGCAGTACGACAGCTCACAAGGCCACTATAGGTGGCCGGCAGCACGACAGCTCGCCAGGCCACTAAAGGTGGCCGACAGCATGGCAGCTCACCAGGCTACTATAGGTGGCCAGCAGCACGACAGCTCACCAGGCAACTAAAGGTGGCCGGCACCACGACAGCTCACCAGGCCACTATAAGTGGCCGGCAGCTCGACAGCTCACCGGGACACCATAGATTCCCGGCGCTTGTCAGCTCGCCGGGTCACTATAGGTGGCCGACAGATCGACAGCTTGGAAGCACGACAGCTCACCAGGGGACTACAGGTGGCGGGCAGCACGATAGCTATAGGTTGCCGGCATCTCGCCAGCTCACCAGACCACTGTAGGTGGCCGGCAGCACGACAGCTCACCAGGCCACTATAGTTGGCCGGCAGCACGACAGCTCACCAGGCCACTATAGGTGGCCAGCAGCACGAAAGCTCACCAGGCCACTATAGGTGGCCGGCATCTCGACAGCTCACCAGGCCAGTATAGGTGGCCGGCATCTCGACAGCTCCCCAGGCCACTATAGGTGGCCGGCACCTCGCCAGCTCACCAGGCCACTATAGGTGGCCGGTAGCACGACAGCTCACCAGGAACCTGTAGGTGGCCGGCAGCACGACAGCTCACCAGGCCACTATAGGTGGCCGGCAGCACGACAGCTCACCAGGCGACTATAGGTGGCGGGCAGTACGATAGCTCACCAGGCCACTATAGGCGGCCGACAGCACGACAGCTCACCAGGCCAATATAGGAGGCCAGCAGCACGACAGTTCACCAGTATATGTGCCCGGATGCACGACAGCTCACCAGGCCACTATAGGTGGCCGTCAGCACAACAGCTCACCAGGCCACTATAGGTGGCCGGCAGCACAACAGCTCACCAGGCCACTATAGGTGGCCGGCGTCTCGACAGCTCACCAGGCCACTATAGGTGGCCGGCATCTCGACAGCTCACCAGGCCACTATAGGTGGCCAGCAGCACAACAGTTCACCAGGTCAGAATAGGTGGCCGGCAACACGACAGCTCACCAGGCCAGAATAGATGGCCGGCAGGACGACAGCTCACCAGGCCACTATAGGTGGCCGGCGTCTCGACAGCTCACCAGGCCACTATAGGTGGCCGGCATCTCGCCAGCTCACCAGACCACTATAGGTGGCCGGCAGCACGACAGCTCACCAGGCCACTATAGGTGGCCGGCAGCACGATAGCTCACCAGGCCACTATAGGTGTCCGACAGCACGACAGCTCACCAGGCGACTATAGGTGGCGGCAGCACGATAGCTCACCAAGCCACTATAGGTGGCCGGCAGCACGACAGCTCACCAGGCGACTATAGGTGGCGGGCAGCACGATAGCTCACCAAGCCACTATAGGTGGCCGGCAGTACGACAGCTCACCAGGCCAGTATAGGTGTCCGACAGCACGACAGCTCACCAGGCGACTATAGGTGGCGGCAGCACGATAGCTCACCAAGCCAATATAGGAGGCCGGCAGCACGACAGCTCACCAGGCCAGTATATGTGGCCGGCAGCACGACAGCTCACCAGGCCACTATAGGTCGCCGGCAGCACAACAGCTCACCAGGCCACTATAGGTGGCCAGCATCTCGACAGCTCACCAGGCCACTATAGGTGGCCGGCAGATCGACAGCTTACCAGGCCCCTATTGGTGGCCGGCAGCACGACAGCTCACCAGGCCACTATATGTGGCCGGCAGCACCACAGCTCACCAGGCCTCTACAGGTGGCCGGCAGCCCGACAGCTCACCAGGCCAATAAAGAGGCCGGCAGCACGACAGCTCACCAGGCCAGAATAGGTGGGCGGCAGCACGACAGCTCACCACGCCACTATAGCTGGCCGGTAGCACAACAGCTCACCAGGCCACTATAGGTGGCCGGCGTCTCGACAGCCCACCAGGCCACTATAGGTGGCCGGCATCTCGACAGCTCACCAAGCCACTATAGGTGGCCAGCAGCTCGACAGCTCGCCGGGCCACCATAGATTCCCGGCGCTTGACAGCTCGCCGGGTCACTATAGGTGCCCGACAGATCGACAGCTTAGCAGCACGACAGCTCACCAGGGGACTACAGGTGGCGGGCAGCACGTTAGCTATAGGTTGCCGGCAGCACGACGGCTCACCAGGCAACTATAGGTGGCCGGCAGCACGACAGCTCACCAGGCCACTAAAGGCGGCCGGCAGCACGACAGCTCACCAGGCCACTATAGGTGGCCGGCAGCACGACAGCTCACCAGGCGACTATAGGTGGCCGGCAACACAACAGCTCACCAGACCACTATAGGTGGCCGGCATCTCGCCAGCTCACCAGACCACTAAAGGTGGCCGGCAGCACGACAGCTCACCAGGCCACTATAGGTGGCCGGCAGCACGACAGCTCACCAGGCCACTATAGGTGGCCGGCAGCACGACAGCTCACCAGGCCACTATAGGTGGCCGGCAGCACGACAGCTCACCAGGCCACTATAGGTGGCCGGCAGCACGGCAGCTCACCAGCAGACTATAGGTGGCGGGCAGCACGATAGCTCACCAAGCCACTATAGGTGGCCGGCAGCAGGACAGCTCACCAGGCGACTATAGGTGGCGGGCAGCACGATAACTCACCAAGCAACTATAGGTGGCCGGCAGTACGACAGCTCACAAGGCCACTATAGGTGGCCGGCAGCACGACAGCTCACCAGACCACTATAGGTGGCCGGCAGCACGACAGCTCACCAGGCCACTATAGGTGGCCAGCAGCACGACAGCTCACCAGGCCACTAAAGGTGGCCGGCACCACGACAGCTCACCAGGCCACTATAGGTGGCCGGCAGCACGACAGCTCACCAGACCACTATAGGTGCCCGGCAGCACGGCAGCTCACCAGGCCACTATAGGTGGCCAGCAGCACGACAGCTCACCAGGCCACTAAAGGTGGCCGGCATCACGACAGCTCACCAGGCCAGTATAGGTGGCCGGCAGTACGACAGCTTACGAGGCCACTATAAGTGGCCCGGATCTCGACAGCTCACTAGGCCATTACAGGTGGCCGGCAGCACGACAGCTCACCAGGCCACTATAGGTTGCCGGCAGCAAGACGGCTCACCAGGCCACTATAGGTGGCCGGCAGCATGACAGCTCACCAGGCCACTATAGGTGGCCAGCAGCACGACAGCTCACCAGGCCACTAAATGTGGCCGGCGCCACGAGAGCTCACCAGGCCACTAAAGGTGGCCGGCAGCACGACAGCTCACCAGGCCACTAAATGCGGCCGGCAGCACGACAACTCACCAGGCCACTATAGGTGGCGGGCAGCACGATAGCTCACCAAGCCACTATAGGTGGCCGGCAGCAGGGCAGCTCACCAGGCGACTATAGGTGGCGGGCAGCACGATAGCTCACCAAGCAACTATAGGTGGCCGGCAGTACGACAGCTCACAAGGCCACTATAGGTGGCCGGCAGCACGACAGCTCGCCAGGCCACTAAAGGTGGCCGACAGCATGGCAGCTCACCAGGCTACTATAGGTGGCCAGCAGCACGACAGCTCACCAGGCAACTAAAGGTGGCCGGCACCACGACAGCTCACCAGGCCACTATAAGTGGCCGGCAGCTCGACAGCTCACCGGGACACCATAGATTCCCGGCTCTTGTCAGCTCGCCGGGTCACTATAGGTGGCCGACAGATCGACAGCTTGGAAGCACGACAGCTCACCAGGGGACTACAGGTGGCGGGCAGCACGGTAGCTATAGGTTGCCGGCATCTCGCCAGCTCACCAGACCACTATAGGTGGCCGGCAGCACGACAACTCACCAGGCCACTATAGTTGGCCGGCAGCACGACAGCTCACCAGGCCACTATAGGTGGCCAGCAGCACGAAAGCTCACCAGGCCACTATAGGTGGCCGGCAGATCGACAGCTTACCAGGCCCCTATTGGTGGCCGGCAGCACGACAGCTCACCAGGCCACTATATGTGGCCGGCAGCACCACAGCTCACCAGGCCTCTACAGGTGGCCGGCAGCCCGACAGCTCACCAGGCCAATAAAGAGGCCGGCAGCACGACAGCTCACCAGGCCAGAATAGGTGGGCGGCAGCACGACAGCTCACCACGCCACTATAGCTGGCCGGTAGCACAACAGCTCACCAGGCCACTATAGGTGGCCGGCGTCTCGACAGCCCACCAGGCCACTATAGGTGGCCGGCATCTCGACAGCTCACCAGGCCACTATAGGTGGCCAGCAGCTCGACAGCTCGCCGGGCCACCATAGATTCCCGGCGCTTGACAGCTCGCCGGGTCACTATAGGTGCCCGACAGATCGACAGCTTAGCAGCACGACAGCTCACCAGGGGACTACAGGTGGCGGGCAGCACGTTAGCTATAGGTTGCCGGCAGCACGACGGCTCACCAGGCAACTATAGGTGGCCGGCAGCACGACAGCTCACCAGGCCACTAAAGGCGGCCGGCAGCACGACAGCTCACCAGGCCACTATAGGTGGCCGGCAGCACGACAGCTCACCAGGCGACTATAGGTGGCCGGCAACACAACAGCTCACCAGACCACTATAGGTGGCCGGCATCTCGCCAGCTCACCAGACCACTAAAGGTGGCCGGCAGCACGACAGCTCACCAGGCCACTATAGGTGGCCGGCAGCACGACAGCTCACCAGGCCACTATAGGTGGCCGGCAGCACGGCAGCTCACCAGCAGACTATAGGTGGCGGGCAGCACGATAGCTCACCAAGCCACTATAGGTGGCCGGCAGCAGGACAGCTCACCAGGCGACTATAGGTGGCGGGCAGCACGATAACTCACCAAGCAACTATAGGTGGCCGGCAGTACGACAGCTCACAAGGCCACTATAGGTGGCCGGCAGCACGACAGCTCACCAGACCACTATAGGTGGCCGGCAGCACGACAGCTCACCAGGCCACTATAGGTGGCCAGCAGCACGACAGCTCACCAGGCCACTAAAGGTGGCCGGCACCACGACAGCTCACCAGGCCACTATAGGTGGCCGGCAGCACGACAGCTCACCAGACCACTATAGGTGCCCGGCAGCACGGCAGCTCACCAGGCCACTATAGGTGGCCAGCAGCACGACAGCTCACCAGGCCACTAAAGGTGGCCGGCATCACGACAGCTCACCAGGCCAGTATAGGTGGCCGGCAGTACGACAGCTTACGAGGCCACTATAAGTGGCCCGGATCTCGACAGCTCACTAGGCCATTACAGGTGGCCGGCAGCACGACAGCTCACCAGGCCACTATAGGTTGCCGGCAGCAAGACGGCTCACCAGGCCACTATAGGTGGCCGGCAGCATGACAGCTCACCAGGCCACTATAGGTGGCCAGCAGCACGACAGCTCACCAGGCCACTAAATGTGGCCGGCGCCACGAGAGCTCACCAGGCCACTAAAGGTGGCCGGCAGCACGACAGCTCACCAGGCCACTAAATGCGGCCGGCAGCACGACAACTCACCAGGCCACTATAGGTGGCGGGCAGCACGATAGCTCACCAAGCCACTATAGGTGGCCGGCAGCAGGGCAGCTCACCAGGCGACTATAGGTGGCGGGCAGCACGATAGCTCACCAAGCAACTATAGGTGGCCGGCAGTACGACAGCTCACAAGGCCACTATAGGTGGCCGGCAGCACGACAGCTCGCCAGGCCACTAAAGGTGGCCGACAGCATGGCAGCTCACCAGGCTACTATAGGTGGCCAGCAGCACGACAGCTCACCAGGCAACTAAAGGTGGCCGGCACCACGACAGCTCACCAGGCCACTATAAGTGGCCGGCAGCTCGACAGCTCACCGGGACACCATAGATTCCCGGCTCTTGTCAGCTCGCCGGGTCACTATAGGTGGCCGACAGATCGACAGCTTGGAAGCACGACAGCTCACCAGGGGACTACAGGTGGCGGGCAGCACGATAGCTATAGGTTGCCGGCATCTCGCCAGCTCACCAGACCACTATAGGTGGCCGGCAGCACGACAACTCACCAGGCCACTATAGTTGGCCGGCAGCACGACAGCTCACCAGGCCACTATAGGTGGCCAGCAGCACGAAAGCTCACCAGGCCACTATAGGTGGCCGGCATCTCGACAGCTCACCAGGCCAGTATAGGTGGCCGGCATCTCGACAGCTCCCCAGGCCACTATAGGTGGCCGGCACCTCGCCAGCTCACCAGGCCACTATAGGTGGCCGGTAGCACGACAGCTCACCAGGAACCTGTAGGTGGCCGGCAGCACGACAGCTCACCAGGCCACTATAGGTGGCCGGCAGCACGACATCTCACCAGGCGACTATAGGTGGCGGGCAGTACGATAGCTCACCAGGCCACTATAGGCGGCCGACAGCACGACAGCTCACCAGGCCAATATAGGAGGCCAGCAGCACGACAGTTCACCAGTATATGTGCCCGGATGCACGACAGCTCACCAGGCCACTATAGGTGGCCGTCAGCACAACAGCTCACCAGGCCACTATAGGTGGCCGGCAGCACAACAGCTCACCAGGCCACTATAGGTGGCCGGCGTCTCGACAGCTCACCAGGCCACTATAGGTGGCCGGCATCTCGACAGCTCACCAGGCCACTATAGGTGGCCAGCAGCACAACAGCTCACCAGGTCAGAATAGGTGGCCGGCAACACGACAGCTCACCAGGCCAGAATAGATGGCCGGCAGGACGACAGCTCACCAGGCCACTATAGGTGGCCGGCGTCTCGACAGCTCACCAGGCCACTATAGGTGGCCGGCATCTCGCCAGCTCACCAGACCACTATAGGTGGCCGGCAGCACGACAGCTCACCAGGCCACTATAGGTGGCCGGCAGCACGATAGCTCACCAGGCCACTATAGGTGTCCGACAGCACGACAGCTCACCAGGCGACTATAGGTGGCGGCAGCACGATAGCTCACCAAGCCACTATAGGTGGCCGGCAGCACGACAGCTCACCAGGCGACTATAGGTGGCGGGCAGCACGATAGCTCACCAAGCCACTATAGGTGGCCGGCAGTACGACAGCTCACCAGGCCAGTATAGGTGTCCGACAGCACGACAGCTCACCAGGCGACTATAGGTGGCGGCAGCACGATAGCTCACCAAGCCAATATAGGAGGCCGGCAGCACGACAGCTCACCAGGCCAGTATATGTGGCCGGCAGCACGACAGCTCACCAGGCCACTATAGGTCGCCGGCAGCACAACAGCTCACCAGGCCACTATAGGTGGCCAGCATCTCGACAGCTCACCAGGCCACTATAGGTGGCCGGCATCTCGACAGCTCACCAGGCCAGTATAGGTGGCCGGCATCTCGACAGCTCCCCAGGCCACTATAGGTGGCCGGCACCTCGCCAGCTCACCAGGCCACTATAGGTGGCCGGTAGCACGACAGCTCACCAGGAACCTGTAGGTGGCCGGCAGCACGACAGCTCACCAGGCCACTATAGGTGGCCGGCAGCACGACAGCTCACCAGGCGACTATAGGTGGCGGGCAGTACGATAGCTCACCAGGCCACTATAGGCGGCCGACAGCACGACAGCTCACCAGGCCAATATAGGAGGCCAGCAGCACGACAGTTCACCAGTATATGTGCCCGGATGCACGACAGCTCACCAGGCCACTATAGGTGGCCGTCAGCACAACAGCTCACCAGGCCACTATAGGTGGCCGGCGTCTCGACAGCTCACCAGGCCATTATAGGTGGCCGGCATCTCGACAGCTCACCAGGCCACTATAGGTGGCCAGCAGCACAACAGTTCACCAGGTCAGAATAGGTGGCCGGCAACACGACAGCTCACCAGGCCAGAATAGATGGCCGGCAGGACGACAGCTCACCAGGCCAGTATAGGTGTCCGACAGCACGACAGCTCACCAGGCGACTATAGGTGGCGGCAGCACGATAGCTCACCAAGCCAATATAGGAGGCCGGCAGCACGACAGCTCACCAGGCCAGTATATGTGGCCGGCAGCACGACAGCTCACCAGGCCACTATAGGTCGCCGGCAGCACAACAGCTCACCAGGCCAGAATAGATGGCCGGCAGGACGACAGCTCACCAGGCCACTATAGGTGGCCGGCGTCTCGACAGCTCACCAGGCCACTATAGGTGGCCGGCATCTCGCCAGCTCACCAGACCACTATAGGTGGCCGGCAGCACGACAGCTCACCAGGCCACTATAGGTGGCCGGCAGCACGATAGCTCACCAGGCCACTATAGGTGTCCGACAGCACGACAGCTCACCAGGCGACTATAGGTGGCGGCAGCACGATAGCTCACCAAGCCACTATAGGTGGCCGGCAGCACGACAGCTCACCAGGCGACTATAGGTGGCGGGCAGCACGATAGCTCACCAAGCCACTATAGGTGGCCGGCAGTACGACAGCTCACCAGGCCAGTATAGGTGTCCGACAGCACGACAGCTCACCAGGCGACTATAGGTGGCGGCAGCACGATAGCTCACCAAGCCAATATAGGAGGCCGGCAGCACGACAGCTCACCAGGCCAGTATATGTGGCCTGCAGCACGACAGCTCACCAGGCCACTATAGGTCGCCGGCAGCACAACAGCTCACCAGGCCACTATAGGTGGCCAGCATCTCGACAGCTCACCAGGCCACTATAGGTGGCCGGCAGATCGACAGCTTACCAGGCCCCTATTGGTGGCCGGCAGCACGACAGCTCACCAGGCCACTATATGTGGCCGGCAGCACCACAGCTCACCAGGCCTCTACAGGTGGCCGGCAGCCCGACAGCTCACCAGGCCAATAAAGAGGCCGGCAGCACGACAGCTCACCAGGCCAGAATAGGTGGGCGGCAGCACGACAGCTCACCACGCCACTATAGCTGGCCGGTAGCACAACAGCTCACCAGGCCACTATAGGTGGCCGGCGTCTCGACAGCCCACCAGGCCACTATAGGTGGCCGGCATCTCGACAGCTCACCAGGCCACTATAGGTGGCCAGCAGCTCGACAGCTCGCCGGGCCACCATAGATTCCCGGCGCTTGACAGCTCGCCGGGTCACTATAGGTGCCCGACAGATCGACAGCTTAGCAGCACGACAGCTCACCAGGGGACTACAGGTGGCGGGCAGCACGTTAGCTATAGGTTGCCGGCAGCACGACGGCTCACCAGGCAACTATAGGTGGCCGGCAGCACGACAGCTCACCAGGCCACTAAAGGCGGCCGGCAGCACGACAGCTCACCAGGCCACTATAGGTGGCCGGCAGCACGACAGCTCACCAGGCGACTATAGGTGGCCGGCAACACAACAGCTCACCAGACCACTATAGGTGGCCGGCATCTCGCCAGCTCACCAGACCACTAAAGGTGCCCGGCAGCACGGCAGCTCACCAGGCCACTATAGGTGGCCAGCAGCACGACAGCTCACCAGGCCACTAAAGGTGGCCGGCACCACGACAGCTCACCAGGCCAGTATAGGTGGCCGGCAGTACGACAGCTTACGAGGCCACTATAAGTGGCCCGGATCTCGACAGCTCACTAGGCCATTACAGGCGGCCGGCAGCACGACAGCTCACCAGGCCACTATAGGTTGCCGGCAGCAAGACGGCTCACCAGGCCACTATAGGTGGCCGGCAGCATGACAGCTCACCAGGCCACTATAGGTGGCCAGCAGCACGACAGCTCACCAGGCCACTAAATGTGGCCGGCGCCACGAGAGCTCACCAGGCCACTAAAGGTGGCCGGCAGCACGACAGCTCACCAGGCCACTAAATGCGGCCGGCAGCACGACAACTCACCAGGCCACTATAGGTGGCGGGCAGCACGATAGCTCACCAAGCCACTATAGGTGGCCGGCAGCAGGGCAGCTCACCAGGCGACTATAGGTGGCGGGCAGCACGATAGCTCACCAAGCAACTATAGGTGGCCGGCAGTACGACAGCTCACAAGGCCACTATAGGTGGCCGGCAGCACGACAGCTCACCAGACCACTATAGGTGGCCGGCAGCACGACAGCTCACCAGGCCACTATAGGTGGCCAGCAGCACGACAGCTCACCAGGCCACTAAAGGTGGCCGGCACCACGACAGCTCACCAGGCCACTATAGGTGGCCGGCAGCACGACAGCTCACCAGACCACTATAGGTGCCCGGCAGCACGGCAGCTCACCAGGCCACTATAGGTGGCCAGCAGCACGACAGCTCACCAGGCCACTAAAGGTGGCCGGCACCACGACAGCTCACCAGGCCACTATAGGTGGCCGGCAGCACGACAGCTCACCAGACCACTATAGGTGCCCGGCACCACGACAGCTCACCAGGCCACTATAGGTGGCCGGCAGCACGACAGCTCACCAGACCACTATAGGTGCCCGGCAGCACGGCAGCTCACCAGGCCACTATAGGTGGCCAGCAGCACGACAGCTCACCAGGCCACTAAAGGTGGCCGGCATCACGACAGCTCACCAGGCCAGTATAGGTGGCCGGCAGTACGACAGCTTACGAGGCCACTATAAGTGGCCCGGATCTCGACAGCTCACTAGGCCATTACAGGTGGCCGGCAGCACGACAGCTCACCAGGCCACTATAGGTTGCCGGCAGCAAGACGGCTCACCAGGCCACTATAGGTGGCCGGCAGCATGACAGCTCACCAGGCCACTATAGGTGGCCAGCAGCACGACAGCTCACCAGGCCACTAAATGTGGCCGGCGCCACGAGAGCTCACCAGGCCACTAAAGGTGGCCGGCAGCACGACAGCTCACCAGGCCACTAAATGCGGCCGGCAGCACGACAACTCACCAGGCCACTATAGGTGGCGGGCAGCACGATAGCTCACCAAGCCACTATAGGTGGCCGGCAGCAGGGCAGCTCACCAGGCGACTATAGGTGGCGGGCAGCACGATAGCTCACCAAGCAACTATAGGTGGCCGACAGTACGACAGCTCACAAGGCCACTATAGGTGGCCGGCAGCACGACAGCTCGCCAGGCCACTAAAGGTGGCCGACAGCATGGCAGCTCACCAGGCTACTATAGGTGGCCAGCAGCACGACAGCTCACCAGGCAACTAAAGGTGGCCGGCACCACGACAGCTCACCAGGCCACTATAAGTGGCCGGCAGCTCGACAGCTCACCGGGACACCATAGATTCCCGGCTCTTGTCAGCTCGCCGGGTCACTATAGGTGGCCGACAGATCGACAGCTTGGAAGCACGACAGCTCACCAGGGGACTACAGGTGGCGGGCAGCACGATAGCTATAGGTTGCCGGCATCTCGCCAGCTCACCAGACCACTATAGGTGGCCGGCAGCACGACAACTCACCAGGCCACTATAGTTGGCCGGCAGCACGACAGCTCACCAGGCCACTATAGGTGGCCAGCAGCACGAAAGCTCACCAGGCCACTATAGGTGGCCGGCATCTCGACAGCTCACCAGGCCAGTATAGGTGGCCGGCATCTCGACAGCTCCCCAGGCCACTATAGGTGGCCGGCACCTCGCCAGCTCACCAGGCCACTATAGGTGGCCGGTAGCACGACAGCTCACCAGGAACCTGTAGGTGGCCGGCAGCACGACAGCTCACCAGGCCACTATAGGTGGCCGGCAGCACGACATCTCACCAGGCGACTATAGGTGGCGGGCAGTACGATAGCTCACCAGGCCACTATAGGCGGCCGACAGCACGACAGCTCACCAGGCCAATATAGGAGGCCAGCAGCACGACAGTTCACCAGTATATGTGCCCGGATGCACGACAGCTCACCAGGCCACTATAGGTGGCCGTCAGCACAACAGCTCACCAGGCCACTATAGGTGGCCGGCAGCACAACAGCTCACCAGGCCACTATAGGTGGCCGGCGTCTCGACAGCTCACCAGGCCACTATAGGTGGCCGGCATCTCGACAGCTCACCAGGCCACTATAGGTGGCCAGCAGCACAACAGCTCACCAGGTCAGAATAGGTGGCCGGCAACACGACAGCTCACCAGGCCAGAATAGATGGCCGGCAGGACGACAGCTCACCAGGCCACTATAGGTGGCCGGCGTCTCGACAGCTCACCAGGCCACTATAGGTGGCCGGCATCTCGCCAGCTCACCAGACCACTATAGGTGGCCGGCAGCACGACAGCTCACCAGGCCACTATAGGTGGCCGGCAGCACGATAGCTCACCAGGCCACTATAGGTGTCCGACAGCACGACAGCTCACCAGGCGACTATAGGTGGCGGCAGCACGATAGCTCACCAAGCCACTATAGGTGGCCGGCAGCACGACAGCTCACCAGGCGACTATAGGTGGCGGGCAGCACGATAGCTCACCAAGCCACTATAGGTGGCCGGCAGTACGACAGCTCACCAGGCCAGTATAGGTGTCCGACAGCACGACAGCTCACCAGGCGACTATAGGTGGCGGCAGCACGATAGCTCACCAAGCCAATATAGGAGGCCGGCAGCACGACAGCTCACCAGGCCAGTATATGTGGCCGGCAGCGCGACAGCTCACCAGGCCACTATAGGTCGCCGGCAGCACAACAGCTCACCAGGCCACTATAGGTGGCCAGCATCTCGACAGCTCACCAGGCCACTATAGGTGGCCGGCATCTCGACAGCTCACCAGGCCAGTATAGGTGGCCGGCATCTCGACAGCTCCCCAGGCCACTATAGGTGGCCGGCACCTCGCCAGCTCACCAGGCCACTATAGGTGGCCGGTAGCACGACAGCTCACCAGGAACCTGTAGGTGGCCGGCAGCACGACAGCTCACCAGGCCACTATAGGTGGCCGGCAGCACGACAGCTCACCAGGCGACTATAGGTGGCGGGCAGTACGATAGCTCACCAGGCCACTATAGGCGGCCGACAGCACGACAGCTCACCAGGCCAATATAGGAGGCCAGCAGCACGACAGTTCACCAGTATATGTGCCCGGATGCACGACAGCTCACCAGGCCACTATAGGTGGCCGTCAGCACAACAGCTCACCAGGCCACTATAGGTGGCCGGCAGCACAACAGCTCACCAGGCCACTATAGGTGGCCGGCGTCTCGACAGCTCACCAGGCCACTATAGGTGGCCGGCATCTCGACAGCTCACCAGGCCACTATAGGTGGCCAGCAGCACAACAGTTCACCAGGTCAGAATAGGTGGCCGGCAACACGACAGCTCACCAGGCCAGAATAGATGGCCGGCAGGACGACAGCTCACCAGGCCACTATAGGTGGCCGGCGTCTCGACAGCTCACCAGGCCACTATAGGTGGCCGGCATCTCGCCAGCTCACCAGACCACTATAGGTGGCCGGCAGCACGACAGCTCACCAGGCCACTATAGGTGGCCGGCAGCACGATAGCTCACCAGGCCACTATAGGTGTCCGACAGCACGACAGCTCACCAGGCGACTATAGGTGGCGGCAGCACGATAGCTCACCAAGCCACTATAGGTGGCCGGCAGCACGACAGCTCACCAGGCGACTATAGGTGGCGGGCAGCACGATAGCTCACCAAGCCACTATAGGTGGCCGGCAGTACGACAGCTCACCAGGCCAGTATAGGTGTCCGACAGCACGACAGCTCACCAGGCGACTATAGGTGGCGGCAGCACGATAGCTCACCAAGCCAATATAGGAGGCCGGCAGCACGACAGCTCACCAGGCCAGTATATGTGGCCGGCAGCACGACAGCTCACCAGGCCACTATAGGTCGCCGGCAGCACAACAGCTCACCAGGCCACTATAGGTGGCCAGCATCTCGACAGCTCACCAGGCCACTATAGGTGGCCGGCAGATCGACAGCTTACCAGGCCCCTATTGGTGGCCGGCAGCACGACAGCTCACCAGGCCACTATATGTGGCCGGCAGCACCACAGCTCACCAGGCCTCTACAGGTGGCCGGCAGCCCGACAGCTCACCAGGCCAATAAAGAGGCCGGCAGCACGACAGCTCACCAGGCCAGAATAGGTGGGCGGCAGCACGACAGCTCACCACGCCAC
Organism: Eumerus sabulonum; assembly: GCA_951905685.1. NCBI lineage: Eukaryota > Metazoa > Arthropoda > Insecta > Diptera > Syrphidae > Eumerus > Eumerus sabulonum. The sequence goes on along the minus strand of OX645060.1, from coordinate 141,597,902 downwards.
TATAGCTGGCCGGTAGCACAACAGCTCACCAGGCCACTATAGGTGGCCGGCGTCTCGACAGCCCACCAGGCCACTATAGGTGGCCGGCATCTCGACAGCTCACCAGGCCACTATAGGTGGCCAGCAGCTCGACAGCTCGCCGGGCCACCATAGATTCCCGGCGTTTGACAGCTCGCCGGGTCACTATAGGCGCCCGACAGATCGACAGCTTAGCAGCACGACAGCTCACCAGGGGACTACAGGTGGCGGGCAGCACGTTAGCTATAGGTTGCCGGCAGCACGACGGCTCACCAGGCAACTATAGGTGGCCGGCAGCACGACAGCTCACCAGGCCACTAAAGGCGGCCGGCAGCACGACAGCTCACCAGGCCACTATAGGTGGCCGGCAGCACGACAGCTCACCAGGCGACTATAGGTGGCCGGCAACACAACAGCTCACCAGACCACTATAGGTGGCCGGCATCTCGCCAGCTCACCAGACCACTAAAGGTGCCCGGCAGCACGGCAGCTCACCAGGCCACTATAGGTGGCCAGCAGCACGACAGCTCACCAGGCCACTAAAGGTGGCCGGCACCACGACAGCTCACCAGGCCAGTATACGTGGCCGGCAGTACGACAGCTTACGAGGCCACTATAAGTGGCCCGGATCTCGACAGCTCACTAGGCCATTACAGGCGGCCGGCAGCACGACAGCTCACCAGGCCACTATAGGTTGCCGGCAGCAAGACGGCTCACCAGGCCACTATAGGTGGCCGGCAGCATGACAGCTCACCAGGCCACTATAGGTGGCCAGCAGCACGACAGCTCACCAGGCCACTAAATGTGGCCGGCGCCACGAGAGCTCACCAGGCCACTAAAGGTGGCCGGCAGCACGACAGCTCACCAGGCCACTAAATGCGGCCGGCAGCACGACAACTCACCAGGCCACTATAGGTGGCGGGCAGCACGATAGCTCACCAAGCCACTATAGGTGGCCGGCAGCAGGGCAGCTCACCAGGCGACTATAGGTGGCGGGCAGCACGATAGCTCACCAAGCAACTATAGGTGGCCGGCAGTACGACAGCTCACAAGGCCACTATAGGTGGCCGGCAGCACGACAGCTCACCAGACCACTATAGGTGGCCGGCAGCACGACAGCTCACCAGGCCACTATAGGTGGCCAGCAGCACGACAGCTCACCAGGCCACTAAAGGTGGCCGGCACCACGACAGCTCACCAGGCCACCATAGGTGGCCGGCAGCACGACAGCTCACCAGACCACTATAGGTGCCCGGCAGCACGGCAGCTCACCAGGCCACTATAGGTGGCCAGCAGCACGACAGCTCACCAGGCCACTAAAGGTGGCCGGCACCACGACAGCTCACCAGGCCACTATAGGTGGCCGGCAGCACGACAGCTCACCAGACCACTATAGGTGCCCGGCACCACGACAGCTCACCAGGCCACTATAGGTGGCCGGCAGCACGACAGCTCACCAGACCACTATAGGTGGCCGGCAGCATGACAGCTCACCAGGCCACTAAAGGTGGCCAGCAGCACGACAGCTCACCAGGCCACTAAATGTGGCCGGCGCCACGAGAGCTCACCAGGCCACTAAAGGTGGCCGGCAGCACGACAGCTCACCAGGCCACTAAATGCGGTCGGCAGCACGACAACTCACCAGGCCACTATAGGTGGCGGGCAGCACGATAGCTCACCAAGCCACTATAGGTGGCCGGCAGCAGGGCAGCTCACCAGGCGACTATAGGTGGCGGGCAGCACGATAGCTCACCAAGCAACTATAGGTGGCCGGCAGTACGACAGCTCACAAGGCCACTATAGGTGGCCGGCAGCACGACAGCTCGCCAGGCCACTAAAGGTGGCCGACAGCATGGCAGCTCACCAGGCTACTATAGGTGGCCAGCAGCACGACAGCTCACCAGGCAACTAAAGGTGGCCGGCACCACGACAGCTCACCAGGACACCATAGATTCCCGGCGCTTGTCAGCTCGCCGGGTCACTATAGGTGGCCGACAGATCGACAGCTTGGAAGCACGACAGCTCACCAGGGGACTACAGGTGGCGGGCAGCACGATAGCTATAGGTTGCCGGCATCTCGCCAGCTCACCAGACCACTATAGGTGGCCGGCAGCACGACAGCTCACCAGGCCACTATAGTTGGCCGGCAGCACGACAGCTCACCAGGCCACTATAGGTGGCCAGCAGCACGAAAGCTCACCAGGCCACTATAGGTGGCCGGCATCTCGACAGCTCACCAGGCCAGTATAGGTGGCCGGCATCTCGACAGCTCCCCAGGCCACTATAGGTGGCCGGCACCTCGCCAGCTCACCAGGCCACTATAGGTGGCCGGTAGCACGACAGCTCACCAGGAACCTGTAGGTGGCCGGCAGCACGACAGCTCACCAGGCCACTATAGGTGGCCGGCAGCACGACAGCTCACCAGGCGACTATAGGTGGCGGGCAGTACGATAGCTCACCAGGCCACTATAGGCGGCCGACAGCACGACAGCTCACCAGGCCAATATAGGAGGCCAGCAGCACGACAGTTCACCAGTATATGTGCCCGGATGCACGACAGCTCACCAGGCCACTATAGGTGGCCGTCAGCACAACAGCTCACCAGGCCACTATAGGTGGCCGGCAGCACAACAGCTCACCAGGCCACTATAGGTGGCCGGCGTCTCGACAGCTCACCAGGCCACTATAGGTGGCCGGCATCTCGACAGCTCACCAGGCCACTATAGGTGGCCAGCAGCACAACAGCTCACCAGGTCAGAATAGGTGGCCGGCAACACGACAGCTCACCAGGCCAGAATAGATGGCCGGCAGGACGACAGCTCACCAGGCCACTATAGGTGGCCGGCGTCTCGACAGCTCACCAGGCCACTATAGGTGGCCGGCATCTCGCCAGCTCACCAGACCACTATAGGTGGCCGGCAGCACGACAGCTCACCAGGCCACTATAGGTGGCCGGCAGCACGATAGCTCACCAGGCCACTATAGGTGTCCGACAGCACGACAGCTCACCAGGCGACTATAGGTGGCCGTCAGCACAACAGCTCACCAGGCCACTATAGGTGGCCGGCAGCACAACGGCTCACCAGGCCACTATAGGTGGCCGGCGTCTCGACAGCTCACCAGGCCACTATAGGTGGCCGGCATCTCGACAGCTCACCAGGCCACTATAGGTGGCCAGCAGCACAACAGCTCACCAGGTCAGAATAGGTGGCCGGCAACACGACAGCTCACCAGGCCAGAATAGATGGCCGGCAGGACGACAGCTCACCAGGCCACTTAGGTGGCCGGCGTCTCGACAGCTCACCAGGCCACTATAGGTGGCCGGCATCTCGCCAGCTCACCAGACCACTATAGGTGGCCGGCATCTCGACAGCTCACCAGGCCACTATAGGTGGCCGGCAGCACAACAGCTCACCAGGTCAGAATAGGTGGCCGGCAACACGACAGCTCACCAGGCCAGAATAGATGGCCGGCAGGTCGACAGCTCCCAGGCCACTATAGGCGGCCGGCGTCTCGACAGCTCACCAGGCCACTATAGGTGGCCGGCATCTCGCCAGCTCACCAGATCACTATACGTGGCCGGCAGCACGACAGCTCACCAGGCCACTATAGGTGGCCGGCAGCACGACAGCTCACCAGGCGACTATAGGTGGCGGGCAGCATGATAGCTCACCAAGCCACTATAGGTGGCCGGCAGCATGGCAGCTCACCAGGCCACTATAGGTGGCCAGCAGCACGACAGCTCACCAGGCAACTAAAGGTGGCCGGCACCACGACAGCTCACCAGGCCACTATAAGTGGCCGGCAGCTCGACAGCTCACCGGGACACCATAGATTCCCGGCGCTTGTCAGCTCGCCGGGTCACTATAGGTGGCCGACAGATCGACAGCTTGGAAGCACGACAGCTCACCAGGGGACTACAGGTGGCGGGCAGCACGATAGCTATAGGTTGCCGGCATCTCGCCAGCTCACCAGACCACTATAGGTGGCCGGCAGCACGACAGCTCACCAGGCCACTATAGTTGGCCGGCAGCACGACAGCTCACCAGGCCACTATAGGTGGCCAGCAGCACGACAGCTCACCAGGCCACTAAATGTGGCCGGCGCCACGAGAGCTCGCCAGGCCACTAAAGGTGGCCGACAGCATGGCAGCTCACCAGGCTACTATAGGTGGCCAGCAGCACGACAGCTCACCAGGCAACTAAAGGTGGCCGGCACCACGACAGCTCACCAGGCCACTATAAGTGGCCGGCAGCTCGACAGCTCACCGGGACACCATAGATTCCCGGCGCTTGTCAGCTCGCCGGGTCACTATAGGTGGCCGACAGATCGACAGCTTGGCAGCACGACAGCTCACCAGGGGACTACAGGTGGCGGGCAGCACGATAGCTATAGGTTGCCGGCATCTCGCCAGCTCACCAGACCACTATAGGTGGCCGGCAGCACGACAGCTCACCAGGCCACTATAGGTGGCCGGCAGCACGACAGCTCACCAGGCCACTATAAGTGGCCGGCAGCACGACAGCTCACCAGGCCACTATAGGTGGCCGGCAGCACGACAGCTCACCAGACCACTATAGGTGGCCGGCAGCGCGGCAGCTCACCAGGCCACTATAGGTGGCCAGCAGCACGACAGCTCGCCAGGCCACTAAAGGTGGCCGACAGCATGGCAGCTCACCAGGCTACTATAGGTGGCCAGCAGCACGACAGCTCACCAGGCAACTAACGGTGGCCGGCACCACGACAGCTCACCAGGCCACTATAAGTGGCCGGCAGCTCGACAGCTCACCGGGACACCATAGATTCCCGGCGCTTGTCAGCTCGCCGGGTCACTATAGGTGGCCGACAGATCGACAGCTTGGCAGCACGACAGCTCACCAGGGGACTACAGGTGGCGGGCAGCACGATAGCTATAGGTTGCCGGCATCTCGCCAGCTCACCAGACCACTATAGGTGGCCGGCAGCACGACAGCTCACCAGGCCACTATAGTTGGCCGGCAGCACGACAGCTCACCAGGCCACTATAGGTGGCCAGCAGCACGACAGCTCACCAGGCCACTATAGGTGGCCGGCATCTCGACAGCTCACCAGGCCAGTATAGGTGGCCGGCATCTCGACAGCTCCCCAGGCCACTATAGGTGGCCGGCACCTCGCCAGCTCACCAGGCCACTATAGGTGGCCGGTAGCACGACAGCTCACCAGGAACCTGTAGGTGGCCGGCAGCACGACAGCTCACCAGGCCACTATAGGTGGCCGGCAGCACGACAGCTCACCAGGCGACTATAGGTGGCGGGCAGTACGATAGCTCACCAGGCCACTATAGGCGGCCGACAGCACGACAGCTCACCAGGCCAATATAGGAGGCCAGCAGCACGACAGTTCACCAGTATATGTGCCCGGATGCACGACAGCTCACCAGGCCACTATAGGTGGCCGTCAGCACAACAGCTCACCAGACCACTATAGGTGGCCGGCAGCACAACAGCTCACCAGGCCACTATAGGTGGCCGGCGTCTCGACAGCTCACCAGGCCACTATAGGTGGCCGGCGTCTCGACAGCTCACCAGGCCACTATAGGTGGCCGGCATCTCGACAGCTCACCAGGCCACTATAGGTGGCCAGCAGCACAACAGCTCACCAGGTCAGAATAGGTGGCCGGCAACACGACAGCTCACCAGGCCAGAATAGATGGCCGGCAGGACGACAGCTCACCAGGCCACTATAGGTGGCCGGCGTCTCGACAGCTCACCAGGCCACTATAGGTGGCCGGCATCTCGCCAGCTCACCAGGCCACTATAGGTGGCCAGCAGCACAACAGCTCACCAGGTCAGAATAGGTGGCCGGCAACACGACAGCTCACCAGGCCAGAATAGATGGCCGGCAGGACGACAGCTCACCAGGCCACTATAGGTGGCCGGCGTCTCGACAGCTCACCAGGCCACTATAGGTGGCCGGCAGCACGACAGCTCACCAGGCCACTATAGGTGGCCGACAGCATGGCAGCTCACCAGGCTACTATAGGTGGCCAGCAGCACGACAGCTCACCAGACCACTATAGGTGCCCGGCACCACGACAGCTCACCAGGCCACTATAGGTGGCCGGCAGCACGACAGCTCACCAGACCACTATAGGTGGCCGGCAGCATGACAGCTCACCAGGCCACTAAAGGTGGCCAGCAGCACGACAGCTCACCAGGCCACTAAATGTGGCCGGCGCCACGAGAGCTCACCAGGCCACTAAAGGTGGCCGGCAGCACGACAGCTCACCAGGCCACTAAATGCGGTCGGCAGCACGACAACTCACCAGGCCACTATAGGTGGCGGGCAGCACGATAGCTCACCAAGCCACTATAGGTGGCCGGCAGCAGGGCAGCTCACCAGGCGACTATAGGTGGCGGGCAGCACGATAGCTCACCAAGCAACTATAGGTGGCCGGCAGTACGACAGCTCACAAGGCCACTATAGGTGGCCGGCAGCACGACAGCTCGCCAGGCCACTAAAGGTGGCCGACAGCATGGCAGCTCACCAGGCTACTATAGGTGGCCAGCAGCACGACAGCTCACCAGGCAACTAAAGGTGGCCGGCACCACGACAGCTCACCAGGACACCATAGATTCCCGGCGCTTGTCAGCTCGCCGGGTCACTATAGGTGGCCGACAGATCGACAGCTTGGAAGCACGACAGCTCACCAGGGGACTACAGGTGGCGGGCAGCACGATAGCTATAGGTTGCCGGCATCTCGCCAGCTCACCAGACCACTATAGGTGGCCGGCAGCACGACAGCTCACCAGGCCACTATAGTTGGCCGGCAGCACGACAGCTCACCAGGCCACTATAGGTGGCCAGCAGCACGAAAGCTCACCAGGCCACTATAGGTGGCCGGCATCTCGACAGCTCACCAGGCCAGTATAGGTGGCCGGCATCTCGACAGCTCCCCAGGCCACTATAGGTGGCCGGCACCTCGCCAGCTCACCAGGCCACTATAGGTGGCCGGTAGCACGACAGCTCACCAGGAACCTGTAGGTGGCCGGCAGCACGACAGCTCACCAGGCCACTATAGGTGGCCGGCAGCACGACAGCTCACCAGGCGACTATAGGTGGCGGGCAGTACGATAGCTCACCAGGCCACTATAGGCGGCCGACAGCACGACAGCTCACCAGGCCAATATAGGAGGCCAGCAGCACGACAGTTCACCAGTATATGTGCCCGGATGCACGACAGCTCACCAGGCCACTATAGGTGGCCGTCAGCACAACAGCTCACCAGGCCACTATAGGTGGCCGGCAGCACAACAGCTCACCAGGCCACTATAGGTGGCCGGCGTCTCGACAGCTCACCAGGCCACTATAGGTGGCCGGCATCTCGACAGCTCACCAGGCCACTATAGGTGGCCAGCAGCACAACAGCTCACCAGGTCAGAATAGGTGGCCGGCAACACGACAGCTCACCAGGCCAGAATAGATGGCCGGCAGGACGACAGCTCACCAGGCCACTATAGGTGGCCGGCGTCTCGACAGCTCACCAGGCCACTATAGGTGGCCGGCATCTCGCCAGCTCACCAGACCACTATAGGTGGCCGGCAGCACGACAGCTCACCAGGCCACTATAGGTGGCCGGCAGCACGATAGCTCACCAGGCCACTATAGGTGTCCGACAGCACGACAGCTCACCAGGCGACTATAGGTGGCCGTCAGCACAACAGCTCACCAGGCCACTATAGGTGGCCGGCAGCACAACGGCTCACCAGGCCACTATAGGTGGCCGGCGTCTCGACAGCTCACCAGGCCACTATAGGTGGCCGGCATCTCGACAGCTCACCAGGCCACTATAGGTGGCCAGCAGCACAACAGCTCACCAGGTCAGAATAGGTGGCCGGCAACACGACAGCTCACCAGGCCAGAATAGATGGCCGGCAGGACGACAGCTCACCAGGCCACTTAGGTGGCCGGCGTCTCGACAGCTCACCAGGCCACTATAGGTGGCCGGCATCTCGCCAGCTCACCAGACCACTATAGGTGGCCGGCATCTCGACAGCTCACCAGGCCACTATAGGTGGCCGGCAGCACAACAGCTCACCAGGTCAGAATAGGTGGCCGGCAACACGACAGCTCACCAGGCCAGAATAGATGGCCGGCAGGTCGACAGCTCCCAGGCCACTATAGGCGGCCGGCGTCTCGACAGCTCACCAGGCCACTATAGGTGGCCGGCATCTCGCCAGCTCACCAGATCACTATACGTGGCCGGCAGCACGACAGCTCACCAGGCCACTATAGGTGGCCGGCAGCACGACAGCTCACCAGGCGACTATAGGTGGCGGGCAGCATGATAGCTCACCAAGCCACTATAGGTGGCCGGCAGCATGGCAGCTCACCAGGCCACTATAGGTGGCCAGCAGCACGACAGCTCACCAGGCAACTAAAGGTGGCCGGCACCACGACAGCTCACCAGGCCACTATAAGTGGCCGGCAGCTCGACAGCTCACCGGGACACCATAGATTCCCGGCGCTTGTCAGCTCGCCGGGTCACTATAGGTGGCCGACAGATCGACAGCTTGGAAGCACGACAGCTCACCAGGGGACTACAGGTGGCGGGCAGCACGATAGCTATAGGTTGCCGGCATCTCGCCAGCTCACCAGACCACTATAGGTGGCCGGCAGCACGACAGCTCACCAGGCCACTATAGTTGGCCGGCAGCACGACAGCTCACCAGGCCACTATAGGTGGCCAGCAGCACGACAGCTCACCAGGCCACTAAATGTGGCCGGCGCCACGAGAGCTCGCCAGGCCACTAAAGGTGGCCGACAGCATGGCAGCTCACCAGGCTACTATAGGTGGCCAGCAGCACGACAGCTCACCAGGCAACTAAAGGTGGCCGGCACCACGACAGCTCACCAGGCCACTATAAGTGGCCGGCAGCTCGACAGCTCACCGGGACACCATAGATTCCCGGCGCTTGTCAGCTCGCCGGGTCACTATAGGTGGCCGACAGATCGACAGCTTGGCAGCACGACAGCTCACCAGGGGACTACAGGTGGCGGGCAGCACGATAGCTATAGGTTGCCGGCATCTCGCCAGCTCACCAGACCACTATAGGTGGCCGGCAGCACGACAGCTCACCAGGCCACTATAGGTGGCCGGCAGCACGACAGCTCACCAGGCCACTATAAGTGGCCGGCAGCACGACAGCTCACCAGGCCACTATAGGTGGCCGGCAGCACGACAGCTCACCAGACCACTATAGGTGGCCGGCAGCGCGGCAGCTCACCAGGCCACTATAGGTGGCCAGCAGCACGACAGCTCGCCAGGCCACTAAAGGTGGCCGACAGCATGGCAGCTCACCAGGCTACTATAGGTGGCCAGCAGCACGACAGCTCACCAGGCAACTAACGGTGGCCGGCACCACGACAGCTCACCAGGCCACTATAAGTGGCCGGCAGCTCGACAGCTCACCGGGACACCATAGATTCCCGGCGCTTGTCAGCTCGCCGGGTCACTATAGGTGGCCGACAGATCGACAGCTTGGCAGCACGACAGCTCACCAGGGGACTACAGGTGGCGGGCAGCACGATAGCTATAGGTTGCCGGCATCTCGCCAGCTCACCAGACCACTATAGGTGGCCGGCAGCACGACAGCTCACCAGGCCACTATAGTTGGCCGGCAGCACGACAGCTCACCAGGCCACTATAGGTGGCCAGCAGCACGACAGCTCACCAGGCCACTATAGGTGGCCGGCATCTCGACAGCTCACCAGGCCAGTATAGGTGGCCGGCATCTCGACAGCTCCCCAGGCCACTATAGGTGGCCGGCACCTCGCCAGCTCACCAGGCCACTATAGGTGGCCGGTAGCACGACAGCTCACCAGGAACCTGTAGGTGGCCGGCAGCACGACAGCTCACCAGGCCACTATAGGTGGCCGGCAGCACGACAGCTCACCAGGCGACTATAGGTGGCGGGCAGTACGATAGCTCACCAGGCCACTATAGGCGGCCGACAGCACGACAGCTCACCAGGCCAATATAGGAGGCCAGCAGCACGACAGTTCACCAGTATATGTGCCCGGATGCACGACAGCTCACCAGGCCACTATAGGTGGCCGTCAGCACAACAGCTCACCAGACCACTATAGGTGGCCGGCAACACAACAGCTCACCAGGCCACTATAGGTGGCCGGCGTCTCGACAGCTCACCAGGCCACTATAGGTGGCCGGCGTCTCGACAGCTCACCAGGCCACTATAGGTGGCCGGCATCTCGACAGCTCACCAGGCCACTATAGGTGGCCAGCAGCACAACAGCTCACCAGGTCAGAATAGGTGGCCGGCAACACGACAGCTCACCAGGCCAGAATAGATGGCCGGCAGGACGACAGCTCACCAGGCCACTATAGGTGGCCGGCGTCTCGACAGCTCACCAGGCCACTATAGGTGGCCGGCATCTCGCCAGCTCACCAGGCCACTATAGGTGGCCAGCAGCACAACAGCTCACCAGGTCAGAATAGGTGGCCGGCAACACGACAGCTCACCAGGCCAGAATAGATGGCCGGCAGGACGACAGCTCACCAGGCCACTATAGGTGGCCGGCGTCTCGACAGCTCACCAGGCCACTATAGGTGGCCGGCAGCACGACAGCTCACCAGGCCACTATAGGTGGCCGACAGCATGGCAGCTCACCAGGCTACTATAGGTGGCCAGCAGCACGACAGCTCACCAGGCAACTAAAGGTGGCCGGCACCACGACAGCTCACCAGGCCACTATAAGTGGCCGGCAGCTCGACAGCTCTGCGGGACACCATAGATTCCCGGCGCTTGTCAGCTCGCCGGGTCACTATAGGTGGCCGACAGATCGACAGCTTGGAAGCACGACAGCTCACCAGGGGACTACAGGTGGCGGGCAGCACGATAGCTATAGGTTGCCGGCATCTCGCCAGCTCACCAGACCACTATAGGTGGCCGGCAGCACGACAGCTCACCAGGCCACTATAGTTGGCCGGCAGCACGACAGCTCACCAGGCCACTATAGGTGGCCAGCAGCACGAAAGCTCACCAGGCCACTATAGGTGGCCGGCATCTCGACAGCTCACCAGGCCAGTATAGGTGGCCGGCATCTCGACAGCTCCCCAGGCCACTATAGGTGGCCGGCACCTCGCCAGCTCACCAGGCCACTATAGGTGGCCGGTAGCACGACAGCTCACCAGGAACCTGTAGGTGGCCGGCAGCACGACAGCTCACCAGGCCACTATAGGTGGCCGGCAGCACGACAGCTCACCAGGCGACTATAGGTGGCGGGCAGTACGATAGCTCACCAGGCCACTATAGGCGGCCGACAGCACGACAGCTCACCAGGCCAATATAGGAGGCCAGCAGCACGACAGTTCACCAGTATATGTGCCCGGATGCACGACAGCTCACCAGGCCACTATAGGTGGCCGTCAGCACAACAGCTCACCAGGCCACTATAGGTGGCCGGCAGCACAACAGCTCACCAGGCCACTATAGGTGGCCGGCGTCTCGACAGCTCACCAGGCCACTATAGGTGGCCGGCATCTCGACAGCTCACCAGGCCACTATAGGTGGCCAGCAGCACAACAGCTCACCAGGTCAGAATAGGTGGCCGGCAACACGACAGCTCACCAGGCCAGAATAGATGGCCGGCAGGACGACAGCTCACCAGGCCACTATAGGTGGCCGGCGTCTCGACAGCTCACCAGGCCACTATAGGTGGCCGGCATCTCGCCAGCTCACCAGACCACTATAGGTGGCCGGCAGCACGACAGCTCACCAGGCCACTATAGGTGGCCGGCAGCACGATAGCTCACCAGGCCACTATAGGTGTCCGACAGCACGACAGCTCACCAGGCGACTATAGGTGGCGGCAGCACGATAGCTCACCAAGCCACTATAGGTGGCCGGCAGCACGACAGCTCACCAGGCGACTATAGGTGGCGGGCAGCACGATAGCTCACCAAGCCACTATAGGTGGCCGGCAGTACGACAGCTCACCAGGCCAGTATAGGTGTCCGACAGCACGACAGCTCACCAGGCGACTATAGGTGGCGGCAGCACGATAGCTCACCAAGCCAATATAGGAGGCCGGCAGCACGACAGCTCACCAGGCCAGTATATGTGGCCGGCAGCACGACAGCTCACCAGGCCACTATAGGTCGCCGGCAGCACAACAGCTCACCAGGCCACTATAGGTGGCCAGCATCTCGACAGCTCACCAGGCCACTATAGGTGGCCGGCAGATCGACAGCTTACCAGGCCCCTATTGGTGGCCGGCAGCACGACAGCTCACCAGGCCACTATATGTGGCCGGCAGCACCACAGCTCACCAGGCCTCTACAGGTGGCCGGCAGCCCGACAGCTCACCAGGCCAATAAAGAGGCCTGCAGCACGACAGCTCACCAGGCCAGAATAGGTGGGCGGCAGCACGACAGCTCACCACGCCACTATAGCTGGCCGGTAGCACAACAGCTCACCAGGCCACTATAGGTGGCCGGCGTCTCGACAGCCCACCAGGCCACTATAGGTGGCCGGCATCTCGACAGCTCACCAGGCCACTATAGGTGGCCAGCAGCTCGACAGCTCGCCGGGCCACCATAGATTCCCGGCGCTTGACAGCTCGCCGGGTCACTATAGGTGCCCGACAGATCGACAGCTTAGCAGCACGACAGCTCACCAGGGGACTACAGATGGCGGGCAGCACGTTAGCTATAGGTTGCCGGCAGCACGACGGCTCACCAGGCAACTATAGGTGGCCGGCAGCATGACAGCTCACCAGGCCACTATAGGTGGCCGGCCACTACAGGTGGCCGGCATGTCAACAGCTCACCAGGCCACTATAGGTGGCCGGCATCTCGCCAGCTCACCAGGCCACTATAGGTGGCCGGTAGCACGACAGCTCACCAGGAACCTGTAGGTGGCCGGCAGCACGACAGCTAACCAGGCCGCTATAGGTGGCCGGCAGCACGACGGCTCACCAGGCCACTATAGGTGGCCGGCAGCACGACAGCTCACCAGGCCAATATAGGAGGCCGGCAGCACGACAGCTCACCAGGCCACTATAGGTGGCCGGATGCACGACAGCTCACCAGGCCACTATAGGTGGCCGGATGCACGACAGCTCACCAGGCCACTATAGGTGGCCGTCAGCACAACAGCTCACCAGGCCACTATAGGTGGCCGGCAGCACAACAGCTCACAAGGCCACTATAGGTGGCCGACAGCACAACAGCTCACAAGGCCACTATAGCTGGCCGGCGTCTCGACAGCTCACCAGGCCATTATAGGTGGCCGGCATCTCGACAGCTCACCAGGCCACCATAGGTGGCCGGCAGCACAACAGCTCACCAGGTCAGAATAGGTGGCCGGCAACACGACAGCTCACCAGGCCAGAATAGATGGCCGGCAGGTCGACAGCTCCCAGGCCACTATAGGCGGCCGGCGTCTCGACAGCTCACCAGGCCACTATAGGTGGCCGGCATCTCGCCAGCTCACCAGACCACTATACGTGGCCGGCAGCACGACAGCTCACCAGGCCACTATAGGTGGCCGGCAGCACGACAGCTCACCAGGCAACTAAAGGTGGCCGGCACCACGACAGCTCACCAGGCCACTATAGTTGGCCGGCAGCACGACAGCTCACCAGGCCACTATAGGTGGCCAGCAGCACGACAGCTCACCAGGCCACTAAATGTGGCCGGCGCCACGAGAGCTCGCCAGGCCACTATAGGTGGCCAGCAGCACGACAGCTCACCAGGCCACTAAATGTGGCCGGCGCCACGAGAGCTCGCCAGGCCACTAAAGGTGGCCGACAGCATGGCAGCTCACCAGGCTACTATAGGTGGCCAGCAGCACGACAGCTCACCAGGCGACTATAGGTGGCGGGCAGCATGATAGCTCACCAAGCCACTATAGGTGGCCGGCAGCATGGCAGCTCACCAGGCCACTATAGGTGGCCAGCAGCACGACAGCTCACCAGGCAACTAAAGGTGGCCGGCAGCACGACAGCTCACCAGGCAACTAAAGGTGGCCGGCACCACGACAGCTCACCAGGCCACTATAAGTGGCCGGCATCTCGCCAGCTCACCAGACCACTATACGTGGCCGGCAGCACGACAGCTCACCAGGCCACTATAGGTGGCCGGCAGCACGACAGCTCACCAGGCAACTAAAGGTGGCCGGCACCACGACAGCTCACCAGGCCACTATAGTTGGCCGGCAGCACGACAGCTCACCAGGCCACTATAGGTGGCCAGCAGCACGACAGCTCACCAGGCCACTAAATGTGGCCGGCGCCACGAGAGCTCGCCAGGCCACTATAGGTGGCCAGCAGCACGACAGCTCACCAGGCCACTAAATGTGGCCGGCGCCACGACAGCTCACCAGGCCACTATAAGTGGCCGGCAGCTCGACAGCTCACCGGGACACCATAGATTCCCGGCGCTTGTCAGCTCGCCGGGTCACTATAGGTGGCCGACAGATCGACAGCTTGGAAGCACGACAGCTCACCAGGGGACTACAGGTGGCGGGCAGCACGATAGCTATAGGTTGCCGGCATCTCGCCAGCTCACCAGACCACTATAGGTGGCCGGCAGCACGACAGCTCACCAGGCCACTATAGTTGGCCGGCAGCACGACAGCTCACCAGGCCACTATAGGTGGCCAGCAGCACGACAGCTCACCAGGCCACTAAATGTGGCCGGCGCCACGAGAGCTCGCCAGGCCACTAAAGGTGGCCGACAGCATGGCAGCTCACCAGGCTACTATAGGTGGCCAGCAGCACGACAGCTCACCAGGCAACTAAAGGTGGCCGGCACCACGACAGCTCACCAGGCCACTATAAGTGGCCGGCAGCTCGACAGCTCACCGGGACACCATAGATTCCCGGCGCTTGTCAGCTCGCCGGGTCACTATAGGTGGCCGACAGATCGACAGCTTGGCAGCACGACAGCTCACCAGGGGACTACAGGTGGCGGGCAGCACGATAGCTATAGGTTGCCGGCATCTCGCCAGCTCACCAGACCACTATAGGTGGCCGGCAGCACGACAGCTCACCAGGCCACTATAGGTGGCCGCCAGCACGACAGCTCACCAGGCCACTATAAGTGGCCGGCAGCACGACAGCTCACCAGGCCACTATAAGTGGCCGGCAGCACGACAGCTCACCAGGCCACTATAGGTGGCCGGCAGCACGACAGCTCACCAGACCACTATAGGTCGCCGGCAGCGCGGCAGCTCACCAGGCCACTATAGGTGGCCAGCAGCACGACAGCTCGCCAGGCCACTAAAGGTGGCCGACAGCATGGCAGCTCACCAGGCTACTATAGGTGGCCAGCAGCACGACAGCTCACCAGGCAACTAAAGGTGGCCGGCACCACGACAGCTCACCAGGCCACTATAAGTGGCCGGCAGCTCGACAGCTCACCGGGACACCATAGATTCCCGGCGCTTGTCAGCTCGCCGGGTCACTATAGGTGGCCGACAGATCGACAGCTTGGCAGCACGACAGCTCACCAGGGGACTACAGGTGGCGGGCAGCACGATAGCTATAGGTTGCCGGCATCTCGCCAGCTCACCAGACCACTATAGGTGGCCGGCAGCACGACAGCTCACCAGGCCACTATAGTTGGCCGGCAGCACGACAGCTCACCAGGCCACTATAGGTGGCCAGCAGCACGACAGCTCACCAGGCCACTATAGGTGGCCGGCATCTCGACAGCTCACCAGGCCAGTATAGGTGGCCGGCATCTCGACAGCTCCCCAGGCCACTATAGGTGGCCGGCACCTCGCCAGCTCACCAGGCCACTATAGGTGGCCGGTAGCACGACAGCTCACCAGGAACCTGTAGGTGGCCGGCAGCACGACAGCTCACCAGGCCACTATAGGTGGCCGGCAGCACGACAGCTCACCAGGCGACTATAGGTGGCGGGCAGTACGATAGCTCACCAGGCCACTATAGGCGGCCGACAGCACGACAGCTCACCAGGCCAATATAGGAGGCCAGCAGCACGACAGTTCTCCAGTATATGTGCCCGGATGCACGACAGCTCACCAGGCCACTATAGGTGGCCGTCAGCACAACAGCTCACTAGACCACTATAGGTGGCCGGCAGCACAACAGCTCACCAGGCCACTATAGGTGGCCGGCGTCTCGACAGCTCACCAGGCCACTATAGGTGGCCGGCATCTCGACAGCTCACCAGGCCACTATAGGTGGCCAGCAGCACAACAGCTCACCAGGTCAGAATAGGTGGCCGGCAACACGACAGCTCACCAGGCCAGAATAGATGTCCGGCAGGACGACAGCTCACCAGGCCACTATAGGTGGCCGGCGTCTCGACAGCTCACCAGGCCACTATAGGTGGCCGGCATCTCGCCAGCTCACCAGACCACTATAGGTGGCCGGCAGCACGACAGCTCACCAGGCCACTATAGGTGGCCGGCAGCACGATAGCTCACCTGGCCACTATAGGTGTCCGACAGCACGACAGCTCACCAGGCGACTATAGGTGGCGGCAGCACGATAGCTCACCAAGCCACTATAGGTGGCCGGCAGCACGACAGCTCACCAGGCGACTATAGGTGGCGGGCAGCACGATAGCTCACCAAGCCACTATAGGTGGCCGGCAGTACGACAGCTCACCAGGCCAGTATAGGTGTCCGACAGCACGACAGCTCACCAGGCGACTATAGGTGGCGGCAGCACGATAGCTCACCAAGCCAATATAGGATGCCGGCAGCACGACAGCTCACCAGGCCAGTATATGTGGCCGGCAGCACGACAGCTCACCAGGCCACTATAGGTCGCCGGCAGCACAACAGCTCACCAGGCCACTATAGGTGGCCAGCATCTCGACAGCTCACCAGGCCACAATAGGTGGCCGGCAGATCGACAGCTTACCAGGCCCCTATTGGTGGCCGGCAGCACGACAGCTCACCAGGCCACTATATGTGGCCGGCAGCACCACAGCTCACCAGGCCTCTACAGGTGGCCGGCAGCCCGACAGCTCACCAGGCCAATAAAGAGGCCGGCAGCACGACAGCTCACCAGGCCAGAATAGGTGGGCGGCAGCACGACAGCTCACCACGCCACTATAGCTGGCCGGTAGCACAACAGCTCACCAGGCCACTATAGGTGGCCGGCGTCTCGACAGTCCACCAGGCCACTATAGGTGGCCGGCATCTCGACAGCTCACCAGGCCACTATAGGTGGCCAGCAGCTCGACAGCTCGCCGGGCCACCATAGATTCCCGGCGCTTGACAGCTCGCCGGGTCACTATAGGTGCCCGACAGATCGACAGCTTAGCAGCACGACAGCTCACCAGGGGACTACAGGTGGCGGGCAGCACGTTAGCTATAGGTTGCCGGCAGCACGACGGCTCACCAGGCAACTATAGGTGGCCGGCAGCATGACAGCTCACCAGGCCACTATAGGTGGCCGGCCACTACAGGTGGCCGGCATGTCAACAGCTCACCAGGCCACTATAGGTGGCCGGCATCTCGCCAGCTCACCAGGCCACTATAGGTGGCCGGTAGCACGACAGCTCACCAGGAACCTGTAGGTGGCCGGCAGCACGACAGCTCACCAGGCCGCTATAGGTGGCCGGCAGCACGACAGCTCACCAGGCCACTATAGGTTGCCGGCAGCACGACGGCTCACCAGGCCACTATAGGTGGCCGGCAGCACGACAGCTCACCAGGCCAATATAGGAGGCCGGCAGCACGACAGCTCACCAGGCCACTATAGGTGGCCGGATGCACGACAGCTCACCAGGCCACTATAGGTGGCCGTCAGCACAACAGCTCACCAGGCCACTATAGGTGGCCGGCAGCAAAACAGCTCACAAGGCCACTATAGGTGGCCGACAGCACAACAGCTCACAAGGCCACTATAGGTGGCCGGCGTCTCGACAGCTCACCAGGCCACTATAGGTGGCCGGCATCTCGACAGCTCACCAGGCCACTATAGGTGGCCGGCAGCACAACAGCTCACCAGGTCAGAATAGGTGGCCGGCAACACGACAGCTCACCAGGCCAGAATAGATGGCCGGCAGGTCGACAGCTCCCAGGCCACTATAGGCGGCCGGCGTCTCGACAGCTCACCAGGCCACTATAGGTGGCCGGCATCTCGCCAGCTCACCAGACCACTATACGTGGCCGGCAGCACGACAGCTCACCAGGCCACTATAGGTGGCCGGCAGCACGATAGCTCACCAGGCCACTATAGGTGTCCGACAGCACGACAGCTCACCAGGCGACTATAGGTGGCGGCAGCACGATAGCTCACCAAGGCACTATAGGTGGCCGGCAGTACGACAGCTCACCAGGCCACTATAGGTGGCCGGCAGCACGACAGCTCACCAGACCACTATAGGTGGCCGGCAGCACGACAGCTCCCCAGGCCACTATAAGTGGCCAGCAGCACGACAGTTCACCAGGCCACTAAAGGCGACCGGCAGCACGACAGCTCACCAAGCGACTATAGGTGGCCGGCAGCACGACAGCTCACCAGGCCACTAAAGGCGGCCGGCAGCACGACAGCTCACCAGGCGACTATAGGTGGCCGGCAGCACGACAGCTCACCAGACCACTATAGGTGGCCGGCGTCTCGACAGCTCACCAGGCCACTATAGGTGGCCGGCATCTCGCCAGCTCACCAGGCGACTATAGGTGGCGGGCAGTACGATAGCTCACCAGGCCACTATAGGCGGCCGACAGCACGACAGCTCACCAGGCCAATATAGGAGGCCAGCAGCACGACAGTTCACCAGTATATGTGCCCGGATGCACGACAGCTCACCAGGCCACTATAGGTGGCCGTCAGCACAACAGCTCACCAGGCCACTATAGGTGGCCGGCAGCACAACAGCTCACCAGGCCACTATAGGTGGCCGGCGTCTCGACAGCTCACCAGGCCACTATAGGTGGCCGGCATCTCGACAGCTCACCAGGCCACTATAGGTGGCCAGCAGCACAACAGCTCACCAGGTCAGAATAGGTGGCCGGCAACACGACAGCTCACCAGGCCAGAATAGATGGCCGGCAGGACGACAGCTCACCAGGCCACTATAGGTGGCCGGCGTCTCGACAGCTCACCAGGCCACTATAGGTGGCCGGTAGCACGACAGCTCACCAGGAACCTGTAGGTGGCCGGCAGCACGACAGCTCACCAGGCCACTATAGGTGGCCGGCAGCACGACAGCTCACCAGGCGACTATAGGTGGCGGGCAGTACGATAGCTCACCAGGCCACTATAGGCGGCCGACAGCACGACAGCTCACCAGGCCAATATAGGAGGCCAGCAGCACGACAGTTCACCAGTATATGTGCCCGGATGCACGACAGCTCACCAGGCCACTATAGGTGGCCGTCAGCACAACAGCTCACCAGACCACTATAGGTGGCCGGCAGCACAACAGCTCACCAGGCCACTATAGGTGGCCGGCGTCTCGACAGCTCACCAGGCCACTATAGGTGGCCGGCATCTCGACAGCTCACCAGGCCACTATAGGTGGCCAGCAGCACAACAGCTCACCAGGTCAGAATAGGTGGCCGGCAACACGACAGCTCACCAGGCCAGAATAGATGTCCGGCAGGACGACAGCTCACCAGGCCACTATAGGTGGCCGGCGTCTCGACAGCTCACCAGGCCACTATAGGTGGCCGGCATCTCGCCAGCTCACCAGACCACTATAGGTGGCCGGCAGCACGACAGCTCACCAGGCCACTATAGGTGGCCGGCAGCACGATAGCTCACCTGGCCACTATAGGTGTCCGACAGCACGACAGCTCACCAGGCGACTATAGGTGGCGGCAGCACGATAGCTCACCAAGCCACTATAGGTGGCCGGCAGCACGACAGCTCACCAGGCGACTATAGGTGGCGGGCAGCACGATAGCTCACCAAGCCACTATAGGTGGCCGGCAGTACGACAGCTCACCAGGCCAGTATAGGTGTCCGACAGCACGACAGCTCACCAGGCGACTATAGGTGGCGGCAGCACGATAGCTCACCAAGCCAATATAGGAGGCCGGCAGCACGACAGCTCACCAGGCCAGTATATGTGGCCGGCAGCACGACAGCTCACCAGGCCACTATAGGTCGCCGGCAGCACAACAGCTCACCAGGCCACTATAGGTGGCCAGCATCTCGACAGCTCACCAGGCCACTATAGGTGGCCGGCAGATCGACAGCTTACCAGGCCCCTATTGGTGGCCGGCAGCACGACAGCTCACCAGGCCACTATATGTGGCCGGCAGCACCACAGCTCACCAGGCCTCTACAGGTGGCCGGCAGGCCGACAGCTCACCAGGCCAATAAAGAGGCCGGCAGCACGACAGCTCACCAGGCCAGGATAGGTGGGCGGCAGCACGACAGCTCACCACGCCACTATAGCTGGCCGGTAGCACAACAGCTCACCAGGCCACTATAGGTGGCCGGCGTCTCGACAGTCCACCAGGCCACTATAGGTGGCCGGCATCTCGACAGCTCACCAGGCCACTATAGGTGGCCAGCAGCTCGACAGCTCGCCGGGCCACCATAGATTCCCGGCGCTTGACAGCTCGCCGGGTCACTATAGGTGCCCGACAGATCGACAGCTTAGCAGCACGACAGCTCACCAGGGGACTACAGGTGGCTGGCAGCACGTTAGCTATAGGTTGCCGGCAGCACGACGGCTCACCAGGCAACTATAGGTGGCCGGCAGCATGACAGCTCACCAGGCCACTATAGGTGGCCGGCCACTACAGGTGGCCGGCATGTCAACAGCTCACCAGGCCACTATAGGTGGCCGGCATCTCGCCAGCTCACCAGGCCACTATAGGTGGCCGGTAGCACGACAGCTCACCAGGAACCTGTAGGTGGCCGGCAGCACGACAGCTCACCAGGCCGCTATAGGTGGCCGGCAGCACGACAGCTCACCAGGCCACTATAGGTTGCCGGCAGCACGACGGCTCACCAAGCCACTATAGGTGGCCGGCAGCACGACAGCTCACCAGGCCAATATAGGAGGCCGGCAGCACGACAGCTCACCAGGCCACTATAGGTGGCCGGATGCACGACAGCTCACCAGGCCACTATAGGTGGCCGTCAGCACAACAGCTCACCAGGCCACTATAGGTGGCCGGCAGCAAAACAGCTCACAAGGCCACTATAGGTGGCCGACAGCACAACAGCTCACAAGGCCACTATAGGTGGCCGGCGTCTCGACAGCTCACCAGGCCACTATAGGTGGCCGGCATCTCGACAGCTCACCAGGCCACTATAGGTGGCCGGCAGCACAACAGCTCACCAGGTCAGAATAGGTGGCCGGCAACACGACAGCTCACCAGGCCAGAATAGATGGCCGGCAGGTCGACAGCTCCCAGGCCACTATAGGCGGCCGGCGTCTCGACAGCTCACCAGGCCACTATAGGTGGCCGGCATCTCGCCAGCTCACCAGACCACTATACGTGGCCGGCAGCACGACAGCTCACCAGGCCACTATAGGTGGCCGGCAGCACGATAGCTCACCAGGCCACTATAGGTGTCCGACAGCACGACAGCTCACCAGGCGACTATAGGTGGCGGCAGCACGATAGCTCACCAAGGCACTATAGGTGGCCGGCAGTACGACAGCTCACCAGGCCACTATAGGTGGCCGGCAGCACGACAGCTCACCAGACCACTATAGGTGGCCGGCAGCACGACAGCTCCCCAGGCCACTATAAGTGGCCAGCAGCACGACAGCTCACCAGGCCACTAAAGGCGACCGGCAGCACGACAGCTCACCAAGCGACTATAGGTGGCCGGCAGCACGACAGCTCACCAGGCCACTAAAGGCGGCCGGCAGCACGACAGCTCACCAGGCGACTATAGGTGGCCGGCAGCACGACAGCTCACCAGACCACTATAGGTGGCCGGCGTCTCGACAGCTCACCAGGCCACTATAGGTGGCCGGCATCTCGCCAGCTCACCAGGCGACTATAGGTGGCGGGCAGTACGATAGCTCACCAGGCCACTATAGGCGGCCGACAGCACGACAGCTCACCAGGCCAATATAGGAGGCCAGCAGCTCGACAGTTCACCAGTATATGTGCCCGGATGCACGACAGCTCACCAGGCCACTATAGGTGGCCGTCAGCACAACAGCTCACCAGGCCACTATAGGTGGCCGGCAGCACAACAGCTCACCAGGCCACTATAGGTGGCCGGCGTCTCGACAGCTCACCAGGCCACTATAGGTGGCCGGCATCTCGACAGCTCACCAGGCCACTATAGGTGGCCAGCAGCACAACAGCTCACCAGGTCAGAATAGGTGGCCGGCAACACGACAGCTCACCAGGCCAGAATAGATGGCCGGCAGGACGACAGCTCACCAGGCCACTATAGGTGGCCGGCGTCTCGACAGCTCACCAGGCCACTATAGGTGGCCGGCATCTCGCCAGCTCACCAGACCACTATAGGTGGCCGGCAGCACGACAGCTCACCAGGCCACTATAGGTGGCCGGCAGCACGATAGCTCACCAGGCCACTATAAGTGTCCGACAGCACGACAGCTCACCAGGCGACTATAGGTGGCGGCAGCACGATAGCTCACCAAGCCACTATAGGTGGCCGGCAGCACGACAGCTCACCAGGCGACTATAGGTGGCGGGCAGCACGATAGCTCACCAAGCCACTATAGGTGGCCGGCAGTACGACAGCTCACCAGGCCAGTATAGGTGTCCGACAGCACGACAGCTCACCAGGCGACTATAGGTGGCGGCAGCACGATAGCTCACCAAGCCAATATAGGAGGCCGGCAGCACGACAGCTCACCAGGCCAGTATATGTGGCCGGCAGCACGACAGCTCACCAGGCCACTATAGGTCGCCGGCAGCACAACAGCTCACCAGGCCACTATAGGTGGCCAGCATCTCGACAGCTCACCAGGCCACTATAGGTGGCCGGCAGATCGACAGCTTACCAGGCCCCTATTGGTGGCCGGCAGCACGACAGCTCACCAGGCCACTATATGTGGCCGGCAGCACCACAGCTCACCAGGCCTCTACAGGTGGCCGGCAGCCCGACAGCTCACCAGGCCAATAAAGAGGCCGGCAGCACGACAGCTCACCAGGCCAGAATAGGTGGGCGGCAGCACGACAGCTCACCACGCCACTATAGCTGGCCGGTAGCACAACAGCTCACCAGGCCACTATAGGTGGCCGGCGTCTCGACAGCCCACCAGGCCACTATAGGTGGCCGGCATCTCGACAGCTCACCAGGCCACTATAGGTGGCCAGCAGCTCGACAGCTCGCCGGGCCACCATAGATTCCCGGCGCTTGACAGCTCGCCGGGTCACTATAGGTGCCCGACAGATCGACAGCTTAGCAGCACGACAGCTCACCAGGGGACTACAGATGGCGGGCAGCACGTTAGCTATAGGTTGCCGGCAGCACGACGGCTCACCAGGCAACTATAGGTGGCCGGCAGCATGACAGCTCACCAGGCCATTATAGGTGGCCGGCCACTACAGGTGGCCGGCATGTCAACAGCTCACCAGGCCACTATAGGTGGCCGGCATCTCGCCAGCTCACCAGGCCACTATAGGTGGCCGGTAGCACGACAGCTCACCAGGAACCTGTAGGTGGCCGGCAGCACGACAGCTCACCAGGCCGCTATAGGTGGCCGGCAGCACGACGGCTCACCAGGCCACTATAGGTGGCCGGCAGCACGACAGCTCACCAGGCCAATATAGGAGGCCGGCAGCATGACAGCTCACCAGGCCACTATAGGTGGCCGGATGCACGACAGCTCACCAGGCCACTATAGGTGGCCGGATGCACGACAGCTCACCAGGCCACTATAGGTGGCCGTCAGCACAACAGCTCACCAGGCCACTATAGGTGGCCGGCAGCACAACAGCTCACAAGGCCACTATAGGTGGCCGACAGCACAACAGCTCACAAGGCCACTATAGCTGGCCGGCGTCTCGACAGCTCACCAGGCCATTATAGGTGGCCGGCATCTCGACAGCTCACCAGGCCACTATAGGTGGCCGGCAGCACAACAGCTCACCAGGTCAGAATAGGTGGCCGGCAACACGACAGCTCACCAGGCCAGAATAGATGGCCGGCAGGTCGACAGCTCCCAGGCCACTATAGGCGGCCGGCGTCTCGACAGCTCACCAGGCCACTATAGGTGGCCGGCATCTCGCCAGCTCACCAGACCACTATACGTGGCCGGCAGCACGACAGCTCACCAGGCCACTATAGGTGGCCGGCAGCACGACAGCTCACCAGGCAACTAAAGGTGGCCGGCACCACGACAGCTCACCAGGCCACTATAGTTGGCCGGCAGCACGACAGCTCACCAGGCCACTATAGGTGGCCAGCAGCACGACAGCTCACCAGGCCACTAAATGTGGCCGGCGCCACGAGAGCTCGCCAGGCCACTATAGGTGGCCAGCAGCACGACAGCTCACCAGGCCACTAAATGTGGCCGGCGCCACGAGAGCTCGCCAGGCCACTAAAGGTGGCCGACAGCATGGCAGCTCACCAGGCTACTATAGGTGGCCAGCAGCACGACAGCTCACCAGGCGACTATAGGTGGCGGGCAGCATGATAGCTCACCAAGCCACTATAGGTGGCCGGCAGCATGGCAGCTCACCAGGCCACTATAGGTGGCCAGCAGCACGACAGCTCACCAGGCAACTAAAGGTGGCCGGCACCACGACAGCTCACCAGGCCACTATAAGTGGCCGGCAGCTCGACAGCTCACCGGGACACCATAGATTCCCGGCGCTTGTCAGCTCGCCGGGTCACTATAGGTGGCCGACAGATCGACAGCTTGGAAGCACGACAGCTCACCAGGGGACTACAGGTGGCGGGCAGCACGATAGCTATAGGTTGCCGGCATCTCGCCAGCTCACCAGACCACTATAGGTGGCCGGCAGCACGACAGCTCACCAGGCCACTATAGTTGGCCGGCAGCACGACAGCTCACCAGGCCACTATAGGTGGCCAGCAGCACGACAGCTCACCAGGCCACTAAATGTGGCCGGCGCCACGAGAGCTCGCCAGGCCACTAAAGGTGGCCGACAGCATGGCAGCTCACCAGGCTACTATAGGTGGCCAGCAGCACGACAGCTCACCAGGCAACTAAAGGTGGCCGGCACCACGACAGCTCACCAGGCCACTATAAGTGGCCGGCAGCTCGACAGCTCACCGGGACACCATAGATTCCCGGCGCTTGTCAGCTCGCCGGGTCACTATAGGTGGCCGACAGATCGACAGCTTGGCAGCACGACAGCTCACCAGGGGACTACAGGTGGCGGGCAGCACGATAGCTATAGGTTGCCGGCATCTCGCCAGCTCACCAGACCACTATAGGTGGCCGGCAGCACGACAGCTCACCAGGCCACTATAGTTGGCCGGCAGCACGACAGCTCACCAGGCCACTATAGGTGGCCAGCAGCACGACAGCTCACCAGGCCACTATAGGTGGCCGGCATCTCGACAGCTCACCAGGCCAGTATAGGTGGCCGGCATCTCGACAGCTCCCCAGGCCACTATAGGTGGCCGGCACCTCGCCAGCTCACCAGGCCACTATAGGTGGCCGGTAGCACGACAGCTCACCAGGAACCTGTAGGTGGCCGGCAGCACGACAGCTCACCAGGCCACTATAGGTGGCCGGCAGCACGACAGCTCACCAGGCGACTATAGGTGGCGGGCAGTACGATAGCTCACCAGGCCACTATAGGCGGCCGACAGCACGACAGCTCACCAGGCCAATATAGGAGGCCAGCAGCACGACAGTTCACCAGTATATGTGCCCGGATGCACGACAGCTCACCAGGCCACTATAGGTGGCCGTCAGCACAACAGCTCACCAGACCACTATAGGTGGCCGGCACCACAACAGCTCACCAGGCCACTATAGGTGGCCGGCGTCTCGACAGCTCACCAGGCCACTATAGGTGGCCGGCATCTCGACAGCTCACCAGGCCACTATAGGTGGCCAGCAGCACAACAGCTCACCAGGTCAGAATAGGTGGCCGGCAACACGACAGCTCACCAGGCCAGAATAGATGTCCGGCAGGACGACAGCTCACCAGGCCACTATAGGTGGCCGGCGTCTCGACAGCTCACCAGGCCACTATAGGTGGCCGGCATCTCGCCAGCTCACCAGACCACTATAGGTGGCCGGCAGCACGACAGCTCACCAGGCCACTATAGGTGGCCGGCAGCACGATAGCTCACCTGGCCACTATAGGTGTCCGACAGCACGACAGCTCACCAGGCGACTATAGGTGGCGGCAGCACGATAGCTCACCAAGCCACTATAGGTGGCCGGCAGCACGACAGCTCACCAGGCGACTATAGGTGGCGGGCAGCACGATAGCTCACCAAGCCACTATAGGTGGCCGGCAGTACGACAGCTCACCAGGCCAGTATAGGTGTCCGACAGCACGACAGCTCACCAGGCGACTATAGGTGGCGGCAGCACGATAGCTCACCAAGCCAATATAGGAGGCCGGCAGCACGACAGCTCACCAGGCCAGTATATGTGGCCGGCAGCACGACAGCTCACCAGGCCACTATAGGTCGCCGGCAGCACAACAGCTCACCAGGCCACTATAGGTGGCCAGCATCTCGACAGCTCACCAGGCCACTATAGGTGGCCGGCAGATCGACAGCTTACCAGGCCCCTATTGGTGGCCGGCAGCGCGACAGCTCACCAGGCCACTATATGTGGCCGGCAGCACCACAGCTCACCAGGCCTCTACAGGTGGCCGGCAGCCCGACAGCTCACCAGGCCAATAAAGAGGCCGGCAGCACGACAGCTCACCAGGCCAGAATAGGTGGGCGGCAGCACGACAGCTCACCACGCCACTATAGCTGGCCGGTAGCACAACAGCTCACCAGGCCACTATAGGTGGCCGGCGTCTCGACAGTCCACCAGGCCACTATAGGTGGCCGGCATCTCGACAGCTCACCAGGCCACTATAGGTGGCCAGCAGCTCGACAGCTCGCCGGGCCACCATAGATTCCCGGCGCTTGACAGCTCGCCGGGTCACTATAGGTGCCCGACAGATCGACAGCTTAGCAGCACGACAGCTCACCAGGGGACTACAGGTGGCGGGCAGCACGTTAGCTATAGGTTGCCGGCAGCACGACGGCTCACCAGGCAACTATAGGTGGCCGGCAGCATGACAGCTCACCAGGCCACTATAGGTGGCCGGCCACTACAGGTGGCCGGCATGTCAACAGCTCACCAGGCCACTATAGGTGGCCGGCATCTCGCCAGCTCACCAGGCCACTATAGGTGGCCGGTAGCACGACAGCTCACCAGGAACCTGTAGGTGGCCGGCAGCACGACAGCTCACCAGGCCGCTATAGGTGGCCGGCAGCACGACAGCTCACCAGGCCACTATAGGTTGCCGGCAGCACGACGGCTCACCAGGCCACTATAGGTGGCCGGCAGCACGACAGCTCACCAGGCCAATATAGGAGGCCGGCAGCACGACAGCTCACCAGGCCACTATAGGTGGCCGGATGCACGACAGCTCACCAGGCCACTATAGGTGGCCGTCAGCACAACAGCTCACCAGGCCACTATAGGTGGCCGGCAGCAAAACAGCTCACAAGGCCACTATAGGTGGCCGACGGCACAACAGCTCACAAGGCCACTATAGGTGGCCGGCGTCTCGACAGCTCACCAGGCCACTATAGGTGGCCGGCATCTCGACAGCTCACCAGGCCACTATAGGTGGCCGGCAGCACAACAGCTCACCAGGTCAGAATAGGTGGCCGGCAACACGACAGCTCACCAGGCCAGAATAGATGGCCGGCAGGTCGACAGCTCCCAGGCCACTATAGGCGGCCGGCGTCTCGACAGCTCACCAGGCCACTATAGGTGGCCGGCATCTCGCCAGCTCACCAGACCACTATACGTGGCCGGCAGCACGACAGCTCACCAGGCCACTATAGGTGGCCGGCAGCACGATAGCTCACCAGGCCACTATAGGTGTCCGACAGCACGACAGCTCACCAGGCGACTATAGGTGGCGGCAGCACGATAGCTCACCAAGCCACTATAGGTGGCCGGCAGCACGACAGCTCACCAGGCGACTATAGGTGGCGGGCAGCACGATAGCTCACCAAGGCACTATAGGTGGCCGGCAGTACGACAGCTCACCAGGCCACTATAGGTGGCCGGCAGCACGACAGCTCACCAGACCACTATAGGTGGCCGGCAGCACGACAGCTCCCCAGGCCACTATAAGTGGCCAGCAGCACGACAGCTCACCAGGCCACTAAAGGCGACCGGCAGCACGACAGCTCACCAAGCGACTATAGGTGGCCGGCAGCACGACAGCTCACCAGGCCACTAAAGGCGGCCGGCAGCACGACAGCTCACCAGGCGACTATAGGTGGCCGGCAGCACGACAGCTCACCAGACCACTATAGGTGGCGGCAGCACGATAGCTCACCAAGCCACTATAGGTGGCCGGCAGCACGACAGCTCACCAGGCGACTATAGGTGGCGGGCAGCATGATAGCTCACCAAGCCACTATAGGTGGCCGGCAGTACGACAGCTCACCAGGCCACTATAGGTGGCCGGCAGCACGACAGCTCACCAGACCACTATAGGTGGCCGGCAGCACGACAGCTCACCAGGCCACTATAGGTGGCCGGCAGCACGATAGCTCACCAGGCCACTATAGGTGTCCGACAGCACGACAGCTCACCAGGCGACTATAGGTGGCGGCAGCACGATAGCTCACCAAGCCACTATGGGTGGCCGGCAGTACGACAGCTCACAAGGCCAGTATAGGTGTCCGACAGCACGACAGCTCACCAGGCGACTATAGGTGGCGGCAGCACGATAGCTCACCAAGCCAATATAGGAGGCCGGCAGCACGACAGCTCACCAGGCCAGTATATGTGGCCGGCAGCACGACAGCTCACCAGGCCACTATAGGTCGCCGGCAGCACAACAGCTCACCAGGCCACTATAGGTGGCCAGCATCTCGACAGCTCACCAGGCCACTATAGGTGGCCGGCAGATCGACAGCTTACCAGGCCCCTATTGGTGGCCGGCAGCACGACAGCTCACCAGGCCACTATATGTGGCCGGCAGCACCACAGCTCACCAGGCCTCTACAGGTGGCCGGCAGCCCGACAGCTCACCAGGCCAATAAAGAGGCCGGCAGCACGACAGCTCACCAGGCCAGAATAGGTGGGCGGCAGCACGACAGCTCACCACGCCTCTATAGCTGGCCGGTAGCACAACAGCTCACCAGGCCACTATAGGTGGCCGGCGTCTCGACAGCCCACCAGGCCACTATAGGTGGCCGGCATCTCGACAGCTCACCAGGCCACTATAGGTTGCCAGCAGCTCGACAGCTCGCCGGGCCATCATAGATTCCCGGCGCTTGACAGCTCGCCGGGTCACTATAGGTGCCCGACAGATCGACAGCTCAGCAGCACGACAGCTCACCAGGGGACTACAGGTGGCGGGCAGCACGTTAGCTATAGGTTGCCGGCAGCACGACGGCTCACCAGGCAACTATAGGTGGCCGGCAGCATGACAGCTCACCAGACCACTATAGGTGGCCGGCCAGTACAGGTGGCCGGCATGTCAACAGCTCACCAGGCCACTATAGGTGGCCGGCATCTCGCCAGCTCACCAGGCCACTATAGGTGGCCGGTAGCACGACAGCTCACCAGGAACCTGTAGGTGGCCGGCAGCACGACAGCTCACCAGGCCGCTATAGGTGGCCGGCAGCACGACAGCTCACCAGGCCACTATAGGTTGCCGGCAGCACGACGGCTCACCAGGCCACTATAGGTGGCCGGCAGCACGACAGCTCACCAGGCCAATATAGGAGGCCGGCAGCACGACAGCTCACCAGGCCACTATAGGTGGCCGGATGCACGAAAGCTCACCAGGCCACTATAGGTGGCCGTCAGCACAACAGCTCACCAGGCCACTATAGGTGGCCGGCAGCACAACAGCTCACAAGGCCACTATAGGTGGCCGACAGCACAACAGCTCACAAGGCCACTATAGGTGGCCGGCGTCTCGACAGCTCACCAGGCCACTATAGGTGGCCGGCATCTCGACAGCTCACCAGGCCACTATAGGTGGCCGGCAGCACAACAGCTCACCAGGTCAGAATAGGTGGCCGGCAACACGACAGCTCACCAGGCCAGAATAGATGGCCGGCAGGTCGACAGCTCACCAGGCCACTATAGGCGGCCGGCGTCTCAACAGCTCACCAGGCCACTATAGGTGGCCGGCATCTCGCCAGCTCACCAGACCACTATACGTGGCCGGCAGCACGATAGCTCACCAGGCCACTATAGGTGTCCGACAGCACGACAGCTCACCAGGCGACTATAGGTGGCGGCAGCACGATAGCTCACCAAGCCACTATAGGTGGCCGGCAGCACGACAGCTCACCAGGCGACTATAGGTGGCGGGCAGCACGATAGCTCACCAAGCCACTATAGGTGGCCGGCAGTACGACAGCTCACCAGGCCACTATAGGTGGCCGGCAGCACGACAGCTCACCAGACCACTATAGGTGGCCGGCAGCACGACAGCTCCCCAGGCCACTATAAGTGGCCAGCAGCACGACAGCTCTCCAGGCCACTAAAGGCGGCCGGCAGCACGACAGCTCACCAGGCGACTATAGGTGGCCGGCAGCACGACAGCTCACCAGACCACTATAGGTGGCCGGCAGCACGACAGCTCACCAGACCACTATAGGTGGCCAGCAGCACGACAGCTCACCAGGCGACTATAGGTGGCGGGCAGCATGATAGCTCACCAAGCCACTATAGGTGGCCGGCAGCACGACAGCTCACCAGGCCACTATAGGTGGCCAGCAGCACGACAGCTCACCAGGCCACTAAAGGCGGCCGGCACCACGACAGCTCACCAGGCGACTATAGGTGGCCGGCAGCACGACAGCTCACCAGACCACTATAGGTGGCGGCAGCACGATAGCTCACCAAGCCACTATAGGTGGCCGGCAGCACGACAGCTCACCAGGCGACTATAGGTGGCGGGCAGCATGATAGCTCACCAAGCCACTATAGGTGGCCGGCAGTACGACAGCTCACCAGGCCACTATAGGTGGCCGGCAGCACGACAGCTCACCAGACCACTATAGGTGTCCGGCAGCACGACAGCTCACCAGGTCACTATAGGTGGCCAGCAGCACGACAGCTCACCAGGCCACTAAAGGCGGCCGGCAGCACGACAGCTCACCAGGCGGCTATAGGTGGCCGGCACCACGACAGCTCACCAGGCCACTAAAGGTAGCCGGCAGCACGACAGCTCACCAGGCCATTATAGGTGGCCGGCCGCACGACAGCTCACCAGGCCAGTATAGGAGGCCGGCAGCACGACAGCTTACGAGGCCACTATAAGTGGCCCGGATCTCGACAGCTCACCAGGCCACTATAGGTGGCCGGCAGCACGACAGCTCACCAGGCCACTATAGGTGGCCGGCAGCACGACAGCTCACCAGGCCACTATAGGTGGCCGGCAGCACCAAAGCTCACCAGGCCACTATAGGCGGCCGGCAGCACTACAGCTCACCAGGCCACTATGGGTGGCCGGCATCTCGACAGCTCACAAGGCCACTATAGGTGGCCGGCAGCACGACAGCTCACAAGGCGACTATAGGTGGCGGGCAGTACGATAGCTCACCAGGCCGCTATAGGTGGCCGGCAGCTATACAGCTCACCGGGCCACCATAGATTCCCGGCGCTTGACAGCTCGCCGGGTCACTATAGGTGCCCGACAGATCGACAGCTTTGCAGCACGACAGCTCACCAGGGGACTACAGGTGGCGGGCGGCACGATAGCTATAGGTTGCCGGCAGCACGACGGCTCACCAGGCCACTATAGGTGGCCGGCAGCACGACAGCTCACCAGGCCAATATAGGAGGCCGGCAGCACGACAGCTCACCAGGCCAGTATATGTGGCCGGCAGCACGACAGCTCACCAGGCCACTATAGGTTGCCGGCAGCACAACAGCTCACCAGGCCACTGTAGGTGGCCGGCATCTCGACAGCTCACCAGGCCACTATAGGTGGCCGGCAGCTATACAGCTCACCGGGCCACCATAGATTCCCGGCGCTTGACAGCTCGCCGGGTCACTATAGGTGCCCGACAGATCGACAGCTTTGCAGCACGACAGCTCACCAGGGGACTACAGGTGGCGGGCGGCACGATAGCTATAGGTTGCCGGCAGCACGACGGCTCGCCAGGCCACTATAGGTGGCCGGCAGCACGACAGCTCACCAGGCCAATATAGGAGGCCGGCAGCACGACAGCTCACCAGGCCAGTATATGTGGCCGGCAGCACGACAGCTCACCAGGCCACTATAGGTTGCCGGCAGCACAACAGCTCACCAGGCCACTGTAGGTGGCCGGCATCTCGACAGCTCACCAGGCCACTATAGGTGGCCGGCATCTCGACAGCTCACCAGGCCAATATAGGTGGCCGGCATCTCGACAGCTCACCAGGCCACTATAGGTGGCCGGCAGCTCGACAGCTCACCAGGCCACTATAGGTGGCCGGCAGCACGACAGCTCACCAGACCACTATAGGTGGCCGGCAGCAGGACAGCTCACCAAGCCACTATAGGTGGCCAGCAGCACGACAGCTCACCAAGCGACTATAGGTGGCGGGCAGCACGATAGCTCACCAAGCCACTATGGGTGGCCGGCAGTACGACAGCTCACAAGGCCAGTATAGGTGTCCGACAGCACGACAGCTCACCAGGCGACTATAGGTGGCGGCAGCACGATAGCTCACCAAGCCAATATAGGAGGCCGGCAGCACGACAGCTCACCAGGCCAGTATATGTGGCCGGCAGCACGACAGCTCACCAGGCCACTATAGGTCGCCGGCGGCACAACAGCTCACCAGGCCACTATAGGTGGCCAGCATCTCGACAGCTCACCAGGCCACTATAGGTGGCCGGCAGATCGACAGCTTACCAGGCCCCTAT
Organism: Eumerus sabulonum; assembly: GCA_951905685.1. Classification (NCBI taxonomy): domain Eukaryota; kingdom Metazoa; phylum Arthropoda; class Insecta; order Diptera; family Syrphidae; genus Eumerus; species Eumerus sabulonum. The sequence continues at coordinate 141,564,882 of OX645060.1, read as the reverse complement.
TGGTGGCCGGCAGCACGACAGCTCACCAGGCCACTATATGTGGCCGGCAGCACCACAGCTCACCAGGCCTCTACAGGTGGCCGGCAGCCCGACAGCTCACCAGGCCAATAAAGAGGCCGGCAGCACGACAGCTCACCGGGCCAGAATAGGTGGGCGGCAGCACGACAGCTCACCACGCCACTATAGCTGGCCGGTAGCACAACAGCTCACCAGGCCACTATAGGTGGCCGGCGTCTCGACAGCCCACCAGGCCACTATAGGTGGCCGGCATCTCGACAGCTCACCAGGCCACTATAGGTGGCCAGCAGCTCGACAGCTCGCCGGGCCATCATAGATTCCCGGCGCTTGACAGCTCGCCGGGTCACTATAGGTGCCCGACAGATCGACAGCTCAGCAGCACGACAGCTCACCAGGGGACTACAGGTGGCGGGCAGCACGTTAGCTATAGGTTGCCGGCAGCACGACGTCTCACCAGGCAACTATAGGTGGCCGGCAGCATGACAGCTCACCAGGCCACTATAGGTGGCCGGCCAGTACAGGTGGCCGGCATGTCAACAGCTCACCAGGCCACTATAGGTGGCCGGCATCTCGCCAGCTCACCAGGCCACTATAGGTGGCCGGTAGCACGACAGCTCACCAGGAACTTGTAGGTGGCCGGCAGCACGACAGCTCACCAGGCCGCTATAGGTGGCCGGCAGCACGACAGCTCACCAGGCCACTATAGGTTGCCGGCAGCACGACGGCTCACCAGGCCACTATAGGTGGCCGGCAGCACGACAGCTCACCAGGCCAATATAGGAGGCCGGCAGCACGACAGCTCACCAGGCCACTATAGGTGGCCGGATGCACGACAGCTCACCAGGCCACTATAGGTGGCCGTCAGCACAACAGCTCACCAGGCCACTATAGGTGGCCGGCAGCACAACAGCTCACAAGGCCACTATAGGTGGCCGACAGCACAACAGCTCACAAGGCCACTATAGGTGGCCGGCGTCTCGACAGCTCACCAGGCCACTATAGGTGGCCGGCATCTCGACAGCTCACCAGGCCACTATAGGTGGCCGGCAGCACAACAGCTCACCAGGTCAGAATAGGTGGCCGGCAGCACGATAGCTCACCAGGCCACTATAGGTGTCCGACAGCACGACAGCTCACCAGGCGACTATAGGTGGCGGCAGCACGATAGCTCACCAAGCCACAATAGGTGGCCGGCAGCACGACAGCTCACCAGGCCACTATAGGTGGCCGGCAGCACGACAGCTCACCAGACCACTATAGGTGGCCGGCAGCACGACAGCTCCCCAGGCCACTATAAGTGGCCAGCAGCACGACAGCTCACCAGGCCACTAAAGGCGGCCGGCAGCACGACAGCTCACCAGGCGACTATAGGTGGCCGGCAGCACGACAGCTCACCAGACCACTATAGGTGGCCGGCAGCACGACAGCTCACCAGGCCACTATAGGTGGCCAGCAGCACGACAGCTCACCAGGCGACTATAGGTGGCGGGCAGCATGATAGCTCACCAAGCCACTATAGGTGGCCGGCAGCACGACAGCTCACCAGGCCACTATAGGTGGCCAGCAGCACGACAGCTCACCAGGCCACTAAAGGCGGCCGGCAGCACGACAGCTCACCAGGCGACTATAGGTGGCCGGCAGCACGACAGCTCACCAGACCACTATAGGTGGCGGCAGCACGATAGCTCACCAAGCCACTATAGGTGGCCGGCAGCACGACAGCTCACCAGGCGACTATAGGTGGCGGGCAGCATGATAGCTCACCAAGCCACTATAGGTGGCCGGCAGTACGACAGCTCACCGGGCCACTATAGGTGGCCGGCAGCACGACAGCTCACCAGACCACTATAGGTGTCCGGCAGCACGACAGCTCACCAGGCCACTATAGGTGGCCAGCAGCACGACAGCTCACCAGGCCACTAAAGGCGGCCGGCAGCACGACAGCTGACCAGGCGGCTATAGGTGGCCGGCACCACGACAGCTCACCAGGCCACTAAAGGTAGCCGGCAGCACGACAGCTCACCAGGCCATTGTAGGTGGCCGGCCGCACGACAGCTCACCAGGCCAGTATAGGTGGCCGGCAGCACGACAGCTTACGAGGCCACTATAAGTGGCCCGGATCTCGACAGCTCACCAGGCCACTATAGGTGGCCGGCAGCACGACAGCTCACCAGGCCACTATAGGTGGCCGGCAGCACCAAAGCTCACCAGGCCACTATAGGCGGCCGGCAGCACTACAGCTCACCAGGCCACTATGGGTGGCCGGCATCTCGACAGCTCACCAGGCCACTATAGGTGGACGGCAGCACGACAGCTCACAAGGCGACTATAGGTGGCGGGCAGTACGATAGCTCACCAGGGCACTATAGGCGGCCGGCAGCACGACAGCTCACCAGGCCAATATAGGAGGCCGGCAGCACGACAGCTCACCAGGCCAGTATATGTGGCCGGCAGCACGACAGCTCACCAGGCCACTATAGGTGGCCGGCATCCCGACAGCTCACTAGGCCACTATAGGTGGCCGGCATCTCGACAGCTCACCAGGCCACTATAGGTGGCCGGCAGCTATACAGCTCACCGGGCCACCATAGATTCCCGGCGCTTGACAGCTCGCCGGGTCACTATAGGTGCCCGACAGATCGACAGCTTAGCAGCACGACAGCTCACCAGGGGACTACAGATGGCGGGCGGCACGATAGCTATAGGTTGCCGGCAGCACGATGGCTCTCCAGGCCACTATAGGTAGCCGGCAGCATGACAGCTCACCAGGCCACTATAGGTGGCCGACAGCACGACAGCTCACCAGGCCAATATAGGAGGCCGGCAGCACGACAGCTCACCAGGCCAGTATATGTGGCCGGCAGCACGACAGCTCACCAGGCCACTATAGGTTGCCGGCAGCACAACAGCTCACCAGGCCACTGTAGGTGGCCGGCATCTCGACAGCTCACCAGGCCACTATAGGTGGCCGGCATCTCGACAGCTCACCAGGCCAATATAGGTGGCCGGCATCTCGACAGCTCACCAGGCCACTATAGGTGGCCGGCAGCTCGACAGCTCACCAGGCCACTATAGGTGGCCGGCAGCACGACAGCTCACCAGACCACTATAGGTGGCCGGCAGCAGGACAGCTCACCAAGCCACTATAGGTGGCCAGCAGCACGACAGTTCACCAGGCGACTATAGGTGGCGGGCAGCATAATAGCTCACCAAGCCACTATAGGTGGCCGGCAGCATGGCAGCTCACCAGGCCACTATAGGTGGCCAGCAGCACGACAGCTCACCAGGCAACTAAAGGTGGCCGGCACCACGACTGCTCACCAGGCCACTATAGGTGGCCGGCTGCTCGACAGCTCACCGGGCCACTATAGATTCCCGGCGCTTGTCAGCTCGCCGGGTCACTATAGGTGGCCGACAGATCGACAGCTTGGCAGCACGACAGCTCACCAGGGGACTACAGGTGGCGGACAGCACGATAGCTATAGGTTGCCGGCATCTCGCCAGCTCACCAGACCACTATAGGTGGCCGGCAGCACGACAGCTCACCAGGCCACTATAGGTGGCCGGCAGCACGACAGCTCACCAGGCAACTATAGGTGGCCGGCAGCACGACAGCTCACCAGGCCACTATAGGTGGCCGGCAGCTCGACAGCTCACCGGGACACCATAGATTCCCGGCGCTTGTCAGCTCGCCGGGTCACTATAGGTGGCCGACAGATCGACAGCTTGGCGGCACGACAGCTCACCAGGGGACTACAGGTGGCAGACAGCACGATAGCTCTAGGTTGCCGGCATCTCGCCAGCTCACCAGACCACTATAGGTGGCCGGCAGCACGACAGCTCACCAGGCCACTATAGTTGGCCGGCAGCATGACAGCTCACCAGGCCACTATAGGTGGCCAGCAGCACGACAGCTCACCAGGCCACTATAGGTGGCCGGCAGCACGACAGCTCACCAGACCACTATAGGTGGCCGGCAGCACGGCAGCTCACCAGGCCACTATAGGTCGCCAGCAGCACGATAGCTCACCAGGCCACTAAAGGTGGCCGGCACCACGACAGCTCACCAGGCCACTAAAAGTGGCCGGCAGCACGGCAGCTCACCAGGCCACTAAAGGCGGCCGGCAGCACGACAGCTCACCAGGCCACTATAGGTGGCCGGCAGCACGACAGCTCACCAGGCGACTATAGGTGGCCGGCAACACAACAGCTCACCAGACCACTATAGGTGGCCGGCATCTCGCCAGCTCACCAGACCACTAAAGGTGGCCGGCAGCACGACAGCTCACCAGGCCAATATAGGTGGCCGGCAGCACGACAGCTCACCAGGCCACTATGGGTGGCCGGCAGCACGGCAGCTCACCAGCAGACTATAGGTGGCGGGCAGCACGATAGCTCACCAAGCCACTATAGGTGGCCGGCAGCAGGACAGCTCACCAGGCGACTATAGGTGGCGGGCAGCACGATAGCTCACCAAGCAACTATAGGTGGCCGGCAGTACGACAGCTCACAAGGCCACTATAGGTGGCCGGCAGCACGACAGCTCACCAGACCACTATAGGTGGCCGGCAGCACGACAGCTCACCAGGCCACCATAGGTGGCCAGCAGCACGACAGCTCACCAGGCCACTAAAGGTGGCCGGCACCACGACAGCTCACCAGACCACTATAGGTGGCCGGCAGCACGACAGCTCACCAGACCACTATAGGTGGCCGGCAGCACGGCAGCTCACCAGGCCACTATAGGTGGCCAGCAGCACGACAGCTCACCAGGCCACTAAAGGTGGCCGGCACCACGACAGCTCACCAGGCCAGTATAGGTGGCCGGCAGTACGACAGCTTACGAGGCCACTATAAGTGGCCCGGATCTCGACAGCTCACTAGGCCATTATAGGTGGCCGGCAGCACGACAGCTCACTAGGCCACTATAGGTTGCCGGCAGCAAGACGGCTCACCAGGCCACTAAAGGTGGCCGGCACCACGACAGCTCACCAGGCCAGTATAGGTGGCCGGCAGTACGACAGCTTACGAGGCCACTATAAGTGGCCCGGATCTCGACAGCTCACCAGACCACTATAGGTGGCCGGCAGCACGGCAGCTCACCAGGCCACTATAGGTGGCCAGCAGCACGACAGCTCACCAGGCCACTAAAGGTGGCCGGCACCACGACAGCTCACCAGGCCAGTATAGGTGGCCGGCAGTACGACAGCTTACGAGGCCACTATAAGTGGCCCGGATCTCGACAGCTCACTAGGCCATTATAGGTGGCCGGCAGTACGACAGCTCACAAGGCCACTATAGGTGGCCGGCAGCACGACAGCTCACCAGACCACTATAGGTGGCCGGCAGCACGACAGCTCACCAGGCCACCATAGGTGGCCAGCAGCACGACAGCTCACCAGGCCACTAAAGGTGGCCGGCACCACGACAGCTCACCAGACCACTATAGGTGGCCGGCAGCACGACAGCTCACCAGACCACTATAGGTGGCCGGCAGCACGGCAGCTCACCAGGCCACTATAGGTGGCCAGCAGCACGACAGCTCACCAGGCCAGTATAGGTGGCCGGCAGTACGACAGCTTACGAGGCCACTATAAGTGGCCCGGATCTCGACAGCTCACTAGGCCATTATAGGTGGCCGGCAGCACGACAGCTCACCAGACCACTATAGGTGGCGGCAGCACGATAGCTCACCAAGCCACTATAGGTGGCCGGCAGCACGACAGCTCACCAGGCGACTATAGGTGGCGGGCAGCATGATAGCTCACCAAGCCACTATAGGTGGCCGGCAGTACGACAGCTCACCGGGCCACTATAGGTGGCCGGCAGCACGACAGCTCACCAGACCACTATAGGTGTCCGGCAGCACGACAGCTCACCAGGCCACTATAGGTGGCCAGCAGCACGACAGCTCACCAGGCCACTAAAGGCGGCCGGCAGCACGACAGCTCACCAGGCGGCTATAGGTGGCCGGCAGCACGACAGCTCACCAGGCCACTATAGGTTGCCGGCAGCACGACGGCTCACCAGGCCACTATAGGTGGCCGGCAGCACGACAGCTCACCAGGCCAATATAGGAGGCCGGCAGCACGACAGCTCACCAGGCCACTATAGGTGGCCGGATGCACGACAGCTCACCAGGCCACTATAGGTGGCCGTCAGCACAACAGCTCACCAGGCCACTATAGGTGGCCGGCAGCACAACAGCTCACAAGGCCACTATAGGTGGCCGACAGCACAACAGCTCACAAGGCCACTATAGGTGGCCGGCGTCTCGACAGCTCACCAGGCCACTATAGGTGGCCGGCATCTCGACAGCTCACCAGGCCACTATAGGTGGCCGGCAGCACAACAGCTCACCAGGTCAGAATAGGTGGCCGGCAGCACGATAGCTCACCAGGCCACTATAGGTGTCCGACAGCACGACAGCTCACCAGGCGACTATAGGTGGCGGCAGCACGATAGCTCACCAAGCCACAATAGGTGGCCGGCAGCACGACAGCTCACCAGGCCACTATAGGTGGCCGGCAGCACGACAGCTCACCAGACCACTATAGGTGGCCGGCAGCACGACAGCTCCCCAGGCCACTATAAGTGGCCAGCAGCACGACAGCTCACCAGGCCACTAAAGGCGGCCGGCAGCACGACAGCTCACCAGGCGACTATAGGTGGCCGGCAGCACGACAGCTCACCAGACCACTATAGGTGGCCGGCAGCACGACAGCTCACCAGGCCACTATAGGTGGCCAGCAGCACGACAGCTCACCAGGCGACTATAGGTGGCGGGCAGCATGATAGCTCACCAAGCCACTATAGGTGGCCGGCAGCACGACAGCTCACCAGGCCACTATAGGTGGCCAGCAGCACGACAGCTCACCAGGCCACTAAAGGCGGCCGGCAGCACGACAGCTCACCAGGCGACTATAGGTGGCCGGCAGCACGACAGCTCACCAGACCACTATAGGTGGCGGCAGCACGATAGCTCACCAAGCCACTATAGGTGGCCGGCAGCACGACAGCTCACCAGGCGACTATAGGTGGCGGGCAGCATGATAGCTCACCAAGCCACTATAGGTGGCCGGCAGTACGACAGCTCACCGGGCCACTATAGGTGGCCGGCAGCACGACAGCTCACCAGACCACTATAGGTGTCCGGCAGCACGACAGCTCACCAGGCCACTATAGGTGGCCAGCAGCACGACAGCTCACCAGGCCACTAAAGGCGGCCGGCAGCACGACAGCTCACCAGGCGGCTATAGGTGGCCGGCACCACGACAGCTCACCAGGCCACTAAAGGTAGCCGGCAGCACGACAGCTCACCAGGCCATTATAGGTGGCCGGCCGCACGACAGCTCACCAGGCCAGTATAGGTGGCCGGCAGCACGACAGCTTACGAGGCCACTATAAGTGGCCCGGATCTCGACAGCTCACCAGGCCACTATAGGTGGCCGGCAGCACGACAGCTCACCAGGCCACTATAGGTGGCCGGCAGCACCAAAGCTCACCAGGCCACTATAGGCGGCCGGCAGCACTACAGCTCACCAGGCCACTATGGGTGGCCGGCATCTCGACAGCTCACCAGGCCACTATAGGTGGACGGCAGCACGACAGCTCACAAGGCGACTATAGGTGGCGGGCAGTACGATAGCTCACCAGGGCACTATAGGCGGCCGGCAGCACGACAGCTCACCAGGCCAATATAGGAGGCCGGCAGCACGACAGCTCACCAGGCCAGTATATGTGGCCGGCAGCACGACAGCTCACCAGGCCACTATAGGTGGCCGGCATCCCGACAGCTCACTAGGCCACTATAGGTGGCCGGCATCTCGACAGCTCACCAGGCCACTATAGGTGGCCGGCAGCTATACAGCTCACCGGGCCACCATAGATTCCCGGCGCTTGACAGCTCGCCGGGTCACTATAGGTGCCCGACAGATCGACAGCTTAGCAGCACGACAGCTCACCAGGGGACTACAGATGGCGGGCGGCACGATAGCTATAGGTTGCCGGCAGCACGATGGCTCTCCAGGCCACTATAGGTAGCCGGCAGCATGACAGCTCACCAGGCCACTATAGGTGGCCGACAGCACGACAGCTCACCAGGCCAATATAGGAGGCCGGCAGCACGACAGCTCACCAGGCCAGTATATGTGGCCGGCAGCACGACAGCTCACCAGGCCACTATAGGTTGCCGGCAGCACAACAGCTCACCAGGCCACTGTAGGTGGCCGGCATCTCGACAGCTCACCAGGCCACTATAGGTGGCCGGCATCTCGACAGCTCACCAGGCCAATATAGGTGGCCGGCATCTCGACAGCTCACCAGGCCACTATAGGTGGCCGGCAGCTCGACAGCTCACCAGGCCACTATAGGTGGCCGGCAGCACGACAGCTCACCAGACCACTATAGGTGGCCGGCAGCAGGACAGCTCACCAAGCCACTATAGGTGGCCAGCAGCACGACAGTTCACCAGGCGACTATAGGTGGCGGGCAGCATAATAGCTCACCAAGCCACTATAGGTGGCCGGCAGCATGGCAGCTCACCAGGCCACTATAGGTGGCCAGCAGCACGACAGCTCACCAGGCAACTAAAGGTGGCCGGCACCACGACTGCTCACCAGGCCACTATAGGTGGCCGGCTGCTCGACAGCTCACCGGGCCACTATAGATTCCCGGCGCTTGTCAGCTCGCCGGGTCACTATAGGTGGCCGACAGATCGACAGCTTGGCAGCACGACAGCTCACCAGGGGACTACAGGTGGCGGACAGCACGATAGCTATAGGTTGCCGGCATCTCGCCAGCTCACCAGACCACTATAGGTGGCCGGCAGCACGACAGCTCACCAGGCCACTATAGGTGGCCGGCAGCACGACAGCTCACCAGGCAACTATAGGTGGCCGGCAGCACGACAGCTCACCAGGCCACTATAGGTGGCCGGCAGCTCGACAGCTCACCGGGACACCATAGATTCCCGGCGCTTGTCAGCTCGCCGGGTCACTATAGGTGGCCGACAGATCGACAGCTTGGCGGCACGACAGCTCACCAGGGGACTACAGGTGGCAGACAGCACGATAGCTCTAGGTTGCCGGCATCTCGCCAGCTCACCAGACCACTATAGGTGGCCGGCAGCACGACAGCTCACCAGGCCACTATAGTTGGCCGGCAGCATGACAGCTCACCAGGCCACTATAGGTGGCCAGCAGCACGACAGCTCACCAGGCCACTATAGGTGGCCGGCAGCACGACAGCTCACCAGACCACTATAGGTGGCCGGCAGCACGGCAGCTCACCAGGCCACTATAGGTCGCCAGCAGCACGATAGCTCACCAGGCCACTAAAGGTGGCCGGCACCACGACAGCTCACCAGGCCACTAAAAGTGGCCGGCAGCACGGCAGCTCACCAGGCCACTAAAGGCGGCCGGCAGCACGACAGCTCACCAGGCCACTATAGGTGGCCGGCAGCACGACAGCTCACCAGGCGACTATAGGTGGCCGGCAACACAACAGCTCACCAGACCACTATAGGTGGCCGGCATCTCGCCAGCTCACCAGACCACTAAAGGTGGCCGGCAGCACGACAGCTCACCAGGCCAATATAGGTGGCCGGCAGCACGACAGCTCACCAGGCCACTATGGGTGGCCGGCAGCACGGCAGCTCACCAGCAGACTATAGGTGGCGGGCAGCACGATAGCTCACCAAGCCACTATAGGTGGCCGGCAGCAGGACAGCTCACCAGGCGACTATAGGTGGCGGGCAGCACGATAGCTCACCAAGCAACTATAGGTGGCCGGCAGTACGACAGCTCACAAGGCCACTATAGGTGGCCGGCAGCACGACAGCTCACCAGACCACTATAGGTGGCCGGCAGCACGACAGCTCACCAGGCCACCATAGGTGGCCAGCAGCACGACAGCTCACCAGGCCACTAAAGGTGGCCGGCACCACGACAGCTCACCAGACCACTATAGGTGGCCGGCAGCACGACAGCTCACCAGACCACTATAGGTGGCCGGCAGCACGGCAGCTCACCAGGCCACTATAGGTGGCCAGCAGCACGACAGCTCACCAGGCCACTAAAGGCGGCCGGCAGCACGACAGCTCACCAGGCGACTATAGGTGGCCGGCAGCACGACAGCTCACCAGACCACTATAGGTGGCGGCAGCACGATAGCTCACCAAGCCACTATAGGTGGCCGGCAGCACGACAGCTCACCAGGCGACTATAGGTGGCGGGCAGCATGATAGCTCACCAAGCCACTATAGGTGGCCGGCAGTACGACAGCTCACCGGGCCACTATAGGTGGCCGGCAGCACGACAGCTCACCAGACCACTATAGGTGTCCGGCAGCACGACAGCTCACCAGGCCACTATAGGTGGCCAGCAGCACGACAGCTCACCAGGCCACTAAAGGCGGCCGGCAGCACGACAGCTCACCAGGCGGCTATAGGTGGCCGGCACCACGACAGCTCACCAGGCCACTAAAGGTAGCCGGCAGCACGACAGCTCACCAGGCCATTATAGGTGGCCGGCCGCACGACAGCTCACCAGGCCAGTATAGGTGGCCGGCAGCACGACAGCTTACGAGGCCACTATAAGTGGCCCGGATCTCGACAGCTCACCAGGCCACTATAGGTGGCCGGCAGCACGACAGCTCACCAGGCCACTATAGGTGGCCGGCAGCACCAAAGCTCACCAGGCCACTATAGGCGGCCGGCAGCACTACAGCTCACCAGGCCACTATGGGTGGCCGGCATCTCGACAGCTCACCAGGCCACTATAGGTGGACGGCAGCACGACAGCTCACAAGGCGACTATAGGTGGCGGGCAGTACGATAGCTCACCAGGGCACTATAGGCGGCCGGCAGCACGACAGCTCACCAGGCCAATATAGGAGGCCGGCAGCACGACAGCTCACCAGGCCAGTATATGTGGCCGGCAGCACGACAGCTCACCAGGCCACTATAGGTGGCCGGCATCCCGACAGCTCACTAGGCCACTATAGGTGGCCGGCATCTCGACAGCTCACCAGGCCACTATAGGTGGCCGGCAGCTATACAGCTCACCGGGCCACCATAGATTCCCGGCGCTTGACAGCTCGCCGGGTCACTATAGGTGCCCGACAGATCGACAGCTTAGCAGCACGACAGCTCACCAGGGGACTACAGATGGCGGGCGGCACGATAGCTATAGGTTGCCGGCAGCACGATGGCTCTCCAGGCCACTATAGGTAGCCGGCAGCATGACAGCTCACCAGGCCACTATAGGTGGCCGACAGCACGACAGCTCACCAGGCCAATATAGGAGGCCGGCAGCACGACAGCTCACCAGGCCAGTATATGTGGCCGGCAGCACGACAGCTCACCAGGCCACTATAGGTTGCCGGCAGCACAACAGCTCACCAGGCCACTGTAGGTGGCCGGCATCTCGACAGCTCACCAGGCCACTATAGGTGGCCGGCATCTCGACAGCTCACCAGGCCAATATAGGTGGCCGGCATCTCGACAGCTCACCAGGCCACTATAGGTGGCCGGCAGCTCGACAGCTCACCAGGCCACTATAGGTGGCCGGCAGCACGACAGCTCACCAGACCACTATAGGTGGCCGGCAGCAGGACAGCTCACCAAGCCACTATAGGTGGCCAGCAGCACGACAGTTCACCAGGCGACTATAGGTGGCGGGCAGCATAATAGCTCACCAAGCCACTATAGGTGGCCGGCAGCATGGCAGCTCACCAGGCCACTATAGGTGGCCAGCAGCACGACAGCTCACCAGGCAACTAAAGGTGGCCGGCACCACGACTGCTCACCAGGCCACTATAGGTGGCCGGCTGCTCGACAGCTCACCGGGCCACTATAGATTCCCGGCGCTTGTCAGCTCGCCGGGTCACTATAGGTGGCCGACAGATCGACAGCTTGGCAGCACGACAGCTCACCAGGGGACTACAGGTGGCGGACAGCACGATAGCTATAGGTTGCCGGCATCTCGCCAGCTCACCAGACCACTATAGGTGGCCGGCAGCACGACAGCTCACCAGGCCACTATAGGTGGCCGGCAGCACGACAGCTCACCAGGCAACTATAGGTGGCCGGCAGCACGACAGCTCACCAGGCCACTATAGGTGGCCGGCAGCTCGACAGCTCACCGGGACACCATAGATTCCCGGCGCTTGTCAGCTCGCCGGGTCACTATAGGTGGCCGACAGATCGACAGCTTGGCGGCACGACAGCTCACCAGGGGACTGCAGGTGGCAGACAGCACGATAGCTCTAGGTTGCCGGCATCTCGCCAGCTCACCAGACCACTATAGGTGGCCGGCAGCACGACAGCTCACCAGGCCACTATAGTTGGCCGGCAGCATGACAGCTCACCAGGCCACTATAGGTGGCCAGCAGCACGACAGCTCACCAGGCCACTATAGGTGGCCGGCAGCACGACAGCTCACCAGACCACTATAGGTGGCCGGCAGCACGGCAGCTCACCAGGCCACTATAGGTCGCCAGCAGCACGATAGCTCACCAGGCCACTAAAGGTGGCCGGCACCACGACAGCTCACCAGGCCACTAAAAGTGGCCGGCAGCACGGCAGCTCACCAGGCCACTAAAGGCGGCCGGCAGCACGACAGCTCACCAGGCCACTATAGGTGGCCGGCAGCACGACAGCTCACCAGGCGACTATAGGTGGCCGGCAACACAACAGCTCACCAGACCACTATAGGTGGCCGGCATCTCGCCAGCTCACCAGACCACTAAAGGTGGCCGGCAGCACGACAGCTCACCAGGCCAATATAGGTGGCCGGCAGCACGACAGCTCACCAGGCCACTATGGGTGGCCGGCAGCACGGCAGCTCACCAGCAGACTATAGGTGGCGGGCAGCACGATAGCTCACCAAGCCACTATAGGTGGCCGGCAGCAGGACAGCTCACCAGGCGACTATAGGTGGCGGGCAGCACGATAGCTCACCAAGCAACTATAGGTGGCCGGCAGTACGACAGCTCACAAGGCCACTATAGGTGGCCGGCAGCACGACAGCTCACCAGACCACTATAGGTGGCCGGCAGCACGACAGCTCACCAGGCCACCATAGGTGGCCAGCAGCACGACAGCTCACCAGGCCACTAAAGGTGGCCGGCACCACGACAGCTCACCAGACCACTATAGGTGGCCGGCAGCACGACAGCTCACCAGACCACTATAGGTGGCCGGCAGCACGGCAGCTCACCAGGCCACTATAGGTGGCCAGCAGCACGACAGCTCACCAGGCCACTAAAGGTGGCCGGCACCACGACAGCTCACCAGGCCAGTATAGGTGGCCGGCAGTACGACAGCTTACGAGGCCACTATAAGTGGCCCGGATCTCGACAGCTCACTAGGCCATTATAGGTGGCCGGCAGCACGACAGCTCACTAGGCCACTATAGGTTGCCGGCAGCAAGACGGCTCACCAGGCCACTATAGGTGGCCGGCAGCATGACAGCTCACCAGGCCACTATAGGTGGCCAGCAGCACGACAGCTCACCAGGCCACTAAATGTGGCCGGCGCCACGAGAGCTCACCAGGCCACTAAAGGTGGCCGGCAGCACGACAGCTCACCAGGCCACTAAAGGCGGCCGGCAGCACGACAGCTCACCAGGCCACTAAAAGTGGCCGGCAGCACGACAGCTCACCAGGCCACTAAAGGCGGCCGGCAGCACGACAGCTCACCAGGCCACTATAGGTGGCCGGCAGCACGACAGCTCACCAGGCCACTATAGGTGGCCAGCAGCACGACAGCTCACCAGGCCACTAAAGGTGGCCGGCACCACGACAGCTCACCAGGCCACTATAGGTGGCCGGCAGCACGACAGCTCACCAGACCACTATAGGTGGCCGGCAGCACGGCAGCTCACCAGGCCACTATAGGTGGCCAGCAGCACGACAGCTCACCAGGCCACTAAAGGTGGCCGGCACCACGACAGCTCACCAGGCCACTATAGGTGGCCAGCAGCACGACAGCTCACCAGGCCACTAAAGGTGGCCGGCACCACGACAGCTCACCAGGCCACTATAGGCGGCCGGCAGCACGACAGCTCACCAGACCACTATAGGTGGCCGGCAGCACGGCAGCTCACCAGGCCACTATAGGTGGCCAGCAGCACGACAGCTCACCAGGCCACTAAAGGTGGCCGGCACCACGACAGCTCACCAGGCCAGTATAGGTGGCCGGCAGCACGACAGCTCACCAGACCACTAAAGGTGGCCGGCACCACGACAGCTCACCAGGCCACTATAGGTGGCCAGCAGCACGACAGCTCACCAGGCCACTAAAGGTGGCCGGCACCACGACAGCTCACCAGGCCACTATAGGTGGCCGGCAGCACGACAGCTCACCAGACCACTATAGGTGGCCGGCAGCACGACAGCTCACCAGACCACTATAGGTGGCCGGCAGCACGACAGCTCACCAGACCACTATAGGTGGCCGGCAGCACGATAGCTCACCAGGCCACTATAGGTGGCCAGCAGCACGACAGCTCACCAGGCCACTAAAGGTGGCCGGCACCACGACAGCTCACCAGGCCACTATAGGTGGCCGGCAGCACGACAGCTCACCAGACCACTATAGGTGGCCGGCAGCACGGCAGCTCACCAGGCCACTATAGGTGGCCAGCAGCACGACAGCTCACCAGGCCACTGAAGGTGGCCGGCACCACGACAGCTCACCAGGCCAGTATAGGTGGCCGGCAGTACGACAGCTTACGAGGCCACTATAAGTGGCCCGGATCTCGACAGCTCACTAGGCCATTATAGGTGGCCGGCAGCACGACAGCTCACCAGGCCACTATAGGTTGCCGGCAGCAAGACGGCTCACCAGGCCACTATAGGTGGCCGGCAGCATGACAGCTCACCAGGCCACTATAGGTGGCCAGCAGCACGACAGCTCACCAGGCCACTAAATGTGGCCGGCGCCACGAGAGCTCACCAGGCCACTAAAGGTGGCCGGCAGCACGACAGCTCACCAGGCCACTAAAGGCGGCCGGCAGCACGACAGCTCACCAGGCCACTAAAAGTGGCCGGCAGCACGACAGCTCACCAGGCCACTAAAGGCGGCCGGCAGCACGACAGCTCACCAGGCCACTATAGGTGGCCGGCAGCACGACAGCTCACCAGACCACTATAGGTGGCCGGCAGCGCGGCAGCTCACCAGGCCACTATAGGTGGCCGGCAGCACGACAGCTCACCAGACCACTATAGGTTGCCGGCATCTCGCCAGCTCACCAGACCACTATAGGTGGCCGGCAGCACGACAGCTCACCAGGCCACTATAGGTGGCCGGCAGCACGACAGCTCACCAGGCCACTATAAGTGGCCGGCAGCACGACAGCTCACCAGGCCACTATAGGTGGCCGGCAGCACGACAGCTCACCAGACCACTATAGGTGGCCGGCAGCGCGGCAGCTCACCAGGCCACTATAGGTGGCCAGCAGCACGACAGCTCGCCAGGCCACTAAAGGTGGCCGACAGCATGGCAGCTCACCAGGCTACTATAGGTGGCCAGCAGCACGACAGCTCACCAGGCAACTAAAGGTGGCCGGCACCACGACAGCTCACCAGGCCACTATAAGTGGCCGGCAGCTCGACAGCTCACCGGGACACCATAGATTCCCGGCGCTTGTCAGCTCGCCGGGTCACTATAGGTGGCCGACAGATCGACAGCTTGGCAGCACGACAGCTCACCAGGGGACTACAGGTGGCGGGCAGCACGATAGCTATAGGTTGCCGGCATCTCGCCAGCTCACCAGGCCACTATAGTTGGCCGGCAGCACGACAGCTCACCAGGCCACTATAGGTGGCCAGCAGCACGACAGCTCACCAGGCCACTATAGGTGGCCGGCAGCACGACAGCTCACCAGACCACTATAGGTGGCCGGCAGCACGGCAGCTCACCAGGCCACTATAGGTGACCAGCAGCACGATAGCTCACCAGGCCACTAAAGGTGGCCGGCACCACGACAGCTCACCAGGCCACTAAAGGTGGCCGGCAGCACGACAGCTCACCAGGCCACTAAAGGCGGCCGGCAGCACGACAGCTCAACAGGCCACTTTAGGTGGCCGGCAGCACGACAGCTCACCAGGCGACTATAGGTGGCCGGCAACACAACAGCTCACCAGACCACTATAGGTGGCCGGCATCTCGCCAGCTCACCAGACCACTAAAGGTGGCCGGCAGCACGACAGCTCACCAGGCCACTATAGGTGGCCGGCAGCACGACAGCTCACCAGGCCACTATAGGTGGCCGGCAGCACGACAGCTCACCAGCAGACTATAGGTGGCGGGCAGCACGATAGCTCACCAAGCCACTATAGGTGGCCGGCAGCACGACAGCTCACCAGGCGACTATAGGTGGCGGGCAGCACGATAGCTCACCAAGCAACTATAGGTGGCCGGCAGTACGA
The DNA here is from genome assembly GCA_951905685.1 of Eumerus sabulonum. Classification (NCBI taxonomy): domain Eukaryota; kingdom Metazoa; phylum Arthropoda; class Insecta; order Diptera; family Syrphidae; genus Eumerus; species Eumerus sabulonum. Next base: position 141,548,430 of record OX645060.1, on the reverse strand, counting down.
CAGCTCACAAGGCCACTGTAGGTGGCCGGCAGCACGACAGCTCACCAGACCACTATAGGTGGCCGGCAGCACCACAGCTCACCAGGCCACTATAGGTGGCCAGCAGCACGACAGCTCACCAGGCCACTAAAGGTGGCCGGCACCACGACAGCTCACCAGGCCACTATAGGTGGCCGGCAGCACGACAGCTCACCAGACCACTATAGGTGGCCGGCAGCACGGCAGCTCACCAGGCCACTATAGGTGGCCAGCAGCACGACAGCTCACCAGGCCACTAAAGGTGGCCGGCACCACGACAGCTCACCAGGCCAGTATAGGTGGCCGGCAGTACGACAGCTTTTCGAGGCCACTATAAGTGGCCCGGATCTCGACAGCTCACCAGGCCACTATAGGTTGCCGGCAGCAAGACGGCTCACCAGGCAACTATAGGTGGCCGGCAGCATGACAGCTCACCAGGCCACTATAGGTGGCCAGCAGCACGACAGCTCACCAGGCCACTAAATGTGGCCGGCGCCACGAGAGCTCACCAGGCCACTAAAGGTGGCCGGCAGCACGACAGCTCACCAGGCCACTAAAGGCGGCCGGCAGCACGACAGCTAACCAGGCCACTATAGGTGGCCGGCAGCAAGACAGCTCACCAGGCCACTGTAGGTGGCCAGCAGCACGGCAGCTCACCAGGCCACTAAATGTGGCCGGCGCCACGAGAGCTCACCAGGCGACTATAGGTGGTAGCTATAGGTTGCCGGCATCTCGCCAGCTCACCAGACCACTATAGGTGGCCGGCAGCACGACAGCTCACCAGGCCACTAAAGGTGGCCGGCAGCATGACAGCTCAACAGGCTACTATAGGTGGCCGGCAGCACGACAGCTCACCAGGCCACTATAGGTGGCCGGCAGCACGGCAGCTCACCAGACCACTATAGGTGGCCAGCAGCACGACAGCTCGCCAGGCCACTAAAGGTGGCCGACAGCATGGCAGCTCACCAGGCTACTATAGGTGGCCAGCAGCACGACAGCTCACCAGGCAACTAAAGGTGGCCGGCACCACGACAGCTCACCAGGCCACTATAAGTGGCCGGCAGCTCGACAGCTCACCGGGGCACCATAGATTCCCGGCGCTTGTCAGCTCGCCGGGTCACTATAGGTGGCCGACAGATCGACAGCTTGGCAGCACGACAGCTCACCAGAGGACTACAGGTGGCGGGCAGCACGATAGCTATAGGTTGCCGGCATCTCGCCAGCTCACCAGACCACTATAGGTGGTCGGCAGCACGACAGCTCACCAGGCCACTATAGTTGGCCGGCGCAGCACGACAGCTCACCAGGCCACTATAGGTGGCCAGCAGCACGACAGCTCACCAGGCCACTATAGGTGGCCGGCAGCACGACAGCTCACCAGACCACTATAGGTGGCCGGCAGCACGGCAGCTCACCAGGCCACTATAGGTGGCCAGCAGCACGATAGCTCACCAGGCCACTAAAGGTGGCCGGCACCACGACAGCTCACCAGGCCACTAAAGGTGGCCGGCAGCACGACAGCTCACCAGGCCACTAAATGTGGCAGGCGCCACGAGAGCTCACCAGGCCACTAAAGGTGGCCGGCAGCACGACAGCTCACCTGGCCACTAAAGGCGGCCGGCAGCACGACAGCTCACCAGGCCACTATAGGTGGCCGGCAGCACGACAGCTCACCAGGCGACTATAGGTGGTGGGCAGCATGATAGCTCACCAAGCCACTATAGGTGGCCGGCAGCATGGCAGCTCACCAGGCCACTATAGGTGGCCAGCAGCACGACAGCTCACCAGGCAACTAAAGGTGGCCGGCACCACGACAGCTCACCAGGCCACTATAGGTGGCCGGCAGCTCGACAGCTCACCGGGCCACCATAGATTCCCGGCGCTTGTCAGCTCGCCGGGTCACTATAGGTGGCCGACAGATCGACAGCTTGGCAGCACGACAGCTCACCAGGGGACTACAGGTGGCGGGCAGCACGATAGCTATAGGTTGCCGGCATCTCGCCAGCTCACCAGACCACTATAGGTGGCCGGCAGCACGACAGCTCACCAGGCCACTATAGGTGGCCGGCAGCACGACAGCTCACCAGGCCACTATAGGTGGCCGGCAGCACGACAGCTCACCAGGCCACTATAGGTGGCCGGCAGCACGACAGCTCACCAGACCACTATAGGTGGCCGGCAGCGCGGCAGCTCACCAGGCCACTATAGGTGGCCAGCAGCACGACAGCTCGCCAGGCCACTAAAGGTGGCCGACAGCATGGCAGCTCACCAGGCTACTATAGGTGGCCAGCAGCACGACAGCTCACCAGGCAACTAAAGGTGGCCGGCACCACGACAGCTCACCAGGCCACTATAAGTGGCCGGCAGCTCGACAGCTCACCGGGACACCATAGATTCCCGGCGCTTGTCAGCTCGCCGGGTCACTATAGGTGGCCGACAGATCGACAGCTTGGCAGCACGACAGCTTACCAGGGGACTACAGGTGGCGGGCAGCACGATAGCTATAGGTTGCCGGCATCTCGCCAGCTCACCAGACCACTATAGGTGGCCGGCAGCACGACAGCTCACCAGGCCACTATAGTTGGCCCGCAGCACGACAGCTCACCAGGCCACTATAGGTGGCCAGCAGCACGACAGCTCACCAGGCCACTATAGGTGGCCGGCAGCACGACAGCTCACCAGACCACTATAGGTGGCCGGCAGCACGGCAGCTCACCAGGCCACTATAGGTGGCCAGCAGCACGATAGCTCACCAGGCCACTAAAGGTGGCCGGCACCACGACAGCTCACCAGGCCACTAAAGGTGGCCGGCAGCACGACAGCTCACCAGGCCACTAAAGGCGGCCGGCAGCACGACAGCTCACCAGGCCACTATAGGTGGCCGGCAGCACGACAGCTCACCAGGCGACTATAGGTGGCCGGCAACACAACAGCTCACCAGACCACTATAGGTGGCCGGCATCTCGCCAGCTCACCAGGCCACTAAAGGTGGCCGGCACCACGACACCTCACCAGGCCAGTATAGGTGGCCGGCAGTACGACAGCTTACGAGGCCACTATAAGTGGCCCGGATCTCGACAGCTCACCAGGCCACTATAGGTTGCCGGCAGCAAGACGGCTCACCAGGCCACTATAGGTGGCCGGCAGCATGACAGCTCACCAGGCCACTATAGGTGGCCAGCAGCACGACAGCTCACCAGGCCAATAAATGTGGCCGGCGCCACGAGAGCTCACCAGGCCACTAAAGGTGGCCGGCAGCACGACAGCTCACCAGGCCACTAAAGGCGGCCGGCAGCACGACAGCTAACCAGGCCACTATAGGTGGCCGGCAGCACGACAGCTCACCAGGCCACTATAGGTGGCCAGCAGCACGGCAGCTCACCAGGCCACTAAATGTGGCCGGCGCCACGAGAGCTCACCAGGCCACTAAAGGTGGCCGGCAGCACGACAGCTCACCAGGCCACTAAAGGCGGCCGGCAGCACGACAGCTCACCAGGCCACTATAGGTGGCCGGCAGCACGACAGCTCACCAGGCGACTATAGGTGGCGGGCAGCATGATAGCTCACCAAGCCACTATAGGTGGCCGGCAGCATGGCAGCTCACCAGGCCACTATAGGTGGCCAGCAGCACGACAGCTCACCAGGCAACTAAAGGTGGCCGGCACCACGACAGCTCTCCAGGCCACTATAGGTGGCCGGCAGCTCGACAGCTCACCGGGCCACCATAGATTCCCGGCGCTTGTCAGCTCGCCGGGTCACTATAGGTGGCCGACAGATCGACAGCTTGGCAGCACGACAGCTCACCAGGGGACTACAGGTGGCGGGCAGCACGATAGCTATAGGTTGCCGGCATCTCGCCAGCTCACCAGACCACTATAGGTGGCCGGCAGCACGACAGCTCACCAGGCCACTATAGGTGGCCGGCAGCACGACAGCTCACCAGGCCACTATAGGTGGCCGGCAGCACGACAGCTCACCAGGCCACTATAGGTGGCCGGCAGCACGACAGCTCACCAGACCACTATAGGTGGCCGGCAGCGCGGCAGCTCACCAGGCCACTATAGGTGGCCAGCAGCACGACAGCTCGCCAGGCCACTAAAGGTGGCCGACAGCACGACAGCTCACCAGGCCACTATAGGTGGCCAGCAGCACGACAGCTCACCAGGCCACTATAGGTGGCCGGCAGCACGACAGCTCACCAGACCACTATAGGTGGCCGGCAGCACGGCAGCTCACCAGGCCACTATAGGTGGCCAGCAGCACGATAGCTCACCAGGCCACTAAAGGTGGCCGGCACCACGACAGCTCACCAGGCCACTAAAGGTGGCCGGCAGCACGACAGCTCACCAGGCCACTAAAGGCGGCCGGCAGCACGAGAGCTCACCAGGCCACTATAGGTGGCCGGCAGCACGACAGCTCACCAGGCGACTTAAGGTGGCCGGCAACACAACAGTTCACCAGACCACTATAGGTGGCCGGCATCTCGCCAGCTCACCAGACCACTAAAGGTGGCCGGCAGCACGACAGCTCACCAGGCCACTATAGGTGGCCGGCAGCACGACAGCTCACCAGGCCACTATAGGTGGCCGGCAGCACGACAGCTCACCAGGCCACTATAGGTGGCCGGCAGCACGACAGCTCACCAGGCCACTATAGGTGGCCGGCAGCACGACAGCTCACCAGGCCACTATAGGTGGCCGGCAGCACGACAGCTCACCAGCAGACTATAGGTGGCGGGCAGCACGATAGCTCACCAAGCCACTATAGGTGGCCGGCAGCACGACAGCTCACCAGGCGACTATAGGTGGCGGGCAGCACGATAGCTCACCAAGCAACTATAGGTGGCCGGCAGTACGACAGCTCACAAGGCCACTATAGGTGGCCGGCAGCACGACCAGACCACTATAGGTGGCCGGCAGCACGACAGCTCACCAGGCCACTATAGGTGGCCAGCAGCACGACAGCTCACCAGGCCACTAAAGGTGGCCGGCACCACGACAGCTCACCAGGCCACTATAGGTGGCCGGCAGCACGACAGCTCACCAGACCACTATAGGTGGCCGGCAGCACGGCAGCTCACCAGGCCACTATAGGTGGCCAGCAGCACGAGAGCTCACCAGGCCACTAAAGGTGGCCGGCACCACGACAGCTCACCAGGCCAGTATAGATGGCCGGCAGTACGACAGCTTACGAGGCCACTATAAGTGGACCGGATCTCGACAGCTCACTAGGCCATTATATGTGGCCGGCAGCACGACAGCTCACCAGGCCGCTATAGGTTGCCGGCAGCAAGACGGCTCACCAAGCCACTATAGGTGGCCGGCAGCACGACAGCTCACCAGGCGACTATAGGTGGCGGGCAGCACGATAGCTCACCAAGCAACTATAGGTGGCCGGCAGTACGACAGCTCACGAGGCCACTATAGGTGGCCGGCAGCACGACAGCTCACCAGACCACTATAGGTGGCCGGCAGCACGACAGCTCACCAGGCCACTATAGGTGGCCAGCAGCACGACAGCTCACCAGGCCACTAAAGGTGGCCGGCACCACGACAGCTCACAAGGCCACTATAGGTGGCCGGCAGCACGACAGCTCACCAGACCACTATAGGTGGCCGGCAGCACGGCAGCTCACCAGGCCACTATAGGTGGCCAGCAGCACGAGAGCTCACCAGGCCACTAAAGGTGGCCGGCACCACGACAGCTCACCAGGCCAGTATAGGTGGCCGGCAGTACGAAAGCTTACGAGGCCACTATAAGTGGACCGGATCTCGACAGCTCACTAGGCCATTATAGGTGGCCGGCAGCACGACAGCTCACCAGGCCACTATAGGTTGCCGGCAGCAAGACGGCTCACCAGGCCACTATAGGTGGCCGGCAGCATGTCAGCTCACCAGGCCACTATAGGTGGCCAGCAGCACGACAGCTCACCAGGCCACTAAATGTGGCCGGCGCCACGAGAGCTCACCAGGCCACTAAAGGTGGCCGGAAGCACGACAGCTCACCAGGCCACTAAAGGCGGCCGGCAGCACGACAGCTCACCAGGCCACTATAGGTGGCCGGCAGCACGACAGCTCACCAGGCCACTATAGGTGGCCAGCAGCACGGCAGCTCACCAGGCCACTAAATGTGGCCGGCGCCACGAGAGCTCACCAGGCCACTAAAGGTGGCCGGCAGCACGACAGCTCACCAGGCCACTAAATGTGGCAGGCGCCACGAGAGCTCACCAGGCCACTAAAGGTGGCCGGCAGCACGACAGCTCACCAGGCCACTAAAGGCGGCCGGCAGCACGACAGCTCACCAGGCCACTATAGGTGGCCGGCAGCACGACAGCTCACCAGGCGACTATAGGTGGCCGGCAGCACGACAGCTCACCAGGCGACTATAGGTGGCGGGCAGTACGATAGCTCACCAGGCCACTATAGGCGGGTGGCAGCACGACAGCTCACCAGGCCAATATAGGAGGCCGGCAGCACGACAGCTCACCAGGCCAGTACATGTGGCCGGCAGCACGACAGCTCACCAAGCCACTATAGGTGGCCGGCAGCACGACAGCTCACCAGGCCAATATAGGAGGCCGGCAGCACGGCGCTTGACAGCTCGCCGGGTCACTGTAGGTGCCCCGACAGATCGACAGCCTGGGAGCACGACAGCTCACCAGGGGACTACAGGTGGCGGGCAGCACGATAGCTATAGGTTGCCGGCAGCACGACGGCTCACCAGGCCACTATAGGTGGCCGGCAGCACGATAGCTCACCAGGCGACTATAGGTGGCCGGCAGCACGACAGCTCACCAGGCCACTGTAGGTGGCCGACATCTTGACAGCTCAACAGGCCACCATAGGTGGCCGGCAGCACGACAGCTCACCAGGCCACTATAGGTGGCCGCCATCTCGACAGCTCAACAGGCCACCATAGGTGGCCGGCAGCACGACAGCTCACCAGGTCACTATAGGTGGCCGGCAGCACGACAGCTCACCAGGCCACTGTAGGTGGCCGGCAGCACGATAGATCACCAGGCGACTATATGTGGAGGGCAGCACGACAGCTCACCAGGCCCCTATAGATGGCCGGCAGCTCGACAGCTCACCGGGCCACCATCGATTTCCGGCGCTTGACAGCTCGCCGGGTCACTATAGGTGCCCGACAGATGGACAGCTTAGCAGCACGACAGCTCACCAGGGGACTACAGGTGGCGGGCAGCACAATAGCTATAGGTTGCCGGCAGCACGACGGCTCACCAGGCCACTATAGGTAGCCGGCAGCATGACAGCTCACCAGACCACTAAAGGTGGCCGGCACCACGACAGCTCACCAGGCCAGTATAGGTGGCCGGCAGTACGACAGCTTACGAGGCCACTATAAGTGGCCCGGATCTCGACAGCTCACTAGGCCATTATAGGTGGCCGGCAGCACGACAGCTCACCAGGCCACTATAGGTTGCCGGCAGCAAGACGGCTCACCAGGCCACTATAGGTGGCCGGCAGCATGACAGCTCACCAGGCCACTATAGGTGGCCAGCAGCACGACAGCTCACCAGGGGACTACAGGTGGCGGGCAGCACGATAGCTATAGGTTGCCGGCAGCACGACGGCTCACCAGGCCACTATAGGTAGCCGGCAGCATGACAGCTCACCAGACCACTAAAGGTGGCCGGCACCACGACAGCACGACAGCTCACCAGGCCAGTATACGTGGCCGGCAGCACGTCAGCTCACCAGGCCACTGTTGGTGGCCGGCAGCACGACAGCTCACCAGGCCATTAGGTGGCCGGCATCTCGACAGCTCACCAGGCCACTATAGGTGGCCGGCAGCATGACAACGCACCAGGCTACTATAGGTGGCCGGCAGCACGACAGCTCACCAGGCCACTATAGGTCGCCGGCAACACGACCGCTCACCAGGCCAATATAGGAGGCCGGCAGCACTACAGCTCACCAGGCCAGTATATGTGGCCGACACCACGACAGCTCACCAGGCCACTAAAGGTGGCCGGCAGCACGACAGCTCACCAGGCCACCAAAGGCGGCCGGCAGCACGACAGCTCACCAGGCCACTATAGGTGGTCGGCAGCACGACAGCTCACCAGGCCACCATAGGTGGCCGGCAGCACGACAGCTCACCAGGCCACTATAGGTGGCCGGCAGCACGACAGCTCACCAGACCACTATAGGTGGCCGGCAGCACGACAGCACGACAGCTCACCAGGCCAGTATACGTGGCCGGCAGCACGTCAGCTCACCAGGCCACTGTTGGTGGCCGGCAGCACGACAGCTCACCAGGCCATTAGGTGGCCGGCATCTCGACAGCTCACCAGGCCACTATAGGTGACCGGCAGCATGACAACGCACCAGGCTACTATAGGTGGCCGGCAGCACGACAGCTCACCAGGCCACTAAAGGTGGCCGGCAGCACGACAGCTCACCAGGCGACTATAGGTGGCGGGCAGCATGATAGCTCACCAAGCCACTATAGGTGGCCGGCAGCATGGCAGCTCACCAGGCCACTATAGGTGGCCAGCAGCACGACAGCTCACCAGGCAACTAAAGGTGGCCGGCACCACGACAGCTCACCAGGCCACTATAGGTGGCCGGCAGCTCGACAGCTCACCGGGCCACCATAGATTCCCGACGCTTGTCAGCTCGCCGGGTCACTATAGGTGGCCGGCAGCACGACAGCTCACCAGGCCACTAAAGGCGGCCGGCAGCACGACAGCTCACCAGGCCACTATACGTGGCCGGCAGCACGACAGCTCACCAGGCGACTATAGGTGGCCGGCAACACAACAGCTCACCAGACCACTATAGGTGGCCGGCATCTCGCCAGCTCACCAGACCACTAAAGGTGGCCGGCAGCACGACAGCTCACCAGGCCACTATAGGTGGCCGGCAGCACGACAGCTCACCAGGCCACTATAGGTGGCCGGCAGCACGACAGCTCACCAGGCCACTATAGGTGGCCGGCAGCACGACAGCTCACCAGACCACTATAGGTGGCCGGCAGCGCGGCAGCTCACCAGGCCACTATAGGTGGCCAGCAGCACGACAGCTCGCCAGGCCACTAAAGGTGGCCGACAGCATGGCAGCTCACCAGGCTACTATAGGTGGCCAGCAGCACGACAGCTCACCAGGCAACTAAAGGTGGCCGGCACCACGACAGCTCACCAGGCCACTATAAGTGGCCGGCAGCTCGACAGCTCACCGGGACACCATAGATTCCCGGCGCTTGTCAGCTCGCCGGGTCACTATAGGTGGCCGACAGATCGACAGCTTGGCAGCACGACAGCTCACCAGGGGACTACAGGTGGCGGGCAGCACGATAGCTATAGGTTGCCGGCATCTCGCCAGCTCACCAGACCACTATAGGTGGCCGGCAGCACGACAGCTCACCAGGCCACTATAGTTGGCCGGCAGCACGACAGCTCACCAGGCCACTATAGGTGGCCAGCAGCACGACAGCTCACCAGGCCACTATAGGTGGCCGGCAGCACGATAGCTCACCAGGCCACTAAAGGTGGCCGGCACCACGACAGCTCACCAGGCCACTAAAGGTGGCCGGCAGCACGACAGCTCACCAGGCCACTAAAGGCGGCCGGCAGCACGACAGCTCACCAGGCCACTATAGGTGGCCGGCAGCACGACAGCTCACCAGGGGACTATAGGTGGCCGGCAACACAACAGCTCACCAGACCACTATAGGTGGCCGGCATCTCGCCAGCTCACCAGACCACTAAAGGTGGCCGGCAGCACGACAGCTCACCAGGCCACTATAGGTGGCCGGCAGCACGACAGCTCACCAGGCCACTAAAGGTGGCCGGCAGCACGACAGCTCACCAGGCCACTATAGGTGGCCGGCAGCACGACAGCTCACCAGGCCACTATAGGTGGCCGGCAGCACGACAGCTCACCAGGCCACTATAGGTGGCCGGCAGCACGACAGCTCACCAGGCCACTATAGGTGGCCGGCAGCACGACAGCTCACCAGCAGACTATAGGTGGCGGGCAGCACGATAGCTCACCAAGCCACTATAGGTGGCCGGCAGCACGACAGCTCACCAGGCGACTATAGGTGGCGGGCAGCACGATAGCTCACCAAGCAACTATAGGTGGCCGGCAGTACGACAGCTCACAAGGCCACTATAGGTGGCCGGCAGCACGACAGCTCACCAGACCACTATAGGTGGCCGGCAGCACGACAGCTCACCAGGCCACTATAGGTGGCCAGCAGCACGACAGCTCACCAGGCCACTAAAGGTGGCCGGCACCACGACAGCTCACCAGGCCACTATAGGTGGCCGGCAGCACGACAGCTCACCAGACCACTATAGGTGGCCGGCAGCACGGCAGCTCACCAGGCCACTATAGGTGGCCAGCAGCACGAGAGCTCACCAGGCCACTAAAGGTGGCCGGCACCACGACAGCTCACCAGGCCAGTATAGGTGGCCGGCAGTACGACAGCTTACGAGGCCACTATAAGTGGCCCGGATCTCGACAGCTCACTAGGCCATTATAGGTGGCCGGCAGCACGACAGCTCACCAGGCCACTATAGGTTGCCGGCAGCAAGACGGCTCACCAGGCCACTATAGGTGGCCGGCAGCATGACAGCTCACCAGGCCACTATAGGTGGCCAGCAGCACGACAGCTCACCAGGCCACTAAATGTGGCCGGCGCCACGAGAGCTCACCAGGCCACTAAAGGTGGCCGGCAGCACGACAGCTCACCAGGCCACTAAAGGCGGCCGGCAGCACGACAGCTCACCAGGCCACTATAGGTGGCCAGCAGCACGGCAGCTCACCAGGCCACTAAATGTGGCCGGCGCCACGAGAGCTCACCAGGCCACTAAAGGTGGCCGGCAGCACGACAGCTCACCAGGCCACTAAATGTGGCAGGCGCCACGAGAGCTCACCAGGCCACTAAAGGTGGCCGGCAGCACGACAGCTCACCAGGCCACTAAAGGCGGCCGGCAGCACGACAGCTCACCAGGCCACTATAGGTGGCCGGCAGCACGACAGCTCACCAGGCGACTATAAGTGGCCGGCAGCACGACAGCTCACCAGGCCACTATAGGTGGCCGGCAGCACGACAGCTCACCAGACCACTATAGGTGGCCGGCAGCACGACAGCTCACCAGGCCACTATAGGTGGCCAGCAGCACGACAGCTCACCAGGCCACTATAGTTGGCCGGCAGCACGACAGCTCACCAGGCCACTATAGGTGGCCAGCAGCACGACAGCTCACCAGGCCACTATAGGTGGCCGGCAGCACGACAGCTCACCAGACCACTATAGGTGGCCGGCAGCACGGCAGCTCACCAGGCCACTATAGGTGGCCGGCAGCACGACAGCTCACCAGGCCACTAAATGTGGCCGGCGCCACGAGAGCTCACCAGGCCACTAAAGGTGGCCGGCAGCACGACAGCTCACCAGGCCACTAAATGTGGCAGGCGCCACGAGAGCTCACCAGGCCACTAAAGGTGGCCGGCACCGCGACAGCTCACCAGGCCACTATAGGTGGCCAGCAGCACGACAGCTCACCAGGCCACTATAGTTGGCCGGCAGCACGACAGCTCACCAGGCCACTATAGGTGGCCAGCAGCACGACAGCTCACCAGGCCACTATAGGTGGCCGGCAGCACGACAGCTCACCAGACCACTATAGGTGGCCGGCAGCACGGCAGCTCACCAGGCCACTATAGGTGGCCAGCAGCACGATAGCTCACCAGGCCACTAAAGGTGGCCGGCACCACGACAGCTCACCAGGCCACTAAAGGTGGCCGGCAGCACGACAGCTCACCAGGCCACTAAAGGCGGCCGGCAGCACGACAGCTCACCAGGCCACTATACGTGGCCGGCAGCACGACAGCTCACCAGGCGACTATAGGTGGCCGGCAACACAACAGCTCACCAGACCACTATAGGTGGCCGGCATCTCGCCAGCTCACCAGACCACTAAAGGTGGCCGGCAGCACGACAGCTCACCAGGCCACTATAGGTGGCCGGCAGCACGACAGCTCACCAGGCCACTATAGGTGGCCAGCAGCACGACAGCTCACCAGGCCACTATAGGTGGCCGGCAGCACGACAGCTCACCAGACCACTATAGGTGGCCGGCAGCACGGCAGCTCACCAGGCCACTATAGGTGGCCAGCAGCACGATAGCTCACCAGGCCACTAAAGGTGGCCGGCACCACGACAGCTCACCAGGCCACTAAAGGTGGCCGGCAGCACGACAGCTCACCAGGCCACTAAAGGCGGCCGGCAGCACGACAGCTCACCAGGCCACTATAGGTGGCCGGCAGCACGACAGCTCACCAGGCGACTATAGGTGGCCGGCAACACAACAGCTCACCAGACCACTATAGGTGGCCGGCATCTCGCCAGCTCACCAGGCCACTAAAGGTGGCCGGCACCACGACACCTCACCAGGCCAGTATAGGTGGCCGGCAGTACGACAGCTTACGAGGCCACTATAAGTGGCCCGGATCTCGACAGCTCACCAGGCCACTATAGGTTGCCGGCAGCAAGACGGCTCACCAGGCCACTATAGGTGGCCGGCAGCATGACAGCTCACCAGGCCACTATAGGTGGCCAGCAGCACGACAGCTCACCAGGCCAATAAATGTGGCCGGCGCCACGAGAGCTCACCAGGCCACTAAAGGTGGCCGGCAGCACGACAGCTCACCAGGCCACTAAAGGCGGCCGGCAGCACGACAGCTAACCAGGCCACTATAGGTGGCCGGCAGCACGACAGCTCACCAGGCCACTATAGGTGGCCAGCAGCACGGCAGCTCACCAGGCCACTAAATGTGGCCGGCGCCACGAGAGCTCACCAGGCGACTATAGGTGGTAGCTATAGGTTGCCGGCATCTCGCCAGCTCACCAGACCACTATAGGTGGCCGTCAGCACGACAGCTCACCAGGCCACTATAGGTGGCCGGCAGCACGACAGCTCACCAGGCCACTATAGGTGGCCGGCAGCACGACAGCTCACCAGGCCACTATAGGTGGCCGGCAGCACGACAGCTCACCAGGCCACTATAGGTGGCCGGCAGCACGACAGCTCACCAGGCCACTATAGGTGGCCGGCAGCACGACAGCTCACCAGGCCACTATAGGTGGCCGGCAGCACGACAGCTCACCAGACCACTATAGGTGGCCGGCAGCGCGGCAGCTCACCAGGCCACTATAGGTGGCCAGCAGCACGACAGCTCGCCAGGCCACTAAAGGTGGCCGACAGCATGGCAGCTCACCAGGCTACTATAGGTGGCCAGCAGCACGACAGCTCACCAGGCAACTAAAGGTGGCCGGCACCACGACAGCTCACCAGGCCACTATAAGTGGCCGGCAGCACGGCAGCTCACCAGGCCACTATAGGTGGCCAGCAGCACGATAGCTCACCAGGCCATTAAAGGTGGCCGGCACCACGACAGCTCACCAGGCCACTAAAGGTGGCCGGCAGCACGACAGCTCACCAGGCCACTAAATGTGGCAGGCGCCACGAGAGCTCACCAGGCCACTAAAGGTGGCCGGCAGCACGACAGCTCACCAGGCCACTAAAGGCGGCCGGCAGCACGACAGCTCACCAGGCCACTATAGGTGGCCGGCAGCACGACAGCTCACCAGGCGACTATAGGTGGCGGGCAGCATGATAGCTCACCAAGCCACTATAGGTGGCCGGCAGCATGGCAGCTCACCAGGCCACTATAGGTGGCCAGCAGCACGACAGCTCACCAGGCAACTAAAGGTGGCCGGCACCACGAGAGCTCTCCAGGCCACTATAGGTGGCCGGCAGCTCGACAGCTCACCGGGCCACCATAGATTCCCGGCGCTTGTCAGCTCGCCGGGTCACTATAGGTGGCCGACAGATCGACAGCTTGGCAGCACGACAGCTCACCAGGGGACTACAGGTGGCGGGCAGCACGATAGCTATAGGTTGCCGGCATCTCGCCAGCTCACCAGACCACTATAGGTGGCCGGCAGCACGACAGCTCACCAGGCCACTATAGTTGGCCGGCAGCACGACAGCTCACCAGGCCACTATAGGTGGCCAGCAGCACGACAGCTCACCAGGCCACTATAGGTGGCCGGCAGCACGACAGCTCACCAGACCACTATAGGTGGCCGGCAGCACGGCAGCTCACCAGGCCACTATAGGTGGCCGGCAGCACGACAGCTCACCAGGCCACTATAGGTGGCCGGCAGCACGACAGCTCACCAGACCACTATAGGTGGCCGGCAGCACGGCAGCTCACCAGGCCACTATAGGTGGCCAGCAGCACGATAGCTCACCAGGCCACTAAAGGTGGCCGGCACCACGACAGCTCACCAGGCCACTAAAGGTGGCCGGCAGCACGACAGCTCACCAGGCCACTAAAGGCGGCCGGCAGCACGACAGCTCACCAGGCCACTATACGTGGCCGGCAGCACGACAGCTCACCAGACCACTATAGGTGGCCGGCAGCACGGCAGCTCACCAGGCCACTATAGGTGGCCGGCAGCACGGCAGCTCACCAGGCCACTATAGGTGGCCAGCAGCACGATAGCTCACCAGGCCACTAGAGGTGGCCGGCACCACGACAGCTCACCAGGCCACTATAGTTGGCCGGCAGCACGACAGCTCACCAGGCCACTATAGGTGGCCAGCAGCACGACAGCTCACCAGGCCACTATAGGTGGCCGGCAGCACGACAGCTCACCAGACCACTATAGGTGGCCGGCAGCACGGCAGCTCACCAGGCCACTATAGGTGGCCAGCAGCACGATAGCTCACCAGGCCACTAAAGGTGGCCGGCACCACGACAGCTCACCAGGCCACTATAGGTGGCCGGCAGCACGACAGCTCACCAGACCACTATAGGTGGCCGGCAGCACGACAGCACGACAGCTCACCAGGCCAGTATACGTGGCCGGCAGCACGTCAGCTCACCAGGCCACTGTTGGTGGCCGGCAGCACGACAGCTCACCAGGCCATTAGGTGGCCGGCATCTCGACAGCTCACCAGGCCACTATAGGTGGCCGGCAGCATGACAACGCACCAGGCTACTATAGGTGGCCGGCAGCACGACAGCTCACCAGGCCACTATAGGTGGCCGGCAACACGACAGCTCACCAGGCCACTATAGGTTGCCGGCAGCAAGACGGCTCACCAGGCCACTATAGGTGGCCGGCAGCAAGACGGCTCACCAGGCCACTATGGGTGGCCGGCATCCCGACAGCTCACCAGGCCACTATAAGTGGCCGGCAGCACGACAGCTCACCAGGCCACTATAGGTGGCCGGCAGCACGGCAGCTCACCAGGCCACTATAGGTGGCCAGCAGCACGATAGCTCACCAGGCCACTAAAGGTGGCCGGCACCACGACAGCTCACCAGGCCACTAAAGGTGGCCGGCAGCACGACAGCTCACCAGGCCACTAAATGTGGCAGGCGCCACGAGAGCTCACCAGGCCACTAAAGGTGGCCGGCAGCACGACAGCTCACCAGGCCACTAAAGGCGGCCGGCAGCACGACAGCTCACCAGGCCACTATAGGTGGGCGGCAGCACGACAGCTCACCAGGCGACTATAGGTGGCGGGCAGCATGATAGCTCACCAAGCCACTATAGGTGGCCGGCAGCATGGCAGCTCACCAGGCCACTATAGGTGGCCAGCAGCACGACAGCTCACCAGGCAACTGAAGGTGGCCGGCACCACGACAGCTCACCAGGCCACTATAGGTGGCCGGCAGCTCGACAGCTCACCGGGCCACCATAGATTCCCGACGCTTGTCAGCTCGCCGGGTCACTATAGGTGGCCGACAGATCGACAGCTTGGCAGGAAGACAGCTCTTCAGGGGACTACAGGTGGCGGGCAGCACGATAGCTATAGGTTGCCGGCATCTCGCCAGCTCACCAGACCACTATAGGTGGCCGGCAGCACGACAGCTCACCAGGCCACTATAGGTGGCCGGCAGCACGACAGCTCACCAGGCCACTATAGGTGGCCGGCAGCACGACAGCTCACCAGGCCACTATAGGTGGCCGGCAGCACGACAGCTCACCAGGCCACTATAGGTGGCCAGCAGCACTACAGCTCACCAGGCCACTATAGGTGGCCGGCAGCACGACAGCTCACCAGACCACTATAGGTGGCCGGCAGACCGGCAGCTCACCAGGCCACTATAGGTGGCCAGCAGCACGATAGCTCACCAGGCCACGATAGCTATAGGTTGCCGGCATCTCGCCAGCTCACCAGACCACTATAGGTGGCCGGCAGCACGACAGCTCACCAGGCCACTATAGGTGGCCGGCAGCACGACAGCTCACCAGGCCACTATAGGTGGCCGGCAGCACGACAGCTCACCAGGCCACTATAGGTGGCCGGCAGCACGACAGCTCACCAGACCACTATAGGTGGCCGGCAGCGCGGCAGCTCACCAGGCCACTATAGGTGGCCAGCAGCACGACAGCTCGCCAGGCCACTAAAGGTGGCCGACAGCATGGCAGCTCACCAGGCTACTATAGGTGGCCAGCAGCACGACAGCTCACTAGGCAACTAAAGGTGGCCGGCACCACGACAGCTCACCAGGCCACTATAAGTGGCCGGCAGCTCGACAGCTCACCGGGACACCATAGATTCCCGGCGCTTGTCAGCTCGCCGGGTCACTATAGGTGGCCGACAGATCGACAGCTTGGCAGCACGACAGCTCACCAGGGGACTACAGGTGGCGGGCAGCACGATAGCTATAGGTTGCCGGCATCTCGCCAGCTCACCAGACCACTATAGGTGGCCGGCAGCACGACAGCTCACCAGGCCACTATAGTTGGCCGGCAGCACGACAGCTCACCAGGCCACTATAGGTGGCCAGCAGCACGACAGCTCACCAGGCCACTATAGGTGGCCGGCAGCACGACAGCTCACCAGACCACTATAGGTGGCCGGCAGCACGGCAGCTCACCAGGCCACTATAGGTGGCCAGCAGCACGATAGCTCACCAGGCCACTAAAGGTGGCCGGCACCACGACAGCTCACCAGGCCACTAAAGGTGGCCGGCAGCACGACAGCTCACCAGGCCACTAAAGGCGGCCGGCAGCACGACAGCTCACCAGGCCACTATAGGTGGCCGGCAGCACGACAGCTCACCAGGGGACTATAGGTGGCCGGCAACACAACAGCTCACCAGACCACTATAGGTGGCCGGCATCTCGCCAGCTCACCAGACCACTAAAGGTGGCCGGCAGCACGACAGCTCACCAGGCCACTATAGGTGGCCGGCAGCACGACAGCTCACCAGGCCACTATAGGTGGCCGGCAGCACGACAGCTCACCAGGCCACTATAGGTGGCCGGCAGCACGACAGCTCACCAGGCCACTATAGGTGGCCGGCAGCACGACAGCTCACCAGCAGACTATAGGTGGCGGGCAGCACGATAGCTCACCAAGCCACTATAGGTGGCCGGCAGCACGACAGCTCACCAGGCGACTATAGGTGGCGGGCAGCACGATAGCTCACCAAGCAACTATAGGTGGCCGGCAGTACGACAGCTCACCAGGCCACTATAGGTGGCCGGCAGCACGACAGCTCACCAGACCACTATAGGTGGCCGGCAGCACGGCAGCTCACCAGGCCACTATAGGTGGCCAGCAGCACGAGAGCTCACCAGGCCACTAAAGGTGGCCGGCACCACGACAGCTCACCAGGCCAGTATAGGTGGCCGGCAGTACGACAGCTTACGAGGCCACTATAAGTGGCCCGGATCTCGACAGCTCACTAGGCCATTATAGGTGGCCGGCAGCACGACAGCTCACCAGGCCACTATAGGTTGCCGGCAGCAAGACGGCTCACCAGGCCACTATAGGTGGCCGGCAGCATGACAGCTCACCAGGCCACTATAGGTGGCCAGCAGCACGACAGCTCACCAGGCCACTAAATGTGGCCGGCGCCACGAGAGCTCACCAGGCCACTAAAGGTGGCCGGCAGCACGACAGCTCACCAGGCCACTAAAGGCGGCCGGCAGCACGACAGCTCACCAGGCCACTATAGGTAGCCAGCAGCACGGCAGCTCACCAGGCCACTAAATGTGGCCGGCGCCACGAGAGCTCACCAGGCCACTAACGGTGGCCGGCAGCACGACAGCTCACCAGGCCACTAAATGTGGCAGGCGCCACGAGAGCTCACCAGGCCACTAAAGGTGGCCGGCAGCACGACAGCTCACCAGGCCACTAAAGGCGGCCGGCAGCACGACAGCTCACCAGGCCACTATAGGTGGCCGGCAGCACGACAGCTCACCAGGCGACTATAGGTGGCCGGCAGCACGACAGCTCACCAGGCCACTATAGGTGGCCGGCAGCACGACAGCTCACCAGACCACTATAGGTGGCCGGCAGCACGACAGCTCACCAGGCCACTAAAGGTGGCCAGCAGCACGACAGCTCACCAGGCCACTATAGTTGGCCGGCAGCACGACAGCTCACCAGGCCACTATAGGTGGCCAGCAGCACGACAGCTCACCAGGCCACTATAGGTGGCCGACAGCACGACAGCTCACCAGACCACTATAGGTGGCCGGCAGCACGGCAGCTCACCAGGCCACTATAGGTGGCCGGCAGCACGACAGCTCACCAGGCCACTAAATGTGGCCGGCGCCACGAGAGCTCACCAGACCACTAAAGGTGGCCGGCAGCACGACAGCTCACCAGGCCACTAAATGTGGCAGGCGCCACGAGAGCTCACCAGGCCACTAAAGGTGGCCGGCACCACGACAGCTCACCAGGCCACTATAGGTGGCCGGCAGCACGACAGCTCACCAGACCACTATAGGTGGCCGGCAGCACGACAGCTCACCAGGCCACTATAGGTGGCCAGCAGCACGACAGCTCACCAGGCCACTATAGTTGGCCGGCAGCACGACAGCTCACCAGGCCACTATAGTTGGCCGGCAGCACGACAGCTCACCAGGCCACTATAGGTGGCCAGCAGTACGACAGCTCACCAGGCCACTATAGGTGGCCGGCAGCACGACAGCTCACCAGACCACTATAGGTGGCCGGCAGCACGGCAGCTCACCAGGCCACTATAGGTGGCCAGCAGCACGATAGCTCACCAGGCCACTAAAGGTGGCCGGCACCACGACAGCTCACCAGGCCACTAAAGGTGGCCGGCAGCACGACAGCTCACCAGGCCACTAAAGGCGGCCGGCAGCACGACAGCTCACCAGGCCACTATACGTGGCCGGCAGCACGACAGCTCACCAGGCGACTATAGGTGGCCGGCAACACAACAGCTCACCAGACCACTATAGGTGGCCGGCATCTCGCCAGCTCACCAGACCACTAAAGGTGGCCGGCAGCACGACAGCTCACCAGGCCACTATAGGTGGCCGGCAGCACGACAGCTCACCAGGCCACTATAGGTGGCCAGCAGCACGACAGCTCACCAGGCCACTATAGGTGGCCGGCAGCACGACAGCTCACCAGACCACTATAGGTGGCCGGCAGCACGGCAGCTCACCAGGCCACTATAGGTGGCCAGCAGCACGATAGCTCACCAGGCCACTAAAGGTGGCCGGCACCACGACAGCTCACCAGGCCACTAAAGGTGGCCGGCAGCACGACAGCTCACCAGGCCACTAAAGGCGGCCGGCAGCACGACAGCTCACCAGGCCACTATAGGTGGCCGGCAGCACGACAGCTCACCAGGCGACTATAGGTGGCCGGCAACACAACAGCTCACCAGACCACTATAGGTGGCCGGCATCTCGCCAGCTCACCAGGCCACTAAAGGTGGCCGGCACCACGACACCTCACCAGGCCAGTATAGGTGGCCGGCAGTACGACAGCTTACGAGGCCACTATAAGTGGCCCGGATCTCGACAGCTCACCAGGCCACTATAGGTTGCCGGCAGCAAGACGGCTCACCAGGCCACTATAGGTGGCCGGCAGCATGACAGCTCACCAGGCCACTATAGGTGGCCAGCAGCACGACAGCTCACCAGGCCAATAAATGTGGCCGGCGCCACGAGAGCTCACCAGGCCACTAAAGGTGGCCGGCAGCACGACAGCTCACCAGGCCACTAAAGGCGGCCGGCAGCACGACAGCTAACCAGGCCACTATAGGTGGCCGGCAGCACGACAGCTCACCAGGCCACTATAGGTGGCCAGCAGCACGGCAGCTCACCAGGCCACTAAATGTGGCCGGCGCCACGAGAGCTCACCAGGCGACTATAGGTGGTAGCTATAGGTTGCCGGCATCTCGCCAGCTCACCAGACCACTATAGGTGGCCGTCAGCACGACAGCTCACCAGGCCACTATAGGTGGCCGGCAGCACGACAGCTCACCAGGCCACTATAGGTGGCCGGCAGCACGACAGCTCACCAGGCGACTATAGGTGGCCGGCAACACAACAGCTCACCAGACCACTATAGGTGGCCGGCATCTCGCCAGCTCACCAGACCACTAAAGGTGGCCGGCAGCACGACAGCTCACCAGGCTACTATAGGTGGCCGGCAGCACGACAGCTCACCAGGCCACTATAGGTGGCCAGCAGCACGACAGCTCACCAGGCCACTATAGGTGGCCGGCAGCACGACAGCTCACCAGGCCACTATACGTGGCCGGCAGCACGACAGCTCACCAGGCGACTATAGGTGGCCGGCAACACAACAGCTCACCAGACCACTATAGGTGGCCGGCATCTCGCCAGCTCACCAGACCACTAAAGGTGGCCGGCAGCACGACAGCTCACCAGGCCACTATAGGTGGCCGGCAGCACGACAGCTCACCATACCACTATAGGTGGCCAGCAGCACGACAGCTCACCAGGCCACTATAGGTGGCCGGCAGCACGACAGCTCACCAGACCACTATAGGTGGCCGGCAGCACGGCAGCTCACCAGGCCACTATAGGTGGCCAGCAGCACGATAGCTCACCAGGCCACTAAAGGTGGCCGGCACCACGACAGCTCACCAGGCCACTAAAGGTGGCCGGCAGCACGACAGCTCACCAGGCCACTAAAGGCGGCCGGCAGCACGACAGCTCACCAGGCCACTATAGGTGGCCGGCAGCACGACAGCTCACCAGGCGACTATAGGTGGCCGGCAACACAACAGCTCACCAGACCACTATAGGTGGCCGGCATCTCGCCAGCTCACCAGGCCACTAAAGGTGGCCGGCACCACGACACCTCACCAGGCCAGTATAGGTGGCCGGCAGTACGACAGCTTACGAGGCCACTATAAGTGGCCCGGATCTCGACAGCTCACCAGGCCACTATAGGTTGCCGGCAGCAAGACGGCTCACCAGGCCACTATAGGTGGCCGGCAGCATGACAGCTCACCAGGCCACTATAGGTGGCCAGCAGCACGACAGCTCACCAGGCCAATAAATGTGGCCGGCGCCACGAGAGCTCACCAGGCCACTAAAGGTGGCCGGCAGCACGACAGCTCACCAGGCCACTAAAGGCGGCCGGCAGCACGACAGCTAACCAGGCCACTATAGGTGGCCGGCAGCACGACAGCTCACCAGGCCACTATAGGTGGCCAGCAGCACGGCAGCTCACCAGGCCACTAAAGGCGGCCGGCAGCACGACAGCTCACCAGGCCACTATAGGTGGCCGGCAGCACGACAGCTCACCAGGCCACTATAGGTGGCCAGCAGCACGGCAGCTCACCAGGCCACTAAATGTGGCCGGCGCCACGAGAGCTCACCAGGCGACTATAGGTGGTAGCTATAGGTTGCCGGCATCTCGCCAGCTCACCAGACCACTATAGGTGGCCGTCAGCACGACAGCTCACCAGGCCACTATAGGTGGCCGGCAGCACGACAGCTCACCAGGCCACTATAGGTGGCCGGCAGCACGACAGCTCACCAGGCCACTATAGGTGGCCGGCAGCACGACAGCTCACCAGGCCACTATAGGTGGCCGGCAGCACGACAGCTCACCAGGCCACTATAGGTGGCCGGCAGCACGACAGCTCACCAGCAGACTATAGGTGGCGGGCAGCACGATAGCTCACCAAGCCACTATAGGTGGCCGGCAGCACGACAGCTCACCAGGCGACTATAGGTGGCGGGCAGCACGATAGCTCACCAAGCAACTATAGGTGGCCGGCAGTACGACAGCTCACCAGGCCACTATAGGTGGCCGGCAGCACGACAGCTCACCAGACCACTATAGGTGGCCGGCAGCACGGCAGCTCACCAGGCCACTATAGGTGGCCAGCAGCACGAGAGCTCACCAGGCCACTAAAGGTGGCCGGCACCACGACAGCTCACCAGGCCAGTATAGGTGGCCGGCAGTACGACAGCTTACGAGGCCACTATAAGTGGCCCGGATCTCGACAGCTCACTAGGCCATTATAGGTGGCCGGCAGCACGACAGCTCACCAGGCCACTATAGGTTGCCGGCAGCAAGACGGCTCACCAGGCCACTATAGGTGGCCGGCAGCATGACAACTCACCAGGCCACTATAGGTGGCCAGCAGCACGACAGCTCACCAGGCCACTAAATGTGGCCGGCGCCACGAGAGCTCACCAGGCCACTAAAGGTGGCCGGCAGCACGACAGCTCACCAGGCCACTAAAGGCGGCCGGCAGCACGACAGCTCACCTGGCCACTATAGGTAGCCAGCAGCACGGCAGCTCACCAGGCCACTAAATGTGGCCGGCGCCACGAGAGCTCACCAGGCCACTAACGGTGGCCGGCAGCACGACAGCTCACCAGGCCACTAAATGTGGCAGGCGCCACGAGAGCTCACCAGGCCACTAAAGGTGGCCGGCAGCACGACAGCTCACCAGGCCACTAAAGGCGGCCGGCAGCACGACAGCTCACCAGGCCACTATAGGTGGCCGGCAGCACGACAGCTCACCAGGCGACTATAGGTGGCCGGCAGCACGACAGCTCACCAGGCCACTATAGGTGGCCGGCAGCACGACAGCTCACCAGACCACTATAGGTGGCCGGCAGCACGACAGCTCACCAGGCCACTAAAGGTGGCCAGCAGCACGACAGCTCACCAGGCCACTATAGTTGGCCGGCAGCACGACAGCTCACCAGGCCACTATAGGTGGCCAGCAGCACGACAGCTCACCAGGCCACTATAGGTGGCCGACAGCACGACAGCTCACCAGACCACTATAGGTGGCCGGCAGCACGGCAGCTCACCAGGCCACTATAGGTGGCCGGCAGCACGACAGCTCACCAGGCCACTAAATGTGGCCGGCGCCACGAGATCTCACCAGGCCACTAAAGGTGGCCGGCAGCACGACAGCTCACCAGGCCACTAAATGTGGCCAGCAGCACGACAGCTCACCAGGCCACTATAGTTGGCCGGCAGCACGACAGCTCACCAGGCCACTATAGGTGGCCAGCAGCACGACAGCTCACCAGGCCACTATAGGTGGCCGGCAGCACGACAGCTCACCAGACCACTATAGGTGGCCGGCAGCACGGCAGCTCACCAGGCCACTATAGGTGGCCAGCAGCACGATAGCTCACCAGGCCACTAAAGGTGGCCGGCACCACGACAGCTCACCAGGCCACTAAAGGTGGCCGGCAGCACGACAGCTCACCAGGCCACTATAGGTGGCCGGCAGCACGACAGCTCACCAGGCCACTAAAGGTGGCCAGCAGCACGACAGCTCACCAGGCCACTATAGTTGGCCGGCAGCACGACAGCTCACCAGGCCACTATAGGTGGCCAGCAGCACGACAGCTCACCAGGCCACTATAGGTGGCCGGCAGCACGACAGCTCACCAGACCACTATAGGTGGCCGGCAGCACGGCAGCTCACCAGGCCACTATAGGTGGCCGGCAGCACGACAGCTCACCAGGCGACTATAGGTGGCCGGCAGCACGACAGCTCACCAGGCCACTATAGGTGGCCGGCAGCACGACAGCTCACCAGACCACTATAGGTGGCCGGCAGCACGACAGCTCACCAGGCCACTAAAGGTGGCCAGCAGCACGACAGCTCACCAGGCCACTATAGTTGGCCGGCAGCACGACAGCTCACCAGGCCACTATAGGTGGCCAGCAGCACGACAGCTCACCAGGCCACTATAGGTGGCCGACAGCACGACAGCTCACCAGACCACTATAGGTGGCCGGCAGCACGGCAGCTCACCAGGCCACTATAGGTGGCCGGCAGCACGACAGCTCACCAGGCCACTAAATGTGGCCGGCGCCACGAGAGCTCACCAGGCCACTAAAGGTGGCCGGCAGCACGACAGCTCACCAGGCCACTAAATGTGGCCAGCAGCACGACAGCTCACCAGGCCACTATAGTTGGCCGGCAGCACGACAGCTCACCAGGCCACTATAGGTGGCCAGCAGCACGACAGCTCACCAGGCCACTATAGGTGGCCGGCAGCACGACAGCTCACCAGACCACTATAGGTGGCCGGCAGCACGGCAGCTCACCAGGCCACTATAGGTGGCCAGCAGCACGATAGCTCACCAGGCCACTAAAGGTGGCCGGCGCCACGAGAGCTCACCAGGCCACTAAAGGTGGCCGGCACCACGACAGCTCACCAGGCCACTATAGGTGGCCGGCAGCACGACAGCTCACCAGACCACTATAGGTGGCCGGCAGCACGACAGCTCACCAGGCCACTATAGGTGGCCAGCAGCACGACTGCTCACCAGGCCACTATAGTTGGCCGGCAGCACGACAGCTCACCAGGCCACTATAGGTGGCCAGCAGCACGACAGCTCACCAGGCCACTATAGGTGGCCGGCAGCACGACAGCTCACCAGACCACTATAGGTGGCCGGCAGCACGGCAGCTCACCAGGCCACTATAGGTGGCCAGCAGCACGATAGCTCACCAGGCCACTAAAGGTGGCCGGCACCACGACAGCTCACCAGGCCACTAAAGGTGGCCGGCAGCACGACAGCTCACCAGGCCACTAAAGGCGGCCGGCAGCACGACAGCTCACCAGGCCACTATACGTGGCCGGCAGCACGACAGCTCACCAGGCGACTATAGGTGGCCGGCAACACAACAGCTCACCAGACCACTATAGCTGGCCGGCATCTCGCCAGCTCACCAGACCACTAAAGGTGGCCGGCAGCACGACAGCTCACCAGGCCACTATAGGTGGCCGGCAGCACGACAGCTCACCAGGCCACTATAGGTGGCCAGCAGCACGACAGCTCACCAGGCCACTATAGGTGGCCGGCAGCACGACAGCTCACCAGACCACTATAGGTGGCCGGCAGCACGGCAGCTCACCAGGCCACTATAGGTGGCCAGCAGCACGATAGCTCACCAGGCCACTAAAGGTGGCCGGCACCACGACAGCTCACCAGGCCACTAAAGGTGGCCGGCAGCACGACAGCTCACCAGGCCACTAAAGGCGGCCGGCAGCACGACAGCTCACCAGGCCACTATAGGTGGCCGGCAGCACGACAGCTCACCAGGCGACTATAGGTGGCCGGCAACACAACAGCTCACCAGACCACTATAGGTGGCCGGCATCTCGCCAGCTCACCAGGCCACTAAAGGTGGCCGGCACCACGACACCTCACCAGGCCAGTATAGGTGGCCGGCAGTACGACAGCTTACGAGGCCACTATAAGTGGCCCGGATCTCGACAGCTCACCAGGCCACTATAGGTTGCCGGCAGCAAGACGGCTCACCAGGCCACTATAGGTGGCCGGCAGCATGACAGCTCACCAGGCCACTATAGGTGGCCAGCAGCACGACAGCTCACCAGGCCAATAAATGTGGCCGGCGCCACGAGAGCTCACCAGGCCACTAAAGGTGGCCGGCAGCACGACAGCTCACCAGGCCACTAAAGGCGGCCGGCAGCACGACAGCTAACCAGGCCACTATAGGTGGCCGGCAGCACGACAGCTCACCAGGCCACTATAGGTGGCCAGCAGCACGGCAGCTCACCAGGCCACTAAATGTGGCCGGCGCCACGAGAGCTCACCAGGCGACTATAGGTGGTAGCTATAGGTTGCCGGCATCTCGCCAGCTCACCAGACCACTATAGGTGGCCGTCAGCACGACAGCTCACCAGGCCACTATAGGTGGCCGGTAGCACGACAGCTCACCAGGCCACTATAGGTGGCCGGCAGCACGACAGCTCACCAGGCCACTATAGGTGGCCGGCAGCACGACAGCTCACCAGGCCACTATAGGTGGCCGGCAGCACGACAGCTCACCAGGCCACTATAGGTGGCCGGCAGCACGACAGCTCACCAGACCACTATAGGTGGCCGGCAGCGCGGCAGCTCACCAGGCCACTATAGGTGGCCAGCAGCACGACAGCTCGCCAGGCCACTAAAGGTGGCCGACAGCATGGCAGCTCACCAGGCTACTATAGGTGGCCAGCAGCACGACAGCTCACCAGGCAACTAAAGGTGGCCGGCACCACGACAGCTCACCAGGCCACTATAAGTGGCCGGCAGCTCGACAGCTCACCGGGGCACCATAGATTCCCGGCGCTTGTCAGCTCGCCGGGTCACTATAGGTGGCCGACAGATCGACAGCTTGGCAGCACGACAGCTCACCAGAGGACTACAGGTGGCGGGCAGCACGATAGCTATAGGTTGCCGGCATCTCGCCAGCTCACCAGACCACTATAGGTGGCCGGCAGCACGACAGCTCACCAGGCCACTATAGTTGGCCGGCAGCACGACAGCTCACCAGGCCACTATAGGTAGCCAGCAGCACGACAGCTCACCAGGCCACTATAAGTGGCCGGCAGCACGACAGCTCACCAGACCACTATAGGTGGCCGGCAGCACGGCAGCTCACCAGGCCACTATAGGTGGCCAGCAGCACGATAGCTCACCAGGCCACTAAAGGTGGCCGGCACCACGACAGCTCACCAGGCCACTAAAGGTGGCCGGCAGCACGACAGCTCACCAGGCCACTAAATGTGGCAGGCGCCACGAGAGCTCACCAGGCCACTAAAGGTGGCCGGCAGCACGACAGCTCACCAGGCCACTAAAGGCGGCCGGCAGCACGACAGCTCACCAGGCCACTATAGGTGGCCGGCAGCACGACAGCTCACCAGGCGACTATAGGTGGCGGGCAGCATGATAGCTCACCAAGCCACTATAGGTGGCCGGCAGCATGGCAGCTCACCAGGCCACTATAGGTGGCCAGCAGCACGACAGCTCACCAGGCAACTAAAGGTGGCCGGCACCACGAGAGCTCTACAGGCCACTATAGGTGGCCGGCAGCTCGACAGCTCACCGGGCCACCATAGATTCCCGGCGCTTGTCAGCTCGCCGGGTCACTATAGGTGGCCGACAGATCGACAGCTTGGCAGCACGACAGCTCACCAGGGGACTACAGGTGGCGGGCAGCACGATAGCTATAGGTTGCCGGCATCTCGCCAGCTCACCAGACCACTATAGGTGGCCGGCAGCACGACAGCTCACCAGGCCACTATAGGTGGCCGGCAGCACGACAGCTCACCAGGCCACTATAGGTGGCCGGCAGCACGACAGCTCACCAGACCACTATAGGTGGCCGGCAGCGCGGCAGCTCACCAGGCCACTATAGGTGGCCAGCAGCACGACAGCTCGCCAGGCCACTAAAGGTGGCCGACAGCATGGCAGCTCACCAGGCTACTATAGGTGGCCAGCAGCACGACAGCTCACCAGGCAACTAAAGGTGGCCGGCACCACGACAGCTCACCAGGCCACTATAAGTGGCCGGCAGCTCGACAGCTCACCGGGACACCATAGATTCCCGGCGCTTGTCAGCTCGCCGGGTCACTATAGGTGGCCGACAGATCGACAGCTTGGCAGCACGACAGCTCACCAGGGGACTACAGGTGGCGGGCAGCACGATAGCTATAGGTTGCCGGCATCTCGCCAGCTCACCAGACCACTATAGGTGGCCGGCAGCACGACAGCTCACCAGGCCACTATAGTTGGCCGGCAGCACGACAGCTCACCAGGCCACTATAGGTGGCCAGCAGCACGACAGCTCACCAGGCCACTATAGGTGGCCGGCAGCACGACAGCTCACCAGACCACTATAGGTGGCCGGCAGCACGGCAGCTCACCAGGCCACTATAGGTGGCCGGCAGCACGACAGCTCACCAGGCCACTATAGGTGGCCGGCAGCACGACAGCTCACCAGACCACTATAGGTGGCCGGCAGCACGGCAACTCACCAGGCCACTATAGGTGGCCAGCAGCACGATAGCTCACCAGGCCACTAAAGGTGGCCGGCACCACGACAGCTCACCAGGCCACTAAAGGTGGCCGGCAGCACGACAGCTCACCAGGCCACTAAAGGCGGCCGGCAGCACGACAGCTCACCAGGCCACTATACGTGGCCGGCAGCACGACAGCTCACCAGACCACTATAGGTGGCCGGCAGCACGGCAGCTCACCAGGCCACTATAGGTGGCCGGCAGCACGGCAGCTCACCAGGCCACTATAGGTGGCCAGCAGCACGATAGCTCAACAGGCCACTAAAGGTGGCCGGCACCACGACAGCTCACCAGGCCACTATAGTTGGCCGGCAGCACGACAGCTCACCAGGCCACTATAGGTGGCCAGCAGCACGACAGCTCACCAGGCCACTATAGGTGGCCGGCAGCACGACAGCTCACCAGACCACTATAGGTGGCCGGCAGCACGGCAGCTCACCAGGCCACTATAGGTGGCCAGCAGCACGATAGCTCACCAGGCCACTAAAGGTGGCCGGCACTACGACAGCTCACCAGGCCACTATAGGTGGCCGGCAGCACGACAGCTCACCAGACCACTATAGGTGGCCGGCAGCACGACAGCACGACAGCTCACCAGGCCAGTATACGTGGCCGGCAGCACGTCAGCTCACCAGGCCACTGTTGGTGGCCGGCAGCACGACAGCTCACCAGGCCATTAGGTGGCCGGCATCTCGACAGCTCACCAGGCCACTATAGGTGGCCGGCAGCATGACAACGCACCAGGCTACTATAGGTGGCCGGCAGCACGACAGCTCACCAGGCCACTATAGGTGGCCGGCAACACGACAGCTCACCAGGCCACTATAGGTTGCCGGCAGCAAGACGGCTCACCAGGCCACTATAGGTGGCCGGCAGCAAGACGGCTCACCAGGCCACTATGGGTGGCCGGCATCCCGACAGCTCACCAGGCCACTATAAGTGGCCGGCAGCACGACAGCTCACCAGGCCACTATAGGTGGCCGGCAGCACGGCAGCTCACCAGGCCACTATAGGTGGCCAGCAGCACGATAGCTCACCAGGCCACTAAAGGTGGCCGGCACCACGACAGCTCACCAGGCCACTAAAGGTGGCCGGCAGCACGACAGCTCACCAGGCCAATAAATGTGGCAGGCGCCCCGAGAGCTCACCAGGCCACTAAAGGTGGCCGGCAGCACGACAGCTCACCAGGCCACTAAAGGCGGCCGGCAGCACGACAGCTCACCAGGCCACTATAGGTGGCCGGCAGCACGACAGCTCACCAGGCGACTATAGGTGGCGGGCAGCATGATAGCTCACCAAGCCACTATAGGTGGCCGGCAGCATGGCAGCTCACCAGGCCACTATAGGTGGCCAGCAGCACGACAGCTCACCAGGCAACTAAAGGTGGCCGGCACCACGACAGCTCACCAGGCCACTATAGGTGGCCGGCAGCTCGACAGCTCACCGGGCCACCATAGATTCCCGACGCTTGTCAGCTCGCCGGGTCACTATAGGTGGCCGACAGATCGACAGCTTGGCAGGAAGACAGCTCTTCAGGGGACTACAGGTGGCGGGCAGCACGATAGCTATAGGTTGCCGGCATCTCGCCAGCTCACCAGACCACTATAGGTGGCCGGCAGCACGACAGCTCACCAGGCCACTATAGGTGGCCGGCAGCACGACAGCTCACCAGGCCACTATAGGTGGCCGGCAGCACGACAGCTCACCAGGCCACTATAGGTGGCCAGCAGCACTACAGCTCACCAGGCCACTATAGGTGGCCGGCAGCACGACAGCTCACCAGACCACTATAGGTGGCCGGCAGACCGGCAGCTCACCAGGCCACTATAGGTGGCCAGCAGCACGATAGCTCACCAGGCCACGATAGCTATAGGTTGCCGGCATCTCGCCAGCTCACCAGACCACTATAGGTGGCCGGCAGCACGACAGCTCACCAGGCCACTATAGGTGGCCGGCAGCACGACAGCTCACCAGGCCACTATAGGTGGCCGGCAGCACGACAGCTCACCAGGCCACTATAGGTGGCCGGCAGCACGACAGCTCACCAGACCACTATAGGTGGCCGGCAGCGCGGCAGCTCACCAGGCCACTATAGGTGGCCAGCAGCACGACAGCTCGCCAGGCCACTAAAGGTGGCCGACAGCATGGCAGCTCACCAGGCTACTATAGGTGGCCAGCAGCACGACAGCTCACCAGGCAACTAAAGGTGGCCGGCACCACGACAGCTCACCAGGCCACTATAAGTGGCCGGCAGCTCGACAGCTCACCGGGACACCATAGATTCCCGGCGCTTGTCAGCTCGCCGGGTCACTATAGGTGGCCGACAGATCGACAGCTTGGCAGCACGACAGCTCACCAGGGGACTACAGGTGGCGGGCAGCACGATAGCTATAGGTTGCCGGCATCTCGCCAGCTCACCAGACCACTATAGGTGGCCGGCAGCACGACAGCTCACCGGGACACCATAGATTCCCGGCGCTTGTCAGCTCGCCGGGTCACTATAGGTGGCCGACAGATCGACAGCTTGGCAGCACGACAGCTCACCAGGGGACTACAGGTGGCGGGCAGCACGATAGCTATAGGTTGCCGGCATCTCGCCAGCTCACCAGACCACTATAGGTGGCCGGCAGCACGACAGCTCACCAGGCCACTATAGTTGGCCGGCAGCACGACAGCTCACCAGGCCACTATAGGTGGCCAGCAGCACGACAGCTCACCAGGCCACTATAGGTGGCCGGCAGCACGACAGCTCACCAGACCACTATAGGTGGCCGTCAGCACGGCAGCTCACCAGGCGACTATAGGTGGCCAGCAGCACGATAGCTCACCAGGCCACTAAAGGTGGCCGGCACCACGACAGCTCACCAGGCCACTAAAGGTGGCCGGCAGCACGACAGCTCACCAGGCCACTAAAGGCGGCCGGCAGCACGACAGCTCACCAGGCCACTATAGGTGGCCGGCAGCACGACAGCTCACCAGGGGACTATAGGTGGCCGGCAACACAACAGCTCACCAGACCACTATAGGTGGCCGGCATCTCGCCAGCTCACCAGACCACTAAAGGTGGCCGGCAGCACGACAGCTCACCAGGCCACTATAGGTGGCCGGCAGCACGACAGCTCACCAGGCCACTATAGGTGGCCGGCAGCACGACAGCTCACCAGGCCACTATAGGTGGCCGGCAGCACGACAGCTCACCAGGCCACTATAGGTGGCCGGCAGCACGACAGCTCACCAGGCCACTATAGGTGGCCGGCAGCACGACAGCTCACCAGCAGACTATAGGTGGCGGGCAGTACGATAGCTCACCAAGCCACTATAGGTGGCCGGCAGCACGACAGCTCACCAGGCGACTATAGGTGGCGGGCAGCACGATAGCTCACCAAGCAACTATAGGTGGCCGGCAGTACGACAGCTCACAAGGCCACTATAGGTGGCCGGCAGCACGACAGCTCACCAGACCACTATAGGTGGCCGGCAGCACGACAGCTCACCAGGCCACTATAGGTGGCCAGCAGCACGACAGCTCACCAGGCCACTAAAGGTGGCCGGCACCACGACAGCTCACCAGGCCACTATAGGTGGCCGGCAGCACGACAGCTCACCAGACCACTATAGGTGGCCGGCAGCACGGCAGCTCACCAGGCCACTATAGGTGGCCAGCAGCACGAGAGCTCACCAGGCCACTAAAGGTGGCCGGCACCACGACAGCTCACCAGGCCAGTATAGGTGGCCGGCAGTACGACAGCTTACGAGGCCACTATAAGTGGCCCGGATCTCGACAGCTCACTAGGCCATTATAGGTGGCCGGCAGCACGACAGCTCACCAGGCCACTATAGGTTGCCGGCAGCAAGACGGCTCACCAGGCCACTATAGGTGGCCGGCAGCATGACAGCTCACCAGGCCACTATAGGTGGCCAGCAGCACGACAGCTCACCAGGCCACTAAATGTGGCCGGCGCCACGAGAGCTCACCAGGCCACTAAAGGTGGCCGGCAGCACGACAGCTCACCAGGCCACTAAAGGCGGCCGGCAGCACGACAGCTCACCAGGCCACTATAGGTAGCCAGCAGCACGGCAGCTCACCAGGCCACTAAATGTGGCCGGCGCCACGAGAGCTCACCAGGCCACTAACGGTGGCCGGCAGCACGACAGCTCACCAGGCCACTAAATGTGGCAGGCGCCACGAGAGCTCACCAGGCCACTAAAGGTGGCCGGCAGCACGACAGCTCACCAGGCCACTAAAGGCGGCCGGCAGCACGACAGCTCACCAGGCCACTATAGGTGGCCGGCAGCACGACAGCTCACCAGGCGACTATAGGTGGCCGGCAGCACGACAGCTCACCAGGCCACTATAGGTGGCCGGCAGCACGACAGCTCACCAGACCACTATAGGTGGCCGGCAGCACGACAGCTCACCAGGCCACTAAAGGTGGCCAGCAGCACGACAGCTCACCAGGCCACTATAGTTGGCCGGCAGCACGACAGCTCACCAGGCCACTATAGGTGGCCAGCAGCACGACAGCTCACCAGGCCACTATAGGTGGCCGACAGCACGACAGCTCACCAGACCACTATAGGTGGCCGGCAGCACGGCAGCTCACCAGGCCACTATAGGTGGCCGGCAGCACGACAGCTCACCAGGCCACTAAATGTGGCCGGCGCCACGAGAGCTCACCAGGCCACTAAAGGTGGCCGGCAGCACGACAGCTCACCAGGCCACTAAATGTGGCAGGCGCCACGAGAGCTCACCAGGCCACTAAAGGTGGCCGGCACCACGACAGCTCACCAGGCCACTATAGGTGGCCGGCACCACGACACCTCACCAGGCCAGTATAGGTGGCCGGCAGTACGACAGCTCACCAGACCACTATAGGTGGCCGGCAGCACGGCAGCTCACCAGGCCACTATAGGTGGCCGGCAGCACGACAGCTCACCAGGCCACTAAATGTGGCCGGCGCCACGAGAGCTCACCAGGCCACTAAAGGTGGCCGGCAGCACGACAGCTCACCAGGCCACTAAATGTGGCAGGCGCCACGAGAGCTCACCAGGCCACTAAAGGTGGCCGGCACCACGACAGCTCACCAGGCCACTAAATGTGGCCGGCGCCACGAGAGCTCACCAGGCCACTAAAGGTGGCCGGCAGCACGACAGCTCACCAGGCCACTAAAGGCGGCCGGCAGCACGACAGCTCACCAGGCCACTATAGGTAGCCAGCAGCACGGCAGCTCACCAGGCCACTAAATGTGGCCGGCGCCACGAGAGCTCACCAGGCCACTAACGGTGGCCGGCATCTCGCCAGCTCACCAGGCCACTAAAGGTGGCCGGCACCACGACACCTCACCAGGCCAGTATAGGTGGCCGGCAGTACGACAGCTTACGAGGCCACTATAAGTGGCCCGGATCTCGACAGCTCACCAGGCCACTATAGGTTGCCGGCAGCAAGACGGCTCACCAGGCCACTATAGGTGGCCGGCAGCATGACAGCTCACCAGGCCACTATAGGTGGCCAGCAGCACGACAGCTCACCAGGCCAATAAATGTGGCCGGCGCCACGAGAGCTCACCAGGCCACTAAAGGTGGCCGGCAGCACGACAGCTCACCAGGCCACTAAAGGCGGCCGGCAGCACGACAGCTAACCAGGCCACTATAGGTGGCCGGCAGCACGACAGCTCACCAGGCCACTATAGGTGGCCAGCAGCATGGCAGCTCACCAGGCCACTAAATGTGGCCGGCGCCACGAGAGCTCACCAGGCGACTATAGGTGGTAGCTATAGGTTGCCGGCATCTCGCCAGCTCACCAGACCACTATAGGTGGCCGTCAGCACGACAGCTCACCAGGCCACTATAGGTGGCCGGCAGCACGACAGCTCACCAGGCCACTATAGGTGGCCGGCAGCACGACAGCTCACCAGGCCACTATAGGTGGCCGGCAGCACGACAGCTCACCAGGCCACTATAGGTGGCCGGCAGCACGACAGCTCACCAGGCCACTATAGGTGGCCGGCAGCACGACAGCTCACCAGACCACTATAGGTGGCCGGCAGCGCGGCAGCTCACCAGGCCACTATAGGTGGCCAGCAGCACGACAGCTCGCCAGGCCACTAAAGGTGGCCGACAGCATGGCAGCTCACCAGGCTACTATAGGTGGCCAGCAGCACGACAGCTCACCAGGCAACTAAAGGTGGCCGGCACCACGACAGCTCACCAGGCCACTATAAGTGGCCGGCAGCTCGACAGCTCACCGGGGCACCATAGATTCCCGGCGCTTGTCAGCTCGCCGGGTCACTATAGGTGGCCGACAGATCGACAGCTTGGCAGCACGACAGCTCACCAGAGGACTACAGGTGGCGGGCAGCACGATAGCTATAGGTTGCCGGCATCTCGCCAGCTCACCAGACCACTATAGGTGGCCGGCAGCACGACAGCTCACCAGGCCACTATAGTTGGCCGGCAGCACGACAGCTCACCAGGCCACTATAGGTAGCCAGCAGCACGACAGCTCACCAGGCCACTATAGGTGGCCGGCAGCACGACAGCTCACCAGACCACTATAGGTGGCCGGCAGCACGGCAGCTCACCAGGCCACTATAGGTGGCCAGCAGCACGATAGCTCACCAGGCCACTAAAGGTGGCCGGCACCACGACAGCTCACCAGGCCACTAAAGGTGGCCGGCAGCACGACAGCTCACCAGGCCACTAAATGTGGCAGGCGCCACGAGAGCTCACCAGGCCACTAAAGGTGGCCGGCAGCACGACAGCTCACCAGGCCACTAAAGGCGGCCGGCAGCACGACAGCTCACCAGGCCACTATAGGTGGCCGGCAGCACGACAGCTCACCAGGCCACTATAGGTAGCCAGCAGCACGGCAGCTCACCAGGCCACTAAATGTGGCCGGCGCCACGAGAGCTCACCAGGCCACTAACGGTGGCCGGCAGCACGACAGCTCACCAGGCCACTAAATGTGGCAGGCGCCACGAGAGCTCACCAGGCCACTAAAGGTGGCCGGCAGCACGACAGCTCACCAGGCCACTAAAGGCGGCCGGCAGCACGACAGCTCACCAGGCCACTATAGGTGGCCGGCAGCACGACAGCTCACCAGGCGACTATAGGTGGCCGGCAGCACGACAGCTCACCAGGCCACTATAGGTGGCCGGCAGCACGACAGCTCACCAGACCACTATAGGTGGCCGGCAGCACGACAGCTCACCAGGCCACTAAAGGTGGCCAGCAGCACGACAGCTCACCAGGCCACTATAGTTGGCCGGCAGCACGACAGCTCACCAGGCCACTATAGGTGGCCAGCAGCACGACAGCTCACCAGGCCACTATAGGTGGCCGACAGCACGACAGCTCACCAGACCACTATAGGTGGCCGGCAGCACGGCAGCTCACCAGGCCACTATAGGTGGCCGGCAGCACGACAGCTCACCAGGCCACTAAATGTGGCCGGCGCCACGAGAGCTCACCAGGCCACTAAAGGTGGCCGGCAGCACGACAGCTCACCAGGCCACTAAATGTGGCAGGCGCCACGAGAGCTCACCAGGCCACTAAAGGTGGCCGGCACCACGACAGCTCACCAGGCCACTATAGGTGGCCGGCAGCACGACAGCTCACCAGACCACTATAGGTGGCCGGCAGCACGACAGCTCACCAGGCCACTATAGGTGGCCAGCAGCACGACAGCTCACCAGGCCACTATAGTTGGCCGGCAGCACGACAGCTCACCAGGCCACTATAGGTGGCCAGCAGCACGACAGCTCACCAGGCCACTATAGGTGGCCGGCAGCACGACAGCTCACCAGACCACTATAGGTGGCCGGCAGCACGGCAGCTCACCAGGCCACTATAGGTGGCCAGCAGCACGATAGCTCACCAGGCCACTAAAGGTGGCCGGCACCATGACAGCTCACCAGGCCACTAAAGGTGGCCGGCAGCACGACAGCTCACCAGGCCACTAAAGGCGGCCGGCAGCACGACAGCTCACCAGGCCACTATACGTGGCCGGCAGCACGACAGCTCACCAGGCGACTATAGGTGGCCGGCAACACAACAGCTCACCAGACCACTATAGGTGGCCGGCATCTCGCCAGCTCACCAGACCACTAAAGGTGGCCGGCAGCACGACAGCTCACCAGGCCACTATAGGTGGCCGGCAGCACGACAGCTCACCAGGCCACTATAGGTGGCCAGCAGCACGACAGCTCACCAGGCCACTATAGGTGGCCGGCAGCACGACAGCTCACCAGGCCACTATAGGTGGCCGGCAGCACGACAGCTCACCAGGCCACTATAGGTGGCCGGCAGCACGACAGCTCACCAGGCCACTATAGGTGGCCGGCAGCACGGCAGCTCACCAGGCCACTATAGGTGGCCAGCAGCACGATAGCTCACCAGGCCACTAAAGGTGGCCGGCACCACGACAGCTCACCAGGCCACTAAAGGTGGCCGGCAGCACGACAGCTCACCAGGCCACTAAAGGCGGCCGGCAGCACGACAGCTCACCAGGCCACTATAGGTGGCCGGCAGCACGACAGCTCACCAGGCGACTATAGGTGGCCGGCAACACAACAGCTCACCAGACCACTATAGGTGGCCGGCATCTCGCCAGCTCACCAGGCCACTAAAGGTGGCCGGCACCACGACACCTCACCAGGCCAGTATAGGTGGCCGGCAGTACGACAGCTTACGAGGCCACTATAAGTGGCCCGGATCTCGACAGCTCACCAGGCCACTATAGGTTGCCGGCAGCAAGACGGCTCACCAGGCCACTATAGGTGGCCGGCAGCATGACAGCTCACCAGGCCACTATAGGTGGCCAGCAGCACGACAGCTCACCAGGCCAATAAATGTGGCCGGCGCCACGAGAGCTCACCAGGCCACTAAAGGTGGCCGGCAGCACGACAGCTCACCAGGCCACTAAAGGCGGCCGGCAGCACGACAGCTAACCAGGCCACTATAGGTGGCCGGCAGCACGACAGCTCACCAGGCCACTATAGGTGGCCAGCAGCATGGCAGCTCACCAGGCCACTAAATGTGGCCGGCGCCACGAGAGCTCACCAGGCGACTATAGGTGGTAGCTATAGGTTGCCGGCATCTCGCCAGCTCACCAGACCACTATAGGTGGCCGTCAGCACGACAGCTCACCAGGCCACTATAGGTGGCCGGCAGCACGACAGCTCACCAGGCCACTATAGGTGGCCGGCAGCACGACAGCTCACCAGGCCACTATAGGTGGCCGGCAGCACGACAGCTCACCAGGCCACTATAGGTGGCCGGCAGCACGACAGCTCACCAGGCCACTATAGGTGGCCGGCAGCACGACAGCTCACCAGACCACTATAGGTGGCCGGCAGCGCGGCAGCTCACCAGGCCACTATAGGTGGCCAGCAGCACGACAGCTCGCCAGGCCACTAAAGGTGGCCGACAGCATGGCAGCTCACCAGGCTACTATAGGTGGCCAGCAGCACGACAGCTCACCAGGCAACTAAAGGTGGCCGGCACCACGACAGCTCACCAGGCCACTATAAGTGGCCGGCAGCTCGACAGCTCACCGGGGCACCATAGATTCCCGGCGCTTGTCAGCTCGCCGGGTCACTATAGGTGGCCGACAGATCGACAGCTTGGCAGCACGACAGCTCACCAGAGGACTACAGGTGGCGGGCAGCACGATAGCTATAGGTTGCCGGCATCTCGCCAGCTCACCAGACCACTATAGGTGGCCGGCAGCACGACAGCTCACCAGGCCACTATAGTTGGCCGGCAGCACGACAGCTCACCAGGCCACTATAGGTAGCCAGCAGCACGACAGCTCACCAGGCCACTATAGGTGGCCGGCAGCACGACAGCTCACCAGACCACTATAGGTGGCCGGCAGCACGGCAGCTCACCAGGCCACTATAGGTGGCCAGCAGCACGATAGCTCACCAGGCCACTAAAGGTGGCCGGCACCACGACAGCTCACCAGGCCACTAAAGGTGGCCGGCAGCACGACAGCTCACCAGGCCACTAAATGTGGCAGGCGCCACGAGAGCTCACCAGGCCACTAAAGGTGGCCGGCAGCACGACAGCTCACCAGGCCACTAAAGGCGGCCGGCAGCACGACAGCTCACCAGGCCACTATAGGTGGCCGGCAGCACGACAGCTCACCAGGCGACTATAGGTGGCGGGCAGCATGATAGCTCACCAAGCCACTATAGGTGGCCGGCAGCATGGCAGCTCACCAGGCCACTATAGGTGGCCAGCAGCACGACAGCTCACCAGGCAACTAAAGGTGGCCGGCACCACGACAGCTCTCCAGGCCACTATAGGTGGCCGGCAGCTCGACAGCTCACCGGGCCACCATAGATTCCCGGCGCTTGTCAGCTCGCCGGGTCACTATAGGTGGCCGACAGATCGACAGCTTGGCAGCACGACAGCTCACCAGGGGACTACAGGTGGCGGGCAGCACGATAGCTATAGGTTGCCGGCATCTCGCCAGCTCACCAGACCACTATAGGTGGCCGGCAGCACGACAGCTCACCAGGCCACTATAGGTGGCCGGCAGCACGACAGCTCACCAGGCCACTATAGGTGGCCGGCAGCACGACAGCTCACCAGGCCACTATAGGTGGCCGGCAGCACGACAGCTCACCAGACCACTATAGGTGGCCGGCAGCGCGGCAGCTCACCAGGCCACTATAGGTGGCCAGCAGCACGACAGCTCGCCAGGCCACTAAAGGTGGCCGACAGCATGGCAGCTCACCAGGCTACTATAGGTGGCCAGCAGCACGACAGCTCACCAGGCAACTAAAGGTGGCCGGCACCACGACAGCTCACCAGGCCACTATAAGTGGCCGGCAGCTCGACAGCTCACCGGGACACCATAGATTCCCGGCGCTTGTCAGCTCGCCGGGTCACTATAGGTGGCCGACAGATCGACAGCTTGGCAGCACGACAGCTCACCAGGGGACTACAGGTGGCGGGCAGCACGATAGCTATAGGTTGCCGGCATCTCGCCAGCTCACCAGACCACTATAGGTGGCCGGCAGCACGACAGCTCACCAGGCCACTATAGTTGGCCGGCAGCACGACAGCTCACCAGGCCACTATAGGTGGCCAGCAGCACGACAGCTCACCAGGCCACTATAGGTGGCCGGCAGCACGACAGCTCACCAGACCACTATAGGTGGCCGGCAGCACGGCAGCTCACCAGGCCACTATAGGTGGCCAGCAGCACGATAGCTCACCAGGCCACTAAAGGTGGCCGGCACCACGACAGCTCACCAGGCCACTAAAGGTGGCCGGCAGCACGACAGCTCACCAGGCCACTAAAGGCGGCCGGCAGCACGACAGCTCACCAGGCCACTATAGGTGGCCGGCAGCACGACAGCTCACCAGGCGACTATAGGTGGCCGGCAACACAACAGCTCACCAGACCACTATAGGTGGCCGGCATCTCGCCAGCTCACCAGACCACTAAAGGTGGCCGGCAGCACGACAGCTCACCAGGCCACTATAGGTGGCCGGCAGCACGACAGCTCACCAGGCCACTATAGGTGGCCGGCAGCACGACAGCTCACCAGGCCACTATAGGTGGTCGGCAGCACGACAGCTCACCAGCAGACTATAGGTGGCGGGCAGCACGATAGCTCACCAAGCCACTATAGGTGGCCGGCAGCACGACAGCTCACCAGGCGACTATAGGTGGCGGGCAGCACGATAGCTCACCAAGCAACTATAGGTGGCCGGCAGTACGACAGCTCACAAGGCCACTATAGGTGGCCGGCAGCACGACAGCTCACCAGACCACTATAGGTGGCCGGCAGCACGACAGCTCACCAGGCCACTATAGGTGGCCAGCAGCACGACAGCTCACCAGGCCACTAAAGGTGGCCGGCACCACGACAGCTCACCAGGCCACTATAGGTGGCCGGCAGCACGACAGCTCACCAGACCACTGTAGGTGGCCGGCAGCACGGCAGCTCACCAGGCCACTATAGGTGGCCAGCAGCACGAGAGCTCACCAGGCCACTAAAGGTGGCCGGCACCACGACAGCTCACCAGGCCAGTATAGGTGGCCGGCAGTACGACAGCTTACGAGGCCACTATAAGTGGACCGGATCTCGACAGCTCACTAGGCCATTATAGGTGGCCGGCAGCACGACAGCTCACCAGGCCACTATAGGTTGCCGGCAGCAAGACGGCTCACCAGGCCACTATAGGTGGCCGGCAGCATGTCAGCTCACCAGGCCACTATAGGTGGCCAGCAGCACGACAGCTCACCAGGCCACTAAATGTGGCCGGCGCCACGAGAGCTCACCAGGCCACTAAAGGTGGCCGGAAGCACGACAGCTCACCAGGCCACTAAAGGCGGCCGGCAGCACGACAGCTCACCAGGCCACTATAGGTGGCCAGCAGCACGAGAGCTCACCAGGCCACTAAAGGTGGCCGGCACCACGACAGCTCACCAGGCCAGTATAGGTGGCCGGCAGTACGACAGCTTACGAGGCCACTATAAGTGGACCGGATCTCGACAGCTCACTAGGCCATTATAGGTGGCCGGCAGCACGACAGCTCACCAGGCCACTATAGGTTGCCGGCAGCAAGACGGCTCACCAGGCCACTATAGGTGGCCGGCAGCATGTCAGCTCACCAGGCCACTATAGGTGGCCAGCAGCACGACAGCTCACCAGGCCACTAAAGGTGGCCGGCACCACGACAGCTCACCAGGCCACTATAGGTGGCCGGCAGCACGACAGCTCACCAGACCACTGTAGGTGGCCGGCAGCACGGCAGCTCACCAGGCCACTATAGGTGGCCAGCAGCACGAGAGCTCACCAGGCCACTAAAGGTGGCCGGCACCACGACAGCTCACCAGGCCAGTATAGGTGGCCGGCAGTACGACAGCTTACGAGGCCACTATAAGTGGACCGGATCTCGACAGCTCACTAGGCCATTATAGGTGGCCGGCAGCACGACAGCTCACCAGACCACTATAGGTGGCCGGCAGCACGACAGCTCACCAGGCCACTATAGGTGGCCAGCAGCACGACAGCTCACCAGGCCACTAAAGGTGGCCGGCACCACGACAGCTCACCAGGCCACTATAGGTGGCCGGCAGCACGACAGCTCACCAGACCACTGTAGGTGGCCGGCAGCACGGCAGCTCACCAGGCCACTATAGGTGGCCAGCAGCACGAGAGCTCACCAGGCCACTAAAGGTGGCCGGCACCACGACAGCTCACCAGGCCAGTATAGGTGGCCGGCAGTACGACAGCTCACCAGGCCACTATAGGTGGCCAGCAGCACGAGAGCTCACCAGGCCACTAAAGGTGGCCGGCACCACGACAGCTCACCAGGCCACTATAGGTTGCCGGCAGCAAGACGGCTCACCAGGCCACTATAGGTGGCCGGCAGCATGTCAGCTCACCAGGCCACTATAGGTGGCCAGCAGCACGACAGCTCACCAGGCCACTAAATGTGGCCGGCGCCACGAGAGCTCACCAGGCCACTAAAGGTGGCCGGAAGCACGACAGCTCACCAGGCCACTAAAGGCGGCCGGCAGCACGACAGCTCACCAGGCCACTATAGGTGGCCGGCAGCACGACAGCTCACCAGGCCACTATAGGTGGCCAGCAGCACGGCAGCTCACCAGGCCACTAAATGTGGCCGGCGCCACGAGAGCTCACCAGGCCACTAAAGGTGGCCGGCAGCACGACAGCTCACTAGGCCACTAAATGTGGCAGGCGCCACGAGAGCTCACCAGGCCACTAAAGGTGGCCGGCAGCACGACAGCTCACCAGGCCACTAAAGGCGGCCGGCAGCACGACAGCTCACCAGGCCACTATAGGTGGCCGGCAGCACGACAGCTCACCAGGCCACTATAGGTGGCCGGCAGCACGACAGCTCACCAGGCCACTATAGGTGGTCGGCAGCACGACAGCTCACCAGCAGACTATAGGTGGCGGGCAGCACGATAGCTCACCAAGCCACTATAGGTGGCCGGCAGCACGGCAGCTCACCAGGCCACTATAGGTGGCCAGCAGCACGAGAGCTCACCAGGCCACTAAAGGTGGCCGGCACCACGACAGCTCACCAGGCCAGTATAGGTGGCCGGCAGTACGACAGCTTACGAGGCCACTATAAGTGGACCGGATCTCGACAGCTCACTAGGCCATTATAGGTGGCCGGCAGCACGACAGCTCACCAGGCCACTATAGGTTGCCGGCAGCAAGACGGCTCACCAGGCCACTATAGGTGGCCGGCAGCATGTCAGCTCACCAGGCCACTATAGGTGGCCAGCAGCACGACAGCTCACCAGGCCACTAAATGTGGCCGGCGCCACGAGAGTTCACCAGGCCACTAAAGGTGGCCGGAAGCACGACAGCTCACCAGGCCACTAAAGGCGGCCGGCAGCACGACAGCTCACCAGGCCACTATAGGTGGCCGGCAGCACGACAGCTCACCAGGCCACTATAGGTGGCCAGCAGCACGGCAGCTCACCAGGCCACTAAATGTGGCCGGCGCCACGAGAGCTCACCAGGCCACTAAAGGTGGCCGGCAGCACGACAGCTCACCAGGCCACTAAATGTGGCAGGCGCCACGAGAGCTCACCAGGCCACTAAAGGTGGCCGGCAGCACGACAGCTCACCAGGCCACTAAAGGCGGCCGGCAGCACGACAGCTCACCAGGCCACTATAGGTGGCCAGCAGCACGATAGCTCACCAGGCCACTAAAGGTGGCCGGCACCACGACAGCTCACCAGGCCACTAAAGGTGGCCGGCAGCACGACAGCTCACCAGGCCACTAAATGTGGCAGGCGCCACGAGAGCTCACCAGGCCACTAAAGGTGGCCGGCAGCACGACAGCTCACCAGGCCACTACAGGCGGCCGGCAGCACGACAGCTCACCAGGCCACTATAGGTGGCCGGCAGCACGACAGCTCACCAGGCGACTATAGGTGGCGGGCAGCATGATAGCTCACCAAGCCACTATAGGTGGCCGGCAGCATGGCAGCTCACCAGGCCACTATAGGTGGCCAGCAGCACGACAGCTCACCAGGCAACTAAAGGTGGCCGGCACCACGACAGCTCTCCAGGCCACTATAGGTGGCCGGCAGCTCGACAGCTCACCGGGCCACCATAGATTCCCGGCGCTTGTCAGCTCGCCGGGTCACTATAGGTGGCCGACAGATCGACAGCTTGGCAGCACGACAGCTCACCAGGGGACTACAGGTGGCGGGCAGCACGAT
The DNA here is from genome assembly GCA_951905685.1 of Eumerus sabulonum. Lineage (NCBI taxonomy): Eukaryota > Metazoa > Arthropoda > Insecta > Diptera > Syrphidae > Eumerus > Eumerus sabulonum. Next base: position 141,505,019 of record OX645060.1, on the reverse strand, counting down.
AGCTATAGGTTGCCGGCATCTCGCCAGCTCACCAGACCACTATAGGTGGCCGGCAGCACGACAGCTCACCAGGCCACTATAGGTGGCCGGCAGCACGACAGCTCACCAGGCCACTATAGGTGGCCGGCAGCACGACAGCTCACCAGGCCACTATAGGTGGCCGGCAGCACGACAGCTCACCAGACCACTATAGGTGGCCGGCAGCGCGGCAGCTCACCAGGCCACTATAGGTGGCCAGCAGCACGACAGCTCGCCAGGCCACTAAAGGTGGCCGGCAGCACGACAGCTCACCAGGCCACTAAATGTGGCAGGCGCCACGAGAGCTCACCAGGCCACTAAAGGTGGCCGGCAGCACGACAGCTCACCAGGCCACTAAAGGCGGCCGGCAGCACGACAGCTCACCAGGCCACTATAGGTGGCCGGCAGCACGACAGCTCACCAGGCGACTATAGGTGGCGGGCAGCATGATAGCTCACCAAGCCACTATAGGTGGCCGGCAGCATGGCAGCTCACCAGGCCACTATAGGTGGCCAGCAGCACGACAGCTCACCAGGCAACTAAAGGTGGCCGGCACCACGACAGCTCACCAGGCCACTATAGGTGGCCGGCAGCACGACAGCTCACCAGACCACTATAGGTGGCCGGCAGCACGACAGCTCACCAGGCCACTATAGGTGGCCAGCAGCACGACAGCTCACCAGGCCACTAAAGGTGGCCGGCACCACGACAGCTCGCCAGGCCACTAAAGGTGGCCGGCAGCACGACAGCTCACCAGGCCACTAAATGTGGCAGGCGCCACGAGAGCTCACCAGGCCACTAAAGGTGGCCGGCAGCACGACAGCTCACCAGGCCACTAAAGGCGGCCGGCAGCACGACAGCTCACCAGGCCACTATAGGTGGCCGGCAGCACGACAGCTCACCAGGCGACTATAGGTGGCGGGCAGCACGACAGCTCACCAAGCAACTATAGGTGGCCGGCAGTACGACAGCTCACAAGGCCACTATAGGTGGCCGGCAGCACGACAGCTCACCAGACCACTATAGGTGGCCGGCAGCACGACAGCTCACCAGGCCACTATAGGTGGCCAGCAGCACGACAGCTCACCAGGCCACTAAAGGTGGCCGGCACCACGACAGCTCACCAGGCCACTATAGGTGGCCGGCAGTACGACAGCTCACAAGGCCACTATAGGTGGCCGGCAGCACGACAGCTCACCAGACCACTATAGGTGGCCGGCAGCACGACAGCTCACCAGGCCACTATAGGTGGCCAGCAGCACGACAGCTCACCAGGCCACTAAAGGTGGCCGGCAGCACGACAGCTCACCAGGCCACTAAAGGCGGCCGGCAGCACGATAGCTCACCAGGCCACTAAAGGTGGCCGGCACCACGACAGCTCACCAGGCCACTAAAGGTGGCCGGCAGCACGACAGCTCACCAGGCCACTAAAGGCGGCCGGCAGCACGACAGCTCACCAGGCCACTATACGTGGCCGGCAGCACGACAGCTCACCAGACCACTATAGGTGGCCGGCAGCACGGCAGCTCACCAGGCCACTATAGGTGGCCGGCAGCACGGCAGCTCACCAGGCCACTATAGGTGGCCAGCAGCACGATAGCTCACCAGGCCACTAAAGGTGGCCGGCACCACGACAGCTCACCAGGCCACTATAGTTGGCCGGCAGCACGACAGCTCACCAGGCCACTATAGGTGGCCAGCAGCACGACAGCTCACCAGGCCACTATAGGTGGCCGGCAGCACGACAGCTCACCAGACCACTATAGGTGGCCGGCAGCACGGCAGCTCACCAGGCCACTATAGGTGGCCAGCAGCACGATAGCTCACCAGGCCACTAAAGGTGGCCGGCACTACGACAGCTCACCAGGCCACTATAGGTGGCCGGCAGCACGACAGCTCACCAGACCACTATAGGTGGCCGGCAGCACGACAGCACGACAGCTCACCAGGCCAGTATACGTGGCCGGCAGCACGTCAGCTCACCAGGCCACTGTTGGTGGCCGGCAGCACGACAGCTCACCAGGCCATTAGGTGGCCGGCATCTCGACAGCTCACCAGGCCACTATAGGTGGCCGGCAGCATGACAACGCACCAGGCTACTATAGGTGGCCGGCAGCACGACAGCTCACCAGGCCACTATAGGTGGCCGGCAACACGACAGCTCACCAGGCCACTATAGGTTGCCGGCAGCAAGACGGCTCACCAGGCCACTATAGGTGGCCGGCAGCAAGACGGCTCACCAGGCCACTATGGGTGGCCGGCATCCCGACAGCTCACCAGGCCACTATAAGTGGCCGGCAGCACGACAGCTCACCAGGCCACTATAGGTGGCCGGCAGCACGGCAGCTCACCAGGCCACTATAGGTGGCCAGCAGCACGATAGCTCACCAGGCCACTAAAGGTGGCCGGCACCACGACAGCTCACCAGGCCACTAAAGGTGGCCGGCAGCACGACAGCTCACCAGGCCACTAAATGTGGCAGGCGCCACGAGAGCTCACCAGGCCACTAAAGGTGGCCGGCAGCACGACAGCTCACCAGGCCACTAAAGGCGGCCGGCAGCACGACAGCTCACCAGGCCACTATAGGTGGCCGGCAGCACGACAGCTCACCAGGCGACTATAGGTGGCGGGCAGCATGATAGCTCACCAAGCCACTATAGGTGGCCGGCAGCATGGCAGCTCACCAGGCCACTATAGGTGGCCAGCAGCACGACAGCTCACCAGGCAACTAAAGGTGGCCGGCACCACGACAGCTCACCAGGCCACTATAGGTGGCCGGCAGCTCGACAGCTCACCGGGCCACCATAGATTCCCGACGCTTGTCAGCTCGCCGGGTCACTATAGGTGGCCGACAGATCGACAGCTTGGCAGGAAGACAGCTCTTCAGGGGACTACAGGTGGCGGGCAGCACGATAGCTATAGGTTGCCGGCATCTCGCCAGCTCACCAGACCACTATAGGTGGCCGGCAGCACGACAGCTCACCAGGCCACTATAGGTGGCCGGCAGCACGACAGCTCACCAGGCCACTATAGGTGGCCGGCAGCACGACAGCTCACCAGGCCACTATAGGTGGCCAGCAGCACTACAGCTCACCAGGCCACTATAGGTGGCCGGCAGCACGACAGCTCACCAGACCACTATAGGTGGCCGGCAGACCGGCAGCTCACCAGGCCACTATAGGTGGCCAGCCGCACGATAGCTCACCAGGCCACGATAGCTATAGGTTGCCGGCATCTCGCCAGCTCACCAGACCACTATAGGTGGCCGGCAGCACGACAGCTCACCAGGCCACTATAGGTGGCCGGCAGCACGACAGCTCACCAGGCCACTATAGGTGGCCGGCAGCACGACAGCTCACCAGGCCACTATAGGTGGCCGGCAGCACGACAGCTCACCAGACCACTATAGGTGGCCGGCAGCGCGGCAGCTCACCAGGCCACTATAGGTGGCCAGCAGCACGACAGCTCGCCAGGCCACTAAAGGTGGCCGACAGCATGGCAGCTCACCAGGCTACTATAGGTGGCCAGCAGCACGACAGCTCACCAGGCAACTAAAGGTGGCCGGCACCACGACAGCTCACCAGGCCACTATAAGTGGCCGGCAGCTCGACAGCTCACCGGGACACCATAGATTCCCGGCGCTTGTCAGCTCGCCGGGTCACTATAGGTGGCCGACAGATCGACAGCTTGGCAGCACGACAGCTCACCAGGGGACTACAGGTGGCGGGCAGCACGATAGCTATAGGTTGCCGGCATCTCGCCAGCTCACCAGACCACTATAGGTGGCCGGCAGCACGACAGCTCACCGGGACACCATAGATTCCCGGCGCTTGTCAGCTCGCCGGGTCACTATAGGTGGCCGACAGATCGACAGCTTGGCAGCACGACAGCTCACCAGGGGACTACAGGTGGCGGGCAGCACGATAGCTATAGGTTGCCGGCATCTCGCCAGCTCACCAGACCACTATAGGTGGCCGGCAGCACGACAGCTCACCAGGCCACTATAGTTGGCCGGCAGCACGACAGCTCACCAGGCCACTATAGGTGGCCAGCAGCACGGCAGCTCACCAGGCCACTATAGGTGGCCGGCAGCACGACAGCTCACCAGACCACTATAGGTGGCCGGCAGCACGGCAGCTCACCAGGCGACTATAGGTGGCCAGCAGCACGATAGCTCACCAGGCCACTAAAGGTGGCCGGCACCACGACAGCTCACCAGGCCACTAAAGGTGGCCGGCAGCACGACAGCTCACCAGGCCACTAAAGGCGGCCGGCAGCACGACAGCTCACCAGGCCACTATAGGTGGCCGGCAGCACGACAGCTCACCAGGGGACTATAGGTGGCGGGCAACACAACAGCTCACCAGACCACTATAGGTGGCCGGCATCTCGCCAGCTCACCAGACCACTAAAGGTGGCCGGCAGCACGACAGCTCACCAGGCCACTATAGGTGGCCGGCAGCACGACAGCTCACCAGGCCACTATAGGTGGCCGGCAGCACGACAGCTCACCAGGCCACTATAGGTGGCCGGCAGCACGACAGCTCACCAGGCCACTATAGGTGGCCGGCAGCACGACAGCTCACCAGCAGACTATAGGTGGCGGGCAGTACGATAGCTCACCAAGCCACTATAGGTGGCCGGCAGCACGACAGCTCACCAGGCGACTATAGGTGGCGGGCAGCACGATAGCTCACCAAGCAACTATAGGTGGCCGGCAGTACGACAGCTCACAAGGCCACTATAGGTGGCCGGCAGCACGACAGCTCACCAGACCACTATAGGTGGCCGGCAGCACGACAGCTCACCAGGCCACTATAGGTGGCCAGCAGCACGACAGCTCACCAGGCCACTAAAGGTGGCCGGCACCACGACAGCTCACCAGGCCACTATAGGTGGCCGGCAGCACGACAGCTCACCAGACCACTATAGGTGGCCGGCAGCACGGCAGCTCACCAGGCCACTATAGGTGGCCAGCAGCACGAGAGCTCACCAGGCCACTAAAGGTGGCCGGCACCACGACAGCTCACCAGGCCAGTATAGGTGGCCGGCAGTACGACAGCTTACGAGGCCACTATAAGTGGCCCGGATCTCGACAGCTCACTAGGCCATTATAGGTGGCCGGCAGCACGACAGCTCACCAGGCCACTATAGGTTGCCGGCAGCAAGACGGCTCACCAGGCCACTATAGGTGGCCGGCAGCATGACAGCTCACCAGGCCACTATAGGTGGCCAGCAGCACGACAGCTCACCAGGCCACTAAATGTGGCCGGCGCCACGAGAGCTCACCAGGCCACTAAAGGTGGCCGGCAGCACGACAGCTCACCAGGCCACTAAAGGCGGCCGGCAGCACGACAGCTCACCAGGCCACTATAGGTAGCCAGCAGCACGGCAGCTCACCAGGCCACTAAATGTGGCCGGCGCCACGAGAGCTCACCAGGCCACTAACGGTGGCCGGCAGCACGACAGCTCACCAGGCCACTAAATGTGGCAGGCGCCACGAGAGCTCACCAGGCCACTAAAGGTGGCCGGCAGCACGACAGCTCACCAGGCCACTAAAGGCGGCCGGCAGCACGACAGCTCACCAGGCCACTATAGGTGGCCGGCAGCACGACAGCTCACCAGGCGACTATAGGTGGCCGGCAGCACGACAGCTCACCAGGCCACTATAGGTGGCCGGCAGCACGACAGCTCACCAGACCACTATAGGTGGCCGGCAGCACGACAGCTCACCAGGCCACTAAAGGTGGCCAGCAGCACGACAGCTCACCAGGCCACTATAGTTGGCCGGCAGCACGACAGCTCACCAGGCCACTATAGGTGGCCAGCAGCACGACAGCTCACCAGGCCACTATAGGTGGCCGACAGCACGACAGCTCACCAGGCCACTATAGGTGGCCGACAGCACGACAGCTCACCAGACCACTATAGTTGGCCGGCAGCACGACAGCTCACCAGGCCACTATAGGTGGCCGACAGCACGACAGCTCACCAGACCACTATAGTTGGCCGGCAGCACGACAGCTCACCAGGCCACTATAGGTGGCCAGCAGCACGGCAGCTCACCAGGCCACTATAGGTGGCCGGCAGCACGACAGCTCACCAGACCACTATAGGTGGCCGGCAGCACGGCAGCTCACCAGGCGACTATAGGTGGCCAGCAGCACGATAGCTCACCAGGCCACTAAAGGTGGCCGGCACCACGACAGCTCACCAGGCCACTAAAGGTGGCCGGCAGCACGACAGCTCACCAGGCCACTAAAGGCGGCCGGCAGCACGACAGCTCACCAGGCCACTATAGGTGGCCGGCAGCACGACAGCTCACCAGGGGACTATAGGTGGCGGGCAACACAACAGCTCACCAGACCACTATAGGTGGCCGGCATCTCGCCAGCTCACCAGACCACTAAAGGTGGCCGGCAGCACGACAGCTCACCAGGCCACTATAGGTGGCCGGCAGCACGACAGCTCACCAGGCCACTATAGGTGGCCGGCAGCACGACAGCTCACCAGGCCACTATAGGTGGCCGGCAGCACGACAGCTCACCAGGCCACTATAGGTGGCCGGCAGCACGACAGCTCACCAGCAGACTATAGGTGGCGGGCAGTACGATAGCTCACCAAGCCACTATAGGTGGCCGGCAGCACGACAGCTCACCAGGCGACTATAGGTGGCGGGCAGCACGATAGCTCACCAAGCAACTATAGGTGGCCGGCAGTACGACAGCTCACAAGGCCACTATAGGTGGCCGGCAGCACGACAGCTCACCAGACCACTATAGGTGGCCGGCAGCACGACAGCTCACCAGGCCACTATAGGTGGCCAGCAGCACGACAGCTCACCAGGCCACTAAAGGTGGCCGGCACCACGACAGCTCACCAGGCCACTATAGGTGGCCGGCAGCACGACAGCTCACCAGACCACTATAGGTGGCCGGCAGCACGGCAGCTCACCAGGCCACTATAGGTGGCCAGCAGCACGAGAGCTCACCAGGCCACTAAAGGTGGCCGGCACCACGACAGCTCACCAGGCCAGTATAGGTGGCCGGCAGTACGACAGCTTACGAGGCCACTATAAGTGGCCCGGATCTCGACAGCTCACTAGGCCATTATAGGTGGCCGGCAGCACGACAGCTCACCAGGCCACTATAGGTTGCCGGCAGCAAGACGGCTCACCAGGCCACTATAGGTGGCCGGCAGCATGACAGCTCACCAGGCCACTATAGGTGGCCAGCAGCACGACAGCTCACCAGGCCACTAAATGTGGCCGGCGCCACGAGAGCTCACCAGGCCACTAAAGGTGGCCGGCAGCACGACAGCTCACCAGGCCACTAAAGGCGGCCGGCAGCACGACAGCTCACCAGGCCACTATAGGTAGCCAGCAGCACGGCAGCTCACCAGGCCACTAAATGTGGCCGGCGCCACGAGAGCTCACCAGGCCACTAACGGTGGCCGGCAGCACGACAGCTCACCAGGCCACTAAATGTGGCAGGCGCCACGAGAGCTCACCAGGCCACTAAAGGTGGCCGGCAGCACGACAGCTCACCAGGCCACTAAAGGCGGCCGGCAGCACGACAGCTCACCAGGCCACTATAGGTGGCCGGCAGCACGACAGCTCACCAGGCGACTATAGGTGGCCGGCAGCACGACAGCTCACCAGGCCACTATAGGTGGCCGGCAGCACGACAGCTCACCAGACCACTATAGGTGGCCGGCAGCACGACAGCTCACCAGGCCACTAAAGGTGGCCAGCAGCACGACAGCTCACCAGGCCACTATAGTTGGCCGGCAGCACGACAGCTCACCAGGCCACTATAGGTGGCCAGCAGCACGACAGCTCACCAGGCCACTATAGGTGGCCGACAGCACGACAGCTCACCAGACCACTATAGGTGGCCGGCAGCACGGCAGCTCACCAGGCCACTATAGGTGGCCGGCAGCACGACAGCTCACCAGGCCACTAAATGTGGCCGGCGCCACGAGAGCTCACCAGGCCACTAAAGGTGGCCGGCAGCACGACAGCTCACCAGGCCACTAAATGTGGCAGGCGCCACGAGAGCTCACCAGGCCACTAAAGGTGGCCGGCACCACGACAGCTCACCAGGCCACTATAGGTGGCCGGCAGCACGACAGCTCACCAGACCACTATAGGTGGCCGGCAGCACGACAGCTCACCAGGCCACTATAGGTGGCCAGCAGCACGACAGCTCACCAGGCCACTATAGTTGGCCGGCAGCACGACAGCTCACCAGGCCACTATAGGTGGCCAGCAGCACGACAGCTCACCAGGCCACTATAGGTGGCCGGCAGCACGACAGCTCACCAGACCACTATAGGTGGCCGGCAGCACGGCAGCTCACCAGGCCACTATAGGTGGCCAGCAGCACGATAGCTCACCAGGCCACTAAAGGTGGCCGGCACCATGACAGCTCACCAGGCCACTAAAGGTGGCCGGCAGCACGACAGCTCACCAGGCCACTAAAGGCGGCCGGCAGCACGACAGCTCACCAGGCCACTATACGTGGCCGGCAGCACGACAGCTCACCAGGCGACTATAGGTGGCCGGCAACACAACAGCTCACCAGACCACTATAGGTGGCCGGCATCTCGCCAGCTCACCAGACCACTAAAGGTGGCCGGCAGCACGACAGCTCACCAGGCCACTATAGGTGGCCGGCAGCACGACAGCTCACCAGGCCACTATAGGTGGCCAGCAGCACGACAGCTCACCAGGCCACTATAGGTGGCCGGCAGCACGACAGCTCACCAGGCCACTATAGGTGGCCGGCAGCACGACAGCTCACCAGGCCACTATAGGTGGCCGGCAGCACGGCAGCTCACCAGGCCACTATAGGTGGCCAGCAGCACGATAGCTCACCAGGCCACTAAAGGTGGCCGGCACCACGACAGCTCACCAGGCCACTAAAGGTGGCCGGCAGCACGACAGCTCACCAGGCCACTAAAGGCGGCCGGCAGCACGACAGCTCACCAGGCCACTATAGGTGGCCGGCAGCACGACAGCTCACCAGGCGACTATAGGTGGCCGGCAACACAACAGCTCACCAGACCACTATAGGTGGCCGGCATCTCGCCAGCTCACCAGGCCACTAAAGGTGGCCGGCACCACGACACCTCACCAGGCCAGTATAGGTGGCCGGCAGTACGACAGCTTACGAGGCCACTATAAGTGGCCCGGATCTCGACAGCTCACCAGGCCACTATAGGTTGCCGGCAGCAAGACGGCTCACCAGGCCACTATAGGTGGCCGGCAGCATGACAGCTCACCAGGCCACTATAGGTGGCCAGCAGCACGACAGCTCACCAGGCCAATAAATGTGGCCGGCGCCACGAGAGCTCACCAGGCCACTAAAGGTGGCCGGCAGCACGACAGCTCACCAGGCCACTAAAGGCGGCCGGCAGCACGACAGCTAACCAGGCCACTATAGGTGGCCGGCAGCACGACAGCTCACCAGGCCACTATAGGTGGCCAGCAGCATGGCAGCTCACCAGGCCACTAAATGTGGCCGGCGCCACGAGAGCTCACCAGGCGACTATAGGTGGTAGCTATAGGTTGCCGGCATCTCGCCAGCTCACCAGACCACTATAGGTGGCCGTCAGCACGACAGCTCACCAGGCCACTATAGGTGGCCGGCAGCACGACAGCTCACCAGGCCACTATAGGTGGCCGGCAGCACGACAGCTCACCAGGCCACTATAGGTGGCCGGCAGCACGACAGCTCACCAGGCCACTATAGGTGGCCGGCAGCACGACAGCTCACCAGGCCACTATAGGTGGCCGGCAGCACGACAGCTCACCAGACCACTATAGGTGGCCGGCAGCGCGGCAGCTCACCAGGCCACTATAGGTGGCCAGCAGCACGACAGCTCGCCAGGCCACTAAAGGTGGCCGACAGCATGGCAGCTCACCAGGCTACTATAGGTGGCCAGCAGCACGACAGCTCACCAGGCAACTAAAGGTGGCCGGCACCACGACAGCTCACCAGGCCACTATAAGTGGCCGGCAGCTCGACAGCTCACCGGGGCACCATAGATTCCCGGCGCTTGTCAGCTCGCCGGGTCACTATAGGTGGCCGACAGATCGACAGCTTGGCAGCACGACAGCTCACCAGAGGACTACAGGTGGCGGGCAGCACGATAGCTATAGGTTGCCGGCATCTCGCCAGCTCACCAGACCACTATAGGTGGCCGGCAGCACGACAGCTCACCAGGCCACTATAGTTGGCCGGCAGCACGACAGCTCACCAGGCCACTATAGGTAGCCAGCAGCACGACAGCTCACCAGGCCACTATAGGTGGCCGGCAGCACGACAGCTCACCAGACCACTATAGGTGGCCGGCAGCACGGCAGCTCACCAGGCCACTATAGGTGGCCAGCAGCACGATAGCTCACCAGGCCACTAAAGGTGGCCGGCACCACGACAGCTCACCAGGCCACTAAAGGTGGCCGGCAGCACGACAGCTCACCAGGCCACTAAATGTGGCAGGCGCCACGAGAGCTCACCAGGCCACTAAAGGTGGCCGGCAGCACGACAGCTCACCAGGCCACTAAAGGCGGCCGGCAGCACGACAGCTCACCAGGCCACTATAGGTGGCCGGCAGCACGACAGCTCACCAGGCGACTATAGGTGGCGGGCAGCATGATAGCTCACCAAGCCACTATAGGTGGCCGGCAGCATGGCAGCTCACCAGGCCACTATAGGTGGCCAGCAGCACGACAGCTCACCAGGCAACTAAAGGTGGCCGGCACCACGACAGCTCTCCAGGCCACTATAGGTGGCCGGCAGCTCGACAGCTCACCGGGCCACCATAGATTCCCGGCGCTTGTCAGCTCGCCGGGTCACTATAGGTGGCCGACAGATCGACAGCTTGGCAGCACGACAGCTCACCAGGGGACTACAGGTGGCGGGCAGCACGATAGCTATAGGTTGCCGGCATCTCGCCAGCTCACCAGACCACTATAGGTGGCCGGCAGCACGACAGCTCACCAGGCCACTATAGGTGGCCGGCAGCACGACAGCTCACCAGGCCACTATAGGTGGCCGGCAGCACGACAGCTCACCAGGCCACTATAGGTGGCCGGCAGCACGACAGCTCACCAGGCCACTATAGTTGGCCGGCAGCACGACAGCTCACCAGGCCACTATAGGTGGCCAGCAGCACGACAGCTCACCAGGCCACTATAGGTGGCCGGCAGCACGACAGCTCACCAGACCACTATAGGTGGCCGGCAGCACGGCAGCTCACCAGGCCACTATAGGTGGCCAGCAGCACGATAGCTCACCAGGCCACTAAAGGTGGCCGGCACCACGACAGCTCACCAGGCCACTAAAGGTGGCCGGCAGCACGACAGCTCACCAGGCCACTATAGGTGGCCAGCAGCACGACAGCTCACCAGGCCACTAAAGGTGGCCGGCACCACGACAGCTCACCAGGCCACTATAGGTGGCCGGCAGCACGACAGCTCACCAGACCACTATAGGTGGCCGGCAGCACGGCAGCTCACCAGGCCACTATAGGTGGCCAGCAGCACGATAGCTCACCAGGCCACTAAAGGTGGCCGGCACCACGACAGCTCACCAGGCCACTAAAGGTGGCCGGCAGCACGACAGCTCACCAGGCCACTAAAGGCGGCCGGCAGCACGACAGCTCACCAGGCAACTAAAGGTGGCCGGCACCACGACAGCTCACCAGGCCACTATAAGTGGCCGGCAGCTCGACAGCTCACCGGGACACCATAGATTCCCGGCGCTTGTCAGCTCGCCGGGTCACTATAGGTGGCCGACAGATCGACAGCTTGGCAGCACGACAGCTCACCAGGGGACTACAGGTGGCGGGCAGCACGATAGCTGTAGGTTGCCGGCATCTCGCCAGCTCACCAGACCACTATAGGTGGCCGGCAGCACGACAGCTCACCAGGCCACTATAGTTGGCCGGCAGCACGACAGCTCACCAGGCCACTATAGGTGGCCAGCAGCACGACAGCTCACCAGGCCACTATAGGTGGCCGGCAGCACGACAGCTCACCAGACCACTATAGGTGGCCGGCAGCACGGCAGCTCACCAGGCCACTATAGGTGGCCAGCAGCACGATAGCTCACCAGGCCACTAAAGGTGGCCGGCACCACGACAGCTCACCAGGCCACTAAAGGTGGCCGGCAGCACGACAGCTCACCAGGCCACTAAAGGCGGCCGGCAGCACGACAGCTCACCAGGCCACTAAAGGTGGCCGGCACCACGACAGCTCACCAGGCCACTAAAGGTGGCCGGCACCACGACAGCTCACCAGGCCACTAAAGGTGGCCGGCAGCACGACAGCTCACCAGGCCACTATAGTTGGCCGGCAGCACGACAGCTCACCAGGCCACTATAGGTGGCCAGCAGCACGACAGCTCACCAGGCCACTATAGGTGGCCGGCAGCACGACAGCTCACCAGACCACTATAGGTGGCCGGCAGCGCGGCAGCTCACCAGGCCACTATAGGTGGCCAGCAGCACGACAGCTCGCCAGGCCACTAAAGGTGGCCGACAGCATGGCAGCTCACCAGGCTACTATAGGTGGCCAGCAGCACGACAGCTCACCAGGCAACTAAAGGTGGCCGGCACCACGACAGCTCACCAGGCCACTATAAGTGGCCGGCAGCTCGACAGCTCACCGGGACACCATAGATTCCCGGCGCTTGTCAGCTCGCCGGGTCACTATAGGTGGCCGACAGATCGACAGCTTGGCAGCACGACAGCTCACCAGGGGACTACAGGTGGCGGGCAGCACGATAGCTATAGGTTGCCGGCATCTCGCCAGCTCACCAGACCACTATAGGTGGCCGGCAGCACGACAGCTCACCAGGCCACTATAGGTGGCCGGCAACACAACAGCTCACCAGACCACTATAGGTGGCCGGCATCTCGCCAGCTCACCAGACCACTAAAGGTGGCCGGCAGCACGACAGCTCACCAGGCCACTATAGGTGGCCGGCAGCACGACAGCTCACCAGGCCACTATAGGTGGCCGGCAGCACGACAGCTCACCAGGCCACTATAGGTGGTCGGCAGCACGACAGCTCACCAGCAGACTATAGGTGGCGGGCAGCACGATAGCTCACCAAGCCACTATAGGTGGCCGGCAGCACGACAGCTCACCAGGCGACTATAGGTGGCGGGCAGCACGATAGCTCACCAAGCAACTATAGGTGGCCGGCAGTACGACAGCTCACAAGGCCACTATAGGTGGCCGGCAGCACGACAGCTCACCAGACCACTATGGGTGGCCGGCAGCACGACAGCTCACCAGGCCACTATAGGTGGCCAGCAGCACGACAGCTCACCAGGCCACTAAAGGTGGCCGGCACCACGACAGCTCACCAGGCCACTATAGGTGGCCGGCAGCACGACAGCTCACCAGACCACTGTAGGTGGCCGGCAGCACGGCAGCTCACCAGGCCACTATAGGTGGCCAGCAGCACGAGAGCTCACCAGGCCACTAAAGGTGGCCGGCACCACGACAGCTCACCAGGCCAGTATAGGTGGCCGGCAGTACGACAGCTTACGAGGCCACTATAAGTGGACCGGATCTCGACAGCTCACTAGGCCATTATAGGTGGCCGGCAGCACGACAGCTCACCAGGCCACTATAGGTTGCCGGCAGCAAGACGGCTCACCAGGCCACTATAGGTGGCCGGCAGCATGTCAGCTCACCAGGCCACTATAGGTGGCCAGCAGCACGACAGCTCACCAGGCCACTAAATGTGGCCGGCGCCACGAGAGCTCACCAGGCCACTAAAGGTGGCCGGAAGCACGACAGCTCACCAGGCCACTAAAGGCGGCCGGCAGCACGACAGCTCACCAGGCCACTATAGGTGGCCAGCAGCACGAGAGCTCACCAGGCCACTAAAGGTGGCCGGCACCACGACAGCTCACCAGGCCAGTATAGGTGGCCGGCAGTACGACAGCTTACGAGGCCACTATAAGTGGACCGGATCTCGACAGCTCACTAGGCCATTATAGGTGGCCGGCAGCACGACAGCTCACCAGGCCACTATAGGTTGCCGGCAGCAAGACGGCTCACCAGGCCACTATAGGTGGCCGGCAGCATGTCAGCTCACCAGGCCACTATAGGTGGCCAGCAGCACGACAGCTCACCAGGCCACTAAAGGTGGCCGGCACCACGACAGCTCACCAGGCCACTATAGGTGGCCGGCAGCACGACAGCTCACCAGACCACTGTAGGTGGCCGGCAGCACGGCAGCTCACCAGGCCACTATAGGTGGCCAGCAGCACGAGAGCTCACCAGGCCACTAAAGGTGGCCGGCACCACGACAGCTCACCAGGCCAGTATAGGTGGCCGGCAGTACGACAGCTTACGAGGCCACTATAAGTGGACCGGATCTCGACAGCTCACTAGGCCATTATAGGTGGCCGGCAGCACGACAGCTCACCAGGCCACTATAGGTGGCCGGCAGCACGACAGCTCACCAGGCCACTATAGGTGGTCGGCAGCACGACAGCTCACCAGCAGACTATAGGTGGCGGGCAGCACGATAGCTCACCAAGCCACTATAGGTGGCCGGCAGCACGACAGCTCACCAGGCGACTATAGGTGGCGGGCAGCACGATAGCTCACCAAGCAACTATAGGTGGCCGGCAGTACGACAGCTCACAAGGCCACTATAGGTGGCCGGCAGCACGACAGCTCACCAGACCACTATAGGTGGCCGGCAGCACGACAGCTCACCAGGCCACTATAGGTGGCCAGCAGCACGACAGCTCACCAGGCCACTAAAGGTGGCCGGCACCACGACAGCTCACCAGGCCACTATAGGTGGCCGGCAGCACGACAGCTCACCAGACCACTGTAGGTGGCCGGCAGCACGGCAGCTCACCAGGCCACTATAGGTGGCCAGCAGCACGAGAGCTCACCAGGCCACTAAAGGTGGCCGGCACCACGACAGCTCACCAGGCCAGTATAGGTGGCCGGCAGTACGACAGCTTACGAGGCCACTATAAGTGGACCGGATCTCGACAGCTCACTAGGCCATTATAGGTGGCCGGCAGCACGACAGCTCACCAGGCCACTATAGGTTGCCGGCAGCAAGACGGCTCACCAGGCCACTATAGGTGGCCGGCAGCATGTCAGCTCACCAGGCCACTATAGGTGGCCAGCAGCACGACAGCTCACCAGGCCACTAAATGTGGCCGGCGCCACGAGAGCTCACCAGGCCACTAAAGGTGGCCGGAAGCACGACAGCTCACCAGGCCACTAAAGGCGGCCGGCAGCACGACAGCTCACCAGGCCACTATAGGTGGCCAGCAGCACGAGAGCTCACCAGGCCACTAAAGGTGGCCGGCACCACGACAGCTCACCAGGCCAGTATAGGTGGCCGGCAGTACGACAGCTTACGAGGCCACTATAAGTGGACCGGATCTCGACAGCTCACTAGGCCATTATAGGTGGCCGGCAGCACGACAGCTCACCAGGCCACTATAGGTTGCCGGCAGCAAGACGGCTCACCAGGCCACTATAGGTGGCCGGCAGCATGTCAGCTCACCAGGCCACTATAGGTGGCCAGCAGCACGACAGCTCACCAGGCCACTAAAGGTGGCCGGCACCACGACAGCTCACCAGGCCACTATAGGTGGCCGGCAGCACGACAGCTCACCAGACCACTGTAGGTGGCCGGCAGCACGGCAGCTCACCAGGCCACTATAGGTGGCCAGCAGCACGAGAGCTCACCAGGCCACTAAATGTGGCCGGCACCACGACAGCTCACCAGGCCAGTATAGGTGGCCGGCAGTACGACAGCTTACGAGGCCACTATAAGTGGACCGGATCTCGACAGCTCACTAGGCCATTATAGGTGGCCGGCAGCACGACAGCTCACCAGACCACTATAGGTGGCCGGCAGCACGACAGCTCACCAGGCCAGTATAGGTGGCCGGCAGTACGACAGCTTACGAGGCCACTATAAGTGGACCGGATCTCGACAGCTCACTAGGCCATTATAGGTGGCCGGCAGCACGACAGCTCACCAGACCACTATAGGTGGCCGGCAGCATGTCAGCTCACCAGGCCACTATAGGTGGCCAGCAGCACGACAGCTCACCAGGCCACTAAAGGTGGCCGGCACCACGACAGCTCACCAGGCCACTATAGGTGGCCGGCAGCACGACAGCTCACCAGACCACTGTAGGTGGCCGGCAGCACGGCAGCTCACCAGGCCACTATAGGTGGCCAGCAGCACGAGAGCTCACCAGGCCACTAAATGTGGCCGGCGCCACGAGAGCTCACCAGGCCACTAAAGGTGGCCGGAAGCACGACAGCTCACCAGGCCACTAAAGGCGGCCGGCAGCACGACAGCTCACCAGGCCACTATAGGTGGCCAGCAGCACGAGAGCTCACCAGGCCACTAAAGGTGGCCGGCACCACGACAGCTCACCAGGCCAGTATAGGTGGCCGGCAGTACGACAGCTTACGAGGCCACTATAAGTGGACCGGATCTCGACAGCTCACTAGGCCATTATAGGTGGCCGGCAGCACGACAGCTCACCAGGCCACTATAGGTTGCCGGCAGCAAGACGGCTCACCAGGCCACTATAGGTGGCCGGCAGCATGTCAGCTCACCAGGCCACTATAGGTGGCCAGCAGCACGACAGCTCACCAGGCCACTAAAGGTGGCCGGCACCACGACAGCTCACCAGGCCACTATAGGTTGCCGGCAGCAAGACGGCTCACCAGGCCACTATAGGTGGCCGGCAGCATGTCAGCTCACCAGGCCACTATAGGTGGCCAGCAGCACGACAGCTCACCAGGCCACTAAATGTGGCCGGCACCACGACAGCTCACCAGGCCAGTATAGGTGGCCGGCAGTACGACAGCTTACGAGGCCACTATAAGTGGACCGGATCTCGACAGCTCACTAGGCCATTATAGGTGGCCGGCAGCACGACAGCTCACCAGACCACTATAGGTGGCCGGCAGCACGACAGCTCACCAGGCCACTATAGGTGGCCAGCAGCACGACAGCTCACCAGGCCACTAAAGGTGGCCGGCACCACGACAGCTCACCAGGCCACTATAGGTGGCCGGCAGCACGACAGCTCACCAGACCACTGTAGGTGGCCGGCAGCACGGCAGCTCACCAGGCCACTATAGGTGGCCAGCAGCACGAGAGCTCACCAGGCCACTAAAGGTGGCCGGCACCACGACAGCTCACCAGGCCAGTATAGGTGGCCGGCAGTACGACAGCTCACCAGGCCACTATAGGTGGCCAGCAGCACGAGAGCTCACCAGGCCACTAAAGGTGGCCGGCACCACGACAGCTCACCAGGCCACTATAGGTTGCCGGCAGCAAGACGGCTCACCAGGCCACTATAGGTGGCCGGCAGCATGTCAGCTCACCAGGCCACTATAGGTGGCCAGCAGCACGACAGCTCACCAGGCCACTAAATGTGGCCGGCGCCACGAGAGCTCACCAGGCCACTAAAGGTGGCCGGAAGCACGACAGCTCACCAGGCCACTAAAGGCGGCCGGCAGCACGACAGCTCACCAGGCCACTATAGGTGGCCGGCAGCACGACAGCTCACCAGGCCACTATAGGTGGCCAGCAGCACGGCAGCTCACCAGGCCACTAAATGTGGCCGGCGCCACGAGAGCTCACCAGGCCACTAAAGGTGGCCGGCAGCACGACAGCTCACCAGGCCACTAAATGTGGCAGGCGCCACGAGAGCTCACCAGGCCACTAAAGGTGGCCGGCAGCACGACAGCTCACCAGGCCACTAAAGGCGGCCGGCAGCACGACAGCTCACCAGGCCACTATAGGTGGCCGGCAGCACGACAGCTCACCAGGCCACTATAGGTGGCCGGCAGCACGACAGCTCACCAGGCCACTATAGGTGGTCGGCAGCACGACAGCTCACCAGCAGACTATAGGTGGCGGGCAGCACGATAGCTCACCAAGCCACTATAGGTGGCCGGCAGCACGGCAGCTCACCAGGCCACTATAGGTGGCCAGCAGCACGAGAGCTCACCAGGCCACTAAAGGTGGCCGGCACCACGACAGCTCACCAGGCCAGTATAGGTGGCCGGCAGTACGACAGCTTACGAGGCCACTATAAGTGGACCGGATCTCGACAGCTCACTAGGCCATTATAGGTGGCCGGCAGCACGACAGCTCACCAGGCCACTATAGGTTGCCGGCAGCAAGACGGCTCACCAGGCCACTATAGGTGGCCGGCAGCATGTCAGCTCACCAGGCCACTATAGGTGGCCAGCAGCACGACAGCTCACCAGGCCACTAAATGTGGCCGGCGCCACGAGAGTTCACCAGGCCACTAAAGGTGGCCGGAAGCACGACAGCTCACCAGGCCACTAAAGGCGGCCGGCAGCACGACAGCTCACCAGGCCACTATAGGTGGCCGGCAGCACGACAGCTCACCAGGCCACTATAGGTGGCCAGCAGCATGGCAGCTCACCAGGCCACTAAATGTGGCCGGCGCCACGAGAGCTCACCAGGCCACTAAAGGTGGCCGGCAGCACGACAGCTCACCAGGCCACTAAATGTGGCAGGCGCCACGAGAGCTCACCAGGCCACTAAAGGTGGCCGGCAGCACGACAGCTCACCAGGCCACTAAAGGCGGCCGGCAGCACGACAGCTCACCAGGCCACTATAGGTGGCCAGCAGCACGATAGCTCACCAGGCCACTAAAGGTGGCCGGCACCACGACAGCTCACCAGGCCACTAAAGGTGGCCGGCAGCACGACAGCTCACCAGGCCACTAAATGTGGCAGGCGCCACGAGAGCTCACCAGGCCACTAAAGGTGGCCGGCAGCACGACAGCTCACCAGGCCACTACAGGCGGCCGGCAGCACGACAGCTCACCAGGCCACTATAGGTGGCCGGCAGCACGACAGCTCACCAGGCGACTATAGGTGGCGGGCAGCATGATAGCTCACCAAGCCACTATAGGTGGCCGGCAGCATGGCAGCTCACCAGGCCACTATAGGTGGCCAGCAGCACGACAGCTCACCAGGCAACTAAAGGTGGCCGGCACCACGACAGCTCTCCAGGCCACTATAGGTGGCCGGCAGCTCGACAGCTCACCGGGCCACCATAGATTCCCGGCGCTTGTCAGCTCGCCGGGTCACTATAGGTGGCCGACAGATCGACAGCTTGGCAGCACGACAGCTCACCAGGGGACTACAGGTGGCGGGCAGCACGATAGCTATAGGTTGCCGGCATCTCGCCAGCTCACCAGACCACTATAGGTGGCCGGCAGCACGACAGCTCACCAGGCCACTATAGGTGGCCGGCAGCACGACAGCTCACCAGGCCACTATAGGTGGCCGGCAGCACGACAGCTCACCAGGCCACTATAGGTGGCCGGCAGCACGACAGCTCACCAGACCACTATAGGTGGCCGGCAGCGCGGCAGCTCACCAGGCCACTATAGGTGGCCAGCAGCACGACAGCTCGCCAGGCCACTAAAGGTGGCCGACAGCATGGCAGCTCACCAGGCTACTATAGGTGGCCAGCAGCACGACAGCTCACCAGGCAACTAAAGGTGGCCGGCACCACGACAGCTCACCAGGCCACTATAAGTGGCCGGCAGCTCGACAGCTCACCGGGACACCATAGATTCCCGGCGCTTGTCAGCTCGCCGGGTCACTATAGGTGGCCGACAGATCGACAGCTTGGCAGCACGACAGCTCACCAGGGGACTACAGGTGGCGGGCAGCACGATAGCTATAGGTTGCCGGCATCTCGCCAGCTCACCAGACCACTATAGGTGGCCGGCAGCACGACAGCTCACCAGGCCACTATAGTTGGCCGGCAGCACGACAGCTCACCAGGCCACTATAGGTGGCCAGCAGCACGACAGCTCACCAGACCACTATAGGTGGCCGGCAGCACGACAGCTCACCAGACCACTAAAGGTGGCCGGCAGCACGGCAGCTCACCAGGCCACTATAGGTGGCCAGCAGCACGATAGCTCACCAGGCCACTAAAGGTGGCCGGCACCACGACAGCTCACCAGGCCACTAAAGGTGGCCGGCAGCACGACAGCTCACCAGGCCACTAAAGGCGGCCGGCAGCACGACAGCTCACCAGGCCACTATAGGTGGCCGGCAGCACGACAGCTCACCAGGCGACTATAGGTGGCCGGCAACACAACAGCTCACCAGACCACTATAGGTGGCCGGCATCTCGCCAGCTCACCAGACCACTAAAGGTGGCCGGCAGCACGACAGCTCACCAGGCCACTATAGGTGGCCGGCAGCACGACAGCTCACCAGGCCACTATAGGTGGCCGGCAGCACGACAGCTCACCAGGCCACTATAGGTGGCCGGCAGCACGACAGCTCACCAGGCCACTATAGGTGGCCGGCAGCACGACAGCTCACCAGCAGACTATAGGTGGCGGGCAGCACGATAGCTCACCAAGCCACTATAGGTGGCCGGCAGCACGACAGCTCACCAGGCGACTATAGGTGGCGGACAGCACGATAGCTCACCAAGCAACTATAGGTGGCCGGCAGTACGACAGCTCACAAGGCCACTATAGGTGGCCGGCAGCACGACAGCTCACCAGACCACTATAGGTGGCCGGCAGCACGACAGCTCACCAGGCCACTATAGGTGGCCAGCAGCACGACAGCTCACCAGGCCACTAAAGGTGGCCGGCACCACGACAGCTCACCAGGCCACTATAGGTGGCCGGCAGCACGACAGCTCACCAGACCACTATAGGTGGCCGGCAGCACGGCAGCTCACCAGGCCACTATAGGTGGCCAGCAGCACGAGAGCTCACCAGGCCACTAAAGGTGGCCGGCACCACGACAGCTCACCAGGCCAGTATAGGTGGCCGGCAGTACGACAGCTTACGAGGCCACTATAAGTGGACCGGATCTCGACAGCTCACTAGGCCATTATAGGTGGCCGGCAGCACGACAGCTCACCAGGCCACTATAGGTTGCCGGCAGCAAGACGGCTCACCAGGCCACTATAGGTGGCCGGCAGCATGTCAGCTCACCAGGCCACTATAGGTGGCCAGCAGCACGACAGCTCACCAGGCCACTAAATGTGGCCGGCGCCACGAGAGCTCACCAGGCCACTAAAGGTGGCCGGAAGCACGACAGCTCACCAGGCCACTAAAGGCGGCCGGCAGCACGACAGCTCACCAGGCCACTATAGGTGGCCGGCAGCACGACAGCTCACCAGGCCACTATAGGTGGCCAGCAGCACGGCAGCTCACCAGGCCACTAAATGTGGCCGGCGCTACGAGAGCTCACCAGGCCACTAAAGGTGGCCGGCAGCACGACAGCTCACCAGGCCACTAAATGTGGCAGGCGCCACGAGAGCTCACCAGGCCACTAAAGGTGGCCGGCAGCACGATAGCTCACCAGGCCACTAAAGGCGGCCGGCAGCACGACAGCTCACCAGGCCACTATAGGTGGCCGGCAGCACGACAGCTCACCAGGCGACTATAGGTGGCCGGCAGCACGACAGCTCACCAGGCGACTATAGGTGGCGGGCAGTACGATAGCTCACCAGGCCACTATAGGCGGGTGGCAGCACGACAGCTCACCAGGCCAATATAGGAGGCCGGCAGCACGACAGCTCACCAGGCCAGTAAATGTGGCCGGCAGCACGACAGCTCACCAAGCCACTATAGGTGGCCGGCAGCACGACAGCTCACCAGGCCAATATAGGAGGCCGGCAGCACGGCGCTTGACAGCTCGCCGGGTCACTGTAGGTGCCCCGACAGATCGACAGCCTGGGAGCACGACGGCTCACCAGGGGACTACAGGTGGCGGGCAGCACGATAGCTATAGGTTGCCGGCAGCACGACGGCTCACCAGGCCACTATAGGTGGCCGGCAGCACGATAGCTCACCAGGCGACTATAGGTGGCCGGCAGCACGACAGCTCACCAGGCCACTGTAGGTGGCCGACATCTTGACAGCTCAACAGGCCACCATAGGTGGCCGGCAGCACGACAGCTCACCAGGCCACTATAGGTGGCCGCCATCTCGACAGCTCAACAGGCCACCATAGGTGGCCGGCAGCACGACAGCTCACCAGGTCACTATAGGTGGCCGGCAGCACGACAGCTCACCAGGCCACTGTAGGTGGCCGGCAGCACGATAGATCACCAGGCGACTATATGTGGAGGGCAGCACGACAGCTCACCAGGCCCCTATAGATGGCCGGCAGCTCGACAGCTCACCGGGCCACCATCGATTTCCGGCGCTTGACAGCTCGCCGGGTCACTATAGGTGCCCGACAGATGGACAGCTTAGCAGCACGACAGCTCACCAGGGGACTACAGGTGGCGGGCAGCACAATAGCTATAGGTTGCCGGCAGCACGACGGCTCACCAGGCCACTATAGGTAGCCGGCAGCATGACAGCTCACCAGACCACTAAAGGTGGCCGGCACCACGACAGCTCAACAGGCCAGTATAGGTGGCCGGCAGTACGACAGCTTACGAGGCCACTATAAGTGGCCCGGATCTCGACAGCTCACTAGGCCATTATAGGTGGCCGGCAGCACGACAGCTCACCAGACCACTAAAGGTGGCCGGCACCACGACAGCTCACCAGGCCAGTATAGGTGGCCGGCAGTACGACAGCTTACGAGGCCACTATAAGTGGCCCGGATCTCGACAGCTCACTAGGCCATTATAGGTGGCCGGCAGCAAGACGGCTCACCAGGCCACTATAGGTGGCCGGCAGCATGACAGCTCACCAGGCCACTATAGGTGGCCAGCAGCACGACAGCTCACCAGGCCACTATAGTTGGCCGGCAGCACGACAGCTCACCAGGCCACTATAGGTGGCCGGCAGCACGACAGCTCACCAGGCCACTATAGGTGGCCAGCAGCACGACAGCTCACCAGGCCACTAAATGTGGCCGGCGCCACGAGAGCTCACCAGGCCACTAAAGGTGGCCGGCAGCACGACAGCTCACCAGGCCACTAAAGGCGGCCGGCAGCACGACAGCTCACCAGGCCACTATAGGTGGCCGGCAGCACGACAGCTCACCAGGCCACTATAGGTGGCCAGCAGCACGGCAGCTCACCAGGCCACTAAATGTGGTCGGCGCCACGAGAGCTCACCAGGCCACTATAGGTTGCCGGCAGCAAGACGGCTCACCAGGCCACTATAGGTGGCCGGCAGCATGTCAGCTCACCAGGCCACTATAGGTGGCCAGCAGCACGACAGCTCACCAGGCCACTAAATGTGGCCGGCGCCACGAGCGCTTACCAGGCCACTAAAGGTGGCCGGAAGCACGACAGCTCACCAGGCCACTAAAGGCGGCCGGCAGCACGACAGCTCACCAGGCCACTATAGGTGGCCGGCAGCACGACAGCTCACCAGGCCACTATAGGTGGCCAGCAGCACGGCAGCTCACCAGGCCACTAAATGTGGCCGGCGCCACGAGAGCTCACCAGGCCACTAAAGGTGGCCGGCAGCACGACAGCTCACCAGGCCACTAAATGTGGCAGGCGCCACGAGAGCTCACCAGGCCACTAAAGGTGGCCGGCAGCACGACAGCTCACCAGGCCACTAAAGGCGGCCGGCAGCACGACAGCTCACCAGGCCACTATAGGTGGCCGGCAGCACGACAGCTCACCAGGCCACTATAGGTGGCCGGCAGCACGACAGCTCACCAGGCCACTATAGGTGGTCGGCAGCACGACAGCTCACCAGCAGACTATAGGTGGCGGGCAGCACGATAGCTCACCAAGCCACTATAGGTGGCCGGCAGCACGGCAGCTCACCAGGCCACTATAGGTGGCCAGCAGCACGAGAGCTCACCAGGCCACTAAAGGTGGCCGGCACCACGACAGCTCACCAGGCCAGTATAGGTGGCCGGCAGTACGACAGCTTACGAGGCCACTATAAGTGGACCGGATCTCGACAGCTCACTAGGCCATTATAGGTGGCCGGCAGCACGACAGCTCACCAGGCCACTATAGGTTGCCGGCAGCAAGACGGCTCACCAGGCCACTATAGGTGGCCGGCAGCATGTCAGCTCACCAGGCCACTATAGGTGGCCAGCAGCACGACAGCTCACCAGGCCACTAAATGTGGCCGGCGCCACGAGAGTTCACCAGGCCACTAAAGGTGGCCGGAAGCACGACAGCTCACCAGGCCACTAAAGGCGGCCGGCAGCACGACAGCTCACCAGGCCACTATAGGTGGCCGGCAGCACGACAGCTCACCAGGCCACTATAGGTGGCCAGCAGCACGGCAGCTCACCAGGCCACTAAATGTGGCCGGCGCCACGAGAGCTCACCAGGCCACTAAAGGTGGCCGGCAGCACGACAGCTCACCAGGCCACTAAATGTGGCAGGCGCCACGAGAGCTCACCAGGCCACTAAAGGTGGCCGGCAGCACGACAGCTCACCAGGCCACTAAAGGCGGCCGGCAGCACGACAGCTCACCAGGCCACTATAGGTGGCCAGCAGCACGATAGCTCACCAGGCCACTAAAGGTGGCCGGCACCACGACAGCTCACCAGGCCACTAAAGGTGGCCGGCAGCACGACAGCTCACCAGGCCACTAAATGTGGCAGGCGCCACGAGAGCTCACCAGGCCACTAAAGGTGGCCGGCAGCACGACAGCTCACCAGGCCACTACAGGCGGCCGGCAGCACGACAGCTCACAAGGCCACTATAGGTGGCCGGCAGCACGACAGCTCACCAGGCGACTATAGGTGGCGGGCAGCATGATAGCTCACCAAGCCACTATAGGTGGCCGGCAGCATGGCAGCTCACCAGGCCACTATAGGTGGCCAGCAGCACGACAGCTCACCAGGCAACTAAAGGTGGCCGGCACCACGACAGCTCTCCAGGCCACTATAGGTGGCCGGCAGCTCGACAGCTCACCGGGCCACCATAGATTCCCGGCGCTTGTCAGCTCGCCGGGTCACTATAGGTGGCCGACAGATCGACAGCTTGGCAGCACGACAGCTCACCAGGGGACTACAGGTGGCGGGCAGCACGATAGCTATAGGTTGCCGGCATCTCGCCAGCTCACCAGACCACTATAGGTGGCCGGCAGCACGACAGCTCACCAGGCCACTATAGGTGGCCGGCAGCACGACAGCTCACCAGGCCACTATAGGTGGCCGGCAGCACGACAGCTCACCAGGCCACTATAGGTGGCCGGCAGCACGACAGCTCACCAGACCACTATAGGTGGCCGGCAGCGCGGCAGCTCACCAGGCCACTATAGGTGGCCAGCAGCACGACAGCTCGCCAGGCCACTAAAGGTGGCCGACAGCATGGCAGCTCACCAGGCTACTATAGGTGGCCAGCAGCACGACAGCTCACCAGGCAACTAAAGGTGGCCGGCACCACGACAGCTCACCAGGCCACTATAAGTGGCCGGCAGCTCGACAGCTCACCGGGACACCATAGATTCCCGGCGCTTGTCAGCTCGCCGGGTCACTATAGGTGGCCGACAGATCGACAGCTTGGCAGCACGACAGCTCACCAGGGGACTACAGGTGGCGGGCAGCACGATAGCTATAGGTTGCCGGCATCTCGCCAGCTCACCAGACCACTATAGGTGGCCGGCAGCACGACAGCTCACCAGGCCACTATAGTTGGCCGGCAGCACGACAGCTCACCAGGCCACTATAGGTGGCCAGCAGCACGACAGCTCACCAGACCACTATAGGTGGCCGGCAGCACGACAGCTCACCAGACCACTATAGGTGGCCGGCAGCACGGCAGCTCACCAGGCCACTATAGGTGGCCAGCAGCACGATAGCTCACCAGGCCACTAAAGGTGGCCGGCACCACGACAGCTCACCAGGCCACTAAAGGTGGCCGGCAGCACGACAGCTCACCAGGCCACTAAAGGCGGCCGGCAGCACGACAGCTCACCAGGCCACTATAGGTGGCCGGCAGCACGACAGCTCACCAGGCGACTATAGGTGGCCGGCAACACAACAGCTCACCAGACCACTATAGGTGGCCGGCATCTCGCCAGCTCACCAGACCACTAAAGGTGGCCGGCAGCACGACAGCTCACCAGGCCACTATAGGTGGCCGGCAGCACGACAGCTCACCAGGCCACTATAGGTGGCCGGCAGCACGACAGCTCACCAGGCCACTATAGGTGGCCGGCAGCACGACAGCTCACCAGGCCACTATAGGTGGCCGGCAGCACGACAGCTCACCAGCAGACTATAGGTGGCGGGCAGCACGATAGCTCACCAAGCCACTATAGGTGGCCGGCAGCACGACAGCTCACCAGGCGACTATAGGTGGCGGACAGCACGATAGCTCACCAAGCAACTATAGGTGGCCGGCAGTACGACAGCTCACAAGGCCACTATAGGTGGCCGGCAGCACGACAGCTCACCAGACCACTATAGGTGGCCGGCAGCACGACAGCTCACCAGGCCACTATAGGTGGCCAGCAGCACGACAGCTCACCAGGCCACTAAAGGTGGCCGGCACCACGACAGCTCACCAGGCCACTATAGGTGGCCGGCAGCACGACAGCTCACCAGACCACTATAGGTGGCCGGCAGCACGGCAGCTCACCAGGCCACTATAGGTGGCCAGCAGCACGAGAGCTCACCAGGCCACTAATGGTGGCCGGCACCACGACAGATCACCAGGCCAGTATAGGTGGCCGGCAGTACGACAGCTTACGAGGCCACTATAAGTGGACCGGATCTCGACAGCTCACTAGGCCATTATAGGTGGCCGGCAGCACGACAGCTCACCAGGCCACTATAGGTTGCCGGCAGCAAGACGGCTCACCAGGCCACTATAGGTGGCCGGCAGCATGTCAGCTCACCAGGCCACTATAGGTGGCCAGCAGCACGACAGCTCACCAGGCCACTAAATGTGGCCGGCGCCACGAGAGCTCACCAGGCCACTAAAGGTGGCCGGAAGCAAGACAGCTCACCAGGCCACTAAAGGCGGCCGGCAGCACGACAGCTCACCAGGCCACTATAGGTGGCCGGCAGCACGACAGCTCACCAGGCCACTATAGGTGGCCAGCAGCACGGCAGCTCACCAGGCCACTAAATGTGGCCGGCGCTACGAGAGCTCACCAGGCCACTAAAGGTGGCCGGCAGCACGACAGCTCACCAGGCCACTAAATGTGGCAGGCGCCACGAGAGCTCACCAGGCCACTAAAGGTGGCCGGCAGCACGATAGCTCACCAGGCCACTAAAGGCGGCCGGCAGCACGACAGCTCACCAGGCCACTATAGGTGGCCGGCAGCACGACAGCTCACCAGGCGACTATAGGTGGCCGGCAGCACGACAGCTCACCAGGCGACTATAGGTGGCGGGCAGTACGATAGCTCACCAGGCCACTATAGGCGGGTGGCAGCACGACAGCTCACCAGGCCAATATAGGAGGCCGGCAGCACGACAGCTCACCAGGCCAGTAAATGTGGCCGGCAGCACGACAGCTCACCAAGCCACTATAGGTGGCCGGCAGCACGACAGCTCACCAGGCCAATATAGGAGGCCGGCAGCACGGCGCTTGACAGCTCGCCGGGTCACTGTAGGTGCCCCGACAGATCGACAGCCTGGGAGCAC
This sequence comes from Eumerus sabulonum, assembly GCA_951905685.1. Lineage (NCBI taxonomy): Eukaryota > Metazoa > Arthropoda > Insecta > Diptera > Syrphidae > Eumerus > Eumerus sabulonum. Next base: position 141,477,409 of record OX645060.1, on the reverse strand, counting down.
GACAGCTCACCAGGGGACTACAGGTGGCGGGCAGCACGATAGCTATAGGTTGCCGGCAGCACGACGGCTCACCAGGCCACTATAGGTGGCCGGCAGCACGATAGCTCACCAGGCGACTATAGGTGGCCGGCAGCACGACAGCTCACCAGGCCACTGTAGGTGGCCGACATCTTGACAGCTCAACAGGCCACCATAGGTGGCCGGCAGCACGACAGCTCACCAGGCCACTATAGGTGGCCGCCATCTCGACAGCTCAACAGGCCACCATAGGTGGCCGGCAGCACGACAGCTCACCAGGTCACTATAGGTGGCCGGCAGCACGACAGCTCACCAGGCCACTGTAGGTGGCCGGCAGCACGATAGATCACCAGGCGACTATATGTGGAGGGCAGCACGACAGCTCACCAGGCCCCTATAGATGGCCGGCAGCTCGACAGCTCACCGGGCCACCATCGATTTCCGGCGCTTGACAGCTCGCCGGGTCACTATAGGTGCCCGACAGATGGACAGCTTAGCAGCACGACAGCTCACCAGGGGACTACAGGTGGCGGGCAGCACAATAGCTATAGGTTGCCGGCAGCACGACGGCTCACCAGGCCACTATAGGTAGCCGGCAGCATGACAGCTCACCAGACCACTAAAGGTGGCCGGCACCACGACAGCTCAACAGGCCAGTATAGGTGGCCGGCAGTACGACAGCTTACGAGGCCACTATAAGTGGCCCGGATCTCGACAGCTCACTAGGCCATTATAGGTGGCCGGCAGCACGACAGCTCACCAGGCCACTATAGGTTGCCGGCAGCAAGACGGCTCACCAGGCCACTATAGGTGGCCGGCAGCATGACAGCTCACCAGGCCACTATAGGTGGCCAGCAGCACGACAGCTCACCAGGGGACTACAGGTGGCGGGCAGCACGATAGCTATAGGCTGCCGGCAGCACGACGGCTCACCAGGCCACTATAGGTAGCCGGCAGCATGACAGCTCACCAGACCACTAAAGGTGGCCGGCACCACGACAGCTCACCAGGCCAGTATAGGTGGCCGGCAGTACGACAGCTTACGAGGCCACTATAAGTGGCCCGGATCTCGACAGCTCACTAGGCCATTATAGGTGGCCGGCAGCAAGACGGCTCACCAGGCCACTATAGGTGGCCGGCAGCATGACAGCTCACCAGGCCACTATAGGTGGCCAGCAGCACGACAGCTCACCAGGCCATTAAATGTGGCCAGCAGCACGACAGCTCACCAGGCCACTAAATGTGGCCGGCGCCACGAGAGCTCACCAGGCCACTAAAGGTGGCCGGCAGCACGACAGCTCACCAGGCCACTAAAGGCGGCCGGCAGCACGACAGCTCACCAGGCCACTATAGGTGGCCGGCAGCACGACAGCTCACCAGGCCACTATAGGTGGCCAGCAGCACGGCAGCTCACCAGGCCACTAAATGTGGTCGGCGCCACGAGAGCTCACCAGGCCACTAAAGGTGGCCGGCAGCACGACAGCTCACCAGGCCACTATAGGTGGCGGGCATCTCGACAGCTCACCAGGCCACTATAGGTGGCCGGCATCTCGAGAGCTCACCAGGCCACTATAGGTGGCCGGCAGCACGACCGCTCACCAGGCCAATATAGGAGGCCGGCAGCACTACAGCTCACCAGGCCAGTATATGTGGCCGGCACCACGAGAGCTCACCAGGCCACTAAAGTTGGCCGGCAGCACGACAGCTCACCAGGCCACCAAAGGCGGCCGGCAGCACGACAGCTCACCAGGCCACTATAGGTGGCCGGCAGCATGACAGCTCACCAGGCCACTATAGGTCGCCGGCAGCACGACAGCTCACCAGGCCACTATAGGTGGCCGGCAGCACGACAGCTCACCAGACCACTATAGGTGGCCGGCAGCACGACAGCTCACCAGGCCAGTATATGTGGCCGGCTGCACGACAGCTCCCCAGGCCACTCTAGGTTTCCGGCAGCACAACAGCTCACCAGGCCACTACAGGTGGCCGGCATCTCGACAGCTCACCAGGCCACTATAGGTGGCCGGCATCTCGAGAGCTCACCAGGCCACTATAGGTGGCCGGCAGCACGACCGCTCACCAGGCCAATATAGGAGGCCGGCAGCACTACAGCTCACCAGGCCAGTATATGTGGCCGACACCACGACAGCTCACCAGGCCACTAAATTTGGCCGGCAGCACGACAGCTCACCAGGCCACCAAAGGCGGCCGGCAGCACGACAGCTCACCAGGCCACCAAAGGCGGCCGGCAGCACGACAGCTCACCAGGCCACTATAGGTGGTCGGCAGCACGACAGCTCACCAGGCCACTATAGGTGGCCGGCAGCACGACAGCTCACCAGGCCACTATAGGTGGCCGGCAGCACGACAGCTCACCAGACCACTATAGGTGGCCGGCAGCACGACAGCACGACAGCTCACCAGGCCAGTATACGTGGCCGGCAGCACGTCAGCTCACCAGGCCACTGTTGGTGGCCGGCAGCACGACAGCTCACCGGGCCATTAGGTGGCCGGCATCTCGACAGCTCACCAGGCCACTATAGGTGGCCGGCAGCATGACAGCGCACCAGGCTACTATAGGTGGCCGGCAGCACGACAGCTCACCAGGCCACTATAGGTGGCCGGCAACACGACAGCTCACCAGGCCACTATAGGTTGCCGGCAGCAAGACGGCTCACCAGGCCACTATAGGTGGCCGGCAGCAAGACGGCTCACCAGGCCACTATGGGTGGCCGGCATCCCGACAGCTCACCAGGCCACTATAGGTGGCCGGCATCTCGCCAGCTCACCAGGCCACTATAGGTGGCCGGCAGCACGACAGCTCACCAGGCCACTATAGGTTGCCGGCAGGAAGACGGCTCACCAGGCCACTATAGGTGGCCGGCAGCATGATGGCTCACCAGGCCACTATAGGTGGCCGGCAGCACGACAGCTCACCAGGCCAATATAGGTGGCCGGCCGCACGACAGCTCACCAGGCCAGTATAGGTGGCCGGTAGCACGACAGCTTACGAGGCCACTATAAGTGGCCCGCATCTCGACAGCTCACCAGGCCACTAAAGGTGGCCGGCAGCACGACAGCTCACCAGGCCACTATAGGTGGCCGGCAGCACGACAGTTCACCAGACGACTATAGGTGGCCGGCAGCACGACAGCTCACCAGACCACTATAGGTGGCCGGCATCTCGCCAGCTCACCAGGCCACTATAGGTGGCCGGCAGCACGACAGCTCACCAGGCCACTATAGGTGGCCGGCAGCACGGCAGCTCACCAGGCCACTATAGGTGGCCAGTAGCACGATAGCTCACCAGGCCACTAAAGGTGGCCGGCACCACGACAGCTCACCAGGCCACTAAAGGTGGCCGGCAGCACGACAGCTCACCAGGCCACTAAATGTGGCAGGCGCCACGAGAGCTCACTAGGCCACTAAAGGTGGCCGGCAGCACGACAGCTCACCAGGCCACTAAAGGCGGCCGGCAGCACGACAGCTCACCAGGCCACTATAGGTGGCCGGCAGCACGACAGCTCACCAGGCGACTATAGGTGGCGGGCAGCATGATAGCTCACCAAGCCACTATAGGTGGCCGGCAGCATGGCAGCTCACCAGGCCACTATAGGTGGCCAGCAGCACGACAGCTCACCAGGCAACTAAAGGTGGCCGGCACCACGACAGCTCACCAGGCCACTATAGGTGGCCGGCAGCTCGACAGCTCACCGGGCCACCATAGATTCCCGGCGCTTGTCAGCTCGCCGGGTCACTATAGGTGGCCGACAGATCGACAGCTTGGCAGGAAGACAGCTCTTCAGGGGACTACAGGTGGCGGGCAGCACGATAGCTATAGGTTGCCGGCATCTCGCCAGCTCACCAGACCACTATAGGTGGCCGGCAGCACGACAGCTCACCAGGCCACTATAGGTGGCCGGCAGCACGACAGCTCACCAGGCCACTATAGGTGGCCGGCAGCACGACAGCTCACCAGGCCACTATTGGTGGCCGGCAGCACGACAGCTCACCAGGCCACTATAGGTGGCCGGCAGCACGACAGCTCACCAGGCCACTATAGGTGGCCAGCAGCACGACAGCTCACCAGGCCACTATAGGTGGCCGGCAGCACGACAGCTCACCAGACCACTATAGGTGGCCGGCAGACCGGCAGCTCACCAGGCCACTATAGGTGGCCAGCAGCACGATAGCTCACCAGGCCACGATAGCTATAGGTTGCCGGCATCTCGCCAGCTCACCAGACCACTATAGGTGGCCGGCAGCACGACAGCTCACCAGGCCACTATAGGTGGCCGGCAGCACGACAGCTCACCAGGCCACTATAGGTGGCCGGCAGCACGACAGCTCACCAGGCCACTATAGGTGGCCGGCAGCACGACAGCTCACCAGACCACTATAGGTGGCCGGCAGCGCGGCAGCTCACCAGGCCACTATAGGTGGCCAGCAGCACGACAGCTCGCCAGGCCACTAAAGGTGGCCGACAGCATGGCAGCTCACCAGGCTACTATAGGTGGCCAGCAGCACGACAGCTCACCAGGCAACTAAAGGTGGCCGGCACCATAGATTCCCGGCGCTTGTCAGCTCGCCGGGTCACTATAGGTGGCTGACAGATCGACAGCTTGGCAGCACGACAGCTCACCAGGGGACTAAAGGTGGCGGGCAGCACGATAGCTATAGGTTGCCGGCATCTCGCCAGCTCACCAGACCACTATAGGTGGCCGGCAGCACGACAGCTCACCAGGCCACTATAGTTGGCCGGCAGCACGACAGCTCACCAGGCCACTATAGGTGGCCAGCAGCACGACAGCTCACCAGGCCACTATAGGTGGCCGGCAGCACGACAGCTCACCAGACCACTATAGGTGGCCGGCAGCACGGCAGCTCACCAGGCCACTATAGGTGGCCAGCAGCACGATAGCTCACCAGGCCACTAAAGGCGGCCGGCAGCACGACAGCTCACCAGGCCACTATAGGTGGCCGGCAGCACGACAGCTCACCAGGGGACTATAGGTGGCCGGCAACACAACAGCTCACCAGACCACTATAGGTGGCCGGCATCTCGCCAGCTCACCAGACCACTAAAGGTGGCCGGCAGCACGACAGCTCACCAGGCCACTATAGGTGGCCGGCAGCACGACAGCTCACCAGGCCACTATAGGTGGCCGGCAGCACGACAGCTCACCAGGCCACTATAGGTGGTCGGCAGCACGACAGCTCACCAGCAGACTATAGGTGGCGGGCAGCACGATAGCTCACCAAGCCACTATAGGTGGCCGGCAGCACGACAGCTCACCAGGCGACTATAGGTGGCGGGCAGCACGATAGCTCACCAAGCAACTATAGGTGGCCGGCAGTACGACAGCTCACAAGGCCACTATAGGTGGCCGGCAGCACGACAGCTCACCAGACCACTATAGGTGGCCGGCAGCACGACAGCTCACCAGGCCACTATAGGTGGCCAGCAGCACGACAGCTCACCAGGCCACTAAAGGTGGCCGGCACCACGACAGCTCACCAGGCCACTATAGGTGGCCGGCAGCACGACAGCTCACCAGACCACTATAGGTGGCCGGCAGCTCGGCAGCTCACCAGGCCACTATAGGTGGCCAGCAGCACGAGAGCTCACCAGGCCAGTAAAGGTGGCCGGCACCACGACAGCTCACCAGGCCAGTATAGGTGGCCGGCAGTACGACAGCTTACGAGGCCACTATAAGTGGCCCGGATCTCGACAGCTCACTAGGCCATTATAGGTGGCCGGCAGCACGACAGCTCACCAGGCCACTATAGGTTGCCGGCAGCAAGACGGCTCACCAGGCCACTATAGGTGGCCGGCAGCATGACAGCTCACCAGGCCACTATAGGTGGCCAGCAGCACGACAGCTCACCAGGCCACTAAATGTGGCCGGCGCCACGAGAGCTCACCAGGCCACTAAAGGTGGCCGGCAGCACGACAGCTCACCAGGCCACTGAAGGCGGCCGGCAGCACGACAGCTCACCAGGCCACTATAGGTGGCCAGCAGCACGGCAGCTCACCAGGCCACTAAATGTGGCCGGCGCCACGAGAGCTCACCAGGCCACTAAAGGTGGCCGGCAGCACGACAGCTCACCAGGCCACTAAATGTGGCAGGCGCCACGAGAGCTCACCAGGCCACTAAAGGTGGCCGGCAGCACGACAGCTCACCAGGCCACTAAAGGCGGCCGGCAGCACGACAGCTCACCAGGCCACTATAGGTGGCCGGCAGCACGACAGCTCACCAGGCGACTATAGGTGGCCGGCAGCACGACAGCTCACCAGGCGACTATAGGTGGCGGGCAGTACGATAGCTCACCAGGCCACTATAGGCGGGTGGCAGCACGACAGCTCACCAGGCCAATATAGGAGGCCGGCAGCACGACAGCTCACCAGGCCAGCATATGTGGCCGGCAGCACGACAGCTCACCAAGCCACTATAGGTGGCCGGCAGCACGACAGCTCACCAGGCCAATATAGGAGGCCGGCAGCACGGCGCTTGACAGCTCGCCGGGTCACTGTAGGTGCCCCGACAGATCGACAGCCTGGGAGCACGACAGCTCACCAGGGGACTACAGGTGGCGGGCAGCACCATAGCTATAGGTTGCCGGCAGCACGACGGCTCACCAGGCCACTATAGGTGGCCGGCAGCACGATAGCTCACCAGGCGACTATAGGTGGCCGGCAGCACGACAGCTCACCAGGCCACTGTAGGTGGCCGACATCTTGATAGCTCAACAGGCCACCATAGGTGGCCGGCAGCACGACAGCTCACCAGGCCACTATAGGTGGCCAACATCTCGACAGCTCAACAGGCCACCATAGGTGGCCGGCAGCACGACAGCTCACCAGGTCACTATAGGTGGCCGGCAGCACGACAGCTCACCAGACCACTGTAGGTGGCCGGCAGCACGATAGCTCACCAGGCGACTATATGTGGAGGGCAGCACGACAGCTCACCAGGCCCCTATAGATGGCCGGCAGCTCGACAGCTCACCGGGCCACCATAGATTTCCGGCGCTTGACAGCTCGCCGGGTCACTATAGGTGCCCGACAGATCGACAGCTTAGCAGCACGACAGCTCACCAGGGGACTACAGGTGGCGGGCAGCACGATAGCTATAGGTTGCCGGCAGCACGACAGCTCACCAGGCCACTATAGGTGGCCGGCAGCACGACAGCTCACCAGGCCACTATAGGTGGCCGGCAGCACGACAGCTCACCAGGCCACTATAGGTGGCCGGCAGCACGACAGCTCACCAGACCACTATAGGTGGCCGGCAGCGCGGCAGCTCACCAGGCCACTATAGGTGGCCAGCAGCACGACAGCTTGCCAGGCCACTAAAGGTGGCCGACAGCATGGCAGCTCACCAGGCTACTATAGGTGGCCAGCAGCACGACAGCTCACCAGGCAACTAAAGGTGGCCGGCACCACGACAGCTCACCAGGCCACTATAAGTGGCCGGCAGCTCGACAGCTCACCGGGACACCATAGATTCCCGGCGCTTGTCAGCTCGCCGGGTCACTATAGGTGGCCGACAGATCGACAGCTTGGCAGCACGACAGCTCACCAGGGGACTACAGGTGGCGGGCAGCACGATAGCTATAGGTTGCCGGCATCTCGCCAGCTCACCAGACCACTATAGGTGGCCGGCAGCACGACAGCTCACCAGGCCACTATAGTTGGCCGGCAGCACGACAGCTCACCAGGCCACTATAGGTGGCCAGCAGCACGACAGCTCACCAGGCCACTATAGGTGGCCGGCAGCACGACAGCTCACCAGACCACTATAGGTGGCCGGCAGCACGGCAGCTCACCAGGCCACTATAGGTGGCCAGCAGCACGATAGCTCACCAGGCCACTAAAGGTGGCCGGCACCACGACAGCTCACCAGGCCACTAAAGGTGGCCGGCAGCACGACAGCTCACCAGGCCACTAAAGGCGGCCGGCAGCACGACAGCTCACCAGGCCACTATGGGTGGCCGGCAGCACGACAGCTCACCAGGGGACTATAGGTGGCCGGCAACACAACAGCTCACCAGACCACTATAGGTGGCCGGCATCTCGCCAGCTCACCAGACCACTAAAGGTGGCCGGCAGCACGACAGCTCACCAGGCCACTATAGGTGGCCGGCAGCACGACAGCTCACCAGGCCACTATAGGTGGCCGGCAGCACGACAGCTCACCAGGCCACTATAGGTGGCCGGCAGCACGACAGCTCACCAGCAGACTATAGGTGGCGGGCAGCACGATAGCTCACCAAGCCACTATAGGTGGCCGGCAGCACGACAGCTCACCAGGCGACTATAGGTGGCGGGCAGCACGATAGCTCACCAAGCAACTATAGGTGGCCGGCAGTACGACAGCTCACAAGGCCACTATAGGTGGCCGGCAGCACGACAGCTCACCAGACCACTATAGGTGGCCGGCAGCACGGCAGCTCACCAGGCCACTATAGGTGGCCAGCAGCACGAGAGCTCACCAGGCCACTAAAGGTGGCCGGCACCACGACAGCTCACCAGGCCAGTATAGGTGGCCGGCAGTACGACAGCTTACGAGGCCACTATAAGTGGCCCGGATCTCGACAGCTCACTAGGCCATTATAGGTGGCCGGCAGCACGACAGCTCACCAGGCCACTATAGGTTGCCGGCAGCAAGACGGCTCACCAGGCCACTATAGGTGGCCGGCAGCATGACAGCTCACCAGACCACTATAGGTGGCCAGCAGCACGACAGCTCACCAGGCCACTAAATGTGGCCGGCGCCACGAGAGCTCACCAGGCCACTAAAGGTGGCCGGCAGCACGACAGCTCACCAGGCCACTAAAGGCGGCCGGCAGCACGACAGCTCACCAGGCCACTATAGGTGGCCAGCAGCACGGCAGCTCACCAGGCCACTAAATGTGGCCGGCGCCACGAGAGCTCACCAGGCCACTAAAGGTGGCCGGCAGCACGACAGCTCACCAGGCCACTAAATGTGGCAGGCGCCACGAGAGCTCACCAGGCCACTAAAGGTGGCCGGCAGCACGACAGCTCACCAGGCCACTAAAGGCGGTCGGCAGCACGACAGCTCACCAGGCCACTATAGGTGGCCGGCAGCACGACAGCTCACCAGGCGACTATAGGTGGCCGGCAGCACGACAGCTCACCAGGCGACTATAGGTGGCGGGCAGTACGATAGCTCACCAGGCCACTATAGGCGGGTGGCAGCACGACAGCTCACCAGGCCAATATAGGAGGCCGGCAGCACGACAGCTCACCAGGCCAGTATATGTCGCCGGCAGCACGACAGCTCACCAAGCCACTATAGGTGGCCGGCAGCACGACAGCTCACCAGGCCAATATAGGAGGCCGGCAGCACGGCGCTTGACAGCTCGCCGGGTCACTGTAGGTGCCCCGACAGATCGACAGCCTGGGAGCACGACAGCTCACCAGGGGACTACAGGTGGCGGGCAGCACCATAGCTATAGGTTGCCGGCAGCACGACGGCTCACCAGGCCACTATAGGTGGCCGGCAGCACGATAGCTCACCAGGCGACTATAGGTGGCCGGCAGCACGACAGCTCACCAGGCCACTGCAGGTGGCCGACATCTTGATAGCTCAACAGGCCACCATAGGTGGCCGGCAGCACGACAGCTCACCAGGCCACTATAGGTGGCCGCCATCTCGACAGCTCAACAGGCCACCATAGGTGGCCGGCAGCACGACAGCTCACCAGGTCACTATAGGTGGCCGGCAGCACGACAGCTCACCAGGCCACTGTAGGTGGCCGGCAGCACGATAGCTCACCAGGCGACTATATGTGGAGGGCAGCACGACAGCTCACCAGGCCCCTATAGATGGCCGGCAGCTCGACAGCTCACCGGGCCACCATAGATTTCCGGCGCTTGACAGCTCGCCGGGTCACTATAGGTGCCCGACAGATCGACAGCTTAGCAGCACGACAGCTCACCAGGGGACTACAAGTGGCGGGCAGCACGATAGCTATAGGTTGCCGGCAGCACGACGGCTCACCAGGCCACTATAGGTAGCCGGCAGCATGACAGCTCACCAGACCACTAAAGGTGGCCGGCACCACGACAGCTCACCAGGCCAGCATAGGTGGCCGGCAGTACGACAGCTTACGAGGCCACTATAAGTGGCCCGGATCTCGACAGCTCACTAGGCCATTATAGGTGGCCGGCAGCAAGACGGCTCACCAGGCCACTATAGGTGGCCGGCAGCATGACAGCTCACCAGGCCACTATAGGTGGCCAGCAGCACGACAGCTCACCAGGCCACTAAATGTGGCCAGCAGCACGACAGCTCACCAGGCCACTAAATGTGGCCGGCGCCACGAGAGCTCACCAGGCCACTAAAGGTGGCCGGCAGCACGACAGCTCACCAGGCCACTAAAGGCGGCCGGCAGCACGACAGCTCACCAGGCCACTATAGGTGGCCGGCAGCACGACAGCTCACCAGGCCACTATAGGTGGCCAGCAGCACGGCAGCTCACCAGGCCACTAAATGTGGCCGGCGCCACGAGAGCTCACCAGGCCACTAAAGGTGGCCGGCAGCACGACAGCTCACCAGGCCACTATAGGTGGCCGGCATCTCGACAGCTCACCAGGCCACTATAGGTGGCCGGCATCTCGAGAGCTCACCAGGCCACTATAGGTGGCCGGCAGCACGACCGCTCACCAGGCCAATAAAGGAGGCCGGCAGCACTAGAGCTCACCAGGCCAGTATATGTGGCCGGCACCACGACAGCTCACCAGGCCACTAAAGGTGGCCGGCAGCACGACAGCTCACCAGGCCACCAAAGGCGGCCGGCAGCACGACAGCTCACCAGGCCACTATAGGTGGCCGGCAGCATGACAGCTCACCAGGCCACTATAGGTGGCCGGTAGCACGACAGCTCACCAGGCCACTATAGGTGGCCGGCAGCACGACAGCTCACCAGACCACTATAGGTGGCCGGCAGCACGACAGCTCACCAGGCCAGTATATGTGGCCGGCTGCACGACAGCTCCCCAGGCCACTCTAGGTTTCCGGCAGCACAACAGCTCACCAGGCCACTATAGGAGGCCGGCATCTCGACAGCTCACCAGGCCACTGTAGGTGGCCGGCATCTCGAGAGCTCACCAGGCCACTATAGGTGGCCGGCAGCACGACCGCTCACCAGGCCAATATAGGAGGCCGGCAGCACTACAGCTCACCAGGCCAGTATATGTGGCCGACACCACGACAGCTCACCAGGCCACTAAAGGTGGCCGGCAGCACGACAGCTCACCAGGCCACTGTTGGTGGCCGGCAGCACGACAGCTCACCAGGCCAGTATATGTGGCCGGCTGCACGACAGCTCCCCAGGCCACTCTAGGTTTCCGGCAGCACAACAGCTCACCAGGCCACTATAGGAGGCCGGCATCTCGACAGCTCACCAGGCCACTGTAGGTGGCCGGCATCTCGAGAGCTCACCAGGCCACTGTAGGTGGCCGGCATCTCGAGAGCTCACCAGGCCACTATAGGTGGCCGGCAGCACGACCGCTCACCAGGCCAATATAGGAGGCCGGCAGCACTACAGCTCACCAGGCCAGTATATGTGGCCGACACCACGACAGCTCACCAGGCCAGTATATGTGGCCGGCAGCACGTCAGCTCACCAGGCCACTGTTGGTGGCCGGCAGCACGACAGCTCACCAGGCCATTAGGTGGCCGGCATCTCGACAGCTCACCAGGCCACTATAGGTGGCCGGCAGCATGACAGCGCACCAGGCTACTATAGGTGGCCGGCAGCACGACAGCTCACCAGGCCACTATAGGTGGCCGGCAACACGACAGCTCACCAGGCCACTATAGGTTGCCGGCAGCAAGACGGCTCACCAGGCCACTATAGGTGGCCGGCAGCAAGACGGCTCACCAGGCCACTATGGGTGGCCGGCATCCCGACAGCTCACCAGGCCACTATAGGTGGCCGGCATCTCGCCAGCTCACCAGGCCACTATAGGTGGCCGGCAGCACGACAGCTCACCAGGCCACTATAGCTTGCCGGCAGGAAGACGGCTCACCAGGCCACTATAGGTGGCCGGCAGCATGATGGCTCACCAGGCCACTATAGGTGGCCGGCAGCACGACAGCTCACCAGGCCAATATAGGTGGCCGGCCGCACGACAGCTCACCAGGCCAGTATAGGTGGCCGGTAGCACGACAGCTTACGAGGCCACTATAAGTGGCCCGCATCTCGACAGCTCACCAGGCCACTATAGGTGGCCGGCAGCACGACAGCTCACCAGGCCACTATAGGTGGCCGGCAGCACGACAGCTCACCAGACGACTATAGGTGGCCGGCAGCACGACAGCTCACCAGACCACTATAGGTGGCCGGCATCTCGCCAGCTCACCAGACCACTATAGGTGGCCGGCAGCACGACAGCTCACCAGGCCACTATAGGTGGCCGGCAGCACGACAGCTCACCAGGCCACAATAGGTGGCCGGCAGCACGCCAGCTCACCAGGCCACTATAGGTGGCGGGCAGCACGATAGCTCACCAAGCCACTATAGGTGGCCGGCAGCACGACAGCCCACCAGGCGACTATAGGTGGCGGGCAGCACGATAGCTCACCAAGCCACTATAGGTGGCCGGCAGTACGACAGCTCACCAGGCCACTATAGGGGGCCGGCAGCACGACAGCCCACCAGACCACTATAGGTGGCCGGCAGCACGACAGCTCACCAGGCCACTATAGGTGGCCGGCAGCACGACAGCTCACCAGGCCACAATAGGTGGCCGGCAGCACGCCAGCTCACCAGGCCACTATAGGTGGCAACCAGCACGACAGCTCACCGGCCACTAAAGGTGGCCGGCACCACAACAGCTCACCAGGCCACTAAAGGTGGCTGGCAGCACGACAGCTCACCAGGCCACTAAAGGCGGCCGGCAGCACGACAGCTCACCAGGTCACTATAGGTGGCCGGCAGCACGACAGCTCACCAGGCGACTATAGGTGGCCGGCAGCACGACAGCTCTCCAGACCACTATTGGTGGCCGGCAGCACGACAGCTCACCAGGCCACTATAGGTGGCCAACAGCACGACAGCTCACCAGGCCACCAAAGGTGGCCGGCACCACGACAGCTCACCAGGCCACTAAAGGTGGCCGGCAGCACGTCAGCTCACCAGGCCAATATAGGTGGCCGGCCGCACGACAGCTCACCAGGCCAGTATAGGTGGCCGGTAGCACGACAGCTTACGAGGCCACTATAAGTGGCCCGCATCTCGACAGCTCACCAGGCCACTAAAGGTGGCCGGCAGCACGACAGCTCACCAGGCCACTATAGGTGGCCGGCAGCACGACAGCTCACCAGGCCACTATAGGTGGCCGGCAGCACGACAGCTCACCAGCAGACTATAGGTGGCGGGCAGCACGATAGCTCACCAAGCCACTATAGGTGGCCGGCAGCACGACAGCTCCCCAGGCGACTATAGGTGGCGGGCAGCACGATAGCTCACCAAGCAACTATAGGTGGCCGGCAGTACGACAGCTCACAAGGCCACTATAGGTGGCCGGCAGCACGACAGCTCACCAGACCACTATAGGTGGCCGGCAGCACGACAGCTCACCAGGCCACTATAGGTGGCCAGCAGCACGACAGCTCACCAGGCCACTAAAGGTGGCCGGCACCACGACAGCTCACCAGGCCACTATAGGTGGCCGGCAGCACGACAGCTCACCAGACCACTATAGGTGGCCGGCAGCACGGCAGCTCACCAGGCCACTATAGGTGGCCAGCAGCACGAGAGCTCACCAGGCCACTAAAGGTGGCCGGCACCACGACAGCTCACCAGGCCAGTATAGGTGGCCGGCAGTACGACAGCTTACGAGGCCACTATAAGTAGCCCGGATCTCGACAGCTCACTAGGCCATTATAGGTGGCCGGCAGCACGACAGCTCACCAGGCCACTATAGGTTGCCGGCAGCAAGACGGCTCACCAGGCCACTATAGGTGGCCGGCAGCATGACAGCTCACCAGGCCACTATAGGTGGCCAGCAGCACGACAGCTCACCAGGCCACTAAATGTGGCCGGCGCCACGAGAGCTCACCAGGCCACTAAAGGTGGCCGGCAGCACGACAGCTCACCAGGCCACTAAAGGCGGCCGGCAGCACGACAGCTCACCAGGCCACTATAGGTGGCCAGCAGCACGGCAGCTCACCAGGCCACTAAATGTGGCCGGCGCCACGAGAGCTCACCAGGCCACTAAAGGTGGCCGGCAGCACGACAGCTCACCAGGCCACTAAATGTGGCAGGCGCCACGAGAGCTCACCAGGCCACTAAAGGTGGCCGGCAGCACGACAGCTCACCAGGCCACTAAAGGCGGCCGGCAGCACGACAGCTCACCAGGCCACTATAGGTGGCCGGCAGCACGACAGCTCACCAGGATAATATAGGTGGCCGGCCGCACGACAGCTCACCAGGCCAGTATAGGTGGCCGGCAGCTCACCAGGCCACTATAGGTGGCCGGCAGCACGAAAACTCACCAGGCGACTATAGGTGGCGGGCAGTACGATAGCTCACCAGGCCACTATAGGCGGGTGGCAGCACGACAGCTCACCAGGCCAATATAGGAGGCCGGCAGCACGACAGCTCACCAGGCCAGTATATGTGGCCGGCAGCACGACAGCTCACCAAGCCACTATAGGTGGCCGGCAGCACGACAGCTCACCAAGCCAATATAGGAGGCCGGCAGCACGGCGCTTGACAGCTCGCCGGGTCACTGTAGGTGCCCCGACAGATCGACAGCCTGGGAGCACGACAGCTCACCAGGGGACTACAGGTGGCGGGCAGCACCATAGCTATAGGTTGCCGGCAGCACGACGGCTCACCAGGCCACTATAGGTGGCCGGCAGCACGATAGCTCACCAGGTGACTATAGGTGGCCGGCAGCACGACAGCTCACCAGGCCACTGTAGGTGGCCGACATCTTGATAGCTCAACAGGCCACCATAGGTGGCCGGCAGCACGACAGCTCACCAGGCCACTATAGGTGGCCGCCATCTCGACAGCTCAACAGGCCACCATAGGTGGCCGGCAGCACGACAGCTCACCAGGTCACTATAGGTGGCCGGCAGCACGACAGCTCACCAGGCCACTGTAGGTGGCCGGCAGCACGATAGCTCACCAGGCGACTATATGTGGAGGGCAGCACGACAGCTCACCAGGCCCCTATAGATGGCCGGCAGCTCGACAGCTCACCGGGCCACCATAGATTTCCGGCGCTTGACAGCTCGCCGGGTCACTATAGGTGCCCGACAGATCGACAGCTTAGCAGCACGACAGCTCACCAGGGGACTACAGGTGGCCGACATCTTGATAGCTCAACAGGCCACCATAGGTGGCCGGCAGCACGACAGCTCACCAGGCCACTATAGGTGGCCGCCATCTCGACAGCTCAACAGGCCACCATAGGTGGCCGGCAGCACGACAGCTCACCAGGTCACTATAGGTGGCCGGCAGCACGACAGCTCACCAGGCCACTGTAGGTGGCCGGCAGCACGATAGCTCACCAGGCCACTGTAGGTGGCCGGCAGCACGACAGCTCACCAGGCCACTGTAGGTTGCCGGCAGCACGACGGCTCACCAGGCCACTATAGGTGGCCGACATCTTGATAGCTCAACAGGCCACCATAGGTGGCCGGCAGCACGACAGCTCACCAGGCCACTATAGGTGGCCGCCATCTCGACAGCTCAACAGGCCACCATAGGTGGCCGGCAGCACGACAGCTCACCAGGTCACTATAGGTGGCCGGCAGCACGACAGCTCACCAGGCCACTGTAGGTGGCCGGCAGCACGATAGCTCACCAGGCGACTATATGTGGAGGGCAGCACGACAGCTCACCAGGCCCCTATAGATGGCCGGCAGCTCGACAGCTCACCGGGCCACCATAGATTTCCGGCGCTTGACAGCTCGCCGGGTCACTATAGGTGCCCGACAGATCGACAGCTTAGCAGCACGACAGCTCACCAGGGGACTACAGGTGGCGGGCAGCACCATAGCTATAGGTTGCCGGCAGCACGACGGCTCACCAGGCCACTATAGGTGGCCGGCAGCACGATAGCTCACCAGGTGACTATAGGTGGCCGGCAGCACGACAGCTCACCAGGCCACTGTAGGTGGCCGACATCTTGATAGCTCAACAGGCCACCATAGGTGGCCGGCAGCACGACAGCTCACCAGGCCACTATAGGTGGCCGCCATCTCGACAGCTCAACAGGCCACCATAGGTGGCCGGCAGCACGACAGCTCACCAGGTCACTATAGGTGGCCGGCAGCACGACAGCTCACCAGGCCACTGTAGGTGGCCGGCAGCACGATAGCTCACCAGGCGACTATATGTGGAGGGCAGCACGACAGCTCACCAGGCCCCTATAGATGGCCGGCAGCTCGACAGCTCACCGGGCCACCATAGATTTCCGGCGCTTGACAGCTCGCCGGGTCACTATAGGTGCCCGACAGATCGACAGCTTAGCAGCACGACAGCTCACCAGGGGACTACAGGTGGCGGGCAGCACGATAGCTATAGGTTGCCGGCAGCACGACGGCTCACCAGGCCACTATAGGTAGCCGGCAGTGTAGAAAAAACTAAATGAATTCAGATGTAAAATGAACTTAATGAATTATACATACATACATATGTTAATCTATAATACATGTAATAGTCATGCAGGCATATAGCCGCGAAAAGGTTTTCTTTAGAGTCAGTCGCTATTATACTGTCATTGAGCAAAGAGTGAATAAAGATTTTGTATTTCTAGTAAGTGGCTAGTTTCCTTATTTCGAGCTATCGTGGTTTCTTTCACATTTCGGTGCCGAAACCCGGGAACGTGAGCCCGTGACCAAAGACTAAGAAATATAAAAGTACAATCAAAGATAGTAGCGATTCGATGGAGTTATCAGCGAGGTCAGCCTATAGAGGTCAGGTGACCAAGATAGTGAAGTCTGCAACTGAATTTCTATCTTCAAAGGACTCGCAATTAACCAACGAAGACAAATTTGATAACATAGAGGAGAAATTATTGTTATACGTTCAACGACTGACTGCAGCTCATGAAAGTCTGAAGACAACCAATGAAGAAATAAAATGTAAGAATCTCTTAAAGGGTGAAGATATGGATAAGGAGCTCGACAAAATTGCCGACTACGAAGACCAGGCCATAAATACACTCGCACGTTTAAATTTTCGTCTAGGTAAGATACGACAAAAGCAGAAGAATGTTAATAATGCACCTACCAATAATACGACAAGTATGAATTGTCCCAATAAGCTTCCTACATTGCCCCTAAGGAAATTCGATGGGAGCTTTCACGAATGGCTACCATTTTGGGAGCAATTTCGCACCACGGTGCATGAGAACGCAAATTTGGCGCCAACAGATAAATTCAGTTACTTAGAATCATTGTTGGTTGGAAGCGCCAAAAAAGTCATTGCGGGCTTTACTGCTTCCGAAATGTGTTACGATGCAGCCATCTCGCTCCTACAGGAACAGTACGGTGACAAGGAAAGACTTGTCGACAAACAGATGCAGCAGCTAATTTCCCTCCGTCCCATTCATACCAAAACCGATGTTGCTGGCTTACGAAGCTTGTATAACAGCATAATGTCATGCAGCCGCACACTAACATCATTGCAGGTTCCACCACAACAATATTGCGTTATGTTGAAGTCTATTTTGCTTAGATGTTTGCCTACTGATCTTCGCGTGGACTACTATCGTACGTTAGACGGAGATGACGACATAACAAACGTATCTAACTCGGAGGACAGCGTAACCACTCTTACAAATAGTGGAGACAAGCAAGTGCAGAACATAATGCGTTTTTTAAAAAGGGAGGTAGAGTCCCTTGAGAGAAGTAAGATAGTGTCTCTTTCTTCAAGCCATGCTAAAACAAATCCTTTAAGCACAGCAATCAGTTTGTTTTCCCCGAGCGACAAAGACCACTGTCTGTTTTGCACTTCTACGAAACATCTTACTAGGGAGTGTGACAGCAACAACAGTATAGCGGAAAAGAGAGAAATACTGAGAAAAAATGGATGTTGTTATCGGTGTTCCAAGCGGGGACACTCTTCCAAGAAGTGTCGTAGTGCAAAATTCATTTGTTGCAAAAAGTGCAAGGGCAAGCACATGACTTCGATGTGCGACCCCTTTTTCAAAAAAGCAACTACAAGTGCTTACCAAACTGCGGCAAATACATCCGGAAATAACATTACAGAAAACGTCTGTATGTACAACTCGAGTTTTCAGTATACAAACGTCTTTTTAAAGACGGCTCGAGGTATCGTCGTATCCCCGAACAAAAAGCACCAAATTTTGATTCGGTTTATTATTGATGGCGGGAGCCAATATTCGTATGTCCGGGAAAGCTTAGTAAATCAACTCGATTTCGTAGAGGAAGGGAAAGTTTTCATTGCAGTCATTCCGTTTGGAAGTAAGGAGAAGTGTCCTCCTAGAGAATTCAGGAAAGTCAAAATTTCGATAAAAAGCCAGTTCACTGATAAAAGTTTGGCGCTAGAGGCCGTGGTAGTACCGGACATTTGTGTTGATGTCTTATGCACACCTGATGTTTCATGTCCCGAATTTCATGGTCTCCAATTAACAGATTCGCAACAGGTGGAAATAGAGTCAATGGATGGTTTGACGGTTCTAATCGGATCGGATTTTTACTGGAATGCTGTAACTGGAAGACAACGAAGACTTTCATCACGTTTAAGGGCAGTAGAAACCATATTTGGATGGACATTGCAGGGGCCCCACACACTTTCCGGTAAGAAATTCGATTTAGTCAGTAATTTACAAATCTCCTCCGTTGTTAGCACAAATCTAATGCTCCCGGCTATGCCCTATAATGATGGGGAATTCCTTTGGTCACTTGAAGCTATCGGTATTCGAAATGAAGAAGTCGAAAACAAGCATCTAACCGAAGATTTGATCAATAAGTGTATTACCAAGAAGAATAATCGGTATGAAGCTTCGTTACCCTGGAAGACTGCCAGCAGTCTATTAAGCAATAATCGAAGCGATGCCGTGAAAAGATTGAATGCACTTACCCGACGATTACTAAGAGTTCCAGGCAGATTCGAAGAATACAACACTGCTATGCGTCAATTGATCTCAGATGGAGTTGCCGAAGCCGTGCCTGGAGGTAACCACTCAAATCGCGTATTTTATCTCCCTCATCGACCAGTCTACAAAAGTGAGAGTACTACAACCAAACTAAGAATAGTATTTGATGCGTCTGCGCGTTCAGAAGAGTTTGGTTCATTAAACGATCAGCTTAATATAGGCGCCAATCTATTACCAGACATCTTTAAAGTTCTTCTAAACTTTCGTTTGGGGCGTTTTGGTATTGTGGCGGACGTAGAGAAGGCATTTCTCCAGATCTGGTTAAACGAAGCTGACCGCGATAGTCATCGGTTTGTGTGGTTTGGTTCTGACGGGAATTTTAAGGAATACAAAGACTTTAGGATGACGAGGGTAACCTTTGGGATTAACTGTAGCCCATTTCTTCTAACTGCGACGTTGAAACTACATCTAAAGCAAGAAGAAATCCATTTTGGTCGCACTTGTGATTTGCTTAGAGATAGCTTCTATATGGATGACCTAGTGATGAGTGTCGATACAGAAGAAGAAGGTGAACGTATCAGCAAAGAAGCTGTTCTCATCCTCAGAAATGCTTCAATGAATCTGAGAAAATTTAACTCGAACAGTCAGCGTATACGTTCGTCCCTTAGCTCGGATAATACGCCAGTCAATCAAAAGGTGTTAGGGCTAACATGGTTCACCTTAACTGATAAATTAGCCGTTTCCTTGCAATCAGTGGAACAGCTAATTAGCTCCAACGTAATCAGAAACACGAAACGCAATGTTCTTCAGTCTATAGCTAGGATTTTTGATCCGTTGGGAATGTTAGGACCAGTTGTCATCAGAGTTAACATTTTATTTCAACGCATTTGGAAAGAGAAGCTGCAATGGGATGAACCGTTAAACTCAAGTTTAAATATCGAGTGGGAAGCTTGTTTACAAAGCATATTGCATCTAAAAGCCATAACAATACCACAATCTGCATTTGGACTTTTCTCACCCGAATCGAAGGATATACACATATTTGCTGATGCCAGTTTTAAAGCATATGGGACGGTAGCCTACCTGAAAAATAAAGGTGAGACTGGAGAAAATAATATTGCGTTTTTGTGTGCTAAAAGCCGAGTAGCTCCGCTGAAACAAGATGGTAATAATGAGCTTACCTTACCGAAGTTGGAGCTAACAGCCGCCCTAATTGCATCCCGATTGTGTTCATATTTAAAAAAAAATCTAAAAATTTCTGTTAGCAAGTATTACCTTTGGACAGATTCAAAAATTGCTCTTAGTTGGATACAAGGAAAATCAAATCGTTGGAAACCATTTGTCCAAAGTCGGGTCGATGAAACTCGTCGCCATACATCGCTATTAGACTGGCATCATTGTTCGGGGAAGGACAACCCTGCAGATTTCCTGACAAGAGGAGTATCTTCGGAAATATTGCTAACATCAGATTTATGGGCACACGGACCAGAATGGCTCAAGGGAGAAGTAAGCTACCAGAAGGATAATATGCAATTTTCTTTCGATACCGCAGCTCAGCTGGCTTTGTTAACACCAGTGCCTTTAATACATCAAAAGAATACTTGTTCCCCCCTCTTGCCATTTGAGGATTATAGTACATGGAAGCGTTTGATAAGGGTAACATGTTTTGTTCTCCGATTTTGGCATTTGTGTAAGAAAGTCCACGTCCCATCGCTTAAGCATTTATCCGTTGACGATCTGCTTGAGGCCGAAACTTATTGGATCAGGTATATTCAAAGATCTATGTTTAACCATGAACTTAGTTTATTGCAGAAGGGGCAAAATATACCCCCCGTTTCCGGTATAGCGCAACTATTACCTTTTCTCGGAAAAGATGGCATTATGAGATTACGCGGGCGATTTCATGCAACTGATGAATCTGATGATTTTAAGCATCCTGTATTACTCCCTGGGAAACACGTTATAGTGGATCTCATTGTGGACGATTGTCATCGGAACTCTCTACATGGCGGGGTAAACATTGTGCTCTCACAACTAAGAAAACGTTTTTGGATTTTAAAGGGCCGTCAGGTGGTCAAAAGAAGACTTCAAAAGTGCGTTGTTTGTCAGAAGCTGTGGGCTAAACCCTCATCGCAACCGTTTGGTCCACTTCCAATTGAACGGATCACAATATCGAGGCCCTTTGATAACGTCGGCGTTGATTTCGCGGGACCCTTATATTATTTCAACTCTAAAGGGGAAAGTAACAAAGCTTACATGATGGTATTCACCTGTGCCAGTGTTCGCGCCATACATATAGAGCTTGTGACTAATTTAAGCACAGATAGTTGCTTATTGGGGCTTCGACGATTCATTTGCAGAAGGGGCGCACCGTCCACAGTATTTTCGGACAATGCGCGTACCTTTCGCAGAGCGGCTTTAGAACTGAATGCAGCCGAGTTTTCGTGCGATGATGAGGCTGTGCATCGTTTTTTGGCAGATAAGAAAATTAGATGGAAATTCATTGTTGAGCGGGCTCCATGGCGGGGAGGCTTTTGGGAGCGCGTCATTCGCAATATCAAAAACATACTCAAGGTTGTCATCGGTAGGAGTAAACTTTCCTTCGAACAGTTAAGAACTTTGGTCATCGAAGCAGAGGGAATGATTAACGCCCGACCACTCATATACATAAGCAGTGACCCACTGGATGATGCACCGCTCACGCCAGCAGATTTCTTAGTTGGCCGTTTTAAGTTTTCAAATGGCAGTATTGGAAGCTCTCAAGCAGTAGAAATTCGAGATACCTGGAAGCAAAGAATGAAGTACACTAATATGTTGTGGAAGCGTTGGCGGTGCGAATATATGCAGCTCTTGCGGTCTTTCCACTACAGCAAGCCAGGGGCAGCGAAAGAGATAAAACGAGATGATGTTGTTCTTGTTTTTGACTCAGCAAAACCAAGAATTCATTGGAGATTAGCCGTTATCAAAGAAGCATTTATTGGTCGAGATGGTAACGTACGAGCGTGTGCGATTCGATATGCGGATGGGACGCGGACTAGAAGACCCATTCAACTGTTATATCCCTTGGAGCTCCACCATCCTGCCCGGCCGGAGGATGTAGAAAAAAACTAAATGAATTCAGATGTAAAATGAACTTAGTGAATTATACATACATACTTATGTTAATCTATAATACATGTAATAGTCATGCAGGCATATAGCCGCGAAAAGGTTTTCTTTAGAGTCAGTCGCTATTATACTGTCATTGAGCAAAGAGTGAATAAAGATTTTGTATTTCGAGTAAGTGGCTAGTTTCCTTATTTCGAGCTATCGTGGTTTCTTTCACAATAGGTGTGGCCGGTAGCACGACAGCTCACCAGGAACCTGTAGGTGGTCGGCAGCACGACACCTCACCAGGCCACTATAGGTGGCCAGCAGCACGACAGCTCACCAGGCCACTACAGGTGGCCGGCAGCACGACAGCTCACCAGGCCACTATAGGTGGCCGGCAGCACGACAGCTCACCAGGCCACTATAGGTGGCCGGCAGCACGACAGCTCACCAGGCCACTATAGGTTGCCGGCAACACGACAGCTCACCAGGCCACTATAGGTGGCCGGCATCTCGACAGCTCACCAGGCCAGTATAGGTGGCCGGCAGCACGACAGCTCACCAGGAACCTGTAGGTGGCCGGCAGCACGACAGCTCACCAGGCCATTATATGTGGCCGGTAGCACGACAGCTCACCAGGACACTATAGGTGGCCGGCAGCACGACAGCTCACCAGGCGACTATAGGTGGCGGGCAGCACGATAGCTCACCAAGTCACTATAGGTGGCCGGCAGCACGACAGCTCAACAGGCGACTATAGGTGGCGGGCAGCACGATAACTCACCAAGCCACTATAGGTGGCCGGCAGTACGACAGCTCACCAGGCCACTATAGATGGCCGGCAGCACGACAGCTTACCAGGCCACTATAGGTGGCCGGCAGCACGACAGCTCACCAGGCCGCTATAGGCGGCCGACAGAACGACAGCTCACCAGACCACTATAAGTAGCCGGCAGCACGATAGCTCACCAGGCCACTATAGGCGGCCAGCAGCACGACGGCTCACCAGGCCACTAAAGCTGGCCGGCAGCACGATAGCTCACCAGGCCACTAAAGGTGGTCGGCAGCACGTAAGCTCACCAGGCCACTAAAGGTGGACGGCAGCACGTCAGCTCACCAGGCCACTATAGGTGGCCGGCAGCACGACAGCTCACCAGGTCACTATAGGTGGCCGGCAGCACGACAGCTCACCAGGCCACTATAGGTGGCCGGCAGCACGACAGCCCACCAGGCCACTATATGTAGCCGGCAGCACGATAGCTCACCAGGCCACTATAGGTGGCCGGCAGCACGACAGCTCACCAGGCCACTATAGGTGGCTGGCAGCACGACAGCTCACCAGGCCACTATAGGTGGCTGGCAGCACGACAGCTCACCAGGCCACTATAGGTGGTTGGGAGCACGACAGCTCACCAGGCCACTATAGGTGGCCGGCAGCACCACAGCTCACCAGGCCACTATAGGTGGCCGGCAGCACGACAGCCCACCAGGCCAATATAGGTAGCCGGCAGCACGATAGCTCACCAGGCCACTATAGGTGGCCGGCAGCACGACAGCTCACCAGGCCACTATAGGTGGCTGGCAGCACGACAGCTCACCAGGCCACTATAGGTGGCTGGCAGCACGACAGCTCACCAGGCCACTATAGGCGGTTGGGAGCGCGACAGCTCACCAGGCCACTATAGGTGGCCGGCAGCACCACAGCTCACCAGGCCACTATAGGTGGCCGGCAGCACGACAGCTCACAAGGCCACTATAGGTGGCCGGCACCACAACAGCTCACCAGGCCACTATAGGTGGCCGGCAGCACAACAGCTCACCAGGCCACTATAGGTGGCCGGCAGCACAACAGCTCACCAGGCCACTATAGGTGGCCGGCAGCACGACAGCTCACCAGGCCACTATAGGTGGCTGGCAGCACGACAGCTCACCAGGCCACTATAGGTGGCTGGCAGCACGACAGCTCACCAGGCCACTATAGGCGGTTGGGAGCGCGACAGCTCACCAGGCCACTATAGGTGGCCGGCAGCACCACAGCTCACCAGGCCACTATAGGTGGCCGGCAGCACGACAGCTCACAAGGCCACTATAGGTGGCCGGCACCACAACAGCTCACCAGGCCACTATAGTGGCCTGGCCACTGTAGGCGGCCAGCAGCAGGACGGCTCATCAGGCCACTAAAGGTGGCCGGCAGCACGACATCTCACCAGGCCACTAACGGTGGCCGGCAGCACGATAGCTCACCAGGCCACTATAGGTGGCCGGCAGCACGACAGCTCACCAGGCTAATATAAGTGGCCGGCAGCACGACAGCTCACTAGGCTAGAATAGGTGGCCGGCCGCACGACAGCTCACCAGGCCAGTATAGGTGGCCGGCAGCACGACAGCTCACGAGGTCACTATAAGTGGCCCGCATCTCGACAGCTCACCAGGCCACTATAGGCGGCCGGCAGCACGACAGCTCACCAGGCCACTATAGGTGGCTGGCAGCACGACAGCTCACCAGGCCACTATAGGTGGCTGGCAGCACGACAGCTCACCAGGCCACTATAGGTGGCCGGCAGCACCACAGCTCACCAGGCCACTATAGGTGACTGGCAGCACGACAGCTCACCAGGCCACTATAGGTGGCCGGCAGCACAACAGCCCACCAGGCCACTATAGGTGGCCGGCAGCACGACAGCTCACCAGGCCACTATAGGCGGCCGGCAGCAAAACAGCTTACCAGGCCACTATAGGCGGCGGGCAGCACGAAAGCTCACCAGGCCACTATAGGTTGCCGGCAACAAGTCAGCTCACCAGGCCAGTATAGGTGGTCGGCAGCACGTCAGCTCACCAGGCCACTAAAGGCGGCCGGCAGCACGCCAGCTCACCAGGCCACTATAGGTGGCTGGCAGCACGACAGCTCACCAGGCCACTATAGGTGGTTGGGAGCACGACAGCTCACCAGGCCACTATAGGTGGCCGGCAGCACCACAGCTCACCAGGCCACTATAGGTGGCTGGCAGCACGACAGCTCACCAGGCCACTATAGGTGGCTGGCAGCACGACAGCTCACCAGGCCACTAT
Organism: Eumerus sabulonum; assembly: GCA_951905685.1. Classification (NCBI taxonomy): domain Eukaryota; kingdom Metazoa; phylum Arthropoda; class Insecta; order Diptera; family Syrphidae; genus Eumerus; species Eumerus sabulonum. The sequence continues at coordinate 141,452,118 of OX645060.1, read as the reverse complement.
AGGTTGCCGGCAACAAGTCAGCTCACCAGGCCAGTATAGGTGGTCGGCAGCACGTCAGCTCACCAGGCCACTAAAGGCGGCCGGCAGCACGCCAGCTCACCAGGCCACTATCGGTGGCTGGCAGCACGACAGCTCACCAGGCCACTATAGGTGGTTGGGAGCACGACAGCTCACCAGGCCACTATAGGTGACTGGCAGCACGACAGCTCACCAGGCCACTATAGGTGGCCGGCAGCACAACAGCCCACCAGGCCACTATAGGTGGCCGGCAGCACGACAGCTTACCAGGCCACTATAGGTTGCCGGCAACACGACAGCTCACCAGGCCACTATAGGTGGCCGGCATCTCGACAGCTCACCAGGCCAGTATAGGTGGCCGGCAGCACGACAGCTCACCAGGAACCTGTAGGTGGCCGGCAGCACGACAGCTCACCAGGCCATTATATGTGGCCGGTAGCACGACAGCTCACCAGGACACTATAGGTGGCCGGCAGCACGACAGCTCACCAGGCGACTATAGGTGGCGGGCAGCACGATAGCTCACCAAGTCACTATAGGTGGCCGGCAGCACGACAGCTCAACAGGCGACTATAGGTGGCGGGCAGCACGATAACTCACCAAGCCACTATAGGTGGTTGGGAGCACGACAGCTCACCAGGCCACTATAGGTGGCCGGCAGCACGCCAGCTCACCAGGCCACTATCGGTGGCTGGCAGCACGACAGCTCACCAGGCCACTATAGGTGGTTGGGAGCACGACAGCTCACCAGGCCACTATAGGTGACTGGCAGCACGACAGCTCACCAGGCCACTATAGGTGGCCGGCAGCACAACAGCCCACCAGGCCACTATAGGTGGCCGGCAGCACGACAGCTTACCAGGCCACTATAGGTTGCCGGCAACACGACAGCTCACCAGGCCACTATAGGTGGCCGGCATCTCGACAGCTCACCAGGCCAGTATAGGTGGCCGGCAGCACGACAGCTCACCAGGAACCTGTAGGTGGCCGGCAGCACGACAGCTCACCAGGCCATTATATGTGGCCGGTAGCACGACAGCTCACCAGGACACTATAGGTGGCCGGCAGCACGACAGCTCACCAGGCGACTATAGGTGGCGGGCAGCACGATAGCTCACCAAGTCACTATAGGTGGCCGGCAGCACGACAGCTCAACAGGCCACTATAGGTGGCTGGCAGCACGACAGCTCACCAGGCCACTATAGGTGGTTGGGAGCACGACAGCTCACCAGGCCACTATAGGTGGCCGGCAGCACCACAGCTCACCAGGCCACTATAGGTGGCTGGCAGCACGACAGCTCACCAGGCCACTATAGGTGGTTGGGAGCACGACAGCTCACCAGGCCACTATAGGTGGCCGGCAGCACCACAGCTCACCAGGCCACTATAGGTGGCTGGCAGCACGACAGCTCACCAGGCCACTATAGGTGGCTGGCAGCACGACAGCTCACCAGGCCACTATAGGTTGCCGGCAACAAGTCAGCTCACCAGGCCAGTATAGGTGGTCGGCAGCACGTCAGCTCACCAGGCCACTAAAGGCGGCCGGCAGCACGCCAGCTCACCAGGCCACTATCGGTGGCTGGCAGCACGACAGCTCACCAGGCCACTATAGGTGGTTGGGAGCACGACAGCTCACCAGGCCAGTATAGGTGGCCGGCAGCACGACAGCTCACCAGGAACCTGTAGGTGGCCGGCAGCACGACAGCTCACCAGGCCATTATATGTGGCCGGTAGCACGACAGCTCACCAGGACACTATAGGTGGCCGGCAGCACGACAGCTCACCAGGCGACTATAGGTGGCGGGCAGCACGATAGCTCACCAAGTCACTATAGGTGGCCGGCAGCACGACAGCTCAACAGGCGACTATAGGTGGCGGGCAGCACGATAACTCACCAAGCCACTATAGGTGGCCGGCAGTACGACAGCTCACCAGGCCACTATAGATGGCCGGCAGCACGACAGCTTACCAGGCCACTATAGGTGGCCGGCAGCACGACAGCTCACCAGGCCGCTATAGGCGGCCGACAGAACGACAGCTCACCAGACCACTATAAGTAGCCGGCAGCACGATAGCTCACCAGGCCACTATAGGCGGCCAGCAGCACGACGGCTCACCAGGCCACTATAGGTGGCCGGCAGCACCACAGCTCACCAGGCCACTATAGGTGGCCGGCAGCACGACAGCTCACAAGGCCACTATAGGTGGCCGGCACCACAACAGCTCACCAGGCCACTATAGTGGCCTGGCCACTGTAGGCGGCCAGCAGCAGGACGGCTCATCAGGCCACTAAAGGTGGCCGGCAGCACGACATCTCACCAGGCCACTAACGGTGGCCGGCAGCACGATAGCTCACCAGGCCACTATAGGTGGCCGGCAGCACGACAGCTCACCAGGCTAATATAAGTGGCCGGCAGCACGACAGCTCACTAGGCTAGAATAGGTGGCCGGCCGCACGACAGCTCACCAGGCCAGTATAGGTGGCCGGCAGCACGACAGCTCACGAGGTCACTATAAGTGGCCCGCATCTCGACAGCTCACCAGGCCACTATAGGCGGCCGGCAGCACGACAGCTCACCAGGCCACTATAGGTGGCTGGCAGCACGACAGCTCACCAGGCCACTATAGGTGGCTGGCAGCACGACAGCTCACCAGGCCACTATAGGTGGCCGGCAGCACCACAGCTCACCAGGCCACTATAGGTGACTGGCAGCACGACAGCTCACCAGGCCACTATAGGTGGCCGGCAGCACAACAGCCCACCAGGCCACTATAGGTGGCCGGCAGCACGACAGCTCACCAGGCCACTATAGGCGGCCGGCAGCAAAACAGCTTACCAGGCCACTATAGGCGGCGGGCAGCACGAAAGCTCACCAGGCCACTATAGGTTGCCGGCAACAAGTCAGCTCACCAGGCCAGTATAGGTGGTCGGCAGCACGTCAGCTCACCAGGCCACTAAAGGCGGCCGGCAGCACGCCAGCTCACCAGGCCACTATAGGTGGCTGGCAGCACGACAGCTCACCAGGCCACTATAGGTGGTTGGGAGCACGACAGCTCACCAGGCCACTATAGGTGGCCGGCAGCACCACAGCTCACCAGGCCACTATAGGTGGCTGGCAGCACGACAGCTCACCAGGCCACTATAGGTGGCTGGCAGCACGACAGCTCACCAGGCCACTATAGGTTGCCGGCAACAAGTCAGCTCACCAGGCCAGTATAGGTGGTCGGCAGCACGTCAGCTCACCAGGCCACTAAAGGCGGCCGGCAGCACGCCAGCTCACCAGGCCACTATCGGTGGCTGGCAGCACGACAGCTCACCAGGCCACTATAGGTGGTTGGGAGCACGACAGCTCACCAGGCCACTATAGGTGACTGGCAGCACGACAGCTCACCAGGCCACTATAGGTGGCCGGCAGCACAACAGCCCACCAGGCCACTATAGGTGGCCGGCAGCACGACAGCTTACCAGGCCACTATAGGCGGCCGGCAGCAAAACAGCTCACCAGGCCACTATAGGCGGCGGGCAGCACGAAAGCTCACCAGGCCACTATAGGTTGCCGGCAACAAGTCAGCTCACCAGGCCAGTATAGGTGGTCGGCAGCACGTCAGCTCACCAGGCCACTAAAGGCGGCCGGCAGCACGCCAGCTCACCAGGCCACTATAGGTGGCCGGCAGCACGACAGCCCACCAGGCCACTATAGGTGGCCGGCAGCACGACAGCCCACCAGGCCACTATAGGTAGCCTGCAGCACGATAGCTCACCAGGCCACTATAGGTGGCCGGCAGCACGACAGCTCACCAGGCCACTATAGGTGGCTGGCAGCACGACAGCTCACCAGGCCACTATAGGTGGTTGGGAGCACGACAGCTCACCAGGCCACTATAGGTGGCCGGCAGCACCACAGCTCACCAGGCCACTATAGGTGGCCGGCAGCACGACAGCTCACAAGGCCACTATAGGTGGCCGGCAGCACAACAGCTCACCAGGCCACTATAGGTGGCTGGCAGCACGACAGCTCACCAGGCCACTATAGGTGGCTGGCAGCACGACAGCTCACCAGGCCACTATAGGTGGCCGGCAGCACCACAGCTCACCAGGCCACTATAGGTGACTGGCAGCACGACAGCTCACCAGGCCACTATAGGTGGCCGGCAGCACAACAGCCCACCAGGCCACTATAGGTGGCCGGCAGCACGACAGCTCACCAGGCCACTATAGGCGGCCGGCAGCAAAACAGCTTACCAGGCCACTATAGGCGGCGGGCAGCACGAAAGCTCACCAGGCCACTATAGGTTGCCGGCAACAAGTCAGCTCACCAGGCCAGTATAGGTGGTCGGCAGCACGTCAGCTCACCAGGCCACTAAAGGCGGCCGGCAGCACGCCAGCTCACCAGGCCACTATAGGTGGCTGGCAGCACGACAGCTCACCAGGCCACTATAGGTGGTTGGGAGCACGACAGCTCACCAGGCCACTATAGGTGGCCGGCAGCACCACAGCTCACCAGGCCACTATAGGTGGCCGGCAGCACCACAGCTCACCAGGCCACTATAGGTGGCTGGCAGCACGACAGCTCACCAGGCCACTATAGGTGGCTGGCAGCACGACAGCTCACCAGGCCACTATAGGTTGCCGGCAACAAGTCAGCTCACCAGGCCAGTATAGGTGGTCGGCAGCACGTCAGCTCACCAGGCCACTAAAGGCGGCCGGCAGCACGCCAGCTCACCAGGCCACTATCGGTGGCTGGCAGCACGACAGCTCACCAGGCCACTATAGGTGGTTGGGAGCACGACAGCTCACCAGGCCACTATAGGTGACTGGCAGCACGACAGCTCACCAGGAACCTGTAGGTGGCCGGCAGCACGACAGCTCACCAGGCCATTATATGTGGCCGGTAGCACGACAGCTCACCAGGACACTATAGGTGGCCGGCAGCACGACAGCTCACCAGGCGACTATAGGTGGCGGGCAGCACGATAGCTCACCAAGTCACTATAGGTGGCCGGCAGCACGACAGCTCAACAGGCGACTATAGGTGGCGGGCAGCACGATAACTCACCAAGCCACTATAGGTGGCCGGCAGTACGACAGCTCACCAGGCCACTATAGGTGGCCGGCAGCACGACAGCCCACCAGGCCAATATAGGTAGCCGGCAGCACGATAGCTCACCAGGCCACTATAGGTGGCCGGCAGCACGACAGCTCACCAGGCCACTATAGGTGGCTGGCAGCACGACAGCTCACCAGGCCACTATAGGTGGCTGGCAGCACGACAGCTCACCAGGCCACTATAGGCGGTTGGGAGCACGACAGCTCACCAGGCCACTATAGGTGGCCGGCAGCACCACAGCTCACCAGGCCACTATAGGTGGCCGGCAGCACGACAGCTCACAAGGCCACTATAGGTGGCCGGCAGCACAACAGCTCACCAGGCCACTATAGGTGGCCGGCAGCACAACAGCTCACCAGGCCACTATAGGTGGCCGGCAGCACAACAGCTCACCAGGCCACTATAGGTGGCCGGCAGCACGAGAGGTCACCAGGCCACTATAGGCGGCCGGCAGCACGACAGCTCACCAGGCCACTATAGGCGGCGGGCAGCACGAAAGCTCACCAGGCCACTATAGGTGGCCGGCAGCACGACAGCTCACCAGGCCACTATAGGTGGCCGCCAGCACAACAGCTCACTAGGCCACTATAGGTGGCCGGCAGCACGACAGCTCACCAGGTCAATATAGGCCACTATAGGTGGCTGGCAGCACGACAGCTCACCAGGCCACTATAGGTGGCTGGCAGCACGACAGCTCACCAGGCCACTATAGGTGGTTGGGAGCACGACAGCTCACCAGGCCACTATAGGTGGCCGGCAGCACCACAGCTCACCAGGCCACTATAGGTGGACGGCAGCACGACAGCTCACCAGGATAATATAGGTGGCCGGCCGCACGACAGCTCACCAGGCCAGTATAGGTGGCCGGCAGCACGACAGCTCACGAGGCCACTATAGGCGGCCGAAAGAACGACAGCTCACCAGACCACTATAAGTGGTCGGAAGCACGATAGCTCACCAGGCCACTATAGGTGGCCAGCAGCTCGACAGCTCACCAGGCCACTATAGGTGGCCGGCAGCACCACAGCTCACCAGGCCACTATAGGTGGCCGGCAGCACGACAGCTCACCAGGATAATATAGGTGGCTGGCAGCACGACAGCTCACCAGGCCACTATAGGTGGCTGGCAGCACGACAGCTCACCAGGCCACTATATGTGGTTGGGAGCACGACAGCTCACCAGGCCACTGTAGGCGGCCAGCAGCAGGACGGCTCATCAGGCCACTAAAGGTGGCCGGCAGCACGATAGCTCACCAGGCCACTATAGGTAGCCGGCAGCACGACTGCTCACCAGGCTAATATAAGTGGCCGGCAGCACGACAGCTCACTAGGCTAGAATAGGTGGCCGGCCGCACGACAGCTCACCAGGCCAGTACAGGTGGCCGGCAGCACGACAGCTCACCAGGCCACTATAGGTGGCCGGCAGCACGACAGCTCACCAGGCCACTATAGGTGGCTGGCAGCACGACAGCTCACCAGGCCACTATAGGTGGCCGGCAGCACCACAGCTCACCAGGCCACTATAGGTGACTGGCAGCACGACAGCTCACCAGGCCACTATAGGTGGCTGGCAGCACGACAGCTCACCAGGCCACTATAGGTGGCCGGCAGCACCACAGCTCACCAGGCCACTATAGGTGACTGGCAGCACGACAGCTCACCAGGCCACTATAGGTGGCCGGCAGCACAACAGCCCACCAGGCCACTATAGGTGGCCGGCAGCACGACAGCTTACCAGGCCACTATAGGCGGCCGGCAGCAAAACAGCTCACCAGGCCACTATAGGCGGCGGGCAGCACGAAAGCTCACCAGGCCACTATAGGTTGCCGGCAGCACGACAGCCCACCAGGCCACTATAGGTAGCCTGCAGCACGATAGCTCACCAGGCCACTATAGGTGGCCGGCAGCACGACAGCTCACCAGGCCACTATAGGTGGCTGGCAGCACGACAGCTCACCAGGCCACTATAGGTGGTTGGGAGCACGACAGCTCACCAGGCCACTATAGGTGGCCGGCAGCACCACAGCTCACCAGGCCACTATAGGTGGCCGGCAGCACGACAGCTCACAAGGCCACTATAGGTGGCCGGCAGCACAACAGCTCACCAGGCCACTATAGGTGGCTGGCAGCACGACAGCTCACCAGGCCACTATAGGTGGCTGGCAGCACGACAGCTCACCAGGCCACTATAGGTGGCCGGCAGCACCACAGCTCACCAGGCCACTATAGGTGACTGGCAGCACGACAGCTCACCAGGCCACTATAGGTGGCCGGCAGCACAACAGCCCACCAGGCCACTATAGGTGGCCGGCAGCACGACAGCTCACCAGGCCACTATAGGCGGCCGGCAGCAAAACAGCTTACCAGGCCACTATAGGCGGCGGGCAGCACGAAAGCTCACCAGGCCACTATAGGTTGCCGGCAACAAGTCAGCTCACCAGGCCAGTATAGGTGGTCGGCAGCACGTCAGCTCACCAGGCCACTAAAGGCGGCCGGCAGCACGCCAGCTCACCAGGCCACTATAGGTGGCTGGCAGCACGACAGCTCACCAGGCCACTATAGGTGGTTGGGAGCACGACAGCTCACCAGGCCACTATAGGTGGCCGGCAGCACCACAGCTCACCAGGCCACTATAGGTGGCCGGCAGCACCACAGCTCACCAGGCCACTATAGGTGGCTGGCAGCACGACAGCTCACCAGGCCACTATAGGTGGCTGGCAGCACGACAGCTCACCAGGCCACTATAGGTTGCCGGCAACAAGTCAGCTCACCAGGCCAGTATAGGTGGTCGGCAGCACGTCAGCTCACCAGGCCACTAAAGGCGGCCGGCAGCACGCCAGCTCACCAGGCCACTATCGGTGGCTGGCAGCACGACAGCTCACCAGGCCACTATAGGTGGTTGGGAGCACGACAGCTCACCAGGCCACTATAGGTGACTGGCAGCACGACAGCTCACCAGGAACCTGTAGGTGGCCGGCAGCACGACAGCTCACCAGGCCATTATATGTGGCCGGTAGCACGACAGCTCACCAGGACACTATAGGTGGCCGGCAGCACGACAGCTCACCAGGCGACTATAGGTGGCGGGCAGCACGATAGCTCACCAAGTCACTATAGGTGGCCGGCAGCACGACAGCTCAACAGGCGACTATAGGTGGCGGGCAGCACGATAACTCACCAAGCCACTATAGGTGGCCGGCAGTACGACAGCTCACCAGGCCACTATAGGTGGCCGGCAGCACGACAGCCCACCAGGCCAATATAGGTAGCCGGCAGCACGATAGCTCACCAGGCCACTATAGGTGGCCGGCAGCACGACAGCTCACCAGGCCACTATAGGTGGCTGGCAGCACGACAGCTCACCAGGCCACTATAGGTGGCTGGCAGCACGACAGCTCACCAGGCCACTATAGGCGGTTGGGAGCACGACAGCTCACCAGGCCACTATAGGTGGCCGGCAGCACCACAGCTCACCAGGCCACTATAGGTGGCCGGCAGCACGACAGCTCACAAGGCCACTATAGGTGGCCGGCAGCACAACAGCTCACCAGGCCACTATAGGTGGCCGGCAGCACAACAGCTCACCAGGCCACTATAGGTGGCCGGCAGCACAACAGCTCACCAGGCCACTATAGGTGGCCGGCAGCACGAGAGGTCACCAGGCCACTATAGGCGGCCGGCAGCACGACAGCTCACCAGGCCACTATAGGCGGCGGGCAGCACGAAAGCTCACCAGGCCACTATAGGTGGCCGGCAGCACGACAGCTCACCAGGCCACTATAGGTGGCCGCCAGCACAACAGCTCACTAGGCCACTATAGGTGGCCGGCAGCACGACAGCTCACCAGGTCAATATAGGCCACTATAGGTGGCTGGCAGCACGACAGCTCACCAGGCCACTATAGGTGGCTGGCAGCACGACAGCTCACCAGGCCACTATAGGTGGTTGGGAGCACGACAGCTCACCAGGCCACTATAGGTGGCCGGCAGCACCACAGCTCACCAGGCCACTATAGGTGGACGGCAGCACGACAGCTCACCAGGATAATATAGGTGGCCGGCCGCACGACAGCTCACCAGGCCAGTATAGGTGGCCGGCAGCACGACAGCTCACGAGGCCACTATAGGCGGCCGAAAGAACGACAGCTCACCAGACCACTATAAGTGGTCGGAAGCACGATAGCTCACCAGGCCACTATAGGTGGCCAGCAGCTCGACAGCTCACCAGGCCACTATAGGTGGCCGGCAGCACCACAGCTCACCAGGCCACTATAGGTGGCCGGCAGCACGACAGCTCACCAGGATAATATAGGTGGCTGGCAGCACGACAGCTCACCAGGCCACTATAGGTGGCTGGCAGCACGACAGCTCACCAGGCCACTATATGTGGTTGGGAGCACGACAGCTCACCAGGCCACTGTAGGCGGCCAGCAGCAGGACGGCTCATCAGGCCACTAAAGGTGGCCGGCAGCACGATAGCTCACCAGGCCACTATAGGTAGCCGGCAGCACGACTGCTCACCAGGCTAATATAAGTGGCCGGCAGCACGACAGCTCACTAGGCTAGAATAGGTGGCCGGCCGCACGACAGCTCACCAGGCCAGTATAGGTGGCCGGCAGCACGACAGCTCACCAGGCCACTATAGGTGGCCGGCAGCACGACAGCTCACCAGGCCACTATAGGTGGCTGGCAGCACGACAGCTCACCAGGCCACTATAGGTGGCCGGCAGCACCACAGCTCACCAGGCCACTATAGGTGACTGGCAGCACGACAGCTCACCAGGCCACTATAGGTGGCTGGCAGCACGACAGCTCACCAGGCCACTATAGGTGGCCGGCAGCACCACAGCTCACCAGGCCACTATAGGTGACTGGCAGCACGACAGCTCACCAGGCCACTATAGGTGGCCGGCAGCACAACAGCCCACCAGGCCACTATAGGTGGCCGGCAGCACGACAGCTTACCAGGCCACTATAGGCGGCCGGCAGCAAAACAGCTCACCAGGCCACTATAGGCGGCGGGCAGCACGAAAGCTCACCAGGCCACTATAGGTTGCCGGCAACAAGTCAGCTCACCAGGCCAGTATAGGTGGTCGGCAGCACGTCAGCTCACCAGGCCACTAAAGGCGGCCGGCAGCACGCCAGCTCACCAGGCCACTATAGGTGGCCGGCAGCACGACAGCCCACCAGGCCACTATAGGTGGCCGGCAGCACGACAGCCCACCAGGCCACTATAGGTAGCCTGCAGCACGATAGCTCACCAGGCCACTATAGGTGGCCGGCAGCACGACAGCTCACCAGGCCACTATGGGTGGCTGGCAGCACGACAGCTCACCAGGCCACTATAGGTGGTTGGGAGCACGACAGCTCACCAGGCCACTATAGGTGGCCGGCAGCACCACAGCTCACCAGGCCACTATAGGTGGCCGGCAGCACGACAGCTCACAAGGCCACTATAGGTGGCCGGCAGCACAACAGCTCACCAGGCCACTATAGGTGGCCGGCAGCACAACAGCTCACCAGGCCACTATATGTGGTTGGGAGCACGACAGCTCACCAGGCCACTGTAGGCGGCCAGCAGCAGGACGGCTCATCAGGCCACTAAAGGTGGCCGGCAGCACGACATCTCACCAGGCCACTAAAGGTGGCCGGCAGCACGATAGCTCACCAGGCCACTATAGGTAGCCGGCAGCACGACAGCTCACCAGGCTAATATAAGTGGCCGGCAGCACGACAGCTCACTAGGCTAGAATAGGTGGCCGGCCGCACGACAGCTCACCAGGCCAGTATAGGTGGCCGGCAGCACGACAGCTCACAAGGCCACTATAGGTGGCCGGCAGCACAACAGCTCACCAGGCCACTATAGGTGGCCGGCAGCACAACAGCTCACCAGGCCACTATATGTGGTTGGGAGCACGACAGCTCACCAGGCCACTGTAGGCGGCCAGCAGCAGGACGGCTCATCAGGCCACTAAAGGTGGCCGGCAGCACGACATCTCACCAGGCCACTAAAGGTGGCCGGCAGCACGATAGCTCACCAGGCCACTATAGGTAGCCGGCAGCACGACAGCTCACCAGGCTAATATAAGTGGCCGGCAGCACGACAGCTCACTAGGCTAGAATAGGTGGCCGGCCGCACGACAGCTCACCAGGCCACTATAGGTGGCCGGCAGCACGACAGCTCACCAGGATAATATAGGTGGCTGGCAGCACGACAGCTCACCAGGCCACTATAGGTGGCTGGCAGCACGACAGCTCACCAGGCCACTATATGTGGTTGGGAGCACGACAGCTCACCAGGCCGCTGTAGGCGGCCAGCAGCAGGACGGCTCATCAGGCCACTAAAGGTGGCCGGCAGCACGACATCTCACCAGGCCACTAAAGGTGGCCGGCAGCACGATAGCTCACCAGGCCACTATAGGTAGCCGGCAGCACGACAGCTCACCAGGCTAATATAAGTGGCCGGCAGCACGACAGCTCACTAGGCTAGAATAGGTGGCCGGCCGCACGACAGCTCACCAGGCCAGTATAGGTGGCCGGCAGCACGACAGCTCACGAGGTCACTATAAGTGGCCCGCATCTCGACAGCTCACCAGGCCACTATAGGTGGCCGGCAGCACGACAGCTCACCAGGCCACTATAGGTGGCTGGCAGCACGACAGCTCACCAGGCCACTATAGGTGGCTGGCAGCACGACAGCTCACCAGGCCACTATAGGTGGCCGGCAGCACCACAGCTCACCAGGCCACTATAGGTGACTGGCAGCACGACAGCTCACCAGGCCACTATAGGTGGCCGGCAGCACAACAGCCCACCAGGCCACTATAGGTGGCCGGCAGCACGAGAGGTCACCAGGCCACTATAGGCGGCCGGCAGCACGACAGCTCACCAGGCCACTATAGGCGGCGGGCAGCACGTAAGCTCACCAGGCCACTATAGGTGGCCGGCAGCACGACAGCTCACCAGGCCACTATAGGTGGCCGGCAGCACAACAGCTCACTAGGCCACTATAGGTGGCCGGCAGCACGACAGCTCACCAGGTCAATATAGGCCACTATAGGTGGCTGGCAGCACGACAGCTCACCAGGCCACTATAGGTGGCTGGCAGCACGACAGCTCACCAGGCCACTATAGGTGGCCGGCAGCACCACAGCTCACCAGGCCACTATAGGTGACTGGCAGCACGACAGCTCACCAGGCCACTATAGGTGGCCGGCAGCACAACAGCCCACCAGGCCACTATAGGTGGTTGGGAGCACGACAGCTCACCAGGCCACTATAGGTGGCCGGCAGCACCACAGCGCACCAGGCCACTATAGGTGGCCGGCAGCACGACAGCTCACCAGGATAATATAGGTGGCCGGCCGCACGACAGCTCACCAGGCCAGTATAGGTGGCCGGCAGCACGACAGCTGACGAGGCCACTATAGGCGGCCGAAAGAACGACAGCTCACCAGACCACTATAAGTGGTCGGAAGCACGATAGCTCACCAAGCCACTGTAGGCGGCCAGCAGCAGGACGGCTCATCAGGCCACTAAAGGTGGCCGGCAGCACGACATCTCACCAGGCCACTAACGGTGGCCGGCAGCACGATAGCTCACCAGGCCACTATAGGTGGCCGGCAGCACGACAGCTCACCAGGCTAATATAAGTGGCCGGCAGCACGACAGCTCACTAGGCTAGAATAGGTGGCCGGCCGCACGACAGCTCACCAGGCCAGTATAGGTGGCCGGCAGCACGACAGCTCACGAGGTCACTATAAGTGGCCCGCATCTCGACAGCTCACCAGGCCACTATAGGCGGCCGGCAGCACGACAGCTCACCAGGCCACTATAGGTGGCTGGCAGCACGACAGCTCACCAGGCCACTATAGGTGGCTGGCAGCACGACAGCTCACCAGGCCACTATAGGTGGCCGGCAGCACCACAGCTCACCAGGCCACTATAGGTGACTGGCAGCACGACAGCTCACCAGGCCACTATAGGTGGCCGGCAGCACAACAGCCCACCAGGCCACTATAGGTGGCCGGCAGCACGACAGCTCACCAGGCCACTATAGGCGGCCGGCAGCAAAACAGCTTACCAGGCCACTATAGGCGGCGGGCAGCACGAAAGCTCACCAGGCCACTATAGGTTGCCGGCAACAAGTCAGCTCACCAGGCCAGTATAGGTGGTCGGCAGCACGCCAGCTCACCAGGCCACTAAAGGCGGCCGGCAGCACGCCAGCTCACCAGGCCACTATAGGTGGCTGGCAGCACGACAGCTCACCAGGCCACTATAGGTGGTTGGGAGCACGACAGCTCACCAGGCCACTATAGGTGGCCGGCAGCACCACAGCTCACCAGGCCACTATAGGTGGCTGGCAGCACGACAGCTCACCAGGCCACTATAGGTGGCTGGCAGCACGACAGCTCACCAGGCCACTATAGGTTGCCGGCAACAAGTCAGCTCACCAGGCCAGTATAGGTGGTCGGCAGCACGTCAGCTCACCAGGCCACTAAAGGCGGCCGGCAGCACGCCAGCTCACCAGGCCACTATCGGTGGCTGGCAGCACGACAGCTCACCAGGCCACTATAGGTGGTTGGGAGCACGACAGCTCACCAGGCCACTATAGGTGACTGGCAGCACGACAGCTCACCAGGCCACTATAGGTGGCCGGCAGCACAACAGCCCACCAGGCCACTATAGGTGGCCGGCAGCACGACAGCTTACCAGGCCACTATAGGCGGCCGGCAGCAAAACAGCTCACCAGGCCACTATAGGCGGCGGGCAGCACGAAAGCTCACCAGGCCACTATAGGTTGCCGGCAACAAGTCAGCTCACCAGGCCAGTATAGGTGGTCGGCAGCACGTCAGCTCACCAGGCCACTAAAGGCGGCCGGCAGCACGCCAGCTCACCAGGCCACTATAGGTGGCCGGCAGCACGACAGCCCACCAGGCCACTATAGGTGGCCGGCAGCACGACAGCCCACCAGGCCACTATAGGTAGCCTGCAGCACGATAGCTCACCAGGCCACTATAGGTGGCCGGCAGCACGACAGCTCACCAGGCCACTATAGGTGGCTGGCAGCACGACAGCTCACCAGGCCACTATAGGTGGTTGGGAGCACGACAGCTCACCAGGCCACTATAGGTGGCCGGCAGCACCACAGCTCACCAGGCCACTATAGGTGGCCGGCAGCACGACAGCTCACAAGGCCACTATAGGTGGCCGGCAGCACAACAGCTCACCAGGCCACTATAGGTGGCCGGCAGCACAACAGCTCACCAGGCCACTATAGGTGGCCGGCAGCACGAGAGGTCACCAGGCCACTATAGGCGGCCGGCAGCACGACAGCTCACCAGGCCACTATAGGCGGCGGGCAGCACGAAAGCTCACCAGGCCACTATAGGTGGCCGGCAGCACGACAGCTCACCAGGCCACTATAGGTGGCCGGCAGCACAACAGCTCACTAGGCCACTATAGGTGGCCGGCAGCACGACAGCTCACCAGGTCAATATAGGCCACTATAGGTGGCTGGCAGCACGACAGCTCACCAGGCCACTATAGGTGGCTGGCAGCACGACAGCTCACCAGGCCACTATAGGTGGTTGGGAGCACGACAGCTCACCAGGCCACTATAGGTGGCCGGCAGCACCACAGCGCACCAGGCCACTATAGGTGGCCGGCAGCACGACAGCTCACCAGGATAATATAGGTGGCCGGCCGCACGACAGCTCACCAGGCCAGTATAGGTGGCCGGCAGCACGACAGCTGACGAGGCCCCTATAGGTGGCTGGCAGCACGACAGCTCACCAGGCCACTATAGGTGGCTGGCAGCACGACAGCTCACCAGGCCACTATAGGTGGCTGGCAGCACGACAGCTCACCAGGCCACTATAGGTGGCCGGCAGCACAACAGCCCACCAGGCCACTATAGGTGGCCGGCAGCACCACAGCGCACCAGGCCACTATAGGTGGCCGGCAGCACGACAGCTCACCAGGATAATATAGGTGGCCGGCCGCACGACAGCTCACCAAGCCAGTATAGCTGGCCGTCAGCACGACAGCTGACGAGGCCACTATAGGTGGCCGTCAGCACGACAGCTCACCAGGATAATATAGGTGGCCGGCCGCACGACAGCTCACCAGGCCACTATAGGTGGCCGGCAGCACCACAGCTCACCAGGCCACTATAGGTGACAGGCAGCACGACAGCTCACCAGGCCACTATAGGTGGCCGGCAGCACAACAGCCCACCAGGCCACTATAGGTGGCCGGCAGCACGACAGCTCACCAGGCCACTATAGGCGGCCGGCAGCAAAACAGCTTACCAGGCCACTATAGGCGGCGGGCAGCACGAAAGCTCACCAGGCCACTATAGGTGGCTGGCAGCACGACAGCTCACGAGGTCACTATAAGTGGCCCGCATCTCGACAGCTCACCAGGCCACTATAGGCGGCCGGCAGCACGACAGCTCACCAGGCCACTATAGGTGGCTGGCAGCACGACAGCTCACTAGGCTAGAATAGGTGGCCGGCCGCACGACAGCTCACCAGGCCAGTATAGGTGGCCGGCAGCACGACAGCTCACGAGGTCACTATAAGTGGCCCGCATCTCGACAGCTCACCAGGCCACTATAGGCGGCCGGCAGCACGACAGCTCACCAGGCCACTATAGGTGGCTGGCAGCACGACAGCTCACCAGGCCACTATAGGTGGCTGGCAGCACGACAGCTCACCAGGCCACTATAGGTGGCCGGCAGCACCACAGCTCACCAGGCCACTATAGGTGACTGGCAGCACGACAGCTCACCAGGCCACTATAGGTGGCCGGCAGCACAACAGCCCACCAGGCCACTATAGGTGGCCGGCAGCACGACAGCTCACCAGGCCACTATAGGCGGCCGGCAGCAAAACAGCTTACCAGGCCACTATAGGCGGCGGGAAGCACGAAAGCTCACCAGGCCACTATAGGTTGCCGGCAACAAGTCAGCTCACCAGGCCACTATAGGTGGCCGGCAGCACCACAGCTCACCAGGCCACTATAGGTGGCTGGCAGCACGACAGCTCACCAGGCCACTATAGGTGGTTGGGAGCACGACAGCTCACCAGGCCACTATAGGTGGCCGGCAGCACCACAGCTCACCAGGCCACTATAGGTGGCTGGCAGCACGACAGCTCACCAGGCCACTATAGGTGGCTGGCAGCACGACAGCTCACCAGGCCACTATAGGTGGTTGGGAGCACGACAGCTCACCAGGCCACTATAGGTGGCCGGCAGCACCACAGCTCACCAGGCCACTATAGGTGGCCGGCAGCACGACAGCTCACAAGGCCACTATAGGGGGCCGGCAGCACAACAGCTCACCAGGCCACTATAGGTGGCCGGCAGCACAACAGCTCACCAGGCCACTATAGGTGGCCGGCAGCACGAGAGGTCACCAGGCCACTATAGGCGGCCGGCAGCACGACAGCTCACCAGGCCACTATAGGCGGCGGTCAGCACGAAAGCTCACCAGGCCACTATAGGCGGCCGGCAGCTCGACAGCTCACCAGGCCACTATAGGTGGCCGGCAGCACAACAGCTCACTAGGCCACTATAGGTGGCCGGCAGCACGACAGCTCACCAGGTCAATATAGGCCACTATAGGTGGCTGGCAGCACGACAGCTCACCAGGCCACTATAGGTGGCTGGCAGCACGACAGCTCACCAGGCCACTATAGGTGGTTGGGAGCACGACAGCTCACCAGGCCACTATAGGTGGCCGGCAGCACCACAGCTCACCAGGCCACTATAGGTGGCCGGCAGCACGACAGCTCACCAGGATAATATAGGTGGCCGGCCGCACGACAGCTCACCAGGCCAGTATAGGTGGCCGGCAGCACGACAGCTCACGAGGCCACTATAGGCGGCCGAAAGAACGACAGCTCACCAGACCACTATAAGTGGTCGGAAGCACGATAGCTCACCAGGCCACTGTAGGCGGCCAGCAGCTCATCAGGCCACTAAAGGTGGCCGGCAGCACGACATCTCATTAGGCCACTAAAGGTGGCCGGCAGCACTATAGCTCACCAGGCCACTATAGGTGGCCGGCAGCACGACAGCTCACCAGGCTAATATAAGTGGCCGGCAGCACGACAGCTCACTAGGCTAGAATAGGTGGCCGGCCGCACGACAGCTCACCAGGCCAGTATAGGTGGCCGGCAGCACGACAGCTCACGAGGTCACTATAAGTGGCCCGCATCTCGACAGCTCACCAGGCCACTATAGGCGGCCGGCAGCACGACAGCTCACCAGGCCACTATAGGTGGCCGGCAGCACGACAGCTCACCAGGCCACTATAGGTGGCCGGCAGCACGACAGCTCACCAGGCCACTAAAGGTGGCCGGCACCACGACAGCTCACCAGGCCACTAAAGGTGGCCGGCAGCACGACAGCTCACTAGGCCACTATAGGCGGCCGGCAGCACGACAGTTCACCAGGCCACTATAGGTGGCCAGCATCACGACAGCTCACCAGGCGACTATAGGTGGCCGGCAGCACGATAGCTCGCCAGGCCACTTTAGGTGGCCGGCAGCACGACAGCTCACCAGGTCAATATAGGTGGCCGGCAGCACGACAGCTCACCAGGATATTATAGGTGGCCGGCAGCACGACAGCTCACCAGGCCTCTATAGGTGACCGGCAGCACGACAGCTCACCAGGCCACTATAGGTGGCCGGCAGCACGACAGCTCACCGGGCCACTATAGGTGGCCGGCAGCACGACAGCTCACCAGGTCACTATAGGTGGCCGGCAGCACGACAGCTCACCAGGTCACTATAGGTGGCCGGCTTCACGACAGCTCACCAGGCCACTATAGGTGGCCGGCAGCACGACAGCTCACGAAGCCACTATAGTGGCCGGCAGCACGATAGCTCACCAGGCCACTAAAGGTGGTCGGCAGCACGTCAGCTCACCAGGTCACTATAGGTGGCCGGCAGCACGACAGCTCACCAGGTCACTATAGGTGGCCGGCAGCACGACAGCTCACCAGGTCACTATAGGTGGCCGGCAGCACGACAGCTCACCAGGCCACTATAGGTGGCCGGCAGCACGACAGCTCACGAAGCCACTATAGTGGCCGGCAGCACGATAGCTCACCAGGCCACTAAAGGTGGTCGGCAGCACGTCAGCTCAGCAGGCCACTAAAGGTGGCCGGCAGCACGTCAGCTCACCAGGCCACTATAGGTGGCCGGCAGCACGACAGCCCACCAGGCCACTATAGGTAGCCGGCAGCACGACAGCTCACCAGGCCAGTATAGGTGGTCGGCAGCACGTCAGCTCACCAGGCCACTAAGGGCGGCCGGCAGCACGCCAGCTCACCAGGCCACTATAGGTGGTTGGGAGCACGACAGCTCACCAGGCCACTATAGGTGGCCGGCAGCACGACAGCTCACGAGGTCACTATAAGTGGCCCGCATCTCGACAGCTCACCAGGCCACTATAGGCGGCCGGCAGCACGACAGCTCACCAGGCCACTATAGGTGGCTGGCAGCACGACAGCTCACTAGGCTAGAATAGGTGGCCGGCCGCACGACAGCTCACCAGGCCAGTATAGGTGGCCGGCAGCACGACAGCTCACGAGGTCACTATAAGTGGCCCGCATCTCGACAGCTCACCAGGCCACTATAGGCGGCCGGCAGCACGACAGCTCACCAGGCCACTATAGGTGGCTGGCAGCACGACAGCTCACCAGGCCACTATAGGTGGCTGGCAGCACGACAGCTCACCAGGCCACTATAGGTGGCCGGCAGCACCACAGCTCACCAGGCCACTATAGGTGACTGGCAGCACGACAGCTCACCAGGCCACTATAGGTGGCCGGCAGCACAACAGCCCACCAGGCCACTATAGGTGGCCGGCAGCACGACAGCTCACCAGGCCACTATAGGCGGCCGGCAGCAAAACAGCTTACCAGGCCACTATAGGCGGCGGGCAGCACGAAAGCTCACCAGGCCACTATAGGTTGCCGGCAACAAGTCAGCTCACCAGGCCACTATAGGTGGCCGGCAGCACCACAGCTCACCAGGCCACTACAGGTGGCTGGCAGCACGACAGCTCACCAGGCCACTATAGGTGGTTGGGAGCACGACAGCTCACCAGGCCACTATAGGTGGCCGGCAGCACCACAGCTCACCAGGCCACTATAGGTGGCTGGCAGCACGACAGCTCACCAGGCCACTATAGGTGGCTGGCAGCACGACAGCTCACCAGGCCACTATAGGTGGTTGGGAGCACGACAGCTCACCAGGCCACTATAGGTGGCCGGCAGCACCACAGCTCACCAGGCCACTATAGGTGGCCGGCAGCACGACAGCTCACAAGGCCACTATAGGGGGCTGGCAGCACAACAGCTCACCAGGCCACTATAGGTGGCCGGCAGCACAACAGCTCACCAGGCCACTATAGGTGGCCGGCAGCACGAGAGGTCACCAGGCCACTATAGGCGGCCGGCAGCACGACAGCTCACCAGGCCACTATAGGCGGCGGTCAGCACGAAAGCTCACCAGGCCACTATAGGTGGCCGGCAGCACGACAGCTCACCAGGCCACTATAGGTGGCCGGCAGCACAACAGCTCACTAGGCCACTATAGGTGGCCGGCAGCACGACAGCTCACCAGGTCAATATAGGCCACTATAGGTGGCTGGCAGCACGACAGCTCACCAGGCCACTATAGGTGGCTGGCAGCACGACAGCTCACCAGGCCACTATAGGTGGTTTGGAGCACGACAGCTCACCAGGCCACTATAGGTGGCCGGCAGCACCACAGCTCACCAGGCCACTATAGGTGGCCGGCAGCACGACAGCACGACAGCTCACCAGGATAATATAGGTGGCCGGCCGCACGACAGCTCACCAGGCCAGTATAGGTGGCCGGCAGCACGACAGCTCACGAGGCCACTATAGGCGGCCGAAAGAACGACAGCTCACCAGACCACTATAAGTGGTCGGAAGCACGATAGCTCACCAGGCCACTGTAGGCGGCCAGCAGCAGGACGGCTCATCAGGCCACTAAAGGTGGCCGGCAGCACGACATCTCACCAGGCCACTAAAGGTGGCCGGCAGCACTATAGCTCACCAGGCCACTATAGGTGGCCGGCAGCACGACAGCTCACCAGGCTAATATAAGTGGCCGGCAGCACGACAGCTCACTAGGCTAGAATAGGTGGCCGGCCGCACGACAGCTCACCAGGCCAGTATAGGTGGCCGGCAGCACGACAGCTCACGAGGTCACTATAAGTGGCCCGCATCTCGACAGCTCACCAGGCCACTATAGGCGGCCGGCAGCACGACAGCTCACCAGGCCACTATAGGTGGCCGGCAGCACGACAGCTCACCAGGCCACTATAGGTGGCCGGCAGCACGACAGCTCACCAGGCCACTAAAGGTGGCCGGCACCACGACAGCTCACCAGGCCACTAAAGGTGGCCGGCAGCACGACAGCTCACTAG
This sequence comes from Eumerus sabulonum, assembly GCA_951905685.1. Classification (NCBI taxonomy): domain Eukaryota; kingdom Metazoa; phylum Arthropoda; class Insecta; order Diptera; family Syrphidae; genus Eumerus; species Eumerus sabulonum. The sequence goes on along the minus strand of OX645060.1, from coordinate 141,431,516 downwards.
GCCACTATAGGCGGCCGGCAGCACGACAGTTCACCAGGCCACTATAGGTGGCCAGCATCACGACAGCTCACCAGGCGACTATAGGTGGCCGGCAGCACGATAGCTCGCCAGGCCACTTTAGGTGGCCGGCAGCCCGACAGCTCACCAGGTCAATATAGGTGGCCGGCAGCACGACAGCTCACCAGGATATTATAGGTGGCCGGCAGCACGACAGCTCACCAGGCCTCTATAGGTGACCGGCAGCACGACAGCTCACCAGGCCACTATAGGTGGCCGGCAGCACGACAGCTCACCGGGCCACTATAGGTGGCCGGCAGCACGACAGCTCACCAGGTCACTATAGGTGGCCGGCAGCACGACAGCTCACCAGGTCACTATAGGTGGCCGGCAGCACGACAGCTCACCAGGCCACTATAGGTGGCCGGCAGCACGACAGCTCACGAAGCCACTATAGTGGCCGGCAGCACGATAGCTCACCAGGCCACTAAAGGTGGTCGGCAGCACGTCAGCTCAGCAGGCCACTAAAGGTGGCCGGCAGCACGTCAGCTCACCAGGCCACTATAGGTGGCCGGCAGCACGACAGCCCACCAGGCCACTATAGGTAGCCGGCAGCACGACAGCTCACCAGGCCACTATAGGTGGCCGGCAGTACGACAGCTCACCAGGCGACTATAGGTGACCGGCAGCACGACAGCTCACCAGGCCACTATAGGTGGCCGGCAGCACGACAGCTCACCGGGCCACTATAGGTGGCCGGCAGCACGACAGCTCACCAGGTCACTATAGGTGGCCGGCAGCACGACAGCTCACCAGGCCACTATAGGTGGCCGGCAGCACGACAGCTCACGAAGCCACTATAGGTGGCTGGCAGCACGTCAGCTCACCAGGCCACTATAGGTGGCTGGCAGCACGTCAGCTCACCAGGCCACTATAGGTGGCCGGCAGCACGACAGCCCACCAGGCCACTATAGGTAGCCGGCAGCACGACAGCTCACCAGGCCACTATAGGTGGCTGGCAGCACGTCAGCTCACCAGGCCACTATAGGTGGCCGGCAGCACGACAGCCCACCAGACCACTATAGGTAGCCGGCAGCACGACAGCTCACCAGGCCACTATAGGTGGCCGGCAGTACGACAGCTCACCAGGCGACTATAGGTGACCGGCAGCACGACAGCTCACCAGGCCACTATAGGTGGCCGGCAGCACGACAGCTCACCAGGCCACTATAGGTGGCCGGTAGTACGACAGCTCACCAGGCGACTATAGGTGACCGGCAGCACGACAGCTCACCAGGCCACTATAGGTGGCCGGCAGCACGACAGCTCACCGGGCCACTATAGGTGGCCGGCAGCACGACAGCTCACCAGGCGACTATAGGTGACCGGCAGCACGACAGCTCACCAGGCCACTATAGGTGGCTGGCAGCACGACAGCTCACCAGGCCACTATAGGTGGCTGGCAGCACGACAGCTCACCAGGCCACTATAGGTGGCTGGCAGCACGACAGCTCACCAGGCCACTATAGGTGGCCGGCAGCACCACAGCTCACCAGGCCACTATAGGTGACTGGCAGCACGACAGCTCACCAGGCCACTATAGGTGGCCGGCAGCACAACAGCCCACCAGGCCACTATAGGTGGCCGGCAGCACGACAGCTCACCAGGCCACTATAGGCGGCGGGCAGCACGAAAGCTCACCAGGCCACTATAGGTTGCCGGCAACAAGTCAGCTCACCAGGCCAGTATAGGTGGTCGGCAGCACGTCAGCTCACCAGGCCACTAAAGGCGGCCGGCAGCACGCCAGCTCACCAGGCCACTATAGGTGGCCGGCAGCACGACAGCCCACCAGGCCACTATAGGTGGCCGGCAGCACGACAGCCCACCAGGCCACTATAGGTGGCCGGCAGCACGACAGCCCACCAGGCCACTATAGGTAGCCGGCAGCACGATACCTCACCAGGCCACTATAGGTGCCCGGCAGCACGACAGCTCACCAGGATAATATAGGTGGCCGGCCGCACGACAGCTCACCAGGCCAGTATAGGTGGCCGGCAGCACGATAGCTCACGAGGCCACTATAGGCGGCCGAAAGAACGACAGCTCACCAGACCACTATAAGTGGTCGGAAGCACGATAGCTCACCAGGCCACTGTAGGCGGCCAGCAGCAGGACGGCTCATCAGGCCACTAAAGGTGGCTGGCAGCACGACAGCTCACCAGGCCACTATAGGTGGCTAGCAGCACGACAGCTCACCAGGCCACTATAGGTGGCCGGCAGCACCACAGCTCACCAGGCCACTATAGGTGACTGGCAGCACGACAGCTCACCAGGCCACTATAGGTGGCCGGCAGCACAACAGCCCACCAGGCCACTATAGGTGGCCGGCAGCACGACAGCTCACCAGGCCACTATAGGCGGCCGGCAGCAAAACAGCTCACCAGGCCACTATAGGCGGCGGGCAGCATGAAAGCTCACCAGGCCACTATAGGTTGCCGGCAACAAGTCAGCTCACCAGGCCAGTATAGGTGGTCGGCAGCACGTCAGCTCACCAGGCCACTAAAGGCGGCCGGCAGCACGCCAGCTCACCAGGCCACTATAGGTGGCTGGCAGCACGACAGCTCACCAGGCCACTATAGGTGGTTGGGAGCACGACAGCTCACCAGGCCACTATAGGTGGCCGGCAGCACCACAGCTCACCAGGCCACTATAGGTGGCTGGCAGCACGACAGCTCACCAGGCCACTATAGGTGGCCGGCAGCACGACATCTCACCAGGCCACTATAGGTCGCCGGCAGCACAACAGCTCACTAGGCCACTATAGGTGGCCGGCAGCACGAAAGCTCACCAGGCCACTATAGGTTGCCGGCAACAAGTCAGCTCACCAGGCCAGTATAGGTGGTCGGCAGCACGACAGCTCACGAAGCCACTATAGGTGGCCGGCAGCACGCCAGCTCACCAGGCCACTATAGGTGGCCGGCAGCACGACAGCCCACCAGGCCACTATAGGTGGCCGGCAGCACGACAGCCCACCAGGCCACTATAGGTGGCCGGCAGCACGACAGCCCACCAGGCCACTATAGGTGGCTGGCAGCACGACAGCTCACCAGGCCACTATAGGCGGCCGGCAGCAAAACAGCTCACCAGGCCACTATAGGCGGCGGGCAGCACGACAGCTCACCAGGTCAATATAGGCCACTATAGGTGGCTGGCAGCACGACAGCTCACCAGGCCACTATAGGTGGCTGGCAGCACGACAGCTCACCAGGCCACTGTAGGTGGTTGGGAGCACGACAGCTCACCAGGCCACTATAGGTGGCCGGCAGCACCACAGCTCACCAGGCCACTATAGGTGGCCGGCAGCACGACAGCTCACCAGGATAATATAGGTGGCCGGCCGCACGACAGCTCACCAGGCCAGTATAGGTGGCCGGCAGCACGACAGCTCACGAGGCCACTATAGGCGGCCGAAAGAACGACAGCTCACCAGACCACTATAAGTGGTCGGAAGCACGATAGCTCACCAGGCCACTGTAGGCGGCCAGCAGCAGGACGGCTCATCAGGCCACTAAAGGTGGCTGGCAGCACGACAGCTCACCAGGCCACTATAGGTGGCTGGCAGCACGACAGCTCACCAGGCCACTATAGGTGGCCGGCAGCACCACAGCTCACCAGGCCACTATAGGTGACTGGCAGCACGACAGCTCACCAGGCCACTATAGGTGGCCGGCAGCACAACAGCCCACCAGGCCACTATAGGTGGCCGGCAGCACGACAGCTCACCAGGCCACTATAGGCGGCCGGCAGCAAAACAGCTCACCAGGCCACTATAGGCGGCGGGCAGCACGAAAGCTCACCAGGCCACTATAGGTTGCCGGCAACAAGTCAGCTCACCAGGCCAGTATAGGTGGTCGGCAGCACGTCAGCTCACCAGGCCACTAAAGGCGGCCGGCAGCACGCCAGCTCACCAGGCCACTATAGGTGGCCGGCAGCACAACAGCCCACCAGGCCACTATAGGTGGCCGGCAGCACGACAGCTCACCAGGCCACTATAGGCGGCCGGCAGCAAAACAGCTCACCAGGCCACTATAGGCGGCGGGCAGCACGAAAGCTCACCAGGCCACTATAGGTTGCCGGCAACAAGTCAGCTCACCAGGCCAGTATAGGTGGTCGGCAGCACGTCAGCTCACCAGGCCACTAAAGGCAGCCGGCAGCACGCCAGCTCACCAGGCCACTATAGGTGGCTGGCAGCACGACAGCTCACCAGGCCACTATAGGTGGTTGGGAGCACGACAGCTCACCAGGCCACTATAGGTGGCCGGCAGCACCACAGCTCACCAGGCCACTATAGGTGGCTGGCAGCACGACAGCTCACCAGGCCACTATAGGTGGCCGGCAGCACGACAGCTCACCAGGCCACTATAGGTCGCCGGCAGCACAACAGCTCACTAGGCCACTATAGGTGGCCGGCAGCACGACAGCTCACCAGGTCAATATAGGCCACTATAGGTGGCTGGCAGCACGACAGCTCACCAGGCCACTATAGGTGGCTGGCAGCACGACAGCTCACCAGCTATAGGTGGTTGGGAGCACGACAGCTCACCAGGCCACTATAGGTGGCCGGCAGCACCACAGCTCACCAGGCCACTATAGGTGGCCGGCAGCACGACAGCTCACCAGGATAATATAGGTGGCCGGCCGCACGACAGCTCACCAGGCCAGTATAGGTGGCCGGCAGCACGACAGCTCACGAGGCCACTATAGGCGGCCGAAAGAACGACAGCTCACCAGACCACTATAAGTGGTCGGAAGCACGATAGCTCACCAGGCCACTGTAGGCGGCCAGCAGCAGGACGGCTCATCAGGCCACTAAAGGTGGCCGGCAGCACGACAGCTCACCAGGCCACTATAGGTGGCCGGCAGCACGACAGCTCACCGGGCCACTATAGGTGGCCGGCAGCACGACAGCTCACCAGGTCACTATAGGTGGCCGGCAGCACAACAGCTCACCAGGCCACCATAGGTGGCCGGCAGCACGAGAGGTCACCAGGCCACTATAGGCGGCCGGCAGCACGACAGCTCACGAGGTCACTATAAGTGGCCCGCATCTCGACAGCTCACGAGGCCACTATAGGCGGCCGAAAGAACGACAGCTCACCAGACCACTATAAGTGGCCGGCAGCACGACAGCTCACCAGGCCACTATGGGTGGCCGGCAGCACGACAGCTCACCAGGCGACTATAGGTGGCGGGCAGCACGATAACTCACCAAGCCACTATAGGTGGCCGTCACTACAACAGCTCACCAGGCCACTATAGGTGGCCGGCAGCACGACAGCTCACCAGGCCATTATAGGTGGCCAGCAGCACGACAGCTCACCAGACCACTAAATGTGGCCGGCAGCACGACAGCTCACCAGGCCACTATAGGTGGCCGGCAGCACAACAGCTCACCAGGCCACCATAGGTGGCCGGCAGCACGAGAGGTCACCAGGCCACTATAGGTGGCCGGCAGCACGACAGCTCACCGGGCCACTATAGGTGGCCGGCAGCACGACAGCTCACCAGGTCACTATAGGTGGCCGGCAGCACAACAGCTCACCAGGCCACTATAGGTGGCCGGCAGCACGAGAGGTCACCAGGCCACTATAGGTGGCCGGCAGCACGACAGCTCACCAGGCCACTATAGGTGGCCGGCAGCACAACAGCTCACCAGGCCACTATAGGTGGCCGGCAGCACGAGAGGTCACCAGGCCACTATAGGCGGCCGGCAGCACGACAGCTCACGAGGTCACTATAAGTGGCCCGCATCTCGACAGCTCACCAGGCCACTATAGGCGGCCGGCAGCACGACAGCTCACCAGGCCACTATAGGTGGCCGGCAGCACGACAGCTCACCAGGCCACTATAGGTGGCCGGCAGCACGACAGCTCACCAGGCCACTAAAGGTGGCCGGCACCACGACAGCTCACCAGGCCACTAAAGGTGGCCGGCAGCACGACAGCTCACTAGGCCACTATAGGCGGCCGGCAGCGCGACAGTTCACCAGGCCACTATAGGTGGCCAGCATCACGACAGCTCACCAGGCGACTATAGGTGGCCGGCAGCACGATAGCTCGCCAGGCCACTATAGGTGGCCGGCAGCACGACAGCTCACCAGGTCAATATAGGTGGCCGGCAGCACGACAGCTCACCAGGATATTATAGGTGGCCGGCAGCACGACAGCTCACCAGGCCTCTATAGGTGACCGGCAGTACGACAGCTCACCAGGCCACTATAGGTGGCCGGCAGCACGACAGCTCACCGGGCCACTATAGGTGGCCGGCAGCACGACAGCTCACCAGGTCACTATAGGTGGCCGGCAGCACGACAGCTCACCAGGCCACTATAGGTGGCCGGCAGCACGACAGCTCACGAAGCCACTATAGTGGCCGGCAGCACGATAGCTCACCAGGCCACTAAAGGTGGTCGGCAGCACGTCAGCTCAGCAGGCCACTAAAGGTGGCCGGCAGCACGTCAGCTCACCAGGCCACTATAGGTGGCCAGCATCACGACAGCTCACCAGGCGACTATAGGTGGCCGGCAGCACGATAGCTCGCCAGGCCACTATAGGTGGCCGGCAGCACGACAGCTCACCAGGTCAATATAGGTGGCCGGCAGCACGACAGCTCACCAGGATATTATAGGTGGCCGGCAGCACGACAGCTCACCAGGCCTCTATAGGTGACCGGCAGCACGACAGCTCACCAGGCCACTATAGGTGGCCGGCAGCACGACAGCTCACCGGGCCACTATAGGTGGCCGGCAGCACGACAGCTCACCAGGTCACTATAGGTGGCCGGCAGCACGACAGCTCACCAGGCCACTATAGGTGGCCGGCAGCACGACAGCTCACGAAGCCACTATAGTGGCCGGCAGCACGATAGCTCACCAGGCCACTAAAGGTAGTCGGCAGCACGTCAGCTCAGCAGGCCACTAAAGGTGGCCAGCAGCACGTCAGCTCACCAGGCCACTATAGGTGGCCAGCATCACGACAGCTCACCAGGCGACTATAGGTGGCCGGCAGCACGATAGCTCGCCAGGCCACTATAGGTGGCCGGCAGCACGACAGCTCACCAGGTCAATATAGGTGGCCGGCAGCACGACAGCTCACCAGGATATTATAGGTGGCCGGCAGCACGACAGCTCACCAGGCCAGTATAGGTGGCCGGCAGCACGACAGCTCACGAGGCCACTATAGGCGGCCGAAAGAACGACAGCTCACCAGACCACTATAAGTGGTCGGAAGCACGATAGCTCACCAGGCCACTGTAGGCGGCCAGCAGCAGGACGGCTCATCAGGCCACTAAAGGTGGCCGGCAGCACGACAGCTCACCAGGCCACTATAGGTGGCCGGCAGCACGACAGCTCACCGGGCCACTATAGGTGGCCGGCAGCACGACAGCTCACCAGGTCACTATAGGTGGCCGGCAGCACAACAGCTCACCAGGCCACCATAGGTGGCCGGCAGCACGAGAGGTCACCAGGCCACTATAGGCGGCCGGCAGCACGACAGCTCACGAGGTCACTATAAGTGGCCCGCATCTCGACAGCTCACGAGGCCACTATAGGCGGCCGAAAGAACGACAGCTCACCAGACCACTATAAGTGGCCGGCAGCACGACAGCTCACCAGGCCACTATGGGTGGCCGGCAGCACCACAGCTCACCAGGCCACTATAGGTGGCCGGCAGCACCACAGCTCACCAGGCCACTATAGGTGGCTGGCAGCACGACAGCTCACCAGGCCACTATAGGTGGCCGGCAGCACGACAGCTCACCAGGCCACTATAGGTCGCCGGCAGCACAACAGCTCACTAGGCCACTATAGGTGGCCGGCAGCACGACAGCTCACCAGGTCAATATAGGCCACTATAGGTGGCTGGCAGCACGACAGCTCACCAGGCCACTATAGGTGGCTGGCAGCACGACAGCTCACCAGCTATAGGTGGTTGGGAGCACGACAGCTCACCAGGCCACTATAGGTGGCCGGCAGCACCACAGCTCACCAGGCCACTATAGGTGGCCGGCAGCACGACAGCTCACCAGGATAATATAGGTGGCCGGCCGCACGACAGCTCACCAGGCCAGTATAGGTGGCCGGCAGCACGACAGCTCACGAGGCCACTATAGGCGGCCGAAAGAACGACAGCTCACCAGACCACTATAAGTGGTCGGAAGCACGATAGCTCACCAGGCCACTGTAGGCGGCCAGCAGCAGGACGGCTCATCAGGCCACTAAAGGTGGCCGGCAGCACGACAGCTCACCAGGCCACTATAGGTGGCCGGCAGCACGACAGCTCACCGGGCCACTATAGGTGGCCGGCAGCACGACAGCTCACCAGGTCACTATAGGTGGCCGGCAGCACAACAGCTCACCAGGCCACCATAGGTGGCCGGCAGCACGAGAGGTCACCAGGCCACTATAGGCGGCCGGCAGCACGACAGCTCACGAGGTCACTATAAGTGGCCCGCATCTCGACAGCTCACGAGGCCACTATAGGCGGCCGAAAGAACGACAGCTCACCAGACCACTATAAGTGGCCGGCAGCACGACAGCTCACCAGGCCACTATGGGTGGCCGGCAGCACGACAGCTCACCAGGCGACTATAGGTGGCGGGCAGCACGATAACTCACCAAGCCACTATAGGTGGCCGTCACTACAACAGCTCACCAGGCCACTATAGGTGGCCGGCAGCACGACAGCTCACCAGGCCATTATAGGTGGCCAGCAGCACGACAGCTCACCAGACCACTAAATGTGGCCGGCAGCACGACAGCTCACCAGGCCACTATAGGTGGCCGGCAGCACAACAGCTCACCAGGCCACCATAGGTGGCCGGCAGCACGAGAGGTCACCAGGCCACTATAGGTGGCCGGCAGCACGACAGCTCACCGGGCCACTATAGGTGGCCGGCAGCACGACAGCTCACCAGGTCACTATAGGTGGCCGGCAGCACAACAGCTCACCAGGCCACTATAGGTGGCCGGCAGCACGAGAGGTCACCAGGCCACTATAGGTGGCCGGCAGCACGACAGCTCACCAGGCCACTATAGGTGGCCGGCAGCACAACAGCTCACCAGGCCACTATAGGTGGCCGGCAGCACGAGAGGTCACCAGGCCACTATAGGCGGCCGGCAGCACGACAGCTCACGAGGTCACTATAAGTGGCCCGCATCTCGACAGCTCACCAGGCCACTATAGGCGGCCGGCAGCACGACAGCTCACCAGGCCACTATAGGTGGCCGGCAGCACGACAGCTCACCAGGCCACTATAGGTGGCCGGCAGCACGACAGCTCACCAGGCCACTAAAGGTGGCCGGCACCACGACAGCTCACCAGGCCACTAAAGGTGGCCGGCAGCACGACAGCTCACTAGGCCACTATAGGCGGCCGGCAGCGCGACAGTTCACCAGGCCACTATAGGTGGCCAGCATCACGACAGCTCACCAGGCGACTATAGGTGGCCGGCAGCACGATAGCTCGCCAGGCCACTATAGGTGGCCGGCAGCACGACAGCTCACCAGGTCAATATAGGTGGCCGGCAGCACGACAGCTCACCAGGATATTATAGGTGGCCGGCAGCACGACAGCTCACCAGGCCTCTATAGGTGACCGGCAGTACGACAGCTCACCAGGCCACTATAGGTGGCCGGCAGCACGACAGCTCACCGGGCCACTATAGGTGGCCGGCAGCACGACAGCTCACCAGGTCACTATAGGTGGCCGGCAGCACGACAGCTCACCAGGCCACTATAGGTGGCCGGCAGCACGACAGCTCACGAAGCCACTATAGTGGCCGGCAGCACGATAGCTCACCAGGCCACTAAAGGTGGTCGGCAGCACGTCAGCTCAGCAGGCCACTAAAGGTGGCCGGCAGCACGTCAGCTCACCAGGCCACTATAGGTGGCCAGCATCACGACAGCTCACCAGGCGACTATAGGTGGCCGGCAGCACGATAGCTCGCCAGGCCACTATAGGTGGCCGGCAGCACGACAGCTCACCAGGTCAATATAGGTGGCCGGCAGCACGACAGCTCACCAGGATATTATAGGTGGCCGGCAGCACGACAGCTCACCAGGCCTCTATAGGTGACCGGCAGCACGACAGCTCACCAGGCCACTATAGGTGGCCGGCAGCACGACAGCTCACCGGGCCACTATAGGTGGCCGGCAGCACGACAGCTCACCAGGTCACTATAGGTGGCCGGCAGCACGACAGCTCACCAGGCCACTATAGGTGGCCGGCAGCACGACAGCTCACGAAGCCACTATAGTGGCCGGCAGCACGATAGCTCACCAGGCCACTAAAGGTAGTCGGCAGCACGTCAGCTCAGCAGGCCACTAAAGGTGGCCAGCAGCACGTCAGCTCACCAGGCCACTATAGGTGGCCAGCATCACGACAGCTCACCAGGCGACTATAGGTGGCCGGCAGCACGATAGCTCGCCAGGCCACTATAGGTGGCCGGCAGCACGACAGCTCACCAGGTCAATATAGGTGGCCGGCAGCACGACAGCTCACCAGGATATTATAGGTGGCCGGCAGCACGACAGCTCACCAGGCCAGTATAGGTGGCCGGCAGCACGACAGCTCACGAGGCCACTATAGGCGGCCGAAAGAACGACAGCTCACCAGACCACTATAAGTGGTCGGAAGCACGATAGCTCACCAGGCCACTGTAGGCGGCCAGCAGCAGGACGGCTCATCAGGCCACTAAAGGTGGCCGGCAGCACGACAGCTCACCAGGCCACTATAGGTGGCCGGCAGCACGACAGCTCACCAGGATAATATAGGTGGCCGGCCGCACGACAGCTCACCAGGTCACTATAGGTGGCCGGCAGCACAACAGCTCACCAGGCCACCATAGGTGGCCGGCAGCACGAGAGGTCACCAGGCCACTATAGGCGGCCGGCAGCACGACAGCTCACGAGGTCACTATAAGTGGCCCGCATCTCGACAGCTCACGAGGCCACTATAGGCGGCCGAAAGAACGACAGCTCACCAGACCACTATAAGTGGCCGGCAGCACGACAGCTCACCAGGTCACTATAGGTGGCCGGCAGCACGACAGCTCACCAGGCCACTATGGGTGGTCGGCAGCACGACAGCTCACCAGGCGACTATAGGTGGCGGGCAGCACGATAACTCACCAAGCCACTATAGGTGGCCGTCACTACAACAGCTCACCAGGCCACTATAGGTGGCCGGCAGCACGACAGCTCACCAGGCCATTATAGGTGGCCAGCAGCACGACAGCTCACCAGACCACTAAATGTGGCCGGCAGCACGACAGCTCACCAGGCCACTATAGGTGGCCGGCAGCACAACAGCTCACCAGGCCACCATAGGTGGCCGGCAGCACGAGAGGTCACCAGGCCACTATAGGTGGCCGGCAGCACGACAGCTCACCGGGCCACTATAGGTGGCCGGCAGCACGACAGCTCACCAGGTCACTATAGGTGGCCGGCAGCACAACAGCTCAGCAGGCCACTATAGGTGGCCGGCAGCACGAGAGGTCACCAGGCCACTATAGGTGGCCGGCAGCACGACAGCTCACCAGGCCACTATAGGTGGCCGGCAGCACAACAGCTCACCAGGCCACTATAGGTGGCCGGCAGCACGAGAGGTCACCAGGCCACTATAGGCGGCCGGCAGCACGACAGCTCACGAGGTCACTATAAGTGGCCCGCATCTCGACAGCTCACCAGGCCACTATAGGCGGCCGGCAGCACGACAGCTCACCAGGCCACTCTAGGTGGCCGGCAGCACGACAGCTCACCAGGCCACTATAGGTGGCCGGCAGCACGACAGCTCACCAGGCCACTAAAGGTGGCCGGCACCACGACAGCTCACCAGGCCACTAAAGGTGGCCGGCAGCACGACAGCTCACTAGGCCACTATAGGCGGCCGGCAGCACGACAGTTCACCAGGCCACTATAGGTGGCCAGCATCACGACAGCTCACCAGGCGACTATAGGTGGCCGGCAGCACGATAGCTCGCCAGGCCACTATAGGTGGCCGGCAGCACGACAGCTCACCAGGTCAATATAGGTGGCCGGCAGCACGACAGCTCACCAGGATATTATAGGTGGCCGGCAGCACGACAGCTCACCAGGCCTCTATAGGTGACCGGCAGCACGACAGCTCACCAGGCCACTATAGGTGGCCGGCAGCACGACAGCTCACCGGGCCACTATAGGTGGCCGGCAGCACGACAGCTCACCAGGTCACTATAGGTGGCCGGCAGCACGACAGCTCACCAGGCCACTATAGGTGGCCGGCAGCACGACAGCTCACGAAGCCACTATAGTGGCCGGCAGCACGATAGCTCACCAGGCCACTAAAGGTGGTCGGCAGCACGTCAGCTCAGCAGGCCACTAAAGGTGGCCGGCAGCACGTCAGCTCACCAGGCCACTATAGGTGGCCGGCAGCGCGACAGCCCACCAGGCCACTATAGGTAGCCGGCAGCACGACAGCTCACCAGGCCACTATAGGTGGCCGGCAGTACGACAGCTCACCAGGCGACTATAGGTGACCGGCAGCACGACAGCTCACCAGGCCACTATAGGTGGCCGGCAGCACGACAGCTCACCGGGCCACTATAGGTGGCCGGCAGCACGACAGCTCACCAGGTCACTATAGGTGGCCGGCAGCACGACAGCTCACCAGGCCACTATAGGTGGCCGGCAGCACGACAGCTCACGAAGCCACTATAGTGGCCGGCAGCACGATAGCTCACCAGGCCACTAAAGGTGGTCGGCAGCACGTCAGCTCACCAGGCCACTAAAGCTGGCCGGCAGCACAACAGCTCACCAGGCCACTATAGGTGGCCGGCAGCACGACAGCTCACCAGGATATTATAGGTGGCCGGCAGCACGACAGCTCACCAGGCCTCTATAGGTGACCGGCAGTACGACAGCTCACCAGGCCACTATAGGTGGCCGGCAGCACGACAGCTCACCGGGCCACTATAGGTGGCCGGCAGCACGACAGCTCACCAGGTCACTATAGGTGGCCGGCAGCACGACAGCTCACCAGGCCACTATAGGTGGCCGGCAGCACGACAGCTCACGAAGCCACTATAGTGGCCGGCAGCACGATAGCTCACCAGGCCACTAAAGGTGGTCGGCAGCACGTCAGCTCAGCAGGCCACTAAAGGTGGCCGGCAGCACGTCAGCTCACCAGGCCACTATAGGTGGCCAGCATCACGACAGCTCACCAGGCGACTATAGGTGGCCGGCAGCACGACAGCTCACCAGGCCACTATAGGCGGCCGGCAGCAAAACAGCTCACCAGGCCACTATAGGCGGCGGGCAGCACGAAAGCTCACCAGGCCACTATAGGTTGCCGGCAACAAGTCAGCTCACCAGGCCAGTATAGGTGGTCGGCAGCACGTCAGCTCACCAGGCCACTAAAGGCGGCCGGCAGCACGCCAGCTCACCAGGCCACTATAGGTGGCTGGCAGCACGACAGCTCACCAGGCCACTATAGGTGGTTGGGAGCACGACAGCTCACCAGGCCACTATAGGTGGCCGGCAGCACCACAGCTCACCAGGCCACTATAGGTGGCTGGCAGCACGACAGCTCACCAGGCCACTATAGGTGGCCGGCAGCACGACAGCTCACCAGGCCACTATAGGTCGCCGGCAGCACAACAGCTCACTAGGCCACTATAGGTGGCCGGCAGCACGACAGCTCACCAGGTCAATATAGGCCACTATAGGTGGCTGGCAGCACGACAGCTCACCAGGCCACTATAGGTGGCTGGCAGCACGACAGCTCACCAGCTATAGGTGGTTGGGAGCACGACAGCTCACCAGGCCACTATAGGTGGCCGGCAGCACCACAGCTCACCAGGCCACTATAGGTGGCCGGCAGCACGACAGCTCATCAGGATAATATAGGTGGCCGGCCGCACGACAGCTCACCAGGCCAGTATAGGTGGCCGGCAGCACGACAGCTCACGAGGCCACTATAGGCGGCCGAAAGAACGACAGCTCACCAGACCACTATAAGTGGTCGGAAGCACGATAGCTCACCAGGCCACTGTAGGCGGCCAGCAGCAGGACGGCTCATCAGGCCACTAAAGGTGGCCGGCAGCACGACAGCTCACCAGGCCACTATAGGTGGCCGGCAGCACGACAGCTCACCGGGCCACTATAGGTGGCCGGCAGCACGACAGCTCACCAGGTCACTATAGGTGGCCGGCAGCACAACAGCTCACCAGGCCACCATAGGTGGCCGGCAGCACGAGAGGTCACCAGGCCACTATAGGCGGCCGGCAGCACGACAGCTCACGAGGTCACTATAAGTGGCCCGCATCTCGACAGCTCACGAGGCCACTATAGGCGGCCGAAAGAACGACAGCTCACCAGACCACTATAAGTGGCCGGCAGCACGACAGCTCACCAGGCCACTATGGGTGGCCGGCAGCACGACAGCTCACCAGGCGACTATAGGTGGCGGGCAGCACGATAACTCACCAAGCCACTATAGGTGGCCGTCACTACAACAGCTCACCAGGCCACTATAGGTGGCCGGCAGCACGACAGCTCACCAGGCCATTATAGGTGGCCAGCAGCACGACAGCTCACCAGACCACTAAATGTGGCCGGCAGCACGACAGCTCACCAGGCCACTATAGGTGGCCGGCAGCACAACAGCTCACCAGGCCACCATAGGTGGCCGGCAGCACGAGAGGTCACCAGGCCACTATAGGTGGCCGGCAGCACGACAGCTCACCGGGCCACTATAGGTGGCCGGCAGCACGACAGCTCACCAGGTCACTATAGGTGGCCGGCAGCACAACAGCTCACCAGGCCACTATAGGTGGCCGGCAGCACGAGAGGTCACCAGGCCACTATAGGTGGCCGGCAGCACGACAGCTCACCAGGCCACTATAGGTGGCCGGCAGCACAACAGCTCACCAGGCCACTATAGGTGGCCGGCAGCACGAGAGGTCACCAGGCCACTATAGGCGGCCGGCAGCACGACAGCTCACGAGGTCACTATAAGTGGCCCGCATCTCGACAGCTCACCAGGCCACTATAGGCGGCCGGCAGCACGACAGCTCACCAGGCCACTATAGGTGGCCGGCAGCACGACAGCTCACCAGGCCACTATAGGTGGCCGGCAGCACGACAGCTCACCAGGCCACTAAAGGTGGCCGGCACCACGACAGCTCACCAGGCCACTAAAGGTGGCCGGCAGCACGACAGCTCACTAGGCCACTATAGGCGGCCGGCAGCGCGACAGTTCACCAGGCCACTATAGGTGGCCAGCATCACGACAGCTCACCAGGCGACTATAGGTGGCCGGCAGCACGATAGCTCGCCAGGCCACTATAGGTGGCCGGCAGCACGACAGCTCACCAGGTCAATATAGGTGGCCGGCAGCACGACAGCTCACCAGGATATTATAGGTGGCCGGCAGCACGACAGCTCACCAGGCCTCTATAGGTGACCGGCAGTACGAAAGCTCACCAGGCCATTATAGGTGGCCGGCAGCACGACAGCTCACCGGGCCACTATAGGTGGCCGGCAGCACGACAGCTCACCAGGTCACTATAGGTGGCCGGCAGCACGACAGCTCACCAGGCCACTATAGGTGGCCGGCAGCACGACAGCTCACGAAGCCACTATAGTGGCCGGCAGCACGATAGCTCACCAGGCCACTAAAGGTGGTCGGCAGCACGTCAGCTCAGCAGGCCACTAAAGGTGGCCGGCAGCACGTCAGCTCACCAGGCCACTATAGGTGGCCAGCATCACGACAGCTCACCAGGCGACTATAGGTGGCCGGCAGCACGATAGCTCGCCAGGCCACTATAGGTGGCCGGCAGCACGACAGCTCACCAGGTCAATATAGGTGGCCGGCAGCACGACAGCTCACCAGGATATTATAGGTGGCCGGCAGCACGACAGCTCACCAGGCCTCTATAGGTGACCGGCAGCACGACAGCTCACCAGGCCACTATAGGTGGCCGGCAGCACGACAGCTCACCGGGCCACTATAGGTGGCCGGCAGCACGACAGCTCACCAGGTCACTATAGGTGGCCGGCAGCACGACAGCTCACCAGGCCACTATAGGTGGCCGGCAGCACGACAGCTCACGAAGCCACTATAGTGGCCGGCAGCACGATAACTCACCAGGCCACTAAAGGTGGTCGGCAGCATGTCAGCTCAGCAGGCCACTAAAGGTGGCCAGCAGCACGTCAGCTCACCAGGCCACTATAGGTGGCCAGCATCACGACAGCTCACCAGGCGACTATAGGTGGCCGGCAGCACGATAGCTCGCCAGGCCACTATAGGTGGCCGGCAGCACGACAGCTCACCAGGTCAATATAGGTGGCCGGCAGCACGACAGCTCACCAGGATATTATAGGTGGCCGGCAGCACGACAGCTCACCAGGCCAGTATAGGTGGCCGGCAGCACGACAGCTCACGAGGCCACTATAGGCGGCCGAAAGAACGACAGCTCACCAGACCACTATAAGTGGTCGGAAGCACGATAGCTCACCAGGCCACTGTAGGCGGCCAGCAGCAGGACGGCTCATCAGGCCACTAAAGGTGGCCGGCAGCACGACAGCTCACCAGGCCACTATAGGTGGCCGGCAGCACGACAGCTCACCAGGATAATATAGGTGGCCGGCCGCACGACAGCTCACCAGGTCACTATAGGTGGCCGGCAGCACAACAGCTCACCAGGCCACCATAGGTGGCCGGCAGCACGAGAGGTCACCAGGCCACTATAGGCGGCCGGCAGCACGACAGCTCACGAGGTCACTATAAGTGGCCCGCATCTCGACAGCTCACGAGGCCACTATAGGCGGCCGAAAGAACGACAGCTCACCAGACCACTATAAGTGGCCGGCAGCACGACAGCTCACCAGGTCACTATAGGTGGCCGGCAGCACGACAGCTCACCAGGCCACTATGGGTGGTCGGCAGCACGACAGCTCACCAGGCGACTATAGGTGGCGGGCAGCACGATAACTCACCAAGCCACTATAGGTGGCCGTCACTACAACAGCTCACCAGGCCACTATAGGTGGCCGGCAGCACGACAGCTCACCAGGCCATTATAGGTGGCCAGCAGCACGACAGCTCACCAGACCACTAAATGTGGCCGGCAGCACGACAGCTCACCAGGCCACTATAGGTGGCCGGCAGCACAACAGCTCACCAGGCCACCATAGGTGGCCGGCAGCACGAGAGGTCACCAGGCCACTATAGGTGGCCGGCAGCACGACAGCTCACCGGGCCACTATAGGTGGCCGGCAGCACGACAGCTCACCAGGTCACTATAGGTGGCCGGCAGCACAACAGCTCAGCAGGCCACTATAGGTGGCCGGCAGCACGAGAGGTCACCAGGCCACTATAGGTGGCCGGCAGCACGACAGCTCACCAGGCCACTATAGGTGGCCGGCAGCACAACAGCTCACCAGGCCACTATAGGTGGCCGGCAGCACGAGAGGTCACCAGGCCACTATAGGCGGCCGGCAGCACGACAGCTCACGAGGTCACTATAAGTGGCCCGCATCTCGACAGCTCACCAGGCCACTATAGGCGGCCGGCAGCACGACAGCTCACCAGGCCACTCTAGGTGGCCGGCAGCACGACAGCTCACCAGGCCACTATAGGTGGCCGGCAGCACGACAGCTCACCAGGCCACTAAAGGTGGCCGGCACCACGACAGCTCACCAGGCCACTAAAGGTGGCCGGCAGCACGACAGCTCACTAGGCCACTATAGGCGGCCGGCAGCACGACAGTTCACCAGGCCACTATAGGTGGCCAGCATCACGACAGCTCACCAGGCGACTATAGGTGGCCGGCAGCACGATAGCTCGCCAGGCCACTATAGGTGGCCGGCAGCACGACAGCTCACCAGGTCAATATAGGTGGCCGGCAGCACGACAGCTCACCAGGATATTATAGGTGGCCGGCAGCACGACAGCTCACCAGGCCTCTATAGGTGACCGGCAGCACGACAGCTCACCAGGCCACTATAGGTGGCCGGCAGCACGACAGCTCACCGGGCCACTATAGGTGGCCGGCAGCACGACAGCTCACCAGGTCACTATAGGTGGCCGGCAGCACGACAGCTCACCAGGCCACTATAGGTGGCCGGCAGCACGACAGCTCACGAAGCCACTATAGTGGCCGGCAGCACGATAGCTCACCAGGCCACTAAAGGTGGTGGGCAGCACGTCAGCTCAGCAGGCCACTAAAGGTGGCCGGCAGCACGTCAGCTCACCAGGCCACTATAGGTGGCCGGCAGCGCGACAGCCCACCAGGCCACTATAGGTAGCCGGCAGCACGACAGCTCACCAGGCCACTATAGGTGGCCGGCAGTACGACAGCTCACCAGGCGACTATAGGTGACCGGCAGCACGACAGCTCACCAGGCCACTATAGGTGGCCGGCAGCACGACAGCTCACCGGGCCACTATAGGTGGCCGGCAGCACGACAGCTCACCAGGTCACTATAGGTGGCCGGCAGCACGACAGCTCACCAGGCCACTATAGGTGGCCGGCAGCACGACAGCTCACGAAGCCACTATAGTGGCCGGCAGCACGATAGCTCACCAGGCCACTAAAGGTGGTCGGCAGCACGTCAGCTCACCAGGCCACTAAAGCTGGCCGGCAGCACAACAGCTCACCAGGCCACTATAGGTGGCCGGCAGCACGACAGCTCACCAGGCCACTATAGGTGGCCGGCAGCACGACAGCTCACCAGGCCACTATAGGTGGCCGGCAGCACGACAGCTCACCAGGCCATTATAGGTGGCCGGCAGCACGACAGCTCACGAAGCCACTATAGGCGGCGGGCAGCACGAAAGCTCACCAGGCCACTATAGGTTGCCGGCAGCAAGACAGCTCACCAGGCCACTATAGGTGGCCGGCATCTCGACAGCTCACCAGGCCAGTATAGGTGGTCGGCAGCACGTCAGCTCACCAGGCCACTAAAGGCGGCCGGCAGCACGTCAGCTCACCAGGCCACTATAGGTGGCCGGCAGCACGACAGCTCACCAGGCCACTATAGGTGGCCGGCAGCACATCAGTTCACCAGACCACTATAGGTGGCCGGCAGCACGACAGCTCACCAGGCCACTATAGGCGGCCGGCAGCACGACAGCTCACCAGGCCACTATAGCCGGCGGGCAGCACGAAAGCTCACCAGGCCACTATCGGTGGCCGGCAGCACGACAGCTCACCAGGCTAGAATAGGTGGCCGGCCGCACGACAGCTCACCAGGCCAGTATAGGTGGCCGGCAGCACGACATAGCTCACGACGTCACTATAAGTGGCCCGCATTTCGACAGCTCACCAGGCCACTATAGGTGGCCGGCAGCACGGCAGCTCACCAGGCCACTATAGGTGGCCGGCAGCACATCAGCTCACCAGGCCACTATAGGTGGCCGGCAGCACGACAGCTCACCAGGCCACTATAGGCGGCCGGCAGCACGACAGCTCACCAGGCCACTAGAGCCGGCGGGCAGCACGAAAGCTCACCAGGCCACTATCGGTGGCCGGCAGCACGACAGCTCACCAGGCTAAAATAGGTGGCCGGCCGCACGACAGCTCACCAGGCCAGTATAGGTGGCCGGCAGCACGACATAGCTCACGACGTCACTATAAGTGGCCCGCATTTCGACAGCTCACCAGGCCACTATAGGTGGCCGGCAGCACGACAGCTCACCAGGCCACTATAGGTGGCCGGCAGCACGACAGCTCACCAGGCCTCTATAGGTGACCGGCAGCACGACAGCTCACCAGGCCACTATAGGTGGCCGGCAGCACGACAGCTCACCGGGCCACTATAGGTGGCCGGCAGCACGACAGCTCACCAGGTCACTATAGGTGGCCGGCAGCACGACAGCTCACCAGGCCACTATAGGTGGCCGGCAGCACGACAGCTCACGAAGCCACTATAGTGGCCGGCAGCACGATAGCTCACCAGGCCACTAAAGGTGGCCGGCAGCACGTCAGCTCAGCAGGCCACTAAAGGTGGCCGGCAGCACGTCAGCTCACCAGGCCACTATAGGTGGCCGGCAGCGCGACAGCCCACCAGGCCACTATAGGTAGCCGGCAGCACGACAGCTCACCAGGCCACTATAGGTGGCCGGCAGTACGACAGCTCACCAGGCGACTATAGGTGGCCGGCAGCACGACAGCTCACCAGGCCACTATAGGTGGCCGGCAGCACGACAGCTCACCAGGCCACTATAGGTGGCCGGCAGCACGACAGCTCACCAGGCCACTATAGGTGGCCGGCAGCACGACAGCTCACCAGGCCATTATAGGTGGCCGGCAGCACGACAGCTCACGAAGCCACTATAGGCGGCGGGCAGCACGAAAGCTCACCAGGCCACTATAGGTTGCCGGCAGCAAGACAGCTCACCAGGCCACTATAGGTGGCCGGCATCTCGACAGCTCACCAGGCCAGTATAGGTGGTCGGCAGCACGTCAGCTCACCAGGCCACTAAAGGCGGCCGGCAGCACGTCAGCTCACCAGGCCACTATAGGTGGCCGGCAGCACGACAGCTCACCAGGCCACTATAGGTGGCCGGCAGCACATCAGCTCACCAGGCCACTATAGGTGGCCGGCAGCACGACAGCTCACCAGGCCACTATAGGCGGCCGGCAGCACGACAGCTCACCAGGCCACTATAGCCGGCGGGCAGCACGAAAGCTCACCAGGCCACTATCGGTGGCCGGCAGCACGACAGCTCACCAGGCTAGAATAGGTGGCCGGCCGCACGACAGCTCACCAGGCCAGTATAGGTGGCCGGCAGCACGACATAGCTCACGACGTCACTATAAGTGGCCCGCATTTCGACAGCTCACCAGGCCACTATAGGTGGCCGGCAGCACGACAGCTCACCAGGCCACTATAGGTGGCCGGCAGCACGACAGCTCACCAGGCCACTATAGGTGGCCGGCAGCACGACAGCTCACCAGGCCACTATAGGTGGCCGGCAGCACAACAGCTCACCAGGCCACTATAGGTGGCCGGCAGCACGACAGCTCACCAGGCCACTATAGGTGGCCGGCAGCACGACAGCTCACCAGGCCACTATAGGTGGCCGGCAGCACGACAGCTCACCAGGCCATTATAGGTGGCCGGCAGCACGACAGCTCACGAAGCCACTATAGTGGCCGGCAGCACGATAGCTCACCAGGCCACTAAAGGTGGTCGGCAGCATGTCAGCTCACCAGGCCACTAAAGGCGGCCGGCAGCACGTCAGCTCACCAGGCCACTATAGGTGGCCGGCAGCACGACAGCCCACCAGGCCACTATAGGTAGCCGGCAGCACGACAGCTCACCAGGCCACTATAGGTGGCCGGCAGCACCACAGCTCACCAGGCCACTATAGGTGACCGGCAGCACGACAGCTCACCAGGCCACTATAGGCGGCCGGCAGCACAACAGGTCACCAGGCCACTATAGGCGGCGGGCAGCACGAAAGCTCACCAGGCCACTATAGGTTGCCGGCAACAAGACAGCTCACCAGGCCACTATAGGTGGCCGACATCTCGACAGCTCACCAGGCCAGTATAGGTGGTCGGCAGCACGTCAGCTCACCAGGCCACTAAAGGCGGCCGGCAGCACGTCAGCTCACCAGGCCACTATAGGTGGCCGGCAGCACGACAGCTCACCAGGCCATTATAGGTGGCCGGCAGCACATCAGCTCACCAGGCCACTATAGGTGGCCGGCAGCACGACAACTCACCAGGCCACTATAGGCGGCCGGCAGCACGACAGCTCACCAGGCCACTATAGGCGGCGGGCAGCACGAAAGCTCACTAGGCCACTATCGGTGGCCGGCAGCACGACAGCTCACCAGGCTAGAATAGGTGGCCGGCCGCACGACAGCTCACCAGGCCAGTATAGGTGGCCGGCAGCACGTCAGCTCACGACGTCACTATAAGTGACCCGCATTTCGACAGCTCACCAGCCCACTATAGGTGGCCGGCAGCACGACAGCTCACCAGGCCACTATAGGTGGCCGGCAGCACGACAGCTCACCAGGCCACTATAGGTGGCCGGCATCTCGCCAGCTCAACAGGCCAATATAGGTGGCTGGTAGCACGATAGCTCACCAGGAACCTGTAGGTGGCCGGCAGCACGACAGCTCACGAGGTCACTACAAGTGGCCCGCATCTCGACAGCTCACCAGGCCACTATAGGTTGCCGGCAACACGACAGCTCACCAGGCCACTATAGGTGGCCGGCAGCACGACAGCTCACCAGGCCACTATAGGTTGCCGCCAACACGATAGCTCACCAGGCCACTATAGGTGGCCGGCATCTCGACAGCTCACCAGGCCACTATAGGTGGCCGGCATCTCGCCAGCTCAACAGGCCAATATAGGTGGCCGGTAGCACGATAGCTCACCAGGAACCTGTAGGTGGCCGGCAGCACGACAGCTCACGAGGTCACTACAAGTGGCCCGCATCTCGACAGCTCACCAGGCCACTATAGGTTGCCGGCAACACGACAGCTCACCAGGCCACTATAGGTGGCCGGCAGCACGACAGCTCACCAGGCCACTATAGGTTGCCGCCAACACGATAGCTCACCAGGCCACTATAGGTGGCCGGCATCTCGACAGCTCACCAGGCCATTATAGGTGGCCGGCAGCACGAAAGCTCACCAGGCCACTATAGGTGGTCGGCAGCACGTCAGCTCACCAGGCCACTAAAGGCGGCCGGCAGCACGTCAGCTTACCAGGCCACTATAGTTGGCCGGCAGGACGACAGCTCACCAGGCCATTATAGGTGGCCGGCAGCACGAAAGCTCACCAGGCCACTATAGGTGGCCGGCAGCACGTAAGCTCACCAGGCCACTATAGGTGGCCGGCATCTCGACAGCTCACCAGGTGGCCGGCAGCACGATAGCTCACCAGGCTAGTATAGGTGGCCGGCCGCACGACAACTCACCAGGCCACTATAGGTGGCCGGCATCTCGACAGCTCACCAGGTGGCCGGCAGCACGACAGCTCACCAGGCCACTATAGGTGGCCGGCAGCACGACAGCTCACCAGGCCACTAAAGGTGGCCGGCAGCACGATAGCTCACCAAGCCACTATAGGTGGCCGGCAGCACGACAGCTCACCAGGCTAGTATAGGTTGCCGGCAGCACGACAGCTCACCAGGCTAGTATAGGTGGCCGGCAGCACGAAAGCTCACCAGGCTAGTATAGGTGGCCGGCCGCACGACAACTCACCAGGCCACTATAGGTGGCCGGCAGCACGACAGCTCACCAGGCCACTAAAGGTGGCCGGCAGCACGATAGCTCACCAAGCCACTATAGGTGGCCAGCAGCTCGACAGCTCACCAGGCTAATATAGGTGGCCGGCAGCACGACAGCTCACCAGGCTAGTATAGGTGGCCGGCCGCACGACAGCTCACCAGGCCAGTATAGGTGGCCGGCAGCACGACAGCTCACGAGGCCACTATAAGTGGCCCGCATCTCGACAGCTCGCGAGGCCACTATAGGTGGCCGGCAGCACGACAGCTCACCAGGCTAGAATAGGTGGCCGGCCGCACGACAGCTCACCAGGCCAGTATAGGTGGCCGGCAGCACGACAGCTCACGAGGTCACTACAAATGGCCCGCATCTCGACAGCTCACCAGGCCACTATAGGTGGCCGGCAGCACGACAGCACGACAGCTCATCAGGCGACTATAGATGGCGGGCAGTACGATGGCTCACCAGACCACTATAGGCGGCCGGCAGCACGACAGCTCACCAGGCCACTATAGGTGGCCGGCATCTCGCCAGCTCAACAGGCCACTATAGGTGGCCGGTAGCACGACAGCTCACCAGGAACCTGTAGGTGGCCGGCAGCAAGACAACTCACCAGGCCACTATAGGTGGGCGGCAGCACGACAGCTCACCAGGCCACTATAGGTTGCCGGCAACACGACAGCTCACCAGGCCACTATAGGTGGCCTGCATCTCGACAGCTCACCAGGCTAGTATAGGTGGCCGGCAGCACGACAGCTCACCAGGCCAGTATAGGTGGCCGGCATCTCGCCAGCTCAACAGGCCACTATAGGTGGCCGGTAGCACGACAGCTCACCAGGAACCTGTAGGTGGCCGGCAGCACGACAGCTCACCAGGCCACTATAGGTGGCCGGCAGCACGACAGCTCACCAGGCCACTATAGGTGGCCGGCAGCACGACAGCTCACCAGGCCACTATAGGTGGCCGGCAGCACGACAGCTCACCAGGCCACTATAGGTTGCCGGCAACACGACAGCTCACCAGGCCACTATAGGTGGCCGGCAGCACGACAGCTCACCAGGCCACTATAGGTTGCCGCCAACACGATAGCTCACCAGGCCACTATAGGTGGCCGGCATCTCGACAGCTCACCAGGCCACTATAGGTGGCCGGCATCTCGCCAGCTCAACAGGCCAATATAGGTGGCCGGTAGCACGATAGCTCACCAGGAACCTGTAGGTGGCCGGCAGCACGACAGCTCACCAGGCTAATATAGGTGGCCGGCAGCACGACAGCTCACCAGGCTAGTATAGGTGGCCGGCCGCACGACAGCTCACCAGGCCAGTATAGGTGGCCGGCAGCACGACAGCTCACGAGGCCACTATAAGTGGCCCGCATCTCGACAGCTCACCAGGCCACTATAGGTGGCCGGCAGCACGACAGCTCACCAGGCGACTATAGGTGGCGGGCAGTATGATAGCTCACCAGGCCACTATAGGTGGCCGGCAGCACGACAGCTCACCAGGCCACTATAGGTGGCCGGCATCTCGACAGCTTACCAGGTGGCCGGCAGCACGACAGCTCACCAGGCCACTATAGGTGGCCAGCAGCACGACAGCTCACCAGGCGACTATAGGTGGCCGGCAGCACGATAGCTCACCAGGCCACTATATGTGGCCGGCAGCACGACAGCTCACCAGGCCAATATAGGTGGCCGGCAGCACGACAGCTCACCAGGCCACTATAGGTGGCCGGCATCTCGACAGCTCACCAGGTGGCCGGCAGCACGATAGCTCACCAGGCTAGTATAGGTGGCCGGCCGCACGACAACTCACCAGGCCACTATAGGTGGCCGGCATCTCGACAGCTCACCAGGTGGCCGGCAGCACGACAGCTCACCAGGCCACTATAGGTGGCCGGCAGCACGACAGCTCACCAGGCCACTAAAGGTGGCCGGCAGCACGATAGCTCACCAAGCCACTATAGGTGGCCGGCAGCACGACAGCTCACCAGGCTAGTATAGGTTGCCGGCAGCACGACAGCTCACCAGGCTAGTATAGGTGGCCGGCAGCACGAAAGCTCACCAGGCTAGTATAGGTGGCCGGCCGCACGACAACTCACCAGGCCACTATAGGTGGCCGGCATCTCGACAGCTCACCAGGTGGCCGGCAGCACGACAGCTCACCAGGCCACTATAGGTGGCCGGCAGCACGACAGCTCACCAGGCCACTAAAGGTGGCCGGCAGCACGATAGCTCACCAAGCCACTATAGGTGGCCAGCAGCTCGACAGCTCACCAGGCTAATATAGGTGGCCGGCAGCACGACAGCTCACCAGGCTAGTATAGGTGGCCGGCCGCACGACAGCTCACCAGGCCAGTATAGGTGGCCGGCAGCACGACAGCTCACGAGGCCACTATAAGTGGCCCGCATCTCAACAGCTCGCGAGGCCACTATAGGTGGCCGGCAGCACGACAGCTCACCAGGCTAGAATAGGTGGCCGGCCGCACGACAGCTCACCAGGCCAGTATAGGTGGCCGGCAGCACGACAGCTCACGAGGTCACTACAAATGGCCCGCATCTCGACAGCTCACCAGGCCACTATAGGTGGCCGGCAGCACGACAGCACGACAGCTCATCAGGCGACTATAGATGGCGGGCAGTACGATGGCTCACCAGACCACTATAGGCGGCCGGCAGCACGACAGCTCACCAGGCCACTATAGGTGGCCGGCATCTCGCCAGCTCAACAGGCCACTATAGGTGGCCGGTAGCACGACAGCTCACCAGGAACCTGTAGGTGGCCGGCAGCAAGACAACTCACCAGGCCACTATAGGTGGCCGGCAGCACGACAGCTCACCAGGCCACTATAGGTTGCCGGCAACACGACAGCTCACCAGGCCACTATAGGTGGCCTGCATCTCGACAGCTCACCAGGCTAGTATAGGTGGCCGGCAGCACGACAGCTCACCAGGCCAGTATAGGTGGCCGGCATCTCGCCAGCTCAACAGGCCACTATAGGTGGCCGGTAGCACGACAGCTCACCAGGAACCTGTAGGTGGCCGGCAGCACGACAGCTCACCAGGCCACTATAGGTGGCCGGCAGCACGACAGCTCACCAGGCCACTATAGGTGGCCGGCAGCACGACAGCTCACCAGGCCACTATAGGTGGCCGGCATCTCGCCAGCTCAACAGGCCAATATAGGTGGCCGGTAGCACGATAGCTCACCAGGAACCTGTAGGTGGCCGGCAGCACGACAGCTCACCAGGCTAATATAGGTGGCCGGCAGCACGACAGCTCACGAGGTCACTACAAGTGGCCCGCATCTCGACAGCTCACCAGGCCACTATAGGTTGCCGGCAACACGACAGCTCACCAGGCCACTATAGGTGGCCGGCAGCACGACAGCTCACCAGGCCACTATAGGTTGCCGCCAACACGATAGCTCACCAGGCCACTATAGGTGGCCGGCATCTCGACAGCTCACCAGGCCATTATAGGTGGCCGGCAGCACGAAAGCTCACCAGGCCACTATAGGTGGTCGGCAGCACGTCAGCTCACCAGGCCACTAAAGGCGGCCGGCAGCACGTCAGCTTACCAGGCCACTATAGTTGGCCGGCAGCACGACAGCTCACCAGGCCATTATAGGTGGCCGGCAGCACGAAAGCTCACCAGGCCACTATAGGTGGCCGGCAGCACGTAAGCTCACCAGGCCACTATAGGTGGCCGGCATCTCGACAGCTCACCAGGTGGCCGGCAGCACGATAGCTCACCAGGCTAGTATAGGTGGCCGGCCGCACGACAACTCACCAGGCCACTATAGGTGGCCGGCATCTCGACAGCTCACCAGGTGGCCGGCAGCACGACAGCTCACCAGGCCACTATAGGTGGCCGGCAGCACGACAGCTCACCAGGCCACTAAAGGTGGCCGGCAGCACGATAGCTCACCAAGCCACTATAGGTGGCCGGCAGCACGACAGCTCACCAGGCTAGTATAGGTTGCCGGCAGCACGACAGCTCACCAGGCTAGTATAGGTGGCCGGCAGCACGAAAGCTCACCAGGCTAGTATAGGTGGCCGGCCGCACGACAACTCACCAGGCCACTATAGGTGGCCGGCATCTCGACAGCTCACCAGGTGGCCGGCAGCACGACAGCTCACCAGGCCACTATAGGTGGCCGGCAGCACGACAGCTCACCAGGCCACTAAAGGTGGCCGGCAGCACGATAGCTCACCAAGCCACTATAGGTGGCCAGCAGCTCGACAGCTCACCAGGCTAATATAGGTGGCCGGCAGCACGACAGCTCACCAGGCTAGTATAGGTGGCCGGCCGCACGACAGCTCACCAGGCCAGTATAGGTGGCCGGCAGCACGACAGCTCACGAGGCCACTATAAGTGGCCCGCATCTCGACAGCTCGCGAGGCCACTATAGGTGGCCGGCAGCACGACAGCTCACCAGGCTAGAATAGGTGGCCGGCCGCACGACAGCTCACCAGGCCAGTATAGGTGGCCGGCAGCACGACAGCTCACGAGGTCACTACAAATGGCCCGCATCTCGACAGCTCACCAGGCCACTATAGGTGGCCGGCAGCACGACAGCACGACAGCTCATCAGGCGACTATAGATGGCGGGCAGTACGATGGCTCACCAGACCACTATAGGCGGCCGGCAGCACGACAGCTCACCAGGCCACTATAGGTGGCCGGCATCTCGCCAGCTCAACAGGCCACTATAGGTGGCCGGTAGCACGACAGCTCACCAGGAACCTGTAGGTGGCCGGCAGCAAGACAACTCACCAGGCCACTATAGGTGGCCGGCAGCACGACAGCTCACCAGGCCACTATAGGTTGCCGGCAACACGACAGCTCACCAGGCCACTATAGGTGGCCTGCATCTCGACAGCTCACCAGGCTAGTATAGGTGGCCGGCAGCACGACAGCTCACCAGGCCAGTATAGGTGGCCGGCATCTCGCCAGCTCAACAGGCCACTATAGGTGGCCGGTAGCACGACAGCTCACCAGGAACCTGTAGGTGGCCGGCAGCACGACAGCTCACCAGGCCACTATAGGTGGCCGGCAGCACGACAGCTCACCAGGCCACTATAGGTGGCCGGCAGCACGACAGCTCACCAGGCCACTATAGGTTGCCGGCAACACGACAGCTCACCAGGCCACTATAGGTGGCCGGCAGCACGACAGCTCACCAGGCCACTATAGGTTGCCGCCAACACGATAGCTCACCAGGCCACTATAGGTGGCCGGCATCTCGACAGCTCACCAGGCCACTATAGGTGGCCGGCATCTCGCCAGCTCAACAGGCCAATATAGGTGGCCGGTAGCACGATAGCTCACCAGGAACCTGTAGGTGGCCGGCAGCACGACAGCTCACCAGGCTAATATAGGTGGCCGGCAGCACGACAGCTCACCAGGCTAGTATAGGTGGCCGGCCGCACGACAGCTCACCAGGCCAGTATAGGTGGCCGGCAGCACGACAGCTCACGAGGCCACTATAAGTGGCCCGCATCTCGACAGCTCACCAGGCCACTATAGGTGGCCGGCAGCACGACAGCTCACCAGGCGACTATAGGTGGCGGGCAGTATGATAGCTCACCAGGCCACTATAGGTGGCCGGCAGCACGACAGCTCACCAGGCCACTATAGGTGGCCGGCATCTCGACAGCTTACCAGGTGGCCGGCAGCACGACAGCTCACCAGGCCACTATAGGTGGCCAGCAGCACGACAGCTCACCAGGCGACTATAGGTGGCCGGCAGCACGATAGCTCACCAGGCCACTATATGTGGCCGGCAGCACGACAGCTCACCAGGCCAATATAGGTGGCCGGCAGCACGACAGCTCACCAGGCCACTATAGGTGGCCGGCATCTCGACAGCTCACCAGGTGGCCGGCAGCACGATAGCTCACCAGGCTAGTATAGGTGGCCGGCCGCACGACAACTCACCAGGCCACTATAGGTGGCCGGCATCTCGACAGCTCACCAGGTGGCCGGCAGCACGACAGCTCACCAGGCCACTATAGGTGGCCGGCAGCACGACAGCTCACCAGGCCACTAAAGGTGGCCGGCAGCACGATAGCTCACCAAGCCACTATAGGTGGCCGGCAGCAGGACAGCTCACCAGGCTAGTATAGGTTGCCGGCAGCACGACAGCTCACCAGGCTAGTATAGGTGGCCGGCAGCACGAAAGCTCACCAGGCTAGTATAGGTGGCCGGCCGCACGACAACTCACCAGGCCACTATAGGTGGCCGGCATCTCGACAGCTCACCAGGTGGCCGGCAGCACGACAGCTCACCAGGCCACTATAGGTGGCCGGCAGCACGACAGCTCACCAGGCCACTAAAGGTGGCCGGCAGCACGATAGCTCACCAAGCCACTATAGGTGGCCAGCAGCTCGACAGCTCACCAGGCTAATATAGGTGGCCGGCAGCACGACAGCTCACCAGGCTAGTATAGGTGGCCGGCCGCACGACAGCTCACCAGGCCAGTATAGGTGGCCGGCAGCACGACAGCTCACGAGGCCACTATAAGTGGCCCGCATCTCAACAGCTCGCGAGGCCACTATAGGTGGCCGGCAGCACGACAGCTCACCAGGCTAGAATAGGTGGCCGGCCGCACGACAGCTCACCAGGCCAGTATAGGTGGCCGGCAGCACGACAGCTCACGAGGTCACTACAAATGGCCCGCATCTCGACAGCTCACCAGGCCACTATAGGTGGCCGGCAGCACGACAGCACGACAGCTCATCAGGCGACTATAGATGGCGGGCAGTACGATGGCTCACCAGACCACTATAGGCGGCCGGCAGCACGACAGCTCACCAGGCCACTATAGGTGGCCGGCATCTCGCCAGCTCAACAGGCCACTATAGGTGGCCGGTAGCACGACAGCTCACCAGGAACCTGTAGGTGGCCGGCAGCAAGACAACTCACCAGGCCACTATAGGTGGCCGGCAGCACGACAGCTCACCAGGCCACTATAGGTTGCCGGCAACACGACAGCTCACCAGGCCACTATAGGTGGCCTGCATCTCGACAGCTCACCAGGCTAGTATAGGTGGCCGGCAGCACGACAGCTCACCAGGCCAGTATAGGTGGCCGGCATCTCGCCAGCTCAACAGGCCACTATAGGTGGCCGGTAGCACGACAGCTCACCAGGAACCTGTAGGTGGCCGGCAGCACGACAGCTCACCAGGCCACTATAGGTGGCCGGCAGCACGACAGCTCACCAGGCCACTATAGGTGGCCGGCAGCACGACAGCTCACCAGGCCACTATAGGTTGCCGGCAACACGACAGCTCACCAGGCCACTATAGTTGGCCGGCAGCACGACAGCTCACCAGGCCACTATAGGTTGCCGCCAACACGATAGCTCACCAGGCCACTATAGGTGGCCGGCAGCACGTCAGCTCACCAGGCCACTAAAGGCGGCCGGCAGCACGTCAGCTCACCAGGCCACTATAGGTGGCCGGCAGCACGACAGCCCACCAGGCCACTATAGGTAGCCGGCAGCACGACAGCTCACCAGGCCACTATAGGTGGCCGGCAGCACCACAGCTCACCAGGCCACTATAGGTGACCGGCAGCACGACAGCTCACCAGGCCACTATAGGCGGCCGGCAGCACAACAGCTCACCAGGCCACTATAGGTGGCCGGCAGCGCGACAGCCCACCAGGCCACTATAGGTAGCCGGCAGCACGACAGCTCACCAGGCCACTATAGGTGGCCGGCAGTACGACAGCTCACCAGGCGACTATAGGTGGCCGGCAGCACGACAGCTCACCAGGCCACTATAGGTGGCCGGCAGCACGACAGCTCACCAGGCCACTATAGGTGGCCGGCAGCACGACAGCTCACCAGGCCACTATAGGTGGCCGGCAGCACGACAGCTCACCAGGCCATTATAGGTGGCCGGCAGCACGACAGCTCACGAAGCCACTATAGGCGGCGGGCAGCACGAAAGCTCACCAGGCCACTATAGGTTGCCGGCAGCAAGACAGCTCACCAGGCCACTATAGGTGGCCGGCATCTCGACAGCTCACCAGGCCAGTATAGGTGGTCGGCAGCACGTCAGCTCACCAGGCCACTAAAGGCGGCCGGCAGCACGTCAGCTCACCAGGCCACTATAGGTGGCCGGCAGCACGACAGCTCACCAGGCCACTATAGGTGGCCGGCAGCACATCAGCTCACCAGGCCACTATAGGTGGCCGGCAGCACGACAGCTCACCAGGCCACTATAGGCGGCCGGCAGCACGACAGCTCACCAGGCCACTATAGCCGGCGGGCAGCACGAAAGCTCACCAGGCCACTATCGGTGGCCGGCAGCACGACAGCTCACCAGGCTAGAATAGGTGGCCGGCCGCACGACAGCTCACCAGGCCAGTATAGGTGGCCGGCAGCACGACATAGCTCACGACGTCACTATAAGTGGCCCGCATTTCGACAGCTCACCAGGCCACTATAGGTGGCCGGCAGCACGACAGCTCACCAGGCCACTATAGGTGGCCGGCAGCACGACAGCTCACCAGGCCACTATAGGTGGCCGGCAGCACGACAGCTCACCAGGCCACTATAGGTGGCCGGCAGCACAACAGCTCACCAGGCCACTATAGGTGGCCGGCAGCACGACAGCTCACCAGGCCACTATAGGTGGCCGGCAGCACGACAGCTCACCAGGCCACTATAGGTGGCCGGCAGCACGACAGCTCACCAGGCCATTATAGGTGGCCGGCAGCACGACAGCTCACGAAGCCACTATAGTGGCCGGCAGCACGATAGCTCACCAGGCCACTAAAGGTGGTCGGCAGCACGTCAGCTCACCAGGCCACTAAAGGCGGCCGGCAGCACGTCAGCTCACCAGGCCACTATAGGTGGCCGGCAGCACGACAGCCCACCAGGCCACTATAGGTAGCCGGCAGCACGACAGCTCACCAGGCCACTATAGGTGGCCGGCAGCACCACAGCTCACCAGGCCACTATAGGTGACCGGCAGCACGACAGCTCACCAGGCCACTATAGGCGGCCGGCAGCACAACAGGTCACCAGGCCACTATAGGCGGCGGGCAGCACGAAAGCTCACCAGGCCACTATAGGTTGCCGGCAACAAGACAGCTCACCAGGCCACTATAGGTGGCCGACATCTCGACAGCTCACCAGGCCAGTATAGGTGGTCGGCAGCACGTCAGCTCACCAGGCCACTAAAGGCGGCCGGCAGCACGTCAGCTCACCAGGCCACTATAGGTGGCCGGCAGCACGACAGCTCACCAGGCCATTATAGGTGGCCGGCAGCACATCAGCTCACCAGGCCACTATAGGTGGCCGGCAGCACGACAACTCACCAGGCCACTATAGGCGGCCGGCAGCACGACAGCTCACCAGGCCACTATAGGCGGCGGGCAGCACGAAAGCTCACTAGGCCACTATCGGTGGCCGGCAGCACGACAGCTCACCAGGCTAGAATAGGTGGCCGGCCGCACGACAGCTCACCAGGCCAGTATAGGTGGCCGGCAGCACGTCAGCTCACGACGTCACTATAAGTGACCCGCATTTCGACAGCTCACCAGCCCACTATAGGTGGCCGGCAGCACGACAGCTCACCAGGCCACTATAGGTGGCCGGCAGCACGACAGCTCACCAGGCCACTATAGGTGGCCGGCATCTCGCCAGCTCAACAGGCCAATATAGGTGGCCGGTAGCACGATAGCTCACCAGGAACCTGTAGGTGGCCGGCAGCACGACAGCTCACGAGGTCACTACAAGTGGCCCGCATCTCGACAGCTCACCAGGCCACTATAGGTTGCCGGCAACACGACAGCTCACCAGGCCACTATAGGTGGCCGGCAGCACGACAGCTCACCAGGCCACTATAGGTTGCCGCCAACACGATAGCTCACCAGGCCACTATAGGTGGCCGGCATCTCGACAGCTCACCAGGCCACTATAGGTGGCCGGCATCTCGCCAGCTCAACAGGCCAATATAGGTGGCCGGTAGCACGATAGCTCACCAGGAACCTGTAGGTGGCCGGCAGCACGACAGCTCACGAGGTCACTACAAGTGGCCCGCATCTCGACAGCTCACCAGGCCACTATAGGTTGCCGGCAACACGACAGCTCACCAGGCCACTATAGGTGGCCGGCAGCACGACAGCTCACCAGGCCACTATAGGTTGCCGCCAACACGATAGCTCACCAGGCCACTATAGGTGGCCGGCATCTCGACAGCTCACCAGGCCATTATAGGTGGCCGGCAGCACGAAAGCTCACCAGGCCACTATAGGTGGTCGGCAGCACGTCAGCTCACCAGGCCACTAAAGGCGGCCGGCAGCACGTCAGCTTACCAGGCCACTATAGTTGGCCGGCAGCACGACAGCTCACCAGGCCATTATAGGTGGCCGGCAGCACGAAAGCTCACCAGGCCACTATAGGTGGCCGGCAGCACGTAAGCTCACCAGGCCACTATAGGTGGCCGGCATCTCGACAGCTCACCAGGTGGCCGGCAGCACGATAGCTCACCAGGCTAGTATAGGTGGCCGGCCGCACGACAACTCACCAGGCCACTATAGGTGGCCGGCATCTCGACAGCTCACCAGGTGGCCGGCAGCACGACAGCTCACCAGGCCACTATAGGTGGCCGGCAGCACGACAGCTCACCAGGCCACTAAAGGTGGCCGGCAGCACGATAGCTCACCAAGCCACTATAGGTGGCCGGCAGCACGACAGCTCACCAGGCTAGTATAGGTTGCCGGCAGCACGACAGCTCACCAGGCTAGTATAGGTGGCCGGCAGCACGAAAGCTCACCAGGCTAGTATAGGTGGCCGGCCGCACGACAACTCACCAGGCCACTATAGGTGGCCGGCATCTCGACAGCTCACCAGGTGGCCGGCAGCACGACAGCTCACCAGGCCACTATAGGTGGCCGGCAGCACGACAGCTCACCAGGCCACTAAAGGTGGCCGGCAGCACGATAGCTCACCAAGCCACTATAGGTGGCCAGCAGCTCGACAGCTCACCAGGCTAATATAGGTGGCCGGCAGCACGACAGCTCACCAGGCTAGTATAGGTGGCCGGCCGCACGACAGCTCACCAGGCCAGTATAGGTGGCCGGCAGCACGACAGCTCACGAGGCCACTATAAGTGGCCCGCATCTCGACAGCTCGCGAGGCCACTATAGGTGGCCGGCAGCACGACAGCTCACCAGGCTAGAATAGGTGGCCGGCCGCACGACAGCTCACCAGGCCAGTATAGGTGGCCGGCAGCACGACAGCTCACGAGGTCACTACAAATGGCCCGCATCTCGACAGCTCACCAGGCCACTATAGGTGGCCGGCAGCACGACAGCACGACAGCTCATCAGGCGACTATAGATGGCGGGCAGTACGATGGCTCACCAGACCACTATAGGCGGCCGGCAGCACGACAGCTCACCAGGCCACTATAGGTGGCCGGCATCTCGCCAGCTCAACAGGCCACTATAGGTGGCCGGTAGCACGACAGCTCACCAGGAACCTGTAGGTGGCCGGCAGCAAGACAACTCACCAGGCCACTATAGGTGGCCGGCAGCACGACAGCTCACCAGGCCACTATAGGTTGCCGGCAACACGACAGCTCACCAGGCCACTATAGGTGGCCTGCATCTCGACAGCTCACCAGGCTAGTATAGGTGGCCGGCAGCACGACAGCTCACCAGGCCAGTATAGGTGGCCGGCATCTCGCCAGCTCAACAGGCCACTATAGGTGGCCGGTAGCACGACAGCTCACCAGGAACCTGTAGGTGGCCGGCAGCACGACAGCTCACCAGGCCACTATAGGTGGCCGGCAGCACGACAGCTCACCAGGCCACTATAGGTGGCCGGCAGCACGACAGCTCACCAGGCCACTATAGGTTGCCGGCAACACGACAGCTCACCAGGCCACTATAGGTGGCCGGCAGCACGACAGCTCACCAGGCCACTATAGGTTGCCGCCAACACGATAGCTCACCAGGCCACTATAGGTGGCCGGCATCTCGACAGCTCACCAGGCCACTATAGGTGGCCGGCATCTCGCCAGCTCAACAGGCCAATATAGGTGGCCGGTAGCACGATACCTCACCAGGAACCTGTAGGTGGCCGGCAGCACGACAGCTCACCAGGCTAATATAGGTGGCCGGCAGCACGACAGCTCACCAGGCTAGTATAGGTGGCCGGCCGCACGACAGCTCACCAGGCCAGTATAGGTGGCCGGCAGCACGACAGCTCACGAGGCCACTATAAGTGGCCCGCATCTCGACAGCTCACCAGGCCACTATAGGTGGCCGGCAGCACGACAGCTCACCAGGCGACTATAGGTGGCGGGCAGTATGATAGCTCACCAGGCCACTATAGGTGGCCGGCAGCACGACAGCTCACCAGGCCACTATAGGTGGCCGGCATCTCGACAGCTTACCAGGTGGCCGGCAGCACGACAGCTCACCAGGCCACTATAGGTGGCCAGCAGCACGACAGCTCACCAGGCGACTATAGGTGGCCGGCAGCACGATAGCTCACCAGGCCACTATATGTGGCCGGCAGCACGACAGCTCACCAGGCCAATATAGGTGGCCGGCAGCACGACAGCTCACCAGGCCACTATAGGTGGCCGGCATCTCGACAGCTCACCAGGTGGCCGGCAGCACGATAGCTCACCAGGCTAGTATAGGTGGCCGGCCGCACGACAACTCACCAGGCCACTATAGGTGGCCGGCATCTCGACAGCTCACCAGGTGGCCGGCAGCACGACAGCTCACCAGGCCACTATAGGTGGCCGGCAGCACGACAGCTCACCAGGCCACTAAAGGTGGCCGGCAGCACGATAGCTCACCAAGCCACTATAGGTGGTCGGCAGCACGACAGCTCGCCAGGCTAGTATAGGTTGCCGGCAGCACGACAGCTCACCAGGCTAGTATAGGTGGCCGGCAGCACGAAAGCTCACCAGGCTAGTATAGGTGGCCGGCCGCACGACAACTCACCAGGCCACTATAGGTGGCCGGCATCTCGACAGCTCACCAGGTGGCCGGCAGCACGACAGCTCACCAGGCCACTATAGGTGGCCGGCAGCACGACAGCTCACCAGGCCACTAAAGGTGGCCGGCAGCACGATAGCTCACCAAGCCACTATAGGTGGCCAGCAGCTCGACAGCTCACCAGGCTAATATAGGTGGCCGGCAGCACGACAGCTCACCAGGCTAGTATAGGTGGCCGGCCGCACGACAGCTCACCAGGCCAGTATAGGTGGCCGGCAGCACGACAGCTCACGAGGCCACTATAAGTGGCCCGCATCTCGACAGCTCGCGAGGCCACTATAGG
This sequence comes from Eumerus sabulonum, assembly GCA_951905685.1. Taxonomy (NCBI): domain Eukaryota; kingdom Metazoa; phylum Arthropoda; class Insecta; order Diptera; family Syrphidae; genus Eumerus; species Eumerus sabulonum. Next base: position 141,394,903 of record OX645060.1, on the reverse strand, counting down.
TGGCCGGCAGCACGACAGCTCACCAGGCTAGAATAGGTGGCCGGCCGCACGACAGCTCACCAGGCCAGTATAGGTGGCCGGCAGCACGACAGCTCACGAGGTCACTACAAATGGCCCGCATCTCGACAGCTCACCAGGCCACTATAGGTGGCCGGCAGCACGACAGCACGACAGCTCATCAGGCGACTATAGATGGCGGGCAGTACGATGGCTCACCAGACCACTATAGGCGGCCGGCAGCACGACAGCTCACCAGGCCACTATAGGTGGCCGGCATCTCGCCAGCTCAACAGGCCACTATAGGTGGCCGGTAGCACGACAGCTCACCAGGAACCTGTAGGTGGCCGGCAGCAAGACAACTCACCAGGCCACTATAGGTGGCCGGCAGCACGACAGCTCACCAGGCCACTATAGGTTGCCGGCAACACGACAGCTCACCAGGCCACTATAGGTGGCCTGCATCTCGACAGCTCACCAGGCTAGTATAGGTGGCCGGCAGCACGACAGCTCACCAGGCCAGTATAGGTGGCCGGCAACACGACAGCTCACCAGGCCACTATAGGTTGCCGGCAACACGACAGCTCACCAGGCCACTATAGTTGGCCGGCAGCACGACAGCTCACCAGGCCACTATAGGTTGCCGCCAACACGATAGCTCACCAGGCCACTATAGGTGGCCGGCATCTCGACAGCTCACCAGGCCACTATAGGTGGCCGGCATCTCGCCAGCTCAACAGGCCAATATAGGTGGCCGGTAGCACGATAGCTCACCAGGAACCTGTAGGTGGCCGGCAGCACGACAGCTCACCAGGCCACTATAGGTGGCCGTCAGCACGACAGCTCACCAGGCCACTATAGGTGGCCGGCAGCACGACAGCTCACCAGGCCACTATAGGTGGCCGGCAGCACGACAGCTCACCAGGCCACTATAGGTTGCCGGCAACACGACAGCTCACCAGGCCACTATAGGTGGCCGGCATCTCGACAGCTCACCAGGCCATTATAGGTGGCCGGAAGCACGACAGCTAACCAGGCCACTATAGGTGGCCGGTAGCACGACAGCTCACCAGGCCAATATAGGTGGCCGGCAGCACGACAGCTCACCAGGCCACTATAGGTGGCCGGTAGCACGACAGCTCACCAGGCCACTATTGGTGGCCGGCAGCACGACAGCTCACCAGGCGACTATAGGTGGCGGGCAGCACGATAGTTCACCAAGCCACTATAGGTGGCCGGCAGCACGACAGCTCACCAGGCGACTATAGGTGGCGGGCAGCACGATAAATCACCAAGCCACTATAGGTGGCCGGCAGTACGACAGCTCACCAGGCCACTATAGGTGACCGGCAGCACGACAGCTTACCAGGCCACTATAGGTGGCCGGCAGCACGACAGCTTACCAGGCCGCTATAGGCGGCCGACAGAACGACAGCTCACCAGACCACTATAAGTAGCCGGCAGCACGATAGCTCACCAGGCCACTATAGGCGGCCAGCAGCACGACGGCTCACCAGGCCACTAAAGGTGGCCGGCAGCACGATAGCTCACCAGGCCACTATAGGTGGCCAGCAGCTCGACAGCTCACCAGGCTAATATAGGTGGCCGGCAGCACGACAGCTCACCAGGCTAGTATAGGTGGCCGGCCGCACGACAGCTCACCAGGCCACTATAGGTGGCCGGCAGCACGACAGCTCACCAGGCGACTATAGGTGGCGGGCAGTATGATAGCTCACCAGGCCACTATAGGTGGCCGGCAGCACGACAGCTCACCAGGCCACTATAGGTGGCCGGCATCTCGACAGCTTACCAGGTGGCCGGCAGCACGACAGCTCACCAGGCCACTATAGGTGGCCAGCAGCACGACAGCTCACCAGGCGACTATAGGTGGCCGGCAGCACGATAGCTCACCAGGCCACTATATGTGGCCGGCAGCACGACAGCTCACCAGGCCAATATAGGTGGCCGGCAGCACGACAGCTCACCAGGCCACTATAGGTGGCCGGCAGCACGACAGCTCACCAGGCCACTATAGGTGGCCAGCAGCTCGACAGCTCACCAGGCTAATATAGGTGGCCGGCAGCACGACAGCTCACCAGGCTAGTATAGGTGGCCGGCCGCACGACAGCTCACCAGGCCAGTATAGGTGGCCGGCAGCACGACAGCTCACGAGGCCACTATAAGTGGCCCGCATCTCGACAGCTCACCAGGCCACTATAGGTGGCCGGCAGCACGACAGCTCACCAGGCGACTATAGGTGGCGGGCAGTATGATAGCTCACCAGGCCACTATAGGTGGCCGGCAGCACGACAGCTCACCAGACCACTAAAGGTGGCCGGCAGCACGACAGCTCACCAGGCCACTAAAGGTGGCCGGCAGCACGACAGCTCACCAGGCCAATATAGGCGGCCGGCAGCACGATAGCTCACCAGGCCACTATAGGTGGCCGGCAGCACGACAGCTCATCAGGCGACTATAGATGGCGGGCAGTACGATGGCTCACCAGACCACTATAGGCGGCCGGCAGCACGACAGCTCACCAGGCTAATATAGGTGGCCGGCAGCACGACAGCTCACCAGGCTAGTATAGGTGGCCGGCCGCACGACAGCTCACCAGGCCAGTATAGGTGGCCGGCAGCACGACAGCTCACGAGGCCACTATAAGTGGCCCGCATCTCGACAGCTCACCAGGCCACTATAGGTGGCCGGCAGCACGACAGCTCACCAGGCGACTATAGGTGGCGGGCAGCACGATAGTTCACCAAGCCACTATAGGTGGCCGGCAGCACGACAGCTCACCAGGCGACTATAGGTGGCGGGCAGCACGATAAATCACCAAGCCACTATAGGTGGCCGGCAGTACGACAGCTCACCAGGCCACTATAGGTGACCGGCAGCACGACAGCTTACCAGGCCACTATAGGTGGCCGGCAGCACGACAGCTTACCAGGCCGCTATAGGCGGCCGACAGAACGACAGCTCACCAGACCACTATAAGTAGCCGGCAGCACGATAGCTCACCAGGCCACTATAGGCGGCCAGCAGCACGACGGCTCACCAGGCCACTAAAGGTGGCCGGCAGCACGATAGCTCACCAGGCCACTATAGGTGGCCAGCAGCTCGACAGCTCACCAGGCTAATATAGGTGGCCGGCAGCACGACAGCTCACCAGGCCACTATAGGTGGCCGGCATCTCGCCAGCTCAACAGGCCAATATAGGTGGCCGGCCGCACGACAGCTCACCAGGCCAGTATAGGTGGCCGGCAGCACGACAGCTCACGAGGCCACTATAAGTGGCCCGCATCTCGACAGCTCACCAGGCCACTATAGGTGGCCGGCAGCACGACAGCTCACCAGGCGACTATAGGTGGCGGGCAGTATGATAGCTCACCAGGCCACTATAGGTGGCCGGCAGCTCGACAGCTCACCAGACCACTAAAGGTGGCCGGCCGCACGACAGCTCACCAGGCCAGTATAGGTGGCCGGCAGCACGACAGCTCACGAGGCCACTATAAGTGGCCCGCATCTCGACAGCTCACCAGGCCACTATAGGTGGCCGGCAGCACGACAGCTCACCAGGCGACTATAGGTGGCGGGCAGTATGATAGCTCACCAGGCCGCTATAGGTGGCCGGCAGCACGACAGCTCACCAGACCACTAAAGGTGGCCGGCAGCACGACAGCTCACCAGGCCACTAAAGGTGGCCGGCAGCACGACAGCTCACCAGGCCAATATAGGCGGCCGGCAGCACGATAGCTCACCAGGCCACTATAGGTGGCCGGCAGCACGACAGCTCATCAGGCGACTATAGATGGCGGGCAGTACGATGGCTCACCAGACCACTATAGGCGGCCGGCAGCACGACAGCTCACCAGGCCACTATAGGTGGCCGACATCTCGCCAGCTCAACAGGCCACTATAAGTAGCCGGCAGCACGATAGCTCACCAGGCCACTATAGGCGGCCAGCAGCACGACGGCTCACCAGGCCACTAAAGGTGGCCGGCAGCACGATAGCTCACCAGGCCACTATAGGTGGCCAGCAGCTCGACAGCTCACCAGGCTAATATAGGTGGCCGGCAGCACGACAGCTCACCAGGCTAGTATAGGTGGCCGGCCGCACGACAGCTCACCAGGCCAGTATAGGTGGCCGGCAGCACGACAGCTCACGAGGCCACTATAAGTGGCCCGCATCTCGACAGCTCACCAGGCCACTATAGGTGGCCGGCAGCACGACAGCTCACCAGGCGACTATAGGTGGCGGGCAGTATGATAGCTCACCAGGCCACTATAGGCGGCCGGCAGCACGACAGCTCACCAGGCCAATATAGGTGGCCGGCAGCACGACAGCTCACCAGGATAATATAGGTGGCCGGCCGCACGACAGCTCACCAGGCCAGTATAGGTGGCCGGCAGCTCACCAGGCCACTATAGGTGGCCGGAAGCACGAAACCTCACCAGGCCAATATAGGTGGCCGGCATCTCGACAGCTCAACAGGTGGCCGGCAGCACGACAGCTCACCAGGCTAGTATAGGTGGCCGGCAGCACGATAGCTCACCAGGCCACTATAGGTGGCCGGCAGCACGATAGCTCACCAGGCCAATATAGGTGGCCGGCAGCACGACGGCTCACCAGGCGACTATAGGTGGCCGGCAGCACGATAGCTCACCAGGCCACTATATGTGGCCGGCAGCACGAAAGCTCACCAGGCGACTATAGGTGGCCGGCAGCACGATAGCTCACCAGGATAATATAGGTGGCCGGCCGCACGACAGCTCACCAGGCCAGTATAGGTGGCCGGCAGCACGACAGCTCACCAGGCCACTATAGGTGGCCAGCAGCACGACAGCTCACCAGGCGACTATAGGTGGCCGGCAGCACGATAGCTCACCAGGCCACTATATGTGGCCGGCAGCACGAAAGCTCACCAGGCCAATATAGGTGGCCGGCAGCACGACAGCTCACCAGACCACTAAAGGTGGCCGGCAGCACGACAGCTCACCAGGCCACTAAAGGTGGCCGGCAGCACGACAGCTCACCAGGCCAATATAGGCGGCCGGCAGCACGATAGCTCACCAGGCCACTATAGGTGGCCGGCAGCACGACAGCTCACCAGGCCGCTATAGGTGGCCGGCAGCACGACAGCTCACCAGGCCACTAAAGGTGGCCGGCAGCACGACAGCTCACCAGGAGACTATAGGCGGCCGGCAGCACGACAGTTCACCAGGCCACTATAGGTGGCCGGCAGCACGATAGCTTACCAGGCCACTATAGGCGGCCGGCAGCACGACAGCTCACCAGGCCAATATAGGTGGCCGGCAGCACGACAGCTCACCAGGCCACTATAGGTGGCCGGCAGCACAACAGCTCACCAGGCCACTATAGGTGGCCGGTAGCACGACAGCTCACCAGGCCAGTATAGGTGGCCGGCAGCACGACAGCTCACCAGGCCAATATAGGCGGCCGGCAGCACGATAGCTCACCAGGCCACTATAGGTGGCCGGCAGCACGACAGCTCACCAGGCCAATATAGGTGGTCGGCAGCACGACAGCTCACCAGGATAATATAGGTGGCCGGCCGCACGACAGCTCACCAGGCCAGTATAGGTGGCCGGCAGCTCACCAGGCCACTATAGGTGGCCGGCAGCACGAAACCTCACCAGGCCAATATAGGTGGCCGGCATCTCGACAGCTCAACAGGTGGCCGGCAGCACGACAGCTCACCAGGCTAGTATAGGTGGCCGGCAGCACGATAGCTCACCAGGCCACTATAGGTGGCCGGCAGCACGATAGCTCACCAGGCCAATATAGGTGGCCGGCAGCACGACGGCTCACCAGGCCACTGAAGGTGGCCGGCAGGACGATAGCTCACCAGGATAACATAGGTGGCTGGCAGCACGACAGCTCACCAGGCCACTATAGGTGGCCGGCAGCACGACAGCTCACCAGGCCAATATAGGTGGCCGGCAGCACGACAGCTCACCAGGATAATATAGGTGGCCGGCCGCACGACAGCTCACCAGGCCAGTTTAGGTGTCCGGCAGCTCACCAGGCCACTATAGGTGGCCGGCAGCACGAAAACTCACCAGGCCAATATAGGTGGCCGGCATCTCGACAGCTCAACAGGTGGCCGGCATCTCGACAGCTCACCAGGCCACTATAGGTGGCCAGCAGCTCGACAGCTCACCAGGCTAATATAGGTGGCCGGCAGCACGACAGCTCACCAGGCTAGTATAGGTGGCCGGCAGCACGATAGCTCACCAGGCCACTATAGGTGGCCGGCAGCACGATAGCTCACCAGGCCACTATAGGTGGCCAGCAGCACGACAGCTCACCAGGCCAATATAGGTGGCCGGCAGCACGACAGCTCACCAGGATAACATAGGTGGCTGGCAGCACGACAGCTCACCAGGCCACTATAGGTGGCCGGCAGCACGACAGCTCACCAGGCCAATATAGGTGGCCGGCAGCACGACAGCTCACCAGGATAATATAGGTGGCCGGCCGCACGACAGCTCACCAGGCCAGTTTAGGTGTCCGGCAGCTCACCAGGCCACTATAGGTGGCCGGCAGCACGAAAACTCACCAGGCCAATATAGGTGGCCGGCATCTCGACAGCTCAACAGGTGGCCGGCATCTCGACAGCTCACCAGGCCACTATAGGTGGCCAGCAGCTCGACAGCTCACCAGGCTAATATAGGTGGCCGGCAGCACGACAGCTCACCAGGCTAGTATAGGTGGCCGGCAGCACGATGGCTCACCAGGCCAATATAGGTGGCCGGCAGCACGACGGCTCACCAGGCCACTAAAGGTGGCCGGTAGCGCGACAGCTCACCAGGCCAGTATAGGTGGCCGGCACCACGACAGCTCACCAGGCCACTAAAGGTGGCCGGCAGCACGACAGCTCACCAGGCCAGTATAGGTGGCCGGCAGCACGACAGCTCACGAGGTCACTACAAGTGGCCCGCATCTCGACAGCTCACCAGGCCACTATAGGTGGCCGGCAGCACGACAGCACGACAGCTCATCAGGCGACTATAGATGGCGGGCAGTACGATGGCTCACCAGACCACTATAGGCGGCCGGCAGCACGACAGCTCACCAGGCCACTATAGGTGGCCGGCATCTCGCCAGCTCAACAGGCCACTATAGGTGGCCGGTAGCACGGCAGCTCACCAGGAACCTGTAGGTGGCCGGCAGCAAGACATCTCACCAGGCCACTATAGGTGGCCGGCAGCACGACAGCTCACCAGGCCACTATAGGTTGCCGGCAACACGACAGCTCACCAGGCCACTATAGGTGGCCTGCATCTCGACAGCTCACCAGGCTAGTATAGGTGGCCGGCAGCACGACAGCTCACCAGGCCAGTATAGGTGGCCGGCATCTCGCCAGCTCAACAGGCCACTATAGGTGGCCGGTAGCACGACAGCTCACCAGGAACCTGTAGGTGGCCGGCAGCACGACAGCTCACCAGGCCACTATAGGTGGCCGGCAGCACGACAGCTCACCAGGCCACTATAGGTTGCCGGCAACACGACAGCTCACCAGGCCACTATAGGTTGCCGGCAACACGACAGCTCACCAGGCCACTATAGGTGGCCTGCATCTCGACAGCTCACCAGGCTAGTATAGGTGGCCGGCAGCACGACAGCTCACCAGGCCAGTATAGGTGGCCGGCATCTCGCCAGCTCAACAGGCCACTATAGGTGGCCGGCAGCACGACAGCTCACCAGGCCACTATAGGTGGCCGCCAGCACGACAGCTCACCAGGCCACTATAGGTGGCCGGCAGCACGATAGCTCACCAGGCCACTATAGGTTGCCGGCAACACGACAGCTCACCAGGCCACTATAGGTTGCCGGCAACACGACAGCTCACCAGGCCACTATAGGTGGCCGGCATCTCGACAGCTCACCAGGCCATTATAGGTGGCCGGCAGCACGACAGCTCACCAGGCCACTATATGTGGTCGGTAGCACGACAGCTCACCAGGCCAATATAGGTGGCCGGCAGCACGACAGCTCACCAGGCCACTATAGGTGGCCGGCAGCACGACAGCTCACCAGGCCACTATAGGTGGCCGGTAGCACGACAGCTCACCAGGCCACTATAGGTGGCCGGCAGCACGACAGCTCACCAGGCGACTATAGGTGGCGGGCAGCACGATAGTTCGCCAAGCCACTATAGGTGGCCGGCAGCACGACAGCTTACCAGGCGACTCTAGGTGGCGGGCAGCACGATAAATCACCAAGCCACTATAGGTGGCCGGCAGTACGACAGCTCACCAGGCCACTATAGGTGACCGGCAGCACGACAGCTTACCAGGCCACTATAGGTGGCCGCCAGCAAGACAGCTCACCAGGCGGCTATAGGCGGCCGACAGAACGACAGCTCACCAGACCACTATAAGTAGCCGGCAGTACGATAGCTCACCAGGCCACTATAGGCGGCCAGCAGCACGACGGCTCACCAGGCCACTAAAGGTGGCCGGCAGCACGATAGCTCACCAGGCCACTATAGGTGGCCAGCAGCTTGACAGCTCACCAGGCTAATATAGGTGGCATGCAGCACGACAGCTCACCAGGCTAGTATAGGTGGCCGGCCGCACGACAGCTCACCAGGCCAGTATAGGTGGCCGGCAGCACGACAGCTCACGAGGCCACTATAAGTGGCCCGCATCTCGACAGCTCACCAGGCCACTATAGGTGGCCGGCAGCACGACAGCTCACCAGGCGACTACAGGTGGCGGGCAGTATGATAGCTCACCAGGCCACTATAGACGGCGGGCAGCACGACAGCTCACCAGGCCACTATAGGTGGCCGGCATCTCGACAGCTTACCAGGTGGCCGGCAGCACGACAGCTCACCAGGCCACTATAGGTGGCCAGCAGCACGACAGCTCACCAGGCCACTATAGGTGGCCAGCAGCTCGACAGCTCACCAGGCTAATATAGGTGGCATGCAGCACGACAGCTCACCAGGCTAGCATAGGTGGCCGGCCGCACGACAGCTCACCAGGCCAGTATAGGTGGTCGGCAGCACGACAGCTCACGAGGCCACTATAAGTGGCCCGCATCTCGACAGCTCACCAGGCCACTATAGGTGGCCGGCAGCACGACAGCTCACCAGGCGACTATAGGTGGCGGGCAGTATGATAGCTCACCAGGCCACTATAGGCGGCCGGCAGCACGACAGCTCACCAGGCCACTATAGGTGGCCGGCATCTCGACAGCTTACCAGGTGGCCGGCAGCACGACAGCTCACCAGGCCACTATAGGTGGCCAGCAGCACGACAGCTCACCAGGCGACTATAGGTGGCCGGCCCCACGACAGCTCACCAGGCCAGTATAGGTGGCCGGCAGCACGACAGCTCACGAGGCCACTATAAGTGGCCCGCATCTCGACAGCTCACCAAGCCACTATAGGTGGCCGGCAGCACGACAGCTCACCAGGCGACTATAGGTGGCGGGCAGTATGATAGCTCACCAGGCCACTATAGGCGGCCGGCAGCACGACAGCTCACCAGGCCACTATAGGTGGCCGGCATCTCGACAGCTTACCAGGTGGCTGGCAGCACGACAGCTCACCAGGCCACTATAGGTGGCATGCAGCACGACAGCTCACCAGGCTAGTATAGGTGGCCGGCCGCACGACAGCTCACCAGGCCAGTATAGGTGGCCGGCAGCACGACAGCTCACGAGGCCACTATAAGTGGCCCGCATCTCGACAGCTCACCAGGCCACTATAGGTGGCCGGCAGCACGACAGCTCACCAGGCGACTATAGGTGGCGGGCAGTATGATAGCTCACCAGGCCACTATAGGTGGCCGGCATCTCGCCAGCTCAACAGGCCAATATAGGTGGCCGGTAGCACGATAGCTCACCAGGAACCTGTAGGTGGCCGGCAGCACGACAGCTCACCAGGCCACTATAGGTGGCCGCCAGCACGACAGCTCACCAGGCCACTATAGGTGGCCGGCAGCACGACAGCTCACCAGGCGACTATAGGTGGCGGGCAGCACGATAGTTCACCAAGCCACTATAGGTGGCCGGCAGCACGACAGCTCACCAGGCGACTATAGGTGGCGGGCAGCACGATAGTTCACCAAGCCACTATAGGTGGCCAGCAGCTCGACAGCTCACCAGGCTAATATAGGTGGCCGGCAGCACGACAGCTCACCAGGCTAGTATAGGTGGCCGGCAGCACGATAGCTCACCAGGCCACTATAGGCGGCCAGCAGCACGACGGCTCACCAGGCCACTAAAGGTGGCCGGCAGCACGATAGCTCACCAGGCCACTATAGGTGGCCAGCAGCTCGACAGCTCACCAGGCTAATATAGGTGGCCGGCAGCACGACAGCTCACCAGGCTAGTATAGGTGGCCGGCCGCACGACAGCTCACCAGGCCAGTATAGGTGGCCGGCAGCACGACAGCTCACGAGGCCACTATAAGTGGCCCGCATCTCGACAGCTCACCAGGCCGCTATAGGTGGCCGGCAGCACGACAGCTCACCAGGCGACTATAGGTGGCGGGCAGTATGATAGCTCACCAGGCCACTATAGGCAGCCGGCAGCACGACAGCTCACCAGGCCACTATAGGTGGCCGGCATCTCGACAGCTTACCAGGTGGCCGGCAGCACGACAGCTCACCAGGCCACTATAGGTGGCCAGCAGCACGACAGCTCACCAGGCGACTATAGGTGGCCGGCAGCACGGTAGCTCACCAGGCCACTATATGTGGCCGGCAGCACGACAGCTCACCAGGCCAATATAGGTGGCCGGCAGCACGACAGCTCACCAGACCACTAAAGGTGGCCGGCAGCACGACAGCTCACCAGGCCACTAAAGGTGGCCGGCAGCACGACAGCTCACCAGGCCAATATAGGCGGCCGGCAGCGCGATAGCTCACCAGGCCACTATAGGTGGCCGGCAGCACGACAGCTCACCAGGCCGCTATAGGTGGCCGGCAGCACGACAGCTCACCAGGCCACTAAAGATGGCCGGCAGCACGACAGCTCACCAGGAGACTATAGGCGGCCGGCAGCACGACAGCTCACCAGACCACTATAGGTGGCCGGCAGCCCGATAGCTCACCAGGCCACTATAGGCGGCCGGCAGCACGACAGCTCACCAGGCCAATATAGGTGGCCGGCAGCACGACAGCTCACCAGGCCACTATAGGTGGCCGGCAGCACAACAGCTCACCAGGCCACTATAGGTGGCCGGTAGCACGACAGCTCACCAGGCCAGTATAGGTGGCCGGCACCACGACAGCTCACCAGGCCACTAAAGGTGGCCGGCAGCACGACAGCTCACCAGGCCAATATGTGCGGCCGGCAGCACGATAGCTCACCAGGCCACTATAGGTGGCCGGCAGCACGACAGCTCACCAGGCCAATATAGGTGGCCGGCAGCACGACAGCTCACCAGGATAATATAGGTGGCCGGCCGCACGACAGCTCACCAGGCCAGTATAGGTGGCCGGCAGCTCACCAGGCCACTATAGGTGGCCGGCAGCACGAAAACTCACCAGGCCAATATAGGTGGCCGGCATCTCGACAGCTCAACAGGTGGCCGGCAGCACGACAGCTCACCAGGCCACTATAGGTGGCCAGCAGCTCGACAGCTCACCAGGCTAATATAGGTGGCCGGCAGCACGACAGCTCACCAGGCTAGTATAGGTGGCCGGCAGCACGATAGCTCACCAGGCCACTATAGGTGGCCGGCAGCACGATAGCTCACCAGGCCAATATAGGTGGCCGGCAGCACGACGGCTCACCAGGCCACTAAAGGTGGCCGGCAGCACGATAGCTCACCAGGCCACTATAGGTGGCCAGCAGCACGACAGCTCACCAGGCCAATATAGGTGGCCGGCAGCACGACAGCTCACCAGGATAACATAGGTGGCTGGCAGCACGACAGCTCACCAGGCCACTATAGGTGGCCGGCAGCACGACAGCTCACCAGGCCAATATAGGTGGCCGGCAGCACGACAGCTCACCAGGATAATATAGGTGGCCGGCCGCACGACAGCTCACCAGGCCACTATAGGTGGCCGGCATCTCGACAGCTTACCAGGTGGCCGGCAGCACGACAGCTCACCAGGCCACTATAGGTGGCCAGCAGCACGACAGCTCACCAGGCGACTATAGGTGGCCGGCAGCACGATAGCTCACCAGGCCACTATATGTGGCCGGCAGCACGACAGCTCACCAGGCCAATATAGGTGGCCAGCAGCACGACAGCTCACCAGGCGACTATAGGTGGCCGGCAACACGATAGCTCACCAGGCTACTATATGTGGCCGGCAGCACGACAGCTCACCAGGCCAATATAGGTGGCCGGCAGCACGACAGCTCACCAGACCACTAAAGGTGGCCGGCAGCACGACAGCTCACCAGGCCACTAAAGGTGGCCGACAGCTTACCAGGTGGCCGGCAGCACGACAGCTCACCAGGCCACTATAGGTGGCCAGCAGCACGACAGCTCACCAGGCGACTATAGGTGGCCGGCAGCACGATAGCTCACCAGGCCACTATATGTGGCCGGCAGCACGACAGCTCACCAGGCCAATATAGGTGGCCGGCAGCACGACAGCTCACCAGACCACTAAAGGTGGCCGGCAGCACGACAGCTCACCAGGCCACTAAAGGTGGCCGGCAGCACGACAGCTCACCAGGCTAGTATAGGTGGCCGGCAGCACGATAGCTCACCAGGCCAATATAGGTGGCCGGCAGCACGACGGCTCACCAGGCCACTAAAGGTGGCCGGTAGCGCGACAGCTCACCAGGCCAGTATAGGTGGCCGGCACCACGACAGCTCACCAGGCCACTAAAGGTGGCCGGCAGCACGACAGCTCACCAGGCCAATATAGGCGGCCGGCAGCACGATAGCTCACCAGGCCACTATAGGTGGCCGGCAGCACGACAGCTCACCAGGCCAATATAGGTGGCCGGCAGCACGACAGCTCACCAGGCCACTATAGGTGGCCGGCAGCACGAAAACTCACCAGGCCAATATAGGTGGCCGGCATCTCGACAGCTCAACAGGTGGCCGGCAGCACGACAGCTCACCAGGCCACTATAGGTGGCCAGCAGCTCGACAGCTCACCAGGCTAATATAGGTGGCCGGCAGCACGACAGCTCACCAGGATAACATAGGTGGCTGGCAGCACGACAGCTCACCAGGCCACTATAGGTGGCCGGCAGCACGACAGCTCACCAGGCCAATATAGGTGGCCGGCAGCACGACAGCTCACCAGGCCACTATAGGTGGCCGGCAGCACGAAAACTCACCAGGCCAATATAGGTGGCCGGCATCTCGACAGCTCAACAGGTGGCCGGCAGCACGACAGCTCACCAGGCCACTATAGGTGGCCAGCAGCTCGACAGCTCACCAGGCCACTATAGGTTGCCGGCAACACGACAGCTCACCAGGCCACTATAGGTGGCCGGCATCTCGACAGCTCACCAGGCCACTATAGGTGGCCGGCATCTCGCCAGCTCAACAGGCCAATATAGGTGGCCGGTAGCACGATAGCTCACCAGGAACCTGTAGGTGGCCGGCAGCACGACAGCTCACCAGGCCACTATAGGTGGCCGCCAGCACGACAGCTCACCAGGCCACTATAGGTGGCCGGCAGCACGACAGCTCACCAGGCCACTATAAGTGGCCGGCAGCACGATAGCTCACCAGGCCACTATAGGTTGCCGGCAACACGACAGCTCACCAGGCCACTATAGGTGGCCGGCATCTCGACAGCTCACCAGGCCATTATAGGTGGCTGGCAGCACGACAGCTCACCAGGCCACTATAGGTGGCCGGTAGCACGACAGCTCACCAGGCCACTATAGGTGGCCGGCAGCACGACAGCTCACCAGGCGACTATAGGTGGCGGGCAGCACGATAGTTCGCCAAGCCACTATAGGTGGCCGGCAGCACGACAGCTCACCAGGCCACTATAGGTGGCCGCCAGCACGACAGCTCACCAGGCCACTATAGGTGGCCGGCAGCCCGACAGCTCACCAGGCCACTATAAGTGGCCGGCAGCACGATAGCTCACCAGGCCACTATAGGTTGCCGGCAACACGACAGCTCACCAGGCCACTATATGTGGCCGGTAGCACGACAGCTCACCAGGCCAATATAGGTGGCCGGCAGCACGACAGCTCACCAGGCCACTATAGGTGGCCGGTAGCACGACAGCTCACCAGGCCACTATAGGTGGCCGGCAGCACGACAGCTCACCAGGCGACTATAGGTGGCGGGCAGCACGATAGTTCGCCAAGCCACTATAGGTGGCCGGCAGCACGACAGCTTACCAGGCGACTATATGTGGCGGGCAGCACGATAAATCACCAAGCCACTATAGGTGGCCGGCAGTACGACAGCTCACCAGGCCACTATAGGTGACCGGCAGCACGACAGCTTACCAGGCCACTATAGGTGGCCGCCAGCAAGACAGCTCACCAGGCGGCTATAGGCGGCCGACAGAACGACAGCTCACCAGACCACTATAAGTAGCCGGCAGTACGATAGCTCACCAGGCCACTATAGGCGGCCAGCAGCACGACGGCTCACCAGGCCACTAAAGGTGGCCGGCAGCACGATAGCTCACCAGGCCACTATAGGTGGCCAGCAGCTTGACAGCTCACCAGGCTAATATAGGTGGCATGCAGCACGACAGCTCACCAGGCTAGTATAGGTGGCCGGCCGCACGACAGCTCACCAGGCCAGTATAGGTGGCCGGCAGCACGACAGCTCACGAGGCCACTATAAGTGGCCCGCATCTCGACAGCTCACCAGGCCACTATAGGTGGCCGGCAGCACGACAGCTCACCAGGCGACTACAGGTGGCGGGCAGTATGATAGCTCACCAGGCCACTATAGACGGCGGGCAGCACGACAGCTCACCAGGCCACTATAGGTGGCCGGCATCTCGACAGCTTACCAGGTGGCCGGCAGCACGACAGCTCACCAGGCCACTATAGGTGGCCAGCAGCACGACAGCTCACCAGGCCACTATAGGTGGCCAGCAGCTCGACAGCTCACCAGGCTAATATAGGTGGCATGCAGCACGACAGCTCACCAGGCTAGCATAGGTGGCCGGCCGCACGACAGCTCACCAGGCCAGTATAGGTGGCCGGCAGCACGACAGCTCACGAGGCCACTATAAGTGGCCCGCATCTCGACAGCTCACCAGGCCACTATAGGTGGCCGGCAGCACGACAGCTCACCAGGCGACTATAGGTGGCGGGCAGTATGATAGCTCACCAGGCCACTATAGGCGGCCGGCAGCACGACAGCTCACCAGGCCACTATAGGTGGCCGGCATCTCGACAGCTTATCAGGTGGCCGGCAGCACGACAGCTCACCAGGCCACTATAGGTGGCCAGCAGCACGACAGCTCACCAGGCGACTATAGGTGGCCGGCCCCACGACAGCTCACCAGGCCAGTATAGGTGGCCGGCAGCACGACAGCTCACGAGGCCACTATAAGTGGCCCGCATCTCGACAGCTCACCAGGCCACTATAGGTGGCCGGCAGCACGACAGCTCACCAGGCGACTATAGGTGGCGGGCAGTATGATAGCTCACCAGGCCACTATAGGCGGCCGGCAGCACGACAGCTCACCAGGCCACTATAGGTGGCCGGCATCTCGACAGCTTACCAGGTGGCCGGCAGCACGACAGCTCACCAGGCCACTATAGGTGGCATGCAGCACGACAGCTCACCAGGCTAGTATAGGTGGCCGGCCGCACGACAGCTCACCAGGCCAGTATAGGTGGCCGGCAGCACGACAGCTCACGAGGCCACTATAAGTGGCCCGCATCTCGACAGCTCACCAGGCCACTATAGGTGGCCGGCAGCACGACAGCTCACCAGGCGACTATAGGTGGCGGGCAGTATGATAGCTCACCAGGCCACTATAGGCGGCCGGCAGCACGACAGCTCACCAGGCCACTATAGGTGGCCGGCATCTCGACAACTTACCAGGTGGCCGGCAGCACGACAGCTCACCAGGCCACTATAGGTGGCCTGCATCTCGACAGCTCACCAGACTAGTATAGGTGGCCGGCAGCACGACAGCTCACCAGGCCAGTATAGGTGGCCGGCATCTCGCCAGCTCAACAGGCCACTATAGGTGGCCGGTAGCACGACAGCTCACCAGGAACCTGTAGGTGGCCGGCAGCACGACAGCTCACCAGGCCACTATAGGTGGCCGGCAGCACGACAGCTCACCAGGCCACTATAGGTTGCCGGCAACACGACAGCTCACCAGGCCACTATAGGTGGCCGGCAGCACGACAGCTCACCAGGCCACTATAGGTTGCCGCCAACACGATAGCTCACCAGGCCACTATAGGTGGCCGGCATCTCGACAGCTCACCAGGCCACTATAGGTGGCCGGCATCTCGCCAGCTCAACAGGCCAATATAGGTGGCCGGTAGCACGATAGCTCACCAGGAACCTGTAGGTGGCCGGCAGCACGACAGCTCACCAGGCCACTATAGGTGGCCGCCAGCACGACAGCTCACCAGGCCACTATAGGTGGCCGGCAGCACGACAGCTCACCAGGCCACTATAGGTGGCCGGCAGCACGACAGCTCACCAGGCGACTATAGGTGGCGGGCAGCACGATAGTTCACCAAGCCACTATAGGTGGCCGGCAGCACGACAGCTCACCAGGCGACTATAGGTGGCGGGCAGCACGATAGTTCACCAAGCCACTATAGGTGGCCAGCAGCTCGACAGCTCACCAGGCTAATATAGGTGGCCGGCAGCACGACAGCTCACCAGGCTAGTATAGGTGGCCGGCAGCACGATAGCTCACCAGGCCACTATAGGCGGCCAGCAGCACGACGGCTCACCAGGCCACTAAAGGTGGCCGGCAGCACGATAGCTCACCAGGCCACTATAGGTGGCCAGCAGCTCGACAGCTCACCAGGCTAATATAGGTGGCCGGCAGCACGACAGCTCACCAGGCTAGTATAGGTGGCCGGCCGCACGACAGCTCACCAGGCCAGTATAGGTGGCCGGCAGCACGACAGCTCACGAGGCCACTATAAGTGGCCCGCATCTCGACAGCTCACCAGGCCGCTATAGGTGGCCGGCAGCACGACAGCTCACCAGGCGACTATAGGTGGCGGGCAGTATGATAGCTCACCAGGCCACTATAGGCGGCCGGCAGCACGACAGCTCACCAGGCCACTATAGGTGGCCGGCATCTCGACAGCTTACCAGGTGGCCGGCAGCACGACAGCTCACCAGGCCACTATAGGTGGCCAGCAGCACGACAGCTCACCAGGCGACTATAGGTGGCCGGCAGCACGATAGCTCACCAGGCCACTATATGTGGCCGGCAGCACGACAGCTCACCAGGCCAATATAGGTGGCCGGCAGCACGACAGCTCACCAGACCACTAAAGGTGGCCGGCAGCACGACAGCTCACCAGGCCACTAAAGGTGGCCGGCAGCACGACAGCTCACCAGGCCAATATAGGCGGCCGGCAGCGCGATAGCTCACCAGGCCACTATAGGTGGCCGGCAGCACGACAGCTCACCAGGCCGCTATAGGTGGCCGGCAGCACGACAGCTCACCAGGCCACTAAAGATGGCCGGCAGCACGACAGCTCACCAGGAGACTATAGGCGGCCGGCAGCACGACAGCTCACCAGACCACTATAGGTGGCCGGCAGCCCGATAGCTCACCAGGCCACTATAGGCGGCCGGCAGCACGACAGCTCACCAGGCCAATATAGGTGGCCGGCAGCACGACAGCTCACCAGGCCACTATAGGTGGCCGGCAGCACAACAGCTCACCAGGCCACTATAGGTGGCCGGTAGCACGACAGCTCACCAGGCCAGTATAGGTGGCCGGCACCACGACAGCTCACCAGGCCACTAAAGGTGGCCGGCAGCACGACAGCTCACCAGGACAATATGTGCGGCCGGCAGCACGATAGCTCACCAGGCCACTATAGGTGGCCGGCAGCACGACAGCTCACCAGGCCAATATAGGTGGCCGGCAGCACGACAGCTCACCAGGATAATATAGGTGGCCGGCCGCACGACAGCTCACCAGGCCAGTATAGGTGGCCGGCAGCTCACCAGGCCACTATAGGTGGCCGGCAGCACGAAAACTCACCAGGCCAATATAGGTGGCCGGCATCTCGACAGCTCAACAGGTGGCCGGCAGCACGACAGCTCACCAGGCCACTATAGGTGGCCAGCAGCTCGACAGCTCACCAGGCTAATATAGGTGGCCGGCAGCACGACAGCTCACCAGGCTAGTATAGGTGGCCGGCAGCACGATAGCTCACCAGGCCACTATAGGTGGCCGGCAGCACGATAGCTCACCAGGCCAATATAGGTGGCCGGCAGCACGACGGCTCACCAGGCCACTAAAGGTGGCCGGCAGCACGATAGCTCACCAGGCCACTATAGGTGGCCAGCAGCACGACAGCTCACCAGGCCAATATAGGTGGCCGGCAGCACGACAGCTCACCAGGATAACATAGGTGGCTGGCAGCACGACAGCTCACCAGGCCACTATAGGTGGCCGGCAGCACGACAGCTCACCAGGCCAATATAGGTGGCCGGCAGCACGACAGCTCACCAGGATAATATAGGTGGCCGGCCGCACGACAGCTCACCAGGCCACTATAGGTGGCCGGCATCTCGACAGCTTACCAGGTGGCCGGCAGCACGACAGCTCACCAGGCCACTATAGGTGGCCAGCAGCACGACAGCTCACCAGGCGACTATAGGTGGCCGGCAGCACGATAGCTCACCAGGCCACTATATGTGGCCGGCAGCACGACAGCTCACCAGGCCAATATAGGTGGCCAGCAGCACGACAGCTCACCAGGCGACTATAGGTGGCCGGCAACACGATAGCTCACCAGGCTACTATATGTGGCCGGCAGCACGACAGCTCACCAGGCCAATATAGGTGGCCGGCAGCACGACAGCTCACCAGACCACTAAAGGTGGCCGGCAGCACGACAGCTCACCAGGCCACTAAAGGTGGCCGACAGCTTACCAGGTGGCCGGCAGCACGACAGCTCACCAGGCCACTATAGGTGGCCAGCAGCACGACAGCTCACCAGGCGACTATAGGTGGCCGGCAGCACGATAGCTCACCAGGCCACTATATGTGGCCGGCAGCACGACAGCTCACCAGGCCAATATAGGTGGCCGGCAGCACGACAGCTCACCAGACCACTAAAGGTGGCCGGCAGCACGACAGCTCACCAGGCCACTAAAGGTGGCCGGCAGCACGACAGCTCACCAGGCCAATATAGGCGGCCGGCAGCACGATAGCTCACCAGGCCACTATAGGTGGCCGGCAGCACGACAGCTCACCAGGCCGCTATAGGTGGCCGGCAGCACGACGGCTCACCAGGCCACTAAAGGTGGCCGGCAGCACGACAGCTCACCAGGAGACTATAGGCGGCCGGCAGCACGACAGCTCACCAGGCCACTATAGGTGGCCGGCAGCACGATAGCTCACCAGGCCACTATAGGCGGCCGGCAGCACGACAGCTCACCAGGCCAATATAGGTGGCCGGCAGCACGACAGCTCACCAGGCCACTATAGGTGGCCGGCAGCACAACAACTCACCAGGCCACTATAGGTGGCCGGTAGCACGACAGCTCACCAGGCCAGTATAGGTGGCCGGCACCACGACAGCTCACCAGGCCACTAAAGGTGGCCGGCAGCACGACAGCTCACCAGGCCAATATAGGCGGCCGGCAGCACGATAGCTCACCAGGCCACTATAGGTGGCCGGCAGCACGACAGCTCACCAGGCCAATATAGGTGGCCGGCAGCACGACAGCTCACCAGGATAATATAGGTGGCCGGCCGCACGACAGCTCACCAGGCCAGTATAGGTGGCCGGCAGCTCACCAGGCCACTATAGGTGGCCGGCAGCACGAAAACTCACCAGGCCAATATAGGTGGCCGGCATCTCGACAGCTCAACAGGCCACCAGGCCACTATAGGTGGCCAGCAGCTCGACAGCTCACCAGGCTAATATAGGTGGCCGGCAGCACGACAGCTCACCAGGCTAGTATAGGTGGCCGGCAGCACGATAGCTCACCAGGCCACTATAGGTGGCCGGCAGCACGATAGCTCACCAGGCCAATATAGGTGGCCGGCAGCACGACGGCTCACCAGGCCACTAAAGGTGGCCGGCGGCACGATAGCTCACCAGGCCACTATAGGTGGCCAACAGCACGACAGCTCACCAGGCTAATATAGGTGGCCGGCAGCACGACAGCTCACCAGGATAACATAGGTGGCTGGCAGCACGACAGCTCACCAGGCCACTATAGGTGGCCGGCAGCACGACAGCTCACCAGGCCAATATAAGTGGCCGGCAGCACGACAGCTCACCAGGATAATATAGGTGGCCGGCCGCACGACAGCTCACCAGGCCAGTTTAGGTGGCCGGCATCTCGACAGCTCACCAGGCTAATATAGGTGGCCGGCAGCACGACAGCTCACCAGGCTAGTATAGGTGGCCGGCAGCACGATAGCTCACCAGGCCAATATAGGTGGCCGGCAGCACGACGGCTCACCAGGCCACTAAAGGTGGCCGGTAGCGCGACAGCTCACCAGGCCAGTATAGGTGGCCGGCACCACGACAGCTCACCAGGCCACTAAAGGTGGCCGGCAGCACGACAGCTCACCAGGCCAATATAGGCGGCCGGCAGCACGATAGCTCACCAGGCCACTATAGGTGGCCGGCGGCACGACAGCTCACCAGGCCAATATAGGTGGCCGGCAGCACGACAGCTCACCAGGCCACTATAGGTGGCCGGCAGCACGAAAACTCACCAGGCCAATATAGGTGGCCGGCATCTCGACAGCTCAACAGGTGGCCGGCAGCACGACAGCTCACCAGGCCACTATAGGTGGCCAGCAGCTCGACAGCTCACCAGGCTAATATAGGTGGCCGGCAGCACGACAGCTCACCAGGATAACATAGGTGGCTGGCAGCACGACAGCTCACCAGGCCACTATAGGTGGCCGGCAGCGCGACAGCTCACCAGGCCAATATAGGTGGCCGGCAGCACGACAGCTCACCAGGCCACTATAGGTGGCCGGCAGCACGAAAACTCACCAGGCCAATATAGGTGGCCGGCATCTCGACAGCTCAACAGGTGGCCGGCAGCACGACAGCTCACCAGGCCACTATAGGTGGCCGGCAGCACGACAGCTCACCAGGCCACTATAGGTTGCCGCCAACACGATAGCTCACCAGGCCACTATAGATGGCCGGCATCTCGACAGCTCACCAGGCCACTATAAGTGGCCGGCATCTCGCCAGCTCAACAGGCCAATATAGGTGGCCGGTAGCACGATAGCTCACCAGGAACCTGTAGGTGGCCGGCAGCACGACAGCTCACCAGGCCACTATAGGTGGCCGCCAGCACGACAGCTCACCAGGCCACTATAGGTGGCCAGCAGCACGACAGCTCACCAGGCGACTATAGGTGGCCGGCAGCACGATAGCTCACCAGGCCACTATATGTGGCCGGCAGCACGACAGCTCACCAGGCCAATATAGGTGGCCGGCAGCACGACAGCTCACCAGACCACTAAAGGTGGCCGGCAGCACGACAGCTCACCAGGCCACTAAAGGTGGCCGGCAGCACGACAGCTCACCAGGCCAATATAGGCGGCCGGCAGCACGATAGCTCACCAGGCCCCTATAGGTGGCCGGCAGCACGACAGCTCACCAGGCCGCTATAGGTGGTCGGCAGCACGACAGCTCACCAGGCCACTAAAGGTGGCCGGCAGCACGACAGCTCACCAGGAGACTATAGGCGGCCGGCAGCACGACAGCTCACCAGGCCACTATAGGCGGCCGGCAGCACGACAGCTCACCAGGCCACTATAGGTGGCCGGCAGCACGATAGCTCACCAGGCCACTATAGGCGGCCAGCAGCACGACAGCTCACCAGGCCAATATAGGTGGCCGGCAGCACGACAGCTCACCAGGCCACTATAGGTGGCCGGCAGCACAACAGCTCGCCAGGCCACTATAGGTGGCCGGTAGCACGACAGCTCACCAGGCCAGTATAGGTGGCCGGCACCACGACAGCTCACCAGGCCACTAAAGGTGGCCGGCAGCACGACAGCTCACCAGGCCAATATAGGCGGCCGGCAGCACGATAGCTCACCAGGCCACTATAGGTGGCCGGCAGCACGACAGCTCACCAGGCCAATATAGGTGGCCGGCAGCACGACAGCTCACCAGCATAGGTGGACAGCTCACCAGTATAGGTGGCCGGCAGCTCACCAGGCCACTATAGGTGGCCGGCAGCACGAAAACTCACCAGGCCAATATAGGTGGCCGGCATCTCGACAGCTCAACAGGTGGCCGGCACCACGACAGCTCACCAGGCCACTAAAGGTGGCCGGCAGCACGACAGCTCACCAGGCCAATATAGGCGGCCGGCAGCACGATAGCTCACCAGGCCACTATAGGTGGCCGGCAGCACGACAGCTCACCAGGCCAATATAGGTGGCCGGCAGCACGACAGCTCACCAGGATAATATAGGTGGCCGGCCGCACGACAGCTCACCAGGCCAGTATAGGTGGCCGGCAGCTCACCAGGCCACTATAGGTGGCCGGCAGCACGAAAACTCACCAGGCCAATATAGGTGGCCGGCATCTCGACAGCTCAACAGGCCACCAGGCCACTGTAGGTGGCCAGCAGCTCGACAGCTCACCAGGCTAATATAGGTGGCCGGCAGCACGACAGCTCACCAGGCTAGTATAGGTGGCCGGCAGCACGATAGCTCACCAGGCCACTATAGGTGGCCGGCAGCACGATAGCTCACCAGGCCAATATAGGTGGCCGGCAGCACGACGGCTCACCAGGCCACTAAAGGTGGCCGGCGGCACGATAGCTCACCAGGCCACTATAGGTGGCCAACAGCACGACAGCTCACCAGGCTAATATAGGTGGCCGGCAGCACGACAGCTCACCAGGATAACATAGGTGGCTGGCAGCACGACAGCTCACCAGGCCACTATAGGTGGCCGGCAGCACGACAGCTCACCAGGCCAATATAAGTGGCCGGCAGCACGACAGCTCACCAGGATAATATAGGTGGCCGGCCGCACGACAGCTCACCAGGCCAGTATAGGTGGCCGGCATCTCGACAGCTCACCAGGCTAATATAGGTGGCCGGCAGCACGACAGCTCACCAGGCTAGTATAGGTGGCCGGCAGCACGATAGCTCACCAGGCCAATATAGGTGGCCGGCAGCACGACGGCTCACCAGGCCACTAAAGGTGGCCGGTAGCGCGACAGCTCACCAGGCCAGTATAGGTGGCCGGCACCACGACAGCTCACCAGGCCACTAAAGGTGGCCGGCAGCACGACAGCTCACCAGGCCAATATAGGCGGCCGGCAGCACGATAGCTCACCAGGCCACTATAGGTGGCCGGCAGCACGACAGCTCACCAGGCCAATATAGGTGGCCGGCAGCACGACAGCTCACCAGGCCACTATAGGTGGCCGGCAGCACGAAAACTCACCAGGCCAATATAGGTGGCCGGCATCTCGACAGCTCAACAGGTGGCCGGCAGCACGACAGCTCACCAGGCCACTATAGGTGGCCAGCAGCTCGACAGCTCACCAGGCTAATATAGGTGGCCGGCAGCACGACAGCTCACCAGGATAACATAGGTGGCTGGCAGCACGACAGCTCACCAGGCCACTATAGGTGGCCGGCAGCGCGACAGCTCACCAGGCCGATATAGGTGGCCGGCAGCACGACAGCTCACCAGGCCACTATAGGTGGCCGGCAGCACGAAAACTCACCAGGCCAATATAGGTGGCCGGCATCTCGACAGCTCAACAGGTGGCCGGCAGCACGACAGCTCACCAGGCCACTATAGGTGGCCGGCAGCACGACAGCTCACCAGGCCACTATAGGTTGCCGCCAACACGATAGCTCACCAGGCCACTATAGATGGCCGGCATCTCGACAGCTCACCAGGCCACTATAAGTGGCCGGCATCTCGCCAGCTCAACAGGCCAATATAGGTGGCCGGTAGCACGATAGCTCACCAGGAACCTGTAGGTGGCCGGCAGCACGACAGCTCACCAGGCCACTATAGGTGGCCGCCAGCACGACAGCTCACCAGGCCACTATAGGTGGCCAGCAGCACGACAGCTCACCAGGCGACTATAGGTGGCCGGCAGCACGATAGCTCACCAGGCCACTATATGTGGCCGGCAGCACGACAGCTCACCAGGCCAATATAGATGGCCGGCAGCACGACAGCTCACCAGACCACTAAAGGTGGCCGGCAGCACGACAGCTCACCAGGCCACTAAAGGTGGCCGGCAGGACGACAGCTCACCAGGCCAATATAGGCGGCCGGCAGCACGATAGCTCACCAGGCCCCTATAGGTGGCCGGCAGCACGACAGCTCACCAGGCCGCTATAGGTGGTCGGCAGCACGACAGCTCACCAGGCCACTAAAGGTGGCCGGCAGCACGACAGCTCACCAGGAGACTATAGGCGGCCGGCAGCACGACAGCTCACCAGGCCACTATAGGCGGCCGGCAGCACGACAGCTCACCAGGCCACTATAGGTGGCCGGCAGCACGATAGCTCACCAGGCCACTATAGGCGGCCAGCAGCACGACAGCTCACCAGGCCAATATAGGTGGCCGGCAGCACGACAGCTCACCAGGCCACTATAGGTGGCCGGCAGCACAACAGCTCGCCAGGCCACTATAGGTGGCCGGTAGCACGACAGCTCACCAGGCCAGTATAGGTGGCCGGCACCACGACAGCTCACCAGGCCACTAAAGGTGGCCGGCAGCACGACAGCTCACCAGGCCAATATAGGCGGCCGGCAGCACGATAGCTCACCAGGCCACTATAGGTGGCCGGCAGCACGACAGCTCACCAGGCCAATATAGGTGGCCGGCAGCACGACAGCTCACCAGCATAGGTGGACAGCTCACCAGTATAGGTGGCCGGCAGCTCACCAGGCCACTATAGGTGGCCGGCAGCACGAAAACTCACCAGGCCAATATAGGTGGCCGGCATCTCGACAGCTCAACAGGTGGCCGGCAGCACGACAGCTCACCAGGCCACTATAGGTGGCCAGCAGCTCGACAGCTCACCAGGCTAATATAGGTGGCCGGCAGCACGCCAGCTCACCAGGCTAGTATAGGTGGCCGGCAGCACGATAGCTCACCAGGCCACTATAGGTGGCCGGCAGCACGATAGCTCACCGGGCCAATATAGGTGGCCGGCAGCACGACAGCTCACCAGGCCAATATAAGTGGCCGGCAGCACGACAGCTCACCAGGATAATATAGGTGGCCGGCCGCACGACAGCTCACCAGGCCAGTATAGGTGGCCGGCAGCTCACCAGGCCACTATAAGTGGCCGGCAGCACGAAAACTCACCAGGCCAATATAGGTAGCCGGCATCTCGACAGCTCAACAGGTGGCCGGCAGCACGACAGCTCACCAGGCCACTATAGAGGGCCAGCAGCTCGACAGCTCACCAGGCTAATATAGGTGGCCGGCAGCACGACAGCTCACCAGGCTAGTATAGGTGGCCGGCAGCACGATAGCTCACCAGGCCAATATAGGTGGCCGGCAGCACGACGGCTCACCAGGCCACTAAAGGTGGCCGGTAGCGCGACAGCTCACCAGGCCAGTATAGGTGGCCGGCACCACGACAGCTCACCAGGCCACTAAAGGTGGCCGGCAGCACGACAGCTCACCAGGCCAGTATAGGTGGCCGGCAGCACGACAGCTCACGAGGTTACTACAAGTGGCCCGCATCTCGACAGCTCACCAGGCCACTATAGGTGGCCGGCAGCACGACAGCACGACAGCTCATCAGGCGACTATAGATGGCGGGCAGTACGATGGCTCACCAGACCACTATAGGCGGCCGGCAGCACGACAGCTCACCAGGCCACTATAGGTGGCCGGCATCTCGCCAGCTCAACAGGCCACTATAGGTGGCCGGTAGCACGACAGCTCAACAGGCCACTATAGGTGGCCGGTAGCACGACAGCTCACCAGGAACCTGTAGGTGGCCGGCAGCACGACAGCTCACCAGGCCACTTTAGGTGGCCGGCAGCACGACAGCTCACCAGGCCACTATAGGTTGCCGGCAACACGACAGCTCACCAGGCCACTATAGGTGGCCGGCAGCACGACAGCTCACCAGGCCACTATAGGTTGCCGCCAACACGATAGCTCACCAGGCCACTATAGGTGGCCGGCATCTCGACAGCTCACCAGGCCAATATAGGTGGCCGGTAGCACGATAGCTCACCAGGAACCTGTAGGTGGCCGGCAGCACGACAGCTCACCAGGCCACTATAGGTGGCCGCCAGCACGACAGCTCACCAGGCCACTATAGGTGGCCGGCAGCACGACAGCTCACCAGGCCACTATAGGTTGCCGGCAACACGACAGCTCACCAGGCCAGTATAGGTGGCCGGCATCTCGACAGCTCACCAGGCCATTATAGGTGGCCGGCAGCACGACAGCTCACCAGGCCACTATAGGTGGCCGGTAGCACGACAGCTCACCAGGCCAATAAAGGTGGCCGGCAGCACGACAGCTCACCAGGCCACTATAGGTGGCCGGTAGCACGACAGCTCACCAGGCCACTATAGGTGGCCGGCAGCACGACAGCTCACCAGGCGACTATAGGTGGCGGGCAGCACGATAGTTCGCCAAGCCACTATAGGTGGCCGGCAGCACGACAGCTCACCAGGCCACTATAGGTGACCGGCAGCACGACAGCTTACCAGGCCACTATAGGTGGCCGGCAGCACGACAGCTCACCAGGCCGCTATAGGCGGCCGACAGAACGACAGCTCACCAGACCACTAAAGGTGGCCGGCAGCACGATAGCTCACCAGGCCACTATAGGTGGCCGGCAGCACGACAGCTCACCAGGCGACTATAGGTGGCGGGCAGCACGATAGTTCGCCAAGCCACTATAGGTGGCCGGCAGCACGACAGCTCACCAGGCCACTATAGGTGACCGGCAGCACGACAGCTTACCAGGCCACTATAGGTGGCCGGCAGCACGACAGCTCACCAGGCCGCTATAGGCGGCCGACAGAACGACAGCTCACCAGACCACTAAAGGTGGCCGGTAGCACGACAGCTCACCAGGCCAATAAAGGTGGCCGGCAGCACGACAGCTCACCAGGCCACTATAGGTGGCCGGTAGCACGACAGCTCACCAGGCCACTATAGGTGGCCGGCAGCACGACAGCTCACCAGGCGACTATAGGTGGCGGGCAGCACGATAGTTCGCCAAGCCACTATAGGTGGCCGGCAGCACGACAGCTCACCAGGCCACTATAGGTGACCGGCAGCACGACAGCTTACCAGGCCACTATAGGTGGCCGGCAGCACGACAGCTCACCAGGCCGCTATAGGTGGCCGGCAGCACGACAGCTCACCAGGCTAGTATAGGTGGCCGGCAGCACGATAGCTCACCAGGCCAATATAGGTGGCCGGCAGCACGACGGCTCACCAGGCCACTAAAGGTGGCCGGTAGCGCGACAGCTCACCAGGCCAGTATAGGTGGCCGGCACCACGACAGCTCACCAGGCCACTAAAGGTGGCCGGCAGCACGACAGCTCACCAGGCCAGTATAGGTGGCCGGCAGCACGACAGCTCACGAGGTTACTACAAGTGGCCCGCATCTCGACAGCTCACCAGGCCACTATAGGTGGCCGGCAGCACGACAGCACGACAGCTCATCAGGCGACTATAGATGGCGGGCAGTACGATGGCTCACCAGACCACTATAGGTGGCCGGCAGCACGACAGCTCACCAGGCCACTATAGGTGACCGGCAGCACGACAGCTTACCAGGCCACTATAAGTAGCCGGCAGCAGGATAGCTCACCAGGCCACTATAGGCGGCCAGCAGCACGACGGCTCACCAGGCCACTAAAGGTGGCCGGCAGCACGATAGCTCACCAGGCCACTATAGGTGGCCAGCAGCTCGACAGCTCACCAGGCTAATATAGGTGGCATGCAGCACGACAGCTCACCAGGCTAGTATAGGTGGCCGGCCGCACGACAGCTCACCAGGCCAGTATAGGTGGCCGGCAGCACGACAGCCCACGAGGCCACTATAAGTGGCCCGCATCTCGACAGCTCACCAGGCCACTTTAGGTGGCCGGCAGCACGACAGCTCACCAGGCGACTATAGGTGGCGGGCAGTATGATAGCTCACCAGGCCACTATAGGCGGCCGGCAGCAGGACAGCTCACCAGGCCACTATAGGTGGCCGGCAACTCGACAGCTTACCAGGTGGCCGGCAGCACGACAGCTCACCAGGCCACTTTAGGGGGCCAGCAGCACGACAGCTCACCAGGCGACTATAGGTGGCCGGCAGCACGATAGCTCACCAGGCCACTATATGTGGCCGGCAGCACGACAGCTCACCAGGCCAATATAGGTGGCCGGCAGCACGACGGCTCACCAGACCACTAAAGGTGGCCGGCAGCACGACAGCTCACCAGGCCACTAAAGGTGGCCGGCAGCACGACAGCTCACCAGGCCAATATAGGCGGCCGGCAGCACGATAGCTCACCAGGCCACTATAGGTGGCCGGCAGCACGACAGCTCACCAGGCCAATATAGGTGGCCGGCAGCACGACAGCTCACCAGGATAATATAGGTGGCCGGCCGCACGACAGCTCACCAGGCCAGTATAGGTGGCCGGCAGCTCACCAGGCCACTATAGGTGGCCGGCAGCACGAAAACTCACCAGGCCAATATAGGTGGCCGGCATCTCGACAGCTCAACAGGTGGCCGGCAGCACGACAGCTCACCAGGCCACTATAGGTGGCCAGCAGCTCGACAGCTCACCAGGCTAATATAGGTGGCCGGCAGCACGACAGCTCACCAGGCTAGTATAGGTGGCCGGCAGCACGATAGCTCACCAGGCCACTATAGGTGGCCGGCAGCACGATAGCTCACCAGGCCAATATAGGTGGCCGGCAGCACGATAGCTCACCAGGCCACTATAGGTTGCCAGCAGCACGACAGCTCACCAGGCCAATATAGGTGGCCGGCAGCACGACAGCTCACCAGGATAATATAGGTGGCTGGCAGCACGACAGCTCACCAGGCCACTATAGGTGGCCGGCATCTCGACAGCTCACCAGGCCATCAAAGGTGGCCGGTAGCACGACAGCTCCCCAGGCTAATATAGGCGGCCGGCAGCTCACCAGGCCACTCTAGGTGGCCGGCAGCACGACAGCTCACCAGGCTACTATAGGTGGCCGGCAGCACGACAGCTCACCAGGCCACTATAGGTGGCCGGCAGCACGACAGCTCACCAGGCCACTATAGGTGGCCGGCAGCACGACAGCTCACCAGGCCACTATAGGTGGTCGGCAGCACGACAGCTCACCAGGACAATATAGGTGGCCGGCAGCACGACGGCTCACCAGGCCACTATAGGTGGCTGGCAGCACGACAGCTCACCAGGCCAGTTTAGGTGGCTGGCAGCACGACAGCTCACCAGGCCACTATAGGTGGCCGGTAGCACGACAGCTCACCAGGCCACTATAGGTGGCCGGTGGCACGACAGCTCACCAGGCCACTATAGGTGGCCGGTGGCACGACAGCTCACCAGGCCACTATAGGTGGCCGGTAGCACGACAGCTCACCAGGCCACTATAGGTGGCTGGCAGCACGACAACTCACCAGGCCACTATAGGTGGCTGGCAGCACGACAGCTCACCAGGCCACTATAGGTGGCTGGCAGCACGACAGCTCACCAGGTCACTATAGGTGGCCGGCAGCACGACAGCTCACCAGGCCACTATAGGTGGCCGGCAGCACGACAGCTCACCAGGCCACTATAGGTGGCCGGCAGCACGACAGCTCACCAGGCCATTATAGGTGGCCGGCAGCACGACAGCTCACCAGGCCACTAAAGGTGGCCGGCACCACGACAGCTCACCAGGTCACTAAAGGTGGCCGGCAGCACGACAGCTCACCAGGCCATTAAAGGTGGCCGGCAGAACGACAGCTCACCAGGCCACTAAAGGTGGCCGGCAGCACGACAGCTCACCAGGCCACTAATGGTGGCCGGCAGCACGACAGCTCACCAGGCCAATATAGGCGGCCGGCAGCACGATAGCTCACCAGGCCACTATAGGTGGCCAGCAGCACGACAGCTCACCAGGGCACTATAGGTGGCCGGCAGCACGTCAGCTCACCAGACCACTATAAGTGGCCGGCAGCACGATAGCTCACCAGGACACTATAGGTGGCCGGCAGCACGACAGCTCACCAGGCCATTAAAGGTGGCCGGCAGAACGACAGCTCACCAGGCCACTAAAGGTGGCCGGCAGCACGACAGCTCACCAGGCCACTAATGGTGGCCGGCAGCACGACAGCTCACCAGGCCAATATAGGCGGCCGGCAGCACGATAGCTCACCAGGCCATTATAGGTGGCCGGCAGCACGACAGCTCACCAGGCCACTATAGGTGGCCGGTAGCACGACAGCTCACCAGGCCAATAAAGGTGGCCGGCAGCACGACAGCTCACCAGGCCACTATAGGTGGCCGGTAGCACGACAGCTCACCAGGCCACTATAGGTGGCCGGCAGCACGACAGCTCACCAGGCGACTATAGGTGGCGGGCAGCACGATAGTTCGCCAAGCCACTATAGGTGGCCGGCAGCACGACAGCTCACCAGGCCACTATAGGTGACCGGCAGCACGACAGCTTACCAGGCCACTATAGGTGGCCGGCAGCACGACAGCTCACCAGGCCGCTATAGGCGGCCGACAGAACGACAGCTCACCAGACCACTAAAGGTGGCCGGCAGCACGATAGCTCACCAGGCCACTATAGGTGGCCGGCAGCACGACAGCTCACCAGGCGACTATAGGTGGCGGGCAGCACGATAGTTCGCCAAGCCACTATAGGTGGCCGGCAGCACGACAGCTCACCAGGCCACTATAGGTGACCGGCAGCACGACAGCTCACCAGACCACTAAAGGTGGCCGGCAGCACGACAGCTCACCAGGCCACTAAAGGTGGCCGGCAGCACGACAGCTCAC
Source organism: Eumerus sabulonum (assembly GCA_951905685.1). Taxonomy (NCBI): domain Eukaryota; kingdom Metazoa; phylum Arthropoda; class Insecta; order Diptera; family Syrphidae; genus Eumerus; species Eumerus sabulonum. The sequence goes on along the minus strand of OX645060.1, from coordinate 141,363,780 downwards.
CAGGCCAATATAGGCGGCCGGCAGCACGATAGCTCACCAGGCCACTATAGGTGGCCGGCAGCACGACAGCTCACCAGGCCAATATAGGTGGCCGGCAGCACGACAGCTCACCAGGATAATATAGGTGGCCGGCCGCACGACAGCTCACCAGGCCAGTATAGGTGGCCGGCAGCTCACCAGGCCACTATAGGTGGCCGGCAGCACGAAAACTCACCAGGCCAATATAGGTGGCCGGCATCTCGACAGCTCAACAGGTGGCCGGCAGCACGACAGCTCACCAGGCCACTATAGGTGGCCAGCAGCTCGACAGCTCACCAGGCTAATATAGGTGGCCGGCAGCACGACAGCTCACCAGGCTAGTATAGGTGGCCGGCAGCACGATAGCTCACCAGGCCACTATAGGTGGCCGGCAGCACGATAGCTCACCAGGCCAATATAGGTGGCCGGCAGCACGACGGCTCTCCAGGCCACTAAAGGTGGCCGGCAGCACGATAGCTCACCAGGCCACTATAGGTTGCCAGCAGCACGACAGCTCACCAGGCCAATATAGGTGGCCGGCAGCACGACAGCTCACCAGGATAATATAGGTGGCTGGCAGCACGACAGCTCACCAGGCCACTATAGGTGGCCGGCATCTCGACAGCTCACCAGGCCATTAAAGGTGGCCGGTAGCACGACAGCTCCCCAGGCTAATATAGGCGGCCGGCAGCTCACCAGGCCACTCTAGGTGGCCGGCAGCACGACAGCTCACCAGGCTACTATAGGTGGCCGGCAGCACGACAGCTCACCAGGCCACTATAGGTGGCCGGCAGCACGACAGCTCACCAGGCCACTATAGGTGGCCGGCAGCACGACAGCTCACCAGGCCACTATAGGTGGTCGGCAGCACGACAGCTCACCAGGACAATATAGGTGGCCGGCAGCACGACGGCTCACCAGGCCACTATAGGTGGCTGGCAGCACGACAGCTCACCAGGCCAGTTTAGGTGGCTGGCAGCACGACAGCTCACCAGGCCACTATAGGTGGCCGGTAGCACGACAGCTCACCAGGCCACTATAGGTGGCCGGTGGCACGACAGCTCACCAGGCCACTATAGGTGGCCGGTGGCACGACAGCTCACCAGGCCACTATAGGTGGCCGGTAGCACGACAGCTCACCAGGCCACTATAGGTGGCTGGCAGCACGACAACTCACCAGGCCACTATAGGTGGCTGGCAGCACGACAGCTCACCAGGCCACTATAGGTGGCTGGCAGCACGACAGCTCACCAGGTCACTATAGGTGGCCGGCAGCACGACAGCTCACCAGGCCACTATAGGTGGCCGGCAGCACGACAGCTCACCAGGCCACTATAGGTGGCCGGCAGCACGACAGCTCACCAGGCCATTATAGGTGGCCGGCAGCACGACAGCTCACCAGGCCACTAAAGGTGGCCGGCACCACGACAGCTCACCAGGTCACTAAAGGTGGCCGGCAGCACGACAGCTCACCAGGCCATTAAAGGTGGCCGGCAGAACGACAGCTCACCAGGCCACTAAAGGTGGCCGGCAGCACGACAGCTCACCAGGCCACTAATGGTGGCCGGCAGCACGACAGCTCACCAGGCCAATATAGGCGGCCGGCAGCACGATAGCTCACCAGGCCACTATAGGTGGCCAGCAGCACGACAGCTCACCAGGGCACTATAGGTGGCCGGCAGCACGTCAGCTCACCAGACCACTATAAGTGGCCGGCAGCACGATAGCTCACCAGGACACTATAGGCGGCCAGCAGCACGACGGCTCACCAGGCCACCAGAACGGTTCTGGACAAAAGCTGCGTGGAATGGCACATTACAAAGTAGGTTAAAGCTGGACAGGCTTAGGTTGAAACAGATAGATCAATTTGAGCTATTCCGAATTTCCGTCGAAGGCCGACGCAGTAGATATCTCCTCTGGTTGTCCTCACACTTTATGTCAACTAAGTACATACATATTTGCTTTACTTAATCTATAGAAATTGAAGCGACACAAACCAATAATTGTGCAACACAAACTTATGTAGAAGGCCTACCTGATCTCATCTTTCATACTCATTTAATATCATGCCAATTTATTCGTTTGCATTCTGAGATACGTACATACATAGATATCCATTACTAGGTTAATAGGTTAAACTAAAAGCGACCTTTGAAAGCAAGGTCTTATAATTCAGAAAATATGGCGTCGAACGTCATTTTACTTTGCTTGTAGTTTACTTGCATTTTGATTAACCAGATGGTGGAGGCGGTGGCGGAGGCTGTACCAAGCCGGGTACTCCTGGTGGCAGGGCTGGAAGCGGTGCACATGGTGGTGGTGGTGGAGCAGTGCCTGGGGGCGGAGGCGGTATGTACCCTGTGGATCCATTCTGACCCCAACTAAATGGTGGCATGATACCTGGTGGTGGTGGTGCAGACCATGGTGGAAGTGGTGTATTCGAAGTGCCTGGTGGAGGCGGCAAGAGCGACGGCATCGGACCAGTACCTGGAGGTGGCGGTGGTAGTGGTGAACTTCCAGGGATCGGAGGGTTTCCACAATCGCCACCTGGTGGTGGGGGTTGTACTGGTGGTATCCATGGTAATACGGGTGGTGGTGGCGGAGGTCCCGCCGGGGGAAGGGGTTGCGGTACAACTGGCGGGGGCTGCATCAGTGGTGGTAATGGCAATGATCCATTGGCTACCCAGGACGGTGGTGTAACTGACACCGTTTGCAATGGTGGTGGCGGTGCAGCTATTGCCTTGGGCGGTTGTGTTGGCTTGGGATCAAATAGACTGTAACCACGATTCAAATGTGCCTGAGCCAGAGGATCTGCTGATGGTTTTTGTGGTGGCGGACCTTCGCCCAATTCTGCCATCAAACTCATGTACTCCTCGTCAATTTTAGCCTGTGAATCATCCGAAGGCGGTCCGCCCTGCCCCGGTCGTTTACTACGACAATCTTTTGATATATGCCCGGCACCGCCACAAGAAGAACAAACTATGCTATTGGTAACGTTCGGCTTATCGGGACATAGCCAGCTTTTATGTTCAGTTGAACCGCAATTTGTGCAACGTGGACAATCAGTTTCTCTAAGTGTTCCATTAAGCTGTGCCAGCTCACGTAATTGCATACGACGAAGATCATTATGTCCCTCAGGGACTTCGATACCCTGTCGAATGACATCTTTTATCTTGTCGACTGCCTTCTTTACAGCCTCGGGATTCGATGCTGTGATGAACGCATGAAGTGGTTCGTCCTCGCCAGGAAGTGGCTGACCGTCTTTTCTACCTACTTTTCCCTCTTTCACAGATCCCTTGCCGCGAATAATGATTTTAGCACCTGTTTCCTTTTCCATCGCTTTCAGAGTGTTACCACGTGGACCGATTAGCAGACCAACGAAGTTTATATCAGGATGCTGCTCCTGTGGGATGAGAACTTTGTCACTAACTCGAATGACTGGAGGCCTAGAATAAAATGATCAAAATAAAAATACAAATTTTATGACAAATCTCTAAGGAGAAAAGCTCACTTGTAATCAGCCGGAGGTTTAAAGTCCGGATTCACGCTCTGCATACGCATGATAAGTTGATGTCGTTGCTCTTCCAAGCGCTTTCTGAAGCGAAATTCTCTCGTGTTCAACCGTTTGCCATCGGAACTATAAATCGGCTCGGGCGATGGTGACCTGTGAATAGAACAAAACCCCAATTTTAAGTCACATAACCCTCCCCTAGACGTCATATCATATGCTGCAGATGTCGTTTTCAGCGACATCATACAACTGATATGGACCATTCGTTTAGCTCTTAATACTTAATCTAAAATAATTTCAAAACTACAAACAGAAGACGACATAATGAAACAATTCATAAATTGAACTGCGCGTTTATCTGAATGTTTGGCTGAAAAAAATGAATGTAATTTCGATTAGGGTTAGCGTTATTTTGGAAAACAAATAGTAAGCTGATGATGCGCGTCGACCGAGGCAGTTGGTGTATGGTTGGAGTTTGTATTTAAATCCATTTCGGTCACTGCCATATGAAAGAAAGAATTCGTTCGTTCGTAATTAGTCTTTTTCTTTAATTTTTTCAAACTCAGTTCATGAACATGTAACGCGAAGTGGTTTAGTTCAGTACTACGTGAATAAGTGGAAGGATTTTGCAGTGCGAAAAATCGGGATATGCCCCTTGAAACCAGATACCTTTATGGGTTCGTTCTTGATCATGAAATCGTTGGAAAAGCAGAAACTTGGTAAAAGCTTCGTCGTTAGTGTAAAAGCTTCTTGTGGTTAACAATTAATTTTTAACTGAAATGAAGCCCCTGGAATTATTTAAGCTCTACCGAGTCAGTTGAACCTTAAATTATTTAACAATTTGAACGTTTAAGATCGCGTATGCTCGTTAGAATATGTCAAGTTTCCTGGTGTAGTTAGTATACAGGAGAACTGATCAACTTGTTTAGCAAACATCTATCTTAAAACTTTGATCATTTTTAAGCTAAGATTAGAAGACGTTTAAAAACCACATAATTGTGTACCCGCAACGTAATTTTGACGTCAGATGTTGTCTTTAATGGCTACATGCCGTCAGGCGAAATTATCAATTTTTTAACGACGAAGATCGCAGAGAATTCCGTCTCCCTGACCTCGACGAAGTTGAGATTGCCATGTCGAAACTCAAGTCGAATAAGGCTGCTGGCGCAGATGGACTGTGAGCTGTTTAGGAGCATGCACCGGCTCATCTGTAAGATATGGTCAGAGAAAAGCATGCCCGAGGAATGGAGTTTCAGCATTGTTTGCCCGATCCAGAAAAAAAGGAGACCCCTTGGACGGCGCCAACTATAGAGGAATAAGTCTCCTTAATGTCGCATACAAAATCTTCGCTGCCGTTTTGTGTGAACGCCTGAAGCCATTCGTTAGTAAGCTGATAGGTCCTTATCAGTGTGGCTTCAGACCAGGGAAGTCCACCATCGATCAAATCTTCACACTACGGCAGATCCTGGAGAAAACCAATGAATTTCAAGTCAGCACTCACCATCTATTCGTCGACTTCGAGGCCGCATATGACAGCGCAAATAGAGACGAGCTATATAACGCAATGTTTACTGTTGAGATCCCTGCTAAGTTCGTCAGACTATGCAGGATGACTCTGGAAAATGATCGCTGCTCCATCCGAATCGGTGCAGAACTGACCGATAGCTTCGAAGTCAAAAAATGATTTAGACAGGGCGATGCGCTGTCGTGTGATTTTTTAACATCATATTAGAAATGATTGTGCAAAAATCACAGGGCAATGATTGTGCCAATACAAGGGGCACAATCTATTTCAAATCCTCGCAACTCCTTGCAAAGTAGTTCAAAGTAGTTAAGGACTTCGTTTACCTTGGCTCCGCAGTGACTTGGAAAAACGACACCAGTTTCGAAATCAAGCGCAGAATTACTCTTGCCAACCGCTGCTTCTTTGGGGTCAAGAGGCAACTGAGAAGTAGAGCCCTCTCTCGTACGACCAAGTTGACCTTATGTAAGCCCTTATTGATCCCGGTCCTGTTATACGGCGCAGAAACATGGACTTTATCTAAAGCGGATGAGGAAATCCTTGGTCGTTTCGAGAGAAAGATTCTGCGTGCGATTTCCGGTCCCATAAACACAGAAGGGGGTTGGAGGAGAAGATTCAATTACGAACTGTACGGGTTGTACAGCGACATGAGTCTAGTCAGGCGTCTACGGATCCAACGCCTAAGATGGCTAGGCCATGTAGAGCGAATGGACACCACAGCTCCAGCCCGTAGTCTTTGAATCCAACCCCGAGGGACGAAGAAATAGAAGACGGCCGCAACTAAGGTGGCGCGCACAGGTGGAAAGGGACCTCAACCAACTGGGCGTGCGGCGTTGCAAAAGACTAGCGAAAGAACGTGCTAGGTGGAGAGGCATGTTGGTTGAGGTCCAGGTTCACCCCGAACTGTAGCGCCCGTTAAGTAAGTAAGGCCGTTGAAGTGCGCCCGGTGCTATGGAACAGTGGTTCTAGCGAATATAAATATTCAAGACTGGATCGCTGGCGCGAAGTTTTGGATCAATCAAAGTAGTTGGCTCTTCATGCCACATTTAAAACCAACTTGGCCAAGTTACGCGAAAAAAAACGATGCAAGCGCCCATGTTTGCAAACAACGCCGAAAACAAGTAGCAGGTCATCCACCCGTATAATGTGAATCAAGCCCTTTAAAACACAAAGAAAAATATTTTGATTGTCGGTAGCCTGATGGATAGTGTGAATAGGCCTTTATAGGCCTTTATTGGGAAACACAACTTATTAAAGAGGCAATTAGGCTGTCGGGTATGCTGGATCTTATGAAGGCCACATTAAGTTTTCGCTTAGATCTGAAATCTAAATTGCAAAAAATTTCGCAACAATATGTAAGACTTGGAAGCAGCAGAGTCTTGGCGATAATCATTTTAGTTTTTACAGGGATGTAGTGCTGTGATGCCCAGAGAGTTCGCAGCATGCCGTACACCTTTCCGATGATGGCGTTGACGTGATCGTCCCATGTAAGAGTGCGGTTAAAGATCAGTCCTAGATTCCTCGCGCTCTCAACAAAATCGATTTTATATTGACCTAGTTTGATAGCCGGGAGGGTAGAGGTGTTCACCAGGTATCGGTATATAACCAGTGACTTCGATTTACTGGGATTGAGGCAAAGGGTATTGGCTTGGGCCCAGTCAAGGATACCTTGGAGATCTTCATTTATTTTGGCAACGAATGCTACTGCCGAGTGAAATGGAAAGGATATTTCTAACTGCAAGCTATCTGCGTACATGTGTACGCAGCAGTGTTTGACTATATTGGGTAATTCGTTAACATACAGTAGGAATAAAACCGGACCTAGTATAGAACCTTGTGGCACACCGGCATGCGTGGAAAGAAGGTCCGACATTTTATCGCCAATTACTACTTTCTGTTGTCTGCCAACCAAGTAGGACTGGAAGAGCCTTGCGGTATGCCCTGAAAATTTAAAAGTTTTCAGTTGCTTGTTACACATGATAGTGTGGTTCACTGTGTCGAAGGCCTTGGAGAAGTCAAATAACGTAAGGATGGACAACTCTTTTTTATCTACACCGTTTCTGATCTCATCAATGATAAACAACAGAGCAGTTTTACAGCTGTGCTGGGGGCGGAAACCTGATTGGCTATCGAGCAGTAGTCTTTCAGCGGAGAGATGTCTAAGTATTTGGGGTAATATTGCTTTTTCAAAAACTTTAGATTGATAGGGAACGATCGCTATCGGCCGGTAATCGGTGAGGTTACAGTTTGGTTTCTTAGATGGAGGAACTGATTTAGCCTGCTTCCATTCAGTAGGAAAAATACAGGTAGTGATGGTGCGGCTAAGGATATAGGTAATGAAAGGCAATGTAACAGGAAGTGTTATTTTTAAAAATGTAGAGTTAACTCCATCTAAACCAATCGCGTTTGACTTAATCAAAAGAAATGCATTTGCAACTTCAACTTCGGTTGAGAGATGCAGATTAAGTAGCCGCGAGCTTGCTGGAACAGGTATTTGCTCTTCTTCCAATAACACTTGATTTAAGACATCAGGGGAGGAGGCTGAGGTAAATAAAAAATGAAGAGTGTCACAGTCAAGGTAGTCCATAGGTTTGGACTGAGACTTAACCACGCCTATTTGGCGTAAGTTTTTCCATAGTTTCTCTCCGGAGACAGTGGGGTCGAGACGGTGTGCGCAGAACGTTTTCTTTGCCTTTCGTATCTCAAGGGTCACTTTATTCCTGATTTCTCGGTATTTCAGACGCAAATTGTCCACCCTATACCTCTTCCAACGGTGATACGCAAGTCAGATGGGACACTTCCACAAAAGGAAGATGGATGCACAGGCTCATTCCCATCATCGAAACTTGGACATCAAGATCGGCAGGAGACTGCAATTATCATCTTTCGCAGTTTTTGTCTGTTTTTGTCTGGACATGGTGGCTATCGAAAGTATCTGCATAGATTTGGATATGATAGTTCGCCTTTTTGTCCACAATGCCCAAACTCCGAGGAGGACGCAGAACACACAGTTTTCTACTGCAGTCGCTTTATGCAGTACAGGCAAACGCTAAGTGTACCAAGTCCTGAAAACCTGGTCGAAATGATGAACTATATGATAAACTCGGTGGAAAATTGGAATGAAACATGCTCGTACATTGCATCAGTACAAACAAAGCTGCGGCAAGCCGAAGCAGAAAGATGAACCCAAGAGGCTTCTACTCGAGATACAGCGTAAATCGCTACCCAGTCCCGCGAAGTAATACCTAACGGCAGTCCCGCGGGGAGAGTGGTTGAAGTGTGCAGAGGTGTGGTTTAGTACGTAGGCGCGCGGAAAAAGGAGAATAATATCCCGCGAATCGTGCATGCTGGCAACACGGGTTACCAGTATCTTGTGAAGATTCCACATCCACGGGCGCAACCAAAAAAAAAAAAAAACAAAAAAGCAGTCGGGCGATTGATTGTCGGTAGCTTGATGGGTAGTGTGAATAGGCCTTAAGTTGATAGTTGAAAACCCTTTGCAATAACATTAAACCAAGTTGGGCATACGGCTTCATGATACATATTTGGGCGCATAGCGAATGCATCATTTGCGAAAATTACATAGGGGACGGGCATTTCACGACCAGGCAAGGGTTTCGGTGGTGGCAGACACAGCTGATTGGTAGCCAATCAAGCAGCAACACTGCGCAAAAAGCTTTTGGTTCCCGAAGTCGCACCCAATTTTTTCTCCAAATTCGAAGTTCTCGTATAACTTCTCGACAATGTGAAACTTAGAATAGCACCCTAGGGATTCGTCGTTGTGCACATGTGTGCATATGAACGGAATGTGAAATATGTGCACAAAAATATGGAGTAAAGTTTGTGTACGCATATGAAACCACATTTTATGCGATCGCCTGGAGCACATACATATTTTTTTGCGGCTTTTTTTACACAGTACACATATCGCGTAATACACACATTATGTAGTTCGCCATAAGAGAAGAGTACCGAGCCAGAAGAAGGGAGGAGAAAAAACGACTGCGACAAAAGAAAAGAATCTTCGCAGCCTCCCAGCTCAATGACATCGAGGAGTCTAGGGATAAACATAAAACACAAGCCTTTTACAAGAAAGCCAAAGGCCTTGCAGGAGGCTTCAAAAAGGGCACCCAGACTCTTCGAAACTGCGAGGGTAATCTTGTCACCGCAGGGAATAGTGGATGTATTTAAGCAGCATTTCCAGCAGCTGCTTAACAAGCATGACCAAGAGAGAGTGGTAGGGACCGAGGAAATCCCAACTCCAGCCGCTGAAGTAGTCCTCCCACCCAGCATCGAAGAAGTCGGCACAGCTATTCAGAAGCTGAAGAACAAGGCCGCAGGCTCAGATGCTCAGAGCTCTTCAAGGCTGGCGGAGATGTTCTGGTAGGGAGCATGCACCAGATCTTCTGCAGAATTTGGGAAGATGAAAGCATGCCCGACGACTGGAATACCAGCTCTATATGCCCCATCCACAAAAAAGGCGATCCTACCTCTTGCAAGAACTATAGAGGTATATCCCTGCTCAATGTCGCATACAAGATCCTGTCTAGCGTATTGTGTGAACGTCTAAAACTATTTTGCACCGCACTAATCAGCAGATACCAGTGCGGCTTCCGGCCCGGCAAATCAACTATAGACCAAATTTTCACACATCGACAAACCCTGGAAAAGACCAACGAGTTTCGAATCGATACACACCATCTTTTCATCGACTTCAAAGCCGCATACGACAGCATTCATCGTGAAGAACTGTTTGGTGCGATGGCCGCATTCGGGATCTCGGGAAAACTGATCCAGTTGTGTCGCGCCACGCTAAAAAAACACGCGATGCACCGTGCAACTCGGTTCTAGGACCTCGGAACCATTCGAAACATGCACCGGATTTCGGCAAGGAGATGCGCTGTCATGTGACTTCTTCAACCTGGTGCTGGAGCAGATAGTGCGACGGGCAGGCGTCAACAGGGAAGGCACTATCTTTTACAAGTCCATCCAGCTGCTAGGATACGCGGATGATATCGACATCATCGCGTGTTCTCGCCGTGGCATTGTGGAAGCATTCACGGCGATTGAAGAACAGGCGAAACGAGTTGGTCTTAAGATCAATGAGGACAAAACGAAATACATGCTGTCAAGCAAAAATCAATCCGTCGCTCACCACCTGGGACAAAATATAACAATTGACAGCTACAATTTCGAGGTAGTTTAGGAGTTTGTCTACCTCGGGGCAAACGTAAATTCCACAAATGACACCACAGTGGAGATCTGGCACAGAATCGCCCTTGGCAACCGCTGCTATTTCGGCTTGTCCAAACAACTGGGGTCAAAACTCCTCACTCGAAAGACCAGTCATGCTTTACAAAACGCTCATTCTGCCAGTCTTGCTGTACGGAGCCGAAAGCTGGACGATAAGCAGGACAGCGGAGCTGATTTTGGGTTCTTTCGAAAGAAAAATTCTGCGCCGGATATTTGATCCTGTCTGTGAGGAAGGTGAATGGAGAAGAAGACACAACCGCGACCTCTACGAGCTGTACCAAGATGTGGATGTAGTCCGGAAGGCAAGGATCCGTCGACTACACTGGCTCGGCCACATCGAGCGCATGGACATCAACGCTCCAGCTAAGAGGGTCTTCGACTCCGAGCCTCCTGGTTCGAGAAGAAGAGGAAGACCGAACCTCCGGTATAAAGACCAATTAATCGCGAATGTAAGACATTTTGGTCTTGACAACTGGAAGCAGCGTGCCCGGGACCGTCAAGGATGGAAGGCAGCTGTAGCTCAGGCTCAGATCTTCCATGGATCGCTGGCCTGATATGTAAGTAAGTAAGTAAGTAGTTCGCCATATTCGCACCACGTACTAAATATGCAACTCGTATGTTGGAACATTTCGTTGACGTCACGGGTACACAATTATGTGTTTTTTACAAGTCGTCTGTCTAGTCTTAGCTTTACATTCAATTAGCACATAAAGCCTAAAAGAAAATGAAAGCTATTCGGTTCGGAGTACCGACACATTAGCTAAGAGCTAACACAGACTTTCTCTGTCAATATACAACAACTCCCACAAGTAATACTGAACAAGTACCTACAAGTCGAGCTGAAAAACATATACAAGCAATAAAATATTAATTAAAACTTGATCTTTTTATCAATTTACGACACGTGACTCTTGGATATTTCTTCCTGTTCCACAGGGCCTGCTATAGCTGACCGATAATCTCGACTTGGTAGTTCCATCTGCAATCGAATTTCGATTGAAATACGCCTGTCATTTGTCTCGGATGGTAGCATACGATGCACATTGTCATCCATCATCACTCCACTGCGGATAAGAAGAAGAGATGCAAATTATTCAAACCTTTCTTCTGGATTTTGTGGTATTCCCAATTCTCCGGTACGTAGTTTTCTGCTGATCTCCTCGATTTGTAGTTGAACTGTAAGAAATGTTGGTTAAAAAGAAAAAAAATCGAGGCAAGCCTCGATGTTAGTTACATTCTACTTTTCAAAAAGCAAAAGAAATTTTTTTTTGTTTGGTTTTGTAGATTTATAAATTCTTTTTTTGTTTGTCTTCGAATTAGATATCTATTATCGCATTCAATTGTAGAGGGTGAAATTGAATAGATATATGCATACAATTGGGAACTGTTTAAATCATTATACAAAATTTATCTGAGATTGCAGCAACAAACAATACACGAATCATGGATACTTACATACATAATTCACTTTAAAATAAATAAAAAAAAAAAATGTAAATTAATAAAATCATTAATTGAGAACAATGTTAATAAGATTACAAAATAGGAATAAACACAAGCACAAGGTACATAGTGTATGTATGGTAGAATGGTAGGCATTGCTGAAAGATATTCATTCACACGTTTGATTAGTTTTTAAACTCAAAGGCCCAATACACACGGAGCAACCGGAAGGAAACTAAACCGATTAGCAACTCGGGTTGCAAACCAGTTACGAACTCAGCGGAGACTTGACTCCACACACGAGGAAACTCATCACCGATCCAAATCTCAGCTGCCTCTAGCGAAGTATAGTCCCCAATTCGGTCGGTGGTGGGTGGAGGAGGCATCTCAGCAGAAAATGAATAGCTACTCATGGTTGGACATGAGGAGGGAGGACGTGTGGATTTGACTGACAGTATGTCATCCACAATATTCAATGTCTTCCTCTTGAATTGTCGCACTTCACGATCATCCATTGGCATGAGATCCGGAAGTATGTATGTTAAGAAGGAATATTTTCAAGGCTCCCTTTCTGGGCTCTGTAGCCACCTGCCTACCACTGGCCAATGAAGTCGCCTTTTTACATTCCAAATATTCGATGAACGCTTTATCCACATCATCATTCTTCGCAGCACGCTTCTTTTTTTGGTATTGGCTGTTGGATTGGCTCGGACCTTGGAGGTGGTTGTGGGGATGATGATGGATTTTCAGATGGTGGGTCGTAATCACCCATCCCCTATGGAAAGTCCTTCTTCCTCCTCCTGTTGTGGCTGCGACAGATCACCGGAAGGTTTTCCTAGTGCCTTGATATAAGGAACAGCAACTAGAAACTGAAATCAATAGGCAACCCGACATGCAAATTGGCTACTGTTTACAAACTGTTTTTTTTTTTTTTTTGAATCGCTAACGAGTTTTCAACCAGTCACCCCGTCTGTATCGTCCCATTTGATTACACAAGGTACGACTCAAAGCCAACTAGTTGCCAATTCGCATCGCTGATCAGTTTCTTTCGGGTTGCTCCGTGTGTATTTGGCCAAGTATTCGGCTTTGTATGGTAAAGTGGGTTGATCTCTTATTAGGAGCTTAACTACCCAATCTGAGTGGAGGAGGAATAAATGTTATGTTAATTAGTTTACAAATAAATTCAATGATTATATAAAACAATAAACCAACTAGAGAAACGAGAAAGTGCCAAGTGAATTAGTTTTTGTTTTTTTTTTTTTTCTTTTGTTTCTACTTTATCTGCGCATCGCACTGCCTTGCTTTTGGGCTTTAATCGGATCATGCCTATGAAGAAATTGATTTTAATTAGCAATCTGTATACACAAACAAATAGTTGAATTAAACTAGATTATTTAAGGAAGTTGTGTGCGCCTCTATCTGAACCTTTCATTGTTACTCTTCCCTGATTTTGACTTGGTGAATTCCTCAGCGGACAGCGGGACCTACGATAAATTCGTTCTGTGGTTTGTTTGTTTGAGTTTTAGCATTATTTTCTGTTTTTTTTTTTTGTTTTTCTGATTGACCATTAAGACAGTTTAGAAATGAAGACTTATAAACTAAATGATACTAAAACCTTAAGCAAGTATTTACTTAAACATTATTAAATTTACCTAAATATGCCTCCTGTTGTGTTGGATCCAGTGTTGAGGGTAAAATCGTTGGCATTCCCGGGATGAAAGTCTTGTCGTTCTCGGTACCGCCCCAACGAGATCGCCTTTTACGTTTCTTTTCATTTCCATCAACTGAAATAAGAAGTTATGTGTTTAATGCCGATTCGTAGCTACCTTCGCTTTAAAGATTTACGTGATGAGGTCTCCGATGGTCCATTGCTGATTGAATCGTTGCTATTTGTACAATTGAATAATGAAGCAAAGTTTTTCGTTGAATTTGTACTATTCATTAACTCTTGAATAGTTTGTGTTAAATCAAATTTAGTTTCTCTGCTCTCTTCCTTTATAACATCCAATTTGATGCCGCGATCATAACGATCACGGTCATGGTCGGCCGTAGAACCACGATCCCTTCGATCACGATAACTACTACCTCTATCCTCGCGATCTCTGTCCGATCGGCGACTGTTGCCACGATCACGACTTCTACTCCTGGACTTTGTAGAACGTCGCCTGTCATGGCTACGGCTTCTCTTTCGACCATAGTCACGGTCATATGTCCTAGATCGACTTCTACGGCGTTCACGTTCCCGCTCACGTTCTCTTTCTCTCTCGCGTTCGCGTTCACGCTCTCGCTCACGTTCTCGCTCGCGTTCCCGTTCACGCTCTCGATCACGTTCACGTTGCTCGCGCTCACGTTCCCTTTCACGTTCTTTATCTTTTCTGCGACGCTCACGTTCCGCTTCGCGATCCCGACTTTCTCGATGGCGATCTCTTTCACTGTCTCTATCACGACTACAACGACGACGGTCTCGATCTCGATCCCGGTCTCGCTCGCGATCCCTTTCACGGTCACGATCTTTATCGCGACTTCTACTACGATCCCTGCAAATAATATCACATTTTTTAGGCATTTTTTTTCTTCCCACTGGTTATGTCTTACGTACCTTTTTCGTTTTTCCTTCTCACGTTCTCTGCCGCGTTCACTTTCTTGGTCGACTGACTTTGAGCGCGAGATGGAACTCTCCTTTTCTTTTAATTTCAGTTCTTCAATAAGTTTGTCCGTCATTGCAAAAACTATTATCTATTTGCTTTTACTTTTTGATGAAATCAGAATATATCTAAAAACGATCCACAAATTAATCGGCACCAACTTGGGAGATATACCACGTAGAAAATGGCCGATGCGACATAACGTGAAAATTTTTGGCAGTGATTCAATTCACCTCGATGAGTGTGCTCAGAGTTTAAGCATTGAATGGGTGTGTTTAACAGGTAGTTGTTCTTGGTAAAACTTTTATAAGAAATGGTTTTGAATGCTTGATATGTATTCCATTTCTTGTTTTTCGTTTTATTTTTGTTTTCTTTCTTTTTTCTGTGAGCAAATTTGTAGTAGGACAACTTTCTTACACTTAATTCTTAAAACAGTTTCCATCTATTTGCGTCAACCTAGAGTATGGCTATCATTTTCTCTTCAGGCCTGAACTATGGTTTCCGTGAAGACGCTTTACAATTCGCGGAACAAAAAACAGAACGCTGTTTCGTTTATCCTCTTGTAGAAGATGATCGTGATAGTCCGGGTCCGGTACAATCACCTCGGTTTTCGAAAAAGGTCCCTACTACTCAATTGCCTAATATGCCCGATATCCATGTGCTCTACGTGACATAGGCATCTTATTCGTTGGATCCGCAGACATCCTGCTACATTTATGTCACTGTACAGCCCGTATAATTCACTATTAAGTCTTCTCCTCCACTCCCCATTTATGCAGACCGGACCGAAAATCGTACGCAGCATTTTTCCCTCAAAACGACCAAGAGTATATGTCTCTACACCATAAGGCAGGACCGGGATGATAAGGCTCTTGTATATGGTCCACTTGGTTTTACAAGAGAGTGCTCCGCTTTGAAATTGCCTCCCAAGCATAAGAAAACAGCGGTTGGCAAGAGTCATTCTGTGTTTGCTTTCGGCACTGATATGTGCGCCGTGGCGCAGTGGGTACTGTATAGGCCTCTGACGCCGATGACACGGGATCGAATCTCGACAACAGCCATGTCATCGAACGTGTTTTTCACGGTGCTTCTCCTCAGCGGGGTACTGACAAAACCCCTGTAGTATAATTGTCAGGATAAGCTTCTCGAATTTCGCCGTTCGGAACCGGCAATAAACCTTAGGCCCCTTTCACCTACGGGAAAATAAAATCACACACAACAGGGGTGATTGAGAGAAGCTCGGCTTTCCCTTCATGAACTGTAACGCCATACATGTATATATAATATGTGCGCCCTGGCCAAGACGGCGACGGTTCGCATCCTTTTTCAACGGCATTTACCGCTAGGCGCATTTTCGGCGCTTTCACCTCAATTATCGTAACAGCCTCAATGATATCTCGCTGAGTTCGTCTAATTATGTCAATGTCAGCGGCGTATACGTATTGGCCAGTGAGTCCTACACGATCCTTTCAAAAACGATGTTGAAAAATTATTTGTTGACGTTAAAGGTCTCCGTCAAGTCGCTTCCGACACTGACAGAATAATGAGAGTTCTCTAATGTTATCCTGCACAATCTGACAAGTTTGACAGGGATGTCAAAACTAGACATGGCGCTGTATAGCTCGGCTTTATGTACCCTGTCGTATGCCTTAAAGTCGACAAACAGATAGTGGGTGTCGATCTGGAACTCGTTGTATTTCTCTATGCTCTGCCGCAATGTGAATTCTTGATCGATAGTGGACTTCCTGAGCCTGAAACCACACTGATATGGACCAATTAGTTTATTAACGAACGTTCTCAGGAGTTCACACAGTCCAGCAGAGAAGATCTTATAAGCGATGTTCAGAAGACTTATACCTCTGTAATTGGCGCAGACAAATTGGTCTCCTTTCTTTGGATCAGGCAAACGATATTACGATTCCATTCATCGGACATCCCTTAATCTGACCATATCTTATAGATGAGCTGGAGCATACTCCCAATCAGGTCATCCCCAGCTGCCCTAAAGAGCTCAGCAGGTAGTCCGTCCGCTCCAGCAGCTTTGTTGGTCTTATGCTTAGAAAAAGCATTCCTTACTTTATCCAAGTCAGAGGGACGGAACTCTCTGCTATCATCGTCCGTTGTGAATGGGTCATTCTGCCTGGCAGCGAAATCTGTTTCGTCATCGCCGTTGTACATTCTGCAGAAGTAGCCATTCCAGAATCCTAATACCGACTGCGAATCTATTACTAGGTTTCCATTTTTGTCCCTGCAGGCCTCAACCAACATGCCTCTCCATCTAGCACGCCCAGTTGGTTGAGGTCCCTTTCCACCCGTGCGCGCCACCTTAGGTGCGGCTGTCCTCTATTTCTTCGTCCCTCGGGGTTGGATTCAAAGACTCTACGGGCTGGAGCTGTGGTGTCCATTCGCTCTACATGGCCTAGCCATCTTAGGCGCTGTACAACCCGTACAGTTCGTGATTGAATCTTCTAATCCAAACCCCCTCTGTGTTTATAGGACCGAAAATCGCACACAGAATCTTTCTCTCGAAACGACCAAGGATTTCCTCATCCGCTTGGATGGACTTTATCATGTTTCTGCGCCGTATAACAGGACCGGGATAATTAAGGTCTTATATAAGGTCGACTTGGTCGCACGAGAGAGGGCTCCACTTCTCAGTTGCCTCTTGAGCCCAAGGAAGCAGCGATTGGCAAGAGTAATTCTGCGCTTGCTTTCGGAACTGATGTCGTTGTTCCAGGTCACTGCGGAGCCTAGGTAGACGAAGTCCTTAACTACCTCGAACTTGTACGCGATGTTCAAGAGGCTTATCCCCCTGTAATTGGCGCAGTCCAAGGGGTCTCCTTTTTTGTGGATCGGGCAAACAATGCTGAGACTCCATTCCTCGGGCATCATTTCCTCTGACCATATCTTACAGATGAGCCGGTACATGCTCCTGACCAGCTCACCCTCAGCCGCTTTGAATAGCTCAGCAGACAGTCCATCTGCGCCAACAGCTTTATTCGACTTGAGTTTCGACATGGCAATCTCAACTTCGTCAAGGTCAGGGAGACGGAATTCTCTGCGATCTTCGTCGTTAAGAAATGGATCATTCTGCCTGACGGCGGTATGTTGGCTGTCAATGCCGTTATACAGCCTGGAGAAGTGTTTTTTCCAAGTTCTCAGCATCGACTGCGATTCTACTACTAGGTGTCCGTTCTCATCCTTACAGGTCTCCGTTCGGGCTTTATAGCCTTGAGACACTCGTTTTATCCGTTGATAAGATCTTCGAACGTCGTGCCTGCAATAGCACGTCTCCAAGTTTTCAATCGCCCGCTTCTCGTGCTCTTTCTTTTTTCTCTTGAGAAACTTGTGTTTCTCCCTTCTCCTAAGCTCGTAGAGCTCACGAGCCGAACTTGTTTTTTTGTGTAGTGATGCTTTGTATGCCTCCTGCTTTTTCGCATGAATCCTTCTACACTCGTCATCAAACCAGGTGTTTCGTCGTGGTGGAGCTTTAAGGTCCAGCACTTCCGTTGCTGTGCTCTTCAGAGCTTGTTTGCACAGGCTCCATAGTTGCTCTACTGACTGAGTGGAGGATTGAAGTATATCGAAGAGCTTAAGGGAGACGCGGCAAAGGCACTGGCGATCTCCGGCGATAGTAGCTTTCCGACGTCATGTCTTAGTCGACCTCTAACAATAAATCCGCATCCAAATAGTCTCTGTCCTCTCTCCCTATAGCAGTCACCGTAGTAAATGTCGCAGTTTTTCATCCGCTTTTTACCCGGTCCATTCCATTGCATTTCCTGGATGACGGTTATGTCCGCTTTATAGCAGTCTAGGGCGTCCGCAAGTTGTTCGGCCGCACGTGGTCTGTTTAGGGACCTAACATTCCACGTACAGAACCGAAGGTCCTTGTTTGTTTTTTGTTTTATTATAGGGTCGTCAACATAGGTTCGTTCCGGTTTTCTATCCGAGGCTGTTTTTTGCTTCTGAGCAATCAGTGGTTTTACGATTATGGTGTGCTAGATCATAGCCCAACCGACACTAATCCTGTTTGGTGGCGCAGGATACTCGCCATTCAGCCTCTTCCGTCAGTAATTTCCCTTGTAAGGAAATTTCCAGATGGCACCACGAGGAGGTGGAAGCAGGACCTGACTAGCAGAGCTGCAAGATGTTGGGCTGCAGAGGCAGAGGCGGACAGATGCCACCCCTACGAGGCCTTTGCTAGTCCTTTGTTTGTTTCATTCGTTGATAAAAACTTCGAACGTCATTCCTCCGATAGCACCTCTCCATCTCTTCGATCACGAGCTTCTCATGCTCTCTTTATTTGCTTTGAGAAGCTTATGCTCTTCCCTCCTCTTTTGCTCGAACTACTCATAATATTCACGAGAAGCTCTCGTCCTTCTGTGCAGCGCCGCTTGATAGGCTTGCCGCTAGGCTGCGTGTGCCCTCCTACACTCATCGTCAAACCATTAGTTTCTTGTTGGTGGCGTTTTGAAACCCAGTACGACAGAAGCAGCACTCTCTAAGGCTTGTTGACAGGTGTTGGAGGGTTTTCCGAGAGCTTGAGGGAGACGAGATTAGCATAGGCTCTAGGTTGCGACGTTGTATGCCGCTGGCCTTACTCGATTTTTCTGGGCCAGGCATATTCGTAGTCGTAACCTGGCTGCCACAAGATAGTGGTCCGAGTCGATGTTGGCTCTGGTTCGTAAATCGAGAATGTTGGATACGTGCTTGCCATCAATCGTAATGTGGTCAATCTGGTTGACGGTTGATTGATCTTAGAACGCCAAGTCCCTTTGTGGATGTTGAGATGTGGGAAACGCATACCAGCAACTAGAAGATTTCGCCCCGTTGCGAAGTCTATCAGCCTAAATCCATTTTCGGATGTGGTGTTGTTTAGGCTGTGCTTGCCAATGACCCTATCAAAAGCGACTTTCTTGCCCACTTTAAGTCTCCCAGTACGATTTTAACACCTTAATTGGGATATTGGACATATGTGTTATCTAGGAGATAGTAGAAGTGGTCTTTTTTAGTTTTATCCTTGTCCTCGGTGTGGACGTGAGCGCGAATTAGGCTGATGTTGGCGAATTTAGACTTAATGCGGATTTTCATGAGGCGTTCGCTTACATACCGAAAGCTCAGGACTTTTTGCCTAGTTCTGCCTCTAATACCAAATCCGAATCCGAATAAGCGTTGCCTTTTCTCCTTCTAGCAGTCGTCCTAATAGATGTCACAGTTTCTCATTTGCTTTTTGCCCGGTCTATCTCATCGCACTTCCCGGATTGTGATAACATCTGCCTTATGGCAGTCTAGGGCCTCCGCAAGTCGTTCGGCTGCACGTGATCTGTTGAGGGACCTAACATTCCACATACAAAACCGAATGTCATTTTTCCTTTTGTTTTTGTTTCCTGGGTCGTCATCGGTTAATCCGTCCGCTTTTTACTACGATGCTTTTTCGGAAATGAAAACTTCTTTAGCCACGTTGGGCACTTTTTTCCAGGTATGGCTTACTGGGTCATAGGCACTGAGCCTGTTTTATGGCGCATGAAACACGCCATTCGTCCTTTTTCGTTCGCAATTTCATATTGAAATCCCCAAGTGGCACCACGAGGAGGTGAAAACAGGACTTACTAACAGAGTTGCTAGATATTCGGCTAAAGTGGCTCCTACTCGCTATTTTGTGGGTTAGCCCACGTCGGATACGAGGTCTTTGTTTTAGTGTCGGCCAGACAAATTAGCACAAGCCTTTTAAGTACAGCGTTGAATAATTCATACGATAGTACCGGTCTTAATTAAGTCAATGCCGATTTTGATGGAACAGCGAGAACTATCCATTGTCATCCTGCACAATTTGACGAGTTTGGCAGGAATGCCATAACTAAACTTTGCCTATTATAGCTCGTCTCTGTGTACGTTGTTGTAGGCCTTAAAACTTTCTGTAATGTCTGCTGCAGCATGAAAATCAGATCGATGGTGAACTTTCCCCGTCTAAATCACTTATCAGATGATTTTATAGTCACTCACATAGTACCACGGGTAGGAGCTTAAAACCGATATCTGAGAGATGTATTCCCTTATAGTTAATTAGTGCAGTTAAAGTTGTGGATCGATCAAATGTCTCTAAGAATCTATCAGCCGGATATGCCTTTCTCTAAACAAACCTTACAGAAAAGCTGGTGCCTGCTCCCAACCAGACCATCTCCAACTGCTTTGAAGAGCTCAGCTGGTAGCCCATCTGCGTCGGTAGTTTTGTTCAGGGATTACATAATCCCTTGCTGTCTTACTTCGTCGAAGTCTTCTTCATCTTCTTTGGTTGCGTTATAGCCCCTGAAGGGCCAGAGCCAAGCTTCTCATCAATCACCCATGTTGTGGGTGATTTATGTTTCACACCGGTGAAAGGGACCTACAGTTTAATGACGCCGAGGAGGGACGTCGCGAAATAAACATTCGATGGCGTTGGTGTTATCGGGATTCGAACTCGCTCATCGTGCTTCAGAGTCCAACACAATAACCTTAATGCGGTCGGCCTCTGCTGCGTCGTCCCGCAATCGTTGAAGTCGAAGACTCTTCGGGCCGGAGCGTGGATGTCCATTCGCTTTTCATGGCCTAGCCATCTTAGACGTTGGATCCGAAGACGTCTAACCGGGCCGATGCCGCTGTACAGCCCATACAGTTCTTGGTTGAATCTCCTCCTCCACTCTCCGTTTACACAAACGGGACCAAAGATTGCACGCAGAAATTTCCTCTAGAAACGCCCAAGAGCCTGTTCATCCGCTTTGGAACGTCCAAGCCTTAGCTCCGTAGAGGAGGACCGGGATGATTAGTTTTTCGAGAGAGGGCTTTACTACTCAATCGCCTCTTGAGCCGGAAGAAGCAGCGGTTGGCAAGAGAAATTCTGCGTTTAATCTCAGCGCTGGTCTCGCTGCTGCTTGTCACTATCGAGCCAAGGTAGACGAAGTCCTTGACTACTTCAAAAATATAGCTGCCGACGTCTGACCAAGACGTCGGTGTTGCGCGTCTTTCTTGGATGACAGCATATATTTGGTCTTGTCCCCATTTACCCTTAGACCTACTTTAGCCGCTTCTGCTTCAATGCTTGCGAACGCCTCATTAACGTCTCGCTTTGTCCGTCCAATAACGTCAATGTCATCGGCGTAGGCAAGCAATTGTGTGGACTTGAAGTAGATCCTACCTCTTGAATTGGCCGCAGAATCCCGCACGATCTTTTCAGGTATGATGCTAAAGAAATCACATGACAGTGCGTCACCCTGTCTAAAACCTTTTTTAACATCAAAGGGGTCGGTTAGTTCACCTCCGAACTTAATCGAGCAGCGAGAGTTCTCCATAGTCATCCTGCACAGCCTGACGAGTTTGGCAGGAGTGTTAAAACATGGCATGGCTCTGTATAGCACGTCTCTATAAACACTGACATACGCAGCTTTAAAGTCGACGAAAAGATGGTGCGTGTCTTCTTCAAGATCTGCCGTAGTGTAAATATTTGGTCTATCGTGGATTTTTCTGGCCTGAAACCGCACTGGTAGGAACCTATCAGATTGTCCACGAACGGTTTCAGGCACTTACACAGTACGGCAGAGAGGATCTTGTACGCGATGTTCAAGAGGCTTATCCCCCTGTAATTGGCGCAGTCATAGGGGTCTCCTTCCTTATGGATCGGGCAAACGATACTGAGATTCCATTCATCGGGCATGCGTTCTTCCGACCATATCTTGCAGATGAGTTGGTGCATGTGCCTGGCCAGCTCATCGCCAGCTGCTTTAAACAGTTGCGCGGGGAGTCCGTCTGCTCCAGCAGCTTAATAAGACTTAAGTTTCGATATCGCTATCCCCATCGTCATCGGTCGGGTGGACGGGATTCTTCTTCGTCTTCGTCCATTGTGAATGGTTCGCTCTGCCTGACGGCGGCATTTTGACTATCATCGCCGTTATACAGTCTGCACAAGTGGTCCTTCCACAATCTCAGCATAGACTGTGACTCCACTACTAGTTGTCCGCGCTCATCCCTGCAGGCTTCTCCTCTGGCTTTATAGCCGTGGCATGTTCGTTTTACTTTCTGGTAACATATTCGAACGTCGTTCCTGCCGTAACATCTCTCCATCTCCTCGATCTCGCGCTTCTCGTGCTCCTTCTTTTTCCTTCTCAGAAGCACATGCTCCTCCCTCCTTTTCTGTTCATAGAGCTCGCGGGCAGCCGTCGTCCGTCGATGCAATGTGGCCATGTATCCATTCTGTTTCTCTACATGGGCCTGTCTGCACTCATCATCAAACCAGGGGTTTCTCGAGGGTGGTGGCTCGAAACTGAGTACATCTGAGGCTGCCTCTCTAATGGCGTTTTGACAACGACTCCATTGCTGTTCTATGGCTTCTGCAGGTTGCATCGGGACTTGGGAGAGCTTGAGGGAGACTTGATCGGCGAAGTTCCTGGCGGTCTCCTGCGATTGTAGCTTTCCGACGTTAAATGTTGGTGTTCTTACTCGACTCCGTTGATTCCGAGAAATTCGCATCCGTACCTTGGCTGCAACAAGGTAATGATCCGAGTCGATGTTGGCTCCTCGAAAGGTTCGGACATCTAGGATGCTGGAGGAGTGTCTGCCGTCGACCGCAATATGATCAATTTGGTTGGTTGTCGATTGATCGAAAGACCGCCAGATCCCCTTATGGATGTTGATGTGTGGGAATCGTGTACTTGCTACTACCAGATTATGTCGCGCCATAAAGTCCATTAGCCTTAGTCCGTTTTCTGACGTGGTGTTGTGTAGGCTGTGCTTTTCAGTGACCCGTTCAAGGATAGCTTCCTTACCCATCTTCGCATTGAAATCTCCTAGAACAATTTTGCTGTCATAGCTGGGGCATTGCGCATACGTGCTGCCTAGGAGATCATAGAAGTCGTCTTTATGTCGGTCATCTTTCTCCTCTGTGGGGGCGTGAACACATAATATACTTATATTGCCGAGACTGGTCTTGATACGGATAGTTATGAGACTATCATTGGGTTAGTCAAAAGCGTCGTTTTTAAACGGATAATAACACGTAGAGTATCGGTGTGTATTACAAAAGCAACAATCACCCCGTGCGGGGATCAGCGGGAACATGTACGAAATATTGGTATCTCATTGTTTATCCCTGCTACTGCGTCACGGTGCTCTTTCTTTCTCGTCTATGTTTTGTTTTTCGTTCAGCCTGGCAGCGGGAGTTTATCTGCCATCGCCGTTGTCCAGTTTGAAGAAACAGTTTCCCCAGCACTGACTGTGACTCTCGCACTACTTGCTATGCTCGTCATTGCAGGTTTACGTTCTGGTTTAATAGCTCGTTTGTCCCGTGGTCTTTTCTTTTTGAGAAGCCTATTTTTCTCTCGTCGTGCTGATCGGAGAGCTCAAAGGCAGCTGTTTACACTTTGTATAGTGCTGCTTGTTTTATTTCGTCATGCTGCCCTAAATTCCTCGTCAAACTACGATTTTCTTGATGGTGGAACTTTAAAATCCAGCACATAAGATGCGACGTTTTTATGGCCCAAGTAGACTATATAGCAAAGGGAGGACTACCCGATATTTAGTGATTGCAACTTGCCGATAGGTCCTAATGTTGATTGATAAGCAATTCCCCAGCCGAATTAGCATTGCTTGTTTTATTAGTACCAGTTGTCCTCTAATTGGCACGTTCTCCTAATTGGGTCGGCACAAAAAGAACGCCTTATTGTATCACAGCTTACAAAAAGTAGCTGGAGCTGGTGAACGTGCTAATCTTGTACAAAATCGTTTAACATATTGCATGCTTATATATATACACCTTTAGTAATATATATCAAGTTATATGGGCAAAGATTGTTCGCTGAACGCTTTCCATTTGCATCGAGCTCTAGACGCACCTATTTCGGTTGATTCTGTCAAACTGAGCGAAAATCAAAACATCATCCACGTGCAGGCGGGTGTAGTTTGACAGCCGCAGTTTTGTTTTTCATCGTATCTTCCTTTTCACGGCTTTTGATTCAGTTTATTCTTGTTTTTCTGATATTTCATCGATTCCAACAAGTGATTAAATATGGCCAAGGCGAAGAAAAACAAAAAAGGCAACTCAGACAGGGTTCATTTGAAGAAATCTGTTAAAGGGCAATCAACCGAAGGTGGTTTTGGTGCCGCCAAGAAAGTCAACCCATTCGAGGTTCATATCAATAAGGAGAAATTTAAAATACTGGGACGAGCATGTAAACATGACAAAGGTCTACCTGGTGTTTCGCGTGCCAAGGCAGTGCAGAAGAGAAAGCAAACTCTGGGGAAGGAGTATATGCTTAAAAACAAGACGAATGAGTTCAAGGACCGACGTATCGGGCGGCATTCGGAAGTGATAAACGATGATTTGTTGAATGCCCGATTTGTGGCTGAGAAGATGGCCCAATTTAAGAAGTCTAGTCGATTCAATTTGAATGATGACGAGGTATTGACGCATCGCGGGCAAACTTTAGAGGAAATCGAGCAGTTTCACGACAATCGGTCAGAAGATGACGAGGATGAGGCCGACGAGCTGGATGGTGAGTTGTGGTTACATGTGTCATTGATGCATTAGATACAAATGTTGTATTTCAGCAAACTTCACTGAAGTAGCCCATTTCGGAGGCGAAGATGCCAAGGAGGACCGAAAGGCTGCCATCGAGGAAATGATTGCCGAGACGAAACGACGCAAAGCTGAATTGGCAAAGGAAAAGGATGCCGTGTATGAGATGACGAATAAGTTGGACCGTAATTATCACGATTTGGTGTCGCTAGTTGGCAAATTAAGCGAACCAAAGGAAACTGTCAAGCCTAAGCCGGACGATTACGATCGTGCATTGCGAGAGATGGTATTTGAACCGCGAGGTATGGTCAGTGACAGGTTGAAATCGGAAGAGGAAATTGCTCGACTGGAAAAAGAACGTCTGGAGCGATTGGAGAACGAACGCTTGGCAAGGATGAAGGACGAAGAAACAAATGCAGAAGAGAAACCAAAGCACCGATCTGCTGATGACTTGGATGATGGATACTTTGCGGGGTCAGATATTGAGGAACCCGAGACACTAGTCTACGACATGGAAGGTGAGTTTATAATGAAAGCGTTTTAGTCATCTGCATGTCTGATGAAATTTTTCAGGTGAATCGTTATCCAAATCGAATGCATTAAATGGCGAAGATAAAGAAGAGCAAGACGAAGAAGGCGGTGATGACGAGGAATCTAATGAGGAAGAAAGTAGTGATGACGACGAAGAGGAAGAAGATGGATTCAGTGACCTAAAAGACACAGATGACGAATCCGAGGACGAAATAACAGCCGAAACGCCTGCGCCAAAACAACAAAAGACCAAGAAACCCCAACAATCTAAGACAGAAGTCACTGAAGCAGAGAGTAAGCTTCCATTCACAATCGAGATGCCAGCTAGCTATGAGGAACTCAAAGAACTTCTTACTAAACACAACCTCGAAGAGCAGGGCATCATTGTCGAGCGCATAATCAAGTGTAATCACCCGAAGCTTGAAGTTCGCAACAAAGAGATCATCGTCAAATTGTTTGCTTTTCTTCTTCAATATCTTAACGATCAGTTTGTCGATGCATCAACAGAAGATGTTACTATTTCCTTTCAAATTCTTGATAGACTGAACCCACATTTATACGATCTGATGCACATGAATCCGGAGAAAGCTTCTCAGTGTCTGCTTGATGTGATTCAGGAGAAGTATTCCGAGTACAAGCGCAATAACAAGACGTATCCCTCACTGGACGTACTTGTGTTCTTCAAGATTGTCTCAAACCTCTATACAACCTCCGATTACCGGCACAACGTTGTCACGCCGTGTTACGTCTTTATCAGTTATATTTTGTCCAAAGCACGAGTACGTACGCGACAGGATATCGCTATGGGTCTCTTCTTAGTTACTCTTGTTATAGAATACTCTCAAACATCTCGCCGCTTCCTTCCGGCAGCCTTTAATTTCCTTCGTGGCACCATTTATCTGTGTCTGCCTAAAAGACCCGTGGAGACGTTGAAGATTCTTCCACCATTCATGTCCACTGGACCGCTTAATAAACTCCTGGCTATTGCCAAGAAATCAGATGAATCTATTAAAGAAGCCGACGCTATACTCAAGGCGGAAGATTTGGTTACAACAACCATTTCGCAGGATTTTAAAATCCGCGCCTTGTACACAACTCTACGGCTAACAGAGAACGCTATTAGTATAGTTAGTGAAAATGTCGGATCCAATTATTTGGCGGAGCCGTTGCTCGATATGATGGAACGAATTGATTTGGACGTGTATCCCGAATTTTTACGGACAACACATGAACAAACTAAAGCCAAGCTTATAGAAGTTGCCACAAAGCCGCTCACAAAGCTCGTTCCACCCGAAAAGAAACCTAAAGCGCTCCGCTTGCTCGAGCCAAGGATCGAGAAGGTTTACGACGACAAACGACGACCGAAGCTATCCAAAGCGAAGGAGGAAAAAGCCAAACTTATGCATAAAATCAAACGTGAGACGAAGGGCGCTGTCCGTGAAATTCGAAGGGACACGGAATTCCTGCAGAAGATGCGAATCAATCAACAGATCCAGAGGTAAGTTACACCGGTGCTGAGACTGGAAATTCTTACGTTTAACCTGTATACTTTTTCTTTTTAGTGATCGTGAGCGGAACGAGAAGGTTAAGCGTATCTATATGGAGGCGTCGATACAACAAGGAGAACTTAACGAGTTGGCTAGGAAAAAGAAAAAAATGTGAGACGTATTCCCGAACGCTTAGGATCGTTGTTGAACTGCTTACTGTTTTAGAAAATATATTTAAACCATTTTTAAGTGAATTTCTTTTTGTTATCTCTGATCAGGTCAAAGAGCAGGACTAAAACAGAAATGTTCATGTGATACCGGTGTGATGTTTTGTTTGTATGGTCACAGCAAAAGCCTAAACCTCTACATGTTGCCAAATCTTCATTTTGTTTAAAGAATCGATTTCAATGCAAAGTCTTTATTGATAATTGGAGAACGACATTAGCAATATTGATTAACCGTGTTTTTGAAAGTATGATTTCGAGGCTTTAACATCAGGCTTGATTGTGTCCGGATTGGTTTCTGGATTCCAATTGGCTGGGCACACCTCGCCGTGTTTCTCGACAAACTGGAAGCCCTTGATTAAACGAAGACATTCATCAACCGATCTGCCCACTGGCAAATCATTCACCGAATATTGTCGCAAAATACCATTCGAGTCGATGATGAAAGTTCCACGGAGAGCAATACCTCCGTCTTCGAGGAGAACATCGTAGTCCTGTGAGATTTTTTTCGTGAGATCTGACAGTAGCGGATAGTTTAGTCCTCCTAAGCCGCCAACCTTTCGTTCGGAATTGATCCACGCCAAATGGCTAAAATGCGAATCAACAGAGACGCCGACAACTTCAGCGTTTAAGGCTTTAAACTCATTAATTCGGTCACTAAAAGCCAGAATCTCGGTCGGGCAGACAAATGTACTATAAGATATGGGATTCAGTCCTAAACACCGTTTTCATGTGAAAATTGACTTACAAGTCCAATGGATAGAAAAACAGTACCAAGTACTTTCCTTTGTAGTCCGACAGCTTGATATCTTTGAAATCGTTTCCAACAACAGCTGTGCCTTTGAAGTCTGGTGCTGGTTTCTGTACTTTCACCGCAAGTAATGGAGTTGCTAGCGATGGATGGTATTCCAAATATTAGCGTGATGAGTATCACATTTTCGATACAACTTACATTTATGGAATAACCTATCGGTGATCCTAGAGGGTCCCTGGAACCCGTTCATCAAAAGGGGAGCCTAGAAGCAATAAAAATAAGTTGTAATTGCGTAATACCGTGACATATGTGCTAGTAAACTGTTCCTACATTACGGCAAAGTGCGCGTCCGATAAAGGACATCTTGATCTCTCTGGGTTGCAAGGAATTAAACAGAAAACAATTGCGATAAAGTGCGAGTAAACCTAGATATTAGCCTACTATGATTGATTGTGTTTGATTAAGATCTGATCAGATCTGATAATACGCCGGCTGTTAATTCAATGAATCGCAGCAACCAATTGGATTTTATTTTGCCTGAAAATGTCACACGTATGACATTTGAAGTAACTAGTATTGCGCAGTTGTGTAAATAGGGATGTGCTCTTCTCTGATTAATGTATGTTATCGAATGGGACTGTGCCCTTTCGATATTTCAATGGGTTTGTGTTTTTATGTATTTTGAAGTTTTTTATTTTAATATTTACTAAGCTTACAATTAATGCATGTGTTAGTCAAAAATAGCTGCCTCTCCCTATCCTGCATTCCCAGCAGGAAGCACAGATTCGGTACAGCTGCATCTCAGGGAGGCTGTCGGATAACCGACATGCTTATAACAAAAGCAAATCGGTGGAAACAGCACTCCACTCACTGGTCAGTAAGATAGAAAGGTCACTAGAACGCAAGGAATATACTCTAGTCGCCTTTCTCGACATTGAGGGCGCCTTTAAAAATGTTGAACCATGAGCCGTCATCAAAGCGCTGTCTGATCTGGGTGTTACGGGATTAGTGATAGAACTGGTACGACAACTGCTAACACAAAGAGTCGTCAAAGCCAACTTCGCTGGTGCCGTCTCAACCAAAATGGTCAGCTGACGCACACCACAGGGTGGAGTACTCTCCCCTCTCCTCTGGAACGTGGTGGTCAACGTACTACTGCGGTTGCTTGGACAGGAAGGGTACGCTGTTACCGCCTATGCAGACGACATTGCTTTTGCCGTCCCAGGTAAATTTCCCAACACTCTATGCAGAGTGCATTACATACAGTAGAAACCTGGACGCAGTACTGTGGACTTGCGGTGAACCCTAAGAAGACCGATCTAGTACTGTTTACTAACAAATACAAAATTCCGCCCCTGAACACACCGAGGCTGAGTGGAACCCAACTAGCAATCAAAGAGCAGGCTATTTAGCCAGGCACAGTCTTTGACAGGAGGCTGAATTGGAAACCCAATATTCTTGATCGCGTCAAGAAAACAACTACTGCCCTATACAGCTGTAAGAAAGTGGTGGGCAGGAAGTGGGGTCTCCAACCAAGCATTATGCACGTGCTCTACACAGCAGTTATAAGGCCCATCCTTCTGTATGGCGTTGTAGTCTGGTGGACTGCTCTGGACAAGGCAGTCAATCGAAGCCTTCTGGGGAAGGTACAAAGATCGGCCAGCTCATACATGAGCGGAGCGATCAGATCAACCCCCACGGGCCTCCGTAAACATTCTATTACATCTTCCACCTTTGAACCTTTCTTTCAGACTCCCAAATCACTGCAGTGTGTATCAGGCAGAATAAACAGCGATAACAGAGGCCCTTGCATGGCTCAGGATCAATGTAATATCCGCTTAGGAGCGGATATTGAGAGCACCGTGGCGCAGTGGGTAGTGTGTTGGCCTCTGACGCCGATGACACGGGATCGAATCCCGACACAGCCATGTCATCAAACGTGTTTTTCACGGTGCTTCTCCTCAGCGGGGTTCTGACAAAGCCCCCTGTAGTAAAATTGTCATGAAAAGCTTCTCGCAATTCGCCGTTCGGAACCGGCAATAAACTGTAGGTCCCTTTCACCTATGGAAAAAGGAAATCACACACAACATGGGTGATTGAGAGAAGCTCGGCTCAGGTCCTTCATGGACTGTAACGCCAACATACATACATACATATTATCATTTGCACGGACAGCCAAACTGCGATAAAGTCCCTGGCAGAGGTAGCCCACAAATCAAAGACATCTCTTAACTGTCGCATATCCCTAGATGAGATGGCTGAACAGTTCAATATTAAAATACTGTGGGTTCACGGGCATAGGGATATTCCAGGAAACTGCGCGGCCGACGAACTCGCAAAGCACACTCAGCCTACCTACCCTCGGGTACATAGATACACCAATAAGTATGGTAAAGCACATGATAAAACTTCAAACCATAAAGGAGACCGACCTCCAATGGAATGAGAGCAATATGTATTGGCTTTATCACCAAACAATTGTAGCCTAAGTTAGGCCTAGGACGAACCAGGGGCCTAGTGGCAACCAAAAGGGCAACTTTAAGTACTCTAGTGAGTGTCATTAATACGTGTCAAAACACGCCGCCATATTAGGGCTACGAGGAGGAGGAGGTGGAGCTCATGTCCCTCTTTTGCGAATCGCAGGAGGATCTACCTCGGCGCGCCCTTCTTTGACAATCTAAGTGAGCTAGCAAACCAAAAGAAAGCTCAACTCATCGCTTCATTTGAAGCACCAGTTGGTTCTCAGGTAGCGGATCAGGGTAACTTGATCCAGTTGGTATCACAATGGGCCGACTTCGGCCTACGTGTGGCTTATGCCTACCACATTACCCTAACCTAACCTAGACAAGAATATGTCCAACATGACTAGAAGATGACAGAAATTATTGTTATACCATACTGATGAAGGCTTAAGACTCATAGTATGTTCATATATGGTCACTTTAAAACTCATACTCTGTGTGTGCAATTCTAATATAACACCATAACTGTATGGAATAGTTACTGAGAACTACAACTAACGTGAAAATTCGGTCGGTTCCTCTCGAAACCTATCTAGAACAACCACCCATGAAGAGAAGTGACCGAACGTCTACGACGCAAACTACTGCACTTGGTTCAGGTTGTGTGATAAATATCATAAGAGTACAACTCTTGAACCTGCGCGAACGAAAAAAAACTAAAGAAGGCAAACATCATAAAAGCCGACTTTACTTTTATCGGCATTATCAAAACTTTTGAAGAAACAACTTCTCAAAAGAGAGACATAGAACAAAGAAGGCTTATAACCACCCACTGGTTTGGGTTTAGATATAAGCACTCAATAATAGACCAAGCGCATCGTCATCCTATACTTACTTACTTACCTAGGTGGCGTGTCGAACCTGGGCCTCAACCAGCAAGCGTCCCCAGCTGGCACGGTCTTTGGCCAGCTGTTTCCAGCGCCGCACGCCCAGTTGGTTAAGGTCCCCTTTCACCTGCGTGCGCCACCGTTGATGCGGCCGTCCTCTGCCACGCCTTCCTTCCGGGGTGAATTCGAAGACTCTTCGGGTCGGAGCTGTATTTTCCACGTGCTCTACATGGCCTAGCCACCTTAGACGCTGTATCCGTATACGTCGTACCAGGCCGAAGTCGCTGTACAACCCGTCCTCCATACACCGTTTGAACAAACGGGACCGTAGATAGTGCGCAGAATTTTCCTCTCGAAACGACCAAGGGCATCTTCATCCGCTTTTGTTAAGGTCCAAGCCTCTGCGCCGTAAAGGAGGACTGGGATGATCAAGGTCTTGTATAGTGTCCCCTTGGTTTTCCGAGAGAGGGTTCCACTTATCAATTGCCTCTTGAGCCCAAAGAAACAGCGGTTGGCAAGAGTGATTCTGCGTTTTATCTCAGCGCTGGTGTTGTTGTCGTCGGTCATCAGTGAGCCAAGGTAGACGAATTCCTGGGCCACTTCAAAGTTATATCCGCCTATTCCATCTTTTAGATGAAAGTAGATATTTTATTTTACCCTCATTAACCTTGAGACTCATCTTAGCCGCTTCTACCTCAATGCTTACAAAGGCCTCCTTGACGTCTCGCTGTGTCTGTTAAATCACGTCAATGTCGTCGGCGTACGCAAGCAATTGCGTGGACTTGAAATAAATCGTACCTCTTGTGTTGGCCAGTGACGCTTGCACGATCTTTTCAATATTGAAAAAGTTGCATGACAGCGCCTCACCTTGCCTAAATCCTTTTTTAACATCAAAGGTCTCGGTTTGCTCATTACCGACCTTAATGGAGCAGCGAGAATTCTCCATTGTCATCCTGCACAGTCGGACGAGTTTGGCAGGGATGTTAAAACTAGACATGGCTTTGTATAGCTCATCTCTATACACGTTGTCATATCCAGCCTTGAAATCGGCGAAAAGGTGGTGAGTGTCGATTTGATATTCCTGGGTCTTATCCAAAATCTGCCGTAGCGTAAATATTTGGTCTATTGTGGATTTACCTGGCCTGAAGCCACACTGATAAGAGCCGATCAGGTAATCCACGAACGGTTTCAGGCGTTCACACAATACGGCAGAGAAGATCTTATATGTACGCGATGTTAAGGAGACTTATTCCCCTATAGTTGGCGCAGTTATAAGGGTCTCCTTTCTTATGGACTGGGCAAACAATGCTGAGATTCCATTTGTCGGGCATGCTTTCCTCCGACCATACCTTGGAAATGAGATGGTGCATGCACTTTACCAGCTCATCTCCAGCCGCCTCAAGAAGCTCAGCGGACAGGCCGTCTGCGCCCGCGGCTTTATTAGACTTAAGTCTTGATATCGCTGTTTTGATTTCGTCTAGGTCGGATGGATGGAATTCTCCTACATCGTCGTTCATTACGAATGGCTCATTCTGCCTGCCAGCGGTATCTTGTCTATCATCGCCGTTATACAGTCTGCAGAAGTGGTCTTTCCAAATACTCAGCATCGACTGCGACTCTACTACCAGTTCTCCATTTTCATTCCCGCAGGCCGCCGCCGCTCTGGCTTTGTAGCCATGGCATGTTCAATTTACCTTATTGTAAAATGTACGGCCGTCATTCCTGCGGAAGCAACTCTCCATTTCCTCGATCTCACGCTTTCCGTGCTCTCTCTTCTTATTTCTGAAAAGCGTGTGTTCCCCTCTTCTCTTCTGCTCATAGATTTCGCGAGCAGCTCTCGTCCGTCGTTGCAGCATGGCTTTATATGCCTCATGGGCTTGTTCGCATTGTTCATCGAGCCAGGGGTTTCTAGGGGGTGGTGGTTTGAAGCCCAGCACCACTAAGGCAGCGTCTCTGACGGCGCTCTGGCAATGCGCCCATTCCTGCTCTATTGTTTGTGCTGCTGTGGGCGAAACCTCTGTAGTTCTACTCGACTCCTAAGCATTCTTGATATCCTCATGCGTACCTTGGCTACAACAAGGTAGTGGTCCCATTCGATGTTGGTCCCTCGGAAGGTTCGTACGTCGAGAATACTGGAGGAGTGTACGGCGTCGATCGCAATGTGATCAATCTGGTTGGTGATCGATTGATCAAAAGACCGCCAGGTACCTTTGTGGATGTTGAGATGGGAGAATCGCGTGCTTCCTACAAGGAAGTTACGCCCCGTTAGGAAATCGATTAGCCTAAGTCCGTTGTAGGATGTGGTGTTATGGTGGCTAAGCTTTCCTATGATCGACTCAAATATGTCCTCTTTGCCCAGTTTTGTATTAAAATCTCCTAGAACTATTATTGTGTCGTAGCTGGGACATTGGGCAGAGGTTCTGTCTAGGAGATCGTAGAATTCTTTTTTGAGTCTATCGTCCTTTTCTTCCGTTGGGGCGTGAGCGCATATTAAGCTAATGTTTCCAAATTTAGCTTTGATGCGGATTGTTATGAGGCGTTCGCTTATATCTCGGAAGCTTAAGACGTTTTGTCGGAGTCTTCCTCGAATCCACACCCGAATAGGCGCTGTTTGCTCTCCTTGTAGCAGTTTCCGTAGAAGATGTCACAGTTTTTCATCTGTCTTTTGCCTGGTCCATCCCATCGCACTTCTTGAAGCGCGCTTATATCTGCTTTATAGCAGTTAAGGGTTTGCTCCAATTGATCGCCTGCACCCGGTCTGTTAAAGGACCTCACATTCCAGGTGCAGACTCTGAAGTCCGTTAGTCGTTTGCTGGGGTCGTCAGCTTTATGTCCGTCCGTATACGAGGCTTGTGGTTGCTTCTAAGCACAACCCCCAACTTGGAGGGCCAGGTTTCTCTTTCCCCAAGAACAAGGGGTTGGGTCGCTGCACACATTGGTTCACTACCTGGCGGGTGCCAGGGTAGCTATCCAGGGGGGGCCACGTGGAGGCTGTGTGTCAAGTTGGATTGAGCAGGGACAGAGATCGTAGCTGGCGTTTGCCATGTTAAACGCGATCAACTTCTTTGCTTTGTTTGCTCGCTCCCTCATCGTATAACTAACTAACTAACTAACTAACATTGCACAGGTTTTTGATAAAGTTTGGCATAGGGGCTTAGAATATAAACAGAATATAAACTTCATAGAGACCTACCCAGGCAGTACTATGAGATATTAAAGCCTTATATAGCAGAGTTAGAGTTAAGGTTCCCTATGACACGGCGTTTTCTGAACTTGAGGAAATGTAAGCAGGTGTTCTGTAGGGAAGTGTTGTAGGACCCACCCTATATTTATTGTTTTGGAAAAGGCTAGCAAAAGATCGTGCTAGATGGAGGGGCATGTTGGTTGAGGCGCAGGTTCATCCCGAACTGTAGCGTCCACTAAGAAGAAGAAGAAGTGATGACAACTTTGTTATGGAGGATGCCGATAAACTTAAAAGCCAAGTTTCATCTTCAGATGATATTTCTGATGAAGACAAAGAAGAAGAAGTGCGAACATTCAGAGGGGCAAATGTCGACTCTGACCACTTCCTCGTAGCAGCAAGATTCAGAGTTCGACTGTCCAATGTCAGAAAGCTGCATCAGCCCATCAGGAGGAGGTTTGACATTGGGCGCCTGAGCACACCGGAGGTTGCCAGAGTCTACAGGGAGCAGCTGAGCGAAAGACTCTACGGTATGCCTACGTCGAACACAAATGCCAATAAAATGTGGCTGCATTGCCGCTCAGCCATTCAGGAAGTAGCCGAAACCACCTTAGGATACCTACCACCCCCGACAAGAAACCCGTGGTATGACGGCGAGTTCGAGCAGAAAAAGGCAGCAACCGACGAGGCGTACCAAAAAACGCTGCAGAGGAAAACCAGGACAGCGCAAGAAAAGTACCGAGCCAGGAGAAGGGAGGAGAAAGAACTACTGCTACAAAAGAAAAGAATCTTCGCAGCCTCCCCGCTCAAGTATATCGAGGAGTCTAGGGATAAACATAAAACACGAGCCTTTTACAAGAAAGCCAAAGGCCTTGCAGGAGGCTTCAAAAAGGGCACCCAGGCTCTTCGAAACTGCGAGGGTAATCTTGTCACCAACCCGCAGGGAATAATGGATGTATTTAAGCAGCATTTCCAGCAGCTGCTTAACGAGCATGACCAAGAGAGAGTGGTAGGGACCGAGGAAATCCCAACTCCAGCCGCTGAAGTAGTCCTCCCACCCAGCATCGAAGAAGTCGGCACAGCTATTCAGAAGCTGAAGAACGACAAGGCCGCAGGCTCAGATGGCTTGCCATCAGAGCTCTTCAAGGCTGGCGGAGATGTTCTGGTAGGGAGCATGCACTAGATCATCTGCAGAATTTAGGAACATCAAAGCATGCCCGACGACTGGAATACCAGCTCTATATGCCCCATCCACAAAAAAGGCGATCCTACCTCTTGCAATAACTATAGAGGTATATCCCTGCTCTATGTCACATACAAGATCTTGTCTAGTGTATTGTGTGAACGTCTAAAACTATGTTGCACCGCACTAATCAGCAGATACCAGTGCGGCTTCCGGCCCGGCAAATCAACTATAGACCAAATTTTCGCACTTCGACAAATCCTGGAAAAGACCAACGAGTTTCGAATCGATACACACCATCTTTTCATCGATTTCAAAGCCGCATACGACAGCATTCATCGTGAAGAACTGTTTGGTGCGATGGCCGCATTCGGGATCTCGGGAAAATTGATCCAGTTGTGTCGCGCCACGCTAAAAAACACGCGATGCACCGTGCAACTCGGTTCTAGGACCTCGGAACCATTCGAAACATGCACCGGATTTCGGCAAGGAGATGCGCTGTCATGTGACTTCTTCAACCTGGTGCTGGAGCGGATAGTGCGACGGGCAGGCATCAACAGGGAAGGCACTATCTTCTACATGTCCATCCAGCTGCTAGGATAAGCGGATGATATCGACATCATAGCGTGTTCTCGCCGTGGCATTGTGGAAGCATTCACGGCGATTGAAGAACGGGCGAAACGAGTTGGTCTTAAGATCCATGAGGACAAAACGAAATACATGCTGTCAAGCAAAAACCAATCCGTCGCTCACCACTTGGGACAAAATATAACAATTGACAGCTACAATTTCGAGGTAGTTAAGGAGTTTGTCTACCTCGGGGCAAACGTAAATTCCACAAATGACACCACAGTGGAGATCCGGCATAGAATCGCCCTTGGCAACCGCTGCTACTTCGGCTTGTCCAAACAACTGGGGTCAAAACTCCTTACTCGAAAGACCAAAGTCATGCTTTACAAAACGCTCAATCTGTCAGTCTTGCTGTACGGAGCCGAAAGCTGGACGATAAGCAGGACAGCGGAGCTGATTTTGGGTTCTTTCGAAAGAAAAATTCTGCGACGGATATTTGGTCCTGTCTGTGAGGAAGGTGAATGGAGAAGAAGACACAACCGCGAACTCTACGAGCTGTACCAAGATGTGGATGTAGTCCGGAAGGCAAGGATCCGTCGACTACACTGGCTCGGCCACATCGAGCGCATGTACATCAACGCTCCAGCTAAGAGGGTCTTCTACTCCGAGCCTCCTGCTTCGAGAAGAAGAGGAAGACCGAACCTCCGGTATAAAGACCAAGTAATCGCGGATGTAAGACATCTTGATCTTGACAACTGAAGCAGCGTGCCCGGGACCGTCAAGGACGGAAGGCAGCTATAGCTCAGGCTCAGATCCTCCATGGATCGCTGGCCTGATAAGTAAGTAAGTAAGCATGTGCTCAGTACAGGTGGGTAGTGTGTTGACCTCAGATGCCACGGGGATCGAATCTGGACAACCGCCATGTCATCGAACGTGTTTTCACGGTGCTTCTCCTCGGCGGGGTTCTGACAAAACCCCCTGTAGTAAAATTGTCATGAAAAGCAATAAATTGTAGATTTCTTCCACCTATGGAAAACTAAAATCATACACAACATAGGTGATTTTTTTTTTTTTTTTTTTTAGAGACTCGCGCAGGTTCAAGAGTTTTTATATTCTCTTATGATGTGTTGACACACACAACCTGAACGGAGTACAGTGGTTGGGGTCGTTGATGTTCGTTCACTACTCTCAGGGGTGGTTGTCCTAGACCTAGATAGGACGAGAGCTGACCAAATTCCGCGTTGGTTATAGTCCGTAGTAATTCGTTCAAGCACTTTTAGTATTGCATACGCAGAGGATGAATTTCGTTTGACCATATACTGTGAGTGTTATGCCTGCAGCAGTACGTCTGGTCACTTTCCATTCTCAACAGCGTTGCATACTTTTTGGCGGTATAGAAACTACTTTTTCTTGGCTATGAAGCGAATTTGAACCATAAACCTTCCGCTCGGCGGTCGATGATGTTAACCACTGCACCACGGCCAAGCTTTGAGAGAAGCTTGACGTTGGTCGTTCGTGGACTGTAACGCCAACATATGTACATACACATAGAATGTGCATCAACTGTAAAGGCTGCTGCTGCTACAGATGGTTCAACAATTTACAGTGCATTGAGCATATCACGGTTCAGGCTATGTATTGTCACTTACTCGTAATGTTGAAAAAGCTAATCAATATAGAGATCTAATCAAATATGTCAAAGTCTTTATTATTGACATAGTAAGCATGGTTTCTGCTGAATTATTGGAACAGATTGATACTCGCCTGGAACAAATTACTGGCTTGTTTACGAAAGATTTTGGAAGATTAGATATTATACTCATCAGGGATTCATCCTATTTGGACTATAGTAAATAAATAATTTAAGTTTTGTTGGAATAAATGAAAATGATATGAAATAAATTGTATTTATATTTTGTCCAGAACTTGCGCAGCCCATCATATATACAGGGTGCGCCGCGAGCAGTGTGCCAAAAAGCTAGAGCGTGTAGGTCTGGTCAAGACAAGAAAAAAATCGTATGGAGGGAGGGGGGGGGGTCTATTCCCCCATTTAGCCGGGAGGGGCAATTTTCTAAAAAGTTGGCTTAAATTGAAAAAAAAAAAATATTCGAAATCAACGGTTACATCCACAATGCGGTGATATACTTTTTCGTAAAGCTAGAAACCTCTTCATTCATTATGTTTTTAAACCAAGCTGTTCTAAGGAATAGTTTTTGAGAAATTAATTTTCAAACTCAAAATTTTGAAAAAAAAAAACTGGTAAAAAAAATTTCGAACTAATTTTTTTCGAAATTTTATGTAATTGAGTACTCATTTTTTTTTTCAATAATTCAATTCTCTTATTGGTTTTTAGTTAAAAACAGAAAACCGGATGCAAAAATGTCTTGTAGTTCTTGAGAAATTAAAGAAAAACCCAAACCACTTTTTTCTAAGAAAAACCTTTTTTTTTGGTTTTAACGCGACTGGATTTGTAGGCAAATTAATGTATGAAACATTGACCTCTTTTTTATTATTTTTAAATAATTCGGAGTTTTATGAGGATACAATAAAGTGACACAGTATTGGATTAGCCCTGGATTAATCCTTTTTTTTCATTGATAACGCCTGAAAACTGACCTGGCAATTGGTCTGGGTCCGCCCGCCGCCCATGGGTTTTACCCGCTAGGACCTTAAGACAATAAAACCGCAATTTTTCTTTATTGAAAAACAAAATATTTGCAACTCAAATGTAAATAAAAGGCATCGCATTTTTAATAAGAAAACATTTCCAAATTGGATGTTAACTCATCAACACATTACGATGTCAAACTTATACTGTCGAGAACAATTAACGGACATGCACTTCTGCTACGGTTTAGCTGAT
The DNA here is from genome assembly GCA_951905685.1 of Eumerus sabulonum. NCBI lineage: Eukaryota > Metazoa > Arthropoda > Insecta > Diptera > Syrphidae > Eumerus > Eumerus sabulonum. The sequence goes on along the minus strand of OX645060.1, from coordinate 141,324,706 downwards.
GGTCGAGATCGTAGAGCCGAAAGACTCTACGCTGAAAGATATCCCAATCGGAGGTGTCCCAGTCGTAGCATGTTCTCAAGAATCCACCGACGTCTGCGAGAGCACGGAGTGCTAGAGCATCGAAGAAGCGAAAGATCAATTACAGATTTCATTTTTCATTTTTTTTTGGAGTGCCCAGAACTAGAGTATGGAGAGTGCTTCATACCGAAAACTTACACCCGTACCATTTTACGCCAGTTCAGGAACTCACCTCAAACGACAAGTTTTTGAGAGCAGAATTTTTTCGATCATTACTGCTTCGAGATGAAACTGAACGAAACTATTTTGCAAGGATATTCTGGACGGATGAAGCACAGTTTACCAGAGATGGGGTTACTAACTTCCACAATTTGCATCACTGGAGTAGCACCAATCCACATAACAAGAAACATAATAAATCACAACACCGCTTTAGCTGTAATGTTTGGCTTGGTATTGTTGGACAAACTGTATTTGGGCCCCGGTTTTTGAATGCCGTTATTAATGGAGAATCATACCTGCAGTTCCTACGAGACCTTTTGCCCGATTTGATGGACAATGTTCCCTTGGCCATAGCAGATAATTGAATCTACCAGCAAGATGGAGCACCAGCACACTACAGCTTACAGGTTAGAAACTGGCTGGATGATCATTTTAGTGACCGTTGGATCGGAAGAAGGGGCCCCACGGAATGGCCACCTAGATCACCAGATTTAACTCCTCTAGATTTTTATGTGTGGGGATTCATGAAGAATTATGTTTACGAAGTGGAAATAGTATCTTTGGAACAACTGAAAGAACGGATTGAAGTCGCTGGAGTCAAATTGCAGGAAAACTTATCAAGCATAGACTTATGTGCAGCCATTAGAAGGAGATATAATCTTTGCCTTCTAAAAAATGGGGATCATATTGAAAATGTATTATAATAAAACTCCGAATTATTTAAAAATAATATAAAAGAGGTCAATGTCTCATACATTAATTTGCCTACAAATCCAGCCGCGTTAAAACCAAAAAAAAAAGATTTTTCTTAGAAAAAAGTGGTTTGGGTTTTTCTTTAATTTCTCAAAAACTACAAGACATTTTTGCATCCGGTTTTCGGTTTTTAACTAAAAACTAATAAGAGAATTGAATTATTGAAAAAAATGAGTACTTAATTACATAAAATTTTGAAAAAAATTAGTTCGACATTTTTCTTCCAGTTTTTTTTTTCAAAATTTTGAGTTTGAAAATTAATTTCTTAAAACAGCTTGGTTTAAAAACATGATGAAAGAAGAGGTTTCTAGCTTTACAAAAAAGTATATCACGGCATTGTGGATGTAACCGTTGATTTTGAATATATATATTTTTTTTTCAATTTAAGCCAACTTTTTAGAAAATTGCCCCTCCCGGCTAAATGGGGGGGAATAGACCACCCCCCTCCCATACGATTTTTTTCTTGTCTTGACCAGACCTACACGCTCTAGCTTTTTGGCGCACTGCTCGCGGCGCACCCTGTATATGAATTTTCCCAATAAATAAAATATATATTAAGCCGAAGGCCTCTGTTGCTATGGCTGATAAAGCTTGCTCATAATTTTAATTATAGTGTTAGCTTAGTAAAAAAAAAAATAAATAAGTAAAATATATAATAATGTATATAATTGGTGCTCGGAGTGCCGACATACATATGCGAAAACCAGACTAATGTTATTAATTTTAATTTACAATTTAAAACAGTTAAATTCTTGATACTAGAATTAATTAAAAAGAGAAAACAGTTATTTCTAGTTTGAAGTTTTCACTTCTGTCAGCAGTCCCATGACTGCTTCTCTTTTTTTTCGATAGAATGTTTACTTCGTTTTTAATCGATCCACTAAATTATAACTTTTTTCTGAGACACCGTGTACATTCAAATATAATTATTTCATTATGCAATATGAGTGCCTAGAGAATAAAGGTTGAGTGTCTAAAGGGCAAAGAATCTTCTCTTCTGCTATGATGCCTTGACAGAGTTTGTACCTTATTTTCTAGTTGTTATCCGAAAATCTGATTTAATTTAATAACTATAAATTTTAATATGTCACCATCATCCTATGAAATGGTTTCGAACAACCATGATGCAGGTAAGAACATCAATAAAAGAAAAGCCACAACACAGGTTACTCGCTGTGTAAAAAGAACGTACTGCATTGTTGTTTCTGCATGGTACATAATTTTTATAGACAACAGATACTATAACTTTCGCAGCCACCATCAATAACAAATGAAGCAACTGCTATGTGTTTTTATTACTCCCGGGTTGACTGCAGGAACAACAAAATAGCGCTTTGTTCTTCCCGACAGGTTACAGCCGCACTAAAATGAAATCCAAATAAAGAATAAAATGCTATTCAATCTTCCAGTCCTTTAGTGTCTAGCAACTCCAGCCATGGGTTGGCTCCAGCAAGAATTGCATTCAGAGCCTCAGAAAAAGAAAACTTCATCGACTTTATCCGTATGGGGTAGCCATTTCAGCAGTTACTCCAGGTAGTGTAATAAAATCAATTCAATTATTTTTCGTCAACCACCCCATTCATGGGGTCGGGTTGTGCAGATACTTTCTGGCAAGAATGGTATAGATACTCTGACACATAATTGTGTGGCAGTCATCTGTGCGCAGGTTAATACTCGTGCTTTCAGCTTCCCAATTTATTTTGGATGACACTCAATTTCTTGGCTAAATCCTTTTTTATGTTGGCAATAAAAGGACGAAATTACTGTAGTATGTGCGTCTATTCGTAGATATATATGTAACCTCTACTACTACATTTTCATACACGTTTTATGTATGTATTCACACGGTATGGATGATGTGAGGGGGTCTAGCTAGAAGGTCAGGAAGGTGATGGGGGATGGTATTATACCAGGCAAAGTGTTACATTTACTTAGTTCATTTGAAAAAAATGGGATTTGATGGCTCAAGGCTGTGTGCGAGGGTAATGACAGAAGGATGTATTCCAATGTTTCCAAATCGATTCCGATGAAAAATGAATGAGATTCGTTTTATTTGTCGCCGTTGTTAATAAAATCCTAGGATCATAAGGAACTGTTAAGAAAAATGTGACTGTGTACACACATTGTTAAGGTGGGCATGTGTATATACACAGATTTAACTCATCATATAAAGTCTTTAAGAAAAAATGAGGGTAGGAAAGGCCGAATGTAAATAAAAAAAAGTAAATATTAGCAACAGAGGGGGTCGTGACGCAGTGGTTAGTGTGTTTGACTCTTACGCGCGATGAGCGAGTTTGGATTCCGATAACACCGACGCCATCGAATGATTATTTCGCGGCTTCCCTTCTCGGCGGGGAACTGGCGAAAACCCCCGTAGTATACTTGCCATAAAAAAGTTTCTCGACTCACGCCGTTCGGAATCGGCATTCAAACTGTAGGTCCCTTTCACCTGTGTAAAAAACTAAATCACACACAACATGGTTGATTGAGAGAAGCTTGGCTCTAGGCCTTCATGGGCCGTAACGCCATCAAAGCGAAATGGAGTCCTTATGCGAATACTCAATTTCTATCATTTTACTTACTTACTTATCAGGCCAGCGATCCATGGAGGATCTGAACCTGAGCTATAGCTGCCTTCCATCCTTGACGGTCCCAGGCACGCTGCTTCCAGTTATCAAGATCAAGATGTCTTACTTCCGCGATTACTTGGTCTTTATACCGGAGGTTCGGTCATCCTCTTCTTCTCGAACCAGGAGGCTCGGAGCCGAAGGCCCTCTTAGTTGGTGCGTTGATGTCCATGCGCTCGACGTGGCCGAGCCAGTGTAGTCGACGAATCTTTGCCTTCCGGACTACATCCACATCTTTTCTTTCGAAAGAACCCGAAATCAGTCCGCTGTCCTGCTTATCGTCCAGCTTTCGGCTCCGTACAGCAAGACTGGCAGTATGAGCGTTTTGTAAAGCATGACTTTGGTCTTCCGAGTGAGGAGTTTTGACCCAAGTTGTTTGTACAAGCCGAAGTAGCAGCGGTTGCCAAGAGTGAGTCTAAGCCGGATCTCCACTGTGGTGTCATTTGTGGAATTTACGTTTGCCCCGAGGTAGACAAACTCCTTAACTACCTCGAAATTGTAGCTACCAATTGTTATATTTTGTCCCAGGTGGTGAGCGACGGATTGGTTTTTGCTTGACAGCATGTACTTCGTTTTGTCCGCATTGACCTTAAGACCAACTCGTTTCGCCTGTTCTTCAATTGCCGTGAATGCTTCCACAATGTCACGGCGAGAACACGCGATGATTTCGATATCATCCGCGTATCCTAGCAGTTGGATGGACTTGTAGAAGATAGTGCCTTCCCTGTTGACACCTGCTCCAGCACCAGGTTGAAGAAGTCACATAACAGCGCATCTCCTTGCCGAAATCCGGTGCATGTTTCAAACGGTTCCGAAGTCCTAGAACCGAGTTGCACGGTGCATCGCGTATTTTTTTAGCGTGGCGTGACACAACTGGATCAGTTTTCCCGGGATCCCGAATTCGGCCATCGCACCAAACAGTTCTTCACGATAAATGCTGTCGTATGCGACTTTGAAATCAATTAAAAGATGGTGTGTATCGAGTCGAAACTCGTTGGTCTTTTCCAGGATTTGTCGAAGTGTGAAAATTTGGTCTATAGTCGATTATGCAAGCCGAAGGCCGCACTGGTGGCTTCAGACGTTCACACAATACGCTGGACAGGATCTTGTATGCGATATTGAGCAGGGATATGCCTCTATAGTTCTTGCATGAGGTACGAATGGGGCAAATAAAGCTGGTATTCCAGTCGTCGGGCATGCTTTCATCTTCTCAAATTCTGCAGATGATCTGGTGCATGCTCCCTACCAGAACATCGCCGCTAGCCTTGAAGAGCTCTGATGGCAAGCCATCTGAGCCTGCGGCCTTGTTGTTCTCCAGCTTCTGAATAGCTGTGCCGACTTCTTCGACGCTGGGTGGGAGGACTACTGCAGCGGCTGGAGTTGAGATTTCCTCGGTCCCTACCACTCTCTCTTGGTCATGCTCGTAAATCAGCTTCTGGAAATGCTGCTTCACTATTCCCTGTGGGTCGGTGACAAGATTACCCTCGCAGGGCCTGGTCGCCCTTTTTGAAGCCTCCTGCGAGGTCTTTAGCTTTCTTGTAAAAGGCTCGTGTTTTATGCTTATCGCTAGACTCCTCGATATCCTTGAGCTGGGAGGCTGCGATGATTATTTTCTTTTGCCGCAGTAGTTTTTTCTCCTCATTTCTTCTGGCTCACTACTTTTCTTGCGCTGTCCTGGTTTTCCTCTGCAGCACCTTTTAATACGCCTCGTCGGTTGCTGCCTATTTCTGTTCACACTCGCAATCATACCACAGGTTTCTTGTTGGGGGCGGTAGGTATCCTAAGGTGGCTTCGGCTACTTCCTGAATGGCTGAGCGACAATGCAGCCACATATTATTGGCATTTGTGTTCGACGTAGCATACCGTAGAGTCTTTCGCTCAGCTGCTCCCTGCAGACTCTGGTTACCCCCGGTGTGCTCAGGCGCCCAATGTCGAACCTCCTCCTGATGGGCTGGTGCAGCTTTCTGACATTGGACAGTCGAGCTCTGAATCTTGCTGCTACGAGGAAGTGGTCAGAGTCGACATTTGCCCCTCTGAATGTTCGCACATCCAGGATGTTTGACGAGTGCCTTGCGTCAATGAGCCGTGGGGTGGCCGTGGTGCAGTGGTTAACATCATCGACCGCCGAGCGGAAGGTTTATGGTTCAAATTCGCCTCATAGCCAAGAAAAAGTAGTTTCTCTACCGCCAAAAAGTATGCAACGCTGTTGAGAATGGAAAGTGACCAGACGTACTGCTGCAGGCATAACACTCACAGTATATGGTCAAACGAAATTCATCCTCTGCGTATGCAATACTAAAAAGTGCTTGAACGAATTACTACGGACTATAACCAACGCGGAATTTGGTCGGCTCTCGTCCTATCTAGGTCTAGGACAACCACCCCTGAGAGTAGTGAACGAACATCAACGACCCCAACCACTGTACTCCGTTCAGGTTGTGTGTGTCAACACATCATAAGAGAATATAAAAACTCTTGAACCTGCGCGAGTCTCTAAAAAAAAAAAAAAACATGGTCGATTTGGTTGGCGGTTCGACCGTCCGGAGATCGCCAGGTTGCTGTGTGGATTCGCTTACGAGGGAATCTTGTGCTACTCTTCACCGCATAACGAGCTGTCGCAAAGTCCGTGAGTCGGAAGCCGTTATCTGTTGTTGTATCGTGGAGGTTGTGCTTTCCGATCACTCCGCCAAGTGTGTTCTCCTTACCGATTTTGGCGTTGAAGTCCCCGAGCACGATTTTTACATCGTACTCCGGACAAGCTCCGTAGGCGTTGTCCAGGAGGGCATAGAAGTCCTCCTTGATAGGGTCTTCAGCCTCGCCGGTAGGGGCGTGTGCACATATAAGGCTGATGTTATAAAATCTGCCTCTGGTGCGGATCATAGCAAGGCGATCACTTATAGGTTTAAAGTCGATGACCTTCGACCTTAACCTCTTTCCCACGACAAATCCGCATCCCAGTAAGTGCAACCTTTTGTGACAGCTGTAATAAATGTCGCAATTTTTCCTCCTTATCATACCGTTTCCTATCCAGCGTATTTCCTGGACCGCAGTAATATCCGCCTTGTACTGCGTGACGGTTCCTTTTAGTTTATGAGCAGCTCCGGGAGTGTACAGGGTTCTGACATACCAGGAGCATACTCGCAAATCGTGTTCCTTTTTCGTCGTTGTCGTCGTCGATTATCCGTCCGTGTATCCGAGGCATCTTGCTCATTCATAACTTATCTTTTTTTTACGTGGGCGGATTGTTAGCCCGCCGCACAACCGCCATTCTGGTCGGGGTTCTGTCGCTGCATACGTTTGTTCACTTCCCAACGGTTGTTGAAGAGGCTATCCAGAGGGCGCCGGGAGGAGGCCGTATGTCAACTTGACCCAGGCATTTAAACAGGGATCGTTGCTGGCATCTCGCCAGGTTGAGAGCGATTAACAACTTTACCCTGTATGTCCGAGCCCATGCCCTTTTAGGTCCCTTTCACCTGTGTAAAAAATTAAATCACACACAACATGGTTGATTGAGAGAAGCTTGGCTCTGGACCTTCATGGGCCGTAACGCCATCAAAGCGAAATGGAGTCCTTATGCGAATACTCAATTTTTATCATTTTACTACAAAGATACCATTATTTTTACAGTTCAACATCCATGAACTATGACTATAAAGAAGTGTCTCTTGAGGATTCGCATTTTCATTCCGACTCTTATGAAAATCTACCTATGTGTGTAGGTGTGTATACTTAGGTACATACATATGTACATATGCATATACATATTTTTTTTGTTTGTTGAAGGCTTCTGCTATCCGCTGGAGCACTCAGACGCAATCACTGGTCCATTGTACTCCATATACATACATACATATATAACGGAGACGTGCTTTTTTTATCCACGATAACAATACCTTCCTTTATGCAAAAAAAGCATAAAGGATATCAAGCTTAACCGAAAATGTTTTTGGCTACTTGTCTACCCCCATATAGTCTATAATCGTGTACGTAATTTTATCCCTAAAAGCGATTCTATTTCCTTCATGATAGAAGCAAAAAATAGAAGCTGCCTTATACATATAAAAGGACTTCATAAAATCGTATTATCCTCCAAATAAATCCTATATTGTACATAAGTACATATGTATGTCTGTATGGCCCTGTAACCGCCAGCTACATCGATTATAAAAATTCCGTCTTTCATTCATCCTCTTCGCTACAGTGCTTTTTCTCTCTTTCGCTACTTAAGGCAATTAGGCAATTCCCATGTTTGCAATTATACCCACCGCCTGGCCCCTCAGCCAAAGTGGTTTTCACACACTGTCGACATCCGCGCCGTTTGGACTTCCAACTAGAGTTCATCCACCAAATTACCCAATCCAACGACGCGAGTGGCAACAGCAACGTTAAGGCCGAAGTTGGTACAGAGCAAATTTCCTCATTAGCTTACAACTTAATGGAGAACCCAAAAAACTTCCAACTTCCAATGAGCGCTCGACGCCCGACACTCAACACTCAGCTCGAACGAATGCGAGTTTATCTTACATTCTACTGAGGAGAACCGTCATAATTCATTTTGCGTAATTCCCTCCCGTACGTTCCTGAATTCCCATCCCAAGTCTAAACGAAGCGACTAAAATGTATTCGCCAAATTTCATTCCTAATCCCTAAAATCCTCCCAACTAATACCAAAGGGCTGATTCAAGCTTCCGAGCAAACAAAGAAGAGCAAAAACAAAGCGGCAAATAAAAAAAGGACTTTTCTGACGATGGCAAAATCTTTGCGCAACGAATTTTCGTGGAAACCATCATCCACCCCACTCAGTCGTATGTACATACAATACTTATATACATTCGTCGATTCGAACATTTGGCCTCCTCCATTCTGTTTGATGGAGGGGGATGGCGCAAAAGCTGCTGCTCCATCGTTTGCCTTGTTTTCATTGTAGTAAATTTGCTACTTAATTTATTCCATCCACATTAATTGCCTTTCCCACTTTGCTCAACGTTCCCAATTACCACCGCCATCGCCACCATCATCAGGGCTAGCTCTACCATATTGGCCCTGCCGCCGCCACTACCGCTATTGCTGGCTGGTTGCTATTTCTCTCTGATTAATAGACTTCACTTAAGCCACCCCATAGGACCAACCTTCGTTAAGCTTCATCTACCACCCCACGAAATTGCTCACCCTTCTTCTCACTCTCTGTCTTTCTCTCTCTCACCCACTATTTTTATCTTGTTCGTGTTTGGAGGAACGTCTCACTTAAGAGTGCTTAGCCCGTTGCCTTCTCTCTTGTACCTAGTCGGGCAATGGTTTTTGGGAACATTTTTGAGAGCATGTTAGAACGTAATTATTGTTAAGCACATACATGTACTCGTGCATACGGAGAGTGTTCGTTTATGTATTCGTATTTATTCTTGAAAGCTGGTAAAAGCAATTAATGGAGGATACAGCTCCACGGTAAAGGATTTCGCTTATGAGATTATGGGATGCGGTTAATGAACTTTCAAAGGATATGAATTCGAAAGTCTAGCCTGTTATTTGATTTTATGCTTTAAGCTTTGTTCTCAATTGATTATGGGTTGACAAGTGCTTTAGAGCCGAGTCTTAAAATGAATTTGTATTCCTACGGAACTCAATAAGGAATTGAAGAATGTCCCAGGAGCCATTGGAGTACTGGAGCTTGCTTCGATATTACAAAATACATATTACGTTATTTTCTGTTATTGCTCTATTCATTGTCATGGTTGCGTTTTTTTTTTTTTTTTTTTTTTTTTTTTATTTCCTAATATATTTACATCTGTCGCTTAAACATTAAGTAAATTTTCTCAAAGAGGACGAAAGGAAAGAATTTGAGACTCTGGCCAGTGCCAAAGTCACCTATGGTATTAAGGGAAGGCACAGGTGAGTTTTAATTCACCCGAAGCGTTGGGGGTTTTATTCACTCCGAGCGCCCCTTGTCGCTCGTTGTTGTCGCCTTATATGAGTTTAGAGTTTTGCATACATGTTATGTTTGAAACACTAGGTCGATTGGTCTTCTTCGTTTGAGTCTTCTTCTTCTCAGCGTTTCTTCGTCGAATAATTTGTTTACTTCCGGGTTGCAGTGAGTTATGATTTTTGTTAAGTGTTTTGTGCTTGTTTTTTGTATCTCTTGGTCAATTGTATTTATTTGTAGGTCACGATGAATGTCTTCGTTGCAAATGTACCATTCAGCGTTGGTTATCGTCCTCAGGATCTTGTTCTGTTGTCTTTAAATTATGTTCAAGTTACTTTGTCTCGATGTCCCCCAAATTTGGATGCCGTATGTCCATATTGGTTTTATTATACTTTTGTATATAAGTATTTTGTTTTTGAGGGAGACATTCGATTCAGGTCGTAAGAGCCAGTATAATTGTCGAAATTTGTGTTTTATCTGAGATCGTTTTTGCTGAATATGTAGCTTCCAAGTTAGTTTGCTGTCCAGGTGAATCCCTAAGTATTTAGCAGCCGGTTGGATGGATAACTGTTTGTTGTTTATTGTTAGTGGTAGTGGTGTGTATTTTTTTTTGGTTGTGTAGATAACTTGTATCGTTTTGTCTTCGTTAATCTTTACGTTCCATTTAGAGAACCAGTTGCCTGCTTTATCTAGCATTTGTTGTAGTTGGTAGGTCACAATTGGTAGGTGGTGTCCGGAATTTATTAGCACAGTATCGTCCGCGAAAGTTGCGATCATGGCCGATTCACTGCCAGGGGTGGGCATGTCTGCTGTAAAAATCAGGTAGAGGAGAGGTCCTAATATACTTCCTTGGGGTACTCCGGCTTTAATTTGGTTCGGTTCTTACATAGAAGCATCGTTGCTCCAGGTAGCTTTTTAATAATAGGAAGTAGTCTTTGGGAACGACGTTACTGAGCTTAGCCAAAAGTCCCTTGTGCCAAACTGAGTCAAAAGCTTTCGCCACGTCTAGGTACACTGCTACGCAGAATTGTTGGTCATCTAGTGCAGTTGATAATTTATTTGTCACTCTATGTATCTGTTCAATAGTTGAGTGTTGTCTTCTGAAGCCGAACTGGTGATTTGGAATAGCGTTGGATTTTGTCAATATGGGCTGGAGTCTTTTTAGTAGGAGTTTTTCAAAAAGTTTTGATAAGAGTGGAAGCAAACTTATGGGTCTGTATGAGGTTGTCATTGTGGCGTCTTTTCCAGGCTTGGGTATAGCTATTATTTCAGCTACTTTCCATAATTTTGGGAAGTATTTAAGTCGTATTACACTATTGAAGAGGTTCCGAATGAAAATGAGGGCTACATGCGGGAGTTCTTTTAATAATTTGCCAGTCAGTAGGTCGTAGCCAGGTGCTTTCTTACTTTTTGTTTCTTTTTTTATGCAAGCTTCTATTTCCTTGATTGTCATTTTTTTTATGGGTTCGATGTCTTGTATAGTTCGGGTGGGATGTGGTGCTGCGTCCTTGTCTCCATCGAAGTTTGTAAAAGTTGACTCAAAGTAATTAGCTAAGGTTGTTGCCTTGTCCAAATTATTTCTAGCCCATGTATTGTCTGGTTTTTTTATTGGGGGATGGTGTTGTGTTTTGTTTGACTTGTCTCTCGTTGCTCTCCATAAAGAGTAGTTTGTCGCGGATGTTGGGGTCAGGTTCTTTAAGTAGAAAGAGAGGTTTTTCTCCTGCATTTCCTTTAATTTTAGTTTTACAATTTTGGTGATTTTGTTCAGCTTTGCCTTGTCGGTGGGTGCTTTTGTCAACTGCCATTTTTTCCTCATTTTCCTTTTGGTCTGTATGAGTTTTTTGATCCAGGGGGGCGTTGGAGTGCTGTAGGATTTGTCCTTTATGGAGGGCGTTGCTCTATAGGCCCCTTCATTTATTTGGTCATTAAGATACACAATTGCTCTTTCGATGTCGTCATGGTGTTTAAGGGGAATATTCGTGTTTAGGGACATTTCCATGTATTGACGAAATGTATCCCAGTCAGTTTTTGGGCTGTAGAGCTTGGTAGATGCTTGCACTTTTTTGGGATTTGTAAAGTATTTTATGTTTATGGGAGAGTGGTCTGAAGAAAGGTCAAAGGAGGACTTTATTTCTATGTTGTTACAGTTGATGTTCCTGACTATACAAAAGTCAATAAGGTCAGGTTTCTTGGTCGTATCTGTGGGCCAGTAAGTTGGTTCACCTGTGCTTAGATGCTTGCACTTATTCATTTTGATTGCATCTAGAAGATGTTTGCCTTTTTTGTTTGTGAGTCTTGAGCCCCAGTCTGTGTGTTTGGCATTGAAATCACCTCCCACCAGAAAACGGTTGCCTAAGGATTTTAAGTAAGAGTCATATTGTGGGGTAGTGATTTTGTGTTTTGGTGGACAGTAAATTGAAGAAATCACCATGGATCCATGTGTGTCGTGAAGTTGGATTGATGTGGATTGAATGTGGTCGGTTCGAAAACTGTTTAATTCAATGAACTTGATACGGTTGCTTATAATTATTGCCGTTCCCCCGTGTCCTGTTCCATCCGGGCGATTTGTACACAATGTTGAGTATCCGGGGAAATTGATGCGCTTTTTGTCGTTAAGGTGGGTTTCAGCAATGAGTATAATGTCGATTTCGTTGTCTTTAAGGTATTGTTTTAGTTCGAGGTAGTGCTGGAGAAGACCGTTTGCGTTCCATATGGTCATTTTGAGATGATTATGGTTTACCTCCATCATGTCTAGTAATAATTAACGTTAGGATGTTTAACATGTTGGTCATTTGTGTGATTAGTTGTTTCATCATGTCTTTGAGTTCTTTTATGTCGGAAGATTGTTCGGTGTTAGTATTTTGGGATTGGTCCGAGGGTGTTTTCGTCTTATTGGTTAATGTCTGCTTTGATTGTTGAGTTTGTAGAGTCGTAACGTCCGTGGTTAATGTCTGTTTTGATTGTTGACTTTGAAGAGTGGTAACATTTGCTGCGATAGCATCTGCGTAGCTTGTAGTTGGCTTGACTATTGCTGATTGGTACGCGTTAGTTGTTAGTGGCGCTTGGGTTGGTTGATTGTCTGTATTTGTATTTCCTCTTGGTCGCAGGGGAGGAAAGCGTTGAATCATGAGAGCTTTGTAGACCTCGCACCCCTTATAGTTTGCTGTGTGGTTTCCTTCACAGAGGGCACATTTTGCACTACTGTCTTCCTTTGTTAGTTTGCACTCAATGGTCTTATGTTTTCCTGCGCATTTCACGCAGACTGCGTCCATAGTACAGAAGTTTTTCGTGTGTCCATACCTTTGGCAATTTATGCACTGGGATATTGTTCTCTTATGGTGAGGAGTTTCGAAAGAGACTGCGCAGTTTAATAAGTTAGTGATTTCGTATACGTCTTTGTTGTTTTTTTTGTTTTCGAGTTCAATGGTGAAGAGAGGAAGAGGTACTTTGGTGCCTTTTTGTTGAATGTTATGAATGTTTAGGACTGTATGGTTTAGTTTCTCGAGTTCCCGTTTTATGTCGTCAAGCTCTGTAGAAGGGTGTATGCCCCTCAGTACTATTTTGAAACCTCTTTCTTCTTTTGGTTTGTATGTATAGTACTTTGTTTGCTTTTGTCTTAGCATTTTCACTATTTTAGTGTAGAAGATAGAGTTAGTTGCTTGGACTCTTATTTCATTCTTTGCAAGCACTTTTAGTTCATAGTTTTGCTTTGCTTCTACATCGAGAGCCCTTGTTAGGGTCGTTACGCACTCGACTTCCTGGACGTAAATTGGGGGTGGTTTGTTGCCTTTTTTCATATGTTCGGTTTCGTTTTCCTGTTTTTGTGTGATGTTGTTAAAGTCGTAATCGTTATCATCGATAGCAAGGATGTCGAAGCGGTTTTGCGGCTTGTCTTGCTTGGGTTTGCTCAACCAATAGTTTAATGTTTGTTGATTTTTCGTTTTTGGTTTCTTGGTTGTTGCGCTTGTGGTTGTGTTTGGTGAGTTTCTTGAGCGTTTGTTACAGGTGGGGGTTGATGGGTCTTGTGTCGGAGGATTATATTGAGTTGTTCGAATAGTTTGTTCCCTAAGTTGGAAATGTGTGCTTGTTATGCATGGCGTTGTTGTGATTGGTCCTATGTTTGTTGTCGTTGTAGAGGTATTAGTATTTGTAGAGGCAAGGGTTGTTATGACACTAGTCGATGTCGAGGTTGTCGTTATCATTGTTGTTGTTTTGTTTTCGTGGACATTTAAGTCCGGGAAAGGGTTACGATCGCGCCCGTTTGGGGGCAATCGTAATACACTCATTTTATTTTTCGATGCTGCTTAGGAAGTATTCTGAAACTGCCTAAGAGTATGCAACAATAGATGATGATTGGAGGAGAGCTTAGATCTCAATCGCTAATGAGGGTGTGCGCCTGAGCTTAGCGCAGGCGCACCTCAATTATGCGTCCCTCCTTTTGTTGTTGTTGTTTAGTTTGAGTTTGTAGCACTGATAAGTACTGGTGTTTGGTTCGGAGTCCACACTTTCCACAAAAAGCTCTGCGTCGAGGTAGCTGTCACTGAAGAAATGGGTTTAAAATTCAAATATGAAAATTACCAATTACTTCGAGTTGGACAGTTGCCGGAAGAGTACTCCAGATTTCGGGGGTTCACTAACCGGTGAGGTTTCGATTGCCACTAGCCTTTTGTTGCAATGTGAACTAGGTTATTTTAAAAATCGAGTTTTAGCCGACACTGACTTGATATGTAATCTTATCACTTGGCGGCGTTGCCAGACTTGCGTTAACACAACGTTGCGCCTTTAGGTTTGTTGCTCCACAATAAACAGAAAAAGAAATAATATGTAACCTTACTAGAACTAAAGAACCCAAAACGTCAAGGTTGCCTGAAGAATCCACTCGGATAACCAAGACCTCAGCGGTCAGGTCAGCCTTATGGTTGTTCCGAACACAAATGCTGGCAGCCCTGCTAGTACCTCACTGATTCAACATTGCCGAGATTAACGTGCATCCAAGCAAATATACAGCATGCAAAGGCCACGTCTGCGGTACTGAGTCATAGATTAAACAAGGAGCACCTTGATGTAGCCTTCATCCAGGAGCCATACACAGTTAAAAAACAGATTAAATGCCTATCAGATGAGCTGCCCTACGACTCCACTAATGAAAGACGACCTAGAGCTTGCATTATGATTAACAACACCATTAAAGCCAATCCTATTCCAGAGTACACGAATAAGGACCTGGCAGCTGTCATTATCCAGCTATCCACTACGGAATGTACATAGGTCAGATGCTGAAATTTGCTCAGCCTACCTTGCGAGCGACTCCACTGACTTCAGCTCACCACCTGCCACTGCAAGATCTCTTCGACTACTGTGGAAGAAGAGGCAGACAAACTATCATATGTTGCAACGCCCATCACACAGCATGGGGAAGCTCGAACATAAACAAAAGAGGTGAGTACCTTTTAGAATTTATTCTTAAAAACAACCTCGTTATCATAAATCGTGGAAATAGCCCCACCTTTATGAACAGAATTAGAGAAGAGGTACTAGATCTCACTCTGACCACCCTCTTCATGGGCAACTTTATCCTAAACTGGCATGTCTCAACAGAAACATTGATGTCAGATCATCGACAGATCTGTTTTGACATCCAAGCAGGAGGAAAAATAACCAGAACATAGAGACAACCGAGAGCGACAGACTGGGACACCTACGGACTAGAACTGCCATAATCGATTGGAAATTGTCCAAATAGCAAAATAGCATCAGAGACATAGACACCCTTGAACTTAGCTGTGACAGCCTTAATGCTACAATGCTATCCTCCTTTCACAACGCTTGCCCAAAAAAGTCAAGTCAAGATATCGCACCACTCCATGGTGGAACAGTAAACTGGTCAAGCTAAACGGACTGGTGACTAGACACAGTCCCGCACCTCCCTCACCAGCTGCAACCAAAAGATTAGAAGAGCCAAAAGAGACTAATGGAAAAAGTTTTGCAGCAGTCTATCAGACATTTAGAGCAGCGCTCGTATCCACAGAGTCCTCGCCAAAGGGCACACTAATTAAATTGGACTGTTGAAGGAAGCAGATGGCACCTACGCGGGAAATGGTCCAGAAGCATTGGAAGACTTCCCTCCGCTCTCTTCAATTCATTTCTACAGATCAGACTAGACCCAACCGGGAGGATCGGAAGAGAGCACGAGCAATATTTCACGAGGGAAGTGAAGTCCCCTGGGGAGGATGGCAGCCCAGCCCTCCTTCAGAAAGGGAGTGTGCAAATCAGCCCCATGCTAATCAATATCTTTAAAACCATGGAGATACATACCGACGAGCTGGATAGCGGTAACAGTAAAATTTATTAGGCATATAAGGGACGGTGCTCTGAAAAGATCACCTCTTCATAGTAACCAATAGCCCGGATCAACAAGTCCTTGAGCAACAAAGAAATGTCGATAGGTTGCTTTCTTGATATCGAGGGTGTTTGCGACAACACCGACTACACCCAAATAAAACGCAGCATGCTCAGCACAGGTGTAGACACCACCACAGGCAATTGGATCCAACATATGCTTAGTAATAGAAAAATAGACACTTCACTAGGCAATGATAAGATTAGTGTAAAAGCTGCGAAAGGCTGCCCTCAAGGCGAGGTTCTCTCACCCCTTCTATGGTCCATCGTTGTCAATGAACTTATTAACATACTCAGCAACTATGGTTTCTATGTCCCAGGTTACGCCGATGACATAGTGATCCTAATCAGATGCAAATTCGAAGACACAATCTCGGAACTCCTCCAAAGGGCAAAAAGCCTTGTTGCGAACTGATGCATAAAGGCTGCACTAAATGTCAACTCCAGAAAAAGGACTAAAGTCGCCTTTGCCAAAAGGAGGAACAGGCTGAAACTCACCAAACCCCCCCTCTTTGGTGAAGCGTTAGAATTCTCAAAAGAAGTACCTAGGGGAACTCTAGACTGAAAGTTCACTTGGAACTCTCACATTACAAGGACTATTGAGAAAGCCAGGATCTCTCTATAGACCAGCAAAAGTCTCACTGGCAAAAACTGGGGCACAAATCCCAACATATCCCGCTGGCTATATACAGCTATCACCAGAGCAATTCTTACATACGCTGCGCCCGTCTGGTGGTACAAAATAAAACAAATATCAGTAGAAACCAAGCTCAAAGAACTGCAAAAGGCTAGCTTGTATTGCATTACAGGGGCTATGAGAACAACCCCCACAGCAGCACTAGAAGTCATCACGGATCTACCAGCTGAAGAAAGAAGCCATGGTCTTCGCTCTTTAGGATATCTCATATAGACAATTGTCTCCCCAAACGCAGCTTCAGCCAAAACTACAAGGTCACATGTCCCACTCAACACCTGGGAACAGGATAGACCCTCCTTCATTCGCAGATCCTACTTGTGGTACACAGACGGCTCCAAAATGAAAGAAGACGTTGTGTCTGCAGTATACAGAACAAATACCAGAACACGCATTTATTACAGTATGGACAGATATAACTCCATTTTTCCAGCAGAGATATTTGCAACAGAACTCTGCCTCACAGAAAATGTCAATAAAAATATACTTAATAAAAACATTTATATTCTCTCTGATATGAAGGCTGCAATTTTGGCCCTAAAGAGCTATGAAATCACCTGGGACTGCCTACAACTACTACACCAGCTGACCAGCACAAACAGAGTTCACCTCATTTGGATACCTGGACACAGCAGCCATACAGGCAACGAAAAGGCGGACCTATTAGACCTACTAGCAAGGCAAGGCTCCGCATCACCATTCATGATGCCACGGCCTTTCTGCATCATACCCATCAGCACCACCAAATGCTGCATAAACACAAGCAAGGAACACGGCCGATCACTACTGGTCACAAACGGAAGGTAGCAGACAAGCCAAGTTGTTCCCCCAACCTCTCCTCTCACAAGAACGAAACAGCTTCTCATGCTTTCTAGGAGTCAGATTCGTACAGTCACATGCTTCCTGTACTGTCCAGTCAACAAACACCTCAAAACCATGGGCATTATACAAGATGATACCTACAGAATGTGTAATGAGGAAGAAGAAACGGAAGAGCACATACTGTGCCTTGTCAGTATACGTCATCGCCACTTGGGCAAGTATTATCTTGAAGCAGAAGAAATGGCTGCTAGCTCACTCAAAGGTATACTAAGATTCAAGAGCTTTTTTTTTTTTTATATTCTCTTATGATGTGTTGTTACACACACAACCTGAACGGAGTGCAGTGGTTTGGGTCGTTGATGTTCGTTCTCACTACTCTCTGGGGTGGTTGTCCTAGATAGGACGAGGGCCGACCAAATTCCGCTTTTGGTTATAGTCCGTAATATTGCACTAGAAAGCAAGTCGCGAGCCGGATCCGTGATGTAATGGTTAACACACTGGATTTTCAACTCCATTGATCGGTGTTCAAATCTTAAGATTCCTGTGAATGCCACAGCGAACAAGAACAGCAATTCCATGTTCAATATCTCAAAGTCCATAGCGGCCACAAAAGCTAACAACAAATATCAATCAACAACAACTAGTCAAACAAGGACTCTCTCCTAGTTTTCGCCCTGCCAGCATATATACGGTAACAATAACAACATATAAATAACAAAGATTCTCATAGTCCTCACTCTCCGAGCATATCTTCTTCTTCTTCTTTGGTGGCGTTACAGCCCATGGAGGACCAGAGCTAAGCTTCTCTCAATCACCCATGTTGTGTGTGATTTATTTTTCGCACAGGTGAAAGGGACCTACAGTTTAATGCCGATTCCGAACGGCGTGAGTCGAGAAGCTTTTTCATGGCAAGTTTACTACGGGGCGTTTTGCCAGTACCCCGCCGAGGAGGAACGTCGCGAAATAAACATTCGATGGCATTTGTGTTATCGGGATCCGAACTCGCTCATCGTGCGTCAGAGTCCAACACACTAACCACTGCGCCACGGCGCCCTCTCTCCGAGCATATAAACAATAATATCGAATGAATCTTAGCTTCGAGACGCACTAAACCCGAAACAAGATTGTTGCATTAGTGGGACCCAAATTTTGTTAATGAAAACTTTCGACGTACTGCTGGGTCAAAAGGTGACATTTGAATTTAAACTGCGCGCAAAGGGATTTGGGGAACTGATTTTATTTTTAGGTTTGTAGGGCTGTCTTTGACATACGTGCCAAGTTTCACATCAAAACATTTACTACTTACTTACTTAGGTGGCGCTACAGTCCGTGGTGAACCTGAGCCTCAACCAACAATCGTCTCCAGCTGGCACGGTCTTTGGTCAGTTGTTTTCAGCGCCGCACGCCTAGTTGGTTAAGGTCCCCATCCACCTGCGCGCGCCACCATTGATGCGGCCGTCCTCTGCCGCGCCTTCTTTCCGGGGTGCATTCGAAGACTCATCGGGTCGGAGCTGTATTTACCGTGCGCTCTACATGGCCTAGCCACCTTAGACGCTGTATCCGTAGACGTCGTAAAAGGCCGATGTCGTTGTACAACCCGTACAGTTCTTCGTTAAATCCTCTCCTCCATACACCGTTTGAAGACGGGACCATAGATAGTGCGCATAATATTCCTCTCGAAACGACCGAGGGCATCTTCATCCACTTTTGTTAAGGTCCAAGCCTCTGCGCCGTAAAGGAGGACTGGGATGATCAAGGTCTTATATAGTGTCACCTCCGAGAGAGGGTTCTACTTCTCAATTGTCTCTTGAGCCCAAAGAAACAGCGGTTGGCAAGAGTGATTCTGCGCTTTATCTCAGCGCTGGTTTTGTTGTCACTGCTCATTAGTGAGCCAAGGTAGACGAATTCCTTGAACACTTCAAAGTGATATCCGCCCATGGTGACGTTCTGGCCAATACGCCGGTGTTGACCGTCTCTTTTAGATGAAAGCAGATGTTTGGTTTTACCCTTATTAACCTGGGACCCATCTTAGCCGCTTCTACCTCAATGCTTACAAAGGCCTCATTGACGTTTTGCTGTGTCCGTCCAATCACGTCAATGTCGTCGGCGTAAGCAAGCAATTGCGTGAACTTGAAATAAATCGTACCTCTTGTGATGGCCAGTGACTCTTGCACGATCTTTTCAAGCACGATGTTGAAGAAGTTGAATGACAGCGCGCCACCTTGCCTAAATCCTTTTTTAACATCAAAGGTATCGGTTAGCTCATTACCGACCTTAATGGAGCAGCGAGAATTCTCCATTGTCACCCTGCACAGTCGGAAGAGTTTTGCAGGGATGTTAAAACTAGACATGGTTTTGTATAGCTCATCTCTATACACGCTGTCATATGCAGCCTTGAAATCGACGAAGAGGTGGTGAGTGTCGATTTGGTA
Source organism: Eumerus sabulonum (assembly GCA_951905685.1). NCBI lineage: Eukaryota > Metazoa > Arthropoda > Insecta > Diptera > Syrphidae > Eumerus > Eumerus sabulonum. The sequence goes on along the minus strand of OX645060.1, from coordinate 141,304,822 downwards.
TTCCTGGGTCTTCTCCAAGATCTGCCGTAGCGTAAATATTTGGTCTATTGTGGATTTACCTGCCCTGAAACCACACTGATAAGAGCCGATCAGGTTATCCCCATCGGTTTCAGGCGTTCACACAATACGGCAGAGAGGGTCGTATATGAGGTGTTAAGGAGACGTATTCCCCTATAGTTGGCGCAGTTATAGGGGTCTCCTTTCTTATGGACCGGGCAAACGATGCTGAGATTCCATTCGTCGGGAATTCTTTCCTCCGACCATATGTATTTTACAGATGAGCTGCTGCATGCGCCCTACCTGGGCATCTCCAGCCGCTTTAAATAGCTTGGCAGACAGCCCATCTGCGCCCGCGGCTTTATTATTATTAACGTCCCAGTGGGAAGTTATTTTAATGGGGCCGATTTTGCGAAATCCAAATTTTGACATATCTCCACGTTTCAAGGTCACCAGAATTTTCCAAAGATGATATTGACATGGGATCGGGTTCATTCCACGCGTAATTACGCAACTTAGAACTGAGTAAGTTTTCAGCAAAATCGGTCCAGCCGTTTTTTGTTAGAAATTAAGTAATTAAAAAAGAGGCAAAAAAAAAAAGAACAACACACGGTCTTTCCAAGCGGTTCTTCATCTAAGTACGAGGCTAGTTGATTGTGGTGGACGGACAAGAACCGATACATTAATTTTTTCATTATGAATTTTGTTTTCAAAAACTTGTAGCTATCTTACGCGCTAGACAAAATGACTAAAACTAGCTTATATCAAAACTACATTACGTGTCTTACTGACCCTAGGCGGGCACTCTAAAACAAACAATGTTTGTTTACTTAACCCATGTATGTCTCTCGACTACTTATTATTAACAGAACATAAGAACTTTTATTATGATTTATGCTAAGAAAATGAACAAAAAAAAAAAAAAAAAACTTAACATACTATCGGGTGTGAACCGATACATACATATGTACATATGAGATTGCTCGGACAGTGTTGTGGTTGGGTAAAGAAACGCACATTCATGAGCTGCTCGTGAGTGTGCACTACCCAACGGGCAATTATTAAACGCACGCGCTCATGAGTAATTGGCTGTGAGCATTTTTATTTTCACTCACGACGAGTGTGTGTGTATTTATAGAAACTTCTCTTTACCCAATTTCGCATTTAAATCTCAGACATTGGGCATAGGTTCTGTCCAAGAGATCGTAGAATTATTCTTTGAGTCGATCGTCCTTTTCTTCGGATGGGGCGTGAGCGCATATCAAGCTAATGTTTCCAAAATTAGCTTTGATGCGGATTGTTAAGAGGCATTCGCTTAGATCCCGCTTAGATAGTGAATGATCACTAATATTCTAGGTTAAACAAATATTAGGAATTAGACTAAGTAAATATGATATCTAACGAATAAAAATAAACAAATGAATAATAAAGAGCTGTTCTTCTACGCTGACAAAACCACTGCGTAAGCTTTTTCACATTTCCTACACTTTATATACTACCTCGGATATAAAGATCAAGTCGTGCTGATGCAGAACAACTTGGCATTGACAACTGAAAGTAGCGTGCCCGGAACCGCCAAAGATGTAAGGCAGCTATACATAGCTTAGGCTCAGATCCTCCTTCGATCGCTGGGCTGATAAGTAAATAAGTAAATTTATCATCGATTTGACGATTTCGTAAAAGAATCGGGCACAAACGGATCACAAACGACAACGAATTTCACAGTAGTACTTGTGAGTTGGGGTCCATAATAAGCACTGGCTTAGACAGCGAATTAATTGAGGAGTATATGACTAATACGAATAGTGTTTTTCTTTCTTAATTTTACCAGTCAATTAGAGATTGAACTCGAGGGCTTTCGGTAGTCATAGTCTACATCTGTGATTTTTGTTTATCCCTTTGTTGATTGTGAAACAGTAAGTAACTCTATCCTTCTTCTTTGGTGGCGTTAAAGCCCATGAAGGACCAAGCTTCTCTCAATCACCCATGTTGTGTGTGATTTATTTTTCACACAGGTGAAAGGGACCTACAGTTTTATGCCGATTCCGAACGGCGTGAGTCAAAAAGCTTTTTCATGGCAAGTTTACTACGGGGGATTTTGCCAGTACCCCGCCGAGGAGTAACGCCGCGAAATAAACATTCGATGGCGTTGATGTTATCGGGATCCGAACCCGCTCATCGTGCGTGCGTCGGGGACCAACACACTAACCACTGCGCCACGGTGGCCTCTATACCCACATAAATACAATTCAACCAATTATCAGTATAGCAAGACAAATGTAGTACCGTTTAATTAAATTTCACAATTCGTTTGATGCAGTCTACAATTACACGTTTCAAGTTGAATTCAGAACGCCGCAAAATACAAAGGGAAATTTCAATAGTCGCAGCCGCCTGTGTGGCCCACGGCCACCATCCAGTGCATTATCAGACAAAATACTCAAAGTGCATTTCACACAAACTCGCCACGCCACCTATCGATACATTCATGTGCGATCAAACGATATAAGATTACAAATCGTTGATAGGTTAGGTGCTGTTATTCAAGCGGAAACAAAGTCCTAACAACAACAATACACTTATAGCTCACGCGGCTCATATCACTGGACTTACTCTCATCCCTACTACTGTTCCCCGTCGAATTCGAGGAATTAACTGCAAGCACTTTTTATCCTTTCTCCTCCAAGCGAATTAGACAAAATAAGGCGGCTAATAAACATGATACCTTTGTTATTCCGCAGCTACTGTGCGAATCCTTTGTATTGACACCGACAACAAATACTTATGTACGTACAATCGGACTCTATACCGGCATCGGCATTGTTTATCTAAGCAAGACAAGCGATAGAAGTGGAAAAGGAAAGGCAGCGTGACAGAACACAAAAACAACTCGGCGCACTCGAGCGGTTTTCCAATTATCTAGGTGAATCCACAGAGGTAAGCTACCTAAAGCGGCCTACACACGCGCTACGGATCGAATGGATCGGTTGCGATTCAAACAGATCGTCCTGTGTGTGGGCTAGTTTGCTACAGATCGCAAGTTTTCAAATGAGTTTGATATTCTTGCATTCGGTAGTGTGTGTGTGGCGCGGTTGAAAATGTTGCGATTCAAACAGATCGTCCTGTGTGTGGGCTAGTTTGCTACAGATCGCAAGTTTTCAAATGAGTTTGATATTCCTGCGATCGGTAGCGTGTGTGTGGCGCGGTTGACGATGTCTAGGAAACGTCCACCCGAAGTTGTTAGAGTGCATCTATGCAGTCTGTTTATGATTGTATTTATGATTCGTATGTGCACAAATGTATGTTATAAAACTGTGAACATCGAATCATAAAATGAAAACAGGCCATAAAATGAAACAAGCAATAAACACTCGCAGGCAATAGGCAATAGAATTATGAGACCCTCATTCACATATTTGTGAATGCATGTATCTATATATGAATAAGTTATTAGGATCAGAAACCACTCCTGCATCCACAGTGAACGTTTCTCTTTCATTATCCTTTCTTTCCTTTTTTCACACAATATATACACCACACAACAAAATTATTTTTTCTCCGCGATCCATCCTTACTCGACGGCGAACAGCGTGAAATGAAGAACGTATACCGATCCACAAGTGTGTGGCGAAATGACTTCAAACCGATCCATTCGATCCGTAGCGCGTGTGTAGGCCGCTTAAGTGTATGAATTGCAATTATACTGCGGCGCTGATTTTCCGGTTGTCTTTCCCCAAGTAAATGTCCGAAGACGAAACACTTGCATTAAGGGTATCTGCGATTGATTTATATTTGTAATTGTAATTTCTTGAAAAAGTATTAGTTTCCCTGGGAATGGAGGAATGATTTCCACCAATATAAAGACTGTCGGCTAGGGGTGAATATATGTAGACCTCCCGCAGAGAAACATAATAGGAACATATATGTATGTATACACAAGGTGAAATTTTAGAGTTTTAGAGTACTGTCTCGAGCCCTACTCGATTATAAATCCAAAGCAACTTGCGATGGATTTATATGCGAATACACTAACCACATACAGTGCTCCACAAAAGTCTGCGTACGGTGAAGTAATATGGAAAGAAGATACTTTTACTGCCAAACCCTAGGTGATAATTTCCTTTTTTGGGTATATTCTAATAAAACAATGCATAAGGTATTCATTTTTGGAAAACGTAATCTAATATTATTATTCATTAAAAAAAAATAACAAAAACAATAAACTGAGTGGCAAAATTCAGTCCACAAAAGTTTGCGTACGGCTGTAAAAGAAATGGAAAAAATTAAAAAAAAGTGAAAAAATATCATTATATCTTATTACTTTCAATGTTAATATTTAGTGGGATATCCTTTCATCCTTATTATTTCCTTTAGACGGGTTTGCATTGATGCTACCAATTTTTCTGTTAAAGAATTGCTTATGTTATTCCATTCAAATAACAAAGCTTCTTTTAGCTGCTCTCTATTATTGATATCGTGGGTGCGGATCATCCTTTCTAAAGCATCCCACACATGCTCTATGGGGTTGATGTCTGGACTCTGTGGTGGGGTTTGTAGCATGTGGGGAGTGTTAAATAATAACCACATACGCGTATTGTATGCGGTTTGTTTGGGGTCGTTATCTTGCTGAAAGTGGTATTCGTTGGATATTCCCAACATTTCAGCACTTGCTCTTAAATTCTTTTTGAGGATATCAATATAAACGAACTGATTCATTATGCCCTCAATAACTTCTAACTTGCCGACCCCCGATGACGACATACAGCCCCATACCATAACACTTCCACCACCGTGTTTCACGGTTTTTACCGTTTTCGTTGGATTATGGGCTTCATTTGGTTTCCGCCACACTCTTAAGCGGCCATCCGATCCGAAAACGTTAAATTTGGATTCATCGGAAAATATAACCCTACTCCAAAAGTCTGGAGGCTTGGTTACATATTCCCTTGCAAACGCGAGCCTTTTTTGCCTGTTAATTTTGTTGATCAGTGGCTTTTTTCTGGGTACACGTGATCTAAATCCCATTTCCACTATGCTTCTCCTTACCGTTTCCGCATGCACTTTGGTATTGTGGAACTCCTGAAGTTGAGTGCTTATTTTTCTTGCAGTTGTAAAGGGTTCTTGGATTACTATCCGCTTGATTGCTCGCTTATCTCTCTCAGAGAGCTTGGATGGTCGGCCAGATCTTGCTTTTGTATGTATCTGTCCATCGTACCTGAAGCGGTCAATTGTTCTTTGGATTGTTGACTTGCTTCTTAAGGTTTGTTTTGCAATTTCCCCGTAAGACATTTTTTCTTTCACGTACAAATTAATAATGGTCTGCCTCTCGTTCAAGCTTAACTCTTTTTTTGCCATTTTATTCATTTTCCCACCCAACTGAAATAAAGCGCCACTTGATTTTGTCACGTTTAATGGCGAGTAAGCTAACATGAATTACAGTTACTAATTACAGTTACCTTAGTCTTGCTTAATGAAGGAGTGTTACCAGCCGTACGCAAACTTTTGTGGACTGAATTTTGCCACTCAGTTTATTGTTTTTGTTATTTTTTTTTAATGAATAATAATATTAGATTACGTTTTCCAAAAATGAATACCTTATGCATTGTTTTATTAGAATATACCCAAAAAAGGAAATTATCACCTAGGGTTTGGCAGTAAAAGTATCTTTTTTCCACATTACTTCACCGTACGCAGACTTTTGTGGAGCACTGTACTTCCTTACTTATCAGGCTAGCAATCCATGGAGGATCCGAGCCTAACTTTGTAGCTGCCTTCCATCCTTGACGGTTATCAAGACCAAGTTGTTTTACACATATCCGGGATTATTTGACCTTTATACCGGAGGTTCGGTCTTCCTCTTCTTCTCGAACCAGGAGGCTCGGACCCTCATAGCTGGAGCGCTGGTGTTCAGGCGCTCAATGGGGCGGACCCAATGTAGTCGACGGATCTTTACCTTCCGGACTATATCCACATCTTTGTACAACCCGTAGAGTTCGCGGTTATGTCTTCTCCTCCATTCACCATACTCACAGATAGAACCAAATATCCGGGCAGAATTTTTCTTTCGAAAGAACCCAAAATCAGCTCCGCTGTCCCGCTCATCGTCCAGCTTTCGGCTCCGTACAACAAGACTGGCAGTATGAGCCTTTTGTAAAGCATGACCTTGGTCTTTCGAGTGAGGAGTTTTGACCCCAGTTGTTTGGACAAGCCGAAGTAGCAGCGGTTGCCAAGGGCGATTCTACGCCGGATCTCCACTGTGGTGTCATTTGTGGAATTTACGTTTGCCCCGAGGTAGACAAACTCCTTAACTACCTCGAAATTGTAGCTGTCAATTGTTATGTTTTGTCCCAGGTGGTGAGCGACGGATTGGTTTTTGCTTGACAGCATGTATTTCGTTTTGTCCTCATTGATCTTAAGACCAATTCGTTTCGCCTGTTCTTCAATCGCCGTGAATGCTTCCACGATGCCACGGCGGCGAGAACACGCGATGATGTCGATATCATCCGCGTATCCTAGCAGCTGGATGGACTTGTAAAAGATAGTGCCTTCCCTGTTGACGCCTGCCCGTCGCACTATCTGCTCCAGCACCAGGTTGAAGAAGTCACATAACAGCGCATCTCCTTGCCGAAATCCGGTGCATGTTTCGAATGGTTCCGAGGTCCTAGAACAGAGTTGCACGGTGCATCGCGTGTTTTTTAGCGTCGCGCGCCACAACTGGATCAGTTTTACCGGGATCCCGAATTCGGCCATCGCACCAAACAGTTCTTCACGATGAATGCTGTCGTATGCGGCTTTGAAATCGATGAAAAGATAGTGTGTATCGATTCGAAACTCGTTGGTCTTTTCCAGGATCTGTCGAAGTGTGAACATTTGGTCTATAGTTGATTTGCCGGGCCGGAAGCCGCACTGGTAGCTGCTGATTAGTGCGGTGCAAAATAGTTTTAGACGTTCACACAATACGCTAGACAGGATCTTGTATGTGACATTGAGCAGGGATATACCTCTATAGTTCTTGCAAGAGGTAGGATCGCCTTTTTTGTGGATGGGGCATATAGAGCTGGTATTCCAGTCCAGTCCAGAACATCTCCGCCAGCCTTGAAGAGCTCTGATGGCAAGCCATCTGAGCCTGCGGCCTTGTTGTTCTTCAGCTTCTGAATAGCTGTGCCGACTTCTTGGATGCTGGGTGAGAGGACTACTTCAGCGGCTGGAGTTGGGATTTCCTCGGTCCCTACCACTTTCTCTTGGTCATGCTCGTTAAGCAGCTGCTGGAAATGCTGCTTAAATACATCCACTATTCCCTGCGGGTCGGTGACAAGATTACCCTCGCAGTTTCGAGGAGCCTGGGTGCCCTTTTTGAAGCCTCCTGCAAGACCTTTGGCTTTCTTGTAAAAGGCTCGTGTTTTATGTTTATCCCTAGACTCGTCGATATCCTTGAGCTGAGAGGCTGTGAAGATTCTTTTCTTTTGTCGTAATAGTTTTTTCTCCTCCCTTCTTCTGGCTCGGTGCTCTTCTTGCGCTGCCCTGGTTTTCCTCTGCAGCGCCATTTGGTACGCCTCGTCGGTTGCTGCCTTTTTCTGCTCACACTCGCCATCATACACAGGTTTCTTGTCGGGGGTGGTAGGTATCCTAAGGTGGTTTCGGCTACTTTCTGAATGGCTGAGCGGCAATGCAGCCACATAGTATTGGCATTTGTGTTCGACGTAGGCATACCGTAGTGTCTTTCGCTCAGCTGCTCCTTGTAGACTCTGGCAACCCCCGGTGTGCTCAGGCGCCCAATGTGGAACCTCCTCCTGATGGTCTGGTGCAGCTTTCTGATATTGGACAGTCGAGCTCTGAATTTGCTGCTACGACGAAGTGGTCAGAGACGACGTCCACCCCTCTGAATGTTCGCACATCCAGGATGTTTGACGAGTGCCTTGCGCCAATTAGCACATGGTCGATTTGGTTGGCGGTTCCACCGTCCGGAGATCGCCAGGTTGCTGTGTGGATTCGCCTGTGGATCACCGCATTACGAGCTGTCGCAAAGTCCGTGAGTCGGAAACCGTTATCTGTTGTTGTATCGTGGAGGTTGTGCTTTCCGATCACTCCGCCAAGGGTGTTCTGCTTACCGATTTTGGCGTTGAAGTCCCCGAGCACGATTTTTACATCGTACTCCGGACAAGCTCCGTAGGCGTTGTCCAGGAGGCCATAGAAGTCCTCCTTGATAGGGTCTTCAGCCTCGCCGGTAGGGGCGTGTGCACATATGTATAAGGCTGATGTTATAAAATCTGCCTCTGGTGCGGATCATAGCAAGGCGATCACTTATAGGTTTAAAGTCGATGACATTCGACCTTAACCGCTTTCCCACGACAAATCCGCATCCCAGTAAGTGCAATCTTTTGTGACAGCTGTAATAAATGTCGCAATTTTTCTTCCTAATCATACCGTTTCCTATCCAGCGTATTTCCTGGACCGCAGTAATATCCGCCTTGTACTGCGTGAGTATTCCTTCTAGTTTATGAGCAGCTCCGGGAGTGTACAGGATTCCAGGAGCATACTCGCAAATCGTGTTCCTTTTTCGTGCGTTGTCGTCGTCGAGTATCCGTCCGTGTATCCGAGGCATCTTGCTCATTCATAACTTTGTTTTTTTTTTTTTTACGTGGGCGGATAGAAGAGGAATAGAGGAGAGGTAGAGGAGATGCCGATGGACATTGATCTTAAATGCTTGCATGTTGCATTGAGGGGGAAAACCGAATCCGGCAGGGAGTTCCAGATTCGTGTGGTTCGGTTCTCTATATTTGATAGTACGTCCGAAAGCGGGCTTCAGGTGAGCATTCCTAGAGAGACGTGTATTGCGGGAGAAATGTTGAAGGCGCGGAATGCAACTGGCTATTTCATCAGAGCATTTTTGGTGGTAGTAACGATAAAATAGGGAGACGCAGGTAACATTCCTGCGGTGTTCCAGCGAGTCTAATGTTTTGGTAATGCTGGAGTCACCTATCAGTTTTATGGCGCGTTTTTGTATTCTGTCTAGTAGGGGCAATGAGGTCTTGGAAGCACCGGACCAGACATGAGCGTAAACTCTAATTGGGGGCGAATGAAGGCCTTATAGATCATCAGAGCATTTTTGGTGGTAGTAACGATAAAATAGGGAGACGCAGGTAACATTCCTGCGGTGTTCCAGCGAGTCTAATGTTTTGGTAATGCTGGAGTCACCTATCAGTTTTATGGCGCGTTTTTGTATTCTGTCTTGTAGGGGCAATGAAGTCTTGGAAGCACCGGACCAGACATGAGCGTAAACTCTAACTGGGGGCGAATGAAGGCCTTGTAGATTGTAGCCAGATGTAAGGGTGAGAAATATTTCTTGCATCTGTTTAAGAAGCCTAGGCATTTCGCAGAATTCTCGGCGACACTGAATATATGGTCGTTCCATTTAAGATTCTGAGCAACACTCATACCCAGGACGGAAAGCTTTTCGGTTTCTGAGATGCAAGTGCCATTCATGGATAATGGCTGCGGACTAGTTATACGCTTTAACGACAAGAGACAGCATTGTGTTTTGGATGCATTTAGTTCCACTCTATTGTTTTTATCCCATTAGATGATGCTGTCGATATCGGAATTTAATGAGCTTAACATATGCTGCCGCCCATTATCTACAACCGAAGTGCAGGGCCGTAAACCAGTGAACGAATATGAGAAGCTGAGGGTACTGTCGTCAGCGGAGGAGTGAATTGGATTAGAAGTAACAGACAAGAGATCATTTATAAAAATAAGAAAGAGTGTCGGAGACAAAATGGAGCCGTGGGGAGCACCAACCAGCATTTAAAAAATTAGTATTAGACTTGAATCCGTCCAAAACATCATGAATTGGACGATTCGAAAGGTAGCTTCTAATCCAGAGAAGAAGAGACTCATCGATCCCAAAAGCACGCATGATCGACCAAAGGGCTTCATGCCGAACCCTGTCATATGCTTTCGAAATATCCAGTGCAACAATTTTGCTTTCACCTGCTTGGTGAAGCGAGTGATTCCACTTTTCGGCTAGATATGCCAGCATATCACCAGTGGATTTGTTACTGCGAAAACCGTGTAAACGGAGAGTGGAGGAGTAGATTCAACCAAGAACTGTACGGGCTGTATAGCGACATCGGCCTAGTTAGACGTCATCGGGTCCAACGTATAAGTTGGCTGGGCCATGTAGAGCGAGTGGACATCACCGCTTCGGCCCGAAGAGTCTTCGACACCAACCCCGAGGGACGATGCAGCAGAGGACGACCGCATCTAAGGTGGCGCGCACAGGTGGAAAGGGACCTCAACCGACTGGGTGTGCGGCACTGGAAGAGGCTGGCCAAAGATCGTGCCGGCTGGAGAGGCTTGTTGGTTGAAGCCCTGGTTCACCCCGAACTGTAGCGCCATCTAAGTAATTAAGTAAGTTAGCATGAATAGTGCCATACCATTTTCATTAAAAAATATATATTCATATGTATGTTTGCATTTAAGTGGCGTTGCAACTCATGGAGAGCCTAAGCCTAGCTTCTCTCAATCGCCCATGTCGTGTGTGTTTTTGTTTTCCCACGGGTGAAAGGGACCGCCAGATGATTGCCGATTCCGAACGCCGAATTTCGGGAAGCTGCAATGACAAGCTGTAGTATACAGGGGGTTTTATCAGTACCCCGCTGAGGAGAATCATCGTGAAAAAAAAAAAATAAAAATAAAAATTGGACTACATGGCTATTGTCGGGGTTCGATTCCGTGTCATCGGCGTCAGAGGCGGACACACTTTTCATTGAGCCAGGGCGCGTTGAAAAGTAACGAGCGCTCCTAATGTTTTGGTCATAAATGCCTTTGTAGCAATTAATTTATTTGATCAGCATGTGCAATTATAAAATACAAAATTTTATTGACGACTAACCATTCTAAAACCAATTATGAGGAGAAATCTCTGCTATTGCCACTTTGCTCTGTCATGCTGACAAATTGGGTAATTGGAGAGAAAATTATATTAAAATTGTATGACTCTGTATTGAAAAAAAGGGGTAGCTTGGATAACTCGAAGGGTTTCCGATGCCATACCAGACACGAAAAATGACTCGACACTATTGATTATATTAGCTGTATGATAACGAAGCGTCGATAATCAGTGTTAAAAACGTGGTTTCAAGTATTGTATTTCATTCGAATAAGCTTTATTTCGCAACACTTCTCTGTAAGGCATTTAGGTACATTAATTTGCAAATTGCTCATGTATGTATTTTGTACATACATACTTATGTATGTAAGTGTATATCCTTGAAATTCTCCAAATAACTTTGTGCAATTGGAATTGTTCACTGTAAACCATTATTAAAAAGAGCGTTTCACTGCACTCATTATAATCAGTGAACAATAAAAAGGATTTTGATTACTCGAACAATAGCCAGGCTTGTCGTTTGATACATCTACTCGACTTCTGTACGTATGTAGTTGTAAAAATATACATATATACATACATATGTACATGCATACATAGATACAACGAGTAATCTGGTTCTCATACTAAATGTTTATCATAGCCGCCGGTGAGAATAATCACATTATTATAGTTTGAACAAACGGCACATGCCCGCTAAAGGATGTATGCTCTCGTAAGTGTCCTAATGCCATTATAACATTGCACCCTGCTTCCAGTGTTTTCATAGCTTCCTTTTGCATCAATATGGGGTCTTTCGAAACGACAACAAACAATTCAACAATCGAGCATATGCACGCATTACGAGAATACCATTTCGTTCATGTGCACATATCCATAGAAACAGATACAGTATCTATGTATGTACAAATGTACGTGGCGTTGTTATGCTTTTATTGAGTGGTAAAACTTTTAAAGTGAAATCAGATTACTCTTCGATTGGTGGTGCAATGCAGACGGATTTAAGGGGTTGAATCAAATTGAATTGTACGAGTTATTCAAATTATCCTTTCCCATGTTTGTTTGCAGTTGTCTATACAAAGGGTGGTCTCAATTAATTTGTGTTTAGCTGGAATTTAAACTATCCCGCTGTGATCGTTACGAAATGATAATGATCCGCCTTTCACGCTGTTGGATACGAGACTCGAGGATGCTACTGCTTCGAATGCAACAATGGCAGATACCACCTTGAAATAGTTTTAACAGAGTATCGTTTCCGTCAAGCAATGGAGATAATCTCGTACACACGCGTGAGATGTTTATGGGATTAAGTATATTTTTCTACTTTATTTGTATTAATCAATCGAACATTTTGTACCTTTCGACGTCCTTATGTCTTTGTCTCGAAATTCTCACATGTCGTGGATGACTTCGACTAATTGGATCTGTATATATGTATGTACATACGCTGCCGCTCATCTGAATAGGTTCGACTTTTTTTTCACATTACTGTTAGCCTCTCTCCATATATATTGCAATGACACTTACATATGTGTTATATATGTAATGAGAGAGCATCATCATATGTAAATTAATTTTTTTGAGATTAAAAAAAAAAAAGAAGAATTCTACTCGTTCTGGTACTGCACTTTATTTTCTTAAGTCCAACTTAGAACTAACTTACATTTTTCAATTCCCACTCAACCCAGGCTTGGAATACAGGAACATGGGGAAATGCGTCTATTGGAAAGGGCGCTCATTCCATCCCATGTACCAGTTCTCTCCTCTCTGCCTATTCGGCCACGGCGTGATAACTCCGGTGTTCCGATGATGGCTTGCAAACTCGGGTGATGGTGATAAGCCCATCATTGCAGGTGCTGTGTTGGTGTAAATGTTCATGTTTGCATGATGTTGGGTGTTGGAGTGGGTAAATGTATTTTTTGTTAATTTGTACGCTTAGTTTGAAAAAAAAAAAAAATTGTCTTAACGTTTACCGTTACTCTCACATGCTAGCTTGACCAAATGCATTCATAAAAACAAACACATTTTTCGGCTCATACAGTGGTGTTCAGATAAATAGCACCCCGTAAGTTCTCATACATTATGTTGTGTCAAAAGTCTCAAAAGAGGTTCAACTTTTTTTTGTTTTATAGCTGATGTGCGTTTATATGTAGGTACTTTATTTGAAAACACATAATTCCTTTAAATCAACTCAAAAATAATAATTCAAAATGGGAAACAATAAAAAAGTAGTTGTTCATTTAAATAGCACAGTCAGCGCAATACTTAAAAAAAATAATATGTAATCTAAAAAAACGAATGTACATATAAGTAAATATTTTATTATTATATTGTAGGATATTTCTTGTTCCTTATAACTCTTGACAACGTTTTTTGCAAACTCTCTACTAAGCGCTTACATTTGTGGGCAGGTATAGCTTCCCAAGCAGCCTTTATGGTTTGTCTAAATTCTTCTAGATTTTTTGAGCTGGAGTCTATAACAAGGGAGTCAACATCATTCCAAAGATTCTCGATAAGATTCAGATCGGGACTTTGGGCCGGCCAATCAAGCAGGGAAATTTGTCGCTCCGAAAGTCAATTCTTTACTATCCGCGAAGAATGCTTTGGATAATTGCCATGCATAAAAATCTATGATACAGGCATAGAGTCGTCGGTATATGGCTCCATTTGGTTCTCCAGGATTAGCTTATATTGATGTTGATCCATAATGCCTGTTTTTTTTTTACAATTGGTCCGTCACCTTAACGTCCTTGCCACCTCTGAAATAGTCTTTCCATCCTATATCATGGTACCGACTATTTGCCTCCTATCCGCCGTTCAGTGCTTTCCTCTGCCCATTTTAAATGCTCCTATTTGTGTAAGAAATGAGTGTAATTATGGCCATCCATAAAAAAGATTCACACTAACCTCACTTAAATCACTGAAAAATATTTTTTTTTCTGACGCACCATGATATGTGCTATTTATATGAACACCCAATTTGCAATGATCACCAACTCTAACGATTGCAAAACCAGGAAACCCTAATGGGATCTTCTTTGTAGTATGTTTTCATATTCATAACGGTACTACCTTGGGGTATGATGGCTTTACTCCTGTGCAGCTTGAAAATACAGTGTGTATTGCAAGCAAGTACACATTTGAATAAGGGTGTGCTATTTATGAGGGCACCACTGTGTGAATAGGTTCAACGAATGAAATAGAATAAAACAAGAATAGTAATTGTAATTTATTAATTAAGTTTGCACTTTTGTATAGGTAGGATTGTAACAACAATAATTAATAATGAGTATTGCCGCCTTTTTTTAACATAGTGTGGTAAATTCGATTTGGTATAGAACCATACAATTTTTCCAGGTATTGAAGCGAAATTTCGGTCCAGGCTTTTTTAATTGCTCCGATTAACAATTTTTTGTCTTCGAATTGTCTCCCTGACTCGTATACCTTACGTGAAAGAAGTCCCCACACATTCTCTGTGATATTTAGATCGGGAGAGTATGGAGGCCACACCAACATTTGAACATTTTGGCTCGCAATCCAATCTCCTTTACCGTCCTCGCTGTGTGGATAGGTGCATTATCATGTTGGAATGTCCAAGATATTGGTCCAAACAGGTCAAAAATCTGCTGGAAGGCCATTTCTAGCACACCTTTATATGAATTAGCATTCATTCTCGAAATTAGAAATTAGAGTTCGAAGGTTCCGTAGAAGGAAATAGCTCCCCACACCATAACACTGCCTTCACAGCTATGCAGACGGCTTGAATAATGTTCGTCTTTTCGAAGGTCATGGAAATAATAATTATTGGCGTCAGGGCCCTCTAAATTAAACTTTTCTTCATCTGAAAAAATCACTTTTTGCCACTCCGACTTCTACGACATGTAGGTATTTTTTGCAAAATTGGAGACGAATTTCTTTTCTGGATTCGTTAAGTGGTGGTTTTTTCTGAATGTTTTTCCTTTTCAAATGTTCAGCACTTTTAATAATCCGTTTTACTGTCGCCAAACTACATTTTATACCGGTTTTTATTTTTATTTTTGACGCGGAATCCAATTCTCAGGAAGCCGCTCTGATGATTGCACGTCTATCGGCTCTTGATGTTCCCCTATAACTTCCACCTTTCACATTTTTTCCATACTGTTCGACATTTCGTAAATAACCGCTTACTACATTTTGACTTCTGTTAATTTTTTTCGCGATGCATCGTTGGCTTAAGTGGCCCTTACACGATAAATCAGTCGACATCATGCATTGTGTCTATGTGGATTGACTCTACCCCTTACACAGCTCAATCGATTAAAGCAAATTTCTAGTGAAATTTTGTGAATTTCGGTCGTCTACGGACGTGCGATGAGTGATTCGGACAACTGTATTGGCGTACGTTGTCCTGGCACTTTGTGTAAAGAAGAAGAAGAAGAATAGAATGGCAAAAAAAGAAGAGAATTTGGATGAAACAGTGGTTAAAAAAAAAAGGAATCAATTCACTCATGAAAATCTTTGGGGTGAATTAAAAATATCTGCATCTTTCGTTCTTCATCCTCCTTCAATTTAAATGTTCCGCTCCCGACAGAAATACATTCCACGCTCGCGACACCACATCTGCACGACACACAATAAGCTTATTCGGTCAATCCAACCCTTACATACGTCAATCAGCATGATAATGGTCATGCAATATCAAAAATGTTTTGATTTTTGTCAATCGGTCAGCAACGAATGTGTGTGACGCACACAGACGCATTTTCACAAACACACGTAAAGAATTGATGTCATTCGATTGATCGTGTAAGGGTACCTTTATTTTGCCCTTTTCTTCCTCGCTTAAAGATTTTCCGCGACCCATTTTAGTCGGTAATAGGTATACACAATTAAGTTTATTAGCAGAAAAAAATTGGAGTATAATTGACCGACGCAACTACACGTAAACTAAAGTTATTGCTGTTGAAACTATTCAGATGAGCCAAAAAATGTGTTTGTTTTTATGAATGCATTTGCTCAAGCTAGCATGTGAGAGTAACGGTAATCTTTAAGACAAATATTTTTCTCTCAAACTAAGCGTATGATGATGCTCTTTCATTACATATATACATATATAACACATATGTGTCATTGCAATATATATGAAGAGAGGCTAACAGTAATGTGAAAAAAAAAGTCCAACCAATTCAGATGAGCGGCAGTGTACATACAAACACATGAAAGAGGTACTTGACCTTACAATCTCTAGCCCCTTTGTCTCAAATATAATTCGTAATTGGCACGTCTCCAATGATTTAACATGATTTAACATCACTAGTGAGGTTAGAGAAGCTGAGCTTGGATACCAGCCCAAACGAATAACCGGGCCTCAACCAACAAGCGTCTCCAGCTGGCACGGTCTTTGGTCAGCTGTTTCCAGCGCCGCACGCTGGTTGGTTGGTTAAGGTCCCCTTCCACCTGCGTGCGCCACCGCTGATGCGGCCGTCCTCTGCTGCGTCTTCCTTCCGGGGTGGATTCGAAGACTCTTCGGGTCGGAGCTGTGTTTTCCATGCGCTCTACATGGCCTACCCACCTTAGACGCTGTATCCGTAGACGTCGTACCAGACCGATATCGCTGTACAACCCGTACAGTTCTTCGTTATATCTTCTTCTCCATACACCGTTTGAGCAAACGGGACCGTAGATAGTGTGCAGAATTTTCCTCTCGAAACGACCAAGGGCATCTTCATCCGCTTTTGTTAAGGACCAAGCCTCTGCGCCGTAAAGGAGGACTGGGATGATTAAGGTCTTATATAGTGTCACCTTGGTGTTCCGAGAGAGGGTTCTACTTCTCAATTGCCTCTTGAGCCCAAAGAACAGCGGTTGGCAAAAGTGATTCTGCGTTGTATCTCAGCGCTGGTGTTGTTGTCGCTGGTCATCAGTGAGCCAAGGTAGACGAGTTCCTTGACCACTTCAAAGTTATATCCGCCCATGGTGACGTTCTGGCAAATACGTCGGTGTTGTCCGTCTCTTTTAGATGAAAGCAGATATTTGGTTTTACCCCCATTAACCTTGAGACCCATCTTAGCCGCTTCTACCTCAATGCTTACAAAGGCCTCATTGACGTCTCGCTGTGTCCGTCCAATCACGCCAATGTCGTCGACGTACGCAAGCAATTGTGTAGACTTGAAATAAATCGTACCTCTTGTGTTGGCCAGTGACTCTTGCATGATCTTGCATGATCAAGCACGATGTTGAAAAAGTTGCATGACAGCGCGTTACCTTGCCTAAATTCCTTTTTAACATCAAAGGTCATGTAGCCATGGCATGCTCGTTTTACCTTATTATAAAACTTACGGGTGTCATTCCTGCGGAAGCACCTCTCCATCTCCTCGATATCACGCTTTCCGTGCTCTCTCTTCTTTCTTCTGAAAAGCCTGTGTTCCTCTCTTCTCTTTTGCTCATAGATTTCGTGAGCAGCTCTCGTCCGTCTTTGCAGCATGGCTTTATATGCCTTTTGTTTTGCTGCATGAGCTTGTTCGCATTGTTCATCGAACCAGAGGTTCCTAGGTGGTGGCGGTTTGGAATCCAGCACCTCTGAGGCAGCGTCTCTGACGTCGCTCTCACAATGCGCCCATTCCTGCTCTGTTGTTTGTGCTTCTGTGGGCGGATTTTGAGAGAGTTTGGAGGAGACACGATCGGCAAAGATTTTGGCAGTCTCTTGCGATTGTAGCTTTCGGACGTCAAACTTACGTAGTCCTACTCGACTCCTAAGCATTCTTGATATCCTCATTCGTACCTTGGCTACAACAAGGTAGTGGATCGAGTCGATGTTGGCCCCTCGGAAGGCTCGTACGTCGAGAATACAGGAGGAGTGTCTGGCGTCGATCGCAATGTGATCAATCTGGTTGGTGGTCGATTGATCAAAAGACCGCCAGGTACCCTTGTGGATGTTGAGATGGGGGAATCGCGTGCTTGCTGCATGGAGGTTACGCCCCGTTAAAAAATCGATTAGCCTAAGTCCGTTGTCGGATGTGGTGTTATGGAGGCTATGCTTTCCTGTGATCGACTCAAATATGTCCTCTTTGCCCAGTTTTGTATTAAAATCTCCTAGAACTATTTTTTGTGTCGTAGCTGGGGCATTGGACATATGTTCTGTCTAGGATATCGTAGGATTCTTCTTTGAGTCGATCGTCCTTTTATTCCGTTGGGGCGTGAGCCCAACGATTGTTATGAGGTGTTCGCTTACATCTCGGAAGCTTAATACTTTTTGTCGGAGTCTTCCTCGAATAACAAATCCGCACCCGAACAGGCGCTGTTTGTTCTCCGCGTAGCAGTTTCCGTAGTAGATGTCGCAGTTTTTCATCCGTCTCTTGCCTGGTCTATCCCATCGCACTTCTTGGAGTGTGGTTATATCTGCTTTATAGCAGTTGAGGGTTTGCTCCAATTGATCGCCTGCACCCGGTCTGTTAAGGGACCTCACATTCCAGGTGCAGACTCTCAAGTCCGTTAGTCGCTTGCAGGGGTCGTCAGCTTTGTATCCGTCCGTATCCGAGGCTTGTTGTCGTTTCGGAACAAGTAGGCTTTTACGTGATAGGGATGTTACCCCTAAGCACAACCCCCAACCTGGAGGGCCAGGTTCCACTTTCCCCAGGAACAAGGGGTTGAGTCGCTGCACACATTGGTTCGAACGAATAAACTGAGCTCTTTTCCAAGCTCAACTTGCCGCTAAAGAAGATATGCTCCTTAAATCGATTGCATCGATATATGACATCGAAGAAGCGGCATCTAGGATAAATTCATACAAGCGGTGTGTATCTTTTTGAAATTCACAGCTTGAATCTCTAAGGAAAAAGGTGAGAACCTTGTTTAACAAAGAGTCAAACGAACTAATACATAGTTGTACTGATTATAGTTCTGCTCCAACGAAATACAACTGAGGAGATCCAAGGGAATGTCTCGGAAGAAACACTGCGAGAACATAGACTCGCTATCAACAGCAGGCCGACTCTATAAAGTGATGTCCCAGGCGCATACAAATGGACTCGGGCTGCTTTGCAAATCAGGCGGGCTTTTGATAATACTGGCTTCAACTCAATCACCACTGCAATATCCCGGAGAGGAGTAGACCACCCTACAAACCATTAGGATTAGGGCGATGCTAAAAGCCGTATTATATCGCCACATCCGAAAAAGTATTGGTGACAGTATCGGCATCTAAGGGGTGTCCACATGGAGGAGTCTTTTCACGTCTACTCTGGGCGATAGTCATCGACGACCTACTCTATAAGCTAACCAATCTCGGCTACGAAGTCATCGGATATGCCGATGACCTATGTAGTAGTAATAGTTACATTCTTTCTTCTTTTGGTGGCGTTACAGCCCATGAAGGACCAGAGCCAAGCTTCTCTTCAATCACCCATGGTGTGTGTGTTTTGTTTTTCCCACAGGTGAAAGGGACCTACAGTTAAATGCCGATTCCGAACGGCGTGAATCGAGAAGCTTTTTTTCCAGGCAAGTCATACTACGGGGGGTTTTGCAAATACTCTGCCGAGTAGGGATGCCGCGAAATAAGCATTCGATGGCGTTGGTGTTATCGGGATCCGAACTCGCTCATCGTGCGTCAGAGCCCAACACACTAACTACTGCGCCACGGCGCCCTCAGTAATTGTTACAGGCAGATGCGAAATCTCTGCCTGTGAGCGCATACAACTTACGCTTCAGTCTATCCCTGACTAATTTGTCGATAAACCCAAATAAGACAATCTTAGTCCCGTTTACAAAGAGGAGAAAGACGCTGCCTTGCTCGGTCTCTCTAACTCTCACAAACATAGGTTTTTTAGAAAAAGTTAAGTAGCGAGGTATTGACCTTGATCGCAAACTTAACTGGAATTCCAACATCAAACACAAACTCACAAAGGCGACTTAGGCACTGTGGGCCTGTCGACCCAATTACGGTAAAACCTGGGGATTTGAACCCAAGGTGATCCACTGGTTCATTTATGAATGTTGAGTTTTTGCGTGGGTGGATTGTTAGCCCGCCGCACAACCGCCATTCTGGTCGGGGTTTTGTCGCTGCATACGTTTGTTCACCCCTCAACGGTTGTTGAAGAGGCTATCCAGAGGGCGTCACGAGGAGGCCGTATGTAAACTTGACCCGGGCATTTATAGCTTTCACGGCGATTGAAGAACAGGCGAAGGTCAATGAGGATAAAACGAAGTACATGCTGTCCAGCCAAAACCAATCCGTCGCTCACCACCTAAATATAACAAATGACAGCTACAATTTCGAGGTAGTTAAGGAGTTTGTCTACCTCGGGGCACACGTAAATTCCACAAATGACACCACAGTGGAGATCCGGCATAGAATCGCCCTTGGCAACCGCTGCTACTTGGGTCGAAACTCCTCACTCGGAAGACCAAAGTCATGCTTTACGAAACGCTCATACAGCCAATGTTGCTGTACGGAGCCGAAAGCTGGACGATAAGCACGACAGCGGAGCTGATTTTGGGCTCTTTCGAAAGAAAAATTCTGCGCCGGATATTTTGTCCTGTCTGTGAGGAAGGTGAATGGAGAAGAAGACATAACCGCGAACTCTATGAGCTTTGATGTGAATGCAGTCCGGAAAACAAAGACCCGTCGCCTACACTGGCTCAGGCTCAGATCCTCCATGGATCGCTGCCCTGATAAGTAAGTTATGTTGGCGTTACAGTCCATGAAGGACCTGAGCCGAGCTTCTCTCAATCACCCATGTTGTGTGTGATTTCATTTTTCCATAGGTGAAAGGGACCTACAGTTTATTGCCGGTTCCGAACGGCGAATTTCGAGAAGATCGACACGGGATTCGATCCTGTGTCATCGGCGTCAGAGTTATATACAGTTATAATAAGACCTATTGTATCAGTTGGACAAAAAACAGTAATCGATAAGCTTCAACGCTTTCAGAGACTAGCGTGTCTCGGTATTGCAAGTGCTATGCCAACCTACCCCACGGCAGCTCAAGAAGCACTGATTGGACTGACTCTATTACATCTTTTTATTAAAAAGTTGCACTACGCAGTGCAATCAGAATTCTTCGCTCAGAAACAGACCTAACATGTAGACCATTGGGTCATATGTTAATTTTCCAACATCTTCCTGAGCTGGGAATGATTACCACGGTCTCGAACGCATTACCACCACATACGCTTACTTTTGACCAGAGATTTGATTGGTAAAGCGGCGATCAGTTGCCCAATGTCTAGGACCTTAGATGGTACACAAATGGCTGCAAGATCAGTTCCGGCGTTGGTACTGGCATCTTTGGACCAAATCGGAAAATTACGAAGGCTCTGGGAATGAGTCCTAGTATCTTCCAAGCCGAATTATACGCCATCCTGACGTGCATCAACCTAAACTTTGACACTGGCATAAGAGGTGTAACTATCATTATACTCTCTGATAGTTAAGCAGCTCTTAAAGCTATGAAGTCATATAGCCCGAACTAAAAGACCGTTAAGGAACGCCATGATGCCCAACAGGACCTAGCCAAAGGAAAATAGGTAAATCTTTTGTGGGTGCCAGGGCACAAGGGCATTAAGGGCGATGATATTGCCGAACAACTCGCTAGAAAAACTTCCAGCGAAACGTACGTACATAGGTGCCGAACCTGTCTAATATTCAATTTTTAAATAAAAAGTGGGAAAAATCGCAACACCTGTCCTTTTGGAACAGCGTCAGAAGACTTCGACAATCAAGTGCCCATGAACAAACACTCGATTAATATCCTTAAACTTAATACATACGAGTAGAGCCGATACTATGTGAGTGTGTTGCCCTTTGTCATATTAGGAAGCGTATCCTTCTTACTGAAATTTTTACTCTTGCGGAGATCATCTCATCTCCTACCAGGGACATTCCAAGCTTTATTAAAGCGGAGAAGTTCCTCGTCTGATCGGCTTGCAGGCATAATAGATCTACATACATACATACATAGGTCGCAATGCCTCCATTTCCAAATCTCTCGTCGTCTAGCCGAAGAAAATGGATTTCAGATAATCTTTTTAAACGTTCACATACTGAACTATGCAAATATTCAGACAAGTCTTTTGGCTCAATATGTGTTGAATAGATATCTTATTATGAATGGAATTATTGGAACATTGAAATGTAATTACCGTTACCAATGCAATCCCAGTTTCATTTTCCCTACCTCGGATACATACATACATACATACGTTAGTATCTATGTATCCATTTACTTGTACCGACAACAGAAAGTGAAATTCACTCTCACATACCTTCAGCAAAAAACAAACCCTTCTCCCTTGTGAATACTGGATACCGAAGTCATCGTCGTCAGCCCCGAGCCGATTACATGTTTATAGGAACGTATCTCCAATTTAATGCCAGACAAAAAACCGACATGACTCTCCGATGGCTAATTCCCCGGCTTGATTGTGCGAATTTCGAGCTAAGTAGTTATCCTTAATAGTCCTTTTGTTTACCTCGAAAGCAATGAAATGAAATTGGCGGACTAATAATACAAACATGGGCACACGTACTATGTATATGTATGTATATATATTACGTATATGTGTACGTGTATATTCTGTTTTCTACGTGCGGCTGGAACGGTTATTCCTCACCCTTAGGACACATTGGTCTATGTGTACATTTGTGTGTGAAATCCGAGTAATGAGGCACAACAATTACAGAATATGCTGCTGTTCGTCTTATCTATTTTCACATATTATGTACACAAACGCATATTAGCAAATCAACGGTAGATATATCCGATAACCAAAAGAGCAGCAATTCCTACTAAGCTGTCATGCTCTAAAAAATAATATTTTCCCCCCAAAAATACACGTTTATATCTTCAAAACTGTAGAAATGCATATTGTTCTTCTTCTTTGGTGGCGTTACAGCCCATGAAGGACCAGATCCAAGCTTCTCTCAATCACCCATGTTGTGTGTGATTTATTTTTCACACAGGTGAAAGGGACCTACAATAATGCCGATTCCGAATGGCGTGAGTCGAGAAGCTTTTTCAGGGCAAGTTTACTACGGGGGGTTTTGCCAGTACCCCGCCGAGGAGGAACGTCGCGAAACAAACATTCGATGGCGTTGGTGTTATCGGGATCCGAACTCGCTCATCGTGCGTCAGAGTCCAACACACTAACTACTGCGCCACGGCGCCCTCAATGGATTGCGATAAACTATATACAACCGTTTACTTTATTCAATACACACACACTTTTATTATTTCACCTCAGATCAATTATCTGAGCACTTCACCTTTATTTGTTATTACAAACTTTTACACACTTTACACTTTATTGCTTACACACAACTTTATCACAAGCTTTTACACACTTTGTTTTTACAACTCACTAGGTGGCTTGATTACTTTCACACTGGTTTACCGACTGATCACTCGTTATTCTGAAAACTGAATGAAACTGAATGCTTCCGAGGGCTAGCGTTCGTGCATATATAGCCCTTCGTCCACTTTCTAGATTGTTCGCCGTCAGAGTTCCCTTTCACGAGTCTCTCGAATGCTCTGACATTCAGCAGTATGCCGCTGAAAGTTATTATCATTTCCATTTTAGCTTCACCAGAGCATTCCAAACTTCAACAGCGAAACTCTTGTAACGACATACATATGTAAATTAATTTATTTGTACAACTTTTTAACTTTAAAAAAAAAATTAAACTTTATTATGTAACTTAACTTAATTTTATTATTTATGTTGCGGAGTTCCATCTGCGTTGCCCAAGAGCTTAGTCAGGAAACCGTGACGGGTGTGGATCAGGAACTGCTTGTGTCTTGGTCGGGTGACTGGTGCTGATGAACTGTACTCTGACGCTGATGGAATAAAACTCAACTACAGATTAACATTATGTGCCTTATATAGTATGTGCTGTTCTTTGACAGCGTCCCTTTGATGGACTTTGAACTTATCACATAGATTATTTTTGCTGGACCTTGGACTTCTAATACAGATCACGTAGAATATGCTGACGCAGCTGCAACCACTTGACTTCGACTAAAAGCATTTTGCCATTAAGTCGCAGCTGTGTCAACAATGATCGTTCGCGTCTATTGGTTTCCCCACAATTACATATATATGTTGCATATGATTTGACCGCAGCTTGTTTACATTCCTTACGGATCAAACCAATGCTTTATGATATTAACTTGTACATACATATTATTCAGATTTAGTCAGAATAAAATTGCTCATTAGACCAAGTGACTAGATGGCAAAAATGTGGGAGGTGGTTTTAGTCGGTAAAAGTCCGGCTTACTGATGATCATCAGTATCTTTCTTCTTCTTCTTTGATGGCGCTACAGTTCGGGGTGAACCAGGGCCTCAACCAACAAGCCTCTCCAGCCGGCCCGATCTTTGGCCAGCCGCTTCCAGTGCCGCACGCCCAGTTGGTTGAGGTCCCCTTCCACCTGTGCGCGCCACCTTAAATGCGGTCGTCCTCTGCTGCGTCGTACCTCGGGGTTGAAGTCGAAGACTCTTCGGACCGGAGCGTTGATGTCCATTCGCTCTCCATGGCCTAGCAATCTTAGACGTTGGATCTGAAGACGTCTAACCAGGCCGATGTCACTGTACAGCCCGTACAGTTCTTGGTGGAATCTCCTCCTCCATTCTCCGTTTGCACAAACGGGACCAAAGATTGCACGCAGAATTTTCTTCTCGAAACGTCCAAAAGCCTCTTCATCCGCTTTTGATAACATCCAAGCCTCAGCGCCGTAGAGGAGGACCGGGATGATTAAGGTTTTGTAGAGGGAAACCTTAGTTTTTCGAGAGTGGGCTCTACTACTCAATTGCCTCTTGAGCCCGAAGAAGCAGCGATTGGCAAGAGTTATTCTGCGTTTTATCTCAGCGCTGGTGTCGTTGCTGCTTGTCACTATCGAGCCAAGGTAGACGAAGTCCTTGACTACTTCAAAAATATAGCTGCCGAAGGTGACGTTCTGACCAAGACGTCGGTGTTGTGCGTCTTTCTTGGATGACAGCATATATTTGGTCTTGTCCCCATTTACCCTCAGACCCACTTTCGCCGCTTCTGCTTCAATGCTTGCGAACGCCTCATTGACGTCTCGCTTTGTTCGTCCAATAACGTCAATGTTATGTGCGTAGGCAAGCAATTGTGTGGACTTGAAGTAGATCGTACCTCTTGTATTGGCCGCAGAGTCCCGCACGATCTTTTCAAGAATAATGTTGAAGAAATCACATGACAGTGCGTCACCCTGTCTAAAACCTTTTTCAACATCAAAGGGGTCGGTTAGTTCACCTCCGACCTTAATGGAGCAGCGAGAGTTCTCCATAGTCATCCTGCATAGTCTGACGAGTTTGGCAGGAATGTTAAAACATGACATGGCCTTGTATAGCTCGTCTCTATAAACACTGTCATACGCGGCTTTAAAGTCGACGAAAAGATGGTGCATGTCGACCTGGAATTCATGGGTCTTCTCCAAGATCTGCCGTAGTGTAAATATTTGGTCTATCGTGGATTTTTCTGGCCTGAAACCACACTGGTAAGAACCTATCAGATTGTCCACGAACGGTTTCAGGTACTTACACAGTACGGCAGAGAGGATCTTGTACGCGATGTTCAGGAGGCTTATCCCTCTGTAATTGGCGCAGTCATAGGGGTCTCCTTTCTTATGGACCGGGCAAACGATACTGAGATTCCATTCATCGGGTAAGCGTTCTTCCGACCATATCTTGCAGATGAGTTGGTGCATGCTCCGCGGAGAGTTCGTCTGCCCCAGCAGCTTTATAAGACTTACGTTTCAATATCGCTATCTTAACATCGTCTAGGTCGGGTGGACGGGATTCTCCTTCGTCTTCGTCTATTGTGAATGGTTCGCTCTGCCTGACGGCGGCATTTTGACTATCATCGCCGTTATACAGTCTCCAGAAGTGGTCCTTCCACAATCTCTGCATCGACTGTGACTCCATTACTAGTTGTCCGTGCTCATCCCTGCAGGCTTCTTCTCTGGCTTTATAGCCTTGTTCGTTTTACTTTCTGGTAAAATTTTCGAACGTCGTTCCTGCAGTAACATCTCTCCACCTTCTGTTCATGGAGCTCGCGGGCAGCTCTCGTCCGTCGATGCAATGTGGCCATGTATGCATTCTGTTTCTCTACATGGGCCTGTCTGCACTCATCATCAAACCAGGGGTTTCTCGACGGTGGTGGCTCGAAACCGAGTATATCTGAGGCGGCCTCTCTAATCGCTTTCTGACAACGGCTCCATTGCTTTTCTATGGTTTCTGCAGGTTGCATCGGGACCTGAGAGAGCTTGAGGGAGACTTGATCGGCGAGGGTCCTGGCGGTCTCCTGCGATTGCAGCTTTCCGACTTTAAATTTTGGTGTTGTTACTCGACTCTGTTGGTTCCGAGAAATTCGCATCCGTACCTTGGCTGCAAAAAGGTAATGATTCGAGTCGATGTTGGCTCCTCGAAAGGTTCGGACATCTAGGATGCTGGAGGAGATTCTGCTGTCGATCGCAATATGATCAATTTGGTTGGTTGTCGATTGATCGAAAGACCGCCAGGTCCCCTTATGGATGTTGAGGTGTGCCAATCGTGTACTTGCTACTACCAGGTTATGTCCCGACATAAAGTCCACTAGCCTTAGTCCGTTTTTCTGACGTGGTGTTGTGTAGGCTGTGCTTTCCAATGACCCGTTCAAAGATAGCCTTCTTACCCAGCTTCGCATTGAAATCTCCTAGAACGATTTTGGTGTAATAGCTGGGACATTGCGCAAACGTTCTGCCTAGGAGATCATAGAAGTCGTCTTTATGTCGGTCATCTTTCTCCTCTGTGGGGGCATAGTAAGCTTATATTGCCGATATTGGCCATGATGCGGATAACTATGAGGGGTTCGCTTACATACTGGAAGCTTAAGACTTTTTTCCTGAGTCTGCCTCGAACAACGAATCCGCATCCGAATAAGCGTTGTTTATTTTCTCTGTAGCAGTTTCCGTAGTATATATCACAGTTTTTCATCCGCTTTTTGCCTGGCCCATCCCTTCGCACTTCTTGGAGCGCGGTAATGTCTGCTTTATAGCAGTCCAAAGAGTTGACTAGTTGTTCGGCTGCACCTGGTCTGTTGAGGGACCTAACGTTCCAGGTGCAGAACGGAAATTCGTTTCCTTTTTGACGTTTGCGGGGGTCATCAACATGTAAACCGTCCGTATCCGAGGCTATTGGTTGTCTCTGAACAAAATTTTTGTTTTAAGCGATAGGGATGTTAGCCCTAAGCGCAACCCCCAACCTGGAGGGCCAGGTTCCTCTTTCCCCAGGAACAAGGGGTCGGGTCGCGGCACACATTGGTTCACTACCTGGCGGGTGCCAGTATAGCTATCCAGGGGAGGCCACGCGGAGGCTGTGTGTCAACTTGGATTGAGCAGGGACAGAGATCGAAGCTGGCGTTTGCCAAGTTAAACGCGATCAACTTCTTTGCTCTGTTTGTTCGCTCCCTTCTCCCCTCCATCAGTATCTTTGCCACTATCTTTTGCCAGCTGTTTCCAGTACCCTCAATTGATTAAGGACCCCTTCCATCTGCGTGCGACGCCTTTAGATGCGTCTTTTGCTGCCTCATCCCTCAGAATTTAACTCGAAGACTCTTCGGGCCGGAGCTGTGTTGTCTATTTGATATATATGGCCTAGCCACCTTAGACGTTGGACGTCGTACTAGGCCGATGTCGCTGTACAGCCAGTAAAGTTCATTGTTTATACAAACGGGACCATACATTGAGTTTTCCTCTCAAGGGGTATACTCATACGTTTTCGTTAAGGTCCAGGCCTCGGCACCGTAAAAGGACCGTGATGACAAACGATTTATACAGTGCTACCGTGGTTTTTCCAGAAAGGGCTCTCCTTCTCAATTGCCTCTTGAGTCCAAGGAAGCGTATTAAACATGGTTGGTCGTGCTCAACAGTCAATGCCACGTATGTAGGTTAAAAACTCTCATTGAAAATAAGGATATTCATATCAAGTATTATGTAATAGATTCAACGCACAACTTTCATATAACATTTGAACTTTGTTGGCTTAAATAGATAATGTCTATGAAACACAAACTACATTCCGATTTTGTGGAAAATAAATGCTCTTATTCATTTAAAATATGTTTGTACCTAAGTATGTACATGTCGGACATGTCAGATGTTTTGCCAACAAAATCCTGCGAATCTCCTTAAAACCTTAACTCATACCACATGCGTATATGCATACAAAATATCTGACTTGTTTTGCTCCACTTTTACACAAAAGAGGAGAATAAATAAAATCAGGAAAGAAAACCGACATAAAGGCAAGCACTCAAAACAAAAAAACAGAAAAAAAAATCAAATTCCCCGAAGGCATAGTTTCCAGAAGCCGATTTGAAGCATTAATGGATTACTATTCATATGCCAAACAAAACTCATATGAGATACAATGTCTTACACGTGAAAATCTGAACATATTGAGAGGGATACTGTATGCACACGCTTCTACCACTCACTCGGCTTGGATTCAAGTGCAGTGCAGCGTATAAAATTCGCATAGGTTAAGACCTCGATTACTGGGTGATCGTACACGTACATACATACATATGTGTACTGTCCAGCTTGGTGTAATATCTCATTACTATTGTTCCTCATCGGTAAATATTTGGCCATTAACGACAAAACAAGGAAGCATTATGAACTCTCTATTCCTTAGAAGGTACTGAGTTCGTTTCTGTTTAGTTTTCACCGTCAAAGGACCACTTTGAGGAGTTTTCGAGGGCTGGACCACATAAGCGCATTTTCAATTGTGACCACTATTGTCGCTTGGAAGGCATTTGAAGTGGTGATGTGTTCTTTTGAAACTTGCAAGGTTTTCTTTTATACGTTTTTGTTTTTTTGTTTTTTGCTGTGAAGAAAGTGCGATTCAATCCTTGAGTATGTGACTTAATCGGGGACCGAGTTACAATACCGAGATCTGATTAAATTGTCGGCTTTTCTTCTTGTAGTCCCTATTCCTATGGCGGTGCTATGAGCTGCTGGGACTGGGAGTGTGGGATGCACTTCAGGTATCTTGTGCTGTTTTTCTACTGTATACATTTTTAAGAAATTAAATGTTGATGTATGTATATGCAAGTGTATAACGATACAATCAACATAAAAAGTAAATATTTCAGTGCTTACATACTTTTGGTATTATATCTTATCAATATATTATGCCTACCGTAGCAGCACTATGGCAGTGCACTTGGAACTCTGGGAAGTGTATCTGGAAAGCAAATACAATAGTCAACCGTCTCATCTTAGGATTTGTGAATTTGGGCAATTATTGCTGCAACCTTACTTCAAATACGCTTCTCATCAAAGCGAACCGAAGGTGAGCTTTCTTTGTGCTGACTCGGACTCAAAACGTTGTTAGCGTTTTTGGACCACTTCCTGACAACAGAAAATAATAAGAAATAGGTATAAAAAAGAAAATAACAAAAAACAATAATAAATCTCATATATCAACTGAAGTCTATAAAAAAACTGTTTGAGACAATATGCCACTTCCTCCTAAACGATCCCGGATCGACGATCGACCAGAGACGCAGCCAGAATGAGGAACGTTCGCCAAAACATCATCGACGATACTCTTCGAAGCTCAAACCTAGAAACAATACATTTTGGAGACACCGAATTTATCAGAATATTCACCCAGAATCGCGACAAGCACGTGTTCAGACACTGCGACAACTGCTCACGGCTACAACTCAGCCACCATGAAGTCATCTGCCATTACTGCACTAAAAACCCTGTCAAGTACACTGCTCAAAACAATATGGATCCAGGAGATGTTCCAGAGGTTATTAAGACATTGTCAGTCGTCGAGCAGATATTGGTAGCACGGATTCAACCCGTCCTCAGCATCTATCAGCTCCGCAGTCAATGGTCAATTCCGTTACAAAGGAAACGTGCTGAACGTCGAGCAAGATCTCCAACCGATTGTAAACGAGTTGCCTAGAGTTCCTAATATAGTCAACATCTTGCTGGTTAGGAAGCAGGGAGCCCAAGGCTACAAAGACTTCAGGGTCAGACGACAGGTGGTACACGATGTTCTGGTGTTTCTAAAGCAACAGAATCGCTTCTATGCTGACATGCAAATCAATATGTCCGCCTTGGCGGCACTACCAGAAGACGGCAGCGTTCAAGATCAACTTAGGCATGTCGACGGAAGTGTTGCCAAAGACTCGATGTGCGATGCTGCTGAGGTGTACCAAAAGGCGTTGCAGAGGAAAACCAGGGCAGGGCACCGAGTACCGAGCCAGAAGAAGGGAGGAGAAAAAACTACTGCGACAAAAGAAAAGAATCTTCGCAGCCTCACAGCTCAAGGAAATCGAGGAGTCTAGGGATAAGCATAAAACACGAGCCTTTTACAAGAAAGCCAAAGGCCTTGCAGGAGCCTTCAAAAAGGGCAACCAAACTCTTCGAAACTGCGAGGGTAATCTTGTCACCGACCCACAGGAAATAGTGGATGTATTTAAGCAGCATTTCCAGCAGCTGCTTAATGAGCATGACCAAGAGAGAGTGGTAGACCAATTCATCGTGAAGAAAGTTTTGGTGCGATGGCCGAATTCGGGATCCCGGGAAAAATAGGGATTGGATTCTCTTGGAGGCCTCTGCTTCCCGTGACCGGTACACTGTGGCGCGAAGAACTTGCAACTTGGCTGTGCGAGCAGCTAAAGAGCAGTCCTGGAAGGAATTCGGCGAGAAGGTGACCATAGATCTGCGAAAAAGTTTTTTTGGCAAACCATTCACCGGCTCAGAGGATGGTGTGTTGCTTTCCAATGAAATGGGCATCTTACGCAGGTTGAGCGATCACTTTTCGGACCTACTCAATTCCGAATAGGGTACTGAGGAGGACAGACCTATAGTGTTGAGTGGGGCGGATGATTGAATCGCTAAAGTTGGCAAATCCGCCGGTGTGGATGAAGTTCGACCAGAAATGCTTAAGGCGATGGATAAAGATGGAGTCTCTCGTGTGCTTAAGGTGATTGTCTCTCTTTTGAAAGAGGGGGATTGGCAGACTGGGGTGATTGTACCTCGTTTCAAAAAGGGGGATAAAAAAGAGTGCTCCAACTATAGGGTAAGTGTTGCCGGTAAAGTCTACGCTACGGTGTTGTAGGCGCGGTCTAGAACTATGGTCGAATCCAGGATAGGGGATGAACATTGCGGTTTTCGTCACGGCAGAAGAACAACCGACCAGCTTTTCGCTCTAAGAATGGTACTCGAGAAGGCTTGGGAGAACGCCAAACCGATCTACAGCTGCCTTGTAGATTTGGAAAAGTCGTTTGACCGAGTTCCTCGGGTAAACCCTGGAGTGTTCTACAGGAGTATGGGATTGATGATCCTCTGTTCAGCCTCTATACACAAAACTGTAGCAGCTGTGTTCGGGTTAACGGCAGTGCATAAACACCTTTCACCGTGGGCGATGGACTTCGCCAAGGGTGCGTCTTGTCAGCTCTCCTTTTCATTAAATATATGGACTGAATGTTGCAACGCAGTCGAGGCGAAGAATGTTTTACATTGGGAGAGTTGAAGGTATGCCATCTTCTTTTTGTAGATGACTTAGTTGTCCTCACATTCTCGCAGACGGAACTGTCTTCTTCACGAGTGATGGGAGGAGTAATGCTGAGCTTTCCTGCAGAATTGGCCAAGCTTGGTCAATTTTGAAACAGCCTGGAAGATCTGTAATCAGAAAGACCGAGCTTGGTGTCAAGGCCAAGTTAGCGGGTTCTAGTTCAGTATTTGTTCCAACTCTCACCTAAGGTCATGAAATGTAGGTTATTTACCAAAAGAATAAGATCGGAAATATAAGCTGCCAAAATGAGATTTCTTCATTCGGTTCTGGGAGTTACTCGCCGGGGAGCTCAATGTTGAGCAGTTGCTTCTCCGAACGGAAAGGGCTATGCTTGGATGGTTTGGTCACGTGAGACCAATGTCGCCATCATCACGACTTCCGAAGCGTGCCCTGAATGCAATACCATCAGGTAGACGACCGCTTGGCAGACCAAGGACGAGGTAGGTGGACCAAGTCCAAAAACTCGCCTGGGTGCGCTGGGGCATAGCTCTTGATGAATTAGAGTCGATGGCGGAGGATCAAGGGGCATTGATATCCCGCGTGCGTGCACTGCGCGACCCCTTTAGTGAAACATTCGGGACACTGAAAATGTATGAACATATGTAAACTGAGCCCCATGGCTTCGTCGGTCACGTCGTTTCGTTTTTTCGTAGAATGCTTTATCGAGCTCTGTACTTCTCGACCATTACAAGTTAAATTTTCGTGGGCTAATGTAGTTCATTCCCTTTGGAAGCTAAAAAAATTGGAGTTTCCCTCTCGCAGGATATGGTTTTGAAACATATAGCGGCGGGAGAGACATGGGCTCCAGTCGTGTGGGATTTCATTGCCTTGCGTATTTAGAGATGAGCTAACTACTTACTCGTGTGGCCGATTTCAATACGAGCCCTTCAATGCAGCCGTCCATCAGATCAATGGCTGAATTCCCTATTCCCTATTTCTTGTTTAGCATATGCGGCTCGGTAGGCTCTTACGTTTCATTATGAACAGTACAAGGTATGTTTTTCCCAGCCCAGACGTGGAAGCCCATAGATAGAGCTTATGCAACATTTTTTATAGGAAGTCGCTTAATGTATTCCGGTATTAGAGTATTCAGAGTAGTGTCTCTCTACTCGGACCTGGTTGTAATGTCCGGAGTTCAAAATTGTTGAGACCTTCAATATCACGTAAGGCCACAAGGGTAATTCTTTCCTTTCTGATGATCTCTCCATAGTGTTCATCGACAAGTAAAGTGTCGTTTCAACCGATCTCCCTATGTTTATAATCATTTTGCATCTAACCTGCAGTAAATGTAGACAGACTTACAATATTCTTGGCTAGTACATTTCCACTTCCGGAAAGTGCGAATTCAGTTTTAGCTCCAGAATGAATGGGTTTCTTCCACCAGCGAATTTCAAACGGGAATGAGAGCGATTAAGATGGCTGAGTTTTAAGTGGTTAAAGTCTTTGCACGAGATTTTAACCTAGCACTCTCTGTTTAAAGCTGTTTAATCCTCATTTTTTCGAAACTGTGTCTGTTTGCAATCCTTATTTCAAGGAAGTATTGGTCGGTAAAATGTCCTCCGCATTTTGTAACATAACTGTATACTGCGGTGTGGGCAGTAACCCTATTGCAGTCCCAATTACCTCATTAAGATCATGTTTTTCTTCTATAATTATTCACTTACAACATGATTGTCGTAGTACTCTAAATATGTTAAATCACCATAACTTCTCTGCAATATGAGCCTATCGTCATTGACTTTAAATGCACTCGTAATATCTTCTGGAATGAACGCCATCCTGTCTAGTTCGCATGACATCGGTGCTACCATATTGGTAACCTATTATGTTACAGTGGAAAACAAGGACACAAAACCAAAAGGTGATTTTGTCACTAAATCCGATGACAATCTTGATTTGAAAGATTTGTTATTCCTTGAGAATCCATTAGGACTGGCTTTCGGCGAGTTCCTCCTTTCCATTTTCTTTATTTTTGTTTTTATTATCATTTTTGTCGGGTGCTTATCTTACGGATTGTCATCCATTTATTTCTGGGCATACAATTGTGAGATAAGGATTACACTTGAGGTGCGATATTACATCAACAATTGTTCTTTTGTTGTTTTCCAAATGCTATCAGTTTGCTGTGTCCACCCTCCTTGTTCATATGTAGTTAGGTATTTTCTAAGCTAGCTTAAGAGAAGAAAAATCCTTCCTTCAGCTTGCCGTACTTATACATTCATTTATCTCATCGAAGATCTTTAGAGCAACGCTTGGGCAAGGCAATGAAGAGTACCAATAAACGTAATATCTAGAAAAAAAGGTACGAGTAGTCAGGGAGGTAATTGAAAGTTGAAGAAGGTAAGGAGTAGATTGGTGTTAAATGTAATTGAAAGATAAGGAGATACTTGCGCATGAAGAGTAATTCGATATTTTAATAGCAGTTGATAAATGTCTAATGTCATGTTCGAGTTAAGTTGGAAATTTAATTAAAGGTATGCGATTCAAAAAGAACAGAATTTAAGGACACTTGGATCTTCCAAATCCAAATATAGAAGGACAAAATCACACGGCGTCAGAGTAGCAGTGGCACCGTGAAATAAAATCTCATTTCATTTTATTTTACAAATTGTTTGCATTATTTGCAGCATATCAAAGGTAGTTATGGACAAAATATTTACAAGTGAGAAGCTAAATGATCCTATATATGTATGCATATACAGGGTGCCCCACGAGCAGTGTGCCAAAAAGCTAGAGCGTGTAGGTTTGGTCAAGACAAGAAAAAAATCGTTTGGGAGGGGGGAGCGGGTCTATTCCCCTTCGTTTAGCCGGGAGTGGCAATTTTCTAAAAAATTGACTTAATTTGGCAAAAAAAAAAATATTAAAAATCAACGGTTACTTCTAGAATACCGTGATTTACTTTTTTGTAAAGCCAGAAACTTTTAAGGAATAGTTTTTGAGAAATGAATATTCAAGCTCAAAATTTTGAAAAAAAAAATGTTGAACTAATTTTTTTCAAAATTGTACGTAATTAACTATTAACCGAGTAGCCCTGGATTAACCCTTTTTTCTTCATTGATAACGCCTGAAAATTGACCTGTCAATTTTGTCTAGGTCCGCCCGCCGAGGATGGGTTCTACCCGCTAGGACCTTAATAAAATAAAATCGCAATTTTTCTTTATTGAAAAACAAAATGTTTGCAACCCAAATGTACATAAATAAAAGGCATCGCATTTTTATTAAAAAAAAACATTTCCAAATTGGTTGTTAACTCATCGACACATTACGATGTCAAACTCATACTCTCGAGAAGAATTGACGGACATGCACTTCTGCTACGGTCTAGCTAATGGTCGAGATCGTGAAGCCAAAATACTCTACGTTGGACGATATCCCAATCGGAGGTGTCCCAGTCGTAGCATGTACTCAAGAATCCACCGACGTCTGCGGGAGCACGGAGTGCTAGAGCATCGAAGAAGCGAAAGATCAATTACAGATGGATCAGCAATCTTAAATGAAAGAATTTTGGATTTGGTCCGACGTAATACCTCCCTTAGGAGGATAGCTATTATGCTTGGAGTTTCCAATTCTAGAGTATGGAGAGTGCTTCATACCGAAAACTTACACCCGTTAGACCATTTTACGCCAGTTCAATGTTTCATACATTAATTTGCCTACAAGTCCAGCCGCGTTAAAACAAAAAAAAAAAGGTTTTTCTTAGAAAAAAGTCGTTTAGGTTTTTTTTAATTTCTCAAAAACTACAAGACATTTATGCATCCGGTTTCCTGTTTTTAACATTCGAACCGACCAAGGGCGTCCTCATTCGCTTTTGATAGTGTCCATGCTTCTGCGCCGTACAACAGGACCGGGATAATAAGGGTCTTATATAGAGTCAACTTTGTCGTTCGGAAGAGGGCTCTATTACTCAGTTGCCTCCTGAACCCAGAGAAACAGCGATTGGCAAGAGTAATTCTGCGTTTGATTTCGGAACTGATGTCGTTGTTACAGGTCACTGCGAAGCCAAGGTAGACGAGGTCCTTAACTACCTCGAACTTATATCTGCAAATACAAACGTTCTGGCCAAGACGTCGGTGAGGAGCGTCCTTTCTTGATGACAGCATATATTTCGTTTTGCCCTCCTTTACCGCCAAACCAATTTTCGCCGCCTCCATCTCAATACTGGCAAACGCCTCATTGACATCTCGCTGTGATCTACCTATTATGTCAATATCGTCGGCGTATGCAAGGAGTTCCGAGGATTTGAAATAGATTGTGCCTCTTGTATTGGCCAGTGATTTTTGCACAATCATTTCCAATACGATGTTGAAGAAATTACACGACAGCGCATCGCCCTGCCTAAATCCTTTTTTGACATCAAAACTATCGGTAAGGTGTTCACCGATTCGGATGGAGCAGGGAGCATTCTCCATAGTCATCCTGCATAGGGATAGTGTAGCAGGTATGTCAAAGGTAGACATAGCGTTGTATAGCTCGTCACTAATTACGCTGTCGAATGCGGCTTTGAAGTCGACAAATAGGTGGTGAGTGTCTGCTTGGAATTCTTTTCCAAGACTTGCCGCAGTGGGAATAATTGGTCTATTGTGGATTTACCTGGCCTGAAACTACACTGTTATGATATCCATTCAGGATTTCAGCTGTTCACACACTACGGCAGAGAAGATCTTGTATGCGATGTTAAGGAGACACATTCCCCTGTAGTTGGGGTCTCCTTTCATGTGGGCTGGGTAAACGATGCTGAGATTCCATTCGTCGGGCATGCTTTCCTCTGAACATATTTTACAGATGAGCTGGGACATGCGCCCTACCAGAACATCTCCAGCCGCTTTAAATTACTACTATCACCTAGGTCGGGTGGACGAAATTCTCTTGCATCTTCTTCCGTTATGAATGGATTATTCTGTCTGACGGGGGTATTAGAACTTTTATCGCCGTTAAACCGTCTACAAGTGTTCCCTCCATATTCTTAGCATCGACTGTGACTCTACTATTAGTTGTCCGCCTTCATCCCTACAGGCTTCCGCTCTGGCTTTATTGCCCTGGCAAGTTCGTTTTACTTTTTTGTAAAACTTGCGAGCAATATTCCTGTGATAGCATCTCTCCATCTACTCGATCTCACGCTTTTTATGCTGTTTTCCTCAAAATTGTGAGTTCGCCTCTCCGTTTCTGCTCGTTTCACGAGCGGGTTTCATCCGTTTATGTAGCATGGCCTTGTATGCCCTTTACTTTGCAACATTGGCTTGTCCGCACTGCTTGTCAAATCAGGGGTTTCTAACTCACGGTGGCTTGAAAACCAACACATCAGAGGCAGCGTCTCTAATGACACGCTGGCAATACTCCCACTGATGTTCTGTGGATTGTCCCGGTGTCATTGAAGTTTGCGAGAAACTCGATCGGCAAAGGTCTTAGCGGTCTCCTGCGATTGTAGCTTTCCGACGTCACACTTTCGTTGTCCAGCTCAACTCTTTGGCATCCTTGATATCTTCATTCATACCTTGACTACAACAAGGTAGTGATCCAAGTCGATGTTGGCTCCTCAGCAGGTTCGTACATCTAGGACGCTGGAGGAGTCTCTGGCATCGATCGAACGTGATCAATCTGATTGGTGGTAGACTGATCAGGTGATTACAAGGTTGCTTTATGAATTTCGAGATGTGGGAATTGTGTGCTAGACAGAAGGGGAGTGCGCCCCGCTAGGAAATCGAGCAGCCGATTTCCGCTTTCGGACGTGGTGCCGTGTAGGATATATTTTCCTATGATCGACTAGAATATGTTCTCTTTTCCCAACTTCGCATTAAAACCTCCTAGAATAATTTTTGTGTCGTTGCTGGGACATTGGTCATTGGTTGTTCCAGGAAATGGTTTCTTCTTTGAGTCGATCGTTCTTTTGTTCGGTTGGGGAGTGAGCGCATTATCATGCTAATGTATCCGAAATTAGCTTTGATGCGGATTGTTACGAGGCGTTCGCTTGCATGCCAAATACTTAAGACATTTTGTCGGAGTCTTCCATCGCACTTCCTGGTTATATCTGTTTTATAGCAGCTGAGAGTTTGCGCCAATTGATTGCCTCCACTCGGTCTATTTGGGGACCTCATATTCCAGGTGCAGATTGGCAAGTCATTTGTAGGCTGTGTTACAACTTGGGTTGAGCAGGGACATAGATTGAAACGGGCTTTTGCTAAACACATGTTAAGCACGTTCAATTTCTTTGCTCCGGTTAAATAAATTTTTAAATCGGGGATGAGTCGAATAGTTAATTTCCTTTGCTCTCTGAGTCCTCCAATGTTTGCTATTAGTCTGTGCTTAAACATTTTTGAGGCGGAATTCTACTTGACGCATCAGGTGAGAAATGTGGCTATATGTGGCTGTGTTTAGATTGGACAAGGAGCCTATTTATAACCAGCAGGACTGTGAATTCCGTTAAACACACCACTGCAGGTTATTGCACCTAGAAAGGTCGGGTAAGATTTGCCCCATTATTTCCTACGCTTATGTGTCTTCTCACTATTCTTTTACAGTCTCTGCGGAACGGTGAACATTAGACCGAATTAGGAGCACGCATGGGATGGCAAAGGACTAACAAAGGCCTCGTAGGGGTAGCATCTATGCGACGGCTGCTGGCCTGCTAAAAAGCGAGAAGAGCCACCGCAGTCGAACTTCTTGCGGCACTGTTAGTAAGTCCCATCCTCACCCTCTCGTGGTGCCATCTGGAGATGGAACAGAAGGACGAACGGCGAGCCTCCTGCGTCAAAAAACAGGATTAGTCGGTTGGGCCACGGCCTAGTAAGCCGTAACCGTAAAAAAAAGCACAAACTCCGAGACAACCACAAGCCTCGGATATAACGGACCTGATTTATGTCAGCAAAAAACGAAAAAAAGACAATGATCTTCGGCTTTGTACGTGGAATATTAGGTCCCTAAACAAGCCACGTGCAGCCGAACAACTTGCTGACGCCCTAGACCGCTATAATCGGACATAACCGCCATCCAGGAAATGCGATGGAATGGACCGGGCATAAAGCGGATGAAAAACTGCGATATTTACTACGGCGATTGCTATAGGGAGAGAGGGCAACGACTGTTTGGATGCGGATTTGTTGTTCGAGGTGGACGAAGGCAAAAAGTCCTAAGCTTTCGGCATGTGGGTGAACGTCTCATAACAATCCGTACCAAGGCAACATTTTTTAACATCAGCCTGATCTGCGTCCACGCCCCCATGGAAGTAAGGATGACTCCGCCAAACAGAAGTTCTACGATCTCCTAGACAGAACGTATGCCCAATGTCCCAGCTATGACATCAAAATTGTACTAGGAGACTTCAATGCTAGGCTGGGTAAGGAAAGCATCTTTGAACGAGTCATCGGCAAACGTAGCCTACACGACACCACCTTCGATAACGGACACAGGCTAATTGATCTTGCTACGGGGCGAAATCTCCTTCTAGCCAGTACGCACTTCCCGCACCTCGATATTCACAAAGGCACCTGGCGGTCTTTTGATCAATCGACTACCAACCAGATTGATCACATCGCGATTGACGTCAGACACTCCGCCACTATTCTTGATGTTCGAACTTTCCGAGGGGCTAACATCGATTCGGTCCACTATGTTGTAGTAGCCAAGATGCGCCTACGGATATCACGAACGCAGCGGAGTAGAGTAAGAATACAAAGTAATGACGTCGGAAAGCTACTATCGCCAGAGACCGCTCGTGTTTTCACCGATCGCGTCTCCCTTAAGCTCTCCAGTACACCTCAATCCTCCATGCTATCAATAGAACAACAGTGGAGCCTTTGCAAACAAGCCCTGAAAAGCTCTGCATCCGAAGATTTGGGTTTCAAGGCTCCACCATGAAGAAACACCTGGTTCGATGACGAGTGCAGCAGGAGTCACATAGCTGCATTCGCTGCATAAAAGAACAAGAGCAGCTCATGAGCTCTACGAGTTAAAAAGAGGGGAGGAGCATAAGCTTCTTAGAAGAAAGAAGAAAGAGCACGAGAAGGGCGTGATTGCGGATTTGGAGGGGTATTATTGCAGGCGTGACGTTCGAAAGTTTTATCAACAGATAAAGCAAACATGCCAAGGTTATAAAGCCAGAACGGAAGCCTGCAGGGATGAGAACGGACACCTAGTAGTAGAATCGCAGTCGATGCTGAGAATATGAAAAAAACCACTTCTGCAGACTGTATAACGGCGATGTTAGTCAATATACCGCTGTCAGGCAGAATGATCCATTTCTAATCGAAGGAGACCGCTGAGAATTCTGCCCCCCTGACCTCGACGAAGTTAAGATTGCCATATCGAAGCTCAAGTCGAATAAAGCTGCTGACGCAGACGGACTGTCTGCTGAGTTCTTCAAGGCAGCTGGGGATGACCTGGTTAGGAGCATGCAACAGCTCATCTGTAAGATATGGTCAGAGAAAAGCGTGTCCGAGGAATAGAGTCTCAGCATCGTATGCCCGATCCACAAGAAAGGAGACCCCTCTGATTGCGCCAACTATAGAGGAATAAGTCTCCTTAACATCGCCTACAAAATCTCCTCTGCCGTTTTGTGTGAACGCCTGAAGCCTTTTGTAAATAAGCTGATAGGTCCTTATCAGTGCGGATTCAGGCCAGGGAAGTCCACCATCGACCAAATCTTCACACTACGGCAGATCCTGGAAAAAAACAATGAATTCCAATTCGACACTCACCACCTATTTGTCGACTTCAAAGCCGCATACGACAGCGTAATTAGAGACGAACTATACAACGCTATGTCTACCTTTGACATACCTGCTAAACTCGCCAGACTATGCAGGATGACTTTGGAGAATGCTCGCTGCTCCATCCGAATCGGTAAACACCTTATCGATAGTTTTGATGTGAAAAAGGATTTAGGCAGGGCGATGCGTTGCCGTGTGATTTCTTCAACATAATATTGGAAACGATTGTGCAAAAATCACTGGCCAATACAAGAGGCACAATCCATTTCAAATCCTCGCAACTCCTTGCATACGCCGACGATATTGACATAATAGGTCAATGAGGCGTTTGCGAGTATTGAGATGGAGGCGGCGAAAATAAGTTTGGCGGGAAACGAAGGCAAAACTAACTTCGAGGTAGTTAAGGACTTCGCCTACCTTGGCTCCGCAGTGACCTGGAACAACGACATTAGTTCCGAAATCAAACGCAAAATCACTCTTGCCAATCGCTGTTTTTTTGGGCTCAGGAGGCAATTGAGTATTATAGCCCTCTCCCGAACGACAAATTTGACTCAATATAAGACCCTTACCATCCCGGTCCTGTTGTACGGCGCAGAAGCATGGACACTATCAAAAGCGGATGAGGAGGCCCTTGGTCGGTTCGAGAGAAAGATTTTGCGCGTGATTTTCGGGCCTATAAACTCAGACGGGGGATGAAGGAAAAGATTCAACCACGAACTTTACGGGTTGTACAGCGACATGAGTCTAGTCAAGCGTCTACAGATTCAACGCCTAAAATGGCTGGGCCGCGTAAAGCGAATGGACACCACAGCTCCAGCCCGGAGAGTCTTTGAATCTATCCCCGAGGGACGAAGAAGCAGAGGACGGCCGCACTTAAGATGGCGCACACAGGTGGTGGATGGGGACCTCGGCCAACTGGGTGTGCGGCAATGGAAAAGGCTAGCAAAAGATCGTGCTAGATGGAGGGGCATGTTGGTTGAGGCCCAGGTTCACCCCGAACTGTAGCGCCAATTAAGAAGAAGAAGTAGCGAAGAAGCAGGGATGGCGGATCTGAAGGGCTTGCATATTTAATCCGAAGGCTCCCGTCGCGTCAGGCTAAGTTCCTAGCAGTAGATTCCTAGATAGGCCCCACGTAATCAAATAAAAAATAACAAATTCGCAAAATATGTAAATATTTTCTATCCGCATGGTATGCAAATTCGTTCCGGCGCAATGGATGTTAATTAATGACTATCATTTATTTATTGCCTTAAGTCGTTCGCAATAATCTATTTATTGGCAAATTATTTACGCATTTAGCATAAATTGTGCAAAACCCACACCAGTCGTTGCCCTTTTGTCTGCCATTTAAGGCTCTTACCACCGATGCCGCATAACACGATACTCATACGTATGCGCATCCGAATCGTATCGAATAGCACAAGTGCAATTAATTTTAATAAATTACTGAATCTGGAAATGGCACTCGGAATACGTAATTGGAATGTTGGGTAATTGCCATCGGAAGCAGTGACCGTCCCATTAACGTTGTATGGTCGCCTATTAAAATATTTTTGTATTCATTTTAATAAATCGTTATTAATGCTGAAAAACGCTTTTTAATTTTCAGTTCTTTAGCGGTCGAGTACTGAACGCGGATTCGTGAAATCGGAAGTAAGCTCGGTTGTATTGGTAATGAAAGGCGATGCAGGATTGGGAAACTTAACCACGGCTAATGGCGATGCTATTTATTATTATTGCTCAGACATTTTAATACTGTTTTCACATGAGCTGTTAAAAAGTGGAAATTGTTAAGTGGTGAGCGGATTGATAACGGCAGAAAAGGATAAACGCATTTAAAGCCCGTCAATAAAAGTTTTTCTGGGAAATAGTTGGAAGTACATGCCTATGTATATCGGCTGGAACACTAATTTCACTAACTTCTATATTGAAGCGGAGAATGCTTCTCGTAGGAGCCAAGGTGATCCCCTCAGGAGTCATAACTTCACTGAGAAGGATACTTTTCCTAAGATGGCAGAGAGCAGCACACTCACACAGTATGTGTTCCGCCGTCTCTTCGTCCTCGAGACAGAGCCGACACTCAGTTCAGACGAGAGGCTAATTTTGTTTAGATGATATCTCAGACCGCAGTGTCCTGTTAGATAGCTGACTAGTCTTCTGATATCCACTCTATTGAGTTTGAGTATGTCACTAGAGTGCTTGTTCAGGGCTCGTATAAGTCGTTTAGATGGACGGAGTCCCCGAACGCTGTTCCAAAAGGACAGATGTTGCAAATTTTCCCACTTGTCTAAGAAGAAATTTAACTTAGACCCGGGAATGTCGCAGAACC
Organism: Eumerus sabulonum; assembly: GCA_951905685.1. Lineage (NCBI taxonomy): Eukaryota > Metazoa > Arthropoda > Insecta > Diptera > Syrphidae > Eumerus > Eumerus sabulonum. Next base: position 141,262,329 of record OX645060.1, on the reverse strand, counting down.
TTTCCTGGCAAGTTGGTCGGCAATTTCATTGCCCTTGATAACTTTATGTCCTGGTACCCACCAAAGTTTAACATTGTTTCTTTTGGCGAGGTCTTGTAGGGCGTCATGGCATTCCTTGATGGTTTTTGAGTTCGTGCTGTGCGAACCCGCGCTTTAAGCGCTGCTTGGCTATCAGAGAGTATGTTGATGGTCACTCGTCTAATGCCAGTCTCGAGATTTAGATTGACGCATGTTGGGATGGCATGCAGATCTGCTTGGATCTTGGATTTTGCTCAACGTTTGTCCACCATACGGCGGACCCGTAGGTAACAATAGGTCTTACTATCGCGGTATATAACCAGTGGACTACCTTAGGTTTAAGTCCCCAGGTTTTACCGTAGGTGTGTCGACAGGCCCACATGGCCTTACTCGCTTTCATGAGTTTATTTTTCATATTGAAGTTCCAGTTAAGTCTGCGGTCTAGGTCAATACCTAGGTACTTTACTTCCTCTGAAAATCCTATGCGTGTGTCATTTAGGAAAATTGAGCAGGGCTGTACCTTTCTCCTCTTTGTAAATGGGACTAAGATTGTCTTATTTGGGTTGATTGATAAACCCTCTCTGCCACACCAGTCAGAGATAAGTTGGAGCGCAAGCTGCATGCGCTCACAGGCAGAGATCTCGCACTTGCCCGTAACCATAACTACTAGGTCATCAGTATATCCGATGACTTCGTAGCCCCAAGTGATTAGCTTGCATAGTGGATCATCAATGGCTATCGACCGAAGCAGTGGTGTGTGGAATCCCCTTGTGGGCATCCTCTAGTCGCCTATACTGTCACTGAGACCTCTCCGCATGTGGCTGATACGATACGTCTATTTGGCATCGCCCTAATCCTGTGATTAGTGGGATGGTCCACACCCCTGAAGGATAGTGCAGTGGTGATCGAATCATAGCCAGTATTACTGAAGGCTCCCTCTATATCAAGGAAGGCGCAGATTGCGATCTTGTTGTCACCAAGTGTTGTAGCGCATTCTAGGTAGATCGCTCTTTGCGATATGCATACTGGTGGGAATACAGAGGTGTCTGATTCTCCAAGATGTCTCTAATATGGAGCTCCATCAGTTTCTCCATTGTTTTTAGAAAGAACGAAGTCAAACTAATAGGGCGATAGGATTTAGGTCGCTCACTTGGTTTCCCAGTCTTGGGGATGAAGACAAGATTGACCAGGTTGAAGCAAGACCTAAAAACAACTATCAGTGGTGACAGAGTTGTATTCAAGCCTTTCTGTAAGATCGCAGGAAAGACACCGTGTTTACCTGGAGCCCTGTATGGTTTAAATGAACCAATTGCCCATTTGACCCTGTCAGGGCTGAAGAGTCTACCAAAGAGGCTATTTGTTCTACTGTCGATGTTATCTGTGACGTAAGAAGTAGAACCAGAGAAGTGCACCTCGAGCAAAGTCTCCAGGGTTTCCCTGCTATTGACGATAAAGGTGCCCTCTGATTTGCGCCGTCAATTCGAGGTTGTATTTAGTTAGAGCAGATCTATAATCAGTCCAACTATTATACCGTTTAGCTTTGTTAAACAGCGATCCCACCTGCTTCCTTAGGGACTCAAGCTGAGTATTCCACCAGAGCACACACCGTTTGTGTGTATTTGACCTGGATGTACAGCTGTCTCTAAAGGATGAGATAAGTGCTGCATTGAGCTGGTAAGCCACTTCATCGATATCATCTGTCGATTCAATCGACTTGGGAAGCATATCCTCTTTGGTGGCGAGTTGAGCTTGAAACCGAGCCCAATTCGTTCGTTTGGGCTGATATCCGGGTTCAGCCTCTTTAACCTCACCGGAGATGTTGAATCTGATATACTGGTGACCAGACAGTGAGGCTTCATTAGAGACATGCCAGTCCCCAATCGCATTTGAGATAAATGGGCTAGAGATGGTGAGGTCAAGCAGCTCTTCTCTGACCGCATTTATAAATGTAAGTTTGTTTCCTCTATCGGCAACGGTGAGTTCATTAATAATTAAAAATTCCATATGGTGCGCGTTGGCGTCGCATCCAATTACCAGGTGGTATTTTTTCTGGATGCAATACTTAACCAGATCCTGGACTTCAGTGGGAGGGATTTGTTGACCGTCTCCAGGAAAGTAAGCGGGGGCGCATACAACCTCCCTTACTCCTCCGTCGGTGGGGACTTCCACAATGACGGCTGCCAGGTCCCTTGTGATGAATTCTGGAAGAAAATTTAAATTAGTGCCAAACACACATGCGCCCCTAGGGGGAGAACATCCTGTAGCATATACTAGTGCGCGACCTGTTTTGCAGGCCCTTTTACTCACCTTTATGGACCCATGCTGATCCGATCGCGGTACAGTCGCAGGCTAAAGGTGTCCGAGGCACCTTTGGCATGGTGCAGGTTGCCCTGCAGGCCACGCAGCCCACCCATTATTTGCGACGGTAGGCCAGATCCTTCGTTCTGTAAGGCTTGTTGTTTCCACGCCTGAAGTTTCCGGCCCGATGGGAGTGATCCTCTGATCTACTTCCCCTCGAGGATTCCCCTTGTTTGGTTGGGGGACGTTTATTTCTTTTATTTGGGTGACTCTTAGTGGTCGTCGGCCCAGATGTGGCAGCGGGTTTTAGCTCGTCACATCTGGGCGTGTCTACTACAGCAATAGGTGCAAACCACCATACTACTGGCTGTAGGTTTTCCTATTACGGCAGTAAGTGCACCCACCCTACTGCTGGTTGTAGGTTTTTCTACAGCGATTGGTACTACATTTAGATGTAGTACCTGGCTTTTGATGATCATCTTAATGAATTCAAATCTATAAGCCACTTGGCACTTAAGTTCTATTAGTCGAGTCAGAGACTTGTCGCTGACTGCCAGAACTAAGTGCAGGAAGTTTTTCTCCTTATTTGACGTGCTCTGCATGACTTTCCAGTTCTGTGCATGTCAGCCGCCATTTTGAGAGTCCAGCGGCGCCAACACCTTCGTGATGGGTAAGCCGGCGCTTTGCGGGAAGTAGCCCCGAATAATATGTGGCTTCGGGAAAGCTGCCTCTTCCACAAGCATAATATCAAGTCCACTCTTGTCCTTGATGGCCCTAAATTTGGTTTTCATCCAATCGGCCGTGGCTGGGTTGTCTGATACAAAGTATGACCACTCTGACTTGTAGGTCGATCCCCTAAAGCGAGGTTTGGGTGCCTTACCCAGCAGCTCGATGGAGGTGTCGACTACAGCCTCCTGAACTGCTGCCATCTGCGCTGTTGTAAGGGGGTTCGTTCCCAAGTCCTTGGGGACGATACCGAATCGAATCCTCCCAGCTACACTACTGTAGCTCTTTTTATCGACCTGATGGTTGCCGATTTTGCTGCGTTTAGCAGCCTGGTTTGGTGGAGTAGTGTCTGCGGAACGAACACGTTTCAGTTCCGGACCCTTACTCGCAGGGGTGGATTTTGCAAAAACTAGGGCTTCATCTCTAGTTTTGCCCTGCATTATAGCAGCTTTAAAGCGTCGCTGCTCCGACGATTTAAGCTTGACGAAGCCACCAGGTGGTACAGGCTTTTCCTCAACGTGCCTGATGGTTTCGTTCTTTATTACATTTGGGAGTTCATCTGAGAGCATACTCACAGAGTCTCCGCCAAGTGTGGTGTCGGAATCGGAGAGTGAAGACACATCTTCTGCTTTCCGTCCGGCTTCAATGCCCGCAAAAGATGCTGACATCACTTCCGCTATTTGAGCCGCTGAGGACTCAAAAGCCCCAGCCGGCGATGACGTTAGAGAGTCATCATTTGTTTTTTCAATGGTTCCCATAAACACACGGGAAAGAATGGTCACCTGCAGCGGAGCCCAAGACACTGCAGAAAGGTTTATTGAAATCGGAGGTCGACCGGTATCCGAAGTTCGCATACTAATAGCTAAGCATCGTCTTAGCCATGCATTCATCGGCGTATGCTGTTCCACCTTGGAGCTAGGGGAGTGAGGGAGTGATGGGTACAAGCAAGCGGTGATGTGGGGAGGGGTCCGTAATTGCTTCTTGGCTTCCGGTTCCTCTAGAGATGGACTCTTAAGAGTCATCACCTGTACTGAGCCTCCGTACCACGACAAGGTGAGCAATTGCCACGAAGAACCCGTTTCCCTACTGCGCTGTAATTTCACAGTCGAGTTTCCATGGCGTCAGGATTGGCTCTGGCTGGATACTGAACCTGGAATAGATAGTCTTCGCATTTTCACGGTTGGCTCCAGGTTTGGACGGATGTCCGGTTCTGAGCGCGAAAACATCAGACTGCACTTCTCATTAGGAAAATACGCCTCTGTCTTCCAATCAGAGATGTACGCTTTCCTAATGGCCATTCCTTATGTTGTGAAGCACAGGTGGAGGGTAAAAAGCATATGCGCCTGCAGTGACAGCCAAGCTGCATTTAAAGCTGTTTCCAACCCCCTAACTAGCTCCAAATTGGTGCATGAACACAAAGGTAGGTAGACTAAATTCACTAAGGCTTGTTTGGGTTTCAGGTCATTCTGGGATCGCAGGAAATTAAATCCCTGATGAGGAGGGTCTCGCGGGAACCGAACCAGCTCTAGGTCTACCTGCATCCACGGTAAATTCCTTAATTAACGATTGGTTGCTTAATACAGCCATTCACGGTAAAGTCCTACATTAACGATTGGGTGTTTAATAACCACAACCGTAAATGAAGGGATTAACCAGGTTGCATGATGACTAAGCGCGTATGCCCTGATGTCTGTAAGAAATCGCCAGCATTCCTCCTGTCTTTAAAGAGAATCGACTGCAGAAGACTTGTGGGAGTCATTACGGGCCATTATACTTTTGCTTGGCATTAGTGAGACGCCTACCTGTGCTGCATTGATGACACTGCAGAGCATTTTCTCTGTGACTGTCCCGCCTTTGTTTCTTTGTGAAATGGATGGTTTGTGATGTCCATGTGTTGAAAGGGGTGAACTGTCACTGATCATCACCTGGTGTTGTGTAAACTACATCTTACTGATAAAGTACCTCTTCTGCCAAGGCGGAAATATAGACTGGTTACACGCATACGGCGGGAGAACTACAGAGCAGTGAGGTGCGGCAACACTATGCACGGTACATATTCGAAAGGCTTAAGCAGATTCCAACTGTTCCGTCGCAAGTAGAGGAAGAATGGCGACTGTTTTGAACACCTGTCATAGCCGCTGTACGTGATGTTTATGGAGTCAAACAGCTTGGTGTGGCGCCCGGTGGTGTGAATAGAACTGTGTGGTTTTAAACACCCGGAGCTCAAGAAGCCATCAGAGAGAACAAGAAGACCTATAGGGACTCGATTCCCTTGGGGGACTCTGCTTTCCATGGCCAGTGGCGCGAAGAACTTACAAATTGGCTGTGCGTCTAGCTAAAAAGTAGTCCTGGAAGAAGTTGGGCGAAGATTTAAAAGGTGACCATAGATCCGCGAAAAAGGTGTTCTGACAAACTATTCACCTGCTCAGAGGTAGAAAATTCAATATAATCGAAGAAGTCAAGTCCAAAGATGGTGTGCTGCTTTCAATTGGATGGACATCTTGCGCAGATGAAGCGAGCGCTTTTCGGAACTGCTCAATCCGGAACAGGGAAACAGGGCACTGAGGGGGACAAACTTGTAGTCTTGAGTGGGGCGGAGAATAGTCCAACGGTTGAGGAAGTCATTTTACTGATTGAATCTCTAAAAGTTGGCAAATCCGCCAGTGTGGGTGAAGTCCAGTCAGACATGCTTAAGGCGATGGGTAAACAGAGAGTCTTATTTCTCTCTCGTGTCATTAAGGTGGTCTGGGAACGCGGTAAGACACCGCGGACGGGGACGATTCTCCACTTTTCATAAAGGGGGATAAAAGAGAGTGCTCTAACTGTATGTATATTGGCGTTACAGTCCATCAAGGACCTGAACCGAGCTTCTCTCAATCACCCATGTTGTGTGTAATTTAATTTTCTCATAGGTGAAAGGGACCTACAGTTTATTGCCGGTTCCGAACGGCGAATTTCGAGAGACTTTTCATGACAAGGGGTTTTGTCAGAACCCCGCTGAAGAGAAACACAGTGAAAAACACATTCGATGACATGGCTGTGTCGGGATTCGATCCCGTGTCATCGGCGTCAGAGGCCAACACACTACCCACTGCGCCACGGTGCTCTCGGAGTGCTCTACCTACAGGGGCATATCTCTTTTAAGTCTCCCCGGTAAAGTCTACGCTAAGGTGTTCCAGGCGCGTTGTAGAGCTATGGTCGAATCCAGGATGGGGGATGAACAGTGCGGTTTTTCTCACGGCAGAAGTACAACCAACCAGCTTTTCACTCTAAGAATGGTACTTGAGAAGTCTTGGGAGTACGCGGTTCGGCGCACAGTTGTTTTGTAGATTTGGGAAAGGCGTATGACGGAGTTACTCGAGGTAAACTCTTTAGTGTTCTGCAGGAGTGGTAGATTGATGGTCCTCAGATGGGGGTCATTCAGTCTTTATACACAAACTGTAGCAGTTGTCTCGGGTTCTTCTTCTTCTTATCGGGCGCTACAGTTCGGGGTGAACCTGGCCTGGCAGCTAGTTGAGGTCCCCTTTCATCTGTTACACCATTTTAAGTGCGGCCATCCTCTGTTTCTTCGTCCCTCGGGTTGGATTCAAAGACTCTTCGGGTTCAAGCTGTGGTGTCCATTCGTTTTACATGACCTAGCCATCTTAGGCGTTGAATCAGTAGATGCCTGACTAGATTTATGTCGCTGTACAGCCCGTAAGGCTCGTGGTTGAATCTTTTCCTCCATCCCCCGTCTGCGCTTATAGAACCAAAACTCACATGCAAAATCTTTCTTTCGAATCGACCAAGGACCTCCTCATCCGCTTTTGAGAGTGTCCATGCTTCTGCGCCGTACAGCAGGACGGGGAGGATAAGGGCCTTGTATTTGGTCACCTTGGTTTTTCGAGAGAGGGCTCTGCTTCTCAATTGGCTCCCGAGCCCAAAGAAACAGCGGTTGGCAAGATTTATTCTGCGTTTGATTTCGGCACTGATGTCATTGCTGCATGCCACTGCGGAGCCTAGGTGGATGAAGTCCTTGACTACCTCGAAATTATACCTGCCAATGTGTGCGCCCCAGCCAAGACGCCGGTGGTTCGTGACTTTTTTCGACGACAGCATATATTTCGTCTTGCCCTCATTTACCGCCACTGCCGTCTCAATGCCCTTAAAGTCCTCAATGACATCTAGCTGACTTCACCCCTCGTATTGGCCAGTGAGTTTTGAACGATCCCTTCAAGGACGATGTTGAAAAAATCACACGATAGCGTGTCCTCCTGTTTAAAACCTTTTTTGACATAAAATGTATTGGTCGCTTCCGACCCTGATGGAGCAGCGAGAGTTCTCCGATGTTATCCTTCACAATCTGACAAGTTTGGCACGGATGTCAAAACTGGCGTTGTATAGCTCGTCTCTATTTATGCTATCGTAGCCTTAAAGTCGACAAACAGATGGTGAGTGTCGATCTGGTACTCGATAATAGACATCCCGGGCCTGAAACTACACTGATATGGACTAATGAGTTAATTAACGAACGGTTTCAGGCGTTCGCACAGTGCAGCAGAGAAAATTTTATCAACGATATTCAGGAGACTTATACCTCTGTAATTGGCGCAGACAAATGTTTCTCCTTTCTTGCGAACCGAGCAAACGATACTAAAATTCCATTCATTAGGCATGCATTCCTCTCGCATATCTTACAGATGAGCTAGTGCATACTCCCAACCAGGCCATCTCCAGCTGCTTTAAAGAGCTCTACAGGTAGTCCGTCTGCTCCAGCAGCTTTGTTGGACTTAAGCTTAGAAAAGCGTTCCTAACTTCGCCCAGATCGGGGACGGAATTCTCTGCTAACATCGTCCGCTGTGAATGGGGTCATTCTACCTGACAGCGGGACCCGTTTCTTAATCGCCTTTACACAGTCTGTAGAAGTAGTCTTTCCAGATTCTTAGTATCGACTGTGAATCAACTACTAGGTTTCCATTTTGGCCTTATATCCCTGGTTTGTTTGTTTTATTCATTGATCCGAATGTCATTCCTGCGATAGCATCTCTCCATCTTTACGATCGCGAGCTTCCCATGCTCTCTTTGTTACGGTTCCGTACCCAAAGGTAAAATGGGACCCTATTACTAAGACCTTGCTGTCCGTCCGTCCGTCTATCACCAGGCTGTATCTCAGGAACCGTGATAGTTACTCAGTTGAAATGTTCACGGAAGATGTATTTCTGTTGCCGCTATAACGACAAATACTAAAAGGAAGGGGGGCTCCCATACAACAGACATGATTTTCATCCAAAAAATCCCCTTGGTCACATACTGACCTAAGGTTAGTCGACAATATCCCACAACCAGTAACAAACTTTCCAGCTTTGATCCCTTTTGTGTCTTTGATGTATTAATCCTAGCTGCAAACCTTTTTCCCATAATTACGAACAACCAATAATAAATACCCTTTAAGCTTTGATGATCCCTATTGTGTCACTGCTAAGTTAATCCTTGCTGAAAATCCTTTCGTACAATTTCCATTCCCCTCCTTTACCATCATTAAGATATCAAATGTTGCAACAAATTCAATTGTTGTGAAATTAGCCTTCGATCATATCCCACAACCAATAAAACACTTCCAAGCATTGATCCCTATTGTGTCCTTGATATATTAATCCTAGCTGCAAACCTTTTTCCCATAATTACTGTTATTCACTTTTTAACCTACTTGCTGTCAAGTAAGATAATTGATTTGAATTCAATGGACACTTTGATAATCAACTATCTCATCACGGAGATGCTTGATCATCAAAGTAATATGCCTATAACCTGCCTGCAACCAAGATCTGTCATCAGGCAAAAAATAATTTCAAACGGATTGGCCATTTTAATGTGATCACTGATGAGGTAACATACAACGCCGCTTTCATATTTTTATATACAGATGGTACGGAACCCTTAGTGCGCGAGTCCGACTCGCACTTGGCCGTTTTTTTTTTTTTTTTTGTTTTGAGAAGCTTATGCTCCACCCTCCTCTTTTGCTCATAATGCTCATGAGCAGCTCTCGTCCTTCTGTGCAGCGCCTCTTGATAGGCTTGCTGCTGGGCTGCGTACCCTCCCACACTCTTCGTCAAACCATGTGTTTCTGTGTGGTGGCATTTTGAGACCCAGTACCTCAGAAACAGCATTCTCTAAGGCTGGAGGGAAGCATCCTAAAAAGCGTTGCTTTCTCTCCTCGTAGCAGTCGCCGTAATAGATGCCACAGTTTCTTATCCCCTTTTTGCCCGGTCCATCCCATCGCACTTCCTGGCCTATAGGGCCCTGCCTTATAGCAGTCTAGGGCCTCCGCAAGTTTTTCGGCTGCACGTGGTCTGTTAAGGGACCTAACATCCACGTACGAAGCCGAATATCACTTTTCTTTTTGTTTTTGTTTCCTGACCGAGCTGCAAGATGTTTGGCTGCAGTGGCTTCTATTCGCAATTTTACGGGCCAGGGCACGCCGGATACGGTACACCTACGAGGCCTCTGTTATTAGTTTACCACCCATTTCTAGCCGCTGCTTCCTTTTATTTAAAAAGACTTGCAATCCCATTGAACACATGATGCCTGGTTTATTATTTCCAGTGGCATTATTCGCGTTTGCAGCTGATATTGACTGTACTTATGATCAAACGACTTTCTAACATTCTAAAAATATAGATTCCCAAAAAATTAAACAATACCAATATTGTCTACTGCCACCTGGTATGTTTCAGATGACCTAGCCTTGTTAACATGTACCCAAAGATATTTACCTAAACTACCTTTCCCAGCAACATCGGCAACGTTAAAAGAACTGGCGTTGCAATTACAGGCCCGTTCTCGTATGCAAAACCCTAATCAACGCAACCAACTGACCATTCTGTAATTTCCATTTTCAGATTTTCAAATCTGGAATTAAGTCCAAAACATATTTTTCGAGTAAATACACAAATTAGTTTATATTTCAAAAATGAAATTACAATTGCAAAAACTCGAGCCAGTAGCACGCGAAGAAGTATCGGACAAAGGAGGATTCGTCGATAAAAATCTAAGCACATAATTGAGGTTCGAACCCCTGGAGTGCAGTTTTGTTTATATCCATCATTCGTTTGTGATTATTCAACATTTTCCACTTCACTGGATTGGCGCCGGGCATTCTTAAGTTAATTCTACCGCAGTTATTGTAATCTTAATGCTACCGGATCATCCGTCAAAGGGTAATTCACCCAGCCCGGCACCATAGGGCCTACATTTATTTGTTTACAGAACGAATATCTGCAAAGTGCGATTGTCTAAATTGGATACTGATTATATTTGTCTCTACATAAAAGAGAAACAGGCAAACCGCAGTCCTTGATGTGTAGCGCCAGTGCATCTCGACAGATAGCGATAGGTGTTTGTTAATGAATTAGTGGTTGCCTAAAAAGGACGAAAAAAAAAAAAGAAAAGAAACATGAGTGCGCATATCGACACAAGTGCAAGCAAACTCTCAGATAATTAGTTAAAATCCCTCCTAGAAGTCTGATACCACACGGCGAACGGCCAACTCGAAAACACAAATGAATCTCGTTCAGCGAATTATAATAGCGCGTACGCGTCAAACAAATTTAAGGAAAACAAGGTTAAGTAAAAAGGACGAAACAAATAAGTGCGTTATCTGCCAAGCATCTAGCAATACGATTTACGGCATTCGAAATAGGACTGACGAGTGGGCTCTGGTGGTGTGAAGTCTTGAAAAGAGTGCTTTCCTTTTATTCTCGTTCCATTAACAAATTACTTTTGTAATTACCGCGCATTGGTTCTTTGATGCGAACGCGAACGCTTTTTGTTCAAATCTGTTTCATTTAATTGGATCGAATTGTACACTAAAGTTTTTTTCCCCTTTATACCTTGATTTGCTGGTTCTAGTAGATACGGCCATTAATCAGTGAATTCGAAAAGTGTTCTGAGCTGTGACAACTGATGAAGTTGCAATTCTGTGGTAGAATCAAACCAAATTGAAAATCGACTCATAGTATAGTAATGCAAGCGGTTAAATTTAAAACTTGTGTAGTATCTAGATTGGTTTCGACTGGTAAAGGGGTTATTTTTTTTTGTGAACAGGAGCTATCAATTTAGGTAGTAATGGCTTGATTAATTCGGTGATTTCGTGTGAAGGGAAAAAATAGCTCGAAAGAATTGACTCGTTAATGTGAAATTAATTCTTTTGATAAAGGTAATAGTTAATTTAGCAATTTTTATGATTTAGGAGGTATTGGAGGGCTATTTGGCAAATGGCTTTTCAATTTTTTAAACGAAACACTGAAAACGAAAAACCCAAAGTCTTAAATAAAGTAATAACGTACGTACCTACAGCTGTGTTCATAATAATAGGAGCGATATCCCACAAATTTGCCAAAATGGATGGCAAAAGACCAACAAAGGCCTCGTAGGGGTAGCATCTATCCGACGGCTGCTGGCCTGCTAAAAAGCGAGAAGAGCCGACGCAGTCGAACATCTTGCGGCACTGTTAGTAAGTCCCATCCCCACGTCCTCGTGGTGCCATCTGGAGATTTCCTATGGAAATTGCCGACGGGGAAGGGCGAATGGCGAGCCTCCTGTGCCTGGAGACTAGGAGATTTCAATGCTTAGCTGGGTAAGGAAAGCATCTTTGAACGAGTCATCGGCAAACATAGCCTACACGACACCTCACCCGATAACGGACACAGGCTGATTAATCTTTCTACGGGGCGAAATCTCCTTCTAGGCAGTACGCACTTTCCGCACCTAGATATACACAAAGGCACCTGGCGGTCTTTTGATCAATCGACTACCAACCAGATTGATCACATCGCGATCGACGTCAGACACTCCGCCACTATTCTTGATGTTCGAATTTTCCGAGGGGCTAACATCGACTCGGACCACTATCTTGTAGTAACCAAGATGCGCCTACGGATATCACGAACGCAGCGAAGTAGAGTAAGAATACAAAGTTATGACGTCGGAAAACTACTATCGCCAGAGACCGCTCGTGCTTTTACCGATCGCGTCTCCCTTAAGCTCTCCAATACACCTCAATCCTCCACGCTATCAATAGAAGAGCAGTGGAGCCCTGAAAAGCTCTGCATGCGAAGTCTTGGGTTTCAAGGCTCCAAAACGAAGAAACACCTGGTTCGATAACGAGTGCAGGAAGATTCACACAGTGAAGCAGGATGCATATAAGGCCTCGTTGCACAAACGAACAAGAGCAGCTCGTGAGCTCTACGAGCTAAAAAGAGGGGAGGAGCATAAGCTTCTTAGAAGAAAGAAGAAAGAGCACGAGAAGCGCGTGATTGCGGATTTGGAGAGGTATTATTGCAGGCGTGACGTTCGAAAGTTTTATCAACAGATAAAGCAAACATGCCAAGGTTATAAAGCCAGAACGGAAGCCTGCAGGGATGAGAACGGACACCTAGTAGTAGAATCGCAGTCGATGCTGAGAATATGAAAAAACCACTTCTGCAGACTGTATAACGGCGATGTTTGTCAATGTACCGCTGTCAGGCAGAATGATCCATTTCTAATTGACTTAGACCGCAGAGAATTATTTCCCGCTGACCTCGACGAAGTTAAGATTGCCATATCGAAGCTCAAGTCAATAAAGCTGCTGGCGCAGACGGACTGTCTGCTGAGTTCTTCAAGGCAGCTGGGGATGACCTGGTTAGGAGCATGCACCAGCTCATCTGTAAGATATGGTCAGAGGAAAGCATGCCCGAGGAATGGAGTCACTGCATCGTATGCCCGATCCACAAGAAAGGAGACCCCTCTAGTTGCGCCAACTACAGAAGAATACGTCTCCTTAACATCGCCTACAAAATCTTCTCTGCTGTTTTGTGTGAGCGCCTGAAGCCTTTTGTAAATAAGCTGATAGGTCCTTATCAGTGCGGATTCAGGCCAGGGAAGTCCACCATCGACCAAATCTTCACACTACGGCAGATCCTGGAAAAAACCAATGAATTCCAAGTCGACACTCACCACCTATTTGTCGACTGCAAAGCCGCATGTATGTATGTATGTATGTTGGCGTTACAGTCCATGAAGAACCTGAGCCGAGCTTCTCTCAATCACCCATGTTGTGTGTGATTTCATTTTCCCATAGGTGAAAGGGACCTACAGTTTATTGCCGGTTCCGAACGGCGAATTTCGAGAAGCTTTTCATGACAATTTTACTACAGGGGGTTTTGTCAGAGCCCCGCTGAGGAGAAACACCGTGAAAAACACGTTCGATGACATGGCTGTGTCGGGATTCGATCCCGTGTCATCGGCGTCAGAGGCCAACACTACCCACTGCGCCACGGTGCAAAGCAGCATACGACAGCGTAATTAGAGACGAACTATACAACGCTATGTCTACCTTTGACATACCTGCTACACTATCCCTATGCAGGATGACTTTGGAGAATGCTCGCTGCTCCATCCGAATCGGTGAACACCTTACCGATAGTTTTGATGTCGAAAAAGGATTTAGGCAGGGCGATGCGCTGTCGTGTGATTTCTTCAACATCATATTGGAAATGAATGTGCAAGCACTCAGCTGCTCCAGCAGCTTTATAAGACTTAAGTTTCGATTAAGCTATCTTAAGATCGTCTAGGTCGGGTGGACGGGATTCTCCTTCGTCTTGGTCCATTGTGGATGGTTCGCTCTGCCTGACGGCGGCATTTTGACCATCATCGTCGTTATACAGTCATGCAGAAGTGGTCCTTCCACAATCTCATCATCGGCTGTGACTCCACTACTAGTTGTCCGTTCTCATCCCTGCAGGCTTCTGCTCAGGCTTTATAGCCTGGTCAAATTTTCGAACGTCGTTTCTGCAGTAACATCTCTCCATCTCCTCGATCTCGCGCTTCTCGTGCTCCTTCTTTTTCCTTCTCAGAAGCGCATGCTCCTTCCTCTTTTCTGTTCATAGAGCTCGCGGGCAGCTCTCGTCCGTCGATGCAATGTGGCCCTGTATGCATTCTGTTTCTCTACATGGGCCTGTCTGCACTCATCATCAAACCAGGGTTTCTCGACGGTGGTGGCTCGAAGCCGAGTACATCTGAGGTGGCCCCCCTAATGGCGTTCTGACAACGACTCCATTGCTGTTCTATGGTTTCTGCAGATTGCATCGGGACTTGAGAGAGCTTGAGGGAGACTTGATCGAAGAAGGTCCTGGCGGTCTCCTGCGATTGCAACTTTCCGACGTTAAATTTTGGTGTTCTTACTCGACTCCGTTGATTCTGGGAAATTCGCTTCCATACCTTGGCTGCAATAAGGTAATGAATGGGCAGATTAAGTGTCTGCTATTCGCCGAGTTCTTGTCGAATCATTTACACACGATCAAGGGCACGTTGCAGTTGCATAGTTGATTCCTCAACCTATTTATCTGTATAGGTTAAATATCTGTACCATCGGCGAACGTAGCTAAAATTGAATCTTGCGTTTGCGGTATATCGCGAGTGTAAATCAGATACAGGAGTGGGCCGGCTACACTTCCCTGAGCAACGTCAGCCGAAATCACTTGAAATATATAAGTGAAGTAATCGTACTCGTACTTAAAATATTGGATAGCTCCTCTGGTAAGATTTGTCTTAGTTCAGACAGCAAGCCTTCGTGCCATACTTTGTCAAAGGCTTGAGACAGGTTAAGGAATACACTCGAACATACCAGTTTGTGTTGGAGTACTTTTTCTATTACATTAGTTATTCGATGTACTTGGTCTATAGTTGAATGCTTGCTTCTGATGATCTTGGTAATAGACGCTTTTCAATGATCGGTTTTAAGAGATTATATAAAATTCGTTAAAACATTTTAGAAATGATCGGCAGCTGTGAGATCGGAGGATACAATTTCCTGCCTGTTATAACTTCTGCGACTTTCCACTGGATCGGCACTTAGGTTAGAACCTAAGTGTGGCATTATCAAGAAACGAGATGTTAAGTAAAGCCTTTCTTGGTAGAGCCTTGAGAGCATCTCCTGTAATTAGATCATAGCCAGAAGATTTGTTTGCTTTAAGCGATTCAGCAATGGCCTTTAGTTCAGCGAACGTGGATCGTATTACATATTATAAATTCCGGTGTATCATCCGTCCGATAAGCGGTTGAATTCTGGATGGCTTGAAATTTTCTTTAAGATATTCAGCGAAAATGCCCGCCTTCTCTTTATTTCCCCTTGCCATTCACTTAGTCTTTTTTTTATTGGTAGTGTTGAATTTGGGGCGTTTTGAGACCGTTGACAGATTTCCATAGAGTAGTTTGATTCTATTCCCGCCGTCAAGTTTTCTAGATACGGGCCTAGAATTTTGTTCTTAATAGATCTGCTCGATTTTTTGAGTCATCTCATTATCGATTTAGATGCGTTTTATGCTGCGGCACTCGACTTTGGCGCCAAGGTTTACGCGCTTTCCGCTTCTCATTAACTATAGATTTCTAATTTCAGGTGAATAATTTGCTGCGAAATTAGCCGGCATTCTTGTTTTGGTAGGGTGTACTCTGCGTACTATATGACATCAACGAATCGGTGGACTTCGACTTCTAGTTCACAAGGTGTTCTTAGTGGTATTCTGAGTTGAATACATTCGTCATCTTCATTCTTAAAACGTTCGCAGTTTGTTATTTTATTAGAAAGCCTAGGTGGGTCAGTCTTTTTTATAAGAGCATCTCTCATCGTTAATATAATAAGTGAGTGATCTGAGGAAAGGTCGAAGCTCTCTTTGATGTAGCTATCAGAAATACCCTTAGAAATAAAGAAATCCATACTGACCCTATTTGCCTTGTCTCGAGCTCTACCTTTACTTTCGGAGAGTGTTTGATATAATCTCTAATAAATAGCGATCCTCTCCGTGCCCTTCCCGGCGGGCGACAAGCATGAAAGGCGTGATAGCCCTTGAGTTTAGTACGCGATTGCAATGTCAGATGGGTTTCAGAGACGAAGTTGGCTTGTCTTACCTTCATGAATCAGGTTGTATACTCTATGAGTATTGTTGACTCTTTCTATTGATGCCACAACTTGGGCATATGCCTTAGTGCTTCGTTTTTCTTCTGGTTCTTTCACCTCTACTTTCTAGCTTTCTAGCGTCAGGTTCCTATTGCAAACCAATTGTTTTCGTGATTGTACTTTTATTGATATTTTTGTCGTGAACGTTTGTCAATTTTAGATTTTCATTTTGTGGTTCAATTATTTTCTCCCGCCGCTTTCGTAGCATTTCAGTTACTTACCAACCTTAGTAGTTTGCCCGGTGCTTTTTCTTGTAATTGTTACAAACTGCATGGTGATTCTTTTGAGATGCAGCAATTTTTTTGACAAGTCGGTTCCGGCGCACTTGACACATGGTGGCTCTTTCTCACAGTAAGCTTGTGTATGCTTTTCTTCAACAAAGGTTAAGATTGAAATAAAGAAAAGACTTGGGAATTTATTTCTCAAAAATTGTATCGTTTACAGCACTCAACCCAATAGTCACATTTCTTATGGCGGCTCCGTATAGATAGATATGCTAAGGGCATGTTTATTGCCGTAAACTTTGGAATTGTTATAACCAGTGGAGGTTAAATCAGGACTTCTCCTGGAAATGAATTTGCCAAGAAAATTTGAGGAACTCTTGGCAGAGATGATCTGAACTTGTGTGAAATCGCTCCGTCCTGAAACCATATATTTTGGGTGTAGCCAGGAAAGTTTTGCAGTTCTGGTACCAAGAAATCGTCTAACATCTCCAACGGGGTGGCCGTGGTGCAGTGGTTAACATCATCGACCGCCGAGCGGAAGATTTATGGTTCAAATTCGCTTCATAGCCAAGAAAAAGTAATTCCTATACGGACAAAAAGTATGCAACGCAGTTGTGAATGGAAAGTGACCAGACGTACGGCTGCAGGCATAACACTCACAGTATATGGTCAACCGAAATTCATCCCCTGCGTATGCAATACTCAAGTGCTTGAACGAATTACTACGGACTATATCCAACGCGGCATTTGGTCGGCTCTCGTCCTATCTAGGTCTAGGACAACCACCCCTGAGAGTAGTGAACGAACATCAACGACTCCAACCACTGCACTCCGTTCAGGTTGTGTTTGTGAACACATCATAAGAGAATACAAAAAAAAAAAAAAACTCTTGAACCTGTGCGAATCTCTAAAAAAAAAAAACAAAAAAACATAATGCGACGGAAAGAGTTTCTGATACTTGAGTTCTGGATTCTTTACACTCCAGTAGTGGCAAATGAGTTTCATCCAAAAACAAGATGTTGGTAAATGCGCTCAATTGCCTTGTTCCTTCTTCTTCTTCTTTTGGCACTACAGTTCATGAAACTGGGCCTCCTTCAAAAAACCTCTGCAACTGGCACGGTCTTTCGCCAGCAGTCTCCAGTGCCGCACACCTAGTTGGTTAAGGTCCTCTTCCAATTGGTTGCGCCACCTTAAATTTGGCTGTCCTCGACAGCGTCGCCCCTCGGGGTTGGATTCATAGATCTTCCGGGCCGGAGCTGTGTTTTCCATGCGCTCAACATAGCCTAGCCATCTTAGGCGTTGGATCCGAAGACGCCGTGCTATGTTCATGTCGCTGTACAGCCCGTACAGTTCACTGTTAAGTCTTCTCCTCCACTCCCCATTTATGCAGGTCGGGCCGAAAATCGCACGCAAACTTTTCCTCTCAAAACGACCAAGGGCCTCCTCATCCGCTTTCAATAAGGTTCATGTCTCTGCGCCATGATGCGGGATGATAAGGGATGAAAGGGTCTTGTATATGCTCACCTTGGTTTTTCGAGAGAGGGCTCTGCTTTTCAATTGCCTCCCGAGCCCAAGGAAACAGCGGTCGGCAAGAGTTATTCTGCGTTTGATTTCGGCATTGATGTAATTTCTGCATGTCACTGCGGAGCCTCGAAGTCCTTGACTACCTCGAAATCATACCTGCCAAGATGTGCACCCTGCCCAAGACGCCGGTGGTTCGTGTCCTTTTTCGACGACAACGTATATTTCGTCTTGCCCTCATTTACCGCCAGTCCCATTTTAGCCGCTTCCGTCTCAATGCTCAGGGAGTGTGGCCCTGTCTAAAACCTTTTTTGACATAAAAGGTATCGGTTAGGTCGCTTCCGACCCTGATGGAGCAGTGAGAGTTCTCCAAAGTCATCCTGCACAATCTGACGAGTTTGACAGGGATGTCAAAACTAGACATGGCGTTGTATAGCTCGTCTCAATTGATACTATTGTATGCAGCCTTAAAGTCGACAAACAGGTGGTGGGTGTCGATCTGGAACTCGTTTGTTTTTTCCAGGCTCTGCCGCAGTGAGAATAATAATCTATAGTGGACTTCCCGGGTCTGAAACCACACTGATATGGACCAATCAGCTTATTAACGGACGGTTTCAAGCGTTCACACAGAACAACAGAGAAAATTTTATAAGCGAGGTTTAGAAGACTTATTCCTCTGTAGTTGGCGCAGACAAAGGGGTCTCCTTTCTTGTGGATCGGACAAACGATACTAAGATTCCATTCATCGGGCTTGCATTCCTCTGACCATATCTTACGGATGAGCTGGTGCATACTCCCAACCAGGTCATCTCCAGCTGCCTTAAAGAGCTCGGAAGGTAGTCCGTCTACTCCAGCAGCTTTGTTGGACTTAAGCTTAGAAAAAGCATTCCTAACTTCGTCCAGGTCAGGGGGATGGAATTCTCTGCTATCACCGTCCGCTGTGAATGAGTCGTTCTGCCTGACAGTGGGATCGGTTTTGTCATCGGCGTTATTCAGTGTGCAGAAGTAGTCTTTCCAGATTCTTAGTACCGACTGTGAATCCACTACTAGGTTTCCATTTTCGTCCCTGCAGGCTTCCTTTCTGGTCTTATATCCATCTCTACGATCGCGAGCTTCTCATGCTTCCTTTTTTGTTTTGAGAAGCTTATGCTCCTCCCTCCTCTTCTGCTCATAATTGCCTTGTTTACTGGCTTTACATTTTGCACTAGTTGAATTTTGCAGGAGTAGATCATTATGCAAACTGCGGTGTAGATTGGTCCATACACATTTAAGATCCGGATCATCAGAAACTGACTGGTTAACACTTTCCTCTCTTAGATCTGAGAATTCCATAAAAAGACCAAACAATTTTTAGTCCTACACTGCAATCTTAAGCAAAAGATTCCAGTTCGATTTTTCTGGGTGTATGGGGATCATTCATTGAAAATCTTGAGCAAGTACCATCTTCAGTTTTACCTTCGCTTAGTTCATAACCAAGAAAAATGGGTAATTGAATACAATCAACTTAAGAAGTCACATCTTGAATTTGAGATTCTGAAGTTCAATTATTTGCTTTTTCAGCTTTAAAGACACACTTTGTCTGATTTTTGCTGTTTGCCATATGGGCAAAAGCCAAAAACTCTGGTGGTAGTCCATGTGATCTTTTTTTTTAAGGTACTGTGATCACTGTTATTTGGTCTCTAAGAGTCCTCCTTTTAGGAACTGGGTTTCGAAATGTTGCGTGCCAGAATGCCCGTGACCCTCATGTAAGTTAAAATTCGACAGGCCTAGGATGAGCTGCATTGATCAAAGTCCACAATTTCACGTCAGTGCCATTTTGGTAGCACTGACAACGGATCTAGTGAATACAATTGTGTACATAAATGTGCATGGATATTGAATTTGTTTCTAGAAGGCACTTTTAGCAATACTTGCTGACTTCAGTTAAACTGACATAAAGGTAAGTAAACCATTATATTGACAAAACGTAAAAGACGGTAATAAAACATAAAAAATACCGTCAAATAACGATCGAATAGGAATACTTGTCCAACGATGTCAGTTCTGAAAACGATGCGGAACAAAACCCAATAGCCTAAATCGGATTTAAAATATGATTTTTCAGTTCTGAAACAATTTGGAAAAAAACCAGTCAAGTGCGAGTCGGACTCGCGCACGAAGGGTTCCGTACCATCTGTATATAAAAATATGAAAGAGGCGTTGTATGTTACCTCATTAATGATCACATTAAAACGGCCAATCCGTTTGAAATGATTTTTTGCGTGATGACAGATCTTGGTTACAGGCAGGTTATAGGCATATTACTTTGATGATAAAAAGTCCCCATGATGAGATAGTTGATCATCAAAGTGTCCATTGAGTTCAAATCAATTATGTTACTTGAAAGCAAGTTGGTGAAAAAGTCAGTAACAATAATTATGTGAAAAAGGTTTGCAGCTAGGATTGATATATCAAGGACACAATAGGGATCAATACTTGGAAGTGTTTTATTGGTTGTGGGATATGATCGAAAGTTAATTTCACAACAATTGATGAATTTGTTTCAACTTTCGATATCTTAACCTATCAGGATGGTAAAGGAGGGGAATGGAAATTGTACGAAAGGATTTTCAGCAAGGATTAACTTAGCAGCGACACAATAGGGGTCATCAAAGCTTAAACGGTCAATACTATTGGTTGTTCGTAACTATAGAAAAAAGGGTTGCAGCTAGGATTAATACATCAAAGACACAAAAGGGATTAAAGCTGGGAATTTTGCTACTCGTTGTGGGATATTGTCGATTGTAGGTCAGTATGTGACCAAGAGGATTTCTTAATATTAAATATTCATTTTATTCTGTTTTTAGTATTTGTCGTTATAGCGGCAACAGAAATACATCATCTGAGAACATTACAACTCTCTAGCTGTCACGGTTCATGAGATACAGCCTGGTGACAGACGGACGGACGGACAGCGAAGTCTTAGTAATAGGGTCCCGTTTTACCTTTGGGTACGGAACCCTAAAAAAAGATTGTTAAGGTAGGGTTGCTTGGAACTGTATGCGAAAGTAAGTATCCGAGAAAGTCAATATTTGAGGTCACATTTCCTCGCACTAGTAGATACAGAAGAAGTCCTTATCAAAACATGCCTTTCCGAAAACACGTTAGCCATTATGGAAATATGTATATGGCTAGCAACCTTTTATTCGTTAGGGCCAAAATGATTTCCTCATTTCGATACCAATATCTCCACCAGTCACAACCAAAAGCAAATAACAGACCGCACGTTTCACCACCGCACCAAACATAGCCAAATTTACGGCCATGTGTGACGTGATGCCGAGACCGGTAGTGCGCCTTATTTAAACAAATTGGATGTTTTCCATTTTATTTTTATTGCGTGTATTTGATACATTTTAGATAGGACAGCGTCAAGCAATACAAGCCACCGAATCGTGGGGATGGTTACGGACCATGGGCAGGACAGTCGCAAACGAAGGATGTGACGTCGAGGGGTGGTTTGATGGCTTGTCTTTGTGTCTTCGTTTTGTAGCCGAATGAACAAATGTCGTACGTTTGTCGGTATTCAGTAAAATGAGCATAAAAATAAATTTTATTATAGTAGGACGTGTGCGAGTGTATTTTCGACACCGGCAACCGCTGCTGCCCGCAAATTAGATGCACTTCGTGGTTGGATGGATTTATGTATTAGCAGGCGAAATACCAATTAGCAGCCACACCTTGAATTTAATATACTATGTATGTATATGTACATACATATGCATAAGGTTTCACGTGTGTTGATGTTAAAATGCGTGCAGACGTAATAGCATTAGTGGCAGAAAATAAGATAAACTTTTCACGACGAACCACATATACTTGTCTACAGACATTGTTTAAATTTCTTTTGTCCCACAAATAAGATTAAAATAAACTACAAACTTATTGCAATATTCATTCGACGCTACAGCAAGTATACCTTAGAGGCCTTTAGTTAGCCAAATTTTCTTATTCTTTTATAGATTACATACTATATACATACATATGTCATCATTACCATCAAGGGCCTGAATGGTTGCATGTTGTTGAATGGAATTTGAAATGAATGCTTCACGAGTACTAAATACGTAGAGTATATGGTATCAATGTTATGGATCCTAGGTATCTACTCAAGTGACACAAAATTATTCAGCTTATCAGACAACTTACTCTGGATTGTATTTAAATTATGTATTTATTAATTTGGCTCCTTATTGGCCAAATTTTCAAAACACGTTTGCAGATACTACTAGGCGGGAATAAATTCCCCAAAACAAAGCGAACCTACCTTCACGAATTAAAATGGTGTGACAACTTTTGGCGCTAAAGTATGAAAGTTGTGCAATTGATTTTTCATATATTCTTTTTTTTTTCTTCTTTTGATGGCGTTACAGCCCACGAAGGACCAGAGCCAAGCTTCTCTCAATCACCCATGTTGTGTATGATTTATTTTTCACACAGGTGAATGGGACCTACTGTTTAATGCCGATTCCGAACGGCGTGAGTCGAGAAGCTTTTTCATGGCAAGTTTACTACGGGGGTTTTGCCAGTACCCCGCAGAGGAGGAACGTCGCGAAATAAACATTCGATGGCGCTGGTGTTATCGGGATCCGAACTCGCTCATCGTGCGCCAGAGTCCAACACACTAACCCTACGACGTCCTCCTTTTTTTTTTCATAGATTATTGCTGCGATTTTGATGAAATAAAATGTATCACTGTTTGTAGAAAATAATTTTATTTTTATTTGAATTGTTTTTTTTTTTTCACACACATCTATTGCATACTATGCGAGTTCAGCCCGCTTTAGTAAGAACGCTGGTTTGGAGTTGATTCCCGACAACCCTTCGGATGGAAAATTTGGATCGAAGAAGATTCCATCAATTTTCTTGACCCTCGAACACGCAACGTAGGCCAACCCGGCACTAAATTCACTTATCCCTAAGTCCACAACTGCTTTGTCCAATGTAATTCCTTGCGACCTATGAATACTATGTAATGCCGGGAATTTCTTCCTCGTGCCATTGACTGCTCCTTTTTTGAATGACTTTACGACCAGCGTTATAGGACTTGCGCCTGAAGCGAAAGTCGGTCCCATGTAAGTTTCAAACTTGACCATGATGCAGATAGGAGCCTCGCTTGGTATGGAGTTCCCGACTCTGTTTTCGGTCGGACCGTAAATAATGTCAATGACTGTGCCCATTGAGCCATTGCACAGTCTGCAAGAGGACCACATGTTCTGGCGTAACCTGTAACTTAAGCGCCAACGCAGAGTAACAGTTCTGCGCTAAATCCTTGAGCTTCGGCTTCTGATGTTTGAGCGGCTGTTACATTATTGTTTGAGGCATTTATTTGAGTCACTGGGCTTCCAAGCGATCGTAAGGCGTTCTTGTTATAAGCTTTGATGTGTTTGTTGGTCGCCATCAATCGTGTCGCGTCCTTGAAATCTCGGGACGATCCTGGATTATTGTCGACAAAGCGTTGTGACCAGGATTCATAGTGCGAGAGGTTGTTCTCGCCTAGGACTAGAGCATGAAGTGCTTCTCGAAATTGTTTCTATTCATCGCCACTCTGTCGCATGATCTGTTTGAGAATAAACGTCTTCCGTATGCAAATAAGCTGCTTTGCCTCGCAGGGAAAACTCATCCGACTCTATAAGTACGCCATACAGAGGCTTGTAGCCGATTGAAGTCGCCAAGGAATACAACAACAAATCCTCCGCAACATTCGTGCTGCTTCTCAGGGTTAGCTTCTCTAAGCCGGCCATCTTCTTGCCCAGCATACGCCACCCAATCATGCTGAATTCGTCTCTCTTTGGGTCTTTCCAGTTAGGGGCGTAACTCTGGCTAATGTGGCAATGTGCAGACCGGAATGCAGAGTTTGGTCACCGATATTGTTTGCAGCCACGCCGGTTGGAGCCTGGAGTTAGATGTGCTCCAAGCCGAAACTTTTAACAACTTCGTTGATGACTAACGTCGGTTCCAGCAGCTCTCACTCCTATTGCCATTTTGTCCGTCGTTTCTCCGTTTGTCGCTCTTGTGATGAAGTCTATCACGGCTTGTTGCTCGATGTTCAATGTAAAACAGCTGCGGTCGCCTCAATTTCTGATATTTTGTAGGAAGCCGTTGCCGCATCAATGAACTCGAGCTCGTCCTGCTGCCAATCGACATCTCGGAATCCAAGTTCGACGTCTGCAGGTGTTTGATTCGGAAGCACTGCGGCAGCAGCCATCCAACGTGTGGCTCATATATGGGAGTTTCTGGGTCGTCATTCTCTGCGACAACGTTCGCCATATCTATGTTTAACGCCCAAACAGCGACGCCATGTGCCTTGTATGACTCTTCCCATGTTGGGTGCGTCAGAAAAGTTGTTATATCAACTCTCAATGGAGTGTGAAGTCCCAGTTGTTGTTTGTAGTAGGTTTCGTCGGTTTCCCGGGATTTAGTTTTCACGACTTTAGGAATGACTTGATCAACTCTTTCTTTTCTAGTAAGATGCGTCTTGTAAACGGGAACTGTCATCACTGGGCGTGCAGCGGCCCTCGACGTAGATTGAAAACTTGGTTTTCCAGCAGCAACAGTGTATTTTCGGGCAAAGTCCATGAATGTCAAGTCGTTCAAATTTGCTGCTCTATACGCATATGCTTGAATTATTCGCGGAGCATCAGAACTGCTGTTTTCATCATCTTTCATGCCTCGTATCCTTATCAAAACACTTTCCTGCGTGGAGATGTACAGCTTCACAAACTGACGAGTGGCTTTCATCAAAGGTTCTGCAAGTAGAAGCCTGGACACTTCACACCCAGATATATCTCTGCTGCCAATAACCTTCATGAGGAACTTCGTCACAGTTCTTAGTCTTGACTCAGTACAGATACCACTCTCTAGAAGGACCCTCAGCGTTTGAAATTTTCAGACTTTGGTTCACCTTTTGAGGAATACTTAGTGATGTAAGATGTCACTGCATATTCAGAAGCGATAATGGAGATGTCTGTATTTGCTCGCTACGCGAATGAAACAAACCTGTTGAATGGGTTGAGTAGTCCATCGTTTCGAGCAGGTGTATAACAGAAAACTCCTCGTTCGTCTTTCGCAATCTTCGATTCAATGAGTAGTGGTTTTAGAAATCCAAACCGGCATTGCTCATGTCCATTGATTGTTCGCAGACAGTACGACTTCGAGCAAACCTTGTGTCTTTGAAATCTGTTTACACCTTTGACTTTGTTTTCGTCATGTTGTTCCATGTCTGTTGCTCTCATTCTACTGGGGTGCAGGTCTGATTGTCGTAATAATGTTTGGCATTTGTCAGCTCTTCAATATTCATGGACTCAAAGTTTCTAACGTCAACAGCTCCAAACAGCCAAAATATGCCATAGAGTGGGTTTCCTCTATGTTGATACTCGAAAAGGTACCAATAGTCTATGGTCAGATACTTCTTCTCCAATACTTCCACAAACAGTTCCACTCTCTTGCCAAAGTAACTGTCTGCAACTGCCGGGTTTTTCTGAGAACAATGATTGCGTGTCTCTAGCACCCTGAGCTTCAGACTTCCCAGTTGGATCGTATCCAAAATGTTTTGTTGGGCATGGCCACCAGAGATCTGCCGCGCTTAACGTCAAGAAAAATGTTGGAACACCAAGTTGGCTGACCATACTTTAAAAGTTCTAAACGCTTCTGATAGCAGTAAGACATTGTGCCTCTGATATTTGAAGCAACGTAGAGAAAACGGTTCATCAGCGCCGGATTCTCTCTGGCTTGTTGTTGTAGATACTACGGGGATCCATTGAAATTTGTCATGTTGGCGTAGATTAAGCCTTTGCTAATTGCCTCGTGGCGTTGCATCGTGTTGAGGCAGAAGAATGGAAACCTCTGGTCTTGCGCAAATCTCTTGCCACGGTAAGCCTATTCCTGAAATGTGGGTTGATTTTCTCTACTTATTTACTTACTTATCAGGCCAGCGATCCATGGAGGATCTGAGTTAGCGCAAAGTAAGCCCACCTTTGGTACGCTTTGATAATGCCCGTCTAACAAGGTAGACTGTACTGTACAGCTGTCACAAAAGATTGCACTTACTGGGATGCGTTTTTGTCGTGGGAAAGCGGTTAAGGTCGAAGGTCATCGACTTTAAGCCTATAAGTGATCACCTGGCTGTGATCCGCATCAGCGGCAGATTTTATAACATCAGCCTTATATGTGCACACGCCCCTACCGACGAGGCTGAAGACCCCATCAAGGAGGACTTCTCTGACCTCCTGGACAACACCTTCGGAGCTTGTCCGGAGTACGATGTTAAAATCGTGCTCGGGGACTTCAACGCCAAAATCGGTAAGGAGAACACCCTTGGCGGAGTGTTCGGAAAGCACAGCCTCCACGATAAAACAACAGATAACGGCTTCCGACTCACGGAATTTGCGACAGCTCGTAATGCGGTGATAAGTGGCACAAGATTCCTTCGTAAGCGAATGCACACAGCAACCTGGCGATCTCCGAACGGTCGAACCGCCAACCAAATCGACCACGTGCTCATTGACGCAAGGTACTCGTCAAACATTCCTCGTATCAGCAAGATTCAGAGCTCGACTGTCCAATGTCAGAAAGCTGCACCAGCCCACCAGGAGAAGGTTCGACATTGGGCGCCTGAGCACACCGGAGGTTACCAGAGTGAAGGACTCTACGGTATGCCTACGTCGAACGCAAATGCAAATAATATGTGGCTGCATTGCCGCTCAGCCATTCAGGAAGTAGCCGAAACCATCTTAGGATACCTACCACCCCCGACAAGAATCCCGTAGTATGATGGCGAGTGTGAGCAGAAAAAGGCAGCAACCGACGATGCGTACCAAAAGGCGATGCGGAGGAAAACCAGGGCAGGGCAAGAAGAGTACCGAGCCAGAAGAAGGGAGGAGAAAAAACTACTGCAACAAAAGAAAAGAATCTTCGCAGCCTCCCAGCTCAAGGATATCGAGGAGTCTAGGGATAAGCATAAAACACGAGTCTTTTACATGAAAGCCAAAGGCCTTGCAGGAGGCTTCAAAAAGGGCACCCAGTGGATGTATTTAAGCAGCATTTCCAGCAGCTGCTTAACGAGCAGCAAGGAATGGTAATAGTAGTGCTAGACTAGGAGTGAAAATTCCTTTCAAAGTAGGAAGCAGCTGCCTTATACATACCTTTTTGCCGCATAACAGGATATATTGGGGGTGGCCGTGGTGCAGTGGTTAACATCATCGACCGCCGATCGGAAGGTCTATAGTTCAAATTCGCTTCATAGCCAAGTAAAAGTAATTCCTAAACGGATGATAAAAAGTATGCAACGCAGTTGTGAATGGAAAATGACCAGACGTACTGCCTGCAGGCATAACACTCACAGTATATGGTCAACCGAAATTCATCCTCTTCGTATGCAATACTAAAAGTGCTTGAACGAATTACTACGGACCATAACCAACGCGGAATTTGGTCGGCTCTCGTCCTATCTAGGCCTAGGACAACCACCCCTGAGAGTAGTGAATCAATATCAACGACCCCAAACACTGCACTCCGTTCAGGTTGTGAAAAAAACTCTTGAACCTGCGCGAGTCTCTAAAAAAAAAAAAAAAAATTGCGTCGGTGCCCGGCGATTTGAAACCATCGAAGGATGTCACAGCAAATTCAATGGACTCCGTCGTAACCACGCGCGACGCAATATACCAGCTACGCCGAGTTGTTTTCATCGTTTCAGTTGCAATTTCCCTTGAAGGAGTGTGCAACGAGTCGATCCGATTTCCCGGGAAAAGAGTTTCATACAGTAAACTAAGAGTTTCCGCTTTAGACTAAGTAAAGGTAACATCAAATTTTCTGAGTGTATCCAGCTTTGTCGGGTTTCCCCGTTTGAGGACTTTAACCAACTTGCTAGTCGCACTCAGAGACTTGATCTCTCCGCAGAAGGTCCTATAAGAATCATTTTTCGATTTGCGAATAAGTTTCTTATATTCTTTCTGCTTCGACCGATACTTGTTCCAGTCATCTTCCGAATTCGATTTGAGCAATCTATTTAGAAGACTTCTGGCGTCCCTGCGAAGAGCTCTGGTAATGACGCTATTCAGGTTATGAACAGCGTTCTCTACCAATTGTTTCGTTCTCAGTTTAGGTAGGACATGAGTGGATTTCTCAAGCTCCTCTCTAAACCATACCCAGTCCGTCCCTCTCGGATTCCGTCTAGGTTGCAAGGAAGAGATCCCATGACTTAATCGAAATTCGATAAATTCATGGTCCGATAGCGTACCATCAGGCAAGACTCGCCAGTTAGTGATGTCCTTCACATATCTGTTGGATAGGGTCAGGTCAATCACCTCCTGTCGTCTTGTCGTAACAAACATTGGTTGAGAGCCAACATTGTTGATGGTACGGTCAGACGAGAGAGTAAGTCTAAAAGACGGTCCCCCCTTGTATTGCGCTTGCTGCTGCCTCAAGCAGTGTTTGGGGCATTCGCATCGCAACACAAGAAGAGACCAATCTTTTTTGGCTTCACAGTACTCTAAGAGTTCAGAAACTTCCCTCGGTGGTGGAGGTAGTATCGAGTCGTAGGGAAAGTAGGCAGACGCAACCACGAAGTGTTCTATAACTCCGTGCGTTTTGTAGCTTACTCTAGCAGCCACCAGATCTTGTCCACAAAAATACCCAAGTTTGGTTGCCGATAGTAAGTTCGATATGATGAGGCCGCTGTGAGTTCGATATGATGAGGATCGCTCAACATAAAGAATCGTAACATCACGTATACCACCAAGGCCACATAGGCGTTTATTCCAGACCCATGGTTCTTGGAAGGATACGATGAGGGGGTTTGTACTACTGCATGGAATTCTACTACTTAAAGGAGCGGTAGCAGCCTTGCAATGCTGTAGATTGATCTGATTAAAAATCATAGATTCATACTGCAGGGCAATTCCCATCCTTCGACTTCTTCTTCTTAACGGGCGCTACAGTTCGGGGTGAACCTGGGCCTCAACCAACATGCCTCTCCACCTAGCACGATCTTTCGCTAGTCTTTTCCAATGCCGCACGCCCAGTTGGTTGAGGTCCCCTTCCACCTGTGCGCGCCACCTTAGGTGCGGCCGTCCTCTATTTCTTCGTCCCTCGGGGTTGGATTCAAAGACTCTACGGGCTGGAGCTGTGGTGTCCATTCGCTCTACATGGCCTAGCCATCTTAGGCGTTGGATCCGTAGACGCCTGACCAGACTCATGTCGCTGTACAACCCGTACAGTTCGTGATTGAATCTTCTCCTCCAACCCTCCTCTGTGTTTATGGGACCGAAAATCGAACGCAGAATCTTTCTCTCGAAACGACCAAGGATTTCCTCATCCGCTTTAGATAAAGTCCATGTTTCTGCGCCGTATAACAGGACCGGGATAATTAAGGTCTTATATAAGGTCAACTTGGTCGTACGAGAGAGGGCTCTACTTCTCAGTTGCCTCTTGAGCCCAAAGAAGCAGCGGTTGGCAAGAGTAATTCTGCGCTTGATTTCGAAACTGGTGTCGTTGTTCCAAGTCACCGCGGAGCCGAGGTATATGAAGTCCTTAACTACCTCGAACTTATATCTGCCAATATGCACGTTCTGTCCAAGACGTCGGTGGTAAATGTCCTTTTTCGATGACAGCAGATATTTAGTCTTGCCCTCATTAACTGCCAAACCAATTTTTGCCGCCTCCATCTCAATACTCGCAAACGCCTCATTGACATCTCGCTGCGATCTACCTATTATGTCAATGTCGTCGGCGTATGCAAGGAGTTGCGAGGATTTGAAGAAGATTGTGCCTCTTGTATTGGCCTGTGATTTTTGCACAATCACTTCCAATACGATGTTGAAGAAATCACACGACAGCGCATCGCCCTGCCTAAATCCTTTTTTGACATCAAAACTATCGGTAAGGTGCTCACCGATTCGGATGGAGCAGCGAGCATTTTCCAAGGTCATCCTGCATAGTCTGACGAGCTTCGCAGGGATGTCAAAAGTAAACATGGCGTTATATAGCTCGTCTCTAATTACGCTGTCGTATGCGGCCTTGAAGTCGACGAATAGATGGTGCGTATCGACTTGAAACTCATTGGTTTTCTCCAGGATCTGCCGTAGCGTGAAGATTTGATCGATGGTGGACTTCCCTGGCCTGAAGCCACACTGATAAGGACCTATCAGCTTGTTTACGAATGGCTTCAGGCGTTCACACAAAACGGCAGCGAAGATCTTGTATGCGACATTAAGGAGACTTATTCCTCTATAGTTGGCGCAGTCAAAGGGATCTCCTTTTTTGTGGATCGGGCAAACAATGCTGAGACTCCATTCCTCGGGCATGCTTTCCTCTGACCATATCTTACAGATGAGCCGGTGCATGCTCCTAACCAGCTCACCCCCAGCCGCTTTGAAGAGCTCAGCAGACAGTCCATCTGCGCCAGCAGCTTTATTCGACTTGAGTTTCGACATGGCAATCTCAACTTCGTCGAGGTCAGGGAGACGGAATTCTCTGCGATCTTCGTCGTTAAAAAATGGATCATTCTGCCTGACGGCGGTATGTTGGTTGTCATCGCCGTTATACAGTCTGCAGAAGTGGTTTTTCCAAATTCCCAGCATCGACTGCGATTCTACTACTAGGTGTCCGTTCTCATCCTTACAGGCCTCCGTTCGGGCTTTATAGCCTTGAGACATTCGTTTTATCCGCTGATAAAATCTTCGAACGTCGTGCCTGCAATAGCACCTCTCCAAGTTTTCAATCGCCCGCTTCTCGTGCTCTTTCTTTTTTCTCTTGAGAAGCTTATGTTCCTCCCTTCTCTTAAGCTCGTAGAGCTCACGAGCCGCTCTTGTTTTTTTGTGTAGTGAGGCTTTGTATGCCTCCTGCTTTTCCGCATGAATCCTTCTACACTCGTCATCGAACCAGGTGTTTCGTCGTGGTGGAGCTTTAAGGCCCAGCACTTCCGTTGCTGTGCTCTTCAGGGCTTGTTTGCACAGGCTCCATTGTTGCTCTACTGACTGAGTGGAGGATTGCGGTGCATCGGAGAGCTTAAGGGAGACGCGGTTGGCAAAAGCACTGGCGATCTCCGGCGATAGTAGCTTTCCGACGTCATAGCTTGGTGTTCTAACTCTACTCCGCGGTGTTCGTGTTATGCGCTGACGTATCTTGGCTACTACAAGATAGTGGTCTGAATCGATGTTCGCTCCTCGGAAAGTGCGAACATCAAGGATAGTGGAGGAGTGTCTGACGTCAATCGCGATGTGGTCAATCTGGTTGGTGACTGATTGATCTGGCGACCGCCAGGTGCCTTTGTGTATATCGAGGTGGGAAAATCGTGTGCTGGCTACAAGAAGATTTCGCCCCGTTGCAAGGTCGATCAGCCTATGTCCGTTATCGGATGTGGTGTCATGTAGGCTGTGTTTGCCGATGACCCGCTCAAAGATGCTTTCTTTACCCAGCTTAGCGTTAAAATCTCCTAGTATGATTTTGGTATCATAGCTGGGGCATTTGGTATATGTTCTGTCTAGGAGATCAAAGAAATCATCCTTGATTGAGTCATCCTTGTCTTCCGTGGGGGCATGGACGCATATGAGGCTGATGTTACAGAAATTTGCCTTGATGCGGATCGTTATGAGGCGTTCACTCACATACTGGAAACTTAGGACTTTATGTCTTAGTCCACCTCTAACAACAAATCCGCATCCAAATAGTCTCTGTCCTCTCTCCCTATAGCAGTCACCGTAGTAAATGTCGCAGTTTTTCATCCGCTTTTTACCCGGTCCATTCCATCGCATTTCCTGGATGGCGGTTATGTCCGCTTTATAGCGGTCTAGGGCGTCCGCAAGTTGTTCGGCCGCACGTGGTCTGTTTAGGGACCTAACATTCCACATACAGAACCGAAGGTCCTTGTTTGGTTTTTGTTTTCTTAAAGGGTCGTCAACATAGATCCGTTCCGTTTGATTATCCGAGGCTGTTTTTTGTTTCTGAGCAATTAATGGTTTTACGGTTATGGTTCGCTAGACCATAGCCCAACCGACACTAATCCTGTTTGGTGGCGCAGGATACTCGCCATTCGGCCTCTTCCGTCAGTAATTTCCCTTTAAAGGAAATTTCCAGATGGCACCACGAGGAGGTGGAAGTAGGACCTGACTAGCAGAGCTGCAAGATGTTCGGCTGCAGAGGCTCTTACTCGCTTTTTGTCGGGCCAGCATCCGTCGGCAGATGCTACCCCTGCGAGGCCTTCGACTATTTGACATTAAAATGGAAAGAGATCCTACCAAAGCCAAAGTAGGGGCGTGAATCGTACGCAGATTTCAAAGTCCCGACAGAGGCTTCATCCATCCCCGCAACCAGAGTAGAGCCCTCTTTTTCCAGAGAGCTCTTACTCTCCTTGTAGAAGTAGATAACCCAAGCTCTCGTATCAAGCCCTGGATTCTGTGTGCGTAAGCGCGTCAACACATCCACCTTATTTCCAAGTTTCCCCGGAATCCGGCAGATGGCGCGCGTTAATTTCGGGAGACTAACTACCTGATAAGTAGCAGTTCCCAGAGGGGGGATTTTCGGCACCGTGTTCCTGATCCAGGCCGATGTCTGTTGTAATAAACAGCTCACCACAAATGTGCCATTCATCAAAGCAGACCTTTCTGCCTGTAAGCAGAAGCCCGTTACCGAGGCTAGCTCCAGTAGACGATTCTCGCTGTTTATCACACTAGCATTTGCAGTGCATATGTGTACTAGGTCGTTTTACAACTCTTACGTACTTACTTACTTTGATGGCGCTACAGTTCGGGGTGAACCAGGGCCTCAATCTATAAGCCTCTCCAGCCGGCCCGATCTTTGGCCAGCCGCTTCCAGTGCCGCACGCCCAGTTGGTTGAGGTCCCTTTCCACCTGTGTGCGCCACCTAAAATGCGGTCGTCATCTGCTGCGTCGTCCCTCGGGCCTGGCCATCTTAGACGTTGGATCCGAAGACGTCTAACTAGGCCGATGTCGCTGTACAGCCCGTACAGTTCTTGGTTGAATCTCCTTCACTCTCCGTTTACACAAATGGGACCAAAGATTGCACGCAGAATTTTCCTCTCGAAACGTCCAAGAGCCTCTTCATCCGCTTTTGATAACGTCAAAAGCTTCTTCACCAAGATCTGCCGTAGTGTAAATATTTGGTCTATCGTGGATTTCCTGGCCTGAAACCACACTGGTAGGAACCTATCAGATTGTCCACGAACGGTTTCAAGCGCTTACACAGTGAGGATCTTATACGCGATGTTCAGGAGGCGCAGTCATAGGGGTCTCCTTTCTTATGGACCGGGCAAACGATACTGAGACTCCATTCATCGGGCATGCGTTCTTCCGACCATATCTTGCAGCTGAGTTGGTGCATGTTCCTGACCAGTTCATCGCCAGCTGCCTTAAACAGTTCCACGGGGAGTCCGTCTGCTCCAGCAGTTTTATAAGACTTAAGTTTCGATATCGCTATCTTAACATCGTCTAGGTCGGGTGGACGGGATTCTCCTTCGTCTTCGTCCATTGCGAATGGTTCGCGCTGCCAGACGGCGGCATTTTGACTATCATCGCCGTTATACAGTCTGCAGAAGTGGTCCTTCCACAATCATCGACTGTGACTCCAATACTAGTTGTCCGTGCTCACCCCTGCAGGCTTCTGCCCTGGCTTTATAGCCTTGGCATGTTCGTTTTACATTCTGGTAAAATTTTCGAACTTCGTTCATGCAGTAACATCTCTCCCTCTCCTCGATCTCGCGCTCCTTCCTTTTCCTTCTCAGAAACGCATGCTCCTCCTTCCTTTTCTGTTCATAGAGCTCGCGGGCAGCTCTCGTCCGTCGATGCAATGTGACCATATATGCATTCTGTTTCTCTACATGGGCCTGTCTGCACTCATCATCAAAGCAAGGGTTTCTCTGCGGTGGTGGCTCGAAACCGAGTACATCTGAGGCGGCCTCCCTAATGGCGTTCTGGCAACGACTCCATTGCTGTTCTATGGTTTCTGCAGATTGCATCGGGACTTAACAGAGCATGAGGAAGACTTGATCGGCGAAGGTCCTGGCGGTCTTCTGCGATTGCAGCTTTCCAGCGTTAAATTTTGGTGTTCTTACTCGACTGCGTTGATTCCGAGAAATTCGCATCCGTACCTTGCCTGCAACAAGGTAATGATCCGAATCGATGTTGGCTCCTCGAAAGGTTCGGACATCTGGGATGCTGGAGGAGTGTCTGCCGTTGATCGCAATATGATCAATTTGTTTGGTTGTCTATTGATCGAAAGACCGCCAAGTCCCCTTATGAATGTTGAGGTGTGGGAATCGTGTACTTGCTACTACCAGATTATGTCCTGCGATAAAGTCCACTAGCTTCAGTCCGTTTTCTGACGTGGTGTGTAGGCTGTGCTTTCCAATGACCCGTTCAAAGATAATTTCCTTACCCAGCTTCGCATTAAAATCTCCTGGGACATTGCGCATACGTTCTGCCTAGGAGATCATAGAAGTCGTCTTTATGTCGGTCATCTTTCTCCTCTGTGGGGGCGTGGACACATAATAAGCCGAGATTGGTCTTGATACGGATAGTTATGAGCGTTCGCTTACATACTGGAAGCTTAAGGCTTTTGCCCTGAGTCTGCCTCGAACAACAAATCCTCATCCGAATAAGCGTTGTTTATTTTCTTTGTAGCAGTTTCCGTAGTACATATCACAGTTGTTCATCCGCTTTTTGCATGGCCCATCCTATCGCACTTCTTGGAGCGCGGTAATGTCTGCCTTATAGCAGTCCAAAGACTTGACAAGTTATTCGGCTGAACCTGGTCTGTTGAGGGACCCAACGTTCCAGGTGCAGATCCGGGATTCGTTTCCTTTTAGACGCTTGCGCGGGTCGTCAACATGTAATCCGTCCGTATCCGAGGCTGTTAGTTGTCTCTGAACATGCTTTGGTTTTATGCGATAAGGATGTTAACCCTGAGCACAACTCCTAACCTGGAGGGCCGGGTTCCTCTTTCCCCAGGAACAAGGGGTCGGGTCGTTGCACACGTTGGTTCATTACCTGGCGGGTGCCAGTATAGCTACCCAGAGGAGGCCACACGGAGGCTGTGTGTCAGCTTGGATTGAGCAGGGACAGAGATCGAAGCTGGCGCTTGCCAAGTTAAACGCGATTAACTTCTTTGCTCTGTTTGCTCGCTCCCTTCTCCACTGTTTTACAACAAGAGTTGTCTGCGAGAACAAAGTTTTTTTTTTTCTGGCTTTTTACCTCGACGACAAAATGTCTAATATTTATGATGTAGTTAGCGGACCTTTTCGATCATGTGTGGCCAATACAACAATACAACAATTCACCCAGATCTTAGTGAGCATTCATCTGTCAATTATCCTTGCACAGTACCCAGCTACATCTTCATTTTGAAAATGTAAACCAATTCCCCTAACAAATAACTTCAGGTGGAAATTGTGCATATCTCAAACAAACTAAACAAAATGCCAACTCGAACTGGTATACTCAACGTATCTACATTTGTACATCCTTTCAATTTGTAATATGTACATAGTAGATAAATATAACTGTAAATGCTGCTATCCCAATGCGTTTGTACTCTAACCCACCGTATTCACGCCCTTGTCTAGAGAAACGAATATCAAACATTTCTTCGGTTATACTGTAGATATGTGTAATCGAAAAGGATTCGAAATCGAAAAGGACCAAATAAAAAAAAAAGAAAACGAAAGACAAAGAAATGCTGAAGGCCGGAAAGAAATTTTCTCCAACATCGCCTTGTCTACTTACATCCCGGCCGTTATTTAACGAAAAGGTAACATAAATGTTTTCAGGTTAAACATGATACGATTATCGTTTTTCTCTTTGGATTTCGCACTTTTCCTATTCGTTTTGCGCTACTTTCATACCCTGATATTGGGTGGTTGGTTTTCATCATTATCTTCATTGATGGTGTCGGTATCAATGTCGTTGACAAAGTCGTCCCACTGTGATCGTTTCCTAGAGTGGTCACACAAATTTCATTTACCTTTATGCATGCATTTATTTATTTTTTATACATACACATCCAGATGGAAAGATATAGATAATAAGTTCATATCCTGTCACTGTATCTGCCTGCGATAATACTATCTTAAAACAGGATAGAAGAAATTGCGCATGAATACACGATTGAATTGCTTTTCTCTTGCACTTACGAGTACTTGATGCTCCCCCGTATATATGTACATACTCGTTATTTCTAACGTGCGAAAAAGCAACGGGCGGGGGTGCTCTGCTGAACAAATTTTCTTTGATTTCACCTTCTCAGGACTTTCATTCCTTCTTTTCCAGAACTTTGTTTTTTTCTTCACTCACTTCATCTCACTCTCTTTATCAAATGAACTGTCCTCCCACGAGTGCGGGACGAGTGTGCGGACCGAATGAATTCTTGAAACCGCCCTTCTACAGACTGGATTGGCTGAGAGAGTATCATAAGAGGTACGAAAAATAAGAATTAAGGCAAAAAAACACACAAACACGAAAACACACCCCTTGAGCGCAGCGCGAGAGGGATATTGCACACACAATCAAGTTTCAAGTGCTCATCAAAAAGCGTCGAACAAAAGGATGCGATCTTCTCCATGGTAAGGATGTATAGTTTTTTTATCTTTTCTGCGTTTTTGTTGGTATTGCTTTGTGGCTTCAATGAAAAGGGAAAGCAGTTTAAATTCCAACCCCTATCGAAGGTGATGTAAAGAAAAAAATGGCTGCTATTGCCAACCCCTTTGCATTGGTCCAATTTTGACCGTTCCGTTCCTGAGCTATGCGTTCATCAAGTCCCTCTCTCTGGATGTGTGCGTGTGGAAAAATGAATCTCCCTGCAAATAGGGGTGCGTGAGCATTTCCCCACTCGGAGAGTCTCTCTTCAATTGCCAGTTGGTTTATTTATTTGCGACTATCACTGGTGGTTGAGTTTGATTGCCAGACAACAACACACATTGTTCTATTCGCATTCAATTCTATGTGTTGTATATGCTTGGCGGGATGAAATTCAGTGTTCATTGGAACAGGCATAGAGAGGGAAGCACTGAATAACACCGGTGGATGATTAGATTGGCGAGCAGTATGACGATGAGTCGGAAGGGTAGTTTATTTCATTTTAACTGTTCTGGTTCTCGGGAAAAAATCTCATTCATTCTTTATTCTCTTCTCTCTCGTGGTGAGCAACTATCTAATATTTGATTTCGGTTCGGCTGTAACGACTGTCTCTTTCGCATTTACGCTCATCGGGGTGATTTTTGTGTGAAAAATTGTCTGTTTTTTCACCCCGCTAGTGGTTTTCATCCCTTAAGCGTGTGTACATGCCTGTTTTGTTGATAATTCTTCTTCGTTTTTGTTCTTATATGTGTTTTTCGTTTTTACTTTTCCCTGTTCTGTCCTTCTCTTCTGTTTTCTTTCTGATTATTTTTTTCGCTTTCGAATGCCTATAAGGGGGTGAATACGAATAAGTGAATCTACTATTGGGACGAAGTGAAAAGAGGAAAATAAAGAACACAAACAAAAAAATTATGTTGGAAAATACATGAAGAACTCGGGGGGTTAATCATTTTCACGGCGGTGGTCGTACAGAATATTTCACATTTTAAATGCGATACGTTGACGATACGGTGCACATGTTCCGCGCGGTCTTCGCCTAAATCGTTGCTAACAAACAACAAATTTCCTCAACGAACAGTGTTCTACCATTTGTATTGAACTGTTCTTTCCGGATTACTCATGTGTCGTCTTTGATTGCGCGATTAACTTTTCATCGATTGACTGCCAAGTGAAAATTGTTTTATTTAAGTTTCATCGTGTCTTAGTTTTAGTTGAACATAGAGAGAACATGATCAAATTCATCTCAGTTTCCTAGATATCCCTCCAATCGGAAATCATTTGGCTTTTTTACGCGCGAATAGTGAGTGGTGTTCGAATAGTGGTTAAAGATTCTTGTAAATCATGTCTTCATCTGAAGCTGATGTCGATATAAGTGTTGTGTCGAGTCCTGAACCGAGTCCGCAGGGATGCGGCAATGGTGGCGGAAATGAAAGTCCATGTCGACCAAATCTTACTCCGTCGGCAACCTCATCACCAATAAACAGTAGTCATAACATAACCATACCCGCTCAACATCCGTCGGTAAATTCGGTGGCTCACCATCCGTTGCACCATCACTTGACTAGCTTAAATCATCCCGCACTCCATCATCCTGGTCTTATAGTTAGTCACAGTACGTTTAGTCAGTTGCACGGTCAACCACATACGCATGCGCTTCAGCAAGTGCATCAACATCAGCAGCAACAGCAACATCACGGGACGCATCTAAACTCGGTGACAGCTGCCGCGGCAGCAGCTGCAGTAGCCGCAGCAGCAGCAAATGCTGAATCCCGGCTAAGTCCGGCTTCTACGACACCTCAAACGAATCCAGTGTTGCAATCAAAATCGCCGCCACTATCACCTGCGTCCAGGAACGCTGACGAAAGGGATTCGAATTGCAACAACAAAGTCAATAACTGCAATGATACAAATAGTAAATCGATGACGGGCAATGGTTACACGAGTTTCTCGATATCTAGTATTCTTAGTCGCAATGAGCCAACGAAAAAGCCAACAAACCCCTCGAATAACAATAACAATAACAACAACAATAATAATAGCTCGTCTCTTATTACGCCAATACCACAACTGCCGCAATCTGGCACTGGAGGGCCTCAGGATGCTGCCATGCTATCCAGGTATGTTGCGCTATTTTTTTATTTTTTTTTCAACTTAAGTACGGTTCCTGAAATTAAATTGAATACGAATACGCAAAAAAAAAAGAGGATTATTCTCACTCGGTGAAGAAACAAGTGCAAAAGTAAAGCGGCCTGTTTGTATCCTTAAGTCAAGTTGTTCTTAGTGTAGCGGGTGGTGAATGGATTTTGTATCGGCTCTATTGTTCGCAGTGTCTTTTGTCTGGGCTGGTGATGTACATAAATCAGCTTATAAAATTCATCAGCCACACAGGTTTAAAACTA
The DNA here is from genome assembly GCA_951905685.1 of Eumerus sabulonum. NCBI lineage: Eukaryota > Metazoa > Arthropoda > Insecta > Diptera > Syrphidae > Eumerus > Eumerus sabulonum. The sequence goes on along the minus strand of OX645060.1, from coordinate 141,223,547 downwards.
TTTTGTCAGGGTATTAGGCAGCCCCAAAAGTTTATAATCTCTATGACGGGTTAGGTTTCTGCGCTCGTTATTCGTGTTTGAAAATTGTTTATTTTGGTCCACATTTTATAGGGATGCAATATTTCCATAAACCCGTTAAGTAGCAAAGTGGTATTCCGCATCCTTACCAAATAGATTTCTGACTTTCTCGATATGGGGAGTAAATCACATTCCGTCGGGCAGTACAAGTTGAAACGTTTGGCAGACATTTGAGGTAACACTCGAGGGACTCACTAAACAATAGCTTAATAAGGTCTTATACTTACATAATTGCATCTACTTTTATCCTTTAACTTATTTACTAGGCATAACGGTGTAGTTTAACAATTAATCATATAATAACAGACAGATAGTCCGCAGTTACTCTTAAGGCAACCGCTAAGTAAAGGTTTGGTTTTAATTCTGCGCCTTAAGACGAGGTTCGAAAACCTTACCTTACCTTGGTAGATACCAAATATTTGTAGCGCCTCTGTGAGCGTTTTATTATTTGCTTGTTCCCGCATCGAAAATTGGCGGCAGCTCAATTGCTCCATTTTTGCTTGATCGGTCCCATTTGTTCAAGGTGAGTTTAGATTTTCGTGGGAAACCTAGGTAGCTTATAATTTACACACACACTTTTGCAATCTGTTCAAGTAGCGTCGCAACATGTACATATGTATGTTGCGTTACAGCTCACGAAGTACCTAAGACTGGCTGTACCCATGGGTAAAAATTACCTACAGTTTTTTGCCGATTCCGAACGGCGAATTTCGAAAAGCTTTTTCATGATAATTATAGTACTCGTATGTACAGGGGGTTTTGTCAGTACCCCGCTCAGTATGAACACCGTGAAAAACACATTCGATAACATGGCTGGTGTCGAGATTCGATCCCGTGTCGCAATATGTATGTATGTTGGCGTTACAGCCCATGAAGGACCAGAGCCGAGCTTATCTCAATCCCCCATGTTGTGTGTGATTTAATTTTCCCATAGGTGAAAGAGACCTACAGTTTAATTGCCGGTTCCGAACGGCGAATTTCGAGAAGCTTTTTATGACAATTTTAATACAGGGGGTTTTGTCAGAGCCCCGCTGAGGAGAAACACCGTGAAAACACGTTCGATGACATGGCTGTGTCGGGATTCGATCCCGTGTCATCGGCGTCAGAGGCCAACACACTACCCACTGCGCCACGGTGCTCGCAATAAGTGGTTAAAAATATTGAACAGTGAATGTTTCTTTCGCGGCGTCCCTCCTTCCCACGTCGGCGGGGTACTGGCAAAACCCCCCGTAGTATACTTACCTAGAAAAAGCTTCTCGACTCACGCCGTTCGGAATCGGCCTTAAACTGTAGGTCCCTTTCACCTATGGGAAAAATAAATCACACACAACACGGGTGATTGAGAGAAGCTTGGCTCTGGTCCTTCATGGGCTGTAACGCCGCCAAAAGAAAGAAAGTTATATGTACATATGCATGTATACATTGCGTTTAATCCGTGACTTTGATATTTTTTCTAATAATGACATAATGACGATCAGGTTCGCTAGGATAAAAATATAACTGACACTGTTAACCCAACAGGCTTAGTGTACCTAAAGGTTTTTCTAATGCCTTTATTGGGATTCCAATTGCTTCAATCAATCAATGTATCATTATCATTAAAATATAGGTTGGGCCATCTAGTGGTTGTTTTTTTTTTTTTTTTTTGTTAACCTTGGGTTATTTTGACACTGACAGCTGTTTCCCGCTCGAAATCTTGACAAAAAGTTAGTATTACGGAACGAAACGTTCCGTTGGGACGTATTGAAAACTTATTTCCCATCGTTTTGGCCGAAATGAAGCACCCACCGCGACTGCTGTATGCAAGTTTGTGCAAAAACTTCGTGACACTGGTATGCAACATTCATGGTCCCCGTCGTTGTACGGTGCGCACAGATGAGAATGTGGCTGCTGTGGCCGAGAGTGCGAGAACATCACATCACGAATATCAACTCGCCATCGATCTCAAGAGCTCAATATTTCACGCACTAGCCTGATGAGAATTTTGACAAAGATCTCGGAATATTCGATTACAATGTCCAATTGACTCAGCAAATGCAGCCACGCGACCATCTGCTTCGTTATCGCTTCGTAGTTTGGGCCTTAGAACAGTTTGAATTGGACAACGATTTTGGGCGAAAAATCATCTTTTCTGACGAGGCGCATTTTCACCCCGGCGGATACGTTAACATACAAAATTGACCCATCTGGAAAACTCGGAAAACCTGCGCACGTTATTGTCGAAAAGCCAATGCATCCACAGAGAGTGACAGTTTGGTGCGAATTGTGGCATCATTGGACTATTTTTCTTCGAAAATGAGGCTGGGAACAACGTTTCGGTCAACGGTGGGCGTTGCAGAGCCATGTCAACCGACTTTTTTTTTTTTACTGAGATTGAAGACCTGAATTTGGACTACTCCTGGTTCATGCAGGATGGCGCGCCTTGCCATACAGCCAATGCCACAATCGATCTTTTGCGCACCAAATTCTCAAATCGTGTTATCAGCCGCCTTGGCGATGTCAATCGGTCACCTTGGAGCTGCGACTTGACTCTTTTTGACTTTTTTTTGTGGGGAACTGTGAAGAACCGATCCGGAACGACTCAATCACTTAAGGCCAATATCATCCAATTTTTATCATTTTTCGTTCGTGCTCAATTGTTTTTGATAAATCATAGCCAAAATGCTATCTTAAGTTGTAAGTTTTATATATGTATTTATACTGGGCTGGGATCACCAGGTCTACCCATTTTGCTAACTTCTCGTTGGGTATTATGGTGATTAGATGGTGCTAACTGCTTAAGTCGCTTCCAATGCTGTTATACTTTCATATTTTCTTTAAATGTTATGACTAAAGGGTTAAGTTCAGTAAAGTAAAATCACTTACAATAAAGCGTAACACTTCAGTCCTGCATGAGCAAAGTCCCTTATTTTTAATTAAAATGTCTTTATTTCGGAGCCCATCAAATGCACTATCGTTTGATGGCCGATTTAGTACATTTAACTGTGCTATGTAAGGTTGATGTATTTCACAACTTTCCATGTGATTGTAAAAAGATTTTCCGAGTCACTAATGTTGGAATTTAACTGGCCTATCAAAAGCTTGTATACGTTTGCAAGAAGTCTGTCAACATACTGTGGCCGACATAAATCAACGTCCACTCAAAAAATGACAAAGAACAAGGATTATTTAGGTAATAGATTAAATTAAATTACTTTTCATTTTCTTGTAATTTGAACAAAAAGGAATAAGTAATTTCACTCGAACGACAAAATTAATCGTACGGTAAGATTCAACTTTAATATTTTAAAGTCGGGCTGTTAGCATCTCATTGGGCCCCCATCAGATTAAGGAACAGCTTGTAGTCGACGTGGCATAGAAGGGACCAGGTAAAACCTTCGAGTACACTAGCCCGTTCTGTTTGGAGAGCCAGTTTAGGAGTTGCTTTTGACGAAATTCAGTATTTATGGAGCTGTTTTTCCAAGTAGTCCCAGAAATGCTCTGTTGGGCTTAGGTCCGGGCTCTGACGGGGTGAATTAAATTGTCTAGGACCATAGTATGGCAACCTGTATTTGTAGGGTCGTTATCTTGCTGAAACATCAAGCCAGGACCCAAACCTAATTTCTCTACCGCAGGACGTAGATCCTCTTTTAATATGTCAAGATACATGTGCTGGTCATGCTCCCCCACACAATGCCTCACTATTTTTCGAAGATTTTGAGCTTCCATTAATAACGCCGCTCTTTCGCCAAACTCTTGAAGGACCGCCGTGACCAAAAATGTCCGCGAACACAACTTTTATCCAAAAATACAGATCAGCGTCTTTGTGTAGAGAAGCAAAGTCTTTGCGTTTTTCTTCTTGAAAAATACCCACGTCTGTTGAGGGTCCTTTCGATTGCACGCGACCTGACACTCGTGCTGCATGTACATATTTGCGACTATTTTTTTGATGGTAGGTCAATTAGTTTTTGGATTTTTTCAAATAGTGTTTAGAACGACACTTCCATCCCTTTCATTTAATTTGCGTGGCACTTCTTTGAACGTATGCAACACTTCCTGTTTTTTTAAATGTTTCTATGATGTGTCGTACAGTTGTTTAGCTTTTTCTCACTATACTTGCAATTTCTGCTAATGTTTTGCCCTCTTTGGAAAACAAATTTACTACCACTTTACTACCATCTTTGGTCGTTTCTTTTCACGGTTATTGAGCTGACATGATTACTCTTTTTTTACAAAAGATCTAAACTCATTGTGCAATGAATACGGAAAGACATAACTTTTGCTAAAATTCTAATTAGCAAACAGAAAAATAAACGAAATCAGTAATCGTAGGATGAATTGTGTCGTTTAACCTGCAACGACACAATCTATCTGTCTATCGTACGATGAATTTTGTCGGCCACTGTATGTACATAGTTTATTACAATTGGATTGGCATCTTAGTCAAAACTAGAAGCATTTTCTTACATTTACCTTCAATGCTTTTCACTCTTATATATGTTAAATTCCTATCCAAAAAAAAAAAATAGATATCTGGAATTTTAATTAGGATTAACATTTCCAACTACATATACTAAAGTTAGTGCAAACCAATACTTGACACTTTAATTAATCGGCTACTTTGAACATATGGAGCTGGGTTTCTTTTGTTTTAGGTACTCCTTTATGCGTCCATCGGAGATAGTCTTAATTGTGTTGATTGGTTATGCATGCCTCTACTGCCAATATTGGCATAAGCATCAATTTAGAGTCGGTGAGTTAGCTCTAAGACACTGCTAAAGTACCGTCGAAATTGAATCATATACGTTAAATGGGTTAGAATTTGTTCGTTGATTTGTAAGCAATAAAAAACATTATAGGCATGTTGAGGTAAAATGTCAACATTAAATCACTAGCTATCTCCAATGCATTAAGCAAGCAAGCAAGTGGTTTTTTATATCAAACGAATGCTCTCAAGCAGGTTGATTCATTCGAGATTCGGCTACTACCACACAAAAGGGGCAGTCAAACCTAGCACGAGTACTATCGCCGCAATTATGGGTGTAAGTTGTGCGGGTGCAAAGTCATTGCGTATGCAGACGATATTGCATTGATGGAACAGGCCCAGACAATTGGCCTTGCCTATAATGCAAAAAACTGCGGGCTTGGAATAATTCCCTCTAAAAACGGAGCTGGTCACTACACCAAACTCCATGGATTTCATTTTAGATACCTCAGCGTGATACTATACAGGAAGCTTAACTGGAGATTAAATACGGAAGACCGTATCAAAAAAGCAATAACTGCCCTATAAGTCTGCAAGAAAACCATGGTCACTATATCGGGTATTAAACCCCATATCACACACTGGTTGTATACCGCGGTTCTTAGGCAAATACTAACGTGGCATGCATCGCTATAACCCGCACACTGCGAACAACCTCCACTGCAGCCTTGGAAACGATGCTTCACCTACTCCACTTGGATCTTTTTGGCAAGGATAAGGCAAAGGAATCAACTCATTGGAAGTTCTACGAAATAGGGTAGGTACCCTGGTATTCTATGCCAACACAGTGATTTAAGTGAAGTTCAAGATTCTATATAAAACAGCAATTCCTAACCCAAGCAGAGGCACTCCACCCAGCGATAATAAAAGCACTCGAATCGCTCATAATAAAATCATTAATTGATCAGGTACAGCCGCAAATCTCTAAATGATTTATCGAGCAGCTATCTGTTATGTTGTGCTGGCTACCTGTCTAGAGAACTCAACTGTCAAAGTGAATATCCATCAACCAATGAAAACGCTAAAATATAAAATCTCGAAACAAGCACTGCTACAGGCCAATGAGAGATGGCGTAGCCTTGGTACAGCAACTACGCACGCGAGACAGACCTTGCCCACATACTGTCAACGTAGACCTAATTGCCTGCTTAGGGAAACATGCCGCTGGATTAGGACTGCCTTATGCTGAATATTGCAGTAGGTGTCACGATGAGGAAGAGGAAGAATCTCCATCCCATCTCCTAAGTAATTGCCCTGCTCTAGCCTCCTCAAGAAGACGATTTCTGGGAGAATATTTCTTTGATGAACTAGTAAGTTCCAGGAGTTACCTTGACCCAGCCGACTTGAATGGTAGCACAATGGACCAATCTTGGTCTAAATGTTCCCCACCGCTTTACGGAGGAAAACCACCCAACCAACCAGTCAAATATGGCTGTTTTCGGACATTTTTCGTTTCAATACCAATTGTTGCATATTGCGTCAAAACGTTTTAAACACGGTGTAAACAAAAACTTTGGTAGAAATAGCTATCACGCAAGTGAATGCAGTTCGTGGTGCTATCAAACGGTAGCGAAAACATTAATTGATCAGGTACAGCCGCAAATCTCTAAATGATTTATCGAGCAGCTATCTGTTATGTTGTGCTGGCTACCTGTCTAGAGAACTCAACTGTCAAAGTGAATATCCATCAACCAATGAAAACGCTAAAATATAAAATCTCGAAACAAGCACTGCTACAGGCCAATGAGAGATGGCGTAGCCTTGGTACAGCAACTACGCACGCGAGACAGACCTTGCCCACATACTGTCAACGTAGACCTAATTGCCTGCTTAGGAAAACATGCCGCTGGATTAGGACTGCCTTATGCTGAATATTGCAGTAGGTGTCACGATGAGGAAGAGGAAGAATCTCCATCCCATCTCCTAAGTAATTGCCCTGCTCTAGCCTCCTCAAGAAGACGATTTCTGGGAGAATATTTCTTTGATGAACTAGTGGGTTCCAGGAGTTACCTTGACCCAGCCGACTTGAATGGTAGCACAATGGACCAATCTTGGTCTAATTGTTCCCCACCGCTTTACGGAGGAAAACCACCCAACCAACCAGTCAAATATGGCTGTTTTCGGACATTTTTCATTCCAATACCAATTGATGCATATTGCGTCAAAACGTTTGAAACACGGTGTAAACAAAAACTTTGGTAGAAATAGCTATCACGCAAGTGAATGCAGTTCGTGGTGCTATCAAACGGTAGCGAAAACAACATCAAAAAATGATTAATTTCATTAAGTGATACCAGAATAGGAATTAATTAGGAATAACGAAAACAATTCCGACTCCCCCGTTCGTAAAATGTTTTCAATTTGCAAAATTAAAAGTAAATAATCGCCCAGTCAAATATCAAATAGCTCCGACCAAACATTTTCCATTTGACTGCGTCAATCCATCAATAACCGGAACACCAAATGTTGCTTCGCATCCAATCCATTAATAAACATCATTTGCAGAAATTGAACCCTCAACTCATCGCATCACTTGAAAATAAATAATTTTAATTGCGGATTGAATTACACGCCCATTTCCATGTCCTAAATACTCCGTCTGTCCAGAGCTCTAAACTTCGTATGGCGTTTACGTTTGCCAATGCAATTATCGCATTTTTCACCCTCATCACGTCATCATCGCCATCATTATCATTATAATCAGTCTTAAAGACGATTGACCCAAAAAGAAGAGGTACAACTGAAACAAAACCCAAAAAAGAAAAAAAGAATTGAAAACCAACATAATTTCAATATTCGGACCGCGTACGCCCTGTCCGGCCGTTGTCGAGGGCACGCGCTGAAACCATTCATTTTAGTCCTTTCCTTAATCAGAGATCGAATTACGTCAAGCGATTAACGAACTTGAATGGCTCACTAAATGAGGCTCATCAGCTCATCAGTTGTACCTCAGTTCGTTCTTTCTTAATCCATAATATGGATCTACATAATGTGCCATGGACAGAGCACAATATGATTAAAGACAAAAAAATACCACAGAATACCAAACACTGAGCGCTTGTGATAGTGATCGAATTCCCTCGTGATACTTTCCGTGTACACGCGGCCAGTCAGCGTTTCAATGTGCCAACAAGGTAATTAACTTTTCGGCAAACAAGGGTCCATGGAACACCACGTTTCCTGCTATAACCACACTAAGCACATAAAGGTTGGCGCTACACTGTACGCCGTACACGCCTCTTACCAGCGATCGTTCTTATCAGATTGTAGCAATCCCAAAGGGGGACGGACAACGATAACTAAAAGTAACAATTTAATTTTAATACAAAGCGAGCGATGGGGCGCGTGTGTACTGACATCTATGTATCTGCGGTATGATCGCGGACATTTGATTAAACGAAAACGACAATGCGGCTGCGGATCCTACGGTGAGTATTTTGACAGGAGAATGCGTGCACATTGGACGTTATCGGATTTTCGATAAACATTGTCGGCTAAACGGATGGAATAAATGGTCTTTTCACTACCTTTTTACCGCTATTTATTTGTATTTTCTGATCCAGCATGTGTCGTTGAGGATGTCGTCCTTTTCAGGAATGAAAGTGGTTTCGGTGCAACTCTAAACTTTTGTTAGGATTCCTGCCGACCGACAGTTACCAGTCTGTCAAGAATGGATTCGGCTGACCGGGATTTAATAGGAAAAGACATACATAGTCTATGCCTGTCGTATTCTCCTTTTTCGGGCATTCCATTCATTCAAGGTAATGTGTTTGCACCCATTACGCATTCAATATAAAATGGATGAATGAAAGAGGCAAATTTGAAAATTGTGATGTAACTTAATATCACTGAGAAAGAGGGATACTTCTCGGGAATCACTGAATTAGACACGGAATCAATAGGAACAGGACAAGCTATGTAGTGAGGGTTGCGATGAGATTGAAATTGCAAGCACAAGGATTAGGAAATGCGTTGTAGCCTTATCATGGTTGTTTAGTAATCTCGTCAAATAATCTTTTGCGGGAAATTAATCTCATTTTGGGCGTAAGTAACTGTTTGTGCGTTGAGTGGCCAGAGTGATGATGTGATGAGGGACAGATTGTATTCATCTTACTGGTACTGTTCAACAGAGTAGAAAGTTACATTGTTTGTCAAGATTCTGGAGTTACGATCGATTGAGTTATTCGTCGAGCAATTGTTTTTAGGTCTTTTGTAAATATGCAAAAGCATCATAAACGTTGCATTTCTCTTAAATTTGAATGCATAGCAAGCTCCATGGACTTAGCTAGCCCCATGAAACAGAAACATAATAACATATGTACATATGTACATAATATGGGGTAGATTTATGAGATGCTGGGTAAATTGGCTGCTTTCGAGAGTCTTCGAAAAACGCAATTGAAATTAAACTATTTGAGTAAGCTGATGTCATGACAAGTGCAACTACTTCCCGAACTGCAATGGTTGAATGACTAGATACAGCTCATTTGAAATTCGAGCGTTTTTGATCGTAAGGTCATATTCTAAATATCAACCTGAGAAGTAGAGAAGTGTGGACGTTAAGTGCAACAATGAAACATTGAAGACGAATTCAATTCATTTTTTGTGCAATTCTTTGAAAAAAAAAAAAAAAAAAAAAAAACACTCAAACAAACACTCAGGGCAAAACTAAATATATGCTGTCATCGAAAAAGGACGCTCACCACCGACGTCGGAACGGGGCCAGAACGTATGTATTGGCAGATATAAGTTCGAGGTTGTTAAGGACTTCGTCTACCTTGGCTCCGCAGTGATCTGGAACAACGACATCAGTTCCGAAATCAAACGCAGAATCACTCTTGCCAATCGCTGTTTCATTGGGCTGAGGAGGCAATTGAGTAATAGAGCCCTCTCCCAAACGACAAAGTTGACTCTATATGTATAAGACCCTTATCATCCCGGTCCTGTTGTACGGCGCAAAAGTACGGACACTATCAAAAGTGGATGAAGAGGCTCTTGGTCGGTTCGAGAGAAAGAATTTGCGCGTGATTTTCGGGCCTATAAGCGCCGACGGGGGATGGAGGAAAAGATTCAACCACGAACTTTACGGGCTGTACAGCGACATGAGTCTAGTCAGGCGTCCACGGATTCAACGCCTAAGATGGCTGGGCCATGTAGAGCGAATGGACACCACAGCTCCAGCCCAAGAATAAGAAAACTGTGTTTATCTACGAAGATATTTTGACAGCTTTATCATCCCTTAACAACAGTTTCTCTGATGCAGCGGATAATATTTCTCCACTTCTTTTACAATTTTGCAAATACAATACAGCCCCACTTTGTTATATTTTCAATATTCTCTGATAACTCCTCTGCATAAGTCGGGATCTAAGGGATCTGTGGAAAACTATAGACCTATTGTTGAACTTCAGCTTATCCCTAAGGTATGTGAAGCAATTGTCAAAAATAAACTTTATAGTTCCATAGGTGGAAGATCGACAGCAACTAATCTATCAATATTTACATACTACTGTCTTGATAGTTTAAACAATCGCTTGCAAGTCGATTTAATTTATACCGATTTTTCAAAGGCTTTCGATCGATTGCAACATAATATTCTTATAAGATAACTTGATCTGCTTGGTTTACATTCTGCTCTCCCTAACTAGATTAAAAGTTATTTGATTGGACATAGGCAATATGTCAAAAGTGGCGATACAGTATCAAGCGAAATTAAAAACTTTTCCGGTGTACATCACAGCAGCCATCTTGGGCCACTTCTCTTTATTCTTTTTATTATTGCTCTACCATATCATATTTCTTATTCGAGGTGTCTTTTGTGTGCTGATGATCGTAAGATTTTTAGTAAGACTAAGTCCTACTGCCACTGAGAGAATTTTAGTTTTAAATTTTACAAATTAGTTATGAATTGAACTGACTTACGTGTTCTCGAAATAATTTCTGGAATAACTGAATTCATTTGTATTCCCATCTAAATCAATCAAAACCATGGCTTTGATCTTGGTAAACTACCGGCCGGACAACAAAATGGTTGTCCTCATCATTATAAGGTCATCCTCTTAGTAAAAATGTACAAATGCGTGTAGTTTCGAATCCAAAATGTAGCCAAAATGAAAGCTACGATTGCTTTTTATTTTTATCCGCCGCTCCAGTTGGGGGTGAACCTGTGCCTCAACCAACATACCCCTCCAGCTAGCACAATCTTTTGCTCCATTGCCACACACCCAGTAAGCTGAGGTCCCCTTCCATCTCTGTGCGCCATCTTAGGTGCGCCCTTCCTCTGTTTGTTCGTCCCTCTGGGGTGGATTCAAAAACTCTCCGGTCTGGAGCTGCGGTATCCATTCGTTCTGCATGGCCTAGCCATCTTCGGCGTTAACTCTTTCCTTCCATCTCTCGTTTGTGTTTATAGGATCGAAAATCACACGCAAAATCTTTCTCTCGAAATGGCCAAGGTCTTCCTGATTCGCTTTTGTCCATGCTTCTGCGCCGTACAACAGAACCGGGATGAGAAAGGTCTTGTATAGAGTCAACTTGGTAGTTCGGGAGCGGGCTATACATATGTATGTATAACCCCATTGCCTCCTGATCCCAAAGAAACAGCGTTTGGCAAGATTTCGGAACTGATGTCGTTGTTCCAGGTCAGTGGGGAGCCCAGGTACATGAAGTCGTTGACTACCTTGAAATTGTAACTGCCAATATGTGCACTCTGGCTAAAACGCCGGTGGTTAGTGTCCTTTTTCGACGACAGCATATATTTCATCTTGCCCTCATTTACCACCAGGCCCATATAAGCCGCTTTCGCCTCAGTGCTCGTAAAGGGTTCAATAACATCTCTCTGATTTCGTCCAATTGTGTTAATGTTATCGGCGTATGCGAGCATTTGTACGGACTTCGTATTGACCAGGTAGTTTTGCAACATCCTTTCAATGACAAGGACAAGTCATAGCATATCGCTCTGTCTAAAACCTTTTTTAATATAAAAGGTATCGGTCAAGTCGCTTCCGACCCTGGTGGAGCAGCGAAAGTTCTCCAATATCATCCTGCACGATCTGACGAGCTTGGAAAGGATGTCAAAACATCGTTGTATATTTCGTCTCTATGTATGCTATCGTATGCTATCGTATCGTATCTGGAACTTGTTGGTTTTTTTTCCAGGATCTGCCGCAGTGCGAATACTTGATCGATAGTAGACTTCCCGAGCCAATCAGTTTATTAACGAACGATTTCAGGCGTTCACCCAGTGTACCAGAGAATATTTTATAGACGATGTTCAGGAGGGGTATAATTAATTGGCGCAGACAAAGTGGTCTCCTTTTTTATGGTGGTGCAAACTCCCAACCAGGTCATCTCCAGCTGCCTTAAAGAGCTCGGCAGGTAGTCCATCAGCAGCCTGTAGTCGTTTGACTTAAGCTTAGGAAAAGCATTCCGTCAGGGGGACGGGTCATTCTGCCTAATATCGGAATCTGTTTCGTCATCGCCGTTATGCAGTGTGCAAAAGTAATATTTTAGTACCGACTGTAAATCCATTACTAGATTCCCATTTTCTCCATCTCTTCGATAGCGAGCTTCTCATGCTCTCCCTTTTTTTTTTTTTTTGTTTTGAGAAGCTTATGTTCCTCCCTCCTCTTCTGCTCATAATGTTCACGAGCAGCTCTCGTCGTTGCTGCTTGCAACGGGTCCGGTGTTGTACGGTCTGAGCAGGTGTTGGAGGGTTTTCCGAGAGCCTTGCGGTCTCGTGCGATTGAAGCATTGCGACGTTGTATGTCGCTGGCTTTATTCGATTTTTCTGGGCCAGTCATATTCGTAGTCATGGCTGCCACAAGATAGTGGTCCGAGTCGATGTTGGCTCCTCGGAAAGTTCATACATCCAGAATATAGGATGTGTGACTGTAATCAATCGCAATGTGGCCAATCGGGTTGAGAGCTGATTGATCCGGAGTTCGCCGAATCTCCTTGTGGATGTTTAGATGTGGGAAACGCGTGCTAGCAACTAAAAGACTTCGGCCCGTCTACCAGCCTAAATCCATTTTCGTATGTGGCGTTTGCCAATGCCCCCATCAAAAGCAATTTCCTTGCCCAGTTTCGCGTTAAAGTCTCTCAGTACGATTTTATCATCGTAATTGGAACATTGGGTATATGTATGTTCTATCGTAGAAGTCGTCTTTTGTAGAGTCATCTTTGTCCTCGCTGGGGACCTGAGCGCAAATTAGGCTGATGTTGGCAGATTTAGCCTTAATGCTAATTGTTATGAAGCGTTCACTTACATACCGGAAGCTCAAAACGTTTTGACTAAGTTTACCTCTAATAACAAATCCGCATCCGAATAGGCGTTGAATTCCCTCCTTGTAACAGTCGCCGTAATAGATGTCACAGTTTCTCATCCACTTTTTGCTTTTGTTTCCTGGGTCGTCATCGGTCAATCCGTCCTTTTTTTCAATCGGAGGCTTTTTTGGGTTTTTTGTCATATTGGTTTTTTTTCAGGTACGGCTTGGCGGGTCATAGCCTAACCGACACTTGGCCTGTCTTGTGACGCAGGAAATTCGCCATTCGTCCTTTTCCGTTCGCGATCCCATATAGAAATTCCCAGGTGGCACCACGAGGAGGTGAAATAGGACTTACTAACAGAGCTGCTAGACGTTCGGCTGCAATGGCCTCTACTCGCCATTTTACGGGCCAGCTAACACTACGAGGCATTCGTTAGTCGTTAACATAACTTCCACATTCCTCGAGTTTACTTCAATTCGATTAAAGTACATATATGTATACAATACCAAATCTGATTTATTCCTTTTTGATTTTTCTTATTGAATAATAGACTTGTCACGAGAATACGAAATACTTCCCCCTTATTATTTGCGAAAAAAATATATGTACATATCCTGTGTTCATAAAAATCTTTCCGCATGCCATGTCCGAATCCCTTTTAATTTGACAATTATCCATTACATGGCCGACAAGATGAAAGAAAAAGTGTCTGTTGCTGTAAACACAACCGAAACAAGTACCCCGACTCCTGACGACAGTCATTCATAACCGCAAGATATACCATCGGCCTTAGATCCGTTGGGGGTTTTTCCGGTGTCCTTTTTGTCTTTAGTCGAAACAAGGGTGCGGAAGAATATCAGAAACCAATGTCGTAAAATCCGCAGCCACCCCCAAAAAGAAAGCAAAATAAATAATAGAACACAATTAGGAAGTGGATGTAAACGTAAGCAGATCAACCTAAAGCAAATATCCCCAATTGGAGCACTACCTTTGTACTTGGATAGAGCTATCATCTTTCCATCATTGTTCCTTGGCAATCACATCATAAGGTTGACATCTGAATATCAGATAGGAGACGAGGGTTCGTGTTTTAAGGGGAAAATAAGGAAAAAAGAAAAAGCATCTTAAGTTGAATTTAACGACTTAGTCGATTGTCTTAAGTAGCTAGATGTCATTTCGATTAGCTAGAGGGAAGGAGGTAATTCCTTGATTTTGCTGGATAGAATGTCAAATTACTGACAAATGATGGGGGATATGCAAAGCGGAATAAAGATGACGGTAAGAGATACATATTTATTCGTATATATTTGTAAATGTTCATCTCGCATTGAATAGCTCATTGAGTTCGGAAACTGTTGGTTATGATGCACTCATGCGTGATGAATCCTTTGCCACTAGAGTGTGCGTGCGAATTTTCAATTGCCTATCACAACACACATCGAACCACTTTGGTCGATGGCCTCAAACGAGAGTTTGATGAGATGAGGGACCCATATTGCGGTTATACACTCGAGTGGTTAAGTACTTGAATACATTTGTCGCTCATAGTATGTACTGTGTCCTTTGTCGCATGTTGTCATTATTGTCGAGTCAATGAGCAGCAAAGCGCTTAAGCGGGATTATTACCATTCTTTCGAGCGAAAATATTTTGGTACAGTAGCGAGGATTAAGAATTGTGACAGATTTCGAGTGCGGCGTGATAATGAGCTACCTGCTGACTTGTTGGCGGTTTTCGTTTTTCCTCCAGCACTGGTTGACAGTATGTGCTCATAAGTACTACTATATTAAACACTGAAAAGCATTTTCCTATTTGCTATTGGATAGCGCTTAGCTAATCCGCATATGAGTGGTTGGCATGAAGGAAGCCATAGATTTGTAGTTGACAGTTGGTCGACGTTCATTGCCGCGTCTTCTTTGCCCGTTCGCTTTCGCTTGGATTTTGTCGTCTTCACTTGACCGCTTTTCTCTTGCATCATGTTTTATTTTCCTATTTATTTATATTTTTTTTTTTTTTTACATAGAGCAGGTACATATATGTAATGCGGTATAACTACGCCGACGGACGATCTGGACACTGACAAGTGGGGATTTAGGAATTTCATAAATGCAGCAATCATGTGCAGTTGAATGGTTTTGTGGTTTTAAGTTGTCATTTTGTAAATAGCATTAGGGGTTTGAAGCATTAGCACATGCCAGTTGAGCCAACAGTACATATTGCTAAAATAAAATTTCACTGGAATACTTACGAGCCCTACGAACCTTCCGAGGGGCCAACATCGACTCGGACCACTACCTTGTTGTAGCCAAGCTACGAATGAGGACATCAAGAATGCTTAGGAGTCGAGTAGGACTACGTAAGTTTGACGTCGGAAAGCTACAATCGCAGGAGACTGCCAGAATCTTTGCCGATCGTGTCTCCTCCAAACTCTCTCAAAATCCGCACACAGCAGCACAAACAATAGAGGAGGAAGAGACGCTGCCTCAGAGATGCTGGGTTTCAAACCGCCATCTCCTACAAAACTCCTGGTTCGATGAACAATACGAGCAAGCCCATGCAGCAAAATAAGTGGCATATAAAGCCATGCTGCAACGACGGACGAGAGCTTCTCGCGAAATGGGCAGAAGAGAAAAGAGGAACACACGTTTTTCAGAAGAAAGAAGAGAGAGCACGGAAAGCGTGAGATCGAGGAGATGGAGAGATACTTTCGCAGGAATGGCGCACGTAAGTTTTACAATAAGGTAAAACGAACATGCCATGGCTACAAAGCCAGAGCGGCGGCCTGCAGGGATGGAAATCGAGAACTGGTAGTAGAGTCGCAGTCGATGCTGAGGATTTGGAAAGACCACTTCTGCAGACTGTATAACGGCGAACAAGCCATTCGTAATTGACGACGATGCAACACGATGTAACAGAATTCAGTCCACCCGACCTAGACGAAGTCAAAATAGCGATATCAAGATAAGTCTAATAAAGCTGCGGGCGCAGACGACCTGTCTGCTGAGCTTCTTAAGGCGGCTGGAGATAAGCTGGTAAGGTGCATGCACCATCTCATTTGCAAGGTATGGTGGGAGGAAAGCATGCCCGACGAATGGAATCTCAGCATCTTTTGCCCGAAAGAAGGAGACCCGTACAACTGCGCACATATAGGGGAATAAGTCTCCTTAACGTCGCATATAAGATCTTCTCTGCCGTATTGTGTGAACGCCTGAAAACGTTTGTGGATAACCTGATCGGCTCTTATCAGTGTGGTTTCAGGCCAGGTAAATCCACAATTGGCCAAATATTTACACTACGGCAGATCTTGGAGAAGACCCAGGAATATCAGTTCGACACTCACCACCCTTTCGTCGATTTCAAAGCTGCATATGACAGCGTGTATAGAGATGAGCTATACAAAGCCATGCTTAGTTTTAACATCCCTGCCAAACTTGACCGACTGTGCAGGATGACAAGAGAGAATTCCTTCCTTCCGCTGCTCCATGAAGGTCGGTAATGAGCAAACCGAGACCTTTGATGTTAAAAAAAGGATAGAGGCAAGGTGACGCGCTGTCATGTAACTTTTCAACATCATGCTTGAAAAGATCGTGCAAGAGTCAATGGCCAACACATTGACATGACAGGACATGATTGACATGATTGGACGGACGCAGCGAGACGTCAATGAGGCCTTTGTAAGCATTGAGGTAGAAGCGGCTAAGGTAGTTCTCAAGGTTAATGAGGGTAAAACCAAATATCTGCTTTCATCTAAAAGAGACGGTCAACACCGACGTATTGGCCAGGACGTCACCATGGGCGGATATATGTATCAAGGAATTCGTCTACCTTGGCTCACTGATGACCGGCGACAACAACATCAGCGCTCAGATAAAACGCAGAATCACTCTTGCCAACCGCTGGTTCTTTGGGCTCAAGAGGCAATTGAGAAATAGAGCCCTCTCTCGGAAAACCAAGGTGACACTATGTAGAGCGCATGGAAAATACAGCTCCGACCCGAAGAGTCTTCGAATCCACCCCGGAAGGAAGGCGCGGCAGAGGACGGTCGCATCAACGGTGGTGCACGCAGGTGGCGTGCGGTGCTGGAAATAGCTGGCCAAAGATCGTGCCACCTGGAGACGCATGTTGGTTGAGGCCCAGGTTCACCACGGACTGTAGCACTACCCAAGTAAGTAAGTATACCTTTTAGTGAACTAGCAGCAATTTCTTTTGCTTCACGAGAACACTTGCCTGCGTGACGATGACGTGTACTGACAAGGCAGTTACAGTGGCACAGTATGTGCTCGGCTGTTTCTTCGTCCTCATTACACATTCTGCAGGCATCATCTTGTATAATGCCCATGGCTGTTGTTGTTTCGTTCTTATTAGGGAAGAGGTTGGGAGGAACAACTTGGCTTGTCTACTACCTTCCGTTTGTGACTAGTAGTGATCGGCCGTGTTCCTTAACCATCTGTTTATGCAGCATTTGGTGGTGCTGATGGGTATAGCGCAAAAAGGCCGTGGCATCATGAACGGTGATGCGGAGCCTTTCCTTGCTAGTAGGTCTGTTGTTTCGTTACCCATATGGCCGCTGTGCCCAAGTATCCAAATGAGGTCAGCTCTGTTTGCACTGGCCAGCTGGTGTAGTCCCATACTAGCTTGGAGGTGATTTGATAGCCCTTTAGGGCCAGAAGTGCAGCCTTACTATCCGAGAGAATATAAATGTTTTTATTAAATATACATATGTATTTCTGTTCATATTTTCTCTGAGGCAGAGTTCTATTGCAAACATCTCTGCTTGAAATACGGAGTTACATCCATGCTGTAATAGATGTGTGTTCCGGTTTTAGCTCCGTATACTTCAGTCCCAACGTCTTCGTTCGTTTTGGAGCCGTCTGTGTACCACACGTAAGATTCGCGATTAAGGGAGGGTCTATCCTGTTTCCTGTTTCTGGTGTGTCGAGTGGGAAATGTGACCTTCTAGCTTTGGCTGAAGTTGTATCAGGGGAGGCAATTGTCTATGTGAGATATTTTCAAGATTTCATGCCGGTTAGTTCAGTGAGAATGTCAGGATGAAAGAGCCGCGACGAGTGAAGACCAATGCTTCTTTCTCCAGTTGGAGGTGAAGAGGTGGTAGGTGCGCGATGACTTCTAGTGCTGCTGTGGCTTGTACTGATATTTGTTTTGTTTTATACCATCAGACGAGCGCAGCGTATGTCTCGTGATGGCTGTATATAGCCTGCGGGAAATTTTTCGATCTGTGCCCCAATTTTTTCCAGTGAGAATTTTACTAGTCCATAGACAGATCTTGGCTTTCTCGGTGGTCTTTGTAATGTGAGAGTTCCAAGTGAGTTTTCGTTCCGGATTTACCCCTAGGTATTTTACTTTTTTTGAGAACTCTATCGCTCCACCAAAGAGAGTGCAGAGTGGTGAGTTTATGCCTGTTCCTTCTTTTAGTGAATCCCACTATAGTGCTTTTTCTGGGGTTGCCATTAAATGCAACCTTTATTGTTCGCCTATAAGTATTAGATGAGCCAGTACTGTGGAAACGTCATCACTCCCTAAACCAGAAGGGAATACTTGGAATACTTGCTGCTTCCATAGTAGTTATTGCGGAGCTTGGGACGTGTTGCATGAAACAGTGACAGCAGGTCTGAATAAATGCTTGGATTCAATGTGTTTTATTTCATTTAATTGTAGAGTAATTGTAATTGTAGAGTATCATTGGAACACTATTTTTGACCTAAACGATACCAATATTACCTAGTCTTGCAGCACATTTCCTCCGAATAAAACCGTCTGAATGACAAGCAATTTGTAAGAATGCATTTCGCATACGCTCCATTACCCTCCACATAATTCCCTTGCAATGCGCTTATGAAAAGTTCGCCCTTACGCCTCTTTACCCTTTAATATAATACCTACAACGCATGTGAGAAAGACCTACAACAATGCAGTATATGTATATGACAAATGTCATTTGAATCATATTGCGTTAGAAACATTTGGCATAATAAGTCGACACTATCGAGTAGGTAGTACCTACTCGTTCAAAGTGCAATATTACACCGATAAGGTGATAGAGTATCACCCACAACGATATCGATTGTCGCTTGCTTGACCAACTGGGTCAGGGTGGGGGTGCCCACTTTCGGGGTTAAATAAATACCTGGCGTTGATTTTTTTTTTTTTTTTCTTCTTTCACTTGATTCACTTAGTTCGACGGAAACCCATGAGAAATGTTTTCGAATATAAAGTTCATGTGAACGACCTCTGGAGAACGAAGCGAAATTGATCTAATTCCGTTGTCGTGGTCGGGGCGGCTTTTTTATGTTCTTTACTTCGAGACATACGGCAATCACGGTTGAATGAAGGCTGACAAGTATGGTGTAAGCAACGGGTTGAAAACGGATTAAATGTAAAACCGAAAACTTGTGAGAAAATTAAGGAAAATCCAGTTGAAAGTATCTGATGTCGTTCTCTAAGGGTAGATCGGTATGTTTTTAATGCCAATTTCAGCCACCCTCATATCCGTACGGTCGAGCACTGCAGTCATCCCCAATGTTTCCAGAGGCATCCCCTTGTTTCCTTTTAAAATTAGATTCACTGCTTGTTTTTTTTTTTTTTTCAGTTTGAAAATTTAATGTTAAGTGGAGAGTTTTCACTTAAGAGGATGAATCTGTAAAGCCCTTTTGTGTATAAGTAGCGCTTCTGTTGATGGGATAAAATGGACGATGGGACGGAGATGGTTGAGTAATGGTGGTGGGCCACATTGGGGGGCTTCCGTACGGAGAGGTTCTTAAGTATTCACTTAGTTTTTAATGCTTGAAATAAAACAAAAGTTTAACATACCTTCCTTTATTCGATTCGATGTCTAGCAGGTTTCATTGCAACTATCATTTCTATCCTTCTGTCTTTCTTACCAATTATGTATTTACATCCATTAGCTATTAAGATTGATCTTCGGCTACAATACGCTTCATGTACATATGCTTTATGTACTTGAAACAAGTTACTCCTCACTCACCCCATTCATCATGATATAGATATTATGTACATACTAACTACCCTTCCGGAATCGTGGATAAAGAACTCGAAGCGAAAACTTTCCAACCCTGGTAATTTTCTTTTCGAAGTAAATATCTTCTTTGAGTCATCGCTCATGCAACAACAAACGTATTCTTAAGCGTTTGTTGAAAGAAGTTCTTCTA
Source organism: Eumerus sabulonum (assembly GCA_951905685.1). Lineage (NCBI taxonomy): Eukaryota > Metazoa > Arthropoda > Insecta > Diptera > Syrphidae > Eumerus > Eumerus sabulonum. The sequence goes on along the minus strand of OX645060.1, from coordinate 141,203,275 downwards.
CCCTGCCTCTCATGGGTATATATACATCCTACATATATATCTACCCCTGTGTATCTACCCGTGGTTCGTTGCTGCGTCGTCTTCCCTCGTACGTTTTGTTCGGGCTGTTTGATTTAGCACGTAAATGTATTAAAAGATGCTTTTAAGTAAATGCTGTTACCATAAGTAATGAGGTTGAGCGATATCCGTAACACCGCACCGCATCCATGTTTGCCTAACATCCGGCCAATCGGAAAGACCTTAAGATGGGAAGACGTGGTGCGTTTAGAACTACGGGTATGCTCACTAATAGAAGCCATATTTATTTAATTTACCTCCATTAGGGTGCGCTTTATGCAGTGGTACTTGCCCTTATGATGCGGTATATTCGCATACTCGTTTATGTGCGTTTACGTGTTATTATGTGGTTTTATGAATCTGAAATGTATTTATGAACGAGTTTTGCTATTCACTTTTTTTCAATCTCTTAAGTTACGAGGGTATAAGATTGCCTAACATCTTCTTTTTTAATTTGAAATTTTGCAGATTGGGTTTCATTTCACAATGGGGAGCGTTGGCTGGACGTTATGCTGCTCTGTGTCCGCCCGGATGGCCTTGGGCGCCGCAACGTATGCCATTTCACAGTCCAACTCACGGTAGGTTTTTACAAATATATACATATTGCAGGATGGATTTTTTTTTTTTTTCAACTGAATCGCATTTAGATTTAGTCAACTTTTTTACTTTGTAGGCGAACTGGAATGTTTGTGCTCAATCAAAAGGGCTTATAATTTAATATTTAATGATCACCAGTGGAATTTAATAAGCTGTCATACATATTCTATAGATAAAAAGAAAAACGAAAGTTTGTGAGATTAGAAAATTCTACAAATAGGACCCATACTGAGTTTTTTTTAAACACTTTAATGGTTAATGTGGCGGATAGTGGGCTTTCACTTAAGAGCGGCTTACTTGGACGCTCTTCTTCTGAATTTTAAATTGTTTTAATTTTTTTTATTGGTTTTTAATTGGTATTTATTTATTTATTCCATGGAATTGGTTCCTCAGGATTTAAGGAGCTTTGACACACGAGCTCCGAATTTCTACTCCAGTGAATGTTTGATTTTATTTTGTAGTGAATATTTAATTTAGATTCAGTAGAGTGGCTACTTTTGAGCACTTCTAGTGATTTCCATGAATTTCACAGATATTTCGCCTGTCGCGCCGTAAAACCAGGTGAAAACACCGATAACTTTTCGCTATCAGTTTGTACGTAAAACCGAAAACTATAATCGGCTGTTGTCAAAAAAAAAAAAAAAATAGTAATAATAGAGTTTGTTTCTTCGGAAAGGAGTAGATGATTTTTTCATATTTGCCTACACTTTTTAATTACCTCCACCTCATTAACGTTTTAAGAACCAACAACCAACTGGCCAACTGCCCAGAGAGGTACGTATTTTTTGTAAGAGCATAAGGTTTGCTATCGCAACCTATCTTACTTAGATAGGGACAATGAGTTAATCTAATGATATGATCCTACTTGGAAGGTGAGCTCCCACATACCCCTTTTTACAAATAACCTGGTCGCAATGTCTTACGTTTCTAAGAGAACAAACCCTCGTGTTATAAACATGTTCTTGCAAGATATTCAACAATATTCAACAATTTTTTACAAAATTCTTGATATTGTTACGAAAATTACTAATCGTTCAAAATACAATAGAATACAACTTCTACTTGTTATTCAATACACACAATTTTTTCTTCCACCTCAGATCAATTATCTGGGCGCTTCAACTTTATTACTAGCTTTTACACACTTTACACTTTATTGCTTACACACACTTTATTTCCCCCACAGATTAATTATCTGGGCGCTTCACCTTTATTGCAAGCTTTTACACACCTTACACTTTATAGCTTACACACCCTTTATTATTGGCACTGATCAATTACCTGTGCGCATCACCTTTATTACAATGCTTGTCTCTGAATCTCGCTAGATGGCTTGATTACCGACTGATCACTCGTTATTTAATCCCAAAAACTGAATGCTTCCGAGGGCGAGTGCTCTCGCTTATATAGCCCTCGGTTCACTTTCCCGAATGTTCGCCGTCAGTCGTTCCCCTTCAGAAGTCTCTAGAATGCTCAGACATTCAGCAGTATGCATATACATTCCAGACTTCGACAGCGAAATTCGTACATAACCGTCGGTTCGTGTCCGCAACAATATTGTTGCGGAGACACAAACCGACGGTTGAGTTCGAATTTCGCTGTCGAAGTTCGAAAGCTCTCTGGAAGCGGGGATTGGAATGTCAGAGCATTCTAGAGATTTCCGAAGGAGAACTTCCGACGGCGAACATTCGAGAAGATGCACCGAGAGCTATATAAGCGCGAATACTCGCCCTCGGGAGGCATTCAGTTTGTGGTATTTAACAGCGTGTGACAAGTCAGTGTGATCAAACAGTGTGAAACTAAAAGCTTTCAATAAAGGGTTGTTTGTGTAATAAAGTTTCAAGTGGATAGTATTGGATAATAAAGAAAAGTGGTGAAGCTGCACAGATAATTGATCTGTGGTGAAAGAAAGAAAAGTGTGTGTGTTTCAATTTAAATAAAAAGGACAATTGTAGTTTATCGCAATCCAGTGGTGCGAACCCTATTCGGTGTGGGATCGAATAATTTCGTAACAATATGAAAGAGAAATCCGCATATGAATATTGTCCATAAGGAGGGAGTACACAATATATATACATATATAGTTGTATGTCCTTGGAAACTGTTGATGCAGACTGTAGAATCGATTATTTGTTAATAGCATTCAAGAATCAGTATGAAGAACCGAACAATCAGTGTAAATTCTCGTTCCCCGACTGTTGTATTCTCCCAAAAAAACTTAAATATATACATGTCTAAGTTATTTGATTTGCTCTTGAACTTTGTAAGAATACTACCAAATTCTAAGAAATATTTCATATGAGGTAGCTACGTGTAAAGAACGGTTGTTATATCCTTAATTTAACTTTGCGGATTGCTCTTCTTAGAAATGTACACGACATAATATCGAAATCTTGCTGCACCACAATTATTTGGCTTAAAAATACAATCGACTGGTAAAGTATTGTTTCAATAATTAAGGTTTTTCTTTAAACCCGTATATGTAGATACATTTGCACTATGGGATAAGTAATTGAAATTTTAGTACTTTGTGTACTTTGTCTGAATTTAATATCTGCTCACCTATTTGGCATCGATCGTATAAGTTTGAGTTGATAGAAATTGCATCTTTAAGATAAATCCACTGTAGTATCGAGAAAGAAAAAATCATTCATTGCAAGCGTTAACGCACGCAATGTTAGCGATCAGTGTTAGCGTTCTGTGAACAGAGTCGCGAGTCTCTAAATTTCTTTCAGGAAACTCACCACACCTCGAATCTGTTCCTGGCATTGATCATTTGCTTTTTATTCGAAAAAAAAAAACGTTTTTGATCCTTGCATCAAACGATAGTTGATTTTCATAATGGTGATCTTCTTTACTTGATTAGTAGAACATCGGTACGTCAATATAAACATTACGTTTATTGTAATTGTAGCATAACGAGTGTTTTTTAGGGGTTTAGTTCTAGATGTAACTTTTACATCACAGGACATTATCGACAAAGTCAGGGAATGGAAAGTCCTAAAAGAGCACTCCCTCTCTGACCATCGCTATATTCTATTCAGCATAATTAGCAACGTCAGTGCCACTGCTCACTTCAGGAACTACAGGAGAACTGATTGGCAAAAGTATAGAACCTTACCTAAGGATACGACACCCGACCTATCCGCACAACCCTGCGGAATTAGACAGCTTAGTAAATGAGCTGACAGGAACCGTCAACAGAGCACTGTCTAAATCTTGTGCGGTTAGCACTCCCAGAGGAAAACCCGAACCTCCCTGGTGGAATGAAGAAATAGTCTCCCTTAGGAAAGAGAGCACAAAGCTCTTTAACAAAGCAAAATATACCCGCTTGGAAGAGGATTGGGACCTCTACAAGGAGGCACTTAAATCCTTCAAAGCAGCGACCAGGAAGGCCAAAAGGAAATCTTGGAGGAACTACTGCGACAATGTTAAGGCGGTCTCCGAAGCTTCTAGAAAAAGAAAGATTCTGTATTCGGCCCCGTACAACTCAAGCCACCTAATGCGGAATGATGGTTCCTGAACGACCTCCAGAACGGAAGGCCTGGAACTTCTTCTGAACGCAGACTTTCCGGGCAGTAGTGACTCGGCTATGACACCTCCTCAAGTCATCCAGCCGACGACATCCTCCTTTGAGCTTGCTCCCAACCTGGTCAACAACAACATTGTTCTATGGGCTCTGAAAAGCTTTGAACCCTACAAGTCTCTGGGATCGGATGGGATCTGCAGGTAGCAGATCTCGTCCTCCCCTGGCTTGTGGTAATATACAAGAGTTGCCTCTCCCTGTCCTATATCCCCAACAAGTGGCAGGTAACCAAAGTCATTTTCACACCCAAGGCTGGCAAAAGCTCCCACACGTATGCAAATGGCTTGAGGCCTACAACAAAGGCAAATCGGTGGAAACAGCACTCCACTCACTGGTCAGCAAAATAGAAAGGTCACACCCTAGTCGTCTTTCTCGATGATCTGGGTGTTACGGGATCAGTGGCAGAACTAGTCTCAACTAGAATGGTCAGCAGAGGTACACCACAAGGCGGAGTACTCTCCCCTCTCCTCTGGAACGTGCTGGTCAAGGAACTACTACTGTTGCTAGAACAGGAAGGGTACGCTGTGACCGCCTATGCAGATGACATTGCTATTGCCGCCACAGGAAAATTTCCCAGCACTCTAAGCGACCTAATGCAGGGTGCATTACGTACAGTAGAAACCTGGACGCAGTATTGTGGACTTGGGGTTAATCCTAAGAAGACCGACTTAATACTTTTAACCAATAAATATAAAATTCCGCCCTTCAACCCACCGAGGTTGGGTGGAACTCAACTAATAATCAAAGATCAGGCTAGATACCTAGGCCTAGTCCTTGACAGGTGGCTGAATTGGAAACCTAACATTCTTGATAGTGTCAAGAAAGCAACCACTGTCCTCTATAGCTGTAAGAAAGTGGTGGGCAGAAGATGGGGTCTCCAACCAAGCATTATGCGCTGGCTCTACACAGCAGTCATAGGGCTCATCCTCCTATATGGCATCGTAGTCTGGTGAACTGCTCTGGACAAGGCAGTCTACCGAAACCCTTTGGAGAAGATACAAAAATCGGCCTGTTTATATATGAGCGGAGCGATCAGATCAATCTCCACGGAGGCCCTAAATATCTTATTACATTTTCCACCGTTGAACCTCTTCAGCAGGCAAGTTGCAGCAACTACGCGGCCCTACGAATTAGGGGCATAAGAAAAGTGCCCACACTACAAAAAGGGCATACTACTATTCTTAAGCACTTTAAACTGCCCATGGATCCAAACTACATCATCCCGCAGAGTGTGTTTACTGGGAACATCGAAGTTGCCTTTCCATCCAGGGAGGAATGGGCTGAAGGAAAAGTTATACCACAGGACTCGATCTCCCTCTACCCCGATGGCTCCAAGATGGAGTCGGGTGTAGGTAGTGGAGTCTTCTCCGAGGAACTTAACCTCAGCCTATCATTCAGACTCCCAAATCACTGCAGTGTGTGTCAGGCAGATTTAACAGAGATAACGGAGGCGCTTGCATGGCTCAGGATCAATGTAATATCCGCTAAGGATATTATCATTTGCACGGATAGTCAATCTGCGATAAAATCCCTGGCGCGGTAACCCACAAATCAAAGACATCCTTAAACTGTCGCCTATCTCTTGACGAGATGGCTGAACAGTTCAACATTAAATAATTGTGGGTTCCAGGGCATAGGGATATTCTAGGAAACTGCGCGGCCGACGAAGTCGCAAAGTTAGGGTCAAGCACCCTCAGTCATCCTACCCTCGGGTACCTTGAAACACCAATAAGTACGGTAAAGCACATGATAAAACTTCGAACCATAGAGGCGACCAACCTCCAATGGAGTGAAAGTAATATTGACTATATCACTAAACAAATCTGGCCTAAGCTAAACCCAGGACGAACAAAGGTCCTAGTAGCAAGCAAAAGGGCTACTTTGAGCACTCTAGTGGGTGTCATTACAGGTCATTGCATCATTGGAAAACACGTCGCCGGACTAGGGCTGTCCTCCACTGACTTTTGCCGCGGCTGCATGAACGAGGAGGAAGAGGAATCAATCCATCACCTTCTCTGCTCGTCCATCTAAGCAAGTTATTCGGAACAAGATGAATCGTTTTCGCACAACGGACACCCAAGTGGACGCAGTGTTGAGGATAATCCGAATTAGTCGATTCGCTATCGTGCACAGCGATTGGAGCTCCTTATGTCCATCCACTTTGTGGAAGATTTTACAGGTGCAGTTCAGAATAGTACTCATCTCGGATTTTTTTAAATATTTTTGTATGTAAAACCAATTTTTACTAGGCGCAAAGGACTAAAAGGATGTGCTAAGTTTGAACATCATACAGAAAATAAACTCATATATTTTTAAACTTATAACAGGTATATTTGTAAATGATACCGCAAATTAAGGCAACCTTTAACTGACATGATAATAAAGCCGCGGACGCAGATGGCCTGTCTGTTGAGCTTTTTAAGGCGGTTGGAGAAGAACTGGTAAGGTGCATGTACCATCTCATTCGCAAGATATGGTGGCAAGATATGGTCGCTCGGGGTTGAACTCGGAGACTTTTCGGGTCGGAGCTGCGTTATCCTTTCGCTCTACATGGCCTAGCCATCTTAGACGTTGGATCCGTAGACGTCGTACTAGGCTGATGTCGCTCTACAGCCCGTATAGTACGTCGTTGTGCATATCTTCTCCTCCACCTTCCGTTTATGCAAAGGGGACCATAGATTGAATGCAGAATTTTCCTCTCGAAACGACCAAGAGCCTCTTCATCCGCTTTCGTTAAAGTCCAGTCCTCTGCGCCATAGAGGAAGACGGGATGGTTAAGGTTTTCTACAGCGTAATTTGGGTCTTTCGAGAGAGGGCTCTACTTCTCAATTGCTTCTTGAGCCCAAACAAGCAGCGGTTGGCAAGAGTAATTGTGCGTTTGATCTCAGCGCTGGTGTTGTTGTCGCTGGTCACTAGTGAGCCAAGATAGACGAATTCCTTGACCGTTTGAAAGTTATATCTGTCCATGGTGACGTTCTGGCCAATATGTCGGTGTTACCCGTCTCTTTTTGATGAAAGCAGATATTTGATTTTACTCTCATTAACCTTAAGACCCATCTTAGCCGCTTCTTCCTCAATGTTTACAAAGGCCTCATTGACGCCTCGCTGTGTCCGTCCAATCATGTAACTGTCACTACCATATGTGGCCTGAAAATCGACGAAAGGATGGTAGGTGTCGACCTGGAATTTATGGGTCCTCTTCAAGATCTGTCTTAGGATGAATATTTGGTACATCGTGGATTTTCCTGGCCTGAAGACACATTGATAGGAACCTATCAAATTGTCCACGAATAGATTCAGGCGTTCACACAGCACGGCAGAAATGTTATACGCGATGTTAAGGTGACTTATTCCCCTGTAGTTGGCTAAGTTATGGGGGTCTCCCTTCTTGTGGACTGGGCAAACGATGCTGAGGTTCCATTCGTCGGGCGTGCATTCCTCCGACCATGCTGGTGCATGCGGCCTACCAGGTCATCTCCAGCCGCTTTAAATAATTTGGCAGACAGCCCGCTTGCGCCCGCAGCTTTATTAGTCTTGAGCTTTGAAATTACTAGCTTAATTTCATCTAGGTCGGGTGGACGAAATTCTCTCGCTTCTTCATCCGTTGTGAATGGATCATTCTGCCTGACAGCGGTATTAGATATTTCATCGCCGTTAAACAGTCTACAGAAGTGTACCTTCCATATTCTTAGCATCGACTGTGACTCTACTACTAGTTGTCCGCTCTGGCTTTATAGCCCTAGCATGTTCGTTTTACGTTTTCCTAAAACTTGCGAGCATTATTCCTGTGATAGCATCTCTCCATCTCCTCGATCTCACGCTTTCATGCTGTCTTCCTTAAAATCGTATGTTCCTCTCTCCGTTTCTGCTCGTAATGTTCCCGAGCGGGTCTCGTCCGTTTATGTAGCATGGCCTTGTATATGTTTTGCTTTGCTACATGGGCTTGCCCGCATTGCTCATCAAATCAGTGGTTTCTACTCCGAATCGATGTTGGATCCTCGGAAGGTTCGTATGTACATCTAGGATGCTGGAGGAGTGTCTGGCGTCGATTGCAACGTGATCAATCTGTTTGGTGGTAGACTGATCAGGTGATCGCCAGGTTCCTTTGTGAATTTTGATATGTGGAAATCGTGTGCTAGCCAGAAAGAAATTGCGCCCCGCCAGGAAGGCGAGCAGCTGATGTCCGTTTTCGGACGTGGCTATATTTCCCCGTGATTGACTCAAATATATCCCCTTTGCTCAATTTCGCATTAAAATCTCCTAGACCCATTTTTTTTGGACTCTGACGCACGATGAGCGAGTTCGCATTCCGATAACACCAACATCATCGAATGTTTATTTCGCGGCGTACCTCCTCGGCGGGACATGGCAAAATCCCCCGTAATATACTTGCCTCGAAAAAGCTTCTCGACTCACGCCGTTCGGAATCGGCATTAAACTGAAGTACCCTTTCACCTGTGTGAAAAATAAATCACACTCAACATGGGTGATTGAGAGAAGCTTGGCTCCAAAAGCTTGACCACCAAAAGAAAAAGAGAAAAAGATCTATTTTTGGGTCGTAACTGGGACGTTGGGCATAGGTTCTGTCTAGGAGATCGTAGAAGTCTTCTTTGAGTCGATCGTCCTTTTCTTCGGTTGGCGCTTGAGCGCATATCAAGCTAATGTTTCCAAAATTAGCTTTGATTCGGATTGTTATGAGGCGTTCGCTTACATCCCGAAATCTTAAGACGTTTTGCTGACGTTTTGCTGGAAATTTATGAACGAATACTGCTTCATAAGACACAACAAAAACAATCATTTTTTTTCATGGCGAATAATAAGAAAATTACGTTTATGCAATTGTACATTCTTTGTGCGGATAATTATGCGAACAAGTGTATTGTACTACACGTGCCAAGCTGCAATTATTAACGAGAAAATAGGCAATATTCAGTGGTCGACCCATCTAAACTAAAGACCCGTCTCGTCCAAGCCAATTTTCTTTGATCTCACCGAAAAAAAGGAAAAAGCCAAAGATTTATCAACGGTCGCGTCACTCTGCACACCCCGTACCCCGAACTGACGCGAAATACTTCATGTAAAGAAGCCATACAACCCCTTGCCGACAACAGTCGTTCGTCGACATCGGTATGATGATGAATGTACACAAAATTCAAAACAGCAGCCGAGGCAGTTAAACAGTTGAGGTGAAGCCCCATGACCGCCCTGAGCCACACCACCGCTGCTAATCCACCTTTTAACTTAAATTGCATGACACAGAATTATGTGTCACTTGGTTCGTGTCCATAGCAATAAAACGACAACAAAAAATAAAGATAAAAGAACAGAATCGAACAACTGTAATTGATCAACTATGGGCATAGGATTAGTGCATCCACTATATCAAACCCCCTTGGTTGCCCTGAGATGTTTGTTTTTTTTTTGTTTTTTTTTTTTTAATTGCAAAGCAAATTCCTAGCTTATACCCTTAGCAAGAGGTTGCGACTCGACTCAAATGCAACAGTAGAGTACATTCAGGCTGGTTGGACGACACATTCTGGTGGAAAAGAATTTAATTACAAATTGATTGCCAATTAAACAGAATAAGAAGAGTAAGACGATGAAAGGGTTCTTCACAGGAAGGAACGTGGAGGACAAATTGATCGAGGTATTCATCGAATCGAGGGTGGTCGCTGGTGAGATGGATTGAAAACTGTCGCAATTGCAAATAGTTGTCATTCCTAAGGGTGTTACTCGTAGAACAAGTCGTATTGACGCGTGTGAATTTACACTCTGAATGCATTTGAGGGAAAATTCCAGTCTTTCTTAACCGTTTTGCTAATTTATTTACTGCATATACTGGTATGGATTTCGAATTAGTTGACACTAGACTGCGACGAGTTAGTCGTTACACGGTATTAACATAGTTAAATGGTTTGGCGAATAACTTTAGATTGCTTCAAAGATTGATTATATGTATGCACGGCTGAGTGGTATGAGCGGGGCCTTTTATGGCTTGAAGGCAGAGAAACTGGAAATAAATAGCGAAATGCACTGTCATACGTAATCTCATTTACGACAGGTTTACGAGTGTGCATGAGTATCAATGTAAATGTGAAGGGCCACTGGGACAAAATAAAGTGCGTAGTAACTTGGATGTACATATTTATGTAAAGACGCAACAAGATCGCACGTGGGTCAAATGCCATTGGGCCCTTATTTAGAGCAATGTTCATTGGCTTTTAAAGCTTATAAATGAATGAATTGCAAACGCATGCTACTTGGTGTAATATCGGAATAGCATATTGAATACAATATGACCGTTGACCATATATTTGCATTGACATTTTTGACACAAAAAAAAATTATACACTTTTTTCGTATATTTCAAGGCAGCTTTCGATTCGGTAAATATACATATGAATGTATGAAGGTAGAAACGCTGTATTATATTAATGGTACCAAATGGAATCTCTTCGAAATTTGGAAAAGTATTACAAAACCTATATGAAGATACCAAAACCAAATCAATGCTGAACCTCCCACCCTTGAACGAATACTGCGACAGCTTCGCAGCCAGGACTGCACTTGAATCCAGTCTCTGGGCAAGGTGTCCTAATGGCCATACATCAGTCTTGGATCGATGGGCCATCTCGAGAGTCAAAGCCGAAACGGATTGTATCACCTGGCTTCCTTCCTGCGAGAGGAGATTCTCTATCAGAATTCCTTTCAGGGAAGAATAGACCAATGGTATGGTACGCACGGGAAATGAACTGGCAATCTACACCGACAGATGCAAAATAGATACCGGCACAGGGGCCGGATTCTACTTTGAATCTCGTGAAATACATCGCTCCTATAGACTCGATGATAGCTGCAGTATCTTCCAAGCTGAGGTTTTCGCAATCAAGCAGGCGGCGGACCTGATTCTTAGAGAAAATGTCTGAGGAAAAAGGATCAACATCTAGTTTGACAGCCAGGCAGCTATTAAGGCTCTGCAGGCAACATGGATAAGATTCAAACTCTGCAAAATGGGGTACCAGGTCGTGTAAATATTTCCGAAAATGAGAAGGGAAACGAGCGAAATAGAAGTGAAGCTAATAGTGAAAACGAATAAGCGATGGTATCAATTAGATACATGTGCAACGGCAAGATCAACTTGGCCCGTGTATGGTAAGAAAAGAACCGAAAGTCTGCTAAAATTCAGTCGTGGGAACATTCCATTCACAGCCGACGTCCTCACTGGACACTGCATGCTATCCTACCACGCAGCCAGACCAGGCCAGCCGCACAATGACTCCTGCAGAAGCTACAGGGACGAAGAGGAAATTAAATCCATTCGTCACCTACTGTGTGAATGCTCAGTAATATCTGTAAGGTATAGGCCCAAAAAATCTTGCATTAAGTGAAAGGCCATTATTTGAAATATGTACATAGTTGGAATGCCCTGATTTAGGTCGAATATGCGCTGTTTGCTAACTTGTCTATGCCATTTGAAGATAATTCCATTTGGCAACTCTCATAAAAGCCCTCCATATTGGCAAAAAAACTGGGAGAGTTGCTTTTCCTTTGGTTCTTCATGGGCTGTAACGCCTTCAAAGAATCACTTGTTGCATAAGAACCTCACAACCAAACTTCCGGTGCATCTGGCGAGTCATTATCAATTTGTGTAACCTAGCGCTGTTCTGATGTAATATATGTAATTCCTCACTTCTGGGCGATTACTTTCTTCATACGGTCCAATAGCTGACAGTACATTTTTGAATTAAGTATTTAGCCGCAAAACTTTCTTCGGTTCTAGTCCATTTTCGACCGTTTTCGTTTGAGATTTTCGTAAGTGATCAACTTCTTATCACCAGTCAATATCCTCGTCAGAATGCGACCAAGTTTGATGGGACTCATACGTATGTATGTATACAATTTTACATGATCTAAAGGACCAGATATCCTAAGATGCGCGAAAATAAATCCTTCACTTAACAAATCCTTCATCTGAATACAAAAAAAGTTTCAATTAAAATCAAATCGATTCCAGAAGAGCAGTTGTACCTATCGAGTTCTCGCTTGGCATCAACTGGAAAAATTGTATTACCTTCCGTCAACTGAAAGTTCGTTTTATTAACACTTCATCGAAGTACTTGAAAAATTGTGAAATCCATTTCACCAAGTTTTACACAATAGCAACGTTGAGTGCTATGTATAAACTCCATTGATTTCTATCGCTTCAGTAGGGAAGGAAATTTATCAATAATAAATCCATTTATCCACTGAACTCAAAACTATTCTCGCAAGTTGCCCGATACACCAAGGGGGCTGACGATGTGAAGAGAATATACATATGTATGTAGCTAAACCACCATTTCTGCTTCCCATTACGGTCGAAAATACTATAAATCAAAGCCGGAGAGAGGTGTGGAGAAAAATAAATCAATTGTGCCCGTAAATGGACGTAATCCCACAAAGGGAATCCCCCACATCGATGGCACGGCGTTGTGCCCTCTTATTACACGCTACCAATCTAAGGGTATAGTAGGTACACACGCCCACACTCGGTATGAAGAGAGAGAAAATCCCGAAAAACCACCACCCATTTGAGTACAGACTCGTCTGGTATTTAGAGACTTGCGCATTTATCAAAATTCCATCGGAGCCATCTCATTCCCGCAACATCTTCACTTACCTTATTAATAATACATATGTATGCATGTATTTATGCTTGTATTTGTTCGTCGTTGCTAATACGAATTTCTCCATTCTATCTTGTTCCATTGCAGACAGTTCATCCACCAATACAACAGAGAATCCATCACCATCGCTCAGTCCACCGCCATCCAACACCAAATCACCTTCGCCGTCGTCGCTGCATCATTCAAACAACAACAATAGCAACAACAATAACCACCATCACAACCATTCAAGTTATCTGCAAACATCCAACGAATCGGACGATGAAAGTCAAGAAATCATTGAAGAGGACGATGGATGTAATACCGATGGCCCATCGGATGGTTCATCGCCACATGGTGGCGATAGTTCCACCCAAACAAAGCGGAAAAAGAAAACCCGGACAGTATTCAGTCGAGCTCAAGTGTTTCAGCTTGAGTCGACATTCGACCTGAAACGTTACCTCAGCTCATCGGAACGTGCTGGCCTAGCTGCATCGTTGCGCCTCACTGAAACTCAAGTGAAAATCTGGTTCCAGAATCGACGAAACAAATGGAAACGGCAATTAGCCGCTGAACTCGAAGCAGCCAACATAGCTAATATGGCGCATGCGGCTCAACGGCTCGTTCGAGTGCCGGTCCTCTATCACGACGGTTCGAGTACGGGTTTTGTTCCGCCACCACCGCCACATCATCATGGTGCGCCCATGTACTATACAAGAAATGGCAGCCCACCAAGACCGCCATTATCGTCGCTCGTATAGGACGATGTCGTCGATGTAGTCGAGGTGGATGTCGTCGATAGCAAATCGATTGATAATTGCTGCAAAGATTCCATGTCATAGTTGATGTTATTGTTATCCTCTATGGTGGGGGGTTAAGTGGCGGACTGTTCTTCGACATGATTTCTACAATCCGCTCCCAGGCATTGTGCCACACAAACACACTCAACTAAGAATACAGTGAATGCCAAAAAAGATTTGAAACGAAGTAATACAATGCTGTCAGATACAAATGAATGGGTTTCAACTAAATTTACTCATTATCCATTTAAACTACGTTTTCCTTTTTTTAAGTCATATTCGTGTAAATAATGAATAGTATATATATATGTATTGTATCTCTGTTCCTATTATGTAAAATAAATCGAATCAATCTCTCTGTTGCCCGAGATGTATTCCCCTGCAATCCGTTTCTCTTCCTCAAACTGTTCTGCAATGCGTCATATGTAGTCAAAAACACATCTACTATGTACAAAAATCAAATAAAATATTTCCGCCAAAATGCAATTAAAATAAGAAATGTTCGTTTATTGCAGAAAACAGCAAAAATTGTATAAATGTTCACTAATTTATTTATAATACCCTCTGAATACTTTTCAACATGTACTCGTGTATCCAAATGTCATTTATAGTATGCTAGCTCGTAAGGCATCCAACAAACTAATTGTAATTCGTTTTAATTAGTTGTAAAATCAAAGTATGTATTAGTTCGAAAGGTAAATAGAATCACATTAAGTTAAGATCAAAAGAAGCCAAAAATTAATTAATTAATTTATATTATTATTGTGTATAAAGGATGTAACAAATAGATAAATTATATTATATGTTCTATTTAAAGTGAGAAAATAAGGAAAATACAAAACCAGATATACACAACACTGCTTTAGTTATCATTAAAAAACCGAATTAAAAACCAAAATGTTGCAAATGTTTTTCATTTTATTGTTGCTTATCTTCTTCTTTTTAGCGGGCGCTACAATTCGGGGTGAACCTGGGCCTCAACCAACATGCCCCTCCATCCATTGCTGCACACCCAGTTGGCTGAGGTCCCCTTGCATCTGTGTGCGTCATTTTAAGTGCGGCCGTTCTCTGCTTCTTCGTCCCACGCGGTTGGATTCAAAGACTCTCCGGGCTGGAGCTGTGGTGTCCATTCGCTCTACATGGCACAGCCATCTTAGACGTTGAATCCATAGACGCCTGCCTAGGCTCATGTCGCTGTACAGCCCGTAAAGTTCGTGGTTGAATATTTTCCTCCATCCCCCGTCTGCGTTTATAGGCCCGAAAATCACGCGCAAACTCTTTCTCTGGAACCGACCAAGGGCCTCCTCATCCGTTTTTGATAGTGTACATGTGTCTGCGCCCTACAACAGAACCGGGATGATAAGGGTCTTATACATATAACGTCAACTTTGTCGTTCGGGAGAGGGCTCTATTACTCAATTGCCTCCTGAGCCCAAGGAAACAGCGATTAGCATGAGTGATTCTGCGTTTGATTTCGGAACTGGTGTCGTTGTTCCAGGTCACTGCGGAGCCAAGGTAGACGAAGTCCTTAACTACCTCGAACATATAACTGCCAATACGAACGTTCTGGCAAAGACGTCGGTGGTGAGCGTCCTTTTTTTATGACAGCATTTATTTAGTTTAGTTTAGTTTAGGCCGAATTCGGGATCCCGGTAAAACTGATCCAGTTGTGTCGCGCTACGCTAAAAAACACGCGATGCACGGTGCAATTCCGTTCTAGGACCTCGGAACCATTCGAAACATGCAGCGGATTTCGGCAAGGATATGCGCTGTCATGTGACTTCTTCAACCTGGTGCTGAAGCAGATAGTGCGACGGGCAGGCGTCAACAGGGAAGGCACTATCTTTTACAAGTCCATCCAGCTGCTTGGATACGCGGATGATATCGATATCATCGCGTGCTCTCGCCGTGGCATTGTGGAAGCATTCACGGCGCTTGAAGAACAGGCGAAACGAGTTGGTCTTAAGATCAATGAGGACAAAACGAAATACATGCTGTCGAGCAAAAACCAATCCGTCGCTCACCACCTGGGACAAAATATAACAATTGACAGCTACAATTTCGAGGTAGTTAAGGAGTTTGTATACCTCGGGGCAAACGTAAATTCCACAAATGACACCACAGTGGAGATCCGGCATAGAATCGCCCTTGGCAAACGCTGCTACTTCGGCTTGTCCAAACAACTGGGGTCAAAACTCCTCACTCGAAAGACAAAAGTCATGCTTTACAAAACGCTCATTCTGCCAGTCTTGCTGTACGGAGCCGAAAGCTGGACGATAAGCAGGACAGCGGAGCTAATTTCGGGTTCTTTCGAAAGAAAAATTCTGCGCCGGATATTTGGTCCTGTCTGTGAGGAAGGTGAATGGAGAAGAAGACACAACCGCGAACTCTACGAGCTGTACCAAGATGTGGATGTAGTCCGGAAGGCAAGGATCCGTCGACTACACTGGCTCGGCGACATCGAGCGCATGGACATCAACGCTCCAGCTAAGCCGGTCTTCGACTCCGAGCCTCCTGGTTCGAGAAGAAGAGGAAGACCGAACCTCCGGTATAAATAGCAAGTAATCGCGGATGTAAGACATCTTGGTCTTAACAACTGGAAGCAGCGTGCCTGGGACCGTCAAGGATGGAAGGCAACTATAGCTCAGGCTCAGATCCTCCATGGATCGCTGGCCTGATAAGTAAGTAATATATTTAGTTTTGCCCTCGTTTGCCGCCAAACCAATTTTCGCCGCCTCCATCTCAATACTCGCAAACGCCTCATTGACATCTCGCTGTGATCTACCTATTATGTCAATGTCGTTGGTGTATGCAAGGAGTTGCGAGGATTTGAAATAGATTGTGCCTCTTGTATTGGCCAGTGATTTTCCGACAATAACTTCTAATATAATTATGAAGAAATCACACGTCTCTAATTACGCAGTCGTATGCGGCTTTGAAGTCGACAATAGATGAGTGTCGACTTGGAATTCATTGGTTTTTTCCAGGATCTGCCGTAGTGAGACTTCCCCGGTCTGAATCCGCACTGATAAGGACCTATCAGCTTATTTACAAAAGGCTTCAGGCGTTCACACAAAACGGCAGAGAAGATTTTGTAGGCGTTGTTAGGGGAGACTTATTTCTCTGTAGTTGGCCCAATTAGAGGGGTCTCCTTTCTCGTGGATTGGGCATACGATGCTGAGACTCCATTCCTCGGGCATGCTTTCCTCTGATCATATTTTACAGATGAGCTGGTGCATGCTCCTAACCAGCTCATTCCCAGCTGCCTTGAAGAACTCAGCAGACAGGCCGTCTGCGCCCGCGGCTTTATTAGACTTAAGTCTTGATATCGCTATTTTGACTTGGTCTAGGTCGAGTGTACGGAATTCTGTTACATCGTCGTCCATTACGAATGGCTCGTTCTGCCTGACAGCGGTATCTTGTATATCATCGCCGTTATACAGTCTGCAGAAGTGGTTTTTCTATATTCTCAGCATCGACTGCGATCCTACTACTAGGTGTCCGTTCTCATCCCTGTAGGCCTCCGTTCTGGCTTTATAACCTTGGCATGATCGCTTTATCTGTTGATAAAACTTTCGAACGTCCCGCCTGCAGTAACACCTCTTCAAATCCGCAATCGCGCGCTTCTCGTGCTCTTTCTTCTTTCTTCTAAGAAGGTTATGCTCTTCCCTTCTTTTTAACTCGTAGAGCTCACGAGCTGCTCTTGTTCGTTTGTGCAGCGAGGCCTTATATGCATCTTGCTTCACTGTGTGAATCTTCCTGCACTCGTCATCGAATCTTCGATATCTTCTATCGAATCTTCTATTGATAGCGTGGAGGATTGAGGTGTATTGGAGAGCTTAAGGGATCGCGTCGGTAAAAGCACGAGCGGGTTCTGGCGATAGTAGCTTTCCGACGACATGACTTTGTATTCTTACTCTACTCCGCTGCATTCGTGATATCCGTAGGGGCATCTTGGCTACTACAAGATAGTGGTCCGAGTCGATGTTAGCCCTCGGAAAGTTCGAACATCAAGAATAGTGGAGGAGTGTCTGACGTCGATCGCGATGTGATCAGTCTGGTTGGTAGTCGATTGATCGAAAGACCGCCAGTCCTAGAACCGAGTCGCATGGTGCATCGCGGATTTTGTAGCGTGGCGCGACACAACAGGATCAGTTTTCACGGGATCCGGAATTCGGCCATCGCACCAAACAGTCAATGATGACTGTTCTCGTATGCGGCTTTGAAATAGATGAAAAGATGGTGTATATCGATTCGAAACTCGTTGGCCTTTTCCAGGATTTGTCGAAGTGTGAAAATTTGGTCTATAGTTGATTTTCCGGGCCGGAAGCCGCACTGGTAGCTGCCGATTAGTGGGGTGCAAAATGGTTTTAGACGATCACACAATACGCTGGACAGGATCTTGTATGCGACATTGAGCAGGGACATACCTCTATAGTTCTTGCAAGAGGTAGGATTGCCTTTTTTTGTGGATGGGGCAAATAGAGCTGGTATTCCAGTCCTCGGGCATGCTTTCATCTTCCCAAATTCTGCAGATGATTTGGTGTATGCTCCCTACCAGAACATCGCCGTCAGCCTTGAAGAGTTCTGATTGCAAGCCATCTGAGCCCGCGGCCTTGTTATTCTTCAGCTTCTGAATAGCTGTTCCGACTTCTTCGATGCTTAGTGGGAAGACAACTTCCGCGGCTGGAGTTGGGATTTCCTCGGTCCCTACCACTCTCTCTTGGTCATGCTCGTTAAGCAGCTGATGGAAATGCTGCTTAAATACATCCACTATTCACTGCGGGTCGGTGACAAGATTACCCTCGCAGTTTCGAAGAGCCTGGGTGCCTATTTTGACGCTTCCTGCAAGGCCTTTGGCTTTCTTGTAAGAAGCTCGTGTTTTATGCTTATCCCTAGACTCCTCGATATCCTTGAGCTGGGAGGCTGCAAAGATTCATTTCTTTTGTCACAGTAGTTTTTTCTCCTCCCTTCTTCTGGCTCGGTACTCTCCTTGCGCTGCCCTGGTTTTCCTCTGCAGCGCCTATTGGTATGCCTCGTTGGTTGCTGCCTTTTTCTGCTCACACTCGCCCTCATACCACGGGTTTCTTTTCGGGGGTGGTAGGTACTCTAAGGTGGTTTCGGCTACTTCCTGAATGGCTGAGCGGCAGTGCAGCCACATATTATTGGCATTTGGGATGGTGCACCTTTCTGACATTGGACAGTCGAGCTCTGAATCTTGCTGCTACGAACAAGTGGTCAGAGTCGACATTTGCCCCTATGAATGTTTGACGAGTGCCTTGCGTCAATGAGCACATGGTCGATTTGGATGGCGGTTCGACCGTCCGGAGATCGCCAGGTTGCTGTGTGGATTCGCTTACGAGGGAATCTTGAGCTACTTATCACCGCATTACGAGCTGTCGCAAAGTCCGTGAGTCGGAAGCCGCTATCTGTTGTTGTATCGTGGAGGCTGTGCTTTCCGACCACTCCGCCAAGGGTATTCTCCTTACCGAGTTTGGCGTTGAAGTCCCCGTGCACGATTTTAACTTCGTACTCCGGACAAGCTCCGTAGGTGTTATCCAGGAGGTCATAGAAGTCCTCCTTGGTAGGGTCTTCAGCCTCGTCGGTAGGGGCGTGTGCACATATATATAAGGCTGATGCTATAAAATCTGCCTCTGATGCGGATCACAGCCAGGCGATCACTTATAGGTTTAAAGTCGATGACCTTCGACCTTAACCGCTTTCCCACGACAAATCCGCATCCCAGGAAATGCAATCTTTTGTGACAGCTGTAATAAATGTCACAAATTTTCTTCTTCATCATACCGTTTCCCATCCAGCGTATTTACTGGACCGCAGTAATATCCCCCTTGTACTGCGTGAGGATTCCTTCTACTTTATGAGCAGTTCCGGGAGTGTACAGGGTTCTGACATTTCAGGAGCATTCTCGCAAATCGTATTCCTTTCTCATGCGTTGTCGTCGTCGAGTATCCGTTCGTGTATCTGAGGCATCTTGCTCAATCATAACTTTATGTTTTTTTTACGTGGGCGGATTGTTAGCCCGCCGCACAACCGTCATTCTGGTCGCGGTTTTTTCGCTGCATAGGTTTGTTCACCTCCCAACGGTTGTTGAAGAGGCTATCTAGTGGGCGCCCCGAGGAGGCCGTATGTCAACTTGACATCGTTGCTGGGATCGTGGCATCTCGCCAGGTTGATAGCGATCAACAACTTTACCTTGTATGTACGGAGCCCATGTCCTCTTACTTACTTACTTGTATTAACAATGGTGTAGTAATCAAAATGATCAAAGGAACCAGTAACCATATTCTCCCCTTTTGCATGTCTTACCGAAGTACAAAAAACACAGCTTTGAAGCAGTCATGGACATCCTTATCCATTTTCCTAAAAGCTAAAAATCTCAGTGCCATCGATGAGTTAACTTATTTTTTCAGGGGTTATCTCTACGCGTTCGTTAAATTGTCAAAAAACAAATGCATGGACGTTGTTGCGCCAATACAAAATTGAAACCCACAGTCAGGAAAGACGAAATCCCTCGTTGCCTGAAAGTTATAGATGCCAATAAAGATGTTTCCCATTTTTCACATTTAATTCATTTTTATTTAATTCTTTCTATAACTACCTTCTTCTTCTTTGATGGCTTTTTCATGTCACGTATTCTACGGGGGGTTTTGCCAGTACTCCGCCCAGTAGGGACGCCGCAAAATAAACATTCGATGGCGTTGGTGTTATCGGGATCCGAGCTCGCTCATCGTGCGTCAGAGTCCAACACACTAAACACTGCGCTTCTGTTTTATGTCTCTGCACTATCTTATAATATTATATCTTAACTTATACATCCAAGTAAATCGTTAGCTTACTTTCATTTAGAACCTTATTCAACCATAAGTAAATGTACCTTAATTTATCTTAACATGAATATATGTATGAGTATGTTAAAATATGCATACACTGATGCATGTGACCGGCGATAACAACACCAGCGCTCAGATAAAACGCAGAATCACTCTTGCCAACCGCTGTTTCTTTGGACTCAAGAGGCAATTGAGAAGTAGAGCCCTCTCTCGGAAAACCAAGGTGACTCTGTATAAGACCTTGATCATCCCAGTCCTCCTTTACGGCGCAGAGGCTTGGACCTTAACAAAAGCGGATGAAGATGTCCTCGGTCGTTTCGAGAAGAAAATTCTGCGCAGCCATCCCGTTTGTTCAAACGATGTATGGAGGAGAAGATATAACGAAGAACTGTACAGGTTGTACAGCGACATTGGCCTGGTACGACGTCTACGGATACAGCGTCTAAGGTGGCTAGGCTAGGCTAGAGCGCATGGAAAATACAGCTCCGACCCGAAGAGTCTTCGGTGCTGGAAACAGCTGGCCAAAGGTTCACCACGGACTGTAGCGCCACCTAAGTAAGTAAGTAAGTAACAGAGCTAAGGTATATTTTAATGTGAAAATATCAAAACTGTGTTCGGAAAATCAACAAATCAATTGTGAAAACTTACATGGAAGCTATCGTAAATTGCAATCGAACACCTATTCATCTGCCCCGTTCCCCCAAGTGTTGAAAAGTACATAAAATTGACAATAACAACAACGTAATCATTATAATCTACCACAACCAATGTTAATTAATTTCAATGCACAATGAGGCAAAACATTATGCTGTCAAGTCAATTCACGGCTGCAACGACACTTTGTGGCGTACTGTGACACGATGCATTCACACAGGATGCACAGGTACGCGACAAGTATGGGCAAAAAAAGAGAAGTATTCAGGTAGAAAAACATTCAGATACAACGTTCAGATACATAAATAACCTTTCCAGCTAATTTATTGTCAACTGAGTGGCAATTACAAGCTACCAGCTTGCGGCTGCCGAACACAATGCCTCCTCGAGATAAATAATTACTCACACACAACATTCAGCGGTATTCAGCGCGCGATGTAGCAATTTACACGGTAGAGGCTTAGTAAAAAATAAAATAAAAAAACTAAATAAAAACAACACAATAACGTCAACACCAGTAACATGGTGCAGCATGCAACCCATGCGTTCGCATATCCTTTATCCATCGTCATACAAATGAATGCCAATGCTGCCTGCCATAGAACGGATACAATTCATTCATTGCAATGCATTTCTCCTCACATCCCTAGAGGGTGTGAGTTGCATTCTGTTAATCGGCATTTAGTACAAATCGCTGATAGTTGAACGGAAACAATCGCGTCCGCATTATTATGCACAAGGACATGCAACCGTAGTAGTTGACTACGCGAGGTTGGTTGATTATTTCCTCACTTCTCTCGACTGCCTACCACCGCACATTCCGTCGACCACGAGGAATTAAATGGAAAACAAATGCTTGAACGTATAAATTGCACTGCTAAACGCTTATTCATAAGATACACTCTTGCATACATTGGTAATGAATACGAAGTGGTGTACCCGTGAATCCCATCCGCCCGGACGGCCCGCAAATGAATTCCTATTTAAGCACGCCCGCCACAACCACAGAATGAACAACAAGCGGAAAACAACAACAACAAAAAGAATGTAAAAAAAAGTAGATACAGATATCCTCGCCGCCATTTTATGAATATTTGAGTTGCAATTAATCGTGAAATAAGCGTTTTGTTTTGTTTCCTCCAGAGAGTAAAGTTGCCTTTCACTACACTAATCTCCACGCTGTGATAATAGGCGCGGAGGCACAGCCTCTAGAACGTTTCGAGCTTTCCATATGCCGCGAAATGGGTTAGTATTCTATGAATTCCGTTGAACGTTATTGCAATAAAGGCATCGAAAACCGATGATCGTGATTTGGTAGGTGCTGTGAATAGCGGGTTGGATGGAGACCTACGACTACTCTTGCTGTGGGTAGAGAATGATTGCTGGGAGTTGGCTTTTGTTGCGATCTAGGATTTATCAACGTGAACCGTACTTGGCTTGAATCTCTTCTGTTTGGAGAATATGAGTAAATAGATATGTACATACATACACATGTACACATATGGATATGTTAAACTATAGTGGGCAAGGTTTTGATACGGTGCTAGTGCATTGTGTGGGTTGTACGCGGTGCGGCAGGGCACAGTGTTCGATACACCCTTAGAAACGGGTGAATAGTTGGTTGATTGCCTTCATGAACCATAAATTTGCTCGATTGCATACGTAATTGCGAAATGTGAACGCAACGTTTGATTTTACACATTTTGCGGTTTTTATTGTGTGCATTTGTCGTGATGGATGTTCTATGAGGAACCTTTGAAGCGGATGTGGTTGAATCAAATAGTTGTAGGTAGATACGCTATGTACATAAATATGTAGATAAATTTGTATGTACATATATTTGTACATACATATACATATGTATATATGGAAATACGTCAGTCAACTTACGAATGCGTGTGGCTTTGGTTTAAGAAAGGATTTTATGATGGTGGATTATTATAGATTTTGAGCAATTAACTGCCGTGAGTCGGAGTCAAAGTAATAAACAGCATAATCCTCTTTAGATAAACATACATATGTCTGCATGTTTTTTTTTTTAGAGACAAGTTTCATGTTTATTCTCTCTCTATGCAGACCTATACATATGTACATACACATGTATGTATGTACATATAGGGTGGGCCATCTAGTGTTTTTTTTTTTTTTTTTTGTTAAGTCGTATGTTTCTCTTTTTGTTTTTTAAACCCAACAATCTCAATCGAGTCAAGAAAGCAACCACTGCACTCTACAGCAGTAAGAAAGTGGTGAGCAGAAAGTAGGGTCCCCAACCAAGCATTATGCACTGGCTTTATATAGCAGTCATAAGGCCCATCCTCCTGCACAGCATCGTAGTCTGGTGGACTGCTCTGGACAAGGCAGTTTATCGAAACCTTCTGGGGAAAGTACAAAGATCGGCCAGCTTATACATAAGCGGCGCGATCAGATCAACCCCCACGAAGGCCCTTAATATTCTACTACATTTTCCACCATTGAACCCCTTCAGCAAACAAATTGCTACCTGCGCGTACCTACGGATTAGGGGCATAGGAAAATGGCCAACATCACATAAAGCATTCTTAATCACTTTGAAGTACCCATGATCACAGACTACATCATCCCGCAGAATGTGTTCCCTAAGAACTTCGAAGTTATCTTTCCATCCAGGGAGGAATGGGCTGAAGGGAAAGTCATACCGAAGGACTCGATTTCTCTCTATACCGATCGCTCCAAGATGAAGACGGGTGAAGGTAGTGGAGTCTTCTCCAAGGAGCTTAATCTCTACCTATCGTTTAGACTCCAAATCACTGTACCAAGCAGAAATAACAGCGATAACGGAGGCCCTTGTAATATGTAATATCCGCTAAGGATATTATTATTTGCACGGACAGCCAATCTAGGATAAAATCCCTGGCCGCGGTAACCCACAAATCAAAAACACTCCTTAACTGCCGCCTATCTCTATACGAGATGGCTGAACAGTTCAACATAAAAATACTGTGGGTTCCCGGGCATAGGAATATTCCAGGAAACTGCGCGGCCGACGAACTCGCAAAGTTAGGGTCAAGCACACGCAGTCTTCCTACCCTCGGGTAACTAAAAATACCAGTAGGTACGGTAAAGCACATAATAAAACTTCGAATCATAGAGGCTACCAACCTCCAATGGAATGAAAGTAATATCGACTTTAGGTATCATTAAATAAAACTGGCCTAAGCTAAACTTAGGACGGACTAGGGACCTTGTGGCAACCAAAAACCTTAAGCACCTTAGTGAGTGTCATCATAGGTCTCTGCACCATCGGAAAACACGCCGCCAGACTAGGGCTACCCTCCAATAATTTCTGGCGCGGGTGCATGGATGATGAGATGGAAGAGGAATAGATACACCACCTCCTCTGCTCATGCTCTTCTTATGCGGATCGCAGGAGGATCTACCTCGGCGCGCCCTTCTATGATAACTGGCAGTGAGCTGGCAGATATAAAAATAGCTCAACTCCATCGCTTCACCAGAAGCACCGAATGGTTTTCAGGTAGCGGATCAAGGTACATAATATAATCCATGTTGTATCACAATGGGCCTACGTGTGATGTATTCCAACCACTTTAACCTAAGCTTGCTTAGGTTATTCTGACACCGACAGCTGTTTCCCGCTCGAAATCTTGACGGAATGTACCTCCGCGGAACGAAATGAGTCGCTTTAAGCTTACACAACTTTGGGAAATATTGAATTTCCAAAGTGAGTGCTGTGTAGCCCAAACGATTTTTGAAAAGACTTATGTACGCAAGTTTATGCAAAAAGTTCGTGAGACTGGTATGCTAGTGGACAACCCTCATGGTCCCCGTTATCGTACAGTGCGCACAGATGAGAATGTGGCTGCTGTGGCGAGAGTGTGAGACTCAATTCACGTACATCAACACGCCATCGATCTAAACAGCTCAGCAACATTTCACGCACTAGTCTGAGGAGAATTCTGCATAAAGATCTCAGATTATTCGCTTACAAGGTCCAATTGACACAGCAATTGAAGGCGCGCGACCATCCGTTTCATTATCGCTTCGCAGCTTGATCCTTAGAGCAGCTTGAATTGGAATTTGGGCGAAAAATCATCTTTCCTGACGAAACGCATTTTCATCTCGGCGGCTATGTTAACAAACAAAATAGTCGCATCTTCTTCTACTTAACGGGCGCTACAGATCGGGATGAATCTGGGCCTCAACCAACATGCCCCTCCAACTAGCACGATGTTTTGCTAGCCTTTTCCATTGCTGCACACCCAGTTGGCTGAGGTCCCCTTCCACCTGTGTGCGCCATCTTAAGTGCGGCCGTCCACTACTTCTTCGCCCCTCGGGGTTGGATTCAAAGGCTCTCCGGGCTGGAGCTGTGGTGTCCATTCGCTCTACATGGCCCAGCCATCTTAGGCGTTGAATCCGTAGACGCCTGACTAGACTCATGTCGCTGTACAGATCGTAAAGTTCGTGGTTGAATCTTTTCCTCCATCCCCCGTCTGCGCTTATAGGCCCGAAAATCACACGCCAAATTATTCTCTCGGACCGACCAAAGGCCTCCTCATCCACTTTTGATAGTGTCCATGCTTCTGTGCCGTACAACAGGACCGGGATGATAAGGGTCTTAAACAGAGTCAACTTTGTCGTTCGGGAGAGGGATCTATTACTCGATTGCCTCCTGAGCCCAAAGAAACAGCCATTGGCAAGAGTGATTCTGCGTTTGATTTCGGAACTGATGTTGTTGTTCCAGGTCACTGCGGAGCCAAGGTAGACGAAGTCCTTAACTACCTTATCTACTTAAATCTGGCAATACAAACGTTCTGGTCAAGACGTCGGTGGTGAGCGTCCTTTTTTTATGACAGCATAAGTCTAGGGCGCCGTGGCGCAGTGGTTAGTGTGTTGGACTCTGGCGCACGATGAGCGAGTTGGGATCCCAATAACACCAACGCCATCGAATGTTTATTTCGCGACGTTCCTCCTCGGCGGGGTACTGGCAAAACCCCCTGTAGTATACTTGCCTGGAAAAACTTCTCGACTCACGCCGTTCGGAATCGGCTTTAAACTGTAGGTCCCTTTCACCTATGGGAAAAATAAATCACACACAACATGGGTGATTGCGAGAAGCTTGGCTGTGGTCCTTCATGGGCTGTAACGCCACCAAGGAAGAAGATATATCTAGTTTTGCCCTCGTTTACCGCCAAACCAGGTCATCTCCAGCTGCTTTGAAAATCTCAGCAGACAGTCCGTCTCCGACAGCAGCTTTATTCGACTTGAGCTTCGATATGGCAATCTTAACTTCGTCGTGGTCAGGGGGACAGTATTATCTGTGGTCTTTGTCGATTACAAATGGATCATTCAGCCTGACAGCGGTATATTGACTAACAGCGCCGTTATACAGTCTGCAGAAGTGGTTTTTCCATAGTCTCAGCATCGACTGCGATTCGACTACTAGGTGTTCGTTCTTATCCCTGCAGGCTTCCGTTCTGGCTTTAAAACCTTGGCATGTTCGCTTTATCTGTTGATAAAACTTTCGAACGTCACGCCTGCTGTAATACCTCTCTAAATCCTCAATCGCACGCTTCTCGTGCTCCTTCTTCTTTTTTCTGAGAAGCTTATGCTCCTCCCTTATATGCATCCTGCTTCGCTGTGTGAATCCTTCTGCACTCGTCATCGAACCAGGTGATTCTTCGTGGTGGAGCCTTGAAACCCAAGACTTCGGATGCAGAGCTTTACAGGGCTTGTTTGCAAAGGCTCCACTGCTGTTCTATAGCAGTCGCCGTAGTAAATATCGCAGTTTTTCATCCGCTTTATACCCGGTCCATTCCATCGCATTTCCTGGATGGCGGTTATGTCCTCTTTATAGCCGTCTAGGGCGTCCGCAAGTTGTTCAGCTGCACGTAGCCTGTTTAGGGACTTAACATTCCACGTACAAACCGAACATCATTGCCCTTT
This sequence comes from Eumerus sabulonum, assembly GCA_951905685.1. Lineage (NCBI taxonomy): Eukaryota > Metazoa > Arthropoda > Insecta > Diptera > Syrphidae > Eumerus > Eumerus sabulonum. Next base: position 141,176,145 of record OX645060.1, on the reverse strand, counting down.
TTTCGATTTTTGCAAGGATCGATTCGGAGTCTGTAATTCTTTTACGGTTACGGCTTACTAGGCCGTGGCTCAACCGGCAAATCCTGTTTTCTGGCGCAGGAGGCTCGCCATTCGCCCTTCCCCGTCTACAATTTCCATAGGAAATCTGCAGATGGCACCACGAAGAGGTGGGCATGGGACTTACTAATAGTGCCGCAAGATGTTCGACTGCGGTGGCTCTTCACGGTTTTTAGCAAGCCAGCATTCGTCGGATAGATGCTATCCCTACGAGGCCTTTGTTAGTCCTTTGCCATCCAATTGCTGCATCTGGGGCTCAAAAAACCCGCACGTTATTGTCGAGAAACCAATACATCCACAGAGAGTGACAGTTTGGTGCGGATTGTGGAGTGAAAATGAGGCTGGAAACAACGGTTCGGTCAACGGTGGGCGTTACAGAGCCATGTTAACCGACTGTTTTTTTTTTTTACTGAAGTTGAAGACATGGATTTGGACGACCTCTGGTTCATGCAGGATGGCGCGCCATGCCACACAGCCCATGCTACAATCGATCTTTTGCAAACCGAATTCCCAAATCGTTTTATCAGCCGTTTTGGCGATGTCAATTGGCCACCTCGGAGCTGCAATATGACCCCTATGAACTTCTTTTTGTGGGAAACCGCGAAGGACCAACAATCTGCAAGCAATCCGTGAGCTACAGCCCGAAACCATCAACAGAAAATTGGAAAATTTAGTCTTGGAAAATTGGGGTGATAGAATGCGCTATTGCGAAACCAGTCGAGGCAGCCACTTGAACAGCGTTGTGCTTTATAATTAATGGGAATGTTTGTCCTTACTAATAAAGCCATAACACATGGAAAAATTGAATTTCGTTCATTTTGTTGCATTTTTAAAAAGAAGCTTGTATTTGGCCCACCCTCCGCACTGAAAAGAAGAAAAGAAAAACAAACACAAAAAATATCAGAAAATATGACACTCTAATTCAATTTCAACGTAATTCAATTTTTTCGAAGTGATATCCCAGAGTCATTAAACTGACGGCTTTCAGGAAACGCTGCACTTCGTCCAAGCTGTACGTATGTATGTATTTGCTCGCCGCTCAGCAGTGCTGGACGATTGTCTATGCCGAACAATTTACGAATATGTACTTTTGAAATGGATGTATTCACTATCAATCCAAAAAGAGCTGCCAAATTGCGAAAATATATGTCGCAAGTCCATTGAAATTTTAAAAAAAACTCCATTGTTTTCCGATGAAAGCAACTTCAATCTTTCGGTATTACTCGTAGTTAGACAAAAATGTGTAAACTCATAACTTGAATAGAAAAATGTAAAATGAATTCATTAGAAAATATGTACATAGGTATGTGCATACAACATGTATGCAGTATTATGGACAATCAAATAAGAAATAGAAAAATGACAATCTAATCCGCTTAGAAGGGTGGTAAGAGACTACCAAAGGCCTAGGAGTAGCATCTACCGACAGGTGCTGATCCGCTGAAAAAAAAGCGAGTAAGAGCCTCTGCAGCCGAAGACCTTGCAGCTCTGTTAGCCAGATCCTACTTCCACCTCCTTGTGGTACCATCTGGAAATTTCCCGACCATGGATATTACTAAGGGGAGAGGACGAATGGCGTGCATCCTGCGCCACAAAACAGGATTAATGTCGGTTGGGCTATGGTCTAGCAAACCGTAACCGGAACACTTTACAATTGCTCCGAAGTAAACACAAGCCTCGTATAAAACGGACCGGATTAATGTTGACGACTCTTGCCAAAAGCGGAAAATGGACAGGGATCTTCGGCTCTAAACGTGGAATGTTAGGTCCCTAAACAAACCATCTGCAGCCGAACAACTTGGGGACACCCTAGACTGCTATAAAGCGGACTTAACCAGGAAATATTGTTATGAATCCCTGAATGCACCCACCGGCCACCGAACTCACCCCGGATATACATACATACGTGTGAACAAGTTGACATTTCGACTTGACTGGATAAAGGCAGCCTGGTCCATAGGAAAGGAGACCCTTATGACTGCGCCAATTACAGAGGGATAAGCCTCCTGAACATCGCGCACAAGATCCTCTCTGCCGTACTGTGTAAGTGCCTGAAGCCGTTCGTGGACAATCTGATAAGTTCCTACCAGTGTGGTTTCAGGCCAGGAAAATCCAAGATAGACCAAATATTTACAGTACGGCAGACCTTGGAGAAGACCCATGAATTCCAGGTCGACGCGCACCATCTTTTTGTCGACTTTAAAGCCGCGTATGACAGTGTTTATAGAGACGAGCTATACAGAGCCATGTCATGTTTTAACATTCCTGCCAACTTGTCAGACTGTGCAGGAAGACTATGGAGAACTCTCGCTGCTCCATTAAGGTCGGAGGTGAATTAACCGACCCCTTTGATGTTGAAAAAGGTTTTAGACAGGGTGACGCACTGTCATGTGATTTCTTCAACGTTATTCTTGAAAATATCGTGCGGGACTCTGCGGCCAATACAAGAGGTACGATCTACTTCAAGTCCACACAATTGCTTGCCTACGCAGATGACATTGACGTTATTGGACGAACAAAGCGAGACTTCAATGAGGCGTTCGCAAGCATTGAAGCAGAAGCGGAGAAAGTGGGTCTAAGGGTAAATGGGGACAAGACCAAATATATGCTGTCATCCAAGAAAGACGCCCAACACCGACGTCTTGGTCAGAACGTCACCTTCGGCAGCTATATTTTTGAAGTAGTCAAGGACTTCGTCTACCTTGGCTCGATAGTGACAAGCAGCAACGACACCAGCGCTGAGATAAAACGCAGAATAACTCTTGCCAACCGCTGCTTCTTCGGGCTCAAGGGGCAATTGAGTAGTAGAGCCCTCTCTCGGAAAACTAAGGTATCCCTCTACAAATCTTAATCATCCCTACGGCACAGAGGCTTGGATGTTATCAAAAGCGGGTGAAGAGGCTCTTGGGCGTTTCGAGAGGAAAATTCTGCATGCAATCTTTGATCCCGTTTGTGTAAACGGAGAGTGGAGGAGGAGATTCAACCAAGAACTGTACGGGCTGTACAGCGACATCGGCCTGGTTAGACGTCTTCGGATCCAACGTCTAAGATGGTTAGGCCATGTAGAGCGAATGGACATCAACGTTCTTGCCCGAAGAATCAAGGACCAATCAGAAGGACCAAAGTGATGCTTTACAAAACGCTCATACTGCCAGTCTTGCTGTACGGAGACGAAAGCTGAACGATAAGCAGGACAGCGGAGCTGATTTTCGAAAGAAAAATTCTGCGCCGGATATTTGGTCCTGTCTGTGAGGAAGGTGAATGGAGAAGAAGACACAACCGCGAACTCTACGAGCTGTATAAAGATGTGGATGTAGTCCGGAAGGCAAAGATCCGTCGACTACACTGGCTCGGCCACATGGAGCGCATGGACATCAACGCTCCAGTTTAGAGGGTCTTCGACTCCGAGCCTCCTGGTTTGAGACGAAGAGGAAGACCGAACCTCCGGTATAAAGACCAAGTAATCGCGGATGTTAGACATCTTGGTCTTGATAACTGGAAGCAGCGTGCCCGGGACCGTCAAGGATGGAAGGCAGCTATAGCTCAGGCTCAGATCCTCCATGGATCGCTGGCCTTATAAGTAAGTAAGTAAGTAAGATCATTCAGTTACGACAAAATAGATGCAGCCTTACAGCCACCCTGCTTTTAAACAGGATAGCTCCACCACTAATTTGCGAGTTGTTTTCGACGGATCATCAAAATCGGAGAGTTACTCAGCGTTAAATGATACCTTGTTGATAGGACCACCCAAACAAAGAAATCTTGTTGCTGTTCTACTTCGATTTCGCTGTCATCGCTATGCTATATCAGGTGATATAGAGAAGATGTTCCGACAAATCTGGGTTCAGGAAAATCATTGTGACTATCAACGACTATCTTTGGGGTGTTTATGATTATTATTACAAATGAATTGTATACATGCTATGCTCTATTTCTTTTCGCATTTAAACTATGTGCTCTTTTCGTACTCTCGTGTATAACAACTAATGCATTTTTTCGAAGATCAGCTGGGTGATGCTGATTGAGACACTCCTTCACTTGTACATTGATCGTGAACTGAAGAAGAAGTGTTGTAACAAATAAAACCAAATTGTGTCAAGTCGGAACTAGTGGTGAACGGTGTTCTTATTCTTCCATTGTTAAAATTACATTCGTAACATCGGCTTATGCTGCTTTCATCAACAGGAGGGATCCTACGAGCAATGACATAACTCACTATCGTTTAAAAACAGTAACTTACGGGACATCCTGCGCGCCATATCTACCAGTAAGAACATTAGAAGAACTGGGAAAGCTTTGTAGGGAACAACATCCAATAGCATCTAGGGTCATATTGAATGATTTTTACGTTGATGACGTAATGACGGGAGCAGATAGCATGGAAGAGTTATATGCATTGCATAAGGATTTAGTTTCAACTTTACTTTCAGCTGGCTTCAATTTACGCAAATGGAGCAGTAATTCCTGTGCCTTCTTACAATCTTTGCCTGAGGAAATACGGGAAATCTCACCTGTGGATTTTCAGTCATCCAAAACCGTGAAGATTTTGGGGTTAAAGTGGAAGCCCCTATATGATAATTTCGTTTTTTCTGTTTCCTTTCCGCCGTCCTCTCAAATCACTAGGCGCATCATACTCTCAGAAGGGTCCCGGATCTTTGATCCCTTAGGATTTTTAACTCCTTCTACCGTAATGATCAAAATGCTTTTCCAAGAATTGTGGCCAATGAAGTTAAATTGGGATGAACAGGTACCGGAATATGTTGCAAATCGCTGGCTGAAAATTCGCTCCGATTTTCTTAACATTGATGCTTTAGAGATTCCGCGCTTAATTCAAACGTTTTCTGGTAAAAATTAGTATCAGGGGTTTTGTGATGCGTCTAAAAGCGCCTATGCTGCAGTTGTATATTGCCGATCAGAGACCAGCGAGGGAGTTACTACAAGTCTCATCATCGCTAAGAGCCGAGTTTCGCCGATAGAACCAGTGACGATTCCTCGTCTTGAGTTGTGTGCCGCTGCTCTCCTTACAAGGTTGATGAAAGGTGTGGCTGAAATCCTTATAGTGCAGCTGATTTCGCCTCACGAGGGATTCATTTAACTGCTCTTCTCAAGAACAACGTTTGGTGGAGAGGTCCTACTTGGCTTAGGCAGTCACAATCCCACGGGCCAGACCAGCATATGACCGGAACGAGATTCGAAACCATTGGTCTCGAAGAAAAGAAAACTGGACTCAACAGCGTGCTCAATCCTTTCACATCATAGTTCGAAATAATACTCTTCAGACAGCACTTTCTAGAATATCATCATGGGTTAAATTGGTTCGAGTATTAGCATATTGTTTTCGTATTTTCGCAAGGGCTCAGTATTCGTCTATCACCCATTCATCATTCTTAACAACCGAGGAGCTCCAAAAATCGCGTACGTTTATCCTACAGGAGATCCAAAGGGAAATGTTCATCACCGAAATATCAACACTTCAAAGTAACTCGGAGATTTCAGTTAAAAACAAACTTTCTTCGTTAGCTCCATTCATTGACCAACATGGGTTGCTTCGTGTAGGAGGACGCATCGGAAACTCATCAGCATCATTTTCGATTAAGCATCCTATTATTTTGTCCCATAAACATATCGTATCAGAAAGGATAGTTCACTATTTTCACCTTCATCATTTGCATGTTGGTGTTTCCGAGCTAATCTACTTAGTTCGCCAGGAGTTTTGGATATTGAGTATCCGAAGTCTAGCTAAAAGAATCGTTTATCAATGCGTTACCTGTTTCAAACTAAGAAAATCGACATCATCTCAACTAATGGGCAGCCTTCCTATCGAAAGGGTAACTTACGCTAGGCCTTTCAGTAGGGTAGGATGTGACTACGCTGGTCCGTTCAATCTTAAACTAAGCAAAGGAAGGAATCCCAAACACGTAAAGGCATACGTTTCACTCTTTGTTTGCTTTACAACCAAGGCAATACATATAGAGTTAGTTGGTGATCTGACTGCTCAAGCATTCATGGGAGCTTTAGATCGATTCATTTGTATGCATGTATGTTGGCGTTACAGTCCATGAAGAACCTGAGCCGAGCTTCTCTCAATCACCCATGTTGTGTTTGATTTCATTTTCACAATTTTACTACAAGGGGTTTTGTCAGAACCCCGCTGAGGAGAAACACCGTGTAAAACACGTTCGATGACATGGCTGTGTCGGGATTCGATCGAGAGTCATCGGCGTCAGAGGCCAACACACTACCCACTGCGCCACGGTGCTCTCATTCATCGATTCATTTCATTTCACGAAGTGAAAAACCCATTGGAATCTGGTCGGATAATGGCATCAATTTTCGCGGTGCACAGCGTAAATTAGATCAAATGTTGCATCTTCCTCATTCTCAGAGATTCAACGATTGCATAAGCGATCATTTAACTTTCGAAGGCATATCCTGGCGTTTTATTCCACTAGCTTCCCCACATTTTGGAGGGTTATGGGAGGCAGGTATTAAGTCGATCAAAACCCATCTGCGAAGAGTTATTGGTGATCACTGCCTGACGTATGAAGAATTCTATACACTTCTTACTCGTATTGAAGCACTTCTCAATTCTCGCCCAATTTGTGCCAGTAATGATACAGAAATCGACGCCTTAACACCATCACACTTCTTAATAGGAGAAGCATATACATCAAGGCCAGAACCAGTCATCGAAGATAAAGATTTTACCTACTTGCAACGTTGGGAAAGAGTTAAACATATGTGCCAAGGATTTTGGAAACGCTGGCACTCGGAATATTTAACAAGTCTACAGCACCGAGTAAAGTGGAAATCCTCAAGTCCTAACGTTAAGCTGAATCAAAATGTAGTACTTCGGGAACCTAACTTATCACAATCTAAGTGGATTCTTGGTAAGATCATCAAACTTCATCCTGGACGTGATAATAAAATTCGAGTTGTCACCATTCGGGCTTCAAGAGGCGTATTTACCAGGCCAATCGTGAAGGTCTAACCATTGCCAATTTCTGAAAGATGTTCATCTTCCAGCTGGGGGGAAAATGTTTAGGATCCATTAGTTAAAATGTGCAGCCGACACCAGCAAGTCTGTACTTAATTTGGCTAACCACAACAACCCGTAGACGAGAGCAGTTGGTTTTACTAGTTCATAAAGATTGTTAACAGTTGGCTTGTACAGTTTACCTTTGTTGCTATTACAAATAAAATAAAATCAAAACGAAAATTATTCTAAGCATAATTAAAGTTTTTGGTAAGTCAAGTAAAATACGTTCATTTCCTTCTAGACGGCAGCGTCCCAATGAAGATCTGGGTGCATTTGCAAGCGACGTACAGCGACTCTCACGTATTGTGTTAAGCTAATGCCCTTCGAGCGCACAAGAGCGAATAGCAATTATGCAATTTCTTGATGGAATTTCTGATCGCAATATTCAAGAATATGTGAGACTATCGGATTCTAAAACATTTGCCGAAAGACTTTCTTAAGCTGTCACCGTTGAAGCCGCTCGCCTGGCAATGCACTCAATTCACCAAACGCGAGCTATTGAAATGTACAATGTGTCGGGAAACGAACAGCAGTCAGTGGCGAGGGGTCAACACTGATTACGTCGACTCGACCCAAAATTTGCAACATCTACTCACCGAAACTTCATAGTGGAACTATTGTTTCTATTGAAATCGGCAAACGGCCTTGTCGAATGTTGAGTGATACCAGTTCATCGATGACGCTGGTGATCCGATCTATTATTCCTCCCAATGGTCATCTCGTGCCTAGCAACGTTTGTTTACAAACATTATGTGGGAATTCTTTTCAAAGTCCACATTCTTGGCGTACAGAAATTATTGTAATCGGCAGATTTAAGCGACGTGTAAAGTTGTTGGTGTTCGACTATTCCCTACCTATTGGTTGCGAAGGAATTCCTGGTGGAGACACTCTACCGGCCACAAGAGGAATTCTTAACTTTTCCTCTCAAATACTAACTGTCGGATTTCAAATGTCTACGATGCGTGAGTGACGTAACTCAAACTGTTGAAACAACCGCGAGAGAAGAACCGAGAGTGGGATGCTTACGAGCTATAAGTGATTTTGTTATCCCCGAGCAGAGACGATGGTTGTGCCTATCGAAAACAACCTTTCAGAAGGAGTCGTCTCTCCAATTGGAACGCAGTTGCCAAAAGGGTTAGTAATTGGGAAGTCTGTCAACAAAAATTGTGATGGCGTTGTATTTTACGAAGTGATACACCAGTGGCCCTGTGCGAAGAGGCTGAGTGTTTAGATTTGATGTCAAAAAGCGACGTACCTGTCTCGGAGTACCTCACACAATCTTTCGATCAATCAGTGAACCATCTCAAAATCACTCATCAGCTAGATGCAAAAGAACTTCTCTGGGAATTTAGAGACATCTTCTCTATCGCTTCCAATAATTTGGGAAGAGCCAAAATCGTGCAACACCGAATCGACGTTGGGTCATCTAAGCCGATAAAACAACCCCACGTCGACTATCTTTGGCCAAACAGGAAGAATCCAGACAAATAGTTGATGACATGTATCAATGGGTATCTCCAATCGTACTGGTCAAAAAGAAGGATGGATGTACGCGTTTCTGTGTTAATTATCGTCGTTTAAACTCTATTGCGATCAAAGATTAATTTCCCTTGCCTAGGATAGATGACACCTTGGATTCAGTATCAGGCTCAGAATGGTTCAGCACCCTTGATTGTTGGTCAGGGTACTGGCAGGTTGAAGTGCATCCGAATGACAGGGAGAAAACAGCTTTTGTGACTCGAGATGGTCTATGGCAGTTTCGTGTCATGAGTTTTGACTTGACGAATGCCCCGGCCACATTTGAACGCTTGATGTCTACCGTGCTAAGGGGACTCCCACTGGAACTCTGGTTTAAAATGAAATCCCTGCAATTGCATACCCTTTCGCAAGGAAGTCCAGTTTTTGGGGCAAATGTTTAGCGGCAAAGGTCTCTCCCCGGATCCTTTAAAAATCGATGCGGTTCGTAACTGGCCTACTCCTGCGAATCAGACAGACCTAAAAAGCTGCGTTGGACTTTTTACTTATTATCCCCAAATTTACTTGGTTTGAACAATGCACAAAGGCTTTTCATGATTTAAAAATGGCTTTAACTTCTTTTCCGATATTGGGTCATCTTAGGAAGTGGAAATTATTCTTGACAACGATATATGTGAATATGGCCTGGGGGCTGTTCTCTCGCAACAGCAAGATGGACTTGAAAGAGTAATTGCATATTACAGCCGAGCCTTGAACAAGTCTGAACGTAATTACTGCACTACACGTAAGCAGCTGCTTGCGTTAGTTAAGGCGATTGAACACTTCCGCGTGTATATCGTGTATATGTACGGTCGAGAATTTATAGGCGTGATCAGTGCACGCCGCATTGAATTGGCTGCTGTCGTTTAAGAATCAGGAGGGTCAACTTGCCCGATGAATGGAACGCCTTCAGGGATACAACTTTAAAGTGCAGCTTCGAGCTGAAAAAAAAAAAACATCTTAACGCCGACGCTGCAATCATCAGTCAAGGAAAAACGATTTCAGCATTAGGATAACCTTTCAGTTCATGCCATTCGCTTGGTTGCTAGTGACTTCGATCTCAACGAACTCCAGCGCGCACAAGAAGCAGATTCAATTCTCGCTCAAGTAATTATTTGGTTAAAAGAAGGAAGACGCCCTATGCGGAATGAAATTTCCTACCAGAGTAACGAGCTTAAGATCTATTGCGCACAGTTCACCTGCCTTAAGGTGCAGAACGGCATTTTGTGCAAGAAACGGATACCAACTTCCAAACAACAATTGCAACGCTTACTGCCAGTAATTCCAAGATCACTTTTCCGGGAAACAATTAAATTGTATCACGACACCTCTCCCGGAGAACACTTTGGTTTCAACAAGACGTTTTCTAAACTTAGATCCCGATTTTATTGGCTGGGAGCAAGAAAAGACGTGGAACGCTATTGCTCTGAATGTGACATCTGTGCAGCAAAGAACGGTTCTCAAAGAAGAACACAAGGTAATCTGTAATTATTTGGCTGGTGAACCATTTCAACGGGGAGCTATTGACATTTTGGGACCATTGCTTTAAACTAAACGAGGAAACAGATATGTCCTTGTTGTAATGGATTACTTTTCGAAGTGGCTCGAGGTGTTTCCTCTCGTCAACCAAACTACAGTTTCCGTGGCTAAAATCTTAGTCCAGGAAGTCTTTTGACGTTATCATTTTATCCGATAGAGCCGCATTCGGACCAAGGACGCAACTTCAAGTCCGAGGTTTTCAAGAGTGTGATGGAACTTATGGGTATACGGAAGACGCGAACAACTCCGCTTCATCCACAGTCGGACGGTCTGGTGGACCGAATGAAACGAACGACACTTCACTATCTCTCAAAATTCGTCAATGATAAGCAAGATAACTGGGATGATCTTCTCCCACTATTCGCAATGGCCTATCGTTCTTCCACTCAAGAGTCCATTAAAGAAACGCCATTTGCACTGACGTTAAATGAGACTTCCTCAAGATTTATATTCCGGAACACCTCCAGATGGCAGTGTCAAGTCATATCCGGGATTTGCCCAACAACTTCAGGACCAACTCTAAGAAATTCATGACCCAGCCAGAATTGAACTTAAACGTTCTGCTCAAAGAATGAAAGTCAGGTATGATTTAAAAGCTAACTTTACTACATATCAGGTTGGAAACTTTGTGTGGTTTCACAACCCACGACGAAGAGTTGACATTCATGACTTGACTGAATAAAGGCAGCCGCAAAAATTGAACTCGTGATATATTTCGTCTTTCATTTTTAGAGACTTAAATACGCGAATATGCAACAATATGATGGAATGGACTGTGTACTGCTGCTGCTGTGGACTGCTGTAGGGAGAGAGAACAGAGACACCTCATAACGATTCGCATCAAGGCAAAATTTTGTAACATCAGCCTCATATGTATCCATGCCCCCACGGAAAACAAGGATGACTCCATCAAATAAGATTTATTCCATCTCCTAGACAGAATATATGCCAAACGCCCCAGCTATGACACCAAAATCATACTTGGAGATTTTAACGATAAGCTGGGTAGAGAAAGCAGCCTATATGACACCCCATCCGATAATGGACACAGGCTGATCTCCTTCTAGCCAGTACGTACTTTCCGCACCTCGACATACACAAAGGCACCTAGCGGTCGCCAGATCACTAACCAGATTGATTACATCGCGATCGACGTCAGACGCTCCTCTACTATTCTTGATGATCGAACTTTCCGAGGAGGTAACATCGACTCGAACCACTATCTTGAAGTAGCCATGATACGCCTAAGGGTATCACGAACGCAGCGGAGTAGAGTAAGAACACTAAGTTATGACGTCGGAAAGCTGTATGTATCTATGTTGGCGTTACAGTCAATGGAGGACCAAAGCCGAGCTTCTCTCAATCACCCATGTTGTGTCAGATTTTATTTTTCCCATAGGGGACCTACAGTTTATTGCCGGTTCCGAACGGCGAGATTCGAGAAGCTTTTCTTGACAATTATACTACAGGGGTTTTTGTCAGTACCCCGCTGAGGAGAAGCAAAGACGTTCGATCACATGGATGTTGCGGGATTCGATCCCGTGTCATCGGCAGCAAAGGCCAACACACTACCTACTGCGCCACGTCGGAAAGCTACTATTGGCAAAAATCGCTCGTGGTTTTACCGATCGCGTCTCCCTTAAGCTCTCCAATACACCTCAACCCTTCACCATGCTGTCAGTATAAGAACAGTGGAACCGTTGCATACAAGCCCTGAACAGCACTGCATCTGAAGTTTTGGGCTTCAAGGCTCCACCACGAAGAAACACCTGGTTCGATGAGGAATGCAGGAGGATTCACACTACAAATTTAGATTTAAGTTTTTCGATTCTCTTATGAACCAACTCACTATAAACTTTTCATGTAGAGTGAAGCCAAGGCTTCAGAGGATGCCTAGCTTGGAGTCACATTCCAGACAAGTGGAAGTGCGCAAGGGTGCTTTTCATTCCCAAGGCCGGCAGAAACTCTCACACCTCCCCCAAGGACCTAAGGCCTATATGTCTATCATCCTTTGCACTAAAAACCTTGGAAAGGATGGTAGACCTGCATATACGCCATAACTTGGATCCGCTCCTAATTTCTAAGGCACAGCATGCCTACGTTAAGGGTAGATCTATCGAAACAGCCTTGCACACCCTAGTGAGGAAAATCGAAAGATCAATCCATCTTAAAGAATACACTATAACAGCCTTCCTAGACATAGAGGGCGCCTTTAACAACGTCACTCCGAAAGCAATAACAGAAGGGTTAGAAAAGCTAAAGGTGGAGAAGACTCTCATAGAGTGGATCAGCGAGCTACTATCAAGACGCAAGATTCACTCGGTTTGGGGAAGCCAGGCAATCACCAGAGTGGTTACCCGGACCGCAAGGAGGGGTTCTCTCACCTCTTCTCTGGAATGTAGTTATAAATGAACTACTATTCAAACTGGAGGAAGAAGGCCTAGACGCTATTGCCTACGCTGATGACGTTGCCATTCCAATTTCAGGTAAATACCTATCGACACTGAATGACCGGATGCAAACGGCATTCTCAATTCTTTGCAACTGGGCGCATAGCAAAGGGCTCAGGGTTAATCCACAGAAAACTGAGCTCGTGCTATTCACCAAAAAGCATAAATTACCGGATTACTGCCCTATCACTTTGCTTGGTACCAGCTTAAACTACTCCTCCAGTGCCAAATTCCTTGGCATCATACTGGACAGGAAATTAACCTGGAAAAGCAACACAATCGAAAGAGCTAAAAAAGCAACAATAGCTCTCTATACATCCAAGAAAGCCATAGGAAAAAAATGGGGGTTCAATCCCAAGATTACCCTATGGCTCTACACATCGATAGACCCATATTAATGTATGGAGCGACTGTCTGGTGGACAGCACTGGACAAGACAACATACCTCAAACAATTCGAGAAGGTACCAAGGCTGGCGTGTTTATGCATTACCGAGGCCCTCAGGTCCACCCCAACGGCAGCACTGAACATGATACTTGACCTAACACCACTCGATATTTTCGGCAAGCAAATTGCCACACAAACGGCCATTAGACTTAAAGCCAACTCAAACTGGAAGAGCTATGTCATTGGCCACTCCTCGATCCTGATTAACAGGTCAACCATGGCAGAAAATCTAGACCTCACAGAACCCACTACAGTCTTGGAAAAAAACTTCACAACGTTATACCCGGACAGACAAAACTGGACTCGCCAGACCCAACCTCGCAGAAATTGCGTAGACTTTTATACTGACGGGTCTAAAACCAAAGACGGGGTGGGTAGTGGAGTATTCTGCAAACAACTTAAGCTGAACAAAGCTCTAAAATTATCTAATCACTGCAGCGTTTTCCAGGCGGAACTGTTGGCAATAAGAGAGGCTCTGTCTTGGCTGAAGTGGAACGTGATATCCACCACGGATATCCGCATCTCACGGATAGCCAAGCAGCCTTAAAGTCGCTGGAGTCCTATGTGTACACATCGAAAACCAGCCTCGACTGTCGCCTATCTCTTAATGAGATGGCTGAACAGTTCAACATACAACTTATATGGGTACCGGGACACAGCGACATCACTGGAAATGAAAGAGCCGACACACTCGCCAAACAAGGAACGACGCTACAATCAATCGTGGCTTGTGAGGGAGTACCCCTTACAACCATTAAATATAATCTGACCAATCTCGCCAGGGCCGAGACGAACCTGAGATGGACCCAGGGACATACCTGCGTCATCACCAGGCAAATCTGGCCTCGGCTTGACAGTCAGCGCACAAGGAGTATAATCTCCCTAAAAAGAACTGACATCTACAAAGTCATCGGTGTCATCACAGGTCACTGCCTCATTGGCAGTCACGCACAAAGACTAGGTATAGTTCCAAATGACTTCTGCAGAAGCTGTCAGGACGAGGAGGAGGTCGAATCCATTCACCACCTTCTATGCGCCTGTCCAGCTTTTTGCAATATAAGGAAGCGTTACCTAGGCTCTTACTTCCTTAACGATCTGACAGATGTTCAGAAAGTAGGGATACTTGATCTTCTTAACTTCTTAAGAAGCACTAGATGGTTCCACGAATAGGGGGATAAAACCCCCTCGTAGCTGCACAATGGGCCTCCTTGGCCTAAATGCGTTCTTCTCAATTCTGGGAAGGCTACGACCCTACCTACCTACCTACCTAAGGTAAGTTAAGCATCATTTTTAAAACCTTGTTTGGGCATACTTGTAGTTTTATTATATGGGATTTTTCGCAATCGCCACATACATTGCATCCAAATAAAGGAATTTCTTGAAAAATTACATTGTACATGTATTATGATCTTGTTCTCCGTAGAAATTAAAGATTTTCTATTAATGAAAGGGTATAACAGGGTATGACATTAGCTTTGTGTCAAGGTGAATCTCTAAATATCTGACACATGGCTCCCATGGGATAGTTCATTTCATTAATCTGTAACTCAGCGGAGGATAAAACGCAACTTTTTCTTTTTATAGTGAAACCGCATATCTAAATTTCTAAATTGCTCTCAAACCCAACCCGACGTTTCGCCGTGATCAGTTGTGTTTTTCGGAAGTTGTGAAGAGACTGTGAGAACATGTTGCTGGAACTGGCACCACAATAATACATCGCACCATTCCTTGTTGACTGTACAAGAGTTTTTTTCCAACCTTATCGCATCTTGTCCCCTGCGACTTATTTTTATTCCCAAGATTAAGTCACGCCTCAAGGGAACTCATCATGGCGGTATAGAGAAGGTCAAGAAAGCTGTAACCATAGTTCTGTACGAGTCTGTGCTTTGTATGGTGGGGGCAACGTTGGAATCGTTGTGTAGAATGTGAAGATCCTGAAACTTAATTTCCATACCTCGTATAGCCCACCCATCCAGAAATGTATAACAAGACTTATTCAAACACGAGTATTTCCAACTGGTAAGCATCCAAAATGAGCTATGTATTTTCATAATAAATTTGAATATACTAAATTCATTCTCTGTCATGATATTGTTACGGAAATCAATTGTCCACAATAGGGTTCGATCACTGGATTGCGATAAACTACAACTGTTTGATTGATTATTCAATACACAGATTTTATTATTCCACCTCAGATAAATTATATGGGCACTCCACCTCTATTACAACCTTTTATAACACCTAACGCTTTACTGCTTACACAAACCTTTTTGAAAAACTTTGTCTCTAAAACTGTTAGGTAAAAACTAACTGGATGGATCGATTACTTTCACACTTGATTACCGACTCTTCACCAGATACCGAGTCACGGATACTGAATACTGAATGATTACTGAATGAATACTGAATACTGAATGCCGCAGAGGGCAAGTGTTCCCGCTTTTATAGTAATCGGTCCAAGCTCTTAGTGTTCGCCGTTAGACGGTCTCCTTCAGAAGCCTCTACAATGCTCTAGCATTGATATTCGGCAGTATACCGCTGAAATTTACCATAATTTCCTTTTCAGCTGCATCAGAGCATTCCAAACTTTGACACCGAAATTCGAACATCGACGGTTATGTTCGTGTCCGCACGATATGTGCAATTCTCAGAAATGACAATAAAATTACATTAAAATAAAAATCAAATAAAAAGCGATTTTTGCTTCCGACTAAATTTGTTGTTTGGCAGTGACAAGGGCGTAGACTAAACTTAGAATAACTTTTATCGATCGCAATTTGCTTTGCTTTTCTTTACCTTTCTCGAAATAAACAGGTAACTCTTATCAGTACTTTAACCCTCCTCTATGGACCGACTTCGACGCCATGAGATTGTTCTTTTAAAAGGACAATAAAACGAGTCACAAGAACAACATCCCAAACACCAATAACAACAACACCACCTACAAAGAAAACGCTAACATCAGTATTCTCGAGACTCCAACGGACTTAGCAACTTTACGCACCATCAGCAAATCAATAGCTCCTACATCCAATATGAAACGTTGTAATTGCACAGGTGATTTCGGGCAGATGCTTAGACATCGTCTGCTGAATTTTCGTTTCAATACAATCACCTTTGCAAACCATAGGACACAAGTTGAGTTCACAATGTGTTTTTAGTTAGTGGTTACCCCTGTTGTTTTTTCAACATCAGCCTGATATGCGTCCACGCCCCCACGGAAGACAAGGATGATTCCGCCAAAGATTCCGATCTCCTAGACAGAACCTATGCCCAATGTCCCAGCTATGACATCAAAATTGTATTAGGAGACTTCAATGCTAAGCTGGGTGCGGCACGAGTCATCGGAAAACATAGCTCACACGACACCACATCTGATAACGGACACGGGGCGAAATCTCCTTCTAGCCAGCACGCGCTTCCCGCACCTCGATATACACAAAGGCACCTGGCGGTCTTTTGATCAATCGACTACCAACCAGATTGATCACATCGCGATCGACGTCAGACACTCCACCCCTATTCTTGATGTCCGAACTTTCCGAGGGGCTAACATCGACTCGGACCACTATCTGTAGTAGCCAAGGTGCGCTTACGGATATCACGAATGCAGCGGAGTAGAGCAAGAATCAAAGTCATGACGTCTGTACTATCGCCAGAAACCGCTCGTGCTTTTACCGATCGCGTCTCCCTTCGGTTCTTCAATACACATCAATCCTCCTCGCTATCAGTAGAACAGCAGAGAAGCCCTGAAAAGCTCTGCTAATCTTGGGTTTCAAGGGTCCACCACGAAGAAACACCTGGTTCGATGACGAGTGCAGGAGGATTCACACAGCGAAGCAGGATGCACATAAGGCCTCGCTGCATAAAAGAACAAGAGTAGCTCGTGAGCTCTACGAGTTAAAAAGAAGGGAGGAGCATAAGCTTCTTAGAAGAAAGAAGAAAGAGCACGAGAAGCGTGTGATTGCAGATTTGGAGAGGTATTATTGCAGGCGTGACGTTCGAAAGTTTTATCAACAGATAAAACGAACATGCAAAGGTTATAAAGCCAGAACGGAAGACTGCAGAGTTGGGAACGGACACCTAGTAGTAGAATCGCGATGTTAGACAATATACCGCTGTCAGGCAGAATGATCCATTGCTAAGCGACGAAGACCGCAAAGAATTCTGTCCCCCTGACCTCGACGAAGTTAAGATTGCCATATCGAAGCTCAAGTCGAATAAAGCTGCTGGCGCAGATGGACTGTCTGTTGAGTTCTTCAAGGCAGCTGGGGATGACCTGGTTAGGAGCATGCACCAGCTCATCTTTAAGATATGGTCAGAGGAAAGCATGCCCGAGGAATGGAGTCTCAGCATCTTATGCCCAATCCACAAGAAAGGAGACCCCTCTAATTGCGCCAACTACAGAGGAATAAGTCTCGTTAACATCGCCTACAAAATCTTATCTGACGTTTTTTGGGAACGCCTGAAGCCCTTTGTAAATAAGCTGATAGGTCCTTATCAGTGCGGATTCAAGCCCGGGAAGTCACACTACGGCAGATCCTGGAAGAAACCAATGAATTCCCAAATCCACACTCACCACCTATTTATCGACTTCAAGGCCGCATACGACAGCGTAATTAGAGACGAGCTATACAACGCTATGTCTACCTTTGACATACTTGTTAAACTCGTCAGACTATGCAGGATGACTTTGGCGAATGCTCGCTGCTCCATCCGAATCGGTGAACACCTCACCCATAGTTTTGATGTTGCGCTCTCGTGTGATTTCTTCAACATCATATTGGAAATGATTGTGCAAAAATCACTGGCCATTACAAGAGGCACAATCTATTTCAAATCCTCGCAACTCTTTGCATACGCCGACGATAATGACATAATAGGTAGATCACAGCGAGATGTCAATGAGGCGTTTGCGAGTATTGAGTTCGAGGCGCTAAAGTTGGTCTGGCGGTAAACGAGGGCAAAACTAAATATATGCTGTCATCGAAAAAGGACGCTCACCACAGACGTCTTGGCCAGAACGTTTGTATTGGCAGATATAAGTCCAAGGTAGTTAAGAACTTCATTTACCTTGCCTCCGCAGTGACCTGGAACAACGACATCAGTTCCAAAATCAAACGCAGAATCACTCTTGCCAATCGCTGTTTCCTTGGCTCGGGAGGCAAATGAGTAATAGAGCCCACTCCCGAACGACAAAGTTGACTCTATATAAGATCCTTATCATCCCGGTCCTGTTGTACGGCGCAAAAACATATATGTACATTATCTAAGCCGGCAAAAGCGGATGAGAAGGCTCTTGGTCGGTTCGAAAGAAAGATTTTGCGCGTGATTTTCGGGCAGACGGGGGATGTAGGAGAAGATTCAACCACGAACTCTACGGGCTGCACAGCGACATGAGCCTAGTCAGGCGTCTACGGATTCCACGGCTAAGATGGCTCGGCTATGTAGAGCGAATGGACACCACAGCTCCAGCCCGGAGAGTCTTTGAATCCAACCCCGAGAGACAAAGAAGCAGTGGACGGCCGCATTTAAGATTGCGCACATAGGGGGAAGGGGACCTCAGCCAACTGGGTGTGCGGCAATGGAAAAGGCTAGCAAAAGATCGCGCTAGTTGGAGGGGCATGTTGGCTGAGGCCCAGGTGCACCCCGAACTGTAGCGCCCGTTAAGCAGAAGAAGAAGTTACCCCTGTTGAGTGAACAATAAAATGCCGAGTTTGAGCTCCCATAAGAGAAAAGTAAGAAAACTCTCTACATCTCTTACAAATAGCAGAAAAAAAAAAACTTTTTAAGTTTATTTATCAATTCGACTTTATATGTACATATGTACATACCTACGTACCCAAAAAGGATCCATAACCAAATCTTAATTAATTGCAATTTCTCAGTATAAAACGAAACTTGTGGAACAACTCGTCGAAACAATTCACAAAACTCAACTCTTAACCTGCAATCCACAACCCGACCTCAATCTCGAATAGTGCTCGATTATAAATATGTACATATGTGTACCAATCTGAAAATTTTGGATTCCAGTGGTGATATATACAAAGACGTACATATATGACTTTGCCGCTACTGCATTACCATACGCCACATATTGCCCCTTCCACCCAGTCGTCCGAGCGCACATGCACACGCCCATTGATTTATAGCTGCACAGCAGTTTTTGTAAATAAAAAAAAATTAAATAAAAAGAACAGAGCATATCTATAAAATAAAAATGTTAAATCCAACCAGTTGACTGCATCCATTATGAAACCGCAAACATATAAATTGGATGTATACCATTCCAGGATTCATTTGCCTTTCATATTTCTACCACTACCATACCACAACCGCCCGCCGTTGCCCACCTCCGTTTTCGTTTTCGTAACGTTCTGCCGGCAAATTCTTATTACGTTAAGTGGATAAAATGGAAGGAAGCCAAATTTTTATCGGGCCAGTAAATCCACTTCTACTCGTGAAAAGCTGAAAATAAAACGAAAAGAAGCAGATACGAAAGAATTAAAAAAAAATCTTTGTGCATATAGCCGAATGAATAATTTTCATTTTGGGCCTGGCTCTGTTCGTGGAGTAGCGGAAGGATAAATTGAATGCGACTCTATCTCCCCGAAAATAACGAACGAAAAAAAGGACTAATACTGCCTGGTTTTGGAGAAGCACATATGAAGAATATTACAATGGTGCAATTTGAAAAGGTTTTCGTTTTTTGTTGGTTTCGTTTTTTTTTAATTTGATGTTTTGGTATGAATGACGGTGCACATATTCTGTTGCGAGCCAAATCCAAAGGCTGCAGACCTCCCGACCACCACCGATAAAAGGAGAATCAAGATTCTATCGCGGGAATTTAACCCATATTTTATTCAAATTTGCTTCGTATCAAGTCGTTGGCGGTATTTTTTTTTACTTTCCGTTTCCTGCAGCTTTTGTCTTACTCACGTAATGAGTGCTAATAAGCTTGAGCGGACGGACGTGAGTAACTCTATAAGCACGAGCTTAGATCGCAATAACTCGGATGCAATTAAATTAAGAGCTGAGCACTAAAGACTGGTTAATCCGAGATGCAAATGTGTTTCTGTTAGAGGGCATGGGCTCGGACATACAGGGTAAAGTTGTTGATTGCTCTCAACCTGGCGAGATGCCAGCAACGATCCCTGTTTAAATGCCCGGGTCAAGTTGACATACGGCCTCCTCGCGGCGCCCTCTGGATAGCCTCTTCAACAACCGTTGGGAGGTGAACAAACGTATGCAGCGAAAAAAACCCCGACCAGAATGGCGGTTGTGCGGCGGGCTAACAATCCGCCCACGTAAAAAAAACATAAAGTTATGAATGAGCAAGATGCCTCGGATACACGGACGGATACTCGACGACGACAACGCACGAAAAAGGAACACGATTTGCGAGTATGCTCCTGGAATGTCAGAACCCTGTACACTCCCGGAGCTGCTCATAAACTAGAAGGAATCCTCACGCAGTACAAGGCGGATATTACTGCGGTCCAGGAAATACGCTGGATAGGAAACGGTATGATTAGGAAGAAAAATTGCGACATTTATTACAGCTGTCACAAAAGGTTGCACTTACTGGGATGCGGATTTGTCGTGGGAAAGCGGTTAAGGTCGAAGGTCATCGACTTTAAACCTATAAGTGATCGCCTGGCTGTGATCCGCATCAGAGGCAGATTTTATAACATCAGCCTTATATGTGCACACGCCCCTACCGACGAGGCTGAAGACCCTATCAAGGAGGACTTCTATGACCTCCTGGACAACGCCTACGGAGCTTGTCCGGAGTACGAAGTAAAAATCGTGCTCGGGGACTTCAACGCCAAAATCGGAAAGGAAAACACCCTTGGCGGAGTGATCGGAAAGCACAGCCTCCACGATACAACAACAGATAACGGCTTCCGACTCGTTGACTTTGCGACAGCTCGTAATGCGGTGATAAGTAGCACAAGATTTCCTCGCAAGCGAATCCACACAGCAACCTGGCGATCTCCGGACGGTCGAACCGCCAACCAAATCGACCATGTGCTCATTGACGCAAGGCACGCGTCAAACATCCTGGATGTGCGAACATTCAGAGGGGCAAATGTCGACTCTGACCACTTCCTCGTAGCAGCAAGATTCAGAGCTCGACTGTCCAATGTCAGGAAGCTGCACCAGCCCATCAGGAGGAGGTTCGACATTGGGCGCCTGAGCACACCGGAGGTTGCCAGAGTCTACAGGGAGCAGCTGAGCGAAAGACTCTACGGTATGCCTACGTCGAACACAAATGCTAATAATATGTGGCTGCATTGCCGCTCAGCCATTCAGGAAGTAGCTGAAACCACCTTAGGATACCTACCACCCCCGACAAGAAACCCGTGGTATGATGGCGAGTGTGAGCAGAAAAAGGCAGCAACCGACGAGGCGTACCAAAAGGCGCTGCAGAGGAAAACCAGGGCAGCGCGAGAAGAGTACCGAGCCAGAAGAAGGGAGGAGAAGAAACTACTGCGACAAAAGAAAAGAATCTTCGCAGCCTCCCAGCTCAAGGATATCGAGGAGTCTAGGGATAAACATAAAATACGAGCCTTTTACAAGAAAGCCAAAGGCCTTGCAGGAGGCTTCAAAAAGGGCACCCTGGCTCTTCGAAACTGCGAGGGTAATCTTGTCACCGACCCGCAGGGAATAGTGGATGTATTTAAGCAGCACTTCCAGCAGCTGCTTAACGAGCATGACCAAGAGAGAGTGGTAGGGACCGAGGAAATCCCAACTCCAGCCGCTGAAGTAGTCCTCCCACCCAGCATAGAAGAAGTCGGCACAGCTATTCAGAAGCTGAAGAACAACAAGGCCGCAGGCTCAGATGGCTTGCCATCAGAGCTCTTCAAGGCTGGCGGCGATGTTCTGGTAGGGAGCATGCACCAGATCATCTGCAGAATTTGGGAAGATGAGAGCATGCCCGACGACTGGAATACCAGCTCTATATGCCCCATCCACAAAAAAGGCGATCCTACCTCTTGCAAGAACTATAGAGGTATATCCCTACTCAATGTCGCATACAAGATCCTGTCCAGCGTATTGTGTGAACGTCTAAAACCATTTTGCACCGCACTAATCGGCAGCTACCAGTGCGGCTTCCGGCCCGGCAAATCAACTATAGACCAAATTTTCACACTTCGACAGATCCTGGAAAAGACCAACGAGTTTCAAATCGATACACACCATCTTTTCATCGATTTCAAAGCCGCATACGACAGCATTCATCGTGAAGCACTGTTTGGGGCGATGGCCGAATTCGGGATCCCGGTAAAACTGATCCAGTTGTGTCGCGCCACGCTAAAAAACACGCGATGCACCGTGCAACTCGGTCCTAGGACCTCGGAACCATTCGAAACATGCACCGGATTTCGGCAAGGAGATGCGCTGTCATGTGACTTCTTCAACCTGGTGCTGGAGCAGATAGTGCGACGGGCAGGCGTCAACAGGGAAGGCACTATCTTTTACAAGTCCATCCAGCTGCTAGGATACGCGGATGATATCGACATCATCGCGTGTTCTCGCCGTGGCATTGTGGAAGCATTCACGGCGATTGAAGAACAGGCGAAACGAATTGGTCTTAAGATCAATGAGGACAAAACGAAATACATGCTGTCAAGCAAAAACCAATCCGTCGCTCACCACCTGGGACAAAACATAACAATTGACAGCTACAATTTCGAGGTAGTTAAGGAGTTTGTCTACCTCGGGGCAAACGTAAACTCCACAAATGACACCACAGTGGAGATCCGGCGTAGAATCGCCCTTGGCAACCGCTGCTACTTCGGCTTGTCCAAACAACTGGGGTCAAAA
The DNA here is from genome assembly GCA_951905685.1 of Eumerus sabulonum. Taxonomy (NCBI): domain Eukaryota; kingdom Metazoa; phylum Arthropoda; class Insecta; order Diptera; family Syrphidae; genus Eumerus; species Eumerus sabulonum. The sequence continues at coordinate 141,153,261 of OX645060.1, read as the reverse complement.
CTCCTCACTCGAAAGACCAAAGTCATGCTTTACAAAACGCTCATTCTACCAGTCTTGCTGTACGGAGCCGAAAGCTGGACGATAAGCAGGACAGCGGAGCTGATTTTGGGTTCTTTCGAAAGAAAAATTCTGCGCCGGATATTTGGTCCTGTCTGTGAGGAAGGTGAATGGAGAAGAAGACACAACCGCGAACTCTACGAGCTGTACCAAGATGTGGATGTAGTCCGGAAGGCAAGGACCCGTCGACTGCACTGGCTCGGCCACATCGAGCGCATGGACATTAACGCTCCAGCTAAGAGAGTCTTCGACTCCGAGCCTCCTGGTTCGAGAAGAAGAGGAAGACCGAACCTCCGGTATAAAGACCAAGTAATCGCGGATGTAAGACATCTTGGTCTTGACAACTGGAAGCAGCGTGCCCGGGACCGTCAAGGATGGAAGGCAGCTATAGCTCAGGCTCAGATCCTCCATGGATCGCAGGCCTGATAAGTAAGTAGTAAGTAGTAAGTAAGCAAATGTGTTTCTGAAATCCTTTTAAGCTTTAAATTGTGAATTTAATTTTTTACCATATTATGTGCCATAAACTTTTTGAGTATTACTATAAAAATCACAGGCAGATCACATGGTCACGGCAGTGTTATGCTTCATTTTTCCAACTTCAATCAATAGCTACTCCAATTTGACTCCAAAGAATTTGGCAAATTATACGAAAAACGCTTTCGTCGTTATGGTGACTTGTATGCTTAAGACCACTGTTTTAGGATGAATACTTGTTCAATACAATAATTGCCGCTGAGTTTCAAAATACAATATACTACGTATAAAAAATGGATAAAAGGTTAATAAACTAATAAAGGATAAATACGAGCATAACTAGGTGATTATTCTGCGTTGTAACAGTACACTCCCTTCTTCGGGCGCCTTGTCGTGGCGCGAGGCTTAAGAGGTCGTAGACCTCGAACTAAGACTCGAAGACCCAAAAATGAAAGGACAAACCAAAGGAATTGTGTACTCCAGGTGGTACTCGTAGCAGCGGAAATCCACCGGCGACCTCTTTGATCGCGGCCGGGGCAAGGATTCTGGAGGCCCCAACATTCATTTAAGGTGGCGGGGCTGACAGGCAGACTCCGAACGCAGAAGGCGAAGTCGTTACAGTTCATAGCAATCCTAGAACTGTCCCGAACCGGCGTCCGAAAGGAGCAGGTGCTTTAACCGAAAAAGGTAAAGGCTCCCGCAAACGGAAGACCGCCGCTAAGGATAGCCTCGCTAGGAAGAGAGTGTGCGATGCCTTCCTCTCCGGTAGGGCGGTAGGAAATCGGAGTCCAATGGCAGATGTGGCGACCCAGAAGGATCAAAGCATAGGCCAGAAGGCGAAGATAGCCAAAAACCACTCCCCGGAGGCGGGTACATCACACAACAAAACCCCTTCCTCCCAGAAGGAGATCCAAATGACCGTAAGGAGTCGAGAGAAGCAGCTCTCTCATAAAGAGGCGGGCATCTCCTTTGAAAAGGTCAGGATAGTTTTTATCCAGATCAATCTACAATATTGCAAGACCGCTACTGCTCTTTTAAGTAGTAGAATTGCATGCAGTAGAGCAAATCATTACGTTGTATCCATTCAAGAACCGTGGGTGTGGAATAAACGCCTATGTGGCCTGGGTGGTATATGTGATGCTACGATTCTTTATGATGAGCGATCCGAAAGGCCTAGGGTCAGCCTCATCATATCGAACTCCCTATCGGCAACCAAACTTGGGCACTTTTGTAGACAAAATCTGGTGGCTGCTAGAGTAAGCTACAAAACTCACGCAGTTATAGAACACTTCGTCGTTGCGTCTTCCTACTTTCCCTACGACTCGATACTGCCTTAACCACCGAAGGTAGTTTCCGAACTCGTAGAGTACTGTGAAGCCAAAATATTGCTCTCATCTTGTGTTGCGATGCTAATGCCCAAAACACTGCTTGGGGCAGCTTGGGGTAGCAAGTGTAATACAAGGGGGGACCGTCTTTTAGACTTCATTCTTTTGTCTGACCTTACCATCAAAAAAGTTGGTTCTCAACCAACGTTTGTTACGACAAGACGACAGGAGGTGATTGACCTGACCCTATCCAACAGATATGTGAAGGACATCACTAACTGGCGAGTCTTGCCTGATGCTACGCTGTCGGACAATAAATATATCGATTTCCGATTAAGTCATGGGATCTCTTTCTTGCAACCTAGACGGAATCCGAGAAGGACGGACTGGGTACGGTTTAGAGAGAAGCTTGAGACTCTACCTAGACTTGGAACGAAACAATTGGTAGAGAACGCTTCATAACCTGAATAGCGTCATCACCAGTTGTTTTGAACTCGCCTGTCCTGTCAGCAAACCTCCCTGCAGGAAATTGCTCCTCTGGTGGAATGCCGAGCTCCGATCTGAATAGATCGCTCAAATCGAATTCGGAAGATGACTGGAACAAGTATCGGTCGAAGCAGAAATAATATAAGAAACTTATTCGTAAATCGAAAAACGATTCTTATAGGACCTTCTGAGAAGAGATCAAGTATCTGAGTGCGACTAGCAAGTTGCTTAAAGTCCTCAAACGGGGAAAACCGGCAAGGCTAGATGCACTCAGAAAATCTGATGGTACCTTTCCTGAGTCTAAAGCGGAAGCTCTGTTTGGGTCTCATTTCCTGGGAAATCAGATCGACATCGGCTCGATGCACACTCCTTCAAGGGAAACTGCAATTGAAACGATTGAAACAACTCGGCGTAGCTGGTATATTGCATTGCGCGTGATTACGACGGAAGCTATTGAATTTGCTGTGGCATCCTTCGATGGCTTCAAATCCCCGGGCACCGACGGGATATGTCGGGGTATAAGGCAGCTGCTTCCTACTCTGAAAAGAATTTTCACTGCTAGTCTAGCACTTGCTTACATTCCCAAAAAAGGAAAAGAGGACTACTGACTTGCCAAGAGCTTCAGACCAATTAGTCTAACATCCTTCCTCCTGAAAAGCATGGAGAGACTGGTAAAGTTGCACGTGCGCAAAGTTGCCCTTCGAATGCACCCTCTTTCGGAGATGCAACACGCTTCCCACATCTCAATATCCATAAGGGGATCTGGTGCCCTACTGATTAATTATCTGTGTATCAAATCGATCATATTGCGATCGAAGCCAGATATTCCTCCAACATCTTGGATGTCCGAACTTTCCGAGGAATGAATGTGGACTCGGATCATTATCTTGTTGCAGCCAAGATACGTACGCGGATATCACGAACACTGCGGAGTTGAGTAGGACCATCAAAATTTGACGTCGGGAAGCTGCGACCGCCAGGAACTTCGTCGATCGTCTCACCCTGCAGCTCTGTCAAGAGCCGATGCAAACTGCGAAAACCATAGAACAGCGATTGAGACGTTGTCAAAGCGCCATCAGGGATGCTGCCTCTGCTGTATTAGGTTTCCAGCCACCACTTAGACATGCAGGTGGTACAGGGTACAGGTACATGCAGAAAAACAGAATGCCTTTATGGCCAGGTTGTATCTACGTACGAGAGCTGCTCGTGAGCTCTATGAGCGGAAAAGGAGGGAGGTGCACGCGCTTTTCAGAAGGAAAAATAAAGAGCATAAAGAACGCGCGACCGAGGAGATGGATAGATGTTACCGACGTTGCCGATTTTATATAGTCAGAGCGGAAGCCTTCAAAACTTAAGTCTAATAAAGCTGCTGGCGCAGACGGCCTGCCTGCTGAGCTATTTAAAGCAGCTGAAGATGAGTTGGTTAGGAACATGCACCAACTGATCTGTAAGATACGGTCGGAAAAAAGCATGCCGATGAATGGAATCTCAGCATCGTTCGTTCGGTTCATAAAAAAGGAAACGCTTATAACTGAGCCAACTATAGGAAAATAAGTCTCTTTAACACCGCGTATAAGATCTTTTCTGCCGTGTTGTGTGAACGCCCGAAACCAATCGTGGACAATTTGATAGGTTCCTATCAATTTGGCTTCACACTGCGGCAGATCTTGGAGAAGACCCCTGAATTTCAGATCAGCACACACCAACTTTTCGTCGATTTTTAGGCTGCATATGACAGTGTCTATAGGGACGAACCGTAAAGAGGCAATGTAATGGCTCCTGGTTTCAACAAGTTCAGAGGGAATATCATCCAAACCTTTTATATCGTTCAGAGGGAGATACCTTTAAATAGATCCTTGGCCCCGAGAAAAAAATCAAAGAAAGTTGAATACAAAGTGAAATATAGGCAGAACTAATAGTGCACTTAGTGGAGCTGTCCCCTCTAGGGAAACAAGGTTATTGATCGCAATGGCCGAACAAGGTAAAAAGAACTTACTCGTAGGGTGTGATGCTAACTTGGGGTAGCCCTAATACTAGTAGTAGGGGTGAGGCTTTGTTCAGTTTTCTCCTTAGTACTAACCCAGTTATATGTAAATCTACTAGTAACAGTAGGGAAGTCTTAAACATAACGCTTATAAATGGAAACGGTACTGCGGGAATCTCAAATTGGAGAGTATCTGACAAAGCATCACTTTCTGACCAGTGTTGGATCCTCTTCGACTTGAATTTCCGTAGGCCGGACAGGAAAGTCTTTCGAAATCCGCGGAAGGCGAATTGGCAGAGGCTTAACGCGGAGCTGGTTGGGACCCTTAACCGACCTCCGGAAGGGAACCCCGGCTCCACGGAAAACATCGATGAGATGGTATTAAACCTTACCAGCGAGCTAAAGTGGTCATTTGAGAAGGCATGTCCTACCAGACGACCCAGTAAAAGAAACCACCCATCATGGTGGAATGTTAAAATAGCGGAGCGGCTTCGTATCTCTAGGCTTAGTTGGAATCTGGCAAAAGAGTGGGCTATTGAATGGTCAACCTATAAAAATAGTGTTAAGCGGCTCAAAAAAGAAATTAGATTCGCCAAGAAGGACTCTTGGAGAAGCTTCTGTGGCTCTATTGAATCATGTACGGGTGCAGCTCGTCTGAGAAAGGTCCTGGAAAAGTTCCCACACAGGCTGTTCTATAAAGAGATCTGATGGTATCTGGACTGACTCAAACGAGAGCATGCTTGATTCTTTACTGAAGTGTCATTTCCCTGGCTGCGAGGATGCAGGAATCCTTAATTCGGCGCTCACGATGCCAAGGGAATGTATTGAGCATGAGACAGTCGATAAGATTGTTTCGTAAAAAAAGATCCTGTGGGCAATCAACTCTTTGGCGCCTTGTAGGGGCGCCGGGAATGTATGGGATCTTTCCGATCATGTTGCAGGAGCCATGTGAGGTCATTCTTCCGTGGCTGAAACGCATCTACTCCTTCAGGTGCTTCAGGATGGGTTATGTCCCTCAAGCGTGGAGGGTAGTTAGGGTGGTTTTCATACCCAAGTCGGGTAAAGTCAACCATGCTACTGCAAAGGACTTTAGGCCTATCAGTCTACCGTCCTACCTGATGAAAACGCTGGAGCGAATAATAGACTTGTACGTAAGGGAAGAGATTGGTGACGGCTATCTGTCACAAGCACACAAGGCGTACATAAGTGGAAAATCGGTAGATACTGCTCTGCATAGGGTAGTCTATACGGTAGAAAAATCGCTCAATATCAAAGAATTCACTCTAGGTGCCTTCCTAGATATTGAGGGTGCTTTTAATAAAGTCAGTACCGATGCAATAGTGTCCAGCCTCCATATGGCCCAAATAAACCCGGGTGTATGCAGTTGGATTGGGCAAATGCTGGGTACTCGTATAGTAAATTCGGCGATGGGGAGAGCAAAGGGAAGGGTGAGAGTGAATAAAGGTACACCACAAGGTGGCGTTCTGTCACCCCTCCTATGGCTCCTTGTGGTAGACGGAATGGTCAAGATTCTAGAGATGGAGGATTTTTATGTCACGGCCTACGTCGATGACGTGGCCATTTTAGTCTCTGGGAAATTTCCGCAGGTCCTCAGCGATAGACTTAGCTATGCACTGTTGGATAACTGGGATGTTGGCGAGGCCTGGGAGTAAATCCGGCGAAAACAGAGGTAGTACTCTTTACAAGGAAAAGATCTGTATCAAGATACACCTACCCCCGTATGAATGGTATAGATCTGATCCCTGGAAAATCTGCCAAATATATTGGCCCAATTTTGGACTCCGAGAGCACTGTGGCGCAGTGGGTAGTGTGTTGGCCTCTGACGCCGATGACACGGGATCGAATCCAGACACAGTCATGTCATCGAAAGTGTTTTTCACGGTTTTTCTCCTCAGCGGGGTTCTGACAAAACCCCCTGTAGTAAAATTGTCATGAAAAGCTCCCGAAATTCGCCATTCGGAACCGGCAATAAAACTGTAGGTCCCTTTCACCTATGAGAAAATTAAATCACACACAACATGGGTGATTGAGAGAAGCTCGGCTCTGGTTCTTCATGGGCTGTAACGCCAACATACATACATACAATCTTGGACTCCAAGCTTAGTTGGAGAGAAAATATTGAGGATAGAATCAAAAAGGCCTACGTGGCACTATATTCGTGTAAGGTAGCCTTTGGAAAAACATGGGGCTTCAAACCGAGGTTAGTACATTGGTTGTACATTGCGGTGGTAAGAACTTTTCTTGTCTATGGCTCGGTTGTCTGGTGGAAAGCGCTCGAGAAAAAATGTCATCTTCAGACTGTGTCAAAGGTTCAAAGGGCAGGCTGTCTAGCGGTGACGGGATCTGTGAAGTCCACACCAACGGCGGCTCTTGAAGTCATGCTGAACCTCCCACCCCTGGACATATGTATACTGCGGGAGCGTCGCAACCAGGACTGCGCTAAGACTACAGGAATCCGGTCTAAGGAAAAAGAGACCTCACTGACATGCATCATTCTTGGATCGATGGGCCGTCTCGAGATTCAGAACCCTAACGGACTATGTCACCTGACTCCCTTCCTGGGAGAGGAGATTCTTTATTAGAATTCCCTCCAGGGAGGAATGGACCGGTGATCTAGTACGCACGGAAAGTGAACTGGCATTCAACACCGACGGATCCAAAATGGATGCTGGCACAAGTGCCGGAGTCTACTTTGAGTCTCGGGATATGCATCGCTCCTACAGGCTCGATGATGGATGCAGTGTCTTTCAAGCTGAGGTCTTCGCTATCAAGGAGGCGGCGGACCTGATCAGCAAAGAGAATACCTCAGGAAAAAGGATCAGCCAGGCAGCCATTAAGGCTCTGCAGGCAGCATGGATCCAAACTCGTGAAACTCTGCAAGGAGAAGTTAGAAGAGATATCCAATGTAAATGGGGTGACCCTTTGCTGGGTACCTGGTCATATGGAAACGAGAGGGCGGACGAGCTGGCTAGGGTGGGATCAAGTGCTAACATTGCGCAGATCTCAGTTGAGGCCAAAGCACCACTCAGTGCGCTCTACAGGGAGATAGATACAGGCGCAACGGCGAGAACGACTTGGCCCGTCTATGATAAGAAAATAACGGAAAATCTGCCGAAGTTCAATCGTGGGAATATTCGACTGACAGTCGGTGCCCTCACCGGGCACTGCATGCTATCCTTCTGTGCAGCTCGACTAGGCCAGCCCTACAATGACTTCTGCAGAAGCTGCAGGGACGAATGTCCGGCGCTAGCCCAAAAAAGGAATATATTCCTAGGAAGATACTTCCTTTCGGGACTAGAAGAGGTAGGTAATATTGGGCTGAACAGAATACTGGGATTTTTATCGTCGTCTGGTTGGTTCAGCTCAACGGTTAATGTCTAGGTATCAAGGGGTTAAATAAAACAAGTGGGCACAATGGACTCAACGTAGTCTACGTGAGCCTTGACTTGTTGTCAATAGGGCACCCATGTACCTAACCTAACCTAGTGGAGCTGTTTCGGTTCAAAAGCCTATTAAGGACACACCGCCCCGTCTAAATTAAGAGTGTTATCGGATATCATTCCTAGTAGTGATGAACTCCATTAAATTTCATTGTCCAAGTACAAAATCGAGGTAGGATTTCAAACTCTCATTAATTGACCTAATTATGACAAAGAAATACATTGCAGTGTCATCCGACGCCTCACAATTATGTCAACTTTTGCGCACTTACTACATACAAATGTGTATTTAATCAAGGAACAAACGTTAAACATCTGAATCCTTTTGAGAGCTTGCTTGAAGTGATACAATTGTCTGCCAGCGAATCGTTACCTGGCTAATTTGTCCCAACAAAAAGCAATTTATTCGATAGTTAGGATTTCCGTCTTCTCAGATGTCCGCAGGCGTTTTTCCTTTGTCAAACTGAACGCTTCGATCTGGAACGATAATAATTCCGAGGCATGTCATTTGAGAGCTCAATCTCTTCACCCAATGTACATACATATAATTTCGAATGATTTTGTGTTATCCTGTACACTCCCATTTTACATTTGACACCCTCCCCCGGAACTTGATTCAATCCTTATGACAAAAAGGACATGGAAACTGTTGTGTTGCTTTGGTTCTAGGACCTGTGTTTGGTTTTCCGAGAACATTGCAGCAACTAAGCAACCAATGTGGCAGGACTATGTATGTATATAACGCGATTCTTTTTTTCTTCTACTTTTTATCCATCATCCTAGCGCGAATGAAAATAGAATTACGCGATACGAAAAAAAAGGAATCGAAATCTCGCTGCTGCCTGTTTTTGTATTGCCATTACGCCTGCGGCTAAATATTCGTCCCTTATCCTATGAGCTCTGTCTCCGTAGCTGTGCTGCAGTTCTAGATCGTGAAGAACGACAGAAACCATCATGTAACATGGTGTTTAGCAGGAAGCTGTGTGTTGTCGCAACTATGGTATTATAGCGCCAGGAATCACTGTTCAACTGCACTGTACCAGTACTGCACCATTCTTCGCTATAGCTATTATGGGTGTGTGTGGATCTCTTTGGCTCTGGTGCTATGCGGCTCGTTTTACACAATTGGGTTTTGTTGGCGGTGCTCGGTGTGCAGAGAACGGACATTGTTCGGTAGTAGGTTTTTTCCTTTACTTTTTCTTTCGTCTTTCTCCTTTCGTTGTTATCCTGGCTGCCATACATATATTTACACAAATTAGAACCTGAGACCGGATTGTTATTTCATCACCGGTTATTGTCCCCGGGTTATAGCAAAGCATTCAAAAAGAAATCAACGTTAATGGTGTTAAAATGGGTAAAATTGGGCGGAGGAAAAACAACAACAATAGCATAGCAAAATACAATAACAATGCAATAGCATCGGTAGGCACATCCTTTCGCAATTGCACAGCGAGCGGCAGAAGCGTTTTATGTTAAAGTGATGGGTATCATGTCACAGCCAGTTGGTTGTTGGTTCGTTGATAATAGCTGGAAGTGTTATGGGTACTATGGGATGACGACGACATATTTTATACATCCTCTCGCCAATTCCGTCGTTGCTGGACCGATCATTGTTGAGTCAAATACAGTAAACGTGAAACCTCGGGTGTTGAATTTGTACATACAATTTTGAGAATGGTCGGCGAATCAGACGGTGACAATATAATTTTGATTGAGGAATGTTTACTTGATGACGGGGTTATAGGGGAATAATTATGGGTCACTGGCATTTGGTAAGTTTGCAGCGAATAGAAAGGCCGACTTGCTGACTGGAACACTCGTGCTATGGGAAACAGCGTTGAGTGATCTGATGGCTCTAAAAAATATAATTGCACGTTGCCTTCCCAGAAGGTCAGCAGAAAAGTGAAATAGTTTGTATTATCGAAATGACTTCTATTTATATTTATGTACCAATGTTTAGTGCTAGAGGGTACCTAAACTCCGCGTCCCCTAATTAATATATTCCACCCTATTACCCTATTGGTCATTAGGAAAATGGTGGGGGGGGGGGGGGGGGAGAGTTATTCGAGGAAGAATCCGACCAAAAGTCTCAAGCTTCCGAGATATAAGCGAACGCCTCATAACAATCCGAACGCATCAAAGCTACAATCGCAAGAGACTGCCAGAATCTTTGCCGATGGTGTCTCTTCGACGAACAAGCCCATGCAGCAAAACATGAGGCATGAAAAGCAATGCTGCAACGACGGACTGGAGCTGCTCGCGAAATCTATGAGCAGAAGAGAAGAGAGGAACACACGTTTTTCAGAAGAAAAAAGAGAGAGCACGGAAAGCGTGAGATCGAGGAGATGGAGAGATGCTTCCGCAGGAATGACGCCCGTAAGTTTAACAATAAGGTAAAACGAACATGCCATGGCTACAAGGCCAGAGCGGCGGCCTGCAGGTATGAAAATGGAGAACTGATAGTAGAGTCGCAGTCGATGGTGAGGATTTGGAAAGAACACTTCTGCAGACTGTATAACGCGGGCGCAGACAGCCTGTCTGCTGAGCTTCTTAAGGCGGCAGGAGATGAGCTGTTAAGATGCATGCACTATCAACAAATGGAATCTCAGCATCGTTTGCCCGGTCCATAAGAAAGGAGACCCCTATAACTGTGCCAACTATAGGGGCATAAGTCTCCTTAACATCGCATATAAGATTTTTTCTGCCGTATTGTGTGAACGCCTGAAACTGTTTGTGGATAACCTAATCGGCTCTTATCAGTGTGGTTTCAGGCCAGGTAAATCCACAATAGACCAAATATTTACGCTACGGCAGATCTTGGAGAAGACCTAGGAATACCAAAACGACACTCACCACCTCTTCGTCGATTTCAAGGCTGCATATGATAGCGTGTATAGAGATGAGCTATACAAAGCCATGTCTAGTTTTAACTTTCCTGCCAAACTCGTCCGACTGTACAGGATGACAATGGAGAATTATCGCTGCTCCATTAAGGACGGTAATGAGCGAACCAAGACCTTTGATGTTAAAAAAGGATTTAGGCAAGGTTGCGCTGTCATGCAACTTTTTCAACATCGTGCTTGAAAAGATCGTGCAAGAGTCACTGGCCAACACAAGAGGTACGATTTATTTCAAGTCTGCGCAATTGCTTGCGTACGCCGATGACATTGACGTGATTGGACGGACACAGCGAGACGTCAATAAGGCCTTTGTAAGCATTGAGATAGAAGCGGCTAAGATGGGTCTCAAGGCTAATGAGGGTAAAACCAAATATCTGCTTTCATCTAGAAGAGACTGACAACACCGACGTATTGGCCAGAATGTCGCCATGGACGGATATAACTTTGAAGTGGTCAAGGAATTCGTCTACCTTGGCTCACTGACGACCAGCGACAACAACACCAGCGCTGAGATAAAACGCAGAACACTCTTGCCAACCGCTGTTTCTTTGGGCTCAAGAGGCAATTGAGAAGTAGAGCCCTCTCTCGGAAAACCAAGGTGACACTATATAAGACCTTAATCATCCCTGTCCTCTTTTACGGCGCAGAGGCTTGGACCGTAACAAAAGCGGATGAAGATGCCCTTGCCCGTTTGTTCAAACGGTGTATGGAGGAGAAGATATAACGAAGTACTGTTCCTACGGGTAGTACAGCGACATCGGACTCGATCTCCCTCTATACCGATGGCTCTAAGATGGAGTCGGGTGTAGGCAGTGGAGTCTTCTCCAAGGAGCTTAACCTCAGCCTCTCCTTTAGACTCCCAAATTACTGCAGTGTGTATCAGGCAGAAATAACAGCGATAACGGAGGCCCTTGCATGGCTCAGGATCAATATAATATCCGTCCAATCAAAATGTGGACGTGAAATGTGGACTTTGCATGACAGCCTAATTAAATCGCTGCGTACTTACATTTCAAAGCAGAGAGCTGTAGCTTGATCGTCAATGAAGCAGATAAAAATCTAACACTACAAACCGAAATGGGGATTTGGAAAGAAATGCCGTAGATGAAAATGTAAGAAAAAACAATTGGTTGATAAAAGCCATACATGGTATGGTCAGTATTACAGAGCTCTTGACAACGACTACGTTGATAAACTTATGTCACACAGGTGGTTGGTAAGTGGAGGACTGTATGCCGAAATTGAACCTTCATAAATCCATCCAGGACCGAATAATCTATCCAGGACCGACTTATCCTTTTCGGTTCCTCGGGCGACGATCTAGGCCTCTTGACCAGTTGGTCTTTATCTTGAGACATGATTTTAATGGTCGGCTTTGTGTCCCCATCTATTTATTATTCTCAAGACCGCCTTGCGGTCTCTATAAACCTTGGTTGATGGGTTTACCTTTTTCGGTTTGGTGTTTCCATCCTTAGGGTGTGTTTGGGGGATAGGCTATTTGAGACTCCAGTCGATGGAGTCTCTTAACAGCCTGTGATTTTGAGGGGTTTTCCACTCCTTCTGGCTTTCGATAAGTTCCGCCATCATTTTTCGCATTGATTTTGTCTTTGTCTATATCTCAGTTTATGTTTTGGTCCCACGAATTGCAGAGAAATAAAGTACTACCTGCGCAGTAATTCGCGATACGCAAGTAAGGCTAATTGATCCAGATGGCGCTTGAAAATGTCTAGTTTATAAAATTGTTTTTATTGTTAAAAATACTTATAACCATTTGAAAACTGATTTTTTTTTGGGATATTTTGTTAAGAGAGAGTGTTATAAATGAATTGTAACAAAAAAAAATAAAAGTCAGTCTGTCAAAAACCACGAAGCGAGGTGTATCATTTTCATTAGTTTCCGGATACACAGATAACACCGTTCGTGACTGAACTATTTTTGATTTGGGCTCCCAGTTTTGTCGACACCTTGGCACGGTTTGAAATCCAATAAAGCCGGCCGTAAAGTTTAACAAAGAGGGCGCAGTGGTTAGTGTGTTGGACTCTGACGTACGATGAGCGAGTTCGGATCCCGATAACACCAACGTAAAGCTGGCAGAACTGGCAAAACCCCCCGTAGTCTTTCCATGAAAAACAATCTCGACTCACGCACTTCGAGCACTTTAATATTGCATACGCAGAGGATAAATTTCAGTTGACCATATACTGTGAGTGTGTATGCAGCTGCAGTTGTACGTCTGGTCACTTTCGATTCACAACTGCGTTGCATACATTTTGTCCGTATAGGAATTACTTTTTCTTGGCTATGAAGCGAATTTGAACCCAAGACCTTCCGCTCGGCGGTCGATCAAAGACGAATTTTATTTTTATTAAGACAGCGATCCTAAACACAAAACCCATCGTGTTAGCTATTAAACAACTGCTCCCACGTTTTGGGCACACCGCCTCAGTCTCCCGATCTAAACGCTATTGAGCATTTATGGAGTTATTTGGAGGAAAAGTTGAAAAAAATATTCAATTTCAAAGGTAAACCCACTTAAAATGGCTTTAATCGAAGAATGGACAAATATTGACTCCTAATGCCGAAAATTTATGCCAGCTCGCTTAGCAGTAGGAAAGTAACAGAAAGGGTTGCCAACTAGATCTTATCTTTTAGAAAATAGGCTATAATTACATATAATTACAATGTTTTTTTGTTGTTTTTTTTTTGTTACATTACAACTTTGAGATAATAAAGCTTTTTTTGATATCATTGTACGAGAAACAAACTAAGACATACCAGCTTTGCAGCAGTAAGTAGCTGAATTGATACCACAATTACTACCAGAACAAAAACGAATATTTGACTAAGTGTTGCAGCAAATAGAATCTGGGAATGGCGCACTACTCTTTGTTGATGCCCCAGGAGGAACAGGAAAAACATTTTTGCTAAATTTGTTGCTGGCGCAAGTAAGAAAAGATAGCAACATTGCTGTGGCCGTAGCTTCCTCCGGTATAGCCGCCACGCTGCTGAGCGGGGGTCGTACTGCGCATTCTGTTTTAAAAAATCTCGCCCAGGAAGATTCACCTATCTGTAATTATAGTAAAAATAGCGCACGGTGTGCTATGCTACGTCAGTGCAAGCTCTTAGTATGGGATGAAAGCACTATGGCGCACAGAAAAGCGGTAGAAGCACTAAATCGAACGCTCCAGGATTTGCGCAATAATACCGATGTTATGGAAGGGATGGTGGTTTTATTGGCTGGTAATTTCCGATTTCCGCCAAACGTTACCAGTCATCCAGAAGGGGACACCTGCAGACGAAATTAAAGCATGTCTCAAGTCGTCCACTCTATGGGCCACCGTAAGAAAGTTCAGTTTGACAACAAATATGAGGGTGCATCTATGTATATGATGACACAAATGCTGGCTATGCCGAAACACTATTGAAAATAGGAGATGGTCGGTTAAAAACTGATGCCGAGGGCTGTGTGACAGTGACGGGGGATTTTTGTCACTTAATACAGGTGATTCAGAATTAGTTGCAAGTGTTTACCCAGATGGCATGGGCTCGGACATACAGGGTAAAGTTGCTGATTGTTCTCAACCTGGCGAGATGCCAGCAACGATCCCTGTTTAAATGCCCGGGTCAAGTTGACATACGGCCTCCTCGCGGCGCGCTCTGGATAGCCTCTTCAACAACCGTTGGGAGGTGAACAAACGTATGCAGCGAAAAAACCCCGACCAGAATGGCGGTTGTGCGGCGGGCTAACAATCCGCCCACGTAAAAAAAACATAAAGTTCTGAATGAGCAACATGCCTCGGATACACGGACGGATACTCGACGATGAGAACGCACGAAAAAGGAACACGATTTGCGAGTATGCTCCTGGAATGTCAGAACCCTGTACACTCCCGGATCTGCTCATAAACTAGAAGGAATCCTCACGCAGTACAAGGCGGATATTACTGCGGTCCAGGAAATACGCTGGATAGGAAACGGTATGATTAGGAAGAAAAATTGCGACATTTATTACAGCTGTCACAAAAGGTTGCACTTACTGGGATGCGGATTTGTCGTGGGAAAGCGGTTAAGGTCGAAGGTCATCGACTTTAAACCTATAAGTGATCGCCTGGCTGTGATCTGCATCAAAGGCAGATTTTATAACATCAGCCTTATATGTGCACACGCCCCTACCGACGAGGCTGAAGACCCTACCAAGGAGGACTTCTATGACCTCCTGGACAACGCCTACGGAGCTTGTCCGGAGTACGATGTAAAAATCGTGCTCGCGGACATCAACGCCAAAATTAGTAAGGAAAACACCCTTAGCGGAGTGATCGGAAAGCACAGCCTCCATGATACAACAACAGATAACGGCTTCCGACTCGCTGACTTTGCGACAGCTCGTAATGCGGTGATAAGTAGCACAAGATTCCCTCGCAAGCGAATCAACACAGCAACCTGGCGATCTCCGGACGGTCGAATCGCCAACCAAATCGACCATGTGCTCTTTGACGCAAGGCACTCGTCAAACATCCTGGATGTGCGAACATTCAGAAGGGCAAACTTCGACTCTGACCACTTCCTCGTTGCAGCAAGATTCAGAGCTCGACTGTCCAATGTCAGAAAGCTGCACCAGCCCATCAGGAGGAGGTTCGACATTGGGCGCCTGAGCCCACCGGAGGTTGCCAGAGTCTACAGGGAGCAGCTGAGCGAAAGACTCTACGGTATGCCTACGTCGCACAAATGCCAATAACATGTGGCTGCATTGCCGCTCAGCCATTCAGGAAGTAGCCGCAACCACCTTAGGATACCTACCACATCCGACAAGAAACCCGTGGTATGATGGTGACTGTGAGCAAAAAAAGGCAGCAACCGACGAGGCGTACCAAAAGGCGCTGCAGAGGCAAACCAGGGCAGCGCAAGAAGAGTACCGAGCCAGAAGAAGGGAGGAGAAAAAACTGCCGCGACATAAGAAAAGGATCTTTGCAGCCTCCCAGCTCAAGGATATCGAGGAGTCTAGGGATAAACATAAAATACGAGCCTTTTACAAGAAAGCCAAAGGCCTTGAAGGAGGCTTAAAAAATGGCAGCCAGGCTCTTCGAAACTGCGAAGGTAATCTTGTCACCGACTCGCAGGGAATAGTGGATGTATTTAAGCAGTACTTCCAGCAGCTGCTTAACGAGCATGACCAAGAGAGACCGGTAGGGACCGAGGAAATCCCAGCTCCAGCCTCTGAAGTACTCCTCCCACCCAGCATCGAAGAAGTCGGCACAGCTATTCAGAAGCTGAAGAACAACACGGCCGCAGGCTCAGATGGCTTGCCATCAGAGCTCTTCAAGGCTGGCGGCGATGTTCTGGTAGGGAGCATGCACCAGACCATCTGCAGAATTTGGGAAGATGAAAGCATGCCCGACGACTGGAATACCAGCTTTATATGCCCCATCCACAAAAAAAGGCGATCCTACCTCTTGCAAGAACTATTGAGGTATATCCCTGCTCAATGTCGCATACAAGATCCTGTCCAGCGTATTGTGTGAACGTCTAAAACCATTTTGCACCGCACTAATCGGCAGCTACCAGTGCGGCTTCCGGCCCGGCAAATCAACTATAGACCAAATTTTCACACTTCGACAAATCCTGGAAAAGACCAACGAGTTTCGAATCGATACACATCTATTTCAAAGCCGCATACGACAGCATTCATCGTGAAGAACTGTTTGGGGCAAAACCCGGTAAAACTGATCCAGTTGTGTCGCACCACGCACCGTGCAATTCGGTTCTAAGACCTCGGTGCCATTCGAATCATGCACCGGATTTCGGCAAGGAGATGCGCTGTCATGTAACTTCTTCAGCCTGGTGCTGGAGCAGATAGTGCGACGGGCAGGCGTCAACAGGGAATGCACTATCTTTTACAAGTCCATCCAGCTGCTAGGATACGCGGATGATATCGCTATCATCGCGTGTTCTCGCCGTGGCATTGTGGAAGCATTCACGGCGATTGATAAACAGGCGAAACGAGTTGGTCTTAAGATCAATGAGGACAAAACGAAATACATGCTGTCAAGCAAAAACCAATCCGTCGCTCACCACCTGGGACTAAATATAACAATTGACAGCTACAATTTCGAGGTAGTTAAGGAGTTTGTCTACCTCGGGGCAGACGTAAATTCCACAAATGACACCACAGTGGAGATCCGGCATAGAATCGCCCTTGGCAACTGCTGCTACTTCGGCTTGTCCAAACAACTGGTGTCAAAACTCCTCACTCGAAAGACCAAAGTCATGCTTTGCAAAACGCTCATTCTGCCAGTCTTGCTGTACGGAGCCGAAAGCTGGACGATAAGCAGGACAGCGGAGCTGATTTTGGGTTCTTTCGAAAGAAAAATTCTGCGCCGGATATTTGGTCCTGTCTGTGAGGAAGGTGAATGGAGAAGAAGACAAAACCGCGAACTCTACGAGCTGTAGAAGGCAGGGATCCGTCGACTACACTGGCTCGGCCACATCGAGCGCATGGACATCAACGCTCCACCTAAGAGGGTCTTCGACTCCGAGCCTCCTGGTTCGAGAAGAAGAGGAAGATCGAACCTCAGGTATAAAGACCAAGTAATCGCGGATGTAAGACATATTGGTCTTGACAACTGGAAGCAGCGTGCCCGGAACCGTCAAGGATGGAAGGCAGCTATAGCTCAGGCTCAGATCCTCCATGGATCGCTGGCCTGATAAGTAAGTAAGTAAGTTTACCCAGATTTACAAAGCAATATACACGAAAATCAATATTTATGTGAAAGAGCAATTTTAGCACCTAAAAATGATATTGTCAACAAAATATTTATTTATTTATTTATTAGAATATTAATACAATTACTAAAAATTGCAATTAATACAGAGGTAAGAGCAACTAGCAGCATAGGCCTTCGGCTCTACATGTCAACAAAATAAATTCAGACATATTGAGTAAAGTACCAGGAGATACAACAGAGTATTTATCAGAGTATATATCCATAACTGATACATAACGGAGCACATCATATCCCGTAGAGTTTCTAAATTCGCGTGAGCTGTCAGGTATACCCTCACACAAGCTTCAATTAAAACTAGGCGTCCCAGTCATGCTTATGCGAAATTTGGATGCCCCGAGGTTATGTAATGGGACGAGACTTCGTGTCACACAACTTGGCCGCAACATCATTAGCGCCACTATCTTAACCGGCGTAGGATAGGGTAAAAATGTAACAATTCCACGAATCCCAATAATTCCCACAGGTCTCCCGTTCCAGTTCAAAAGGCTACAATTTCCTCTAAAGCTTAGTTTCGCTATGACCATTAACAAAGCACAAGGTCAAACATTAAAGGTGGCTGGGGTGAACTTAGAAAAGCCGTGCTTTTCCCATGGACAATTGTATGTAGCATATCCGCGTGTGTCCAATGCCCAGAATCTTTACATTCTATCTCCAAATGGAAAGACATGTAATATCGGCTACAGTAGCGTATTAAAATAACATTCTGTTCCGAGTTCTCTTCTGTGTTCTAGATCAGGAAAGGGGAACCGTTTTACCCCGAATTTAACGCGAGCGAAGCCGCGGGCAAAAGCTAGTATTTTGTAATTTAGATTTCAAATTGAATTCCAATCTTTATTCATTTAGTCTAATTATTAAATCTTCAATCTTTTCGCCTTGTTCCACTTTAACTTTGAGCCACTTTATGTACATATCTGTTACTAGAATCAGTTTACCAATGCAGTGTTTAATGGCATGCATTACATTTGGGATAGTTTCTTGCTTGCAAACCATTCATGATGATGACTTTATGCTTATGAATAGAGTAATCTTCAAGTTGCGGAGGAAATACACTTATATGTTGCTTCTCTCATAAACCCCCGATGTAGCAATTTATTTGGCATTTGAATTATTTCACTACTTTCATCTTCGAAAAAATGCTAACCTCACATTCGTGCCATACAGGAATACACCCATTTACAAAGCTTTTGTCTCTTTGACCTCCCCATACATACTGAACAAATTGGAATGAATTTAATTTTGAGATACCTCTTATCCATGAGTAGCTCTACTATATGTCTTCACGACATCCCTTAGTAGTTAAATACATTTTCGACTTTCTTCAAGGGTGGCCAGGCGTGAAATTGAAAGATTAGCAAAGTGGATTCGCTTCGCATCCTTCACATCCTTATATGTAGCACTAACGCAATGAACTACTGTATTACAAATAAATGGAGAGTGCGCATCGTATAATATGAAAAATCACACAAAATGTGTTTTTCGATTCATTTCTTCCATTCTTTTGAATGGATGTGTTAATTATAGATTAAGGGTGCGATAATATGACAGAACAATAACACAGTTAGAGGAAGGAAGTGTCGCATTTTTTATTTCCCCGTGGAATTTATGCAACACAAGTGGATTGTGGTTTTTTGCGTTATGGAAAAGATAATGTCTTAACACTTGTGATGTACATACATATGTCTTTTTCAATATTCTGGATAAAAAGAATAAGGGGTTTGTAAAAGTCCTATTATATTGAAAGTGTCCCAATAATGGTCAGACCATATGCAGCTTCAACTTCCAAGTGAGAATTAGTTTTACTAAGCGGCTTTAGATTCATAGAAGGAAAAAGGAATTATGAACAGAACCACGTTAACATACAGCCGTTTCACTTCTTCTTCTTCTTAATGGGCGCTATAGTTCGGGGTGAACCTGGGCCTCAACCAACATGCCCCTCCAACTAGCACGATCTTTTGCTAGCCTTTTTCATTGCCGCACACCCAGTTGACTGAGGTCCCCTTCCACCTGTGTCCGCCATCTTAAGTGCGGCGGTCCTCTGTTTCTTCGTCCCTCGGGGTTGGATTTAAAGCCTCTCCGGGCTGGTGACCATTTGCTCTACATGGACTAGCCATCTTAGGCGTTGAATCCGTAGACGCCTGACTAGACTCATGTCGCTGTACAGCCCGTAAAGTTCGTGGTTGAATCTTTTCCTCCATCCCCCGTCTGCGTTTATAGGCCCGAAAATCACGCGCAAAATCTTTCTCTCGAACCGACGAAGGGCCTCCTCATCCGCTTTTGATAGTGTCCATGCTTCTGCGCCGTACAACAGGACCGGGATGATAACGGTCTTATATAGAGTCAACTTTGTCGTTCGGGAGAGGGCTCTATTACTCCGTTGCCTCCTGAGCCCAAAGAAACAGAGATTGGCAAGAGTGATTCTGCGTTTGATTTCGGAACTGATGTCGTTGTTCCAGGTCACTGCGGAGCCAAGGTAGACGAAGTCCTTAACTACCTCGAACTTATATCTGCCTATACAAACGTTCTGGCCCAGACGTCGGTGTTGAGCGTCCTTTTTTGATGACAGCATATATTTAGTTTTGCCGTCGTTTACCGCCAAACCAATTTTCGCCGCCTCCATCTCAATACTCGCAAACGCCTCATTGACATCTCGCTGTGATCTACCTATTATGTCAATATCGTCGGCGTATGCAAGGAGTTGCGATGATTTGAAATAGATTGTGCCTCTTCTATTGGCCAGTGATTTTTGCCCAATCATTTCCAATATGATGCTGAGGAAATCACACGACAGCCCATCGCTCTGCCTAAATCCTTTTTTGACATCAAAACTATCGGTAAGGTGTTCACCGATTCGGATGGAGCAGCGAGCATTCTCCAAAGTCATCCTGCATAGTCTGACGAGTTTAGCAGGTATGTCAAAGGTAGACATAGCGTTGTATAGCTCGTCTCTAATTACGCTGTCGTATGCGGCTTTGAAGTCGACAAATAGGTGGTGTGTGTCGACTTGAAATTCATTGGTTTTCTCCAGTATCTGCCGTAGTGTGAAGATTTGGTCGATGGTGGACTTCCCTGGCCTGAATCCGCACTGATAAGGACCTATCAGCTTGTTTACAAAAGGCTTCAGGCGTTCACACAAAACGGCAGAGAAGATTTTGTAGGCGATGTTAAGGAGACTTATTCCTCTATCGTTGGCGCAATCAGAGGGGTCTCCTTTCTTGTGGATCGGGCATACGATGCTGAGACTCCATTCCTCGGGCATGCTTTCCTCTAACCAAATCTTACGGATGGGCTTGTGCATGCTCCCAAACGAAATTCATCCTCCGCGTATGCAATACTAAAAGGGCTTGAACGAATTACTACGGACTATAACCAACGCGGAATTTGGTCAACTCTCGTCCTATCTAGGTCTAGGACAACCACCCCTGAGAGTAGTGAACGAACATCAACGACCCCAACCACTGTACTCCGTTCAGGTTGTGTGTGTCAACACATCATAAGAGAATATAAAAACTCTTGAACCTGCGCGAGTCTCTAAAAAAAAAAAAAAAAAAAAACCAGGTCATCCCCAGCTGCCTTGAAGAGCTCAGCAGACAGTCCGTCTGCGCCAGCAGCTTTATTCGACTTGAGCTTCGATATGGCAATCTTAACTTCGTCGAGGTCAGGGGGACAGAATTCTCTGCGGTCTCCGTCGATTAGAAGTGGATCATTCTGCCTGACAGCGGTATATTGACTAACATCGCCGTTATACAGTCTGCAGAAGTGGTTTTTCCATATTCTCAGCATCGACTGCGGTTCTACTACTAGGTGTCCGTTCTCATCCCTGCAGGCTTCCGTTCTGGTTTTATAACCTTGGCATGTTCGCTTTATCTGTTGATAAAACTTTCGAACGTCACACCTGCAGTAACACCTCACCAAATCCTCAATCGTGCGCTTCTCGTGCTCTTTCTTCTTTCTTCTAAGAAGCTTATGCTCCTCCCTTCTTTTTAACTCGTAGAGCTCATGAGCTGCTCTTGTTCTTTTATGCAGCGAGGCCTTATATGCATCCTGCTTCGCTGTATGAATCCTCCTGCACTCGTCATCGAACCAGGTGTTTCTTCGTGGTGGAGCCTTGAAACCCAAAACTTCGGATGCAGAGCTTTTCAGGGCTTGTTTGCAAAGGCTCCACTGCTCTTCTATTGATAGCGTGGAGGATTGAGGTGTATTGGAGAGCTTAAGGGAGACGCGATCGGTAAAAGCACGAGCGGTTTCTGGCGATGGTAGCTTTTCGACGTCATAACTTTGTATTCTTACTCTACTCCGTTGCGTTCGTGATGTCCGAGTCGATGTTAGCCCCTCGGAAAGTTCGAACATCAAGAATAGTGGAGGAGTGTCTGACGTCGATCGCGATGTGATCAATCTGGTTGGTAGTCGATTGATCAAAAGACCGCCAGGTGCTTTTGTGTATATCGAGGTGCGGGAAGCGCGTACTGGCTAGAAGGAGATTTCGCCCCGTAGCAAGATCAATCAGCCTGTGTCCGTTATCGGAGGTGGTGTCGTGTAGGCTATGTTTGCCGATGACTCGTTCAAAGATGCTTTCCTTACCCAGCTTAGCATTGAAGTCTCCTAGTACAATTTTGATGTCATAGCTGGGACATTGGCCATACGTTCTGTCTAGGAGATCGTAGAACTCATCTTTGGCTGAGTCGTCCTTGTCTTTCGTGGGGGCGTGGACGCAGAACAAGCTGATGTTAAAAAATTTAGCCTTGATACGGATTGTTATGAGGCGTTCGCTCACATGCCGAAAGCTTAGGACTTTTTGCCTTAGTCCACCTCGAACAACAAATCTGCATCTAAACAATCGTTGCCCTCTCTCCCTATAGCAGTCGCCGTAGTAAATATCGCAGTTTTTCATCCGCTTTATGCCCGGTCCATTCCGTCGCATTTCCTGGATGGCGGTTATGTCCGCTTTATAGCCGTCTAGGGGTCCGCAAGTTGTTCAGCTGCACGTGGCCTGTTTAGGGACCTAACATTCCACGTACAAAGCCGAAGATCAATGTCCTTTTTTCGTTTTTTGCAAGGGTCGACAGCATAAATCCGGTCCGTTATATCCGAGGCTTGTGGTTGTTTCGGAGTTTATGTTTTTTTACGATTACGGCTTACTAGGCCGTAGCCCAACCGACTAATCCTGTTTTTTTTTCTTGGCGCAGGAGGCTCGCCATTCGCCCTTCCCCGTCTGCAATTTCCATAGGAAATCTCCAGATGGCACCACGAGGAGGTGGGGAAAAGACTTACTAACAGTGCCGCAAGATATTCGACTGCGGTGGCTCTTCTCGCGTTTTATGAGGCCAGGATCTGTCGGATAGATGCTACCCCTGCGAGGCCTTTGTTAGTCCTTTGCCATCCAAGGGTCTTATATAGAGTCAACTACTTTGTCGTTCGGGAGAGGCTCTATTACTCAATTGCCTCCTGAGCCCAAAGAAACAGCGATTGGCAAAAGTGATTCTGCGTTTGATTTCGGAACTGATGTTGTTGTTCCAGGTCACTGCGGAGCAAAGGTAGATTAAGTCGTTAACTACCTCGAACTTATATCTGCCAATACAAACATTCTGGCCAAGACATCGGTGGTGAGCGTCCTTTTTTGATGACAGCGTATATTTAGTTTTGCCCTCGTTTATCGCCAGACCAACTTTCGCCGCCTCGAACTCAATGCTCGCAAACGCCTCATTGAAACCTCGCTGTGATCTGCCAATTATGTCATTAGAGTTGCGAGGATTTGAAATAGATTGGTCCTCTTGTATTGGCCAGTGATTTTTGCACAATCATTCCTAATATGATGTTGAAGAAATCACACGATAGCGCATCGGCCTGCCTAAATCCTTTTTCGACATCAAAACTATCGGTTAGGTGTTCACCGTTTCGGATGGAGCAGCGAGCATTATCCAAAGTCATCCTGCATAGTCTGACGGGTTAGCAGGTATGTCAAAGGTAGACATAGCGTTGTATAGCTCTTCTCTAATTACGCTGTCGTATGCAGCTTTGAAGTCGACAAATGGGTGGTGTGTGTCGACTTGGAATTCATTTGATTTTTCCAGGATCTGCCGTAGTGTAAAGATTTGGTCGATGGTGGACTTCCCTGGCCCGAATCCGCACTGGTAAGAACCTATCAGCTTATTTACAAAAGGCTTCAGGCGTTCACACAAAATGGTGGAGAGGATTTTGTAGGCGATGTTAAGGAGACTTATTCCTCTGTAATTGGCGCAATCAGAAGGGTCTCCCTTCATGTGGATCCGACATACGATGCTGAGACTTCATTCCTCGGGCATGCTTTCCTCTCAGCATATCTTACAGATGAGCTGGTGCATGCTCCCAACTAGGTCATCCCCAGCTGCCGTGAAGAGCTCAGCAGGCAGTCCGTCTGTGCCGGCAGCTTTATTCGACTTGAGCTTCGATATGGCAATCTTAACTTCGTCGAAGTCAGGGGGATGGAATTCTCTGCGGTCTTCGTCGATTAGAAATGGATCATTCTGCCTGACAGCGGTATATTGACTAACATCGCCGTTACACAGTCTGCAGAAGTGGTTTTTCCATATTCTCAGCATTGACTGCGATTCTACTACTAGGTCTCCGTTCTCATCCCTGCAGGCTTCCGTTCTGGCTTTATAGCCTGGGCATGTTCGCTTTATCTGTTGATAAAATTTTCGAACGTCACGCCTGCAGTAACTCCTCTCCACATCCTCAATCGCGCGCTTCTCGTGGTCTTTCTTTCTTCTGAGAAGCTTATGCTCCTCCCTTCTTTTTAACTCGTAGAGCTCACGAGCTGCTCTTGTTCTTTTATGCAGCGAGGCCTTATATGCATCCTGCTTCGCTGTGTGAATCCACCTGCACTCGTCATCGAATCAGGTGTTTCTCCGTGGTGGAGCCTTGAAACCAAAACTTCGGATGCAGAGATTTTCAGGGCTCCACTACTGTTCTATTGATAGCGTGGAGGATTGTGGTGTATTGGAGAGCTTAAGGGAGACGCGATCGGTAAGAGCACGAGCGGTTTCTGGCGATAGTAGCTTTCCGACGTCATAGCTTTGTACTCTTACTCTACTCCGCTGCGTTCGTGATATCCGTAAGCGCATCTTAGCTGCTACAAGATATTGGTCCGAGTCGATGTTGGTAGTCGATTGATCAAAAGACCGCCAGGCGCCACTGTGTATATCGAAATGCGGGAAGCGCGTACTGGCTAGAAGGAGATTTCGCCCCATAGCAAGATCAATCAGCCTGTGTCCATTATCGGAGGTGGTGTCGTGTAGGCTGTGCTTTCCTTATGACTCGTTCAAAGATATCTTCCTTACTCAGCTTCGCATTAAAATCACCTAGAACGATTTTGGTATCATAGCTGGGACATTGGGCATATGTTCTGTCTAGGAGATCATAGAAGTAGTCTTTATGTCGGTCGTCCTTGGGCGCTTGGACACATACTTACTTACTTAGGTGGCGCTACAGTCCGTGGTGAACCTGGGCCTCAACCAACAAGCGTCTCCAGCTGGCACGGTCTTTGGCCAGCTGTTTCCAGCGCCGCACGCCCAGTTGGTTAAGGTCCCCTTCCACCTGCGTGCGCCACCGATGATGCGGCCGTCCTCTGCCGCGCCTGCTTCCGGTGTGGATTGGAAGACTCTTCGGGTCGGAGCTGTATTTTCCAATCGCTCTACATGGCCTAGCCACCCGTACAGTTCTTCGTTATATCTTCTCCTTCATACACCGTTTGAATAAACGGGACCGTAAATAGTAGTCAGAATTTTCGCGTGGACACATATTAAGCTTATAATGCCGAGATTGGCCTTAATGCGGATAGTTATGAGGCATTCGCTTACATACTGGGAGCTTAAGACTTTTGTCCTGAGTCTGCCTCGAAAAACAAATCCGCATCTGAATAAGTATTGTGGTGAACACCTTATTTCGGGCTACTATAATATTTGGAGCTCAGGCCGACAAGGAACGGCACCGCCGGCCCTTTGTTCTTAGGTTTCGGTTTATAAAATAAGCCAGTCTCGTCGCCGTTGAATACGTTCTCATTCTTAAAGTTTCGCTTAATACTTGGCCATTTGTTTTGCAACCAATCATCAAGCATACCCATATCAACTGCTGCCGCTTCCACAACAATTTTTTTATTCAACCAAATTTTGCTAAGACTGCTTTCCTGATTCGTAAATCTCCGGCCATACTTTTCTCCTTTTTTTTTTTTTAGACCACATTGGTAGACCTTTGTTGGCTAAACTACTTCAACAATCCTCTATCCAGCCTCTCGTTTGTAGGTAAGATTGAAGTGGTCCAGGATTTCCTACCTTTTCTCATTTCCCAGTATACATATATCGCTTTGCTTTAAGCCTTGTGTTAAACGCTTTATCAAATCATATTTGTCTTTTAATGTCAAACATTTTCTTCTTCCATTTGATTCTAAATCTCCCATTTTATTCAAATAATTATCCTTCCTCGCGCCCTTCGGAATTGGCATTAAACTGTAGGTCCCTTTCACCTGTGTGAAAAATAAATCACACACAACATGGGTGATTGAGAGAAGCTTGGCTCCGGTCCTTCATGGGCTGTAACGCCACCAAAAAAGAAGAACAAGATTATCCTTTCTCTGTCCAGTATGTGCTGCAAAGTAACGAAAAAGTTATATTGAAGGACAAAATGTTGACGTTCTCGGGGAAGTCCCAAAAAGTTGGGAAAATCTTAATGACAATGTAAAGTGACAGATTTTTGGTTCGTTATAACCGGACATTTTCTTCATTTGACGCGCGAAATGGGTTCGTTATACGCGAAAGTTCGCTTTAGGCGGGTTCGCTAAATTCGAAACTATAATTCTTATGGAGCTTTGATTGGGACTTCTTGAAATGGTTCGTTATAACCGAAAGTTCGCTTTAACTGGGTTCGCTTTAAACGGCTACTTGTGTATGTTATTTCATTATGCAGTAAATTAACTTTACTACAAGATTTGCATATCATCACATATTCATATGAAATAAACTTCTAATACACCCTTTGCTATATGCATGTGTCAAGGCAGATATTACTATGTGCGAAAAAATTCGAAATTGCTCTAACTACCTAACTATCTCTTTCTCAGATATTATTTTAAAAACACAACAATTAAATGCAGGTCAGCTAATTAACGGACGAGTTAATATTGCCCTAACAAAGCAGAAGGCTCTGTCATTGCTATCCTTCACTCTTCAGAGTAATAATGAAAAAAATTATCACCACCCTTTTGCAATGTATCCACATCCGTGAGCATCGCGTAGTTGCCGTTTAATTAAAACGAGAACCATTTATACTGACTTACGGGTCCATACCAACCAAGCCGCTCTTATCCACCATCCTACTTGCACGCTTAATTAAAATTTTAAAAACCACTAGAAATGGAAAAAAATATAATGACAAAGCTTCAACACACGAATACGCTAATTAGAAGTAGTTGCCGAGGGACCAGTACAAAGCAACGCCCGATTGCGAAAAGCCACCGACAGGAGATCTCGGCGCAGAGATGTCTAAGTGTGTCAACTAAAAAATCTGTCAAATGAAAGATTTGCATTCTATTCGTAGTTGACGCGATTACTGGCAGCGTTTTAATAGACTGATAGCCTAATTAGAGGATTTGTATTTGGCTCTGTAATTTTGGATGGGTGAGCGCCTAGCATTTATTCATTCCACCTACTTCATTTCTATATAATTTTGCTACATAACAATCCTTTTTTTAAATCTAGTTCATCCTGTGTGTTTGGTAAATGATTATATCTTTAAGTAGAAAGTTCTATTTTGTTTGGTCAAAATAATTTTTGAGTAAATTGATTCGCTTGAAGAAGTCTGAACGCACGTTTTTAAATGACAATTGAGTGCCGTTCCCACAAAATGGGACTTACATTTGGGAACATGAGAGACTATAACTAAAATTGGCTCAAGACTATCGAATGAAATAAACCAATAATCGATTATCAATCATCAATACCGTATATTGTCAGGTATGCTTTGGTTAGGTTAAGTGACCGCCCACTTTAGATCCATTGTGACCCATTACCTTAGAACCAGTTGGTGCTCCTAATGATGTGAGATAAATTAACCTTGCGGCAGGGTGCGATAGGAAGAGGTATGTTATATACGTAGGTTAGGATGATTGACAGTGCTTGAGCCGAAACCCAGCGAGTAGACTTAGCCTCAAATTGTAGACAAATGTATCTATTTCTATATAGTTGGAATGCATTCGCTATAAACATGTTTGGAGTCGTTTAATCATAACCGAACACATGAAAATTCGGATAGAACCTATGTATAAAAGCATTTCGCCACAGTCATATATTGGCTTAAGATGTAGAATGTGATCGACACCCGTTTCTAAAGAGCAGTAGTTGTGGCAGCCATTATATGGGGTAACTGAAGAAATAGTTTCGAATTGCGGAACAAAATGTGTGAAGTAGAAAAAGAAATGCGATCCACAAAAACGTTTGTATCTAATATGAGAAAATACTGATAGGGTACCGCATTAACTCTCAATGGAAAACAGGTGAATACAGTGCACGAGTTGTCAATACAGTTGTATTTTCTTGGTGATGTATGTATGTATGTTGGCGTTATAGTCCATTAAGGACCGTTGTGTGTGATTTCATTTACCCAGGTGAAAGGGACGTACAGTTTATTGCCGGCTCCGAACGGCAAATTTCGAGAAGCTTTTCATGATAATTTTACTACAATAACCCCGCTGAGGAGAAACACCGTGAAAAAACGTTCGATGATATGGCTGTGTCGGGATTCGATCCCGTGTCATCGGCGTCAGAGGCCAACACACTACCCACTGCGCCACGTTGCTCTCTAAAAAGAAATAGAGGCCCCATCGGTCGGGAGCGTCATGGCGATTTTTTTCTGACGTACATATGAACTGGGTCTTCATCATATTCATTTCAAGTATTTATAAATGTAAAGGCTGAAGAACCACAATACCACAGGCTAAGACGGCTTGCTATAAGAGCTCTTCAAGGCTGGCGGCGATGTTCTGGTAAGGAGCAAGCACTAGATCATCTTTGGGATGATGAAAACATGCCCGATTACTGAAATATCAGCTCGATTTGCGCCGTCCACAAGAAAGGCGATCTCACCTCACCTCCCTGCTCAATGTCGCATACAAGATCCTGTCCAGCGTACTGTGTGCACTCGATAGCCCTTTTGCACCGCCCTAATTGGCAGCTGACAGTGCGGTTTCCGGCCCGGCAAATCGACTATAGACCGAATACACACCTATACACACTATCTCTTTATCGACATTCATCGCGAAACGAGTTGGTCTTAAAGTCAACGAGGAGAGAACAAAGTACTCGTAGTCGCCCCCCACCTGGGACAAAATTTAACGATTGACATATCGAGATGGTTAAGGAGTTTTTCTACCTCGGGGTAAAAGTAAGC
Source organism: Eumerus sabulonum (assembly GCA_951905685.1). Classification (NCBI taxonomy): domain Eukaryota; kingdom Metazoa; phylum Arthropoda; class Insecta; order Diptera; family Syrphidae; genus Eumerus; species Eumerus sabulonum. Next base: position 141,124,377 of record OX645060.1, on the reverse strand, counting down.
TTCACAAACGACACCACAGTAGACATCCGGCATAGAATCGCCCTTGGCAACCGCTGCTACTTCGGTTTGTCCAAACAGCCTGGGTCAAAACTCATCATTCGAAGAATCAATGACTTGTTTTACAAAAAGCTTGTACTGCCAAAAAGTTACTGCGAAGTCGAATAGGACCATCAAGATTTGACGTTGGGAAGCTGCAAGAGACCGCCAGGAAGTTCGCCGATCGTGTCTCCCTCCAGCTCTCTCAAGAGCCAATGCAAATAGCGTTGTCAAATCGCCATCAGGGATGCTGCCTCTGATGTATTAGCTTTCCAGCCACCACCTAGGAGAAACTCTTGGTTTGATTACGAGTGCAGACAAGTACATTGTGAAAAATAGAATGCATATGTTGCATCGACGTATGAGAGCTGCTCGTGAGATCTATGAGCGGAAAAAGGTAGGAGCATGCGCTGCATGCATATGAAAAGCGCGATCGAGAAGATGGAGAGATTTTATCCTAGGAACGACGTTAGAATGTTTAACCAAAGATTAAAACGAACATGCCGAGGTTATATGGTAGGTTATATAGTATGTGGACTATTTCTGCGAACTGTATAACGGCGAAGATGGTTAAGAAGCCGCTGCCACGCAGAACGCACACATATTCACACTGCGGCACCTGCGTAAAGAGTTAACCGAGACCTTCGATGTCAAACAAGGATACAGACAGGGCGACGCACTATCATGTGATTTTTTCAACATCATCCTCGAAAAGATCGTGCGGGATTCACTGGCCAATACAACAGGCACGTTCTATTTCTAATCTGCACAATTGCTCGCATACGCTGATACGCGGGAGAGCGCAACCAGAGAGAGAGCAGAGCAAAAAGAGAGCATGAAAAGCGGGAGATCGAGGAAATGGAGAGATGCTACCACACGAATGACACTTGCAAGTTTTAAGGAAAAGTAAAACGAACATGCCAGGGCTATAAAGCCAGAGCGGAAGGCTGTAGGGATGAAGACGGACAACTATTAGTAGGGTCACAGTCGATGCTGAACATATTGAAGGAACACTTCGGTAGATTGTTTAACGGCGTTGAAAGATCTAATACCGCTTTCAGGCAGAATGATCCATTCGCAACGGACAAAAGAGAATTCGGTCCACCCGACCTAGATGAAATTAAGCTGGTTATCTCGAAACTAAAAACTACTAAAGGAGGCAACCTGTCTGTCGAGCTATTTAAAGCGCTGGAGATCTGTAAAATACGGTCGGAGAAGAGCATGCCCGATGAATAGAATCTCAGCATCGTGTGCCCAGTCCATAAGAAAGGAGACCGCTATAACTGCGTCAACTACAGGGGAATACGTCTCCTTAACATTGCAAATAAGATCTTCTCTACCGTACTGTGTGATCGCCTTAAGCCGTTTGTGGATAACCTGATCGGCTCTTATCAGCGTGGTTTCAGGCCAGGTAAATCCACAGTAGACCAAATATTTACGCTACGCCAGATCTTGGAGAAGACCCAGGAATACCAAATCGACACTCACCACCTCTTCGTCGTAAAACCATAACCGTAAAGCCACTAATGGCTCAGAAACAAAAAACAGCCTCGGATAATAAAACGGAACGGATCTATGTTGACGACCCTATAAGAAAACAAAAAACAAACAAGGACCTTCGGTTCTGTACGTGGAATGTTAGGTCCCTAAACAGACCACGTGCGGCCGAACAACTTGCGGACGCCCTAGACCGCTATAAAGCGGACATAACCGCCATCCAGGAAATGCGATGGAATGGACCGGGTAAAAAGCGGATGAAAAACTGTGACATTTACTACCGTGACTGTTATAGGGAGAGAGGACAGAGACTATTTGGATGCGGATTTGTTGTTAGAGGTGGACTAAGACATAAAGTCCTAAGTTTCCAGTATGTGAGTGAACGCCTCATAACGATCCGCATCAAGGCAAATTTCTGTAACATCAGCCTCATATGCGTCCATGCCCCCACGGAGGACAAGGATGACTCAATCAAAGATGATTTCTTTGATCTCCTAGACAGAACATATACCAAATGCCCCAGCTATGATACAAAAATCATACTAAGAGATTTTAACGCTAGGCTGGGTAAAGAAAGCATCTTTGAGCGGGTCATCGGCAAACACAGCCTACATGACACCACATCCGATAACGGACATAGGCTGATCGACCTTGCCACGGGGCGAAATCTTCTTGTAGCCAGCACACGATTTTCCCACCTCGATATACACAAAGGCACCTGGCGGTCGCCAGATTAATCAGTCACCAACCAGATTGACCACATCGCGATTGACGTCAGACACTCCTCCACTATTCTTGATGTTCGCACTTTCCGAGGAGCGAACATCGATTCAGACCACTATCTTGTAGTAGCCAAGATACGTCAGCGCATAACACGAACACCGCGGAGTAGAGCTAGAACACCAAGCTATGACGTCGGAAAGCTACTATCGCCGGAGATCGCTAGTGCTTTTGCCAACCGCGTCTCCCTTAAGCTCTCCGATACACCTCAATCCTCCACTCAGTCAGTAGAGCAACAATGGAGCCTGTGCAAACAAGCCCTGAAGAGCACAGCAACGGAAGTGCTGGGCCTTAAAGCTCCACCACGACGAAACACCTGGTTCGATGACGAGTGTAGAAGGATTCATGCGGAAAAGCAGGAGGCATACAAAGCCTCACTACACAAAAAAAACAAGAGCGGCTCTTGAGCTCTACGAGCTTAAGAGAAGGGAGGAACATAAGCTTCTCAAGAGAAAAAAGAAAGAGCACGAGAAGCGGGCGATTGAAAACTTGGAGAGGTGCTATTGCAGGCACGACGTTCGAAGATTTTATCAGCGGATAAAACGAATGTCTCAAGGCTATAAAGCCCGAACGGAGGCCTGTAAGGATGAGAACGGACACCTAGTAGTAGAATCGCAGTCAATGCTGAGTCAATGAATGTCTCAAGGCTATAAAGCCCGAACGGAGGCCTGTAAGGTTGAGAACGGACACCTAGTAGTAGAATCGCAGTCAATGCTGAAAATTTGGGAAAACCACTTCTGCAGACTGTATAACGGCGATGACAGCCAACATACCGCCGTCAGGCGGAATGATCCACTTTTTAACGACGAAGATCGCAGAGAGTTCCGTCTCCCTGACCTCGACGAAGTTGAGATTGCCATGTCGAAACTCAAGTCGAATAATGCTGCTGGCGCAGATGGACTGTCTGCTGAGCTCTTCAAAGCGGCTGGCGGTGAGCTGGTTAGGAGCATGCACCGGCTCATCTGTAAGATATGGTCAGAGGAAAGCATGCCCGACGAATGGAGTCTCCGCATTGTTTGCCCGATCCACAAAAAGGAGATCCCTTGGACTGCGCCAACTATAGAGGAATAAGTCTCCTTAATGTCGCATACAAGATCTTCGCTGCCGTTTTGTGTGAACGCCTGAAGCCATTCGTAAACAAGCTGATAGGTCCTTATCAGTGTGGCTTCAGACCAGGGAAGTCCACCATCGATCAAATCTTCACACTACGGCAGATCCTGGAGGAAACCAATGAATTTCAAGTCGATACACACCATCTATTCGTCGACTTCAAGGCCGTATACGACAGCGTAATTAGAGACGAACTATATAATGCCATATTTACTTTTGACATCCCTGCTAAGCTCATCAGACTATGCAGGATGACCCTGGAAAATGCTCGCTGCTCCATCCGAAGCGGTGCAGAACTGACCTATAGTTTCGAAGTCAAGAAAGGATTTAGACAGGGCGATGCGTTGTCGTGTGATTTTTTTAACATCATATTAGAAATGATTGTGCAAAAATCACAGGCCAATACAAGAGGCACAATCTATTTCAAATTCTCGCAACTCTTTGCATACGCCGACGACATTGACATAATAGGTAGATCGCAGCGAGATGTCAATGAGGCGTTTGCGAGTATTGAGATGGAGGCAGCAAAAATTGGTTTGGCAGTTAATGAGGGTAAGACTAATGTTTATTGTATATATTAATAAATGCCATAAAAAAAAAATTAGTTACTATTACGCCAATGTAAATGTACCCTTAAAAAATAATTACTTTGACATTTAGTTTTTTATGCGTGCGTACGTCATGTCAAGCTTGTAAGAAGAACAATAAAGGGGTCTTAACGCAACCGCAGATTAAACAACACGTCTTTACATTCGTTTTCTTCTTTTGTCTTTGGCTTTCGGTACAGTTGCCTTTGAATTCGATTAGACGGGGTTCTCTTCAGCACTTTACGCGACAAACAAATTGGTCCTTCGAGTCGAATAGTTTTAATTAAATTAATCGGGGCATAATATAGTGAATTCGGTAATTGGATTGCTTTGTGCTTACGATGGAAGCGCTGAAGAGACAACGTGCGGCACTGAAAGGCCAAGTAACTCGTATCTCAACATTTTGCGAAGCACCGGGTGCTCCTTTGGCCCAGTGCAAAGTTCGACAGATGAAATTAGAACAATACATGCGGGATTTCGAGCGGATTCAGTGTGAAATTGAAGCGTTATGTATCAGCGATAGTGATATGAACGAAGAAGTAATTTATCGCGCCGACTTCGAATCCACGTTTTACGGTACGCACGCGAAGTTATCGGAAATGCTGGTCGGTACCAGCGACGCGGATATTGAAGGTGATTTGAATAAGACATTGAAAGCACTTGTCGAAAATCAATGCTCCTTGAATGATATGGTGAAATCAGTGATGGAGAAGCCACAGAGAGCGATTACGATCTCAAAAAAAGAGGCTTTCTCAAGGCTGCCCGAAGTAAAATTACCGGAATTTTCCGGTAGATTCGATGAATGGGTTCGGTTTCGGGACTTATTTCAAGCAATCGTCGCTGCAAAAGACGCGTTAACCGGTGTTGAAAAACTCGAATACCTTCAGACGCATCTGCAAGGGGAGGCGGCTTCGGTAGTGAAACACCTACCGCTCAGTAATGAAAATTTTAATGTTGCGTGGGATCTATTAACGGCCCATTATGATAAACCGCAGTTTATCATGATTGCACATTTAGATAACATCTTCGAGCAACCGGTAATAAAGCAGGGTTCACTAACGGAACTCAAACGGTTGTTCTCTACTACAATGGAAAACACCAACGCTCTAAGTGCATTAGATCTTCCTGTCAGTTCGTGGGACACACTGCTCATTTATTTCTTATCGAAAAAACTAGACAGTGAAAGCAGAATATTGTGGATTCGTAAAATCAAAAGTAACAGCAAACCCTCCTTCTCTGATTTTACTGAGTTTCTAAGAGAGCGAATAAATGAACTCGAAAGTCTACAAGTGTCGCAAGTCGGTCGCGCAGATACGGTAAATCGGTTTGGCGGTAAAAGAGCGGAAAAACGGGTTCTTAACGCTACCGTACCTTCTTGTCCGAAATGTAATCAAGCCCATCTATTGTATCAGTGTTCGCAATTCCGGGCCCTCGCAGTGCAGGCTAGGGAAAAATTCGTAAAAACCAACGGCATATGTCCTAATTGTTTACGATCAAAGCACAAAATTAGTGAGTGCAAGTTCTCTCATTGCAAGATGTGTAACCTAAAACATAACACGTTACTACATTTTGATACCGGATTGTCGAGCTTGCCTTCTACCTCGAACGATATTTCTCGTGGTTTCAACGTGAATTCGGCTCAGTTGTGTCGTGATAGATATTCGTTATTGCCCACAGCCATTGTACTCATTAAAGATTCGCAAAACAAGTTACAACAATGTAGGGCACTTTTAGATTCGGGTTCACAAGCCACCTTAATATCTGAGGCATGTGTTCAGAGGTTAGGTTTGAAACGAAGTCACGCGAAAATCCCTATTGTCGGACTTGGTCAGGGAGAAAATACTCAAGGTACGCGCGGTAAGGTTAAACTTGAGATCGTTTCTAAAATCAGCAAATCAGCGGCGCTGACAGTGAACGCATTCATTTTGTCTTCGCTAACCAACGAACTGCCACACGCATCGTTCTATTGTGCAAATATATCCTATTTCAATCACTTGCCTCTTGCAGATGCTCTTTGTTTCCGGCCTAGTAAGGTCGACGTTTTACTGGGCGCAGACATATTCTTTGAAATCTTATCGGAAGGTAAAGTTGTTCATCCGTCGGGTGCACCAATTGCGCAAAATACGATTTTTGGTTGGGTTCTCGCCGGCAATATCTCCGCGAATTCGGAAGCAGCGGTGAGTGTCCTTCATTCAACTGTAGATCTCGACGCACTTTTGAGACAATTTTTCGAACATGAGGATGTTCGCGATGCATCTCAACTCAATCATGATTCGGATTCGGTTATTGAAAATCATTTCGTTTCCACTCACACCATTAATTCGGAAGGGCGCTACGTTGTCAGGTTACCGTTTAATAAATCTCCGGTAGAATTTGGTGACTCTCGTAACACGGCTCTAAAGCTGTTAAACAGTATGGAACGGCGTTTTGCTAAGGATTCGACCCTTAAGGAAGAATACGTGAGCTTTATGCGTGAGTATGAGCGTTTGGGTCATATGGCTCCGGTGTTACCATGTGACATGAAGCGTACAGCCTTTTATCTTTCCCACCATGCAGTACTTAAACCTAGTAGTTCGACCACCAAGCTAAGGGTAGTGTTTAACGCGTCAGCTAAGTCAACGAATGGTTTTTCCCTTAATGATTATTTGCTTGTTGGACCCGTTATACAAAATGATTTATTCACCTGTGTCATTAAATTCCGCATTCGGAAGATCGCGATAAAGGCTGACATCGCGAAGATGTATCGGCAAATCCTCGTTCACTCAGAGGACACCCACTTCCAACGGATCGTTTGGAGGGAGGAAGTTTCTCAAGAACCCCGCGATTATGTTCTGAAAACCGTCACTTACGGAACAGCATCCGCGTCCTTTCTCGCAACAAGGGTTCTAAAACAAATCGGTGTTAACAATAAGACGAATTTTCCAAGGGCTTCGGAAAGCCTCGTTGAGGACTTTTACGTCGACGATTTTGCTTCAACGTTCGATAGCGTTGAAGAAGCATTGCTGGTCAAAAACGAGTTGTGTGTCATTCTAGAAAACGCGGGAATGGACCTCCGCAAGTGGTCTTCAAATTCGCCTGAGTTCTTGAATACAATCGATATCGATCGCTGCGAACCGGCAACCGAGTTGTCTATCAGTACGGCGGGAGTGAAGACACTGGGTCTCCTTTGGGACACAGAACGCGATTGTTTCAAATTTTCATGCGCCATACGAGCCATTGGTCCATACGTCACGAAAAGAGAAGTCTTATCCGACATCGCTAGAATCTTCGACCCCCTAGGCTGGCTTTCGCCACTCGTCGTAAAAATGAAGATCTTTATCAAACGATTATGGATAAAGAGAATATCGTGGGATGAGCATATTCCCTCGGAATTCTACCAGGAATGGTCGGAATTCTTATCGGAATTAAGTACAATACGGATAATCAAGATTCCCCGGTGGCTCCAGTCGAGAAAGAGTCAGTTAGTCGAATTACACGGTTTCTCCGACGCTTCGGAATCCGCGTATGCTGCCGCAATATACCTTCGCGTGGTTAGTGGCGGCGATGTTCAGTCAAATCTCGTTTGCGCGAAAACTCGAATCGCTCCGGTCAAACCTGCGTTAACAATCCCGCGCCTTGAGCTATGTGGTTCATTATTATTAGTCAAACTGCTTACAAAGGTCAAGAACGCCATTGGCCAAAGTGATATAGATTGTTTCGCATACACTGACTCTACCACCGTTCTACACTGGATAATGGGAGAGCCGCGATCGCGAAATGTGTTCGTAGATAATCGAGTATCGCAAATCAAATCACAGTTTCCGGTTTCCGTATGGCGGTATGTGCGATCGGCTGAAAATCCTGCTGATCATGGCACTCGCGGTTTAATGCCAAGGCACTTACCAAACCTGACCCTTTGGTGGCACGGCCCCACCTTTCTACGCGACGCGATTATATCGTTCACTGATGTTCCGGGTATAGAAAGACATCGTCGGGATGGCGAAAATGTAGTGTGCTTAACAAATTCCGCAAACATGGGCGAATGGGACATTTTTGAACGTTTTTCAAACCTTAATAGACTCTATCGCGTAGTTGCACGATGTATTCGGTTATTCAAGCGTCGTAAAGCCTCGGGTGGCTCCTACCCCTCTAATTTCTTGACACCCTCCGAGATAGGTGACGCAAGAACTGCCTTGATTAAACTTGCGCAGAAACAGTTCCTACAAGAAGAAATTAAATACGTGTCAGCAGGTAATGCTTTACCTCGTAAAAATAGGTGTGGAAAAAAACGTAAAGAATAGTCAAACCCGGCGATTCAATGACAGAAAGACTAAGACAATGCTAATAATGAAAACTTTATTAATCGCAAGCGAACCTCTCGTATAAAAGTTGAATCGTGACTGAGCCGAGAAAGAAAGTCTCTTCATGTTAAATATGGAGAAAGAGACAACTATGTATGTGTTACATCATGTACATAGATATATACATATATAATTTCAACATCCTCCCACAGGCGAAGAGGAAGAAAGTTCAAGTGGATATAATAACTGGACTGCCCTTCTGGTTCGTGTTCCGTCAGAATAACGTATCTCGCACGCTCTTACTTTGCCATCGCGCCCAATAAAAATGTTCTCTATAACAGCCAACCTCCAGTTAATCCTTGGCTTAGACGCATCGAAAACAAGAACCACGTCGTTAGTTTTTAATTGGGTTGATGAATTGCCTTTGTTATGGTGGAACGATCTTAACAGTTGCAGGTACTCAGCGCGCCATCGTTTTTGCAGCATACTGGTATACTTCATTCGTTCCTTCCAAAGATGTTGTATTTCATGCGAATCCGAGACCACTTCACGAACGGATGATGCCTCACAGCCCATCAAAAAATGAGCGGGAGTTAGCGGAGTAAGATCAAATGGATCACTGCTCACGTATGTAAGTGGGCGCGCATTTATCACACCCTCTGCCTCTGTGATTACTGTTCTAAGTTGCTCGAAAGTAAGCTTCGCCTTGCCTATTACCATCTTAAGGACGTTTTTGATCGCGCGAATGAGGCGTTCCCAGAAGCCTCCCCACCATGGAGCTCGTTCCACTATAAATTTCCACTTGACTCGTTTACTGGATAGAAACTCATGGATCGGTTTATCGTCGAAAACGGGATTTATAGCGTCCAATTCCAAAGCGGCTCTGCGAAAACTTCGAGCATTATCGGAATATATAACGGAAGGGATACCACGACGGGCCATGAAACGTCTCAATCCCATTAGGCAACTTTCTGTTGTTAAATTTCTTACCATCTCTAAGTGCACGGACCTAATGACGGCACACGTGAACACCATTAGATACGTTTTACTCATTTCTTCCTTTGAATTGTCGAAACAATAAAGAGGACCAGCGAAGTCGACACCAACATTCTCGAAGGGCTTCGTAAGTCTTATTCTTTCAATCGGAAGCGGCCCGAACGGCTGCGAGGCTGGCCTTCCCCATAACTTTCGGCAACCAAGACACTTAAGCTGCAATCTTTTAATTAACTGACGTCCTTTGGGAATCCAAAATCGAGAGCTTATCTGTGATAAGACCATGTTGACTCCACCATGTATAGTTTTCTCATGATAGTCCTTTACTATGAGTTCAGTGACATATGAATTTTTTGGCAATATTATGGGGTGCTTGAGATCGGCAGACTCCTCTAAGCACTGAAGTCGTCCACCCAGTCTCATAATGCCATTGATGTCCAGAAAGGGAGACAGCTGCGCTATTTTGGATCCCCCAGGGACCAATTTTCCCTTCTGCAAGGAACAAATTTCTTTAGCGTATGTATCGAACTGAACGTACCTGAGCCAATATGCTTCGGCGAAGTCAAGCTCCTCAGTGGTCAAATAAAGAGAAGGCGTCCCTTTCTTAATTTTACGGCACGAGCTGCAGAAGCGGAAAATGTAGGCTGTTATTCGTAACAAACGCTTCCAAGTGCTGAAGTTTCTGTAGCAAAGAAGAGGTTCGAGCGGTTTGCTCACAGAAACGGTCGATAAGGCCAACTGATTAACGTAGTCTGGAACTGTTTTGATGTCATCGGATTTGTTGACTTCATTATCATTCAGCCACGCCGGTCCATTTGCCCACAATGAAGAAGTTCGAAGATTGTCGGTATTTATCCCCCTTGTAAGGAGATCTGCAGGATTCTCCTTTCCGGAGCAGTGCTTCCAGTCTAAAACTGATGTATGACTACGTATTTCTGTAACTCGGCTCTGAACATACGGCTTCCAACGATCGACCTCTCCATAAATCCAGTTAAGAGCGATTTTTGAATCTGTCCACATGTAATATTTCCGAACAGAGATCTTTAAGGACCTCTTCAAATATGAACGTAATCGTGCTGCTATTAATGCGGCGGTTAACTCTAACTTTGGCAGCGTGAGCTCCTTCGTCATATCTTCTTTCAGAGGAGCCACTCTACTTTTGGCGCACAGAAACGATATACTGCTCTCACCCGTTGTCTTGGTGCTCTTAATGTATGCCACAATACCATACGCTTTAAGGCTAGCATCGGCGAATATGTGAATGTCCATGACACTTGCAAGGTCGGGGATCCGAGTCGACCGTGGAATACTTATCTCCTTCAAAAGCAGCAGATTTCTTGCACAAACTTTCCATTCATCCATTAAGTCCGATGGTAAGACTTCGTCCCAAGAAAGTCCCCTCCTCCATATAGCTTGAAAGAGGATTTTAACTTTTATTACAACTGGACCGACCATGCCCAATGGGTCAAAAATTCGTGCAATTGCTTGAAGTACATTACGCTTAGTACCACTAGCTAGATTTGAAGTGAGCAAATTCTCCACGGACTGTAACGGTACGGTGATTTCGTCGCTGGTAACGTGCCAAATAAGTCCCAACACTTTCTGCATTACTGGAGCCTCAGCGGAACCAAGATTTTCTCGAATTTGCGCGCAGTTGGAATTCCACTTCCTCAAATTCATACTGGCATTATTCATAACAACAACAGCTTCGCAGCTGATTTTCTTCCCTTCTTCTTCGGTATCAACACTAAACACTAGATCATCCATATAAAAGGATTCCTGCAGTATTTTGCATGTCGTGGGGAAACGATCCATTTCATTAGTTAGATGCATACGCATCGTCCCAGTTAGGAGAAAAGGGCTGGAGTTGACCCCAAAGGTGACTCTGGTCATCCTATAGTCCTTGTATTTAAACCCATGTTCTGGTGATGATAAAGTGTACCAAACAAAACGATGGCTATCACGGTCGTTCACATTAAGCATTATTTGTAGAAATGCCTTTTCCACATCAGCTACTATGCCAAAGCGACCTAGACGAAAGTTCAGCAGAACTCTTAGGACGTCTGGAAGCAAGTTTGCCCCCACATGTAGCAAATCGTTCAGAGACGGATAATCCTCCCCCCCGGCAGACGCGTCGAATACTATCCTCATCTTTGTGGTGGTACTCTCTTCCTTATACACAGGGCGGTGTGGGAGATAAAAAACCCGGCCCGAAGACTTCTTATCATCGAAATGAACTTCTTCTGCTATCCCTTCAGAGATCATCTGCCTAATTGCCCCATCGTACTCTTTGAACTTTGCTGGGTTCCTTGACAAGCGCTTCGTAAGTGAATCAAGCCGTTTTAACGCCTCGCACCTGTTATTTTTTATCACAACACCGGGATCTTTCCACGGCAATGAAGCTTCGTAACGAGAACCCCTTTTGGTGATGTATTTAGTGATTAATTCTTCGGTCAGTTGATGGTTTTCTGCACTTTCACCTTGAATTCCGATGGCTTCCAATGACCAAAACGACTTTATGTGATCCTCATTCAGATCAGGCAGAAGCAAATTTGCGCTACATAATGGCGAAGAAGAACATAAGTAAATATTCGAAACGAGGTTCTTACCGACAGAGGTGTGTGTGCCCTGAAGTGTCCATCCAAATATAGTTTTGACTGCTCTCATCGCGGGTGTAATGCGGCGTTGTTTACCAGTAACAGCGGCCCAATAGTAGTCCGACCCAATGAGAAGACTTAGCCCATCCTCTGCCTCGATGGAAACGTGTATATAATCCGCGAGACGTAGACCTTTGAATGATGGGCATGAGACGTCAGGTACTTGTAACACGTCAACACAGATATCAGGCACTACAACTGCTACAATCTCCACACTTTTGCTGTCGTATTGGCTACATATTTCGAGTCGTACAGTTTGTAACCTTTTGCCTGGAGATATTTCCTTTGATCCGAAGGGTATTACGGAGACGTTCATCTCACCAATGGGAACGAGGTTTAATTTCCGAACCAAACTTTCGCGGACATATGAGTGCTGACTGCCACCGTCGATAACAAAACGAATTAATAATTGTTTTTCCCTGCCTGGAGCTACGACAATGCCTCGAGCTGTTTTAAGAAAGACAGTTGAATCTTGGGAAACTGAATTACACGCGCACACGTTTAACACGTTCTGCTTTTGATTGTCTTCTGTCACTGCTACTAAAGTACTTGTATTTGTTTTTGCAAATAATGGGTCACACATGGATGTGAAATGTTTCCCTTTGCACCTTTTACAAGAAATAAATTTTGCGCTGCGACATTTTCTAGCAGAGTGCCCGCGTTTAGCACACCGAAAACATCGATTATCTTTTCGCAATATGTCTCTTTTTTCCGTGAGGGTCAGCTCACTATCGCACTCCTTTGTAACATGCCTAAGTGATGCACAAAATAAGCATTTGTCCTTATCGCTTAACGAAACCAAGCTGGCTGCAGTATTGGTGGATGAGAAAGAAGTAGACGGTTTGATCGTTGCGTTAACAGAGAACGAGCGACTTTTTTCTAAAGATTCCACTTCTCGCTTTAAAAAACGCATGATTCCTTGGACTTGTTGATCGCCCACGTGCGAAAGAGTGGAAGTGCTTTCTGAATTCGAATTCCCAGTTTCGCTAGTTTCGTTGTCTCGTTCTGTCAGGCGATGATAATCAACACGAAGTTCCACTGGCAAGCAGCGCAGCAATATTGACTTAAGCATAACATAGTACTGGTGCGAAGGAATGCGCAATGCAGTTAGAGTTCGACAGCATGCTATGACACAATTGTATAAGTTTCGCAAGCCCACAACATCGGTCCTTAAATGTACAGGACGAAGCGAGAGCAACTGCTGCATGTGCTTGTCGATTAATCGCTCAGTGTCTCCAAATTGTTCTTGCAGAAGGGAGACAGCTGCATCGTAGCACATCTCTGAAGCCGTAAACCCCGCAATTACTTTTTTTGCACTACCTACTAACACCGACTCAAGGTAGCTGAATTTATCAGATGACGATAAACTGGCGTTTTCATGCACGGCTGTACGGAATTGCTCCCAAAACGGCAGCCATTCTTGGAAATTGCCATCGAACTTCCTTAACTGTAATTTGGGAAGCCGTAAGGAACAGGTAACGGGGGAATTCGATGACACATTGCCCTCAGATTTTCCGGTAGCTGGGTTCTGTTTCGTCCGAATTTTATTGACACGAGCGTTTAATTTCGCAAGCATACCTATGGCGGAATCTTCATAGTCGGCAACTTTTTCCATTTCTCGCTCAAGATCACTACCATCCGCTTTAATTAGATTTTTGGCCAATATGTCTGCATTTGATGCTAATAGACTTTCGTGTGCTGCAGTCAATCGTTGAATGTAGGAAATTAGTTCTTCTTCAATTTCATCATATTTATCAGGATCGTTTAATCGCGATTCCTCCCCGCTTAGAAACTCCGACGCCGCCTTGACAATTTTTGTAACTTGCCCTCTATAGGCTGATCGCGCTGAGAATTCCATCAGAACTTCTTTTTTTTTTGATTATGTCTATGTTCGTCCTTCTCCCGGGTTTCGGCACCATGTGGAAAAAAACGCAAAGAATAGTCAAACCCGGCGATTCAATGACAGAAAGACTAAGACAATGCTAATAATGAAAACTTTATTAATCGCAAGCGAACCTCTCGTATAAAAGTTGAATCGTGACTGAGCCGAGAAAGAAAGTCTCTTCATGTTAAATATGGAGAAAGAGACAACTATGTATGTGTTACATCATGTACATAGATATATACATATATAATTTCAACAATAGGTATGCTGCATTGAATCCATTCATCGATGAGGACGGCGTACTTCGCGTAGGAGGGCGATTGGAAGGGTCTACTATCCCCTTTGACCAAAAGCATCCTATCATCCTGCCCAAGGATCATCATTTAACGATGTTAATTGTTCGCGACTGTCACAACAACAATCTACATGCCGGGAGGCGTCAGATGACGTATCTTTTAAGCCTTTATTATTTTATAATTGCTATCCATCACATTATTAAACGCTCTATTTTCCAGTGTGTGACCTGCATGCGCCAACGTGCAATACCATATCAACAGCAGATGGCAAGTCTGCCTCTACAACGACTTGAGGCAGGAGTAACTTTCGGCAATACTGGCGTCGACTACTGTGGACCGTTTCTTGTTCGACCTTGGAAGGGACGAGGTGCCAAACGATACAAGGTGTACGTAGCTCTCTTTGTGTGCATGGCTACGAAGGCTTTACACCTTGAGCTTGTCACCGATCTTTCATCAGCCGCCTTCATTGCAGCCCTGCGTCGCTTCATCGCTCGTCGTGGTATGTGTCACACCTTGTATAGCGACAATGGTACCAATTTCGTCGGTGCCAATCAACAACTACGTGAATGGTTTATGCTGCTGAAATCGGATCAGTTTCAAAACGACGTTGCGGATGCGCTGTGTTTACGTGGCATTACTTGGCATTTCTCTCCTCCGCATGCTCCGCATTTTGGAGGGCTGTGGGAGGCAGGCGTCAAAACCGTCAAATTCCATATGCGAAGAATTCTCGGCGAAGCATGTCTAACATACGAAGAACTTTCAACGCTGCTTTGCCAAATTGAAGCGTGCGCCAATTCCAGACCTCTTTGTGTCCGCTTCGAAGGCGATGTGGACCCGCTGACTCCTGCTCATTTCCTTGTCGCCCGTCCCTTAGTAAACGTTCCAGAACCGGAGCTACTCTCGACTCGTGCTTCATTACTAAATCGATGGCAGTATCTGCAGCGTTTACTTCAACTATTTTGGCAGCGCTGGTCCCAAGAATATTTGTCCCAGCTTAGAAGGCGTCCGAAGTGGCTGAATCAGCACCAAAACCTAAAACTCAACGACATTGTTGTTCTCCAAGAGGAAGATCAACCTCCATGTAAATGGCTCATCGGGAGAATCACTAAGACATATCCAGGCCGTGATGGTTTAATTCGAGTCGTTTCCGTGTCTACGAAAAGGGGCGAGTTTAAACGCCCCATCTGTAAACTCTGCCCATTACCTGTTAGTAGTAGTTGAAAGTAACTTTCAACGGCGGGAGTATGTTTATTGCATATATTAATAAATGCCATAAAAAAAAAATTAGTTACTATTACGCCAATGTAAATGTACCCTTAAAAAATAATTACTTTGACATTTAGTTTTTTATGCGTGCGTACGTCATGTCAAGCTTGTAAGAAGAACAATAAAGGAGTCTTAACGCAACCGCAGATTAAACAACACGTCTTTACATTCGTTTTCTTCTTTTGTCTTTGGCTTTCGGTACAGTTGCCTTTGAATTCGATTAGACGGGGTTCTCTTCAGCACTTTACGCGACAAACAACTAAATATCTGCTGTCATCGAAAAAGGACATTTACCACCGACGTCTTGGACAGAACGTGCATATTGGCAGATATACTTAAGTTCGAGGTAGTTAAGGACTTCATATACCTCGGCTCCGCGGTGACTTGAAACAACGACACCAGTTTCGAAATCAAGCGCAGAATTACTCTTGCCAACCGCTGCTTCATTGGGCTCAAGAGGCAACTGAGAAGTAGAGCCCTCTCTCGTACGACCAAGTTGACCTTATATAAGACCTTAGTTATCCCGGTCCTGTTATACGGCGCAGAAACATGGACTTTATCTAAAGCGGATGAGGAAATCCTTTGTCGTTTCGAGAGAAAGATTCTGCGTTCGATTTTCGGTCCCATAAACACAGAGGAGGGTTAGAGGAGAAGATTCAATCACGAACTGTACGGGTTGTACAGCGACATGAGTCTGGTCAGGCGTCTACGGATCCAACGCCTAAGATGGCTAGGCCATGTAGAGCGAATGGACACCACAGCTCCAGCCCATAGAGTCTTTGAATCCAACCCCGAGGGACGAAGAAATAGAGGACGGCCGCACCTGAGGTGGCGCGCACAGGTGGAAGGGGACCTCAACCAACTGGGCGTGCGGCATTGGAAAACACTAGCGAAAGATCGTGCTAGGTGGAGAGGCATGTTGGTTGAGGCCCAGGTTCACCCCGAACTGTAGCGCCCGTTAAGTAAGGAAGTAACTACGCATTTGCTCTCGTACGCCGACCACACTGACGTGATTGGACGGACACAGCGAGACGTGCATGAGGCCTTTGAGAGCATTGAAACAAAAGCGGCTAAAGTGGGTCTTGTGGTTAACGATGGTAAAACGAAATGAATGCTGTCAACCAGAAAAAGACGTACAACACCGACGTCTCAGCCAGAACGTTACAATTGGCAGCTACAAATTCGTCTCTTGGCTCACTAGTGACCAGCGAAAACAACACCAGACGCACAATTACCATTGCCTTGGTTCTTTAAAAATAGAGCCCTCTCTTGAAAGACCAAGGATGCGCTATACAAAACCTTAATCACCACGTTCCTTCTCTATGGCGCAGAGGCCTGGACCTTAACGAAAGCGGATAAGAGAGTCATTCGTCGTTTCGAGAGGAAAATTCCGCATTTAATCTATGTAATCTATGGTCCCGTTTGTATAAACGGAAACTGGAAGAGAAGACGACGAACTGTGCGTGCTGGCTGTACAGCGACATCGGCCTAGTACGACGTCTTTGGATCTAATGTCTAAGATGACTAGGCCATGTAGAGTGGATGGATAACACAGCTCCGGCTCGAAGAGTTTCGAGTCCAATCGCGAGGGACGACGCAACAAAGGATGATCGAATCTTAGGTGGCGCACACAGGTGGAAGGGGACCTTATCCAACTGGAAGTGCGGCGTTGGAAACAGCTGCTAAAGACCGTGCCAGTTGGAGAAGCTTGTTGGTTGAGCAACAGGTTAACGCCGGACAGGAGCGCCACCAAAGAATTAGAAGAAGAGGTTATGTAATAAACAATCTTAAATTCAGAAATTCATCTTCATACATACATACATAGATACATATGGATGTAAGTATATACATATACATATGTAAGTATGAATACGTACACAAGTACTGATTCTACTATACTACATATCTACATATCTCTCGATTTCAATAAACAATACACACCCCAATAGCTTTTGCCAATACTTTATGTGATATCAGGATACTTTTAAAAAATGCCTGCCGAGCTGTGGTTACCATTGCCATTAATCAGCTAAATAGCACTCCTCCGAAAACAGACGAGCTTAGTGGTTACTACCAAAAATTCAATCCAAGCCAAATGAAAGATGACGAGCCTACCTATGTACCTACCGACAACAGGACAATCGTATGTACACACATAAAACCCAATGACCACAATAGGCACTCAAATCAGTGAAATTGCACTAAATGGACTTGTCAGCCATGATTAACAGCTTCGCAAAACTATTTCAGCACCAGCTATCCTCGAGAACAATTGAATCCATTCAGTAAACACCTAAAACCACACTATAAACATAAAAAAGTACAAAGGGACATCTGAAAAAAAAGAGAAAAACACAACAACCACCAAACCACACCATATGACACGACATGCGTTCGCAAAACCAGAACTAACACCAGATAGAAAAAAATAGATATGTGTACGTAAAAAACAAAGAAACTTCTGGATAACAGCGCATCCCAAGTCACTTCCACTAATAGCACCCAGCCACTGACAACCAAACCAGACGGCCAGTAGTATCATAACTTTGTTTAAGCGTAATTTAACTCGACCATAATGGGTCCATTTAGCATTGTTTAAGTGCGCTATAAAAAGCGAAGCGACCACCCCACTAACACATTCAGTACAACTAGTACTCTGTACACTAACGATAACGCGCGGTCATTCGTCCGTATCCTTGACCAAGGATACACTCTAGAAATCGTTAAAAAATACCCTGAAAAAAACAATTTTGTGGGTTTGGTATAGTTGTGCAATAATTTTTTTCTGTTCGTCCTTCTGTCAGTAAAGACCTCCTCTTGGTGACCCCTGTTGCATAACATGTTCCGTACCAATAAAAGGAACCCTCGACACATAACAAAATGAAACAAACTATCGTCTCACATTACGTGTGCAGCGTCTTGCATCACATCAATATCCAACTGACACCAGGATTAGAGATGCATCAACATAAAAGGAGCAAATAAAATCCTGATGACAATCAAATGCACCCTTAATTGTACTCGTAATTTTTCAAATTGTGACCAGGAGATATAGGAACATAATTGTCCTGATTGTAGGGGCTTGTCTCTTCGATAAGGAAGCGTTACAATTCAATGAGAGTTCAGCAAAATCCTATTAAA
Organism: Eumerus sabulonum; assembly: GCA_951905685.1. Classification (NCBI taxonomy): domain Eukaryota; kingdom Metazoa; phylum Arthropoda; class Insecta; order Diptera; family Syrphidae; genus Eumerus; species Eumerus sabulonum. The sequence goes on along the minus strand of OX645060.1, from coordinate 141,105,849 downwards.
TGGAATCCAGGCGAATGCATTATCTTTGTGTACGATGGGAAAAACTTATATTTAGTGGCATTGTATTATAGTTTGAAGAGATGGCATCTAAAATGAATGTTAAATGAGAAGGCATTTAATCCACTTATGAAAACCTTTTTTTCGTCAATCGGCATTTACATTACGTATTAAGGTAGAGAGCACCGTGGCGCAGTGGGTAGTGTGTTGGCCTCTGACGCCGATAACACGGGATCGAATCCCGACACAGCCATGTCATCGAACGTGTTTTTCACGGTGTTTCTCCTCAACGGGGTTCTGACCAAACCCCCTGTAGTAAAATTGCCATGAAAAGCTTCTCGAAATTCGCCGTTCGGAACCGGCAATAAACTGTAGGTCCCTTTCACCTATGGAAAATGAAATCACACACAACATGGGTGATTGAGAGAAGCTTGGCTCAGGTTCTTCATGGACTGTAACGCCAACATACATACATATATTATGGTAGTGTATGGTCCACAAGGATGCAGCATTTGAATACAAATACGTGTCTGGGATTTAAGCAGTGCCATTCGTTCGTATGGCACATTGATAGTCAAGTTGTATTCGAAGCCATACTTAGATTTTCGAAAGAAGTAGGAAAATTACATTAATTGGCACTTGGGACCTAAAGGTGTCCCCTGCCTTCAGCTAGGTTTTTTTCTGTTGTTTCTTTAAGGAAATAGTAGCCATTCGAAACTTGTATGGAAAATATGTCAACGTTGACGTAACGAATGCGCTCTATGGTTTGCAAGACATGGTAGGATAAGTGATTTGAGATCCTATTGATAGGTAGATTTTGTTGCTGGCAGTTTAAATCGTTTGTAAGTTTTCTTGTTTTTTTTTTTTATTTTTCAGATACTAGAGCCAAGTCATGACAAAAGGACTAGCAAAGGCCTCGTAGGGGTAGCATCTATCCGACGGATGCTGGCCTGCTAATAAGCGAGAAGAGCCACCGCAATCGAACATCTTGCGGCACTGTTAGTAAGTCCTATCCCCACCTCCTTGTGGTGCCATCTGAAGATTTCCTATGGGAATTGCAGACGGGGAAGGGCGAATGGCGAGCTTCCTGCGATAAAAAAAACAGGATTAGTCGGACCGGATTTATGTTGACGACCCTTGCAAAAAACGAAAAAAGGACAATGATCTTCGGCTTTGTACGTGGAATGTTAGGTCCCTAAACAGGCCACGTGCAGCTGAACAACTTGCGGATGCCCTGGACGGCTATAAAGCGGACATAACCGCCATCAAGGAAATGGGATGGAATGGACCGGGTATAAAGCGGATGAAAAGCTGCGATATTTACTACGGCGACTGCTATAGGAAGAGAGGGCAACGATTGTTTGGTTGCGGATTTGTTGTTCGAGGTGGACTAAGGCAAAAAGTCCTAATCTTTCGGCGTGTGAGCGAACGCCTCATAACAATCCGTATCAAGGCTAAATTTTTGAACATCAGCCTGATCTGCGTCCACGCCACCACGGAAGACAAGGATGACTCCGCCAAAGATGAGTTCTACGATCTCCTAGACAGAACCTATTCCCAAGGTCCCAGCTATGACATCAAAATTGTACTAGGAGACTTCAATGCTAAGCTGGGTAAGGAAAGCATCTTTGAACGAGTCATCGGAAAAACATAGCCTACACGACACCACCTCCGATAACGGACACAGGCTGATTGATCTTGCTATGGGGCGAAATCTCCTTCTAGCCAGTACGCGCTTCCCGCACTTCGATATACACAGTGGCACCTGGCGGCCTTTTGATCAATCGACCAACCAGATTGATCACATCGCGAACTTTCCGAGGGGCTAACATCGACTCGGACCAATATCTAGTAGCAGCCAAGATGCGCTTACGGATATCACGAACACAGCGGAGTAGAGTAAGAATACAAGGTTATGACGTCGGAAAGCTACTATCGCCAGAAACCGCTCGTGCTTTTACTGATCGCGCTTCCCTTAAGCTATCTAATACACCTCAATCCTCCACGCTATTAATAGAACAGCAGTGGAGCCTTTGCAAACAAGCCCTGAAAAGCTCTGCATCCGAAGTTTTGGGTTTCACGGCTTCACCACGAAGAAACACCTGGGTCGATGACGAGTGCAGGAGGATTCCCACAGCGAAGCAGGATGCATATAAGGCCTCGCTGCATAAAAGAACAATTGCAGCTCGTGAGTTCTACAAGTTAAAAAGAAGGGAGGGGCATAAGGTTCTTAGAAGAAAGAAGAAAGAGCACGAGAAGCGCGCGATTAAGGATTTGGAGAGGTGTTACTGCAGGCGTGACGTTCGAAAATTTTATCAACAGATAAAGCGAACATGCCAAGGTTATAAAGACAGAACGGAAGCCTGCAGGGATGAGAACGGACACCTAGTAGTAGAATCGCAGTCGATGTTGAGAATATGGAAAGACCACTTCTGCAGACTGTATAACAGCGATATTAGTCAATATACCGCTGTCAGGCAGAATAACCCATTTCTAATCGACGAAGACCGCAGAGAACTCCGTCCCCTTGACTTCGACGAAGTTAAGATTGCCATATCGAAGCTCAAGTCGAATGAAGCTACTGGCGCAGACGGACTGTCTGCTGAGTTCTTCAAGGCAGCTGGGGATGACCTGGTTAGGAGCATGCACCAGCTCATCTGTATGGACGGAGGAAAGCATGCCCGAGGAATTTAGTCTTAGCATCGTATGCCCGATCCACAAGAAAGGAGACCTCTCTGATTGCGCCAACTCCTTAACATCGCCTACAAAATCTTCTCTACCGTTTTGTGTGAACGCCTGAAGCCTTTTGTAAATAAGCTGATAAGTCCTTATCAGTGCGGATTCAGGCCAGGGAAGTCCACTATCGACCAAATCTTTACACTACGGCAGATCCTGGAAAAACAAATGGATTTCAAGTCGACATTCACCACCTATTTGTCGACTTCAAAGCCGCATACGACAGCGTAATTAGAGACGAGCTTTACAACGCTATGTCTACGTTTGGCATACCCGCTAAGCTCGTCAGACTATGCAGATTGACTTTGGAGAATGCTCGCTGTTCCATCCGAATCGGTGAACACCTTACCGATAGTTTTGATGTCAAAAAAGGGTTTAGGCAGGGCGATGCGCTGTCGTGTGATTTTTTCAACTTCATATTGGAAATGATTGTGCAAAAATCACTGGCCAATACAAGAGGCACAATCTATTTCAAATCCTCGCAACTCCTTGCATACGCCGACGATATCGTCATAATAGGTAGATCACAGCGAGATGTCAATGAGGCGTTTGCGAGTATTGAGTTCGAGGCGGCGGAAGTTGGTCTGGCGGTGAACGAGGGCAAAACTAAATATATGCTGTCATCAAAAAAGGACGCTCACCACCGACGTCTTGGCCTGATCGATTGTATTGGCAGATATGAGTTCGAGGTAGTTAAGGACTTCGTCTACCTTGGCTCCGCAGTGGCTTGGAACAACGACATCAGTTCCGAAATCAAACGCAGAATCACTCTTGCCAATCGCTGTTTCCCCAACGACATAGTTTACTCTATATAAGACTCTTATTAACCCGGTCCTGTTGTACGCCGCAGAAGCATGGACACTACCAAAAGCGGATGAAGAGGCCCTTGATCGGTTCGAGAGAAAGATTTTGCGCGTGATTTTCGGGCCTATAAACGCAGACGGGGGATAGAGGAGGAGACTCAAGCTGAAGAACAACAAGGCCGCAAGATTAGATGGCTTGCAATCAGAGCTCTTCAAGGCTGGCGGCGATGTTCTGGTAGGGAGCATGCACCAGATCATCTGCAGAATTTGGAATAACGAAAGCATGCCCGACGACTGGAGTACCAGCTCTATTTGCCCCATCCACAAAAAAGGCGATCCAACCTCTTGCAAGAACTATAGAGGTATATCCCTGCTTAATGTCGCATACAAGATCCATTTTGCACCGCACTAATCGGCAGCTACCAGTAAGGCTTCCGGCCCAGCAAATCGACTATAGAGCAAATTTTCACACTTCGACAAATCCTGGAAAAGACCAACGAGTTTCGAATCGATACACACCATTTTTTCATCGATTTCAAAGTCGCATACGACAGCATTCATCGTGAAGGACTGTTTGGTGCGATGGCCGAATTCGGGATCCCGTGAAAACTGATCCAGTTGTGTCGTGCCACGCTAAAAAATACGCGATGCACCGTGCAACTCGGTTCCAGGACTTCGGAACCGTTTGAAACATGCACCGGATTTAGGCAAGGAGATGCGCTATCATGTGACTTCATCAACCTGGTGCTGGAGCAGATAGTGCGACGGGCAGTCATCAACAGGAAGGCACTATCTTCTACAAGTCCGTCCAGCTTCTAGGATACGCGGATGATATCGATATCATCGCGTGTCAAAACTCTTGCTGTACGGAGCCGAAAGCTGGACGATATGCAGGACACCGGAGCTGATTTTGGGTTCTTTTGAGAGAAAAATTCTGCGCCGGATATTTGGTCCTGTCTGTGAGGAAGGTGAATGGAGAAGAAGACACAACCGCGAACTCTACGAGCTGTACAAAGAAGATGATGTAGTCCGGAAGGCAAAGATCCGTCGACTACACTGGCTCGGCCATATCGAGCTGGCCTGATAAGTAAGTAAGTAAGTTAGTTTGCGCAGCGGAAAAGCAGACTCTTCCTGCCAATTCGGAAGCTCTGCTTGAAGGAACACTGCCCAATACTAAAATCGACGAAAAGGACATAATGGTGGAACCATGTGGGGACTAGCAGCTGCCACCTTCAGTGCACTTATGTAGAACCCTAGTGAATAAGGCCCGGGACACTGTGATGGTACGTGTCCTTAATTCTAGTTCTGAACCGATCACCATCAACGAGATACGGTTATTGGCGGAATCTAAGAAGTTGAAGTGGTTGACCTTCCAGCATTGCCACACGCAAGACAACCGGATCACATTCGAGACATTGCACAGCAGGCGAAGCATCTTAATGAATTACAACAAAAGGAATTCGCATTATTGCTAATTAAGTATTAGGACGTGTTCTCCAAGGGACCATATGACTTCGAATGTACATCGCTAACATAACACAGAATCGGCATTGGGTCACAACAGCCGATTAAATTACCACCCAGGCGCGTACCACTTGCCAAAAGGGAGGAGGTGACAGAACTTATCCAAGACATGGAGAAGAGGGGTGTAATCGAAAAGTCCTCTAGCCCCTGGTCAGCCCCAATAGACTTAGTGAGGAAAGACGATGGTACGGCAAGATTTTGCGTCGACTACCGTCGGCTCAACAGCGTGACCCAGGGCCCACATTTATTTTGAACACGGATGCCAGCAATTGTGGAATTGGAGGAGTTTAAGGCCAATTCCAGGACGGAAAGGAACTCGTCGTGAAATACTTCAGTGCAAGTTTAAGCCGAGCTGAAACAAACTACTGCGTAACGCGAAAAGAGCTTTTGGCAGTAGTGGTGAGCGTTAAACATTTCGATCACTATCTATACGGACGCAGTTTTATTATTCGGACTAACCATGCAGCACTGAGGTGGCTTTTAAATTTCAAGCAACCGGAGGGGCAGCTCGCCAGGTGGCTCGAGCGCTTGCAGCAGTACGACATGGAAATTCACCACCGATCTGGATCTCGTCATCTCAATGCGGACGAACTTTCCAGAAGAATTTGCGGAGACTCTAGACATTGTCAAACTGCAGAGGCCAAGGATCGCGGAGGGTTTTTTTTTGTTTTGTTTTGTTGAAGGCTTCTGCTATCCGCTGGAGCACTCAGACGCAAACACTGGTCCATTGAACTCCAGAAGGCGGAGGGATATCAGGCTAAAGAGTACTAGCTAAAATCTTTGCCGTCGAGGTTCTCGGAGTTAATCTAGAAACATTACAAGACGAGGATTCATGCTTATCGTTAGTAAAATCGTGGGTAAAGAATAAGGTCAAACCGACATGAGAAGAAGTGCTGGCTGAAGGACGCGAAGTAAAAAGCTATTGGAGCCAGCTTGCGAGCTTGCCTATGGAGGATAGGGTGCTGGTAAGGCTATGGGAGAAATCCGATCAAACCACGAAAAAGCAGTTAGTGACACCTTGTACTTTAATACCAAGGGTGTTGCAAAGTCTGCACACGGGACTTACCGGTGGACACCTGGAGCGGGCCAAGAACAAGGATTGGTCAGACTGTTGATGTTTTCAACTGGTGTGCACAATGTGGAGGATGTAACCCACGGAAAGGTCCCTCCGCATTAACTCGAGGGCAGATAAAAATTTCTCTTTCAGGCGAACCCTTCGAAAGAGTTGCGGTAGACGTGTTGGGGCCTTTGCCGAAAACATCCCGGAATAATAGATACATAGTTGTGCTAATGGATTATTTTACGAAATGGCCTGAGGCATTCGCACTTCCCGATCAAAAAGCCGAGCTGGTAGCTTCGAAACTCGTGGAAGAGCTGTTCAATCGTTTTGAAATACCCCATGTCCTGCACTCTGACCAGGGTCGCAATTTTGAGTCAACAGTTTTCCAACAGAGTATGGAGTATCTCGGCAACGAGAAAACTCGAACGACACCCTTACACCCGCAATCAGATGGAATGGTTGAAAGCTTCAACAGAACCCTCCTGGATTACCTGACTAAGTTTGTAAACAACAATCAATCCAATTGGGATGAAGTACTTCCATAAGCACTTATGGCATATCGTTCCTCGCTACATGAATCTACTAAGTATAAGCCTGCCATGCTTAATCTTGGCAGAGAAATTCGCCTGCCAGCAGACTTAATTTTCGAATCTCGACCTTCTCCGCAACAACCAGGCACGCAGTTCGTCAACAACTTACAGCGCAAAATGTTCTTAGTGATAGGTTGAGATTAAGTTCCTTTGAGTAGACCCCACTGCCTACACCCGACTTCATCTTAGAACCATCGGTATAGAGGGAGCGCCAGGTAGTGAACCAATGTGTGCAGCGACCCGACCCCTTGTTCCTGGGGAAAGAGGAACCTGGCCCTCCAGGTTGGGGGCTGCGCTTAGGGCTAACATCCCTATCGCTTAAAACCAAAATTTTGTTCAGAGACAACCAATAGCCTAGGATACGGACGGATTACATGTTGACGACCCCCGCAAACGTCGAAAAGTAAACGAATTTCGGTTCTGCGCCTGGAACGTTAGTTCCCTCAACAGACCAGGTGCAGCCGAACAACTGGTCAACTCTTTGGACTGCTATAAGGCAGATATTACAGTGCTCCAAGAAGTGCGATCGGATGGGCCAGGCAAAACTGTGATATATACTACGGAAACTGCTACAGAGCGGATGCGGATTTGTTGTTCGAGGCAGACTCAGGAAAAAAGTCTTAAGCTTCCAGTATGTAAGCGAACGCCTCATAACTATCCGCATCAAGGCCAATCTCGGCAATATAAGCTTACTATGTGTCCACGCCCCCACAGAGGAGAAAGATGACCGACATAAGGACGACTTCTATGATCTCCTAGGCAGAATGTATGCGCAATGTCCCAGCTATGACACCAAAATCATTCTAGGAGATTTCAATGCGATGCTGGGTAAGGAAGCTATCTTTGAACGGGTCATTGGAAAGCACAGCCTACACAACACCACGTCAGAAAACGGACTATGGCTAATGGACTTTATGGCGGGACATAACCTGGTAGTAGCAAATACACGATGCCCACACCTCAACATCCATAAGGGGACCTGGCGGTCTTTCGATCAATCGACAACCAACCAAATTGATCATATTGCGATCGACGGCAGACACTCTTCCAGCATCCTAGATGTCCGAACCTTTCGAGGAGCCAACATTGACTCGGATCATTACCTTGTTGCAGCATGGTTCGGTTGGGCTACGGCCTAGCCGTAACAATAAAAAAAAACAACAAACTCCGAATCAACTACAAGCCTCGGATATAACGGGCCGGGTTAATGTTGACGACCCTTGCAAAAAACAAAAAAATGTCAATGATCTTCGGCTCTGTACGTGGAATGTTAGGTCCTTAAATAGACCAAATAGACCGAACAACTTGCGGACGTCCTAGACTGCTATAGAGCGGACTTAACCGAAGAGAAGAGTAAGACCACTAAGTTATGATGTCGGAAAACTACTATCGCCGGAAAGCGCTCGTGCTTTTACCGATGGTGTCTCTCTTAAGCTCTCCAATACACTTCATTCCTCCACGCTGTCAATAGAAAAACAGTGAAACATTTGCAAAGAAGCCCTTAAAAGCAATGCATCTGGAGTTTTGGGCTTCCACCACGAAGAAATACCTGGTCCGCCGACGAGCGCAGGGGGATTCACAGAGCGAAGCTGGAGGCATATAAAGCCTCGGTGCATAGAAGAACAAGAGCAGCTCGTGAGCTATACGAGTTAAAAAGAAGGGATTAGCATAAGCTTTTCAGAAGAACGAAGAAAGAGTACGAGAAGCTCGCAATTGAAGATTTGGAGAGATCTTACTGCAGGCGTGACGTTTGAAGGTTTTATCAACAGATAAAGCGAGCATGCCATGGTTATAACGCCAGAGCGGAGCGGAACGGACACCTGGTAGCCGATGCTGAGAATATGGAAAAACCACTTCTGGAGACTGTATAACGGCGACATTAGTCAATATACCGCTGTCAGGCAGAATGATCCATTCCTTGATGACAAAGATCGCAGGGAATCCCGTTCTCCTGACCTCGACGAAGTCAAAATCGCCATATCGAAACTCAAGTCGAATAAAGCTGCTGGCGCAGATTGACTGTCTGCTGAGCTCTTCAAGGCAGCTGGAGATGATCTGGCTAGGAGCATGCACCAGTTCATTTGTAAGATATGGTCAGAGAAAAGCATGCCCGAGGAATGAAGTCCCAGCATCGCATGCTCGATTCGCAAGAAAGGAGACCCATCTAACTGCGCCAACTACAGAGGAATAAGTCTCCTTAACATCGCCTACAAAATCTTCTCTGCCGTATACCACAGTGTAATTAGAGACGAGCTTTGACATCCCCGCTAAACTCATCAAACTATGCTGAATGACTTTGGAGAATGCTCGCTGCTCCATCTGATACGGTTAACATCTGACCGATAGTTTTGAACAACAAAAGGATTTAGGCAGGGCGATGCGCTGTAGTGTGAAATCTTCAACATCGTTTTAGAAATGATTGTGCAAAATTCACTGGCCAACACAAGAAGCACAATTTATTTCAAATCCTCACAACTCCTCACATTAGCGTATGAGATTTGTCCTCTGCGTATTCAATATTAACACTAAAATTGCATGAACGAATTACTGTGAATTATAACCATCGCGAAATTTGGTCGGCTCTCGTCCTATCTAGGACAAACCACCCATCGACGAGCAAAAACCACTGCACTCCGTTCAGGTTGTGTGTGAAGCTGCGCAAAACTCTCCCTCTCCCTGTAACCTTCGCTCGCACAACGTTCAAAACATTATAAGGCTTAGCCTTCAGTGCGGGTCTAAATATAGAAAAAAAGAAAAAAACAAAATTGAGGGGAGGCGGCGAAAATTGATTTGGCAATAAACGAGGGCAAAACTAAATATATGCTATCATCAGAAAAAGTACACTCACCACCGAACGTTTGTATTGGCAGCTATGTATAAGTTGGAGGTAGTTAAGGACTTCGTCTGCCATGGCTCCGCAGTTCCGAAATCAAACACAGAATCACTCTTGCCAATCACTGTTTCTTTGGGCTCAGGAGGCAATTAGGTAATAGAACCGTCTCCCGAACGAAAAAGTTGACTTATTATCCTGGTCCTGCTGTACAGCACAGAAGAATGGACACTATCAAAAGCGGATGAGGTCGGTTGGTCGGTTCATGAGAAAGATTTTGCATGTGATTTTTGGACTCATAAACGCAGACGGGGGATGAAGGAAAAGATTCAACCACGAAGTTTACGAGCTGTACAGCGACATGAGTCTAGCCAGGCGTCTACGGATTCAACGCCTAAAATGGCTAGGCCATGTGGAGCGATTGGACACCACAGCTCCAGCCAGGAGAGTCTTTGAATCCAACCCCGAGGGACGAAGAAGCAGAGGAAGGCCTCATTTAAAATGGCGCACGCGGATGGAAGGGGACTTTGGCCAACGGTGTCTGTGGCAATCGAAAAGACTAGCAAAAGTTCATGCTAGTTGTAGGGGCATGTTGGTTGGGGCCCAGGTTCACCCCGAATTGTAGCGCCCGATAAGAAGAAGAAGAAGTCACCCGCTTAAAATAAGCAGCTGGGAACAATCTCTTCCTCCTCCTTTTTTAGATAATAATTTGACGAATCGCCTACAACCTCGTCATTAAATGTGGTTTAAGAAAACTCTTTTCTCCAAATATCTAAAGTCAAGAATAAGACAAGAATTTTAAAACTAATAAAAAAGTAAAGGTGTAGGTAATTCAGAGTAAGACCCGTTCCGCAGTTGGGTCCAAGTTGGTTCCTTTATATTAGATTCAAGATTGACTCTAAAGATTAGGGTACTTCTGCTCAAGGTACATCTTTGCTGCTTATCACTTCCTGAATCAGTTCACAGTATCGAAGTAATTACTTAAAAACAATTACAAACCCTAAAGCACGTGACCACTGCTTGCCACCCTCTTTCGAGTTAATTCCTAGAACTATGGTACATCAATCCCCCTGCAGCATGTCTACAGGCCAACCCTTAACAGGAAGGGAAGAACTGACAACATAATCAACATAACCAGTACCAATACGAACAGTCAAAACAGAATCTGGATAAAAGGGTAATTCAATCTGTCAAAAAGATTACAGACCAATTACCCGGCCCAACATTTCCTGTTTCCATTTTTCTTTTCTTCATTCTTTTTGTACTCCATCATTCCATTCTCCCTTCTATCTTTGGTCTAGTATTTCGGTTTTTCTGCACCACATATTTAGCCGTCAGTTTCCCTTCAAGTGTACGTTATATTTGATTTTCCTATCTCCGATTGTTATCTACTTTATCTTTGTCACATTTACTATCCATTGCCTTTCCAAAAGCCAAACTACTAACTGAGCGACATTAAATCTGAACGAACACAGAACAATTCCTCACATATCTTGGATATGGTGACAGAATGGCAGAGTGGCAGAATCCACTTTCGTCCGTAAAAGTCATCCGTTCATGCTTTACCGATTCCATTCCGTCAATGGGGTGCTGTTTTAATAGATCAAATGAATTTAATAGAGCAAATCTTTTCGATATCAAAACACAATGTGAAAACCCATACATGTGCACATTAATGTACAGTTAATATGTATATATTTATCTATAGAAGTGAAAGCATCAGACAGTTCGTTGTAAGTACCATTTAAGGGTGATAATCGCGTTCACCAGTTGAGGGTGAAAATTGAGTACACATGCGAGGATTAAGAGTGCATTTGATTGAAGACAAACTCCCCGGGGGTTTTGTTATTGCTGCGGTGCTTTGTTGGTAGCATGTATGTGTGTACTGTGGATTTTGTTGTTGGTGGATGAGCGAGGTGAAAGGACCTAATAACGTACATCATTTGATTGCAATCGCGGGGGCGGTCCGAACTCATACGAACATTGTAATGTTCCTTTAGTGGTCGATTATATTGTGGCATATGTTGCGACAGGCGGACAGGGGAAGCTCGATGCAATCGCGGATATGCAACAAGGATTCCGTGTGAGGATGAAATAATTTTGCAGTTAGGAATGCACAAGTCACGATAATTTGTGTTCCCAAAGCAATAAATAAATAACCTTTCGCCGACCAGACGGGCTTGGGTGCATGTCGTTTGATGTAATTTCCTAATTGAATTGCTTTGATAGGCAAAGGTGAGGCCAATGAGTACAAATGTTAATTAGTCTAAATTGCTAGTTCCTGTTCTACGGTATATTATGCTCATTTTGGGGTAATCTGGCACTTTGTAAGAAGAACATCACTGGCAAAGCAACATGAGAAGGGATTATTAACGCTTCAGTCAAGGAATGTGTATGACAATTAATGGTTTCGGAGTACTCAAGGATTTCGTGGATACTTCTCTGAACTCAGAGTGTAGCTCACTATAAAATCTTTCACCTGTAGGGCTTAACTGGCTATGTAAATATCTCCGTTTTAGTCACAGAATCTTAAGTCTTATAGGGGACTGAAACAATAAGTCATTCAGGGCAATCCCTCGATTAAATACGCATATGACAGTCTACCAAGTCAAGTCCAATAGTTCCGCATTCCAGGCTCAAGTTGAGCCTTTACAAACAAGCTGGTCGTCCTACCTAATCCTTTGGCGCTGGAATAAAGGTACTACGGGCCGGAATCGATTATTCACTTATGATCCTAGGTTGTTACTAGGTTAAAAACCAGATAGCGGTGATCTAAGGAGTGTTCTTCAGAGATCCTCCACTCTCTTATTCTGATATTGAGAGAGAGAGATGCTAGAGTTATGTCTAGTACCTCTCTATGGTTTTTAGTAATGAATGTAGGTATGTTTCCCTTATTACATATACATACATAGATTGGGGGTTCGTAAAAATTCAATCAGCCACTCACCTCTTTCCAGCTTGTTTTCTTGACTCATCCTCGACTAGTCGTCTGACATTGTCTAGTGGGATGGTCTTCTCCTGAACGATGTAAGGTGAGGCTATCCATTATTTGTCCCGGGTGATTGTATTGCAATCTTTGCAAGAACGCGAGTGCGAGATTTACCTTCTTTTTGTGCTGTAAATAGATTATGGGCCGGAGTTCTTAGTCCGCGAACATTGTGGTCGTGTAACAATGGCTCTTGGACTAGGACTATATCTTCTTCTCCTTTAGCCAGCCTAAGAAGAAGATTTGCGGTTACCGCTTTAGAGTGATGGAGGTTAATTTGAATTATTCTCAGCATCAGAGCTGCCAACAATTCGTTTAGCCATCACCACGGTGGTGTTGAGGTCTTCCAGATCTAAGTCTAGAAGATCATCTTCCATTGGTTGAGTAGTCCTCGCTTCTAGAGTCGAGCAATGACTCCTGGTCTCTGCCGACCGGGGTTGTTGCTGGGGTTTCAGCTTCTTCCTTCGCAGGGCCCTTACTCCCCGAGTTTTTACTTTTGACCTCAGTACTAGCCTGGTCTTCGTTGCTGGATGGTGGCATTTCCCCATCCTTTTTGTATATGTTCAGTTTGACTTTCTTAAAACCAAACCCTATTTGATAGTATTGGGCCAGAGGTTCTAGGGCTTCGCAGTTCAGGACAATAATTGCCTGTCTTGAACTGCCTTCTGGTCCTTTCATCTTCACCACTTTCTTTCCAATCTTTCGTTGGGAGGTCTTCACGATTTCGAGAGGATCCTCTAATGCCAGCGGGAGTGGACATCTTGCTCGCGGTCGATTAGGGATCTGGTCCTTGGTAACGACCTTGAGCCTAGCTCCCTCCCATAGTTCCCCTATTTCCGCCATTGTACCCTTCAACAGATCGAGGGATCGTTCGTCGGCACAGCTTAAGAGTTTTACCCTGCCTTGGTACCATCCAGTGTCGTCGCAAATGGACGGTGGTCCAGGGTTCTTCCATGCTATTTTTGGGAAGTTAGCCGACAGTGCTTGATCGCCATCCTTCCATTCATTTATCATCAGTTTGCCGTCCGGGTCGTTGTCATCGATAATGGCAATCAAATTCTGGTAATTTGTGAATGAAAAACAAGCAGATTTAGTTTGTCGCAAAATTTTGTTATCAACCTTCACAATACTCTCAGATCATTGATTCGAAATTCAATAAACTACCTGATCCAAAATTAAAATGGGTACTGGACGCAAAATTAAGGACCTTTGAAAGGGCCATGGAAACAGCCTTCAAAGTCTCTGAAAATCTTCCAACCAGTCTAGGTTGCAAGGAAGAGATCCCACAACTTAATCGGAATTCAATATATTTGTGGTCTGACAGAGTAGCATCACGCAAGACTCTCCAGTTACTGATGTCCTTAACATAACTGATGGATAGGCTCAGGTCAATCACCTGTTGACGTCTTGCCGTAACAAACGTTTGTTGAGAGCCAACATTGTTGACGGTAAGGTCAGACAAAAGAGTTAAGTGAGACGGTCCCCTCTTGTATTGCATTTGCTACAGTGTTTCGGGTATTAACATCGCAACAAGGTGAGACCAATCTTTCTGGCTTCACAGTACTCTACGAGTTTAGAAACATCCTTCGGTGATGGAGGTTGTATCGAGTTGTAGGAAAAGTAGGCAGACACAACGAGGAAATGTTCTATTACTCCGTGCGTTATGTATGTAATCAAAAGATCTTGTCCAAAAAAGTGTCGACAATAGTGAGTTGCCGATTGTGAGTTCGATATGATGAGGAAGACCCTCATCCGCTCCCACATGCATTCAATTCTACAAGATGGAAAGAGCGGTAGCAGCCTTGGAATGGTGTAGATTGATCGGGATAAAAATTATCCTGACCTTTTGGCCGCCTTTCTATAAGAGGGCTGTTTCTCTCGACTCCTTACGGTAATTTAGATCTCCTTCTTAGAGGAAGGGGTTTTGTTGTGTGATGTGCCCGCCTCCGAGGAGCGGTTTTTGGATATCTTCGCCTTGTGGCCTATGTTTTCATCATCTTGGGTCGTCACATCTGCCATTGGACCCGATTTCCCACCACCTACCGGAGAGGGAGGCATCACACACTCTCTCCATACTGAAGCTATCATTAGCAGCGGTCTTTCGTTTGCGGTTTCGTTTGGTCGGATCTTTTACCTTTTTCAGTTTGAGCTCCTGCTTCCTTCGGACGCCGCTTTGGGACAGCCTTGCCAGTTCGAGGACTGCTAAGAACCTTAACGACTTTGCCTTCTGCGTTCAGAGTATACCTATCAGCCCCGCCACCTTTTTCGGCGGCAGCGCCGGCCATGGCAGAAACCTGAAAGCTACCGACCCCGTTATTTCGTGAACTGGGTGGTTCAACCATCCCAATAAGAGGTAGAGTGTTGGAGGCGCATACCGAAAGTGCTAGCATGCTTGTGCCTCCTCTGCAGCAGCCTTTTCTGACCGCCGAAGCTTTCTGAGCTGCGCACCGCTGATTGGGAGGGGACCTCAGATGAGAGGGTCGGATCGGATTCGGTAGAAGATACCTCCGTCGACCTAAGCCTCTTATTTGGATCTCCTATTCCTTTGTGGCACTTAGCAGTGCATTGAACAGTACGTCAGAATTCTGGAGCCCGTTCAACCTTTGCTCTTTCCCGTGTTACGCCATCGTCGATGTTGCCTCCGCTGGATGCACCGCTAATGCACAGCCCGACCACTTGGCCGCAGAGTGCCTTTCTAGGTTGCCGAATAGTTAAAAATGAGTCATGGGGCCTCCAGAATCCTTGCCCCGGCCGCGGTCAGAAAAATCTCGGATGGATTTCCGCTGCTGCGGGTGCCACCTGGAATACTCAGATCCATTGGGTTGTCCATTTATTTTTGTGTCTTCGAGTCTTAGTTCGAGGTCTGTGACCACTTAAGCCTCCCGCCACGACAAGATGCCAAAGAAGGGAGGAATTCTGCATTAAATCTCGGTACTGATGTTGTTCGTATTCATTACTGCCGATCTATGGAAATGAAGTCCATGACTACCTCGAAGTTCCTGCTTACCATTGTGACGCTCTGTCCGAGGCGTTAATTTTGTGCATCCTTTCTTGATGAAAGCATATATGTACTCCGTTTTGCCCTCATTTACCGCCAGACCCTATTGTCTAAAGAAAATAACCAGAGACAGTTTCAGATACAAATTGTGGAAACCCTATAAAGACTGCCTTAAACTCTACAAAAAGCCATCAGTAAGGTCAAGTCACAGGCCTGGGCAGAGTATATTGAAACCCTTAAGGACGGTGCTAGGATTAGCAAAATCCTGTCTAAACAACATCCCAACCTGTCCTTTATTAAAAAAAATTACGCACAACACCGATGTCGGGGCCAGAACGTCACTATTGGCAGCTATAATTTTGATGTAGTCAAGGAATTCGTCTACCTTGACTCACTGGTAACAAGCGGCAACGACACCTGCACTGAAATTAGACGCAAAATAACTGTCGCCAACCGCTGTTTCTTCGGGCTCAAGAGGCAATTGAGTAATAGAGCCCTCTCTCAGAAAAGTAAGGTGACCCTCTACAAAACCTTAATAATTCTGGTCCTCCTCTACGGGGCAGAGACTTAGTCATTTTGCGAAGAAGATACTGCGTGCAATCGTCCCGCTTGTTTTGACTGAGAGTGGAGCAGAAGATTCAACCAAGAACTGTACGGGTTGTACAGCGACATCGGCCTAGTATGAGGTCTACTGATCCAATGTCTAAGGCTAGGCCATGTAGAGCGAATGGACAGCACAGCTCCGGTCCGAGGGACGACGTTGCAGAGCTCGGCCGCATCTAAGGTGGCACACACAGTTGGAATGAGACGTTAACCAACTGAGCGTGCGACACTGGAAGCAGCTAGCAAAAGATCGTGCTAGTTGGAAAAGCTTTTTGGTTGAGGCCCAGGTTCACCCCCAACTGTAGCGCCAGAGAAGTAAATAAATACAGGAATAAGTCATCGAAAGTGGGTGTATGTAGGGGTTTTTGTTCTTACTTTTACTTAACACCTAGTGCGGCTATGCATGGGAGCGTGGGAACGAGAAGGAATGCAGGATTGGATTAGGGTGTTATGTTGCGTTTCGCTTGCAGGTGGATGTTGGGTGTCGGGTTGGTTCTTGGTGCGGCTGCTACGGTACTCCGAGTAGATGCAGATAAATCGCTTGTGCTCCAGTTGCTAATGTATACGCGGATCAGGTGACTGGATGGAGAAGTGTTGCTCGTGTACTGTTTGCGGGACGTGTGCAAATATGTTTGGGAATTTGCTAACGTGTCGTTAACAAGTTACAGCTCAGAAAAACCTAAGCCTTGCCTAGTATGTTGCGTGTGATTTTGCGCTGATTGCCGATCCCTAACGACGAATCTCGCAAAGCTTTTCATGACAATTATACTTAAGGAGGTTTGTCAGTACCCCGTTGAGGAGAAGCACCGAAACACATTCGATAGCATGGCTGTTCTCGGGATTCGATCCCGTGTTATTGGCGTCAGAGGCCAACACACTACCCACTATTTTTATGACAACTCCTCGCATCCATCCACAATTTGGCTGTCGTTTTGTGCATCAGACGCGTTGCAGCAAGGCTTACTTAAAAAGAGCAAAGTTTTCTTTCTGGATGGCAAATGACTATCAAAGGCCTCGAAGGGGTAGCATCTATCCGACGGATGCTGGCCCGCTAAAAAGCGAGAAGAGCCACCGCAGTCGAACATCTTGCGGCACTGTTAGTAAGTCATATCCCCACCTCCTCGAGGTGCCATCTGGAGATTTCCTCTGGAAATTGCAGACGGGGAAGGGCGAATGCGCCAAAAAAAAATAATAAAAAACAGGATTAGTCGGTTGGGCTACGGTCTAGTAAGCCGTAACCGTAAAAAAAACACAAACTCCGAAACAACCACAAGCCTCGGATATAACGGACTGGATTTATGTTGACGACCCTTGCAAAAAACGAAAAAGGGACAATGATCTTCGGCTTTGTACGTGGAATGTTAGGTCACCAACAACTTGCGGACGCCCTAGACCGTTGTAAAGCGGACATCACCGCCATCCAGGAAATGCGATGGAATGGACCGGGCATAAAGCGGATGAAAAACTGCGACTGCTATAAGGAGAGAGGGCAACGATTGTTTGGATGTGGATTTGTTGTTCGAGGTGGAATAAGGCAAAAAGTCCTTAGCTTTCGGCATGTGAGCGAACGCCTCATAACAATCCGTATCAAGGCTAAATTTTTTAACATCAGCCTAATCTGCGTCCACGCCCCTACGGAAGACAAGGATGACTCAGCCAAAGATGAGTTCTACGATCTCCTAGACAGAACGTATGCCCAATGTCCCAGCTATGACATCAAAATTGTACTAGGAGACTTCAATGCTAAGCTGGGTAAGGAAAGCGTATTTGAACGAGTCATCGGCAAACATAGCCTACACGACACCACCTCCGATAACGGACACAGGCTGATTGATCTTGCTACGGGGCGAAATCTCCTTCTAGCCAGTACGCGCTTCCCGCACCTCGATAGGCACCTGGCGGTCTTTTGATCAATCGACTACCAACCAGATTGATCACATCGCGATCGACGTCAGACACTCCTCCACTATTCTTGATGTTCGAACTTTCCGAGGGGCTAACATCGACTCGGACCACTATCTTGTTGTAGCCAAGATGCGCTTACGGATATCACGAACGCAACGGAGTAGAGTAAGAATACAAAGTTATGACGTCGGAAAGCTACTATCGCCAAAAACCGCTCGTGCTTTTACCGATCGCGTCTCACTTAAGCTCTCCAATACACCTCAATCCTCCACGCTATCAATAGAACAGCAGTGGAGCCCCTGCAAACAAGCCCTGAAAAGCTCTGCATCCGAAGTTTTGGGTTTCAAGGCTCCACCACGAAGAAACACCTGGTTCGATGACGAGTGCAGGAGGATTCATACAGCGAAGCAGGATGCATATAAGGCCTCGCTGCATAAAAGAACAAGAGCAGCTCGTGAGCTCTACGAGTTAAAAAGAAGGGAGGAGCATAAGCTTCTTAGAGGAAAGAAGAAAGAGCACGAGAAGCGCACGATTGAGGATTTGGTGAGGTGTTACTGCAGGTGTGACGCTCGAAAGTTTTATCAACAGATAAAGCGAACATGCCAAGGTTATAAAGCCAGAACGGAGGCCTGCAGGGATGAGAACGGACACCTAGTAGTAGAACCGCATACGATGCTGAGAATATGGAAAAACCACTTCTGCAGACTGTATAACGGCGATATTAGTCAATATACCGCTGTTAGGCAGAATGATCCATTTCTAATAGACGGAGACCGCAGAGAATTCTGCCCTCTCACCTCGACGAAGTTAAGATTGCCATATCGAAGCTCAAGTCGAATAAAGCTGCTGGCGCAGACGGACTGTCTGCTGAGCTCCGCACACAGGTGGAAGGGGACCTCAGCCAACTGGTAGTGCGGCAATGGAAAAGGCTAGCGAGAGATCGTGCTAGATGAAGGGGCATGTTGGTTGAGGCCCAGGTTCACCCCGAACTGTAGCGCCCACTAAGAAGAAGAAGAAAGTTTTCTTACATTGGCTCTCCGCAAAGCAATACTGGCAGGGATAGTGCAACGGGTCAATTCGAACTTCACATTCATGGATCGCAGGATTATAGGCCACGAAGCTATGGATAAGACCGGCCAAGATACTTCCAAACCGAACTCAAATATGTCTCTCGAACCGACCAAGGACCTCCTCATCCGCTTTTGATGGTGTCCATGCTTCTGCGCCATACAACAGGACCGGGATGATAATGGTCTTATATAGAGCCAACTTTATCGTTCGGCAGAGGGCTCTATTACTCAGTTGCCACCTGTGCCCAAAGAAACAGCGATTGGCAAGAGTGGTTCTGCGTTTGACTTCGGAACTGATGTCGCTGTTCCAGGTCACTGCGGAGCCAAGGTAGACGAAGTACTTAACTGCCTCGAACTTATGTTTGCCAAGACGTCGGTGGCGAGTGTCCATCTTTGATGACAGCATATACATATTTAGTTTTGCCCTCGTTCACCGCCAGTCCAACTTTCGCCGCTTCAAACTCAATACTCGCAAACGCCTCATTGACATCTCGCTCGATTTACCTATTATGTCAATATCGTCGGAGTATGAAAGGAGTTGCGAGGATTTGAATAAGATTGTGCCTCTTGTATTGGCCAGTGAATTTTGTTGAAGTTTGAATATGATGTTGAAGAAATCACACGACAGCGCATCGCCCTGCCTAAATCCCTTTTTGACTATCGGTAAGGTGTTTACCGAATCGGATGGAGCAGCGAGCATTCTCCAGAGTCATCCTGCATAGTCTGACGAGTTTAGCAGGTATGTCAAAGGTGGACATAGCGTTGTATAGCTCGTCTCTGATTACGCTGTCGTATGCAGCTTTGAAGTCAACAAATAGGTGGCATGTGTCGACTTGAAATTCATTGGATTTTCCAGGATCTGCCGTAATGTGAAGATTGGGTCGATGGTGAACTTCCCTGGCCTGAATCCGCACTGGTAAGAACCTACCAGCTTATTTAGAAAAGGCTTCAGGCGTTCACACAAAACGGCAGAGAAGATTTTGTAGGTGATGTTAAGGAGACTTATTCCTCTGTAGGCATGCTTTCCTTTGAACGTAGCTTACAGATGAGCTGGTCCATGCTTCTCACCAGGTCATCCCCAGATGCCTTGAAGAGCTTCAATATGGCAATCCTAACTTCGTCGAGGTCAGCGGAACGGTATTCTCTGCGGTCATCGTCGTTAAGATGTGGATCATTCTGCCTGACAGCGGCATATTGACTAACATCGCCGTTATACAGTCTGCAGAAGTGGTTTTTCCACATTCCCAGCATCGACTGCGATTTTACTACTAGGTGTCCGTTCTCATCACTGCAGGCTTCCGTTCTGGTTTTTTATCCTTGGCATGTTCGCTTTATCTGTTGATAAAACTTTCGAACGTCACGCCTGCAGTAACGCCTTTCCGAATCCTCAATCGCGCGCTTCTCGTGCTCTTTCTTCTTTCTTCTAAGAACCTTATGCTCCTCCCGTCTTTTTAACTCACGAGCTGCTCATGTTCTTTTATATGCATCCCGCTTCGCTGTGTGAATCCTCCTGCACTCGTCATCGAAGCAGGTGTTTCTTCGTGGTGGAGCCTTGAAACCCAAAACTGCGGATGCAGAGATTTTTAGGGCTTGTTTGCAAAGGCTCCACTGCTGTTCTATTGATAGCGTGGAGGATTGAGGTGTATTGGAGAGCTTAAGGGAGATGCTATCGGTAAAAGCACGAGCGGTTTCTGGCGATAGTAGCTTTCCGACGTCATACCTTTGTATTTTTACTTACTCCACTGCGTTCGTGATATCCGTAAGCGCATCTTGGCTTCTACAAGATAGTGGTCCGAGTCGATGTTAGCCCCTCGGAAAGTTCGAACATCAAGAATAGTGGAGGAGTGTCTGACGTCGATCGTGATGTGATCATTCTGGTTGGTAGTCGATTGATCGCACCTGGCGATCTAGGTGCCCAGGTGCCTTTGTGTATATCGAGGTGCGGGAAGTGCGTACTGGCTAGAAAGAGATTTCGCCCCGTAGCAAGATCAATCAGCCTGTGTCCGTTATCGGAGGGGGTGTCGTGTAGGCTATGTTTGCCGATGACTCGTTCAAAGATGCTTTCCTTACCCAGCTTAGCATTGAAGTCTTCTAGTACAATTTTGACGTCATAGCTGGGACATTGGGCATACGTTCTGTCTAGGAGATCGTAGAACTCATCTTTGGCGGAGTCATCCTTGTCTTCCGTGGGGGCGTGGACGCAGATCAGGCTGATGTTAAAAAATTTAGCCTTGATACGGATTGTTATGAGGCGTTCGCTCACATGCCAAAACTTAGGACTTTTCGGCTTGGTCCACCTCGAACAACAAATCCGCATCCGAACAATCGTTGTCCTCTCCCCCTATAGCAGTCGCCTTAGTAAATATCGCAGTTTTTCATCCGCTTTATACCCGGTCCATTCCTGGATGGCGGTTATGTCCGCTTTATAGAGGTCTAGGGCGTCAACGTACAAAGCCGAAGATCATTGTCCTTTTTTCGTTTTTTGCAAGGGTCGTCAACATAAATCCGGTCCGTTATATCCAAGGCTTGTGGTTGCAAGGGTCGTCAACATAAATCCGGTCCGTTATATCCAAGGCTTGTGGTTGTTCCGGAGTTTGTTTTTTGTTTTTTTTTTTTTTTTGTAATTTAGTAACTGAGATTTGTTAAAATCTGATTATTTCAGTTGAACTCTAGCTTCCGGCCGGCATTATCCAGCACACAGATATTAATAAAACAAGACTAAGTGGTCTGAGCGCTCCAGCGGATAGCAGAAGCCTTCAACAAAAGTGGTAAGCGTTGAATATGTAGTTGCTGTGGTTTAGTATTTACGTAAAACGAACAGGAAGTAAGAGGGAAACATCAACCTGAAATATTAGTTTTAACCCAGTAGTGCTCCGAAAATCGATAATAAGTTATTAAATTCGAATGCATATGGAAAGAGGTGCACAGCAAGAATTAATATCAAGCAACACTCTTCTTTCTAGTTACAATGCAACCCGATCTCAACTTCTGAACACAAAGTTATCGCATCCCAGATTACCAACACCAAATGTTAAGGCATCCTCTACCTCCACAAACTAACGTTGAATCGTTTAATTTGCTTTGTAACCACAAAGTAGTTTCTACTTCTGCCCAAATATACACGTACAAGCCCGGTCGAACTACGTCCATCTTCTATTGCACGAAGAGCGAAGGACACATCCCATGAGGATGTAGCAAACGAAACGGAATGAAAGCATTTACCAACCTAAACATTTTCGAATTGCGTAAAGTATTACTAGAGTAAAGGGGTTGCTACTCGACCCCATCGGTCGAACTGAATCAACCAACCAAAACAACAATAAAAGCCAGCAAATGGAAAATATGTACTTACCCTAGAACAATGCTTGATTCCACCCGCTGGTACCTATTAGTCCTTGTACGGACGACTAGTAGAGTTAGCCCAGTCCAGTTTAGTTCAATTCTATCGGTATGAGTATCTGAGTTGATTCGACCAAATAAATATGGACAAACAGTGCAATGGGTGCGGTACGCATCGAGTTCATGGAAACAGATGCGCACAACCACCAGGAGGGGTTGATGTCCGGAAAATTACGATATTTGAGGTTTGGCACTTTTCAAAGTACCAACTAGGGGTAGTTTATCCGTAATTCGCATGAAGATAGATCTCTGTATACACACACAAAGTATAAAGAGCTATTAACGTTGATGAACAAACACTGAGCACAACAACAGCGGGTAGATGGATGTGGATACGACATGAGGGATGCTCGCCCTCGTTTCACTCTCATATTCCACTCTTCCACTTACCCGTGCCCATTACATCGTTACAGCACTTCTCAACCAGGATCGAACAGGTTTTACTCTTAACTTTTGTACATCTCTGTATATCTGTTAAAGTGGAAGGGTCGTCTGTCGTCATCAGCATCACCGTCCTACTCTGCTTACCCAAGTATAATAGATACAAGAATGATTTTATTCATGGTGATGAGAAGGAGAGGGTTGTCGGGTGTAATAGGGCTAGAAACTCGTTCGTTATTAGCGTTAAGTCAATTTTGATGTTTACACAAATTACAACTCAATTAGGAAACAGTTGGAGTGGACTGGTATCGGAGAACGGGATGTGGTACTTTTTGATTTGTTAATTTGGTAATTGCCAGAGTGAAGTTTGATTATTCTTATTAGTGAAACATTCCTTTGCAGAAAGGAAAACTTGGGTCTTTTGAACTAATCGCGCATTCGCGATGTAACATAATTTGACTTTTGCTGACATTTTTTTGGTAGAATTTTTGTTAATTAAGTTAGCAAAGTAGCAAGATTTTATGGAGGATGGATAGGACATATTGAAGATATGTGTTGATTCACATGCCAATTAAAACAACTTCATCAAAAGTCACTCATTCTAGAATAGAATAGACCGAACGAATTACAATCTGCTGGTTGCTTTTATATGCATACAAACTCGTACATACATATACATACATATGTACGTATTTGTTAATAGACTGATTGGTCCATATCAGTGTGGTTTCAGGCCCGGCAAGTCTACCATCTTTTAATTATTATTTCTTTTTTTTTTTTTGTTTTTGCTTGTTGAAGGCGTTTGCTATCCGCTGGAGCACTCAGACACATTCAGTGCCCACTGAACTCCAGACAGATACCTTACATTACTGTATTTTCCCCGTTTTCCGGAGAAAAATTTGAAGGAGCTTCAGTGATGTAGAGCTAAGGGATTCGGCACAGACCACGTCGGCTCCAAGGATGCGCCACCGTGCGCGAGCAAAGGCGGGACAATCACAGAGGAAATGCTCAGTATCATCCTCCTCCTCGCAACATGCAGCACAGGTAGGCGTCTCACTGATGAGACGCACGTAGAGATCCTTAGGAAAAGTGTATTGGCGTGATAACTCCCACAATCCTTCTGCAGTCGATTCTCCTTAAACAGAGGAGGAAAGCTGCAGATTTTTTGCAGAGATCAGGGCATACGCGCTTAGTCATCCTGCAACCCGGACAATCCCTCCATCTATGGTTGTGTATATTAAATACACCGTTAATGTAGGAGCGGGTTCAGGTCCTGAGAAGCTCTCCTCTGAACCTATTCTGGCGAGTTCATCAGAAATCTCATTTCCTGTGATCCCAGAGTGGCCTGGAACCCATACAAGCCTTAACGAACTTAGTCTGCTGACTCTGTTCAAGAAGGACTTGAGTTCAAGCACTAATTTGGAGCTATTCAAGGGGTTACACACAGCTTTTAGTGCAGCTTGGCTGTCACTGCAGACGCATATATTTTCCACCTTCCACCAGTGTTACACTTCTTCCTTTAGGATTGCGTATATCTCTGATGGGAAGACAGACGCATACTTTCCTAACGAGAAGTGCAGTCGGTTGTTTTCGCGTTCCAAGAAGACTCCAGCAACGGATCCCCTCCCAGACTTGGAACCATCCGTGAAAATACGAAGACTATCCCTTCCAGGTTCAGTATCCAGCCATAGCCAATCCTGACGCCATGGAAACCCGACTGTGAAATTACGACGCAATAGGATAACGGGCGTCAGTGCGTCAGAAGGCGTGTCCATGAGACAGGGGTCGCAGGACAATTGTTGCGCAAGCACACCGTTATTACTATGCGAGTTATACCAAACGCCATTTTTTTTCCAGACGAGACATGGCTTTCAGAGCACACCCTCTGATAAATATATCAAGAGGTGGAAGGCTCATCATAGCATCTAGAGCAGCGCCCGGCGTGCTGGGAAAGGCCCCCGTGCAGCTGAGACAAACCGTTCTTTGGAGTTTGGTGAAAGAAGCTACGACGTGTTTGCGCTTTAGTCTGTTCCATCATTGCCGGAACCAGATCCATCATTGCCGTCTTATCATTGCCGTGTAGATCCAGAGGACCTTTGCCCCATGTTTTGCCAAAAACTCCTTTGCATTGCCAGAAAGCGGACAACGGTTTGGTGGTTTTTGATTCAACATGCTTGACCAAAGAAGCTTAATATCTAAGATGACACCTAGATACTTAGCCTCTTTGCATATCGTTATGGAAGTGCCTTTAGTACCAGCTGAGTCATTTCAGTATTTTTCCTCCTTCTCGTAAAGAGAACGACATCTGTCCTAAGAGGATTGACTGACAGCCCATTTCTGGTACACCAATCACCATTTAGCACCGCCCGTGCTTTGAAACGGACAGTGGCTAAGCATAAGCCGACAGAAAGAATGGCGACATCATCCGCATAGGCCATGATGTCTGGCAGGGTTGCACGTGCTGTCAAAAGCTGCGTTATCAAAAGCTCCCTCAATGTCGATGAAAATGCCCAGCGCGTACTCTTTCCTTTCGAGCGAGCGCGCATTCAATTCGCCCAACTAGGTCCTGAAGCGCAGTCTCGCAAGATTTTCCGCGCTGGTAAGCATGTTGCATCTCCGAAAGAGGGTGCATTCCAAGGGTAACTTTTCGCAAGTGCAACTCTACCAGTCTCTCCATGCTTTTCAGCAGGAAGGATGTTAGACTAATTGGTCTGAAGCTCTTGGCAAGTGAGTAGTCCTCTTTTCCTATTTTGGGAATGAAGACCACTTTCACTGTGCGCCTAGGAATGGGTATGTAAGCAAGTGCTAGATTAGCAGTGAAAATTATTTTCAAAGTAGGGAGCTGGTGCCTTATACCTTTTTGCGGCATAACAGGATTTATTCCGTCGGTACCCCGCGATTTGGAACCATCGAAGAATGCCACAGCAAATTCAATGGCTTTAGTCGTAACCACGCGCGACGCAATATACCTGCTACGCCGAGTTGTTTTCATCGTTTCAGTTGCAGTTTCCCTTGAGGGAGTGTGCAACGAGCCGATATCGATCTGATTTCCCGGGAAATTAGTCTCAAACAGTAAACTAAGAGTTTCTGCTTTAGACTCAGTAAAGGTACCATCCGATTTTCTTAGTGCATCCAGCTTTGTCGGTTTTCCCCGTTTGAGGACATTAAGCAACTTGCTAGTCGCACTCAGAGACCTGATCTCTTCGCAGAAGGTCCTATAAGAATCGTTTTAAGATCTACGAATAAGTTTCTTATATTCTTTCAGCTTCGACCGATATTTGTTCCAGTCATCTTCCAAATTCGATTTGAGCGATCTTTCAGAAGACTTCTGCAGGGAGGTTTGCTGACAGGACATGCGAGTTCAAAACAACTGCTGACGACGCTATTCATGTTATGAACAGCGTTCTACCAATTGTTTCGTTCTGAGTTTAGGTAGGACCTGAGAGGATTTCTCAAGCTCCTCTCTAAGCCGTATCCAGTCCGTCCTTCTCGGATTCCGTCTAGGTTGCAAGGAAGGGATCCTACAACTTAATCGGAATTCGATATATTTATGGTCCGACAGCGTAGCATCAGGCAAGACCCGCCAGTTAGTGATGTCCTTCACATATCTGTTGGATAGGGTCAGGTCAATCACCTCTTGTCGTCTTGTCGTAACAAACGTTGGTTGAGAGCCAACATTGTTGATGATAAGGTCAGACGAGAGAATGCAATCTAAAAGACGGTCCCCCCTTGTATTACACTTGCTGCTGCCCCAAGCAGTGTTTTGGGCATTAGCATCGCAACACAAGATGAGACCAATCTTTTTGGCTTAACAGCACTCTACGAGTTCAGAAACTACCTGCGGTGGTGGAGGCAGTATCGAGTCGTAGGGAAAGTAGGCAGACGTAACGACGAAGTGTTCTATAACTCCGTGCGTTTTGTAGCTTACTCTAGCAGCCACCAGATCTTGTCCACAAAAGTGCCCAAGTTTGGTTGCCGATAGTGAGTTCGATATGATGGGGCCGACCCTGGCCCCATCACGTATACCGCCAAGGCCACATAGGCGTTTATTCCACATCCATGGTTCTTGACGGGATACGATGAGGGGGTTTGTACTACTGCATACAATTCTGCTACTTAAAAGAGCGGTAGCAGCCTTGCAATGCTGTAGATTGATCTGACTAAAAATCATAGATTCATACTGCAGGGCACGTCCCATCCTTCGACTACTTGACATTAAATTGGAAAGAGATTCTACCAAGGCCGAAGTACGCAGATTTCAGAGTCCCGACAGAGGCTTTTTGTTTTTTTTTTTTTACACATGGGGCTAGTGCTACTCTTAGCAATATGGCACTGCGACCCTTGCAGATCTATTGTGCCTGCTAGCCGATTAGCCGAGTAGCCTCTCAACCTCTATAATGAAGTTGAGAATGCTTCTCGTAGGAGCCAGGGTGATCCCCTCAGGAGTCACAACTTCACTGAGAAGGATGCGCTTCCTAAGATGGCAGAGTGCAGCACACTCACACAGTATGTGTTCTGCCGTCTCATCGTCCTCTAGACAGAGCCGACACTCAGTTTCAGACGAGGGACTAATTTTATTTAGATGATATCTCAGACCGCAATGTCCCGTTAGGTAGCTGACCAGTCTTCTGATATCCCCTCTATTGAGCTTAAGTATGTGAACAGGGTGTTTGTTCAGGGGTCGTATAAGTCGTTTAGATTGACGGAGTCCCCGAACACTGTTCCAGAAGGACAGGTGTTGCGACTTTTCCCACTTGTCTAAGAGGTGATTTATCTTAGACCCGGGAATGCCGCAGAAAGGTTCCGGACCTATGTATTTGTCGCTGGAACCTTTTCTGGCAAGTTGGTCGGCAATTTCATTGCCCTTAATACCTTTATGTCCTGGCACCCACCAAAGTTTAACATTGTTTCTTTTGGCGAGCTCTTGCAGGGCGTCATGGCATTCCTTGACGGATTTCGAGTTCGTGCTGTACGAACCCAGTGCTTTAAGCGCTGCTTGGCTATCAGAGAGTATGTTGATAGTTACTCCTCTGATGCCAGTCTCGAGATTTAGGTTGACGCATGTTAGGATGGCGTGCAGTTCAGCTTGGAAGACGCTGGGGCTTACTCCCAGGGCCTTCGAGATCTTACGTTTTGTTCCAAAGATGCCGGCGCCAACGCCAGAAGCCATCTTGGAGCCATCCGTGTACCACCTAAGGCCTTTGACATTCAGCAGGGGATCACTGTTTTCCCATGCTGAGCGATTTGGGATCAGCACCTCAAATCTCTTGTCAAAGGCGAAGGTGTGTGGCAATGTGTCCGAGACCGTAGCAATCATATCCAGCTCGCGAAAGTGTTGCAATATGGACATGTGGCCTGCGGGTCTACATGGCATATTTGTTCCCGAGCAGAGGATTCTGATTGCACTGCGTAATGCCACCTTTTTGATAAAAAGGTGCAGTGGAACGAGTCCAATGAGTGCTTCTTGTGCTGCCGCAGGGCAGGACGGCATAGCACCTGTGATGCCGAGACACGCTAGTCTCTGAAGGCGTTGAAGCTTAATAATAGTAGTTTTTTGTTCAACTTTTGTCCACCATACGGTGGACCCGTAGGTAACGATAGGCCTTACTATCGCGGTATATAACCGGTGGACCACCTTAGGTTTAAGCCCCCAGGTTTTACCGTAGGTGCGTCGGCAGGCCCACATGGCCTTAGTCGCTTTCGATGTCGATGACTATCGACTCCCCCTTGTGGGCATCCTCTGACCCCCGATACTGTCACTGAGACACTAATCCAGTGATTAGTGGGATGGTCCACACCCCTGCAGGATAATGCAGTGGTGATCGAATCATAGCCAGTATTATCAAAGGCTCCCTCTATGTCGAAGAAGGCGCAGATTGTGATCTTCAATGCACTTCACCAAGTGGTGTAGTGCGTTTTCGGTAGATCGCTCTTTGCGATATGCATACTGGTTGGGGTGCAGAGGTGTCTGGTTTTCAGGATACCTCTAATGTGGAGCTCTATCAGTTTCTCCATTGTTTTTAGAAAGAACGAAGTCAAACTGATAGGGTGATAGGATTTAGGTTGCTCGCTTGGTTTCCCAATCTTGGGGATGAAGACAAGATTGACCTCTCTCCAAGTCCGGGGTATGTATCCCAGGTTGAAGCAAGACCTAAATAGAACTATCAGTAATGGTAGAATTGTGTTCAAGCCTTTCTGTAGGATCGCAGGAAAGACACCGTCTTTGCCTGGAGCCTTGTAGGGTTTGAATGAGCTAATTGCCCATTTAACCCTGTCAGGGCTGAATAGTCTTCCAGAGAGGCTATTTGTTCTACTGTCGATGTTTTCTGTGACATTAATCTGATCGTCAGAGGACATCGAGTAGGGAGTAGAACCAGGGAAGTGCACCTCGAGCAAGATCTCCAGGGTTTCCCTGCGCTTGACGGTGAAGGTGCCGTCTGATTTGCGAAGCAGCCCGAGCCCATTTGTGTGCTCTCGAGAGAGTGTTTTCTGGAGTCGGGCTGCAGTTGGAAGCGAGTCTATATTCTCGCAATGCTTCCTCCAAGACGTTCTCTTGAATTTCCTCAGTTCGAGGTTGTACTTAGTTAGAGCAGATCTATAATCAGTCCAACTATTGTACCGTTTTGCTCTATTAAACAGCGATCTCACCTGCTTCCTTAGGGACTCAAGCTGACTGTTCCACCAGGGCACACAACGTTTTTTTGTAGTTGACCTGGGTGTACAGCTGTCTCTAAAGGATGAGATGAGTGCTAAATTGAGCTGGTAGGCCGCTTCGTCGATATCGTCTGTTGATTTAATCGACTTAGGGAGCATGTCCTCTTTAGCGGCGAGTTGGACTTGGAACCGAGCCCAAAATTGTTCGTTTGGGCTGATATCCGGGCTCAACCTCAGTTGCCTCACTAGAGATGTTGAATCTGATATGCTGATGATCAGATAGTGAGGCTTCATTGGAGACATGCCAGTCCCCAATCACATTTGAGATAAACTGGCTAGAGATAGTGAGGTCAAGCACCTCTTTTCTAACCGCGTTTATAAATGTGGGTTTGTTGCCTCTATTGGCAACGGTGAGGTTGTTACTTATAATAAATTCAAAAAGTGACTCACCTCGTTTGTTGGTATTGCTGCTGCCCCATTCCATATGGTGCGCGTTGGCGTCGCATCCAATTACCAGGTGGTGTTTCTTCTGGTTGCAATACCTAACCAGATCCTGGACTTCTGTAGGAGGGATTCGTTGACCGTCTCCAGGAAAGTAAGCGGAGGCGCGTACAACCTCCCTTACTCCTCCATCGGTGGGGACTTCCACAATGACGACTGCCAGGTCCCTTGTGATGAATTCTGGAATGGGGAGAAAATTTAGGTTAGTGCCGGTCACACATGCGGCCCTAGGAGAAAAATCTCCTGTGGCGTAAATTAATTTACGCGACCTGTTTTGCAGGCCCATAATCTTACCTTTATGGACCCATGGTTCTTGGATTAGCCCAATGCTGATCCTGTCGCGGTACAGTCGTAGGCTAAAGGTGTCCGAGGCACCTTTGGCATGGTGCAGGTTGCCCTGGAGCACACGCAGCCCACCCATTATTTGCGACGGTAGGCCGGATCCTTCGTTCTGTAAGGCTTGTTGTTGCCTCGCCTGAAGTTTCCGACCCGATGGGAGTGATCCTCTGCTCTACTTCCCATCGAAGATTCCCCTTGTTTCGTTGGGGGATGTTTCTTTCCCTTGTTTGGGCGACCTTTAGTGGTCGTCGGCTCAGACGTGGCAGCGGGTTTTGGTTCGTCACATCTGGGCGTGTCTACTATAGCAATAGGTGCAACCACCATATTTGCTGGCTGTAGGTTTTCCTACTACAGTAGCAGGTGCAACCACCATACTGCTGGTTGTAGGTTTTCCTATTGCGGCAGTAGGTGCATCCACCATACTGCTGTTTGTAGGCAGAGGCTTCATCCATCCCCACAACCAGAGTAGAGCCCTCTTTTTTTCAGAGAGTCCGTACTCGCCTTGTAGGAGTAGATAACCCAAGCTCTCGTGTCAAGCCCTGGATTCTGTGTGCGTAAGCGCGTCAGCACATCCACCTTATTTCCAGGTTTCCCCGGAATGCGGCAGATGGCGCGCGTTAATTCTATCCACTATCGATCATTTATTCACTCTTCGGCAGATCCTGGAAGAAACCAACGAGTTCCAAATTGACATCCACCATCTGTGGACCCATCAGTGTCGGAAGCGACTTGACCGATACCTTTTATGTCAATAAAGGT
Organism: Eumerus sabulonum; assembly: GCA_951905685.1. Lineage (NCBI taxonomy): Eukaryota > Metazoa > Arthropoda > Insecta > Diptera > Syrphidae > Eumerus > Eumerus sabulonum. The sequence goes on along the minus strand of OX645060.1, from coordinate 141,074,714 downwards.
TTTAGACAGGGCAACACACTATCGTGTGACTTTTCAACATCGTCCTTAAAAGGATCGTGCAAAACTGACTGGTCAATACGATGGGCACCATCATTTTCACGTCCGTACAACTGCTCGCATATATCATTGAGGCCTTTACAAGTATTGGCCAGGGCGCACATATTGGCAGGTATAATTTTGAGGTAGTCAAGGACTTCATCTATCTAGGCTCCGCAGTGACATGCAGCCATGACATCAGTGCCGAACTCAAGGGCAGAATAAATCTTGTCAACCGCTGTTTCTTTGGGCTCGGGAGGCAATTGAGAAGCAGAGCCCACTCCCGAAGACCAAGGTGACCATATACAAAACCCTTATCATCCCGGTCCTCTTTAATGGCGCACAGGCATGGACCTTATCGAAAGCGGATGAGGAGGCCCTTGGTCGTTTTGAGAGAAAAATTCTGCGTACTATTCCTGCCCGGGAGTGGAGGAGAAGACTTAATAGTGAATCGTACGGGCTGTACAGCGACATGAACGTAACACGGCGTCTGCGGATCCAATGCCTAAGATAGCTAGGTCATGTAGAGTGCATTGAAATCACAGCTCCGGCTCGGAAGGTCTTTGAATCCAACCCCGAGGGGCAACGCGGTCGAGGACAGCCAAATTTAAGGTGGCGCAACCAACCTTAACCAACTGGGCGTGCGGCACGGGAGACTTTAGGTGGCGTTACAGCCCATGAAGGAAAAGGGCCAAGCTTCTCTTCTATCACCCATGGTGTGTGTGGTTTATTTTTTACACAGGTGAAAGGGACCTACAGTTTAATGCCGATTCCAAACGGCGTGAAGCGAGAAGCATTTTCATGGCAAGTATATTACGGGGGGTTTTGCCATACCCCGCCGAGTAGGGACGCCGCGAAATAAACATTCGATGGCGTTGGTGTTATCGGGATCCGAACTCGCTCATCGTGCGTCAGAGTACAACACAATAACTACTGCGCCACGGCGCCCTCTGGCACTGGAGACTGCTGGCGAAAAACTGTGCCAGTTGAAGAGATTTTTTAAAGGAACCCCAGGTTCGCCGTGAACTGTAGCGCCGAAAAAGAAAAAAACGTATTCCCTGTGCGCATAAGTCCCTTCAACTAAGCTGCTCGACATTTTATGAAGGAACACTTACCAAATTCTATTTAACATTCATTTCTTTCTCCGTATCGAAAGGCAACGTAAAATACTTTCTCGAAAAAAAAAACAAAAGAGCCCCTGCAACTGAACACCTTGCAGTGCCCTGTTAGCCAGGTCCTACTTCCACCTCGTCGTGGCACCATCAGGAAATTCCCTGGTCATGGAAATTACTAAGAGAAGAGCACGAATGGCGAGTCCTGCACCACAAAATAGGACTTATGTCGGTTGGGCTATGGTCTAACAAACTGTAACCGGAAAATCCCACAATGCTCAGAGACCACGACAAGTGTCAGATAAAATGGTCGGATTAATGTTGACGACTCTTACAAGAAACGAAAAAAGGGCAATGCAATGTGCAGCCGAAGAACTAGCGGACGCCTTAGACCGCTATACAACGGCCTTAACCACCATTCAGGAAATGCGATGGAATGGACCGGATTAAAACGGATGAAAAACTAGTACGTCATCTATTACGGCGACTGCTATGGGGAGAGAGGACAACGATTGTTCGGATGCGGATTTGCTGTTCGAGGTGGACTAAGGAAAAAAGTCCTAAGTTTCGGCACGTGAGCAAACGATCCGCTAAATTCTCCACCCAAGATGAGTTCTACGATCTACGAGCTATGGTATCAAGATTCTACTAGACTTCAATGCTAAGCTGGGTAAGGGAAAACATCTTTGAACGAGTCATCGGCAAACACAGGCTGATTGATCTTGCTACGGGACGATATCTTTTTTTAGACGGTACGTGCGTCCTGCTCAGCGATATCATAAAAGCTCCTGGCGGTCGCCAGATTAATTAATCACGTGGCGGTCGACGTCAGACACTCCTACACTATTCTTGATGTTCGGACCTGCTGAGCTCTTCAAAGCAGTTGAAGATGATCTAGATAAGAGCATGCACCAGCTCATCCGTAAGATACGGTCAAAAGAAAGCATGCCCGGAGTCTCCGTATTGTTTGCTCAGACTTCTTCGAATGCACCAACTGCAGAGGAATAAGTCTCCTTAACATCCCCTATAAAATCTTATCTACCATTTTGTGTCAACGCCTGAAGAATTTTGTAAATAAGTTGATAGGCATGACCTAAGTCCAAGAAAATGTAATTGCTATACGGACAAAAAGTATGCAACACATAGGTGAATGAAAAGTGACCAGACGTACTGCTGTAGGTATAACACTCACAGTATATGGTCAACTGAAATTCATCCTCTGCGTACGCAATACTAAAGTGCTCGAACGAATTACTACGGACTATAACCAACGCGGAATTTGGTCGGCTCTCGTCCCATCTAGGACAACCATCCCTGAGAGTTAACGAACATCAACGACCCAAACCACTGCACTCCGTTCAGGTTGTGTGTCTATAGCACATCATAAGAGAATATATAATAAAAACTCTTGAGCCTGCGCGAGTTTCTAAAAAAAAAAAAAAAAAATGTTGCAAAAAGGTATAAGATAGATTGTTGTAGGCACAACCACATTAACCTAATTGTAGGCACTTGCCTACAATACCTATTCCTTCGCAATGTGAAAGTAGTCTTTATTCCCAAAATAGAACTACTCACTTGCCAAGAGTTTTAAACCAATTAGTCTAACATCCTTCCTGCTGAAAAGCATGAAGAGACTGGTAGAGATGCACGTGCGCAAAGTTGCCCTTCAAATGCATCCATGATGGCTTGCCATCAGAGCTCTTCAAGGCTAGGGGCGATGTTCTAGTAGGGAGCATGCACCAGATCATCTGCAGAATTTGGGAAGACGAAAGCATGCCCGACGACTGGAATACCAGCTCTATTTGCCCCATCCACAAAAAAGGCGATCCTACCTGTTACAAGAACTATAGAGGTATATCCCTGCTCAATGTCGCATACAAGATCCTGTCCAGCGTATTGTGTGAACGTCTAAAGACTTTTTGCACTGCACTAATCGGCAGCTACCAGTGCGGCTTCCAGCCCGGCAAATCGACAATAGACCAAATTTTCACAATTCGACGAATCCTGGAAATGACCAACGAGTTTCGAATCGATACAAACCATCTTTTCATCGATTTCAAAGCCGCATACGACAGCATTCATCGTGAAGGACAGTTTGGTGCGATGGCCGAATTCGGGATCCTGGGAAAACTGATCCAGTTGTGTCGTGCCACGCTAAAAAATACGCGATGCACCGTGCAACTCGGTTCCAGGACTTCGGAACCGTTTGAAACATGCACTGGACTTAGGCAAGGGGATGCGCTGTCATGTGACTTCTTCAACCTGGTGCTGGAGCAGATAGTGCGACGGGCAGGCGTCAACAGGGAAGGCACTATCTTCTATAAGTTCGTCCAGCTGCTAGGATACGCGGATGATATCGATACCATCGCGTGTTCTCGCCGTGCCATTGTGGAAATATTCACGACGATTGAAGAACAGGCGCAACGAGTTGGTCTTAAGGTCAATGAGGACAAGACGAAGTACATGCTGTCAAGCAAAAACCAATCCGTCGCTCACCAGCTGGGACAAAATATAACAATTGACAGCTACAATTTCGAGGTAGTTAAGGAGTTAGTCTACCTCAGGGCAAACGTAAATTCCACAAATGACACCACAGTGGAGATCCGGCATAGAATCGCCCTTGGCAACCGCAGCTAATTCGGCTTGTCCAAACAACTGGGGTCAAAACTCCTCACTCGAAAGACCAAAGTTATGCTTTACAAAACGCTCATACTGCCAGTCTTGCTGTACGGAGTCGAAAGCTGGACGATAAGCAGGACAGCGGAGCTGACTTTGGGCTCTTTCGAGAGAAAAATTCTGCGCCGGATATTTGTTTCTGTCTGTGAGGAAGGTGTATGGAGAAGAAGACGCAGCCGCGAACTCTACGAGCTGTACAAAGATGTGGATGTAGCCCGGAATGCAAGGATCCGTCGACTACACTGGCTCGGCCACATCGAACGCATGGACATTAACGCTCCAGCTAAGAGGGTCTTCGACTCCGAGCCTCCTGGTTCGAAATGAAGAGGAAGACCGAACCTCCGGTATAAGGACCAAGTAATCGCGGATGTAAGACATCTTGGTCTGGATAACTGGAAGCAGCGTGCCCGGGACCGTCAAGGATGGGAGGCAGCTATAGCTTAGGCTCAGATCCTCCATGGATCGCTGGCCTGATAAGTAAGTAAGTAGAGCAACTATGGTTGGCTCGAAACCCAGACTGGACCCAAGCAAGTAGGTTATGCCGATCTAGGTGATCTGAAATCTGCTCAGCCATGACTTTTGACAGGCAAGGTAAGATACTAATGGGGCGAAAATCAGTAGCCAAGGAGGGTAAAGGTTTCTTTGGGAACGGAATAACCTTGCCCAGCTTCCAGCTAGATGGAAATGAGGATGAAGTTATGCAAAAATGAATTACGTGTGCAATTGCGCTTAGCAGGTGGATGAAGATCATTTTAATAAACCGAATGGGAATTCCATTCTCACCAATAGCGTCAGACTTGAGAGACCGAATGATGTAAATGATGTCCGTTTCCGATACAACTTCGAATTCAAAAGCTATTTGCGGATGAGAGAAATGTTGTAAGTTGGGCAGAGGGATATTATCTAACGAATTGGGTAAAAAGGTATTATTGAGATCATCAAGATCAGGGATGACGTCTATAATATCTTTTTTTCCGATACCAATCGAACGCAAGTTGCTCCAAAGCTTTTTGGCATTTTGATTTGTTCCCAGCTTAGATAAGAAATATCTTTTCTTAGAAGACCTCGTGACGGAAGTTGAGATATTTCGCGCGCTCGACAAAATATTGGCCCGATTCAAGGTAGTTGGATTTGCTTCCACTTCGAGTACAGTTTCCATTTTGCAATATCTTATAAAAGAAGTGAATTGTGTAACACTCTAAGAAATATTATATGAACACGTCTTTAAATTTTATTTGGATAATGAAAAAAAAAGAAAAATATAATAAAGAAAGCTACAAAGAATAGTGGTACAGGCCCTAAAAACCCTACGGGACTCCATTCGAAATGAATCTTTTACTCTAGAGACCCGCCATAAAGAAATTGTGAGTATCTCTTAGTCAGATTAAAATACTGTCACCCTGCCATCCGGTCCTTTTATTCATATTTGTAACTGTCACCCTTCATACTACAATCGAAATAGATCAGCCACCCTCACCACTACCGCCACTGCCACCGCAACAACAACTCCATTCAGCTTCACACATACATACGTATACATAAATCACATAAACAGAAGCAAATAATAATAATTCCACAATTGATGGGGTAGAAAATCAAGTGGGAAATTTCCTAAGATAAATTCCATGTTCTGTAATTGTCGCAGATGGCATAATTGGAGTAATTACGTTTAATCCTTGAGGATTTGAGAGATTCATTCGAAAGTAGGTATGCTCGTACTGGTATAGTATGGATCGGGGTAGTCGTTTAAAGTTTTTAATGGAAAATAATAATAAAACAGTGAGCAACAATTAATTTAGCCTTTTAATGGGTGCTAAGTAAGTAGGAGGCTAAGTTTTGTGTACTAGAGGGTCATTGGATGAAACAAAAAAGTGGCAGGTACTGAAGTTAGAGTGATTAGAGTGTTTGTCCTTATAAACTGTTTTTGTACATGGATTCTAAAAGTACAATCGCCGTAACATGCCCTGTAACATGAAATTTATACTGTCCTGTCCAAACTTGGCGTTAATGCTTTATTACTTTACATCATAATCAATTGTGAAATATGTTTTCTAGTCAGTTTTTATATGCACTATTTGTACTCAGTCCCCGACCAGTATGGCGGTTGTGCGGCGGGATAACAATCCGCCCACGAAAAGAACACAAAAGTTATGAAAAGTTATGCTCCTGGAATGTCAGAACCCTACTCCCGGAGCTGCTCATAAACTAGAAGGAATTCTCACACAGTACAAGATAGATATTACCTCGGTCCAGGAAATACGCTGGGTAGGAAACGGTATGATGAGGAAGAAAAATTGCGACATTTATTACGGCTGTCACAAAAGATTGCACTTACTGAGATGCGGATTTGTCGTGGGAAAGCGGTTAAGGTCGAAGGTCATCGACTTTCGACCCCTATCAGGGATCGCCTGGCTGTGATCCGCATCAGAGGCAGATTTTATGACATCAGCATTATATGTGCACACGCCCCTACCGACGAGACTGAAGACCCTATCAAGGAGGACTTCTATGACCTCCTCCTACGGAGCTTGTCCGGAGTACGATGTAAAAATCGTGCTCGGGGACATCAACGCCAAAATCGGTGAGGAGAACACCCTTGGCGGAGTGTTCGGAAAGCACAGCCTCCACCATACAACAACAGATAACCGCTTCCGACTCACAGACTTTGCGACAGCTCGTAATGCGGTAATAAGTAGCACAAGATTCCCTCGTAAGCGAATCCACACAGCAACCTGACGATCTTCGAACGGTCGAACCGCCAACCAAATCGACCATGTGCTCATTGACGCAAGGCACTCGTCAAACATCCTGGATGTGCGAACATTCAGAGGGGCAAATGTCGATTCTGACCACAACCTCGTAGCAGCAAGATTCAGAGCTCGACTGTCCACCAGCCCATCAGGAGGAGGTTCGACATTGGGCGCCTGAGCACACCGGTGGTTACCAGCGTCTACAGGGAGGAGTTGAGCGAAAGACTCTACGGTATGCCTACGTCGAACACAAATGCCAATAATATGTGGCTGCACTGCCGCTCAGTCATTCAGGAAGTAGCCGAAACCACCTAAGGACACCTACAACCCCCCACAAGAATCCCGTGGTATGATGGTGAGTGTGAGCAGAAAAAGGCAGCAACCGACGAGGCGTGCCAAAAGGCGCTGCAGAGGAAAACTAGGGCAGCGCAAGAATAGTACCGAACCAGAAGAAGGGAGGAGGAAGAACTACTGCGATAAAAGAAAAGAATCTTCGCAGCCTCCCAGCTCAATGATATCGAGGAGTCTAGGGATAAACTTTTTACAAGAAAGCCAAAAGCCTTGCAGGAGGCTTCAAAAAGGGCACCTAGGCACTTCGAAACTGCGAGGGTAATATTGTCACCGACCCGCAGAGAATAGTGGATATATTTAAGCAGCATTTCCAGCAGCTGCTTAACGAGCATGACCAAGAGAGGGTGGCAGGGATCGAGGAAATCACAACTCCAGCCGCCGAAGAAGTCCTCCCACCCAGCATCGAAGAAGTCGGCACAGCTATTCAGAAGCTGAAGAATAACAAGGCCGCAGACTCAGATGGCTTGCCATCAGAGCTCTTCAAGGCTGGCGGCGATGTTCTGGTAGGAAGCATGCACCAGATCATCTGCTGAATTTGGGAAGGCGAAAGCATGCCCGACGACTGGAATACCAGCTCTATTTGCCCCATCCACAAAAAAGGCGATCCTACCTCTTGCAGGAACTATAGAGGTATAACCCTGCTCAATGTCGCATACAAGATCCTGTCCAGCGTATTGTGTGAACGTCTAAAGCCATTTTGCACCGCACTAATCGGCAGCTACCAGTGCGGCTTCCGGCCCGGCCAATCGACTTTAGACCAAATTTTCACACTTCGACAAATCCTGGAAAAGACCAACGAGTTTCGAATCCATACACACCATCTTTTCATCGATTTCAAAGCCGCATACGACAGCATTCATCGTGAAGGACTGTTTGGTGCGATGGCGGAATTCGGGATCCCGGGAAAACTGATCCAGTTGTGTCGCGCCCCGCTAAAAAATACGCGATGCACCGTGCAACTCGGTTCCAGTACTTCGGAACCGTTTGAGACATGCACCTGATTTCGGCAAGGAGATGTGGTGTCATGTGACTTCTTCAACTTGGTGCTGGAGCAGATGGTGCGACGGGCAGGCGTCAACAGGGAAGGCACTATCTTCTATAAGTTCGTCCAGCTGCTAGGATACGGGGATGATATCGACATCATCGCGTGTTCTCGCTGTGGCATTGTTGAAGCATTCACGGCGATTGAAGAACAGGCGAAACGAGTTGGTTTTAGGCAGAAATCAATCCGTCGCTCACCACCTGGGACAAAATATTACAATTGACAGCTACAATTTCGAGGTAGTTAAGGAGTTTGTCTACGTAAATTCCACAAATGACACCACAGTGGAGATCCGGCATAGAATCGCTCTTGGCAACCGCTGCTACTTCAGGTTGTCCAAACAACTGGGGTGAAAACTCCTCACTCGAAAGACCAAATTCATGCTTTACAAAACGCTCATACTTCCAATCTTGCTGTACGGAGCCGAAAGCTGGACGATAAGCAGGACAGCGGAGCTAATTTTGGATTCTTTCGAGAGAAAAATTCTGCACCGGATATTTGGTCCTGTCTTTGAGGAAGGTGAATGGAGAAGAAGACACAGCCGCGAACTCTACGAGCTCGCGGAAGTCCGAAAGGCAAAGATCCGTCGACTACACTGGCTCGGCCACATCGAGCGCATGGACATCAACGCTCTAGCTAAGAGGGTCTTGACTCCGAGCCTCCTGGTTCGAGTAATCAAGTAATCGCGGATGTAAGACATCTTGGTCTTGATAACTGGAAGCAGCGTGCCCGGACCGTCAAGGATGGAAGGCAGCTATAGCTCAGGCTCAGATTCTCTATGGATCGCTGGCCTGATAAGTAAGTAAGTACATATGTATTTGTAGTCAGTGAAAAAGAATCTGCTAGATAACGTTTCCATTCAATATCGCTATGTAGTCCTATTTCTAATCTTCCCTTAATTAAATTATTGTTGTCATCTGAAATGACTTATGCATCATATGAGACATTTTGATTAAAAATGTATTTCTACCTTTTTCCTCTTATGTAATCCATACGCTTCACGTTAGCCCAAACAGCCCACACTCAAGAGTTACATTTTGAAATATGTCCTTACAAAAAAAAAGGAATCATCCTAACGACATCTAATCCAATCATTCATATGTATGTATGTAGATTGTAATTAAATCAAATATACCCTTTGCAATAAAGGATCCTCTTTTGAGCGACTATGATGTATTGCATGTGACTATTGCCGTCGTCGGTAATTGAAGGAGCAAATGAAAAAGGCAAAAAACAAGTAAGACGCACCCAAAGCCATCATGGTCACAAATCCGACTTACATAATTGAACCAAAAATCGGAAATGCCATACTACGAGTATGTTATCGTCCATATACCGCTATCGAGTTTCAAACCGCTGAAAATCGTTAATAGTGTGTCCTGTGAACGTCAGTATTTTACGAAAGGTAGCCAAAAGCCAAAGGAGGAAAAACTGAAACGCATCCACAATTTAGAATAGATGAGTAAGGAAAAGTCTATACCTCGTAATGGGCGTGGGCACGGTTCTACATTACCGGCAGGCTGTACATACTATTTTTTACCCTTCAGCCATTAGTTCGAGTGCTCATCAGGAACGTGTCCTAACGACAGAACAAATAGAAGAGGTACAGAGTGGAGCTAGTACAATAATGAAAGCATTGAGCACACCGAGGACAACCAGGACGTGAATGGACCGAAAAATCAACAAAATCTGCATATGATGATGAATTATTATTGATGTGTGGAGCATTTTTTCTCCTCCATCACGATAGGAAGTTTGTTTGGATGTTTTCTGTTTTTCTTTTTTTTCGTTTTCAGTTTTGTAATGTATCTTCTTGTTTGAGGGATGATGAACAACGCAGGAGGAACAGAATTATGAGGTGTTTTTTGCCAGTCTATTATACGTTCGGAGATAGTGTTGTCCTAAAAGATATTTTTTTCAGCGAATTCATTCGATATATGGAGGTTACCACGGTCTGTCATGAAGTAAAAGCAGGAGCTCGTAGAATCCATTGCTGTCCGGGTGGTTGCCTATTTGGTTCTTCTTTTTTTTTTTGACAAGGCATACCACATATGCACATACAATACAAGCAAAATGTCAGTGAAAATTGGGTAAAAGTAATTGCTCAAGCTGAGAACAGACCCTATTGAAAAGGATAAAATGAGGCACATTTTAGTTTTTAGCAATTTCTTGAATGTAAGGTGTAAAGGTGTTCATTCTCTCTTTGGTGTCGTCCATGAAGGAACAGAGCCAAACTCCTCTTCAATCACCCATGTTGTGTGTGAATTAATTTTCACAAAGGTGGAGAGGACCTACAGTTTAATGCCGATTCCGATGCCGTAAAGCTTTTTCATGGCTACTATACTACGGGGGGTTGTGCCAATACCCCACCGCGGAGGGACACTGCGAAATAAATATTCGCTGTCGTTGCTGTTATCGGGATCCGAACTCGTTCATCGTGCGTCAGAGTCCAAAACACTAACCACTATGTCACGGCGCCCACAAAGGTGTTTTTAACTCTATATAATATATGTATACCCCATCCCTTTTTAATACACATACGAAATCCGGGGTTGAAACTCCAATAGCCCACCATAGAAAAATCTGTTCAGTATCCGTATATACATACGTACATGCACATATACATATATACCAGCACACAGATGGAATAAAGTAAAGTTAGGACGGATCCGTAAGAAACGAATTTACACGTGCATAGAAGCAGTATAGGGGGAGAGAGCAAGCAAACAGAGCAAAGAAGTTGATCGCGTTTAACATGGCAAACGCCAGCTTCGAACTCTGTCCCTGCTCAATCCAAGTTGCCACACAGCCTCCGCGGGGCCCCACCTGGATAGCTACCCTGGCACCCACCAAGTAGTGAACCAATGTATGCAGCGACCCAACACCGTGTTCCTGGGGAAGAGGAACCTGGCCCTCCAGGTTGGGTGTTTTGCCTAGGGGTTACATCCCTATCACGTAAAAACCTACTTGTTCCGAAGCGACAACAACCCTCGGATACGGACGGATACAAAGCTGACGACCCCTGCAAACGACTAACGGACTTGAGAGTCTGCACCTGGAATGTGAGGTCCCTTAACAGACCGGGTGCAAGCGATCAATTGGAGCAAACCCTCAACTGCTATAAAGCAGATATAACCGCACTCCAAGAAGTGCGATGGGATGGACCAGGCAGAAAACGGATGAATATCTGCGACCATCTACTGCGAGAACTGCTACAAGGAGAACAAAAGGCGCCTATTCGGGTGCGGATTCGTCATTTGAGGAAGACTCCGACAAAAAGTCTTAGGCTTCCGAGATATAAGCGAACGCCTCATAACAATCCGCATCAAAGCTAACTTTGGAAACATTAGCTTAATATGCGCTCACACCCCAACGGAAGATCGACTCAAGAAAGAATTCTACGATCTCCTAGACAAAACGTATGCCCAATGCCCCAGCTACGATACAAAAATAGTCCTAGGAGATTTTAATGCAAAACTGAGCAAAGAGAACATATTTGAGCTGATCATAGGAAAGCATAGCCTTCATTACACCACAAACAATAGAGCAGGAATGAGCGCATTGCCAGAGCCTCGTCAGAGACGCTGCCTCAGAGGTGCTGGGTTCCAAACCGCCACCACCTAGAAACCCCTGGTTCGATGAACAATGCGAACAAGCCCATGCAGCAAAACAAGAGGCATATAAAGCCATGCTGCCACGACGGACGAGAGTTGCTCGCAAAATCTATGACCAGAAGAGAAGAGAGGAACACACGCTTTTCAGAAGGAAGAAGAAAGAGCACGGAAAGCGTGAGATCGAGGAGGTGAAGAGATGCTTCCGCAGGAATGACGCCCGTAAGTTTTACAGTAAGGTAAAACGAACATGCCATGGGTACTGGAGAACTGGTAGTAGAGTCGCAGTCGATGCTGAGGATTTGGAAAGACCACTTCTGCAGACTGTATAGCGGCGATGATAGACAAGATACCGCTGTCAAGCAGAACGAGCCATTCTCTCATCTCATTTGCAAGGTATCGTCGGAGGAAAGCATGCCAGACGAATGGAATCTCGGCATCGTTTGCCCGATCCATAAGAAAGGAGACCCCTATAACTGCGCCAACTATAGGGGAATAAGTCTCCTTAACATCGCGTATAAGACTTTCTCTGCCGTGTTGTGTGAACGCCTGAAAGCCTTTGTGGATAACTTGATCGGTTCTTATCAGTGTGTTTTCAGGCCAGGTAAGTCCACAATAGACCAAATGTTTACACTACGGCAGATCTTGAAGAAGACCCAGTACCAAATCGACCCTCACTGACTTTTCGTCGACTTCAAGGCCGCGTATGAGAGCGTGTATAGAGATGAGCTATACAAAGCCATGTCTAGTTTTAACATCCCTGCCAAACTCGTCCGACTGTGCAGGATGACAATGCAGAATTCTCGCTGCTCCATTAAGATCGGTGATGAGCAAACCGAGACCTTTGATGTTAAAAAAGGATTTAGACAAGGTGACATCGTGCTTGAAAAAATCGTGCACGCAATTGCTTGCGTACGCGGACGACATTGACGTGATTGGACGGACACATCGAGACGTCAATGAGGCCTTTGTAAGCACTGAGGTAGAAGCGGCTAAGATGGGTGTCAAGGTTAATGAGGGTAAAACCAAATGTCTGCTTTCATCAAAAAGAGACGGACAACACCAACGTATTGGCCAGAACGTCACCATGGGCGGATATAACTTTGAAGTGGTCAAGGAATTCGTCTACCTTGGCTCACTGACGACCAGCGACAACAACACCAGCGCTGACAACTGCACCTCAAGGGATTCTGTAAGTAATAAATGACATCGCTGTTTTTGGAGTTTGATTTCGGTGTTATTGGGAGCGGTCGAAGTAAATGAAAGTTTTGAATGCTATACGAGTGTCCTTGGTCCTGTTCGTGGTGGCGGAAGGAGGAACTGGACAGCGACATCGGCTTGGTCAGTGTTCACGTATCACATCTTCTTAGACGGAACTCCAGTGCGCGTTAGATAGGTTTGTGGCCGTATGTGCTGATGCTTGAATGAGGGTTAACGTGGATAAATCCGAGGTTATGGTTATTTCCAGAACACCTGTCCAATGCACTCTACGTGGTAGTGGAGTCTCATTGAAGCTGGTGGAGAAGTTTAAGTATCACGGGGTCTTCTTCAAGAGTGATGGAAGGAGTAATACTGAGCTTTCCTGCAGGATTGACCAAACTGGTTCCATTTTGGAACAACATGGAAGATCTGTAATCAAGTTAGCGGTTTTTAACTCAGTATTTGTTCCAACTCTCACCTATGGTCATGCAATTTGAGTATTGACCGAAAGAATAAGATCGCGAATACAAGCTGCCGAAATATGATTTCTTCGCGTTGTTGCGGGAGTCACTCTTCGGGATAGGGAGAGAAACACGGCAGTGCGCGGAGAGCTCAACGTTGAGCAGCTGCCTCTCCGAACGGAAAGGGCTATGCTTCATCACGACTTCCGAAGCGTGTCTTGAATGCAATACCATCAGGCAGGCGACCGCTTGGCAGACGCAGGACGAGGTGGTTGGACCGAGAATGCCTGGGTGCGCTTGGGCATAGCTCTAAATGGGTTATAGTCGATGGCGGAGGATCGAGTGGCTTGAAGATCCCGCGTGCGCGCATTACCCCCGCGAACCTTCTAGTGGAACTGCGGGCCACTGAAAATATATGTACATTTCTATGACCTTATATGTACACTTACATTCTACGTGCAACACCGAAAATCTGCAGTCGTTATTTGCGATTCGTATGTACTCCAAGAGTAAAGCTCCAAATATAAATGTTCAGATGGATCATCAACAGAGATTCGTTATCGTATTATATGAGGGAACGTGGCACTCTATAGAGCACATTTTTGGCTTTCCTCTGAATATGCTTCATCGCAAGAGAAGAAAGATGGAAAAAAGTGTATTTAACGACTCTGCATCATGGACCACATACTGTAAACCCAATCATCATTCGTTATAATCAGCCACTAGTGGTTTTTGGGCTTATTATATTTACTGCGGTTTTATTACTAGTACTCATAGTATCTTTCTTATATGTATATGTATGTCGTTCGTTATCCTTTTCAATATCTATTTTAGTGAATCGAGTTGCATTAGTGTCATTATGCGCCAGTGACTACAAGCTAGTTCCAGGCAACATATTTGATTTTTGAAATCAGAAAGAGAGGAAGCGATTTGCAATCAATTGATGTGATCTCTTCCACGTGTTGGATGGTCTGTCGCCTAGAGCTCTTCTCGTCTTCTTGTGATGTCGTCATGGGGCTCTCGGAGTGTATGGCCAATCGACTTTTATTTTCGATGGTGAATTTCTAGGTGGATGGATTTCTGCTCCCTCGAGTCCCAGAGGTCATACCTGCAGCGCTTGTGTCTTTTGCACAGTCTCGTGTTCCACGTTTTGCAGCCATACAGAATAACTGATATCACGTTTGGCTTGGAACATTTTCAGCTTCGTGCAATTGGATATGCGAGATGGTCTTCACACTTTGTCCAACATACCGAGGGTGACATGTCTAAGAGTATCAAACGCCTTCCCGAATTCGATGTAGCAAAGGTAGACAGATTGCAATACAATTATTATAACGTGTTGATATGATCGAGATCGAGGTGTTGGACCCTGATGCACGATGAGCGAGTTCGGATCCCGATAACACCAACGCCATCGAGTGTCTATTTCGCGGTGTTCTTCCTCGGCGGGATATTGGCAAAACCCCCCGTAGTATGCCATGAAAAAGCTTCTGGACTCACGCCATTCGGGATCGGCCTTAATCTGTAGGTTCCTTTCACCTGTGTGAAAAATAAGTCACACACAACATGGGTGATTGGGAGAAGTTTGATTCTGGTCCTTCATGGGCTGTAACGCCACCAAAGAAAGAAGAAAGATACGATCGAGCAGAGTGGACGAAAATAGGCTTGTTCTTTCCTTAGACCGGCTACCAGGGAATTGGATAATCTTTGATTGATTATGTGAGCTATGGCTTAATTCATCATGTTTGGCAACGTTATGCATCTCCATTTCTTGCATTCGGACAGTTTGCCCTTCTTCAGCTCATCTGGGATCCTTCCAGACGCCCACATGTCTTTTAGTAGAGGGTTCAGGATTCGGTCAGAACAGGTTTAAGCAATTCTGTATTCATGTTGTCTGGTCCGGGAGGTATATCGGGGTCCAGGTTTTTATAGCGCTTACTATCTCACTTTCGTCTGGGCTGTGGTGTCACGTCACGAATGGGCTGTGAAAATGTTTTTGCTTCAGCAACTTCTCGTAGCAGCTCTTCCATTTTGAAATTTGCTTGTCTTTATATGTCGTTATATCGTCACTTTCGTCTTGAAGCGGTTTGGCAGTCTTGAATGAGGTGTTTGTTAAAACGCTTGTGGTATAATAAAGGTCGTGTAGGCGGTGGGTCTCTGCAGCTGCCTGTGCCTTGCTGGCTAAGATGTCACTCCAGACTCTTTTGTCCATTCTTGTTTGTCGACGAAGCTATAATGTTGCTGCAGGACTCTGCAAGGCAACTGCCTTGGAGGATCGGGTTTTACCACAGTTGAATTGATTTCTTGTTGTTTTACGCTCGATTACTAAGTCCCACACGTGCTTTGAGATGCAATACTTCGCTTGTTCACTTTTTAAAGCCAATCTACTCCTTGGCTGACTTTACGAACACCTGCCTAATCCACTGCCGCTCATCTGCTAGTTGTTGGATCGAGGCAGCTTAAACAAATTTAGCGGACGCCCTTTCGTTTTCCAGTTTTATTATGTCAAACCCCCGTATCTTTTGTTGGATTATGCTAGCAGCGACCTTAAGACGAGCTGCTACTTAGAGAAAATGGTGATCGCTTGCAATGTCAGCACCACATTTTTTACGCACATTCATAAGAGAGCTACGCTATTTACGACTTGTAGCTATGTGGTCTATTTGGTTTTCGGTGCTAAGATCAGTAGACGTCCACGTTATTTTATGGATACGTTTGTGTTTGAAAAACGATCCACTAATGACGAGGTTGTTACTAGAACATATGTAGTTCGGTGAACATCCCGCCATTCTGCAAAAGTGTAGCCGAATTATGCCGACCCATAACCGCCCCACGCCTCAGGTTGCATTGGGCTATTTGTGCCTAAACATAAATAGTAGTAGGGTTAGGGCTAAAAAAAAAGGGACGTAAGTAACTGTGAACTATAAAAAGGTAGGTCCTGAAAATCTTAACGCATCACTTTCAAATAATTTTATCCAAAATTTATTGGGTGTAGTGGTAGGCATAGTAAAAGCTCTCCCGATCGGATAAAAAAAGAAGTCCACGTCACCGTGAAATTCCCTTCTGATTTCGATCAGAAGTTTTGTATTACACTACGTAGGTACACTACCGCCTACTGAATATAGTTAAATCTGCAGAAGAAGATAACTTAGTTTACAGTGTGGGGTTGCTAGCCTACTCAATTTTACAGTTTTAAGGTTCTCTCGGCCCACTTCAGTAATCTAGTATGTAGAACAGAAACACAGCAAGCGACAGTAACTTTTGAACTAGTAACAGTTTGAACTACAAACGCGGGCAGTACTGTGCCTGGTATGGGTGTAGATTCAGTTCTTCTTTTTCTGAAAAATTTAAGAATATTCATTAACATAGGGTGTTTGAGATAACATAATATGAAGTACTGCTTATTTACTTCTCAGGCCAGCAATCCATGGAGGATCTTGCCTGAGCTATAGCTGCCTTCCATTCTTGACGGTCCCGGGCACGCTGCTTCCAGTTATCAAGACCAAGTTGTCTTACATCCGCGGCTACTTGGTCTACCGACTACCGGAGATTCAGTTTTCCTCTTTTTCTCAAAACAGGCGGCTCGAAATCGAAGACCCTCCTAGCTGGAGCGTTTGTGTTCACGCGCTCAATGTAGTCGACGGATCTTTGCCCTCCGGACTCTTTACTCATCTTTGTACAGCTCGTAAAATTCGCATGTGTGTCTTCTCCTCCATTCACCTTCCTCACAGACATGACCAAATATCCGGCGCAGAATTTTCTTTCCAAAGAACCCGCCGTCCCTCCATACAGCAAGATTAGCAGTATAAGCGTTTTGTAAAGTATGACTTTGGTTCTTCGAGTGGGGAGTTTTGACCTAAGTTGTTTGGACAAACCGAAGTAGCAGCGGTCGCCAAGAGCGATTCTATGCCGGACCTCCCATGTGGTGTCGTTTGTGGAGTTTACGTTTGTCCTACTTAAGCACCTCGAAATTATAACTGTCAACCGTTATAGTTTGTCTCAGGTGGTGAGCGACGGATCGGTTTTTGCATCATAGCATGTAATAGATAGATAGATAGATTTTATTCAGATTCTTGTTAAAATTTACATGGTCTGAGTTACCGCACATTATTTTGCACAGAGATTTGATACCTAATTATATCTTTCTACTGAAATTATGATTATTTTTTTACAAGAGATATAATGGGAGAAAAACTATCAATTTGAGGAAAAACAGATAATAGAAAAAAACCTCATATAAACAAAAAAAGAAAAAAAAAAAAGAAATGAATAAATAAATAAATAAATGGAATAAACATATGAATAAATAAATAAATAAATAAATAAATAAATAAATAAACAAATAAATGAAAGTTAAAGGACTCCCGTAAGGAGAGTCCAAAAAAAACCGCGAACAGAGAAGCAGAGCTTCCCCCCAACTGTTCGACTTACTATTCAAATTCGAAACGTTAGTACGATTTAAAATACCGCTTTATTGTTCGGTGTCCAACTTAGAACTAACTTATCAACTAAAAACCCCTTCCATAGGAAGCCCATCGCTTCGCCCGAATCCGCAACGTAGGCCTTTCTCCGGTCACTTCCCAGGCTGGTTGCAATGCGCATCCGATTGCACCAGACTGAATATGATGCCGGTGCACCTGAATCAACGCGATCACGTATGAACAGGTACGAACATGCGGAGCGATGTGAACCACACAAAATGATGACGCAGCGTATCTTTGCCCTTGGCCTCGGTCGACGGTGTTAACTTGAATAACTAAATAATAAATAAATAAATAAATAAATAATTAAAACAAAATCAACTTAATAAATATAGATTAATAAACAGATAAACAAATAATAACAAGTAGATAATAAATAGTAAATAAATAGGTACATTGGTATATGGATAATAAAATAAGTACAAATTAGGTAATGGATAAAACGTCACATGTTATTTTTCAAAATTGACTCTTGAATATGCTTGGAAGTATTATCAGGATTAAGTCTGAGAAAATTAATTTCTTATTAAAGGGTTTTCAGAGTTATCACAGCGAGCTTTAAATTTTGCGTTAAGTTTATTTATTCTATCAGAGATCAATTCAACATTCGCTCTTCTGTGCAAGGTTCTTGTAGAGAAATGC
The DNA here is from genome assembly GCA_951905685.1 of Eumerus sabulonum. Classification (NCBI taxonomy): domain Eukaryota; kingdom Metazoa; phylum Arthropoda; class Insecta; order Diptera; family Syrphidae; genus Eumerus; species Eumerus sabulonum. Next base: position 141,056,352 of record OX645060.1, on the reverse strand, counting down.
CACGGGAGATTAAGCATAATTTTTAATAGTTTATTTTGTGCTATTTGTAACTGTGCTATGCGACTTCTTGAGCAGTTGCCCCATATCTGGCACCCATATAAAATTATTGATTGAAATATGATTTTGTGAATTATTATTTTGTTTTCAACTGATAATAGAGATTTTCTGTTTATAAATGGGTACAATAGTCTTATACTTATATTGAATTTCTTTAATGTTTCTTTAATATGCTGGTTAAATATTATTTTTGAGTCAAGATGGATTCCCAGGTATTTAACGTGAGGACTCCATTCGATTGATATGTTATCTATCCGCAACGGGTTGGAGGGAATATAGCAAGCTTTTCTTTTTCTTGGGAAAAAGATGGCTTGCATCTTTTCCTCATTTATCTCAATTTTCCACTTTGTAGAGTAGATACTCAGTATTTTCACCGCATAGGAAAGATTCGTCTCAAGAACGAGAGAGAATTTATGTGATGTAAATACAGCTGTGTCATCAGCATAAGTAGCTATATCGCAAAAGGGGAGATTGGGAATATCTGACGTAAACACATTGAACAAAACAGGACCAAGCATGTATTTTGTTTTATCCTCATTGACTTTAAGACCAACTCGTGTTGCCTGTTTTTAAATCGCCTTGAAAGCTTCTACAATGTCACGCTGAGACCGCCCTATGATGTCAATATCATCCGCGTACCCGCGTACTTGTAGAAGATAGTGCCTTGCCTGTTGACGCCTGCCCGTCGCACTATCTGCACCAGCACCAAATTGAAGAAGTCACACGACAGCGCATCTCTTTGCAGGAATCTGAAGCATGATCCGAACGGTTCAGATGTCCGAGAACCTAACTCCGCGGTGCATCGCGTATTATTTAGCGTGGCAAGATGTAGCCAGGTCAGTTTTCCTGCAACCCCGAATTCGGCCATCGCATCAAACAATTCTTTGCGATTAATGCTCTCGTATGCGGCATTAAAATCGATAAAGAGATGGGGTGTGTCGATTTGAAATTCGCTGGTCTTTTCCAGGATTTGCGAAGTGTGAATATTTGGCCTATAGTTGAATTGCCGGACAGGAAGCCGCACTTGTAGCTGCCGATTAGTGCGGTGTAAAAGGGCCTTGGCGTTCACACAGTACACTCTACAGGATCTTGTATGCGACATTTAGCAAGGATATATGTACCTCTATAGTTCTTGCAAGAGATAATATCGCCTTTTTTGTAGATGGGGCAAATAGAGCTGACATTACAATCGTCGGGCATGCTTTCATGTTCCCCAATTCTCAAGAAGATCTGGTGCATGCTCTCTACCATAACATAGCCGTCAGCCTTGAACAGCTCTGATGGCAAGCCGCTTGAGCATGCCGCCTTGTTGTCCATCAGCCTTTGAATAGCTGTGCCGACTTCTTCGATGCTGGATGGAAGGACTACTTCAGAGGCTGGAGTTGGGATTTCCTCAGCAGCAGCTGCTGCAAATGCTGCTTAAATACATCCACTATTCCCTGCGGGAATTTCGAGGAGCCTGAGCGCCTTTCTTGAAACCTCTTGGAAGGCTTTTAGCTTTCTTATAAGAGACCCGTATTTTATTTTTGTCTTTAGACTGCTGGATAGCCTTGAATCGGGAGGCTTTTTGGTATGCCTTGTCGGGTGCTGCCTTTTTTTGCTCACACTCGCTCGTTTTTTTTTATAGTTCGCGCAGGTTCAAGAGTCATACTCTTATTATGTTTGTCACACAACCTGGATGGAGTGCAGATGGTTTGGGTCATAGATGTTCGTTCACTACTCTCCAGGGGTGGTTGTCGCAAAGAGGATTCGAATGGAAACCCGACTGAATTTCCACGCTGGTTGTAGTTCCCAGCAAATGTCCCAGGCCATTATGGTGTTATATAAAAACAGCACACACAGAGTTTGAATTTGAGGTAACCATATACCGTGAATTGTATGCCTTCATCAGCATTTTTGATCACTTCCCACAACAGCTGTGTTGCCTAACGTGTTCACAGCTACTGCCTGTATTACTGGGCGGCAATGCAGCCACACAGTTTTGACATTTGTGTTCGACGTAGGCGTACCGGAGAGACTTTCGCTCAGTTGCTCCCTCTGATAATTTCCGGTGTGCTCAGGCGTCCAATGTCAAACCTCCTCATGGTGGGTTGGTGGAGCTTTCATTGGGTAGTCGAGTTCCGAATCTTGCTGCTATGAGGTCAGATTCGACTTTTGCCCATCTGAATGTTCGCACATCCAGGATGTTTGGCGAGTGTCTTGCGTCAATGTACACATGGTCAATTCGGTTGCCGGTTCGACCATCCGGAGATCGCCAGTTTGCCATGAAGATTCGCTTTCGAGGAAATCTTGTGCTACCTATCACCGAGTACGATTTTAACATCGTTCTCCGTTCAAGCTCCGTAGGGGTTGTCCAAGAGATCATAGAAGTCCTCTTTGATGGGATCTTCAGACTCTTCGTAAGGGGCGTGTGCACATATGAGGCTGATGTTGTAAAATCTGCCTTTCGTGCATTAGTTTGGCTGTTGTAGAGGCTATCCAGAGGGCCGGCGAGGAGGGTATATGTCAACTTGGCCCCGGCATTGAAAGAGGGATCGTTGCTGGCACCTCGCCAGGCTGAGAGCAATCAACTGTACCCAGTATGTTCGAGCCCATGGCCTCCTCGGGAGACCTGCATCAATATTTATATTAATTGAATTTCCAAAAAATATAGGTACGAGGATTGAGAGATCTATTCGTCAAAACGGTTAGTATTGTATTATTTAATACAAAACTTCCGCCCGTAATTTATACCAATATTTGTTGTACAAACCACTACTTACTACTTAGGCAGCGCTACAGTCCGGTGTGAACCTGGACCTCAATCAACAAGTTTCTCCAGCTGACACGGTCTTTTGCCAGCTGTTTCCAGCCACACACTCCGAAGTTGGTTCAAATCCCATTCCATATGTGTGCGTTCTCTGCTGCGTCGTCCCTTGGAGTTGGACTCGAAGGCTCTTTGACCGGAGCTGTGTTATCCATTCCCTCTAAAGGGCCTAGCCTTTTTGGACGTTGGATCCGAAGACGCCGTAAAGTTCATCGCTGTTTATGCAAATGCGACCACAGATTGAACGCAGAATTTTTCACTCGAAACGTACAAGAGCTTCCTCATCCGCTTCCTTTTAGGGCCAAACTTCTGTGCCATAGAGGAGGACCGGGGTGGTTAAGGTTTTGTATAGTGCAACCTTTGCCTTTCGAGAGAGGGATCTACTTCTCAATTGCCTCTTGATCCCAAAGAAGCAGCGGTTGGCAAGAGTAATTCTGCGTTTGATCTCAACGCTGGTGGTCACTAGTGAACCAAGATAGACGAAGTCTTTGACCATTTCGAATTTGTAGCTGCCAATAGTGACGTTCTGATCGAGAGTTGTTGTGCGTCTTTTTTGGTTAACAGCATATATTTCGTTTTATCCTCGTTAAGCGAAAGACCGATATTAGCCGTTTCTGCTTTAATGTTTTCGAACGCTTCATTGACGTCCCGCTGTTTTCGTCCAATTACGTCAATGTCGTCCACGTACGCAAGCAGTTGTTCAGACTTGAAATAGATCGTACCTCCTGTATTAGCCATTGAGTGTCGTGTAATTTGTTCCAGCACGATGTTGGAAAAAATAAAAGGGGACCACGACACACTATCTAAACCCTTTTTTAATATCAAAGCTGCTGCAAGCGTCTTAGTAGCTCATCTCCAGCTGCTTTAAATAGCTCGACAGCCAGCCCATATACGCCCGCGGCTTTATTAGTTTTAAGATCCGAAATTGCCCGCTTAATTTCATCCAGGTCGGGTGGACGGAATTCTCCTGCATCTTCGTCCGTTGCGAATAACCATTTTGCCTTTCATCGCTGTTATACAGTCTACCTATATGTATAGATGTGTTCCTTTCATGTTCTCAGCATCGATTGTGACTCTACTCCTAGTTGTCCGTCTTCATCCCTTCAGGCTTCCGTTCTGGTTTTATAGTCCTGGCACGCTCTACTTTTTCGTAGAGCTTGCGAGCCTCATTCCTGTGGTAGCATCTCTCCATCTTCTCCTTTAAAGCGTGTGTTTCTCTCGCCTTTTCTGCGCGTAAAGTTCACAACCAACTCTCGTCCATCTATGTACCATGGCTTTGTAGGCGGCTAGCTTTGCCACATGGGCTCGCTCGCATTGCTCATCAAACCAGGGATTTCTAGCTGGCGGTGGCGTGAAACCCAACACATCAGAGGCAGCGTCTCTGATGGCGCGCTGGCAATGTTCACACTGTTGTTCTGGGGATTGTGCCGGTGTCATCGGAATTTGCTAGAAGTTGAGGGAAACTCAATAGGCAAAGTTCCTAGCGGTCTCCTGCGATTGTAGCTTTCCGACGTCAAGCTTTCGTTGTCTAGCTCGGCTTCGTGGCATTCTTGAATCTTCGTTCGTACCTTGGCTACAACAAAGTAATAATCCGAGTCGATGTTGGTTCCTGGGAAGGTTCGTACATCTATGATGCTGGAGAAGTGTCCTGCGTCGATCGCAGGGTGATCAATCTGGTTGATGGTCGAATGGTCAGGTGATCGCCAAGTTCCTTTGTGGATGCTGAGATTCGGGATTCTTCGTGTGCTAGCTAGAAAGACATTACGTCCCTCAATTGTGGGTTTACTACAATTGGTTGCCTGCTCCCTGTCTGTTAAGAGACCTCACATTCCAGGTGCAGATCCGCAAGTCGTTTGGTCGTTTGCAGAGGTGCTTTGATCCGTCCGAATCTGAGGCCCTTGTTATTGCTTCGCAACAATTTATATTTTCCATGATAGGGATGTTATCCCTAAGTATAGCCCCCAATCTTGTGGACCAGATACCTCTTTCTCCAGGAACAAGGGGATCAGGTCGCTGCACACATTTGTCCACTACTATCAGCTATCAGCAGCTATCCAAGGAAGGCGACGATGTGGCTATATGTTAACTTGAGTTGATCAGGGATAGAGATCGAAGCTGGCGTTTGCCACGTTGAACTCGATCCAATTCTTTGCCCTGTTTGCTCCCTTTCTCTCCCGCTTGTTGTGCAAACATTCAACGAAAATGTTGGCTTTATATTTTACACCACTGCATTTCAGAACATTCGATATAGGCTTTCAATAATCCCAATACATTTCAGGACAGTCTATGTAGTCTCTTAGTTGTAATGGTCTCCAGAAAGACTGAACTAATTTAGACAAAGTCAAACTGGCGAGAGGACACCAAATTAAAAGGTCTTGACACAAACATAAGTTTCTTTTTACAAATGCAATGAAATGAATAAAATATTTTTTTTTCAAGTGTTATGGCTTTGTTAGAAAGAACAAGCATTCCCATTATTCACGAAATACAACATTGTTCAAGCGGCTGGCTTCGCAGTACCGCATGTTGATGGTTTCGGGCTGTAGCTCACGGATTGCTTGGATGATATTGGCCTTAAGTACTTGAATCGTTTTCGGACTGTTGGTACAACATCGGCCCTTCACGGTTCCCCACAAAAAAATCGCGGTTCTGATCCGGCCAATTGACATCGACAAGTCGGCTGATAACACGATTTGGGAACTTGGTGCTCAAAAGATCGATTGTGGTCGTCCAAATTCATGTCTTCAATTTTACTTACTTACTTACTTTGATGGCGCTACAGTTCGGGGTGAACCAGGGCCTCAACCAACAAGCCCATCCAGCCGGCCCGATCTTTGGCCAGCCGCTTCCAGTGCCGCACGCCCAGTTGGTTGAGGTCCCTTTCCACCTGTGCGCGCCACCTTAAATGCGGTCGTTCTCTGCTGCGTCGTCCCTCGGGGTTGGAGTCGAAGACTCTTCGGGCCGGAGCGTTGATGTCCATTCGCTCTACATGGCCTAGCCATCTTAGACGTTGGATCCGAAGACGTCTAACCAGGCCGATGTCGCTGTACAGCCCGTACAGTTCTTGGTTGAATCCCTTTCTCCACTCTCCGTTTACACAAACGGGACCAAAGATTGCACGCAGAATTTTCCTCCCGAAACGCCCAAGAGCCTCTTCATCCGCTTTTGATAACGTCCAAGCCTCAGCGCCGTAGAGGAGGACCCGGTTGATTAAGGTTTTGTAGAGGAATACCTTAGTTTTTCGAGAGAGGGCTCTACTACTCAATTGCCTCTTCAGCCCTAAGAAGCAGCGGTTGGCAAGAGTTATTCTGCGTTTTATATCAGCGCTGGGGTCGTTACTGTTCGTCTCTATCGAGCCAAGGTAGACGAAGTCCTTGACTACTTCAAAAATATAGCTGCCAAAGGTGACGTTCTGACCAAGACGTCGGGGTTTCGCGTCTTTCTTGGATGACAGCATATATTTGGTCTTGTCCCCATTTATCCTTAGACCCACTTTAGCCGCTTCTGCTTCAATGCTTGCGAACGCCTCTTTGACGTCTCACTTTGTCCGTCCAATAACGTCAATGTCATCTGCGTAGGCAAGCAATTGTGTGGACTTGAAGTAGATCGTACCTCTTGTGTTGGTCGCAGAGTCCCGCACGATATTTTCAAGTATGGTGTTAAAGAAATCACATGACAGTGCATCACCCTGTCTAAAACCTTTTTTAACACCAAAGGGGTCGGTTAGTTCACCTCCGACCTTTAGTTCGACTTAAGGTCGTCCTACTCTCGGAGGAGAATTCTCCATAGTCATCCTGCACAGTCTGACGAGTTTGGCAGGAATGTTAAAACATGACATGGCTCTGTATAGCTCGTCTCTATAAACACTGTCATACGCGGCTTTAAAGTCGACGAAAAGATGGTGCGTGTCCACCTGGAATTCATGCGTCTTCTCCAAGATCTGCCGTATTTGATCCATCGTGGATTTTGCTGGCCTGAAACCAAACTGATAGGAACCTATCAGATTGTCCACGAACGGCTTCAGGTACTTAGACAGTACGGCAGAGAGGATCTTGTACGCGATGTTCAGGAGGCTTATCCCTCTGTAATTGGCGCAGTCATAGGAGTCTCCTTTCTTATGGACCGGGCAAACGATACTGAGATTCCATTCATCGGGCATGTGTTCCTCCGACCGTATCTTGCAGATGAGTTGGTGCATGTTCCTGACCAGCTCATCGCCAGCTGCTTTAAACAGTTCCGCGGGGAGTCCGTCTGATCCAGCAGCTTTATAGGACTTAAGTTTCGATATCGCTATCTTAACATCGTCTTGGTGGCTCGAAACCAAGTACATCTGATGCGGCCTCTCTAATGGCGTTTTGACAACGACTCCATTACTGTTCTATGGTTTCTGCAGATTGCATCGGGACTTGAGAGAGCTTGAGAGAGCTTGAGGGAGACTTGATCGGCGAAGTTCCTGGCAGTCTCCTGCGATTGCAGTTTTCCCACGTTACATTTTGGTATTCTTACTCGACTCCGTTGATTCCTCGAAATTCGCATCCGTATCTTGGCTGCACCGTGGCGCAGTGGGTAGTGTGTTGGCCTCTGACGTCGATGACATGGGATCGAATCCCGACACAGCCATGTCATCGAACGTGTTTTCACGAAGTTTCTCCTCAGCGGGGTTCTGACAAAACCCCTTGTAGTAAAATTGTCATGAAAAGCTTCTCGAAATTCGCCGTTCGGAACCGGCAATAAACTGTAGGTTCCTTTCACCTATGGGAAAATTAAATCACGCACAACATGGGTGATTGAGAGAAGCTCGGCTCAGGTCTTTCATGGACTGTAACGCCAACATACATACATACATACATACATCTTGGCTGCAACAAGGTAATGATCCGAGTCGATGTTGGCTCCTCGAAAGGTTCGGACGTCTAGGATGCTTAACCCTTATGTGAGGGACAGGAAAAACAACTTCATCAGAGTGACCAGATACTACAGGTTGTATTGCAATTGTTTGTGATCAACATGCAGTGACTCGGCCAACATGTAACATATGCTTCGAGAATTGTTCTAATTCTGTATAAGTAAAAAAAAATTGTATTTTTTTTATACTATCTAAATACAACCGCTAACACAAAGTGTCGTCAAGGCCAACTTCGCTGGTTCCGTCTCAACCAGAATGGTCAGCAGAGGTACACCACAGGGTGGAGTACTCCCCCTCTCCTCTGGAACGTGGTGGTCTACGAACTACTTCGGTTGTTTGAACAGGAAGGGTACGCTGTGACCGCCTATGCAGACGACATTGCTATTGCCGTCACAGGTAAATTTCCCAACACTCTATGCGACCTTATGCAGAGTGCATTACATACAGTAGAAACCTGGAGGTAGTACTGTGGACTTGGAGTGAACCCTAAGAAGACCGATCTAGTACTGTTTACTAACAAATACAAAATTCCGCCCCTCAACCCACCGACCTAGACCTAGTCCTTGACATGAGGCTGAATTGAAAACCCTATTGCCCTATACAGCTGTAAGAAAGTGGTGGGCAGGAAACGGGGTCTCCAACCAAGCATTATGCACTGGTTCTACACAGCAGTCATAAAGCCCATCCTCCTGTATGGCGTTGTAGTCTGGTGGACTGCTCTGGACAAGGTAGTCAATCGAGCCTTCTGGGGAAGGTACAAAGATCGGCCAGCTTATACATAAGCGGAAGGATCAGGTCAACCCCCACGTAGGCCCTAAACATTATATTACATCTTCCACCTTTGAATCTTTTCAGCAAACAAGTTGCTGCTGCGCTGCCCTAAGGATGAGGAGCTTAAGAAAGTGGCCCACATCTCAAAGGGCCATACTACCATTCTAAACCACTTCAAAGTACCCATGGACACGGACTACATCATCCCGCAGAATGTGTTCACTACGAACTTCGAAGTTGTCTTTCCATCCAGGGAGGAATGGGCTGAAGGGAACGCAATACCAAATGACTCGATCTCCCTCTAGTGGGGTAGTGGGGTCTTCTCCAAGGAACTTAACCTCAACCTATCTTTCAGACTCCCTAATCACTGCAGTGTGTATCAGGTAGAATTAACAGCGATCACAGAGGCCCTTGCCAAGGATATTATCATTTTCACGGACAGCCAAGCTGCGATAAAGTCCCTTTCAGCCGAAACCCACAAATCAAAGACATCTCTTAACTGTCGCCTATCTCTAGATGAGATAGCTGAACAGGTCAATATTAAAATACTGTGGGTTCCCGGCCATAGAGATATTCCAGGAAATTGCGCGGCCAACGAACTCGCAAAGTTGGGGTCAAGCCAACTCAGCCTACCTACCCTCGGGTACATAGATACACCAATAAGTACGGTAAAGCACATGATAAAACTTCAAACCATAGAGGAGACCAACCTCCAATGGAATGAGAGCAATATTGGATTTATCCCCAAACAATTGTGGCCTAAGTTAAGCCTAGGACGAACCAGGCAACCAAAAGGGCAACTTTAAGTACTCTAGTGGGTGTCATTACAGGTTGGTGCATCATCGGAAAACACGCCGCCAGATTAGGGCTACCCTCCAATGACTTCTGTCGCGGTGCATGGACGAGGAGGAGGAGGAATTAATACACCCTCTCCTCTGCTCATGTCCCTCTTTTTGGAGGACCTCGGCGCGCCCTTCTTTGACAATCTAAGTGAGCTAGTAAACCAAAAGATAGCTCAACTCCATCGCTTCATCAGAAGCACCGGTTGGTTCACAGGTAGCGGATCAGGGTAACTTGATCCAGGTGGTATCACAATGTCCCGACTTCGGCCTACGTGTGGCTTATGCCTACCACATTTACCTAACCTACTATCTAAATAAAACATTTTGATAAATATTTATTTTTTCATTTGATTTTAGTGTTTTGAGTACAAGATTAGAAACATTTTCTTGCAATTTCATACAAAACACAAAGAGGTACCCAGGTACCTTGTTACTCTATTAAGGATGTAAAAAATGTTTTGGTTTCCTAAAAATAGTGCGAATGGGTTGACGAGGCCAAAGCATTAAAAAAACGTAGTTTACAAGAAGTTAAGAGCTCTCACAAAGCCACAGCTATCTATAATGCGTAAAATATAACAATTTTTTAAATTGAAAATGCAAAAGGTACCCGGGTACCTCGTCACTCACATAAGGGTTAAGGAGTGTCTGCCGTCGATCGCAATATGATCAATTTGGTTGGTTGTCGATTGATTCAAAGACCGCCAGGTCCCTTTATGGATGTTGAGGTGAGGGAATCGTGTACTTGCTACTACCAGATTATGTCCCGCCATAAAGTCCACTAGCCTCAGTCCGTTTTCTGACGTGGTGTTGTGTAGGCCGTGCCTTCCAATGACCCGTTCAAGCATAGCTTCCTTACCAAGCTTCGCATTGAAATCTCCTAGAACGATTTTGGTGTCTTCACTTTTAGTAAATAAAAAAAAAAGTCGGTTAACATGGCTCTGTAACGCCCACTGTTGACCGAAACGATGTTCCCAGCCTCATTTCAAAGAAAAATGGTCCAATGATGTCACCACTCCACCATCCTCACCAAACTGTCACTCTCTGTGGATGCGTTCGCTTCTCCACAATAACGGTCGGGTTTTCTGAGTCCCAGATGCGGCAATTTTGTTTGTTAACGTAGCCGCCGAGATGAAATCTCGCCTCAACAGAAAAGATGATTTATCGCCCAAAATCGTTGTCCATTTCAAGCTGCTCTAAGGCCCGAACTGCGAAGCGATAACGAAGCGGATGGTCGCGCGCCTTCCATCGCTGAGTCAATTCGACCTTGCAAGCGAATAATCCGAGAACTTTGTGTAGAATTCTCCTCAGGCAAGTGTGTGAAATGTTGAGCTATTGAGATCGATTTCCTCAGGCAAGTGCGTGAAATGTTGAGTTATTGAGATCGAAGGCGAGTTGATGTTCGTGAATTTAGTCTCACACTCTCGGCCAAAGCAGCCACATTCTCATCTGTGCGCACCGTACGATGACAGGACCATGAGTGCTGTCCAATAGCATACCAGTTTTATGAAATTTGTGCACAAACTTGCGTACAGCTGTCGCGCTAGGTGCTTGATTTCGGCCAAATAAAAAAATTCACAGTTTGGGCTACACAGCACTCATTTTGGAAATAAGTTTTCAATATTTCGCAGCGTTTTTCGAGCGTAAGTCGACTCATTTCGTTCCGTGGAGGTATGATACAGACCTCCTGTTAAGATTTCGAGCGGGAAGAAGCTGTCAGTGTCAACATAACCTATGATTTAAAAAAAAAAAAAAAAAAAGACACTAGATGGCCTACCCCTTATTCGACTACAGCTGACTGTTGTGCCTTAATACTACTTATAAGGTGAACACCTTGCATATTAGTCACTCTAGAGAGCGCCTGACTACAAGAGAACGTGGATGACCCAATATCAAAGAGACCATTATTCACACTTAGCCCTTAACTTTTATGTATGGTGATAGCATACGTCGTGGCGCAGTGGTTTAAAAGTCCTATTTCATTTGACAGGGCAATGTGCATTTTTTTCTATTGAATAGCGAAATTAAAATTTACCATCAAAAGATTAACTCCCGTGATAGCAGCCACATGTCACACCAGCAAAAACCCTCAGCACAACACCAATATAATTCCAAATGCCCATGTCCTCTGGCAGCCCAACACCAATGCCAATGCATTGGCTCAAGGCAAGAGGAGTAAATTAAATTGATTGATTACCCTAAAAGCATTTCGATTTAAATGAATGCTCTGATGTTTATTCCAACTTTGACAGATTGGGACTTCCCAAAAAGGGATGACAACGCGGGCAGCAACAATAACAACAAAATCCACAACGAAAATTGTATACAAAACAAATGAGAAAAAAATACAAGCATCGAATACACACCAATAGATAGAAGGATAGTATCGCTGCGTTGCGATTCAATGTATCTCCCACATGGCACAATCGATCTGACACTTTGGCAGTGAGCCCTTACAGAGCATTACGTCAAATGTTATATTCAGTTGTTGTTTTTTGGTTTTGACGAATGTTGCCACGGCTCATTGGCATTAATGTAACAATATTGTCAAAGGATTCCGTAACGGGTGTTTGGATTAGGCCTACGGCTAGAGTGCCGATGATGAATTGAACCATGCTGGTGAACATTGTGTAAAGCGTTGCCGAAACGTAGTGTAGCCGTGTATAAATGAAAATTAATGAGTTCATCAATTTGCATTTAGAATGCTAGATGTTTGAGTGGATAGTAGCGCTTTACTTGCGACTGGATGTGGAACGAAGAGATGAAGGGGTTGTTTTTTGTAATGAACGATATGTCAAATTGGCAATTTAAATGTTAGCTGCCATTCGATAATTTGGGATACATTAGACGTAAGATGATTGTTTAAAATCGGAAACTTTGGCATTAACAGTAAGTTTTTTGAAACTGCACTGTCCAAAGAAGAAGCAGTTGTTAACAATTACTCTGCACATAGTCTCAGCGCTTCAATGCTAAGCTGGTTAAGGAAAGCATCTTAGAACGAGTTAAAAAGCTTCTTAGAAGAAAGATGAAAGAGCACGAGAAGCTCGCAATTGAAGATTTGTAGAGGTGTTACTGCAGGCGTGAGGTTCAGTTTTATCAATAGATAAAATGAACATGCCAAGGTTAAAAAGCCAGAACGGAAGCCTGTAGGGATGAGAACGGACACCTAGTAGTAGAATCGCGGTCGATGCTGATAATATGAAAAAACCACTTCTGCAGACTGTATAAAGGCAATGTTAGTCAATATACCACTGTCAGGCAGAATGATCCATTTCTTAACGACGAAGATAGTAGCGATTTCCGTCCCCCTGACCTCGACGAAGTTAAGATCGCCATATCGAAACTCAAATCGAATAAAGTTGCCGGCCAGACTGACTGTCTGCTGAGCTCTTCAAGGCAGCTGGAGATGGCCGTAAGAAGCATGTACCAGCTCATCTGTAAGATATGATCTGAACAAAGCATGCCCGAGGAATGGAGTCTCAGCATCGTTTGCCCGATCCACAAGAATGGAGACCCCTTTGACTGCGCCAACTATAGAGGAATAAGTCTCCTTATTGTCGCCTTCAAAATCTTTTCTGCCCTTTTGCGTGAACTTGTAAATAAGCTGACAGATCTTTACCAGTGTGGCTTCAGGCCAGCGAAGTCCACCACCGACCAAATCTTCACACTACGGCAGATAGTTCAAGTCGACACCCACCACCTATTTGCCGACTTCAAAGCCGCATGCGACAGCGAAATTAGAGACCAGCTATACATCGCCTTGTGTAGACAACCCTGCTAAACTTATCAAACTATGCAGAATGACTTTGGAGAATGCTCGCTGCTCGATCCGAATGGGTGAACACCTGACCGATAGTTTTGAGGTCAGAAAAGGATCTAGTCAGGGCGATGCGCTTTCGTGTGATTTCTTCAACATCGTTTTAGAAATGATGGTATTGAACTAATCTGAAGAACACACCCAGATGTCAATGAGGCGCTTTCGAGTATTAAGGCGGAGGTGGCGAAAATTGGTTTTGCAGTAAACGACGGCAAAATTTAATATGTATGCTGTCATCAAAAAAGGGAAACTAATTACCGACTTCTTAGCCAGAACGTTTGCATTGGCAGATATAATTTTGAGGTAGTTAAGGACTTCGTTAACTTTGACTCCGCAGTGACCTGGAACATTGACATCAGTTCCGAAATCGAACGCAGAATCACTCTTGTCAATCGCTGCTTCTTTGAGCTCAGGAGGCAATTGAGTAATAGAGCCCTCTCTCGAACGACAAAGTTGACTCTATACAAGACCCTTATTATCTCGGTTCTGCTGTACGGCGCAATAGCATGAACACTATCAATAGCGGATGACGAGGTCAACCACGACCAGATTCAACCACGAGCTTTACAGGCTGTGCAGGGACCTAAGACTAGTCAGGCGTTTACGGATTCGACGCCTGTGATGGCTAGGCATTGTAGAGCAAATGGACACCACAGCTCCCGTCTGGAAAGTTTTTGAATCCAACCCCGAGAGGCGAAGAAACAGAGGGCGGTCGCACTTTAGATGGTGCACACAGGTCTAAGGGCAATGGAAATGGAGGGGCATGGTTTGTTTTATTATGCAGCTTTACCTGATATATGTACATAGAACCCAAAGTTGTTTATCGGTCACCTACTTGGTTCCTTCCCCTGCTCTGCTTAGAAAATAATTTCATATACCTACCTAGTCAAGGGGGTGACCGTGGTGGTAAACATCACCGAACGTCGGGCGGAAGGTCTGTAGTCATAGTTTGTCCATATCTAAGAAATACAATTCCCCTACAGAAAAATTGTGTAATGCTGCTGTTGTGAATGGAAAGTGATCAAAATACTAATGAAGGCTTAACACTCTCAGTATGTGGTCAATTCAAATTCATGCTCTGTGTCTGCAATTATAATATAACACCACAATGGCATGGAACATTTGCTAACAACTACAACCAACGTTAAAATTCAGTCGAGTTCCTCTCGAAACCTATCTAGGACAACCACCCCTTGACCCTTAACCTTGAGATCCATCTTAGCCGCTTCTACCTCAGTGCTTACAAAGGCCTCGCTGTGTCCTTCCAATCACGTCAATGTCGTCGGCGTACGCAAGCAACTGCATAGACTTGAATTAAATCGTACCTCTTGTGTTGGCCAGAGACTCTTGCACGATCTTTTCAAGCACGATGTTGAAAAGGTTGCATGACAGCGCGTCACCTTGCCTAAATCCCTTTTTAACATCAAAGGTCTCGAACTGCTTATTACCGACCTTAATGGAGCAGCGAAAATTCTCCATTGTCATCCTGCACAGTCGGACGAATTTGGCATGGATGTTAAACCTAGACATGGCATCGTATAGCTCATCTCTATACACGCTGTCATATGCAGCCTTGAAATCGACGAAGAAGTGGTGAGTGTCGATTTGGTATTCCTGGGTCTTCTCTAAGATCTGCCGTAGCGTAAATATTCCGTCTATTGTGGATTTACCTGGCTTGAAACCACACTGATAAGAGCCGATTAGGTAATCCACAAACGGTTTCAGGCGTTCACACAATACGGCAGAGGAGATCTTATATGCGATGTTAAGGAGAGTTATTCCCCTATAGTTGGCGCAGTTATAGGGGTCTCCTTTCCTATGGCCTAGGCAAACGATGCTGAGATTCCATTCGTCGGGCGTGCTTCCCTCCGACCACACCATATGAGATGGTGCATACACCTTACCAGCTCATCTCCAGCCGCCTTAAGAAGCTCAGCAGACAGGCAGTCTGCGCCCGCGGCATTATTAGACTTAAGTCCTGACATCGCTATTTTGACTTGGTCTAGGTCGGGTGTACGGAATTCTGTTACATCGTCGTCCATTACGAATGGCTCGTTCTGCCTGACAGCGGTATCTTGTATATCATAGCCGTTATACAGTCTGCAAAAGTGGTTTTTCCAAATCCTCAGCATCGAATTCGACTCTACTGGAGGACGCCGCTCTGGCTTTGTAGCCATGGCATGTTCGTTTTACCTTATTGTTAAATTTACAGGCGTTAATCCTGCGGAAGCATCTTTCCATCTCCTCGATCTTACGCTTTCCGTGCTCTCACTTCTTCCTTCTGAAAAGCGTGTGTTCCTCTCTTCTCTTCTACTCATAGATTTCGCGAGCAGCTCTCGTCCGTCGTTGCAGCATGGCTTTATAAGCCTCTTGTTTTGCTGCATGGGCTTGTTCGCATTGTTCATCGAACCAGGGGTTTCTAGGTGGTGGCAACGTCTCTGACGGCGCTCTGGCAATGCGCCCATTCCTCTATTGTTTGTGCTGCTGTGGGCGGATTTTGAGAGAGCTTGGAGGAGACACTATCGGCGAAAATTCTGGCAGTCTCTTGCGATTGTAGCTTTCCGGCGTCAAGCTTACGTAGTCCTACTCGACTCCTAAGCATTCTTGATATCCTCGTTCGTACCTTGGCTACAACAAGGTAGTGGTCCGAGTCGATGTTGGCCCCTCAGAAGGTTCGTACGTCGAGAATACTGGAGGAGTGTCGATCGCAATGTCATCAATCTGGTTGGTGGTCGATTGATCAAAAGACCGCCAGGTACCTTTGTGGATGTTGAGATGGGGGAATTGCGTGCTTGTTATAAGGAGGTAACGCCCCGTTAGGAAATCGATTAGCCTAAGTCCGTTGTCGGATGTGGTGTTATGGAGGCTATGCTTTCCTATGATTGACTCAAATATGTCCTCTTTGCCCAGTTTTGCATTAAAATCTCCTAGAACTAGGCATGGGGAGGCTGTGTGTCAATAGAGCCGGGACAGAGATCGAAACTGGCGCTTGCCATGTTAAAAGCGATTAACTTCTTTGCTCTATTTGCTCGCTCCCTCCCCCCTGGAAGGTTAGCTATTTAGCCACGGTTGATATTTGGTCGCGCTAGTTGTCCGGCAAGATGAAAAAAAAGTAATTTTCGTCACACTGTTTGGGTTTGCTCATTACAACTAATTACAACTGATTCGCGAAAGCCTACAGAAAGCTTGCAACATGACCGGCGAGCTTAACGACCCCAACGAACTTTCTCAGCAACAGTGTTTTGAATTTTTACTGTAATTTCCTTTTAGCCAGGTTAGAAAAAAACATGTCGTCAGTGATTGTTAGCCCTTTTCGCGACAACGCATTCGTATACCCGGTCTTATATAGCCGGCTAAGAGTACAACCCGATCCTTTCATTTTTATCCTTTCATCCAGCGAAATACACAAAGTGAGATTCACCATTAAAAACGAATAAAATGCTGCAGTATACCTAGCGTTAAAACCGCACTATTCATTCATTCATGGATGCATTCCGCGTTATTATCCAGCCATGTCCCGCTTGGATAGAGTCGTATAATGAGAATGGAATGGGTTTCGTTCTACATGTGTGTCATGTTGTTATTGTTGTTCTTGTTCTTGTTTTATGATATCCTCTTCGTTCATCACGCCACACCTACATACTTATGTTGTTGTTCTTGAAAGGAGAGTTTGTCATTTGCAGCCCGTTCGCTACTGCTGATGCAGGTCCTCAGTCCTAATGGGTCGTACGGATGAATGCATTTTTCGTCACAATAATACTAACGAATAAAAAACAGAAATAAAAAGCATGGAGATGCATGCGGTGAGAAGGAAGGACACTAGATTGAGGTGGAACGAAAAGAAAAATCTCTTCATTCGCGCACTGGTCGCAGTGGTTTTTCACTTACTTTACCGCCAAGAATTAGAATTTCCAAGCAGGAGAACAACAATCGCTTTTGCATCGCATTTACCAAATGGATAAGAACACGCTGTTGTCGCTTTTCTACTCTGCTCCTGCTGATGATGATGATGAGGACGATGGTGTTGCGGCGAAGACAATTTGCTCGTAAGAACGTGGAAGTATTCGCTTACAAATGGATTCATTTCAATCACTTAAGACTCTTGGCCATTGTGCTAAGTTGTTGTTTGCGAGCGGACGAGCTGTGTTATGTACTGGTAGTAGGTAGCACAGGAAGACTTGTTGTAAGTGTGACATGGCGATGCAATTTAGAGAAATAGCTGCGACTGGGGACTGCTGAGTAGCGACCGAGGGAATGATGAGGAAAATATTGCTTGCAATTTGTGGATTCCACTCGAGTACACACGCTTAAAATACAGCCTAGACTAACGACGATGCTATGTATTGTGTGGGGTTGTGGTGAGGATGTGGATGAAGTTGTTGTGTAGAAGAAGGATGGCTGATTTCTGAAGTGATGATCCCTATGGGTAAGGTACTTAGCTTAATATGAAGAACTAGCTATATTTGCAAATTTTCTTGTTTATACTAGAAAAGGAAGAAAAATATTATATGAGGAGTCTAGCATATTTTGGTGGTGTATGTTCAATATCGAAATCAAACTTCGTCCAGATTGGTGGTTATGCGGCGGGCCAGTAACCCGCCCATGTAAAAAAGATCAAGTTATGAATCAGAAAAATGCCTCGAATAAACGGACGGATTCTCGAAGACGACATGGCGCGAAAAAGGAACACGACTTGCGAGTATGCTCCTAAAATATCAGAACTCTGTACACTCCTGGAGCGGCTCATTAACCGAAAAGAATACTCATCCAGTACAAGGCGGATATTATTGCGATCCAGGAAATATGCTAAATAGGAAACGGTATAATGAGGGAAAAAGTTTTCGACATCTCTTACAGCTGTCACAAAAGGTTGCACATGTTGAGGTGCGGATTTGTCGTAGGAAAGCCGCGAAGGTGGAAGGTCATCGACTTTAAGCATATAAGTGATCGCCTGGTTGTGATCCGCATCAAAGGCAGATTTTACAACATCAGGATCATATGTGCATACAGGCTGAAGACCCTGCGGAGCTTGTCGAGTGTACGATGTTAAAATCGTACTCGGGACGTCAATGCTGAAATCGGTATGGAGAACACCTTTGGTGGAGTGATCGGAAAGCACAGCTTCAGGAGACAACAACGGATAATGGGCATGTCTGACCATGTCCTCGTAGCAACAAGACTCAGAGCCATGCGGAGGTTCAACATTGGATGCCTGAGCACATCGGAGGTTACCAGAATCTACAGGGAGTAACTGAGCGAAAGGCTCGCCGGTATGCCTGTGTCTAGCATACAAGTCAACAATATGTGGCTCTATTTCTATTGCCGCTCAGCTTTTCAGGAAGTCCCGAGAATACCTTAGGCTGCCTACCACTCCCGAAAAGAAACCAGTGGTATGATGGCGAGTGTGAGCAGAAAAAGGCAGCAATCGAGACTTACCAAAAGATGCTGCAGCGAAAAACCAGGGTAGCGCGAGAGGAGTACCAAGCCAGAAGAAGGGAGGAAAAAAAACTGC
This sequence comes from Eumerus sabulonum, assembly GCA_951905685.1. Taxonomy (NCBI): domain Eukaryota; kingdom Metazoa; phylum Arthropoda; class Insecta; order Diptera; family Syrphidae; genus Eumerus; species Eumerus sabulonum. The sequence continues at coordinate 141,037,644 of OX645060.1, read as the reverse complement.
TGCGACTAAAGAAATTAATCTGCGCGACCTCCCAGCCTAAGGATAATGAGGAGTATAGGGACGAACACAAAATACTGGGCTTTTATAAGAAAGCAAATAGCATTGCAGGAGGCTGCAAGAAAGGCACCCAAACTCTTCGAAATATCGAGGGTAATCATGCCACCGACCCGCAGGGAATAGTTGATATATTTAAGTAACATTTCCAGCAGCTGCTTAACATGTGCATGAGCAAGAGAGAGTGGTAGGGACTGAGCAAATCGCAACTCCAGCCGATGATGTAGTCTTCTCACCCTGCATCGAAAAAGTCGGCAAAGCTATTTAAAAGCTGAAGAAGAACAAGGCACCAGGCTCAGATGTCTTGCCATTCCCCAAGAACAATAGGGGTATATCCCTGCTCACTGTCGCTTACAATATCCGGTCCACCGTACTGCGTGAACGTTTAAAGCTCTTTTGCACTACACTAATCGGCAGCTACCCGTGCAGCTTCTGGCTCAGCAAATCGATTATAAACCAAATATAAAAGACGAGCGAGTTTCAAATCGATACACACCATCTTATTATCGATTTTAAAACCACAAACGAAATCATTCATCGCGAAACGAGATGGTCTTGGAGTCAACGAGGATAAGACAAATTACATGCTGTCAAGCAAAAACCGATCCATCGCTGACCACCTTTGACAAAATGTAACGATTGCGTTTGTCTACTTCGGGATAAACGTAAACTCCACAAACGATACCACAGGGGAGATCCGGCATGGAATCGCCCTTAGTAACCGCTGCTGATTCGGTTTGTCCAAACAATTTGTGTCAAAACTCCTAACTCGAAGAACCAAAGTAGTCCTTTATATAACGCCTATTCTGCCAGTCTTGCTATACGGAGCCGAAAGCTGGACGATAAGCAGAAGTCGATGCTGATTTTGGGTCCTTTGGAAAAAAAAATGTTCGCCGCATATTTGCCATAACCGCGAACTCTACGCGCTGTACAAATATGTGGATATAACCCCACAGGCCTCGTAGGGGTAGCATCTATCCGACGGATGCTGGCCTGCTAAAAAGCGAGAAGAGCCACCGCAGTCGAACATCTTGCGGCACTGTTAGTAAGTCCTATCCCCACCTCCTCGTGGTGCCATCTGAAGATTTCCTATGGAAACTGCAGACGGGGAAGGACGAATGGCGAGCCTCCTGCGCCAAAAAACAGGATTAGTCGGTTGCGCTACGGCCTAGTAAGCCGTGACCCTAAAAAGCCACAAACTCTGAAACAACCACAAGCCTCGGATATAACGGACAGGATTAATGTTGACAACCCTTGCAAAAAACGAAAAAAGGACAATGATCTTCGGCTCTGTACGTGGAATGTTAGGTCCCTAAACAGGCCACGTGCAGACATTCCTCCACTACACTACGAGGGGCTAACATCGACTCGGACCACTATCTTTTAGTAGCCAAGATGTGCTTACGGATATCACGAACGCAGTGGTGTAGAGTACAAGGTTATGACGTCGGAAAGCTACTGTCGGCAGAAACCGCTCGTGCTCTTACCGATCGCGTCTCCCTTAAGCTCTCCAATACACCTCAATCCTCCATGCTATCAATGAACAGCAGTGGAGCCATGAAAAACTCTGCATCCGAAGTTTTTTGTTTCAAGGCTCCACCACGGAGAAACGCCTGGTTCCATGACGAGTGCAGGAGGATTCACACAGCGATGCAGGATGCATATAAGGCCTCGCTGCATAAAAGAACAATAGCTCGTGAGCTCTACGAGTCAAAAAGAAGGGAGGAGCATAAGCTTTTCAGAAGAAAGAGGAAAGAGCACGAGAAGCGCGCAATTGAGGATTTGGAGAGGTGTTACTGCAGGCGTGACGTCCGAAAGTTTTATCAACAGATAAAACGAACATGCTAGTTATAAAGCCAGAACGGAAGCCTGCAGGGATAAGAACGGACACCTAGTAGTAGAATCGCAGTCGATGCTGAGAATATGGAAAAACCACTTCTGCAGACTGTATAACGGCGATGTTAGTCAATATACCGCTATCAGACAGAATGATCCATTTCAAATGGACGAAGACCGCAGAGAATCCCATCCTCCTGACCTCGACGAAGTTAAGATTGCCATATCAAAGCACAAGTCGAATAAAGCTGCTGGCGCACAGTCCGTCTGCTGAGCTCTTCAAGGCAGCTGGGGATGACCTAGTTGGGAGCATGCACCAGCTCATCTGTAAGATATGGTCAGAGGAAAGCATTCCCGAAGAATGGAGTCTCAGCATCGTATGCCCGATCCACAAGAAAGGAGACCCCTCTGATTGCGCCAACTACAGAGGAATAAGTCTCCTTAACATCGCCTACGAAATCTTCTCTGCCGTTTTGTGTGAATGCCTGAAGCCTTTTGTTAATAAACTGATAGGTCCTTATCAGTGCGGATTCAAGCCAGGGAAGTTTACCATCGACCAAATCTTCACACTATGGCAGATCCTGGATAAAACCAATGAATTCCAAGTCGACACTCACCGCCTATTTGTCGACTTCAAAGCCGCATACGACAGCGTATTTTGAGACGAGCTATACAACGCTCTGTCTACCTTTAACATACTTGCTAAACTGATCAGGCTATGCAGGATGACTTTGGAGAATGCTCGCTGCTCCATCCGAATCGGGAACACCTTACCCATAGTTTTGATGTAAAAAAAGCATTTAGGCAGGGCGATGCGCTGTCGCGTGATTTCTTCAACATCATATTGGAAATGATTGTGCCAAAATCACCGGCCAATACAAGAGGCGTAATCTATTTCAAATCCTCGCAACTCTTTGCATATGCCGACGATATTGACATAATAGGTAGATCACGGCGAGATGTCACTAAGACGTTTGCGAGTATTGAGATGGAGGCGGCGAAAATTGGTCTGGCGGTAAATGAGGGCAAAACTAAATATATGCTGTCATCATGTCATCAAAAAAGGACGCTCACCGCCGACGTCTTGGCCAGAACGTTTGTATTGGCAGATATAAGTTCGAGGTAATTAAGGACTTCGTCTACCTTGGCTCCGCAGGGACCTGGAACAACGACATCAGTTCCGAAATCAAACGCAAAATCACTCTTGCCAATCGCTGTTTCTTTGAGCTCAGGAGGCAATTGAGTATTATAGCCCTCTCCCGAACGACAAATTTGACTCTATATAGGACCCTTATCATCCCGGTCCATGGACACTATCAAAAGTGGATGAGGGGGCCCTTGGTCCGTTCGAGAGAAAGATTTTGCGCGTGATTTTCGGGCCTATAAACGCAGACGGGATGGAGGAGAAGATTCAACCACGAACTTTACGGGCTATACAGTGACATGAGCCTATACAGGCTTCTACGGATTCAACGCCTAAGATGGCTGGGCCATGTAGAGCGAATGGACACCACAGCTCCAGCCCGGAGAGTCTTTGAATTCACTTCCGACGGACGAAGAAGCAGAGGACGGCCGCACTTATGATGTCGCACACAGTTGGAAGGGGACCTCAGCCAACTGGGTGTACGGCAATGGAAAAACGCTAGCTAGTTGGAGGGGCATGTTGGTTGAGGCCCACGTTCACCCCGAACTGTAGCGCCCACTAAGAAGAAGAAGAAGTAAGTCCACTTACATTGGCAAACCGTAGTCTATCGGTATATTGGTATAATAAGAAATAGTAAGCTTACACAAGCAAGTGTCATAGAGCCGGGAAACTCTAACTACTATCGAAAGGATTACTTCCGCAACCAAACTATTAGAGGTAAAAGGCTAACCAGGGTGTAAAATAAGGACGCGATTGAATGGGCGATTGTCGAATGCTTGGCTGTCTACATCCGAACGGTTTTCAATTATCCTGGCAAAGGGAAAGCCGCTTGTCCAGGTTGCGACTGCTCCCGCACGTGAGTCCACTATGCATAGCGGTAAACAAATAACCCTTCACTTTCTGCAAAGACTGTACTGGGTTATCGATGCTCGGTCATCAATAAAGAGGTACAGTCAGTGAACGATGCTTAACTTGCTTTTCTCAGAAGCCTCATACATTTTTTTTTTTTTTTTTTTTTTTTTTTTTTTTTTTTGTTTGAAGGCTTCTGCTATCCGCTTGATCACTCAGACGCAATCACTGGTCCACTGTTCTCCAGACAGACACCTTCTTCTTTGATGGCGTTACAGCCCATGGAGGACCATCTTCTCTCAATCACCCATGTTGTGTGTGATTTATTTTTTACACAGGTGAAAGGGACCGACAGTTTAATGCCGATTCCGAACGGCGTGAATCGAGAAGCTTTTTCATGCCAAGTATACTATGGGGGTATTTGCCGGCACCCCGCCGAGGAGGGACGCCGCGAAATAAACATTCGATGGCGTTGGTGTTATCGGGATGCGAAATCGCTCATCGTGTGCCAGAGTCCAACTCACTAACCACTGCGACGCCCTTAGTTTGGCAGGGATATCAAAACTAGACATGGCTCCGTACAGCTCGCCTCTATGCACGTACGTATTTGAAATCGACAAAAAAGGTGGTTGCCGCAGTGTGAGTATTTGGTCTATCGTGGATTTACATGGCCTGAAATCACTCTGATAGGAACCTATCAGATTATCCACAACGGGTTTCAGGCGTTCACACAGTACGGCAGAGAAGATCTTGTATGCAATGTCATGACTTATTCTCCTGTAGTTGGCGCAATTATAGGGATCTACATTCTTGTGGACTGTGCAAACGATGCTGAGACTCTATTCATCGGGCATGCTTTCCTCCGACCTAGTGATGGATCATTCTGCTTGGATCCTTCAACGCCGTCAAACAGTCTACAGAAGTGTTCCTCCCATATTATCTAAGACTGTGACTCTACTACTAGTTGTCCGTCTTCACCTCTACAGGCTTCCTCTCTGTCTTTATAGCCCTTGCATGTTCGTATCACTTCTTCGTAAAACTTGCGAGCGTTATTCCTGTGGTTGTATCTCTCCATCTCCTCGATCCCACGCTTTTCTTCTCTCTTTTTTTCTTTCTTAAAAGCGTGTGTTCCTCTCTCCTTTTCTGCTCGTAATGTTCATGAGCGGCTCTCGTCCATCTATGTAGCATGGCTATGAAGGTGGTTTGCTTTGCTACATGGGCTTGCCCGCATTGCTTCACAAACGAGGGAGTCCTAGTTGGCGGTGGCTTGAAACACAACAGATCAGAGCCAGCTTCTCTGATGGCGCGCTGGCAATGTTCCCACTGTTGTTCTGTGGTTGTGCCTGTGTCATTGGAATTTGCCAGACGTTGAGGGTAACTCGATCGGCAAAAATCCTAGCGGTCTCCTGCTATCTTAGCTTTCCGCCGCCAAACTTTCGTTGTCCTGCTCGACTCCGTAGCATCATTGATATCCTCGTTCGAACCCTGGCTACAACAAGGTAGTGATGCAAGTCGATGTTGGCTCCTCGGAAAGTTCATACATCTAGGATGCTGGAGGAATGATTGTCGTCGATCGCAACGTGATCAATCTGGCTGGTGGTCGACTGATCAGGTCATCGCCAGGTTCCTTTGTGGATGTTGAGATGCGGGAATCGTGTGCTAGCTAGAAGGAGATTATGCCCCGCCAGGAATTCAATTAGCCGATGTCCGTTTTCGGACTTCGTATCGCGTAGGTTATAGTTCCCCGCGATCGACTCAAATACTTATGTCCTTTTTGCTCACTTTCGCATTAAAATCTCCTAGTATTATTTCTACATCGTAGATGAGACATTGGGCATAGTTTCTGTCTAGGAGATCGTAAAAGTCATCTTTGAGTCGATCGACCTTTTCTTCGATTGAAGCGTGAGCCCATATCCAACTAATGTTCCCGAAATTAGCTGGATTGAGGTGTAATGAGACTCGTGCTGAGAATCAACTTGGTTGGGGGTTTTTTATAGTACGCGGTTCAAGAGTCATACTCTTATGATGTTTGGTTGATGTTCGTTCACTACTCTCAGGGGTGGTTGTCCTAGATAGAACGAGAGCCTACCAAATTCCGCGTTTGGCCATAGCCTGTAGTAATTCGTTCGAGCACTTGAATATTGCATACACAGAGGATGAATTTTTGTTGACCATATACTGTGAGTTATATGCCTACATCTGGTCACTTTCCATTCACAACTGCGTTGCATACTTTTTGTCCGTATAGGAATTACTTTTTCGTGGCTATGAAGCGAATTTGAACTATAGACCTTCCGCTCGGCAGTCGATGATGTTAACCACTGCACCACGGCCACCCCAAAAAAAAAAAAGCTCAGTCTCTAACGGAGTATCCGGACAGAAGGAGCACCCTTTCTCCCCTACTCGTGGGAACAGTATAGGCTCCAATAAATTTAATATGTTAGACCCTTTCCAGAAAAACAACGACGGAATCAACGATAAAAGCATGCGACGCTAATTCACCAGAAGCGGCAGTTCTGGTCAACAAACAATCTGCGACTAAACTACAAAGCCGAGAAGAAGAAAACTGCAACCTACGTGCTAGAATGCATAGCACGGAGTTACTTTGCGCCGAACTAAAGAAGGAGGTACATAGATATGCTTAAATCGCGGATTGCGACCACGTCCGTTTTGCCTCCTACATTATTATGAGTCGTGAAACGGAGTTGATATTAAGAAAAAAAAGAGCGGGCCAAAGACGGATGGGCGGAATCATCACCGCACCGAAGTATGCGATTCAGTAGCAGTGTCAAACGGCGGAAAAGTAAAACCTAAGTTAGCGTCTGGTACGTGCAGCGATCAAATTTCCAGGCAAACAAAATCGAAGCAACCCTCACCGCCACCGATAAATGTGTTTGGAATCGCGGATTATTATAAATTGCGCGCAATTTTGCAATCTTACCATCGAGTGATTATCGAATAATGTCGCGACATAATGACACGTGGCCTATTTAAGACAACGAGCCGGATAGCTATCGCCTTGTTTCTCAAGGGCTTAAACGCTGAGAAAGTCCAACGGTATACGTACGAAAATCAGCTTGACCGACCTATCAGTGTAGTAGCTAGGGGTCTGCACCCCTCTTGCAAAAGAAAATACTGACCACTCCACCGAAATCAGTAAAGAACTTGAAACGATGCAAATGTGTACGGTACCGCATTTCAGCTTGGATAAAAGCGAATTTTTAAGTTTGTTTAGCTCTCTTGGGCCGATGTTTATTATTGGTAGTGACTTTAACGCTAAACACGCCTTTCGCGGCTCACGATATATCTCGCAAAAAGGTAAGGTACTCTACCAAGCTGGTATGGAAAATGGGTTCGAGCTTCATTCAACGGGAAAACCGACGTACTGGCCGTCAAATGTCGCAAAAACTCCCGATTTAATTGACTTCTTTATCACGAAGGGAATCAATACAAACTAACTAAAAGACCTTTCCCCAGACTATTCTCCAGTTATACTAACGATGAGCGCAGCTCTAAATAAAAGACAAAGACCACCCAGGTGAACTAACTGGGAAAGATTCAGAAACTACATTGAGGAAAGCAGTGAACTCAGAGTAATGCTAAGAACACCCTATGAATTAGAAGTCGAAGCTAGTCGTTTTGAAGAGTATTCCACACCAAGATCAATATCAAATATGGCATAATAATATTGAGCGTCTAGGGGCCGCTTAAGACTTTTTGTCGGAATCTTCCTCGAATAACGAATCCGCAACCGTAAAAGCGCTGTTTGTTCTCCTTGTAGTAGTTCCCGTAGTAGACGTCGCAGTTCTTCATCCATCTTTTGCCTGGTCCATCCCATCGCACTTCTTGGAGTGCGGTTATATCTGCTTTATAGCAGCTGAGGGTTTGCTCCAATTGATCGCCTGCACCCGGTCTGTTAAGGGACCTCATATTCCAAGTGCAAGTCCTTGAGTCGTTTGCATGGGTCGTCAGCTTTTTATCCGTCCGTATCCGAGGTGGCTGTTTCGGAACAAGTCTTTTTTCCGTGATAAGAATGTTACCGCTAAGCACAACCCGCAACCTGGAGGGCCAGCTTCCTCTTTCCCCAAGAACAAGGGGTTGGGTCACTGCACACATTGGTTCACTACCTGTCGGGTGGGAGGGCAGCTAACCAGGGGCGACTACGCGGAGGCTGTATGTTAACATGGATTGAACAGGGACAGAGATCGAAGCTGGCGTTTGCTATGATAAACGCGATCAACTTCTTTGCTCTGTTTACTCGCTCCTTCCCCTCCTCAAGGTCCGCAGTCGTCAAAAAACAAAGACTCAACTGCTCCCCTTTTCTATTCTATGTACATTGGTTCTTCGAGCCGGATGATATGATTGTAATGATGTTGCTTCACAAGTAAAGCGAACAATCAATTCAATCGAACGAAAAACAAAGAACAGTGTTTCTAGTTTGATGAGTCTCGAAGCGACAAATGCTAAGCAAGCGAGGTCTAAACGAGTCGTTTCTTTCCCTGTTCGCTGCGAAAAGTATTCACAGGAATATTGAGATTTGAACACGGGATCACTGGGTTGAGAGTCCAGTGTGTTGACTACACTACACCATGGGTCCGGCTCCCAAATTACTTTCTGGCAAGACTACAGATAGTTGGAAAATGTCCCTTTTGTTTGATTAATGTAATGGTTTTGTTGCGAAGCAACTTGACTTATGACGTCTTTTCATAATAACACACCTAAAATTGCATCGCAAATGACTACAACGAAAACACACACTTAGGTGTGTTAGAGTAACACACTTACCGTTTGCATTTGCTGAGCCGCAAACTAAACTCTTTTTGTATTGAATTGTTTACTTCATAGTTTTACGTAATACTTTTACTTATTTGCATAGTAAATGCCCATGGTGGACTTGGTTTCGAGAATACCTGTACGGTCATCCTGGCCTTGGTGTAACCAGGACTTCGTAAAATCTGTCCAAAGAACTATACCGTGGAAGTACTTAAGTAGTTGGCAGTGAATTAGGTATCGATGTTTGCGTCTCTAGATGTTCACACATACGAGTACATACATACATACATATGTGCATATATGTTCTGGTATATAACGACACAAGTTGTTTCTAATGGATACGAGCCCCACCTTCGAATCCCGTCCATTTTTAGTTTATGCTCCTGCCAATTATCCATACAACGAAATTTCGCTTTAGCACATTACAGACAGTTATCCCAACAATCATTGTATCGGATAACAATGTCACATACGAATCCATGAACCATCATTAACGCGCCAATTCTCACATTACTGCGTTGACCATCCGCCGTGATTACCTGTAGGCATTAGATACTCGTATAACTCATCGCTGTGGATATCTGTCATCTGCCATTATAATCAGCTTTTGTCAAAAATTGTATAAAACTCCCGAAAATATACGCGTTATGGCACATCCATGTGATTTTAGTATCTCATTATCGGAAGATATTCCGTCGGCCTATTTGGATCCCTTGACGCCCCGACGACGTCACAATAATGACAATAAACAGGAAAGGAGATTACTCACCGTATCAATTGCACGTCAATTACCAGATTATTCGGTGAACGCTGTAATGTACTGCACTTTGTTATTTGCAGTTCGACTGTTGCCGGATTCGGTTGTGCGAACACTATCACTACTAGCCAGGTTACCGGCCTACTAGTCACGTGCCGAGCAGGGCACAGAGTACAAGCCCTGAGCATGGTGCACATAATCACTATGTTTTGTTGGATATGTTTGCGTTAATAATTACATATTTTACGGTTGTTGAATGTTGGTAAATACTAAGCGTGCGTCAACCGATCCCCTTCTCGTTCTACAGAAGTCGGGGTGTACAATGCATTGTCCTGCTGCAGTTTCTGGTAAACAATTGCGCGCACACGTATGGGATATGGAGGGGAGGGTAGATCAGCGGTTGGTTACTAATTGAAATCAGTTCTTTTTTTTTTTCTTTTTTTTTGGTAAATATCTGAAGAGACCTCTTCAAGTTGAATGGGTGATAATGGTATCGTGGAAAGTTACAGTGCCACGTGGCCCTCATAGTTGGATCGGACTCATGTTCTTTTTTGTGTTGCAATGGTCGTTGTTGTTGCTAAGTGGTTAATGGGAATATGTTAACGACAAAGGATTTCGTTACAAAATATGTTTTTCAGATAATTACCGAGAGTTTGCTGCGAAGGGTCCTTGTGAGAGGTGAAGGACGTTTTTGTGCGTAAGCACTTGGCTGGGTGAAAGGATAAGTGACTGGGAAAGACTGCAATTTAATTATAGGCTTAACAGTGGATCATTGAGCTTGCCGTGTTTGTTTTTGTTGAGTTGTAAGAAGGCTATGGACGTCGTGGGAAAAATCAGTAGTTTTCTAATCATTTAGTTGTTGACCCAATTTTTGAAAAGAATTTCTACAATGGCTGATTGTGATGCGTTCACTATATGTAAGTCCGGAAAAAGAAGGAACTATGACTTTAATTTCGCTCGCTGCCTATTAAGTTAAGACAATTTTGTTTTTCCATTTAGCTGCAAGGGATCTTAAAATATCATACAGTACTCGCCAGTTACAATATATGGCACCCAATTGGGAAAACCTTTCCCGGGATAACGGGAAAATGTTTTTTATATAAAGCAATCATACCACTTTTTATCTGATGCTCTTGTATTGATAAAATAGTTGCTATTTAAGCAATTGCAGACTTAAGCTGGGGCAAAGTAGCTAGTATGCCTACGTCGAACACAAATGCAAATAATATGTGGCTGCACTGCCGCTCAGCCATTCAGGAAGTAGCCGAAACCACCTTAGGATACCTACCATCCCCGACAAGAAACCCGTGGTATGATGGCGAGTGTGAGCAGAAAAAGGCAGCAACCGACGAGGCGTACCAAAAGGCCCTGCAGAGGAAAACCAGGGCAGCGCAGAAGAAGGGAGGAGAAAAAACTACTGCGACAAAAGAAAAGAATCTTCGCAGCCTCCCAGCTCAAGGACATCGAGGAGTCTAGGGATAAACATAAAATACAAGCCTTTTACAAGAAAGCCAAAGGACATGCAGGAGGCTTCAAAAAAGGCACCCAGGCTCTTCGAAACTGCGAGGGTAATCTCGTCACCGACCCGCAGGGAATAGTGGATGTATTTAAGCAGCACTTCCTGCAGCTGCTTAACGAGCATGACCAAAAGAGAGTGGTAGGGACCGAGGAAATCCCAACTCCAGCCGCTGAAGTAGTCCTCCCACCCAGCATCGAAGAAGTCGGCACAGCTATTCAGAAGCTGAAGAACAACAAGGCCGCAGGCTCAGATGGCTTGCCATCAGAGCTGTTCAAGGCTGGCGGCGATGTTCTCATAGGGAGCATGCACCAGATCATCTGCAGAATTTGGGAAGATGAAAGCATGCCCGACGACTGGAATACCTGCTCTATATGCCCCATCCAGAAAAAAGGCGATCCTACCTCTTGCAAGAACTATAGAGGTATATCCCTGCTCAATGTCGCATACAAGATCCTGTCCAGCGTATTGTGTGAACGTCTAAATCATTTTGCACCGCACTAATCGGCAGCTACCGCTGCGGCTTCCGGCCCGGCAAATCAACTATGGACCAAATTTTCACACTTCGACAAATCCTGGAAAAGACTAACGAGTTTCGAATCGATACACGCCATCTTTTCAAAGCCGCATACGACAGCATTCATCGTGAAGAACTGTTTGGGGCGATGGCCGAATTCGGGATCCCGGTAAAACTGATCCAGTTGTGTCGCGCCACGCTAAAAAACACGCGATGCACCGTGCAACTCGGTTTTAGGACCTCGGAACCATTCGAAACATGCACCGGATTTCGGCAAGGAGATGCGCTGTCATGTGACTTCTTTAACCTGGTGCTGGAGCAGATAGTGCGACGGGCAGGCGTCAACAGGGAAGGAACTATCTTTTACAAGTCCATCCAGCTGCTAGGATACGCGGATGATATCGACATCATAGCGTGTTCTCGCCATGGCATTGTGGAAGCATTCACGGCTATTGAAGATCAGGCGAAACGAGTTGGTCTTAAGATCATTGAGGATAAAACGAAATACATGCTGTCAAGCAAAAACCAATCCGTCGCTCACCACCTGGGACAAAACATAACAATTGACAGCTACAATTTCGAGGTAGTTAAGGAGTTTGTCTACCTCGGGGCAAACGTAAACTCCACAAATGACACCACAGTGGAGATCCGGCGTAGAATCGCCCTTGGCAACCGCTGCTACTTCGGCTTGTCCAAACAACTGGGGTCAAAACTCCTCACTCGAAAGACCAAAGTCATGCTTTACAAAACGCTCATTCTGCCAGTCTTGCTGTACGGAGCCGAAAGCTGGACGATAAGCAGGACAGCGGAGCTGATTTTGGGTTCTTTCGAAAGAAAAATTCTGCGCCGGATATTTGGTCCTGTCTGTGAGGAAGGTGAATGGAGAAGAAGACACAACCGCGAACTCTACGAGCTGTACCAAGATGTGGATGTAGTCCGGAAGGCAAGGACCCGTCGACTACACTGGCTCGGCCACATCGAGCGCATGGACATCAACGCCCCAGCTAAGAGGGTCTTCGACTCCGAGCCTCCTGGTTCGAGAAGAAGAGGAAGACCGAACCTCCGGTATAAAGACCAACTAATCGCGGATGTAAGACATATTGGTCTTGACAACTGGAAGCAGCGTGCCCGGGACCGTCAAGGATGGAAGGCAGCTATAGCTCAAGCTCAGACCCTCCATGGATCGCAGGCCTGATAAGTAAGTAAGTACAATACCCGCCAGTTACAATATATGGCACCAAATTGGGAAAACTTTTCCCGGTAGAACGGGAACATTTTTTTTATATAAAGCAATCATACCACTTTTTATCTGATGCTCTTGTATTGATAAAATAGTTGCTATTTAAGCAAGTGCAGACTTATGCTGGTGGTAAACGACTAACAAAAGCTTCGTAGGGGTAGCGTATCCGACATGCGCTGACACGTGAAATAGCGAGTAGAAGCCACTGCAGCTCTGTTAGTAAGTCCTATCTTCACCTCTCCGTGGTGCCACTTGGGGATTTCTAATTGAAATCGCGAACGGAAAAGGGCGAATGGCGAGTTTCCTGCGCCACAAAAAAGGATAAGTGCAAGCCATACCTGGAAAAAAACCAACACGTCAACAAAATCAAAAAATGCCCCGAATTTAAGAAAAAAGGACAGAATAGCCGATGATGACCCAAGAAACAACAAAAGGAAAAGACGAAATGATATTCGGCATTGTACGCGGAATGCAAGGTCCCTCAAGAGACCACGTACAGCCGAACAACTTGCGGAGGCCCTAGACTGTTATAAGGCAGATATTACCCCAATACAGGAAGTGAGATGGGATGGACCGGGCAAAAAGCGGATGAGAAACTATGATATCTATTACGAAGATTCGAATTCGAATGCGGATTTGTTATTAGAGGCAGACTTAGGCAAAAAGTCTTAAGCTTTCGGCATGCAAGCGAACGCCTTATAACAATCCGCATCAAGGCTAAATTCGCAAACATCAGCCAAATTTGCGCTCCCGCCCCTACCGAGGACAGGGATGACGCTAAAAGAGACGTATTCCACGACCTCCAGACACGATCTTTAAATCGCAGTGGAAGACTTTAACGCAAAACTTGGAAAGGAAGTCCCTTTTTGTAGGGTCATTAGCAAGCCCAGCCTACACAACACCACATCCGAAAATGGATTTAGGCTGATAGACTTTGGAACGGGGCGAAATGTTCTAGTTGCTAGCATGCGATTCCCACATCTCAACATCAACAAAGGGACTTGCCGATCTCCGGATCAATCAACGATCAATCAGATTGACCACAGTGCTATTGATGGCAGGCACGCATCCGATATTCCGGGTGTGGGAACTTTTAGAAGAGCCAACATCGACTCGGACCACTATTTTGTGGCAGCCAGGTTACGACTACAAATATGCCTGGCCCAAAAAAATCGAGTTAGGCCAGCGGCATACAACGTCGCAATGCTACAAACGCAGGAGACCGCCAGAGCCTATGCCAATCGCGTCTCCCTCAGGCTCTTCGCAAACACTCCAACACCTGCTCAGGTCGTACAACACTAATAGACCAAGCCTTCGAGAGTGCTGCTTCTAAGGTACTGGGTTTTAAAACGCCACCAAGAAGAAACCCATTGTTTGACGACGAGTACAGAGGGCACACGCAGCCAAGCAACAAGCCTATCAACAGGCGCTTCACAGAAGCACGAGAGCTGCTCGTGGGCATTATGAGCAAAAGAGGAGGGAGGAGCATAAGCTTCTCAAAACAAAGAAAAGAGAGCATCAGAAGCAAGCGATCGGAGAGATGGCGAGATGTTACCGCTGAAACGACGTTCGGAGGTTTTATCAAAAAACAAAACAAACATGCACGAAATATAAGTCCAGAACGGAAGCCTGCAGGGACAAAAATGGAAACCTACATAGTAGTGGATTCACAGTCGGTACTGAGGATCTGGTAAGACTACTTCTGCAAATTGTATAATGGCGATGACGAAACAGATCCCGCTGTTAGGCAGAATGACCCATTCACAGCGGACGATGATAGCAGAGAATTCCGTCCCCCTGACCTGGACGAAGTTAGGAATGCTTTGTCTAAGCTTAAGTCCAACAAAGCTGCTGGAGCAAACGGATTACCCGCCGAGCTCTTTAAGGCAGCTGGAGATGACCTGGTTTAGAGTATGCACCAGCTCATCTGTAAGAGCTGTCAGAGGAACGGTTTGCGCCAATTACAGAGGAATAAGTCTCTTGAACATCGCTTATAAAATCTTCTCTGCTACTCTGTGTGAACTGCTAAAACCGTTCGTTAATAAACTGATTGGTCCATATCAGTGTGGTTTCAGACCCGGGAAGTCCACTATCGATCAGTTATTTACACTGCACCAGATCCTGGAAAAAACCAACGAGTTCCAGATCGACACCATCTGTTTGTCGTAGCATACATAAAGACGAGCTATTCAGCGCTATGTCTAGTTTTGACATCCCTGCCGAACTCGTCAGATTGTGCAGGATGACATTGGAGAACTCTCAATGCTCCATCAAGGTCGGAAGCGACTAGACCGATACCTTTTATGTAACTTTATGTGTGACTTTTCCAACACTGTACTTGAAAGGATCGTGCAAAACTCACTGGTCACGAGAGCACCATCTTTTTCAAGTCCGTACAACTGAGACGGAAGCGAATTCTTTTACGTAACTTTATGTGTGATTTTTTCAACATCGTCCTTGAAAGGATCGTGCAAAACTCACTGGTCAATACGAGGACACCATCTTTTTCCAGTCCGTACAACTGAGACGGAAGCAGCTAAAATGGGCGGTAAAGACGGCAAGACCACATATATGTTGTCGTCGAAAAAGGACACGAACTACCGGCGACTTAACTAGGGCGCACAAACTGGCAAGTATAATTTCGAGGTAGTCAAGGACTTAATCTACCTAGGCGTAACTTCCTTGTTGCAAGCACACGATTCCCCCATCTCCTGGCGGTCTCCTGATTAAACGACCACCAACCAGATTAATCACATTGCGATCGACGCCAGACACTCCTCCAGCGTTTTCGACGTACGAACCTTTCGAGGAGCCAAAATCGACTCTGACCAAGGTACGAATGAAGATATCAAGAATGCTCGGAAAGCTCCATTCGCAGGAGACTACCAGAATCTTTGCCGATCGTGTCTCTTTCAAGCTGTCTCAAAATCTGCCCACAGTGCCAGAAACAATAGAACAGTAATTGGACGCAGTGCCAGAATGCCATCAGAAACGTTGCCCCTCAGTTACTGGATTTTAAACCGCCACCACCTAGAAACCTCTGGTTCGATGAACAATGCGAACAAGCTCATGCAGCAGAGGCTTATAAAGTCACGATACAATGAGGGACGAGAGCTGCTCGCGAAACCTATGAGCAGAAGAGAGGAGAGGTACACAAACTTCTCATAGAAAGAAAAGAGATTACGGAAACCGTGAGATCGAGGAGATGGAGAGATTCTTTTCCAGGAATGACGCCCGGAAGTATTACAGCAAGATAAAATGAACATGCCATGGCTACAAATCCAGAGCGGAGGCCTGCAGGCATGAAAATGGAGAACTGGTAATGGTATCACAGTCGGTGTTAAGGATTTGGCAAGACCACTTCTGTTGACTGCATAACGGCGATGACAGACAAGATAGCGATGTCGGCCAGAATGATCCATTCGTAATGGACGGCGATGTAAGAGAATTCCGCCAACCCGACCTAGGCGAAGTTAAAACAGCGATATCAAAACTTAAGTCTAATAAAGCTGCGGGCGCAGACGGCCTGTATATTGAACTTTTTAGGGCGGCTGGAAATAAGCTGATAAGGTGCATGCACCATCTCTTCTGCAAGATATGGTCGGAGAAAAGCATGCCCAACGAATGGAATCTCAGCATCGTTTGCCTGATCCATAAGAAAGGAGACCCCTCTAACTAAACCAACTACAGGGGAATAAGTCTGCTTAACATGGCATACAATATCTTCTCTGCCGTATTGTCTGAACGCCTAAAACCGTTTGTGGATAACTTGATCAGCTCTTATCAGTGTGGTTTAAGGACAGGTAAATTCCACAATAGACCAAATATTTACACTACGGCAAATCTTGAAGAAGACCTAATACCAAATCGACCCTCACTACCTTTTCGTCGACTTCAAGGCCGCGTATGAGAGCGTGTATAGAGACGAGTTATAAAAAGCCATGTCCAGTTTTAACATCCCTGCCAAACTCGTCCGACTGTGCAGGATGACGATATAGAATTCTTGCTGCTCCATGAAGGTCGGTAATGAGCAAACCGAGACCATTGATGTTAAAAAAGGATTTAGGCTAGGTAACGCCCTGTCATGCAACTTTTTCAACATCGTGCTTGAAAAGATCGTGCAAGAGTCACAGGCCAACACAAGAGTTACGATTTTTTTCTAGTCTTTGTAAGCATTGGGGTAGAAGCAGCTAAGATGGGTCTTTAGGTTAATATGGGTAAAATCAAATATCATTTTTCATCAAAAAGAGACGGGCAACATAGACGCATTGGCCAGAACGTCATCATGGGCAGATATAACCTTGAAGCGGTTAAGGAAATCGTCTACCTTGGCTCACTGATGACCGGCGACAAAAACGCCAGCGCTGAAATACAATGTAAAATCACTCTTGCCAACCGCTGTTGCTTTGGGCTCTAGAGGCAATTCAGAAGTAGAGCCCTCTCTCGGAAAGCCAAGGTGACACTATATAAGACCTTGATCATCCCAGTCCTCCTTTACGGCGCAGAGGCCTGGACCTTAACAAAAGCGAATGAAGATGCCCTTAGCCGTTTCGAGAGGAAAATTTTCGCTCTACCTACGGTCCCATTTGTTCAAACGGAGTATAAAGGAGAATATTACGGGTTGTATAGCTGTCATCAATGAGCCAAGGTAGACGAATTCCTTGACCACTTCAAAGTTAAATCCGCCCATGGTGACGTTCGGCCAATACGTCGGTGTTGCCCGTCTCTTTTAGATGAAAGCAGATATTTGGTTTTACCCTCATTAACCTTGAGACCCATCTTAGCCGCTTCTACCTCTATACTTAGAAAGGCTTCACTGACGTACCGCTGTGTCCGTCCCATCTAGTCGATGTCGTCGGCATATGCAAACAATGGCGTAGATTGCGTGAAATAGATCGTACCTCTTGGGTTAACCAGCGACGCTTGCACGATCTTCTCAAGCACGCTGTTCAAAAAGCATGACAGTGCGTCCGTCACATTGCCTAAATCCTTTTTTATCATCAAAGGTCTCGGGTTGCTCATTACCGACCTTAATGGAGTAGCGAGAATTCTCCATTGTCATCCTGCACAGTCTTATACGCGATGTTAAGGAGACTTATTCCCCTATAGTTGGCGCAGTTATAGGGGTCTCCTTTCTTATGGACCGGGCAAACGATGCTGAGATTCCATTCGTCAGGCATGCTTTCCTCCGACCATACCTTGCAAATGAGATGGTGCGTGCACCTTACCAGCTCATCTTCAGCTCAGCTGACTGGCCGTCTGCGCCCGCGGCTTTATTAGACTTAAATCTTGATATCACTACTTTGAATTCGTCTAGGTCGCGTTGACGGAATTCTGTTACATCGCCGCCCATTACGAATGGATGATTCTGCCCAACAGCGGTATCTTGTCTGTCATCGCCGTTTTACAGTCTACAGAAGTGGTCTTGCCAAATCCTTAGAACCGACTATGATACCACTACCAGTTCTCCATTTTCATCGCTGTAGGCCGCCGCTCTGGCTATGTAGCCATGGCATGTTCGTTTTACCATATTGTGAAACTTACGTGCGTCATTCCTGCGAAAGCAGCTCTGCATCTCCTCGATCTCACACTGTCTGTGCTCTCTCTTCTTTCTTCTGAAAAGCGTGTGTTCCTCTCTTCTCTTCTGCTCATAGATTTCGCGACCAGCTCTCGTCCGTCATTGCCGCATGGCTTTATATGCCTCTTGTTTTGCCTCATGGGCTTGTTCGCATTGTTCATCGAACCAGGGGTTTCTAGGTGGTGGCGGTTTTAAACCCAGTACCTCTGAGGCAGCGTCTCCGACGGCGCTCTGGCAACGCTCCCATTCCTGCTCTACGGTTTGTGCTGCTGTGGGCGGATTTTGAGAGAGCTTTAAGGAGACACGATCGGCAAAGATTCTGGCAGTCTCTTTCGATTGTAGCTTTCCGAAGTCAAACTTACGTAGTTCTACTCGACTCCTAAGCATTCTTGATATCCTCATAGGTACTTTGGGTACAACAAGATAGTGGTCCGAGTCGATGTTGGCCGCTCGGAAGGTTCGTACGTCGAGAATACTGGAGGAGTCACTCGCGTCGATCGCAATGTGATCAATCTGGCTGGTGGTCGATTGATCAAAAGACCGCCAGGTACCCTTGTAGATGTTGAGATGGGGGAATCGCGTCCTTGCTACAAGAAGGTTACGCCCCGTTAGGAAATCGATTAGCCTAAGTCCGCGGTCGGATGTTGTGTTATGGAGGTTATGCTTTCCTATGATCGACTCAAATATGTCCTCTTTGCCCAGTTTTGCATTAAAATCCCCTAGAACTACTTTTGTGTCGTAGCTGGGGCATTGGGCATGTGTTCTGTCTAGGAAAACGTAGAATTCTTCTTTGAGTCGATCGTCCTTTTCTTCCGTTAGGGCGTGAGCGCATATTAAGCTAATGTTTCCAAATTTAGCTTTGATGCGGATTGTTATGAAGCGTTCGGTTATATCTCGGAAGCTTAAGACTTTTTGCCGGAGTCTTCCTCGAATAACTAATCCGCACCCGAATATACGCTGTTTGTTCTCCTTTTTGTCGTTCCCGTAGTCGATGTCGCAGTTTTTCAACCGTTTTTTGCCTGGTCCATCCCATCGCACTTCTTGGAGTGCGGTTATATCTGCTTTATAGCAGTTGAGGGTTTGCTCCAATTGATCGCCTGCACCCGGTCTGTTAAGGGACCTCACATTCCAGGTGCAGACTCTCAAGTCCGTTAGTCGTTTGCAGGGGTCGTCAGCTTTGTATCCGCCCGTATCCGAGGCTTGTTGTTGTTTCGGAACAAGTAGGTTTTTACGTGATAGTGATATTATCCCTAAGCAAAACCCCCAACCTGGAGGGCCATTGTTAGAGAATTGTTCAAGCTTTTTATTGGAATCCGCCCGAGCAGTTAATTGGGAGCTGTTAAGAATTTATGATAGTAGAAGTTCAAAATATGAGTGCCTTATTGGGAAGATCGGTGTTCTTCTATAATTTTTTATAAACGTGTCAGAGTCACAGAGGAACTTGAGTGACAATATATCGACAACGACATTGCTTTCTATTAACAAACCTCTTCTGCAACGACTGACTGCAATAATTCCCACGAGGTCAACTCAATGTGCGTTGCAATCATGCAGAACAAGATACATTGGAACTGATACTTTATTTATATATGAATAAAGCAATTTGTGGTAAATGTTCCCCAGTATACAATTGCGCTACAAATCATCTGCAAGCGATTCTTACTTTACGTCTACATACTACATCTTCGTACTTACATATATGTACATATATACATATCTGCGAGTTGAATACATTCCACTAGACCTCATGATTTCCCTATATCCTTCGAGGCGCAATTGACTTCGAATTGCATGAAATCGTTACAACAATTCCCAATAAGAGAGCTGCAAATGATTGCAGAACCGGATGAAAACAAAGGCGATGCGCTATTATGGAAGAAGCGATCTACGGTAGATTGGTTCCAGATTGGCAGCGAAAGACCTAAGGGAGTACTAAGCTTTTTTTTTTGTTTTTATCCTCGCTTTTTGTTCTTTTTGAAAGGTAATCGTAAGGAATGAAAACACGCATGGATTCCTACAGTTAATATGCAAGGAATTGTCTGGATTTTAAATATAGAAAGGAGAATCTCTTGCCATGAAGGAGCTTGCGAAGCTTAATTACCTTCTTTCGTTATTCTAATGTATTCTGTGTCATACGGGATTAAAGAACAATATTAAATTAGCGTTTTAGTTGCCGGTGATACCTCTTTATACTCCATACTTCATACCTTTCATATACATAGCTCTACTAAGCCTGCACATTATCACCAACTATCGTTTCTAATTTTCTAATTACAATCAAAATAATTCCATGATATAGGAGTATTCATTGTTGCTACGGATGGGAGATGTTATTTGAAATGTTGGTTTTAACCCCTTCCTGTAAGTATAGAGGAGTGGGAATGTGGAGCTCCTATTTGTCCCACCCTTCATAATTTAGTGTCGAGTAGAAGGACATAAAGTGTATTTATTGATAAGAAAAAGGAACTTTAGTCTGTTGTTGAGAATACTCTCAACTTCACGATTTGATACCTAAATACATGTATGTATAGCAGCAGCACGACCGTAATATTTTAGGGGTTGAATACCACAGGTTACTTCTAAACCAACTTATCTTACGCCTTGCCTTAATTTTTGGCTTATGGACTTTGTAATTAATTTTACAACAGGTTGGCAAACGACTAAGAAAGGCCTCGTAGGGGTAGCATCTATCCAAGGGTAAAAAGCCAGATGAGCGACCGCAGACGAACACCTTGCGACACTGTTAATCCCATCCCCAACTCCATCTGCCATCTGTAGATTTCCTCTGGAAATCACAGACTGGTAAGGATAAAAAGCGAGTTACGGCCCAGTAAGTCCTAACCGTTAGAAAATATAAAAACTCAGAGACAACCACAAGCCTCGGATTTAACGGACGGACTACAGGTCGACGACACCCGCAAACGTATAAAAGGCTCTACACCTGCAATGTTAGGTCCCTTAAAAGACCGGGTGCGGTCGAAAACGCCCTAAACTGCTATAAAGCAGACAAAACTGAATTCAAAGAAGTGCGATAGAATAGACCGGGTAAAAAGAGGATGAAAAACTGTGACATATACTACAGAAACTGCTTCAAGGAGAACAAACAACGCCTATTTGGATGCGGATTTGTTATTCGAGGTGGACTTAGGCAAAAACTCCTAAACTTCCGGCATGTGAGCGAACGTCTGATAACAATCCGCATTAAAGCTATCTTTGGGAACATTAGCTTGATATGCGTTCACGCTCGCACAGAAGAAAAAGAGTCTATGACCTCCTAGATAGAACATACGCCCAATGTCTCAGCTATGATATCCAAATTGTTCTAGGAGATTTCAACGCGAAGCTGGGTAAGGATAATATCTTTGAACGAGTCGTAGGAAAGCACAGCCTACACAACACCACGTCCGAAAACGGATTCAGGCTAATAGACTTTATGACGGGCGTAATCTCATAGTGGCTAGCACACGATTACCACATGTCAAGGACCTGGCGGTCTCCTGATCAATTATCTGTTAATCACATCGATCATATTGCGATCGACGCCAGAGATTTCTCCAGCATCTTGTATGTCCGAATTTTCCGAGGAGCCAATGTGGACTCGGATCATTATTTTGTTGCAGCCAAAGCATGTATGCGGATATGGTGAACACTGTGTAGCCGAGTAGGACCATCAAAAATTGACGTCGGGAAGCTGCAGTCTCAAGAGACCGCCAAGAACTTTGCAGATCGTGTCTCCCTCCAGCTTTCTCAGAAGCCGATGCAAGCTGCACAAACCATAGAATAGAGGAGACGTTGTCGAAGCGCCATCAGGGATGCTGCCTCTGATGTATTGAGTTTCCAGCCACTACCTAGGAGAAACCCTTGGTTTGATGACGAGTGCAGACAGGTACATCCAGAAACACAGAATATATACATGGCCACGTTGCATCGACGTACGAAATCGGTTCGTGAGCTCTATGAGCGGAAATGAAGGGAGTAGCATGCGCTTTTCAGAAGGAAGAAGATAGAGCATGTATTACAAACTCGCGCCAAAACCGAAATAAAACAAGCAGGTTTTCGATCAAAAAGACTTGTTTTATTTAACTTAACTTTACACCACGACGGTCGATCTAAGATTGACTCGATCGCTCAGCCTTCATCTTCTTGACGACACGCTCACAAGCATTATTTTAGAATAACAAATAAGGGAATGGGAGAATTAGAAAAAGACGCCACAGATAACAAAAGTTGTGAATAAATAGGGCAAGGCAAAATCACAAAAGGACGCCACTTATTAAAAAAGGCGTAATCAAATAAGTTCAAGGGAAAATACAAGTGGATTGGGAGTAATATAACATAGGAAAAGGCTGAGTGATCGGGTAGGGTTACCAATATGTAACTCGCGCGATCGAGGAGATGGAGAGATGTTATCGCAGGAACTACGTTCGAAGGTATTACCCAAGAGTAAAACGAACATGACAAGGTTATAAAGCCAGAGCAGAAGCTTGTAGGTATGTATGAGCACGGGCACGTTGTAGTTGAATCACAGTCGATGCTGAGAATGTGGAAAGACTATTTCTGCGTACTGTATAACGGCGAAGATGCCGCTGTCAGGCAGAAAACACCATTCTACTTGGACGAAGATGAGAGAGAATTCCGTCCGCCTGACTAAGACAAGGTTAGGATAGCAATGTCCAAACTGAAGTTTTGTAAAGCTGCTGGCTGACCTATTTAAAGCAGCTGGAAATGGTTGGTTGGGAACATGCACCTGTAATATATGGCCAGAAGAAAGCATGCTAGATGAATGGAATCTCAGCATAGTTTGCCCGGTTCTTATAAAAGGAAACCCCTAAAACTGCGCCAACTATAGGGCAATAAGTCTCCTTAACATCGCGTGCCTTAACAACCATGCTGTGTGAACGCCTGACATCATTCGTGGACAATTTGATAGGTTCCTCTCAATTTGGATTCAGGCCAGGAAAATCCACAGTAGACCAAATATTCACACAGCGGCAGATTTTGGAGAAGACCCATGAAATTCAGGTCCACACCCATCATCATTTCGTTGATTTAAAGCCGCATAAGACAGTGTATATAGGGACGTGCTATATAAAGCCATGCATGGCCAATACAAGAGGCGCGATCTACGAGTACTTCAAGTCTGCACAATTGCTCGCATGCTCTGATGACATTGAAGTGATTGGAAGAACGCAGCGAGAAGCGGCTTAATGGGATCTAAAGATAAACAAGGGCAAAACCAAATACATACATATATGCTGTCGTCAATGAAACACGCACAACAACGGCACCTTGGCCAGTTTGGTCCATCCCAAGCTGATTGCAATTTGGGGCACAACCTTTTTTTCGTTGTACAGCAATACCAATTGTCCTGGCTCGAATCCAGAAGAGTTCACCCTTAAGTTATAAATCGCCTTCATTTTATCAGTGACCAAGTTCAGTCGCTCTCGAATGAATTTATGGATAGAGTTCAGCTGCTCCTTCTTTTTGGCTACGAGGTCCCCCTTTGCCGCTAGTTGTCGGTAGTACCACGCCGAATTTCAGATCCGATGGAAGTCGGAGTTAAGTTCCAAAAATGGCTTCAGCTGGTGCTACCGCCGTTGAATTGCGCTGCGCCGATTGATGCGGGGAAGATGTTAATACCAGCCGTTCTGATATCCGACGACGACTTTTCTCAAGTATTCCTTCATCGTCCGGTTGAACCTTTCGACCATGCCATCAGATTGTGGAGGTAATGATGTTGTCAGTGTGTTTCTAATACCTAGCATGTCGCAGAGATCTTTGAACACCGAAGATTCGAACTTCCTTCCTTGGTTTGAGTGTAGTTCCAGCGGTACGCCGTAACGCGCAACCCAGTTATTCACGAATGCATCCGAAATGGTTTTGCCTTCTTGGTTCGGTATGCAAAACACTTCGGGCCATTTGCTGAAGTAGTCGATCTCCAACAGCGCGTATTTATTTCCAGCGTTGCTCGTTGGGACTGGGCCTGCGATGTCTATTGCGATACATTCGAACGGTGCTCCAACATTGTACATCTCGCTGAATAACTTGATTACCGACTCATCACTCGTTATTGAATCCCGAAAACTGAATAGCCCCGGTTTATATTACGGTTACGGTTACGGTTACGGTTATATTTCATCCGATGGAGTTTCTATGCGTCGTCAAGCGACTCATGCCGACACAAGCATTTGCACCTAGCGTCTGTCTACGAACTCCTACTCTCACCTCCACGTGATGAAACTTGGAAGCCTAGTACCAGCGACCGAGGATGGGGCAGGCCCCCGTGGGAAGTCATTGGGGGCTACTAAGGAGGGAGCCACCAGGACAATACCTCTTTTGCTGCTCCGCTGCTCGAACAGATTTCGATGTCCAGGTCCAAAAACAGATCTCCAGGTTCGGGTCGGAACCCTGGAAAAAAGATGGCAGCGGGTGAGTACTACATAATAAAGACAACGGCGGCGCTCACAAACTCAGTGAGGTTACCTACACCGGATACACCCGGACCAACCGCTCGATGGTAAATAAATTGGCCGCCTGCCAATTGCAGGTTGTGCCTAAAATACGGTTCAGAAACAAAAACAAGCCTCGGACAAGAACGGATTTACTGTTGACGACCACAGCGAACGAAAAAAGGACAATGAATTTCGGCTCTGGACGTGGAATGTAAGGTCCTTTAACAGACCACGTACAGCCAATAAACTCGCCAAGAACCTTGACTGCTACAAAGCAGACCTTACCGCAATCCAGGAAGTATGGTGGGATGTATGTATGTATGTTGGCGTTACAGTCCATGAAGAACCTGAGCCGAGCTTCTCTCAATCACCCATGTTGTGTGTGATTTAATTTTCCCACAGGTGAAAGGGACCTACAGTTTATTGCCGGATCCGAACGGCGAATTTCGAGAAGCTTTTCATGACAATTTTACTACAGGGGGTTTTGTCAGAACCCCGCTGAGGAGAAACACCGTGAAAAACACGTTCGATGACATGGCTGTGTCGGGATTCGATCCCGTATGGTGGGATAGGCCGGGCAAAAAGAGGATGAAAAACTGCGACCTCTATTACGGCGATTGCTACAGAGGGGAAGACAGCGCTTATTCGGATGTGGATTTGTTGTTCATGCCAGACTAAGGTAAAAAAGGCAAAAAATCTTAAGTTAACACACAATCGTCGGAACGTACGATTGCAACAACAAAAACCCACAGCGCCACAACGGCAAGATCTACGGTGCTCTGGCTTGGAAACAAGCTTGTTTGCTTCATGTCGATTAGCTTCATTGTCCTCTACAATCTGGCTTGTAAACAAGCTAGTTTACTCCAAAGCGCTTGGCTGCATGGTCCGTTAGTTAGGCGGGGTGGTGAGCTTCGCAACCGTTTGTGCCGACGCTTTGGTGGAGTTATTTTTCTAGAAAGCAGTCACTCTCTCAGTGGAAGTCCGAGAAGTAGGAGCTCACATAGAAAAGAAGAGTCAAAATTTTATTGAAACAAACTGTTAGATATAATTTAAGAAAAAAAGGAATAATAAAGAAAATTATATACAAACACCACAGTTGGTTTAATTTATATAAGCGAGCGTCTCATAACCAACAAATTCGGCCACATTGGCCTTATTTGCGCCCACGCCGTTACAGAGAACAAGGATGATAATAGCAAGGATGACTTCTATGATCTCTTAGAAAGGACATACGATAAATGCCCCAGCTACGTTACCAATATCATTCTAGGAGACCTCAATAGAGGGAAGAAGTCTTAGCTATCGGAGAACACAGCCTACATTACAACACATCCGGGAGCGGACTCAGGGTAGTGGATTTCGCCTCGGGGTGGAATCTCTCTGTTGTGAGTACTCGGTTTCCACACCTCCACACAGGGATCTGGCGGTCCCCTGTTCAATCACCCTTCATCCATATTGATCACACTGCGATCGACGTCCTCCTCCAGTAATATTTTATCCGAACCTTCCGAGGAGCCAACGTCGACTCGGATCATTTCCAAGTTATGGCCAAGGTAAGAGTACGGATATCACAAAAACAACGGAGGCGAGAAAGAGCACCAAGATTTGACGTCGAAAGGCTACTATCGCATGCGACCGCTAAGAACTTTGCCGACCGAGACGAAGAAGCATTGTCAAATAGCTAATAAAGAAGCTGCCACTAATGTGCCTGGTTTTACGACACCACCAAGGATAAAAGTCCAAGAGGTAAAACAGCTATCCAGTGAATACACCCTCCGGACCTAAGCCTGGCGGGACAACAATGCACAACTTTTAGTAGAGGCGTAGTTCATAATAAGAATCTGAAACAATCCTTTCTGCAGACTGTTACACGGCGAGAAAGACTCAAATATCGGTGTCAGGCAGAACTGACTTGGCCGACGATAGACTAGAATTCCGTCCCCCCGAATTTGACGAGGTCAAGACAGCAATAGCAGGGTTGAAGACAAACAAAGCTACTGAAGCGGACGGACTGTTCGCGTAACTGTTTAAAGCAGCTGGATCGTTTGTCCGATCTACAATAAAGGAGACCCTTTTGACTACGCCAATTATAGAGGAATCAGTCTCCTTAACACCGCATACAAAATCCTCCCCGCTGTTAGGTCTTTATAAGTGTGGTTTCAGGTCAGGGAAGTCCACAATAGATTCAATTTTCACACTGCGGCAGATCCTGGAAAGACTCAAGAAATGCAGATCAACACTCATCACCTCTTTGTCGATGCCATTCTAGTTTTGGCATCCCTAACAAACTTGTCAGATTGTGTAGGATGACGATTGAAAATTCTAGCTGCTCTATCAAGGTCGGCAACGAATTTGCCGAGACCTTCAAAAGGTTTTAGACAAGGCGACGCGCTATCATGTGACTTTTTAACATCATACTTGAGAAGATCGTGCGAAACTCATAAGTCGGCACCAATGGGCACGTTCTTCCAAAAGTCCGTTTAGCTGCTAGCTTACGTCAATGATATTGACGTGATTGGTCGAACGCAGCAGAATATCAATGAGGCGTTTGCTGGCATTGAAGCGGGGCGGCCTTAATATGTCTGGCGGTAAATAAGGACAAAACGAAGTATATGCTGTCATGAAGAAAGTATATGTTGGATAGAGTTCCGAGAACAAACGCAGAATAAGTCTGCCAATCGCTGTCTCTTTGGGCCCAAAAAGCGATTGAGTAACAGAGCCGTCTCTCGAAAACCCAAGCTGGTTTTATATAATACCCTAATTATCCCATCTAACATCTAAGATGGCTAGGCCACGTCGAGCGAATGGGAAACATATTTCCGGCCCGAAGAGTCCTCGAGTCCAACCCCTAGGGACGACGCAGCAGAGGACGACCGAATCTAACGTGGCGCACACAGATGGAAGGGGACCAACTGGGAGTGCATCGCTAGAAAAAGGTGGCCAAAGACCGGGCCAGCTGGGGAAGTTTGTTGGTTGAGGTCCAGGCTCACACCAAACTGTAGCGCCACCTACTCGTAAAAAAGTAAGTAAGTAATTATCCAAGTCCTGCTTTATGGTGCAGAGGCATGGACGCTATTGAAGGCGGATTAGAAAGCTCTTGGTCTTTCGAGAGAAAAGTTTTGCGTACGATCTTTGGTCCTGTTCGCATTGATGGCATCTGGGGGAGAAGATTCAACCACCAATTGCACGGGCTGTACGGCGGCATGTGCCTGGTTAAGCGTCTACGGATACAACGCTTAATATGGCTAGGTCATGTAGAGCGTATGGACAACATTTTTGTGTTTTTTTTTTTTTTTTTTTTTGTTGAAGGCTTCTGCTATTCGCTGGAGCACTCAGACGCAAACACTGGTCCTTTGTACTCCAGATAGACACCTTACTGTATTTTCCCCGTTTTCCGGAGAAAATTTTGAAGGAGCTTCAGTGATGTAGAGCTAAGAGATTCGGCACACACCACCTCGGATCCAAGGGTGCGCCACCGTGCGCGAGCAAAGGCGGGAAAATCACAGAGGAAATACTCTGCAGTGTCATCCTCCTCCTCGCGACATGCAGCACAGGTAGGCGTCTCACTGATGCCAAGCACGGAGAAATGCTTGGCAAAAGTGTAATGGCCCGTAATAACTCCCACAAGCCCTCTGCAGTCGATTCGTCTTAAGGACAGGAGGAATGCTGCAGATTTTTTGCAGACATCAGGGCATACGCATTTAGTCATCCAGCAACCTGGACAATCCCTCCATTTACGGTTGTGTGTATTAAATACACAATCCTTAATGTGGGAATTTACCGTGGACGCAGGTAGACATGAAGCGGGTTCAGGTCCCGAGAAGCTCTCCTCTGAACCCATTCTGGCGAGTTCATCAAAGATCTCATTTCCTGTGATGCCAGTGGGACCCATAGAAGCCTTAATGAATTTAGTCTGCCGACCCTGTTCAGGAAGGACTTGAGTTCAAGCACTAATTTAGAGCTAGTTAAGGGGTTACACACAGCTTTTAGTGCAGGCCCCCGTGCAGCTGAGACAAACCGTTCTTTGGAGTATGGTGAAAGAAGCTACGACGTGTTTGCGCTTTAGTCTGTTCCATCATTGCCGGAACAAGATCCATCATTGCCGTCTTATCATTGCCGTGTAGATCCAGAGGACCTTTGCCGGTGATAAACCCCATGTTTTGCCAAAAACTCCTTTGCATTGCCAGAAAGCTGACAACGGTTTCGTGGTTTTTGATTCAACATGCTTGACCAAAGAAGCTTAATATCTAAGATGACACCTAGATACTTAGCCTCCTTGCATATCGTTATGGAAGTGCCATTTAGTACCAGCTGAGTCATTTCAGTATTTTTCCTCCTTCTCGTAAAGAGAATGACATCGGTCCTAAGAGGATTGACTGACAGCCCATTTCTGGTACACCAATCACCAATTACATTTAGCACCGCCTGTGCTTTGAAACGGACAGTGGCTAAGCATAAGCCGACAGAAAGAATGGCGACATCATCCGCATAGGCCATGATGTCTGGCAGTGTTGCACGTGCTGTCAAAAGCTGCGTTATCAAAAGCTCCCTCAATGTCGATGAAAATGCCCAGCGCGTACTCTTTCCTTTCGAGCGAGCGCGCATTCAATTCTCCCAACTTGGTTCTGAAGCGCAGTCTCGCACGATTTTCCGCGCTGGTAAGCATGTTGCATCTTCGAAAGAGGGTGCATTCGAAGGGCAACTTTGCGCACATGCAACTCTACCAGTCTCTCCATGCTTTTCAGCAGGAAGGATGTTAGACTAATTGGTCTGAAGCTCTTGGCAAGTAGGTAGTCCTCTTTTCCTATTTGGGAATGAAGACCACTTTCACTGTGCGTCAAGGAATGGGTATGTGAGCAAGTGCTAGATTAGCAGTGGAAATTCTTTTCAAAGTAGGAAGCTGCTGCCTTTTACCTTTTTGCGGCATAACAGGATATATTCCGTCGGTACCCGGCGATTCGGAACCATCGAAAGATGACACAGCAAATTCAATGGCTTCAGTCGTAACCACGCGCGACGCAACATACCAGCTACGCCGAGTTGTTTTCATCGTTTCAGCTGCAGTTTCCCTTGAGGGAGTGTGCAACGAGCCGATGTCGATCTGATTTCCCGGGAAATGAGTCTCAAACAGTAAACTAAGAGTTTCCGCTTTTCCGCTTTAGACTCAGGAAAGGTACCATCAGATTTTCCGAGTGCATCCAGCTTTGTCGGTACTAGTCGCGCTCAGAGACTTGATCTCTTCGCAGAAGGTCCTATAAGAATCGTTCTTCGATTTACGAATAAGTTTCTTATATTCCTTCTGCTTCGACCGATACTTGTTCCAGTCATCTTCCGAATATGGACAACATAGCTCCGGCTCGAGGAATAATCGAATCCGAGCCATTCGGACAATGCAACAGATGACGCCCTCGACTCAAATGGCGCACACAAGTGGAGAAGGACCTCAACCCACTTGGTGTGTATGACTGGAAGCGGCTGGCAAGAGATCGTGATGGTTGAGGCCCGGTCTGTAGCGCTACGAAGAAGAAGAAGCAGATTTCATCCGGTGATGATACATAGGATAGTTATTATTTATATCCTTTTTATTTAATTTACTATAGTAAACCACCAAACGCTATTTTTTGGTTTGATTAATACCTTATTTCCAGGACATCTGTTATTTGTTTCACTACTTCTACGCGTAAGATGTAGTGTGAATATATGTATCTGAGACATCTGATATTACCATCGTAGAGTTTGATATTCTCAATGGTAATCGTGCTCAAAAGGTTTTGTCATATGAGTGCTATTTGTTTGATTTACGGGTACTTAAAATAATGAAATTATATCCTGAACATTGTCTTGCGATAATATTCTGTGATTTTCGACGTTGATTACATTTTCTATTGTGGTCACACTTCGCTTCTTCTTCTTCTTCTTAATGGGTGCTACAGTTCGGGGTGAACCTGGGCCTCAACCAACATGCCCTCCAACTAGCACGATCTTTTGCTAGCCAACACCCAGTTGGCTGAGGTCCCCTTCCACCTGTGTGCGCCATCTTAAGTGCGGCCGTCGTCTGCTTCTTCGTCCCTCGGGGACGATTCAAAGACTCTCCGGGCTGGAGCTGTGTTGTCCATTCGCTCTACATGACCCAGCCATCCTAGGTGTTGAATCCGTAGACGCCTGACTAGGCTCATGTCGCTGTACAGCCCGTAAAGTTCGTGGTTGAATCTTCTCCTCTATCCCCCGTCTGCGTTTATAGGCCCTAAGATCACGCGCAAAATCTTCTCTCGAACAGACAAAGGGCCTCCTCATCCGCTTCTGATAGTGTCCATGCTTCTGCACCGTCCAACAGGACCGGGATGATAAGGGTCTTATATAGAGTTAACATTGTCCTTCGGGAGAGGGCTCTATTACTCATTTGTCTCCTGAGCCCAAAGAAACAGCGATTGGTTTTGATTCTGCTTTTGATTTCGGAACTGATGTCGTTGTTCCAGGTCACTGCGGAGCCAAGGTAGACGAAGTCCTTAACTACCTCGAACATATATTTGCCAATACAAACATTCTGGCCAAGACGTCGGTGGTGAGCATCCTTTTTTGATGACAGCATATATTTAGCTTTGCCCTCGTTTACCGCCAAACCAATTTTCGCCGCCTCGAACTCAATACCCGCAAACGCCTCATTGACATCTCGCTGTGATCTACCTATTATGTCAATATCGTCGGCGTATGCAAGGAGTTGCGAGGATTTGAAATAGATTGTGCTTTTTGTATTGGCCAGTGATTTTTGCACAACCATTTCCAATATGATGTTGAAGAAATCACACGACAGCGCATCGCCCTGCCTAAATCCGTTTTTGACATCAGAACTTTCGGTAAGGTGTTCACCGATTTGGATGGAGCAGCGAGCATTCTCCAAAGTCATCCTGCATTATCTGTCGAGTTTAGCAGATATGTCAAAGCTAGACATAGCGTTGTATAGCTCGTCACTAATTACGCTGTCGTATGCGGCTTTGAAGTCGACAAATAGTCGGTGAGTGTCGACTTGAAATTCATTGGTTGGACCTATAAGCTTATTTACGAAAGGCTTCAGGCGTTGTAGGCGATGTTAAGGAGACTTATTCCTCTACAGTTGGCGCAATCCGTATTTTGTGGATCGGGCATACGATGCTGAGACTACATTCCTCGGGCATGCTTTCGTCTGACCATATCTAACAGATGAGCTGGTGCATGCTCCCAACCAGGTCATCCCCAGCTGCCTTGAAGAGCTCAGCAGATAGTCCGTCTGCGCCAGCAGCTTTATTCGACTTGAGTTTCGATATGGCAATCTTAACTTCGTCGAGGTCAGGGGGATAGAATTCTCTGCGGTCTTCGTGGATTAGAAATGGATAATTCTGCCTGACAGCGGTATATTGACTAACATTGCCGTTATACAGTCTGCAGAAGTGTTTTTTTTTTTTTCATATTCTCAGCATCGACTGCGATTCTACTACTAGGTCCGTTCTGGCTTTATATCCTTGGTATGTACGCTTGATCTGTTGATAAAACTTTCGAACGTCACGCCTGCAGTAACACCTCTCCAAATCCTCAATCGCGTGCTTCTCGTGCTCTTTCTTCTTTCTCCTGAGAAGCTTATGCTCTTCTTTTCTTTTTAACTCGTAGAGCTCACGAGCTGCACTTGTTCTTTTATGCAGCGAGGCCTTATATGCATCCTGCTTCACTGCGTGAATCCTCCTGCACTCGTCATAGAACCAGGTATTTTTTCGTGGTGGAGCCTTGAAACCCCAAACTACGGATGCAGAGCTTTTCGGGGCTTATTTGCAAAGGCTTCACTGATGTTCTATTGACAGCGTGGAGGATTGAGGTGTATTGGAGAGCTTAAGGGAGACGCGACCGGTAAAAGCATGAGCGGTTTCTGGCGATAGTAGCTTTCCGACGTCATAACTTTGTATTCTTACTCTATTCCGCTGCGTTCGTGATATCCGTAAGCGCATCTTGGCTACTATAGTGGTCCGACTTGATGTTAGCCCCTCGGGAAGTTCGAACATCAAGAATAGTGGAGGAGTGTCTGACGTCGATCGCAATGTGATCAATCTGGTTGGTAGTCGATTGATCAAAAGACCGCCAGGTGCCATGTATATATGTGGGAAGCGCGTACTGGCTAGAAGGAAATTTCGCCCCGTAGCAAGATCAATCAGCCTGTGTTCATTATCAGATGTGGTATCATGTAGGCTATGTTTGCCGATGACTCCGTCCGCAAGTTGTTCGGCAGCACGCGGCCTGCTTAGGGACCTAACATTCCACGTACAAAGACGAAGGTCATTGTGATTTTTTCGTTTTTTGCAAGGGTCGTCAACATAAGCCCGGTCCGTTTTATCCGAGGCTTGTGGTTGTTTCGGAGTTTGAGGTTTTTTTACGGTTACGGCTTACTAGGCCGTAGCCCAACCGACTAATCCTGTTTTTTTGGCGCAGGAGGCTCGGCATTCGCCCTTTCCCGTCTGCAATTCCCATAGGAAATCTCCAGATGGCACCACGAGGAGGTGGGGATGGGACTTACCACAAGATGCCACAAGATGTTCGACTGGGGCGGCTCTTCTCGCTTTTTAGCAGGCCAGCATCCGTCGGATAGATGCTACCCCTACGAAGCCTTTGTTAGTCCTTTGCCACCCTTCGCATCAGGATGAATAAAGTAAAGGTCGTCTAAAATCGGTTTTTGTGCTAAAAACAAAAAATGCTGTGTATGAGCTGATATTGCACCATCGTTGTATGCATTCTGAGATTGAGGCATGCAAGGACATTAGTTCCACTAGCAAACATTCAATATTGCACGAACCATCAAAAAGATTTGTTCGCGTTAGACACCGTATAATTTGACAGTAGCTTAAAAAAGGCTCGTAGTGATTGGTGCGAAGGCAAATCGGTGGAACCAGCACTCCACTCACTGGTCAGCAGAATAGAAAGGTCACTGGAACGTAAGGAATATACTCTAGTCGCCTTTCTCGACATTGAGGGTGCCTTTAACAATGTTGAACCATGGGCCGTCACCAAAGCGTTGACTGATCTGGGTGTTACGGGATCAGTGATAGAACTGGTATGACAACTGCTAACACAAAGAGTTGTCAAAGCCAACTTCGCTGATGCCGTCTCAACTAGAATGGTTAGCAGAGGTACACCACAAGGTGGAGTACTTTCCCCTCTCCTGTAGAACGTGGAGGTCAACGAGCTACTGCTGTTGCTTGAACAGGAAGGGTATGCTGTGACCGTCTATGCAGATGACATTGCTATTGCCGCCACAGAAAAATTTCCCAGGCCTCTATGCGACCTCATGCAGAGAGTATTACATACAGTAGAAACCTGGACGCAGTACTGTGGACTTGGGGTGAACACTAAGCAGACCGATCTAGTACTGTTTATTAACAAATATTAAATTCCGCCCCTCAACCCACCGAGGCAGGGTGGAACCCAACTAATAATCCAAGACCAGGCCAAATATCTAGGCCTAGTCTTTGACAAGAGACTGAATTGGAAACCCAACATTCTTGACGGCGTCAAGAAAGCAACTGTTGCCCTCCACAGCTCCAAAAAAAAGAGGTGGGCAAGAAGTGGGGTCTCCAACCAAGCATTATGCACTAGCTCTACACGGCGGTCATAAGGCCCATCCACCTGTATGGCGTCGTAGCCTGGTGGACTGCTCTGGACAAGGCAGTCAATCGAAACCTTCTGGGGAAAGTACAAAGATCGGCCAGCTTATACATAAGCGGAGATATCAGATCAACCCCCACGGAGTCCCTAAACACTCTGTTACACCTTCCACCACTGAACCTGTTCAGCAAACAAATTGCTGCCTGCGCGGCCCTGAGGATGAGGACCAGAATAAAATGGCCCACATCACAAAAAGGCCACACAACCATTCTAAAGCACTTGAAAGTGCTCATGGACACAGACTATATCATCCCGCAGAACGTGTTTACTAGGAACTTCGAAGTTGTCTTTCCATCCAGGGAGGAATGGGCTGAAAGAAAAGTCACACCAAAGGACTCGATCTCCCTCTATACCGATGGCTCTAAGATGGATTCGGGTGCAGGCAGTGGAGTCTTCTCCAAGAAGCTTAACCTCAGCCTATTCTTTAAACTATCCAGGCAGTGTATCAGGCTGAAATAACAGCGATAACGGAGGCCCTTGCATGGCTCAGGATGAATGTAATATCCGCCAAGAATAATATCATTTGCACGAACAGCTAATATGCGATAAAGTCCTGGCAGCAGTAACCCACAAATCAAAGACATCTCTTAACTGGCGCCTATCTCTAGATGAGATGGCTGAGCAGTTCAACATTAAAGTGTTGTGGGTTCCCGGGCATATGGATATTCCAGGAAACTGCTCGGCCAACGAGCTCGCAAAGTTAGGGACTAGCACACTCAGCCTGCCTACCCTCGCGTACCTAGAAACACCAATAAGTACTGTAAAGTACTCCAATGGAAAAGTAGTATCGGCTTTATCACCAAACAACTCTGGCCTAAATTAAACCTAGGACGAACCAGGGACCTAGTGGCAATCAAAGGGGCAACCTTAAGTACTCTGGTGGG
Organism: Eumerus sabulonum; assembly: GCA_951905685.1. Taxonomy (NCBI): domain Eukaryota; kingdom Metazoa; phylum Arthropoda; class Insecta; order Diptera; family Syrphidae; genus Eumerus; species Eumerus sabulonum. The sequence goes on along the minus strand of OX645060.1, from coordinate 141,002,363 downwards.
TGTCATTACAGGTCACTGCATCATTAGGAAACACGCCGCCAGACTAGGACTACCCTCCAACAACTTCTGTCGCGGCTACATGGACGAGGAGGAAGAGGAATCAATACATCACCTCCTCTGCTCATGCCCCTCTTTTGCGAATCGCAGGAGGATCTACCTCGGCGCGCCCTTCAATGATAATCTAAGTGAGCTAGCAGACCAAAAAATAGCTCAACTCGATCGTTTCATCAGAAGCACCGGTTGGTTCTCTGGTAGCGGATCTGGATAACACGATCCATGTGGTATCACAATGGGCCGACTTCGGCCTGCATGTGGTTTATGCCGACCACATTAACCTAACCTAACCTGATTGGTGCGAAGAAATATTAAAAAAATCCCATCGCGAGCCTTCAAAAGACGTCTATAAGACCGTGATAGTGATCCATGGATCTAGGAACCTGAAATTAAAAACATAATATGGTTTAAGCGGAATTATACTAGGGAACTATCTACTAACAGCATTAAGTATTTTAGATGTACCCTAAAGTTAGATTAAGTATACGAGTTTACGAATTTTTCAATATTGTCTAGAATATACTAAATTTTATGTAAGACTTTTGAAATCAGCTTTCTGCAGAAACAATTGAAGATGACCTCACCGATCCTTTTTGTACACAGTGAGCTTTTAATAAATAAATCCAAAAAATTATGAATAGATAATGAACTCTCCGACTTTTTCCTATTTCCGAAATTCAAATTATCCTTTCGTGGGATCTGTTTTGAGTCAAACTAAACGTAAGCGAAAATTCTTTGAGAGAAATGACACAAAACTTCCTATACTTGGTAGTCTTTAATCCTTTACCGAGCGGATTTGTCTCACTTTTATCAATATTTAGATCTGGCACTTTATAGCTTTGATGATGTTGTATTCATCAGATGTGAACACAACTGATGGCAATTAGTTTTATACTAATGCTTATACTTACTTACTTACTTATCAGGCCAGCGATCCATGGAGGATCTGAGCCTGAGCTATAGCTGCCTTCCATCCTTGACGGTCCCGGGCACGCTGCTTCCAGTTGTCAAGACCAAGATGTCTTACATCCGCGATTACTTGGTCTTTATACCGGAGGTTCGGTCTTCCTCTTCTTCTCGAACCAGGAGGCACGGAGCGCTGATGTCCATGAGCTCGATGTGGCCGAGCCAGTGTAGCCGACGGATCCTTGCCTTCCGGACTACATCCACATCTTGGTACAGCTCGTAGAGTTCGCGGTTGTGTCTTCTTCTCCATTCACCTTCCTCACAGACAGGACCAAATATCCGGCGCAGAATTTTTCTTTCGAAAGAACCCAAAATCAGCTCCGCTGTTCTGCTTATCGTCCAGCTTTCGGCTCCGTACAACAAGACTGGCAGAATGAGCGTTTTGACCCCAGTTGTTTGGACAAGCCGAAGTAGCAGCGGTTGCCAAGGGCGATTCTATGCCGGATCTCCATTGTGGTGTCATTTGTGGAATTTAAGTTTGCCCCGAGGTAGACAAACTCCTTAACTACCTCGAAATTGTAGCTGCCAATTGTTATATTTTGTCCCAGGTTGTGAGCGACGGATTGGTTTTTGCTTGACAGCATGTATTTCGTTTTGTCCTCATTGATCTTAATACCAACTCGTTTCGCCTGTTCTTCAATCGCCGTGAATGCTTCCACAATGCCATGGCGGGAACACGCGATGATGTCGATATCATCCGCGTATCCTAGCAGCTGGATGGACTTGTAAAAGATAGTGCCTTCCCTGTTGACGCCTGCCCGTCGCACTATCTGCTCCAGCACCAGGTTGAAGAATCACATGACAGCGCATCTCCTTGCCGAAATCCGGTGCATGTTTCGAATGGGTCCGAGGTCCTAGAACCGAATTGCACGGTGCATCGCGTGTTTTTTAGCTTGGCGCAACACAACTGGATCAGTTTTACCGGGATCCCGAATTCGGCCATCGCATCATACAGCTCTTCACGATGAACGCTGTCGTATGCGGCTTTGAAATCGATGAAAAGATGGTGTGTATCGATTCGAAACTCATTGGTCTTTTCCAGGATTTGTCGAAGTGTGAAAATTTGGTTGATAGTTGATTTGGTGGGCCGGAAGCCGCACTGGTAGCTGCCGATTAGTGCGGTGCAAAATGGTTTTAAACGTTTACACAATACGCTGGACAGGATCTTGTGTGCGACATTGAGTAGGGATATACCTCTATAGTTCTTGCAAGAGGTAGGATCGCCTCTTTTGTGGATGGGGCATATAGAACTGGTATTCCAGTCGTCGGGAATGCTTTCATCTTCCAAAATTCTGAAGATGATCTGGTACATGCTCCCTAGCAGAACATCGCCGCCAGCATTGAAGAGCTCTGATGGCAAGCCATCTGAGCCTGCGGCCTTGTTGTCTTGCAGCTTCTGAATAGCTGTGCCGACTTCCTCGATGCTGGGTGGGAGGACTACTTCAGCGGCTGGAGTTGGGATTTCCTCGGTCCCTACCACTCTCTCTTGGTCATGCTCGTTAAGCAGCTGCAGGAAGTGCTGCTTAAATACATCCACTATTCCCTGCGGGTCGGTGACAAGATTACCCTCGCAGTTTCGAAGAGCCTGGGTGCCCTTCTTGAAGCCTCCTGCAAGTCCTTTTGCTTTCTTGTAAAAGGCTTGTATTTTATGTCTATCCCTAGACTCCTCGATATCCTTGAGCTGGGAGGCTGCAAAGATTCTTTTCTTTTGTCGCAGTAGTTTTTTATCCTCCCTTCTTCTGCGCTGCCCTGGTTTTCCTCTGCAGCGCCTTTTGGTACGCCTCGTCGGTTGCTGCCTTTTTCTGCTCACACTCGCCATCATACCACGGGTTTCTTGTCGGGGGTGGTAGGTATCCTAAGCTGGTTTCGGCCACATATTATTGGCATTTCTGTTCGACGTAGGCATACCGCAGAGTTTTTCACTCAGCTGTTCCCTGTAGACTCTGGCGACCTCTGGTGTGCTCAGGCGCCCAATGTCGAACCTCCTCCTGATGGGCTGGTGCAGCTTTCTGTCATTGGGCAGTCGAGCTCTGTATCTTGCTGCTACGAGGAAGTTATGAGAGTCGATATTTGCCCCTCTGAATGTTCGCACATCCAGGATGTTTGACGAGTGCCTTGCGTCAATGAGCACAAGATCGATTTGGTTGGCGGTTCGACCGTGCGGAGATCGCCAGATTGCTGTGTGGATTCACTTGCGAGGGAATCTTGTGCTACTTATCACCGCATTACGAGCTGTCGCAAAGTCAGCGAGTCGGAAGCCGTTATCTGTTGTTGTATCGTGGAGGCTGTGCTTTCCGATCACTCCGCCAAGGGTGTTCTCCTTACCGATTTTGGCGCTGAAGTCCCCGAGCACGATTTTTACATCGTACTCTGGACAAGCTCCGTAGGCGTTGTCCAGGAGGTCATAGAAGTCCTCCTTGATAGGGTCTTCAGTCTCGTCGGTAGGGGCGTGTGCACATATAAGGCTGATGTTTTGAAATCTGCCTCTGATGCGGATCACAGCCAGGCGATCACTTATAGGTTTAAAGTCGATGACCTTCGACCTTAACCGCTTTCCCATGACAGATCCGCATCCCAGTAAGTGCAACCTTTTGTACAGCTGTAATGAATGTCGCAATTTTTTTCCTAATCATACCGTTTCCTATCCAGCGTATTTCCTGGACCGCAGTAATATCCGCCTTGTACTGCATGAGGATTCCTTCTAATTTATGAGCAGCTGCGGGAGTGTACAGGGTTCTGATATTCCAGGAGCATACTCGCAAATCGTGTTCCTTTTTCGTGCGTTGTCGTGGTCGAGTATCCGTCCGTGTATCCGAGGCATCTTGCTCATTCATAACTTTAGGTTTTTCTTACGTGGGCGGATTGTTAGCCCGCCGCACAACCGCCATTCTGGTCGGGGTTTTTTTCGCTGCATACGTTTGTTCACCTCCCAACGGTTGCTGAAGAGGCTATCCAGAGGGCGCCGCGAGGAGGCCGTATGCCGACTTGACCCGGGCATTTAAACAGGGATCGCTGCTGGCATCTCGCCAGGTTGAGAGCGATCAACAACTTTACCCTGTATGTCCGAGCCCATGCCTTCTGTACTAATGCTTATAGTTTATTTTAATCACATTAAGGACAAATGTTCACTCTCTGATGCTTGATTGGCCATGATACCATTGGCAAAGCCTATCGTTTGTATCTTTTTCAAAACATAGACCGTAAATCATAGTACAGGTCTTATAGCATACTGCTTTTCTCCGATCTAGTATTGGAAAACTTACATGTCAATCATGGGTTTAAGGGGGTCTGCTCTTTTAGTGTCCGAAAGTACGATTTCCCCAGAATCCATATTTCCCTTGATTCTACGCTCTATCTCATTCCCCGTATAGGTTATGTCAAATCAGCTCCTGTCTTTCACATGGAAAGGCTGGTTACAGGTGGCTGTTACATACATGATTTTAATAATAACGTATTCCTTTTAGGGTTATTTTTTGCATAGACCGGGAAAAATCCTTTCGATTAGACACCTATTGTCTGTAAGTACTCGTATGTGGCGTTACAGCTTATGGAGAGCCTAAGTCTGCTTCTTTCAAACACCTATGTTGTTTGCGATTTTATTTTCCCATAGATGAAGGAACCTACGGTTTACTGCCAATTCCGAACGGCGAATTTCTAGAAACTTTTCTTAACAATTTATACACTTCTTCTTCTTCTTAGTGGGCGCTACAGTTCGGGGTGAACCTGGGCCTCAACCAACATGTCCCTCCATCTAGCGCGATCTTTCGCTAACCTTTTCTATTGCCGCACACCCAGTTGGCTGAGGTCCCCTTCCACCTGTGTGCGCCTTCCAGGTCACTGCGGAGTCAAGGTAGACGAAGTCCTTAACTACCTCGAACTTATATCTGCCTATACAAACGTTCTGGCCGAGACGTTGGTGTTGAGCGTCCTTTTTTGATGACAGCATATATTTAGTTTTGCCCTCGTTTACCGACAAATCAATTTTCGCCGCCTCCATCTCAATACTCGCAAACGCCTTATTGACATCTCGCTGTGATCTACCTATTATGTCAATATCGTCGGCGTATGCAAGGTTAGGTTAGGATAGGTTGACGTGGTAGGCGTAAGCCACACTTAGGCCGAAAACCGGCCCATTGTGATACCACCTGGATCAGGTTACCCTGATCCGCTACCCGGGAACCAACCGGTGCTTCTAATAAAGCGGTGGAGTTGAGCTATTTTTTGGTTTGCTAGCTCACTCAGATTGTCGAAGAAGGGCGCGCCGAGGTAAATCCTCCTGCGATTCGCAAAAGAGGGACATGAGCAGAGGAGATGGTGTATTGATTCCTCCTCCTCCTCCTCGTCCATGCAGCCGCGACAGAAGTCATTGTAGGGTAGCCCCAGTCTGGCGGCGTGTTTTCCAATGGTGCAGTGACCTGTAATGACCCCCACCAGGGTGCTTAAGGTTGCCCTCCTGGTTGCCACCAGGTCCCTGGTTCGTCCTAAGTTTAACTTAGGCCACAATTGTTTGGTGATAAAGCCGATATTGCTCTCATTCCATTGGAGATTGGTCCTCTCTATGGTTTGAAGCTTTATCATGTGCTTTACCGTACTTATTGGTGTTTTTAGGTACCCGAGGGTAGGTAGGCTGAGTGTGCTTGACCCTAACCTTGCGAGTTCGTCGGCCGCGCAGTTTCCTGGAATATCCCTATGCCCGGGGACCCACAGTATTTTAATATTGAACTGTTCAGCCATCTCATCTAGAGATAGGCGACAGTTAATGGATGTTTTTGATTTTTGGGTTATCGCTGCCAGGGATTTTATCGCAGATTGGCTATCCGTGCAAATGATAATATCCTTTGTGGATATTACATTGATCCTGAGCCATGCCAGGGCCTCCGTTATCGCACTTATTTCTGCCTGAAACACACTACAGTAATTTGGGAGTCTAAATGATAGGTTGAGGTTAAGTTCCTTGGAGTAGACCCCACTACCTACACCCGACTCCATCTTAGAGCCATCGGTATAGAGGGAGATCGAGTCCTTTGGTATGACTTTCCCTTCAGCCCATTCCTCCCTGGATGGAAAGACAACTTCGAAGTTCCTGGTGAACACATTCTGCGGGTTGATGTAGTCAGTGTCCATAGGTACTTTGAAGTGTTTTAGAATAGAGGTGTGGCCTTTTTGAGATGTGGGCCATTTTCTTATGCTCCTCATCCTTAGGGCCGCGCATGCAGCAACTTGCTTGCTGAAAAGGTTTATTGGTGGAAGATGTAGTAGAACATTTAAGGCCTCCGTGGGGGTCGATCTGATCGCTCCGCTTATACATAAGCTGGCCGATCTTTGTACCTTCCCCAGGAGGTTTCGATTGACTGCTTTGTCCAGAGCAGTCCACCAGACTACGACGCCATACAGGAGGATAGGCCTTATGACTGCTGTGTAAAGCCAGTACATAATGCTTGGTTGGAGACCCCACCTCCTGCCCACTACTTTCTTGCAGCTGTAGAGGGCAACAGTTGCTTTCTTGACCCGATCAAGAATGTTGGGTTTCCAATTCAGCCTCCTGTCAAGGACTAGGCCTAGATATTTAGCCTGTTCTTTGATTGTTAGTTGAGTTCCACCCAGCCTCGGTGGGTTGAGGGGCGGAATTTTATATTTGTTAGTGAACAGTACTAGATCGGTCTTCTTTGGGTTCACCCCAAGCCCACAGTACCGAGTCCAGGTTTCTACTGTATGTAGTGCACTCTGCATAAGGTCGCATAGAGTGCTGGGAAATTTTCCTGTGACGGCAATAGCAATGTCATCCGCATAGGCGATCACAGCGTACCCTTCCTGCTCCAGCAACAGCAGTAGCTCGTTGACCACCACGTTCCAGAGGAGAGGGGATAGTACTCCACCCTGTGGTGTACCTTTGCTGACCATTCTAGTAGATACGGCACCAGCGAAGTTGGCTTTGACAACTCTTTGTATTAGCAGCTGTCGTACCAGTTCTATCACTGATCCCGTAACACCCAGATCAGACAGCGCCTTGATGACGGCCCATAGTTCGACATTGTTAAAGGCGCCCTCAATGTCGAGAAAGGCGACTAGAGTGTATTGTTTGTTTTCCAGAGACCTTTCTATTTTACTGACCAATGAGTGGAGTGCTGTTTCCACCGATTTGCCTTTGTTGTAGGCGTGTTGGTTATCCGACAGTCTGCCTGAGATGCAGGTGTACCGGATGTGTACGTCCAAAATCTTCTCTAGAGTTTTTAATAGAAAAGAAGTGAGACTAATAGGCCTTAGGTCATTTACATACGTGTGGGAGCTTTTGCCTGCCTTGGGTATGAAAATGACTTTGGCTACCTTCCACTTGCTGGGGATGTAGGAAAGTGAGAGGCAACTATTGTATATAACCACAAGCCAGGGGAGAATGATATCTGCTACCTGCTGGAGCTCAGCTGGTATGATACCATCCGGTCCCGGAGACTTGTAGGGTTCAAAGCTCTTTATGGCCCAAAGGACGTTGTTGTATTTGACCAGGTCAGGAGCACGCTCGAGGGAGGGTGTCATTGGCTGATTAACCCGAGGAGGTGTCATATCCGAGTCACTACTGCCTGGGAAGTGTGCGTTTAAGAGAAGTTCCAAGGCTTCCTCTCTGGAGGTTGTCCAGGAGCCGTCATTACGCATCAGATGGCTTGGATTATACGGAACCGAGGCCAGAATCTTTCTTATTCTTGAGGCCTCGGAAACCGTCCTTATATTATCGCAGTAGTCCCTCCAGGATTGTCTCTTTGCCTTCCTGGTCGCTGCTTTGAAAGACTTTAGTGCCTCCTTGTAGAGGTCCCAATCCTCTTGCAAGCGGGTATATTTAGCTTTGTTGAAGAGCTTTCTGCTCTCTTTCCTTAGTGAGACTATCTCTTTGTTCCACCAGGGGGGCTTGGGTTTGCCTCTGGGGGTGCTAACTGCACAAGATTGAGACAGTGCTCTATTGAGGGTTTCTGTCAGCTCATTTACTAAGCTGTCTAATTCCGCGGAGTTTAGCGGATAGGTGGGGTGTCTTGCCCCTAGGTGGGGTTCAACATAGGTTCTATATTTTTGCCAGTCAGTTTTCCTGTAGTTCCTGAAAGGAGCTCGGGCACTGACGTGGTTGACTATGCTGAATTGAATGTATCGATGGTCAGAGAGGGAGTGTTCTTTTAGGACTTTCCAATCTCTGACTTTGTCGACAATGTCCTGCGATGCAAAGGTTACATCCAGGACTTCCTGTCTGTTTTGTTAATAAAAGTTGGTTCACAGCCGTTGTTGCAAACGGTGAGGTTAGTACGTAATACATAGTTATACAAAGACTCACCTCGCTCGTTTATGTTGCTGCTTCCCCAAATCGTATGGTGTGCATTCGCATCACATCCTATGATCAGTCCGGCATTTGTTTGCTCCGCATCCTTGACCAGGTTTACCAAGTTGGCCGGAGGGGGAGGACTTGGGTGGTCATGGGCTAAATAGGCCGAGGCAATCCAGATCTTGAGGGAACTGCCCTCGACACTAATAGCCGTGATATCCTGGTCGCTGTAGGATGGGAGTAGAAGGATTTTAATGTGTGATTTGGTTAGGATACAAGCTCTAGGCTTACCTGCATCGCGCACGTAGGTGAGCTTATATTCGGATGTTCCGAGTCCACGTACCATGTTATTTACTATCCATGGTTCCTGGATCAGAACGACGTCTTCTCCGCTTTTGGTGAGGCGGAGCATTAGGGCGGCCGAGGCCGCGATAGAATGATGGAGATTAATTTGAAGAATCCGCAGCATGATGGCCGCAGTCTTTAACCTCCACCGCTGTAACGTTGGCAGACTCTTCGTCAGACTCCAGATCAAAATCTGACATAGTCTCGCCAAGGTCTACCTCGGGAAGGTCCAGGTCGGACAGTAGATTACTGTCTTCCCCGGTAATCTCGTTCACTACATTGGAGGGGGTCCCAGTTAAGAGAGTCTCCTCAGTGATCATCGGCTCCATGGTAGGGAGTTGCTCTGGGTTCGTCGGCACCATGGAGTCAGATGATGTAGCACAGGAGGCTCTCTTAGCTGAGTCCTCCCCGTCTTTCTTGTATATTCTGAGCTTCGCAGAGTCGAAGCCCAGAGAGATCATATTGTTGACCAGGGCTAGAGGTGCCAGAGAATCCTGATTGATTACGATAGTAATCAGTCTTGAAGGTCCCTTAACATCCTCTAGCTTGACAACTTTCCAATCCTTGGTGGGGATTAGGGGATTGCAGTTCTGCAGGATTGCCAAAATCTCCTTAGGGTCCTCGGGATAGGCCGGTATAATGGCTCTAGCCCTGGGTCTATTTGGGATTTGGTTCAAGGGTACAGCCTCAAGTTGAGCTCCCTCCCATACCTCGCCGACTCTGCTGAGTGCGAGCTTAAAGAGGTCCATAGACCTTTGGTCTTCGAAGGAGATCAGCTTGATTCTGCCTTGATAGTACCCTGCATGGTGGGTAATAGGGAAGGGTCCAGGGTGTTCCTTGAGTATCGGGAAGTAGCTTTTGAGCAGCACAATGCTGATCAAAGTCCACTTAGCCGGAGATACATTCCCATCCACATCGCCCCTATCGACAACAGCCAGTGTGGTCAAGACCTTCAGCACGTCGCGATAGGAGATTTGTGTTTGGGATCCAGGGGAGATGCTTTGAGACCGCGCTTTCTTAGAGGTGGAGGGAAGTTCCTCAGCCGACCTCTGGCGCTTGCCATCCTGCTCTTTAACGGATGAGTTACCAAAGCTCTTGATTGTGCATTCCGCCCAGTCAAGAGCCTTTTTTCTCCTTTCCGAGAGCTGATCTCTTGGTATGTCACGCAATTTTTCCACTAGCTTACTAGCCGCGCGACGTTGTTTGTAGCTTGTTATGGGGGCATTCAGGGTTGGGTCGCAAGGAGCATTCCTCCCCTTGTTAACACCTGAGGGTGCCGGACCAGGCTTCTGTTTGTCGGCCACTGTCCTGGCACCTTGCCTTTCTTTCGTATTGTGACTGCTCCTTGAAGGTGCTAGACCAGGCTTTTGTACGAGGGCCGATGTCGTAGCACCTTGTCGGATAGCGGCATTTATGCTGCTTCCTGAGGGTGTTGGACCGGGCTTTTGTACATATGCCAGTGTCTTAGCTCCTTGTAGAGCGACTGTCACGATACCACTATCAGAGGATGCTGGACCAGGCTTTGTGGGGGCCCCTGTCACAGCACGTCGCCGAGACTCGGCAGTTGTACTTGTTTCTGTACATTCTACCGGTTTCTTGTTTCCTATTTTGTTGTTGTCGTCGTTGTTGTTGTCATTATTATTGTTATTGCTTTTGTCATTGTTCTTGTTCATATTAGTCCCACGAGTAGCGGAGAAAGGGAATACCACCCCCGCGCAGAGATCCGCATTACGCAGGGGGGGGGCTAAGTAATCCTGAGTGCGCCTGGTGCTCAGGATACTCCGTTAGCGACTGGGCTATTTTTAGGATGGGCCCCCTGCCAGGCTGATCATCGGCACGGGTCGTATAACACCTTGATCCGGCCCATTTGACCACATCTTAGCTTCATGTCTCCTCTGGGGTTGCCCCGAGAGTCATTGACCTTTACTAGGCCCTTGCACCGCGTCGAGGTGTGTAGTCACGCAAGAGCGGCGTATGCAAGGAGTTGCGAGGATTTGAAATAGATTGTGCCTCTTCTGTTGGCCAGTGATTTTTGCACAATCATTTCCAATATGATGTTGAAAAAATCACATGACAGCGCATCGCCCTGCCTAAATCCTTTTTTGACATCAAAACTATCGGTAAGATGTTCACCGATTCGGATGGGGAAGCGAGCATTCTCCAAAGTCATCCTGCATAGTCTGACGAGTTTAGCAGGTATGTTTAAGGTAGACATAGCGTTGTATAGCTCGTCTCTAATTACGCTGTCGTATGCGGCTTTGAAGTCGACAAATAGGTGGTGAGTGTCGATTTGAAATTCATTGGTTTTCTCCAGTATCTGCGTAGTGTGAAGATTTGGTCGATGGTGGACTTCCATGGCCTGAATCCGCACTGATAAGGACCTATCAGCTTATTTACAAAAGGCCTCAGGCGTTCACACAAAACGGCAGAGAAGATTTTGTAGGCGATGTTAAGGAGACTTATTCCTCTATAGTTGGCGCAATCAGACGGGTCTCCTTTCTTGTGGATCGGGCATACGATGCTGAAACTCCATTCCTCGGGCATGCTTTCCGCTAACCATATCTTAACTTCGTCGAGGTCAGGGGGACAGAATTCTCTGCGGTCTCCGTCGATTAGAAATGGATCATTCTGCCTGCCAGCGGTATATTGACTAACATCGCCGTTATACAGTCTGCAGAAGTGGTTTTTCCATATTCCGTTCTCATCGATGCAGGCTTCCGTTCTGGCTTTATAACCTTGGCATGTTCGCTTTATCTGTTGATAAAACTTTCGAACGTCACGCCTGCAGTAACACCTCTCCAAATCCTCAATGGCGCGCTTCTCGTGCTCTTTCTTCTTTCTTCTAAGAAGCTTATGCTCCTCCCTTCTTTTTAACTCATAGACTACAGGGGGATTTTTCAGAACCCCGCTGTGGAGAAGGACCTTGAAAAACACGTTTAATTTAATTTTACTTACCAATACGAGCATTAAGTAATCCGAGTATCCTACTTGCTTACTTAGATGGCGCTAGAGTTCGGGGTGAACCAAGGCCTTAACCAACAACCCTCTCCGACCGGCATGATCTTTGGCCAGCTGCTTCCAATGCATCACGCCCAGTTGGTTGAGTTCTCTTTCCACCGGTGCGCGCCACCTTAGATGCGGTCCCCTTCTACTGCGTCATCCCTCGGGGTTGGAGTTGAAAACTCTTCGGATCGGAGCGGTGATGTCCATTTGCTCTACATGGCCCAGCCATCTTAGACATTGTATCCAAAGACGTTTAACTAGGCCGATATCGCTTTACAGCCCATACAGTTCTTGGTTGAATCCACTCCTTCACTCTCCGTTTACACAAACGGAACCAAAAATAACACGCAGAATTTTCCTCTCGGAATGCCCAAGAGCCTCTTCATACGCTTTTGATAACGTCCAAGCCTCAGCGCCATAGAGTTTTGGTTTTTCGAGAGAAGCCTCTTGAGCCCAAAGAAGCAGCGGTTGGCAAGAGTTATTCTGCGTTTTATCTCAGCGCTGATGTCATTGCAGCTTGTCACCATCGAGCCATGGTAGACGAAGTCCTTGACTACTTCAAAAACATAGCTGCCGAAGATAACGTTTTGACCAAGACGTCGGTGTTGCGCGTCTTTCTTTAATGACAGTATACCCACAGAGCCACTTAAGCCGCTTCCGCTTCAATGCTTGCGAACGCCTCATTGACGTCTCGCTTTGTCCGTCCAACACGTCAATGTCGTCGGCGTACGCAAGCAATTGCGTAAACTTGAAATAAATCGTACCTCTTGTGCTGGCCAGCGACTATGTTGAAAAAGCTGCATGACAGCGCGTCACCTTGTCTTTAACATCAAAGGTCTCGGTTTGTTCATTACCGACCTTAATGGAGCAGCATTGTCATCCTGCACAGTCGGACGAGTTTGGAAGGGATGTTAAAACTAGACATGGCTTTGTATAGCTCGTCTCTATCCGCGCTGTCATACGCGGCGCTGAAATCGACGAAAAGGCGGTGTGTGTTGATTTGGTATTCCTGGGTCTTCTCGAAGGTTTACCGTAGCGTGTATATTTACCTGGCCTGAAACCACACTGATAAGAGCCGATCAGGTTATCCACAAACGGTTTCAGGCGTTCACATAATACGGCGCAGTTATAGGGGCCTCCTTTCTTATGGACCGGGCAAACCATGCTGAGATTCCATTCGTCGGGCATGCTTTCCCCCGACCATATCTTGCAGATGAGATGGTGCATGCACCTTACCAGCTCATTTCCAGTCGCCTTAAAAAGCTCATCATACAGGCTTACTTAAGTCTTGATAACGCTATTTTGACTTCGTCAAGGTCAGGTGGACGGAGTTCTCTCACATAGTCATCCCTTACGAATGGATCATTCTGCCTGACAGCGGTATCTTGTCTGTCATCGTCGTTATACAGTCTGCAGAAGTAGTCTTGCCAAATCCTCAGCATCGACTCTGATTCCACTTCCAGTTCTCCATTTACACCCCTGCAGGCCTCCGCTCTGGTATTGTAGCCATGTTCGTTTTACCTTATTGTGAAACTTCCGGGCTTCATTCCTGCGAAAGCATCTCTCCATCACCTCGATCTCACACGTGCTCTCTCTTCTTTCTTTTGAGAAGCGTGTGTTCCTCCCTTCTCTTCTGCTCATAGATTTCGCGAGGAGCTCTTGTATGTCGTTGCACCTTGTTTTACTACATGAACGAACGATTACGATTGGCCCATCCAATCGCACTTCTTGGAGCGCGGTAATGTCTGCCTTGTAGCAGCCTAAAGGGTTAACCAGCAGTGTAAAGAGTCAACCAGTTGTCCGGCTGCACCTGGTCTGTTGAGGGGCCTAACATTCCAGGTGCAGACCCCGAATTTGTTTCCTTTTAGACGTTTGCGGGGGTCGTTAACATGTAATCCGTCCGTATCCAAGGCGAACAAATTTTTGTTTTACGCTATAAGGATGTTAACCCTAGGCGCAACCTCCATCCTGGAGGACCAGGTTCTTAGCTACCCAAAGAACAAAAGGCCGTCTGTGCCGCTTCTTATCGGCCTGAGCTCGAAATTTGTTTTAGTAGCCCGAAATAAGGTATTCAGCATGTAGATCTTCTCGCTCAAACCGTGGGCGCCGCCGTTGACTCCATCTTGGGAGTTATTCCGCAGCCGTCCCGAAGAAGGAGCTGAGCCTTGGTGGCGATTCAGACTCCCTCTCTCTCTTGTTTGCCGCCCCCAACAACCTTACAAAGGGGTCTACCCGATCTACAGTTGAGTTACTGGGCACCCAGGAGCCACCTCGTGGAGGTGACAGTAGGAGTTGGCAGACAGAGGCTGGAATGTCGGCGCTTGTGTCTTCATATGTTCGCATAGTCTACTTAGGTCCCAACCCGAGTATCCTGTTATCGTTTATTTGTCTTCATGCAATCTAGCAGCTTTGCATACGTACTTACATATTTCCGGATTCCTCTCCTCTTTTGCACTTCAGATAGGAGGCTAAATGGTCCTTGAATATATAGTCACTGACCTTACAATTTCACTTGGGAACTAGTAACACATGTGATATCAACTGCGAAGTACACTATTTCAACTATACAAATGTTCCCATACTGTCTCCAGTATTAGTAGTCCCTCAGGGGAAGCTTAAGCTCGCTTATGCTAGCCACCATTTAACTGCTAATGTAACAATCTGTAATTTCCTCAACGAACATCCCTTTGGAGTTACCGAGAGTGGTGTTGGGGACATTTAGGTCAATTTCGTTTCGGATGTATCGCAAATGAAATATTAACATATGCTATAGCCTATAAGCCCTTTTTAAGTCCTGTGTTCGTGTTCAGTTTTAAGTATGTATTAAATAACGCTTTTTAGTTTGGGCTTGTTACAATTGTTAGAATTACTTTTTGGTGAATGTCTTTCATCTTTGGTGGCGTTACAGCCCATGGAGGACCAGAGCCAAGTTTCTCTCAATCAAAGGGACCTTAATGCCGATTCCGAACAGCGTGAGTCGAGAAGCTTTTTCAAGGCAAATATACTACGGAGGGTTTTGCCAGTACCCCGCCGAGGAGGACCGCCGCGAAATGAACATCCGATGGCGTTGGTGTTATCAGGATTAGAACTCGCACCTCGTGCGTCAGATTCCAACACACTCACCACTGCGCAACGGCGCGGTAAATTTGGTCCTTCCAAAGATTAAATAACCTAGATATAGTGGCACCCCTAGCTGAAATAGTTTATTCTCAATATATTAGGAACATTTTTGCTCGCCAAAGTGATATTTCGACTTCCTTTTATCATTACTTGAGTATAGGATATTGTTTTCTATTATTTCAGGCTGAGCCACAATCCAGACTTTTTCCCAGTTTACTGCACTTACTAGCCAAATATATGAGATAACAAACCAAGTAATGTCAGGTTGCCGGGTTTCTTGATGTGATTGGTGGCCTTATGTTTCAGTGCTACAGTCATAAACCTTCGTTCACTCCAGGCTACTTCTTCGACATATGTACACACTACATACATAAGTGTATACATATTAAAACACTATGTGTCATCGAATGCAATTCAACGTCATAATTCTCCAAATTACCTTTTCGCAGCGAACAGGAGGGTTTAATTAGAAAGCCATAAATATTGATAACTATCTCTGCCACGCCGCCTTCGGCTAACCAAAGTCAGAGAAAAGAGAATTAAAAAACCCGAAAAGCAAATACAACTCCTTCGGTCAGCTTCACTCGACGCCCATGCATTGGTTACGTGCTCATTACCAAAACGAGAGTGTTGACGGAAACCAACGAATTTTAAAGAACTCCATAGCACCTTCGACCCTTGACCATAATTCATGGATATTCGTGTCCTCATTCCTATCCTTGCGGCATAATGTGGCTTGAAAAATGTATGACTATTGTCGTGTGGTCTCGCCGCTCTCCACAGTCCAAGTGGCTAGAAGGAAAGGATACTGACCAAGGGATGTGTGCTGGCAATGGCGTTGTGCAAACTCATGTTTGGGGAACGAAACCTACCTTCCAGGTGAGAATTTGGCGGCTGACGGTTTCGTAATTGAGGGTATTTATCACCCTTAAAAATCATTTAACATTCTTCTCCATCGTTGAGATCCCGAGGGACAATGAAGAAAAATTGCACATAGTTACCGCCCTCTTTGCATACATAAATTCGACTTAAAGGATACAACCGGAGTGATGACAGCCATGGAGAGTTGTGTTTTTCAATTGGTTTGGACGTGAGTTTTTATGTGGACATTTTTTTCAATTACCACTCGACGAGAGACAGCCTAGCGGGCGATGGCAATTCATCAATAGTTGGCGGCGACATGATTATCCTTTTTGAGTTATATACATACGTACGACGTCAAAGAGAATTGTTCAAAAGGATATTAACAATTGTGCCATCGCAGGCAAAGTGGAACGGACTATACTCATACTATAGTACTATAGGTAGATGTTTATAAATTCAAAACTCAAAGGATATTAAACGACAACTAAAAGGCAAATCAAAGCAACATTGGGTACAAGTCCCAGCCTCGACAAGCATTCATATACCGTTGGCTGGATGTGCAAATTGTCATTTGAAGAGTGATGAAGGTATGTGTAAAACCAAAAGTACGGCGTAGAATAGCTCTAACAACAGTTAGAATGATGTGGAGAGGTTGGGTTGTATTGGAGCAGGATATGGTACGGAGCGCGCAAAAGAACGGCTGGCCTTTTCAATACTAGCAGTTGTTTGGATACTTTTGTTTTTATTCCTTTAGATTTTTTCCGAGATATGTGTGGAGCATCTTTTTAATAAAACTCAGTAAAAATGTGCTGTATTAATCAATTGATCTTACAAGTGTTTTAGAAGGGTTGAAAGGATTGAGTCCTTAATGGAGAGAGTTTGCGGGAGCTGTGCATCTCCATGAGAAGTATTTCGGTTAAATTGTTTACAGTTATTCGATAATATGTTCATATAATGATAATAACTGTGTCGATGCCCCCACGAAAGACAAGGATGACTCCATCAAGGATGATTTCTATGATCTCCTAGACAGAACATACTCCAAATGCCCCAGCTATGATACCAAAATCATAATGGGAGATTTTAACGCTAAGCTGGGTAAAGAAAGCATATTTGAACGAGTCATCGGCAAACACAGCACATCACCACATCCGATAACGGACACAGGCTGATCGGCTTCGCCACGGGGAGAAATCACCTCGATATACACATAGGCACCTGGCGGTCTTTTGATCAATCGACCACCAACCACTATTCTTGATGTTCGTACTTTTCGAGGAGCGAACATCGAGTCACACATCGACTCTTGTAGTAGCCAAGATACGTCAACGGACAACACGAACACCGCGGAGTAGAGTTAGAACACCAAGCTATGACGTCAGAAAGTTACTATCGCCGGAAAGAGCCAGTGCCTTTGCCAACCGTGTCTCCCTCAAGCTCTCCGATACATCTCAATCCTCCACTCAGTCAGTAGAGCAGCAATGGAGCCAGTGCAAACTAGCTCCAAAGAGCACAGCAATGGAAGTGTTAGGCCTTAAAGCTCCACCACGATGAAACACGTGGTTCGATGACGAATGTAGAAGGATACATGCACAAAAAACAGGAGGCATATAAAGCTTCACTACACAAAAAACCAGAAAGCGGCTTGTGACCTCTACGAGCTTAAAAGAAGGGAGGAACATAAGCTTCTCAAGAAAATAAAAGAAGGAGCACGAGAAGCGTGCGATTGAAAACTTGGAGAGATACTACTGCAGGCACGACGTTCGAAGATTTTATCAACAGATAAAACGAATGTCCCAAGGCTATAAAGCACGAACGGAGGCCTGTAAGGATGAGAACGGACACCTTGTAGTAGTAGAACGCAGTCGATGCTGAGAATTTGGAAAAACCACTTCTGCAGACTGTATAACGGCGATGGTAGCCAACATACCGCCGTCAGGCAGAATGACCCATTTCTCAGTGACGAAGATCGCAGATAATTCCGTCCCCCTGACCCCGACGAAGTTGAGATTGCCATGTCGAAATTCAAGTCGAATAAAGCTGCTGGCGCAGTTGGATTGCCTGCTGAGCTCTTCAAAGCAGCTGACGTGAGCTGGTTAGGAGTATGCACCGGCTCATCTGTAAAATATGGCCGGAGCGAAGCATTCCCAAGGAATGGAGTCTCGGCATTGTTTGCCCAATCCACAAAAAGGAGACCCCTTCGACTGCGCCAACTACAGAGGAAAAAGTCTTCTTAATGTCGCATACAAGATCTTCGCTGCCGTTTTGTTTGAGCGCCTGAAGCCGTTCGTAAATAAGCTGATAGGTCCTTATCAGTGTGGCTTCAGGCCAGGGAAGTCCACCATCGACCAAATCTTCACACTACGTCAAATCCTTCGAATTGTGCAAATCGACTTCAAGGCCGCATACGACAGCGTAATGAGAGACGAGCTATAAAACGCTATGTCTACTGACTTACCTGCTAAACTCGTCAGACTGTGCAGGATGATTTTGGAGAATGCTCGCTGCTCCATCCGAATCGGTGAACACCTTACCGATAATTTTGATGTCAAAAAAGATGTTAATTGTGGATAAGGCCAATTTTGGCGTCGGTCACGAACCATGGTCACAAATGTCCAAGCTTTCGAACGCGCGCCGATTTTGTGCTCAAAAATGTTTACTTTTGGCACGCCCCCTATATTTTGGAATTCTTTAACGCCGTCGCACGTCCGTGGTATCCGCAACGATAGAGCACAACACAGAGCACCTAAATAGGTATGAATTACAGCACGATTGCGTTCGGTTTGGTCAGTAAAGGCAAAAAACATTCTAAAATTTGAAAGGGCCGCGAAGCTCACGTCACTTAAGACATTTAAGCGCTTTTTGGCCATAAAACTGCAGTCTACACGCAAGTCAAAATTTGGGATAGTCAACAGAAACTCAGTGCCGTTTTCATAGTCGTAACGCTATTCCGTAAGCCTCACTACAAGTGACTATTGCATTAAACTGCTGAGCAACGAGATGCTACAAATGCTTAAGCTGCTGAGCGTAAGCGTGCAATGCGACGGGAAAATAAAGCGGATCGTCTTATGGCAAAGTTCGAAGCAGCAATGACTGAAATGCAGTATTTTCCGTGCACAAACTGCGACCGCGAAACTCTTCGTTCCGAACCAGGACCCTGCAACAGGTGTAGTCGACGGTCAAACGCTGCAGACATGTTCATTGCTGCAAATTTCATGGATCCAGGCGAGGTCTCAAATGAGCTTCAAGATCTTACGCTTGTAGAAATGATGTTCATTGCCAGAATCCACCCGGTAATGTGCGTGTACCGCATAAAAGGTCGCAATGGACCAGACCATCTTGTGTACGGTGGACATGTGATCAATATTGAGCAGGATGTGCAATCGCTGGCAACGGCTCTTCCTCACACTGTGCCATCGTTGCCTGTTATGACGGTGCGTTGTCACACACCAACTGGCCACAGAGACTTTCATGTTCGTCGCCAAAAAGTCATTCGTGCTCTTCGTTGGCACAACGAAGTCGAATCACAAGTTGTCCACATTGGCCACATTGTGATCTCCGAAGAAGCGCTAAGTTGTCTCCCAGTCAATGGCGACGTGACTTCAGACAGTTAGCACTGAAGCCGAGGCAAGCGACATGGCAATGACAACAGACAAGCAGCAGCCAGAAAATGCGCTGCAGACCCAGCGAATCCATTCGATTATTGAATGGCCAGCGGCGCGCCCTGTCGCTGTGCTTGAATGGACGCATGAAGGAAGAAGCAATAGTTTCACAATTGGGAGTTCCTACAGCATTCATTACGCTCTCGGCAGCTGATCTTTGGTGGCCGGATCTTGCGACACTTTTAGGAGTAGATTTTGAAGCTGAGAGCAACATGATCGAAGCTCAGATCGCACAGCAGCGACAAAAACTGCTAAATCTTAACCCGCTGATTGCAGACGAATTCTTTTTTGAGCGTAAAAGGAGTTACTTGAATGATGTGATCATTCCACTGCACGACGTCGAAGACTATTGGTACCGCTAGGAGTACCAGCACCGCGGATCGCCTCACTTGCACGGTGTCATCTGGTTGAAAAATGCTTCTGACGTACGCCGACTAGGTGATATGTCAGCAGTAGAGGTTGAAGCAGAGGACAACCTAGCATCAGTGATTAATCCGAACATTAACCAAGAGCCTGCCCCACTGCATCCGTCACGCATACAGTACTCAGACCCGCGTGCTAAAGGTAATGCAGGACATGCACACACTGCAAACAGACTGAAGCGGCATACACAGTGTGGACCGTCATGTTTGCGCACGGGCGGAAAGTTTCGCTTCGACTACCCAAAATCCTTAGTGGAATCATCGATGCTGAAGACGGAGAAAGGACAGTGGCAATTTCTCCCCTCTCGAAAGGAGGCTTACATTAACGACCATTGTCCGTTCTTCATGTGGTCGTGGAGGACAAACACCGATTTTAAGATAATCACATCAGAATACACAGTTATTAACTACATTGCTAAATATGCTTCAAAATCTGAGCCTCAGGCCATGGCGCTCAAGGGCGTGTTTCGTAATACGGTTAATTCGACGACCAATGGCGCTCGAGCTGCTACAGCATTCACGAAAACATGAAATCGATTGATGACAGCACGGGACATAAGCGCATGCGAAACAATGCATTTGGCTCTTGGTTTCGACCTGTGCTCGTCATCTCGCAGCCTCACTACGATAGTGATTAGGCTGGAGGAATACGTGGTTGTCCGGGTGGAAGAAGCTGAGGAAAATTTAGAAGTCGGATCATCAAACCTGTTAGACTTCTCCGCTGCACGGGCTGACATGCCAGTATGCGCATGACGATGACTGACTACTTGCGCAAGTTCTCAAAGAAGGGCCGGAATCAAGTGGCTATTTGTCGCCAAGAGCGTGTTCTTAAGGTTTATTCAAAAGTCGCACGTGGAACGGAAAACGACGAGCAACTTTCTCTGAGTATTCCTTGGCGAACATACGACGATCTTAAAACGTCTTGAGAACTTCGGATGTCCGCTTTTACTCGCTACGAAGCCGGTTTGCTGGGAACAGAGTGGAGTCTCGACATGGGCGCTGCAGAGCTTGAAGATGACGTCGCGCAACAACTGAATGGAACTTGACACCGACGATCTGAATGGATGCGCTTAGCAGCAGTAGCGCCTGGCGTATTGCCATGTGAGACTCCGTTGGGCCTTCGAGACATGGACTTAAATCACAACTGGGCGGCGTCGTTTGAAACGTATGCTGAGAAAGCTCAGTTTGCTAAGTTCATCGAAGAAGCCAAAAAAAGCTTTACACCCGACGTTGCAGCACCGGCCATAGGTCTTCCGCTTAAAGCGGATCAACAGTGTATGATGTCGTTCCTCCTTGGCCAAATTGATGATACTGAAGAAGCAAAACTTGCGTTTATCTACGGAAAAGCTGGTGTTGGAAAATCATACTTAATCTCTGAGATCGTCAAAGAAGTACACGCAGCATTCGGCATTGATGAAGTGTTACTCTTGGCTCAACGATTCACTCTGCGCTTAATATTCCAGCACGTATACAACAATTCCTCAGAAGCCGAACGCAAGTTGCAGCAAACTCGCAAATGTCCGCTTCGTGATCATTGACGAGATCAGCATGTCTGGTTTGCGCTTATTTCAGGCCATTGACCAGCGCTTGCGGCAAGCTAAGTCAGTCGATCACTGACAGCTGTGCAAGTCAGACGTGTTTCGACTTAGTGCAGTGTTTAGTAGTGAATAAACAGTATAAGTGCGCGGTTTGGCGAACCAATCGTGAAATCGTTAGTAGCACGACGGTAGAGTGCACGGTCCGAAACTCAAAGACCGGCAGTTCGGTTCCCGGTAGGGAAAACAAATTTTCCGCTTTTTTTTCCTTCTGTTGCTTCCAAAGTAATTGGAAGTAACAGAGGAAATGTCAGGCGACGGGCAGAAACCCGTATATCGTACGGCGTCAGAATCGGATGATTCTACCAAATCATCCGATTTCGCTACACCGAGTGCGGTAGTTAAGCGCAGGAGGAAGTTAAATCCTACTCCTAGCCTGGTGAAGCGCCCCTCCCTTTCCACTTCGGCAGAGAAGCTGCGGGCCGAGGCGAGGGAAGGGGCGCCATCAACTTCTAAAGCCGCTCTGCAGCAGCTACAACAACAACAACAACAATTGAATGTCCCCGAGGAGGCGGACTTTGTCTACCTCTCTGAAGGTAGGGAGGGTCGCTACACGGGGGAAAATAATTCTTTCGCTCTCCTATCTGCATCGGAGACGGAGGAAGAAAAACAAGAAGACGAGCTCCAGACCGAGGAGAAAATCCTCCAGGAGAAGCTCCAAGCCGTGAGGGACAAACTGTCCGAAATCCGGCAGCAAAAGGAGGCTGAGAAGCAGCGTAAGCTGCAACAGCAACAACAGCAAAAGCAGCCGCAGTCAAAGCAGCTGCGAAAACAAGAATTGCAGCGGGAGCAGCAACAGCAGCCCCAGCTGCAGAAACAACAACAAAAAAAGCCGCAGCCGAAGAAGCAGCAGCAACAACTACAACCGCAGCGGGAGCAGCAACAGCAACCCCAGCAGCAGAGACAACAACAAAATCAGCCGCAGCCAATGAAGCTGCAGCAACAACAACAATTGCAGAGAGAGCAGCAGAGACAGCCAACGAGCCAGCAACAGCCGCAGCCAACGAGCCAGCAGCAACAACAACAAATGCAGCAGCAAGATCAGCAGCAGCAACAACAACAGCAAAAACAGAAGAGGAAGCGAAGCCGCCGCTCCAAGAAGAAGGAGAAGGTGCCGCCCATCTATGCACATACTCTAGCTGTCAGGCAGACAGTGGATTTGTGCAAAAGTCAGATAGGTGAGAATAATTATATCTTAGACTGTATTGGAGGACGCTATGTTTTCCAGTGTAAAACACTGGAAATATATAAGAAAATGCGTTCGCTATTAAAAAATTCCACGACGGAGTACTATACGTTTACTCCGAAAGCCGAGAGGTTGCAGACAATGCTCCTCAAAGGCCTGGAGTCGATCACAGACCCCGAGGAATTGCTCTCTGAGCTCAAAAAGTTCGAGAGCGATGACCTCAAGTTCGTGGGGGCTAAGCCGTTTACCACAGTTGCGGCCAAACGGGAGAAGCGGCAACTGCACTTCTTCTTGGTCCAGCTGACACCCGACAGCCGTCTGGAGTGTCTAAAGAAAATAAAAGTCTTAGACACCCAGAGAGTGCGATGGGAGAAATTAGATAGGCGCGGAAACATGATACAATGTATCCGCTGCCAGAGGTTCGGGCACGCCGCGTCGAACTGCGAAATGCAGCATCGATGCGTCAAGTGCGCACAGGACCACAGGTACGACGAGTGCGACCGGGGCACAGGTCTCGAAAGAGATCAACTTTTATGCGCACTATGTGAGAACAACGGGCACCCTGCAAATTATCGGGGCTGTCCTAAGTTCCAATACATTAAGCAATTAAGAGAAGCTCGGCAGAATGTCGAGAAGATACCTCCCGCGAGGGGTATTCATTCTTCAGCCGTCACACCCCAATTGACCTACGCCCAAATGGCGGCAGGTCAGGGAAAAGCGGCACAAATACCAAAGGCTGCTGCCAAAGCTCCAGTGCCCGTTCCTAAGGCACCGGGGGCCGAAGCGGAACTGCTACCGATTCTGCTCGCCATTCAAGGGCAGATCGGCCAGATCCAGCAGCAGATCATTAAGCAGACGGAACGAGTGGACAGGCTCTACTCGTTTCTGCGCTTAACGCATTTAGAGTCCTAATGGATACGCCAGTAGAGAGTTTCCTGAAGATCCTGGCTGTGAATGTAAATTCACTGATTAGGATCGAGCGACGCACCGTTCTTTTTAACCTGTTGCAGGAAGAAAGCCCTGATGTGTTTCTGGCTAGCGAAACTAAGCTAAACCAGAGGCACAAAATTCGGCACAATTCCTACAATATAATACGAAGAGACCGACCCAATGCCACTCAAGGCGGAGGTGTCGCGATCTTCATTAAAAATAATATTAAATATAAAATTATATATAGCAGTGAAGTGCGGAGATTCCAGGTGCTAGAGGCCTGTGTTGTGTGTATCCCCCTTCGGAACGGAAGGAGGATATACATAGTATCGGCCTATGCACCTGAAGCACCTCAGCCCAATATCTTCATTGCAGAGCTCGAAATACTTTTTCGATTTCTGCGCCTAGACTCGGCAGAAAACTTTTATGTTTTGGCCGGAGATTTAAATGCCAAACATAGTGATTGGGGCAATAATGTACCCAACACTAGAGGGAGCCTACTAAGCCATTGGTGGGCCCTGCATAATATTGAGTATAAACTCAAGTTACTCGCAACGGATAGTCCGTCGTTTCCTAGAAGCGGTGCCTATCTGGATCTAATGTTGCTTGACTCACGACTGAGACTGGCAGACACTAACGAATGGTCTACTAACTGTTTACGTACCGTTGAGTATGACAGTGACCACTGCGGACTTAGTGCCGTAATTAAAATACCGGACGAATTCGCAGAAATGGCAGAGTATGTCCACACGTACCCCTACGATTATAGTAGGGCACGCTGGCCACGCTTTGCCAACTGCCTGACGAGAGCACTCACTTCGAGTGCCTCATCCCCACCGAATAATAGGAACCTATCAAATGACGAAATTGATAGGCACCTAAAACATATGGACGAAACTATCAAACAAACGATGGACAAAACGATACCACGCCAACGGCGTTACGATACCACGGACGTGTACCGAAACGCGACCATAGACGCACTTCACAGACAGAAAAGTAGACTCCTGTCAAGACTCAAACTCTTGTACAGGCGGTTTACCGACAGACAAAACTCGGAGGTCAGGACCCTGAAGTCACTGATTAAAAATCTCCGACAATTAATTAAAGAAAATTATAAAATATCCATCAGTCTGCACTGGAGCAACAAAATTCGCGCTGTAAAATCCAACAGCGCGAATATGTTCCCGCAGATAAATAAAATATTCCGGAGAAAAGATCAGAATGACATTCGGGATCTAAAGCTCCCGAGAACGTCGGACAACGAACGTATACTACGCACAGTCAACATCGATCCAGAGAGCGCCGTCCTAGATGACGACTTTTTTGTGATTGAGGATCCTCAGGAGAAAGTGGCGACAGTGGGGGCTGTCTTCCAGGATGTGTATAAGGTGAACGACAGCATTCGCCCGAACCACGACCTGGAAAATAGAGCCCTGCTTCACCACTCCTATCTTCGAAATGATATAGAACATTGGCGAATCGAGAACCATGGTTTCACCAGGTTCAATGACGACTCTACGGCAAACAATGCCATCGCCAATGAAGGTGCTGATACACTGTTCATTTCGACGGAGGATCTCCAGTTGATCTTCATGTCATTAAAAAATAAAAAATCCGCGGGTACTGATGGTATATCCAATGTTGTGCTCAGGCACCTCCCACCATTGGCTATAGAGAGGTACACCATCCTGTTCAACAATGCACTGAATAATGCATATTATCCGGTGCATTGGAAAACGGCGGTGGTCCTGCCAATCCCTAAGAGGGGCAAAGACTCCTCTAATCCGGCAAATCTCCGGTCGATAAGTCTCCTTCCGAGTATCAGCAAGGTCTTCGAGAAGGTAATCCATAGAGCCCTGTCCAAATGGGCTGAGGACAAAAATATCATTCCGGATAACCAATTCGGTTTCAGGGCGGGGCATGATACCATACATGCCGCGTCGAAACTCGTCTCGGATATCCAATGGAATAAGTGCAAGAACCAATGCACGGGTGCCTGCCTGGTTGACTTGGAGAAGGCCTTCGACACCGTATGGTTAGAAGGACTCTACTACAAGCTCAAACGGTTGGGCATAAGTAAACCATTGCTATATATAATTCATGATATGTTAACGAGTAGAAAGTTCGTTGTGAAAATTGCCAACGTAACTTCTGCTCAAACATTTGAAATTAAAAACGGATTGCAACAGGGTACGGTAAATTCGCCGATCCTTTTCAGCATTTATATCAGTGATTTGATAGTTTCTCTTTACCATTCAATAGCGTATGCAGATGACTTGGTTGCGTACAGATCAGGTCCAACGATCGAGGTCATTGGCATTTTATTGCAACGTGACTTCGATAAAATTCAGCAGTTCTGTGATGACTGGAAGTTGAAAATCAACTTCCAGAAATCAGAGACTATTTTATTCAGAACGCCTCTGTCTAGGGCCTCTAGGGACACTAGAAAACACTGGCGAAAATTCGCAATCATCGGACCGGACGGGCGTCCACTGGCGAGTAAAAGTGTAGTCAGATACCTCGGGATCTGGCTGGATCAGTATCTGTATTTTAACAAAAATGTAGATGCTGCTCTGGAAAGAGCCCGGGGCGCTTTCGCCCTGACAAGATGGCTGTTTCACTGCAGCCAACTTGATTCTAGGGTGAAGGTAATCTGCTACATGGCCTTAATCAGGCCTATGATTGCCTATGGATGTCCCGTCTGGTTTAATGTGAGCGCAAGCTTAATGGAAAGGATTCGGGTGTTTGAGAGACAATGTCTGAGGACTTGTCTTGGATTACACAGAACACCAGAGTCTGAGTACAGAAAGTTCTATCCCAACGGGGTCCTATACGATAGGGCAAGGATTTTACGGATAGATAACTTTCTGATTAAACTGATTCGAGGTCACGTTGCAAGGGCAATGACTTCGACCAATAACTTGATCTCTGGGGCTTACTACCCCAATGTTATGTATTATGAAAAAGTGCGTCTGAATGGCTTTGTGCCTCCGGAAGCATTTCTTTACTTTGATAATTGTGGGCTGATCCAGGATGGATTGGCGGTGCCGCTAATCTTCCATGTGGCCCGTAATTCTGTGGAGCGGCGGCTCCTTTACGAACCTGACGTCGCGCTCTGTGAGCCCGAGCGCCTCAGGTTCAGTAGAGCGGTTTCTCGCCGAGATAGAGAAGACGTTGTCCGACAGCATCAACGCTTTTGGTGGCTAACAGACTCCGTCGTGGAATTTTTTAATAGAGCCTCTTCAAGGCAGGTTCGCCGAACGCCATTGGCGGACTCCAATAGGGTAGGGTAGGCTAGGGTAGGCTAGGGTAGGTTAGGGTAGGCTAAGGTAGGTTATAAGTGTTGGGCAATTTTATTAAAATAAAAAATCAAAAAAAAAAAAAAAAAAAAAAAAAAAAAAAAAAAAAAAAAAAAAAATGAAAATAGAAAAAAAAAAAAGATGTATATACATGTTATATATTAAGTATATAATTTTTTTTGTATATACATTTTAGTTAAGGTAGATTAAGATAGAATTAGTTAGATTTTTAGCTAGATTAAGTTTTATTTATTAACCCCTGAAACCCGATATTACGCTAAGTTTTTCTTAATTTTCTTAGCATACATTTAATAAAAGTTCACAATTTTCTGTTAATATTAAGTTGTCGAAAGACATAGAATAAGTTGTATATTGTTTGTTTTAGAGTGCCCGCTTAGGGTCAGTAAGACACTAATGTTAGTTATATTAAAAGCTAGTTTTAATCATTTTGTCTAGCATGTAAGATAGTTATAAGATTTTTTTTTTATTGGAAATAAAATGAATTTAAAATGCAAAAAAAAAAAAAATGCGGCAAGCTAAGGGAATTAGTGAGCCATTTGGAAGTCTCTGCGTTTACTTTTGCGGCGACTTTTCGCAACTGGATCCCGTTATGGACACTGCGCTGTATGCTCAGCCAAAATAACATCAGGCTGAAGCTGTAGCTGCAAAGTGCGCGTACAACCAGATTGGTAAGTGCTTTGTACTTACGCAAGGCATGCGACAATGTGGACCTGAACAAAAAGAATTTCGCGAGGCACTACATCGTCTATCTCGTGGTGAATCTACGTTAGAAGACTGTGCCCTTTTTCGCTCACGGGTGACAAGCAATAACTCTGAGCCTGGATTTGAAAGTGCGAAGATGTAGCACGATATAACTACGAACGTCTGCAAGAGTCAAATAAACCAGTGGCACTAAGTCGCGTTACACACAACAAACGCATTGCTGTGATAGTCGGCGACGATGCTGCATCGTACCTTGCAGAACTTCGACTGGCGCCAGGATCACTTGTCGTATTGCGGAAAAACCTCTGGACCGAGCAAGGACTTTGCAACGGAACAGTTGGAGTAGTTGCAAACATTGTGTATGCACCGTCACAAGCAGACACGTATTACTCGCTTATCCATTCTGCGTTTTCGTAAAATTCCCGTCCTACACTGGTCCAACTTGTGCAAGCGGCTGCCTTCCGATTATGCCGCAAGTGGCGTCGTTTTTGCATAATGGTCAAGCGTGCACGAGAAAGCAGTTCCCTCTTCTCTTGGCGCACGTAATCACAGTGCATCGCAGCATTGAACAAAGCTATGAACGACATTGGTACGAGCGAGTTTTCTCCAGGCCTCACGTACGTCGCTATGTCACGTGTCAAGACGCTGCAAGGCCTGCTTATTCGCCCATTCTCCCGCGATCGCATCCTCAAATCAGTAAATTCACAAACGCAACGAAGATATGGATTGGCTTGCTTTGCTGTAAAATAATTTCCCAATTTTAATATAGATATACAATTAAATCAGTAACAAGTAAGAACATTTCGTCTCGTATTGGCAAGACTGCGGCGTACTAAGTAAGACAAGTCTAGGCGACAACTTTAATGGCTGTGCTCAGATAACTGAATAACAGGTTAGGTTGGTAACCCTTGAATTGACCGGCTGATTTTCGTGATCACGCGAACTATTCAGAGTAAGGTTTGATAGGTTAGGTTAGGTTTAAGGCGCGAAGCGCTTAATAGAAGTATTTGCCGCGATCACGCAATTGTCCGAAGTAGCACGCGCCACCACTTTGAAATATGTCGGATCTTATCCTGCTGAAGTTGCCTAGGCTGAAGAAACCCGTGACTAGGACTGCGTGAGAAAAGCACGAAATAGTCCGTGAAGTCCGGCGTATGACGGCTAAGACTAGCAATAAAAGGATCGACAGTGCATTAAAAGTCAAGATGCAGCACAAAGAAGAAGCCAAGGTTCATGTCGCCAAGCTACAGAAGGTCGAAGCATTTCGCAGCTCACCATCTTTCGCGCAACCTTACGAAGACTACGAAAAGACCATCAGTAACGCCCAGTACAACTGCATTCTTGGGGTTGAAAAACGCTGCCCAAAATCGCGCGATGCGCTCGAAACTTTCCGCAAGAAGAATAACCTGTACATCGATCCGTTTGCGCCTACCGACGATGCGGCCAAGAAACTTGACAATCAGCGTCCGTCATTACCTCCTCTGATCGATATGACTCAACAGTTTTGCAACACAGACGCATCACTTCTCGCGATGATCGCCCCACAACCGTCAGCTAATGTCATCATGCAAAAGCGTCCAAAGTTTGTTGAAAAGCAACGCTCACTGCCGCCGCCAACTATCGACCTTACCAGCGTCTCACCGACAGAAGCGATGAAATTATTTGAGAAAATGAAGCTTCCCGTACCGTCATTTTCAATCCCGCGAAAGGCAAATGAGTTCTAGCAGCTATGTGAATTGAGCAATGAGTGAGTTTCGTAAACGATTAAAAGAAATGTTGAGTAGTTAGAGAGGTTTCTTGTACGCTTCGCCTCAATATTTTAGTGTAGGAGCGCATAACCAGCTCCGTCCACCGCCCTAGTATTATTCTTTTTCAGTGCAATATTTGTACATAATTGGCTTTCTTTCTTTTTTTATCATTTCGTTTACTAGGTCGGCTTCTAAGATACCTGAGATTACTTAAAGAGATTAGTCCATTTTTCACCAGTTTGCCTCGATATGCATATCATACCCACGCCAAACTGACATTTGTATGTATGTTCTCATCACTCCATATTTGAAATTCCCATATTTACCTACAGAACATTACGACCTCACCTTGAGTTATCAGAAATTCATTGAGGCTATCTAGTTTATGCTCCGGCCCCCATGCCTAGTTCCTAGTCCCAAGTCCAAACTCACATCACTCCATCGACGAGACATATCCCTCCCATTTGTCCTCCAACCATTGATAACTTTTTATTTTCTCATTCGTCTGCAAAATAATTCCACCCCTCGTAGCCTGATTCGAATCGCCTCCCTTTCTAATGTACCACTGCTGTTCAACGCCACTTGTTCGTTGTAGTCCTGTTGTTGTGTTTTCAGTTCACATTGTACTCAATAAAGAATGTTGGTATTCGCCTTCATACCCCCGTTGTCGCCGTTTCTCTTCATTCTGTGCACACAGAGAGTGTACGCTTTATGTCCTTTGATGATCACTTCAATTCCAGTATCTCACACTCCTTGCAATAATTCATTAAATGGGAATGCAATTCGCTTTTGAATCGTTTTGCCACCCACTCTACCAAACGACTGATGCTTGCGCTCGGGGCTCGTACACGCCCATCGCATCCTCGACCCCATTCGATAGCTTTTGTTTGCAATTTTCTGTATTGCTCCTTTGTGTCGTTTTTAATTTCCAAGATGACAAGAGGAGTGAAAACCTTTTTTAGTCCTTGTCGTCATTTTGTTGTCTTCTTTTTTTTCTTCTATCAATTTCTTTTCAGTTGTGCTTTTGGATTTGTTGCCATTTCATGTTGAATAATTTTTATTTCCTGCAAGCGAGTAAATTTTCCGGGGGTGTGACTGGACTATAAATGTCCTTCGATCGACATGGGGCACTGCC
The DNA here is from genome assembly GCA_951905685.1 of Eumerus sabulonum. Classification (NCBI taxonomy): domain Eukaryota; kingdom Metazoa; phylum Arthropoda; class Insecta; order Diptera; family Syrphidae; genus Eumerus; species Eumerus sabulonum. The sequence goes on along the minus strand of OX645060.1, from coordinate 140,972,008 downwards.
GATAGAAACTTTTGTCTCAGCGAAGGCTTCTCCAATCAACGGCAGGATTATGCCATAAAAGGAAGAAAGAACGATACATATGGCGCGGTATTATCTACCAGCACATAGTGCTTGGTTAGGTGTTTTATCAAAAATGACAACACTTAACGGTCGTAATGGGGCATTAGGGTCAAGAGAAAATTACTATTAACCCTTTGACGGTGGTTAACATTTAATTACGGTTTCATTAATCTAAGTGCCTTGTGTCTATGAAAATGTTAGTTACCGAAATGCTTAGCTTTTTTTGGTGTTGTTGAAAGTGCGCAAGGTCCACACCTTTACCCCTCAACTATAGGGTGTATGCAACACGCACCGACTACTTTAGTTATGTACGTCTAAGTCGATTCTCCTGTTTGCATTTGAATTCCCTAAGAGGCTTCCATGTATTAAAATAAAGGTGATGGTATGCGTACGTATTATTGTAAAAGTTGGCATGATCCTCTATTGACGATTGGCCCATAAACATGCTAATGGGAGCAAAAGATTTGTTATGTAGTTACGACTTTCTTGTGTATTAAACATTCCCCATGGATGAAAGAGGCCTAAAGTTGTTTGCTAATTCCCAAGGACGAATTTCGAGAAGCTTTTCATGACAATTATACTACAGTGGGTATCGTCAGTACAACACTGACAAGAAGCACCGTGAAAAACACGTTCGATAACATGGCTGTTGTTGGGCTTCGATGACTCCTAAGCCAAAAGAAATAGCGATTGATAAGAGTGAATCTGCATTTGATTTCGGAACTGATGTCGTAATTCCTGGTGCATGCTTCTAACCAGGTCATCTGCAGCTGATTTGAAGACCTCAGCAGACAGTCCGTCTGCGGCAGCAGCTTTATTCGACTTGAGTTTCGATACGGCAATCTTAACTTCGTCGAGGTCAGGGGAACGGATTTCTCTGCGGTCTTCGTCGATTAGAAATGGATCATTCTGCCTGACATTTCGTTCATTCATTGAGTATGCAAGGAGTTGCGAGGATTTGAAATAGATTGTGCCAGTGATTTTTGCACAATCATTTCTAATATGATGTTTAAGAAAACACACGATAGAGCATCGCCCTGCTTAAATCCTTTTTTGACATCAAAACTATCGATAAGGTGTTCACCGATTCGGATGGAGCAGCGAACATTCTCCAAGGTCATACTACATAGTCTGACGAGTTTAGCAGGTATGTCAAAGTAGACATAGCGTTGTATAGTTCGTCTCTAATTACGTCTCTAATTATTTGAAGTCGTCAAATAGGTGGTGAGTGTCGACTTGAAATTCATTAGTTTTTTCCAGGATCTGCCGTAGTGTGAAGATTTGGTCGATGATGGACTTCCCTGGCCTGAATCCGTACTGATAAGGACCTATCAGTTTAATTACAAAAGGCTTCAAGCGTTCACACAAAACCGCTTAGAAGATTTTTTAAGCGATGTTAAGAAGACTTATTCCTCTGTAGTTGGCGCAATCAGAGGGGTATCCTTCCTTGTGGATCGGGCATACGATGCTGGACTGCATTCCTCGGGCATGCTTTCCTCTGACCATATCTTACAGATGACCTGGTGTATTCTCCTAACCAGGCCATCCCCAGATACCTAGAAGAGCCCAGCAGACAGTCCGTCTGCGCCAGCAGCTTTATTCGACTTGAGCTTCGATATGGCAATCTTAACTTCGTCGAGGTCAGGGGGACAGAATTCTCTGCGGTCTTCGTCGATTAGAAATTGATCATTCTGCCTGACAGCGGAATATGTATATGACTACCATCGCCGTTATACAGTCCGCAGAAGTGGTTTTTCCATATTCTCAGCATCGACTGCGATTCTACTACTAGGTGTCCGTTCTCATCCCTGCAGGCTTCCGTTCTGGCTTTATAACCTTGGCATGTTCGCTTTATCTGTTGATAAAACTTTCGATCGTCACGCCTGCAGTAACACCTCTCCAAATCCTCAATCGCGTGCTTCTCGTACTCTTTCTTCTTTCTTCTAAGAAGCTTATGCTCCTCCCTTCTTTTTAACTCATAGAGCTCACCAGCTGCTCTTGTTCTTTTATGCAGTGAGCCCTTATATGCATCCTGCTTCGCTGTGTGAATCCTCCTGCACTCGTCATCGAAACAGGTGTTTCTTCGTGGTGGGGCCTTGAAATCCAAAACTTCGGATGCAGAGCTTTTCAGGGCTTGTTTGCAAAGGTTCCACTGCTGTTCTATTGATAGCGTGGAGGATTGAGGTGTATTGGAGAGCTTAAGGGAGACGCGATCGGTATAGGTACGAGCGGTTTCTGGCGATAGTAGCTTTCGGCGTCATAACTTTGTATTCTTACTCTACTCCGCTGCGTTCGTGATATCCGTAGGCGCATCTTGGCTACTACAAGATAGTGGTCCGAGTCGATGTTAGCCCCTCGGAAAGTTCGGACATCAAGAATAGTGGAGGAGTATCTGACGTAGATCGCGATGTGATCAATCTGGTTGGTAGTCGATTGGTCAAAAAACCGCCAGCTGCCTTTGTGTATACCAAGGTGCGGGAAGCGCATACTGGCTAAAAGGAGATTTCGCCAAATAGGAATTTCAATCAGCCTGTGTTCGCTATCGGATGTGGTGTCGTGTAGGCTGTGTTTGCCGATGACTCGTTCAAAGATTTTTTCCTTACCTAGCTTAGCTGAGACATGGATATATGGTGGAGTCATCCACCTTGCTGCCTTAGTCCACCTCGAACAACCAATCCATGTCCGAACGATCGTTTTCCTTTTTCCCTACAGCAGTCGCTGTAGTTGATGTCGCAATTTTTCATCCCGATCCATTCCATCGCATTTCCTGGATGGCGGTTAACTCCGCTTTATAGCGGTCTAGATCGCCCGCAAGTTGTTCGGCTGCACGTGGTCTATTTAGGGATCTAACATTCCACACTTTTTGAAAGGTTCGTCAACATTAATCTGGCCCGTTTTATCCGAGGCTTGTGGTTGCTTCTGAGCAATATTGTGGTTGTCCGGGTATGGTTTGCTGGACCATAGTCCAACCGACATTAATCCTCTTTTGTGGTGCAGGATGCTCACCATTCGTCCTCTTCCGTTAGTAATTTCCATGGTCAGGAAATTTCCAGGTGTTAGTATAACATGGCTAACAGAGCTGCAAGGTGTTCGGCTGCCAGCACCCGTCGGCAGTTGGTACCCCTAAAAGGCCTTTGTTGGTCTTTTACCATTTGTGCCGGTTATTTTGGAAAAATTGTTTTATTTTCGAATTGAGTTGTATACATATGTATGTATGTATGTAAAAATGTACATGCCCCTTTTGAGAAGTTTGGTAAGATTTTTAAAATAATCAAATACGGATGACACTACAGTGGCTTTTTTATAAAATAAAACTGACCATTTCTCACCTTCGCCTTTGATGGTTGCGTTGATATTGTTATCATGTTGTCATGTAAATCTGAAATATCATGGATCCTACCGAATACTGTGATCAATCCTGTTTGTATTTATTGATGTTGACGCCTTGAAAGCTTAGTGAACTATGCATATGTTATTTCCTGATACATACATATGTCCTATATCCAATGAAACAAAAAAAACAAAAAAGGTAGGGAAAAGCTCTTCTTGAATTTTGCTTTTGAGTGAACTATGCTATATTCTCTCAGGTACTGAGGAAATGTTTGGTGCAGTTAGTAGGAATATGGGCTTAAAGGCTACAGTCTAGATACCAGATGTTTTAATGGTACATAATATACCATAGATAATACCGAAACCCTTGTTCTTTTTTTTAACAATGACGCTACGCTTTGCATTACAATTACTCAGCCCCACCGATAACTTATTAGAATGCTATCCATAACCAATTAATTATTATTTGCGCAGTCGTCTGCTGCTTTCTTCTTAGAATAAAAAGGTAATTTAATTCTACTATTTATAAAAAGGAAAAAAAGGACCAAAAAAAAAAAACAAAGCTACACACAGAGTCTCTTGTGTTCTCCCGTCCTTATTCCTTTCGCGGTTTTTTGGAAATTACAAAGTCCCCGTGAAATGTCATTCCTCTAACATTTCCAATTGACAGACGTTCTAGTTAGAGCGATGCCAAAAGAGAACGCCAAGGTGCGCAAAAAGCGTACAAAAATCACGGTAACTCGAGAGGGATGACGACATTGCTTTCAAAGTTGTTCTCTACTGTCTCCTTTAACTCCTTCGTTATTTCTATGTGTGTTACATACAAGAGCATGGGTGTCTTGTTCTCATCATCCTTTTATTCAAAGGATTTAACATGCAAAATAAGAGGAAATAAAAAGGGGGAAACAACAGGGCCGAGGATGATGACTGTGACGACGATGAAGGACACAACTGGTGATTATCCGCCTTTTTAGCACATGCTTACTTCTATTGTGCTACGCTTACACTAAAATGTTCTCATTACGAGTCCTGTGTACTGTGAACACACCGTTCCGAATGCATGAAAAGGAATCTCTCAAAAGAGCACAACAACAAAGGACTCCTGTGGATTAGTTCTTGTCTTCTGAAGCGTTACCCTGCTAAGTTCTAAAACGGAGCAATCTAGGTAAATCACAAAACGCAAGACAACAAAAACAAATCCAAAGAAAAGCAAAAAGTGAGGAAAAAAAAAACGGAAAACTCAACAAAAAAAAAGAAAACAAACTGTAAATGAACGAACATTTAACGAGGGTGGCTACCAATCTACACCATGTGCGTTACCGACTTGAATAGTGATTCGAAAATTCTTTTGTTGGAGTTGGTTTGCGCATTGCTCTGAATGGGCCAACTGGTCTTTGGATGAGGAATCATTTGCTCTAAAGTGAATTGAAAACTCAACGTTACGAATAGATTTGATTGATTTGACGCAATGGGTTGGAAGCGTCCCCCTTTTGTTGGTAGAAGGAACAATTTAATCAAATGCTTACACACATGCTTTGCGAAGGGTACCTCCTTCGTTTAGTAATTGTGATGATTGTGGGATGGGTGTGAGGCTGTTGTGGGTTGGCGTGGTGGAGTGGGAATTAAGAAGCAATTAGCGATATTTTGATGGCTAGAACACGAGCATTGTGAGGCATGATGCGGAAGAAAAAATGTCACTAAGAAATCATATCATATTTTGTATTAAAACGGTGACAGACCTTACGATTTATACATAGATTAAAATGGAGCATTTATTAGTGTCAATACAATTCAAGTCCTATCCCCATCTCCTCGCGGAGATTTCCTATGGAAATTGCAGACATTGCCAAAAAACAGGATTAGTCGGTTGGGCTACGGCCTAGTAAGCCGTAACCGTAAAAAACGACAAACTCCGAAACAACCACAAGCCTCGGATATATGTAACGGACCGGGTTAATGTTGACGACCCTTGCAAAAAAAACGAAGAAAGGACAATGATCTTCGGCTCTTTACGTGGAATGTTAGGTCCCTCAACAGGCCACGTGCAGCCGAACAACTCGCGAACGCTCTAGACCGCTATTAAAGCGGACATAACCGCCATCCAGGAAATGCGATTGAATGAACCGGGTATAAAGCGGACGAAAAACTGCGATATTTACTACGGCGACTGCTATAGGGAGAGAGAATAACGATTGTTCGGATGCGGATTAGTTGTTCAAGGTGGACTAAGGCAAAAAGTCCTAAGCTTTCGGCATGTGAGCGAACGCCTCATAACAATCCGTATCAGGGCTAAATTCTTTAACATCAGCCTAATCTGCGTCCACGCCCCCACGGAAGACAAGGATGACTCCGCCAAAGATGAGTTCTACGATCTCCTAGATGCCCAATGTCCCAGCTTTTTCTTTGGTGGCGTTACAGCCCATGAAGAACCAGAGCCAAGCTTCTCTCAATCACCCATGTTGTGTGTGATTTATTTTTCACACAGGTGAAAGGGACCGACAGTTTTTAATGCCGATTCCGAACGGCTTGAGTAGGGAAGCTTTTTTCAGGCAAGAGATACTACGGGGGGTTTTGCCAGTACCTCGCCGAGGAGGGACACCCTCAATGTCCCAGCTATGACATCAAAATTGTACTAGGAGACTTCAATGCTAAGCTGGGTAAGGAAGCATCTTTGAACGAGTCATCGGCAAACATAGCCTACACGACACCACATCCGATAACGGAAACAGGCTGATTGCTCTTGCTACGGGGCAATATCTCCTTCTATACCTCGATACACACAAAGACACCTGGCGGTCTTTTGATCAATCGACTACCAACCAGATTGATCACATCGCGATCGACGTCAGACACTCCTCCACTATTCTTGATGTTCGAACTACCCGAGGGGCTAGCATCGACTCGGATCTCTATCTTGTAGTAGCCAAAATGCGCTTACGGATATCACGAACGCAGCGGAGTAGAGTAAGAATACAAAGATATGACGTTGGAAAGCTACTATCGCCAGAAACCGCTCGTGCCTTTACCAATCGCGTCTCACTTTAGCTCTCCAATACACCTCAATCCTCCATACTATCTGCAAACAAGCCCCGAAAAGCTCTGCATCCGAAGTTTTGGGTTTCAAGCCTCCACCACGAAGAAACACCTGGTTCGCCGACGAGTGCAGGAGGATTCACACAGCGAAGGAGGGTGCATATAAGGCCTCGCTGCATAAAAGAACAAGAGCTCGTGAGCTCTACGAGTCAAAAAGAAGGGAGGAGCATAAGCTTCTCAGAAGAAAGAGGAAAGAGCACGAGAAGCGCGCGATTGAGGATTCGGAGAGGTGTTACTGCAGGCGTGACGTCCGAAAGTTTTATCAACAGATAAAGCGAACATGCCAAGGTTATAAAGCCAGAACGGAAGCCTGCAGGGATGAGAATGGACACCTAATAGTAGAATCGCAGTCGATGCTGAGAATATAGAAAAACAACTTCTGCAGACTGTATAACGGCGATGTTAGTCAGTATACCGCTGTCAGGCAGAATAATCCATTACTAATCGACGAAGACCGCAGAGAATTCTGTCCCCCTGACCTCGACGAAGTTAAGATTGCCATATCGAAGCTCAAGTCGAATAAGGCTGCTGGCGCAGACGGACTGTCTGCTGACCTCTTCAAGGCAGCTGGGGATGACCTGGTTAGGAGCATGCACCAGCTCATCTGTAAGATACGGTCAGAGGAAAGCATGCCCGAGGAGTGGAGTCTCCGCATCGTATGCCCGATCCACAAGAAAGGAGACACCTCTGATTGCGCCAACTATAGAGGAATAAGTCTCCTTAACATCGCCTACAAAATCTTCTCTGCCGTTTTGTTGAATTCGAATTTGAATTTAAACTTTATTTATTCCTTTATAATTCACAACCAAAATGTATAATTTTCCTGTGAGGCCTTTTAGGCTTTTCTGCAGAAGATTACATTGCAAATAGCAATCATTTTTTATTGAGCTAGATTTTGAATTCAAATGCTTATTTGACTTCAATTATTTAATTTCTTATGTACATGACCTTGACAATTAACAATTATATTAATAGGAATCAATTATTACCAACATATCAGTGTACGATTGAAAGAAGTTTTTAATGCATTTTTTCTATATTTAAAATTTCTAATGTTTTTTAAGGGTTCTGGTATTTCATTTAGAGCTGAGGGTACATTATACGCTAGCTGCCTTTTACAGTAGATATTATGGTTCTTGGAATATGATACAGGCCCTGTGTACGTCGTCTTGTGTCGAACTCGTGTGAGATAGGCTTCTTGAACCGCTTGTCATCATAGTAGTCAAGTATGAGGGTCATTTTGTATATATATATATGTATTGTACTGGCATCACCCTGAATTGTCTTCCAAATGGAGTTTCTCTGCTGTTGATAAGTTTTATCGCCGAGTTTTTAAGCTTTTGTAATTTCATTATATGTGTTTTAGATGCACTGCCCCATGTAAGTAATCCATACCTTAGTTTGGACTCAATTAAGGCATAGTAAACTTGTTTCAAAATTTGAGGTGTGGCGTGGTATCGTAAGTGAGCAAGTGCAAAAAGAGCGCTTTTTATGTTGGATCTTATTTTTTCAATATGTGGGCTCCAAATAAAATGACTGTATATTGTCATTCCAAGATATTTGTAGGATTCTACTATTTCAATTTGCTGACTGTGTGTTGAGGGACATGCTATGTTTCTAAACTGTATCTGTTGTTGAGAAACTCGATATTGTGGATTTTGGATATGCATCATTTTGGTTTTGGCCACATTTATGACCAGTCCATTGTCGTGACACCACTTAACAGCATTATTGAACTCCTCTTGCAGTATTTTAGAAGCTCTTTCTAAAGACCTATGCCAAACCACTATTGCAGTGTCGTCAGCAAAAGCAGTTTACTTTTTTTAAATACATTCAGAAGCTCATTTGTGTACAGTACAAACAAAATCGGGCCTAGTTTGAATCCCTGTGGCACTCCATATTCAATCTCTTTCATTATACTGTAACTACCCTTGAATTTTACACAAAAAAGCCGTTCTTCTAAATAGTTGGAAAGCCAATTCGCCATTACTCCAAGGATTCCAAGGTGCCCAAGTGCTTCTAAAAGTTTTACGTGGTTCAGCGTATCGAAGGCCTTACTGAAGTCCATATACATCACTAGAATATGGTGGCTTTTATTGAGGCTTTCATTAACGCAATTTGCAAATTCAGCTAACCAATTACCAGTGCTTTTGTTCTTCTGGAACGCGTACTGACTTTTGTGGATGAGAGAGTGTTTGTTTATAAAACTACTGGTCTATTGGTGATCACATCTTCCATACATTTCTCAATAATTGGCAATATAGATATTGGACGATAGTTACTTATTTTTGCTTTTGCACCCCCTTTATAGACTGGTGTCACCACTGCAGTTTTAAGGGCTTTTGGTATATTACCTTGTATTATACAGAGGTTAATAAGTTTACAAAGGACGGGAGCGAAAATGAATGCATGCCGCTTTATATCAGTCGGTCTAATTCCATCGATTCCCGGGGATCTATTTTCGGATATTTGTTTGAATATATTATAGACTTCTACTACATTAGCTTTGAATGGGAAAATTGTGTTGGCAACAGTTTTATTCTTATGTGCAGATGTGACTATTTCGCACTGATGTAGTATTTTTTTAGTTTGTAGGGAAAAGTGTTGCACAAATTCGTTTGATATATCGTTATCGAAATATCAGATTTTAGTAACTACATCATCAACGTTGAGCTTCTTTCTTAACATCATCTCGTTAATCAAGGTCCACGTTTTGCGAGGATCTGTTCTTATTGCGTTGAATTTATCTCTGTAGTAGTTTGATTTAGGGGAGAAGGGAGCGAACAAACAGAGCAAAGAAGTATGATCGCATTTAACTTGGCAAACGCCGGCTTCGATCTCTGTCCCTGCTCAATCCAAGTTGACACACAGCTTCCGTGTGGCCTCCGCTGGATAGCTATACTGGCACCCGGCAGGTAGTGAACCAATGTGTGCAGCGACCCGACACCTTGTTCCTAGGAAAAGAGGATCCTGGCCCTCCAGGTTGGGGGTTGCGCTTAGGACTAACATCCCTATCGCTTAAAACAAAATCTAGGTCGGGTGGACGGAATTCTTCTTCGTCTTCGTCCATTGTGAATGGTTCGCTCTGCCTGACGGCGGTATTTTGACTATCATCGCCGTTATACAGTCTGCAAAAGTGGTCCTTCCACAATCTCAGCATCGACTGTGATTCCACTACTAGTTGTCCGTGCTCATCCCTGCAGGCTTCTACTCTGGCTTTATAAGTAGCCTTGGCATGTTCGTTTTACTTTCTAGTAAAATTTTCGAACGTCGTTTCTGCAGTAACATCTTTTCATTTCCTCGATCTCGCGCTTCTCGTGCTCCTTCTTTTTCCTTCTGAGAAGCGCATGCTCCTCCCTCCTTTTCTGTTCATAGAGCTCGCGGGCAGCTCTCGTCCGTCGATGCAATGTGGCCATCTGTGGCATTCTGTTTTTCTACATGGGCCTGTCTGCACTCATTATCAAACCAGGGGTTTCTCGACGGTGGTGGCTCGAAACCGAGTACACATCTGAGTCGGCCTCTCTAATGGCGTTCTGACAACGACTCCATTGCTGTTCTATGGTTTCTGCAGATTGTATCGGGACTTGAGGGAGACTTGATCGGCGAAGGTCCTGACGGTCTCCTGCGATTGCAGCTTTCCGACGTTAAATTTTGGTGTTCTTACTCGACTCCGTTGATTCCGAGAAAATCGCATCCGTACCGTCGATGTTGGCTCCTCGAAACGTTCGGACACCTAGGATGCTGGAGGAGTGTCTGCCGTCGATCGCAATATGATCAATTCGATTGGTTGTCGATTGATCGAAAGACCGGCAGGTCCCCTTATGGATGTTGAGTTGTGTGAATCGTGTACTTGCTACTATCAGATGATGTCCCGCCATAAAGTCCACTAGCCGTAGTCCGTTTTCTGACGTGGTGTTGTGTAGGCTGTGCTTTCCAATGACCCGTTCAAAGATAGCTGCCTTATCCAGCTTCGCATTGAAATCTCCTAGAACGATTTTGGCGTCAAAACTGGGACATACGTTCTGCCTAGGAGATCATAGAAGTCGTCTGTATGTCGGTCACCTTTCTCCTCTGTAGGGGCGTGGACACATAGTAAGCTTATATTGCCGAGATTGGCCTTGATGCGGATGAGGCGCTCGCTTACATACTGGAAGCTTAAGACTTCTTTCCTGAGTCTGCCTCGAACAACAAATCCGCATCCGAATAAGCGTTGTTTATTTTCTCTGTAGCAGTTTCCGTAGTATATATCACAGTTTTTCATCCGCTTTTTGCCTGGCCTATCCCATCGCACTTCTTGGAGCGCGGTAATATCGCCTTATAGTAGTCCAGAGAGTTGACCAGTTGTTCGGCTGCACCTGGTTTGTTGAGGGACCTAACGTTCCAGGTGCAGAGCCGAAATTCGTTTCCTTTTTGACGTTTGCGGGGGTCGTCAACATGTAATCCGTCCGTATCCGAGGCTATTGGTTGTCTCTGAACAGAATTTTTGTTTTAAGCTATAGGGATGTTAGCCCTAAGCGCAACCAACCTGGAGGGCCAGGTTCCTCTTTCCCCAGGAACAAGGGGTCGGGTCGCTGCACATATTGGTTCACTACCTGGCGGGTGCCAGTATAGCTATCCAGGTGAGGCCACGCGAAGGCTGTGTGTCAACTTGGATTGAGCAGGGGCAGAGATCGAAGCTGGCGTTTGCCAAGTTAAACGCGATCAACTTCTTTGCTCTGTTTGTTCGCTCCCTTCTCGCCCGTTCGTTTACTAGGAAAAGTTAAATGATGATGTAAAATAAAGGTTGTTGTTTTTGTTGAATAACGGTATATTTTAAGGGCAGACGATTTAGATTCATCTCAGTATTCATACTCATATAGACCCCCCGGAGGTCTATGGACGCAGATTCTTCCAAACTCAAATTGACGATTTTTGAGAAATTTCTGCATAGAGCGTTGGACTGATTTGCTTCAAGTTCGTTTATGGGGAATTTCGGTTTCACAAATCGAAGAATCAGCTGTGAAAATTGATGGTCGTGTCTATACTTATTTAAGCGACTCTTATATGACAAAGCGATTATTCTTAACGAAATTATAATACCAACATGTGGTGCTTTGATAGGGCGTTACATACAACTTATAAGTGAAATGTCACGATTAAGCAGGTGTACCAATATACACAAATAGTTTAAATCACCCACGTTACGCCCCTATTTAGCTTACCTGTATATTTTAGAAAACGTAGGTCAACGAGGTAACTCTGCGCCAACTATTTGCCAAATTGCACATTTGTTCTTCCTCTATACAAAAATGACACACGTTTCAATTTAATTATACTTAATTGCCTCTTGAATAATAAGCAGTTTGAAGTTACAGTCATAAAAACGCACCACTCCATCGTAAACACTCAAGAATCCTTGTCCATCCAACTGATCGACAACCGGTCACAATGTACCACATAACTACACTGTTGGTGTGTAATTATCGAATTAGTAAGCTATTCCAATTTAGGAGTAGAAGCCTTCGAATCGCATTTCGGACCACCCTCGTCCAGTGCACCATCAACCTGGTAATTAATTCCTACACAGAGGTCCTAGTCAAATATGCCGTGTGACTCGATCTACTCGTAGAAGAACGAAAACAAAAAGCCAACGACCGGCGGCGTCGAAGGCACACGAAAAAAGGGTGGACACAACATATTAGGAATGCTCATACGCACGCCAAGCACCACTCACCTTATCCGAGTTTAGATCACATCCACGTTTGGTGGATGCAACCGGGACACTCTAAAATCCTTATCTGCTCGATTGTTGCCCTCAAATTAGTGATACGCATGCGCACGTGTCCGCCACCGCTTGCAACTCGCAAGGTAATTGCCGAATAGGGCACGTTCTATGAACGTGCCTGTCCCCGTCATCTAGGATAACTAGTTTCCGTCATAGACTATTAACTCTAGTCATCGCCGCTTGCGGCAGAAGTGCAGTGTATTTCTTTTAATGGTATCCTGTTTTTTATTGCGTTGTTTATTTTTATGGCTAAATACCTATCCGAGGTGCAAAGGGAAAAAATGAATTGAGAGAACCACCCGAATAAGAGGACAGGATAATATAAATTAATTAAAGGATACTTTTTGTATGCATTTTAGTCCCTTAGCAGCCATGGAGTGGTGGGTTTGCAAGATGCATGCGGTTTGACAGCGGTCAGTGATCTATAAATTCGACACTCTGCTTTTATTGCAAGAGCATTATACATAGAAGATTGGCAGCCGGTCGTCAGAGGGTTCCCGAGATGAGCGGTTATGGTGATTGTAAGAATAAATAATTCAGAGAGTCCTGTTCTTCCTGATGTCCTCTCGTTGGTTTGTTGTTTGGATTCAATTTTACGGGGGGAAGTGACCTTTAAAGTGAGATATCGTGATGGTGTTCAATTTATAGTCGACAGACCCATCCCTCTCCTGCATACAAATGTTCAGGCGGGAGTAACGCATGTGGAGTTATTAATTGCATTGCATTCACGAATGTCTTTAAATAGTGATTAGGGAGGCAGATAAAACGAATTCATTAGTTGTAAAAAGGCGATGCGTTTAGATAAGTCACTTTTTTGAGTTAACATATTTATCCTTGGACGTAGAGGTAATTTTAATTAAGTGCCTTGATAAGAATAGTTGTAGGTGGTAGATGGGTCATAGTCATATGCCACCTACGAATGCTCATTATAAACTACTGTTATCCACTCTTCATTGTTGAATGAGTTACCGTTGATGATGAAATATATCACTGAACTGTGTGTAAGCGACAATATACGAGGTGTTGGCCAGATGTTGTAAGAATCGAATATTAAACTGAGGAATGGGTAATTGACATTGTCTTCTGACTGCAAGCATCAAAAGAAAGGAAGAAAAAACAGACGACCTTGAATTGCATCGCTAAATAAAGGTCAGCCGCCAAATATCGATTTCTACAGACTTCCATAACTTACTTATTAACTTACTTATTAGGCCAGCAATCCATGGAGGATCTGAGCCTGAGCTATAGCTGCCTTCCTTCCTTGACGCTGCATCCAGCCATCAAGACTAAGTAGTCTTCCATCCGCCATTCTTCTTCTTCTTAATGTGCGCTACAGTTCGGGGTGGACCTGAGCCTCAACCAACATGCCCCTCAAACTAGCACGATCTTTTGCCAGCCCTTTCCATTGCCGCACACCCAGTTGGCTGAGGTCCCCTTCCAGCTGTGTGCGCCATCTTAATGCGGCCGTCCTCTGCTTTTTCGTCCCTCGGGGTTGGATTTAAAGACTCTCCGGGCTGGAGCTGGGTTGTCCATTCGCTCTACATGGCCCAGCCATCTAAGGCGTTGAATCCGTAGACGCCTGACTAGACTCATGTCGCTGTACAGCCCGTAAAGTTCGTGGTTGAATCTTTTCCTCCATCCCCCGTCTGCGTTTATAGGCCCGAAAATCACGCGCAAAATCTTTCTCTCGAACCGACCAAGGGCCTCCACATGCGCTTTTGATAGTGTCCATGCTTCTGCGCCGTACAACAGGACCGGAATGATAACGGTCTTATATAGAGTCAACTTTGTCGTTCGGGAGAGGGCTCCAATACTCAGTTGCCTCCTGAACCCAAAGAAACAGCGTTTGGCAAGAGTGATTCTGCGTTTGATTTCAAAACTGATGTCGTTGTTCCAGGTCACTGCGGAGCCAAGGAAGACTACCTCAAACTTATATCTGCCAATACAAATGTTCTGGCCAAGACGTCGGTGGTGAACGTCCTTTTTTGATCACAGCATATACTTAGTTTTGGCCTCATTTACCGCCAAACCAATTTTCGCCGCCTCCATCTCAATACTCGCTGTGCAAGGAGTTGCGAGGACTTGAAATAGATTGTGCGTCTTGTATTGGCCAGTGACTTTTGCACAATCATTTCTAATATGATGTTGAAGATATCACACGACAGCGCATCGCCCTGCCTAAATCCTTTTTTGACATCAAAACTATCGGTAAGGTGTTCACCGATTCGGATGGAGCAGCGAGCATTCTCCAAAGTCATTCTGCATAGTCTGACGAGCTTGGCAGGTATGTCAAAGGTAGGCATAGCGTTGTATAGCTCGTCTCTTATTACGCTGTCGTATGCGGCTTGGAAGTCGACAAATAGGTGGTGAGCGTCGACTTGAAATTCGATGGTTTTTTCCAGGATCTGCCGTAGTGTGAAGATTTGGTCGATGGTGGACTCCCCTGGCCTGAATCCGCACTGATAAGGACCTATTTGCTTATTTACAAAAGGCGTCAGGCGTTCACACAAAACGGCAGAGAAGATATTGTAGGCGATGTTCAGGAGACTTATTCCTCTGTAGTTGGCGCAATTAGAGGGGTCTCGTTTCTTGTGGATCAGGCATACGATGCTGAGACTCCATTCCTCGGGCATGCTTTCCTCTGACCATATCTTACAGATGAGCTGGTGCATGCTCCTAACCAGGTCAACCCCAGCTGCCTTGAAGAGCTTAGCAGGCAGTCCGTCTGCCCCAGCAGCTTTATTCGACTTGAGCTTCGATATTACAATCTTAACTTCGTCGAGGTCAGGGGGACAGGATTCTCTGCGGTCTTCGTCGATTAGTAATGGATTATTCTGCGTGACAGCGGCATACTGACTAACATCGCCGTTATACAGTCTGCAGAAGTTGTTTTTCTATATTCTCAGCATCGACTGCGATTCTACTAGTAGGTGCCCGTTCTCATCCCTGCAGGCTTCCGTTCTGGCTTTTTAACCTTGGCATATTCGCTTTATCTGTTGATAAAACTTTCGAACGTCACGCCTGCAGTAACACCTTTCCAAATCCGCAATCGCGTGCTTCTCGTGCTCTTTCTTCTTTCTTCTGAGAAGCTTATGCTCCTCCCTTCTTTTCAACTCGTAGAGCTCACGAGCTGCACTTGTTCTTTTATGTAGCGAGGCCTTATGTGCATCCTCCTACGCTGTGTGAATCCTCCTGCACTCTTCACGAACCAGGTGTTTCTTCGTGGTGGAGGCTTGAAACCCAAAACTTCGGATACAGAGCTTTTCAGTGCTTGTTTGCAAAGGCTCCACTGTTGTTCTATTGATAGCGTGGAGGTTTGAGGTGTATTGGAGAGCTTAAGTGAGATGCGATTGGTAAAGTCACGAGCGGTTTCTGGCGATAGTAGCTTTCCAACGTCATAACTTCGTATTCTTACTCTACTTCGCTGCGTTCGTGATATCCGCAAGCGCATCTTGGCTACTACAAGATAGAGATCCGAGTCGATGTTAGCCCCTCGAATAGTTCGAACATCAAGAATAGTGGTGGAGTGTCTGACGTCGATCGCGATGTGATCAATCTGGTTGGTAGTCGATTGATCAAAAGACCGCCAGGTGCCTTTGTGTATATCGAGATGCGGGAAACGCATTCGGCCCGTAGTCCGTGTCCGTTATGGGAGGTGGTGTCGTATAGGCTATGTTTGCCGATGACTCGTTCAAAGTGCTTTCCTTACCCAGCTTAGCATTGAAGTCTTCTAGTACAATTTTGATGCCATAGCTGGAACATTGGGCATAGGTTCTGTCTAGGAGACCGCAGAACTCATCTTTGGCGGAGTCGTCTTTGTCTTCCGTGGGGGCGTGGACGCAGATCCGGCTGATGTTAATAAATTTAGCCTTGATACGGATTGTTATGAAGCGTTCCCTCACATGCCGAAAGCTTAGGGCTTTTTGCCTTAGTCCATCTCGAACAACAAATCCGCATCCGAACAATCGTTGCCCTCTCTCCCTATAGCTGTCGCCGTAGTAAATATCGCAGTTTTTCATCCGCTTTATACCCGGTCCATTCCATCGCATTTCCTGGACGTCCGCTTTATAGCGGTCTAGGGCGTCCGCAAGTTGTTCGGCTGCACGTGGCCTGTTTAGGGACCTATCATTCCACGTACAAAGCCGAAGATCATTGTCTTTTTTTCGTTTTTTGCAAGGGTCGTCAACATTAATCCGGTACGTTATATCCGAGGCTTGTGATTGTTTCGGAGTTTGTGGTTTTTTTTTACGGTTACGGCTTACTAGGCCGTAGCCCAACCGAAAAATCCTGTCGCAAGATGTTCGACTGCGGTGGCTCTTCTCGTTTTTAGCAGGCCAGCATCCCCTACGAGGCCTTTGTTAGTCATTTGCCATCCGCCATTACTGGATCTTTATACCGGAGGTTCGATCTTCCTCTTCTTCTCGAACCAGGAATCTCAGATTCAAAGACCCTCGTAGCTGAAGCATTGGTGTTTATGTGCCTGATGTAGCCGAGCCAATGTAGTCGACGGATCTTTGCCTTCCGGACTATAGCTTTGTACAGTTCTTCCATACACCTTCCTTATAGTCAGGACCAAATATCTAGCGCAGAATTTTTCTTTCATAAGAACCCAAAATCAGTTCCACCGTCCTGCTTATCGTCCAGTTTTTAGCCCCGTACAGCAAGACTGTAAAGCATGGCTTTGGTTCTTCTGGTGAGAAGTTTTGACCCAAGTTGTTTGGGCACATCGAAGTCGCGTTGGTTGCCAGGGGCGATTCTATGCGGGATCTCCACTGTGGTGTCGTTCGTGGAGTTTAAGTTTGCCCTGAGGTGGACAAACTCCTTAACTACCTGGAAATCATAGCTGTTTATTGTTATATTTTGTCCAAGGCGGTGAGCGACGGATCGGTTTTTGCTTGACAGCATGTACATATATACTTTGTCTTATTCTCGTTGACATTAAGATCAACTCGTTTCGCCTGTTCCTCAATCGCCGTGAAAACTTCTACAACGTCACGACGAGACCGCGCGATGATGATTTCATGCTAGCAGCTGGACAGACTTGTAGAAGACAGTGCCATGCCTGTTAGCGCCTGCTCGTCGCCCTATTGGCGCCAACACTAAATTGAAGAAGTCACACGACAGCGCATCTTCTTGTCGAAATTCGGTGCTTGTTTCGAACGGTTTCGAGGCCCTAGAACCGAACTGCACGGTGCATGGCGTATTTTTAAGCGTGGCGCGACACAACCGGATCAGTTTTCCTGGAATCTTGAATTCGGCCATCGCATCCAACAATTCTTTGTGATGAATGCTGTCGTATGCAGCTTTAAAATCGATAAAGAAATGGTGTGTATCGATATGAAACTCGCTGGTCTTTTCCAGGATTCGTCATAGTGTGAATATATGGTCTATAGTCGATTTGCCGGGCCGGAAGCCGCACAGATAGCTGCCGATTAGTGTAGTGCAAAAGGGCTTTAGAAGTCACACCGTACACTAGACAGGATCCTGTATGCGTCATTGAGCAGGGATATACCTCCATAGTACTTGCAAGAGGTATGATCGCCTTTTTGTGGATGGTTCAAATAGACACAAAGCATAACGGGCGCGTGGGAGAGTAGCTTTCCAGCAAACAACTGGAAACCTTTAAGCAAGTACGACGTGAGCTTGCAAAAGCAATAAAAGGAAGCAAATCAAGATGCTTCAAAAGTATCTGCGACGAAGCGGACGAAGCCTACGAAATTGTGATGAAAAAAAGCCTGATGATCCGCGCAGATAAGATGCCCAAAAATGTTGAGGATTATTGTGGAGCATTTATTTCCAAATATCATGTCGACAATCATCCGGGAAATAGACCAAGGTAATATCCCATCTGTCACACTTGACAATTTCAGTGAGCACTAACAAAAAAACATAAAGGCGCCGGGGCCCCATGAAATCTCCAACAAATCCCTGAAAGAACCCAGGCATTTTCGTTGCAACTCTGCAAAAGTGCTTGGAGGAACGAGTGTTCCCAGAACCATTGAAGATGCAACACCTCGTACTACTACCAAAGGGAAATAAACAGCCTGAAGGACCGTCGTCATATTGCCCGATATGATTGCAAGACACGTTGGGAAAGATCCTCTAGCGCATAATATACCGCAGACTGCTGTCAGTAGTAGAAGAAAATAGAGCTCTATCAAACCACCAATATGGATTCACGAAATCATACTCTATTGTCGACGCCATCAAGACAGTAGTAGTCATAGCGACGAAGCTATTGGAGGATATTCTGGGAGGTGCGGAACGAAAAAATATTGTATTATAAGCTAGACGTCAAAAACGCGTTTAACTATGCCGACTGGTCTGCAATTAGAAGACAGTTTGCAAGGACGAAGATGCCTTACTACCCATGACGAATAGTTTTCAATTACTTCAAGAACAGGAAGCTAAGGTACAGATGAAGGAGTAAAATTTTACAATATCTCTGCGGGAGTACCACAAATATCGGTGCCGGGGCCCCTCTATTGGAACCCAATGTACGACGGAATCCTGCGTCAGGTTACCACCTGGAGTAAATATTATCGGTATATGTATACAAGAAGTCGAATCTGTCAGAAACACAGCAGTTGCCGAAATTAAGCAGTGGCGTCAATCTGTAGATCTAGAGCTGGCAGACCACAAAACGGAGGCATTCCTCATTACTAGTAGAAAAACCATTGAATTCATAAATATTCAATAAACCTAACAAGGCGTCGTAGGGGTAGCGTATGCGAGTATAAGCCCACTGCAGCCGAACATCTAGCAGCTCTGTTAGTAAGTCCTATTTTCACCTCGCCATGGTGCCACGGAAAAGAACGAATGGCAAGTTACCTGCGCCACAAAACAGGATTAGTGTCGGTTAGGCTATGGCCCGGCAAGCCACACCTGAAAAAAAAACACCAATAAGCCAAAATACCGAAAAAAGCCTTGAATTAAAATGGAATGGCCGGATAAACCGATTACGACCCAGGAAAGAAAAACAAAAGGAAAAATGGTATTTGGCCTTGTACGTGGAATGTTAGGTCCCTCTACAGACCACGTGCAGCCGAACAACTCGCGGGGCCCTAGACTGTTATAAGGCAGATATTACCGCAATCCAAGAGTGCGATGGGATGGACCGGGCAAAAAGCTAATGAGAAACTGTGACATCTATTACAGTGACTGCTACAAGGAGAGAAGCCAACGCTTATTCGAGCGTGGATTTGTTATTAGAGGCAGACTTAGGCCAAAAGTCTGGAGCTTCCGCCATGTAAGCTCAGAGGCTACATTCGCCAACATCTGCCTGATTTGCGCTCACGCCCCCACCGAGGACAAGGATGACTCTACAAAAGACGACTTCTACAATCTCCTAGATAGAGCATATGCCGAATGTCCCAATTAAGATTTTAAAGTCGTACTGGGAGACTTTAACGCGAAACTGGCAAGCACAGCCTACACAACACCACATCCGGAAATGGATTTAGGCTGGTGGACCTTGCGACGGGGCGAAATATTTCAGTTGTTAGCACGCGTTGCCCACATCTCAACATCAAAAAGGGGACATACTCGTCTCCGGATCAATCAACCGCCAACCAGATTGGCCACTATTACAGCAGCAAGCAAGCTGCACAGAAGGACGATAGCTGCTCGTGAGTATTATGAGCAGAAGAGGAGGGGGAAGCATAAGCTCGCGATCGCGAATGACGCTCGGAGGTTTTATCAACGAATAAAACAAACATACCAGGGATATAAAGCCAGAACGGAAGCCTGCAGGGTCGAACATGGAAACCTAGACTACTAGATTCACAGTTGCTACTAAGAATCTAGCAAAAGATTACTTCTGTAGACTGTGTACTGGCGATGACGCAACATATTGCGCTATCAGGCAGAATGACTCATTCACAATGGAAGATGATAGCAGAGAATTCCGTCCCCTGACCTGGACGAAGTTAGGAATGGTTTTTCCAAGCTTAAATCTAACAAAGCTGCTGGAGCAGTCGGACTACCCGCCGAGCTCTTTAAGGCAGCTTGAGATGACCTGGAGGGAGAATGCACCAGCTCATCTGTATAGGTAAGATATGGTCAGAGGAATGCATGCCCGATGAATGGAATCTTAGTATCGTGTGCCCGATCCACAAGAATGGAGACCCATTGTCTGCGCCAATGACGGAGGTACAAGTCTCTAGAACATCGCTTATTAGATCGACTCTGCTGCACTATGTGAACGCCTGAAACTGTTCGTTAATAAACTGATTGGTAATAGTGGGGTTTCAGGCTCGGGAAGTCCAATATCCATCAAGTATTCACACTGCGGCAGATACAGAAAAAAACCAACTAGGTCCAGATCGACACCCACCATCTGCTTGTCGTAGCGTAGATAGAAACGAGCTATACAGCTAAGTGTCTAGTTTTAACATCCCAGCCAAACTCGTCAGATTATGCAGTATAACATTGGAGTATTCTCGTTACTCCATCAGGGACGGAAAGGACTTGACCGAGATGTTTAATGTCAAAAAAGTTTTAGACACGACAACACGCTAACGTGTGACTTTTTTAACATCGTCCTTGAAAGGTTCGTGCTAAACTCATCGAAGGTACGATCTTTTTCAAGTCCATTCAACTGCTCGCATATACCTATGACATTGACATAATTGGTTGAACTCAGCGAGAACTCATTGAGACCTCTACGATCATTGAAGCGGAAGGGGCTTAAATGAGACAGACGGTAAATGAGGACAATAGGAAATATATGCTGCCGTCGAAAAATGACACGAACCCCTGGGCGCACATATTGGCAGATATACATAAATTCAAGGTAGTCAAGGACTTCCGAAATCAAACGCAGAATAACTCTTGCCAACCACTGTTTCTTTGGACTCCGGAAGCAATTGAAAAGCAGAGCCCTCTATCCGAAAACAGAGGTGACCAAAGTGACTCTTATCATCCCTTATCTTATCAAAGCGGATGAGAAGGCCCTTGGCCGTATGCAGAGAAAAATTCTGCGTACGATATCCGGTCCGATCTGATAGTGAAATGTGCGAACTGTACCGCGACATGAATGTAGCATGGCGTCTGCGGATCCAACACCTAAGATGGCTAGGTCATGTAGAGCGCATGGAAACCAGAGTTGCAGAACGGAAGGTCTTTAAATAAGACTCTGAGGAGCGACGCGGTCGAGGACGGCTCAATTTAAAGGAGAGGTTTTTTAAATGAGGTCCAGGTTCGCCATGAGCTGTAGCGCCGAGGAAGAAGAAGAAAAGCTTCATCAGTACAAGCAGCACCCTCTAGGATACCCTCAAATGTGGGTGGGCCTAGATATGCGATCCTGCTCTCTAAAGTGGTCAGAGGTTGATTCTCCTATATCCTGTTAAAAAAAAAAACCCCCGCTGGAAAATGCCATCAGTCTACCGGCTATGCGCGCTAAGGGCAATAAGAGGTTTCCGTACGATGTCAGACGAAGCCGCGTGTGTCATCGCTGGAATGATCCCTATCGACGTCCTTGCGACGGAGATGAGAAGAACCGACCTACGGTGATCCTCAGCACAATATGAAGCCAAGGCAAGAGGAAAAATCCCTGAAGAATGGAGGACACACTTATTGACTCTGTGGTGACCAAAAGTAGATGCACCTACCTTGATTTCATCTATCGAAGTATGGATTAACTGGGCACAAGTTTGTCTCCAACCACGAAAGTTATCGGAAATACCTTCACCGTATCGGACTCTCCTTTCTGCCCAAAGTGCCCAAATCAGGAAAATGACGTGAAGCACGCAACCTTTGAATGCAGCCGCTTCACGGAATGAAGAAGAATTATACTAAGCCCAGGAAGTCTAATAAATAAATAGAATCGATTTGTTCATTCATTCTTGCTCATTAGTATCGCACTATTCGCAATAATTAGTGCAATTTCGTATGCTTGATCAGCCTGTTCAGATATGTAATTGATGGCACAAGGTGACCATGATTGACGAGAAAGACGCATAACTGCAAAGAATCGAAGGCGCACGGAGAGTAACTGAAGTTGAACAAACCAAAGAAGCAATACAAGAAGCAGGAGCACAGGAGTAGAAAGGCAGTCTCGCGGGGAGAATCTCTGAAGTGTGCTGGGTGTGGTTTTAGTAGGTAGGCGCATATCAGAAAAACAAATCAGTAAGGCCTGCGAGTCGTACATACTAATGAGACGGGTCGCTGGTATCTATGACGGTTTCCACATCCTTTTGGCGCAACTGAGAAAACAAAAATCAAAAAAGGCCTAGTTGACATCATTCCTCAAGCAAAACATCCTTTGCATTCTCATTTAACAATACCCCATCTATTTTACTCTCCGCGCTGATGACGGATAAAAGTAAAATTTCACATAAAGCACTCCCACTTCAGTTTGTGATCGTAATTATATTTTCGAATACACTTCAAAGGACTTATTTACGGATGAAAACGGCGGAAAAGTCATTCGTTCATGCGCAGAAAAAAATAATAAACAAACAACCAAGTATAGAGCAACAGAAAAGCAGAGAAATGGTGAAAAGGACTCAGAAAACGAAACCAATCATCATTTATATGATGTGGAACTCTGATATCTAGAAGCTGTCTCCCACAATCAACCGATCCTTTTATCTTCAAACGACCGCCTTATTGCCTCGTTTGTTTTGTAAACTTTGTAAACTTTTGCCGCCCTTTTCTTCCTCTTTTACAAAATGATAAAGCAGAAAAAACTGAAATGAAAAGGAAAAATGAAAATAAGGATAAAACAACCCCGCTAGGCACTCATTTGCTTTACACAAATGCCGAGTCGTTACACAAACTGTCATCGTCATTCATAACCTCTCTGTCCTCCCTTTTTGTGTGATAGTTGGTATGGGAGGCTAATTTTCATATTTTCCGTGACAAGGAAGTCCTTGCATATATTCAGTTCTTCGCCCCTGCCCACAAAGCACGAAATACTATCACCATCAGTAGTTCCGTTCAGAGAGCGAGGAACCAAAGCTAAGATATGTATTTCCCTTCCTTATGAGGATCCGAATATGTATCTTTCATTTCATTCGTAAAGAAATGGCACAACTTCTTGGATGATTTTGTGGTCCGTGGTGGCAGGAAGCAGGGAAAAATGAAAGAAAATGGCGGCACTATCGCTACGACGGTACTTGTTAGCTACCAGAATGGGGGAATGAGTGCTCAAGAGACAGCTTTGCGCCTCCACAATTCATACATCCTCGGGCGACAAGTAATTTTACTTCGGAAATAAAATAAGAAAGTTATTTTCTGTTTGTCCTATTCGCCCAACTCAAGACGACCCCATTGCTCCCATACCACCGTTTCCGGCAAAGTCACTTCGCCGTGTCGCTTAAACGGATCTAGCAAATACATGCTCGTATCTCGTGTGTGTGTTTTATGATGCGATTGGTGTGTATCTTTGTGGGTGTATGGTGGACGTGCAGCTAAAGTCATCCCCCATACCGGAATGGAAAAAGTCATTGGGAGTAACCCAATGGAAAATTGTATTTCTTATCAGGAAAAGAAGTAAAACCGTGAAAAGAATGAAATCATGGATGCTGGCCCACAGGAGCACCAGGGAAGAAGGATTTTGTACATTCAAATGGAGTCTTTCTCTGTCAACTCGCTGCTTCTGCTTCAACTTGATTTTTGCCTTTCATACCTTCAACTAAACTTGTCGTTGTTTACGAGTTTCTATAGCTGTGCGCGTGTGTTGAGTGTGTGAATATTTCGCTAGGAAACGGGGAATGAAGCTGGGAGTGTGCACGGATGTAAGTTGTCCCACGTTTACTGGATGGGGCGCAACATGGAAAAATTTGAATTTTTAAATTAGTTTTGTGAACTCTGGCAGAATGCTTAACGACTTGTGAAGAAATGGAGCTCGTTGGCAGAATAAAATGCAAATGGAAATTGTTAAAGTACTGTCGTTCGAGAATATGGTGGATGGCGTTATCATTATTCCCGGGTCATCTTGGAGTTGGTGTTGGAAAAGTTTTCGTTTTTTTTTTCTCGTTACCGGCACACCTTTTGGGGTTGTGTTTTCGATTTACCAAAGATATGATTCGTGATTTTAATTTTGTTTTGCAAATAAATTTACTGACTACCAACTTTTTTAAATATGGACGGGGAAAATGGGAAATGGCAATATTCTGCGTGACAATTTGTACAATAAAGCCAGCGATTTATGTATGCATTACCATGCTTATGTATTCTGCATACTTATTGGTTTGTTTTTCGCGAACACTCATAACACTGGTAGAGACTGGGCTCCTTTGCAATTTATATGTTAAAATGGTAGGTGGCTTGGACATTGCAACGGATGTAAACGTATTCGAAATACGTGCAGGCCACATATGTATTTACACAGGAGGAGGACCTTGCCGGCGCATTTCGTTATATCTACACGCGTAGGATCTTTTTCCTTTGCTTAGAGCTTAAATACTTGAAATTCACCATTTCTTCTCTATGGCCACTCTATATATGTATAATTAACGACATGTTTTTAGCTGTAACATAAGCCGGCTAGATATTGCGACTTGACAGCTTTAGACTATTTTTATTAGCAATCACCAAAACACTTTTTTATGCCGATAAGCCAGTGTCAATTGCAGCCTGGAAAGGCAACATCATCAAGACCACGCAGACGTGGTCAAGACTTACAGGAAATAATCTGTAAATAAACAGCCTGATTTGCATCCCTGCCAGCACGGAAGACAAGGATGACTCCTACGATCTACGATCTCTTAGATAGAACGTATGTATGTTCCAGATATGACATCAAAATTGTACTAGGAGACTTCAATGCTAAGCTGGGTAAGGAAAGCATCTTTGAACGAGTCATCGGCAAACATAGCCTATACGACACCACAGCAAGGCTGACTGATCTTGCTACGGGTCGAAATCTCCTTCTAGCCAGTACGCGCTTCCCGCACCTCGATATATACAAAGGCACCCGGCGGTCGCCAGATCAATCAATCACTAACCAGATTGATCACATCGCGATCGACATCAGACACTCCTCCACTATTTTTGATGTTCGAACTATCCGAGGAGTTAACGTCGACCCGGACCACTATCTTGTAGTAGCCAATCAAGTAGCACCCGGATATCATGAACGCAGCGGGGTAGAGTAAGAATTCAAAGTTATGACGTCGGCAAGCTACTATCGCCAGAAACACCCCGTGCTTTTACCGATCGCGACTACCTTAAGCTCTCCAATACTCCTCAACCCTCCAGGCTGTCAACAGAACAGAGTTGGAACCTTTGCAAATATGCCCCGAAAAGCACTGCATCTAAAGTTTTGGGCTTCAAGACTTCACCAATAAGAGCCACTTGGTTCGATGAGAGTGCAGGAGAATTCATACAGCGCAGCAGGAGGCATAAAAAGCCTCGCTTCATAGAAGACGAAGTGCAGCTCTACTAGTTAAAAGGAAAGGATGAGCACAAACTCCTCAGGAATAAGAAGAAAGACCACGAGAAGCGTGCGATTGAGGATTTGGTGAGGTTTTCCTGCAGGCATGACGTCCGAAAGAACGTCGAAAGAACGAAAGCCTGCAGGAATGAGAACGGACACCTACTAGTAGAATCGCAGTCAATGCCGAGAATATGGAAAAACCACTTCTGCAGACTGTAGAACGGCGATGTTAGTCAATAGGCCGCTGTCAGGCATAATGTTCCACTTCTTAACGACGAGGACCGCAGAGAATTCCGTCCCCCTGACCACGATGAAGTTAAGATCGCCATGTCGAAACTCAAGTCGATCTGAGCTCTAAAAGGTAGCTGGGGATGACCTGGTTAGGAGCATGCACCAGGTCATGGAGTCTCAGCATCGTATGCCCGATCTACAAGAAAGGATACCATTCTGACTGGCCAACTACAGAGGAATAGGTCTTCTTAACATCGCCTACAAAATCTTCTCTGCCGTTTTGTGTGAGCGGATAAAGCCTTTTGTAAATAAGCTGATAGGACCTTATCAGTGCGGATTCAGGCAAGGGCAGTCCACCGTCGACCAAATCTTCACACTATGGTAGATCCTGGAGAAAACCAATGAATTTCAAGTCGACACTCTCCACCTATTTGTCGACTTCAAAGCCGCATACGGTAGCGTAATTAGAGAAGAGTTTGACATCCCTTCTAAAAACGTCAGACTTTGCAGGATGACTTTGGAGAATGCTCACTGCTCCATCCGAATCGGGAAACACCTTACCGATAGTTTTGATGTCAGTAAAGGATTTAGGCAGGCTGAAGCGCTGTCGTGTGATTTCTTCAGCATCGTATTAGAAATGATTGTGCAACAATCACTGGCCAATACAAGAGGCACAATTTATTTCAAATCCTCACAACTCCTTGCATGCTGCGACGGAGGCGGCGAGAATTGGTTTGGCAGTGTACGAGGGCAAAACTAAATATGTGCTATCATCCAAAAAGGACGCTCACCACCGACGTCATGACCAGAACGTTTGTATTGGCAGATATAAGTTTGAGGTTGTTAAGTACTTCGTCTAACTTGGCTTCGCAGTGACCTGAAATAACGAACTAAGTTCCGAAACGAAACGCAGAATCAGTCTTGCCAATCGCTGTTTCTTTGGACTCAAGAGGCAATTGAGTAATAGAGCCCTCTCCCAAACGACAGAGTTGACTCTGTGTAAGACCTTTATCATCCCGGTCCTGCTGTACGCCGCAGAAGGATGGAAACTGTCAAACTATTCACGGACTGTACAGCGACATGAGTCTAGTCAGGCGTTTACGGATTCCGCGCCTGAAATGGCTAGGGCACGTTGAACGAATGGACATCACGGCTCTAGCCCGGAGAGCCTTTGAATCCAACCTCGAGGGACGAAGGAACAGAGGACAGTCGCACTTAGGATGGCGCACACAGATGGAAGGGGACTTCAGACAACTGGGTGTGCGGCAATGGAATAGGTTAGCAAAAGATCGTGCTAGTTGGAGGGGCATGTTGTGTGAGGCCCAGGTTTACCCCAAACTGTAGCGCTCGTTACGAAGAAGTAAATAGCAGGTGTACAAATATGGTTGTCAATCACACTTGCTACAAAGGAAAATGATTAAAAAGGAAGATGAAGAGTGCTTCAATCATCCACTTAATAAAGGGCTAAAAACTCGATTCCGAATGTTGAGCAAGGAAGTTAATAAAGATATACGGATAGCTCGGGACAAATACTTCTAATCTATAATACGAAGTTCACTTGGTAATTCGAGAGAGGAATGGAAGGCTATAAATAGTATCATTGTTGGCAACTCTACCTATTCCATCAAAGAGATAGTTTTATGCAACACAGGTGATTGAGAGAAGCTCGGCTTTGGTAATTCATGGACTGTAACGCCAACATACATACATAAAAGATCTTCTCTGCCGAACTGTGTGAACACCCGAAACCCTTTGTGGATAATCCAATAGGTTCGTATCAGTATGGTTTCAGGCCAGGTAAATCCACAATAGACCAAATATTCACACTGCGGCAGATCTTGGAGAAGACCCAAGAATATCAAATCGGCACTCACCACCTCTTCGTCGATTTCAAAGCCTCGTATGATAGAGACGTATATAGAGACGAGCTGTAAGTCTCCTTAACATCGCATATAAGATCTTCTCTGCCGTATTGTGTGAACGCCTGAAACCGTTTGTGGATAACCTGATCGGCTCTTATCAGTGTGGTTTCAGGCCAGGTAAATCCACAATAGACTAAATATTTACGCTACGGCAGATCTTGGAGAAGACCCAGGAATACCAAATCGACACTCACCACCTCTTCGTCGATTTCAAAGCCTCGTATGATAGAGACGTATATAGAGACGAGCTGTACAAACCATGTCTAGTTTTAACATCCCTGTTAAACTCGTCCGACTGTGCAGGATGACAATGGAGAATTCTCGCTGCTCCATTAAGGTCGGTAATGAGCAAACCGAGACCTTGGATGTTAAAAAAGGATTTAGGCAGGGCGACGCGCTGTCGTGCAACTTTTTCAACATCGTGCTTGAAAAGATCGTGCAAGAGTCACTGGCCAACACAAGAGGTACGATTTATTTCAAGTCTACGCAATTGCTTGCGTACGCCGACGTGAGCTTTCGTGAGCATTGAAGTAGAAGCGGCTAAGATGGGTCTCAAGGTTAATGAGGGTAAAACCAAATATCTGCTTTCATCTAAAAGAGACGGACAACACCGACGTATTGGCCAGAACGTCACTATGGGCGCATATAACTTTGAAGTGGTCAAGGAATTCGTCTACCTCGGCTCACTGATGACCAGCGACAACAACACCAGCGCTGAGATAAAACGCAGAATCACTCTTGCCAACCGCTGTTTCTTTGGGCTCAATAGGCAATTGAGAAGTAGAGCCCTCTCTCGGAAAACCAAGGTGACACTATGTAAGACCTTTATCATCCCAGTCCTCCTTTACGGCTCAGAGGCTTGGACCTTAACAAAAGCGGATGAAGATGCCCTTGGTCGTTTCGAGAGGAAAATTCTGCGCACTATCTACGGTCCCGTTTGTTCAAACGGTGTATGGAGGAGAAGATATAACGAAGAACTGTACGGGTTGTACAGCGACATCGGCCTGGTACGACGTCTACGGATACAGCGTCTAAGGTGGCTAGGCCATGTAGAGCGCATGGAAGATACAGCTCCGACCCGAAAAGTCTTCGAATCCACTCCGGAAGGAAGGCGCGGCAGAGGACGGCCGCCTCAGCGGTGGCGCACGCAGGTGGAAGGGGACCTCAACCAACTGGGCGTACGGCACTGGAAACAGCTGGCCAAAAACCGTGCCGGCTGGAGACGTTTGTAGGTTCAGGCCCAGGTTCACCACGGACTGTAGCGCCACCTAGGTAAGTAGGTACTTATTTATCTGGCCAGCAATCCGTGGAGAATCTGAGTCTCAGCTATAGCTGGCCTTCGTATTTGACGGTCACGCTGCTTCCAGTTATCAAGATCAAGATTACTTGGTCTTTGTACCGTAGGTTCGGTCTTCCTCTTCTTCTCGAACCAGGAGGCTCGGAGTCGAAGACCCACTTAGCTGGAGCGTTGATTTCCATGCGCTCGATGTGGCCGAGCCAGTGTAGTCGACGGATCTTTGCCTTCCGGACTATATCCATATCTTTGTACTGCTCGTATAGTTCGCGGTTACGTCTTCTCCTCCATTCTCCTTCCTCACAGACAGGACCAAAGATCCGGCGCAGAATTTTTCTATCGAAATAATCCAAAATCAACTCCGCCGCCCTGTTTATGGCCCAGCCTTCGGTTACGTACAGCAAGACTGGCAGTATAAGCGTTTTGTAAAGCATGACTTTGGTTCTTCGTGTGAGGAGTTTTGACGCAAGTTGTTTGCATAAACCGAAGTAGCCACGGTTGCCAAGGGCGGTTCTATGCCGGATCTCCACTGTGGTGTCGTTTGTAGAGATTACGTTTGCCTGCTCGTCAATCGCCGTGAAAGCTTCTACAAAATCATGCTGAGACCGCGTGATGATGTCAATATCATCCTCGTATCCTAGCAGCTGGACGGACTTGTAGAAGATAGTGCCGTCCTTCTTGATGCCAGCACCAGATCGAAGAAGTCGCACGACAGCGCATCTCCTTGCTGAAATACGGTGCATTTTTCCAACGTTTCCGTGGTCCTACAACCGAACTGCATGACGCATCGCGTATTTTTTTGCGTGACGCGACACAACCGGATTAGTATTCCTGAGATCCCCGAATACTGCCATCGGTATGCGGCTTTAAAATCGATAAAGAGATTGTGTGTATGAATGAATATTCAGTCTATAGTCGATTTGCCGGGCCGGAAGCCGCACTGGTAGCTGCCGATTAGTGAGGTGCAAAAGGGCTTTTGACTTTCACACAGTACGTTGGACAGGATCTTGTATGCGACATTGAGCAGGGATATGTGTAGCTACATAGCTCTTGCAAGAGGTAGGATCGCCTTTTTTGTGAATGGGGATGATAGAGATGATAGTCGTCGGTCATGCTTTCGTCCTCCCAAATCCTGTAGATGATCTGGTGCATGCTCCCTACCAGATCATCGCCGCCATAGCAAGCCATCTGAACCTGCGGCCTTGCTGTTCTTCAGCTTTTGAATAGCTGTACAGTGTACCGAACTTCTTCGTTGCGGGGTGGGGGGACTACTTCAGCAGCTAGAGTTGGGATTTCCTCAATCCCTTCCACTCTCTCTTGGTTGTGCTCGTTAAGCAGCTGCTGGAAATGCTGCTTAAGGACATCCACTATTCCCTGCGGGTTGGGGATAAAATTACTCTTGAAATTTTGTAGAGCCTGGGTGCCTTTCTTGAAGCCTTTCTTGAAGCCTCGCAAAGACTATTTTCTTTAGTTTCAACAGTTTTTTTTCCTCGCTTCTTTTGGTTTGGTACTCCTCTCGCTGCAGCGGCTTTTTTTACGTTTCGTCGGTTGCTGCCTTTTTCTGCTCACACTCGCCATCATACCACGGGAGGTGGGAGGTAAGCTATTCTCGGCTACTTGCTGGATGGAAGTTGAGAAACGAACCAATTAAAAAATAGCTGTGTTCTAGAGTCAGAGTATGTGACTTTCCTGGATGAAGTTGGTGCAGCTCTTGATAGGGTGGTTGAGATGGATTTCTATATCCTGATGGGTGACTTTAACGCCAACGTGGGTGGGGATGTATGGACTCGAGGGAGTGTGATTGGGAGGAATAGTGATCCTCATCAAAAAGCGAACGGACAGAGGTTGTTGGATTTTTGCTGTGCATATGACATGTGCATTATGAACAACTTCTTTCCGCACAAAGATATTCATAAATAAACTAGGTATCGTTGGAGTCTTCAACAGGAATCGTTGATAGATTTCTTTGTGGTACCTACGTGTGTGAAACGGATGGTTTTTGACGTCCGTGTCAACTGATCAACTGATCAGATCAACCTGGTGTTGTGTAAGCTGTATCTTACTGATAGAGTACCTCGTCTGCCATGGCGGAAACCAAGAGTGGTTACACGCATACCGTGGGAGAAACTACAGAGCAGTGAGGTGCGGCAACACTTCGCACGACACATATCCGAAAGATTTGAGCAAATTCCAACTGTTCCATCGCATGTAGTGGAAGAATGACGACTATTTTCAACAGCTGTCATTGCCTCTGCCCGTGATGTATGTGGAGAGAAGCGGCTTGGTGTGGCGGCTGGTGGCGAGAAAAGAACTGCGTGGATTAAAACACCCGGAGTTCAAGAAGCCATCAGAGAGAAGAAGAGGACCTACGGGGACTGAATTCTCTTGGGAGACTCTGCTTCCCGTGACCACTACACTGTGGCGCGAAGAACTTGCAAGTTGGCGATCAGCTAAAGAGCAGTACTGGAAGGAGTTCGGCGAGAAGTCGGAAGGCGACCATAGATCTGCAAAAAAGGAGTTCTGGCAAACCATTCGCCGGTTCAGAGGAAAGTAATTCAACATAATCGAAAGAGTTAAATCCAAAGATGGATGTTGCTTTCCAATGAGATGGATATCTTACGCAGATGAAGCGAGCACTTGTCGGAGCTGCTCAGTCCCGAACAGGGCGCTGAGGGGGACAGACCTGTAGTCTTGAGTTGTGCAGAGAATAGTCCATCGGCGGAGGAAGTCATTTTAGCGATTGAAACGCTAAAAGTTGGCAAATCGCCTAGCGATTTGCAGGTTTGGGTGATTGTCCCTCTTATCAAACAGGGGAATAAAAAAGAGTGCTGCAACTATAGG
The DNA here is from genome assembly GCA_951905685.1 of Eumerus sabulonum. NCBI lineage: Eukaryota > Metazoa > Arthropoda > Insecta > Diptera > Syrphidae > Eumerus > Eumerus sabulonum. The sequence continues at coordinate 140,940,089 of OX645060.1, read as the reverse complement.
GACATGTCGCTTTTAAGTGACGTTAAGGTGTTAGACACGCGTTCTAGAGCTATGGTCGAATCCAGGATAGGAGATGAATAGTGCGGGTTTCGTCACGGCAGAAGTGCAACCGACCAGCTTTTCACTCTAAAAATTGGACCTCGAGAAGGTTTGGGAGTACGCCAAATCGATCTACAGCTGCTATGTAGATTTGGAAAAGGCGTACCTGCCAGGGCCGCCGCGAAACAACCGAACGCCTCGGACGGACTGCCTGTTGAGACAACATGGACTCGGATCATTACTTTTTTGCAGTCAAGCTAAGCATGTGGATATAGCGGACATTGCGGAGTGAGTAGGACCATCAAAATCTGACGTCGAAAAGTTGCAGTCGAAAGAGCCCGCCAGGATTTTCCCCGATCATGTCGCCCTCAAGTTCTCTCAAGGTCAGATGCAAATTGCGCAAACCATATAACATCAATCGATATGGTGCCAAAATATCATCAGGGGTGCCGCCTCTGATATATTAAATTTCCCACCGCCACCTAGAAGAAACCCTTGGTTTGACGACGAGTCAAACGAGTCATGTTGAAAAACGGAATGCATACATGGTCATGTTACATCGACGGACGTAAACCGCTCGTGAGCTCCACGAACGGAAAAGAAAAGAGGAGCATGCGCTTTTCAAAAGGAAAAAGAAGGAAGATAAAAAGCGCGAGGTCGAAGAGTGGGGGAGATGTTATCGTAGGAGCGACGTTCAAAAGTACAACAAACGTGCAAAGGGTACAAAGCCAGAGCAGAAGCTTCCGGGATGAAAACGGATGCTTAGAGTATGGAAGACCACTTCTGCAGACTGTATAACGGCAATGATAGTCGAAATACCGCCATTCACCATTCACCTTGGGCGAGGAGAAAAGAGATTTTCGTCCATCCGACCTAGACGATGTTATGATGGAGATATCTAAACTAAAGTCTTATAATGCTGCAGGCGTAGAAGCAATTTGAAAGACTCCTATCAATGTTGTTTCAGGACAGAAAAATCCACAGTAGACCGGAATTCAAGTCACGCACCATATCTTCATCGAATTTAAGGCCGCTTAATGGCATTGTTCATAGAGACGAGCAATGTCGCGTTTTGACATTCCTGCCAAACTCCTCAGCTCGTACAGCGTGTTAATGGAGAATTCTGGCTACCCCATCAAGATGGGCGCAGAATTAGTCGAGATCTTTGATGTCAAAAAAGGACAGGCGACGAATTTTCATGCCACTTTTTCAACATTATTTTTGAAAAGGTCCTGCGGAGCTCATACAAGATGCACGATCACTTTCCAGTCTCCAAATTTTGTTGCATATGCTGATGACATTGCCGTAATTGTGAGCACAGCGAGCCCCAGTGTAGTTTTTGTAAGCATTGGAACAGAAGCGATTAAAGTAGGTATAAAAGTAAACGAGGGCAAAGCCAAATATATGCTGTCATCAAAAAAAAAGAAAGACGCTCAACATCGACGTCCTGTTCAGAACGTCACTATTGGCAGCTATAAATTTGAGGTGGTCAAGAATCTCGTCTACACACTAGTGACAAGCGATTAGAGATTAGACGCAGAATATCTTTTGCCAACCGCTGTTTCTTTGAACTCAAAAATGACCACGGTGACCCTCTACAAAACCTTAACTATCCCGGTCCTCCTTTATGGCGCTGAGGCTTGGACCCTATCAAAAATGGAAAATTCTGCAAGTAATCTTAGTTTGTGCTAACGGAGAACGGAGGAGAAGTTTTAACCACGAGCTCTATGGGCTGTACAATGACATCCGCCTATGCAAACATCTACGGATACAACGTCTAAGATGGCTGGACCATTTAGAGTGAATGGGCGCCAAAAGTCTTTGAATCCAACCCCCAGCAAGGGACGGCCGCATCTAAGGTGGCGCACGCAGGTGGAAAGGAAACAGCTGAATACATAGCTGACAATCGTTCCGGTTCGGGAGGTATATAGGTTAAAGCCCAGGCTAACCCCGTGGTGTAGCGCCACCTAAGAAGACGAAGATATTGTAATTTCTCAGCCATATTCAGCCATAATTGACCTAAGAATCGCTTGACCTTGCGTAACAATACACGTAAAACATAACCAATCGCTTCAAAGAGGCTCTAGTGCCTTATTTTTTTCACCAACAAAAAGCTTGTTAGCAATAACATGTATGCTGGTGATCTTCCTGTTAGTTGTATCGTGATTTATAAATAAAAGATAACCCAGTAAAAAACTAAACAGAAAAAAAGATAAATAAACGACCCTCATTTACGGAAAGGCCCGCCATTTTCTTTCTTATCTTTCAGACGAAACTCGAAAAGCACTTATGTATAAAAAATAAGTTGTAACCTAGTATGACTATCAAGCCGACAGAGAAGTAGAGTAGTATAGACCCTCCCTGTCTTGTACCAAGCTGAAGCACAAGCCCATAAATTTGATTGCCCGTTCAGTTGTGTGTTTATATCACGGCTTCCTTATCTTAAGTCGGAACAATTTCCACATTTGCATTCATTGCCCATTGGCATGCCACCAGGCAATTACGCGGACTAATTTCCCAAATGTCCGGTTGGGCATTCGCCATGGAGCGAGCAGAAAGTGGAAAGAATGGTGACACTGCCTTCAAAACGCTACAGCTAAAGTCAATTGCTGGCACGTGAACTAGTTAGGATCAACTAGAACCGGGGAATCACCCGCGGGATATTACCATCGCGGCATTGTCATTTGTTCGAGGTGTAGTCGCCCATGTTTTTTCGTTTCCACCTATTTTACGGCCCGCTGCTACTCCGTCATTTGATTGCCTTCCCAATTAAGTTTTAGCCATTTAATTATTCTAATTTGCTTTGTTATCCTGTCGCAGGGCAGTGAAATACAACAATGGCGCGGAATCCATTGCTCGCCGCAATCGCGCGGGTAGCCGGTGAGGTATGGCGTTGAACGGTGAACTTAACGAAATGAAAATGAAAATTTCCAAACATGAATTTTGTCGGCCGCACCTTCGCAACAACGGTGATGTCCTGCTAAATGAGTTTGTCATTCACACGCTGTTGTCTATCTATGAATTTACAGCGCGCGGATTGGGACGCGTCGGAACACCCAGCACCCAAGTCGGACACTCACACACGCGCTTCGTAATACCCAGAGCGGCAGTTATGGTTATCTGGGCGAATATTGTTAATGGTTGTGATGTAGCGATACCGACATTCAAGTGGTCGCGCACACATGCACACATGTGATGTACAAAAATTCGTCCTGTGACACCGCAAAAGCATAGTACAATAACAACTGAAGTCGGTAATTTGTTTTATTCGTATTTTATTTGCGTAATGAAAATTTTTTGAATTTGATTAACGACCTCTAAGGGGGGTTCAGGATATGCCTCGGTCGATTGGTGAATGTCCTTGACGTAGGATTATTAATTCTTTCTTTTTTGGTTTTCGCTTTGTTGAATAAGAGAATGTGTGGTGCTTTTGGGGAGTGGATTTTAATGGGTTTATTAGGCTTAACAGGGACGAACTTTTAGCCGTCTGAATGTGGAATAAAATTAATTGAATTTGGGAAATGTCAGGTTCGTTAAGCTGACAATTTATGCGGGGCAATAACGCGAAATTTATTTAAAGCTTATGAAGAGAATTACCATAATTATTAACCTTTTTTGCAGGACATTTGGATATGAGCCGACTGTGACACGCATGACAGTATATCATTTAGAATGAATTATATGCTCGACAGTCAATAAAAATTGATTCTTTGCCTTATGAAGTACATATATACATACATACATACATGCATACATACGTATGTGCAAACATAGATGTGTGTGTAGGTCTTCAAAACATAGCTTCTGAATGGGTGATGGTTTATTTTGAATTATGTTTGTAGTTGCGACACTAAAGGCCTACTATAAACCCATGACTGGGATGTCCATGTTTAAGCTCCATCTGAAAATACCGACGGCTATGTTGGAATTTCGCTGTCGAATTCGAGCATTCGAACTCTGGTGAAGCTGAAATTGAAATGATGGTAACTTCCAGCGGCATACTGCTGAATGCCAGGGCATTCTAGAGACTTCCGTAGAAGAACGTCTGACGGCGAACTTTCGAGAAAGCGGATCGAGAGCTATGGACTCGTGGTAATTTTCGTAACATTGGGTGTCAGAACAATATGTATATCTATATAAAAGCTCCGAGGATTTTCCCGAGTAAAAAAAAAACCAAATCCTATTCATTCAATCACCTAACTACCATTATGTTCGCAATTACTCACCACTTCTACGGGCGCTTTGTCGTGGCGGGAGGCTTATGGAGAATGGAGAATGGAGAATGGTACCCAATGGATTTGGGTACTCCAGGAGGCACCCGCAGCAGCGGTAATCCGCCTGCAATCATTTTTAACGCGGTCGGGCCAAGGATTCTGAATGCCCCACCATTCATTTCTAACTCTTCGGCAACCCAAAACGACACTGACTCCTGCGGTTCACTCTCTGACCACTTGGTCGGACTGAGCATGAGCGGTGCATCCAGCGGAGCCAACCGCGACGATGGCCTGGCACAGAAAAGCACAAAGGTTGAACGCGCCCCAGAATTGGGACATACTGTTGAATGCATTGCTAAGTACCAGGCTACACCTCAAGGAGATCCAGACAAGAGGGTTAAGTCGACAGAGGTATCTCCTACCGAAACCCATCCGGCCCTCTCATCTGAGGTCCCCTCCCCACAAGTTGCTGCAGGAGGCACAAGCACTTTCGGCATGCGCGTCCAACACTTTTCCTCTTACTGGAGGTTCAATCACCCAGTAAGAACGTAATCAGTTCCCGAAATGATGGGCTTCCACTTTTTTGCCATGGTGGCGGTGCTGACAGGCAGACTCTGAACGCAGAAGGCGAAGTCGTTATGGGTCCTAGCAGTCCTCGAACTGGCAAGCCAGTCCCAGAGTGGCGTCCGAAGGAAGCAGAAGCTCAAACTGAAAAGGGTAAAAGCTCCCGCAAACGGAAGACCGCCGCCAGGGATAGCCTCGCTAGGGAGAGAGTGTGTGATGCCTCCCTCTCCGGTGGGGCGGTGGAAAATCGAAGTCCAATGGCAGATCTGGCGACCCACAAGGATCAAAGCATAGGCCAGAAGGTGAAGATAGCCAAAATCCGCCCCTCGGAAGATTGCAAGGCTGCTACCGCTCTTTTAAGTAGCGGACTTGTAGTATAACAGTAGTATAAATCATCACGTTGTATCCATTCAAGAACCGTGAGTGTGGAAAAAACGCCCATGTGACATACGTGATGCTACGGTTCTTTATGATGAGCGATTCGAAAAGCCTAGTTTCACTGTCGGCAACCAAGCTTGGACACTTTTGTGGACAAGATTTGGTGGCTGCCAGTGTAAGCTACAAAGCGCATGGAGTAATTGAAAACTTCGACGTTGCGTCTGCCTACTTGCCCTACGACTCGGTACTACCTCCACCACCGAAGGCAGTTTCTGAACTCGTAGAGTACTGTGAAATCAGAGAGATTGGTCTCATCTTGTGTTAATGCTAATGCCCAAAACACTGCTTGGGTTAGCAGCAAATGCAATACAAGAGGGGACCATCTTTTAGACTTCACTTCGTCTGATTTACCATCAACAATGTTGGCTCTCAACCAACGTTCGTTACGGTGAGACGGTGAGAGATGATATGTGAAGGACATCACTAACCGGAGAGTCTTGCCTGTGGCTAAGCTGTCGGACCATAGATACATATATCGAAATCCGACTTAGTTGTGGGATCTCTACCCTAGACGGATTCCGAGAAGAACGGACTGGGTACGGTTTAGAGAAGAGCTTGAGTAATCCACGCAAGCCACACCTAAACTTAAAATTAAACAGTTGGTAGAGAATGCCGTTTTTAACCTGGATAACGTCATTACCAATCGTTTTGAGCTCGCAAGTCCTGTCGGCTAACCGCCCTGCAGAAAATTGGTTCCCTGGTGAAATGCCGAGCTCCAAAGTCTTCGTAGGGAAGCAAGAAGTCGCCTGAAAGAAGCAGAAAGAATGTAAGAATCTTATTCGAAAACCGAAAAATTATTCTTATAAGACCTTCTGCGAGGACATCAAGTCTCTGAGTGCGACTAGCAAGTTGGTTAAAGTGATCAAAAATCGACAAAGCTGGATGCACTCAGCAAATCTGATGGTCCCTTTACTGAGTCTAAAGCGGAAACTCTTTGTTTACTGCTTCAGACTCATTTCCCGGGGAATAAGATCGCCATCGGCTCTCAAGGGAAACTGCAACTGAAACGACGAAAACAATTCGGCGTAGCTGGTATATTAAGCCATTAAGTTTGCTGTAAATCCTTCGATGGCCTGCATACCTATTCCTTGGCGCACGGAGAAAGTAGTATTCATTCCCAAAATAGGAAAAGAGGATTACTCACTTGCCAAGAGTTTTAGACCAATTAGTCTAACATCCTTCCTGCTGAAAAGCATGGAGAGACTGGTAGAGGTGCACGTGCGCAAAATTGTCCTTCGAATGCATGCTCTTTCGGAGATGCAACATGCTTATCAGCGCGGAAAATTCTGCGAAATTTCGCTTCAAAACCTAGTTGGGAGAAAGAGTACGTGCTGGGCACTTTCATCGACATTGAAAGAACTTTTGATTACGCAACTTTCGACAGCATGCGCAACGCTGCCAGACGTCACGGCGTAGAAGAAGCACTGTGCTTGTGCACAGGACATTGCCCGCTGATGGAGGCCTCGACCAGTGTGTCAAATCCGGCGTAAACAGTGGCTGCCCGCAAGGCGGCGTCTTGTCTCTTGTGTGCTTGCGCAAGAATTGTCCTGCGACCCCCGTGTCATAGACATGTCTTCTGACGTATTGACATCCCTTGTCCTACTGCGCTGTAATTTCACAGTCGAGTTTTCATGGCGTGAGGATTGGTTTTGGCTGGATACTGAACCTGGAAAGGATATTCTTCGAGTTTTCACATATGGTTCCAAATCTGGGCAGGGGTCCGTTGCTGTTGTATTCTTTGAAAGCGAAAACATCCGACTGCATTTCTCATTATGAAAACCATGCGCTATGTTGTGAAGCACAGGTGTAGTAGAAAAGCCAAGCTGCACTCAAGGCTGTGTCCAACCCCTTAACTAGCTCCAAACTAGTGCATGAACTCAAGTCCGTCTTGAACAGAGTTGATAGACTAGATTCACTAAGGCTTGTATGGGCTCCTGGTCATTCTGGGATCTCAAGAAATGAGATCTCTAATGGACTCGTCGGAATGGGTTCAGAGGAGAGTTTGTCAAGCCCTGAATCCGCTCTCGATCTTTCTGTGTCCACAGTAAATTCCTACATTAAAGATTGGGTGTCTAATACACACAACCGTAGATGGAGGAATTATCCAGGATGCAGAATGACTAAGCCCTAATGTCTGCAAAAAATCCGCAGCATTCGTCCTGTCTTTAGGGAGAATCGACTGCAGAAGACTTGTGGGAGTCACTACGGGCCATTACACTTTTGCGAAGTATCTCTGCCTGCTTGGCATCAGTGAGACGCCTACCTGCTCTGAATGTGACGAGGGGGACAGAAAATTTTCTCCGCGACTGTCTCGCGCACGGTGGCGCACTCACACGTGGTGTGTGCCGATTTTCTTAGCTCTACATCAATAAAGCTCCTTCTCATATTTCTCCAGAAAACGGGGAAAATACATTAATTTAAGGTATTTGTCTGGAGAACCATGAACCAGTATTTTGTCTGAGTGCTCCAATAGACAGCAGAAGCGGTCAAAAAAAAAAAAAAGGACACAAGAGGATACCTACGGCATAATCCAAAAATGCCTCTCAATAAGCAACTGTCATGAACCCCGAGGATCACAGCGTAACCAGATTATTGAAATGGGGTTATGCAGCGTGAACACATATCGTACAAACACTCGTGAGATCAAAACACTTGTGGAAATGGCGGAAGACAGTAAGAGACATTCCGTCCACCAACCAATGAGAAACGCCGTCGAAAGCATTAAGGCGCTGTACGCAAAAATAACGGCTCACAGACATCTTCCTGGTTGAAGACGCTGGTGGACTCAAGAAAAAGGCCGGAACTCAACGAGGAAAGCCCAGGTTCAAAACGAGCCCGGAATCAGCCAACAGGGGAGGAGAAGAAAAACGATTGCAAGGCTGAGAAAACCCCGAAAGTCAAGGCTCCAAAGGCCGGAAAGGCAGCCAACGACAAACATTCCGAAAACGGCAACATCGTCAACAATGCCTGGTTGAAAGTGACCACAAAGAAGAAAGAATCAGAGAAACAAAATGAGGTCATCAAGGAGAAAATCCGACTCGATGCATTTGTGGTGGCAGAGAAGAGCGACCTTTCCTATGCCGAAATACTCCGCACAGTCAAAGCGGATTTAAGGCAATGATGGAAAGGTGCCATGAGGAGGGGACTTTTCCTGAACCATGGAAACTCCAATATCTGGTGTGGCTACCCAAGGAGAACAAACCACCTGGAGAACCTTCAGCGCACCGGCCAATATGTCTGCTAGATACAACAGGAAAGATCCTGAAAATCGCGCTCTACCGTCGATGCCATAAAAGAGGTAGTAGACACAGCAACTGGAGCAATACGGGGGGAGAGATGGCGAGAGAGTTACACTGGACGTCAAAAATGCTTTTAACTCGGCAAACTGGTATAGCATTCTCTGACCAGAATGGACGCACCACAATACCTTGCGAAGATAATCCTTAGCTACTTCACTAACAGGAAACTGAGATATCAGACGGCCGATGTCCCTGAGTAATACAATGTTTCTGCGGGAGTCCCTCAGGGTTCAGTACTTAGACTTCTTCTGTAGAACATAATGTATGACGAAATTCTGCGATTAACGCTGCTACAGGGAGTCAAGATTATCGGTTTCGCTGACGACATCGCTGTAGTCACTGTAGCAAAACACATTCATGAAGTAGAGTCTGCCGCAAATGAAGCGGCCGTCAGGATCAAAAACTGGCTAGAGTCTGCCGACCTAGAATTAGTCGATCACAAGACGGAAACTGCTGGTTATTAACAGCCGAAAGACTGTAGAATAAAATTCCGGGCTGGAAGCTAGCCAATCATGTCTAAAGATGCCTTTAAATACTTGGGGGTAGTGCTCGATACCCGAAAAGTTTTCACAAATGCAGGCCTTGCTTTCAAGAATGCTGCTGAACATCGGTGGACCAGGATATGCGAGGAGGATTATGTTTCCCAGAGTGGTAAGCTGAATACTCCTATATGCTGCGCCGGTCTGGGCGGGAGCGCTTACAACGAAGGAGACGAGAAGAAACCTCTCGTCTGCTTACAGGCTCTGCGCAATAAGGATAATATGCGATTGCCAGACAATTTCGGATGAAGTAGCCTGTGTCATAGCGGGTATGGTCCCCATCGACATCCTCGCCAATGCACAGGGTTTACTTTCGGCGAACCACATACCGTCAAGAGACTAGTGTTTTCTAGAGGATAAGAGCCGAAGAAAGGCAACATTCATAGCATTATGGCAAGCCAGGTGGGACACAACACGACAAAAGGCCGATAGATCTAGTTGATCCCTACGATCGAGGTTTTGTGGAAAAGAACACACGGGAATTGCATATATCTCCACAGATTTGGATACATAAGCTCGCCCTTCTGCCCAGAATGTTCAGAAGAAGAAGAAGATGCGGAACATACCCTATTTCACTGCAGACGCTTTGTAGAGGCAAGAATGGTAGGTCCACTACTCAGAGGAATACTGGCTGGAGGGAGACCGGCTCATTTATGCATGCAAAATGAGCTAAGAAGGCTGGAAGGAATAAGAAGAACTAAAGCGGTCGACTTGGAGCACATTGCATAAGTTGCTAACCAGCCCCGTGAAGTAATACCTAACGGCAGTCCCGCGGCGCATCGAGTTTCGAGTTTGCGAATCGTACATGTCAGTAGCCCGGGCTTCAGGCACCTTTTAAAGATAACACATCCTTTGGCGCAACCAAATCAAAAAAACCCTCACCATCCAGTTGAATATCAAAACAGTCCAACTAAGGAACAGGACCTTCGTGAGTTCTGGCTCTACTACTCTCCAAATCCTGCCACCAGTGATGACAAACGTAATCAGTCAAGGCCACAAGGTGAATTTCTAATTCGTTCATAAGCTCAGCATTGAAAACATCAAACGGCTTGGCAACCTGACCGTCAGGATAGGGCTCTCGATACTATGGAACGTGGCTGTTTTTTTTACTACTGGTATCATTCATCGTCATCATGTGGCGTAAGCTCAGTGGGAAATGAAGTCTTCCAGCGCTAAGGATACCAGCGGCTGCTGGATATGTAGCCTCAAATTAAGAACGACCAACCAGCTAATAGATGACGTCACCTTTGGAAAGGGAGGAGTTATCACATTGTCGACGGCGCTGCTCAGGGATATTTGACCCTGGCCGTGCATTGCATCAGCCAATGCATTCGAGTCGTGTGCTGATTAAGCACACACGCGCTTCCTGGCGCAAATAGAATTCGAATGTAACAAAGAATTTCATAACAACGCGTTTTTCTGATTATATAGTAAGACGAACGGTTAGAACAGCCTTACGGCTGGTGTGGCGCGTTTTTTCGGATTCCCCTTAAGGGAGTTCATTAACTTACCTCAATTAAACCGACCACCACAGCAAAGTTATCCATCATTCGTATAAGATACAAAATTTAAACTTATAAAATTCCATGTTACGAAAACACATAAAACTCACAAAAACATGGAAAACCACTGAGGCGCATGCCACCCGAAACCATTAAAAGAAATGACAAAAGCAATTAACTGCCACTCAAGTTATACGAGTATCTAAGCTCATAGAAAATTCTACTCGTACATGCAAGGCGACAACTGTTTTTTGGGGTTTAGCTATGTCAACATACATATCCTATGGCAAAAAACAAAACATAAAATAACCTGGCAAATAAAAGGTATTCAAAGCATTCCTTAAGTTTCTGATAAGTTTTGGTACATAGAACCGTGGTGCAGTGGTAAACATCACCGACTAAATATGTCCATAGCCAAGAAACGCAACTCCTATACGGAGAAATTGTGCAACACAGCTGCTGTGAATGGGAAGTGATCAAAAATACTGATGAGGGCGATATATGGTCACTTCAAATACATACTCTGTGTGTATAGTACTAATGTAACACCATAATGGCATGGAGCATTTGCTGGGAACTACAACCAACGTGTAAATTCAGTCGAGTTCCTCTCGAATCCTATCTAGGACAACCACCCCTGGAGAGTAGCGATCTAACATCTACGGCCCAAACCATCTGCAATCCGTCCAGGTTGTGTGACGAACATCATACCTGTGCGAACTATAAACAAAAAAAAAAAAAAAAAACCGGCCAAGTGCGAGTCGGACTCGCGCACGAAGGGTTCCGTACCATCTGTATACATGTATAAATATGAAAGAGACTATGTATGTATGTTACCTCATCAGTCATCACATTAAATCACATTTTTTGTATGATGACAGTTCTTGGTTGCAGGCAGGTTATCAGCATATTACTTTGTTAATCAAAAATCTTCATGATGAGATATAGTTGATCATCAAAGAGTCCATTGAATTCAAATCAATTATCTTACTTGACAGCAACGATGTGAAAAGGTGAATCACAATAATGGGAAATATTGGAAAAAGGTTTGCAGCTAGGATTAATTCATCAAAGACACAAAAGAGATCAAAACTGGGAAGTTTGCTACTGGTTGTGGAATATTGTCGACTAACCTTAGATCAGTATGCGACCAAGGGGATTTTTTGGATGAAAATCATGTCTGTTGTATGGGAGCCCCCCTTAAATATTCATTTTGTTCTGTTTTTAGTATTTGTCGTGGTAGCGGCAACAGAAATACATCATCTGTGAAAATTTCAACTCTCTAACTATCACGGTTCAGGAGATACAGCCTGGTGACAGACGGACGGACGGAGGGACGGACGGACGGACAGCGAAGTCTTAGTAATAGGGTTCCGTTTTACCTTTGGGTACGGAACCCTAAAAACAACATCAACCATAAGGATAAATGCTCCAAATTGCCGGGGGAAGTCCTGGACAACTCCTATTAAAAAAAATATTTAAAAAAATCCAGTATTCCACAAAACTGGGAAATTTAAATAAACGGAGAGCGCCGTGGCGCAGTGGTTAGTGTGTTGGACTCTGGCGCACGATGAGCGAGTTCGGATCCCGATAACACCAACGCCATCGAATGGTTATTTCGCGACGTTCCTCCTCGGCGGTGTAATGGCAAAACCCCCCGTAGTAAATTTACCATGAAAAAGCTTCTCGACTTACGCCGTTCAGAATCAGCATTAAACTGTAGGTCCCTTTCACCTGTAACGCTGTAACGCCACCAAAGAAGAAGAAAACCGCATACAAGGAAAAACGACAACTTAATAGTGACATCACCGAATACTTAGACCTGCTCACGACAAATATGAGCTTAAAATTAACCATGCGATCTACATGACCTAGCCATCTTAGGCGTTGGATCCAAAAACGCCATGCCACGTTCATGTCGCTGTACAGCCCGACTTCTCATCCGCTTTCGATAAGGTCCATTTCTTTGCGCCATAAAGCAGGACCGGGATGATAAGGGTCTTGTATGTGGTCACCTTGGTTTTTCGAGAGAGGCCTCTGCTTCTCAATAGCCTCCCGAGCCCAAAGAAACAACTGTTGGCAAGAGTTATTCTGCGTTTGATTTCGGCACTGATATCATTGCTGCATATCACTGCGGAGCCTAGGTAGATGAAGTTCTTTACTACCTCGAAGTTATACCTGCCAATATGTGCGCCCCGGCCAAGACGCCGGTGGTTCGTGTCCTTTTTTGACGACAGCATACATATATTTCATCTTGCCCTCATTTACCGCTAGTCCCATTTTAGCCGCTTCAATGACATCTCGCTGACTTCGTCAAATTATGTCAATGTCATCGGCATAAGCGAGCAGTTGTACGGACTTGAAAAAGATGGTGCTCCTCTTATTGACCAGGGAGTTTTGCACGATCCTTTCGAGGACAATGTTGAAAAAGTCACACCATAGTGTGTCGACCTGTTTGAAACCTTTTATGACATAAAAGGAATCTGTCAAGTCGCTTCCGATCCAGACGGAGCAGCGAAAGTTCTCCAATGTCATCCTGCACAATCTGACGAGTTTGGCAGGGATGTCAAAACTAGACATGGTGTTGCTGCTCGTCTCTATTTATGCTATCGTATGCAGCATTAAAGTCGACAAACAGTTGGTGGGTGTCGATCTGGAACTCGTTAGTTTTTCCAGGATCTATCGCAGTGTGAATAATTGATCGATAGTGGACTTCCCACTATTGCAGACAAAGAGGTATCCCTTCTTGTTGATCGGGCAACCGATTCCATTCATATCTTATAGGGTGAATACACGACACAGACACGTCGTTACAGACCAATATATTTTGTTGTTGCGCACATGTTTGCGCAGACCGTCTGTGTCGTGTGTGTCCATGTCGACTATTTGTGGCGACCGTCTGCGCGAATTTTTTGAGTTTCTCTAATGTCTAACTTCACTAATGTCTGCGCAGATTGTTTGCACCGTGTATGGCGAAGGCATGTTTGACTTAAGGTCTGCAATGACGTATCTGCATCGTATATGGGCCCTATTACAGATGAGCTGGTGCGTACCTGAAACAGCTCATCTCCAGCTGCCTTAAAGAGCTCGGTAAGTAGTCCGTCTGCTCCAGCAGCTTTATTGGACTTAAGCTTAGAAAGAGCATTCTTAACTTCGTCAAGGTCAGGGGGACGGAATTCTCTGCTATCATCGTCCGCTATGAATGGGTCATTCTGCCTGTCAGCGGGATCTGTTTTGTCATCGCCGTTATACAATCTGCAGGAGTAGTCTTTCCAGATTCATAGTACCGACTGTGAATCCACTACTAGGTTTCCATTTTCGTCTCTGCAGGCTTCTGTTCTGGCCTTATATCCCTGGCATGTTTGTTTAATTCGTTGATAAAACCTCCGAACGTCATTCCTGCGAGGTGGTATCTCTACGATCGCGAGCTTCTCATGCTCTCTTTTTTTGTTTTGAGAAGCTTATGCAGCTCTCGTTCTTCTGTGCAGCGCTTCTTGATAGGCTTTCTGCTTGGCTGCGTGTGACACACGTCGTCAAACCATGGGTTTCTTGTTGGTGGTGTTTTGAGACCCAGTACCTTAGAAGCAGCACTCTCGAAGGTTTGTTGATAACGGGTCCATTGGTGATGTACGATCTGAGAAGGTGTTGGAGTGTTTTCCGAGAGCCTAATTGGGACACGAGTTGCATAGGCTCTGGCGGTCTCTTGCGATTGTAGCATTGCGACGTTGTATGCCGCTGGCCTAACTCAATTTTTTTGGGCCAGGCATATTCATAGTCGTAACCTGGCTGCCACAAGATAGTGGTTCTACATCCGGAATATAGGATGCGTGTCTGCCATCAATCGCACTGTGATCAATCTGGTTGACGGCTGATTGATCCGGAGATCGCCAAGTTCCTTTGTGGATGATGAGTTGTGGGAGTCGCGTGCTAGCAACTACAATATTGTGTGTTGTGTAGGTTTGCCCATGACCCTATCAAAAGCGACTACCTTTCGCGTTAAAGTCCCCTAGTACGATTTTTACATCGTAACTAGGACATTGGGCATATGTCCTATCTAGGAGGTCGTAGAAGTCGCCTTTTGTAGCGTCATCCTTGTCCTCTACCTCTAATTACAAATCCGCATCCGAATAAGCGTTGCCTTCTCTCCTCGTAGCAATCACCTTAATGGATATCATAGTTTCATACCCGCTTTTTACCCGGTCCATTCCATCGCACTTCCTGCATTACAGTAATATCTGCCTTATAACAGTCTAGGGCCTCTGCACGTGATCTCTTGAGGGACCTTACATTACATGTACAAAGCCGAATATCATTTCGTCTTTTCCTTTTGTGGTTTCCTGGGTCATCATCGGTTATTCCGTCCGTGTTCTTAAATCCGAGGCATTTTTTTGTTTTTTTGGTATGTTGGTTTTTTCCCGGTATGGCTTGTCGGGCCATAGCCAAACCAACGCTTATCCTGTTTTGTGGTGCAGGAAACTTACCATTCGTTCGCCCTCTTCTGTTCGCGATTTCAAATAGAGATCCGCGGGTGGCACCACGGGGATGTGAAAATAGGACTTACTAACAGAGCTGCTAGTTGTTCGGTTGCAGTGGCTTCTACTCGGTATTTTGCGTGCCAGCGCATGTCGGATACGCTAGCCCTACGAGACTTTTGTTAGTCGTTTACCACCCCATCTAGTGAGTAAGTGAACAATTATCTAACAGATAATTGTCAACAGAAAAAGGCAGCAACCGACGAGGCGTACCAGAAGGCGCTGCATAGGGCAGCGCAAGAAGAGTACCGAGCCAGAAGAAGGGAGGAGAAAAAACTACTGCGACAAAAGAAAAGAATCTTCGCAGCCTCCCAGCTCAAGGATATCGGGGAGTCTAGAGATAAGCATCAGACACGAGCCTTTTCAAGAAAGCCAGAGGCCTTGCAAGAGGCTTCAAAAAAGGCAGCCAGGCTCTTCGAAACTCCGAGCCGCAGGGAATAGTGGATGTACTTAGCCAGCATTTCCAGCAGCTGCTTAACGAGCATGACCAAGAGAGAGTGGTAGGGACCGAGGAAATCCCAACTCCAGCCGCTGAAGTAGTCCTCCCATCCAGCATCGAAGAAGTCGGCACAGCTATTCAGAAGCTGAAGAATAACAAAGCTTGCCATCAGAGCTCTTCAAGGCTGGCGGTGATGTTCTGGTAGGGAGCATGCACCAGATCATCTGCAGAATTTGGGAAGATGAAAGCATGCCCGACGACTGGAATACCAGCTCTATTTGCCCCATCCGCAAAAAAGGTGATCCTACCTCTTGTAAGAACTATAGAGGTATATCCCTGCTCTATGTCGCATACAAGATCCTGTCCAGCGTATTGTGTGAACGTCCAAAACCATTTTGCACCACACTAATCGACAGCTACCAGTGCAGCTTCCGGGCCGGCAAATCGACTAAAGACCAAATTTTCACACTTCGACGAATCCTGGAAAAGACCAACAAGTTTCGAATCGATACACACCATCTTTTCATCGATTTCAAAGCCGCATACGACAGCATTCATCGTGAAGGACTGTTTGGTGCGATGGCCGAATTCGGGATCCCGGGAAAACTGATCCAGTTGTGTCGCGCCACGCTAAGAAATACGCGATGCACCGTGCAACTCGGTTCTAGGACTTCGGAACAGTTTGAAACATGCACCGGATTTCGGCAAGGAGATGTGCTGTCATGTGACTTCTTCAACCTGGTGCTGGAGCAGATAATTCGATGGGCGGACGTCATCAGGGAAGGCACTATCTTCTACAAATCCGTCCATCTACTAGGATACGTGGATGATATCGACACTATCGCGTGTTCTCGCCGTTCTTGTGGAAGCATCCACGGCGATTGAAGAACAGGCGAAACGAGTTGGTCTTAAGATCAATGAGGACAAAACGAAATACATGCTGTCAAGCAAAAACCAATCCGTCGCTCACCACCTGGGACAAAATATAACAATTGACAGCTACAATTTCGAGGTAGTTAAGGAGTTTGTCTACCTCGGGGCAAACGTATATTCCACAAATGACCCCACAGTGGAGATCCGGCATAGAATCGCCCTTGGCAACCGCTGCTACTTCGGCTTGTCCAAACAACTGGGGTCAAAACTCCTCACTCGAAAGACCTAAGTCATGCTTTACAAAACGCTCATACTGCCAGTCTTGCTGTACGGAGCCGAAAGCTGGACGATAAGCAGGACAGCGGAGATGATTTTGGGTTCTTTCGAGAAAAAAAATTCTGCGCCGGATATTTGGTCCTGTCTGTGAGGAAGGTGAATGGAGAAGAAGACACAACCGCGAACTCTACGAGCTGTACCAAGATGTGGATGTAGTCCGGAAGGCAAGGATCCATCGGCTAAACTGGCTCGGCCACATCGAACGCATGGACATCAACGCTCCAGCTAAGAGGGTCTTCGACTCCGAGCCTCCTGGTTCGAGAAGAAGGGGAGGACCGAACCTCCGGTATAAAGACCAAGTAATCGCGGATGTAAGACATCTTGGTCTTGACAACTGGAAGCAGCGTGCCCGGGACCGTCAAGGATGGAAGGC
The DNA here is from genome assembly GCA_951905685.1 of Eumerus sabulonum. Classification (NCBI taxonomy): domain Eukaryota; kingdom Metazoa; phylum Arthropoda; class Insecta; order Diptera; family Syrphidae; genus Eumerus; species Eumerus sabulonum. Next base: position 140,922,941 of record OX645060.1, on the reverse strand, counting down.
AGCTATAGCTCAGGCTCAGATCCTCCATGGATCGCAGGCCTGATAAGTAAGTAAGTTTATAATTGTCTTGTATATAAGTAGCTTATTGTCAATTGATAGTCTGGAGTTCTTTCCCAGCATCCAGTAACATTTTCGGAATTTTTCTTTTATTTGGTTACGCTTTTCTTGTATATGTTGTTTCCATGTCAATTTCCTGTCGATATACATGCCGAGGTACTTGGCGCAGTCACTAGTTTTAATGTGTCTTCCATTTATTGTTAAAGGGGGTGTATTGTCAATTCTTTTTAGTGTATAAGTCACATGTACTGTCTTTTCTTCGTTAATTTCAATGCCCCATCTTGTGAACCACTGAATTGTGTTGTCGAGATGCTCTTGTAGTTGTTGGTTTGCACATGTTTGGTTTTTGTTAGCTTGTAGTATGATTGTATCGTCAGCAAAAGTAGCTAACATCGAATGTTGTGTTGTTGGGGTTGGTATATCCGCTGTATAGATCAAGTAGAGCACCGGGCCTAGGACACTTCCCTGAGGGACCTCGGCTGAGACGCTAAGTAGCTTGGAACCTTCATCGTTATACTTCACGTAGAAGAGTCTTTGCTCGATCTAGCTTTTTAATAAAAGATAAAAGTTTTGGGGTAATATTTTGCTTAGTTTGTAAAGTAGTCCCGTGTGCCAAACTTTGTCAAAAGCTTTGGATACGTCAAGAAATACTGCGGAACAATATTTATTATTTTCTAAGTCCCTTGAGATCTTATTTGTGACTCGATGTATCTGTTGGATTGTTGAGTGGTGTTGTCTAAATCCGAATTGGTGATTGCGTACAATTTTGTTTTGGTCAAGTAGTGGTTGAAGTCTAGCGTGTATAATCTTTTCCAATAGTTTTGAGATTACTGGTAGTAAGCAAATGGGTCGATGGTTATTAGTTTTTGTTGGATCTTTCCCTGGCTTGGGGATAGCTTTTACTTCTGCAATTTTCCAGGTTTTAGGGAAGTACTGCTGTCGTAAAATGGCATTAAAAATATTTCTTATAAACACTAGGCCATGGTCTGGTAATTCTTTTAAAATTTGTCCACTTATTAGGTCATAGCCAGTACTCTTTTTGGCTTTGGTTTTATATTTAATGAGATACCTTAGTTCATTTGTAGTGGTCGGTTTAATCAACATGTTTTCATTACTGTTTTCAAGGTTTAAGTTGTGGGGTTTTTGGTCTTTTTCGTTTGTAAAGGTTTTGGCAAAGAACGTCGCTAGTGTTGTAGCCTTTTCTAAGTTAGATCTAGACCACGTTTTGTTTTGAGTTAGGATGGGTGGTTGATGTGAAACCGTCACTTTTAGCTTATTTGTTGCCTTCCAAAATGAATAATTTGCTTGTGGAGTAGGAGTCAGATTTGAAAGGTATTCATTTAGGCATTTATTCTTGAAGTTTTGCAAGAGTTCCTTGACTTCTTTCGTGGCTTGGTTAAGTTTCGTTTTTAATTCTGGCGATCTATTACTTTGCCATTGTTTTCATATTTTTCGTTTTTGTTTAATTTTCGTTAGAATGTGTGGCGGGGTATACGTCAGATTCTTCTTAGGTTTTAGTTGAGGTGTGGATCTGCTTGCTGCCAAGAGTATTGTGTCGTTTAAGTGTATGACAGCACTTTCTATGTTGTCAGGTGTTTTCAGTGGAATATTTGTAAGAAGATCTGATTCTATTATGTCTTTGAATGTACTCCAGTCAGTTTTTTTGTTGACTTGAGCTTCGATATTACAATCTTAGCTTCGTCGAGGTCAGGGGGACAGAATTCTCTGCGGTCTTCGTCGATTAGTAATGGATTATTCTGCCTGACAGCGGCATACTGACTAACATCGCCAATATACGGTCTGCAGAAGTTGTTTTCCTATATTCTCAGCATCGACTGCGATTCTACTACTAGGTGTCCGTTCTCATCCCTGCAGGCTTCTGTTCTGGCTTTATAACCTTGGCATGTTCGCTTCATCTGTTGATAGAACTTTCGAACGTCACGCCTGCAGTAACACCTCTCCAAATCCACAATCGCGTGCTTCTCGTGCTCTTTCTAGTTTCTTCTAGGAAGCTTATGCTTCTCCCTTCTTTTTAACTCCTAGAGCTCACGAGCTGCTCTTGTTCTTTTATGCAGCGAGGCCTTATATGCATCCTGCTTCGCTGTGTGAATCCTCCTGCACTCGTCGTCGAACCAGGTGTTTCTTCGTGGTGGAGGCTTGAAACCCAAAACTTCGGATGCAGAGCTTTTCAGAGCTTGTTTGCAAAGGCTCCATTGTTGTTCTATTGAAAGCGTGGAGGATTGAGGTGTATTGGAGAGCTTAAGTGAGACGCGATCGGTAAAAGCACGAGCGGTTTCTGGCGATAGTAGCTTCCCTACGTCATAACTTTGTATTCTTACTCTACTCCGCTGCGTCTTCGACTCCAAGCCTCCTGGCTCGAGAAGAAGATGAAGACCGAACCTCCGGTATAAAGACACAGTAATCGCGGATGTAAGACATTTTGGTCTTGGAAACTGAAAGCAGCACGCCCGGGACCGTCAAGGATGGAAGGCAGCTTAGCTCAGGTTCAGATCCTCCATGGATCTCTGGCCTGATAACTAAGTAAGTAAGTGTCTAACAGATGTAGAGACAATGGCTGTAATAAAGATGAAGCGTCCAGATAATTGATCTGAAGTGGGATAATAAAGTGTGTAAAGGTGAAGCGCCCAGATAATTGATCTAAAGTGAAATAATAAAGTGTGTGTGTTGAATTAATAAGGAAACAGATGTAGTTTATCGCAATCCAAAAATCGAACCCTATTTTGGGCTCGTACTAATTTGCGTAACAATACAAATAGCAAGGACGTGTACGTACTGTTTCGACTAAACACAATCTTGGGTGACAACCAAGATACAATAATATTCTGACGACAACAAGAACTTGCAAGGGTCCAAACTTCTAACAATAAAAGCTATTGTAAAGAGTATTGTTACTCCATTGTACCCCAACCTTAATAGCCTTAATAATTGTAAAAATATTAACCTATTGTCACTTAAGAGTCAGATGTTTAACAAATGAAAAATAAGGAAAAACGTTTGAGTAAGTCATCAGCAAAAGACTGAGGAAGTTTACCACAGCATTGTCACAGATTAACTTACCGAACCGCAACAAGGTCAGAGTCAAGAAATAACATCCCAATATCTAACGCAATTCATTCACTGCTTGCAATGCTTGTGTTAAAAATGGAATCTAGCTGACAATCTATTGCAAATTCTTTAAGAAGTTAAACTCTAGGGCCAATCTCCATTTCACTGTGAAACTAACTGATTTTAGGCCGGGCATGCATATCAGGTTTTAGTAGTACCTTGGCTCGAATGGCCGAATAGCCCTTCGTCCACAGTTGTGGCAGAAGAACTGCCTTTATAGAATTCGCATCGAACAATTTCATTGTTCCTATTGTTTGACGATTTTCGGTTTCGTCTAAATTCACCATCGACCGCACATTCAAGAAAAGTCCACTCTAAAGTTTCTCTCTTCCGTTTATACTGCCATTTGGTCCTTTCGTTTTCGGTCTCTGCTTCTTGCTTTCCTTTCATTGTTCTGTTCTACGTATTAATCGCCCACTCTTTTCACTTTGTCTGTAAATTCCTTGTAACCTCTATAGAGGAACTTAAGCAAGCACTCGCTGGAAGGAGGTCAACTTAACAGTTTTTTTTTTTTTTTTTTTCTTGCAAGCCAATCTACACGGGATTGGTTCTATTCCATCGTGATCCTGTGGTTTTACTCGTTTTCAGCAGTCGTCGAGGGAAGCCCTTCTGTTTTTGTTGTTATGTTACGAATCGAAATGCAATTTGTTTCCTTGCTGGTATTGTCCATTCGAGGAAATTGGTCAAATTCATCCATTTATCTTTTTTCTTTCCTAGTCCCTAGTTGTGATGCGTGCAAGTTTCTATCGTTTAAACCCGTATCCGACCATGTCCACGAAGCCGAAAGAGATAAAGGAAGAAAATGGTAAAGAAACGGCTACTTCAAGTGCTCTTGACTCAGCGAGAGTAGCGCAGGACAAAAGACCCTTAACAGCTTATCGATGGACTTTTATTCGGTCGTACATGATTGATTGTAACACACTGACTCTACGGAGCAATGCTGAGGACAACAAATTAGGCGCCCAGAGATAACATCTCAATTCGTTTCATTCTATTGGGGTATCACGCTGCTGTAAGCTATCCACTTCTTCTTTGATTGCATAGAAAAGAGTTTCTTTCAAATGTCATCAATAGTCCGGGCAAACAATACAAATGTATACGAATGTATATGCATAGATACTTCGATCCTGATAACAATGCCATGGATAGTATGTTGCTTCTGAGTACACGTACCTCTCAACCAGATGTCGGGTAGAATTGATCGAGTGTGCTTCAGGAGCGCAGTAATTGTTCTTCACTTGATTGTCGGGAGGTTTCTAAGTTTCACTTCTAATGTCATTGCATGAGCATTCGATGGGGATGCAATTATGCTCTGAAACGGGTCTATCGGATACTGCAAACTGTGAGACTGTTCATGACTTACTTTACTCTATTGCCTCCAAGTAAAGATGTGCTATAATAGTATATTGTGTCGAAACTTAGACCAAATAAATTTGTTTTATTAGGTAGGCTTAAGACTATGTAATAAGTACACATTAGAGGTTTGTCACCTTGCTATTCGGTGACTCCGTAAAAAGGACGAAAAATAGTGGAGATAACGATGGGCCCTATACGCTTGCATGTTGGACTGAGGGGGAAAGACGGAATCTTCCAGATACATATGTACATGTGGTTCGGTTATAGAAAGATTCGTTATATTCGACGGTACGTCCGAAAACGGAATTCACTGTATATTTATGAGCAATCCTGGTGACGGCGTGACGCGGGAAAATTGTTGAAGAGGCGAAATACTAAATTTGTCATTTTCGAAGAGCATTTTCTGTGGAAATATTGATAAAACAGGAAAAGATAAGAGACATTTCTCCGATGTTCAAGAGAGTGGTGTTGCTGGTGTCTCCTATCAGTTCTATCACGCAGTTTTGAATTCTGTCTAGCACCGGACCACGAATATGAGCAGCTGAGGGTACTGTCGTCAGAATAGTAGTGTATTGGAATAACAGTAAAAGACAAAAGGTAATTAAAAAAATGAGAAAAAGTTGTTTAATATCTTTATTTAACTTACTTACTTATCAGGCCAACGATCCATGGAGGATCTGAGCCTGAGCTATAACTGCCTTCCATCCTTGACGATCCCGGGCACGCTGCTTCCAGTTATCAAGCCCAAGATGTCTTACATCCGCGATTACTTGGTCTTTATACCGGAAGTTCGGTCTTCCCCTTCTTCTCGAACCAGGAGGCTCGGAGTCGAAGACCCTCTTAGCTGGAGCGTTGATGTCCATGCGCTCGATGTGGCCGAGCCAGTGTAGTCGACGAATCTTTGCCTTCCGGACTACATCCACATCTTTGTACAGCTCGTAGAGTTCGCGGTTGTGTCTTCTTCTCCATTCACCTTCCCCACAGACAGGACCAAATATCCGGCGCAGAATTTTTCTCTCGTAGCTGTCAATTGTGGGCGACGGATTGGTTTTTGCTTGATAGCATGTACTTCGTCTTGTCCTCATTGACCTTAAGACCAACTCGTTTCGCCTGTTCTTCAATCGCCGGGAATGTTTCCACAATGCCACGGCGAGAATACGCGCTGATATCGATATCATCCGCGTATCCTAGCAGCTGGACGGACTTGTAGAAGATAGTGCCTTCCCTGTTGACGCTTGCCCGTCGCACTATCTGCTCCAGCACCAGGTTGAAGAAGTCACGTGACAGCGCATCTCCTTGCCGAAATCCGGTGCATGCTTCAAACGGTCCCGAAGTCCTAGAATCTAGTTGCACGGTGCATCGCGTATTTTTTAACGTGGCGCGCCGCAACTGGATCAGTTTTCCCGGGATCCCGAATTCGGCCATCGCGCCAAACAGCTCGTCACGATGAATGCTGTCGTATGCGTCTTTGAAATCGATGAAAAGATGGTGTGTATCGATTCGAAACTCGTTGGTCTTTTCCAGGATTTGTCGAAGTGTGAACATTTGGTCCATAGTCGATTTGCCGGGCCGGAAGCTGCACTTGTAGCTGCCGATTAGTGCGGTGCAAAATGGCTTTAGACGTTCACACAGTACACTGGACAGGATCTTGTATGCGACATTGAGCAGGGATATACCTCTATAGTTCTTGCAAGAGGTAGGAACGCCTTTTTGTGGAAGGGGCAAATAGAGCTGGTATTCCAGTCGTCGCGCGTGCTTTCATCTTCCCAAATTCTGCAGATGCTCTGGTGCATACTCCCTACCAGAACAGCGTCACCAGCCTTGAAGAGCTCTGATGGCAACCCATCTGAGCCTGAGGCCTTGTTATTCTTCAGTTTCTGAATAGCTGTGCCGGCTGGTTGGGAGGACTACTTCAGCGGCTGGAGTCGGGATTTTCTCGGTCCCTACTACTCTCTCTTGGTCATGCTCGTTAAACAGCTGCTGGAAATGCTGCTTAAGTACATCCACCATTCCCTGCGGGTCGGTGACAAGATTACCCTCACAGTTTCGAAGAGCCTGGCTGCCATTTTTGAAGCCTCCTGCAAGGCCTTTGGCTTTCTTGTAAAAGGCTCGTGTTTTACGTGTATCCCTAGACTCCTCGGTATTCTTGAGCTGGGAGGCTACGAAGATCCTTTTCTTTTGTCGCAGTAGTTTTTTCTCCTCCCTTCTTCTGGCTTCGTACTCTTTTTGCGCTGCCCTGGTTTTCCTCTGTGTGTATAACTCAGGTTAAGCAGGAGAAGAAGAACGATAATCTTTATCTTTTTACCAGTGAATTTGGTTACAATCGTTATAGTGATATGTAATAGATCTTATTCAGTATAAAAGTAATAGACTATAAGCAGGCATGTTCTCACTCTGCAGCGCCTTTTGGTACGCCTCGTCGGTTGCTACCTTTTTCTGCTCACACTCGCCATCATACCACGGGTTTCTTGTCGGGGGTGGTAGGTACCCTAAGGTGGTTTCGGCTACTTCCTGAATGGCTGAGCGGCAATGCAGCCACATGTTATTGGCATTTGTGTTCGACGTAGGCATACCGTAGAGTCTTTCGCTCAGCTGCTCCCTATAGACTCTGGTAACCTCCGGTGTGCTCTGGCGCCCAATGTCGAACCTCCTCCTGATGGGCTGGTGCAGCTTTCTGGCATTGGACAGTCGTGCTCTGAATCTTGCTGCTACGAGGAAGTGGTCAGAGTCGACATTTGCCCCTCTGAATGTTCGCACATCCAGGATGTTTGACGAGTGCCTTGCGTCAATGGGCACAAGGTCGATTTGGTTGGCGGTTCGACCGTCCGGAGATCGCCAGGTTGCTGTGTGGATTCGCTTACGGGGGAATCTTGTGCCACAAATGTCCGCATTACGAGCTGTCGCAAATTCCGTGAGTCGGAAGCCGTTATCTGTTGTTGTATCGTGGAGGCTGTGCTTTCCGATCACTCCGCCAAGGGTGTTCTCCTTACCGATTTCGGCGTTGAAGTCCCCGAGCACGATTTTTACATCGTACTCCGGACAAGCTCCGTAGGCGTTGTCCAGGAGGTCATAGAAGTCCTCCTTGATTGGGTATTCAGCCTCGTCGGTAGGGGCGTGTACACATACATATAAGGCTGGTGTTACAAAATCTGCCTCTGATGCGGCATGTTAAATGCCTCTGTATGTATGTATGTATGTATGTTGGCGTTACAGTCCATGAAGAACCTGAGCCGAGCTTCTCTCAATCACCCATGTTGTGTGTGATTTCATTTTCACATAGGTGAAAGGGACCTACAGTTTTATTGCCGGTTCCGAACGGCGAATTTCGAGAAGCTTTTCATGACAATTTTACTACAGGGGGTTTTGTCAGAACCCCGCTGAGGAGAAACACCGTGGAAAACACGTTCGATGACATGGCTGTGTCGGGATTCGATCCCGACTGATGTTATTTAAATCGAATATAAAATACAATATTAACGGATAAAAAGAATATGTGCTGCTCCGAATGGTTGTTAAAAAGAAGAGAAAGAAAGAGGGAAAAAGGGGGATAGCAAACAAAGGGAAACGAATAAAGCGCCACCTCTGTAACAAATAAATATCATATATGTACATATTGATGTGTGTATTGCTGTATAGATGGACACAGGGTGACAATTTCTTAACACGCCCTCTCCAGGCACACGTCAATCCTTCATTTGTTCGCGCTTCCTCAATCCGAGTCCATCCAACCACTTGTCATGGTTCACTCGAGATAGTGGTTTCGTAAGCACGTCCGCTATCATGTTTTCAGTCGGCACATGCTCCAACACAAATTTTCCATCAACAATCGATTCACGGACCAAATGATGTTTGATGTCGATGTGCTTTGTACGCGCATAAAATACAGGGTTATTCGCCAAACACTGAGCTCCCCGATTATCAACAAAAATAGTTATGTCGGCATAATCATGTAATGAGAGCTCATATAATATGCTACGCTGTAGGCAACTATTTCTAACTGAACGTTTAATTTTTAACACGAGTGTAAATATCTAGCCATTAGCCATTCCTATGTACATTACATCTGTCCCATCCAATCGTATGATCTATCCGAACGGTGATATTCCAATGTTAAAAGCATATAAAAACACGAATTCTGTTAACCCACGCATTCCGTTCTGTTAATAAAGCCAGCTAACACAAGAGTTCGGTAGTTTTTCTGTTTCTTCTTCCGTCAGTGCCCACAGACTTCAGAAGTGGGATCGCGCGCTAAATATAAAATATAATCCGTTCATGCAATAATAGCTGCAGGCAATCGATAAGAAGTTTTTTTCCCTTTTTTCGTGAATAGTGTGTTACTAGTAAGTGAATCCCAAAAGCGTGAAAAAATGTCGGAAGAGTGGGTACAGTTCTTAGAAACAGCCACCGTGGCTGTACTTAGAGATTTGCTGAGATATTTAAAGCTGCCTTCAAGCGGCACGAAAGCTGAACTGAAAATTAGAATTCAGGAAGAGGTTGCTGGTTATTCGAATGATGAATTGACCAACCTCATGTGTGAAAACAGGAGCAGTTCATCAGTAATTGAAAAAGCACATTCCAACGACCATACGGCTGGCGAGTCAGATGTCGATGAAGAGGATGCACTGGATGAAGAGCTGGAGAAACTACAGAGGGTATGTAAAAAAAAGGAGGAGATAACAAAACTTAACCGGCGACTTAGTGAGTTGAATCTGGAGGAAGAAGGATTGTATACAAGGGCGTCGACGCACTATAATTTCAGCGACATTGAAAACTCAATCCCAACATTCAGTGGCGATGATAATTTTCCCGCCACACGTTGGATTGAACAGTTTGACGAATGCGCTGCTATTGTTGGCTTAGACGACAGAACCAAATTCTTCTATGCCAAACGATTGCTCAGAAGCACGGCTGTACAATTCACAAGAACGGTTAATCTCAAGAGTTGGCTAGAACTTAAATCTGCATTGCATAACGAATTCCGGAAAGTGGTAACAAGGGCAGATATATACGAAGAACTTCGAAGAAGGCGAAAACGGCGAGATGAAACAATTCAACAGTACTTTCTTAGCATGCAGGAATAGCATCGCATGGTTCAATAGAAGAGGACGACATTGTGCAGTTTATTATTAATGGAATTCCCGACAGTGAAATCAATAAAACACTATTATATAATGCAAGTAACTTAAGCGAATTAAAAGTAGCTGTGAGAAAATACGAACAATTTAAAAACAATAAATATACTAATTATATGGACAGGACAGTGAAAAATGAAACAACTAATATAAAACAAATCAGTGTACCTACAAAATCAACAAAGTTTCATAACCCAAAGTTTACTGTGCGCGAACAAAATAAAAATGAAAAAACAAACGTAACTTGTTACAAATGCGGGGAACTAGGGCATATCTCCACCAGTTGCCCAAAAAGTAAATCAGTGATGACGCTTCAACCACGTTTTAAAAAACTTGTTGGAAAAAATGCTTCAGTGAACCAAACCGTTGCTAAGACTTGTAAGCGGATATCCAAAAAAGATGTAGTCAACGAATTCGAAAAATGGATCCATTATCAATTCAATTCGGGTGAGATGGAAATCTCAACAACCTTGTGGACTTTATTGGATTCAGGGAGTCCTATCAGCTTCGTGCAGCACCAGTTCTTACCAGCATCGATGGTTATGAGGCATCATCCTGAGGGACATACATATTGTGGAGTTAATGGGAGTCCGCTTCAGATTTTGGGAAGTATTTCTAGTAAAATTGTGTATGAAGATATGTGTGTTGATCTGAATTTATTTGTAGTAGAAAATTTTTCAATGAGTTATCCTATCGTTTTAGGTAGAAATTTCCTGCAAAAAATTGGTTTGGTGCTCAAAAAAGAAGAAATTACAAGCAATTTGGAAAATCAGGATCACTTTGAGGTCAACAAAGCTATCAACCATCACACTCCTAACAGCATCGAAGAGGTCATACATCAGATTCTCAACATCGACATCGACCAGGAAAACTGTAAGTTACAATTAAAAATAAATGAAAACATACCACAATATATAAAGCAAAACATTACGGATATGGTTGCACCCTCCCTTTCCTCTCGTAAAAATAATTTCCCACCAACGGATTTTCAAATGAAGATAACATTATCTAAAGAAGTACCTTTTTATTGTTCGCCTAGAAGATTGCCTTATATGCATAGAGTAGAACTTCAAAAAATATTAGATAGTTTGTTAAAAGATGGCATTATTCGCGAATCGCAGTCCGAGTATGCATCTCCGATAGTTTTGGTTCAAAAAAAAAACAAAGAATTTCGTCTTTGTATCGACTATCGTGAGTTAAATAAAATAACTCTTCGCGATAACTACCCTTTACCATTGATAGAAGACCATATCGGTCGACTGAAAGACAAAGTTTATTTCACATGTCTAGATCTTAAAAACGGCTTCCATCATGTGCCTATTCATAAAGATTCTATTAAATTCACGTCTTTTATCACGCCCTTAGGGCAGTTCGAGTACGTTAGAATGCCATTTGGGCTTAAGAATGCCCCATCCGTGTTCGAAAGATATATGAAACATATGTTTGGAAAACTGATTTTAGAAGGCAAAGTTTTAACCTATTTAGATGATATCCTTATTGCAACAAAAACCGTAAACGAACACTTGGGTATTCTTAAACAAGTTGTTGATACCATAGTAAAGAATTGTTTGCAATTAAGACTGGACAAGTGTCTGTTTATGCAAACTGAAATAGCCTATTTGGGGTACAAAATAAGTAAAGACGGTGTGAGGCCAAACGATAATAATCTAAATTGCATCAAGATGTTTCCGATGCCTTCATGCACTAAAGACGTGCATAGTTTTGTCGGTCTCTGTTCATATTTTCGCAAGTTCATAAAGAACTTTGCCAATCTAGCGAAACCACTTTATGATCTTCTTAAAAAAGATGCTCCGTTCACTTTTGGAAAAACAGAACTTGAAGCTTTTGAATTACTAAAAGAAAAACTTGTTGCATCTCCAGTACTCTCAATCTATAGTCCACACAACCTAACTGAATTGCACTGCGATGCCAGTAGTGCAGGGTTTGGGGCTGTCCTAATGCAGAAACAAAGCGATAATAAGTTTCATCCGGTCTCCTATTTCTCTAAACGAGCTACTGAAAGCGAAAGCAAGTTCCACAGCTACGAATTGGAAACACTTTCAATTATATATGCTTTGCGTAGATTCAAAATTTACTTAATCGGTATACCATTTAAAATCGTTACTGATTGCCAAGCCTAAACGTTGACTTTGCAAAAGAAAACTCTAAATCCACGTATTTCTCGCTGGGCCTTGGAACTCCAAAGCTTTGATTACAGAGTGGAACACAGAAAAAGTAATCGAATGTCTCACGTTGATGCCTTAAGCAGAGCCTTTAATATTCTTCACGTTGAAGATGAGACTTTTGAATTTGTGTTAGCTGCTGCACAGAGGCAGGACCCAAAAATAATTTCAGTCGCATCAGATCTTGAAAAAAATGAAAATGCCTTCTATGAGATGATTGATGGCTTAATTTATCGAAAGGCCAAAGATAAAGTTCTTTTTTACGTTCCATCCCACATGGAGGATCAGGTGATACGAACGCATCATGAAGCCATGTGCCATTTAGGGGTGGACAAATGTTTTGAACATTTATCTAAGAGATATTGGTTTCCCAAAATGAAGGAGAAAGTTAGAAGCTATATTAAAAGATGCCTGAAGTGTATTTATTTCTCACCCGATTCGGGTAAGACCCAAGGAGTATTGCATCCACTTCCCAAAGGGGATGTACCCTTTGATACAATTCATGTCGATCACCTTGGCCCATTAGCAAGTTCAAATTTAGGAAAGAAACATATTCTTGTGGTAATCGATGGTTTTTCTAAGTTCACAAAGCTTTATGCGGTAAAGACCACAAAGAGTAAAGAAACTGTAATTTGTTTAAGATCATTTTTTGAAAACTATTCAAGACCTAACAGGATAGTTTCAGACCGAGGAACCTGTTTTATTTCGAAAGAGTTCAGTGACTTTTTGGAAGAAAATAATGTTGAACATGTAAAAATCGCTACGCATAGTCCTCAGTCCAATGGTCAAGTTGAACGTATTAACCGTATTCTTGTCCCGATGTTAGCTAAGGAATGTGAAAACGATACAACGAGTGATTGGGACAAACATTTAGTCAAAGTTGAATTCGCATTAAACAACACTATAAATAGGAGTACGGGTTTTTCTCCAAGTCTGCTACTATTTGGTACTAACCAAAAGGGTGAATTCTGTGATAGGGTCATGGAGTTTTTAGATGCGAGTGTGGGTAGAAAAGTGTACGATCTTAGAGAAACGAGAGCTAGGGCTGAGAGGAATATTGAAAAAAACCAGTCATACAATAAGAGATATTACGATAAGCGTCATAAGAAACCGGAGGCTTACGTTGAGGGCGATTATGTCTTGCTTAAAAACACCGCAATTCCTGGTGTTAACAAAAAACTCTTTTCCAAGTACCGAAGTCCCTATTTAGTCAAAAAGGTGCTTCCCAATGATAGATACCTAATCACAGATATTGAAAACATGCAGATATCCAGAATACCCTACAGAGGAGTGTCGTCACCGGCAAATATGAGACCATTTCTATTACGACCTAGTAGTGAGTGTGATGAAGATGAAGTTGTGGACCACAAAGAAGATGCTGATTAATTTAAAATAATGGAATAGTGAATATACATAATTTCCGCTTCATAACACAAACCAATTTTTTGTTTTGCTTTAGACTTAGATAAGAGATGAAAAAGTTTTAAACGAAAAGAGAAAAAAAAAACAGAATTATTGTCAATTCCATAAGAAACAAAAAATCATTTGTCCAGTTACGACCCTATCTATATTTTTTACCATAATAATGAATTAGCAAAGAATGGTTAAATGGAACGCAAGAAATATTTAATAAAAAAAAAAAACAAAATGTATTCAAATAGTACAATACAAAATATAAATTAAGCAAATTGAGTTTTATACAAATATTTAATTAATTGTTATTATATCTGTAATATATGACATGTATGGGTATTATGGCAATGTAATCGGGGCGATTATACGATCAGGATGGCCGAACTGTAGGCAACTTTTTCTAACTGAACGTTTAATTTTTAACACGAGTGTAAATATCTAGCCATTAGCCATTCCTATGTACATTACATCTGTCGCATCCAATCGTATGATCTATACGAACGGTGATATTCCAATGTTAAAAGCATATAAAAACACGAATTCTGTTAACCCACGCATTCCGTTCTGTTAATAAAGCCAGCTAACACAAGAGTTCGGTAGTTTTTCTGTTTCTTCTTCCGTCAGTGCCCACAACGCCTCCTTCGCTGCCTCTGCCAGACTGGCATATTCAGCCTCTGTTGACGATAATGTACCAGTCCGTTGCTTCTGCGATTTCCACGTAATTGCCGCACCACCGAGTAGAAAAACGTAACCAGTATACGAGTGACCATCAACAGCACAACCACCCCAATCAGCATCAGTGTATCCAATTAGGGGCTTGTCGGTTTTCGTAAATGCCAATCCGATCGTCGTACTACCAGCGAGATACCTCAGAACTCGTTTGGCAACAAGCCAGTGACACTTTTTCGGATTATTGGTAAACTGTGCCAGCCTAGATACAGTATTTCTAATATCTGGACGCGTGGCTACTGATAGGTACATAAGAGCACCAATTATCTCACGAAACGGCCAATCCTCGGCCAATCACCATTGGGATCATCAAAACGCCCATTTACTTCTAATAGCGTTGATACAGAATTACAGTTGTCCATCCCGTATTGCTTGAGCAAACCTAGTATATAACCTGTCTAAGTGAGCTCAATTTTGCACTCACCTTGATTAATCTCCAGCCCAAGACAGAATTTTGCAAAACCGAGACCCTTTATTTCGAATTCCTCTAACAGCTTGTTTCGTACATCCATTACATACTTGGTCTCTCGAGTCACAACGAGTATATCATCTAAGTAAACTAGCAAGAACAGCAAACCCTCTCCAGCACTTTTATAAAATAGACATGGCTCAGTTTTCGTAGGCTTCAATCCTTGCTAAGCTTTACATACCACTGACGACCAGCTTGGCGTAATCCATAGAGGGCTTCCGCAGCCTTCATGCATTGCCCCCATTACGAATGTACTTTAGCATTTTCGCCGCCCGAACTCCAAAATCTGATTTTTTGCCGTGTTTAATCACTTTCGTTTCCAGCATCTCAACCAACATTACGCGCAATCGCATGACAACTTCCTCGTCCAATGTTCCATTCAAATATGCCGTCACTACGTCGAACTGCCAGACTTTAAGTCCCAACTGTATCGCCAGAGCTAACAACATACGCAACGTCTCCAGTCTTGCCACAGGAGCAAAAGTTTGGGGGCAATTAACTATGTAAATACTTTTGGTTATACCCCTTGGCCACCAGTCGTGCTTTGCGCCCCTCTACCTTGCCATTTATTTGAGTGAATCCAACGACATCCAACTACATTCGTCCTGTCGTTCTTTTCAATCATCTTCCAGGTGTCATTCTTGATTAGACTCATGACTTCGGACTCCATTGCATCTTTCCAATCTTCGCACTCGTCGCTTTTCAAGGCATCTTCAACACTAATCACTGCTACTCCAGCAAACTCAGTGTCGTCATCAGTGTCGGATTCATTTCTATCAACGCAGGTCCCCTCCTCTTTTTGCTGTGCTGCTGTTGAGCGCGTTATTCCAAACAGCTTCTTCGGTCGTCCTCTGCCTCCAGTACGCAACAGCCGAGGTTTTTAGGAGTTCTCGCCCATTCATCTTCCGACTTTATCCCCAGTGCTCCGGATTGGTTATCAGACACTTCACATACCTTTAATGGACGTGGTGAAAACTCAACTATCTTCGGATTACTTTCAGCATTCTCTGCTTTCTCTGTTAAAGTTAACAACTCGTCTAAAATGCGCCTATCCTGTGGAACCTTCCGAATTTCTGCCAAGAATCTCACATCACGGACTTCAAGGATCTGATGTTTACTTGGCAACCATATCCGGTATCCCTTCTTATCACGAGGGTATCCTACGAATACACCTTCTACAGACCTGTGCAAATTTATCTTTGTTAGGATCTTTGTCTAAAAGAAATACCCTGGAACCAAACATTTTCATATACTTTACACACAAGCATTTTCCGGCCCATTTCTTGAAGGGAATCCCACTACTCAAGCTGCTGGTTGAGCTTTGGTTTCGGATATGACAAGCAGTAGCGATGGCTTCAGACCAAAAAAACGCACTTAAATCCGACTGCAGCAGCAAACATCTAGCCGTGTCTAAGAGGGTCCGGCTCATTCGCTCCGCTACTCCATTCTGCCGCGGACTCAGAGCAACGGAAAGCCTTCGTTCCATATCTTGTTCAGCGAGATACCTATCAAATTGTGTATTGCAGTACTCACCGCCATTATCCGACTGCAAGCATTTGATTTCCATTCCAGTCTGCTTCTCTACAAGCTTCTGGTCCAGCTTAAACGCATCAAATACACCGCTCTTCTGCCTCAAGAAATATACTTCGCACCAACTTTCGTCTATGAATGTGACGAAATATTTCGCACCGCCCAAAGACTCCGTCCTGAAGGGACCAACACCATCAGAGTGCACAATCTTAAATATTTCTGTACACGGCACTCGACCTTTAGAGAAGGGCACAGCAGTCATTTTACCTTGTAAGCTCACCACACGTCGCGATAATTGTTCAGTGTCTTTAGTATCAACCTTGGGCACTACACCGTCATGAACCAGCCGTAATAAGTCTTTGCTGTTCAAATGACCCAACCTTTCGTGCCACTTCAACAGCTCGGAGCACTCAGGTCGGACAACTGCTTCCGCACACTCGGAATTTTCGCGAACGAAGTAAAAGTCACCTTCACGATCTTCAATTACGGACACATTGCCATGTTCATTACGAATGTAAGCGTCATTTTTGCAAAATGTCACTTCGTGACCCTTATTCGTAATTTTCGTAAACGAAATTAAGTTTGTCCGTAAATCAGGCACAAATAAAGTATCTTTAAACTCTATTAAACGATAGCCACTTTCACTTGCCACTGAAACATGAACAACACCCTTTCCTTTAACATCAGCTGATGCCTTACTAGCGAGGTTCAGTTTGACCTTGGGAGGCTCACCCCATATATTTAAAAAGTCCAACATCACCACACAGATGCGCCGTGCAACCACTATCTAGAATCCAGGCTCTATTCGCATGCCTCGTGTCTGCACAGTAACGGTATGACTAACTGCATAGGACTCGTCAACACTATTCGCTGAATGCCTCATCTTTCTCCCGTGATCCTCGGACGTTCTTAACGGACATACATTCGCCTTGTGTCTCAATATACCACGCTTAAAACACTTAAATTGTCCAGGTTTGTGTGGTCCTTTTCCTTTCTTTGGCTTGGATGGCTTCGGACGCATACTACTGCCACTTCCAGCTGCCATGACTGTAATAACACTACCACATGGCTGTTTTCGTGCCGCGCTTTCTTCAATAATTTTTATCTTTAACACCTCAGCAGTCGGCAATGCATCTCGCGACTCTATTGTACAGCGAAACTTATCATCCCCTGGCTAGAACGCATATACTGCTAGTGCCTCAGGATGGGTTATGTCCCACAAGCTTGGAGGGAGATTAGGGTGGTGTTTATACCCAAGTCAGGGAAGGTCAACCATGCCACGGCAAAGGAGTATAGACCTATGAGCCTATCCTCCTTCCTTATGAAAACACTGGAACGACTAATCGACAAATACATAAGAGATGAGATTGGTGATAGCTACTTATCACAATCACATAACGCTTACATAAAGGGTAGATCGGTGGATACCGCTCTTCACAGGGTGGTCTATACGGCACCCTGCATGGCACTCAATGCTAAGGAATATGCACTGGGGGCCTTTCTAGATGTTGAGGGTGCGTTCAATAACGTCAGTACCGAGACACTAATGTTCAGCCTACGGATTGCCCACATAAACTCGGGAATCTGTAGATGGGTTGAACAAATGCTAAGTACTCGCATAGTAAACTCGTCGATAGGAGGAGCAAAGGGAAGGGTGAGAGTTAACAGAGGCACACCACAGGGGGGTGTTCTATCGCCTCTCCTATGGCTCCTCGTAGTCGACGAATTGCTATAGCTCCTGGAGACACGGCCTATGCCGGCCGATGACATTACCATCCTGGTA
This sequence comes from Eumerus sabulonum, assembly GCA_951905685.1. Classification (NCBI taxonomy): domain Eukaryota; kingdom Metazoa; phylum Arthropoda; class Insecta; order Diptera; family Syrphidae; genus Eumerus; species Eumerus sabulonum. Next base: position 140,905,163 of record OX645060.1, on the reverse strand, counting down.
CCTGGGAAATTTCCTCAGGTCCTCAGTGAAAGACTAAGTTATGCGCTGCTATTGGTGAATAACTGGGTCAAGGAACGGAGCCTAGGGGTAAATGCAACTAAAACTGAGATAGTCCTCTTCACAAGGAAAATATCAAAAAGTATACATATCCACGTATAAATCGTTTGGACCGGATTCCGAAGAAATCCGCTAGGTATCTTAGCATAATCCTAGATTCCAAGCTTAGCTGGAAGGATAACATAAATGAAAGAACCAAGAAAGCTTGCGTGGCACTATATTCGTGCAGAGTAGCTTTCGGAAAGACATGGAGCTTTAAACCAAAGGTGGTATACTGGCTGTACACCGCAATCGTAGATAGATGGGTTACCCTGAGGTCCGCAACCGAAAAGGACTATACCACCCCACTTTCTTGCTGTGAGAGGAGATTCTCTATTAGGATTCCTTCCAGGGAGGAATGGGCCAGGAAGAGGAACTGGCAATCTATACCGACGGATCCAAAACGGATACCGGTACAGGAGCCGGAGTCTACTTCGAACCTCAGGAAGCATGTCACTCCTACAGACTTGATGATGGCTGTAGCATCTTCCAGGCTGAGATCCTTGCAATCAAGAAAGGTGTGGATCTGATTCTTGGGGAGAATTTCTCAGGTAAGAGAATCAAAATCTATGTTGACAGTCAGGCAGCCATTAAGGCTCTGCAAGCAACATGGATAAGATCCAAACTCGTAAAACTCTGTAAAGAGAAACTAGAGGAAATATCGGATGTCAATGAGGTAACCATCTGGGTACCAGGGCATGTGAATATTTCCGGAATCGAGAAGTCGGACGAACTAGCCAGACTGGGGTCAGGTGCAGATATTTCGCAGATCACAACTGAGGCTAGAACGCCACTCAGCACACTATTCAGAGAAATAGGGGTGGAACTACTAGGAAAGGCCAACAAGAGATGGTGTCAATTAGACACATGCGCTAGGGCAAGGCAAACATGGCCTCTCTTTAACAAAAAAAAGGACGGATAGTCTGCTAAATCTTGGTAGAGGGAATATAAATACGACTGGTAGTCGGCGCCCTCATTGGGCACTGCATGATATCATATCATGCATGCAACTAGACTACGCCCTACAACGATTTCTGCAGAAGCTGGGCGAAGAGGAAATAGAATTTGATCCTTCTCCGCAGTCTGGCGCTAACCACTCCAAGGGGACAATCTTACACTTCGCCCGTCTGTTTCCCGTCTGCTGTATTCGGTATACCACGTCGGTGAGTTTCTTGATAACCCCATATGGCCCGTCCCAGACTGATTGTAGTTCGGGGCACAAGCCTCTTTTTCGTTGTGGATTGTACATCAATACCAATTGTCTTGGCTCGAATCCAGAAGTTTTCAGCCTTAGGTCATATCTCGCCTTCATTTTATCACTGACCAAGCTCAGTCGCTCCCGGATGAACTGATGGATAGAGTTCTGCTCCTCCTTCTTTTCGGTTACGAAGTCCACCCTGCAGGTAGTTGTCGGTTGCACCACACTGAACTTCAGATCCGATGGAAGTCGGAGATTAGTTCCAAAAATTACTTTAGCTGCTGTTATCGCCCTTGAATTGTGCTGCGCCAATGTTGATCCCAATCCTTCTGATCTCCAACGACGACTTTTCACATGTATTCCTCCATCGTCCGGTTGAACCTTTCGACCATGCCATCAGATTGTGGGTGTAATGGTTTTGTCCGTATTTTTCTGATAGGTAGCATATCCCAGAGTTCCTTGATCACCGACGACTCGAGGTTCCTTGCTTGGTCTAAATGCAGTTCTAGCGGTACTCCATATCGCGCAACCCAGTTGATCACGAATGCATCCGAAATGGTTTTGCTTCTTTGATCGGTATGCAAGAAGACTTCATGTCATTTGCGGAAGCAGTCGATCACTACCCGCACTTTTTTTTATCGTTATTCGTTGCGAATGGGCCTGCAATGTCCGTGGCTATGCCACTGCGCCCAGTAAGCTTTTACGATTGGGCTTCACTGGATATTTGCTGTCACGTTGGTCAAAAATGTCGTTCTTGGTGATCGACGATGACTGCCAGATCGGTATCTTCTCGCTGCTTTCTTCCAACCTTTTCCAGGAATCTTCTGGTAGCGCATGGAAACGACGGATGTCGGTGACCTTTGTTTTGGTTTCCGCACGTGAACAATGTTTACATTCAACGTCGCAAGGTCGCCTCGTCGGGGCGCCCACGTTTCCATGACTTCTTCCCTTCCGGTATTCGCGTGCTCTCGTTTGGTCTCTTTTTGGTGAATTAGACCTCGAACGGTTTCTTCGCAGACGGCAGTTTCGCGCAATGTGACCCTGCTAGTCGCAGATGTAGCATCTACCCGGGAACGAGCCACTTCTACTCGCCGTTGTTGCTCTGGACTATCCTGGTCTTCAGAAATATGCCGCAAGAATTTGCTGCATATCGAATGCTGGCTCACTGGATGTCGACGGCTTTTCGACACCTTCTTCCTCCAACGCTGATCGGAGTCTCTCCACTAGGATGGCTTTACTTCCCCCTGTGGATAGTTCCCGGGCATCCAGCTCTCTTTTCAAATGTTCGATGGGTAGTTTCTCTAATTTCACCATTGTCTTGCACACTTTAAGTAATTCACTTCCCAATCCGAATAGTCCACTTTTCACTCGTTTATCCGCAGTCCCACTTCTGACACCAAATGTTACGAAAATACAACCGTTTACTTTGTAATTATCTTAGCGCTTCACCTTTATTGTAAGCTTTTACAAGCTTTTACCCACCTTACACCTTAATGCTTCTACACACTTTTATTACACACTTTGTCCCTACAACTCACTAGGTGGCTTGATTAGTTTCACACTGAATATCGACTGATCACTTGTTATTGAATTACGAAAACTGAATACTCCCGAGGGCGAGTACTCCCGCATATATAGCCCTCGGTCCACTCTGTCGAATGTTCGCCGTCAGACGTTCCCCTTCAGAATGCTCTGGTATTTACATTCAGCATAACCGTCGGTTCGTGACTGCAACAATACTTTAAGCTACTTTTTTCCAACAAATATTGCAATCATCCATATCATCCATTAATTTGTAAACAAAAGTTACCAAAATGTTATTGTCCACTTTCACAATAGTCCACCTGTAACTCTACACAACGATTCCCACGATTCGATGCCCTCTTGATAGTCCTGAGAAGTAAGGTCATTCAGAACCATGGCTATATCCTCTTTGACCTTCTCTACACCGCCATAATGAGTCCCCTTGCAGTGCGACTTTATCTTAGGCAATTAAAAACTTGGGGCAATACCATTGGGGTGCACAATTAACGAGAAATGGGCTGGCGCCCGACGAGATCGGGTCGCGCACGGAAAACACATGCTCGTACTCTCTTCAGGACGTCAACATAGAACTCTCCAGCCACTGTCTGTTCGGTAGGAACATATTCACGGTGGACGATGACACTGGTAAATAAACGATCTACATTTCCTTTAGTCGCTAATTGCGACTTTGTCATCTTCCCTTTCGCCCTCACCTCATAATTTTCCGCACACTGCTGACTTTGTCTACTGGTCTCGACAATTATCATCAGATATCACTAAAAATCAAGACACAACGCATTGCTTGTAATTTGACGCCACTACATACGCATGCACAAAAAAACTTGCGGTCGACTGCAGCCTTGTGTGAAAACTGAAGTAAAGAGCTCTCCTTTTCTGGACAGATGTTGACAGACGACGCAGTGTTGCCAGTTCCCGAGTTGTGACCAAATTCCCGGAACTTACTTGCCACGCCTGGTATGCACGAATGGTCTTTAATGACGAAAGGAAAGATGAAAGAAACCACTTGCCTGAACCCTTCTTTTTTAGCAACGAATGATGGGGATATAATGTGTTTCCATTGTCAACGTGCGCAGCTTGTTGAAATTGTCAAAATATGGCTCACTCTCTATCTCTCTAGTTAATTTGTATAAACGCCGTCTTCTTCTTCTTCTTCTTAACGGGCGCGACAGTTCGGGGTGAACCTGGGTCTCAAACAACATGCCCCTCCAACTAGCACGATCTTTTGCTAACCTTTTCCATTGCCGCACACCCAGTTGGCTGAGGTCCCCTTCCACCTGCGTGCGCCATCTTAAATGCGGCCGTCCTCTGCTTCTTCGTCCCTCGGCGTTGGATTCAAAGACTCTCCGGGCTGGAGCTGTGGTTTCTATTTGGCCAGCCATCTTAGGCGTTGAATCCGTATACGTCTGACTAGACTCATGTCGCTGTACAGCCCGTAAAGTTCGTGATTGAATCTTTTCCTCCATCCCCCGTCTGCGTTTATAGGCCCAAAACTCACGCCCAAAATCTTTCTCTCGAACCGACCAAGGGCCTCCTCATCCGCTTTTGTGTCCATGCTTCTGCACCATACAACAGGACCGGGATAATAAGGGTCTTATGTAAAGTCAACTTTGTCGTTCGGGAGAGGGCTCTATTACTCAATTGCCTCCTGTCCCCAAAGAAACAGCGATTGGCAAGAGTGATTCTACGTTTGATGACGGAACTGATGTCATTGTTCCAGGTCACTGCGGAGCCAAGGTAGACGGAGCCCTTAGCTACCCCAAACTTATATCTGCCAATACAAACGTTCTGGCCAAGACGTCGGTGGTGAGCGTCCTTTTTTGATGACAGCATATATTTAGTTTTGCCCTCGTTTACCGCCAAACCAATTTTCGCCGCCTCCATCTCAATACTCGCAAACTCCTCATTGACATCTCGCTGTGATCTACCTATTATGTCAATATCGTCGGCGTATGCAAGAAGTTGCGAGGATTTGAAATTGATTGTGTCTCTTGTATTGGCCAGTGATTTTTGCACATCATTTCTAATATGATGTGGAAAAAATCACACGACATCGCATCGCCCTGCCTGAATTCTTTTTTGACATTAAAACTATCGGTAAGGTGTTCACCGATTCGGATGGAGCAGCGAGTATTCTCCAAAGTCATCCTGCATTGTTTGACGAGTTTAGCAGGTATGTCAAAGGTAGACATAGCGTTGTATAACTCGTCTCTAATTACGCTGTCGTATGCGGCTTTGAAGTCAACAAATAGGTGGGGAGCGTCGACTTGAAATTCATTGGTTCTTTCCAGGATGGTGGACTTCCCTGGTCTGAATCCGCTCTGATAAGGACCTATCAGCTTATTTACAGAAGGCTTCAGCCGTTCACACAAAACGGCAGAGAAGATTTTGTAGGCGATGTTAAGAAGACTTATTCCTCTGTAGCTGGCGCAATTAGAAGGGTCTCCTTTCTTTTGGATAGGGCATACGACGCTGAGACTCCATTCCTCGGGAATGCTTTCCTCTGACCATATCTTACAGATGAGCTGGTGCATGCTCCTAACCAGGTCATCCCCAGCTGCCTTGAAGAGCTCAGCTGACAGTCCGTTTGCGCCAGCAGCTTTAGACGCCGTTTTATGTGGCTTTAATCCTCTTTGCCTACTAAAGACTAAAGTTCCTGCATCTAATTGAGAAAGCGAGGGAAGTTTTTGTGCCATGCAAAGTACCTTCCAGCTTATGGGGTATGAGTAGCTTTCAATAGGATTGTAATTGGTTTAGTTCTTTACTTTCTAGAAATCACTTTTGTATCGTGAACGAGCTTTATTCTTTTCACTTTTTAGCACAGTCACAAACCGCTAAGCATATCTACGAATATACCAGACATGTCATATATTCGTATGCACCCTTACTTCAATTGCAATCATCCCTCGACTCATTCGAAAATGCTCAACAGGTATTTCCATGTATCTAGCTTTATGCTAACGAAAAAGATGAATGTAGTTATGTATGTATACAACATGCATGTGCTGATGGCTTCTGCGTGAACCTGAGCTCCCAGGCGCATTTTTACCCTTAAAGAGTGTGTGTATTCCGTTAAAGCAAAAACGCAGTTCCAGCAATTACTATCCCAAACAGAAGCTGTGTGTACGCCATAGCCGAACTGCAGAAACCAACCCTTTGCGGTTCAATTGCATCATCAATTATGTATAACGACACACTCGTTTTAATTTCAACTTTGCTTTTGAATTGTGTACTCAATACAAGCAAACACCCCGCAGGCAATCGTACACATACAAAGAGGCATGACGGAAGGACGCCTTTCAAGGTAATAACCTATTGGAATTCTATTCCATCCCCTAAGTGAGTTTTGGCTGGCGGTCGAATACAATGTAACGGCAAAGTAAGTATCGTCCTATTGAATTTCCTGTTTACCTAGTACGTAAAGGTTGAAGGGAATTACGTCGTAACTGTAAACGTCACTTGGCGCACAATAGTTAAATCCTTTTTTACAGTTTGTAAACGTGGACCTTTTCCAGCACATCGTATCCGGTTGGCGTGCTAGTGCTTCTGATTGCCTGTTGTTGCTTGGGCGTTACCTTGAGAAGGGTTAAACAACTGATGGACACGTGTCCAATTTGGTTTGTAATTTGCCGGTTTCAAGGACATTTGTGGTGTATGAACCAGCAATAAGGTGGTAGCAAGAGAATTAAAGAGCGGTACGCTATTTGACAATGACTGCCTGTGAGGCGTAATCAAGGATTATTCTCGTATACGCCCAGTCATTGAACCCGCGCATACAAGCAACGATTCGTGCATTCGAGCATGCCCTGTACCGAGTTTGAGAAGGATTGATACGTTCTCTGGCGAGTGTGGAATGTGATATGCTTGCGGCCGATTGAGTGCGCCTGTTACAAATTCTGGTGGAATTCCGTTTAGTTTGGCAAAAGGAACTGAAGTGTTGTGTGGCAGGGCGTTTTGAAAGGTGGTGAATGCAAAAGGCGAGATGGTGTGGCCTAAGTGGAAAAAATGGGCGAAATAAGGCGAACGTCTGGAAGGGTAAGCCCTCCTTCAAGGATGTTGCATAGGTGTGTGATAGTCCTGTTCGCCTGACTAAAATCATAATGGAATTTCATTTGCGCGGATGTGTTTGATGGCGGAAAGACTGACTGCCATCTAGTGATGAATAGGAGAACTTGTTGTTTAGAATTTGGAAATGCTGCTTCGATGTCATAGTTACGATATTGGTTTGTGTCAACGGATTAAGGATAACTAAAGTTGAATAAGGATCTAGTGCTGCCAAAACTATGGTGATAACCTACCATATACTGAGTTATTTGGTTTTAGATACACACACTATTGTTTAATCAACAAACCATTTCGGTTTCTTTATATCTAAGACTAGTTTGAGAAAGATACGTAAAGGAGGTCGTATATGACCACTTACAGCCCCCCCCCCGGCAGCTGACCTCCTCGTGGTTTGGGGCCGAGCAACAGGTTTGAGGTCTGCGAATTAATTTTCGTACTGACGCAACCTGGCTAACGAAGTGCAAGCCCCCATGATGGAAAAACGAAGGGCAGCCTCGAATTGCCTTGGTGTGCCAGGGCTCCATTCGAAGCCAGGCCTAAATGGTGGCAGTATGCGAGCGTCTGGTGGCCGGTCTGTCCCGCTCGGCAGCCGGTCGGGCTTAGCCCGAAGAATTCACGAGCAACTCGGTGGTGGCCTCATGAGGTGATGGGGTGGTTATCACGCCATGCAGTGACCAGTGCGTGCGGGGAGTAAAGGGCAACAGACAACGGCATCGACTTAGGATGGGCACGTAGAACGTCTCATCGCTCACAGGGAAGTATCACGAGCTGGTTGAGGAAGCTGCCAGGTATCGGTTAGATATCGTAGGTATCTCTTCGACAAAGCGAAGAGGATATAAAACTGTGAACCTTTCGGACGGGTGGAAACTCTTCCTGTCGGGAGTTGCACCTCAAAAGTCTGCACAGGCGGGAATCGGGATACTCATAAGTCCCAGGCTGGTAAACAGGGTATTTTGGGTGGATACCATTAGGAGGGAGAGTCGCGATCTTAAAACTCAAGTTTGAAAGATCAACTTTGGCTCTGGTGCAGGTGTATGCACCGAATCTAGAGTCTGAGTATGCGACTTTCCTGGATGAAATTGATGCGGCCCTTGATAGGGTGGTTGAAATGGATTCCTATATCCTGATGGGTGATTTCAACACCCACGTGGGTGTGGATGTAACGACGCGGGGGAGTGTGATTGGGAGGAACGGTGATCCTCATTAAAACGCGAACGGAGGGAGGTTGTTGGATTTTTGCTGTGCAAATGGCATGTCCTCTGTGAGCACCTTTTTTCCGCACAAAGACATTCATAAATGTACGTGTTATCGATAGATTGATATATTCCTTTGTTGTACCATTGTGTATGAAACGGATGGTTTGTGACGTTCGTGTGTTGAGAGGGGCTGAACTGTCAACTGATCATCACCTGGTGTTGTGTAAGCTGTATCTTACTGATAGAGTACCTTGTCTGCCAAGGCGGAAACCAAGAGTGGTTACACGTATACGGTGGGAGAAACTACAAAGCAGTGAGGTGCGTTAACACTTCGCACGACACATATCCGAAAGGTTTGAGCAAATTCCAACTGTTCCATCGCATGTAGAGGAAGAATGGCGACTATTTTCAACAGCTGTCATTGCTTCTGCACGTGACGTTTGTGGAGAGAAGCGGCTTGGTGTGGCGGCTGGTGGTGAGAAAAGAACTGCGTGGTTTAAAACACCCGGAGTTCAAGAAACCATCAGAGAGAAGAAGGCCTACTGGGACTGGATTCTCTTGCGAGACTCTGCTTCCCGTGACCGGTACACTGTGGCGCGAAGAACTTGCAAATTGGCTGTGCGAGCAGCTAAACAGTAATCCTGGAAGGAGTAGATCTGCGAAAAAGGTGTTCAGGCAAACCATTCGCCGGCTCAGAGGAAGGACATTCAACATCATCGAAGGAATTAAATCCAAAGATGGTGTGTTGCTTTCCAATGAGATGGGCATCGTACGCAGATGGAGCGAGTACTTTTCGGAGCTGCTCAATCCCGAACAGGGCGCTGAGGGGGCCAGACCCATAGTCTTGGGTGGGGCGGAGAATATTCCAACGGTTGTGGAAGTCATTTTAGCCATTGAATCGCTATAAATTGGCAAATCCGCCGGTGTGGATGCAGTTCAGCCGTAAATGTTTAAGGCCATCGGTAAAGAGGGAGTATTATGGCTCTCTCGTGTCATTAAGGTGGCCTGGGAATGCGGTGAGACACCTAGCGATTGGCAGACTGGGGTGATTGTCCCTCTTTTCAAAAAGGTGGATACAAAAGAGTGCTCCAACTATAGGGACATATCTCTTTTAAGTGTCCCCGGTAAAGTCTACGCTAAGGTCGAATCCCGGATAGGGGATGAACAGTGCGGTTTTCGTCATGGCAGAAGTACAACCAACCAGCTTTTCACTCTAAGAATGGTACTTGAGGAGGCTTGGGAGTACGCTAAACCGATCTACAGCTGCTTTGTAGATTTGGAAAAGGCGTATGACCGAGTTCCTCGAGGTAAACTCTGGGACCCGGTGTCAGCGATCAACCCCAATCATTCGGTAAGATCAGACCTGCACTCCAGTAGAATGAGAACAACAGACCTCGAACTCACTGACGAAAACATAGCCAAAGGTGGGAACAGATTTCAAAGACACACGATTTGCTTGAAGTCGTACTGTCTGCGAACAATCAATGGAAATGAGCAATGCCGGTTTGGATTTCTAAAACCACTTCTCATTGAATCGAAGCTTGCGAAAGACGAACAAGGAGTTTTCTTTTATACACCTGCTCGAAACGATGGACTACTCAACCCATTCAACAGGTTTGTTTCATTCGCGTGGCGAGCAAATACAGACATCTCCATCATCGCTTCTGAATATGCAGTGACATCTTACATCACTAAGAACTCCTCAAAAGGTGAACCAAAGTCTGAAAATTTCAAATGCTGAGGGCCCTTCTAGATAGTAGTATCTGTACTGAGTCAAGACTAAGAACTGTGACGAAGTTCCTCATGAAGGTTATTGGCAGCAGAGATATATCTGGGTGTGAAGTGTCCAGGCTTCTACTTGCAGAACTTTTGATGAAAGCCGCTCGTCAGTTTGTGAAGCTGTACATCTCCACGCAGGAAAGTGTTTTGATAAGGATACGAGGCATGAAAGATGATGAAAACAGCAGTTCTGATGCTCCGCGAATAATTCAAGCATATGCGTATAGAGCAGCAAATTTGAACGACTTGCTGCTGGAAAACCAAGTTTTCAATCTACGTCGAGGGCCGCTGCACGCCCAGTGATGACAGTTCCCGTTTACAAGACGCATCTTAATAGAAAAGAAAGAGTTGTTCAAGTCATTCCTAAAGTCGAGAAAACTAAATCCCGTGAAACCGACGAAACCTACTACAAACAACAACTGGGACTTCACACTCCATTGAGAGTCGATATAACAACTTTTCTGACGCACCCAACATGGGAAGAGTCATACAAGGCACATGGCGTCGCTGTTTGGGCGTTAAACATAGATATGGCGAACGTTGTCGCAGAGAATGACGACCCAGAAACTCCCATATATGAGCCACACGTTGGATGGCTGCTGCCGCAGTGCTTCCGAATCAAACACCTGCAGACGTCGAACTTGGATTCCGAGATGTCGATTGGCAGCAGGACGAGCTCGAGTTCATTGATGCGGCAACGGCTTCCTACGAAATATCAGAAATTGAGGCGACCGCAGCTGTTTTACATTGAACATCGAGCAACAAGCCGTGATAGACTTCATCACAAGAGCGACAAACGGAGAAACGACAGACAAAATGGCAATAGTCATGGGAGCTGTTAGAACATTGGAACCAGCAAGTCTTTAGTCATCAACGAAGTTGTTAAGAGTTTCGGCTTGGAGCACGTCTAGCTAATGGCTCCAACCGGGGTGGTTGCAAACAATATCGGCGGCCAAACTCTGCATTCCGGACTGCACATTGCCACATGAGCCAAAGTTACGACCCTAACTGGAAAGATCCAAAGAAAGTTTCAGGAGCATTTCAGTAATATCAAGCTGATATTGATAGACGAATTCAGCATGATTGGGTTGCGTATGCTGAGCAAGATAGATGGCCGGCTTAGGGAAGCTAACCCTGAGAAGCAGCACGAATGTTGCGGAGGATTTGTTGTTGTATTCTTTGGCGACTTCAATAGGCCAGTTTTGGACAAGCCTCTGTATGGCGTACCTAAAGAGTCGGATGAGTTTTCCCTGCGAGGCAAAGCAGCTTATTTGCAGATATGGAAGACGTTTATTCTCAAACAGATCATGCGGCAGACTGGCAATGAACAGAAACAATTTCGAGAAGCACTTCATGCTCTAGCCCTAGGCGAGAACAACACCTCGCACTATGAATTCTGGTCACAACGCTTTGTCGAAAATAATCCAGGATCGACCAGAGATTTCAAGGACGCGGCACGATTGATAGCGACTAACAAAAACATAAAAGCTTATAACAACAACGCCTTATCATCATTTGGATGCATAACTGATGACTCGCATAAATGCCTCAAACAATAATGCAACAGCCGCTCAAGCGTCAGATGACGAAGCTCAAGGACTGAGCGCAGGACTGTTACTCTGCGTTGACGCTAAAGTGATGTTACGCCAGAACCTGTGGACCACTTGCGGACTGTGCAATGGCTCGATGGGCACAGTCATTGACATTATTTACGGTCCGACCGAAAACAGAGTCGAGAACTCCATACCAAGCGAAGCTCCTATCTGCATCATGGTCAAGTTTGAAACTTACACGGGACCGACTTTCGCTTCAGGTGCTAACGCAGGTCGTAAAGTCATTCAAAAAAGGAGCAGTCAATGGCACGAGGAAGCAATTTCCGTTGTCGCTGTCTTACGGCATTATTATTCACAGGTCGCAAGGAATTACATTGGACAAAGCAGTTGGGGATTTATGGATAAGTGAATTTAGTGTCAAGAAAATTGATGGAATCCTCTTCAATCCAGGTTTTCCATCCGAAAGGTTGTTGGGAATAAACTCAAAACCAGCGTTTTTACTAAAGCGGGCTAAGCTCGAAAGACTGAATGTTATGCAATAGATGTGTGTGTGCAAAAAAAAAACAACTGAAATAAAATGATTTCCTACAAATATAACTACTTACTTACTTACTTACCAGGCCAGCGATCCATGGAGGATCTGAGCCTGAGCTATAGCTGGCTTTCATTCTTGACGGTCCCGGGCACGCTGCTTCCATTTATCAAGACCAAGATGTCTTACATCCGCGATTACTTGGTCTTCATACCGGAGGTTCGGTCTTCCTCTTCTTCTCGAACCAGGAGGCTCGGAGTCGAAGACCCTCTTAGCTGGAGCGTTGATGTCCATGCGCTCGATGTGGCCGAGCCAGTGTAGTCGACGGATCTTTGCCTTCCGGACTAGATCCATATATTTGTACAGCTCGTAGAGTTCGCGGTTGTGTCTTCTTCTCCATTCACCTTCCTCACAGACAGGACCAAATATACGGCTCAAAGTTTTTCTCTCGAAAGAACCCAAAATCAGCTCCGCTGTCCTGCTTATCGTCTAGCTTTCGGCTCCATACAGCAAGACTGGCAGTATGAGCGTTTTGTAAAGCATGACTGTGGTCTTTCGAGTCAGGAGTTTTGATCCCAGTTGTTTGGACAAGCCGAAGTAGCAGCGGTTGCCAAGGGCGATTCTATGCCGGATCTCCACTGTGTTGTCATGTGGAATTTACGTTTGCCCCGAGGTAGACAAACTACTTAACTACCACGAAATTGTAGCTGTCAATTGTTATATTTTGTCCCAGGTGGTGAGCGACGGATTGGTTTTTGCATCACCGCATGTACTTCGTCTTGTCCTCATTGACCTTAAGACCAACTCGTTTCGCCTGTTCTTCAATCGCCGTGAATGCTTCCACAATGCCACGGCGAGAACACGCGATGATGTCGATATCATCCACGAATCCTAGTAGCTGGACGGACTAGTAGAAGATAGTGCCCTCCCAGTTCACGCCTGCCCGTCGCACTATCTACTCCAGCACCAGGTTGAAGAAGTCACATGACAGCGCATCTCCTTGCCGAAATCCGGTGCATGTTTCAAACGGTTCCGAAGTCCTAGAACCGAATTGCACTTTGCATCGCGTATTTTTTAGCGCGGCGCGACACAACTGGATCAGTTTTCCCGGCATCTCGAATTCAGCCATCGCACCATACAGTCCTTCACGATGAATGCTGTCGTATGCGGCTTTGAAATCGATGAAAAGATGGTGTGTATCGATTCGAAACTGGTTGGTCTTTTTCAGGATTTGTCGAAGTGTGAAAATTTGGTCTATAGTTGATTTGCCGGGCCGGAAGCCGCACTGGTAGCTGCCGATTAGTGTGTCGCAAAATGGCTTTGGACGTTCACACAATATGCTGGACAGGATTTTGTATGCGACATTGAGCAGGGATATACCTCTATAGTTCTTACAAGAGGTAGGATCGCCTTTTTTGTGGATGGGGCAAATAGAGCTGGTATTCCAGTCGTCGGGCATGCCTTCATATTCCCAAATTCCCAAATTCTGCAGGCCATCTAAGCCTGCGGCCTTGTTGTTCTTCAGCTTCTGGATAGCTGTGCCGACTTCTTCGATGCTGGGTGGGAGGACTACTTCAGCGGTCATGCTCGTTAAGCAGCTGCTGGAAATGCTGCTTAAATACATCCACTATTCCCTGTGGGTCGGTGACAAGATGACCCTAGCCTTTCGAATAGCCTGGGTGCCTTTTTTGAGCCTCCTGCAAAGGTCTTTGGCTTTCTTGTAAAAGGCTCGTGTTTTATGCTTGTCCCTAGACTTCTCGATATCCTTGAGCTGGGAGGCTGCGAAGATTCTTTTCTTTTGTCGCAGTAGTTTTTTCTCCTCCCTTCTTCTGGCTCGGTACTCTTCTTACGCTGCCCTGGCTTTCCTCTGTGTGTATAACTCAGGTTAAGCACGAGAAGAAGAACGAGAATCTTTATTTTTTACCAGTGAAGTTGGTTACAATCGTAATAGTGATGTGTAATAGATCTTATTCAGTACAAAAGTAATAGACTATAAGCAGGCATGTTCTCACTCTGCAGCGCCTTTTGGTATGCCTCGTCGGTTGCTACCTTTTTCTGCTCACACTCGCCATCATACCACGGGCTTCTTGTCGGGGGTGGTAGGTACCCTAAGGTGGCTTCGGCTACTTCCTGAATGGCTGAGCGGCAATGCAGACACATATTATTGGCATTTGTGTTCGACGCAACCGTAGAGTCTTTCGCTCAGCTGTTCCTTGGGTGTGCGCAGGCACCCAATCTTGAACCTCCACCTGATGGGCTGGTGCAGCTTTCTGACATTGGACAGTCGAGCTCTGAATCATGCTGCTACGAGGAAGTGGTCAAAGTCGACATTTGCCCCTCTGAATGCTCGCACATCCAGGACGTTTGACGAGTGCCTTGCGTCAATAAGCACATGGTCGATTTGGTTGGCGGTTCGACCGTCCGGAGATCGCCAGGTTGCTGTGTGGATTCGCTTACGAGGGAATCTTGTGCTACTTATCATCGCATTACGAGCTGTCGAAAAGTCAACTAGTCGGAAGCCGTTATCTGTTGTTCTATCGTGGAGGCTGTGCTTTCCGATCACTCCGCCAAGGGTGTTGTCCTTACCGATTTTGGCGTTGAAGTCCCCGAGCACGATTTTAACATCGTACTCCGGACAAGCTCCGTAGGCGTTGTCCAGGAGGTCATAGAAGTCTTCCTTGATAGGGTCTTCAGCCTCGTCGATAGGGGCTACAAATATAACAGTGATACATTTTATTTCATCAAAATCGCAGCAATAATCTATGAAAAAACAATTGCACAATTTTCATACTTTAGCGCCAAAGGTTGTCACACCTTTCGCTTTGTTTTGGGGAATTTATTCCCCAATCCCCCAATTTATTATAATCCGATGGATATTCCAGCAGGGTTCTGCACCTGGTCACAAAACTAGAACAACTCAGGCTTGGCCTGGAAACGTTGGAAAACATTCCTGACTTTGTTTCTGCGACAGATTGATTCGTCATATAGGAAATTTTGAAGAGGAAGATTAGAAATCAAATGTCCGAAAGTTTTGAAATCTTAAAACATGCACTAGTTTGCGAATAAAACGAAATTCCCCAGAGCGTCGTTCGAGACTCATGTAAATCCACTGTACTTTGTCATTCGGCTGATCAGTTCACTCTTCGGGTCACAAAAATAAATCTTTCTTCACCTCGACTTTTTGATTATACTTCTGACAATTACCAATATCCGCGAAACTTAAATAGAATCGATTCCTCGCCCAAGCGTACGACAGTCTCTTAGTACGCAATTATCTCCAAGCACATGCGACTATTACCCGCCACTAAAGTAACCGAAAATCCAATTAGTAGCGATCTGTTGAGTGCAACACCCGACTTGACATACCCATTCCGCATCGAAACCAACCAGCAGAAGACAAATAACTTAGTTAATAAGAAATGTCACTCATTTCCACAAGCCATCGCCCGATTGCCCCAGCATCCATCCTCCCCCGAAACATCCGACAACCATTGAAGGCGGCCGGCAGCGACGTTGTCGGAGAGACAAATGATCTAATTAGAAGCGAGATGACTTCTCGAACACCTTCTGCTGTCAGTGCTGGCATTGGTGGTATTCCCGCAGAGATTCTGTTGCATATGTGTAAGCGGTGGCAGGCAATAAATTTACAAGCAAACCTCAAGCATCTGGAGCGAAGTCTTTAGGTGCATGAGTTACATGAATACATAGTTGGAACGACAGCGGCACATCCAAAGAAATGCTACTCATATTAAGAATTGTGTGAAAGGCCGATGAAATCTGTTCCTGTTTGACGGTTGGTAGGGCGTTTGTGGACAAATGTGACAGAAAGCAGAACAAGGGTATGATCGTGAGGGAGGTGCGTAAATTATTTCTGCTTAGTGTCATGGTCATGTTGTGATCTGGAGAGATTCCTCCAGAACTAATTAGCTGAATGGAATTGTATTTCACTGGGAATTAAGACGACGGAAGAGCTGTAGACATATATAGGTTCATACGTATTGAGTGAAAGTCATAAATGAAAAATGCGCATTTCCTGGGTCACGATAGAAACAGGATTGACGTAAGCAATATTTTGTGCTACCGGTTCTCAAGTGCTGGTCTGACCGGTCGTTGAATTCTACAAAAAGTAGATGCAGACTTGTTACACGAGATTGAGTGCGATTTAGTCTGCATCAAAGCTATACATTTAAGTCTAATATGACGTTATGACACATTGTCTACACTACATCACGACTTAATTCTGAAGTCGACCGTAGGTATTGACATCCATCACATTAGATAGATACATACGAAGCATTAGCCCATCCATAATTGTATTCATAATACGCGTATGATAATCTGTCGCTTTTTACGATCATATAAGTACATATGTATGTAGTTCACTATTTAAACGTCTTGATTATGCACCTTGAGTGTAAAGAGGCTACAAGTCATCCCGTTCTTTTCAGAACCACATTTTTAAATAAAGTTCACTCTAATCTTTAATCATTTGAGTGAGGACTTTGATGCACGATTAGTTTCTATAGCTAAAGGAACTCTGGTCGATAAAAAACGATCCTTCATCTTAGCTATATGCCGTTCTTGGTAGCTCTTCATTTTAGAGCTAAAAGTATGCCAAATTGTTAACTAACGCGGAATAATAGTTGCCAATAATGTTGTTGTGACCAATCCGTGACTTGAGTGCGTCTATAGGTAGATGGTATTCATCTTGCCCTCGTTCACTAATCCTTTTTTTTCCTTTGACACTGATAAAGGTTCTTTTCATCATCGACATTAAACAGTTTGCCCAAGTTGCTTTCACAGGTGGTCTGTTTGCTATGTATTTATGTACATGGAATAATTCGTAAATTATACTTTCTTCTTCATCTCATCGGGTGCTACAGTTCGGGGTGAACCTGGGTCTCAACCAACATGCCCCTCCAACTAGTACGATCTTTTACTAGCCTTTTACATTGCCGCACACCCAGTTGGCTGAGGTTCACTTCCACCTGTGTGCGCTATCTTAAGTGCGGCCGTCCTCTGTTTCTTCGTCTTTCGGGGTTAGTGTCCATTCGCTCTACATGGCATAGCCATCTTAGGCGTTGAATCCGTAGACTAGACTCATGTCGCTGTACAGCCCGTAAAGCTCGTGGTTGAATCTTTCCCTCCATCCCCCGTCTGCGTTTATAGGACCGAAAATCACAGGTAAAATCTTTCCCTCGGACCGACCAAGAACCTCTTCGTCAGCTCTTGGTAGTGTCCATGCTTCTGCGCCGTACAACAGTACCGGGATGAGAGTACTCCGTTTGATTTCGGAACTGATGCCGTTGTTCCAGGTCACTGCGGAGCCAAGGTAGACGAAGTCCTTAACTACCTCAAACTTATATCTGCCAAGACGTCGGTGGTGAGCGTCCATTTTTGATGACAGCATATATTTAGTTTCGCCCTCGTTTACCGCCAGACCAACTTTCGCCGCCTCGAACTCAATACTCGTAAACGCCTCATTGACATCTCGCTGTGATCTACCCATTATGTCAATATCGTCGGCGTATGCAAGGAGTTGCGAGGATTTGTAATAGATTGTGCCTCTTGTATTGGCCAGTGATTTTTGCACAATCATTTCCAAAATGATGTTGAAGAAATCACACGACAGCGCATCGCCCTGCCTAAATCCTTTTTTGACATCAAAAAGGTAATGGTGTTGCATCAGAATAATTTCCAGATACATATACATATGTAGATTGATTTCTGATACCTAAATGATGATATCGTCCTCTGTAAGAGGGGTTATACTGTTCTTACGTTTTTAATAATGTAATAAGCATATTAGGCATGTTAGTTAGGCATTAGTTCATGTTACTTGAGTTTGAGCCCGATCTTGAACTTGATTTTAAGAATCGAAAACATGGAAAATGAATACATTATACAGGAGGTTGATGATACCAAGTCGAAAAGACATAATTCAAATCATTGCTGCTCATTGGACTCCGCCTACTCAAGATATCCCTACTGATGTATTTATTCATTTCAGATGTCAACCTGCATCTTAACAATTGCCCACATGAATTCACAAGCAATTAACTTCAACAATACTTCCTATTACACAATTCAGTCAAGTCAGCTTCCGGTAATAAACACAGTCGACCACAAAACAAATCCGATGATAGAAAGTTCCTTAATTGCTCCTCCAAAGGTAGTTGAGTCAACTTCATAAAAACGAAGAATAAAACGGGCGACAAATAAAAGGGTGACTTAATCATCTCATAAATTCAGCCCCATTCTGTCGAGGCAATTTGAAGGCACTTTCGCAGCACATCAAAATATCTTCGTTCTATTCCAGTCACTTGTCTACTCATTCGCCCCACCGTCAAGATAAAACCAATCCAAAAGACCTAGAAGCACAACACTTTCACAACTAAACACATCCGACAAATGTCAACAACGAAAACACATTTAAAATCGCTCGTAAATTAATTTCATGGATCATAAAAGACCACGACCGGCGGCATGATGTCCTCTGTCCCAGCAACAAGCGTTGAAGATGCGCAAAGAAGTCAATAGTCAAGAACAAGACAAGTCGATGGAGCTACCCTTTCGTTTTCTTCGATACTGTGAGCTTTCATCGCTCATCGTCTTTGCTAGTGAGGGTTCTTCAAGCACTGCCCCACGACTGTCACATCTGTCAAAATTAATTTTTTATTAATGCCCGCTGGCATTCCGTAGGAAAATACCATTTTGAATTAAATGGATGAGTGGAGATAAATTGCCTGCTTTCGTCTTATTTATGCGAGGCTTGTCACTTTGTCGTGGCACGTTTAATTTCTCAATCACTCCTGGCGGTGGTATACCCTATTCCAATAGCATGTGTGCACCCGTCACCGGCCACAGTGTAAGCGTCGCGTAGTTATACGTTTCTCCTATTCGTCGTTTATAAATTATAAAGTTAATTACGCGCTAAAATGTGTATTTGTATCGGTGTATCTGTGCGGTAATAAAAAAGTAAGCCTCATCTGGGCCGCGCCTCGCGCTGTGGGTGGGATCATTGGCCAAAATGTCGTAATTTGCGGCATGGATTTTTTGAAGAGCAAGTAATTTATGGGTAGTGTTTCTTTGATGGCTTATTAATTAGGAAGGTGGGTGTATAGCAAACGGCGACAGTGTATGTTTGTTTTCTTTTCTTTTTCCTGATCATTTGCCAAGTGATCGAGGACACCGGCCATAAGAGAGGCAAAAGGAGTATGCACGCGAGAATGTCAGTGAAAGGCAATTAGTGCAAAATATGTGGAAGATTAATTTTGTGTATTTATTTTTGTATCTGCTAGGTTAAATGAAGCGTTCGAACATTAAATACATAACAAATTAGTTTTGTTATTAAAAGCTGCATTTGCTTGCCTAGTTGGTAATTATCTAATGAATTTGTTGTTCGTTTTGCTAAGCATTTTATTGGCATTATTTTCCTTTGCTGGTGGCAGACTAACAAGTTTGTATTTTTAATCGTTGAGTTGGGTCTTGGCTGGTGGAGAGCATTTCATACGGATGCATTCAATATTTTCACGAACCATTTAAGAAACTTACGGCTTCGTGAATTTGGCTGATGGAAACAAAACATAGAACGAGACAGTGGTATGAAGAACATAACTAGTATAGTATTATCACATTTAGAAATAGGTCGTTAGATCTTGATAATATAGTTATTAGTTCTGATTATTATTATTATTATTATTATCTGATCTGACGATAACGTAAAGCAGAACCACAGAACTGGTGGACTAGGACTAGAGAAGATATCGATGTGGAAGTCATGTTGTTTCAGCGAGATGATGCCATATCTCATACAACACGATCTATTTTGGTCAGAAACATACATATGCTGGGCGAGTTATTTCGCGTGATAATTTGGTGATGTGAACAGGCTAACCACAAAAACTGGTTGGGCATTACTGTCCGATATGTGGGAAGTTGCTGATATGTGTCAAAAAGTCATCGAGGACGACCTAGTCAGAAGCGAGTCTTTCAAGAACTGTCATGGTAGACATTTAGTTGACCTTGACCTAGAATTAAACTAAACTACTGGAAACAAGTTTGAGTGTGCACCAATCGGGAAATCCTACTAGACCTTTGAGCAGTCCTTTGCAACACCTCCCTCCAATTCGAGATTTGATGGAAACAGGCCTAGGCACACTTGCTAAATTGCCCGAGATCTGCAGGTTTGGAATAAATGCCTCCAAAACGGAGCTAGTCTTATTTTCAAGAAAAGGGCAGGTACCACAAATCTCTTCGCAAAAAACTAAATGGGGCTTACCTTAGATTCGCAGATCACGAAAAATACCTTGGCGTGATACTCGACAAGAAGTTTAACTGGAGATAGAATGCGGAAGAACTTATCGAAAAACACCTGCAAAAAGCCTTGAACACCAAACGGGGAACTAAACCGCAGATTACACGTTGGCAGCATACCGCGGTTGTTAGGCCTATACTAATGTACGGACCTCCCTTCTTCGGGCGCCTTGTCGTGGCGGGAGGCTTAAGAGGCCGTAGACCTCGAACTAAGACTCGAATACCCAGAAATGAATGGAAAAACCAAAGGAATTGTGTACTCCAGGTGGTACCCGCAGCAGCGAAAATCAACCCGCGATATCTTTGATCGCGGCCGGGGTAAGGATTCTGGAGGCCCCAACATTCATTTTTAACCCTACGGTCCCTGCGGCTGAAGATCATAACCAGGTCTGACCACCTGGTCCGACTGAGCATGAGCGGTGCATTCAGCGGAGGCGACAACAACGATGGCGCGGTACGGGAAACCGCAAAGGCGGAACGCGCCCCAGAATTGGGACGTACTGCTGAATGCACTGCTAAGCGCCAAAAAAGAGGTAAGAGGCGTGCTCAAAAATTGTGCAAAGAGGCTCACAAAGCTGAAGGCACAATGGTCGTGGATAAACCTCTGATGACCTCTTAAACCAGTTAAGAGAGTTAGGTCGACGGAGGTATCTCGTACCGAAATCGATTCGACCCTCCTTCCTGAGCTCCACCCCTCTCTCCAAGGTGCGCAGCGCGGAAAGCGTCGGCGATTGCGAAAGGCTGCTGAAGGAGGCATAAGCATGTCTGCACTTTCGGCATGCGCCACCAACTCTCTTCCTCTTACTGGGAAGGTTCAACTACCCAGTAAGGGCGTGATCAGTTCCCGTAATGACGGAGCCGGAAGCTGTCAGGTTTCTGCTATGGCCGGCACTGCCCCCGAAAAAGGTGGAGGGGCTGACAGGCATACTCCGAACGCAGAAGGCGAAGTCGTTACGGGTCCTAGCAATCCTCGAACTGGTAAGGCTGTCGTAAACCGGCGTCCGAAGGGAGCAGGAGCTTTAACCGAAAACGGTAAAGGCGCCCGCAAACGGAAGACCGCCGCTAAGGATAGCCTCGCTAGGTAGAGAGTGTGCGATGCCTCCCTCCCCCTGGTCCCCTGGTGGAATGCCGAGCTCCAAAGTCTTCGCAGGGAAGCCAGAAGTCTTCTGAATATATCGCTCAAATCGAATTTGGAAGATGACTGGAACAAGTATCGGTCGAAGCAGAAAGAATATAAGAAACTTATTCGTAAATCGAAGAACGATTCTTATAGGACCTTCTGCGAAGAGATCAAGTCTCTGAGTGAGACTAGCAAGTTGGTTAAAGTCCTCAAACGGGGAAAACCGACAAAAACCGTGTGTAGTGACAGCCAAGCTGCACTAAAAGCTGTGTGTAACCCTTAACTAGCTCCAAATTAGTGCTTGAACTCAAGTCCTTTCTAAACAAAGTCGGCAGACTAAATTCGGTTTTTTTAGAGACTCGCACAGGTGCAAGAGATTTTCATATTCTCTTATGATGTGTTGACACACACAACCTGAACGGAGTGCATTGGTTGGGGTCGTTGATGTTCGTTCACTACTCTCAGGGGTGGTTGTCCTAGGCCTAGATAGGACGAGAGCCGACCAAATTCCGCGTTGGTTATAGTCCGTAGTAATTCGTTAAAGCACTTTAGTATTGCATAGGCAGAGGATGAATTTCGGTTGACCATATACGTCGGCAGTACGTCTGGTCACTTTCCATTCACAACTGCGTTGCATACTTTTTATCATCCGTTTAGGAATTACTTTTACTTGGCTATGAAGCGAATTTGAACTATAGACCTTCCGATCGGCGGTCGATGATGTTAACCACTGCACCACGGCCACCCCCGTTAAGGCTTTTATGGGTTCTAGGCCACTCTGGGATCCCAGGAAATGAGATCTCTGATGAACTCGCCACAATGGGTTCAGAGGAGAGCTTCTCAGGACCTGAACCCGCTCTAGGTCTACCTGCATCCACGGTAAATTATTATATTAACGATTGTGTTCTTAATACACACAACAAAAAATCTGCAGCATTCCTCCTGTCTTTAAAGAAAGTCGACTGCAGAAGGCTTGTGTTATCACCGGCCATTACATTTTTGCCAAGCATCTCTACGTGCTCGGCATCAGACGCCTACCTGTGCTGCATGTGGCGAAGAGGAGGATGACACTGCAGAGCATTTCCTCTGTGATCGTCCCGCCTTTGCTCGCGCACGGTGGCGCACCCTTGGAGCCGACGTGATGTGTGCGGAATCCCTTAGCTCTACATCACTGAAACTCCTTCAAATTTTTCTCCGGAAAACGGGGAAAATACAGTAATGTAAGGTGTCTGTCTGGAGTACAAGGGACCAGTGTTTGCGTCTGAGTACTCCAGCGGATAGTAGTACTGTTTGACAGTATTGTGCAGATCTAACTATGTCAAACTTCTGAGTAGAGTACAAAGGATGGCATGCATCGCCGGGGCACTGTGAACAACCCCCAATGCAGCCCTCGCACCGATGCTTCACCTATTCCCCTTGGATCTTTTTGGCAAGGAAAAAGCAAAGAAATCGGCGTTGCTACTTCTTCGAAATAGGGCACACTGGTATTCTACACCCAAAACAGTATTCTACACCCAAAACAAGCAAAGGGTCCAAGACAGGCAATAATGTGGGTGCCGGTGTCTATGCACCGACGGCCAACCTTTAGACTACCGAACCACTGTAGTGTATCCCGAGCTAAGTTAACGACTATTCCTGGGCAAGCACTTTCGCAAATCCCTAAATGATTTTTCGAGCAGTTGCACTGTTACGTTGTGCTAGGTGAGTGGGCAGAGTAATATACCAGGTAAGTATGAAGCAGACAAACTAGCCAAAAGCCAAAATGGGCACTACATTGGAGATTTCGACTGTTAAAGGGGACTTCTCTCCGCCAACGGAAACTTACTACAGTCCGTGGTGAATCTGGGCATTAACAAACAAGCGTCTCCAGCTGGCCCGGTCTTTGGCCAGCAGTCTCCAGCGCCGCACGCCCAGTTGCTTAAGGTCCCCTTAAACCTGCGTGCGCCACCGTAGATGCGGCCGTCCTCTGCCGCGCCTTCCTTCCGGGGTGGAATCGAAGACTCTTCGGGTCGGAGCTTATTTTCCATGCGTTCAACATGGCCTAGCCACTTTAGTCGCTGTATCCGTATCTTCTCCTCCATACACCTTTTGAACAAACGGGACCGTAGATAGTGCGCAGAATTTTCCTCTCGAGATGACCAAGGGCATCTTCATTCTCTTTTGTTAAGGTCCAAGCCTCTGCGCTGTAAAGGAGGACTGGGACGATCAAGGTCTTATATAGTGCCACCTTGGTTTTCCAAGAGAGGTTTCTACTTCTCATTGGCCTCTTGAGCCCAAAGAAACAGCGGTTGGCATGAGTAATTCTGCGTTTTATCTCAGCGCTGGTGTTGTTGTCGCCGGTCATCAGTGAGCCACGGTAGACGAATTCCTTGACCACTTCAAAGTTATATCCGCCCATGGTGACGTTCTGGCCAATACGTCGGTATTGTCCGTTTTTTTTTAAGGTGAAAGCAGATATTTGGTTTTACCCTCATTAACCTTGAGACCCATCCTAGCCGCTTCTACCGCAATGCTTAGAGAGGCCCCATTGACGTCTCGTTGTATCCGTCTAATAACGGCAATGTCAGCGTACGCAAGCAATTGCCTAGACTTAACAGAAATTGTACCTCTTGTGTTGGCCAGTGACTCTTGCACGATCTTTTCAAGCACGATGTTGAAAAAATTGCATGACAGCGCGTTACCTTGCCCAAATCCATTTTTAGCATCAAAAGCAGCGAGAATTCTCCATTGTCATCCTGCACAGTCGGACGAGTTTGGCAGGGATGTTAAAATTAGACATGACTTTGTATAGCTCATCTCTATACACGCTGCGATATGCAGCCTTGAAATCCACGATGATGTGGTGAGTGTCGATTTGGTATTCCTGGGTTTTCTGCCGTAGCGTAAATATTTGGTCTATTGTGGATTTACCTGGCCTGAAACCACACTGATAAGAGCCGATCAGGTTATCCTCGAACGGTGTCAGGCATTCACACAATACGGCAGAGAAGATCTTATATGCGATGTGAAGCAGACTTATTCCCTTATAGTGGGCGTAGTTATAGGGGACTCCTTTCTTATGGACCGAGCAAACGATGCTGAGATTCCATTCGTCGGGCATGCTTTCCTCCGACCATACCTTGCAAATGAGATGGTGCATGCACCTTACCAGCTCATCTCCAGCCGCCTTAAGGAGCTCAGCAGACAGGCAGTCTGCGCCCGCGGCTTTATTAGACTAAAGTCTCGATATCGTTATTTTGACTTCGTCTAGTGGTGGACGAAAGTCTCTTACATCGTCGTCCATTACGAACGGATCGTTCTGCCTGAGAGCCGTATCTTGTCTATCGTCGCCGTTATACAGTCTGCAGAAGTGGTATTTCTAAATCCTCAGCATCGACTACCAGTTCTCCATTTTCATCCCTGCAGGCCGCCGCTCTGGCTTTGTAGCCATTGCATGTTCGTTTTACTTTATTGTAAACTTCCGGGCGTTATTCCTGCGGAAGCATCTCTCCATCTCCTCGATCTCACGCTTTCAGTGTTCTCTCTTCTTTCTTCTAAAAAGCGTGTGTTCCTCTCTTCTCTTCTGCTCATAGATCTCGCGAGCAGCTCTCGTCCGTCGCTGCAAGCTTTATATGCCTCGTGTTTTGCTGCATGGGCTTGCTCGTATTGTTCATCGAACCAGGGGTTTCTAGGAGGTGGCGGTTTGAAACCCAGCACCTCTGAGGCAGCGTCTCTGGCAATGCGCCCATTCCTGTTCTATTGTTTGTGCTCCTGTGGGCCTATTTTGAGAGAGCTTGGACGAGACGCGATCGGCAAAGATTCTGGCAGTCTCTTGCGATTGTAGCTTCCCGACGTCAAACTAACATTGGCTACAACAGGGTAGTGGTCCGAGTCAATGTTGGCCCCTCGGAAGTTTCGTACGACGAGATTACTGGAGGAGTATCTGGCGTCGATCGCAATGTGATCAATCTGGTTGGTGGTTGATTGATCAAAAGACCCTTGTGGATGTGCAAGGAGGTTACGCCCCGTTAGGTAATCGAAAATCACAAAAATCTTTTGCCCAGTTTTGCATTAAAATCTCCTGGAACTATTTTTATGTCGTAGCTGGGACATTGGGCATAGGTTCTATCTAGGAGATCGTAGAATTCTTCTTTGGGTCGATAGTCCTTTTCTTCCGTTGGGGCGTGAGCGCATATTAAGCTAATGTTTCCAAACTTAGCTTTGATGCGGATGGTTATGCGGCGTTCGCTTACATCCCGGAAGCTTAGGACTTTTTGCCGGAGTCTTTTTCAGATAACGAATACGCACCCGGATAGGCGCTGTTTGTTTTCCTTGTAGCAGTTCCCGTAGTAGATGTCGCAGTTTTTCATCCGTATTTTGCCTGGTCCATCCCATCGCACTTCTTGATGCGCGGTTATATCTGCTTTAAAGCAGTTAAGGGTCTGCTCTAATTGATCGCATGCACCCGGTCTAATAAGGGACCTCACACTCCAGGTGCAGACTCTTAAGTCCGTTAGTCGTTTGCAGGGGTCGTCAGCTTTGTATCCGTCCGTACCTGTGTATTGTGGTTTCTTCTGAACAAGTTTTTACGTGATAGGGATGTTACCCCAAGCACAACCCCCAAAGAAAGAGGGCCAGGTCCCTCTTTCCCTAGCAACAAGGGGTTGGGTCGCTGCTAAAAATACGCAGGCTATGTATAAGCAGCCTAATTAAAGTCGTAACAACACACTTCGCTTTAGGGAACCATGTCGACAGGTTAGGACTGCCATATAATAACAAATGCAGTAGGTGTCGTGATGAGGAAGAGTTAGAATACTCATCCCGTCCCTTATGCAATTGCCCTGCGATTCCTGGGAGAATACTTGTGCCATAGGAGAATAGGTTGACAACTAAGGAGTAACTTCGAACGATTCAATGAGTAAGTTGAAATATGTTCGTATGTACATACGTTTATACAAACTTGTTGTAACTCTTCTATCTTAATCTTTAATGAAAGACGTTAAATATTCTTAATCCTCATAGAGCCCATCTCGGAAAAGTCAAAAGAACCTCTGCCTGAAACTGAAAATGCGTTGCGTTCATGTTCAAGTCTGAAATATTTACACGACCAAAACGCAAGTAGTATCACAGCGTTCAGACTATTTGATTTACTGCAATTAGAGTCCTCAACACTGATCGTTTTGCCAGTTGCATGTAAGCCTATATACATACATATATGTATACTGTCAGTTCGTATCTCATCACTTGGGGCTAATCAAGTAGATGACTCAATCTCATACTCAGTATGCTTCGCGGATTCTCGTTGTAAATTCTCACTCTTGATATGTATGTTGAACTCACAACTATCTTACCCAGTCGTCCAGTCAAAGACACACTGATCATTTCGACACCAACAATTTTCGAAAAAAAAAAAAAGAAATTTAATTGAAACGTTAACATGCTCCCGAGTTGGTTAATTAAAAATCATAGCTTCCGGAGGTTCTACCTGTTCCAGAGCACATTCACAGTCAGCTAATAAAGCAGCGCAGTCGTAAATTTAACGGGGAAGGAGGAATGAACAGCTCAAATTGGGTGAAATAAATGTCCCTCTTAATATTTTGAAATGAAAATCCAGTTTACCGCAATCAATTTTCCTCTACAAAGTGGCATATCGGGTGTGCCCCGATGCACAATCGCATCTCCCTCCATGAATGCATCACTTTTTCTTTTGCCTGAAAATAGTTTGTGTGATGTCGTGGTCGTCGCCGCTCGTAAAACTGGAAGCCAATTAGTTAGCGTGCGCTATTCATTCTGGAAATGATGGAGAACGCAAGATATTGGGAAGGACGAAGTGAACCATGGTGTTCTGTGTGTGCTGGGTATGTTCATATGCATATTCGAAGGGAGATGAAAAGAGCGCCGAAGATAGCTGCAGTAAAACTGCGATGAGGCAGAAAGTTTCTGTGAGGATCGGGACTCTACTATAATGACATTCAACATTAATTACTAACAAATTGGGTTGGTTAATTGCGTGTGTGGTACTATCCAGTCAATGGGTATCTCTTGTACGTCGTAGGACCACAAGGGGAAGGGACAAATAAGTAAGCAATTTTAACATAGATTAAAAAAAGACCCAATGCTTCTTATTGTTTTAAGCAGAAATATCGGCTTGTATATTAAACTCTATTAAACTCATACTTTTCTGTCTACTGTGAGTCTCCATATGATATAATTTACAGAGAATTATGTATGTGAGCCCTTCAAGTCTGGACTACTCTAAAAAAAAAACTAGTAGACTGTAAGAGATGACAATGCAGAAGTTGGCGAATCGAGGTACAGTCATGTCTAGAAAATATGTAAAAACTTCCGTCGGCATAGGCATATTGGCTGATCTAATTGATCCATGCCACCCAGGCCCTTGTATACTGCACCATATTTTTGCTTTGCCTATTAATCTTATTAGATTATGATAATATTGTATCTTTCCATCGTAGGATTATAATTTTGTTTCCTCAATATTTTGGTGGTGATCTTAGTTTAAGCATTTTTTCGTTTAAATAGTCAGCAACAGAGCACGAGAAGGGGGCGATTGAAAACTTGGAGAGGTGCTTTTGCAGGCACGACGTTCGAAGATTTTATCAACGGAAAAAACGAATGTCTCAAGGCTATAAAGCCCGAACGGAGGCCTGTAAGGATGAGAACGGACACCTAGTAGTAGAATCGCAGTCGATGCAGAGAATTTGGTAAAATCACTTCTGCAGACTGTATAACGGCGATGACGGCCAACACACCTTCGTCAGGCAGAACGATCCATTTCTTACATTACTTAACGACGAAGATCGCAGAGAATTCCTTTTCTCTGACTTCGACGAAGTTGAGATTGCCATGTCGAAACTCAAGTAAAGCTGCTGTCGCAGATGGACTGTTTGCTGAGCTCTTCGAGGCGGCTGGGGGTGAGCTGGTTAGAAGCATGCACCGCCTCATCTGTAAGATATGGTCACAGGAAAGCATGCCCGAGGAATGGAGTTTCAGCATTTTCTGCCCGATCCACGAAAAAGGAGACCCCTTGGACTGCGCCAACTACAGAGAAATAAGTCTTCTTAATGTCTCATACAAGATCTTCGCTGCCGTTTTGTGTAAATGCCTGAAGCCATTCGTAAATAAGCTGATAGGTCCGTATCAATGTGGCTTCAGGCCAGGGAAGTCGACCATCGATCAAATCTTCACACTACGGCAGATCCTGGAGAAAAACAATGAATTTCAAGTCGACACTCACCATATATTCGTCGACTTCAAGGCCGCCGATAGCTTCGAAGGTAAAAAAATTATTTAGACAGGGCAATGCGCTGTCGTGTGATTTTCTTAACATCATATTAGAAATGATTGTGCAAAAATCACAGGCCAATACAAGAGGCACAATCTAACTCAAATCCTCGCAACTCCTTGCATACGCCGACGACATTGACATAATAGGCAGATCGCAGCGAGATGTCAATGAGGCGTTTGCGAGTATTGAGATGGAGGCGGCAAAAATTGGTTTGGCAGTTAATGAGGGCAAGACTAAATACCTGATGTCAACGAAAGAGGATATTTACCACCGACTTTATCTAAAGCGGATGAGGAAATCCTTGGTCGTTTCGAGAGAAAGATTCTGCGTGCGACTTTCGGTCCTGTAAACACAGAGAGGGTTGGAGGAGAAGATTCAATCACGATGTGTACAGGTTTTACAGCTACATGAGTCTAGTCAGGCGTCTACGGATCCAACGCCTAAGATGGCTAGGCCATGTAGAGCGAATGGACACCACAGCTGCAGCCCATAGAGTCTTTGAATCAAACCCTGAGGGACGAAGAACTAGAGGACGGCCTCACCTAAGGTGGCACGCACGGGTGGTAAGGGACCTCAACCAACTGGACGTGCGGCACTGGAAAAGACTAGCGAAAGATCGTGCTAACTAGAGAGGCATGTTGGTTGAGGCCCAGGTTCACCCCGAACTGTAGCGCCCGTTAAGTAAGTAACTAAGTCAGCTAAGGAATTATTGACAAGCTCGGACGGCTATTCGATTTCCAGCAATTGTGAGTAGGCAGCAATGTTCCCAAAAATCTTCCGACATCTATAGTCAAGTAAGAAATGGTGTATATCATTTTGACCTGCATATAAAATACTATTATCGGCTACCAATTAACCACAGGGATATGTTCTCAAAATTGTTCCACGGCCCGTTTTTCTTATGTTTAATAATATCAGAGTTGTAGTATGTATCTGGGTTTAGTCCTTCTCCAGGTAGACAAACTTGAACCATCATTTCTTAATCTTTTTGAGGATCTGGCATATTCACTGTCATTCCAATCTAAGGCAGCATGATCTGGGTAGCGAAAAATTACACCAATTGTCCTAGACACCTCTCTCGGAAACATTGAACCATTCAAATAAGTGAACTTCTGAAGATGCTAATGGGAGACATGTACCTCCTTTCGAAACGCCAAAATAAATGTTCACAAAACGTATCTGGCCGTTTCGAGAAGATAATTCTGCGTGCCATGTTTGCTCCGCTTGTGGTTGCCTCTAAAACGTGAATAGCTGCAGCATAGACATGTTAAACAATACGGAGCAAATGTGTCATCGGGCACACTTAACCTGTTTGATCTTTGAAATCTATCGTGTTAAAAGTAAAACACGTTCTATTGCGTGTTATGAATAAATACTCATATGAAACCTTAAGTGTGTTGCAGCGACACACTTATTAACTAGGAATGCAATGTAAGTGGGCGATTGCAAGAAATGAGCTGAGCGAGTTTTTCTGTCAAATTGTTTATTGATTTGGTTTACGGGATAACATAGATTTGGTTGAATCTGTAAGCTTAAACGGCTTGAAGACATCATTATGGGTGGCTGTGGTGCAGTGGTTAACATCATCGACCGCCGAGCGGAAGGTCTATAGTTCAAATTCGCTTCGTAGCCAAGAAAAAGTAATTCCTATACGGACAAAAAGTATGCAACGCAGTTGTGAATGGAAAGTGACCGGATCGTACTGCTGCAGGCATAACACTCACAGTATATGGTCAACTGAAATTCATCCTCTGCGTATGCAATACTAAAAGTGCTCGAACGAATTACTACGGACTATAACCAACCCGGAATTGGTCGGCTCTCGTCCTATCTAGGACAACCACCCCTGAGAGTAATGAACGAACATCAACGACCCGAACCACTGCACTCCGTTCAGGTTGTGTGTCTAAAACACATCATAAGAGAATATAAAAACTCTTGAACCTGCGCGAGTAAAAAAAAAAAAAAAAAAGATGACATCATCGGCGGGCACATGTTGATAAGGACCGTTTTCGAGATCCAAATAACATTTCTTTTTTTTTTTTTTTTTGTTGAAGGCTTCTGCTATCCGCTGGAGCACTCAGACGCAATCACTGATCCATTGTACTCCAGAAAGACACCTTAAATTACTGTATCTTCCCCGTTTTCCGGAGAAAAATTTGAAGGAGCTTCAGTGATGTAGAGCTAAGGTATTCGGCACACACCACGTCGGCTCCTAGGGTGCGCCACCGTGCGCGAGCAAAGGCGGGACAATCACAGAGAAAATGCCCTGCAGTATCATCCTCCTCTTCACCACATGCAGCACAGGTAGGCGTCTCACTGATGCCGAGCACGTAGAGATGCTTGGCAAAAGTGTAATGGCCTGTGGTAACTCCCACAAGCCTTCTGCAGCCGATTCTACTTAAAGACATGAGGAATGCTGCAGATTTTTTGCAGACATCAGGGCATACGCGCTTAGCCATCCTGCAACCCGGACAATCCCTCCATCTACGGTTGTGTGTGTTAAATGTATGTATGTATGTTGGCATTACAGTCCATGAAGGACCTGAGCCGAGCTTCTCTCAATCACCCATGTTGTGTGTGATTTAATTTTCCCATTGGTGTGTGTTAAAGACACAGTCGTTAATGTAGGAATTTACCGTGGACGCAGGTAGACCTAGAGCGGGTTCAGGTCCTGAGAAGCTCTCCTCTGAACCCATTCTAGCGAGTTCATCAGAGATCTCATTTCCTGGGATCCCAGAGTGGCCTGGAACCCAGACAAGCCTTAATGAATTTAATCTGCCGACTCTGTTCAAAAAGGACTTGAGTTCAAGCAATAATTTGGAGCTAGTTAAGGGGTTACACACAGATTTCCACCCTTTCCACCTGTGCTTCACAAAATAGTGCATGGCCATTAGGATTGCGTATGACTCTGATTGGAAGACAGACGCATACTTTCCTAACGAAAAGTGCAGTCGGATGTTTTCGCGTTCAAAGAAGACTCCAGCACCGAACTCCGCCCAGACCTGGAGCTATCCGGAAAATGCGAAGACTGTCCTTTCCAGGTTCAGTATCCAGCCTGACGCCATGGAAACTCGACTGTGAAATTAAGACGCAATAGGATGTCCATGAGGCAGGGGTCGTAGGACAATTCTTGTGCAAGCACACCGTTATTCCTATGCGAGTTGTACCAGAAGCCATTTCACTTCAGACGAGACATGGTTTTCAGAGCACACCCTCTGATAAATATATCAAGAGGTGGAAGGTTCATCATAACATCTAGAGCAGCGCCCGGCGTGCTGGGGAAAGCCACCGTGCAGCTGAGACAAACCGTTCTTTGGAGTTTGGTGAAAGAGGCTACGACGTGTTTGCGTTTTAGTCTGTTCCACCAGACAACCTATGCATATGAGATTATAGGTGTTATCATTGCCGTGTAGATCCAGAGGACCTTTGCCGGCGATAAACCCCATGTTTTGCCAAAAGCTCCTTTGCATTACCAGAAAGCTGACAGTGCTTTGGTGGTTTTTGACTCCACATGTTTTGACCAGAGAAGCTTACTATCTAAGATGACTCCTAGATACTTAGCCTCCTTGGATATAGGGATGGAAGTGCCTTTTAGTACCAGCTGAGTCATGTCAGTATTTTTCCTCCCTCTCGTAAAGTGAACGATATTGGTCTTAAGAGGATTGACTGACAGCCCATTTCTGGTACACCAATCATCGATCACATTTAGCGCAGCCTGTGCTTTGAGACGGACAGTCGCTAAATATGAGCCGACAGATAGAATGGCGACGTCATCCGCGATCTATTCAGAAGAATTCTGGCTTGCCTGCGAAGACTTTGGAGTTCGGAGGTTTGCTGACAGGAGATGCGAGTTCAATACAACTGGTGATGACGCTATTCAGGTTATGAACAGCGTTCTCTACCAATTGTTTCGTTCTAAGCTTAGGTAGGGCCTGAGTGGATTTCTCCAGCTCCTCTCTAAATCGTACCCAGTCCGTCCTTCTCGGATTCCGTCTAGGTCGCAAGGAAGAGATCCCACAACCCAATCGGAATTCGATATATTTATGGTCCGACAGCGTAGCATCAGGCAAGACTCGCCAGTTAGTGATGTCTTTCACATATCTGTTGGATATGGTCAGGTCAATCACCTCCTGTCGTCTTGTCGTAACAAACGTTGGTTGAGGGCCAACATTGTTGATGGTAAGGTCAGACGAGAGAACGAAGTCTAAAAGACGGTCCCCCCTTGTGTTCCACTTGCTGCTGCCCCAAGCAGTGTTTTGGGCGATGCTAATGCAACACAGAATGAGACAATTCGTTTTGGCTTCACAGTACTCTACGAGTTCAGAGACTTCCTTCGGTGGTGGAGGTAGTAACGAATCGTAGGGAAGGTAGGCAAACGCAACGACGAAGTGTTCTATTGCTGCGTGCGTTTTGTAGCTTACTCGAGCAGCCACCAGATCTTGTCCACAAAAGTGCCCAAATTTGGTTGCCGAATTCGATATGATGAGGCCGACCCTAGACTTTTCAGATCGCCCATCATAAAGAATCGTAGCATCACGTACATATACCACCAAGGCCACATAGGCGTTTTTTCCACACCCACGGTTCTTGAATGGATACAACGTAATGATTTGTTCTACTTCATGCAATTCTACTACTTAAAAGAGCAGTAGCGGCCGTGCAATGCTGTAGATTGGTCTGAATAAAAGCTATCCTGACCTTTTCAGAGGAGATGGCCGCTTCTTTATAAGAGAGCTGCTTCTCTCGACTCCTTGCGGTCATTTGGATCTCCTTCTAGGAGGAAGGGGTTTTGTTGTGTGATGCGCCCGCCTCCGAGGAGTGGTTTTTGGCTATCTTCGCCTTCTGGCCTATGCTTTGATCCTTCTGGGTCGCCACGTCTGCCATTGGACTTCGATTTCCCACCGCCCCACCGGAGAGGGAGGCATCGCACACTCCCTCCCTAGCGAGGCTATCCCCAGCGGCGGTCTTCCGTTTGCGGGAGCCTTCACCTTTTCCGATTAAAGCACTTACTCCCTTCGGGAGACGGTTCTGGACAGCCTTACCAGTTCGAGGATCGTTAGGACCCGTAACGACTTCGCCTTCTGCGTTCGGAGTCTGCCTGTGAGCCCCGCCACCTTTTTCGGCGGCAGCGCCGGCCATAGCAGAAACTTGAGAGCTTCCGGCTCCGTCATTACGGGAACTGATCACGCTCTTACTGGGTAGTTGAACCTTCCCAGTAAGAGGAAGAGAGTTGGAGGCGCATGCCGAAAGGCAGACATGCTTATGCCTCCTTCAGCAGCCTTTCCCAATCGCCGACGCTTTCCGCGCTGCGCATCTTCGAGAGAGGGGTGGAGCTCAGGAAGGAGGGTCGGATCGATTTCGGTACGAGATACCTCCGTCGACCTAACTCTCTTAACTGGTTCCCCCAGAGGTTTAGCATCGACCATTGTGCCATCGACTTTGTCAGCGTCTTTGCACAATTTTCGGGCACGCCTCTTACCTCAACTTTTTGGGCACTTAGCAGTGCATTCAGCAGTACGTCCCAATTCTGGGGCGCGTTCCACCTTTGCGGTTTCCCGTGCCGCGCCATCGTTGGTGTCGCCTCCGCTGGATGCACCGCTCATGCTCAGTCGGGCCAGGTGGTCAGACAGTGAGCCGCAGGGGCCGGTGTCGTTCCAGGCTGCCGTTGGGTTAAACATGAATGTTGGGACCTCCAGAATCCTTGCCCCGGCAGCGATCAAAGAGGTCGCGGGTAGATTTCCGCTGCTGCGAGTACCACCCCGACTACCCGCGATCTCCGTCAGATATAGACAAACTGGTCGATATCTTGACAAATACATTGGGCAACGCACGGGCTAATAGCTGCGTAATCCACAAATTCAGAAAGATCTCTCACCCATCCTGGTGGAATGCAACTCTAAGCAAACCCCGCACGGTCTGTCGAAGGCTCTTCAATAAACCGAAAAGCATAAAAAACGACAGATACTGGAGCCCATATAAAGAATCACTCACGGTGTATCAGCAAACTCTGAGAAAATAACAAAGGAAGTCTTGAAAACTCTTCTGCAGCAATGTGGAAAAAAAATCAGAAGCCTCCAGACTGTGAAAAATTCTCTCGAATGATTCACTAACTCCAAGTTGTCTCCTAACAAACGGAGTTTGGACAACGTCAGAAGGGGAAGGACTCAAACTCCTCCTCACTACGCACTTAACGGGATGCTCTGAATCGCAAGATTCAGTGCAAACGCGAGGAACTCAAATCTTCTCTGCGATAGAGGGACATTACGATCACATAATCTCTAGAGAGAAGATTACGTGGGCGTTAAAAAGTTTCAAGCCCTTTAAATCGCCAGGGCCGGATGGAATCCACCCTATCGAGCTTCTATAGACTATGGAGTGGATAATACCAGGCTAGAGACTATCTTTGTTGGGTACTCTTCATCCCCAAGGCCGGCAGAAACTCTCACTCTTCTCCCAAGGGTCTAAGGCCTATTTGTTTATCATCCCTTGCATTAAAAACCCTGGAAAGGCTGATAGACTTACAGATAAGCCATCATTTCGATTCTTCCCTAATCACTAAGGCACAGCACGCCTACTGTAAGGGTAGATCTATCGAAACAGCCTTGCATACACTAGTGAGGAAAATCGAGTGATCAAAACGTCTTAAAGAAAATAACTTAGTAACCTTCCTAGACATAGAGGGCGCTCTCAACAACGTCACTTCAAAGGCAATCATAGAAGGGCTAGGGAATCTAAAAGTGGAGAGGACTCTCACAGAGTTGATTGGCAAGTTGCTCTCAACACGCTAATTCCACTCTAAATGGGAAAGCCAAGCAACCACTAGAGTGGTTACTAGGGGCATCCCACAACTGGGGTCCTCTCACCACTTCTCTGGAAATTAACTATTGACCAAACAGGAAAAAGAAGGCCTCGGGCAAATACCTACCCACACTGAATGACCGTATGCAAACGGCATTCTCCATACTATGCAAATGGGCACAAAACAATGGGCTCAGAGTAAGTCCCCAGAAGATGGAGCTTGTGCTGTTCACCAGGAAGTACAACATTCCGGAAACCTGGCCAATCATTTTACCTACTCCTTCAAAATACCTTGGCAGAACAATACAACCAGGAGAGCAAAAAAAGCAACTATAGCTCTCTAAACTTGCAAGAAAGTCTTAGGCAAAAAATGGCGATTCAACTTAAAGCTCACCCTATGGCTCTACACTACAGTCGTTAGACCTATACTTATCTACGGAGTGATAGTCTGGTGGACTGCACTGGACAAAACAACATACCATAAACAATACGAGTTGTTACAAAGACTGGCATGTAACTTCATGATACTTAACGTTACACCACTCGATATACATACTTGGCAAGTAAATTGCCACATATACGGCTATAAGACTAAAAGCCAATTCCAACTGGACGAGCTATATGACTGGCCACTTCTCCATCCTGAGCAACATATAACCATGGCAGAAAACTTGGACCACATAGAGCCCACCACAGTCTTTGAAAAGAAATTCACTATAACATACCCGGACAGACGGAACTGGACCTGGCCAACGCATCCTCCCACTAGCTGTATGGATTTCTACACTGACGGGTCAAAAACCAAAGACGGGGTGGGTAGTGGAGTATTCTGCAGACAACTAAACCTGAGCCAAGCTCTAAAACTACCAGATTATGGCAGCGTTTTTTAGACGTACGGATATCCGAATTCTCGTGGAGTACTATGTGTACACTTCAAAAACAAGCTTCGACTGTCGCCTATCTCTAAACGAGATAGCTGAACAGTTTAACATACAACTCCTATGGGTACCAGGACACAGCGATGAATTTATTCCCGCCTAGTAAAATAGACTTTGGATGCGGATTTGTTGTTAGAGGTGGACTAAGGCATAAAGTCCTAAGTTTCCAGTATGTGAGTGAACGCCTCATAACGATCCGCATCAAGGCAAATTTCTGTAACATCGGCCTCATATGCGTCCATGCCCCCACGGAAGACAAGGAAGACTCAATCAAAGATGATTTCTTTGATCTCCTAGACAGAACATATACCAAATGCCCCAGCTATGATACCAAAATCATACTAGGAGATTTTAACGCTAAGCTGGGTAAAGAAAGCATCTTTGAGCGGGTCATCGGCAAATACAACCTACATGACACCACATCCGATAACGGACATAGGCTGATCGACGTTGCCACGGGACGAAATCTTCTTGTAGCCAGCACACGATTTTCCCACCTCGATATACACAAAGGCACCTGGCGGTCGCCAGATCAATCAGTCACCAACCAGATTGACCACATCGCGATTGACGTCAGGCACTCCTCCACTATTCTTGATGTTCGCACTTTCCGAGGAGCGAACATCGATTCAGACCACTATCTTGTAGTAGCCAAGATACGTCAGCGCATAACACGAACACCGCGGAGTAGAGTTAGAACACCAAGCTATGACGTCGGAAAGCTACTATCGCCGGAGATCGCTAGTGCTTTTGCCAACCGCGTCTCCCTTAAGCTCTCCGATACACCTCAATCCTCCACTCAGTCAGTAGAGCAACAATGGAGCCTGTGCAAACAAACCCTGAAGAGCACAGCAACAGAAGTGCTGGGCCTTAAAGCTCCACCACGACGAAACACCTGGTTCGATGACGAGTGTAGAAGGATTCATGCGGAAAAGCAGGAGGCATACAAAGCCTCACTACACAAAAAAACAAGAGCGGCTCGTGAGCTCTACGAGCTTAAGAGAAGGGAGGAACATAAGCTTCTCAAGGGAAAAAAGAAAGAGCACGAGAAGCGGGCGATTGAAAACTTGGAGAGGTGCTATTGCAGGCACGACGTTCGAAGATTTTATCAGCGGATAAAACGAATGTCTCAAGGCTATAAAGCCCGAACGGAGGCCTGTAAGGATGAGAACGGACACCTAGTAGTAGAATCGCAGTCGATGCTGAGAATTTGGATAAACCACTTCTGCAGACTGTATAACGGCGATGACAGCCAACATACCGCCGTCAGGCAGAATGATCCGTTTTTTAACGACGAAGATCGCAGAGAATTCCGTCTCCCTGACCTCGACGAAGTTGAGATTGCCATGTCGAAACTCAAGTCGAATAAAGCTGCTGGCGCAGATGGACTGTCTGCTGAGCTCTTCAAAGCGGCTGGAGGTGAGCTGGTGAGGAGCGTGCACCGGCTCATCTGTAAGATATGGTCAGAGGAAAGCATGCCCGAGGAATGGAGTCTCAGCATTGTTAGCCCGATCCACAAAAAAGGAGATCCCTTGGACTGCGCCAACTATAGAGGAATAAGTCTCCTTAATGACGCATACAAGATCTTCGCTGCCATTTTGTGTGAACGCCTGAAGCCATTCGTAAACAAGCTGATAGGTCCTTATCAGTGTGGCTTCAGGCCAGGGAAGTCCACCATCGATCAAATCTTCACACTACGGCAGTTCCTGGAGAAAACCAATGAATTTCAAGTCGACAAGCACCATCTATTCGTCGACTTCAAGGCCGCATACGACAGCGTAATTAGAGACGAACTATATAATGCCATGTTTACTTTTGACATCCCTGCTAAGCTCATCAGACTATGCAGGATGACCCTGGAAAATGCTCTCTGCTCCATCCGAATCGGTGCAGAACTGACCGATAGTTTCGAAGTCAAGAAAGGATTTAGACAGGGCGATGCCTTGTCGTGTGATTTTTTTAACATCATATTAGAAATGATTGTGCAAAAATCACAGGCCAATACAAGAGGCACAATCTATTTCAAATCCTCGCAACTCCTTGCATACGCCGACGACATTGACATAATGGGTAGATCGCAGCGAGATGTCAATGAGGCGTTTGCGAGTATTGAGATGGAGGGGGCAAAAATTGGTTTGGCAGTTAATGAAGGCAAGACTAAATATCTGCTGTCATCGAAAAAGGACATTTACCACCGACGTCTTGGACAGAACGTGCATATTGGCAGATATAAGTTCGAGGTAGTTAAGGACTTCATATACCTCGGCTCCGCGGTGACATGGAACAACGACACCAGTTTCGAAATCAAGCGCAGAATTACTCTTGCCAACCGCTGCTTCTTTGGGCTCAAGAGGCAACTGAGAAGAAGAGCCCTCTCTCGTACGACCAAGTTGACCTTATATAAGACCTTAATTATCCCGGTCCTGTTATACGGCGCAGAAACATGGACTTTATCTAAAGCGGATGAGGAAATCCTTGGTCGTTTCGGGAGAAAGATTCTGCGTTCGATTTTCGGTCCCATAAACACAGAGGAGGGTTGGAGGAGAAGATTCAATCACGAACTGTACGGGTTGTACAGCGACATGAGTCTGGTCAGCCGTCTACGGATCCAACGCCTAAGATGGCTAGGCCATGTAGAGCGAATGGACACCACAGCTCCAGCCCGTAGAGTCTTTGAATCCAACCCCGAGGGACGAAGAAATAGAGGACGGCCGCACCTGAGGTGGCGCGCACAGGTGGAAAGGGACCTCAACCAACTGGGCGTGCGGCATTGGAAAACACTAGCGAAAGATCGTGCTAGGTGGAGAGGCATGTTGGTTGAGGCCCAGGTTCACCCCGAACTGTAGCGCCCGTTAAGTAAGTAAGTAAAATAGACTTAAAAGGTTGGTTGAGTCTACTACAGGCTCGATGATGGATGCAGTGTCTTCCAAGCTGAGGTCTTCGCTATCAAGCAGGCGGGGGACCTGATCAGCAAAGAGAATATCTCGGAAAAAAGGATCAGCATCTATGTTGACAGCCAGGCAGCAATTAAGGCTCTGCAGGCAGCATGGATAAGATCCAAACTTGTCAAACTCTGCAAGGAGAAGTTAGAAGAGATATCCAATGTAAATGAGGTGACCCTTTGCTGGGTGCCTGGTCATATGAATACCTCCGGAAACGAGAGGGCTGACGAGCTGGCTAGGGTGGGTTCAAGTGCTAACATTGCGCAGATCTCAGCTGAGGCCAAAGCTCCACTCAGTGCACTCTACAGGGAGATAGAGACGAAGCTATTAGTGAAAGCCAATAAGTCGCTTAGATACATGCGCAACGGCGAGATCGACTTGGCCCGTTTATGATAAGAAAAGAACGGAAAATCTGCTGAAGTTCAATCGTGGGTATATTCGACTGGCAGTCGGTGCCCTCACCGGGCACTGCATGCTATCCTACCATGCAGCTCGAATAGGCCAGCCCTTCAATGACTTCAGCAGAAGCTGCAGGGGCGAAGAGGAAATTGAATCCATTCGTCACCTGCTGTGCGAATGTTCGGCGCTAGCCCAAAAAAGGAATATATTCCTAGGAAGGTACTTCCTTTCGGGACTAGAAGAGGTATGTAGGTAATATTGGGCTGAACAGAATACTGGGATTTTTATCTTCGTCTGGTTGGTTCAGCTCAACGGTAAATGTCTAGGTATCAACGGGTTAAATAAATCAATTGGGCACAATGGACTCAACGTAGTCTATGTGAGCCTTGACTTTTCGTCAATAGGGCCTATGTACCTAACCTAACCTTAGTTTCCCGTTGTGGTGCTTCGCAATTTGAACCCACCGAAACTCTCTAACGGTACTAGATACGTATGGTGCGTTTGCAAAAAAATTTAATCGAAGCTGTAATCAAATCTGATTGTGGTGAAGGTGAAACGGTCTTTTTTACCTACAACACCGATAATCCTTTCAAATTATCCATTTCAATTTAAAAGGTTAAAATATCAAAGCAATTTTGACGCGAACGAAGCCGCGGCTACACGCTAGTATTATAATAAATAGTAATGAAGTGCAATAGTGTAATAATTGCCAAGAATCCACTTAGCGACCACATGTTGACTTCGCATTATGTACTCTAAAAACATCAATTTAAGTAGGTGACTACAATAGAATTAGAAAAAAACGACCCTCGTCAGGCATGGTGTCGCGTCCTTGTCAGTAGGACGTTAAGTGGCTATAAGAGGTCAATAAATTCTTAAAAAAGGGATTTAAGTAAATCTGTTGTATGTTGTCTCCTCGTAAAACCACAGGATGGCGCATCCGTAATGCCTCCCGTTTTCAATCGACCGAACAGAGATTACCCGAAAGGGAGATAAGGGTCAACAGAACTTTTCAAGTTTCTTGTCCATATTGAAAAATAAGGGACAATTCACGCCAACAAGTCTTAACAACTGTTCCCTGGACAAAATAAATCCACAAAATAGACGATGTATGTATTTATCGGTGACTTCAGCTTTTCTAACATACTTACATACATACATATGTAATTAAGTACGTTTGCCTCAAACGTCCTCTGTTTGATTTATTCCTCATCGAAGACAATCTGTCGGACAAATGCGCGGTGAAATTATGAATGCGATTTCAAGCCGCAACGCAATCATAAATCTACGGCATGCACTGACAAAACACCCGAGACAAAGATAAAAACTTCGCCGAATGATTTATTAATTACAGTCATTCTCCATGCAATGGACTGGGGAGGGTGCTGTGTTTATTTTTAATAAATAAAAATTAGAAGGGAGGATCGCGCTTTGAGAGATGTTTGTCTCATTTCATTGACAGATTAAGTTCGGATTATGTGCCCGTTTCGGTGGAGGATATTTACGATTTGTGAATTTGTCACGGCGTCGGCGCGTTGGTGGTATTTGAGCTATTGTCGTGCGAGTGAGTTATGAACTGGAGCCACGGCGACGATATGGTACTATTATGTTAACCGGGAAATGAGGCTTTTTATTTAAAATTTATATTTAATTTCTGATTTCAAATGTGTGTTCATCATATCGTTTTGTGATTTACGGATGCGAAATGACTGGAACTACGAACTTCATGTTATTTCTTTCTCTTTGAAGCTACACGTTTTGTTATACCTAATTCGAATAACTAAGATAACTTGACATTTCAACAATAATTCATCAAAACAACAAAAGGACAACTTGCAAGGTTTAATCTCTAAAACAGAGGGGTAGGCAATGCGATAACCTATGTACTTACTTAGATGGCGCCACAGTTTGATGGCATATCTCGCTGAAAAGTGGAATCACTCGCTTCACCAAGCAGGTGAAAGCAAAATTGTTGCACTGGATATTTCGAAAGCATTTGACAGGGCTTTGCATGAAGCCCTTTGGTCGATCATGCGTGCTTTTGGGATCGATGAGTCTCTTCTTCTCTGGATTAGAAGCTACCTTTCGAATCGTTCAATTCATGTTGTTTTGGACGGATTCAAGTCTGACAATCACTTTGTAAATGCTGGTGTTCCCCAGGGCTCCGTTTTGTCTCCGACGCTCTTTCTCATTTTTTAAATCATATCTTGTCTGTTACTTCTAATCCAATTCACTCCTTCGCTGACGACAGTACCCTCAGCTTCTCATATTCGTTCACCAGTTTACGACCCTGCACGTCGGTTGTAGATAATGAGCGGCAGCGTATGTTAAGCTCATTAAATTCCGATATCGACAGCATTATCCAATGGGGTAAAAACATTAGAGTGGAATTT
The DNA here is from genome assembly GCA_951905685.1 of Eumerus sabulonum. NCBI lineage: Eukaryota > Metazoa > Arthropoda > Insecta > Diptera > Syrphidae > Eumerus > Eumerus sabulonum. Next base: position 140,863,008 of record OX645060.1, on the reverse strand, counting down.
AATGCATCCAAAACACAATGCTGTCTCTTGTCGTTAAAGCGTATAACTAACCCGCAGCCATTATCCATGAATGGCACTTGCATCTCAGAAACTGAAAAGCTTTTCATCCTGGGTATGAGTGTTGCTCACAATCTTAATTGGAGCGACCATATATTCAGTGTCGCCGAGAATGCTGCGAAATGCCTAGGCTTCTTATACAGATGCAAGAAATATTTCTCACCCATAGACCTGGCTACAATCTATAAGGCGTTCATTCGCCCCAAATTAGAGTTTAACGCTCATGTCTGGTCCGGTGCTTCCAAGACCTCATTGCACCTACTAGACAGAATACAAAAACGGGCCATAAAACTGATAGGTGACTCCAGCATTACCAAAACATTAGACTCGCTGGAACGCCGCAGGAATGTTACCTGTCTCTCCTTGTTTTATCGTTACTACCACCAAAAATGCTCTGATGAAATAGCCAGTTGCATTCCGCCCCTTCAACAGTTCTCCCGCAATACACGTCTATCTAGGAATGCTCATCAATATACCCTGAAGCCCGCTTTCGGACGTACTGTCAAATATAGAGAATCTTTAATTAACCGCACCACACGAATCTGGAACTCCCTGCCGGATTCGGTGTTCCCTCCTCAATGCAACATGCAAGCATTTAAGATCAATGTCCATCGGCATCTCCTCTATTCCTCTTCCTTTCTATCTTCTGCCCGCACTGTGTTGCCGATTATTTAAAAAAAAAAAAAAAAAAATATTTAAAAAAAAAAAAGTTCGGGCTGAACCAAGGCCTCGACCAACAAGCTTCTGCAGCCGGCACGATATTTGGCCAGCTGCTTCCAGTGCCGCAAGTCCAGTTGGTTGCGGTCCCTTTCCACCTTGCGTCGTCCCTCGGGGTTGGAGTCGAAGACTCTTCGGGCCGGAGCGGAGATGTCCATTCGCTGTACATGGCCCAGTCATCTTAAACGTTGGATACGAAGATGTCTAACTAGGCCGATATCGCTGTACAGCCTGTACAGTTCTTGGTTGAATCGTCTCCTCTACTCTCCGTCTACACAAACAGGACCAAAGAATGCACACAGAATTTTTCTTTCGAAACGGCCAAGAGCCTCTCCATTCGCTTATGATAACGTCCAAGCCTCAGCGCCGTAGAGGAGGACCGCGATGATTAAGGTTTTGTAGAGGGATCCCTTAGTTTTTCGAGAGAGGGCTCTACTACTCAAGCCAGAGATTCTTCCTTCATCTTATCTCTTGACATTTACTGTGATGCTCACAACTTTTCACAATTTTGACATTTACTGTGATGCTCACAACTTGTGAGAATACGAAAACCTCGCAAGTTGTGACTCCCCTCACTCTTCTGAGGTTGTTGTGTATTATGAGGCATCACAGAGGAATGCCAGAATACGGGCGTTGAATTCCAGTGACAATTTGTAGGAAAACAGGTTCTTCTTCTTTGTTTGCGTTACAGCCCATGAAGGACCAGAGCCAAGCTTCTCTCAATCACCCATGTTGTGTGTGATTTATTTTTCACACAAGAGAAAGGGACCTTCAGTTTAATGCCGATTCCGTACGGCGTTAGCCGAGAAGCTTTTTCATGGCAAGTATACTTCGGTGGTGTCGCCAGTACCCCGCCGAGGAGGGACGCCGCGAAATAAACATTCGATGGCGTTGGTGTTATCGGGATCCGAAATCGTTCATCGTGCGTCAGAGTCCAAGACACGAACCAATGCGCCACGGCTCCCAGGTTAAAACCTAAAACTAAGCGGGAATAAATTCCCCAAAACAAAGCGAACCTCTAACTTCACGAACTAAAATGGTGTGACAACTTTTGGCGCTAAAGTATGAAAATTGTGCAAAGATTATTGTTGCGATTTTGATGAAATAAAATGTATCACTGTTATATTTGTAGAAGATCATTTTATTTGAATTGTTTTTTTTCACACACATCTGTTGCATACTATTCAGTCTTTCGAGTTCAGCCCGCTTTAGCAAGAACGCTGGTTTGGAGTTGATTCCCAACAACCTTTCGGATGGAAAACTTGGATCGAAGAGAATTCCATCAATTTTCTTGACCCTCGAATACGCAACGTAGGCCAACCCGGCACTAAATTCACTTATCCCTAAGCCCAGAACTGCTTTGTCCAATGTAATTCCTTGCGACCTGTGAATACTAATGCCGTAAGACAGCGACAACGGAAATTGCTTCCTCGTGCCATTGACTGCTCCTTTTTTGAATGACTTTACGACCTGCGTTAGCGCCTGAAGCGAAAGTCGGTCCCGTGTAAGTTTCAAACTTGACCATGATGCAGATAGGAACTTCGCTTGGCATGGAGTTCTCGACTCTGTTTTCGGTCGGACCGTAAATAATGTCAATGACCGTGCCCATCGAGCCATTGCACAGTCCGCGAGAGGTCCACAGGTTCTGGCGTAACATCACTTTAGCGCCAACGCAGAGTAACAGCTCAGCGCTCAGTCCTTGAGCTTCGTCATCTGACGCTTGAGCGGCTGTTGCATTATTGCTTGAAGCATTTATTCGAGTCACTCGGCATCCAAGCGATCGTAAGGTGATCTTTTATTAGCTTTGATGTTTTTGTTGGTCGCCATCAATCGTGTCGCGTTATTGAAATCTCGGGTCGATCCTGAATTATTGTCGACAAAGCTTCTGATACCAGTAAGACATTGTGCCTCTGATATTTGAAGCAAAGTAGAGAAAACGGTTCATCAGCGCCGGATTCTCTCTGGCTTGTTGTTGTAGATACTCCGGAGATCCATTGAAATTTGTCATGTTGGCGTAAATTAAGACTCTGATAATTGCATCGTGGCTTCGCATCGTCCTGAGGTAGAAGAATGGAAATCTCGGGTCTTGCGCAAATCTCTTGTCATGGTAACTCATCAAATACTGAGCCCAATCCGGAAATGTGGGTTGATTTTCTCTAGAACGTGTATTATCATTAAAGTCAGCAGCAGCAGAAGGGAACAGATGAGGAAAAGCTTTGACGATCTATCCAACAGTCGTGAATTCGTTGACCGGATTTGATTAAGCTGCGGGTCAATCGATTACATCACGAACAACCTCGGTTTGTCTCATACCACTTGATACGGGAAGCGCAATAATAACCACATCGTCACTGTCTTCAGCAACATCGGGTATTGAGTCGTTGACAACACTTCCGTCGACATGTCTAAGTTGATCTTGAACGCTTCTGTCTTCTGGCAGTGCCGCCAAGGTGGACATATTGATTTGCAAGTCAGCATAGAAGCGATTCTGTTGCTATAGAAACACCAGAATATCGTGTACCACCTGTCGTTTGACCCTGACGTCTTTGTAACCTTGGGCTCCCTGCTTCCTAACCAGCAAGATGTTGACTGTATTAGCAACTCTAGGCAACTCGTTTGCAATCGGTTTGAGATGTTGCTCGACGTTCAGCACGTTTCCGTTGTAAGGGAATTTACCATTGACACCTTGACTGCGGAGCTGGTAAACGCTGAGAACGGTTGAATCCGTGCTACGAACATCTGCTCGACGACTAACAATGTCTTCATTACCTCTGGAACATTTCCTGGATCCATATTGTTTTGAGCAGTGTACTTGACAGGGTTTTCAGTGCAGTAATGGCAGATGAACGTATTGTTTACGTTCGGCGGCAGAGGCCAACACAACGTCCATTGTGCCGCTGCGCTCTCCGGGGTCATATTATACTAACAGCAAGCATACTTCACATACTACATATATACATTTTACAACGTTTCTAAACTTTCTTAGAAGTCTGATGTCTTGAAATTAAAAACGTGAAAGTTAACATCATCTTTTGAGCCCTACAAGTCCCCAGGACCGGATGGTATCATACCAGCCGAGCTCCAGCAGGTAGCAGATATCATCCTCCCCTGGCTTGTAGTCATATACAAGAGTTGCCTTTCCCTATCATACATCCCTAGCAAGTGGAAGGTAACCAAAATCATTTTCATATCCAAGGCAGGCAAAAGCTCCCACACGTATGCAAATGACTTGAGGCCTATTAGTCTTACTTCTTTTCTAATAAAAGCTCTACAGAAGATTCTAGACGCACACATTCGTTACAGCTGCTTCTCAGGAAGGCTGTCGGAAAATCAACATGCCTACAACAAAGGCAAATCGGTGGAAACAGCACTCCACTCACTGGCCAGCAAAATAGAAAGGTCACTGGAACGTAAGGAATATACTCCAGTCGCCTTTCTCGACATTGAGGGTGCCTTTAACAATGTTGAACCATGGGCCGTCACCAAAGCGCTGTTGATCTGGATGTTACGGAATCAGTGATAGAACTGGTACGACCACTGCTAACACAAGGAGTTGTCAAAGCCAACTTCGCTAGTGCCGTCTCAACTAGAATGGCTAACAGAGGTACACCACAGGGTGCAGTACTCTCCCCTCTCCTGTGGAACGTGGTGGTCAACGAGCTACTGGTGTTGCTTGAACAGGAAGGGTACGCTGTGGCCGCCTATGCAGATGACATTGCTATTGCCGCCACAGGAAAATTTCCCAGCACTCTATGCGACCCTATGCAGAGTGCATTACATACAGTAGAAACGCAGTACTTGGGGTGGACCCTAAGAAGACCGATCTAGTACTGTTTACTAACAAATATAAAATTCAACCCCTCAACCCACCGAGCCTGTTTGGAACCCAACTAATAATCAAAGAGCAGGCCAAATATCTAGGCCTAGTCCTTGACAAGAGGCTGAATTGGAAACCCAACATTTTTGACCGCGTCAAGAAAGCAACTGTTGCCCTCTACAGCTGCAAGAAAAGTGTTAGGCAAGGGCAACCTTAAGTACTCTGGTGGGTGTCATTACTGGTCACTGCATCATTGGGAAACACGCCGCCAGACCAGGACTACCCTCCAACGACTTCTGTCGCGGCTGCATGAACGAGGAGAAAGAGAAATCAATACATAACCTCCTCTGCTCATGCCCCTCTTTTGCGAATCGCAGGAGGATATACCTCGGTGCGCCCTTCTATTATAATCTTAGTGAGCTAGCAGACCAAAAAATAGCTCAACTCCATCGCTTCATCAGAAGCACCGGTTGGTTCTCTGGTAGCGGATCTGGGTAAAACGATCCACGTAGTATCACAATGTGGCTTATTCCGACCACGTTAACCTAACCCAACATCATCTTCGAAAACTCGATAAATTTCGGTAAGGCATAGAAATTGTACAATTTACAAATACGATACTCTTTTACTTTGACTCCAATATGGGATATGTGCTGAAATGTCTTTTACGCTTATTCCAAACACAATTGAAGTAAAAAGATGTGACGTATCAAAGTGCGGGTCCCTTCTGCAACTCAAAAATTTCCAGAAAACGTGCCCGTCCTAACCTGATTCTATAAAATTTTAGTACGGAACCAATATCCTTAAACATGCCGTAAACCTCAATATCAGTGGAACAAAGACTCATATTTTATTGGAAAAATTTTGCATACGTACTTCATCGGATTCAAATAAATTCTGGCATCCCTTATCGCCGTGTAAAGAAGCATTAAATGCGCGATCCATTTCCGGAAAGCATAATATATGCAGTGCATTCCAATTGCTCGTAAATTATTGATACTCGAAGACCATCTACCAACCGTATTCCACCAGCCAGGGCCCGATTGCCTTATTCTATTCGAAATGAATTCATAAATCGCTCCCATCCATCCTCGACCGCCCACTCAATCTCGTCACTTCAAAAATGTATTCGATTTGTTATTTGATTTGCACGCCATCATCATCATCATCATCGCTATCGTCTTTTGCCACCAAACATCAGCGACAAAAAGGCCTTCGATTATTTATGAGCAAGTCCTCAATACATAATTCACGCCCGGAACAGAGAGAGAGGGAGGACACACTGACTCATGGATTAGCCATGGAGCTTAGAGGTGAGGAATCGAAGCATTCGTTACTTTCGGATTCTGTAGACACCTTTCCCCCATGTAGTTATGGTGGATAAATAAATGAAAATAATTCCGAGTGATTCATCGTATTTGGGAGTTGAGTAATCTGGCAGCTATGGCAGCATTCGCTTGATCAACCGCACGGACCACTATGGCCTGAGCATCCGCTACCAAATTGCTGATGATTTGTGCTGCTACCATGGTTTGCGATGAGGTTAGTGACTAGTCGGTGGACTTGCAGCAGCAAATAGCTGAAGGTAAAGCAACAAAATAAGAGTACCATGTTAAATATTCATTTTGTAATCTAAACATCGCGTGAGAGTTGGTGAATTTTTTATTTAGACCAGGAAATGGTTGCGTTGCTGCTCTCTGGCGATAGTCAGGGAATAGGCTAGGGTTCGATGGGCGAATGATGTTAGCGTGGCGCAACAATGTTGGCCACTAGCGGGATGTCTGTTAGTTTGGTCAGGCGAATGTGGTGTTGAGGTCGTGGGGTTATGTGGTAGCACTGGTGAACGAATCGATGGTGTCATCCATAATTGATGTCACTATGCGCGATTCTAGTTATCCTCGTTTTCCTCTGGCCAATGGTTGAATTGTAAATTTCTTTATGAGAGGGTATTATGGCTGCTTGTAGTTTTCTGCTTTTGGAATGTTCTCCCTTTTCTCAGGAGTGCATTTAGACAAAGGATGGAAGCACTTATTTATTTTTTTTTTTTTAAGTTCATTTTATTCAATTAAAAAAGTTCTGTGTGCATATTATAATGATCTGCGAAGCCTATAAGGCTTTTCTGCAGAAGTCTGTTCACATTAATTTATTAAAATTTCTGTGATGTCTTTAAACTAAAAATTAACAATTTTCCATTTTTAGGGTCCCGTACCCAAAGGTAAAACGGAACCCTATTACTAAAACTTCGCTGTCCGTCCGTCCGTCTGTAACCAGGCTGTATCTCATAAACCGTGATAGACAGTTGAAATTTTCACAGATGATGTATTTCTGTTGCCGCTACCACGACAAATACTAAAAACAGAACAAAATGAATATTTAAGGGGGCTCCCATACAAAAAATCCTGCCTGCAACCAAGATCTGTCTTTTGAAGAGGTAACATACATAGTCTCTTTCATATTTATGTATACAGATGGTACGGAACCCTTCGTGCGCGAGTCCGACTCGCACTTGGCCGGTTTTTATCTTTTTAAAAGCTTTTACATTTTAGTGTTAATATTCTTCTAGTGGGAATTTAACAAATTATTTCTTATTAGTTTCTTTCCCAAATTTTTAGAGGATATATTAGGAATTTCTCTGGGTACTTTATTAGATACCTGCGGAATAATAATAGGAAGCTGTTGTCTGCCGTAAGAATTATTAGACCTTATAAGAAGCCTTGTGCTCTCGTTCTTGTATTGTGCTGGTGTTCTATGGGTTGCTTTTAGAGCTGTTTGTTATAGTATTCTTCGAGAATATTCAGTTCGAACAATTGCTTTATGTTTAACAGTCCGAGTTGTTTGTATGTTGTAGATATGGTAGTCCATATTGATCGCCGCGTTTCTTCCGCTTTTGGCATATGCACGCACGTAGGTAGGTGTCGTGTTGCCCCAGGCCGGTATTCCATACCTTAGAATGGATTCAACTAGTGAGAAATACACTTGCTTCAATACATTAAAGTTGGTGCTAATGCTTAAATGATGAAGCGCGAATACTGCTTTTCGAAGTCTTTGCCCTAGCTGTTTAATGTGTCGATCCCATTTGAAACAGCAGTCCAGGTTGACACCAAGATACTTGAGATGTTGTACATTTTGGCAGTTGTCATCGTAATTTAATTTATTTTCGTTTGCGTTTTGATGGAGGCATGTAGTGTTGTGGAATTTTATGTTTATCAATATTTTCATTACATGTGCAGATCTGATATGCATTCATTTTGTTTTTTTAATATTCATTATAAGTCCAAAGTCGTGACACTATCTAAGCACAGAATCGAATTCCCCTTGCATTATGCTGATTGTATGTATGTTGGCGTTACAGTCCATGAAGAACCTGAGCCGAGCTTCTCTCAATCACCCATGTTGTGTGTGATTTCATTTTCACATAGGTGAAAGGGACCTACAGTTTTATTGCCGGTTCCGAACGGCGAATTTCGAGAAGCTTTTCATGACAATTTTACTACAGGGGGTTTTGTCAGAACCCCGCTGAGGAGAAACACCGTGAAAAACACGTTCGATGACATGGCTGTGTCGAGATTCGATCCAGAGTCATCGGCATCAGAGGCCAACACACTACCCACTGCGCCACGGTGCTCTCTATGGTATGCTGATTGTTGTGGACAAATCTCTATGGCTGACAACGATCACTGTGCCATCAGCGAAGGCAAATCCGGTGCTATTCTGTAGTACGCTGAGAATTGGATATGCTGGCTGACAGCATTGGATATTTTCACTTTTATTTTTCTATTTGTTAGGTAGCTTCTATGCCAATCTATGTTGTGTCCTCGTATCTCTATTTTCTCCAGCATTTCAAAAAGTTTTTCGGACCTTAACGTATCGAAAGCTTTTTTAAAATCAATAAATATCGCAACATTATGGTGGCTTTTATTGAGATTTGTGTTGATTAGATTTGAGAATTCAGCTAAGAGTTTGTTAGTGTTTTTATTTTTTATAAATCCATACTGATTTTTGCTAATAATATTGAATTCGCCGATATGGCTTTGAAGTTGTCGCGCCATTACTTGTTCTAGTATTTTTCCTATTAGAGGAAGTATAGAAATGGGCCTATAGTTCAGGACGTCTGTTTATACGCCAGTTTTATATATAGGTCTTACTATTGCCACTGAAAATCCTATGTTTTTGCCATTTAGAAAGAAGGAGTAGGGCTGTATCTTTCTCCTCTTTGGAAACGGGGCTAAGATGGTCTTTTTGGGGTTTATCGATAAACCCTCTCTGCCACACCAGTCAGAGATACACTGAAGCGCAAGCTGCATGCGCTCACAGGCAGCAGTTTCACATAGGTCATCAGCATATCCGAAGATCTCGTAGCCCCAAGTGGTTAACTTGCGTAGTAGGTCATCCATGACTATCGACCAGAGAAGAGGTAAAAGGACTTCTTCTTGTGGACATCTTCTAGCCGCCCATACTGCCTCTGATATCTCTTCGCATGTGGCCAATATAATGCGGCTATTTAGCATCCTGCGCCAAAAAAACAAGATTAGTCGGTTGGGCTGTTCGAGGTGGACTAAGGCAAAAAGTCCTAAGCTTTCGGCATGTGAGCGAATGTCTCATAACGATCCGTATCAAGGCTACATTTTTTAACATCAGCCCGATCTGCGTTCACGCCCCCACGGAAGACAAGGATGACTCCGCCAAAGATGAGTTCTACGATCTCCTAGACAGAACGTATTCCCAATGTCCCAGCTTACTTACTTATCAGGCCTGCGATCCATGGAGGATCTGAGCCTGAGCTATAGCTGCCTTCCATCCTTGACGGCCCCGGGCACGCTGCTTCCATTTGTCAAGAGCAAGATGTCTTACATCCGCGATTACTTGGTCTTTATACCGGAGGTTCGGTCTTCCTCTTCTTCTCGAACCAGGAGGCTCGGAGTCGAAGACCCTCTTAGCTGGAGCGTTGATGTCCATGCGCTCGATGTGGCCGAGCCAGTGTAGTCGACGGGTCCTTGCTTTCCGGACTACATCCACATCTTGGTACAGCTCGTAGAGTTCGCGGTTGTGTCTTCTTCTCCATTCACCCTCCTCACAGACAGGACCAAATATCCGGCGCAGAATTTTTCTTTCGAAAGAACCCAAAATCAGCTCCGCTGTCCTGCTTATCGTCCAGCTTTCGGCTCCGTACAGCAAGACTGGCAGAATGAGCGTTTTGTAAAGCATGACTTTGGTCTTTCGAGTGAGGAGTTTTGACCCCAGTTGTTTGGACAAGCCGAAGTAGCAGCGGTTGCCAAGGGCGATTCTACGCCGGATCTCCACTGTGGTGTCATTTGTGGAATTTACGTTTGCCCCGAGGTAGACAAACTCCTTAACTACCTCGAAATTGTAGCTGTCAATTGTTATGTTTTGTCCCAGGTGGTGAGCGACGGATTGGTTTTTGCTTGACAGCATGTATTTCGTTTTGTCCTCATTGATCTTAAGGCCAATTCGTTTCGCCTGTTCTTCAATCGCCGTGAATGCTTCCACAATGCCACGGCGAGAACACGCGATGATGTCGATATCATCCGCGTATCCTAGCAGCTGGATGGACTTGTAAAAGATAGTGCCTTCCCTGTTGACGCCTGCCCGTCGCACTATCTGCTCCAGCACCAGGTTGAAGAAGTCACATGACAGCGCATCTCCTTGCCGAAATCCGGTGCATGTTTCGAATGGTTCCGAGGTCCTAGAACCGAGTTGCACGGTGCATCGCGTGTTTTTTAGCGTGGCGCGACACAACTGGATCAGTTTTACCGGGATCCCGAATTCGGCCATCGCCCCAAACAGTGCTTCACGATGAATGCTGTCGTATGCGGCTTTGAAATCGATGAAAAGATGGTGTGTATCGATTTGAAACTCGTTGGTCTTTTCCAGGATTTGTCGAAGTGTGAAAATTTGGTCTATAGTTGATTTGCCGGGCCGGAAGCCGCACTGGTAGCTGCCGATTAGTGCGGTGCCAAATGGTTTTAGACGTTCACACAATACGCTGGACAGGATCTTGTATGCGACATTGAGCAGGGATATACCTCTATAGTTCTTACAAGAGGTAGGATCGCCTTTTTTGTGGATGGGGCATATAGAGCTGGTATTCCAGTCGTCGGGCATGCTCTCATCTTCCCAAATTCTGCAGATGATCTGGTGCATGCTCCCTACCAGAACATCGCCGCCAGCCTTGAAGAGCTCTGATGGCAAGCCATCTGAGCCTGCGGCCTTGTTGTTCTTCAGCTTCTGAATAGCTGTGCCGACTTCTTCTATGCTGGGTGGGAGGACTACTTCAGCGGCTGGAGTTGGGATTTCCTCGGTCCCTACCACTCTCTCTTGGTCATGCTCGTTAAGCAGCTGCTGGAAGTGCTGCTTAAATACATCCACTATTCCCTGCGGGTCGGTGACAAGATTACCCTCGCAGTTTCGAAGAGCCAGGGTGCCCTTTTTGAAGCCTCCTGCAAGGCCTTTGGCTTTCTTGTAAAAGGCTCGTATTTTATGTTTATCCCTAGACTCCTCGATATCCTTGAGCTGGGAGGCTGCGAAGATTCTTTCCTTTTGTCGCAGTAGTTTCTTCTCCTCCCTTCTTCTGGCTCGGTACTCTTCTCGCGCTGCCCTGGTTTTCCTCTGCAGCGCCTTTTGGTACGCCTCGTCGGTTGCTGCCTTTTTCTGCTCACACTCGCTATCATACCACGGGTTTCTTGTCGGGGGTGGTAGGTATCCTAAGGTGGTTTCGGCTACTTCCTGAATGGCTGAGCGGCAATGCAGCCACATATTATTGGCATTTGTGTTCGACGTAGGCATACCGTAGAGTCTTTCGCTCAGCTGCTCCCTGTAGACTCTGGCAACCTCCGGTGTGCTCAGGCGCCCAATGTCGAACCTCCTCCTGATGGGCTGGTGCAGCTTTCTGACATTGGACAGTCGAGCTCTGAATCTTGCTGCTACGAGGAAGTGGTCAGAGTCGACATTTGCCCCTCTGAATGTTCGCACATCCAGGATGTTTGACGCGTGCCTTGCGTCAATGAGCACATGGTCGATTTGGTTGGCGGTTCGACCGTCCGGAGATCGCCAGGTTGCTGTGTGGATTCGCTTGCGAGGGAATCTTGTGCTACTTATCACCGCATTACGAGCTGTCGCAAAGTCAGCGAGTCGGAAGCCGTTATCTGTTGTTGTATCGTGGAGGCTGTGCTTTCCGATCACTCCGCCAAGGGTGTTTTCCTTTCCGATTTTGGCGTTGAAGTCCCCGAGCACGATTTTTACATCGTACTCCGGACAAGCTCCGTAGGCGTTGTCCAGGAGGTCATAGAAGTCCTCCTTGATAGGGTCTTCAGCCTCGTCGGTAGGGGCGTGTGCACATATAAGGCTGATGTTATAAAATCTGCCTCTGATGCGGATCACAGCCAGGCGATCACTTATAGGTTTAAAGTCGATGACCTTCGACCTTAACCGCTTACCCACGACGAATCCGCATCCCAGTAAGTGCAACCTTTTGTGACAGCTGTAATAAATGTCGCAATTTTTCTTCCTAATCATACCGTTTCCTATCCAGCGTATTTCCTGGACCGCAGTAATATCCGCCTTGTACTGCGTGAGGATTCCTTCTAGTTTATGAGCAGCTCCGGGAGTGTACAGGGTTCTGACATTCCAGGAGCATACTCGCAAATCGTGTTCCTTTTTCGTGCGTTGTCGTCGTCGAGTATCCGTCCGTATATCCGAGGCATCTTGCTCATTCATAACTTTGGGTTTTTTTACGTGGGCGGATTGTTAGCCCGCCGCACAACCGCCATTCTGGTCGGGGTTTTCTTCGCTGCATACGTTTGTTCACCTCCCAACGGTTGTTGAAGAGGCTAGCCAGAGGGCGCCGCGAGGAGGCCGTATGTCAACTTGACCCGGGCATTTAAACAGGGATCGTTGCTGGCATCTCGCCAGGTTGAGAGCAATCAACAACTTTACCCTGTATGTCCGAGCCCATGCCCTCCCTATGACATCAAAATTGTACTAGGAGACTTGAATGCTAAGCTGGGTAAGGAAAGCATCTCTGAACGAGTCCACACGACATCACATCCGATAACGGACACAGGCTGATTGTTCTTGCCACGGGGCGGAATCTCCTTCTAGCCAATACGCGTTTCCCGCACTCCGATGTACACAAAGGCACCTGGCGGTGTTTTTGATCAATCAACCACCTACCAGACCACCAGCGATCGACGTCAGATACTCCTCCACTGTTCTTGATGTTCGAACTTTTCGAGGAGCTAACATCGACTCGGACCACTATTTTGTAGTAGCCAAGATGCGCCTACGGATATCACGAACGCAGTGGAGTAGTGTAAGAATAAAAGGTTATGACGTCGGAAAGCTGAAAGAAAAAGAAGGGAGGAGCATAACCTTCTCAGAAGAAAGAGCACGAGAAACGCGCGATTGAGGATTTGGATATGTGTTACTGCAGGCATGACGTTCGAAAGTTGTATCAGTAGTAAAGCCAGAACGGAAGCCTGCAGGGATGAGAATGGACCCTTAGTAGTAGAATCGCAGTGGATGTTGAGAATATGGAAAAACCACTTCTGCAGACTGTATAACGGCGGTGTTGCTCAATATACCGCTGTCAGGCAGAATGATCCATTTCTAATCGACGAAGACCGTGGAGAATTCTGTCCCCCTGACCTCGACGAAGTTAAGATTGCCATATCGAAGCTCAAGCCAAATAAAGTTTCTGGCGTAGACGGACTGTCTGTTGAGCTCTTCAAGGCAGCTGGGGATGACCTGGTTAGGAGCATGCACCAGCTCATCTGTAAGATATGGTCACAGGAAAGCATGCCCGAGGAATGGAGTCTCAGCATCATATGCCCGATCCACAAGGATGGAGACCCCTCTGATTGCGCCAACTATAGAGGAATAAGTCTCCTTAACACCGGCTACAAAATCTTTTTGGCATTTTTGTGAACGCCTGAAAGCTTTTGTAAATAAGCTGACAGGTCCTAACTAGTGCGGATTCAGGCCAGGAAAGTCCACCATCCTGGAAAAAACCAATAAATTCCAAGTCGACATTCACCACCTATTTGTCGACTTCAAAGCCACATACGACAGCGTAATTAGAGGCGAGCTATACAACGCTATATTTACCTCTGACATACCTACTAAACTCGTCAGACTATGCAGGATGACTTTGGAGAATGCTCGCTGCTCTATTCGAATCGGTGAACACCTTACCGATAGTTTTGATGACAAAAAAGGATTTAGGCAAGGCGATGCGCTGTCGTGTGATTTCTTCAACATCATATTGGAAATGATTGTGCGAAAATCATTGGCCAATACAAGAGGCACAATCTATTTCAAATCCTCGCAACTCCTTGCATACGCCGACGATATTGACATAATAGGTAGATCACAGCGAGATGTCAATGAGCCGTTTGCGAGTATTGAGATGGAGGCGGCGAAAGTTGGTCTGGCGGTAAACGAGGGCAAATATATGCTGTCATCAAAAAAGGACGCTCACCAACGACGTCTTGGCCAGAAAGTTTGTATTGGCAGATATAAGTTCGAGGTAGTTAAGGACTTCGTCTACCTTGGCTCCGCAGTGACCTGGAACAACGACATCAGTTCCGAAATCAAACTCAGAATCACTCTTGCCAATCGCTGTTTCTTTGGGTTCAGGAGGCAACTCAGTAATTGAGCCCTCTCCCGAACGACAGAGTTGACTCTACATAAGACCCTTATCATCCCGGTCCTGTTGTAAGGCAGAAGCATGGACACTATTAAAAGTGGATGAGGAGGCCCTTGGTCGGTTCGAGAGAACGATTTTGCGTGCCTATAAACACAGACGGGGGATGGAGGAAAAGATTCAACCACGAACTTTACGGGCTGTACAGCGACATGAATCTAGTCAGGCGTCTATGGATTCAACGTCCAAGATGGCTGGACCATGTAGAGTGAACGCACACCACAGCTCCAGCCCGGAGAGTCTTTGAATCCAACCCCGATGGATGAAGAATCAGAGGTCGGCCGCACTTAAGATGGCACCACACAGGTGGTAGGGGATCTCAGCCAACCGGGTGTGCGGCAATGGAAAAGGCTAGCAAAAGATCGTGCTAGTTGGAGGAGCATGTTGGTCGAGGCCCAGGTTCACCCCGAAATTTAGCACCCGTTAAGAAGAGATTTAGCATCGCCCTAATTCAGTGATAAGTGTGATGGTCTAAAGCCCTGCAGTATAGTGCGGTGGTGGTCAAATCGCAGCCAGTGTTATCAAAGGCCTCCTCTGTATCGAGGAAGGCGCAAATTGCGATCTCTCTGTGTGTGAAACTGTCTTCCACGCGTGTCACCAGGTGGTTCAGCGCATTCTCAGGAGATCGTTCTTTGCGATATGCATACTAGTTGGGTTGCAGTGTTATCTGATGCACCAGGATACCTCTAATATGGAGCTCTTTCGGTTTTTCCATTGTTTTTAAAAGGAACGATGTCAAACTGATTGGCTTCCCATTCTTGGGGATGAAGACAGGATTAATCTCCCTGCAGATGTTGGGTGTATATCCCAGGTTGAAACAAGACCTAAAAAGAGCTGTCAGTGGTGATAAAATGATGTTCAGGCCTTTCCGTAAGATAGCAGAAAAAATACCGTCTTTGCCGGCGTCCTTAAAGGGCTTAAATGAACCAATTGCCCATTTAACCCTATCAGGGCTAGAAAGTCTGCCAGAGAGGCTATTCTTTCTACTGTCGATGTTAATTGTGACGTTCGTTTGATCGTCAGATGGCATCGACTGGAGAGTAGAACCAGAAGAACCAGAAGATACCGACTGATTTGCGAAGCAGCCCGAGTCCATTTCTGTGCTTTTGGGACAGCGCTTTATGGAGTCGGGCTGCAGTTGGAAGCCGGTCTATATTCTCGCAATGTTTTTCCCAAAACATTCCCTTGGATTTCCTCAGTTTGACGTTGTATTTCGTTAGAGCAGATTTATAATCACTCCAACTATTATTCCGTTTGGCTCTGTTAAACAGAGATCCCACATGTTTTCTTAGAGATTCAAGCTGTATATTCCACCACCGCTTGTCTTGGATGTACAGCTGTTTCTAAAGGGTGAGATAAATGCGGCATTGAGCTAGTAAGCCGTTTCATCGATATCACCTTTCGATTCAATCGACTTGAGAAGCAAGGCTGAAGGAGCTCAGCTGAGCTGAGCTTGGAAAAGAGCCCGGTTTTTTCGTTTGGGCTGATATCCAGGCTCAGCCTCCTTAACCTCACTGGAGATGCTGAATCTGATATGTTGGTGATCAGATAGTGAGGCTTCAGTGGAGGCGTGCAAGGATAAATGGGCTAGAGATAGTGAGGTCAAGCACCTCTTCTCTAACCGCATTCATAAAGGTTTGTTGCCTCTATTGCGGTTTGGATACTTAAACATTTTGAATGGCTACGTATTTCCATACGACATTAAATCTCCAGTATCCATACAACATACAACAACTCGTTGCAGTATCTTACAAAACCCTGTTATAGAGGTTGACAAATGGTTTCACTCTTTTTTTGATTGCCTGGATATAGGCCTTGTTTGGAATGCCACCCAAACTGGTCGAATCAGAATTTCGTCCAGCACTCTTTCACTGTCTATGTTTTGAAACAGCTTAGTGGATATGGTGCACCAGTTCTCATTACAACAAGATTTGCCAAAAAGTTGCATTTGAAAACATTCCCACCATTTGCTTTAATGAGCACAAAATTATCTAAGACGCATCTTTCCTTACATCTACAATTCGTTATTGACGCGCCTCCAACTAATTATTTAAAGCAAGCACTTTTCAAAAGCCTAGAACAAAATGGTCTGAAAAAATTTCTCTATAATGAACGAGGTCATTTAGATAGTTAAACACTCACTATGAATCCAAACATGGTGCCAAGAATCATAGCGTGAAATGCATTGCACTGCAACGAAAAAATCCAATCCGGCAAATTGCCATATGCACGGATTACTGAACACATTATTGCACGCATTGTGGATGGATTTAGGACGCCAAGCTCCAATTACCAGCATTTTACAAAATTATTTTCATAATTCTTCATAATTTTTCATCATTAACATTAGTCTGTTGGTTTGTTGTTTCGCCACCCACTTGTCAACGTTGTGGAATTAATGAGCCACCCGGGGGATGCGCTGCGCAGACAATGGACGGGTTTAACTAATTACGGGTAATTGGATTACAATTTTATTTTTATTTTTACGAAGGTGTACGGTGTAAGAATCGTCGAAAGACGACTGCCCTCCTTGGATTTTTCTTTTGAATACAGATAACAAATTATTTTTTAACAAAAGAAAAAGGAAAAGGGGGAATGGGAGATAAGAAAAATTAACCTTCAACTTTTCCAAGCACAAAGAGATAAAAAACGTATCTAAGAAGAAATCCAATGATAACTTAACTTCTGTTCCCTGACTGCATAGACAGCTAGTACATAAGAGAAGGAGAAATACTTTGCTCTTATCCTAACTTGTATAAAAGGCAAATAATTTACAGATAAAGGAAGGGTAAGGTAGATTTTTGTTATAATGTACTTTAATTATTTCGAATGTCAAAAGATATACCTCCCGTTTAAAACTTGGACAGGGATTTTTCAATGCTTCCGTCAGCTATATAAATATGTAATTGTTATTGAAGTTAAATAGTATTGAATTGTGTGTGTTTTCATTTCTACCTAACAAAGTTTACGGACCCAGACCCATGCAGGATGACTTTGGAGAATGCTCGCTGCTCCATACGAATCGGTGAACACCTTACCGACAGTTTTGGTGTCAAAAAAGGATTTAGGCAAGGCGATGCGCTGTCGTGTGATTTCTTCAAAATCGTATTAGAAATAATTGTGCAAATATCACAGGCCAATACAAGAGGCACAATCTATTTCAAATTCTCGCAACTCCTTGCATACGCCGACGATATTGACATAATAGGTAGATTACAGCGAGATGTCAATGAGGCGTTTGCGAAAATTGGTTTGGCGGTAGACGAGGGCAAAACTAAATTTATGCTGTTATCAAAACACCACCGTCACCACCGACGTCTTGGCCAGAACGTTTGTATTGGCAGATATAAGTTCGAGGTAGTTAAGGACTTCGTCTACCTTGGCTCCGCAGTAACCTGGAACAACGACATCAGTTCTGAAATCAAACGCAGAATCACTCTTGCCAATCGCTGTTTCTTTGGGCTCAGGAGGCAACTGAGTAATAGAGCCCTCTCCCGAACGACAAAGTTGACTCTATATAAGACCCTTATCATTCCGGTCCTGTTGTACGGCGCAGAAGCATGGACACTATCAAAAGCGGCCTATAAACGCAGACGGGGAATAGAGGAAAAGATTCAACCACGTACTTTACGGCCTGTAGAGCGACATGAGTCTAGTCAGGCGCCTACGGATTCAACGCCTAAGATGGCTGGGCCATGTGGAGCGAATGGACACCACAGCTCCAGCCCGGAGAGTCGTTGAATCCAACCCCGAGGCCGCACTTAAGATGCCGCACACAGGTGAAAGGGGACCTCAGCCAACTGGGTGTGCGGCAATGGAAAAGGCTAGCAAAAGATCGTGCTAGTTGGAGGGGCATGTTGGTTGAGGCCCAGGTTCACCCCAAACTGTAGCGCACATTAAAAAGAAGAAGAAGTGTGCAATTCTAATATAACAACCAACGTGAAAATTCGGTTGTTTCCTCTCGAATCCTATCTAAGACAACCACCCCTGGAGAGTAGTAAACGAACATCCATGACCCAAACCACTGCACTCCATTCAAGTTGTGTGATAAACAATATAGGAGTATTAACTCTTGAAACTACGCGGACTTTATAAAACATAAAAACACCCGAAAGATAATGGGGTGGCCGTGGTGCAGTGGTTAACATCATCGACCGCCGAGCGGAAGGTTTATGGTTCAAATTCGTTTCATAGCCAAGAAAAAGGAATTCCTATACGTACAAAAAGTATGCAACGCAGTTGTGTTTGGAAAGTGACCAGATGTTCTGCAGGCATAACACTCACAGTATGTGGTCAATTGAAGTTCATCCTCTGCGTATGAAATATTAACACCAAAAGTGCATGAACGAAATACTGGGAATTATAACAACCGCGAAATTTGGTCATCTATGACCCAAAACCACTGCACTCCGTTCAGATTGTGTGTCAAAACATCAACCTGCGCGAAACTCTCCCTCTCCCTGTTACCTGCTCGCACAACGTTCAATCTATACTATACTAATATTATAAATGTGAAAGTGTGTGTGTCTGTTTGTCCGTCTTTCACTACAAAACGGAGCAGAGAATTGACGTGATTTTTTAGATGGAGATAGTTGAAGGGATGGAGAGTGACGTAGGCTACTTTTTGTTTCTTTCTAGCTCCCGTTAAGTTAGTATGCAGCAAAAAAAATCAGTAGGGGATGGAAATTTGTGTGAGACTCTCCGCAGAATTAGTATAGGTTCTATGATACAAACGAATAATATAATAATTTAATTAAAACAACCATAAATCAATCAGCTTTTGAGAAAACAATCAACGTTCGAAACATAAATAAGTGTTACTCTTGAATTACAGTAGATGGCGCTGATATGTTTCTGAAACGCGCTAACGTTGTGTGCTCTCTATCTGTACTTAAGTGCGGGCATCGGGCCGCGCTTCACACTATAGTGCATACGGTACCTATACTCAGTTATTTGACTATTAAGCGTCCCAGTCATGCTTATACGAAATTTAGATGCCCCGAGATTATGTAATGGGACGAGACTTCTTGTCACACAACTTGGGCGCAATATCATTAGCGCCACTATCTTAACCGTCGTAGGAAAGGGTGAAAATGTACTGATCCCACGAATCCCAATAATTCCCACAGATCCCCGTTCCAGTTTAAAATGCTACAATATCCTCTAAAGCTTAGTTTCGCTATGACCATTAACAAAGCGCAAGGTCAAACATTAAAGGTGGCTGGGGTGAACTTAGAAAAGCCGTGCTTTTCCCATGGACAATTGTATGTAGCATGTTCACATGTGTCTAATGCCCAGAACATTTACATTCTATACCCAAATGGAAAGACATATAATATCGTCTACAGTAGCGTATTAAGATAACATTCTGTTCGGTTCAGGAACCGTGTTACCCCGAATTTAACGCGAGCGAGGCCGCGGGCAAAAGCTAGTACGTTATAAGGCCTTAGCCTGGAGTGCGGGTGTGACTATAAAAAAAAAACGAAAAAGGAGATTTCGCCCCGTAGCATGATCAATCGGCCTGTGTCCGTTATCGGATGTGATGTCGTGTAGACTATGTTTGCCGATGACTCGTTCAAAGATGCTTTCCTAACACAGCTTAGCAGTGAAGTCTCCTAGTACAATTTTGATGTCATCGGACATTGGGCATACGTTCTGTCTAGGAGATCGTAGAACTCATCTTTGGCGGAGTCATCCTTGTCTTCCGTGGGGGCGTGTCCGCAGATCAGGCTGAGGTTAAAAAAATTTGCCTTGGTACTGATTGTTATGAGGCGTTCGCTCACATGCCGAAAGCTTAGGACTTTTTGCCTTAGTCCACCTCGAACAACAAATCCGCATCCGAACAATCGTTGTCCTCTCTCCCTATAGCAGTCGTCGTCGTAGTAAATATCGCAGTTTTTCATTCGCTTTATGCCCGGTCCATTCCATTGAATTTCCTGGATGGCGGTTATGTCCGCTTTATAGCGGTCTAGGGCGTCCGCGAGTTGTTCGGCTGCACGTGGCCTGTTTTGGGACCTAAAATTCGACGTACAGAGCCGAAGATCATAAGATAGGACTTACTAACAGTGCCGCAAGATGTTCGACTGCGGTGGCTCTCCTCTCTTTTAGCAGGCCAGCATCCTTTGTTAGTCCTTTGCCAAAACAAAGTGGAGTACTCTCCCCTCTCCTCTGGGGTCTACTCCAAGGAACTTAACCTCAACCTATCATTTAGACTCCCAAATTACTGTAGTGTGTTTCAGGCAGAAATAACTGCGATAACGGAGGCCCTGGCATGGCTCAGGATTAATGTAATATCCACAAAGGATATTATCATTTGCACGGATAGCCAATCTGCGATAAAATCCCTGGCAGCGGTAACCCACAAATCAAAAACATCCATTAACTGTCGCCTATCTCTAGATGAGATGGCTGAACAGTTCAACATTAAAATACTGTGGGTTCCCGGGCATAGGGATATTCCAGGAAACTGCGCGGCCAACGAACTCGCAAGGTTAGGGTCAAGCACACTCAGCCTACCTACCCTCGGGTACCTAGAAACACGGTGAAGCACATGATAAAGCTTCAAACCATAGAGGAGACCAATCTCCAATGGAATGAGAGCAATATCGGCTTTATCACCAAACAATTGTGGCCTAAGTTAAACTTAGGACGAACCAGGGACCTGGTGGCAACCAAAAGGGCAACCTTAAGTACCCTAGTGGGGGTCATTACAGGTCACTGCACCATTGGAAAACACGCCGCCAGACTGGGGCTACCCTACAATGACTTCTGTCGCGGCTGCATGGACGAGGAGGAGGAGGAATCAATACACCATCTCCTCTGCTCATGTCCCTCCTTTGCGAATCGCAGGAGGATTTACCTCGGCGCGCCCTTCTTCGACAATCTGAGTGAGCTAGCAAACCAAAAAATAGCTCAACTCCACCGCTTTATTAGAAGCACAGGTTGGTTCCCGGGTAGCGGATCAGGGTAACCTGATCCAGGTGGTATCACAATGGGCCGGTTTCGGCCTAAGTGTGGCTTACGCCTACCACGTCAACCTAACCTAACCTAACCTATGAGACTTTAATAGATTTGTATGAACACTTCTCAACAGCAAATCAGGAAATATCAGGACATATGTATGTATATTGTCACATAAAACACAAATATAAAATAAGTCCCAACTATTGCCTGCATAAATCCATACATCCGCCACTAACCTTAACCTCTACACAATTCACCTACACATGTACGAGTAGGTGCATCTCGACCCTATTAAGCAGCCATGTCATCAAATTAAATACTTGCTCGAGAATTTTAAATTAATCCATTTAATTGAAAGGAAAACATCCCATCATCCAATTTCACTCACACCACACTAGCACCTTCATGCCCGCACGCCTACAGACGCAGCAAACCCACTCTACATGAAGAGGAATACTTAAAGAAAACTCCCCGCTCCTCCTTTTGCTCCTCGTCGTATCATCAGCCACACACCATCGTATCCGATGATGAGTGCGATAATTTGTTGCGGGCAAATGACCGGGATATCCTAAGAATTCCAAGTGCTTCGCCAGAAGAATCGTTTCATGTAAACAACAGCAATTTTCCCAAAAAATAAAGGACAATTTTGAAAATTCACAGACATTTATCCCGCACTTATCTGACGTAATTGATATTGGATACATGCAAACGACCGACGGGTGTTGCGTGCGTATGTGTTCCTTTGCTAAGGGAGTGTGCCTCTCCATCAATCGTCAGGACTTCATGGACCGTTTATTTTCACCCTCTCCCTCCGCTTATGTTTCAGTTTATATACCAGGACATTCAGCAATTGACTCTTTTTTGTCTCATTTGCTCCGATGATGCAAAGCCTCAGGTCAAACGTAAAATAAAAGTTCACTGCAATATATAAGCTTAGTAACTACTCCCACGTTAGGACTCTGAGACTTTGATGTGCTAAGCCGCCATCATGCGCTTATAAGGATATGAAAAGCTTTTCGCATTTCTCCTTGTTCCGATTGGTTGCACAAGAGGGCGTGACATTTGTTTTAATGAGAGCATCTCCCATGGCCATAGTCTCAATTTTGATCTTGCGCTCTCGTGCAGTGGGGAATCTCAACCTTACTCCTTCCAATGGCTACTTCCTGTAGCTGTGTGCGTTCCGTCTATACCTGAATCCAAATAGGTAATGATGCAGGCTCCTAATGTCATTTACCCTACAATGACAGCCATTTATGGCAATTAGCACTTTAACTGTTTGCCTCGACAGGTGAGCGACTAATACCCAGCCCGGTGGGTGGTGGTTAGTTAAGAATTAGGCACCAGGCGGTGGGTGAATAACGCCAGCAGATACAAAATAATTATAAGCGTGAATCTGAAACTTTGCCTGATGATCAAAAGAAACGGAATACATAGTGTATATTGGTAAGGTGGGCAGTACTCGTTCAAACAGCTCGTCGTTCTCTGTCTCCACACGACTGACTGAGAGCCCTCGGTTGTGGGTAATAGGGGTAGCACTACGATGGTGGTAGCATGATGGGTGTTATTTTCGTGTAGCAATTATTTTGATTCGAAAATCAGCTTAGGCGAGCAAGAGAAAGTCGTATGCGTGAGGTTTAAGGGTGGCAGATCTGTTTGCATTGAATTGTGGTTTTGTTCTGTTGCTCTACCGCTCATACTTGGGGTGTGTATTTCATTTCACCTGCGCCCCCCAGCGCGCACTGTTCACTCCACAAACATGGCCAATATTGAATATTTAATTGCAATTAGCACGGCTGTTAATGGTGGCGTTTAATTAGAACGCGAGAATGACGTGCTAGATGTTGATGTTATGTTGAAGAGGATTTCGCAGGCTGACGAAGGTAGCGTATACGTGCGTGTGGGATGGACGTTTGTTTTTGGCGGGTGGTGACCTGACCGCAAGGGTAAATTTTCCTTCGGGCATTGGAGAAATTTAAATTAGGGAAATGATGATTAGTGATGGAATCACTAAGCGATGGCTGGTAATTTGGCAATTTGGTAATTTGGGCGATAATGAAGGGCAATGTTGAAAAGCAGGTTTGTGTACTTCGTCCATTGGAATCCATCGTAGATTGGATGCCTTGGTCTTAACCGGTAGATTAATGTGTAAACAGTAATAGAATTCATAATGAAGAAGGTCAATGAGCCTTTGCTGAAAGTTGTAGTGGTTATTTCCATAGAAAAGTGTATTGACATTCTCTACAGAAGTATTCAAGTTAATTAAATATATCCAGATTTCGTACTTTTAGGAACACAATCTATAATCACGGTTCTGCCCTTCACGCGAAAGTATTTAAGAGAGTCATGATCATCATACCAGATAGTTCATTGTCGATGGCATGATGGCATGAAGACATCTTTTACATTCTAACATACTAAGCCGAAAATGTGCCTACACTAGACTGCTATACACAAATCATTAATGGCTACAAGAAAAATTTATCTGGCTACTTAGACGGATATCAACCCTAAAAGCTAGATCTCAAGGACAGGACAGGACAGCCGCTTAGCTTATAGTCAATCATCAGGTGGTGGTGAGCGGCAGTAAGCACACATCTAACCGAGGGTCATTCTTCGGGCGCCTTGTCGTGGTGGGAGGCTTAAGGGGCCAAGGCCTAACCAAGGGGCCTCGAACTAAGACTTGAAGACCTAAATGAATGGACAATCATAAGGATTGTCGTAATCCAGGTGGTACCTGCAATTGCAAAAATACACACGCGATCACTTTGACCGCGGTCGGGGCAGTGATTCTGGAGGCCCCACCATTTATAGACAACTAATCGGCAGAGGACACCGTGGCGCAGTGGTTAGTGTGCTGGACTCTGACGCACGATGAGCGAGTTCGGATCCCGATAACACCAACGCCATCGAATGTTTATAGCGCGACGCCCCTCCTCCCTCCGTAGTATACTCGTCAGGAAAAAGCTTCTCGATTCAAGCCGTTCGGAATCGGCATTAAACTGTATGTCCCTTTCACCTGTGTAAAAAAATAAATCACACATAGCATGGGTGATTAAGAGAAGCTTGGCTCTGGTCCTTCATGGGCTGTAACGCCACCAAAGAAGAAGAATCGGCAGTTCAGAACGACACCGACTCCTGTGGCTCACTGACTGACCACCTGGTTGGACCAAGCTTGAGTGCCGCATGCAGCTTCCGCGACATCTTTGATGGTGTGGTACGGGAAACCGATAAGTTTGAACGCGCCCAAGATTTGGGCCGTACTGCTGAGTGTGCCGCTAAGTCACAAAAATGAAGGGGGTAAGAGGCGCATCCGGAAGTTGTGCAAAGAGGCTCCCAAAGCTGAAGGCACGATAGACGAGGTTGAACCTCTGGCAGAATTAGGTAGGAAGGTTAAGTTGACGGAAGTATTCCCTACCGACGTCGATCCGACCCACTCATCTGAGGTCCGCCCCCTTCTCAGCGGTGCGCAGCGCGTTAAACGTGGGCGATCCGCGAAGATGAAAGCATAAACATGAAGCTAAAGAAAACTAAAACCTGCTCATCGGAGACTGGCACTAAACACAAAGAAACCCTTATGACCGTAAACGGAAAAGGAGGAAAAAAGGCAGCCGTCTCCTCTGAAAAGGCCATATAAGGAAAGCTGGCAGTGACTTTAGAATGACCAGCGCAGATTGTAAACACTGCAAGGATCGTTTACTGGAGCTAGCTTCAGCAACGGGCTTCTGTATTCCGACTAAGCAGTCTGCTCTGGTGAATGGTGACTTCGTGATGAGCTGTTTCTCTCAGCGGACATCGGCCTGTATCAAAAGCCTGGTATCGAAAATCCCGCCTTTGGGAGCTCCGCCGTATTCCGGGGAAACCTGGAAACATGCTGGATGTGTTGACGCGTTTCCGTTCGCAGAACCTAGGGTTTGACACTAGGATCTGGATTATCTATTCTTACAAGTACCCTCTTTGTAGAGGGCTATCTGAAAAAAGAGTGCTCTGCTCTGGTTGTAGGGATGTCTGTCGAGACTCTGAAATCTTCGCATGACTCACGTCCCTACTTCGGCCTTGGTAGGATTCTACATATTTCACTTCAATGTCAAGTAGGCGAATGATGGAATGTGCACTACAGTATAAATCCTTGATCAATTTAATCAAATTAATCTACAGCACTGTAAGGCTGAGAGCACCGTGGCGCAGTGGTTAGTGTGTTGGCCTCTGACGCCGATGACACGGGATCGAATCCCGACACAGCCATGTCATCGAACGTGTTTTTCACGGTGTTTCTCCTCAGCGGGGTTTTGACAAAACCCCCTGTAATAAAATTGTCATGAAAAGCTTCTCGAAATTCGCCGTTCGGAACCGGCAATAAACTGTAGGTCCCTTTCACCTATGCGAAAATGAAATTACACACAACATGGGTGATTGAGAGAAGCTCGGCTCAGGTTCTTCATGGACTGTAAGGCCAACATACACACATACACACTGTAAGGCTGCTACCGCTCTTTTAAGTAGCAGAATTGCATGCAGTAGTACAAATATTAATGTTGGATCCATTCAGGAACTTTGGGTGTGAAATAAGTGCCTGTGTAGTTTTTGGGGTATACGTGATGGTATGATTCTCAATGAGAGCGATCCGAAAGGCCCAGGGCCTATCAGTCATATGGAACTTACTATTGGCAACCAAACTTAGATAATTTTGTGGGCACAACTTGGTGGCTGCCAGAGTAAGCTAGAAGTCGGAAAGGTTGGTATTATCTTATGTTGCGTTGCTAATGCGCAAAACACTGCATGGGGCAGTAGCAAATGCAATCTAAGAGAGGACTGTCCTCACTTCAATCTTTTGTCTGACCTTATCATCACGGCAGGAGGTGATTGACCTAACCCTATCTAATAGGTACGCAAATGTGATCATTAACTGGAGAATCTTAACAGATGTTACGTAGGTCAGATCACAGATATGTACATATACCGAATTCCAATTGAGTTGTGGATCTTCCCCTCGCAACCCAAGCAGAATCCGAGGAAGACAGACTGGCTACGGTTTAGAAAGGAGCTTGAACTATCCACTCAGACCCTATCTAAACTCAGAACGAATCTTCAAAGTATGTGCAGGGAAGCCAGAAGTCTCCTGAATAGATGACTCAAATCGAATTCGGTAGATGACTAGAATAAGTATCGGCCGAAGCAAAAGAAGCTTATTTACAAATCAAAAAATAGTTCATAGACCTTCTGCGAAGAGATCAAATCTCCAAATGCGACTAGTAAGTTGTCAAACGGGGAAAATCGACAAAGCTGGATGTACTCAGAAAATCTGAGCGGTCGATGATGTTAACCACTGCACCATTGCCATCCCTACAGGTTTCGGACATTGTGTCAAATCTGGCGTAAATAGGGTATACATGCAAAGTAGCGTCCTGTCTCTGCTGTTACGGTGCATGATGGTCGACTCGAAATGGGTCGAAATGGGTTGTCAGTTAATTCTCTTTCTCTTCACGAGAAGGAGGAAAAATACTGGCATAACTCAGCTGGTGCTTGAAGGCATTCCCATCACGATATCCAAGGAAGCTAAGTACCTGGGAGCTATCTTAGACAGGTTCTTTGGTTAAAGCATGTTAAGTTAAAATCCACCAAAGCGCTGTCAGCGTTCCGGCAATGCAAAGGTGCCCTTGGCAAAACATGGGGTTTTTCTCCGGCAAAAGTCTTCTACATCATCACGGCAATGATAAGACCGATAATTCCATATGCATCGATTGTCTGGTGGAACAGGCTAACACGGAAACATGTCGTAGCCTCTTTCAAACTCCAAAGAACGGTTGGTCTCAGCTGTACGGGGCTGCCCAGTATGTCGGGCGCTGCTCGAGGTGCTATGATGAACCTTACACCCCTTGACATATTTGTCACAGGCTGAAAACCATGTCTCTTCTCAAGAGAAATGGTTTTTGGTACAACTCGCAATGATACCTATCATCGACACCTTATAGTCGAATTTCCATGGCGTCAGGAATGGCTCTGGCTACATACTGAATCTGGAAAGGATTGTCTTTGCATTTTCACAGATGGCTCCAGGTCTGGGCTGGGGTCCGGCGCTGGGGTTTTATTTGAATGCGAAAACGTTCCACTGCACTTTTCGTTAGCAAAATATGCGTCTGATTTTCGGTCAGAGATATACGTAATCCTGATGGCCATGCAATATGTTGTGAAGCATTGGTGGAAAGGTAAAAACATATGTATGTGTTTGCAGTGACATCCAAGCTGTGTCCAACCCTTTAACCAGCTCCAAGTTAGTGTATGGACCTATGTATGGCCTTCCTGAAAAAAATCGGTAGACTAAACTCACTAAGGCTTGTTTGGGTCCCAGGTCTCTTTGATGAACTCGCCAGAATGGGCTCAGAGGAGAGTTTTTCAAGACATGCACCCGCTTTGGGTCCACCTGCTTCCACGGTTAGTACCCACATCAGGGATTGGGTCTTTAATGCACAAAATCGTAGTACAAGGGGATAATCAGGGATGCAGAATGACTAAGCGCACACGCCCTGATGTCTGGAAGAAATCCGAAGCATTCTTCTTATCCTTAAGGAGAATTGACTGACGGGCATTACGGGCAATTACACTTTTGCCAAGCATCTCTGCATGACCGGCACCCTTGGGGCCGACGTGGTATGTGTCGAATCTCTTAATTCTGCATCAGTGAAGCTCCCTCTCATTTTCCTCCGTAAGACGTGGAAATACAGTACAGGTAGGTGTCTATCTGGTAGTACAATGCACCAGTATTTGCAACTGAGTGCTCCAACAGAGCACAACAAATAAAAAAAAATAAATGAAGAAAAGATCACTCTGCTATCGGACAGAGGAATTGAAAATATGCTGTTAGAAATAACGGTAATATCTTTTAGGATTGATATAATCAGCCGTGAAAAGTATGTGAGTGGGAAAAATATTAATTTCTTTAAATATCTATTGATATACGTACGTTTGTAACAATCCGATCCTGCCTTTGAGGTAGGCCCCCTAGTAGGAGAATCGTAGTAGCTGTGGTTGCCCAAAATCGCGGGAACATATGCCATCAGGTTTCCTTGTGGAGCCTGATGTAAGAGATGTTGGGTAGACCTCGGCCCCCAGCAAGGGTTGTGAACATGCCAGCTTATCCCCGATAGTATGGTTTACGTAGAAACAGATCCATAAGAGATTTGATTGCATAATTTTACGGAAAAGTCGAATCACTCGCTTCAACTTTCAAATCGCTCAACTCAAGTTGTTTTGGACGAAGTCAGGTCTGATAATTCCTCAGTTTTGTCTCCGACGATCTTTCCAATTTTTATAAGCTACCTCTTGTCGGATACTTTTATTCCAATCCACTCCTTTGCTGACGACAGGTCAGCTTCACACATTCTTCGCCAGCCAATAGTGAGCGGCAGGCTATTAAATTCCGATGTCGATAGCATTTTTTTTTTTCATTTCGTCCCAAAAGCAAAAACATTTCGTCTTAAAAAATTCGTCTACTTTAGAGTTACATAAATACATAGATATACTGGTTTCTCATGATGAGATGTTTTTATTATACACATTTCAGTTTTGTGCACTAGATGTTAAATCCAGTGAAACCACCCTCAGATCAACAAGTGTCCGTGGCTTACGTTAAGACTAAAATACTTACTTACCCAGGTGCCGCTACAGTCCAGTGTGAACCTGGATCTCAACCAACAAACTTCTCCAGCTGGCACGGTCTTTCGCCAGCTGTTTGAAGCGACTCACTCCGAGTTCGGTAGGGTCCCCTCTACCTGTGTGCGCCACCTTGGACTCGGTCATCCTCTGCTGCGTCGTCCCTCAGGGTTGGACTCGAAGACTCTTCGAGCAGGAGTTGTGTTATCCATTCGCTCTACGCAGCCTAGCCATCTTAGGCGTTGGAACCGTAGAGTTGACAGTTTTTTTTTTTAAGTTCGCGCAGGGTCAAGGGTTACTCTTATAATGTTTATCACACAACCTGGACGGAGTGCAGTGGTTTGGGTCGTAGATGTTCCTTCACTACTCTTTAGGGGTGGTTGTTCTAGATAGGAGGAGAGGAGCCGACCGAATTTTCACGTTGGTTGTAGTTCTCAGCAATTGTTCCATGGACTTGCACACACAGAGTATGAATTTAAAGTGACTGTGTACTGTGAGTGCTATGCCTTCATCAGTATGATGGATCACTTTCCATTCACAACAGCTGGGTTGCATAATTTTTTCTCGGTATAGGATTTGTTTTTTGCTTTTTCTTGGCTATGGAACGACTTTGAACTACAGATCTTCCGCTTGACGGTCGTTGGTCTTTTACCACTGCACCACGGCCACCCCTATGGACCATAAATTGAACTCCAAATTTTCTCTCGAAACGGATATTGGCCTCTGCGCCATAGGGGAGTACCGGGATGATTAAAGCTTAGTACAGTGCAAGTTTGGTCTTTCGAGAGAGAGCACTAATTCTCAATTGCCTCTTGAGCCCAAAGAAGCAGAGGTTGGCAAAAGTAATTCTACGTTTCATTTCAGCGCTGTTGATGTTGTCGTTAGTGAGCCAATGTAGACGAAGTCCTTTCCCACTTCGAATTTATAGCTGTCAATTGTGATGTCGGTGTTGTGGGTCTTTTTTGGTTGACAGCATAAATTCAGTTTTACCCTCTTTAACTGAAAGACCTATTTCATCCGCTTCTGCTTTAATGCTTTCGAACGCATCATTGACGACCCACTGTGTTCGTCCAATTACCTCAATGTCATCCGCGTACGCAAGCAGTTGTGCAGAATTGAAATAGATCGTACCTCTTGTGTTGGCCAGTGAGTTTCGTATGATCCTTTTAACAACGATGTTGAAAAAATTACATGACAGTGCGTCACCTTGTCTAAATCCTTTTTAGACAAGGTCTCGTTTAATTCGCTACCGACCTAAATGGAGCAGCGGGAATTCTCCATTGTCATCCTACATAATCTGACGAGTTTGGCAGGCATGTTAAAACTAAATATGGCTCCGTATAGCTCGTCTCTATGCACATTGTCATACGCGGCTTTGAAATCGATGAAATGGTGATGGGCATCGATTTGGTATTTTTTGGGTGTTCTATCAGATCTGCCGCAGCCTGAATATTTGGTATATTGTGGATTTACCTGGCCTGAAAGCACACTGAAAAGAACCTATTAGATTACATGCAAAGGGTTTCAGGCGTTCCCACAGAACGGCAGAGAAGATCCTGTATACGATGTTCTCTGCTTTGGTGGCGTTACAGTCCACGAAGAACCAGAACCAAGCTCTCTCAATCACCCATGTTGTGTGTGATTTATTTTTCACACAGGTGAAAGGAACCTACAATTTATTGCCGGTTTCGAACGGCGTGAGTCGAGAAGCTTTTTCTTGGCAAGTATACTACGGGGGGTTTTGCCAGTACCCCGCGCCAAGGTGCCGATGTTAAGGAGCTTATTACCCTGTAGTTGGCGCAGTTATAGTGGTCTCCTTTCTTGTGGACTGCATAAAAGATGCTAAGATTCCATTCGTCGGGCATGCTTTGCTCCAACCAAATTTTACAGATGAGGAGATGCATGCGTCCTGCCAGGCTATCTCCAGCCTCTCTATATAGCTCGGCAAACAGGCCGTCTGCGCCCGCCGACTAGCCTAATTCAGCTAGGTGGGGTGGACGAAGTTCTTTTGCATCTTCGTCTTTTGCGAATGGATTCTGCCTGACAGCGGTATACGATCTTTTATCGCCATTAAACAGTCTACAGCAGTGTTCCTTCCATATCCCAGCATCGACTGTGACTCTACTACTAGCGAGCGAGCATCCTTCCTGTGGTAGCATCTCTCCGTGTCCTTGATCTCACGCTTTTCGTTCTGTTTTTTTTTTTTTGTCTTCTTTAAAAGCGTGTATTCCTCTGTGTAGCCTGGCTTTGTAGACGTTTTGCTTTGCTACGTGGAAACCAGGGGTTTCTAGTTGCCAGATGCTTGAAACCCAACACATCAGGGGCTGCGTCTCTGATGGCGCACTGGCAATGCTGCCACTGTTGTTCTGTAGATTGTTCCGGTGTCGTCGAAGTTTGCGAGAGGTTGGGTCTTAGCGGGCTCCTGCGATTGTACTTCTCCAACGTCAAATTTTCGTTGTCCAGCTCGACTCTGTGGTATTCTTGATATCTCCATTGGTACCTTGGCTACACCAAGGTAGTGATTCGATTCGATGTTGTCTCCTCAGTGTTTCGTCCATCTAGGATGCTAGAGGAGTATCTGGCGTCGATCGCAACGTGATCAATGTGATACTAAATTGTATGTACATATGTTTATTTTCGTTACAGTCCATGAAGGACCAAAGCCGAGCTTCTCTCAATCAGCCAAGTTGTGTGAGACATTATTTTTCTATAGGTTAAAGGGACCTACAGTTTCTTGCCGGTTCCGAACGGTGAGATTCGAGAAGGTGTTTTGTCAGTACCCCACTGAAAAGAAGCAGGTTTGATGATATGGCAGTTGACGAGAATCGATCCCGTATCATCGGCATCAGGGCCCAACACACTATCTACTGCGCGACGGCACTCTCTGATACTGAAATACAACAATAAGTTGTTATAGTAATATTATGAATGACCTGGGAAGAAACTGGAAAGTTCAGAAAGTTAATAACACCATACCAAGCCTCCACATCGATTGTCTGTTCCATTCATGTATCCTGAGGCTTTCCATTCATTATTCTTTTGATTGCTCTTCCATCGTCCATTCTTGCATTCTACGTATCCCACCCACTGAGGTAGCTCACAATGTTTTAGGTTGATTAAAGTTTCTCAAGTTCTTAATTGGTCAGTTTTCTTTAGTCGCCTGTTTCTCCCTGAGGTCGTTCATTTATATCGATCTCTATGTGGTCCTCAATGGCCACTACAATACTTAGTATTTTAACATTTAAGTATGAAATTTGATTTAGTGCCGGTCAGTCAGTGACCGTGCATCATATTTGGTTGTCTTTTTACTTCCAAGCCCACTTCCTTTTGTATCGTTGTTAGTGTGTCTACGTTTCTGTTAACTGTTTTCTTATTATTCTCCATAGGGTTCAGAATCTGATGACATTTTTGATATTGTTAAATATCGCCGATACCACATATCATTAAGGGATGAAGAAAGTATTTCTTGTAACACATAAAACAAGACCTCCTTTGGGACCTGGGCATCGAAATATGTATGTTTGAGCAGCTTCAAAAGGGGTGTTGTCCAGGTGGGTCCCACTAACCGGAGCTTTGGACGCCACCGTTGACCGATGGATTGATTAGCTCGTCCGCCGCCGTGCTAAAGAAGAACCAACTTACTCTTACTCCTTCTCTCCTTAGCAGCCCCAGCGACTTCCCACGGGGTCGACCCCATCTTCGGTCGAAGGTACTAGTTTCACGACGTGGAGGTGAGAGTAGGAGTTCGTTTACAGAGGGGAAGTGCAAACGCTTGTGTCCGCTTGAGTCGCTTGTCGACGCTTAGAAACCCACATTTGAGCAGGAGAAATATCGACAAAAGGCTAATTTCGTCAATAAGCAATTCTGTCGTGCAAATTGGAAAAATATTTTGTGGTCAGATAAAACCAAAATACATTTGCTTGGTTCCGTGCGTCAGACGACCAAAGAACACTGAATACGAGGTGTGGCAATCAGGTTCCGGGAATTTGTAAACAAAATACAAGCAAATTAGTTCCCCTCTAACTCTACACAAAGATTCCAACCTTCTCTACACCGGCATGATGAGTTCCGCTGAGACGTGACTTCATCTTGAGGAATAGGAAAAAGTCGCAGGAAGAAGCATCGAGGCGATTATTTCGCTGAAATTCTTTTTTTCGTCAAAAGCTATTGCACAATCAACGAGCATAGGTCTACCGCATAACCGTGATGCGAAAATCCAGCCCTTATTCATAAGTTTGGATAGCACACGTAAAACTTGTCCCATGTCGCATACATACATATGTATGTAAGGGGTGGGCCATGTACCGTTTTTTTTTTTTTAAATCATAGGTTATTTTAACACTAACATCTGCTTTCCGCTCGAAATCTTGACAGAAAGTCAGTACCATACCTAAGCGAAGACGCATTACGCTTGAACAACATTGGGAAATATTGACAACTTATTTCCAAATTGAGTGCTGTGTAGCCCAAACAATGCGTTTTTTGAAAAGAAGTCTTGGCCGAAATGAAGCACCCACCGCGACTGCTGTACCCAAGTTTGTGCAAGTGGATAACACTCATGGCCCCCGTCGTGGTACGGTGCGCACAGATGAGAATGTGGCTGCTGTGGCCGAGGGTATGAGACTCAATTCACGAACATCAACTCTCAACAGCTCAACATTTCACGCACTAGCCTGAGGAAAATTCTGCACAAAGATCTCGGATTATTCGTTTCCAATTGACTTAGTAAATGAAGGCACGCGACCATCCGCTCGTTATCGCTTCGCAGTTGGATCTTAGTGCAGCTTGAATTGGATAACGATATTGGGCGAAAAATCATCTTTTCTGACGAGGCGCATTTTCATCCTGGCGGCTACGTTAACACACAATATTGCCGCATCAGAAGATCGGCAAGCCCGCACGTTATTGTCGAGAAGCCAATGCATCCACAGAGAGTGGCAGTTTTGTGCGAATTGTGGAGTGGTGGCATCATTGGACCATTTTTCTTCGAAAAAGAGGCTGGGAACAACGTTTCGGTCAACGGTGGGTGTTACAGAGCCATTTTAACCGACTTTTTTTTTACTGAAATTGAAGACAAGGATTTGGACGATTTCTGGTTCATGCAGGATGGAGCGCCATGCCACACAGTTCATGTCACAATGGATCTTTGCGCACCATATTACCAAATCGTGTTATCAACCGTCTTGGCTATGTCACCTTTGGGGCATTGTTAAGAGAAATTCAGGGAGACCCGGGCAAGAAATATAGAAAAACTTTCGACAAATATCCAAAGTCTATGGCACTCCATACCTGGCGAAGCCTGTTGATAAATTAGTTATGCAATTTAATGGTACAAGGATGTGCAACTGTTATCAACAACGAAGACCACCACTAGTATTAAAACAGTTTGTAACTCTTTTCGGTAAAATAAGCGCTTTACCAACAAATTTTATTCTGTCTCAATAAAATTTTCCAGGCAAACGAAACGATCCAAGTGTCATGGTTCCTCTCAACATGTTTAACGTTCTCATTGTTCATAAAAGCGAGCCGAAGGTGAGCTTTCTTTGTGCTGACTCGGACTCAAAACGATGTTCGCGTTTTTGGACCACTTCCTGACATTTTAGAGAGATGAAATTTTTTACACTATTAGTTGACCATATAGATCGGGTCATGACGAAGCCGGAATTTTGAATTTCGAATTAGAAAAAAAAATTTGCGCGCGCAATTATTTAAATTTAAATAAAAATTCCATTTTTGATCCCTTTCGCCCCCAAGTCAGGTAATTTTTCTTAAAGAATTTTGCATGACTGAATACAGCCATATTCTGATGAATATGATTCTTAACTGAATATACGTGAAGCAAAACTACTGATAAAAACAGAAAATAACTAGAAACATCACGGGTGGCCGTGGTGCAGTGGTTAACATCATCGGCCGCCGAGCGGAAGGTTTATGGTTCAAATTCGCTTCATAGCCAAGAAAAAGTAATTCCTATACAGACAGGAAGCAACGCAGTTGTGAATGGAAAGTGAGCAGACGTACTGCTGCAGGCATAATAACACTCACAGTATATGGTCAACCGAAATTCATCCTCTGCGTATGCAAAACTAAAGTGCTTGAACGAATTACTACGGACTATAACCAACGAGGAATTTGGTCGGCTCTCGTCCTATCTAGGTCTAGGACAACCACCCCTGAGAGTAGTGAACGAACATCAACGACCCCAACCACTGCACTCCGTTTAGGTTGTGTGTGTCAACACATCATAAGAGAAAATAAAAACTCATGAACCTGCGCGAGTCTCTAAAAAAAAAAATATGTATGTTAACTGAAGTCTACAAAAAAACAGTTTGAGATAATATGCCACTTCCTCCTAAACGATCCCGGAACTTAGCACGATCGACCAGAGGCGCAGCCAGAAAGAGGAACGTTCGACAAAACATTTTCGACGACCCTCTTCGAAACTCAAACATAGAAACAACACATTTCGAAGACACAGACATTTCAGAACATTCACCCAGAATCTCGAAAAACACGTGTTCAGACTCTGCGGCAATTGCTCACGGCTCAGCCACCATGAAGTCATCTGCCATTAATGCACTAAAAACCCTGTCAAGTACACTGCCCAAAACAATATGGATCCAGGAGATGTTCCAGAGGTCATTAAGACATTGTTAGTCGTCGAGCAGATGTTGGTAGCACGGATTCAACCCGTTCTCAGCATCTATCAGCTCCGCAGTCAAGGTGTCAATGGTCAATTCCGTTACAAAGGAAACATGCTGAACATCGAACAAGATCTCCAACCGATTGCAAACGAGTTGCCTATAGTTCCTAATACAGTCAACATCTTGCTGGTTAGGAAGCAGGGAGCCCAAGGTTACAAAGACTTCAGGGTCAGACGACAGGTGTTACACGATGTTCTGGTGTTTCTAAAGCAAGAGAATCCCTTCTATGCTGACAATTTCCGTTATCGCTGTCTTACGGCATTATTATTCACAGGTCGCAAGGAATTACATTGGACAAAGCAGTTGTGGACTTAGGGATAAGTGAATTTTGTGCCGGGTTGGCCTAGGTTGCGTGTTCGCGGGTCTAGAAAATTGATTGAATCCTCTTCAATCCAAGTTTTCCATCCGAAAGGTTGTTGGAAATCAACTCCAAGCCAGCGCTCTTACTAAAGCGGGCTGAACTCGAAAGACTGAGTAGTATGCAATAGATGTGCGTGAAAAAAAAAAAAAAAAAAAAAAAAACAATTCAAATAAAATGATCTTCTGCTAATATAACTACTTACTTACCAGGCCAGCGATCCATGGAGGATCTGAGCTTGAGCTATAGCGGCCTTCCATCCTTGACGGCCCCGGGCACGCTGCTTCCAGTTGTCAAGACCAAGATGTCTTAAATCCGCGATTACTTGGTCTTTATACTGGAGGTTTTCTCGAACCAGGAGGCTTGGAGTCGAAGACCCTCCTAGCTGGTGCGTTGATGTCCATGCGCTCGATGTGGCCGAGCCAGTGTATTCGACGGATCTTTGCCTTCCGGACTAGATTCACATATTTGTACAGCTCGTAGAGTTCGCGGTTGTGTCTTCTTCCCCATTCACCTTCCTCACAGACAGGACCAAATATCCGGCGCAGAGTTTTTCTCTCGAAAGAACCCAAAATCAACTCCACTGTCCTGCTTATCGTCTAGTTTTCGGCTCCGTACAGCAAGACTGGCAGTATGAGCGTTTTGCAAAGCATGAATTTGGTCCTTCGAGTTAAGAGATTTGACCCCAGTTGTTTGGACAAGCCGAAGTAGCAGCGGTTGCCAAGGGCGATTCTATGCCGTATCTCCACTGTGGTGTCATTTGTGGAATTTACGTTTGCCCCGAGGTAGACAAACTCCTTAACTATCTCGAAATTGTAGCTGTCAATTGTTATATTTTGTCCCAGGGGGTCAGCGACGGATTGGTTTTTGCTTGACAGCATGTACTTCGTCCTGTCCTCATTGACCTTAAGACCAACTCGTTCGCCTGTTCTTCAATCGCCGTGAATGCTTCCACAATGCCACGGCGAGAGCACGCGATGATGTCGATATCATCCACGTATCCTAGTAGCTGGACGGACTTGTAGAAGATAGTGCCTTCCCAGTTGACGCCTACCGTCGCACTATCTGCTCCAGCACCAGGTTGAAGAAGTCACATGACAGCGCATTCCTTTGCCGAAATCCGGTGCATGTTTCAAACGGTTCCGAAGTCCTAGAACCGAGTTACACTTTGCATCGCGTATTTTTTGGCGCGGCGCGACACAACTGGGTCAGTTTTCGCGGCATCCCGAATTCGGCCATCGCACCAAACAGTCCTTCACGATGAATGCAGCTTTGAAATCGATGAAAAGATGGTGCGTATCGATTTGAAACTCGTTGGTCTTTTCCAGGATTGATCTATAGGTAGTTGATTTGCCGGGCCAGAAGCCGCACTGGTAGCTGCCGATTAGTGCGGTGCAAAATGGTTTTAGACGTTCACACAATACGCTGGACAGGATCTTGTATGCGACATTGAGCAGGGATATACCTCTATAGTTCTTGCAAGAGGTAGGATCGCCTTTTTTGTGGATGGGGCATATAGAGCTGGTATTCCAGTCGCCGGGCATGCTTTCATCTTCCCAAATTCTGCAGATGATCTAGTGCATGCTCCCTACCAGAACATCGCCGCCAGCCTCGAAGAGCTCTGATGGCAAGCCATTTAAGCCTGCGGCCTTGTTATTCTTCAGCTTCTGAATAGCTGTGTCGACTTCTTCTATGCTGGGTGCGAGGACTACTTCAGCGGCTGGAGTTGGGAATTCCTCGGTCCCTACCACTCTCTCTGGGTCATGCTCGCTAAGCAGCTGCTGGAAATGCTTCTTTAATACATCCACTATTCCCTGCGGGTCGGTGACAACATTACCCTCGCGGTTTCGAAGAGCCTGGGTGCCCTTTTTGAAGCTTTCTGCTAGGCCCTTGGTTTTCTTGTAAAAGGCTCGTGTTTTATGCTTATCCCTAGACTCCTCGATATCCTTGAGCTGGGAGGCTGCGAAGATTCTTTTCTTTTGTCGCAATAGTTTTTTCTCCCCCCTTCTTCTGGGTCGGTACTCTTCTTGCGCTGCCCTGGCTTTCCTCTGCAGCGCCTTTTGGTACGCCTCGTCGGTTGCTGCATTTTTCTGCTCACACTCGCCATCATACCACGGGTTTCTTGTCGGGGGTGGTATGTACCCTAAGGTGGTTTCGGCTACTTCCTGAATAGCTGAGCGGCAATGCAGCCACATATTATTGGCATTTGTGTTCGACGTAGGCATACCGTAGAGCCTTTCGCTCAGCTGCTCCTTGTAGACGCTGGCAATGTCGAACCTTCTCCTGATGGGCTGGTGCAGCTTTCTGACATGGGACAGTCGCTTTGTTTTGGGGAACTTTTTCCCGTCTGGTTGTGTGGTTGCAATTTTGTGAATTGTGAATTTTTTGAAATCAATAACATGTGAACTCCAATAACATGTGATTTGTGTATGTATATATATAAGATGTATGAATCGGAGATTTATTTTTTTTTCCAAAATATGATAATACGATTATTGTGACAAGAATTTCAGAATAACCACGGTCATTGTTACCAATTATATTAATGGGTATTATTAGCATTTGCAATTCGTTAATTGCTTTAATTTATTTTCCATATTGCTTAACAGCCGTCTAAAGCAGCATCAACAAACCTTCCATTTAACCTAATTACATAAGCTTAAATAATAAAGCACTAGCTGCTGTTTATCGCTTCCGAAGCCATGCTTCTCCACTCATTAGATAGGCGGTTTTTCTACAAAAATTAATTAAATGAATATCAGCTCTCCAGCTATTTAATTAGTCGCAAATAAAAACGGTTTTCACTTTTACGCCATTTAACATCAAGCCTCCATTTCGTTTATGTACATGAATCACTGTAAACAAGAACACTCTGTGAGCACGCTAAAAACAGCAATAAGTAGCTAAAACAAAAAAAAAAAAAAAGATATTAAAGCACAAAATTAAACACATTCTACCACAGTGAAACACTCGAACTCTAGACGCCGGTTGGTCGGGATGGTAGCTCGGAAAATTACTCCCTCCACAGCCATCACTGTCAAGTGGATCATTTACTTGACACAATCGACAAACATGAAAAAAAAAAGTTGATGAAAAACGCAAAACGAGAAAATCCATGAAAACGAACAAAAAATGAACTAAAAAAAAAAATGAAAAAAACTGTCACCACAAATTGGATACGATATGAAATTGCCTGTGTAAAATACAATCGCACACACATCCCGCCAGGATACACTCACAATCAAAAGCAGAGGACAGTGTACCAAAAATGAAATAAATAGAAGAGGGAAAGCACAGACGATAATAATAATCGGCCCCATGCTCGAAGAGACATATATTTGTCTCTCATCCGAGTACAAACCAACCACCAACCGACCTTCCAACCAACCAAACGACCAACCGACCGACCGTATAAACAAATAAAAACTTTTTACTAAATAATTTGATGATGCTGCTTGAAGACAACGACGGTAACGACGAGAACAGTAGTCGGGACGGCAACAGTAGCTGTAGCAATAGTCAAGAGGTGGTAGATAAAAGCTGAGAGTATTTCGTACTTCCGCAGGAGCAAGGGAGAAGATAGAAAAAAAAAAATAGTAGTAGTAGTTATGCTGTCAGACCATTACACTCCTAACGAGGGGAAAACAAATTAAATCATTAGAGACGACATATCCTACCAAATGCTGTCGTTGTGCTCAATTGGATGCAAATACCACCACTACTACAATTTCGACACCACATGTTGTACACCACCTAACTTACTACCCACCACCATGCCACCAATGGTAAGGGCGGAGTCCCATATCCAGCATCCAGCTCGCGTACAAACTATCTATTGGACTGAAAACTCACAGGAGGGGAAATCCGTCCTCTCAACACAGCGATGGAAGGCGTGTTCATTTCAGATTTATCTTCTTCTAAAAATACCCCATTTTTTCGGGACAGACCGAACACACCCCACTAGCGCGACCGTGCAATTTGCTCTGCCAGTGTATCTGAATCAGACAACAAGGGAGGTTTTGGTTTTTCCGCTGCTTATCCACGGCCGATTGTTCAAGGGATGAATGTTATCTCGGATCAAGTGAAATTAGTCGTAACAGTGCGTTCGATGGGATAAGTTTTCATCTCGATGTACAGTTCGATACTCGGCAATGATTTGTGTACAAAGTGATTTGTGTACGAAGTGAAATCTTATTTTTAATCTAAACGCGAGTTCGGTGAAGACCTCCAATAAAAATATACTATTAGTAAAGTGTTAGATAAACAGATACGAATATAAGTTCAAGTACTATGGTAATGATGCAAACGGTCAGTTCGGATAATACGCATACCGGCGCGGGTCAGCTTAGTCCACGTTCAAGTCCTGGTTCGCCTAAGTCAAATACCTCCCCCGACGGAAATTCCAAATTATCGCAACAGATGAATAGTTTACTTATGGTACAGTCGCACGACGATGCAGCCTTCAAGTTCTCCCTTGATCGCCTCAAACAATTAACCGACCACAGGATATTAAATCGCTTAAGTCCTCAAAACAATGGCATAGGTTCAAATAAACCTGAACCTTCCTTAAATAACAATAACAACAACAATTGCAATAGTAGCGTAAACAACAACAGTACCCACGCTGGTAATAACGTCAATAGTCGCAGAAGTCAATCACCGCCCTCTCGTAAACTAATCGAAATCGAAGTTGGTGCAAGCTCTAGAAAACTCATTCGGCCCGAGCCCATCAACAACCACCACATCCCAGCTGGTCTCTTGCACCTTCCAGGTCATCATCAGCAACAGCAACATTTCCACCATCATCAGCACCTGCAACAACATCATACGCTCGGGGCAGCTCCACATCATATTCCATCGCATCAATTTCAATTCAAACGGTCGCATCACAACCAATCGCCACCCATCTCGCCAACTACTTCGACAGCTACGGTTTCCGCTATACAACAGCAATCGTCACCACGTAGTCCGACAGGAATTCAACAACCATCACCACCGGTTAGTATCCCCTTAGAGTCGTCTCAACCCACGGCTTCGTCATCGTCACCATTACAATCGTCCTCATCCACATCATCGATGGATGTTATCGGTCCCACAGCGATAACATCGGTTACAGCGACAACCACGCCAACTGTTGCCACTACCTCTCATCTAGGTATCAATAACAATAATGCCAATCAACCAAATGATTTGGATATGGAAAGAATTAAATTGGCGGCCGCTACTGTAGCTGCAGCGCGATCGGCGGCTATATCAGCTGCGAGCGAACGTGACTTGAGCGATTATGGGTTTCGGATACAATTGGGTGGCTTAAAAGCTGCGGCTGTGGCGGCAGCTGCTGCTGCACAGAAAGAAATCTACGCGAGAAGTGATACTAGCGAGGAGCTGAACGTCGACGGAAATGAGGACAGCAACGATGCATCGAATGACACGCCGTCGGTAAGTGGAAGTCGAAGCTATCGTTTTTTTTTTAAATGGCAAAATTGAACCCGAATGCGTTAAATAAGTTGATATAGGCTATTAGAATGTATTGTATTATCATTGTTTCTGAACCTAAAAGAAGTGGCCTTAATCCACGAAGTGTTTTTATTTCTGAGCTTATGAGCTTCATGGACAGATGAGCTTCATGGACATGCTCGGACGAGCATTTTCATATAATAAATACTGCATGTATCGACAGCTGATAGGTCTAATCAAGGTATTTATTTTTACAAACCCGATGGAAGATTAGTTGTGAACTTCGCTCATCAAAGCCTTATAACGAAACCTAAAAAAAGAAATTCCAATTATCCTATAACTACTACAGTTCTTCTTCTTTCGGTGGCGTTACCGCCCATGAATGACCAGAGCCAAGCTTCTCTTCAATCACCCATGGTGTGTGTGATTTACTTTTCCTACAGGTGAAAGGGACCTACAGTTTTTAATGCC
The DNA here is from genome assembly GCA_951905685.1 of Eumerus sabulonum. Classification (NCBI taxonomy): domain Eukaryota; kingdom Metazoa; phylum Arthropoda; class Insecta; order Diptera; family Syrphidae; genus Eumerus; species Eumerus sabulonum. The sequence goes on along the minus strand of OX645060.1, from coordinate 140,821,096 downwards.
GATTCCGAACGGCGTGAGTCGAGAAGCTTTTTCCATGCAATTTATACTATGTATGGGGGGGTTTGCCAGGACCCGGCCGTGGAGGGACGCCGCGAAATAAACATTCGATGGCGTTGGTGTTATCGGGATCCGAACTCGCTCATCGTGCGTCAGAGTCTAACACACTAACTACTGCGCCACGGCGCCCACTCCAGTTCTGGTCAATTTCAAATATTGTGTGTATAATGTCTGGTATTTTAAATAGGCCCAGTAAACCGAGGCCAAGCGAACATGCCAAGGTTATAAAGCCAGAACGGAAGCCTGCAGGGATGAGAACGGACACCCAGTAGTAGAACCGCAGTCGATGCTGAGAATATGGAAAAACCACTTCTGCAGGCTGTATAACGGCGATGTTAGTCAATATACCGCTGTCAGGCAGAATGATCCATTTCTAATCGACGGAGACCGTAGAGAATTCTGTCCCCCTGACCTCGACGAAGTTAAGATTGCCATATCGAAGCTCAAGTCGAATAAGGCTGCTGGCGCCGATGAGAATATGTGTACATTTAATCTTCTTCTCCCGCGAAAAAGGAGACCGCGAACCTGTTCCATTCTCTTTGTAGAAAAGATGCCTACTCGTACATACGACTAAAACATGGACTGAGTTGATTGGGCCTAAACGTTTCCCCGGTTTACTTCTTCTTCTTAGTGGGCGCTACAGTTCGGGGTGAACCTGGGCCTCAACCAACATGACCCTCCATCTAGCACGATCTAGCCTTTTCCATTGCCGCACACCCAGTTGGCTGAGGTCCCTTTCCACCTGTGTGCGCCATCTTAAGTGCGGCCGTCCTCTGCTTCTTCGTCCCTCGGGGGTGGATTCAAGGACTCTTCGGGCTGGAGCTGTGGTGTCCATTCGCTCTACATTTCCCAGTCATCTTCGTCGTTGAATCCGTAGACGCCTGACTAGACTCATGTCGCTGTACAGCCCGTAAAGTTCGTGGTTGAATCTTTTCCTCCATCCCCCGTTTGCGTTAGGCCCGAAAATCACGATCAAAATCTTTCTCTCGAACCGACCAAGGGCCTCCTCATCCGCTTTTGATGGTGTCCATGCTTCTGCGCCGTACAACAGGACCGCGATGATAAGGGTCTTACATATAGTCAACTTTGTCGTTCGGGAGAGGGCTCTATTACTAAATTGCCTCCTGAGCCCAAAGAAACATCGATAAGCAAGAGTGATTCTGCGTTTGATTTCGGAACTGATGTCGTTGTTCCAGGTCACTGCGGAGCGAACTTATAACTGCCAATACGAAACTTCTGGCCAAGACGTCGGTGGTGAGCGTCCTTTTTTGATGACAGCATACATATATTTAGTTTTGCCCTCGATTACCGCCAGACCAACTTTCGCCGGCTCGAACTCAGTACTCGCAAACGCCTCATTGACATCTCGCTCTGATCTACCTATTATGTCAATACCGTCGGCGTATGCAAGGAGTTGCGAGGATTTGAAATAGATTGTGCCTTTTGTATTGGCCAGGGATTTTTGCACAATCATTTCCAATATGATGTTGAAGAAATCACACGACAGCACATCGCCCTGCCTAAATCCTTTTTTGACATCAAAACTATCGGTAAGGTGTTCACCGATTCGGATGGAGCAGCGAGCATTATCCAAAGTCATCCTGCATAGTCTGATGAGTTTAGCAGGTAATACAAAGGTAGACATAGCGTTGTATAGCTCATCTCTAATTACGCCGTCGTATGCGGATTTGAAGTCGACAAATAGATGGTGAGTGTCGACTTGAAATTCATTGGTTTATTCCAGGATCTGCAGTAGTGTGGAGATTTGGTCGATGATGGACTTCCCTGGCCTGAATCCGCACTGATAAGGGCCCGTCAGCTTATTTACAAAAGGCTCCAGGTGTTCACACAAAACGGCAGAGAAGATTTTGTAGGCTATGTTAAGGAGACTCTGTAGTTGGCGCAATCAGAGAGGTCTCCCTTCTTGTGGATCGGGCATACGATGCTGAGACTCCATTCCTCGGGCATGCTTTCCTCTGACCATATCTTACAGATGAGCTGGTACATGCTCCTAACCAGGTTATCTCCAGCTGCCTTCAAGAGCTCAGCAGACAGTCCGTCTGCGCCAGCAGCTTTATTCGACTTGAGCTTCGATATGGCAATCTTAACTTCGTCGGGGTCAGGGGGACAGAATTCTCTGCGGTCTCCGTCGATTAGAAATAGATCATTCTGCCTGACATCGGTATATTGACTAACATCGCCGTTATACAGTCTGCAGAAGTGGTTTTTCCATATTCTCAGCATCGACTGCGGTTCTACTACTAGGTGTCCGTTCTCATCCCTGCAGGCTTCCATTCTGGCCTTATAACCTTGGCATGTTCGCTTGGCCTCGGTTTACTTGGCCTATTTACACAATATTTTAAAATGACCGGAACTGGAGTGGGCGCCGTGGCGCAGTAGTTAGTGTCCTAGACTCTGACGCACGATGAGCGAGTTCGGATCCCGATAACACCAACGCCATCGAATGTTTATTTCGCGGCGTCCCTCCTCGGCGGGGTCTTGGCAAACCCCCCCGTACGCAGTATAAATTGCATGGAAAAAGCTTCTCGACTCACGCCGTTCGGAATCGACATTAAACTGTAGGCCCCTTTCTCCTGTGGGAAAAATAAATCACACACAACATGGGTGATTGGGAGAAGCTTGGCTGTGGTCCTTCATGGGCTGTAACGCCACCAAAGAAGAAGAATACACATACTTATGTATGTATTTGGTTTTGTTATATCTGTATACAGTTTACTTAGTTTTTGTTCTATTGCTAGTACTATTATTATAGTCATTATTTATCTATTTATTTGTTTAAGTATTTATTTATTTATTTATTCATATTTATTCATCCAATTTTTTTATTTACATATTCATTTATTTATTTATTTATTTATATATTTGTTTATTTTGTGCAATTTGAGGTTTTTAGTCGTTATTTTCCTCAATCAACTTTTATTTCCTTTTCTTCCCACTATATTCCATTACTAATTAAATAATGTTTCAGTAGAAAGACATAAAAATATCATATCTCTGTATTCCTTCATTGTAAATTGTGCGATGACACTTTTTACGAACGTAATAAATATTCTGTTCTATTCTTTTACTTGTGTTCCTTGTAAACTCATTTAATTTTCAATCTTATTACGAGTATGTTTCCCAGTTTATCTAAAAACTAGCTTTTGCTAGTTGGCATCGCTCGCGTTAAATTCGGGGTAACACGGTTCCCCTTTCCTGATTTAGAACACAGAAAAGAACTCGGAACAGAATGTTATTTTAATACGCTACTGTAGACGATATTATATGTCTTTCCATTTGAGGATAGAATGTAAAGATTCTGGGCATTGGACACACGCGAACATGCTACATACAATTGTCCATGGGAAAAGCACGGCTTTTCTAAGTTCACCCCAGCCACCTTTAATGTTTGACCTTGCGCTTTGTTAATGGTCATAGCGAAACTAAGCTTTAGAGGAAATTGTAGCCTTATAAACTGGAACGGAGGATCTGTGGAAATTATTGGGATTCGTGGGATCCTTACATTTTCACCCTTTCCTACGCCCGTTAAGATAGTGGCGTTAATGGCCAAGTTGTGTGACACGAAGTCTCGTCCCATTACATAATCTCGGGGCATCTACATTTCGTATAAGGATGACTGGGACGCTTAGTAGTCAAATAACAGAGTATAGGTACCGTATGCACTATAGTGTGAAGCGCGGCCCGATGCCCGCACTTAAGTACAGATAGAGAGCACACAACGTTAGCGCGTTTAAAACACCAATTTGGTTGTCTCGGCTACAAGTTTTTTTAACTTACATAGGACACACAAACTGTGCCCTAGCAACTGCTAACTATTGTCTTAACACTGGGCCAAGAAAAGGCTACCTAGGGCATTAATTGCTGCCAGTATGTTTGGATATTTCTTCGAGCTGATGCTACATAGTCACAGATCCTAAGTGAGGATTTTTTTTTAAATAAATTCACACATTACCATTAATTTCATGGTGTGGTACGTCAATCGTTATTGGCATTAGTATCTCAATAACAAATAAAGACATAAAATCTATAATATTTTCTTAATAAGAAATATTATTAAACATAATTCTTTTGGTTACGCATGACTTACAACTTCTATTTTTCAGGTGTGTCCTGTGGATTTAACGCGCTCCGTAACCGGTAGTACCCCAACAGATAAAGAAACTACTAAGCGCTTAGCTTTCTCCGTCGAAAATATCCTCGATCCGAATAAATTTACTGGCCGAAAGGATTCAACTTCGACACCTTCTTTTAATCCCGCACGACAGTGGAGCTGTAGCAGTAGTAATTATGATCGAGACGACATGCAAGATCGACTCGACGACGATCAAAGTGAAATTATGTCCTGTAAGTACTTTATATCCTTGAAAAAGTGTTTATATATTTTTTTCCATCAATCTACTACATACATGTGATTCTGTGGTTGTGGCTTAAGTGATTTTCCAGTACCTGGCCGGCGCTTGAATGACTTTCAATGGTTTTCCATTAAATTTCTAAATGGTGCAGGATGCATGGTATAGGCTGATGTTCGTTAGGCGGTATGTTTGCAATTTACGATTCCATTTCGATAAACTTCTCTCGTTTTTTTTTTTTTTTTTTTATTGTCGAGTGGGGGATGAATTTCTCCAGGTTCGACCCTATTCGTCTATTAGTGTGGAAAAATTCCTGCGGGATGTAATGGATTCTTAGCTTTTTTTCTTTCTTTATTTTGTGTTGAGTTGATGGGGTAAAGTATCGATAGGTAAATCGACTCAGGCAGGTTCCGATTGGGGAACGGAATATGTGAATTTGTAAATCCGTAAAATGTTGGCATTTGTAGGATTTGTGAAGGTTTTTGTTTTTTGACTTATTTTGGGTTGACCCAGTCATAGTGGTTGAAAGGGAGAACACATTTGATTGATGTTTTAATTAAAAAACGTACCCATGTTTGCAGGAGTGTGTAAGGAATATATGAAGCATGATCAGCTTGAGGGTCAGAGGGATGATTGATTTACCCATTTGCATTTTAATGGGAAATACTCGCGCATGCAAATAGTCACGTAGATAAAGAGGTATTCTAATTAATACAGTGGTTTTTATCCTCCCCTATTAGGAAGGCCTGTAATCCGTGGGTAATGGTGAATTGTTTTCCTTTATCCGGTACCAGTAACGTAGTTATAAATCTTATCTAAACGCTGAGAGTTCAGCGGAACTATTTTTTCTTTTTTCGTATTTTAATATTTATTTTTAAAATGACTTTTTATTATACATATATTGCTGCGTGCTTACCTATAGAGATATGTCTGTTAAGCCGAAAGTTTTCTTCCTTTGGGGTCTGTATGATGTATGTACTCGTACAGGGTTGCCCAATTAAGGTGTAAGTGTAAAGTGTAAGTGTAAGCATTTATAAATAACTCGAAGAAAAAAACACATTTATTTGCTATTAAGTAATCAGTCTTTTATTTTAGACCTTGAACAATTTGCTTTGATCACTTCTTGAAGATGACATAATGTAAATGGTCGCCTTTACAGCGGATGAGCCCATTTTTGAGTACCATCACTTCCGGGATCTATTTCGCGTCTATTGCGGGATCTGTGGCTTGTTCACATAGGGGTTTGGAAAAACCCCACAAGAAAAAGTCTGGTGGCCAATCAAAATCACCGTTTTTGTAAATTAGATGATCGACGAACTTACAACGAATAAAGCGATGGTGACCCGAGCTGTCTGGGCTGTGGCGCCATCTTGTTAGAACCAGAATTTGTCCATGCCATGTTCCCCTAAAAATGGCAATAAAAAATCTGTTATCATCGCTTGATAACGCTCGCCCTTAACGATGGTGGGCATCCCATCGTCGTCTTAAAAGAAAATAAATTCCGGCCCCAACAGTCACGCGTTGGCCGAGGAAAGGTTCTTCGTGGATTAATTGAGGATTTTCAGCACCCTAAAACCGACAATTTTGTTTGTTGACCGTTCCATAAGGGTGCCGTGGTGCAGTAGTTAGTGTGTTGGACTCTGACACACAATGAACGAGTTCGGATCCTGATAACACCAACGCCATCGAATGTTTATTTCGCGGCGTCCCTCCTCGGCAGGGTACTGGCAAAACCCTCCGTAATATAACTTGCCTTGAAAAAGCTTCTCGCACGCCGTTCGAAATCGGCATTAAGCTGTAGGTCCCTTTCACCTGTGTGTAAAATAAATCATTCACAACATGGGTGGTTGAAGAGAAGTTTGACTCTGGTCCTTCATGGGATGTAACGCCACCAAAAGATAAAAGGAAGACCGTTCCATTAAACGAAAAATGAGCCTCATCGCTCATGATGATTTTGTCCCAAAAATCAGTATCGGTTTGAGTCAAGTTCACCACGAATTTCGCATAATCCAAGCAACATGACGTACCGATTGGCAATAATTGATCAGTAATTTGAATTTTGTACGGAAATAAGTTCAAATCATATCGAATTATGCGTTGCAGTGAGGTGCGACTGATGCCCAACTTAGCGGAACGGCGGCGACTCGATATTCGTGATGGGGTCTCAACTGAGGCCCGTACAGCCTCAATATTCTCCCGTACGCTCTCTCCCTTGATGGGTGGCATTGCTAAGATAACCGGTGTCCAACTATTTTTAGCCTTATGGTCATCAGAGAAGACGAATCTCTCATTTCAAATTATGGATTCAAATTATGAATGTAAATTATGAATGTAAAGCTGCACAATAACGCGTTTTTGTGGCGTGTACTGTTCCATAGAAAAAGACTGACGCTTTGAATGCGGGCTGTCACAATCCCTTCTGCCAACTGGTGTCAAAGTTATTGGGTTGCCTGTTGCTAACACTTTAATTGTGCCACCCGTTACGTATGTTGGCGTTACAGTCCATGAAAGACCAAAGCCCAAGGAAGATCAATCACCCATGTTGTGTGTGATTTTTTTTTCCCATAGGTGAAAGGGGAACCGGCTTATTGCCGGTTCCGAACGGCGAGATTCGAGAAGCTATTCTTGAATTCATAATTTGAAATGAGAGAGGAGTTTTGTCAGTACCGCGCTGAGGTGAAACACCGTGAAAAACACGTTCGATGACATGGCTATTGTCGGGATTCGATCCCGTGTCATCGGCGTTAGAGGCCAACACACTATCCACTGCCGCACGGCGCTCCCTTTGGGGTCTACTTCATACCCATTTACTGTTTTTAATGTCTAAACAACTCGCAAGTGCTAACCTTTGTCCCAATTCTAACAATGGCCAAGTCGTCTTGTGTGTAGGTAAGAATGCTTTATGCTTTAAAGTGAAACCGATTCACAACGTGTGTTGTCTTCTACATGTATGTATTTCCGATGTTGCTTCACATAATACGGTAGCGCGATGTTTGCAATAATGTGCAAAATAGTACTCTCTTAAAAAGTTTCCTCTCTACTAAGTAGCATCATTGGGCGATTTTTTTTTTATTAGAGAATATGCTATTCAACGACTGGCCGTTTTCGTGCAAGTTCAACAGCTCATTTGCTAGTATGGATCTCGCCTTTTTATTAAACATCCTTTTTTTTTGGAATTTTTCGGGTTTTTATTGAAATTGATGTTTTAATATATGTTCCATGCTCGTCCCTGAAGTATACAACTTAGCGACCACTTTGCTGTCACTACGTCGAGTGACAGTTTAATTGAGGCCTTCATGTTTCGAATTCCTTCCGCCGCTGATGCAGTTTTCTTCTAGTCACAAGAAGGACGTTTTGTCATGCACAACATAAGATTTAGGAAAAACCCGTTTCCCATAAATTGCCTTTATTCAGACCTCTTCGGCCTTCGATTCCACAACCGATTAAGGAGATAAATTGTGAATACAAATAAACATAATTTTGGGGAAGTGATCGCATGAGTTTGCATTATTGATTTCGGATTGGAAATCGATTAGGCCTTGATTTGTATTTCACCAAGAGCCGATGTTAGTTCCGCGTATTTCTTGAGTCGATGGGTGCGCTGACCTAACGTGACTTGTTGGTGGAGTGTTGTGGAATGGCATGTATTTTGCTTTTTTAGCATTTCCTTTTTTTTAACTTATTTTCCTTATAAAACCTATTCTAGTCATGCAATTCTAATATAATCATAAGTGCGTAGAAGGTTGGTGAGAACTACATATAACCAACGTGAAAATTTGGTCGGTACGTCTCGAATCCTATCTAGGACAACCACCCCTGGAGATAAATGAAGGAACATCTACAACCCAAACCACTGCAATCCGTTCAGGTTATTTGACAAACATTATAAGAGTATAACACTTGAACCTGCGCGAACTATAAAAAAAAAAACCGGGCAAGTGCGAGTCGGACTCGCGCACAAAGGGTTCCGTGCCATTATCTATAACAAGACACTAGTGCACAAATCGGTCTCAAGTAGAGCAACGTGAACGTCTCACAAGCATGACTCACAATGCCGTAGTAAGGGCCTACTCCTAACTAAGAATTTTTATATTTATTTTTTATGCCGCGGGCGGCATAAATTGAAAAATTAATATCTCCTAAAATATTGGTCGTAGAATGCTCACTGTGGGCTTTTTTTTTCTTCATTAAATATTCATCTACAACCGATTCAACAAAACTTAACATTGGAGTTAATTTAATACCATGGACTTCTTATAGGTTTTCCTTTAATCCATAAGTAGACAACTAATTTCAGTATTTTTTCCAAAATTTTAGGTTAAGTAGTTTCGGTGATAAGGGGACGGGAATGGTAAATTTTCGTCTATTTTCTTGAAAATCTTGGAAACTGTTTATTTTAAAATTACAAAAAAATACACTTAAATTTGGGTCACAGAAATTGATATGTGTACCAAATTTCAACTTAATCGATACTGTAGATTCCGAGATATTTGACTGTGAGCGACGGACAGACGGACACACGAGTGATCCTATAAGGGTTCCGTTTTTTTTTTCGGACGCACGGAACCCTAAAAAACGCTTAAACCTTTTATGTATATACACATATTATATAAAAACATATACAGGGTGCCCCACGAGCAGTGTGCCACAAAGCTAGAGCGTGTATTTCTGGTCAAGGCAAGAAAAAAATTCATTCCCCCCGTTTAGCCGGGCAGGCCAATTTTCCAAAAAAAAATTACTTATTTTGGAAAACAAAATTTTGAAAAATCAACGGTTACATCCACAACGCCATGATATACTTTTTTGTAAAGCCAGAAACTTCTTCTTTCATCTTGTTTTCAAGCGAAGCTGTTTTAAGAATCAGTTTTTGAGAAATTAATTTTCAAACCCAAAATTTTGAAAAAAAAAGTTTTAACTAATTTTTTTACTCATTTTTTTCAAAATTTCAATTCTCTTGTTAGTTTTTAGTTGAAAACAGAAATCTGGATGCAAACATGTCTTGTAGTTTTTGAAAAATTAAAAAAAAAACCCAATCGACTTTTTTCTAAGAAAAACCTTTTTTTTTTTTGTTTTACCGTGGCTGGACTTGTAGGCAAATTTATGTATGAAACATTGACCTCTGTTTATTGTTTTCAAAAGAAATCGGAGTTTTGTTATAATACATTTTCAATATGATCCCCATTTTTTAGAAGGCAAAGATTTTATCTCCTTCTAATAGCTGCACATAAGTCTATGCTTGATAAATTTTCCTGCAATTTGACTCCAGCGACTTCAATCCGTTCTTTCAGTTACTATTTTTCAGATACAATTTCCACTTCGTAAACATAATTCTTCATGAATCCCAAACACATAAAAATCTAGAGGAGTTAAATCTGGTGATCTAGGTGGCCATTCCGTGGGGCCGCTTCTTCCGATCCAACGGTCACTTAAATGGTCATCCAGCCAGTTTCTAACCTGTAAGCTGTAGTGTGCTGGTGCTCTATCTTGCTGGTAGATTTAATTATCTGCTATGGCCAAGGGAACGTTGCCCATCAAATGGGGCAAAAGGTCTCGTAGGTCTACAGGTATGATTCTCCATTAATAACGCCATTCAAAAACCAGGGCCCGATTACAGTTTGTCCAAAAATACCAAGGCAAACATTAGAGCTAAAGCGGTGTTGTGATTTATTTTGCTTTTTGTTGTGTGGATTGGTACTACTCCAATAATGCAAATTGTGGAATTTAGTGAAACCATCTCTAGTAAACTGTGCTTCATCCGTCCAGAATATCCTTGCAAAATAGTTTCGTTCAGTTTCATCTCGAAGCAGTAATGATCGACAAAATTCTACTGTCAAAAACTTGTGGTTTGAATTAAGGTCCTGAACTGGCGTAAAATGGTACGGGTGTAAGTTTTCGGTATAAAACACTCTCCATACTCTAGATTTGGACACTCCAAGCATAATAGCTATCCTCCTTGGACTGAGGGAGGGATAACGTCGGACCAAATCCAAAATTCTTTCATTTTAGATTGCTGATCCATCTGTAATTGATCTATCGCTTCTTCGATGCTCTAGCACCCCGTGCTCTCGCAGACGTCGGTGGATTCTTGAAAACATGCTAAGACTGGGACACCTCCGATTGGGAAATCTTTCAGCGTAGAGTCTTTCGGCTTTACGATCTCGACCATTAGCTAAATCGTAGCAGAAGTGCATGTTCGTTAATTCTTCTCGAGAGTATGAGTTTGACATCGTAATGTGTGGATGAGTTAACGTCCAATTTAGAAATGTTTTCTTATTAAAAATGCGATGCCTTTTATTAAGATTTGGGTTGCAAATATTTTGTTTTTCAATAAAGAAAAATTGCGCTTATATTGTCTTTCGGTCTTAACGAGTAGAACTCGGGCGGACACGGACGAAGTTGGGAGGTCAGTTTTCAGGCGTTATCAATGAAAGAAAGGAAGAATCCAGGGCTATTCCAATGCTGTGTCACTTTATTGTGACTCCGATTTTTTTAAGATTAATAAAAAAGAGGTCACTGTTTCATACATAAATTTGCCTATAAGTCCAGCAACGTTAAAACCACAAAAAAAAGGTTTTTCTTAGAAAAAAGTCGTTTGGTTTTTTTTTAATTTGTCAAAAACCACAAGACGTTTTTGCATCCGGATTTCTGTTTTTAACTATAAACTAATAAGAGAATTGAAATTTTGAAAAAAATTTAGTAAATTACATACAATTTTGAAAAACAATTAGTTCAACTTTTTTTTCAAAATTTTGAGTTTGAAAATTAATTTCTCAAAAACTAATCCTTAAAACAGCTTCGCTTCAAAACAAGATGAGAGAAAGTCAGAAAGTTTCTGGCTTTACAAAAAAGTACATCACGGCATTGTGAATGTAGCCGTTGATTTTTATTTTTTTTTCCAAATTAAGTCAATTTTTTAGAAAATTGCCCCACCCGGATAAACGGGGGGAATATATCCCCCCTCCCATACGATTTTTTTCTTGTCTTGACCAGACCTATAGGCTCTAGCTTTTGGGCACACTGCTCGTGGGGCACCTTGTATATACATATACATACATATGTATATAATAATATATGTATATAAATAAATAGAGGACGCCGTGGCGCAGTGGTTAGTGTGTTGGACTCTGACGCACGATGAGCGAGTTTGGATCCCGATAACATCGACGCCATCGAATGTTTATTCCGCGGCGTTCCTCCTCGGCGGGGTACTGGCAAAACCCCCCGTAGTATACTTGCCGTGAAAAAGCTTCTCGACTCACGCCGTTCGGAATCGGCATTATATTGTAGGTCCGTTTCACCTATGTGAAAAAAAAATCACACACAACATGGTTGATTGAGAGAAGCTTGGCTCTGGTCCTTCATGGGCTCTAACGCCATCAAAGATGAAGAAGATATATATAAATATCTCGTTCTCCCTTATTCTCCATAGTCAAAAAATTCTTACTCAAACTTGTAGAAAATGAACAGCATGACTTGAAACATAGCCAAATCGCGATGAAATTTTTTCTGCGTCGATGTCTTTGCACTTTTCAAACGTGCAAACAACCAAGCTATTGTAGTGAAACGTCCAGCATCCATGTAAATAATGCCAACAATTTTTTCCACGAATTGGTATGTGATGTACGTTTACGTTCTGGTCCATTCTGTCTGTACCACCCATATTTCAATTGCAGTTTTGGATCGCATGAGGAACGTGAACGAATATTTTTTTTTCACTTTTACTATACCTTCTAACACTTTCTTTAGAATCACCTGCAAAACAAGTAGAAGTAATAGAGACAACTACGTTGTCCTTCCATATATCATCTTCAAATGTTTTATATCAGAAAGACAGCAGCGGTTGGATTGTATAGTTCCGGTTCAATTGTAAGCCTCTCTGCACTAATTCGCCAAGCAATCTGAATCACATGAGTAAATTGTCGTAGCAAATATGAGACGGAAAGGAAGACAATTTCTTCGCCATCGCAATAAGTCTATCCCTGGTATGGGTCAAAAGCTATTATATAACCAGATGGCGCATTTTGACACCACAATTTGCAGCCAAATCAAATGGACATGTTTGAATAGCTTGTTTGTAGCTATGCCTTCCAAAATTTTCCACCATAGCTTCATCGTCTGAAATAGGCCCCGCTGGTACGTAAAGTTGCCTACTTTTTTTTTGCATATATGATATAAGACGTAAAGCTTGCAGTCCTTATCTGAGAAGTTTAAGTTCAAACTCGGTTGAAAATTAAGAAACCTCATGATGCTATAGAATCAGTCCTCTCCTAGCATTTGATATTGCAATATTTCGCATATCTGTGCCTGAACCCCAGTAATCTGACTTACTTGAAAGTTGATTATATCCCGATGCAATTAGAATTTCAAAAAATGTCCTCAGCTCACTTTTTGGAATTTGATATCCGTCCAATTTCTTGATAAGCAAAATTCTGCACTTGCATCTATAATTATTTCCAGCAAAAGTTATCAAAAAACATTTCACATATTGCACGGAAGTTAATTCGTCAATACCGTCTGTCGCAGCGACAGGGCTGAAATGTTTTTCTGCACCTCTTCCATGGTAATTTGTTTAGGTCTTTTTCGGTCTCACTTACATGCATATTCCTGTCTCCTAACTTATACTTCATCTGGAACCAATACTTCATCTGGAACCATCAGTTGCTTGAGGGACAATCTCTGTCAAACATCTAGTCCATAGAAAAAAAAAAAAAAAAAAAAAACGATAAGGGACTCAGCAACAGAATCCCTTCGAGACCTTGTGGCTCACAGACAGCAATATACAGCAGAGATCTTCGGAGCACCTGGAGGACAACGAAATTGCAACGCGTAATTGGGTCTCTCAGGCGGCGGGTCCATTGCGTCTGAAAGTGTGCAGAAGAGAGTAGATTCGATCTATCAGGGATGCCTGCAAATCCACCTCAGCTTCCGGTACCTTAATGGCAGGCACTGAAGCTTAGATACCTGCTTGTGGTTGTTGTATTACCTTTCCCCAATCTGACGCTATATGGGCGTTAGTCATTTGGGATGTTACAGCTGGGCATCTTACATCGACTCCCTTCTGCCAGGCCAGTTAACATCTTTTTTTTTTCTTTTTTTGATATCTGCGGCATCCCCGAAAACTGGCGGGGTGTCCATGGTTGCTACCGAGCGCACATTCGAATAATCATATTCTCCTGTCTTGTCATTTTTTGCGCACTTAAGGCATTGAGCTGCATCTCGCAATTCGACTCGGCGATAGGGTGATACGTACTATCTAGTGTATATCGGATAGCTGGCTGGGGGCAAGTTGGTGCCAGGTGTTTATCGTAAGTCACACTTGTAACCAATAGAATTAACTGTCGATCAGTCACATTGTCACTTCTTTAACAGCTTTTTTCAAAGTAACAGACTTTGAAAAGTTCGTTGTTATGCACCCCTGTACGAATAAAGGTTGTCTATGGTTGTATAGATACCGGGTGTACAGTTTTAGTAGTGCTTCCCAAAATAAGTGGCATGGCATTTATTTTGGGAAGCCTTTATTTATACTTTCAAATTAATTTCATCGCCTCTTCTCTGCTAACGTATCTCCCCTATCGACTCAAAATGGTGTACCCGGAGCGATCTCTCGAGTTTGCTGAATAGTCAGAAGTTGAGGGGCGCTGTAGGTTGTGTGGATCTGACGGATCCCGAAAGCACCAAAGCCATAGAATTATTACTTCGCGACATACTTCCTCGGCGAGTTACTGGTAAAGCCTCCCGCAGTATGCTTGCCTTGAAAAAAAACTTCTCGTTTTTCCCTGTTCGGAATCAGCATAAAAAAGTACGTCCCATACATCTGTGTGAAAAAAAAATCGCACACAACATATGTACGTATATAAGTGAATTAGGGAAGCTAGGCTCTGGCTCTTATCAAGCTGTAACACGGTCATAATAATAATAAATAACACCGATAGCGGAGGCCCTTGCATGGCTTAGTATCAATGTAATATCCGTGAAGGATATTATCATATGCACGCATAGCCAATCTGCGATAAAATCCCTGGCAGCGATAAACCACTAATCATAGATATCTCTTAACTGCCGTCTATCTCTAGACGATATGGCAGAACAGTTCAATATTGGGAACTCCTGTTGGTTCCTGGGAATAGGGATATTCCAGGAAACCGCGCTGCCCATGAACTCACAAAGAGAGGGTCAAGCGCACTCAGTCTTCCAACCTTCAGGAATTTAAAAACACCAATAAGCTCGGTAAAGCAAATAGTGAAACTTTGAACCATAGAGGCCACCAGCCTTCAATAGAACGAAAGTAAAATCGCCTTTATCACTAGACACATCTGGCTTAACTTATGACGGACCAGGAGCCTTATTGCAACCAAAAGGGGAACCTTAGGCACTTTATTGGGTGTCATTACAGGTCATTGTGCCCTTACTCGGCGTGCCCTTCTACGATAACTTAAGTGAGCTCGCATATATAAAAATAGCTCAAATCCATGGCATCATTAGAAGCGCTGATTTGTTTTCAGGTGGCGGATCAAGAGAATATGATCCATGTGGTATCATGATGGACCGATTTCGGCCTATGTGTGGCGTATGCCAACCACCTAACCCATCCTCCACGGTGTCAAATCAGGTGAATACGGAAGTTGTGGAGTAATAAGGGTCGAGTTTTTGGCAAAAAGGTCACGAAGAATCAATTCAGTGTAAGACGGTACATTACGTGGTGCAAAACCAAGAGTTTTCTCGCTATAATTCCGGCACTTAAGGCAAACGATACATAACGCTCAAATAATATCCATTTCCGACAATTTGACTCGGCATAGGGAACTCAAAATGCACAATACATACCACGATGTTAAAAGAAAACAGTCAAATTGGCCTTGATTTTCGAGCGACTTTATCGCGGTTTTTTTGGTCTTGTCTCGACTTTATTCACTTGACTGATCGCTTGTTACCAGGTCGTAAGCCTAAATCGAATTCTTGTTTCATCTTGTCCGGATACTCAGAAAGCATTTTTTACACACTTCACACGACGATGCTTTTCCAAAGAATTTAGTGTTTTCGATATCTATCGAGATTTGACGCGTCTGAGAGCCAAAACATTTTTTAAATCACCAACATCATCAAAAAGTCTTTGATTTTTTGGACGTGAGCCTTGCCCGTAGAGGCTGATGGTCGTTCGGAACCCTCTTCGTCTTCGACAAGTTCTTGGCCTTCTTGGAACTCTTTATACCACTTGTAAGGATATTTTTTTCAACAAAGCCTTACCACCAAAGACTTTCGATGCCATTCTTAATGAATCAGGTGCAACAAAATTGAATGCAAATTCTTTGCACAGCAAATTCACGAATTATAAAACCAAGCGCACCTCCAACTTTTGCTTCCTTTGGTGGCGTTACAGCCCATGAAGGACCTGAGCCGAGCTTCTCTCAATCACCCATGTTGTGTGTGATTTATTTTTCACACAGGTGAAAGGGACCTACAGTTTAATGCCGATTCCGAACGCTGTGAGTCGAGAAGCTTTTTCATGGCAAGTGTACTACGGCACCCCGCCGAAGAGGAACGCCGCGAAATAAACATTCGATGTCGTTGGTGTTATCGTTATAATGAATATTTTGATGTAAAACTCGGCACATGTATCAAAGGCAGTCCTACTGACCTAAAAGTAGTAAACATAAATCATTTTTCAGAATCAATGATGACTGGACGAAGGCGCATTGCAATTGTTCCCAACAATCCATCGATTTCCTAAATACATTTATAGTTTAAACTTAACCTGTAGGGATTTATTGATATTTTCATATATCGAGCACCGTGGCGCATTGGGTAGTGTATTGGCCTCTGACGCCGGTGACACGGGATCGAATCCCGACACAGCCATGTCATCGAACGTGTTTTTCACGGTGTTTCTCCTCAGCGGGGTTCTGACAAAGCCCCCTGTAGTAAAATTGTCATGAAAAGCTTCTCCAAATTCGCCATTCGGATCCGGCAATAAACTGTAGGTCCCTTTCACCTATGGGGAAATTAAATCACACACAACATGGGTGATTGAGAGAAGCTCGGCTCAGGTCCTTCAT
This sequence comes from Eumerus sabulonum, assembly GCA_951905685.1. Lineage (NCBI taxonomy): Eukaryota > Metazoa > Arthropoda > Insecta > Diptera > Syrphidae > Eumerus > Eumerus sabulonum. Next base: position 140,804,616 of record OX645060.1, on the reverse strand, counting down.
GGGCTGTAACGCCAACATACATACATATATCGTTTCCATATTTAATCCATATTTAAACCCTACAAGTCTCCGGGACCGGATGGGATCATACCAGCAGAGCTCCAGCAGGTAGCAGATCTCATCCTCCACTGGCTTGTGGTAATATACAAGAGTTGCCACTCCCTGTCCTATATCCCCAGCAAGTGGAACGTACCCAAAGTCATTTTTATACCCAAGGCTGGCAAAAGCTCCCACACGTATGCAAATGACTTCAGGCTCATCAGTCTTGCTTCGTTTCTATTAAAAACTCTACAGAAGATTTTAGACGCTCACATACGTCACAGCTGTATCTCAGGAAGGCTGTTGAATAACCAAAACGCCTACAACAAAGGCAAATCGGTGGAAACAGCATTCCACTCTCTGGTCAGCAAAATGGAAAGGTCACTGGAACGTAAGGAATACACTCTAGTCGCTTTTCTCGATATCGAGGGCACCTTTAACAATGTTGAACCATGGGCCGTCACCAAAGCGCTGTCTGCTCTGGGTGTTACGGGATCAGTGATAGGACTGGTACGACAACTGCTAACGCAATGAGTAGTTAAAGCCAACTTCGCTGGTGCCGTCTCAACTAGAATGGTCAGCAGAGGTACACCACAAGGTGGAGTACCGTCCCCTCTCCTCTGGAACGTGGTGGTCAACGAACTACTACTGTTGCTAGAACAGGAAGGATACGCTGTGACCGCCTATGCAGATGACATTGCTATTGCCGCCACAGGAATATTTACCAGCACTCTAAGCGACCTAATGCAGGGTGCATTACGTATCGTAGAAACCCGGACGCAGTACTGTGGACTTGGGGACAAGGCAGTCTACCGAAACCTTCTGGGGAAGGTACAAAGATCGGCCTGTTTATATATAAGCGGAGCGATCAGATTAACCCCCACGGAGGCCCTAAATATCTTATTACATTTTACACCGTTGGACCTCTTTAGCAAGCAAGTTGCTGCCTGCGCGGCCCGACGAATTAGGGGCATAGGAAAATGGCCCACACTACAAAAAGGACATACTACCGTTCTTAAGCACTTCAAAGTACCTATGGACACAGACTACATCATCCCGCAGAGTGTGTTCACTAGGAACTTCGAAGTTGCCTTTCCATCCAGGGAGGAATGGGCTGAAGGAAAAGTTATACCACAGGACTCTCTATACCGATGGCTCCAAGATGAAGTCGGGTGCAGGTAGTGGAGTCTTCTCCAAGGAACTTAACCTCAGCCTATCATTCAGACTCCCAAATCACTGCAGTGTATATCAGGCTGAAATAACAGCGATAACGGAGGCCGCCAAGGATATTATCATTTGCACGGATAGCTAATCTGCTATAAAATCCCTCGCCGCGGTAACCCACAAATCAAAGACATCCTTAATCTGTCGCCTATCCCTAGACAAGATGGCTGAACAGTTTAACATTAAAATATTGTGGGTTCCCGGGCATAGGGATATTCCAGGAAATTGCGCGGCCGACGAACTCGCAAAGTTAGGGTCAATCACACTCGGTCTTCCTACCCTCGGGTACCTTGAAACACCAATAAGTACGGTAAAGCACATGATAAAACTTCGAACCATAGAGGCGACCAACCTCCAATGGAATGAAAGTAATATCGGCTTTATCACTAAACAAATTTGGCCTAAGCTAAACCTAGGACAAACAAAGGACCTACATAGTAGCAACCAAAAGGGCTACTTTGAGCACTCTAGTGGGTGTCATTACAGGTCATTGCATCATTGGAAAACACGCCGCCAGACTAGGGCTGCCCTCCAATGACTTTTGCCGCGGCTGCTCATGCCCCTCTTTTGCTAACCGCAGGATCCTTGTGATATCACAATGGGCCGACCTCGGCCTACGTGTGGCTTAAGTGAGATCTGTTAAAAAGGTTTGTCACATTCTTTAAGCGTCTATGTCCAAAATACTTAACGAAACTTCGATGCGCTTAAGATAATCATTATTTACATAAATACGTCATCAGAATAAACCCAGAGCAAACGTAGTTCAATTTAAGAGCGCACCCATCAATAGGCACCACAAACAATCTTAATTGGAGGCATTAGAACGTGCCTAGTTACATTCCCCATTAGGCGAAAAATAGCTGTTCAAATACGTGTACATATCGGCAGTCTCTTAATTACGGCCGTCATGAAACCAAGTACATTGCGGCGCTACTAACGACTGGGGATGATAATGAATAATTTAGGTTACTCCTCCTCATACAGGCACTCGTACACGCAGGCTCCTTCGTAAGGATTTACGTTATGGTAGTCATCATCACCATCATAATGTCACACTGGAAAATCACTGCGTTTACAATCTGTACACAACGCACCCTCAGATTAATTAGGAAAACACTTAATTACGGCTGAATATTTCGCAACCATCTTCTCGCCCCCATTACCACCCCCACTGGCGACGGATCCGATTCACTTTCTAATAAATTGCCTAACAGTCTATAACAGGATGTTTCGGAAAACGGAAAAGCGTACGAAACTCCGAGAACAACCCTTTTGCGGTTGATGAAACTTATCCCTTAACCAAATGATGTAATTTTTGTGAATAGGCCGGTTGCCCTCTTCCGCACCAACAATCGGCCCATTACTATTTGTTTCGAGTCATGTAATATGCATGTAGGCAGTGTCGAAAGTTGGATTTGGGGGTAGCAATATCGCAAAATGGTTTCCATCTTAACACATACTGTGCGACAAGCTGCAAACACGGTCGATCCAATGGACCCCATCATCAGGGACTATCGCCCCTCATTCCATCTGACGGGTAGGTATTACTCTATCGAATTGTTGGCGAGTATTCAAAACTACCCTATGGAAATTGTTTCCCCTTGAAAAGATGCATAGGTTAGTATGTCGGTGTTTGTAGATACTTTCTGTATCCTTGTAACTTGTTACTGGTGGTGAGATAGTAGACATGACTGGTGTAGTGGTGTACAGAATTGTGAGAGTTTACCATTTGTGCGGTTGTGCTAATTTGTGTGCTTCTGATTTAATACAGACTCTCGGTCATGTACTACTAGTACAATAGCGATTTCGCCCAAAAACCCATACAGGTACACAAATATTTCACATACACATACACATTTGAATGTATACACAAAAGGAAAAGCGTCTGGAATTGTTGAGCAACGAGGGCAAAAACACATCTTGTGTGTACCAATTACGGGTGTGCTGCTGGTTGGCGGCTTTCCTCGCCGCGTTCGTCATCTCTTTTGTTCACATTTAGCTCCTACAGCTGAATTTATTATTTTTTTTTTTTTTTTTCGTTTCTGCCCTGGCCTTTTTTCCTTGCTATCGTCATTTGTGTACCGAGGAAGGGACATTGATGTCATAGATACGGGAACTATTAACGTCCTTTCGAATTTTGAATTTCATTGCGTTTGTGGCCTGCGCGAGTATGTGAAAGAAAGAAGAAGGGAACTATAAATATAAACGTCGAATTTCAAGGATATCACTGCATGAATGCATGTATGCATGTGGATATCCATTTGTCGCTGCCCCAAAAAGACTAAATTTATATTAAACGCTACTTCCTATAACATATATTGCTTGCTTTTTGAATCTTCATATTTAAGCACTGCTTTCGTGGCTATAAATTGTATGTATGTATGTATGCATATTTGTGTATGTGTGGTTTATAGGGAGGTGGCAAAGCCTCCACTCGTTTCACCGCAAAGCCTGCTTACATTCTTCTGTCTGCCATGGCAATATCATTATTATTATTATGAAAATGAGACGACAAATACACCCCGGGGGCTGTTGTTAAAAGTTTCCTGGCATTCTGGTTCGAAGAGCAGAGGACAGAAAATTACGAACCGGATATGATGGCGTATCATGTGACCGGGGTGTTAGTGTGTGGAGTAGCAATCAGAAATTCCCATTTAAGGATCCATTGTGGGACTGGATTGAAGAGGCAGGAAACGAACGTAATGATGGAGAGCGACTGCATTGAAATTACCAAGTTGTGAAGGGATGAGATTTGGTTTGCCGGCGGAAGGATAATGGCAAATGGCAAAAAGCCTTGGTAATGGTAATTAACACTCTGATTTCGTAATTAAGTTTATGACTTAAAAACGACTCATAATTTAAATGTTGTTTCACCCTTGGGGGTCGTTTTCGTCTCCACTTAGCTTTTGTGCTTGTTCTAATATATGTATGTATGTATATTTATGCATGTGTGTGTGTGTGTGTATGAGGATCTGGATGGAGCACGTCGTTTTATTTAGTGCGAAAGATGGTTTGCCCTCGTAATTATGGTGATGCTTTAGAAAATTAGCAAGACATGCATAGGTACAGAGCTGTTCAAAATAATAGGGAAAGGAATTAGCCGAAGAATTTCTAAGGGGTTTCTGAAATGTTGTAACCGAATAGTTTCATATTGGTATTTAAAAACTAAATCAAGTAATATCTGATCTGCATTACTAGATATATGTATGTATGTATATGTATGTATATTGGTTTTATTCATAGCAGTTTTTTTAATAAACTGAAATACCTTCGAATTTGGTTGTTCAAGATAATAGGCAAATTTATGTATGTGCAAACATACATACATACACATATGTTACTTACTTATTTACTTATCAGGCCAGCGTTCCATGGAGGATCTGAGCCGGAGCTATAGCTGCCTTCCATCCTTGACGGTCCCGGTCACGCTGCTTCCAGTTATCAAACCAAGATGTATTACATCCGCGATTACTTGGTCTTTATACCGGAGGTTCGGTCTTCCTCTTCTTCTCGAACCAGGAGGCCCGGAGTCGCAGACCCTGTTAGCTGGAGCGTTGATGTCTATGCGCTCGATGTGGCCGAGCCTGTGGAGTCGACGGATCTTTGCCTTCCACAATGCCACGGCGAGAACACGTGATGATGTCGATATCATCCGTGTATCCTAGCAGCTGGATGGACTTGCAAAAGATAGTGCCTTTCCTGTTGACGCCTGCCCGTCGCACTATCTGCTCCAGCACCAGGTTGAAGAAGTCGCATGACAGCGCATCTCCTTGCTGAAATCCGGTGCATGTTTCGAATGGTTCCGAGGTCCTAGAACCGAGTTGCACGGTGCATCGCGTCTTTTTTAGCGTGGCGCGACACAACTGGATCAGTTTTACCGGGATCCCGAATTCGGCCATCACACCAAACAGTCCTTCACGATGAATGCTGTCTTATGCGGCTTTGAAATCGATGAAAAGATGGTATGTATCGATTCGAAACTCGTTGGTCTTTTCCAGGATTTGTCGAAGTGTTGAAATTTGGCCTATAGTCGATTTGCCGGGCCGGAAGCCGCACTGGAAGCTGCCAATTAGTGCACATGGATAATCCTCTATAGTTCCTGCAAAAGGTAGGATCGCCTTCTTTGTGGATGGGGCAAATAGAGCTGGTATTCCAGTCGTCGGGCATGCTTTCATCTTCCCAAATTCTGCAGATGATCTGGTGCATGCTCCCTACCAGAACATCGCCGCCAGTCTTGAAGAGCTCTGTCGGCAACCCATCTGAGCCTGCGGCCTTGTTGTTCTCCAGCTTCTGAATAGCTGTGCCGGCTTCTTCGATGCTGGGTGGGAGGACTACTTCAGCGGCTGGAGTTGGGACTTCCTCGGTCCCTACCACTCTCTCTTGGTCATGCTCGTTAAGCAGCTGCTGGAAGTGCTGCTTAAATACATTCACTATTCCCTGTGGGTCGGTGACAAGATGACCCTAGTCTTTTCGAATAGCCTGGGTGCCTCTTTTGAAGCCTCCTGCAAGGTTTTTGGCTTTCTTGTAAAAGGCTCGTGTTTTATGCTTGTCCCTAGACTCCTCGATATCCTTGAGCTGGGAGGCTGCGAAGATTCTTTTCTTTTGTCACAGTAGTTTTTACTCCTCCCTTCTTCTCGCTCGGTACTCTTCTTGCGCTGCCCTGGCTTTCCTCTGCAGCGCCTTGTGGTACGCCCCGTCGGTTGCTACCTTTTTCTACTCACACTCGCCATCATACCACGGGTTTCTTGTCGGGGGTGGTAGGTATCCTAAGGTGGTTTCCGCTACTTCCTGAATGGCTGAGCGGCAACGCAGCCACATATTATTGGCATTTGTGTTCGACGTAGGCATACCGTAGAGTCTTTCGCTCAGCTGTTCCCTGTATACACTAGCAACCTCCGGTGTGCTCAGGCGCCCAATGTCTAACCTCCTCCTGGTGGGCTGGTGTAGCTTTCTGACATTGGACAGTCGAGCTCAGAATCTGGCTGCTACGAGGAATCGGTCAGAGTCGACATTTGCCCCTCTGAATGTTCGCACATCCAGGATGATTGACGAGTGCCTTGCGTCAATGAGCATATGGTCGATTTGGTTGGCGGTTCGACCGTCCGGAGTACGCCAGGTTGCTGTGTGGATTCGCTTGCGAGGGAATCTTGTGCTACTTATCACCGCTGTCGCAAAGTCAGCGAGTCGGAAGCCGTTATCTGTTGTTGGATCGTGGAGGCTGTGCTTTCCGATCACTCCGCCAAGGGTGTTCTCCTTACCGATTTTGGCGTTGAAGTCCCCGAGCACGATTTTTACATCGTACTCCGGACAGGCTCCGTAGGCGTTGTCCAGCAGGTCCTCCTTGAAAGGGTCTTTAGCCTCATCGGTAGGGGCGTGTGCACATATAATCACAGCCAGGCGATCACTTATAGGCTTAAAGTCGATGACCTTCGACCTTAACCGCTTTCCCACGACAAATCCGCATCCCAGTAAGTGCAATTTTTTGTGACAGCTGTAATAAATGATGCAATATTTCTTCCTCATCATACCGTTTCCTATCCAGCGTATTTTCTGGAACGCAGTAATATCCGCCTTGTACTGGGTTCCTTCTAGTATATGAGCAGCTCCGGGAGTGTACAGGGTTCTGACATTCCAGGAGCATACTCGCAAATCGTGTTCCTTTTTCGCGCGTTGTCGTCGTCGAGTATCCGGGGCATCTTGCTCATTCATAACTTTAATGTTTTTTACGTGGGCGGATTGTTAGCCCGCCGCACAACCACCATTCTGGTCGGGGTTTTGTCGCTGCATACGTTTGTTCACCTCCCAACGGTTGTTGTAGAGGCTATCCAGAGGGCGCCGCGAGGAGGCCGTATGTCAACTTGACCCGGGCATTTAAACTGGGATCGTTGCTGGCACCTCGTCAGGTTGAGAGCAATCAACAACTTTACCCTGTATGTCCGAGCCCTTCCACCTGGGTCAAAAATAAATCACAAACCACATGGGTGATTGAGAGAAGCTTGGCTCTGGTGCTTCATGGGCTGTAGCGTCACCAAAGAAGAAAAGAAAAAGAACTCGAAACACGTTCGACTTGTTTCGTGGTCTGTGCAGGGATTATGAATGAGGTGGCAATCCGATGGCTTTGACAGGAATTTTGACAGATTGCATCTACAAACGCTTTGCGGTTTGACGGCGTCTTTGCTATGTCATCCGGCCTTGTTCGGACGTCTTGACTCTATGCATCGACGTCTTGAGACCAGCACAATGATAAGACTAAAGCCTCGTTTTTAAACTAGAATGCCACGTACAGTATCGGTGTATTACGAAAGCAACAACCAACCGCAGCGGAGATCACTGGACAGACGTACGAAGGTTTCCCATCTCTTTATTCGTCATGGTGTGGCCCTTGGCGAAAAATTGTGTACCAACATCGTATCAATTTAATGTCGAAACATGTCAAGCTATAGCAAAGTATATTGGTAAACAATTTCAGATACTACAGCCGATGATACTAATATCCGATAATTGTTCATATTATTTAGAAGATGTGTGAGTGATTGTGGATGTATAATATAAACAGTGAAATTAAATTAAATGCGAAATTCAGGAAGAGACAAGTAACCGTTTTCCAACCTAAAGGACTTGAGAGAAAATCTCACTAGCCAGCCGCGCTAGGCGGGAGCGCTATTGGTACCGACTATGCAAAGTGCGCCCAACATTTTAAAATGGTATGGTAGTTCGCACGTTTGCGGAGATTCGATCAAGCCCTTCAGCAAAGTGACAAAACTACAGGGAATAGAATGTAAACTGGATGAGATTGCTTTGACAGAGTGGGGCGGTGGGATGGAGCGACAGCAAAAATATAGCTTGATGCCATCAACACGCGGTGTTCAAAGCGGTCCTTCATATAAGTACTGAGCGCGTCCGACGTTGGTTGATTGCGGTGATCGGACGAGAACTGGTTACAAGACAATCAACAATCGATGCGCTCGCTGTCAAAGACAATTTTTTTAGGTACAGCGCGTCGAGAACTACTATTTTTGAAGTATAGGTCGATAAGGATTAAACATTTATTGTGTTTTGTTTTTTTTTTTTTTTTTGTTTATAAAGAGCTACATTATAATAAATTATTTTTAAATAACAAAACAACCGCCTTCAAAAAACCCACACATTAGGCATTTTGCACGCACTTAATTTCATTCACTAATTTAAAGGGTGGGAGATGATTGACTAAAAATCCTGAAATACGTACTTTGTTATTTTTAACAAGGAGTCCCTATATCAATTTTCAAACCTCTAGCATCAAAGTTTGCGGAACCCTCATATAAATTTCCATCCCCTAGTTTAAGGGGTTGGGAGTAAATGTTCCAAATTTTAGCATTTTTTTGTTGTATGTGTTGGGGTTGTTAGCGTACGTACCTTGGAAGTACCCTGAGAAGTACCCTAAGAAATTTGATGATCATCAGTGAGTCAGTGACGGAATCGGGCTTTTTTTAGACACTAACAAAATGTAAAGTATAAGAGCTACGCAATTGTTTAATAAGTTCACTATTAGCTTCATATTTGCTTATCTGTTATAATACAAACCCAAGTTATAGGGGTCCAAATAAATATTCAAATATTCTCTTTAAGGAGCGCGATTGTGTGAGGCCTGTGGGCTTAAATCCCCGAAAGAAGGAAGTCTGGGATGGTTAAATCGGGCGATCTTGCTGTCCATGCCAAATCGCCAAAACGGGAGTGTACGGGATGGCTTGACAGTAATTCACACGCGGCTGACGGTCAGCCGCACTTTGTACGGGAACATGTGTAAGTCTTTCACTAAAATTAACTGCAGGGTCCGTCTGGTGATGCCCAATTGCGTGGCGCGTCGTCTGGTTGATGTTTCTTCGTTCTCACCGACATCGGCAGTCACAGCTGCGATATTCTCGGCCGAACAATCAGTCCGGTGGCGGCCATGCTCTGCATTGTCTCCAGTAAATCCAGTACGTTCGAGCCGAGTAGCTAAACGCTGGAATGTTTGCCCAGTTTTGGTGCAGCTCGATTAGGAAATCGACGTCGAAATTGATGCTGTGCTAACACCACCGACCGATTATTGGTCAAAAAAATCGACACAATTATTCCGCGCTCTTGCAGAGCATAGCACTCCATTGCTTGTATGTTTGTCTGCAGCTGTCTAGTTTACAAATATCAAATATGATTGACGTACGACTCCATTTGCAAAAGTTATAACATCTTCCGATTGCAGAATTCATTTTGCGCCACCTTGTATGTACAGGATCTTTTATTAAGTGCCTCCTATTTTTAAATTTAAATGGAACCAAGTGTGTGTGAGACATGATCAATATTTTTTATTCGTTTGAAAGGCCTATCAATGCCATTATGTATGGAATATAACATCTTTCAAATGTCCAATTTTCCGTGACTCTGGCCATAAATCATGCTCAGTTTCACCGATGACATGGATTGGCTTTAAGCGACGCTGTGGTTTGTGCCTTATTCGCATATACCTGCGACTTCAGAAAACCACACAAGAAAAGTCTAACGGGGTCAATCGCACGATCTTGGTGGGCAGTTCACATCACCTCCATGTGCAGAATTTCCTGTCGAAACCACATGTCATTGGTGTTCACATCATCCAATTTGGGCAGTTGGTAATCATCGACCTATAGCGCTCGCCGTTGACGGTGATGGCCTGGTCAACGTCGTAATCAAAAATTATGGACCCATAACGCCACCAGCCCAAAATCTACACCAAAGAATGACAATTCGACAATTTTGATTGGCCTCATCGCTGATTATTTTTCGTTGAAAATTAGGGTCAGTTTCCAACTGCTCCCACGCCCATTAAGCGAACACACGTCGTTATCCTCCTTTACCTCCTGGATCAGTTAAATTTTTTGCGGGTGCAGAAATAACTCGCGACGAAAAATTCGTCAAGTAGTAGTCTGCGGAAGGCCGAATTCTTGTGAGCGACGTGAAATCGAGTGCCTCGGATTCTCCCGCACACTCTCACGGACATCGGCAAGGTTTTCGGTAGATCTTACGTTTCGTCGACGAAGTTGGTTTATAGTTTACTGTACCACACTGCGAATAGTCCACGATTAGGGCCACCGTAAAATGAGCGAGGCGTGCAGAACGTTGCCCGAACAGAACACCAATTTTGACAAAACAATTTTATCATTTGAATGTGTAATAGAAGTCCTTATTAGAAGGCCCTATTTTGTACTGCTTGTCTTAATTCAGAAACCCAAACACCATTGACCTGGAAAGAAAATCTTATCTAAAATCATGCTCGCAAAGTGTCTTTAAGTGTTTACATTAACCTCATTTTGGGTATTTAAAGCTCGTTGTAATTATCAAGTGAAGTATATATAATTTCAAATAAAACTCAATAAACCCTTCTTGACCCCAGATACCCAAGGAAGATATGAAAAAAAAGGTAAATCCACAATTCACCCTAAAGTTATAAACTCGCAACAGTGTTAATCTAAGAATTGCTGTCAAACGCACCCCCAAACAACTTAGAACACCAATTGTATATTTCAAATCGTCTTAATGCAACCCTTCAAATCACGTACCCACCCGCGAACGTTCATCCCTTTAGCTTTGCGCCGAGCACTCAAGCGTTTTTGAATAATTTTCAAGACGAGTTAACGCGACACACCGAAACGGTCCGTAGCAAATCGAGATCAACTTCTGAGAGGGCTTAGAGTAAGTTGAATGACAAACAGGATTCCAAGCCCTACAGTTAATTACGTTGTCATCATCATCACCATTATAGTGCTTTTACGAGTACCTACTTTCTATCTTGCATCGATAATTGTGCATAATTTATTGATATTTGCCCGTTTATCCGGTCGAATGTGGCATCATCAGCGTCATTGATTGAAGCCTCGATTGCACTCAAGCTTCCGCTGAACATGGATACCCTCTATGTGATACGTGTGTACATCGTGCATTTAATCGTCCATGTATACATAATTAGGCGCACGTTGCATCCACCTGTTAATTAATCACTTAATTAGCATCAACGCTTCATTTAATATTTAGTACTTCGTTCCTCCGATGGGCGAACCTGTGATCGATAACCTGCTTCATCAGATTCAAGCAGAAAAATGAAATCAGAAAACAACTCCTTAACCATACACTCGCGATGGCTCTGTTGGTTGTTGTGATTCTGCGGCTTCCTCGCTTCAGACGCTCGTGACGCTCGTGTGCTTGGCGTGGATGTGCGTTCGTCGACTAATTTCGTACCGCATTTAATTTGATTTTGCGGCCGACGTAAGTGAATTGAACTGGAAACCGTTGTGCTTCATAAAAAAAGCAACCAACACCACTGCCTAGGTTTCAGGACACGTTTAACCCTGGAGGACACTTGACTGAAAGTGTACGTTGTTGTACCAACCCGTTGATTTGTTGAACCGTGAACGTAGTCTACATCGTACTGCACCTGTGCTCCATAATACTGCATCGTACTCCTTTCACACATACATATGAATGTACGTATGTATGTACATATTTCGTATCATACACAGTGGTGATATATATGTATTTATATAAGCCCATACGCAGGTCGAAGTATCGTCGAGTTGGAGATCGACCAGAATCATTATGCGGACATGGGGTGGCAACAGAGTCGAATGGGGTACGCCGCCAACAAGCCGTACATGGTTCTTATTGATGATGGTGTCAAACCACTGACAAGTGCCCCGCCCTCGTTAGCTGGACTCGTTTCTCTCAATTAACAGGTCGACGACGATAATTTCCATTGCCCGAGTCCTGTTTCAGGGTGTGGGCGATTCGTGGCAATGCTCGATTGATTTCCGATTGAGAATAATTAAGTTTCGTGAGCGCATTATAAATCGGCGTTAAATCGATAAGACCACAATGCTGGGTGTGAGGGTGGCTGGGAGGACCTTGATTACGAATTCGATGATGCATATCAGGTGAGAGCTTAAGTGATTGGTGTTGATGAACAAATTAGAGGCAAATAGAGAGATTACTGGCCATGATTTGTGGTTATATATTATACATTGGGGGAAATCTGTGTCTAGTATTCAATTCGGTTTGGATTCGTATATGAATGACGCAGACGATGTTCCTAAATGATATGTCTTAGAAACGTTCTTTTTTTTTAAATCCTCGAAGGGTTAAACGGTATTGCCTACGCAGACGACATTGCTATTGCCATCTCGGGCAATTACCTATCCACACTGAAAGACTAAAATTAGCGTTGCAGCGTTTTTCAGATGGAGCTGTTGGCTGTATATTAATGGGAGCGAAATACTACTACTACGGTTATTCGAATCCTCTCAAATAGTCAAGCAGCCTTAAAATCGCTGGGGTCCTATGTGTACACTTCAAAAGTAAGCCTTAACTGTCGCCTATCTCTTAACGAGATAACCAAACAGTTTAAAATACCTATGGTACCTATGGGTACCAGGACACAGCTAGAGCCAACACACTCAGCAGCCAAGGAACGACGCAACAATCAAAGATCGCATGAGTCTAGCAGCCATTCAACTTAAACTTACAAACTTCGCAATGGCTGAAATGGACCTGAGATGGGTCCAGGGGTACACAAATCTGGCAAATCTGGCCTCGGCTTCACAGTCAACGGACCAAGGGACTAATCTCCCCAAAAACGAACTGACATCTACAAAATTATTTGTGTCAACACCGGTCACTGTTTCATTGGCAGACATGCACAAAAACTAGGGCAAACAAAAAACAAAACAAAAACGACCTCGTCAGATGCTGCTTAGATGAAGAGGAGGTTCGTCACCTACCCTGCGCCTGTCCGGCTCTCTGTTCAATCAGGAAACGCTACCTAGTGTCCTCCTTCCTTAATACTTGACCGATATTCAGCGGGTAAGGATAACTCACCTTCTTAGTTATTTAAGAAGGACTAAGTGGTTAGATGAATAGGTCGACCACCCCTCGTAGCAACAAAACACAATGGGCCTCTCTGGCCTAAGTGTATACTCCTCCCTGGGGAGGCTACGGACTACCTAACCTAACCTAGATTCTATTTGCAATGGTTTTGCTTTTCTACCAATTTGTTTCTCAATCATAATTCCACCCAAGAATATTTTACTGCCAATACTTCTTCCACATGCTATCTACGCATATACGCATAATTTCGGACCCTTAGCAAAAGCGTGTCAAAATTTGCTTGAGAGAAGCGAGGATTGCACCAAATGTGAACAGAAAGGCCACGTGTACGAGAACTGTACAAATGAAGCAAGATGTGTCCTTTGCGAAGAGGAGGGGAGAAATAATATCGTACATGTGGCAGAAAGCGCAATATGTCCTGTATATAAAGAAGCTAAAAAAGCCAAAAAAGAATATGAAAGTGCTACAATTAAATTTGAATCACTGCGAAGCGGCACAGGATCTCCTAACACACGCCATCCGAGAGTCCAAAATAGACACTGCCATTCTATGCGAACAGTACAAGAATCTCAACGATAAAGTTTGGGTAGTTGACGACTCAAAAAGAGCGGCTATTTGGACCGGCGGAAAACACGCCTCTGAAGAAAAAATGACGACAGGGCAATCCAGCTTCGTTCAAGCAAAGATAAAAGGTGTACACGTCTACAGCTGTTATGCCCCTCCATCCAGCACTTCAGAGGAATTTCGGTGTATGTTGGATAGGCTCGCGGATGATGCCAGAGGCCGTACTCCAAAAATCATAGCTGGAGATTTCAAAGCATCGGCCACTGATTGGGGCAGGACGCAAACCGATCGAAGGGGCGAAGCTCTATTAGAGGCTATATCATCACTAAACGTAATACTGCTCAATACAGGATGCGAGCACACCTTTATCAGAAACGCCATAGGTTCCATAGTTGACATCACATTTGTATCGAGTTCCCTAACGAGAGGCGCAAATGGGAGAGTAAGCAATCAGTACACCCACAGTGACCACCTAGCTATCCGTTTTCATATACAGCCTAGGAGAGCCAACCAGGGAGCCTTGCTAAAGGAGGCACAATAAAAGGGTTGGAAAATAGAAACACTGGATGAAGACTCTTTTACCTTCACCTTTAGGGACTCTACAATAAGGTCAGGGACAGCAAATGCTATGGCCGCTAATATTACTAAGCAAGTAATGAGGGCTAGCGATGCATCTATGGTCCGGAAAACGTCATCAAATCGCCGGCCACCAGTATACTGGTTGAACCAGGAGATAGCAGAGCTACGCAGCAAGTGTCATAGAGCGAAAAGACTGTCCCAGCGATCCAGAGGTTTGCCCTCTCATCAGAACCTACAGGCGCAATACAGAGATAGACGTAGGGATCTGAAATTGGCCATTAGGGGAAGCAAAAATAACAAATTTAAGGAGCTCTGCGAGCAAGCAGACGTAAATCCTTGGGGTACCGCTTACAAGCCTGTCATAGCAAAACTCAAAGGCACCACCAGGGTCCCCTCGCCCTCATGCCCTCTCCTTATGAAAAAAATAGTGTCGGGACTATTTCCACCACAAAGAACAATAGAGCGTATAGAAGTACTCCAGGATGAACAGGAAGTCACAACTATCGAGGAAACTGAACTCCTAAAGGTGTGCAAACATTTTGCGGACAATAAGTCACCTGGGCTGGATGGCACTCCAAAGAAGACCCTTAAACTACCCATTAAAACAAACACGGACTATTCCTAGAAATGTACATTGAGTGCCTAATCGAAGGCGTCTTTCCAGACAAATGGAAGAAACAACGCTTGGTGCTGCTGCCTAAAGGGAAAAAAACAACTAGAAGAGTCGTCGTCATACCGTCTGATTTGCCTATTAGATACAATGGGTAAGATACTGGAGAAGATGATAGCCCACAGACTCGAGGTGGCAATAATTGATGCCGAGGGGCTTTCAGACGAACAGTACGGGTTCAGGCAAGCCCGTTCTACAATCGATGCTATACGGAGGGTAACCACAGTTCTGGAAGAAGCTATTCAGGGCAAGAGATGGGCAGGAGACGGAAAGAAATACGGTGCCGTAGTAACACTGGACGTTAAAAATGCGTTCAACTCTGCAAACTGTGGACAAATTGTACACTCACTTAGAGAAAAGATGGTGCCAGGATTCCTCAGCAAAATAATTGAAAGCTATTTCGGGAAACCATATCTTTTCTACGATACCGACGACGGGGTAGTGCAGTACCACATATCTAGCGGAGTACCACAAGGATCGGTGCTAGGTCCTATTCTGTGGAACCTTATGTATGATGGAGTTCTGAGGCTAGAAATTCCAAATGAAGCAAAAGTCATAGGCTTCGCTGATGATATTGCAATCGTAGTAGCAGCGAAACGCCACGCCATAAAAATGGTAATCAATAGTGAATTTGGCGTTTTTTTTTCGCAGGACAATAATTTCAATTCGGGTATTGGAGCTTTAGTTTAAGGCTTCAAGCTTTATTTCAAACGTCTGATTCAAGACAAGTCCTGTGTAACCAAGCCGTCTACAAACTTAAGTCTGCTTAGGTTTCAACTTACTTTGACATTATTGCAACGCTGTTGTGAATGGAAAGTGATCAGACGTACTGCTGCAGGCATAACATGTGCATGTCAACTGAAATTCATCCTCTGCGTATGCAATACTTAAGTGCTCCAACGAATTACCACGGACTATAACCAACGCGGAATTTGGTCGGCTCTCATCATATGGGTATTCTCTAAGATCTGCCGTAGCGTAAATATTTTTTTTCCTCTATTGTGGATTTACCTGGCCTGAAACAACACTGATAAGTGCCGATCAGGTTATCCACAAACGGTTTCAGGCGTTCACACAATACGGCAGAGAAGATTTTATATGCGATGTTAGGGAGACTTATTCCCCTATAGTTGGCGCAGTTATAGGGGTCTCCTTTCTTGTGGACCGGGCAAACGATGCTGAGATTCCATTCGTCGGGCATACTTTCCTCCGATATATGACTTGGAAATGACATGGTGCATGCACCTTAACAGCTCATCTCCACCCGCCGTAAAAAGCTCAGCATACAGGCCGTCTGCGCCCGCGGCTTTAATAGACTTAAGTCTTGATATCGCTGTTTTGACTACGTCTAGGTCGGGTGAACGGAATTCTGTTACATCGTGGTCCATTACGAATGGCCCATTCTGCCTGACAGCGGTATCTTGTCTATCATCGCCGTTATACAGTCTGCAGAAGTGGTCTTTCCAAATGCTCAGCATCGACTGCGACTCTACTACCAGTTCTACATTTTCATGCCTGCAGGCCGCCGCTCTGGCTTTGTCGCCATGGCATGTTCGTTTCACCTTACCGTAAAACTTACGAGCGTCATTCCTGCGGAACCATCTTTCCGTTTCCTCGATCTCACGCTTTCCGTGCTCTCTCTTCTTTCTTCTGAAAAGCGTGTGTTCCTCTCTTCTCTTCTGCTCATAGATTTCGCGAGCAGCTCTGTTCTGTCCAATGTAGAATTCTTCCTTGAGTCGATTGTGCTTTTCTTCCGTTTGGGCGTGAGCGCATATTAAGCTAATGTTTCCAAATTTCGCTTTGATGCGGATTGTTATGAGGCGTTCGCTTACATCTCGGAAGCTTAAGACTTCTTGTCGGAGTGCTCGAATAACGAATCCGCACCTGGATAAGCCCTGTTTCTTTGTAGCCCTGTTCTCCTTGTAGCAGTTCCTGTAGCAGATGTCGCAGTTTTTCATCCGTCTTTTGCCTGGTCAATCCCATCGCACTTCTTGGAGTGCGGTTTTATCTACTTTATATCAGTTGAGGGTTTGCAAAAAATTGATCGCCTGCACCCGGTCTGTTAAGGGACCTCACATTCCAGGTGCAGACTCTCAAGTCCGTTAGTCGTTTGCAGGGGTCGTCAGCTTTGTGTTCGTCCGTATCCGAGGCTTGCTGTCGTTTCGGAACAAGTAGTTTTTTAGGTGATAGGGATGTTACCCTCAAGCACAACCCCCAATCTGGAGGGCCAGGTTCCTCTTTCCTCAGGAACAAGGAGTTGGGTCGCTGCACACATTGGTTCAATACCTGGCGGGTTCCACACGCGGAGGCTGTGTGTCAACTTAGATTAAGCAGGGACAGAGATCGAAGCTGGCTTTTGCCATGTTAAACGCGATCAACTTCTTTGTTCTGCTTGCTCGCTCCCTCCCTCCCATATCACAGTACGGAACTATGACATCTGGTTGTTATTTTGCTATTTTCGTGTTCATTAATTTTTATCTCATGAACATGAACCTCAAAAAATTGTGAGTTTACAGTAGTAAAAAAAAAAACGAATTTGAAGACACCTTGCACAGGCTATTGCCAAACGCATTAGCTTAATGTCATTGGTTCTAGAACAAACAAGCAGATGCAGATATAATTCCCAATGTAGTTTTAATTGAATGTCCAGGTCCACATATGTACATTCCGCAAAACTTCATTAGAATCAATTATAAATCGGTTTATTGCATGCTACAAATTAAACACTGCTTCTTATGTGTCATTATTTTATTACATTATATTTCCAGCTCAGGACATCAATGATATGGATCAGGACGAGATGTGCGACGATGCAATGAGCAGTGATATAGACGATAGAGTGAGCGAGACTGATTCGAAGAAAGGTGGTAGTCGTAACTCACGTGGCAGTTCAAGTGATGGGAAAGCCCCGGGCGGCAGTGGTGGAGGAAGTGGCTCAAAGCCACGCCGAGCTAGGACTGCATTCACTTACGAACAACTCGTTTCCCTGGAGAATAAATTCAAAACAACACGATATCTATCAGTTTGTGAGCGATTAAACTTGGCGCTGAGCCTAAGCCTGACCGAAACTCAGGTAGGGTACGCCGACTTTTCCAACTGTGATCGCAACTCCTAACACAATTTGAATTTTATCTTCCACAGGTTAAGATATGGTTTCAAAACCGCCGGACTAAATGGAAAAAACAAAATCCCGGCATGGATGTCAATAGTCCAACTATTCCACCACCACCAAGTGGTGGATCTTTCGGACCCGGGGCATATGCAAACAGTTTGCTATATCCTCATGCAGTTCCGTATCCACCTTACGGACCGTACTTCCATCCTCTCGGCGCACATCATTTGAGTCATTCGCACTCATAAGCCTGGGGGAACTGGATACAGTCTGCGTTTAATCCAAAACAAGTGTAGTCAACTAGACTAACTATAAATTGTGATGACATCCTAGATTCGTAATATTAGAGATGCAAGCCACAGGCTACCGTCTACCAGTCTTACTGGAAATATGGGCACTTATTGGTCGGGTTTGTGCAAAATTTATTGACTGGAGACCTGTCAATTGGCTTGTGGCTACTTTTCTAGCGTAGCTGTCCTGCCTAATATCTTATCTGATAATTCTCTTGTAAAAAGTTATCTAAAGTTTCTACTCGAAAAAAGAAACGAGGAAATGTCTTGTTGTTTATTGCTGTATATAGTAATATTCTGTGTAGCATAAGCGATTATTAAGAAATAGATTTTAAGATAAAATACTGTGAAGGAATGTGTTTTATTTTTATAACTTTGGACACTAAGTATGAGCAAGTAAGTGATATACATGCATATGTACATATGTATGTTTACAAAGGTTTCTCCAAGTCCGAGCCTCGCCTTATCAAAGCGAACCGAAGGTGAGTTTTTTTTTGTGCTGACTCGGACTCAAAACGTTGTTCGCATTTTTGGATCACTTCCTGACATTACACTATTAGTTGACCATATGAATCGGGTCATGATGAAGCCGGAATTTTGAATTTCGATTTAGTTTAATTGTGAAAAATGAGAAACCAAATTAAACTTAAAAAAAAAAACTAAAATATTCGAAAAAAAATTTGCGCGCGCAATTATTTAAATTTGAACAAAAACTCCATTTTTAATGCTTTTCGCCCCCAAGTCACGTAATTTTTCCTAAAGAATTTTGCATGACTGAATACGGCCATATTTATCATCAAAACTGAATATACGTGAAGCAAAACTAATAACAAGAAATAACAAAATAACAAGAAATAGGTATAAAAAAAAATAACAAAAAACAACAATAAATATCGTACATCAACTGAAGTCTACAAAAAAAAAAAAAAACAGTTTAAGCGCGATCGACCAGAGACGCAGCCAGAATGAAGAACGTTCGCCAAAACACTATCGACGACGCTCTTCGAAACTCAAGAATAGAAACAACACATTTTGGAGACACTAAATTTATCAGAACATTCACCCAGAATCTCGACAAGCACGTGTTCAGACTATGCGACAACTGCCCACGGCTACAATCAGCCACCATGAAGTCATCTGCCATTACTGCACTAAAAACCCTGTCAAGTTACTTACTTACTTACTTATCAGGTCAGCGATACATGGAGGATCTGAGCTTGAGCTATAGCTGCCTTCCATCCTAGACGGTCCCGGTCACGCTGCTTCTAGTTATCAAGACCAAGATGTCTTACATCCGCGATTACTTGGTCTTTATACCGGAGGTTCGGTCTTCCTCTTCTTCTCGAACCAGGAGGCTCGGAGTCGAAGACCCACTTAGCTGGAGCGTTGATGTCCATGCGCTCGATGTGGCCGAGCCAGTGTAGTCGACGGATCCATGCCTTCCGGACTACATCCACATCTTGGTACAGCTCGTAGAGTTCGCGGTTGTGTCTTCTTCTCCATTCACCTTCCTCACAGACAGGACCAAATATCCGGCGCAGAATTTTTCTTTCGAAAGAACCCAAAATCAGCTCAGCTGTCCTGCTTATCGTCCAGCTTTCGGCTCCATACAGCAAGACTGGCAGAATAAGCGTTTTGTAATGCATGACTTTGGTCTTTCGAGTGAGGAGTTTTGACCCCAGTTGATTGGACAAGCCGAAGTAGCAGCGGTTGCCAAGGGCGATTCTATGCCGGATCTCCACTGTGGTGTCATTTGTGGAATTTACGTTCGCCCCGAGGGAGACAAACTCCTTATCTACCTGGAAATTGTAGCTGTCAATTGTTATATTTTGTCCCAGGTGGTGAGCGACGGATTGGTTTATGCTTGACAGCATGCATTTCGTTTTGTCCTCATTGATCTTAAGACCAACTCGTTTCGCCTGTTCTTCAATCGCCGTGAATGCTTCCACAATGCCACGGCGAGAAGACGCGATGATGTCGATATCATCCGTGTATCCTAGCAGCTGGATGGACTTGCAAAAGATAGTGCCTTCCCTGTTGACGCCTGCCCGTCGCACTATCTGCTCCAGCACCAGGTTTAAGAAGTCGCATGACAGCGCATCTCCTTGCCGAAATCCGGTGCATGTTTCGAATGGTTCCGAGGTCCTAGAACCGAGTTGCACGGTGCATCGCGTGTTTTTAGCGTGGCGCGACACAACTGGATCAGTTTTACCAGGATCCCGAATTCGGCCATCGCACCCAACAGTTCTTCACGATGAATGCTGTCGTACGCGGCTTTGAAATCGATGAAAAAATGGTGTGTATTGATTCGAAACTCGTTGGTCGTTTCCAGGATTTGTCGAAGTGCGAAAATTTGGTCTAAAGTTGATTTGCCGGGCCGGAAGCCGTACTGGTAGCCGCCGATTAGTGCGGTGCAAAATGGTTTTAGACGTTCACACAATACGTTGGACAGGATCTTATATGCGACACTGAGCAGGGATATACCTCTATAGTTCTTGCAAGAGGTAGGATCCCCTTTTCTGTGGATGGGGCATATAGAGCTGGAATTCCATTCGTCGGGCATGCTTTCATCTTCCCAAATTCTGCAGATGATCTGGTGCATGCTCCCTACCAGAACATCGCCGCCAGCCTTGAAGAGCTCTGATGGCAAGCTATATGAGCCTGCGGCCTTGTTGTTCTTCCCTTTCTGAATAGCTGTGCCGACTTCTTCGATGCTGGGTGGGAGGACAACTTTAGCGGCAGGAGTTGGGATTTCCTCGGTCCCTACCACTCTCTCTTGGTCGTGTTCGTTAAGCAGCTGCTGGAAATGCTGCTTTAATACATCCACTATTCCCTGCGGGTCGGTGACAAGATTACCCTCGCAGTTTCGAAGAGCCTGGGTGCCTTTTTTGAAGCCTCCTGCAAGGCCCTTGGCTTTCTTGTAAAAGGCTCGTATTTTATGCCTATCCCTAGACTCCTCGATATCCTTGAGCTGGGAGGCTGCGAAGATTCTTTTTTTTTGTCGCAATAGTTTTTTCTCCTCCCTTCTGCTGACTCTGTACTCTTCTTGCGCTGCCCTGGTTTTCCTTTGCAACGCCTTTTGGTACGCCCCGTCGGTTGCTGCCTTTTTCTGCTCACACTCGCCATCATACCACGGGCTTCTTGTCGGGGGTGGTAGGCATCCTAAGGTGGTCTCGGCTACTTCCTGAATGGCTGAGCGGCAATGCAGCCACATATTATTGGCATTTGTGTTCGACGTAGGCATACCGTTTAGTCTTTCGCTCAGCTGCTCCCTGTATACTCTGGTAACCTCCGGTGTGCTTAGGCGCCCAATGTCGAACCTCCTCCTGATGGGCTGGTGCAGCTTTCTGACGTTCGACAGTCGAGCTCTGAATCTTGCTGCTACGAGGAAGTGGTCAAAGTCGACATTTGCCCCTCTGAATGTTCGCACATCCAGGATGTTTGACGAGTGCCTTGCGTCAATGAGCACATGGTCGATTTGGTTGGCGGTTCGACCGTCCGGAGATCGCCAGGTTGCTGTGTGGATTCGCTAACGAGGGAATCTTGTGCTACTTATCACCGCATTACGAGCTGTCGCAAAGTCCGTGAGTCGGAAGCCGTTATCTGTTGTTGTATCGTGGAGGCTGTGCTTTCCGATCACTCTGCCAAGGGTGTTCTCCTTACCGATTTTGGCGTTGAAGTCCCCGAGCACGATTTTGACATCGTACTCCGGACAAGCTCCGTAGGCGTTGTCCAGGAGGTCATAGAAGTCCTCCTTGATAGGGTCTTCAGCCTCGTCGGTAGGGGCGTGTGCGCATATAAGGCTGATGTTATAAAATCTGCCTCTGATGCGGATCACAGCCAGGCGATCACTTATAGGCTTAAAGTCGATGACCTTCGACCTTAACCGCTTTCCCACGACAAATCCGCATCCCAGTAAGTGCAACCTTTTGTGACAGCTGTAATAAATGTCGCAATTTTTCTTCCTAATCATACCGTTTCCTATCCAGCGTATTTCCTGGACCGCAGTAATATCCGCCTTGTACTGCGTGAGGATTCCCTCTAGTTTATGAGCAGCTCCGGGAGTGTACAGGGTTCTGACATTCCAGGAGCATACTCGCAAATCGTGTTCCTTTTTCGTGCGTTGTCGTCGTCGAGTATCCGTCCGTGTATCCGAGGCATCTTGCTCATTCATAACTTTGGGTTTTTTTTACGTGGGCGGATTGTTAACCCGCCGCACAACCGCCATTCTGGTCGGGGTTTTATTCGCTGCATACGTTTGTTCACCTCCCAACGGTTGTTGAAGAGGCTATCCAGAGGGCGCCGCGAGGAGGCCGTATGTCAACTTGAATCTTAGACTTGAATCTTAGACTTGAGAATGTCGTAAAAAGGTTCGGCACCTATGTACCTTTCTGACCGGCCATTTCATTGCCCTTAATACCTTTGTTCCCTGGCACCCACCAATGTACATATGTATGTATGTTGGCGTTACAGTCCATGAAGGACCTGAGCCGAGCTTCTCTCTCAATCACCCATGTTGTGTGTGGTTTAATTTTCCCATAGGTGAAAGGGACCTACAGTTTATTGCCGGTTCCGAACGGCGAATTTCGAGAAGCTTTTCATGACAATTTTACTACAGGGGGTTTTGTCAGAGCTGACGAGAAACACCGTGAAAAACACCTTCGACGACATGGCTGTGTCGGGATTCGATCCCGTGTCATCGGCGTCAGAGGCCAACACACTAACCCACTGCGCCACGTTGCTCTCCGGCACCAACCAAGTTTGATGTTATTTCTTATGCCAGTCGCTAAGTTTAGATTGACGCACGTCAGGCATATATTCCAGCTTGGAAGATAATTGGGCTCATTCATGAGAACATTCGAGATCTTCCGATTTGGTCCAAAGATGCCGGCGCCAACGCCACAAACCATCTTGGGGCCATCAGTGTACCACCTAAGACCTTTACCGTTGAACAAGGTATCACTGGTTTCCCAAACTGTTCGGTTTGGGATCAATATTTCAAATCTCTCGTCAAAAGTGAGTCTGTGTGGTAATGCATCCGGGACCGTGGTAATCATATCCAGCTCATGAAGATGTTGCAGGATGGACATGTGTCCCCATTGGTCTACATGGTAGGCCTGTTCTCGAGCGAAGAATTCTGAATGCACTGCGTAATGCAACCTTTTTAATAAAAAGATGCAGTGCATGCTTCTTGAGGTGCTGTGGGGCAGGTTGGCATAGAGCTTAAACGCTGAAGTCTAACGATTATCAACTTTTGTTCACCATACCGCGGACGTATAGGTGATGATAGGTCTTACTTAGGTTTTACCGTAAGTGCGTCGACAGGCCCACAAGACCTTAGTCGTCTTTGTAAGTTTTTTTTTAATGTTGGAGTTCCAGTTCAAGTCAATTCTGCAAGGTCAATTCTGAAAATTCTACGTTTGTACCATTTAGAGAAACGGAGCAAGATTGTATCCTTCTCCTCTTTGTAAACGGGACTAAGATAAACACACACGCACAAACAATAACTACTAGGTCATCGGCGTATCCGATGGTTACCTTGTGGAGTAGGTCATTGATCAGAGAAGTGGTGAAGGAACTCCTCCTTCTGGACACCGAGACTTCTTCGGATGTGGCCGACAAAATGCGGCTATCAAGCATCGTCCTACATCTCTGCAGGATTGTGCAGTGTTGATCGAGTCATAGCCAGTACTGTCGAAAGCCTCTCAATACAGAGGAAGGCGCAAGTTGGCATCTCCTTGCATGTGAAACTCTTTGCAGTGGTACCTGATACCTCCGGACTCCCCGCGGCACTGTTTAAAGCAGCTGGCGATGAGCTGGTCAGGAACATGCACCAACTCATCTGCAAGATATGGTCGGAAGAATGCATGGCCGATGAATGGAATCTCAGTATCGTTTGCCCGGTCCACAAAAAGGAGACCCCTATGACTGTGCCAATTACAAAGGGATAAGCCTCCTGAACATCGCGTACAAGATCCTCTTTGCCGTACTGTGTGAGTGCCTGAAGCCGTTCGTGGACAATCTGATAGGTTTCCTACCAGTGTGGTTTCAGGTCAGGAAAACCCACGATAGACCAAATATTTACACTACGGCAGATCTTGGAGAAGACCCATGAATTCCAGGTCGACAAGCACCATCTTTTCGTCGACTTTAAAGCCGCGTATGACAGGGTTTATAGAGATGAGCTATACAGCGCCATGTCATGTATTAACATTCCTGCCAAACTCGTCATACTGTGCAGGATGACTATGGAGAACTCTCGCTGTTCCATTAAGATCGGAGGTGAACTAACCGACTCCTTTGATGTTAAAAAAGGTTTTAGACAGGGTGACGCACTGTCATGTGATTTCTTTAAAATCATACTTGAAAATATCGTGCGGGACTCTGCGGCCAATACAAGAGGTACTATCTACTTCAAGTCCACACAATTGATTGCCTACGCAGATGATATTGACGTTATTGGACGGAAAAATCGAGACGTCAGTGAGGCGTTCGCAAGCATTGAAGCAGAAGCGGCTATAATGGGTCTAAGGGTAAATGGGGACACGACTAAATATATGCTGTCATCCAAGAAAGACGCGCAACACCGACGTCTTGGTCAGAAAGTCACCTTCGGCAGCTATATTTTTGAAGTAATCAAGGACTTCGTCTACCTTGGCTCGATAGTGACAAGCAGCAACGACACCAGCGTTGAGATAAAACGCAGAATAACTCTTGCCAACCGCTGCTTCTTCGGGCTCAAAAGGCAATTGAGTAGTAGAGCCCTCTCTCGAAAAACTAAGGTTTAATCATCCCGGTCCTCCTCTACGGCGTTATCAAAAGCGGATGAAGAGGCTCTTGGGCGTTTCGAGAGGAAAATTCTGCGTGCAATCTTTGGTCCCGTTTGTGTAAACGGAGAGTGGAGGAGGAGATTCAACCGAGAACTGTACAGGTTGTACAGCTACTTCGGCCTGGTTAGGCGTCTTCGGAACCAACGCCTAAGATGGCTAGGCCATGTAGAGCGAATGGACATCAACGCTCCGGCCCGAAGAGTCTTTGACTCCAACCCCGAGGGACGACGCAGCAGAGGCCGACCGCATTTAAGGTGGCGCGCACAGGTGGAAAGCGACCTCAACCAACTGGGCGTGCGACACTGGAAGCGGCTGGCCAAAGATCGGGCCGGCTGGAGAGGCTTTTTAGTTGAGTCCCTGGTTCAGCCCGAACTGTAGCGCTATCAAAGTAAGTAAGTAATCTGATACCTCTAATATGGAGCTCTATCAGTATTTCTATCAGCGATAGGTTTCAGGTTGTGCACTTAGTTTTCCAATCTTGGGAATGAAGAAAAAGTTGACTTTTCTTCAGAGTTGAGGGATGTAGCCCGAATTGAAACAGCACCTAAAAAGAACTATCAGTGGAGACAGAATAGTGTTGAGGCTTTTCTGTAGAATAGCAGGAAAGACATATTCTTCGGCCCCAGGGTTTAAATGAACCAATTGCCCATTTATCTTAATCGGGGCTGAAAAGTCTACCGGCGAGGCTGTTCGTTCTACTGTCGATGTTATTTATGACGCTCTTCTGGTCGTCAAAAGGTGTACATACATAGGTAGGTTTAGGACCCAATTTGTACCCTTCACCTCACAAATCTATTTGGGAATGGACTTACATACGTCGATGGAGAGTAGTGAATAGACTCTGCTGGCGTCATGCAAATGGAGTTTGTATGAGAAGTTGCTTTAGTGCAAGCTACTAAAAAAGCTGTAACACATTTTTGAGTTTCCTTTAAAAAAAAAAACCTCTCCAGTGCCGCGCGCCTAGTTGACTAAGGTCATCTTCCACTTGGTTTACTATTAAGTCTTCTCCTCCACTCCCCATTTATGCAGGTCGGGCCGAAAATCGTACGCAGAATTTTTCTCTCAAAACGACCAAGGGCAAAGGTCCATGTCTTTGCAACAAAAAGCAGGACCGGGATGATAAGGGTCACCCTGGTTTTTCCAGAGTGGGCTTCTCTGCTTCTCAATTGCCTCCCTAGCCCAAAGAAACAGCGGTTAGGAAGAATTATTCTGCGTTTGACTTCGGCACTGATGTCATTGCTGAATGTCACTGCCGAGCCTAGGTAGATGAAGTCCTTGAGTACCTCGAAATTATACCTGTCAATATGTGCGCCCAGGCCAAGACGGCGGTGGTTCGTATCTTTTTTCGACGACAGCATATATTTCGACTTGCCCTCCTTTACCAACAGTTCCATTTTAGCCTCTTCCATCTCAATGCTCGTGAAAGACTCAGTGATATCTCGCTGAGTTCGTCCAATTATGTCAATGTCATCGGCATATCCGACCAATTGTACGGAATTGAAAAAGTCACACGATAGCATGCCGCCCTGTCTAAATCCTTTTTTGACATACATACATTGTATCGCCCAAGCGGCTTCCGACCCTGATGGAGCAGCGAGAGTTCTCCAATGTCATCCTGCACAATCTGACGAGTTTGGCAGGGATGTCAAAACTAGACATGGCGTTCGTTTCTATTTATGCAATCGTGTGCAGCCTTAAAGTCGACAAACAGATGGTGGATGTCGATCTGGAACTTGTGTGAATAATTGATCGATAATGGACTTCCCGGACCTGAAACCAAACTGATATGGACGAATCAGTTTATTAACGAACGGTTCCAGGCATTCAAACAGTGCAGCCAGTGCAGCAGAGAAGATTTTATAAGAGATGTTCAGGACACTTATTCCTCTGTAATTGGCGCAGAAAAAGGGGTCTCCTTTCTTGTGGTTCCGTCAAACGATACTAATATTCCATTCATCGGGCATGCGCTCCTCTGACCATATCTTTCAGATAAGCTGGTATATACTCCCAACCAGGTCATCTCCAGCTACCTTGAAGAGCTCAGCAGGTAGTCCATTTGCTCCAGCAGCTTTGTTGGTTTTAAGCTTAGACAAAGCATTCCTAACTTCGTCCAGGCCAGGGGGAAGGAATTCTCTGCTATCATCGTCCACTGTGAATGGATCATTCGGCCTGACGGCGGGATTTGTTTCGTAATCGCCGTTATACAATCTGCAGGAGTAGTCTTTCCAGATTCTTAGTACCGACTGCGAATCCACTACTAGGTTTCCATTTTCGTCTCTGCAGGTTTCCGTTCTGGCCTTATATCCCTGGCATGTTTGTATTATTCGTTGATAAAACCTCCGAACGTCGTTCCTGCGATAGCATTTCTCCATGTCTCTCTCTCTCTCTCTTTTCTTGTTTTGAGAAGCTTATGCTCCTCCCTCGTCTTCTACTCATAATTATCAGCTCTCGTCTTTGACACTCGTGGTCAAACCATTGGTTTCTTGTTGGTGGCGTTTTGAAAGCCAGTATCTTCGAAGCAGCACTCTATAAGGCTTGTTGACAACGGGTCCATTGCTGTTGTACGGTCGCGATTGGCATAGACTCTGCATCCTCTTGCGAATGTCTCAAGGCTATAAAGCCCAAACGCAGGCCTGTAAGGATGAGAACGGACACCTAGTAGTAGAATCGCAGTCGATGCTGAGAATAACGGCGATGACAGCCAGCATACCACCGTCAGACAGTATGACCCATTTCTCAATGACGAAGATCGCAGAGAATTCCGTCCCCCTAACCTCGACCAAGTTAAGATTGCCATGTCGACACTCAAGTCGAATAAAGCTGCTGACGCAGATGGATTGCCTGCTGAGCTCTTCAAAGCAGCTGAGGGTGAGCTGGTTAGGAGTATGCACCGGGCCATCTGCCCAAGGAAT
Source organism: Eumerus sabulonum (assembly GCA_951905685.1). Lineage (NCBI taxonomy): Eukaryota > Metazoa > Arthropoda > Insecta > Diptera > Syrphidae > Eumerus > Eumerus sabulonum. Next base: position 140,776,525 of record OX645060.1, on the reverse strand, counting down.
GGAGTCTCAGCATTATTTGCCCGATCCACAAGAAAGAAGACCCCTCTGATTGCGCCAACTATAGAGGAATAAGTCTCCTTAATGTCGCATACAAGATCTTCGCTGCGGTTTTGTGTGAACGCCTGAAGCCGTTCTTAAATAAGCTGATAGGTTCTTATCAGTGTGGCTTCAGGCCAGGGAAGTCCACCATCGACCAAATCTTTACACTACGGCAGATCCTGGAAAAAACCAACGAATTTCAAGTCAACACTCACCACCTATTTGCCGCATACGACAGCGTAATAAAGAGACGAGCTATACAACGCTATGTCTACCTTTGACATATGTACCTGCTAAACTCGTCAGACTATGCAGGATGACTTTGGAGAATATTCGCTGCTCCATCCGAATCGGTGAACACCGTACCGATAGCTTGATGTCAAAAAAGGATTTAGGCAGGGCGATGTACTGTCGTGTGATTTCTTCAACATCATATTAGAAATAATTGTGCAAAAATCACAGGCCAATACAAGAGGTACAATCTATTCCAAATCCTCGCAACTCCTTGCATACGCCGACGACATTGACATTTACCACCGGCGTCTTGGACCGAACGTGCATATTGGCAGATATATGTTTGAGGTAGTTAAGGACTTCATATACCTCGGCTCCGCAGTGACTTGGCACAACGACACTAGTTTCGAAATCAAGCGCAGAACTACTCTTGCCAACCGCTGCTTTTGTGGGCTCAAGAGGCAACTGAGAAGTAGAGCCCTCTCTCGTACGACCAAGCTGACCATATATAAGAAGTTAATTATCCCGGTCCTGTTATGCGGCGCAGAAACATGGACTTTAACCAAAGCGGATGAGGAAATCCTTGATCGTTTCGAGAGAAAGATTCTGCGTGCGATTTTCGGTACTATAAACACAGAGGGGGGTTGGAGGAGAGGATTCAGTCACGAACTATAAGGGTTGTACAGCGACATGAGTCTAGTCAGGCGTCTACGGATCCAACGCCTAGATGGCTAGGCGTAGAGTCTTTGAATCCAACCTTGGGGGACGGAGAAATAAAGGACGGCCGCATCTAAGGTGGCGTGCAAATTAATTTTTTTACGCGACACGGGAGTTTTTTAAAAAGAGCTAACCAGCTTTGCTTTTATTATATCACTACTACATACACTACTTTACTTAGCTAAATTTACTTATACACCCAAGCCGCGGAGTCCACTCGATCTCAGTGCTGCTATCGAACTCTGCTGAGTCTTCTGATGTTGATGATGAACTGCTAAGTCGTCTGATGTTGATGATGAACTGCTGAGTCCTCTGATGTTGATGACGAACTGAAGTTGGGCTGAACTTAGATTAACTTATATACTAAGCGTTATGCTGCTCTACGGCAGCATCCCTTTGCTGGACTTTGGACTTAGACCATAAATCTCGCACGAATCTGCCGACGCAGCTACAAGCACTTGACTTCCACTAAAAGCATTTTGCCATTAAGCCGCAGCTGTGTCAACAAAAATCGATCGCACTTCCTGGTCTCCCTAATATGTGGCATGTGATTTGACCGCAGATTGTTTACATTACTTACGGATCGAATCAATGCTTTATGTTATTAACTATATGCTGCATGTGATTTGACCGCAGCTTGTTTACATCGCTTAGGGATCGAATCAATGCTCTATGATATTAACTTGCACAGGTGGAAAGGGACCTCAACCAACTGGGCGTTCGGCACTGGAAAAGACTAGCGAAGGATCGTTTTCCCTCTTGATCTGTCCTTAAGTATTTTGATAATAAAATGCCAAGAGAGAATGTAAGTGAATCTCTATTCTAAGACCTTAAAAAAAAAAAAAAAAAAAAAAAAAAAAAAAAAAGACCAAGAGGCATGTTGGTTGAGGCCCAGGTTCACCCCGAACTGTAGCGCCCGCTAAGTATGAAGTAAGTTATATTCGAGGCTTGTGTTTGGTTCGGAGTTACAGTGCCGCCAGATGTTCGACTGCGGTGGCTCTTCTCGCTTTTTAGCAGGCCAGCGTCGGTCAGATAGATGCTTCCCCTACGAGGCCTTTGTTAGTCCTTTGCCATCCTACCACTCCAAAGTATTAAGTAATATATGGGGCTTTGATTGGATTTTGTCAATAAAAAGATAATTGATTCCTATGACCATGCCTTATTAAAGAAGTATTCTTCCAAAAATCGTTTCCTTGAGGTGGCTAGGGCAGGGCAATTGCATAGGACATACTTAGAATGAAGATTCTGCCTCTTCCTCATCATGACACCTTCTGCAATAGTCGTTATATGGCAGTCCTAATCTTGTGGCATGTTTTTCTAAAGCACAATGTCCTGTTAGGACTCCGGTTAGGCTGCCTACATATTGCCTGCGTATTTATTCTGGCCCAGGTTTGTTTCGCGTTGTTACGTAGTTTCAAAACCACGCCATCTCTCGTTGGCCTGGTGCAGTGCTTCATTCGAGATTTTATATTTTTCCGTTTCTTTTGGTGGATGGATTTCCCCTTTAACAGTCGAGTGCTCCAGTTTGATGCTTTTTTTGGCTGGTTCGTCTGCTTCACAGTGTCTACGAATCCAGTGAGTTTTGGTGGAGTGATTTGAGGCATATGTCGTTTTCTTATGAATAAAACTAGCTCCGATTTGGAGGGATTTATTGCAAGTCCCCAGTTCTCTAACCTTTTGGCCAGTTTGCCTAGACCTACTGCTATCAAATTTCGGATTCTTGGGAGATGTTTCCCACTGCTTACTCCAGGGATAGGAGTATTTCGTTTACAACGAGCTGATATAATGGCGGCGATAGTACTCTGGTGAATTCCTTGCTGGAAAGTGCAGTGGTTCCAACTATAGTGTGTAGAGCTGTGTTTACTGATTTTCCCTCACAATAAGCATGTTGCGATGTCGAGAGCATACTTATTTGAAGTTTTCGTGAAAATATAGGTTCACCAGTCTCTCTAGCGTCTTAAGAAGAAAAGAAGAGAGACTGATAGGTGTGAAGTCTTTGGCAGTTGTGTGGGATGGGATCCTGCTTTTGGTATAAACGTTACATTTACTTCCCTCTAGGTACCAAAAGCCACGGTTCGGGAATGCCGTAAGCACGTTGCATCTCTACCGGGTAAATTCTATCCGGGCCTGCAGATTTGGATGGAATGAAGCTATTTACTGCCCATTAGAGTTTCCCTTTGCTTACTATTTCCTTTAAAATGAACGGAGGACTGGGTATAAGTTGTTCAAAATTACACATACATAGCTGCTAGCCGCTGCGTTATCAGGAAAATGTGTATTGAGCTGGACGTCTGGCGGTTATTTGCTGGTCACCGTTGTAGTGCCATCTGGTTTGTTAATTAGGGCGGGTATAGGGGGCCTTTGACAGAATCTTCCTCATAATACAGGCCCCATTATTTTCTTCTGTTTCCGAGCGGAAATGTAGGTACGCCCTTCTGATATATTTTTTGTAGAGTTTGAGGCTGTTCTTGTAACGGGTCCAGTCCTCCTTTCCATTTAAGTTCTTGGCTTTCCTTTCTGTGGAAGATCTGCCGACCACCATTGGGGTTTGCTTCTCTTCTCTGGTCTGCTACTTGGGCAAGACTTTAGAACGGATTTGCTGGCGTAATTTCAAATTTGCCCCAGTTGAACCATTGTAGATACTTAAACAGTTTTTAAGTGGGATTTCAAAGTTTTGGTGGAAGAAAATGTACCAATGATCGGAGATGGGTTCTTTTCCGATACCGACCCGTTTGAAACCGAAATGTTGGAATTATTGGATACCAAGCTTATATCTGAAACTTCCTGCTTGCTTCTTGTTATGAAGGTCAACCTTTTACCCCTATTAATGTCGCTGCTGCCCGAAATGGTATGGTGAGCATTAGTGTTGCGTCCTACCAGGACCGGAGTTTTCGTCTGCTCTGCTTTATTGACCAACACCATCCTGAGTGTTGCGGGTGGTAGTGGCCCGGTATCATCGTAGGACCTTCCTCATGGGATACTTATACTATAGCAGCAGTGAGGTCGCAGGTGTGTGGAATTACATACTTAAAAGGTATATACTAATGTAAGCTTAGCGCAGTTAGCGTGTAGCAGTTTGGATTGCTTTGTCCTTAATCCGGCAATGCGAATATTTCTGATCTATGGCTTCTGGATAAGAACTACGTCGTCTCCACTTTCTGCAAACTCGAGGATAAGGTTGATAGAAGCAACCTTACTGTGGTGGAGGTATATTTGTGTTGTATGTAGCGTCTGGAACCTCTGAGTCAGATGATAGGGAACAGAATTCCTGCCTGGTTCTGAAGGCGGCTGAGGTGGTGGCATAGTAGCTATTGCCTGCCTCTCGTCCTGCTGTTATACCTTCATCTCGATAGCTTTAAGGCCATATCGGACTTTGCCTTCTTTTGCTTTTAGCGGAGGAAGGGAATCTCTCTTCAGTGACAGGGTCCTTTAACTTCCGTCCTCTTTAACCTCCGTCTTAATGACCTTCCAGTTAGGAGTCGGAAGAACGGGGTTTCGCCTTTGCAACAGAGGGTCGCTAGGTTTTACGGTTATACAGGCGCGAGCCCTTGGCCTGAGCGGGATCTCGTCCTTGCTCACAACCTCCGGCTTGGCACCTTTTCATAAAAAGTCTGCCGCGGCAACAGCAGTCCTAAGGAAGGATACAGCGCTGTCATCGTCACAGCCAATCAGTTTATAATACCGATGGAGCCAGTCCCAATCAATGAAACCGAAAGTTTTTTCTCCGGCTTACATTTGCACATGGAGAGAAAGCTAAGATTAATTTTGCCTTAGAGGATTTTCCAATGCTCATTAGTGATGTGGTCCTTATAATGGCTCCGACCTATGATCACTGCGACTAGATGATCCCTCACCAGCTCGCAGAGAGTGGGCGCCGGAGGGTGCTCTTATGTTTCTTTGAGGTGAGTGTGGTATCAAAGTGAAATCAAAGCATTTTGGAGGTCCATTAACTTCTTTTGGCCATGGAAGCGGATGTAGACGGTCCCTTACCAGGTCGATTCTTCCACTTCTTTGTAGCTTTTGAAACCCACTGGTACGAGTCTGGTTCTTTTCGGCCCAATAGTCCCTGCCCTTTGTGTCCAGTCGGCGAAGGACTTGAAATGCCACACGCCTATTCCTGTAGACAACAGCGCTGGCTCTGGTCAGTGTCGTTGCCTGGGAAGCGTTTTCATTCCCAGCGCGCGTCGGAGTGACTCCTGTCTTTAGAACTCTGCCTATCAGCTTATTTTGGGGGATAACCCCCGATGGTTTTTATTCTTTATTATTGCTTTCGTTGACAGGTTTCATTTGATCCCACAAGAAAGCTGGTGTAGAAAAGATCCGCCATAGCATAGGGGGTTCTACTGTGGCAAGGCGTAAATAATATCGGTCCTGCCAAAGGACGCAAAGGAGCTTTCCAGCCTTCCATCCCTCGGCACGCGTCTCTCGCTCACACCACCAGGGAATTAGGTATCTGTTGTTACCTCTTCCTAACAGTCCACTGCACATGATTGATGCACGCAAGTAAGACACTAAGCGGATTTTTGCTCACCTGCGAAATGTATGTATGTTGGCGTTACAGTCCATGAAGAACCTGAGCCGAGCTTCTCTCAATCACCCATGTTGTGTGTGATTTCATTTTCCCATAGGTGAAAGGGACCTACAGTTTTATTGCCGGTTCCGAACGGCGAATTTCGAGAAGCTTTTCATGACAATTTTACTACAGGGGGCTTTGTCAGAACCCCGCTGAGGAGAAACACCGTGAAAAACACGTTCGATGACATGGCTGTGTCGGGATTCAATCCCGTGTCATCGGCGTCAGAGGCCAACACACTACCCACTGCGCCACGTTGGTCTCACCTGCGAAATACCTAGGCTTTTTACAAAGACGCAAGAAATTTGTTTCACCCTTGGATCTGGCTACAAGCCGTTACTTCGCCCTACATTTGGGTTGAACGATCATGTCTTATCCGATACATCTTAGACCTCATTGCACCTGCTAGACAGGATTCAAACCCCCGCTATAAAACTGATAGGGGGCCCCAGCATCACCTGGGATCCTGAACTCGGCCATCGCATCAAACAATTCTTTGAGACAAAAGCTGTCGTATCCGGCTTTAAAATCGATAAAGAGATAGTGTGTATCGATTTGAAACTCGCTGGTCTTTTCCAGGATTTATCGAAGTTTGTGCTGGATTTTCGCTGCAGCGCCTTTGGTACGCCTCGTCGGTTGCTGCCTTTTTATGCTCACATTCGCCATCATACCACGGGTTTCTTGTCGGGGGTGGTAGATAACCTAAGGTGTTCTCGGCTACTTCCTGAATGGCTGAGTGGCAATTCAGCCACATGTTCTTGACATTTGTGCTCGACGTAGGCATACCGGAGAGCCTTTCGCCTAGTTACTCCCTGTAGACTCTGGTAACCTCCGGTGTGCTCAGGCGTCAAATGTCGAATCTCCTCATTGTGGGCTGACGTTTGCAAGAACGTCTCTCTTGGAATGCTTACTAATGTACCCAGGAGCCCACTTCTGGACAAACCGTGAAATAGAAGGAATCTTTCTTTATTCGAACGACACGAACCAGAAATTCCTTGTCGGATTCGGTCTGTCCCCCTGAGTATAGAATGCAATCATTTGAGATCATGGTCTAATGCGCTCAGCTGTCACTTGTTAAAATATGAATATGACAGGATGTTCTGTTCATCAAATATAATACACACCAATTACAAAATCAATTTTACTGTCAACAAGAATAATAATTAAACTAATTAATTACACATCTGTTTAAGAACACTGTGCAAATACGCCTCTTTTGCAGACCCACCTACACTATTCCAACGCACTCTTCCCACCATTACTGCGTGAGTTAAACTCAGCCGAGTCAACCGCTCTGCACACTATAATTGCAATTGAAGTGAATTCGATTAAAGACCGCATGCGACAATCAAAATCCTTTTTCTCCGTTCATTCGATTACGAATCCACCGACAAACAAAGCACTAAACTTGACATAAACATCGTCCCAAGTGGCCTCTTGCCATGCTATGTATATGTACTTCCAAGTGTTTATATTTCATTCCATTTATATTGGTGAAATGCACCCGCCACCGGCCTCGCCTCCCTAGTTGTTCGACCTGTCTCGCCTTTCCCTTTATGACAGATTTTCCATCTCGATTATGCGTCGTTATACCTTTTTATTTGATTGTGTGCAGAGCGAGCTCCGGTCCCAAGGACTATTAATACACAATCATATGAGGAATAGCAAAAAAAGTATATGTCACCAGGGAGTTGAGTTTTCTTTCAGAAAATTTGACACAAGCAACAAGGAGCGGTCCTCGACACTTGCGCAAATTGCTCAAAGGACGATGAATGGTGATCATCTATGATATCCCTTCAGTCTTTTGATTCGTTCTGTTCTAGTATACTTGATGCAACATTAGAGGGATGAATTACATTTTGATGATGGCAAACTATCTAATGTCAGTTAACGTACCCGAGACGACAATGATGTATCGATTTGAACTCACACTGGTGCAATTCGGGAGGGGTGAGTGTGATAATGGTGACATCTGTGTATTATATTACAGCTATTCGTTTGTTAGCGCACAACCCATGGGGCATTTTAAATGTGACAAAGATGAGATACATATACAATTTAGGAACATTTATTCTTATTGTACATTTTAAATTAGTAGCAATCAACTTGTAAAATTGAGCTAAATTGTTCGATGGGGAATGAAAGAATGAAGGGTTGCGACGTAAGAGTACATATGTACATATATGTATACATATCTTCCTTGGCGATGCCACGGAAAGAAATGCCGATTTTTAGTCAGCCGTAGAGGTGGTAAATGGGCCTTGAGATCTGCCAAAGAAGATTAAATTCGCACATCTCATTAAAATTCGTAGCCCACCCATATACTTCGGCGACTTTTGATGTAGAGACTTTCGGCTCTGAAATGAGTCATTAGACGATAGAATAAGCGCCACCAATTAAGTCATCAAGTCATTAACATTGGGTCTTGTGATGGCTTTGTCGGCGTGACCAAACGTTTCAGCCTTTGAAGTAATGCGTCAAGGAATGATAATTACCCCAAGCGATTTTGGTTAAAGCCAAACAAAACACAATTCTACGATGTTACATTATTATATGTATAAAGATGAATCTACATATTTTGGATCAAGGTTCCACATCCCGTGCAAGTTATAAAAAGTCTGTGGTCCTAATGTTTAATTGTATGCAGATTGTTTTACGTGGTTTGACGACGGGTGCAGGCAGGCCCATGCAGTTAAGCAAAACGCTTACGAGGCAACGGTGAAAGACGAGAGCTGTTCTTGGGCAATACGAACAGAAGGGGGAGATGAGAACCGGCTTCTCAAAGAGAAAAAGAGAGAGCATGAAAAGCACGCGGTTGTGGAGATAGAGAGGTGTTACAACAGAAATGGAGTCCAGAAGTTTTACCAAAAGGTAAATCAGATATCCAGTGGATACAAACTCCGGAGGGAAGCCTGCCGGGACGACTGAGAATTTGAAAGAATCATTTCTGCAGACTATTAAACGGCGAGGAAGACTCAGATATCGCTGTCAGGCAAATTGTCCCACTCAACTTGGACGACGATAGACAAGAATTCCGTCCCCCCGAATTAGACGAGGTCAAGATCGAGAGCACCGTGGCGCAGTGGGTAGTGTGTTGGCCTCTGACGCCGATGACACGGGATCCCGACACAGCCATGTCATCGAACGTGTTTTTCACGGTGTTTCTCCTCAGCGGGGTTCTGACAAAACCCCCTGTAGTAAAATTGTCATGAAAAGCTTCTCGAAATTCGCCGTTCGGAACCGGCAATAAACTGTAGGTCCCTTTCACCTATGGGAAAATGAAATCACACTCAACATGGGTGATTGAGAGAAGCTCGGCTCAGGTTCTTCATGGACTGTAACGCCAACACACATACATACATACATACAAGATCGCAATATCAAGGCTGAAGTCAAACAAAGCTGCTGGAGTGGAAGGACTTGCCGCGGAACTGTTTAAAGCTGCTGGGGATGATCTGGCAAGGCGCAGACACCAGCTCACCTGTAAGATATGATCGGAGGAATGCATGCTTCCTCCTATCGTTTGTCGCATCCAGAAGAAAGTGGTCTCCTTTCACTGGCCAATCACAGATCACAGATCAGTCTTGTTAACATCACATAGAAAATCCTTTTGTCGGAAAACGGTCGTCAACACTCTGATAGGTCCTTTTCAGTGTGGTTTCAGGCCAGGAAAGCCCACAATATATCAAATGTTCACTCTTGGGCAGATCCTGGAAAAGACTAAAGAAATGCAGATCGGCACTCACAACCTATTTGTCTATTTCAATGCTGCATATGATAGCGTGCAAAGAGACGAGCTATGCAGAGCAATGTCTAGTTTTGGCATCCCTACCATCTCGCCGCTCCATCAAGGTCGGTAACGAACTTACCGAGATACTTAATGTCAAAAAAAAGTTTAAGTCAAGGCGACGCCCTATCATGTAACTATCTTAACATCATACTTGATAAGATCGTGCGAAACTCAAAAGTCAGCACCAGCGGCACGATCTTTCAAAAGTCCGTTCAACTGCTAGCTTACACCGATGATATTGACGTGATTGGTCACACGCAGCGGGCTGTCGACGAAGCGTTTGCTGGCATTGAAGCGGAGGCGGCCAAAATGGGTTTGGCGGTAAATAAGGGCAAAGCGAAGTATATGCTGTCAGCAATAAAGGACGCACAGCATTGACGCCTCGGACAGAGTGTCACAATGGGCAGCAAGAACTTCGGTAGACTTTGTCTACCTTGGATCCGCAGTAACAAATACGAACAACATCAGTACCGAGATTAAACGCAGAATATATCTTGCCAATCCCTGTTTTTTTGGGCTCGAAAAGCAATTGAGTAACAGAGCCGTCTCTCAAAAAACCAAGCCGGATTTATATAATACCCTAACTCTCCCAGTCCTGCTCTATGGTGAAGAGGCGTGGACGCTATTGTAAGCAGATGAGGAAGCTCTTGTTCTTTTCGCGAGAAAATTCATGCGTGCGATCTTTGGTCCTGTTTGCGTGACGGCATCTGGTGGAGAAGATTCTACCACGAACTGTACCGTGGGCATGCGCCTGGATAAGCGTCTACGGAAATACGCCATGTATGGCGTATGGAAGACATAGCTCCGGCCCTAAGAATATCCGAAAACGACCCATTGGGATAACTCAACACAGGATGCCCTCGACTCAAACGGCGCACACAAGTGGAGAAGGATCTCAACCAAGTCGCTTTTTCGTTCAGACCCAAGACCACACCGGTCTGTAGCTCCATGAAGAAGAAGAAGAAGTAGATTCTTTCAGGGGTACTTCAAGAGTTTAGGGACGAGGTAGTCAGTCTTCATGCAGGGTGGTAATGGACGATTATTTGTATTTCAAAAACTTCGCACACTACAACTGCACTGCAATCTAATGGGATTATGTTAGTTTAGGTTAGGTGCTTGGGCTATGCGCTATCTTGATTGGCTGGCTTGCATAGATTATTGGAGAGCAATGTGCCTAGGGCGCCGTGGCGCAGTGGTTAGTGTGTTGGACTCTGGCGCACGATGAGCGAGTTCGGATCCAGATAACACCAACGCCATCGAATGGTTATTTCGCGACGTTCCTCCTCGGCGGGGTACTGGTAAGCCCCCCGTAGTAAACTTGTCATGAAAAAGCTTCTCGACTCACGCCGTTCGGAATCGGCATTAAACTGTAGGTCCCTTTCACCTGTGTGAAAAAGAAATCACACACAACATGGGTGATTGAGAGAAGCTTGGCTCTGGTCCTTCATGGGCTGTAACGCCACCAAAAATAAGAAGAATGTGCAATAGAACTACTATACTTACTAAGATAGTGCTACAGCCCGGTGTGAACCTTAGCCTCTACCAACAAGCTTTTCCAGCTAGCACGATCTTTTGCCAGCTGTTTCTAGCCACGTACTCCCAGTTGCCCCACCTTAGATTCTGTCCTCCTCTGCTGCGTCGTATCTCGGGGTTGGGCTCGAAGACCCTTCGGAGTTGTGTTATCCAGTCGGTCTACACTGCCTTAAGCGTTGGATCTGTAGACGTCGTACTAGGCCGATGTCGCTGTACATCCCTTATAGTTCGTCGTTGTATCTTCTCCTCCACCCCCTTTATACAAACGGGATAATAGATTGAACGCAGAATTTTCCTCACGAAACGACCAAGGGCTTCGTCATTCGCTTTTGTTAAAGTCCAGACCTCGGCGCCATTGATGAGGACCGGGATGATTAGGGTTTCGTATAGCACAACCTTGGTCTCCTGGGAGAGGGCTGCACTTCTCAATGCCTCTTGAGCCCAATGAAGCAGCGGTTGGCAAGGAAAAATTCTGATAAATCTGTGTTAGATCTCAGCGCTCTTGTTGTCGCTGGGCACTAGTGAACCAAGGTAGACGAAGTCCTTGACTACTACGAACTTGTAGCTCTCAATTGTGACGTTCTGGGCAAGACGTCGGTATTGTGTAATGTTGAGAATACTTATACCCCTGTAGTTGGCGCTGTTATAGTGGTCTCCTTCCTTTCCTCCGATCACATTTTACAGATGAGCTGGTGTATGCGCCCAATCAGTTGTCCGTCTATCCCTAGATAGACTCTCCATCTCCTCGATCTCACGCTTTTCATACTCTCTTTTCTTCTTCCTTAAGAGCGTGAGTTCCTCAACCTTTTTCTGGTCGTAATGTTCACAAGCGGCTCTCGTCCGTCTATTTTACATGGCTTTGTAGATGTTTTGATTTGCTACTTGGGGTCGGCCGGATGGCTTATCAAACCAGGGGTTTCTAGTTGGCAGAGTTTTGAAACCTGTAGAGACCGGTGCACTTAAATAAGACACTTCAATATTTATATAAACAAACTTAAATATTCTTCAAAACTTCAATATATATAACAAACAAATCAATCCGAACTCTGATTCACAAAACACAATAATATCATGTGACGATGGTATCGCCTGCGCTGTTCGCGATCGACTGACTACATAGCCAAATACACCTGCTGCTAAGCATTTGTCTGCATGCTCGTTTGGCTGGAATCGGCAGGTTTCTACAAGAGCACGTGTGTGCATGCTCATTTGCTGGAATCGGCAGGTCTCTATAGAGAGCACGTGTTTGCATGCTCATTTGCTGGAATCGGCAGGTCACCACAAAACCCATCACATCAGAGACAGCGTATACATATGTTGGCTACAACAAGTTAGTGATCCGAGTTGATGTTGCCTCCTCGGAAGGTTCACACATGTAATATGCTGGAGAAGTGTCTGGCGAAGAGCATAACTTGATCAATCTGATTGCTGGTCGACTGTGGATGTTGAAATGCTGGAATCGTATGCTAGCTAGAAGTAGATTACGCCCCGCCCGGAAGTCAAGTAGGCGATGTCGTTTTCGGACGTGGTATCGTGTAGGGTATATTTCCCCGTGATCAACTTAAATATGTCCTCTTTGTCCAGCATTTTTGGTGGAAGTAGCTATAACACAGGGAGAGGCAGGAAACATTACTGCGATGTTCCAGCGAGCCTAATGTTTTGGTAATGCTGAAGTCACCTATCAGTTCTATCTCGCGTTTTTGTCTTCTGTCTAGTAGGTGCAATGAGGTTTTGGAAGCACCGGACCAGATATGAGCGTTAAACTCTAATTTGGGGCGAATGAACGCCTTATAGATTGTAGCCAGATTTAAGGGTGAGAAATATTTCTTGCATCTGTATAAAAAGCCTAGACATTTCCCAGCATTCTTGGCGACACTGAATATGTGGTCTCTCCAATTAAGATTGTGAGCAACACTCGTACCCAGGATGGAAAGCTTTTCGGTTTCTGAGATGCAAGTGGCTGCGGGTTAGTTATACGCTTTAACGAGAAGAGACAGCATTGTGTTTTCGATGCATTAAATTCCACTCTATTTCCTTACCCCGTTGGAAGATGCTGTCGATATCGGAATTGAATGAGTTTAACATACGCTGCAGCTCGCTATCTACAACCGAAGTGCAGGTTCGTAAACTAGTGAACCAATATGAGAAGCTGAGGTTACTGTCGCCAGCGAAGAGTGAATTGGATTAGAAGGAACAGACAAGAGATCATTTTTAAAAAAAAGAAAGAGTGTCGGAGACAAAACGGAGTGAGTATGAGACTTGAATCCGTCCAAAACACCCCTACAACTGCGCCAACTACAGGGGAATAAGTCTCCTTAACATCGAATACAAGATCTTCTCTGCCGTATTGTGTGAACGCCAGAAACCGTTTGTGAATAACCTGAGCGGCTTTTATCAGGCCTGGCAAATCCGCAACAGACCAAATATTTACGCTACGGCAAATCTTGGAGAAGAACCAAGAATACCAAATCGACACTCACCACTTTTTCGTCGATTTCAAGGCCGTGTATGACAGCGTGTATAGAGCCAAGCTATACAAAGCCCTGTCTAGTTTAACGTCTATGTCAAACTCGTCCGATTGTGCAGGATGACAATGAATGAGCAGAATTCTCGCTGCTCCATTAAGGTCGTTAATGAACAAACCGACACATTTGATGTTAAAAAGGGATTTAGATCACCTTGCGCTGGCATGCAACCTTTTCAACATCGTACTTGAAAAGATCGTGCAAGAGTCGCTGGTCAATACAAGAGGTACGATCTATTTCAAGTCTACGAAATTGCTTGCGTAAGCCGACGACATTGACATGATTGGACGGACACAATGAGGCCTTTGTACACATTTGGGTAGAAACGGCAAAGATGGATCTTAAGGTTAATGAGGGTAAAATCAAATATATGTTTTCATCAAAAAGAGACGGGCAACACCGTCGTATTGGCCAGAACGTCACCATGGGTAGATATAACTTTGAAGCGGTCAAGGAATTCGTCTACCCTGGGTCACTGCTGACTGGCGACAACAACAACAGCGCTGAGATAAAACGCAAAATAACTCTTGCCAACCGCTGATTCTTTGGTCTCAAGAGACACTTGAGAACTAGAGCCGTCTCTCGGAAAACCAAGGTGACATAAGAGCTTATCCCAGACCTCCTTTACGGCGCAGAGATTTGGACCTTAGCAAAAGTGGATGGAAATTAGCAAAATCCTGCGCTCTATCTACGGTCCTGTTTGTTCAAACGGAGTAAAGAGCAGAAAATTTAATGAAGAACTGTGCGGGTTGTACAGCGACATCGGCCTGGTACGACTTCTACGGATACCTCGCCTAAGGTGGCTAGGCCATGTAAAGCGCACCACAGCTCCGACCCGAAGAGTCTTCGAATCCACCCCAGAAGGAAGGCGCAGCAGAGGACGGCCGCAGTTACGGTGGCGCACGCCACCAACCAACCAACTTAACCAACTGGGAGTGCGGCACTTGTGCCAGCTGGAGACGCTTGTTGGTTGCGGCCCAGGTTCACCACGGACTGTAGCGCCACCTAGGTAAATAAGTAGTGTAATTTTGTTTTTTTTTAGAGACTCGCGCAGGTTCAAGAGTTTTTATATTCCCTTATAATGTGTTGTTACACACACAACCTGAACGGAGTGCAGTGGTTTGGTTCGTTGATATTCGTTCACTACTCTCAGGGGTGGTTGTCCTAGAAAGGACGAGAGCCGACCAAATTCCGCATTGGTTATAGTCCGTAATAGTTTGTTCGAGCACATTTAGTATTGCATACGCAGAGGATGAATTTCAGTTGACCATATACTGGGAGTGTTATGCCTGCAGCAGTACGTCTGGTCACTTTCCATTCACAACTGCGTTGCATACTTTTTGTCCGCCTCCGCCCACCAGCCGGAGGTCATAGCTAACTAATCTAGCGACCATAGCTAACTAGAAGGCCTTCTAATGATGGGATAGAAGTCTCTGTAACTCTAAAGAAGTATACAGTATATAAACATTTGCGACTTAGGAAAAGAAATTAAATACTAAACCGTATCCTCATTAATTCTAGTTGCACGCATGAAATGACTAAATCGAAATTCAATTAAACAAACACAAAACCTCTTCGATTAATCTCTGGCGATAAAAAGAATGTGTCACTCCTCCCAAAGCTACCACCGTCACCATCGCCATCATCAAAACAGCCAAGCCGCTGTCAAGTCAATCACGCACAGCAACAGTAAAAAAAAACTTCAAATTTATCCACACAACACAGGAAAACGATCCAAGATGAGTAAACAACTTAATTGTCAGGACGAGAAACACCCATTTCCGGTACACATTTCCTCACTCTGCCGGAGTTTCCAAACTGCAAATTCCTCGCCTGAATAAATTATTCCACCTCTTCAATTATAAATACCAGTCCGATTGTCAATGGAATGGCAAGTGAACCAACAATGGTTGTGTCACCGAAATACACCCCACTCGGCACCCCGACCACTTGGCAGCAAATATTCCTGATCCCTTTTGCTTTGGTGCCACTGATGATTGCGTCCTATAGCTGCAAGATAGAATTATGCAGATCCGACTTTTCCGCATATCTACCCCTAATCCCAGATCCCATTCGAATCTAATGTGAGATATACGAGTTCTGTGTCAGTTCCGGATACACACGCATAGACAGCTCGTGGTGACAATTGCTCCTCACTTTCAGTAGGTTTTAAGAACTCTGTGGCACCGGAGACGTTAAGTCAAGCGGAAAATTTTAAATTTGTTCCTCACTTTGACAACAAAAACACTCAATTATGTGAAAAAGGGATTTCTTAATCCGATTTGCAGATACATATGTACATCGTTTATTCGAAATTAAAGTTCCGATGAAGTTGGACAATTTCCGAAAGTAATTTCATTAACAATCGCGTATCTCGAGCTCATGCATGACCAGCGTGCAAGAGTGCCACCCATTCGAGAGGACGATATTGTGTGGACGATGATTACAGTGTGGTGTCCTTTTGTTACGTATGTATGTACATTGATATTCTGAACTAAGATATGTCTGATCAGATAATATGAACATGCACATTGTCGGAACGGTCGGTTTATTTATATGGTACTGGCGAATATTCCACTTGAGCAATGTGCAATCAGGAGAATATGAATGCGTAGATTGAAAAGGTCCTTTTTCATATTTTTTAGTGCATATAAGTTTGAATTCTGAAAACAAATTTAAATTAAACAAGGATGAGATTACGTTTACGAGTTGAGCTTGAAAAACTGCGTTACGGTATTCCGGTTGCCATACTATATTGAATGACTTTTAATTTAAGGACACAAATTGGTAGAAGACTAGTCAGCTATCTTACGGGACAACGTGGTCTGAGATATCATCTTAACACAATGAAACTCTCGCCTGAAATTGAGTGTCAATTCTGTCTTGAGGTTGAAGAGACTGCATAGCACATAATGTGTCAGTGTGCTGCTCTCTGCCATCTCAAGCAGCGTATCCTTCTCAGTGAAATTATGACTACTGACTCATCTCAGCTCCTACGAGAGGCATTATCAAAATGTCGTGAAAGTGGGATGACGGATATTCATTTTAACCTCAAAACGCTAAAGTATTTGATATTATGTATCCCGTTCAGCTCGCCACGCTTGATGCCTAATCTAGAGAAAAGGGTGGGCTGATTTTGCTGGGACGGTAGCGACGAGTGAGCTGACGCGTTCTTATGGCGAAATATTACTTTTTTTTTTAATTTTGCCCGTATCCTTTCTTTTTCTACTTCGTCAGTGAAGATGATGCCCGCGATTTAGTCGAAACTGTGGCTATGACATTTCCGACTGATGGAACCATTTCGTTTTACAGCAGGTTCGCCCAGTGATATCCACTTCCGTCGTGTAGTGATAGATCCTACTCGTACATTTGCTGTACTGTGGTATTTTGTATTCGTAAGCGTCCAACTGAGATGTCTACAATGTTAGCAATCTGTCTGATCCTTACCCCACGGTCAACTATCACGATATCATGGTTTTTGTCAACCATATCGTCCATAGTCATCTTAACTGGATCGGCTGGCGCTCCATGGAAGCAACTTACTTACTTACTCAGACGGCGCTACAGTCCTTGGGCCTCAACCAACAAGCCTTTCCAGCTGGTACGGTCTTTGGCCAGCTGTTTCCAGCGCCGCACGCCCAGTTGGTTAAGGTCTCCTTCCACCTGCGTGCGCCACCGTAGATGCGGCCGTCCTCTGCCGCGCCTTCCTTCTAGGGTAGATTCGAAGACTACATGGCCTAGCCACCTTAGACGCTGTATCCGTAGACATCGTACCAGGCCGATGTCGCTGTAAAACCCGTCCAGTTATTCGTTAAATCTTCTCCTCCATACACCGCTTGAACAAATGGGACCGTAGATAGTGCACAGAATTTTCTTCTCGAATCGAGCAACGACATCTTCATCCGTTTTTGTTAAGGTCCAAGCCTCTGCGCCGTAAAGGGGGACTGGGAGAATTAAGGGCTTATTAGTGTCACCTTGGTTTTCTGAGAGAGGGCTCTACTTTTCAATTGCCTCTTGAGCCCAAAGAAAGAGCGGTTGGCTAGAGTGATTTTGCGTTATATCTCAGCGCTGGTGTTGTTGCCGCCGGTCATCAGTGAGCCAAGGCAGACGAGTTCCTTGACCACATCAAAGTTATATCCATGGAAGCAAACAAACGAAAACTTAAGGAACTTAAAAACTAAATTACTTGAAAATCTATCTGAAACTTCGACAGCTATCTTTGCATACATATTTAGCGTCAGTGATGCCATCATGGATGGTAAAGGACTAGCAAAGGCCCCGTAGGGGTAGCATCTGCCGACGGATGCTGGCCCGACAAAAAGCGAGTAAGAACCTCTGCAGCCGAACATCTTGCAGCTCTGCTAGTCAGGTCCTTCCCACCTCCTGGATGGAGGTGGTACCATCTGGAAATTTCCTTACAAGGGAAATTACTGGCGGAAGAGGCCGAATGGCGAGTGTCCTGCGCCATCAAACAGGATTAGTGTCGGTTGGGCTAGCAAACCATAACCGTAAAACCACTGATTGCTCAGAAACAAAAAACAGTCTCGGATAATTAAATGGAACGGATCTATGTTGATGACCATTTAAGAAAACAAAAAATAAACAAATACCTTCGGTTCTGTACGTGGAATGTTCGGTCCCTAAACAGACCACGTGCGGCCGAACAACTTGCGGACAACAGCCATCCAGGAAATGCGATGAATGGACAGAGCAAAAAGCGCATGAGAAACTGCGACATTTACTACGGTGTCTGCTATAGGGAGAGAGGACATAGACTATTTGGATGCGGATTTGTTGTTAGAGGTAGACTAAGACATAAAGTCCAAAGTTTCCAGTATGTGAGGCGTTCATCATAACGATCCGCATCAAGGCAAATTTCTGAAACATCAGCCTCATATGCGTCCATGCCCCCACGGAAGACAGGCTTGACTCCATCAAAGATTATTTCTTTGATCTCCTAGACAGAACATGTACCAAATGCCACAGTTTTGATACTAAATTCATATTAGGACATTCTAACGCTAAGCTGGATAAAAAAAGCATCTTTGAAAGGGCCATCGGCAAACACAACCTATAAGACACCACATCCGATAACGGACACAGGCTGATCGACCTTGCCACGGGGCGAAATCTTCTTTTAGCCAGCACACGATTTCCCTACCACGATATACACAAAGGCACCTGGCGGTCGCCAGATCAATCAGTCACCAACCAGATAGATCACATCGCGATTGACGTCAGAAACTCCTCCACTATTCTTGATGTTCGCACTTTCCGAGGAGCGAACATCAACTCAGACCACTATCTTGTAGTAGCCAAGATACGTCAACGGATAACCCGAACACCGCGAAGTAGAGTTTGAACATCAAACTATGACGTCGGAAAGCTACTTTCACCCGAGATCGCCAGTGCCCTTGCCAACCGCGTTTCTCTCAAGCTCTCCGATACACCTCAATCCTCCACTCAGTCAATAGAGCAGCAATGGAGCCTGTGCCAACAAGCCCTGAAGAGCACAGCAACGGAAGTGTTGGGCCTTAAAGCTCCACCACGACGAAACACCTGGTTCGATGACGAGTACAGAAGGATACATGCAGAAAAACAGGAGGCATACAAGGCCTCACTACACAAAAAACAAGAGCGGCTCGTGAGCTTTACGAGCTTAAAAGCAGGGAGGAACATCAGCTTCTCAAGAGAAAAAAGAAAGAGCATGAGAAGCGGGCGATTGAAAACTTGGAGAGGTGCTATTGCAGGCACGACGTTCGAAGACTTTGTCAATAGGTAAAACGAATGTCTCAAGGCTACATAGCCCGAACGGAGGCCTGTAAGGATGAGAACGGACCCTTAGTAGTAGAATCGCAGACGATGCTGAGAATTTGGAAAAACCACTTCTGCAGACTGTATAACGGCGATGACAGCCAACATACCGCCGTCAGGAAGAATGGTCCATTTCTTAACGACGAAGATCGCAGAGAATTTCGTCTCCCTGACCTCGACGAAGTTGAGATTGCCATATCGAAACTCAAGTCGAATAAAGCTGCTGGCGCAGACGGCCTGTCTACTGAGCTTCTTAAGGCGGCTGGAGATGACCTGTTAAGGTGCATGCACGATCTCATTTGCAAGGTACGGTCAGAGGAAAGCATACCCGAGGAATGGAGTCTCAGCATTGTTTGCCCGATCCACAAAAAAGGGGACCCCTTGGACTGCGCCAGCTATAGTGGAGAGGCATGTTGGTTGAGGCACAGGCTCACCCCAAACTGTAACGCCCGTTAAGTAAGTAAGATGCCATCATTGTCGCTAAACATGGCCATTTATCATGCCGCCCTCGTGAATCTGAATTATAAGCAACTTGTAACAAATTCCCTCTTTGATTTCAAATTAAGTTGACGCATATGAGGGGAATCCTTTCATGATCTGCGCATGTTTCGAATGCGCTGTCGAAACACTATTTTATCCAACAATACCTAATGTCAACATATTTAACTGTTTTATCTCTAATTTGAAATCAATTGGATGAAATCACACAACCACTTGACGAAAAATCATTTTATTTCATTCGTTCCAAATGCTAACGTCCTGGTTACAACTATTATCTACTCGTGTACACACCCCATTGCAACCATCCCATCCATAATGCGGTCACGATTTTACCGTGAAAACAGCTTAATTTCCGCTCACCCGCAACGCTCATTGGAAAGCAGTTTACCGCATAATTGACGCACGTGACCGACGTGTGTCGTAGCACAGATTCGGATACGTGTCTAGGAAAATTGCGGCTTGAAGTTAATGCATTGGTGAGCTCGATGTCCTGTGGGACTATGCAACTGGTTATATATGATAATGCAACGAATGCTGATTCCATTAGTATGACGCCGCTCGGGCATTTAGGTAAATGTTTTCTCACCAAATAAATTGAAGCAAAGGAGCAAGTGGTATGCTTCCGTGGGTGAAAGGAATTGATTTCCCATGCTTCACGGACTTTCATCTCGGCGAATTAGACCGCAGCTTAGTACCGAAATGAGATTTCAATGAAAGTTGGTGAAAATTATAAAGTTACTTTTACGTATGTACATATATATGTATGGAGGGCATGGGCTCGGACATACAGGGTAAAGTTGTTGATTGCTCTCAACCTGGCGAGATGCCAGCAACGATCCCTGTTTAAATGCCCGGGTCAAGTTGACATACGGCCTCCTCGCGGCGCCCTCTGGATAGCCTCTTCAACAACCGTTGGGAGGTGAACAAACGTATGCAGCGAAAAAAACCCCGACCAGAATGGCGGTTGTGCGGCGGGCTAACAATCCGCCCACGTAAAAAAAACCTTAAGTTATGAATGAGCAAGATGCCTCGGATACACGGACGGATACTCGACGACGACAACGCACGAAAAAGGAACACGATTTGCGAGTATGCTCCTGGAATGTCAGAACCCTGTACACTCCCGGAGCTGCTCATAAACTAGAAGGAATCCTCACGCAGTACAAGGCGGATATTACTGCGGTCCAGGAAATACGCTGGATAGGAAACGGTATGATTAGGAAGAAAAATTGCGACATTTATTACAGCTGTCACAAAAGGTTGCACTTACTGGGATGCGGATTTGTCGTGGGAAAGCGGTTAAGGTCGAAGCAGAGGCAGATTTTATAACATCAGCCTTATATGTGCACACGCCCCTACCGACGAGGCTGAAGACCTTATCAAGGAGGGCTTCTATGACCTCCTGGACAACGCCTACGGAGCTTGTCCGGAGTACGATGTAAAAATCGTGCTCGGGGACTTCAATGCCAAAATCGGAAAGGAAAACACCCTTGGCGGAGTGATCGAAAAGCACAGCCTCCACGATACAACAACAGATAACGGCTTCCGACTCGCTGACTTTGCGACAGCTCGTAATGCGGTGATAAGTAGCACAAGATTCCCTCGCAAGCGAATCCACACAGCAACCTGGCGCTCTCCGGACGGTCGAACCGCCAACCAAATCGACCATGTGCTCATTGACGCAAGGCACGCGTCAAACATCCTGGATGTGCGAACATTCAGAGGGGCAAATGTCGACTCTGACCACTTCCTCGTAGCAGCAAGATTCAGAGCTCGACTGTCCAATGTCAGAAAGCTGCACCAGCCCATCAGGAGGAGGTTCGACATTGGGCGCCTGAGCACACCGGAGGTTGCCAGAGTATACAGGGAGCAGCTGAGCGAAAGACTCTACGGTATGCCTACGTCGAACACAAATGACAATAATATGTGGCTGCATTGCCGCTCAGCCATTCAGGAAGTAGCCGAAACCACCCTAGGATACCTACCACCCCCGACAAGAAACCCGTGGTATGTTGGCGAGTGTGAGCAGAAAAAGGCAGCAACCGACGAGGCGTACCAAAAGGCGCTGCAGAGGAAAACCAGGGCAGCGCGAGAAGAGTACCGAGCCAGAAGAAGGGAGGAGAAGAAACTACTGCGACAAAAGAAAAGAATCTTCGCAGCCTCCCAGCTCAAAGATATCGAGGAGTCTAGGGATAAACATAAAATACGAGCCTTTTACAAGAAAGCCAAAGGCCTTGCAGGAGGCTTCAAAAAGGGCACCCTGGCTCTTCGAAACTGCGAGGGTAATCTTGTCACCGACCCGCAGGGAATAGTGGATGTATTTAAGCAGCACTTCCAGCAGCTGCTTAACGAGCATGACCAAGAGAGAGTGGTAGGGACCGAGGAAATCCCAACTCCAGCCGCTGAAGTAGTCCTCCCACCCAGCATAGAAGAAGTCGGCACAGCTATTCAGAAGCTGAAGAACAACAAGGTCGCAGGCTCAGATGGCTTGCCATCAGAGCTCTTCAAGGCTGGCGGCGATGTTCTGGTAGGGAGCATGCACCAGATCATCTGCAGAATTTGGGAAGATGAGAGCATGCCCGACGACTGGCATACCAGCTCTATATGCCCCATCCACAAAAAAAGGCGATCCTGCCTCTTGCAAGAACTATAGAGGTATATCCCTGCTCAATGTCGCACACAAGATCCTGTCCAGCGTATTGTGTGAACGTCTAAAGCCATTTTGCACCGCACTAGTCGGCAGCTACCAGTGCGGCTTCCGGCCCGGCAAATCAACTATAGACCAAATTTTCACACTTAGACAAATCCTGGAAAAGACCAACGAGTTTCGAATCGATACACACCATCTTTTCATCGATTTCATAGCCGCATACGACAGCATTCATCGTGAAGCACTGTTTGGGGCGATGGCCGAATTCGGGATCCCGGTAAAACTGATCCAGTTGTGTCGCGCCACGCTAAAAAACACGCGATGCACCGTGCAACTCGGTTCTAGGACCTCGGAACCATTCGAAACATGCACCGGATTTCGGCAAGGAGATGCGCTATCATGTGACTTCTTCAACCTGGTGCTGGAACAGATAGTGCGACGGGCAGGCGTCAACAGGGAAGGCACTATCTTTTACAAGTCCATCCAGCTGCTAGGATACGCGGATGATATCGACATCATCGCGTGTTCTCGCCGTGGCATTGTGGAAGCATTCACGGCGATTGAAGAACAGGCGAAACGAATTGGTTATAAGATCAATGAGGACAAAACGAAATACATGCTGTCAAGCAAAAACCAATCCGTCGCTCACCACCTGGGACAAAACATAACAATTGACAGCTACAATTTCGAGGTAGTTAAGGAGTTTGTCTACCTCGGGGCAAACGTAAATTCCACAAATGACACCAAGGGTGGAGATCCGGCGTAGAATCGCCCTTGGCAACCGCTGCTACTTCGGCTTGTCCAAACAACTGGGGTCAAAGCTCCTCACTCGAAAGATCAAAGTCATGCTTTACAAAACGCCCATTCTGCCAGTCTTACTGTACGGAGCTGATAGCTGGACGATAAGCAGGACAGCGGAGCTGATTTTGGGTTCTTTCGAAAGAAAAATTCTGCGCCGGATATTTGGTCCTGTCTGTGAGGAAGGTGAATGGAGAAGAAGACACAACCGCGAACTCTACGAGCTGTACCAAGATGTGGATGTAGTCCGGAAGGCAAGGATCCGTCGACTACACTGGCTCGGCCACATCGAGCGCATGGACATCAACGCTCCAGCTAAGAGGGTCTTCGACTCCGAGCCTCCTGGTTCGAGAAGAAGAGGAAGACCGAACCTCCGGTATAAAGACCAAGTAATCGCGGATGTAAGACATCTTGGTCTTGACAACTGGAAGCAGCGTGCCCGGGACCGTCAAGGATGGAAGGCAGCTATAGCTCAGGCTCAGATCCTCCATGGATCGCAGGCCTGATAAGTAAGTAAGTAAGTATATATGTATAATTTGGGAGTGTAAATAAAGTGCCTAAGGCTTGTAAGGTATCTAAGCCTTGTAAAATTGTAAAATACTGTATCGCAGTGTTGTAGATGGCAAAGGACTAGCAAAGGCCCCGTAGGGGTAGCATCTATCCGACGGATGCTGCCCTGCTAAAAAGCGAGGAGAGCCACCGCAGTCCAACATCTTGCCGCACTGTTGGTAAATCCCATCCCCACCTCCTCATGATGCCATCTGGATATTTCCTATGGAAATTGCAGACGGGGAAGGGCGAATGACGAGCCTCCTGAGCCAAAAAACAGAATTAGTCGGTTGGGCTACGACCTAGTAAGCCGTAAACGTAAAAAAACCACAAACTCCGAAACAACCACAAGCCTCGAATATAACGGACCGGATTAATGTGGACGACCCTTGCAAAAAAAAGCGAAAAAAGGACAACGATCTTCGGCACTGTACGTGGAATGTTAGGTCCCTAAACAGGCCACGTGCAGCCGAACAAGTCGCGGACGCCCTAGACCGCTATAAAGCGGACATAACCGCCATCCAGGAAATGCGATGGAATGGACTGGGTATAAAGCGGATGAAAACCTGCGATATTTACTACGGCGACTGCTATAGGGAGAGAGGACAACGATTGTTCGGATGCGGATTTGTTGTTCGAGGTGGACTAAGGCAAAAAGTCCTAGGCTTTCGGCATGTGCGCGAACGCCTCATAACGATCCGTCAACATCAAATTGATCTGCGTCCACGCCTCCACGGAAGACAAGGATGACTCCGCCAAAGATGAGTTCTACGATCTCCTAGACAGAACGTATGCCCAATGTCTCAGCTTTGACATCAAAATTGTACTAGGAGACTTCAATGCTAAGCTGAGCGCGGAAAGCTTTTTGAACGAGTCATCGGCAAACATAGCCTACACGACACCACTTGCGATAACGGACACAGGATGATTGATCTTGTAACGGGGCGAAATTTCCTTCTAGCCAGTACGCGCTTCCCGCACCTCGATATACACAAAGGTACCTGGCGGTCTTTTGATCAATCGACTACCAGATTGATCAGATCGCGAACAACAGACACTCCTCCACTATTCTTGATGTCCGAACTTTCCAAACTTCTAGTAGCCAAGATGCGCCCATGGATATCACGAACGCAGCGGAGTAGAGTAAGAATACAAAGTTATGACGTCGGAAAGCTTCTATCGCCAGAAACCGCTCGTGCTTTTACCGATCGCGTCTCCCTTAAGCTCTCCAATACACCTCAATCATCCACGCAATTAATAGAACAGCAGTGGAGCCTTTGCAAACCAGCCCTGAAAAGCTCTGCATCCGAAGTTGTGGGTTTCAAGGCTCCGCCACGAAGAAACACCTGGTTCCATTACGACTGCAGGAGGATTCACACAGCGAAGCAGGATGCAAATAAGGTCTCGCTGCATAAAAGAACAAGAGCAGCTCGTGAGCTCTACGAGTTAAAAAGAAGGGAGGAGCACAAGCTTCTTAGAAAAAAAGAAGAAAGAGCACGAGAAGCGCGTGATTGAGGATTTGGAGAGGTGTTACTGCAGGCGTGACATTCGAAGGTTTTATCAACAGATAAAGCGAACATACCAAGGTTATAAAGCCAGTACGGAAGCCTGCAGGGATGAGAACGGACACCTAGTAGTAGAACCGCAGTCGATGCTGACAATATGGAAAAACCACTTCGGCAGACTGTATAACGGCGATGTTAGTCAATATACCGTTGTCGGGCAGAATGATCCATTTCTAATCGACGAAGACCGCAGAGAATTCTGTCCCCCAGACCTCGACGAAGTTAAGATTGCCATATCGAAGCTCAAGTCGAATAAAGCTGCTGGCGCAGACGGACTGTCTGCTGAGCTCTTCAAGGCAGCTGGGGATGACCTGGTTAGGAGCATGCACCAGCTCATCTATAGGATATGGTCAGAGGAAAGCATGCCCGAGGAATGGAGTCTCAGCGTCGTTTGCCCGATCCACAAGAAAGGAGACCCCTCTGATTGCGCCAACTATAGAGGAATAAGTCTCCTTAACATCGCCTACAAAACCTTCTCCGCCGTTTTGTGTGAACGTCTGAAGCCTTTTGTATATAAGCTGATAGGTCCTTGTCAGTGCGGATCGACCAAATCTTCACACTACGGCAGATCCTGGAAAAAAACAATGAATTTCAAGTCGACACTCCCCACCTACTTGTCGACTTCAAAGCCGCATACGACAGCGTAATTAGAGACGAGCTATACAACGCTATGTCTACCTTTGACATACCTGCTAAGCTCGTCAGACTATGCAAGATGACTTTGGAGAATGTTCGCTGCTCCATCCGAATCGGTGAACATCTTGCCGATAATTTTGATGTCAAAAAAGGATTTAGGCAGGGCGATGCGCTGTCGTGTGACTTCTTCAACATCATATTGGAAATGATTGTGCAAAAATCACTGGCCAATACAAGAGGCACAATCTATTTCAAATCCTCGCAACTCCTTGCATACGCCGACGATATTGACATAATAGGTAGATCACTGCGAGACGTCAATGAGGCGTTTGCGAGTATTGAGATGGAGGCGGCGAAAATTAGTTTGGTGGTAAACGAGGGCACCACACCATAACATACCCGGACAGACGGAACTGATCCCGCTAGACGCAACCTTGCAAGAGCTGCGTGGACCTCTGCACCGACGGGTCAAAAACCAAGGACGGGGTGGGTAGTGGAGTATGTATGTATGTTGGCATTACAGTCCATGAAGAACATGAACCGAGCTTCTCTCAATCACCCATGTTGTGTGTGATTTCATTTTCCCAAAGGTGAAAGGGACCTACGGTTTATTGCCGGTTCCGAACGGCGAATTTCGAGAAGCTTTTCATGACAATTTTAATATAGGGGGTTTTGTCAGAGCCCCGCTGAGGAGAAACATCTCGGCGTCAGAGGCCAACACACTACCCACTGCGCCACGGTGCTCTCCGTAGTGGAGTATACTGCAGACAACCTGAGCCAAGCTCTAAACTCTCTCTAAACTCTCTAAACTCAAGCTCTAAAACTACCAGATTATTGCAGCGTCTTTCAGGCGGAGCTGTTGGCAATTAAGGAGGCTCTGTCTTGGCTTAAGTGGAACGTAATAGCTACTACGGCTATGCAAATTCCCACACACAGTCAAGCAGACTTGAAATCGCTGGAGTCCTATGTGTACACTTCAAAAATAAGCCTTGACTGCCGCCTATCTTTCAACGAGATGGCCGGACAGTTTAATATACGTCTCCTATAGGTTCCTTGACACAGCGACATCTCAGAAAAGGAAAGAGCCGACAAACTTGCCAGACAAGGAACGACGCAACAATCAAATATGGCATGCGCAGGTATACCTTTAGCAGCCATTAAACTTAGACTTACAAACCTCGCCATGGCTGAGATGGGCCCAGGGGCACACCTGCCTCATCAACAGGCAAATTGGGCCTCTGGTTCATTGTGAATATGTTCCTACCGACCAGACAGACTAATAGGCTTCGAGCATGTGTTTTCCGTATGCTACGCCAACGCATCAAGAAGGGTTAGATCTTGCACCATGGCAATGCGCCGGTCCATTCCTCGTTGATTGTACAAGAGTTTTTGCTGCAAAAGAAAGCATTCCGACATTGACGCATCCATCCTATAGCCCCGATATTATGTACTGGAATCTGACACACGATGAGCGAGTTCGGATCCGGATAACACCAACGTCTTTGAATGTTTATTTCGCGGCGTCCCTTCTCCACGAGCTAATGGCAAAACCCCGCATAGTATACCTACCATGAGAAAGCTTCTCGACTCACGCCGTTTGGAATCGGCATTAAAATGTAGGTTCCTTTGACCTGTGTAAAAAATAAATCACACACAACATGGGTGATTGAGATAAGTTTTACGGGCTGTAACGCCACCAAAGCAAGCTACGTGAATTGGCATCTGTGGGAGCAACATTATAGTCGTTGTATATAGTTAAAAGGGGACTATTGTCGATATTAACATTTTGCTTACAAGTTCCCGAAATGTAATTGCCACACCTCGTATATTGGGCAATCTGTATCATTTGCTATTACCATTGGAGGTTGGTCGCCTCCATGGTTTGGAGTTTTATCATGTGCTTTACCGTACTTATTGGTGTTTCAAGGTACCCAAGGGTACTAGACCCTAACTTTGCGATTTCGTTGGCCGCGCAGATTCCAGGAATATCCCTATGCCCGGGAACCCACAATACCTTATTGTTGAACTGCTCAGCCATCTCATCTAGAGATAGGCGACAGTTAGGAGATGTCTTTGATTTGTGGGTTATCGCCGCCAGGGACTTTATCGCAGATTGGCTGTCCGTGCAAATGATGATATCCTTGGCGGATATTACATTGATCCTGGGCCATGCAAGGGCCTCCGTTATCGTTGTTGATTCAGCCTGATACACACTGCAGTAATTTGGGAGTCTAAAGGATAGGCTGAGGTTAAGCTCCTTGGAGAAGACTCCACTGCCTACACCCGATTCCATCTTAGAGCCATCGGTATAGAGGGAGATCGAGTCCTTTGGTATGACTTTCCCTTCAGCCCATTCCTCCCTGGGTGGAAAGACAACTTCGAAGTTCCTAGTGAACACGTTCTGCGGGATAATATAGTCTGTGTCCATGCGTACTTTGAAGACTATCTCTTTATTCCATCAAGTGGGCTTAGGTTTGCCTCTGGGGGTGCTAACCGCACAAGATTTAGACAGTGCTCTGTTAAGGGTTTCAGTCAGCTCATTTACTAAGCTGTCTAATTCCGCAGGGTTAGGCGGGTAGGTAGGGTATTTTGTCTCTAGGTGGTGTTCAACATAGGTTCTATATTTTTGCCAGTCAGTTTTCCTGTTGTTCCTGAAGGGAGCTGGGGCACTGACGTGACTGACTATGCTCAATTGTATATAGCGATGGTCAGAGAGGGAGTGCTCTTTTAGGACTTTCCATTCCCTGACTGTCGACAACGTTCGGCGATGCAAAGGTTACATCCAGAACCTCCTGTCTGTTTTTGGTTATGAAAGTTGGTTCACAGCCGTTATTACAAACGGTGAGCTTAGTATGTACTAAATAATTAAACAAAAACTCACCTCGCTCGTTTATGTTGCTGCTGCCCCATATCGTATGGTGTGCGTTCACATCATAGCCTATAATTAGTCCGGCATTTGTTTGCTCCGCATCCTTGACCAGATTCACTAAGTTGGCCGGAGGGGGAGGTCTTGGGTGGTCGTGGGCTAAATAGGCCGAGGCAATCCAGATCTTGGCGGAGCTGCCCTTGACACTAAGAGCCGTGATGTCCTGGTGGAGAGTAAGAGGGTTTTTATGTGCGATTTAGTTAGGATACAAGCTCTTGGCTTACCTGCATCGCGCACGTAGGTGAGTTTGTATTCTGATGTTCCGAATCCAAGTACCATGTTGTTCACTAACCATGGTTCCAGGGTAGGGGGTTGCTCAGTGTTCGTCACCATCATGGAGTCGGCTGATGCAGCACCAGAGGCTTTTTAGCTGAGTCCTGCCCGTCTTTTTTGTAAATTCTGAGCCTTGCTGAGAGCCCAGAGAGATCTTATTGTTAGCCTCTGCTAGAGGTGCCAGGGAATCCTGATTGATTATGATAGTAATCAATCTGGAGGGTCCCTTTACTTCCTCTAGCTTGGCTATCTTACATTCCTTGGTGGGGATCTGAGATTCCAGTTCTGCAGGAGTGCCAAAATCTCCTTAGGGTCGTCGGGATAGGCCGGTATATTGGCTCTAGCCCTATTCTATTCGGGCAAGCTTAAAAAGGTCTAAAAATCTTTGGTCTTCGAAGGAGATCAGCGTGATTCTGCCTTGATAGTACCCTGCATGGTGGGTAATGGGGAAGGGTCCAGGGTGTAATTGCTAACCAAAGTTCACTTAGCCGGGAGGACGTTCCCATCCACATCCCCTCAATCGACAACCATTGTGGTCAAGATCTTCATCACGTCGCGATAGGAGAGTTGTGTTTGGGATCCGGGGGAGATGCTGTGAGACCGCGCTTTCTTAGAGGTGGAGGGAAGTTCCTCAGCCGGCCTCTGGCGCTTGTTATCCTGCTCTTTACCGGTTGAGTTTCCGATGCTCTTGATTGTGCTTTCCGCCCAATAAAGAGCCCTCTTCCTCCTTTCCGAGAGCTGATCTCTGGGTACGTCCCGCAGCTTTTCCACTAGCTTACTAGCCGCGCGACGTTGCTTACAACTGGTTTTAGGGGCACTCAGGGCTGGGTCTCGAGGAGTGTCCCCTGAGGGTGCTGGACCAGGCTTTGCTTATAAGCCACTGTCTTAGCGCCTTGCCTTTCGTCAGAATCATGACTGCTCCTTGAGGGTGCTGGACCAGGCTTTCCTACGTTGGCCGATGTTGTAGCACCTTGTCGGATAGCGGCATTTCGAGACAGGATCCTAAAAAAACTTGGAAGCGGATTAATGAAATCAATGGCAGGAAAAAACTTAGCCTGGAAAAGTTCATAATTAGAAACTTCCCGGCAGACAAATCTATCGCCTCTCTATCAAATGAGTATGCTCAAAATTTTAATGAACAAACTCTAAGTATAGTTAAGTATAGTTCACGATTGCCACGTAAGCGTCTCTGATCATACGTACCATGATTGAAATACAGAACATCCTTATGGCGATGAACTACAATAAATCGCCGGGTGCTGACGGCATTAGGATAATAGACTTGAAGACACATGCGCACGTATTTGCTCCAGTTATTCAAAAATTATAAATCTTAGCTTAACACAAGCTAAGGTTCTGCAATTGTTAAGGACAGTTGTGATTCCACTTCATATGGGATAAACAAGTTGATAAGGTCCGGTCTGATCTCAAGAAAGCACTTTTTGGAATAGTCCATCTGAAGAATTACTCCCTGTCGCTGATTCTAAAACAGATGTACTCCGCATTGGTCGAACCCAAGCTGAGATATGGTATACTGGCTTGGGGCTACGGATCTAATATCTATTTGGACAAATTGCAAAGACTTCAAGACAAAAAAAATAAACGAAGGTACTCAACAAAACCCAACTGGCAAACGATGTTTAGAGTACTTGACATCAGAAAACTCTTGAAAATGACAACGACCCTTGAGTACTAAGATGACAATAGGTCCAAAGGGACAGTAGACTATCAATTCAACACAAGAAAACGTGTCAGGGGGACGCTGCAAACACCTAGATTCTCCAATATTTATGGCAAGAGAGAACTAAAGAATACCGTACCTATGATAATAAACGAACTCCATCAACCGCTTAAATCGATTACTAATCCCAAAAGTAGAAAACTGAAACTGAAAGAATTCCTTGAGTCAAAAACCGTCTCTGTTTTGAAGAAAACCTTTTGTTTTTTTTTTCCTTTTTCTTTCTTAGATTTGTTAAAATTAAATTCAAGTTTTACTCTAACTATGAGCTCTACCATCATTTTAAACTTGTAAAAATTAAAATCAGGGGGGGGGGAGGGAGCGAGCGAACAGAGCAAAGAAGTTGATCGCGTTTAACATGGCAAACTCCAGCTTCGATCTCTGTCCCTGCTCAATCCAAGTTGACACACAGCCTCCGCGCGGCCCCTTCTGGATAGCTACCCTGGCACCCGCCAGGTAGTGAACCAATGTGTGCAGCGACCCAACCCCTTGTTCCTGGGGAAAGAGGAACCTGGCCCTCCAGGTTGGGGGTTGTGGTTAGGGGTAACATCCCTATCACGTGAAAACCTACTTATTCCGAAACGACAATAAGCCTCGGATACGGACGGACACAAAGCTGACGACCCCTGCAAGCGACTAACGGACTTGAGAACTCGCACCTGGAATGTGAGGTGCCTTAACAGACCGGGTGCATGCGATCAATTGGAGCAAACTCTCAACTGCTATAAAGCAGATATAACCGCACTCCAGGAAGTGCGATGGGATGGGCCAGGCAAAAAACGGATGAACTGCGATATCTATTACGGGCACTGATACAAGGAGAACAAACAGCACCTATTCGGGTGCGGATTTGTTATTGGAGGAAGACTCCGACAAAAAGTCTTAAGCTTCCGAGATAAAAGCGAACGCCTCATAACAATCCGCATCCGCGGATTTGTTATTCGAGGAAGACTCCGACAAAAAGTCTTAAGCTTCCGAGATAAAAGCGAACGCCTCATAACAATCCGCATCAAAGCGAAATTTGGGAACATTAGCTTAACATGCGCTCAGGCCCCAACGGAAGAAAAGGACGATCGACTCAAAGAAAAATTCTACGATCTCCTAGACAGAACATATGCCCAATGCCCCAGCTACGACACAAAAATAGTCCTCTGAGATTTTCATGCAAAACTGGGCAAAGAGGACATATTTAAGTCGATCATAGGAAAGCATAGCCTCCATAACACCACATCCGGTAACGAATTTAGGCTAATTCCTAGTGGGCGTAACCTCCTTGTAGCGAGCACGCGATTCCCCCACCTCAACATCCACAAGGGTACCTGGCGGTCTTTTGATCAATCGACCACCAACCAGATTGATCACATTGCGATCGACGCCAGAAACTCCTCCTGTATTCTCGACGTACGAACCTTCCGAGGGGCCAACATCGACTCGGACCACTACCTTGTTGTAGCCAAGGTACGATTGAGAATGCTTAGGGAGGGACAGCCATGCTGCAACGACGGACGAGAGCTGCTCGCGAAATCTATGTGCAGAAGAGAATAGAGTAACACACTCTTTTTGGAAGAAAGAAGAGAGAACACGGAAAGCGTGAGATCGGGGAAATGGAGGGATGCTTCCGCAGGAATGACGCCCGTAGGTTTTACAATAAGGTAAAATAAACATGCCATGGCTACAAAGCCAGAGCGGCGGCCTGCAGGGATAAAAATGGAGAACTGGAAGTAGAGTCGCAGTCGATGCTGAGGACTTGGAAAGACCACTTCTGCAGACTGTATAACGGCGATGATAGACAAAATACCGCTGTCAGGAAGAACAAACCATTCGTAATGGACGACAATGTAACAGAATTCAGTCCACCCGACCTAGACGAAGTCAAAATAGCGATATCAAGACTTAAGTCTAATAAGGCCGCGGGCGCAGACGGCCTGTCTGCTGAGCTTCTTAAGGCGGCTGGAGATGAGCTGGTAAGGTGCATGCACCATCTCAGCATGCCCGACAAATGGAATCTCAGCATCGTTTGCCCGGGTGATAAGAAAGGCGACCCCCATAACTGCGCCAACTATAGGGGACTAAGTCTCCTTAACATCGCATATAAGATCTTCTCTGCCGTATTGTGTGAACGCCTGAAACCGTTTGTGGATAACCTGATCGGCTCTTATCAGTGTGGTTTCAGGCCAAGTAAGTCCACAATGGACAAATACTTACACTACGGCAGATCTTGGAGAAGACACTCATCACCTCTTCGTCGAATTCAAGGCTGCATATGACAGCGTGTATAGAGATGAGCTATACAAAGCCATGTCTAGTTTTAACATCCCTGTCAAACTCGTTCGACTGTGCAAGATGACAATGGAGAATTCCCGCTGCTCCATTAACGTCGGTAATGAGCAAACCGAGACCTTTGATGTTGAAAAAGGATTTAGGTAAGGTGACGCGCTGTTATGCAACTTTTTGAACATCGTACTTTAAAAGATCGTGCAAGAGTCACTGGCAAGAGGTACGATTTATTTCAAGTCTACGCAATTGCTTGCGTACGTCGACGACATTGACGTGATTGGACGGACACAGCAAGACGTCAATGAGGCCTTTGTAAGCATTGAGCTAAGATGGGTCTCAAGGTTAATGAGGCTGAAACCAAATATCTGCTTTCATCTAAAAGACACGGACAACACCGGCGTATTGGCCAGAACGTCACCATGGGTGGATATAACTTTGAAGTAGTCAAGGAATTCGTCTACCTTGGCTCACTGATGACCAGCGACAACAACACCAGCGCTGAGATAAAACGCAGAATCACTCTTGCCAATCGCTGTTTCCTTGGGCTCAAAAGGCAATTGAGAAGTAGAGCTCTCTCTCGGAAACCAAGGTGACACTATATAAGAGCTTTATCGTCCCAGTCCTCCTTTACGGCGCAGGGGCTTGGACCTTAACAAAAGCGGATGAAGATGCCCTTGGTCGTTTCGAGAGGAAAATTCTGCGCACTATCTACGGTCCCGATTGTTCAAACAGTGTATGAAGGAGAAGATTTAACGAAGATCTGTACGGGTTGTCTAAGGTGGCTAAGCCATGTAGAGCGCATGGAAAATACAGCTTCGACCCGAAGAGTCTTCGAATTCACCCCGGAAGGGAGGCGCGGCAGAGGACGGCCGCATCAACGGTGGCGCACACACGTGGAAGGGGACCTTTACCAAATGGGCGTGCGGCGCTGAAAACAGCTGCCAAAGACCGCGCCAGCTGGAGACGTTTGTTGGTTGAGGCCCAGGTTCACCACGGACTGTAGCGCCACCTAAGTAAGTAAGTAAGTAAGTAGTAATTAAAATCAATCTCACTCTGACATTGCTTAAAATTATCAAGCAAATCAGCCTTCTGCAGATAAGCCCTTCTGGCTTCGCGGATGTTTATATTTGATAAACATGGTATAGTATTTCATTAATCTGATGAACTGACCTAACTCCGACTCCTCGCTTCACGTTTCCATTGATATGTCACTCTATGAAGAAAAATTACAATCCACCGTATCTAAGTACCGCATGGAATTGAGAAATGCGTTACGCTGTGAATCAGACACTCCATCCACTTTCCCTGCGCCCTCTCAATCAGCCAGAACGCCACAGCCAGAGCACGCTCATTATTATAAACTTTAAATGTGGTGTCTAATAACGAAATTATTTCTCATCAAGCCATTCCGACATCCTCTTTATACTGCAGTAAAACTACAAATGACAGTACCCGGGCTTAGCATAGTTTCCGATATGCTACAACTGCGGACGGAGCAAGTCATTTCATGGGGTGTTAACTGATACTACCACTACTGCTGTGGCTGCCAGTCGAACGGTGTGCTATAAAATTCATGAAAGGATAATTAACTTTGTGTACGAAATGTTGTCCTCCTGTATGCTTGTGGTATTTTAACCGACAAAGGTGGCGGAATGAATAGGACTAGCATCGGTCTTAAGGTGCGATCCGAGCTTCTGTTTTAATTGGCTAATTTAAGATAATCAGCTTCATCGGTGGAGGCAATTTGTTGTGGAAGCTTTGTCATTATGCTTTCCTACGGGATTGGACACCTATACAAATAACCGTAATTTTGTGATATATACTCCCCGTTATTATATTCGGGATTAAGTGTCTCATTATCCATTGGACTATACATCGTCACTTGTCTTGTATTGTGAATTGGAATGTCCCTTCCCATATAGATGCCCACACTTGTGTACGTATGTATATGTACAAATAAACTGAAAAAAACAAATTCGCCCTGAAGCCTGAACGAGAACAAAAAAGTAAAACGGACAACGGAATGAAAAACTTACTTAAGTGGATATAAAAATTGCAAAAGGTTTTCCATTTCATCACCCATCAACCACTGCATAAGTTCATGCTTCCGTCATCCCCAGGCCGAACGGGGAGAGAGAACAAAATAAAAAGGATTTCTCCACTTAGCAGGACAATCACAACCAATTTAATTTCAGTTTAAAAACTTGCTCCTTATAACCTACAGAATTTTAATTTTTAACTCAACCATATCTAATGCAGATCCCGGTGTCCTCTGTGTGAGTTTCAATGAGTATATTCCAGTTGTCTATATCCCCGAGGGGATCACTACACTCGGTTTAGACAGGAGTTAATGTACAAGTATGTAGGAAGGATTAACGCACTGAAGAAAAAATTGCTTTTAAATTCCCACATACTGTATATGGTGAACAGGAGCGAGAGATCAACTTCTAAGAAAACTCCAAGAACTATTGCATTGCAACCCCATTCGGTCAGGCTAATTGATAAAACCGGAACTTTTTCCAAGAAGCTGAATTTCTGTCGTAGATAAAGGGAAGGAATTGATAGAAGACGAGGTTGTCCGCAATACAAATGGAATCAACTTGAGTATGGTAATGTGTTTGCACTCCCTTAAAGGGATAAGCAATGTCCTTTTAATGGGTTCGGATTTAAATAAAGGATTATGTTGTAGGTTAGATGGTTTTAACAGGGGCTGTTGAATGGAAAGAAACGAGGATTATGTTATTCGAAAATTTGCCAACAGATTTACAACGAAAACAGATGGGAGGTCACAACTGAAAAACTTATATACGTCAACGAATTAGATTTAAATAGGCATTTTAACGCTCGGAAGCAGAAGTCAGAAAGCATCTCCTTAGCAAACCCAGATTGAAGAGAAGAGATTTGGTAACTTGTCTAGGTTTGAAATGATACATAACCACAAATAGAATGTGGAAAGTGGGGATCACTCTAACTACGACTGTGTAATTAAACCCATAAGTTCGATTCTCTCTGGTGGCGTTACAGCCCATGAAGGACCAGAGCCAAGCTTCTCTCGATCACCCTTGTCGTGTGTGATTTTTCACACAGGTGAAAGGGACCTACAGTTCAATGCCGAATCCGAACCGGCGTGAGTCGAGAAGCTTTTTTAAGGCAAATATACTACGGGGAGTTTTGCCAGTACCCCGCCGAGGAGGAACACCGCGAAATAAACATTCGATGGCGTTGATGTTATCGGATCCGAACTCGCTCATCGTGCGTCAGGGTCCAACACACTAACCACTGCGCCACGGCGTCCTCAATTAATTCTATTAGGGATTTTTTATTAGGGATATAAAATCAAACGCCATTGGTGAAACGCCAGAAGGTACCTATGAAATTTGTTAAGATATTTCTGCCCTTCATACTACTTCACTTAACCCATATTATCAACCATTGTATTACCACACCAACCTTTCCTCGTTCCTGGAAAGTAGGACGTATAATACTGCTAAACGACCAAATCCTACCTCTGCTTCCATTTTTAGACCTATCTGCATCCTACCGTGTTAATCGAAAGTCTTAGAGAAACTCATACCGAAACAGCTTCTTAAACATCTGTCTCTTAATAAACTGTTGTATGAAGCACAGTCTGGTTTCAGAGTTAACCATAGCACTCCTACTGCTATGGTTAACATTCTGGAAGATATTAGGCAAAATTTTGATAAAAGACACGTTCTTGTCTACTTGACTTTTCTAAGGCTTTTGATAAAGTGAATAACAAGATACTTTGCTGGAAGTTGAGAAATCTCTTCGCCTTTAGTGACAGTGCAGCGAGGTTAATAAACAGTTTCCTGTCGGGGAGATATCAGAGAGTTTTTGTTAGCTCTGACAGTTTTTCTGCACTTATACCAGTCACCCGAGGCGTGCCTCAAGGTTCATTTCTGGGACCTATCCTGTTTTCCATATTTATAAATGATCCAGCGTCTGTGTGTAAACATACAACAGTCCACCTATATGCAGATGATGTCCAACTGTACTCAGCCAAAAGTTTGTAGTAAAACCGAGGAATTAATAAACTGAATAAACTATGATCTGGCTAATATTCACAGTTGGTCTACAAAAAATGCATTACGCTTAAGTCCGAAGAAGTCTCAGGTAATTCCTATTTCAAATTCTATTGTGTCCTTACACTCCTTACGGATATTAGGCTGTCTGGGGATAAACTTGCGATTGTTAATACTATCGCAAGTCTAGGATTTATTATTAATTGCAGATTGTCCAGTTATGACCATACAAATAGTGTAATTGGACGTATATATGGATGTCTACGCAAATTATGGTTGATTTCAAGTTTCATTCCAATAGACATCAAGAAAAAACTAGTTTCCACACTTATCTACCGCTGATTACATATGCTGAAGTTGTTTACTGCAAAGCTGACTCTTTGTCTCAGCGAAAACTACAGGAAGCGCTTAACGATTCTATCAGGTATATTCATGGTATACGCAGATTTGATCATGTATCCGCGTATACTAAAAGCTTACTAGGAACTTCTCCTTTGCTACAGTTCGGGGTGAACCTGAGCATCAACTAACATACCCCTCCAACTAGCACGATCTTTTGCTAGCCTTTTCCATTGCCGCACATCCAATTGGCTGAGGTCCCCTTCCACCAGCGTGCGCCATCTTAAGTGCGGCCTCGGCTTCTTCGTCTCTCGGGGTTGGATTCAAAGACTCTCCGGGCTGGAGCTGTGGTGTCCATTCGCTCTACATGGCCCAGCCATCTTAGGCGTTGAATCCGTAGACGCCTGACTAGACTCATGTGGCTGTACAGCCCGTAAAGCTCGTGGTACAAATCTTTCCCTCCATTCCCCGTCTGCGTTTATAGGCCCGAAAATCACGCGCAAAATCTTTCTCTCGAACCGACCAAGGACCTCCTCATCCGCTTTTGATAGTGTCCATGCTTCTGCGCCGTACAACAGGACCGGGATGATAAGGGACTTACATATATAGAGTTAACATTGTCGTTCGGTAGAGGGCTCTATTACTCAATTGCCTCCTGAGCCCAAAAAAACAGCGATTGGCAAGAGTGATTCCGCGTTTGATTTCGGAACTGATGTCGTTGTTCCAGGTCACTGCGGAACCAAAGTAGACGAAGTCCCTAACTACCTCGAACTTATATCTGCCAATACAACCATTCTGGCCAAGACGTCGGTGGTGAGCGTCCTTTTCTTCGCCGCCTCCATCTCAATACTCGCAAACGCCTCATTGATGTCTCGCTGTGATCTACCTATTATGTCAATATCGTCGGCGTTTGCAAGGAGTTGCGATGAGGATTTGAAATAGATTGTGCCTCTTGTACTGGCCAGTGATTTTTGCACAATCATTTCTAATATGATGTTGAAGAAATCACACGACAGCGCATCGCCCTGCCTTTTTTGACATCAAACTATCGGTAAGGTTTTCGCCGATTCGGATGGAGCAGCGAGCGTTCTCCAAAGTCATCCTGCATAGTCTGATCAGTTTAGCAGGTATGTAGACATAGATCATCTCTAATTACGCTGTCGTATGCGGCTTTGAAGTCGACAAATAGGTGGTGAATATCGACTTGGAATTCATTAGTTTTTTTCCAGGAGCTGCCGTAATGTGAAGATATGGTCGACGGTGGACTTCCCCGGCCTAAATCTGCACTGATAAGGAACTATCTGCTTATTTACAAAAGGCTTCAGACGTTAACACAAAACGGCAGAGAGGATTTCGTAGGCGATGTTAAGGAGACTTATTCCTCTGTAGTTGGCGCAATCAGAGGGGTCTCCTTTCTTGCGGATCGGGCATACGATGCTGAGACTCCATTCCTCGGGCATGCTTTCCTCTGACCATATCTTACAGATGAGCTGGTGCATGCTCCTAACCAGGTCATCCCCAGCTGCATTGAAGAGCTCAGCAGACAGTCCGTCTGCGCCAGCAGCTTTATTCGACTTGAGCTTCGATATGGCAATCTTAACTTCGTCGAAGTCAGGGGGACAGAATTCTCCACGGTCTTCGTCGATTAGAAATGGATCATTCTGCCTGACCGCTGTGTGTTCACCAACATCGTCGTCATAGAGAGCACCGTGGCGCAGTGGGTAGTGTGTTGGCCTCTGACGCCGATGACACGGGATCGAATCCCGACATAGCCATGTCATCGAACGTGTTTTTCACGGTGTTTCTCCTCAGCGGGGCTCTGACAAAACCCCCTGTAGTAAAATTGTCATGAAAAGCTTCTCGAAATTCGCCGTTCGGAACCGGCAATAAACTGTAGGTCTCTTTCACCTATGGGAAAATGAAACCACACACAACATGGGTGATTGAATGGGAGGCTCGGCTCAGGTCCTTTATGGACTGTAACATACATACCTACATACATCGCCGTCATACAGTCTGCAGAAGTGGTTCTCAGCATCGACTGCGATTCTATTACTAGGTGTCCGTTCTCATCCCTGCAGGCTTCCGTTCTGGCTTTATAACCTTGGCATGTTCGCTTTATCTGTTGACAAAACTTTCGAACGTCACGCCTGCAGTAACACCTCTCCAAATCCTCAATCGCGCGCTTCTCGTTTTCTTTCTTCTTTCTTCTAAGAAGCTTATGCTCTTCCCTTTTTTTTAACTCATATATGTAGCTCATGAGCTGCTCTTGTTCTTTTATGCATCCTGCTTCGCTGCGTGGTCGCTGCGACTCGTCATCGAACCAGGTGTTTCTTCCTGGTCGAGCCTTGAAACCCAAAACATCGGAAGCAGAGCTTTTCAGGGCTTGTTTGCACAGGCTCCACTGCTGTTCTATTGATAGCGTGGAGGATTGAGGTGTATTGGAGAGCTTAAAGGAGACGCGATCGGTAAAAGCACGAGCGGTTTCTGGCGATAGTAGCTTTCCGACGTTATACCTTTGTATTCTTACTCTACTCCGCTGCTTTCGTGATATCCGTAAGCCCATCTTGGCTACTACAAGATAGTGGCCCGAGTCGATGTTAGCCCCTCGGAAAGTTCGAACATCAAGAATAGTGGTGTCTGACGTCGATCGCGTTGTGATCAATCTGGTTTGTAGTCGATTGATCAAAAGACCGCCAGGTGCCTTTGGGTATATCTAGGTGCGGGAAGCGCGTACTGGCTAGAAGGAGATTTCGCCCCGTAGCTAGATCAATTAGCCTGTGTCCGTTATCGGAGGTGGAGTCGTGTAGGCTATGTTTACCGATGACTCGTTCAAAGAAGCTTTCCTTACCCAGCTTAGCATAGAAGTTTCCTAGTACAATTTAATGTCATAGCTGGGACACTGGGCATACGTTCTGTCTAGGAGATCATAGAACTCATCTTTGGCGGAGTCATCCTTGTCTTCCTTGGGGGCGTGGACGCAGATCAGGCTGATGTTAAGAAATTCAGCCTTGATACGGATTGTTGTAAGGCGTTCGCTCACATGCCGAAAGCTTATGACTTTTTGCCTTAGTCCACCGCGAACAACAAATCCGCATCCAAACAATCGTTGCCCTCTCTCCCTATAGCAGTCGCCGTAGTAAATATCGCAGTTTTTCATCCGCCTTATTCCCGGTCCATTCCATCGCATTTCCTGGATGGCAGTTATGTCCGCTTTATAGCGGTCTAGGGCGTCCGCAAGTTGTTCGGCTGCACGTGGCCTGTTTAGGGACCTAACTTTCCACGTACAAAGCCGAAGAACATTGTCCTTTTTTCGTTTTTTGCAAGGGTCGTCAACATAGGCGTACGAGGCTCGCCATTCGCCCTTCCCCGTCTGCAATTTCCATATAGGAAATCTCCAGATGGCACCACGAGGAGGTGGGGATGGGACTTACTAACAGTGCCGCAAGATGTTCGACTGCTGTGGCTCTTCTCGCGTTTTAGCAGGCCAGCATCCGTCGGATAGATGCTATCTCTACGAGGCCTTTGTTAGTATTTTGCCATCCATTCACTCATAAATACCATCCATTGAACATCTCTTTGCACGTCCACATACCTCTGTTTTCCCACTTTCTAATACACTATTACCCACCTCTACAATTCATTCACTTGTTCTCCTATCTCATTCCTTCCTAGGTTAAGTTCCTTTAGTCTTTTAAGTTTAGATTGTTTAAGCTTAAATTTTAAATAGCTTGTAATAAAATTATTAAATTAAATTACTAGGTCGTAGCCCAACCAGTTGATTTCTAGCGTAGGAGGCTCGCCATTCCGCCTTACCTACGTATTTGTCATTTACCGAGGAATCTCCAGTGCCGCAATGTTTTTGTCTGCGGTGGCATTTTCCATCTTTTTAGCGGACTAGCATCCTTCGGACATATGCTGACCCTTCGAGGCTCTGTTTTTTGTTTTTTTTTTTTGTGAAGGCTACTGGCCCATTGTACTGATACCTTACATTATTGTATTTTCCCTGTTTTCCGGAGAAAAAAAGGAGGACCTTCTGTAATGTAGAACTAAGAGATTCGGCACTCACTACTTCGGTCCCAAGGGTGCGCCACCGTGCGCGAGCAAAGGCGGGACAGTCACAGAAGAAATGCTCAGCAGTGTTATCCTCCTCGCCACATGCAGAACAGGTAGGCGTCTCACTTATGCCAAGCACGCTGAGATGCTTAGCAAAAGTGTAATGGCCCGTAATGACTCCCACAAGTCTTCTTCAGTCGATTCTCCTTTAGGACAGGAGGAATGCTGTGGATTTCTTCCAGACATCAGGGCATATGTGCTTTGTCATCCTGCAATCTGGATAATTCCTCCATCTACGGTTGTAGTAAACACCCAGTCCTTAATGCAGGTAGACCTGGAGCGGGCTCAGTTCCTGAGAAACTCTCCTCTGAACCCATTCTGGCGAGTTCATTAGAGA
Organism: Eumerus sabulonum; assembly: GCA_951905685.1. Taxonomy (NCBI): domain Eukaryota; kingdom Metazoa; phylum Arthropoda; class Insecta; order Diptera; family Syrphidae; genus Eumerus; species Eumerus sabulonum. The sequence goes on along the minus strand of OX645060.1, from coordinate 140,734,552 downwards.
TATCATTGGGATCCCAAAATGATCTGAAACCCGCACAAGAGGTAATGAATTTAGTCTACCGACTCTGTTTAAGAAGGACTTGAATTCATGCACTAATTTAGAGCTACATAGTTAGGGGGTTGATACAGCTTTGAGTGCAACTTGGCTGTTACCGCAGACGCATATGCCTTTTCCACTCCACCTGTACTTCACAACATAGTGCATGGCCATAAGGATTGCGTATATCTTCGATTGGAAGAAAGACGCATATTTTCCTATCGAAAAATGTAGTCGGATAGTTTCACGCTCATAGTAGACCTCTGCTCCGGACCCCCGCTCATACCGGAAGCCATCCGTGAAAATGCGAAGACTATCCTTTCCAGGTTCAGTCTCCAGCCAGAGCCAATCCTGACGCCATGGAAACTTGTCTGCGTAATTACAGCGCAGTAGGATAGTGCGAATCAATACATCAGAAGGCATGTCCATGAGACAGGGGTCGCAGGACAATTCTTGTGCAAGCACACCGTTTTTCATATGTGAGTTGTATCAAAACCCCTTTCTCTTCAGACGAGACATGGCTTTCAGAGCACACCCTCTGATAAATATATCAAGGGGTGGAAGGTTCATCATAACATGTAGAGCAGCGCCCGGCGTGCTGGGGAAAGCCCCCGTACCGTTCTTTGGAGTCTAGTGAAAGAGGCTACGAAGTGTTTTCGTGTTAGTCCGTTTCACCAGACAACCGATGCATATGAGATTATAGGTCTTATCATTGCCATGTAGACCCAGAGGACCTTTGTCGGCGATTAACGCCATGTTTTGCCAAAATCTCCTTTGCATTGCCAGAAAGCAGACAGCGCATTGGTGGTTTTTGAGTCAACATATTTTGACCAAAGAAGCTTGCTATCTAAGATGACTCCTAGATACTTAGCTTCCTTGGATACCGGGATGGAAGGGCCTTTTAGTACCAACTGAGTCATGTCAGTATTTGTCCTCCTTGTCGTGAAGAGAACGACATCGGTCTTAAGGACCGACAGCCGATTTCTGGTACACCAATCATCGATCACATTTAGCGCCACCTGTGCTTTGGGACGTACAATCGAAAGGTGCGTTTTCAAAAGCTTCCTCAATGTCGACGAAAATGCCCAGCACGTACTCTTTCCTTTCGAGCACGCATTCCGTTCTTCCAACTAGGTTATGAAGCGCAGTCTCGCAGGATTTTCCGCACTGATAAGCATGTGGCATCTCCTTAAGAGGATGCATTCGAACTGCAAATCAGCGCACTTGGATCTCTACCAATCTCTCCATGCTTTTCAGCAGGAAGGATGTTAGACTAACTGGTCTAAAACTCTTGGCAAGTAAGTAGTTCTCTTTTCCTATTTTTGACATAAAGGCTGCTTTCACCGTGCGCCAAGGAAAGGGTATGTTGTCAAGTGCTAGGCTAGCAGTGGAAATTCTTTTCAAAGTACTATGTAGCTGCCTAATACCTTCTTGCAGCATTACGGGATATATCCCATCGATGCCTGGCGATTTGAAGGACGCCATAGCAAATTCAAGGGTTTCATCCGTAACCACGCGGGACGCAATAGATCAGCTACGTCGAGTTGTTTTCATCGTTTTAGTTGCAGTTTCCCTTGAAGAGGTGTGCAACGAGCCGGTGGCGATCGGATTTCCCGGGAAATGAGTCTCAAGCAGTAAGAAATGAGTCTTCACTTCAGGCTCAGTAAAGGTACAACTACGTTTCCTGAGTGTATCCAGCTTTGCCGGTTTTCCCCGTTTGAGGACTTTAACCAACTTGCTAGTCGCACTCAGAGACTTGATCTCTTCGTAGAAGGTCTTATAGGAAACTTTTTTCGATTTACGAATAAGTTTCTTATATTCTTTCTGTTCCAGTCATCTTCCGAGTTCGATTTGAACGATCTACTCAGAAAACTTCTGGCTTTCCTGCGAAGACTTTTCACCAGGGAACCAATTTCCTGCAGGGAAGTTTCTGACAGGACATGAACGGCGTCCTCTACCAATTGTTCCGTTCTAAGTTTAGGTAGGGCCTAAAAAATGTACCCAGTTCGTCTTTCTTGAATTCCCTTTGGGTTGCAAGGAAGAGAATTCACAACTTAATCGGAACTCTATATTTCTATGGTCCGACAGCGCACCTTCAGGCAAGACTATCCAGTTAGTGATGTCCTTCACATATCTGTTGGATGGGGTCGGATCAATCATCTCATATCGCTTTGCCGTAACAAATGCTGGTTGAGAGCCCACATTGTTGATGGTGAGGTCAGACGAAAGTGTAAAGTCTAAAAGATGGTCCCCTCTTGTATTGCATTTGCTGCTGCCCCAAGCAGTGTTTTGGGCATTCGCATCGCAACACAAGATGAGACCAACGCTTCTGGCTTCACAATACCCTACGAGTTCAGAAACTTCCTTCGGTGGTGGAGGTAGTATCGATTCGTAAGGGAAGTAGTCAGATGCAACGACTCCATTCGTTTTGTAGCTTACTCTGACAGCCACCAGATCTTGCCCACAAAAGTGACCAAATTTGTTTGCCGATAGTGAGTTCGATATGATGAGGCAAACCCTAGGACGGTCGGATCGCTCATCATAAAGAATCGCAGCATTACGTATGCCACGAAGGCCACATATGTAGGCGTTTTTTCCACACCCGTGATTCTTGAATGGCTACAACGTGATGATTTGTACTACTGTAAGCGATTCTACTGCTTAGAAGAGCGGTAGCAGCCTGCAATGCTGTAGATTGATCTGGATAAAAATGATAGTGACCTTTTCAGAGGAGAGGGCCTCTCTATAAGAGGGCTGCTTCTCTCCATTCCTTACGGTCATCTGGATCTCCTTCTCAGGGGAAGGGGTTTAGTTGTATGGTGTGCCCGCCTCCGAGGAGCGGTTTTTGGCTATCCTCGCCTTCTGGCTTATGCTTTGATCCTTCTGGGTCACCACATTTGCCATTGGACTCCGATTTCCCACCTACCCACCGGAGAAGGAGGCATCGGACAGTCTCTCCCTAGCGAGGCTACCCTTAGCGGCGGTCTTCCGATTGCGGGAGTAAGAGCTCCCGATAGCTCCTTTTTTGGTTGAAGCTCTTGCTCCCTTCGGATACCGGCTTGGGACAGCCTTGCCAGTTTGAGGACTGCTAGGACCCGTTGCGACTTTGCCCTCTGAATTCAGAGTCTGCCTGTCAGTGCCGCAAGCTTTTTCGGCCATGGCAGAAATCTGAAAGCTTCAGGCTTTTTTTAATGTTGGAGGCGCATGCCGGAAGTGCAGATGACCTCAGGTGAGATGGTCGGATCGGTTTCAGTAGGAGGAAACCTCCGTTGACCTAAACCTCTTATTTGGATCTCCCCTTATTTTTTAACACTTAGCAGTGCATTCAGCAGTACGTCCCAATTCTGGGGCGCGTTCAACCTTTGCGGTTTCCCGTGCCACACAATCGTTGGTGGCGCCTCCGCTGGATGCGCATTGCTTCGTCCGACCAAGTAGTCAGAGAGTCATTCCGGGCTGCCGTTGAGTTTATCAACGCATTCTAGCCTATTTAATAATACACTATATTTTGATAAAGGGCTTCTTACCTTCTCACTTTCTCAGGGAGGTACTTTGAATTTATATGGCAAGGATAAAACCAGTCGACATATGCACATATCATCGCAGTAAAACCAATGAAACATAATTTAGTTGAAGCCTGTTCGAAAAATAAGTCAGCCATAATCCTGCCTATTGGCCAATTGAACTGGAAGCAAATGTTATCTATCGACTTCCGCCAATTATACGTTTCCAAATTTTGCCATATTCTCCAAGTGCCATGCACACTTGTCGAAAACAAAAAAAAAAACAAAAAAACAACTGAATCACTCGCTCCAATTGTCTCTGGGTGGCTATTGTTATGTCGGCAATTTTGACATATCCAGCACCAAATCATTCTCGAAATCAATTCACTGTTATTTCTAAGGCCATCCGAACTCAGTTCAGCATACATACATATGTACATGTCCGTAACTACAAAATTGCCAAAATCCACTTTTTGATCGACTACGGTTGAATGGATCACATCGCCAAAATCAGAACAACAAGGACAAGTGACTTTGGCATCATCAGTGTCATGGTAACACTGCAGAGTCATTATCCGTTACATCACTTACAGTGCCACAGGAGGCGCCAATCAACTACTACCTAACGTGTCATCATTGACAAGATATTACCATTGTGTTGCCATTTTTCTCCCCACTGCTTACGTTTATGTATAAATCCATCGTTCAGGCTTCAATGAAAAGCCTTTGAACCGTGAACTCTGTCGGATCAGTGTCAGTAACACTAGCTACATACATATGTATGTATGGTTGCGTATTTGGAGGGATATTCTTGATGATAAATGGGCTACGAAATTAGGGATGCAAAAGGAAAGAAAAAATAAAATCGCAAGTCTAAGCAGGTGGATAGAATAAAATGGACCGAGGAAGCAAAAGCAATTTGTATCTCTCGTTTGAGTGACTGATGTGTGCAGAATCTAATTGTCATGACAGTTTTCGCTCCAGGTGATGCTCATTTAGCGGAAGTCTTTAATGAAACAACATGTTGCTGCTCATGGTCGAATGTTGTTGTTGTCGTGTTGGGAGTTTTCTGCGGAACACGTGTGGAACATATTCAAGTAAGAAAAAATAACATTTTTTTTTTTAAATCTTTGAACTTGTCATATGCTCGATGTATGGAGAGGACACTATGGTTAACTCACATAGACCAATAGAACTTGTCTATTAATTAACCATTTTCTAGCTTTGCTTTTGGTGTTGAAGTGGGTTCTTAGTTTACTTTTTTTTTTTGGTGGCGTTACAGCCCATGAAGGACCAGAGCCAAGCTTCTCTCATTCACCCATGTTGTGTGTGATACCGAACGGCGTGAGTCGAGAAGGAGCTTTTTAATGGCAAGTATACTGCGGGGGGCTTAGCCAAGACCCCGCCGAGGAGGGATGGCGTTGGTGTTATCGGGATCCGAACTCGCTCATCATCCGTCAGAGTCCAACACTCTAACTATTGCGAAAAACGAAAACTAAAACTTTTATGGGTGGGCCATCTAGGGTTTTTTTTTTTTATAGGTAATTTTAACACACTGAGACTAATCGATTTCCTAGCGAGGCGTAGCCTCCTTGTAGCAAGGCACGCGATTCCCACATCTCAACATCCAAAAGGGTACCTGGCCTCCTTTTGATCACCAACCAGATTGATCACATTGCGATCGACGGCAGACACTCCTCCTGTATTCTCGACGTACGAACCTTCCGAGGGGCCAACATCGACTCGGACCACCACCTTGTTGTAGCCCATTTACGAATGAGGATATCAAGAGTGCTTAGGAGTCGAGTAGGACTACGTAGGTTTGACGTCGGAAAGCTACATTCGCAAAAGACTCACAGAAACTTTGCCGATCGTATCTCCTCCAAACTCTCTAAAAATCCGCATACAGCAGCACAAACAATAAAGCAGGAATGGGCGCATTGCCAGAGCGCCGTTAGAGACGCTGCCTCAGAGGTGCTGGGTTTCAAACCGCCACCACCTAGAAACCGCTAGTACGATGAACAATGCGAACAAGCCCATGCAGCAAAACAAGAGGCGTATAAAGCCATGCTGCAACGACGGACGAGAGCTGCTCGCGAAATCTATGAGCAGAGCACAGGAAGCGTGAGATCGAGGAGATGGAGAGAACATGCCATGGCTAAGAAGCCAGAGCGGAATAAGTCTCCTAAACATCGCATACAAGATCTTCTCTGCCGTATTATGTGAACGCCTGAAACCGTTTGGGGATAACCTGATCGGTTCCTATCGGTGTGGTTTCAGGCCAAGTAAATCCACAATAGACCAAATATTTACGCTACGGCAGATCTTGGAGAAGACCCAGGAATACCAAATCGACACTCACCACCTCTTCATCGATTTCAAGGCTGCATATGACAGCGTGTATAGAGATGAGCTATACAAAAACAATGTCTAGTTTTAACATCCCTGCCAAACTCGTCCGACTGTGCAGGATGACAATGGAGAATTCTCTCTGCTCCATTAAGGTCGGTAATGAGCAAACTGAGACCGTTGATGTTAAAAATGGACTTGGGTAAGGTGACGCGCTGTCATGCAACTTTTTCAACATCGTGCTTGAATAGATCGTGCAAGAGTCACTGGCCAACACAGGAGGTACGAGGTGATTGGACGAACACAGCGAGATATCAATGAGGCCTTTGTAAGCATGGAGGTAGAAGCGGCTAAGATGGGTCTCAAGGTTAACGAGGGTAAAACCAAATCTCTGCTTTTATCTAAAAGAGACGGACAACGACGACGTATTGGCCAGAACGTCAGCATGGGCGGATATAACTTTGAATTCGTCTACCTTGGCTCACTGATGACCAGCGCCAACAACACCAGCGCTGAGATAAAACGCAGAATGGCTTTTGCCAACCGCTGTTTCTTTTGGCTCAAGAGGCAATCGAGAAGTAGAGCCCTCTCTCGGAAAACCAGGGTGACAATATATAAGACCTTAATCACCCCAGTCCTCCTTTATGGCGCAGAGGCTTGTACCTTAACAAAAGCGGATGAAGATGCCCTTGGTCATTTCGAAAGGAAAATTCTGCGCACTATCTACCGTCCCGTTTGTTCAAACAGTGAATGGAAGAGAAGATATAACGAAGAGTTGTACGGGTTGTACAGCGACATCGGCCTGGTACGACGTCTACGGATACAGCGTCTAAGGTGGCTAGGCCATGTAGAACACATGGAAAATACAGCTCCGACCCGAAGAGTCTTCGATTCCACCCCGGAAGGAGGGCGCGGCAGAGGACGGCCGCATCAGCGGTGGCGCACGCAGGTGGAAGGGGACCTTAACCAACTGGGCGTGCGGCGCTGGAAACAGCTGGTCAAAGACTGTGCCAGCTGGAGACGCTTGTTGGTTGAGGCCCAGGTTCACCACGGACTGTAGCGCCACCTAAGTAAATCAGTATCCAGCCTATTAAGTTTGAGTATTTTAATAGAGTGTTTTATCAGGGGCCGTATACATCGCTTCGATAGGTAGAAGGAGATTACGCCCCGCCAGGAAATCAAGCAGCCGATGTCCGTTTTCGGACATGGTGTTGTGTTTGCCACTGATCGACTCAAATATGTCCTCTTTGCCCAGTTCCGCATTAAAATCTCCTAGAGTCGTATTCTTTGGTAGGGCATGAGCGCATATCAAGCTAATGTATCCGAAATTAGCTTTGATGCGGATTGTTATGAGGCGCTCGCTTACATCCCGAAAGCTAAAGACGTTTTGTCGGAGTCTTCCTCGAATAATGAGTTTGCATCGGAAAAAGCGTTGGTTTTTCTCGTTGTAGCGATTCCCGTAGTAGGTGTCGCGTGACGACAAATCATTATAAAATTAAATATTGAAATATTCTATTACCAAGATTGAGCACAATCAGCTGAGATGTTTGGCTGTCGAATGTCGCATCTTCAGCCATCTAACCATTTTTAAAGTCAGCAACTTGAATCCTCGTGCGAAAACCCGATTTCGCAATTTATCTTCATTTCAGATCGAACCATTATAAATTGACCGAATACTATTTACTTACTTACTTAGGTGGTGCTACAGTCCGTGGTGAACCTAGGCCTCAACCCACAAGCATCTCCAGCTGGCACGGTCTTTGGGCAGCTGTTTCCAGCGCCACACGCCCAGTTGGTTAAGGTCCTCTTCCACCTGCGTGCGCCACAGTTGATGCGGCCTTCCTCTGCCGCGCCTTCCTCCCGGGGTGGATTCGAAGATTCTTCGGGTCGGAGCTGTATTTTCCATGCCCTCTACATAGCCTAGCCGTATCCGTAGACGTCGTACCAGGCCGATGTCGCTGTACAACCCGTACAATTCTTCATTATATCTTCTCCCCCATACACCGTTTGAACAAACGGTACTGTAGATCTTCTTCTTCTTCTTAGTGGGCGCTACAATTCGGGGTAAACCTGGGCCTCAACCAACATGCCCCTCCATTTAGCACGAACTCTCGCTAGCCTTTTCCATTGCCGCACACCCAGTTGGCAGAGGTCGCCTTCCACCTGTGTGCGCCATCTTAAGTGCGGCCGTCCTCTGCTTCTTCGTCCCTCGGGGTTGGATTCAAAGACTCTCCGGGCTGGAGCTGTGGTGTCCATTCGCTCTACATGGCCCAGCCACCTTAGGCGTTGAATCCGTAGACGCCTGACTAGACTCATGTGGCTGTACAGCCCGTTAAGCTCGTGGTTGCATCTTTTCCTCCATCCCCCGTCTGCATTTAAAGGCCCGAAAATCACGCGCAAAATCTTTCTCTCGGATCGATCAAGGGCCTCCTCATCCGCTTTTGATAGTGTCCATGCTTCTGCGCCGTACAACAGGACCGGGATGATAAGGGTCTTATATAGAGTCGACTTTGTCGTTCGGGAGAGGGCTCTATTACTCAGTTGCCTACTGAGCCCAAAGAAACAGCGACTGGCAAGAGTGATTCTGCGTCTGATTTCGGAACTGATGTCGTTGTTCCAGGTCACTGCGGAGCCAAGGTAATTGAAGTACTTAACTACCTCGAACTTATGTCTGCCAATACAACCGTTCTGGCCAAGACGTCGGTGGTGAGCATCCTTTTTTGACAGCATATATTTAGTTTTGCCCTCGTTTTCCGCCAAAGCAATTTTCGCCGCCTCCATGTCAATACTTGCAAACGCCTCATTGATGTCTCGCTGTGATCTACCTATTATGTCAATATCGTCGGCGTATGCAAGGAGTTGCGAGGATTTGAAATAGATTGTGCCTCTTGTATTGGCCAGTGATTATTGCACAATCATTTCCAATATGATGTTGAAGAAATCACAAGACAGCGCATCGCCCTGCCCAAATCCTTTTTTGACATTAAAACTATCGGTAAGGTGTTCATCGATTCGGATGGAGCTCGCTCTCCAAAGTCATCCTGCATAGTCTGACGAGTTTAGCAGGTATGTCAAAGGTAGATATAGCGTTGTATAGCTCATCTCTAATTACGCTGTCGTATGCGGCTTTGAAGTCGACAAATAGGTGTTGAGTGTCGACTTGAAATCCATTGTTTTTTTCCAGGATCTGCCGTAGTGCGAAGATTTGGTCGATGATGGACTTCCCTGGCCTGAATCCGCACTGATAAGGACATATCAGCTTATTTACAAAAGGCTTCAGGCGTTCACACAAAACGGCAGAGAAGATTTTGTAGGCGATGTTAAGGAGAGTTATTCCTCTATAGTTGGCGCAATCAGAGGGGTCTCCTTTCTTGTGGATCGGGCATACGATGCTGAGACCCCATTCCTCCGGCATGCTTTCCATATCATGCGGATTAGCTGGTGCATGCTCCCAACCAGGTCATCCCCATCTGCCTTGAAGAGCTCAGCAGACAGTCCGTCTGCGCTGGCAGCTTTATTCGACTTGAGCTTCGATATGACAATCTTAACTTCGTCGAGGTCAGGGGGATGGAATTCTCTGCGGTCTTCGTCGATTAGAAATGGATCATTCTGCCCGACAGCGGTATATTGACTAACATCGCTGTTATACAGTCTGCAGAAGTGGTTTTTCCATATTCTCAGCATCGACTGCGGCTCTACTACTAGGTGTCCGCTCTCATCCCTGCAGGCTTCCGTTCTGGCTTTATAACCTTGGCATGTTCGCCTTATCTGTTGATAAAACTTTCGAACGTCACGCCTGCACACACATTTGTTAATGACATTTGACATGACATTAATGACATTTGACATTTTTTGCTGAGTTTTATTGGTGCGGGTTTTTTATTTGTGGTGAAGTCCGCCAATTAAGACACTTTTTTGCAAGTATCCGTGGCGATACAGTTTGGTAACACCTCTGCAAATCCTCACCACACCTCTCCAAATCCTCAATCGTGCGCTTCTCGTGCTCCTTCTTCTTTCTTCTAAGAAGCATATGCTCCCCCCTTCTTTTTAACTCATAGAACTCACGAGCTGCTCTTGTTCTTTTATGCAGCGAGGCTTTATATGCATCCTGCTTCGCTGTATGAATCCTCCCTCTAAAAATCCGCATATAGCAGCACAAACAATAGAACAGGAATGGGCGCATTGCCAGAGCGCCGTTAGAGACGCGGCCTCAGAGGTGCTGGGTTTCAAACCGCCACCACCTAGAAACCCCTAGTTCGATGAACAATGCGAACAAGCCCATGCAGCAAAACAAGAGGCGTATAAAGCCATGCTGCAACGACGGACGAGAGCTGCTCGCGAAATCTATGAGCAGAGCACGGACAGCGTGAGATCGAGGAGATGGAGAGAACATGCCATGACTAAGAAGCTAGAGCGGAATATGTCTCCTTAACATCGCATACAAGATGTTCTCTGCCGTATTGTGTGAACGCCTGAAACCGTTTGGGGATAACCTGATCGGTTCCCATCAGTGTGGTTTCAGGCCAAGTAAATCCACAATAGACCAAATATCTACGCTACGGCAGATCTCGGAGAAGACCCAGGAATACCAAATCGACAGTCACCACCTCTTAGTCCATTTCAAGGCTGCATATGACAGCGTGTATAGAGATGAGCTATACAAAGCCATGTCTAGTTTTAACATCCCTGCCAAACTCGTACGACTGTGCAGGATGACAATGGAGAATTCTCGCTGCTCCATTAAGGTCGGTAATGAGCAAACTGAGACCTGAATCCTCCCGCACTCGTCATCGAACCAGGTGTTTCTTCGTGGTGGAGCCTTGAGACCCAAAACTTCGGATGCAGAGCTTTTCAGGGCTTGTTTGCAAAGGCTCCACTGCTGTTCTATTGATAGTGTGGAGGATTCAGGTGTATTGGAGAGCTTAAGGGAGATGCGATCGGTAAAGGCACGAGCGGTTTCTGGCGATAGTAGCTTTCCGACGCCATAATTTTGTATTCTTACTCTACTCCGGTGCGTTCGTGATATCCATAAGCGCATCTTGGCTACTACAAGATAGTGGTTCGAGTCGATGTTAGCCCCTCGGAAAGTTCGAACATCAAGAATAGTGGAGGAGTGTCTGACGTCGATCGCGATGAGATCAATCTGGTTGTCAGTCGATTGATCAAAAGACCGCCAGGTGCCTTTGCGTATATCGAGGTGCGGAAAGCGCGTACTGGCTAGAAGGAGATTTCGCCCCGTAGCAAGATCAATCAGCCTGTGTCCGTTATCGGAGGTGGTTTCGTGTAGGCTATGTTTGCCGATGACTCGCTGAGCCTTCCGTGCTCAGCTTAGCATTGAAGTCTCCTAGTACAATTTTGATGTCATAGCTCAGACATTGGGCATACGTTCTGTCTAGGAGATCGTAGAACTCATCTTTGGCGGAGTCATCCTTGTCTTCCGTGGGGGCGTGGACGTAGATCAGGCTGATGTTCCAAAATTTAGCCTTGATACGGATTGTTATGAGGCGTTCGCTCACATGTCGATAGCTTAGGACTTTTTGCCTTAGTCCACATCGAACAACAAATCCGCACCCAAACAATCGTTGCCCTCTCTCCCTATAGCAGTCGCCGTAGTAAATATCGCAGTTTTTCACCTGCTTTATACCCGGTCCATTCCATCGCATTTCCTGGATGGCGGTGATGTCCGCTTTATAGCGGTCTAGGGCGTCCGCAAGTTGTTCGGCTGCACGTGACCTGTTTAAGGACCTAACATCCCACGTACAAAGCCGAAGATCATTGTCCTTTTTTCGTTTTTTGCAAAACGAAATCCGGTCCGTTATATCCGAGGCTTGTGGTTGTTTCGGAGCTTGTTTGATTTTTACGGTTACGGCTTACTAGGCCGTAGCCCTACCGACTAATCCAGTTTTTTTGACGCAGGAGTCTCGCAATTCGCCCTTCCCCGTCTGCAATTTAGTCACCTAGTGTCACCTCGGTTTTCCGAGAGTGGACTCTACTTCTCAATTGCCTCTTGAGCCCAAAGAAACAGCGGTTGGCAAGAGTGATTCTGCATTTTATCTCAGCGCTGGTGATGTTGCTTTTACCCTCATTAACTTTGAGACCCATCTTAGTCGCTTATACCTCAATGCTTACAAAGGCCTCATTGACGTCTCGTTCTGTCCGTCCAATCACGTCAATGTCGACGGTGTACGCAAGCAATTGCACAGAATCGAAAAAAATGCGTACCTCTTGTGTTGCCCAGTGACTCTTGCATGATCTTTTCAAACGCTATGTTGAAAAAGTTGCATGACTGCGCGTCTCCTTGCCTAAATCCTTTTTTTAACATCAGAGGTCTCGGCTTGCTCATTACCGACCTTAATGGAGCAGCGAGAATTCTCCATTGTCATCCTGCACAGTCGGACGAGTTTAGCAGGCATGTTAAAACTTGATATGGCTTTATATAGCTCATCTCTATACACGCTGTCATATGCAGCCTTGAAATCGACGAAGAGGTGGTGAGTGTCGATTTGGTATTCCTGGGTCTTCTTCAAGATCTGCCGTAGCGTAAATATTTGGTTTATTGCGGATTTACCTCGCCTGAAACCACACTGATAAGAGCCGATCAGGTTATCCCCAAACGGTTTCAGGCATTCACACCATACGGCAGAGAAGATCTTATATGCGATGTTAAGGAGACTTATTCCCCTATAGTGGGCGCCGTTATAGGGGTCTCCTTTCTTATTGACCGGGCAAACGATGCTGAGATTCCATTCGACGGGAATGCTTTCCTCCGACCATTCCTTGCAAATGAGATGATATATGCACCTTACCAGCTCATCTCCAGCCGCCTTAAGAAGCTCAGCAGATAGGCCGTCTGCGCACGCGGCTTTATTAGACTTAAGTCTTGATATCGCTATTTTGACTTCGTCTAGGTCGGGTGGACTGGATTCTGTTACATCGTCGTCCATTACGAATGGCTCGTTCTGCCTGGCAGCGGTATCTTATCTATCATCGCCGTTATACAGTCTGCAGAAGTGGTCTTTCCAAATCCTCAGCATCGACTGCGACTCTACTATCAGGTCTCCATTTTCATCCCTGCAGGCCGCCGCTGTAACATTGTAGCCATGGCATGTTCATTTTACCTTATTGTAAAACTTACGGGCGTCATTCCTGTGTGTTCCTCTCTTCTCTTCTGCTCAAAGAATTCGCGAACAGCTCTCGTCTGTCGTTGCAGCATGGCTGTATATGCCTCTTGTTTTGCTGCATGGGCTTGTTCGCATTATTCATCGAGCCAGGGGTTTTTAGGTGGTGGCGGTTTGAAACCCAGCACCTCTGAGGTAGCGTCTCTGACGGCGCGCTGGCAATGCGCCCATTCCTGCTCTATTGTTTGTGCTGCTGTGGGCGGATTTTAAGAGAGTTTGGAGGAGACAGGATCGGCAAAGATACTGCCAGTCTTTTGCGATTGTAGCTTTCCGACGTCAAACTTACGTAGTCCTACTCGACTCCTAAGCATTCTTGATATCCTCATTCGTAACTTGGCTACAACAAGGTAGTGGTCCGAGTCAATGTTGGCTCCTCTGAAGGTTCGTACGTCGAGAATGCTAGAGGAGTGTCTGGCGCCGATTGCAATGTGATCAATCTGGTTGGTGGTCGATGGATCAAAAGACCGTCAGGTACCTTTGTGGATGTTGAGAAGGGGGAATCGCGTGCTTGCTACAAGGAGGTTGCGCCCCGCTAGGAAATCGGTTAGCCTAAGTCCGTTGCCGGATGTGGTGTTATGGAGGCTGTGCCGATTATGGTTTGAATATTTGCACTTTCATTTCGAATATTATCAAAATCCACCGAAAAGTGTACATATTAATTACATCAGAAGGCATGTTATTATTTTGCACGACGACTTACTTTATTTTTCCATGTTTGCTCGAAACTAGAAGCTCATATCTCCATTAGCTGTGAAATTAAATTTGCTGCGGCCTTCACAAACATTTAACAGGATAGGCCTGTTTGCTGAGGCTGAGGTTCACCCTGAATATAGGTATTCCATCTATTAACCGCTGCTATCTTTCAGCTATTGGAAAAAAGAGTTGTAATATTGGTACCGGTGTAATATATACCAAAGTACGAACTAAATCAGGATTAAAGAGATATGCTACATATAGATATACTACATTTTCGATAGTGCTATTAACACCCCATCGCGCAATTCATTCAAAACATAAAGGAGCAATCATCCCTCCCGCAGTTAGGAAAATCCTTTCAATCTGCCACCTGCAAAGTTTCCGCTGTCATTTGTCATCACTGCTCGAAACACGTGCATGTTTATGCCACTACCACAAACTCTTCAACTGTGTCAATTATTCAACGCATCAAAGAGGATAGATAATATTATCAGGTGTCTAATCAGCTTTTACACATTTGATACCGAACAAGCCTACAATGTAATCCTTGCCATCAACCAAGTTTTCAATTCCTTCGATTCTCGTCCAACTGTGCCGTTCCTCAAGCGTAAATCCTTTCCAGAGATTTAGACTTTCATCATTTTTCACAGAATTGCTTGTACTATGTACGTACATACGCCGGATGCACATGGTAGATTTCCCAAACCTTACTTACCTCTGTCGAAATTTTCGATCAAGGATGCTAGAAGAATGGGATGTTGAACGGAAAGAGAGAGAGAGGGGAAATAAAAAAAGACCTCATACTTAAACAGTAGTAGCATCTTCATTATGTACACCACGATTCAGGGTTAAATAAATTGCCAAATGACACACACAAGGACCTTTTTTGATGTGAGAATCTTAGCACTCGACAAACGGCCATATGGAAGACGATAAGAGCCAAAAAAACCACTTAAAAATTACAAATGAAATTTTAAAATTCACACTTGCATCCTGGTGACGACAGTCGATTGGAACTGTCGGGGGAGAATCTTACCTCGAAGGGATATAATATGGCCAATTCCACAACAGCTCCCACGTAGGTTTCTCCAGTTTCGGAGCCAGCAAAGTGCTCTCTGCCATACACTTACAAAAGCAGCTTGATACTTTTTCCAATATCCTTCGGTATCGGATGATTTTTTCCATTCTGTAAGGACGAAAAAGCAAAACGGAACGACGCAGGTTGATGCCGAGTGAATGTCGGATCGAGGGTGCAATTGTTTTTTGTGCTAAAAACATTAAGTAGCTACTTAACTTCGATCGGATTAGATTGCTGGGTTGATATTATTATTTTGTGTTGTTCCTTTCGATTTATTTATTTTGTCCTTGAGTGATGGTGTTTCGTTGTCCCGAGCATGTGTGCGAGGTGGAGGTTATTTTTATTTGCCCTGTTTTGTTTTTTTTTTTTTTTTTTTTTTTTTTAACAAAAGTATTGGACAACTTTGAACCTGGATGGATTTAGTTTTTCTTTTTAAATGCGGCTGTAATGATGGGGGAATTGTAAATTCATCCCCTTAATTGAATTGAAATCCTATTGTCACCCTAGTGTATGCGTTTTTGTTTATAAGGACTTGTTTTACTGTAAAGTGACTTTTTATGTGTCGGCACAGGAATTGAGTGGTAGGATAATTGGATTATGATTATTCTTGAGAGAGAACAAAGCAACTTATTAAATATTTACAGCGATGTCAAGCGTGAGAGATTTATTATAATGGTTGTGTTCTCTCTAAGCTTTACATAAAATAAGTATGAAATTGTACGCTATCTCATGATGAAAATTCGGTGTCAAACAGACAAGAGAATATTCATTCGGTCACATGGACACATGGAGGGAGTATCTGGTGTCAGCAAGTGTTCTGATATTGAACGTTGCATACTTTAGCAAGCTGAGATTATATTAAATAATGGCTTTGGTGTTTTGCTAAAAACGTTTCAGTTTCAACCTTTGCAGACAGCCAGTGTCAACGTCCTCGACAAAATTAATTACAAAAGGTCACCCTGGACCTGAAGAGATATGAACTATGAAATTAAGGGGAGAAAATTCAACATGTTGTTGACCGAGTAAACATATTTCAGTTTAAATTCTATCTTCACCTCTCCACATCTCATACAGTTGAGGTTGCAAGAAGTTAGTTGTCGTAGACTGATATCGTTCGCCAATGATATAACGTTGCCCAGTCAAAATTAATATTAAACGGCAAGCTTCTGCACATACAAACAAACCTGTTGACGTTCTTGTAGATTTATCCACCCAAATGTGACAGCTTTATTTATTTACGTAGCTCTTTATCCAAAAGGATATTTCATCATCATCTCCTGAATAGATCACTCCAATCGATTTCTGAAGATAACTGGAATAAGCATCGGTCGTAGCAAAATGAATATAAGAAGCTTATTCGTAAATAGAAGAATATTCTTATAAGACCTCTTGCCAAGAGATCAAATCTCTGAGTGCGACTAGCAAGTTAGTTAAAGTCGTCAAACGGTATCCTTACTTACTTACTTAAGTGGCGCTATAGTCCGTGGTGAATCTAGGCCTCAACCAACAGGCATCTCTAGCTGGCACGGTCTTTGGTCAGCTGTTTCCAGCGCCGCACGCCCAGTTAGTTAAGGTCCCCTTCCACCTCCGTGCACCACCGTTGATGCGGCCGTCCTCTGCTGCGCCTTCCTTCCGGGGTGGATTCGAAGACTCTTCGGGTCGGAGCTGTATTTTCCATGCGCTCTACATGGCCTAGCCACCTTAGACGCTGTATCCGTAGACGTCGTACCAGGCCGATGTCGCTGTACAACCCGTACAGTTCTTCGTCATATCTTCTCCTCCATACACCGTTTGAACAAACGGGACCGTAGATAGTGCGCAGAATTTTCCTCTCGAAACGACCAAGGGCATCTTCATCCGCTTTTGTTAAGGTCCAACTCTCTGCGCCGTAAAGGAGGACTGGGATGATTAAGGTCTTATATAGTGTCGCCTTGGTTTTCCGAGAGAGGGCTCTACTTCTCAATTGCCTATAGAGTCCAAAGAAACAGCGGTTGGCAAGAGTGATTCTGCGTTTTATCTCAGCGCTGGTGTTGTTGTCGCTGGTCATCAGTGAGCAAAGGCAGACGAATTCCTTGACCACTTCAAAGTTATATCAGACGTTCAGACGTTTCAGACGTTCACACAATACGGCAGAGAAGATCTTGTATACGATGTTAAGGAGACTTATTCCCCTATAGTTGGCGCAGTTATAGGAGTCTCCTTTCTTATGGACCGGGCAAACGATGCTTAGATTCCATTCGTCGGGCATGCTTTCCTCCGAGCATACCTTGCAAATAAGATGGTGCATGCACCTTACCAGCTCATCTCCAGCCGCTTTAAGAAGCTCAGCAGACAGGCCGTCTGCACCCGCGGCTTTATTAGACTTAAGTCTCGATGTCGCTATTTTGACTTCGTCTAGATCGGGTGGACAGAATTCTCTTACGTCGTCGTCCATTACGAACAAATCGTTCTGCCTGACAGCGGTATCTTGTCTATCATCGCCGATATACAGTCTGCAGAAGTGGTCTTTCCAAGGCCTCAGCCTCAACTGTGATTCTACTACCAGTTCTCCATTTTCATCCCTGCCGGCCGCCGCTCTGGCTTAGTAGCCATGGCATGTTCGTTTTACCTTATTGTGAAACTTCCGGGCGTTATTCTTCCGGAAGCATCTCTTCATCTCCTCGATCTCACGCTTTCCATGTTCTCTCTTCTTTTTTCTAAGAAGCGTGTGTTCATCTCTTCTCTTCTGCTCATAGATTTCACGAGGAGCTCTCGTCCGTCGTTGCAACATGGCTTTATATGCCTCTTGTTTTGCTGCATTGGCTTGCTCGAATTGTTCATTGAACCAGGGGTTTCTAGGAGGTTGCGGTTTGAAACCCAGCACCTCTGAGGCAGTGTCTCTGACGGCGCTCTGGCAAAGCGCCCATTCCTGTTCTATTGTTTGAACTGCTGTGGGCGGATTTTTAGAGAGTTTGGAGGAAACACGATCGGCAAAGATTCTCTTGCGATTGTAGCTTTCCAACGTCAAACTTACGTTGTCCTACTCGACTCCTAAGCATTCTTGATATTCTCATTCGTACCTTGGCTACAACAAGGTAGTGGTCCGGGTCGACGTTGGCCGAATAGTGGAGGAGTGTCTGGCGTCGATCGCAATGTGATCAATGTGGTTGGTGGTTGATTGATCAAAAGGCCCCCAGGTACCCTTGTGGATGTTAAGATGGGGAATCGTGTGCTTGCTACAAGGGGGTTACGTCCCGTATGGAAATCGATTAGCCTAAGTCCGTTGCCGGAAGTGGTGTTATGGAGGCTATGCTTTCCTATGATCGACTCAAATATGTCCTCTTTGCCCAGTTTTGCATTAAAATCTCCGAGGACTATTTTTGTGTCGTAGCTGGGGAATTGGGCATATGTTCTGTCTAGGAGATCGTAGAATTCTTCTTTGAGTCGATTGTCCTTTTCATCCGTTGGGGCGTGAGCGCATATTAAGCTAATGTTTCCAAATTTCGCTTTGATGCGGATTGTTATGAGGCGTTCGCTTATATCTCGGAAGCTTAAGACTTTTTGTCGGAGTCTTTCTCGAATAACGAATCCGCACCCGAATAGGCGATGTTTGGAATAAGTTTTTTTGCGTGATAGGGATGTTACCCCTAAGTACAACCCCACACCTGGAGGCCAGGTTCCTCTTTCCCCAGGAACAAGGGGTTGGGCCGCTGCACACATTCGTTCACTACAGCCACGCGGAGGCTGTGTGTCAACTTGGATTGAACAGGGGCAGAGATCGAGGCTGGCGTTGCCGTGTTAAACGCGATCAACTTCTTTGATCTGTTTGCTCGCTCCCTCCCCCCTCGATATCTTTACTGAGTCTAAATTCGAAACTCTCAGTTTACTATTTCAAGTCCATTTCTCGGGAAATCAGTCTGCCATCGGCTCGTTGCATACGCCTTCAACGGTAACTGCCACTAACTAACTGGCTTTTAGTCGCCAGGCACCGACGGGATATACCCTGTTATGCTGTTATGACAAAAATGTTCACCGTACTTGCCTACATATGTACCAATTTCATGGCACACGGTGAAAGTTGTCTTTATTCCCAAATTAGTCTTACATCCTTCCTACTAAAAAGCATGGAGGGACTGGTAGAAATGCACGTGCGCAAAGTTGTCATTCGAATGCATCCTCTTCGGAGATGCAACATGCTTATCAGCGCGGAAAATTCTGTGCGACTGCTCTTCAAAACGCGCTCGAAAGGAAAGAGTACGCGTTGGGCATTTTCATAGGCATTGAAGAAGCTTTCGCTAACGTAACTTTCGACAGAATGTGTAACGCTGCCAGACGTCATGACGTAGACGAAGCACTGGTCTTGTGGATCAAACAATGCTTTTGCACCACTGATGCAAGCCTTGACGAAATCAACTTCGGCGTAAGTCGGTAGACCAAACCGTACCTCTCGTATTAGCCGCAGAGTCCTGCACGCCCCTTTCAAGTATGATGTCAAAGAAATCATATGACAGTGCGTCACACTGTCTGACAATTTTTTTAACATCGAAGGTTTCGGTTAGTTCACCTCCGACGTTAATAAAGCAGCGAGAATTCTCCATAGTCATCCTGCACATTCTGACGAGTTCGGCAGGAAGGTTAAAAGGCTCTGTATAGCTCGTCTCAATAAACTCTGTCATATGCGGCTTTAAAGTCTTCTACAAGATCTGCCGTAGTGTGGATTTCCCTGGCCTGAAACCTCACTGGTAGGAACCTACCAGATTGTCCACGAACGGTTCCAGGCGCTTACACAGCACGG
This sequence comes from Eumerus sabulonum, assembly GCA_951905685.1. Taxonomy (NCBI): domain Eukaryota; kingdom Metazoa; phylum Arthropoda; class Insecta; order Diptera; family Syrphidae; genus Eumerus; species Eumerus sabulonum. The sequence continues at coordinate 140,714,941 of OX645060.1, read as the reverse complement.
CAGAAAGGATCTGGTACGCTATGTTCAGGAGACTTATCCCTCTGTAATTGGCGCTGTCGAAGGGGTCTCCTTTTTCATGGACCGGGCAACCGATGCTGAGATTTCATTTATCGGGCATGCACTCTTTTGACCATGTCTGGCAGATGAGTTGGTGCATGTTCCTGACCTGCTCGTCGCCAGCTGCTTTAAGTAGTTCAGCGGATAATCCGTCTGCATCAGCAGCTTTATAAGGCTTAAGTTTCGATATCGCTATCTTAAAATCGTCCAGGTCGGGTGGACGGGATTCTCTTCCATCTTCGTCCATTGTAAATTGTTCGTTCTGCCTGACGGCGGCATTTTGACTATCATCGTCGTTATACAGTATGCAGAAGAATTCCTTCCACAATCTCATCATCGACTGTGATTCCACTATTAGTTGTCCGTGCTCATCCCTGCAGGCTTTATAGCCTTTGTATGTTCGTCTTACTTTTTGGTAAAACTTCCGAACGTCGTTCCTATAATAGCATCTCTCCATCTCCTCGATCTCGCGCTTCTCGTGCTCCTTCTTTTTTCTTCTCAGAAGCGCATGCCTCTTCCTCCTTTTTGGTTGTAAAGCTCGCGGGCAGCTCTCGTATGTGGATGCAATGTAGTCATTTGCGCATTCTGCTTTTCTACTTGGGGCTGTCTGCACTCGTCATCAAACCAGGGGTTTCTCGAAGGTAAAACCCTGTTTGCTGTTCTAGCGTTTGTGCAGATTTCATCGGGACTTGAGAGAGTATGAGGGAGACTTGATCGGCGAAGGTCCTGGCAGTCTCCTGCGATTGCAGCTTTCCGAAGTTAAATTTGGGTGTTCTTACTCGACGTTGGCTGCAACAAGGTAATGATCCGAGTCGATGTAGGATCCTCGACAGGTTCGGACATCTAGGATACTGGAGGAGTGTCTGCCGTCGATCGCAATGTGATCAATTTGATTGGTTGCCGATTGATCGGATCGGGGGACCGTCAGGTCCCCTTATGGATGTTGAGGTGTGGGAATCGTGGACTTGCTACTACGAGATTATGTCCCGCCATGAAGTCCACTTACCTTATTCCGTTTTTTGACGTGGTGTGGGGGCATGGACACATATGAAGCTCATATTGCCGAAATTGGCCTTAATACGGATAGTTATGAGATATCACAGTTTTCCATCCGCTTTTTGCCTGGCCCATCCCATCGCACTTTTTGGAGTAAGGTAATGTCTGCCTTATTCCAGTTGTCCGGCCGTACCTAGTCTGTTGAGTGACCTAGCGTTCCAGGTGCAGATCCAGAATTCGTTTCATTTAAGACATTTGCGGGGGTCGTCAACATATAATCCGGCCGTATCCGAGGCTATTAGTTGTTTCTGTACAAATATTTGTTTTACGCGATGAGAATGTAAACCCTATGCGCAACCCCCAACCTGGAAGACCAGGTTCATACTTACCCAAAGAACAAAGGGGCGGGCTGTGCCGTCCCTTATCGGCCTGGCTGCAAATATATTGCAGTAGCCCGAAATAAGGGGTTCACCATGTAGTTCTTCCCGCTCGACCCGTGGGCGCCGCCGATGACTCCATCTTGGGAATTCTTCCCCCGCCGTCCCGTAGAAGGAGCTGAGTCCTGGTAGCGGCTCAGACTCCCTCGCTCTCTCGCTTGCTGCACTCAGGAGCCACCTCGTAGAGGAGAGAGTAGGAGTTGGTAGACAGCACTGGAGTGTCGGCGCTTGTCCCTTCATATGTTCATATGTTCGAGACATTTTATATTTTATAATACAGCAATGGGCGACGAAACAACGGTGCAAGAATGAAAAGTTGTACTGATTATACGTGAAAATTGAAGTAAATTCATAGATATTGCAAAATATTTTGAATAGATACTTGTCTATTCAGTGCAACGAAAATAATTTAGGAGAAATGCAATTACGAACAAAATGAAAGTAAGCAGGCCCTGGATAAGCTGGCTAAGACGGCTATAACACGCCATGTCAAGAAAAACCTTCAATTAACTGCTCCCGCTAATTTAATGACGCTGTTTGTGGCTGATTCTTCAAGAGTCAGTACTAGTACAGCTTGGAAGAGTCCTTCATAAATCAGGATACAAAAATCGTATTCCCAGGAAAAGCTTTTTGTATCTGTTATCAATATAACTAAATGGAAAAAAAGTGGCCAAGGACACCGTGGGAGCTTGTATTAAGAGCGGTAACTTTGTTGGAGTGCACGGCTGCATCAGGAACTGAAACTATGCAGTTTATGGAGTTCGTCGATGGACACGTTCGATCGACATCGTTCTTGTATGTCACATAATATAGTCAAGATGCACAGGTGTCATGTTCGCAGACACTTGTTGGACACTTCATGTGGACCATAATTTGATGAAAATGTACCTTTAAACTAAAATAATCTCTTCAATCACGTCCTTCTTCAAGCATCCGCAACAAATAACACAGCACACCTCAGTGAAATCTGGAATTAAGTAATTCATTAACATGTCAAGCTCCTTACCGTAGTAAAACTTCAAAGAAACTGATTGGACACAGCAACAAGGCGAACACCACCACAATCATGGCAAAGTCATTCATTCCGCCAGACATAAGACATCCATTACAACAAGAAATGCGCACAGACCGTAATCTCATTTACCAGCCAAACAAATTATCCGTCTCAGCAAGAAGGATGTTGAGCAATTAAAGCAATCTGCTACTCCCAACCGAAAAACAACCGCGAATTTCGCAATTAATACATCCTTGAGAACACCTCAGAGGACTGGACGGATTTGAAGAAGAATTAACGATGACGACAACAGAATAACTCCTTTTGCCCGCCCATCAGACTTATACTCGTCTGCCTTACACTGCTATGAAGCCATCTTTTGAACTAAATGAGTAAACTCTGTTGCTGGTGACGGTGGATCCGATTGGGGAGAGCGAGGATGACAAGTCAGACAAATGAAGTTGTACTTCTCATGGGATAAGCTTTTGTAACCATTGCGAGATGCAACCGTTCACCATTATCCTTGCGGACTACTTTGATTGTGGTACATGGTGGGGCTAGGACCATTGTATGAAATAAATGTAAGATATTACGTTTATTAACATATGTTAAATAAACGAAATAAAAACGAATTTAAATACATATATGTAAGTGCACGGCTGGCAAAGGACTTACAAAGGACTCGTAGGGGTAGCATCTAACCGACGGCCTACTAAAAATCGAGAAGAGCCACCGCAGTCGAACATCTTGCGACACTATTAGTAAATCCTATCCCCACCTCCTCGCGGTGCAATCTGGAGATTTCCTATGGAAATTGCAGACGGGGAAGGGCGAACGGCAAGCCTCCTGCGCCGTAAAAAAACCACAAACTCCGAAACAACCACAAGCCTCGAATATAACGGACCGGATTAATGTGGACGACCCTTGCAAAAAATGCGAAAAAAGGACAATGATCATCGGCTCTGTACGTGGAATGTTAGGTCCCTAAACAGGCCACGTGCAGCCGAACAAATCGCGGACGCCCTAAACCCTATAAAGCGGACATCACCGCCATCCAGGAAGTGCGATGGAATGGACCGGGTACAAAGCGGATGAAAAATTGCGATATTTACTACGGCGACTGCGGCGATTTCTTGTTCGAGGGGGACTAAGGCAAAAAGTCCTAAGATTTCGGCATGTGAGCGAACGCCTCATAACAATCCGTATCAAGGCTAAATGTTTCAACATCAGCCTGATCTGCGTCCACGCCCCCACGGAAGACAAGGATGACTCCGCAAAGGTGAATTCTACGACCTCCTAGACAGAACATATGCCCAGTGTCCCAGCTATGACATCAAAATTGTACTAGGAGACTTCAGTGCTAAGCTGGGTAAGGAAAGCATCTTTGAGCGAGTCATCGGCAAACATAGCCTACACGACACCATCTCCGATAACGGACACAGGCTGATTGATCTTGCTACGGGGCGAAATCTCCTTCTGGCCAGTACGCGCTTTCCGCACCTCGATATACGCAAAGGCACCTGGTGGTCTTTTGATCAATTGACTTCCAGATTGATCACATCGCGAACAACAGACACTCCTCCACTATTCTTGATGTCCGAACTTTCCAAACTTGTAGTAGCCAAGATGCGCCTACGGATATCACGAACGCAGCGGAGTAGACTAAGAATACAAAGTTATGACGTCGGAAAGCTACTATCGCCAGAAAAGGGTCTTGCTTTTACCGATCAAGTCTCCCTTAAGCTCTCCAATACACCTCAATCCTCCGAGGTATCAATAGAACAGCAGTGGAGCCTTTGCAAACAAGCCCTGAATAGCTCTGCATCCGAAGTTTTGGGTTTCAAGGCTCCACCACGAAGAAACACCTGGTTCGATACGGATGCAGGAGGATTCACACAGCGAAGCAGGATGCATATAAGGCCCCGCTGCATAAAAGAACAAGAGCAGCTCGTGAGCTCTACGAGTTAAAAAGAAGGGAGGCATAAGCATCTTAGAAGAAAGAGGAAAGAGCACGAGAAGCGCGCTATTCCGGGCTTTGAGAGGTGTTACTGCAGGCGTGACGTTGCAAGTTGTATCAACAGATAAAGCGAACATGCCAGAACGGAAGCCTGCAGGGATGAGAACGGACACCTAGTAGTAGAATCGCAGTCGATGCTGAGAATATGGAAAAACCACTTCTGCAGACTGTATAATGGCGACGTTAGTCAATGTACCGCAGTCAGGCAAAATGATCCATTTCTGATCGACAAAGACAGCAGAGAATTCTGACCTCCTGACCTTGACGAAGTTAAGATTGCTATATCGAAGCTCAAGTCGAATAAAGCTGCTGGCGCAGATGGACTGTCTGCTGAGCTCTTCAAGGCAGCAGGGGATGACCTGGTTAGGAGCATGCACCAGGTCATCTGTGAGATATGGTCAGAGGAAAGCATGGAGACGAGGAATGGAGTCTCAGCATCGCATGCCCGATCCACAAGAAAGGAGACCCTTCTAATTGCGCCATCTATAGACGAATAAGTCTCTTAACATCGCCTACAAAATCTTCTCTGCCGTTTTGTGTGAACGCCTGAAGCCTTTTGTAAATAAGCTGATAGGTCCTTATCAGTGCGGATTCAGACCAGGGATGTCCACCATCGACCAAATCCTAACACAACAGCAGATCCTGAAAAAAACCAATGAATTTCTAGTCGACGCTCACCACCTATTTGCCGACTTCAAAACCGCATACGTAAGCGTAATTAGAGATGAGCTATACAACGCTATGTCTACTTTTGACATACCTGCTAAACTCGTCTCTACTATGCAGGATGACTTTAGAGAATGCTCGCTGCTCCGTCTGAATCGGTGAACACCTTACCGATAGTTTTGATGTCAAAAAAAGATTTAGGCTGGGCGATGCGCTGTCGTGTGATTTCTTCAGCACCATATTAGAAATGATTGTACAAAAATCCCTGGCCAATATAAGAGGCACAATCTTTTTCAAATCCTCGCAACTCCTTGCATACGCCGACGATATTGACATAATAGGTAGATCACAGCGAGATGTCAATGAGGCGATTGCGAGTATTGAGGGCAAAACTAAATATATGCTGTCATCAAAAAAGGACGCTCACCACCGACGTCTGAGAGCGCCGTGGCGCAGTAGGTAGTGTGTTGGCCTCTGACGCCGATGACACGGGATCGAATCCTGACAACAGCCATGTCATCGAACGTGTTTTTCACGGCGCTTCTCCTCAGCGGGGTACTGACAAAACCCCCTGTAGTATAATTGTCAAGAAAAGCTTCTCGAGTCTCGTCGTTCGGAACCGTAAGGACTTCGTCTACCTTGGCTCCGCAGGGACCTGGAACAACGACATAAGTTCCGAAATCAAACACAGAATGACTCTTGCCAATCGTTGTTTTTTTGGGCTCGGGAGGCAATTGGTTAATAGAGCCCTCTCCCGAACGACAAAGTTGACTCTTGTACGGCGCAGAAGCATGGACGCTATCAAAATCGGATGATGAGGCCCTCGGTCGGTTCGAGAAAAAGATTTTGCGCGTGATTTTCGGGCCTATAAATGCAGACGGGAGTTGGTGGAAAAGATTAAACTATGAACTTTACGGGCTGTACAGTGACAACGCCTTAGATGTCTGGGCCATGTAGAGCGAATGGACACCACAGCTCCAGCCCGGAGAGTCTTTGAATCCAACCCCGAGGGACGAAGATGGCGCACACAGGTGGAAGGGGACCTCAAGCAACTGGGTGTTTCGGCAATGGAAAAGGCTAGCAAAAGATCGTGCTATTTGGAGGGCCATGTTGGTTGAGGCCCAGGTTCACCCTGTAGCGCCCGTTAAGAAGAAGAAGAAGTAATGTTCTGGTCAAGACGTCGGTGTTGTGCGTCTCTCGTTGACGACAACATACAGATGTTTAGTTAGGTTCTCGTTCACCTTCAGGCCCACTTAAGACGCTCCTGCTTCGTTGCTTACAAAAGCTCCATTGACGTTTCGCTGCGTTCTCCCAATCACGTCAATATCATCAGCGTATGCGAGTAATTGTGCAGACTTGAAGTAGATCATGCCTCTTGTGATCATGCCAGGGATCCCATACGATCTGTTCAAGGAGGATGTTGAAAAATCACATGACCGTGCGTCGCCCTGTCTGCATCCTTTTTTGACCTCGAAGGTCTCGGTTTACTCCTTACCGACCTTAATGGAGTAGCGAGAATTCTTCATTGTCATCCTGCACAACCTGACGAGTTTGACATATGCGGCCTTAAAATCGACAAAAGGTGGTATGTGTCGACCTGAAATGCATTGGTCTCCTGAATGATCCGCCGCAGTGTGAATATTTGGTCTTTCGTGGATTTTCCTGGCCTAAAACCACACTGATAGGAACTTATCAAGCTGTGCACGAATGGTTACAGGCTCTCACACAGCACGGAAGAAAAGATATTATTCGCGATGTTAAGGAGACTTATTCCCCTATAGTTGGCGCAGTTATATGGGTCTCCCTTCTTATGGACCGGGCAAACGATGCTGAGATTCCATTCGTCGGGCATGCTTTCCTCCGACCATACCTTGCAAGTGAGATGGTGCATGCACCTTACCAGCTCATCTCCAGTCGCCTTAAGAAGCTCAGCAGACAGGCTGTCTGCGCCCGCGGCTTTATTAGACTTAAGTCTTGATATCGCAATTTTAACTTAGTCTAGGTCGGGTGGACTGAATTCTGTTACATCGTCGTCCATTACGAATGGCTCATTGTGCCTGACAGCGGTATCTTATCTATCATCGCCGTTATATACTGAGTTTACAAATCCTCAGCATCGACTGCGACTCTACTACCAGTTCTCCATTTTCATCCCTGCAGGCCGCCGCTCTGGCTTTGTAGCCATGGCATGTTCGTTTTACCTTATTGTTAAACTTACGGGCGTCGTTCTTGCGGAAGCATCTCTCCATCTCCTCGATCTCACGCTTTCCGTGCTCTCTCTTCTTTCTTCTAAAAAACGTGTGTTCCTCTCTTCTCCTCTGTTCATAGATTTCGCGAACAGCTCTCGTCCGTCGTTGCAGCATGGCTTTATATGCTTCTTGTTTTGCTGCATGGGCTTGTTCGCATTGTTCAACGAACCACGGGTTTCTAGGTGGTGGCGGGTTGAAACCCAGCATCTCTGAGGCAGCGTCTCTGACGGCGCTCTGGCAAAGCGCCCGTTCCTGTTCTATTGTTTGTGCTGCTATGGGCGGATTTTTAGAGAGTTTGGAGGAGACACGATCGGCAAAGATTCTGGCAGTCTCTTGCGATTGTAGCTTTCCGACGTCAAACTTACGTTGTCCTACTCGACTCCTAAGCATTATTGATATTCTTATTCGTACCTTGGCTACAACAAGGTAGTGGTCCGGGTCGATGTTGGCCCCTCGGAAGGTTCGTACGTCGAGAATAGTGGAGGAGTGTCTGGCGTCGATCGCGATGTGATCAATGTGGTTGGTGGTTGATTGATCAAAAGGCCCCCAGGTTCCCTTGTGGATGTTAAGATGGGGAATCGTGTGCTTGCTACAAGGAGGTTACGTCCCGTATGGAAATCGATTAGCCTAAGTCCGTTGTCGGAAGTGGTGTTATGGAGGCTATGCTTTCCTATGATCGACTCAAATATGTCCTCTTTGCCCAGTTTTGCATTAAAATCTCCTAGAACTATTTTTGTGTCGTAGCTGGGGCATTGGGCATATGTTCTGTCTAGGAGATCGTAGAATTCTTCTTTGAGTCGATCGTCCTTTTCTTCCGTTGGGACGTGAGCGCATATTAAGCTTATGTTCCCAAATTTGGCTTTGATGCGGACTGTTATAAGGCGTTCGCTTATATCTCGGAAGCTTGAGACCACTACTCGTGTGAAACACACTGTGCTGACTTCGAGTATCGATTCGCGCCATCCAGATCACTTCGTCTTCCCGTTTTGGTTCTGCACTAAGGACATGTATAAAAGGGCTCGCACAAATGGAACAAGTTCTCCTGGGATACTTCAGGTACATATTACCTCAAGCATACACTGAGACATATTCGAAAGATGGAAAGGAAGGAAAATCCCCATAGAAACAAGGACACACCTAAATGCACTGCCCCACAGTAAGCCACTAACCAAGCAACAAACTAGCCCGCCGTGAGCTTCTATTATCTCACGTCATACATTTTCCTAACGCTCGTAAAAAAGTCAAACTCATTAATTTAAACGAGATTTGGCATCTCTTCCATTTCACACGGTAAAAAACGAGATCTAAATGCAAAAATTTGCAGAGCTACTTCATAGCACACAGCCCATATGCTGCCACATTCACAATGGGAAGCCAAATAAAAAAATGGTATCCTGTTAGGATCCATTTCGCTTGCAAGCAGCCACTAAAGCAATAACCTTTTATGGCACTGGACTCTGGCAATAATTTTTGTTCAGATGGGACATTCATGAAGCTATGTACATGCCGTTATTGTTGGCTGCGCTAACAACGGCGCCATTGCTTCCGTGGGGCAATCAGGCATAGCATGTCCTTTCGATTTGTTCTTTTTCACTGCGGTCCATTTTTCTATTTCATTGATGGTTGAGTGGACAGCAGTAGGAAGTTGTCCTTTTTTCAGATTGACAACCTCAGTTCACATGGCTTTCATAATTCATGCGCATAACTTCGGCTTGACACAGATTGCATGTCGATGGAAAGTATGAAATTCATTCCACGCGTTGGCGGCACAAAGAGCGCCTCAACCAGCTATGCCAACAATATTATATAATCAGTGTGACTAAGATGCCGAGAGAAATGACAGATGTTCCGATAAGTGCCAGAAAGATACATATGTATGTATGCACATACTTGTATCTGCTTTCTCCAATTTGCAACGGATGACAATTAAGGTTTGTCCGTTCGGTTCTAGGCCCGCTAGTGGCACCTAGCTGTTACACATCTGTATATAGAGTGATCATTGACTTGGTGTCGAGTTGCGATGGTGTCACTCCTCTTGAGTCCATTTAAGGATCGGATGTTCCTACATGTTGTGACATCATTGATAGTGTTGGGAGTTTTCAAACTCTTTACTTTCACTTATGTTTTTAAAGCGAATGTCACCGCCACCAAGATTTACACAGGAAGTCTTAAGCTCCTACCTTGTTAGCGAAAGCCTCATAACTATCAGTTTCCTTTTGAATATGGACCGAAAAATCGTTGGTCGAGACTTCTTCAAACCACCAACAATTTGATGCGAACCATCACAAGGGTATTTTTTGAATTATTGACTATTCCAAGTGCCTGATGCCAAGCTCTGCCTAATACATTTGAAACATCATACACAACCAGTTTGCTTTCGCCAGAATTGTGCAGCTACTTTTTTCCAGTTTTTTTTAGTGAGCTGACGATTTATTAACGTTTTCATGACCTTGCTGAGAAGGGTCGTATGTAAGTAGGTGTTATGGATCTTGACGGGAAGATTGTCCAATTTTAGGGATGGGTTGGACAATTTCTGTTTTGTTTTTCGGACGATAGGATAGATAGAAAAACACTTAGGAACCTGGAAACCTCCGAATCTGGGAGCATAGCGCTGGCTACGAAATATGCAGCTATCAGAATCGCCGGGGCTAAAGAGCTGACAGGTCGAGATCGAGACCGAACTCTTCATATTTCTACCGAAAGGCCGAACACTTCTACTGCCCCCGGGAAATTGTATTTTTTTTTAAAAGGAGCATTGCAGTTATTTCTGTCTCGGTAGTCATTTTTTCCGGTTTTCCTCGGTGAGGATGGCCTTTTCCTTACTTACCTCTTTCACCTTAATTACCACTTTTCAGTTCAAGTCAAACCACACATTTTCCTTTGTTTAATACATTAAGGGGTAATATTCTTAATTTGGAATCAGACGGCGTTCATTACAAGTCCAACTGCCGTCCAAGAATGGCCGTTTAAAAATGAAACAGTAATAGAATTTGTTCTTCAGTCTATCTTTGATTGGTGACCATGCCAAGGTAATAAAGCCAAAACGGAAGCCTGCAGGGATGAGAACGGACACCTAGTAGTAGAATCGCAATCGATGCTGGGAATATCGAAAAACCATTTCTAATCGACGAAAACCGCAGAAAATTCCGTCCCCCTGACCGCGACGAAGTTAAGATTGCCATATCGAAACTCAAATCGAATAAAGCTGCTGACGGACTCTCTCCTGAGCTCTTCAAGGCAGCTGGGGATGACCTGGTAAGGACCATGCACCAGCTCATCTGTAAGACATGGTCAGAAAAAAGCATGACCGAGGAATGGAGTCTCAGCATCGTATGCTTCGTCTACCTTGGCTCCGCAGTGACCTGGAACAACGACATAAGTTCCGAAATCAAACGCAGAATGACTCTTGCCAATTGCTGTTTCTGTGGTCCTGAGCCCAATTTTTATTTTTATTTTTTACTTTTTTTAGAGACCCGCGCAGTTTCAAGAGTTTTTATATTCTCTTGTGTTGACACACACAACCTGAACGGAGTGCAGTGGTTGGGGTCGTTGATGTTCGTTCACTACTTTCAGGAGTGGTTGTCCTAGACTTAGATAGGACGAGAGCCGACCAAATTCCGCGTTGGTTATAGTCCGTAGTAATTCGTTCAAGCACTTTTAGTATTGCATACGCAGAGGACGAATTTCAGTCGACCATATACTGTGAGTGTTATGCCTGCAAGCAGTACTTCTGGTCACTTTCCATTCACAACTGCGTTGCATACTTTTTGTCCGTATGGGAATCACTTTTTCTTGGCTATGAAGCGAATTTGAACCATAAACCTTCCGCTCGGCGGTCGATGATGTTAACCACTGCACCACGGCCACCCCCGAGTGGTAATAGAGCCCTCTCCTGAACAACAAAGTTGACTCTATATAAGACCCTTATCATCCCGGTCCTGCTGTACGGCGCAGAAGCATGGACACTATCAAAGCCGGTGAGGAGTCCCTTGGTCGGTTCGAGAGAAAGATTTTGCGCGTGATTTTCGGGCCTATAAATGCAGACGGGGGTTGGAGGAAAAGATTCAATTACGAACTTTACGGGCTGTACAGCGACATGAGTCTAGTCTGCGGATATAATGCCTAAGATGGCTGGGCCATTTAGAGCGAATGGTCACCATAGCTCCAGCCCGGAGAGTCTTTGAATCCAACCCCGAGGGCTGAAGGAGCAGAGGACGGCCGCACTTAAGATGACGTACACAGGAGGAAGGTGACCTAAGCCAACTGGGTGTACGGCAATAGAAAAGGCTAGCAAAATATCGTGCTAGTTGGAGGGGCATGTTGGTTGAGGACCCCGAACTGTAGCGCCCGTTAAGAAGAAGAAGTAAGACCTATTATCACTGATGCGTTTGCAGTATGGTGGACAAAAGTTGAATAAAAAACAATAATCGTTATACTTTAACGCCTTCAGCGTGTCTCGGTATTACAGGGGCTATGCCAACCTGCCCTACGACAGCCCAAGAATCACTGATTGAACCTACTCCACCTTTTTATTAAAAAGGCTACAATACGCAAGGCAACAAAATCGCCGATCCATTCGCAAGGAAAGGTTCCAGAGAAAGGTACATGGATTACCTTTTTCCTAGATAACTGGGGAAAATTCGAAAGGATGTATACGGCCCCTGAACAAACACTCTAATAATATCTTCACACTTAATAGAGTCGATATCAGAATACTGGTTAGCTACGTTACGGGACACTGTGGTCTGAGATACCATCTCAATAAAATTAACCTCTCGTCTGAAACTGAGTGTCAACTCTGCCTTGAGGACGAGGAACTTGCAGGGCATATACTATTTGAATGTACTGCCCATTGCCATCTTAGGAAGCGTATCCCTCTCAGTGAAATGATGAATCCTGAGGGGATCATCTTAGCTCCTATAAGAGAGATTCTCAACTTTATTAAGAAAGTGGAAGCTGACGCTTGGGGGCATTGGGGCATTATAGCCCATGAAGGATTAGAACCATGCTTTTCTCAATCACCCATTTTGTGTTTGACTTTTTTTCCATATAGGTGAAAGTGACTTACAGTTTAATGCCGATTCCGAATGGCGTGAGTCGAAAAGATTTTTAATGGCAAGGCAAGTATACTACGGGGAGCTTTGCCAGTACCACGCCGAGGAGGGATGCCACGAAATAAACATTCGATGGCGTTGGTGTTATCGGGATCCAAACTCGCTCATCGTGCGTCAGAGTCCAACACACTAACCACTGCGCCATGGCGCCCTCAAAAAAAGCCCACACTCATCACTCACAACCCTAACCAACTATGCATCGGATGCTACAGACATATAGCAAACGAACCACCGAGCGAAGAAAGAAAAAGTAATCATATGGCGGCTCAGGTGGCGATACCTACGAAACAGTGCGAAAGATGGTGAGGAAAGGTAGAACTTGTCCATTGTTGCCTCTTGTGCTTACTTACGTACTTATTTAGGTAGCACTCAAGCCTCAACCAACAACGAAATCCTTGACTACCTCAAATTGCAGCTGCCCATAGTGACGTTCTGGCCAAGACGTCGGTGTTGAGCATCTTTCTTGGATGACAGCATATATTTGGTATTGTCCTCGTTTACCTTCAGACCAACTTTAGCCACTTCTGCTTCAGTGCTCACAGAAGCGTCTCGCTGTGCATTCCCTATTACGTCAATCTTATAGCATATGCAAGCAATTGTGCAGACTCGGCACAATCTACATACTAACAGAACTGTATAGTGTCGGCTTGCGATGGTTCTTCTCGCTTTTTGTGGACCCAACATCCATCGGACAAATGTTACCCCTACGTGGTCTTTTGTATGCTATTTACAATCAATTGCTCTTGTTTTTGTATTTTTTTCTCCGTATTGTGGACCGGTAAATAATGGACTGGTGCTCCCTGTGAGACGCAGATCGGTTCTCACATTGCCGTCACACACAAAGTGGGGGCCCCTTCCCAGAAAATTGCAAAATCCAACTTATTGCTAGTTTCGAGCACAACCTCTTTCTCCATTCAATTTAAAGTCCACTTGGCAAAATGGTTTCGTGGTGTAATACTGAAAACCCGCCTTCTTTTGATCAGCTTTTGTAGATTATACATAGTATGAACCCTATTCCAAAATTTTTCAAAAGGCGCAGCTACCTATTTAAAGATACTCCTTAGTATCCGCGGAATCTTTTGACTTCTTGAACTGGAAATCTAATAATTCTTCCATTTGCAATAAAAACTCATTAATTAATTTTTAATCAGAATCAGAACAGATAAGACAAGCACATCCGTCGAATGCGTTTTCATATGACATTGCATCTAAAATTCCCCAAACGGTCCTTAATGTCATCTCTCTACTTTAGTATCATATATTGGCATGGACGAGTCCCAGCATAACATGAATAGGTTGCGTTAATTAAGTTTAATTTTTAATTCATTCATAAACCCATTAAGAAAACCTCACAACACCACTCCCCATAATTCAGGTCTTCACTGATGCCCTATGCGAAATGAGGTTGCCTCCTCTCCTATGACATACATTCATATATGTATGTATGCTGAATCCAACCTATAAACATCAGTACACAGCATCGCGTAAAAGCTGTACGTATGCCTTGTTAAGCAACTTGATACTATAATAGAATACTACTCCCCCGGGAGTAGGGCATCAGCGCGAAAGCGGGAACGAAAACATGGACGTGGGTGATTTGACAGTGGATGTGAACAAACGAATGTTGCTTCCACATCAGTACTATTCGCATTTGTTCTGCATCCTACCATATTTCGGGGGAATCTCGATATGCATTATTACGAATAGTAGTGGTACTCAAAAGGGAAAAGGATATGTTATCTGTATTCACCCTCATATACACCACGAGGTGTGGTTTATATCTAAGAGTATCACAAACAATGAAATTCATTACTTATTCAGATCTTGATGAACTCTCGGTTCGTTTGATCATGATATTTGGCAAATTCGCGATAAGCAATTTGTGTTTACATAGACAAAAATTGTACAATCCTCTTTATTGTACACGTCTATACCTAGAAATAGGGTAAAATTGAAGGGAAGATTGTAAGGAGCTTATACAAGTTAACGCCAAAAAACCCCCCCAGAATAGGGACGGGACCTTTGCGGGAAACCGCAAAGGTGGAACCGCCCCCAGAATAGGGACGTACCGCTGAATGCACTACTAAGTGCCAGAAAAGAAAGGGAAAGAGGCATGCCCGAAAATTGCGCAAAGAAGCTGACAAAGCTGAAGGCGCAATGGTCGAGGCTATACCTCTGGGGGAACCAGTTAAGAGGGTTAGGTCGACGGAGGTATGTCCTACCGAAATTCATCCGACCCACTTTCCTGAGGCCCTCCCCTCTCTCGAAGGTGCGCAGCGCGATAAACGTTGTCGATTGGGAAAGGCTGGCTGGAGGCATGCGCCTCCAACCCCCTTTCTCTTACTAGGACGGTTCAACCACCCAGTAATAGCGTGATCAGTTCCCGTAACGACGGGGACGGAAGCGCTCAGGTTTCTGCCATGGCTGGCACTGCCGCCGAAAAAGATGGCGGGGCCGACATACGGACTCTGAACGCCCAAGGCCAAGTCGCTACGGATTCTAGCAGTCCTCGAACTGGCGAGGCGGTCCAAAAGCGAAGGTCCGAAGGGAGCGGGAGCTCTAACTGAAAAAGGTAAAAGCTTCCGCAAACGGAAGACGGCCGCCAAGGATAATTTCGTTAGGGAGAGAGTTTATGATACCTACCTCTCCGGTGGGGCGGTGGGAAATCGGAGTCTAATAGCAGATGTGGCGAACAAGATAGATCAAAGCATTGGCCAGAAGACGAAGATAGCCCAAAACTGCTCCTCGGAGGTGGGGATATCACGTAACAAAAACCCCTTCCTCCGAGAAGGAGATCCAAGTGACCGTAAGGAGTCGAGAGAAGCGGCCCTCTTATAGAAATGCGGCCTCCTCCTCTGAAAAGGTCAGGATAGGGAAAGCTGGCAATGATAGTAGAATGACCAACGCAGACTGCAAGCACTGTGAGGATCGTCTACTGGAGCTAGCCTCGGCAACGGGTTTCCGCTTACAGGCAGAAAAGTCAGCTTTAATGAATGGCACATTTGTGGTGAGCTGTTCATCACAGCAGACATCGGCCTGGATCAGGAACACGGTGCCGAAAATCCCCCCTCTGGGAACTGCTACTTACCAGGTAGTTAGTCTTCCGAAATCAACGCGCGAGTTATTTATTCCTCCTGGGATTATTCGTGACAAAACACAACACAAAAGTTATATATATATATTTATTAAAACATTTAAACGAGAACACTTGAAAGATAAATGTTATCTGATCTGCTTCTGACTTAAGACTAACTTAAATCTAACTAGGCTACCTTATACATATCGCTACTAATTCCAATCGTTACCGCCCACCAGCACGAGCATCTTACCATGTATGGTCATATGGTTTTGCCGTCGACCACCGTTCACTCTGTGTGGCAACGGGACAGCAGACGGCCGATTTTGGCTTGGCTTCTCTGCAGTGCCAAGCCAAGCCAAGCAATTGGCACCGTACGATTTTCCCTCGTACGGCCCCCGCAATATAGTACGGGATTACATTTGCCCGGTCGTTGCCACGTTGATGCGCACGGGTGGATGTGCACCTGTGTGGTTGTGGACATGCAGGCTGCGGAGTACTCGCGTTGTGTGTTGCACGTGGCATGTGGCGTGTTGTACGTTGCACGTTTCAAGGTGCACGTTGCAATTTGCACGTTGCACGTTGCTTGTTGCATGTTGTACGTAGCAAGCTGCACCTTGTATGTACGTTGCGCGTTTGCAAGTTGCATGTTGCACGCTGCACGGTCCACGTTACAGATTGCACAATGAGCGCCAGCTAGCTAACCTGGCCACCAGCCCGACAACCTGGCCACCAGCCAGCCAATCTGGCCACCGGTCAGTCAACCTGACCACCACCTAGCCAACCTGGACACCAGAAAACCCACCTGGTCACCAGCAATCCAACCAGCAACCCAACCAGTCCCCCACACAACCCGCGTGGCCACCAGCCAGCCAACCTCGACACCAGCTAACCAATCTGGCCACCTACCAGCTGGCCCGGCCATCAGCATGCCATCCTGGCCACGAGCCAGCCACTAGATAACCACCCTCGCTACCAGCCAGCCACCCTGGCCACAAACTAGCCAGCCAACATTGCCTCCAGGAAGCCAATCTGGCCACCAGCCAGCCAACCTGGGCGCCAGTCACACAAACTGACCATCGGCCAGTCAACTGAACGCCATCCGGTCAACTCAACTAACAGCCAGTCGACCTGTCTTCCAGTCAGCCAACCTTGCCACTAGCCAGCCAACTTGGTCAGCAGCCAACTAACGTGGCCACCAGCCAGCCAACCAGGCCGCTAGTCAGCCAACCTGGCCACCAGCCAGGCAACCAGCTTAACTGGACACCAGGAAGCCAATCTGGCCAGCAGCCAACTAACCTGGAGACAAGTCAGCCAACCTGGCCGCCTGGAAGACAATCTGGCAACCAACCGGCCAACCTGGCCGCCAGTCAGCTAGCCAACCTGACCACCAGCCAGCCAACGTCGACGCCATCCGGTTCACTCAACTAAAAGCAAGCCAACGTGTCCTCCAGTCAGCCAACCTGGCCACTAGCCAGCCAACCTAGCCTGCAACCAACAGACGTGGTCATCAGTCCGCCAACGTGGCGACCAGCCAGCCAGCCAATCTGACCACCAGCTAGCCAACGTGGACGCTATCCGGTTCACTCAGCTAACAGCTAGCCAACCTGTCCTCCAGTCAGAAAACCTAGCCACTAGCCAGCCAACCTGGAATGTAACCAACAGACGTGGTCATCAGTCCGCCAACGTGGCCACCAGCAAGCCAACCTGGACACCAACCAGCCACCCTGTTCACCAGCCAGCCCAAAAAGCCAACATTTAGCCAAACTCGCCACCAGCCAGCCACCTTGGCCACTAGCCGGTCAACCTGGCCACTAGACAGCCAACCTGGACACAAGCCAACCAGCCAGCCCACCTGGTCAACAATCAAATAACCTAGACACCAGCCAGCAACCTGGCCGCCATCCACCCAACCTGACCACCAGCCAGCCAACCTGGAAGCCATCCGGTCAGCCCAACTAACAACCAGCCAACCTGTCCTCCAGTCAGCGACCCCGGCCATCAGCTAGCCAACCTGGACACGAGCCAGCCAATCTGAATGTCATCCGGCCAACGCGGCAAACTGCCGGCCAACCTGATCACCAGTCAGCCAACCAAGCCACCAGCCAACCAACCTGGCCACCGGCCAGCCAACCTTGCCACCAGCCAGCCAACGTGGCTGTCACCTGGCCAAGGTGGCCAGACACCTAACCTAACCAGTTAGTAAGAACACTGCTAATAAGCAAGGTCACTGCTAATAAGTAAGGTCATTGCCAGTAACCAAGGCCACTGACCTATTGAGCAAGGTCACTGACCTTTTCAGTAAGGACACTGAACTTTTCAGCAAGGTCGTTGAACTTTTCAGCAAGGCACTGAATTATCAATAAGGTCACTGACCTTTTCAGCAAGGTCGCTGAACTTTTCAGCAAGGTCGTTGAACTTTTCAACAAGGTTACTGACCTTTTCAGTAAGGTCGCTGGACTTTTCAGCAAGGTCGCTGAGCTTTTCAACAGGTTCACTGACCTTATTAGTAAGGTCACTGGCAAGTTTGGTTGGCTGGTGGCCAGGTCGGTTGGCTGTTGTCTTGATTGGCTTGCTGGGGGCTAGGATGTCTGCCTGGTTTCCAGGCTGGCTGGCCTGATTGGTTGGCTGGTGGCCAGGTTGGCTTACTGGTAGTCGGGGTAGCCGGCTGGTGGCCAGGTTGGTTGGCTGGTGTCCGGCCTGGCTGGTGGCCAGTTTGGCTTGCTAGTGGACAGGTTGGTTGGCTGGTGGCCTGGATGGCTGACTGGTGATCAGGTTGGCCGGCAGTTTGCCGCGTTGGCCGGATGACATTCGGATTGGCTGGCTCGTGTCCGATTGGCTGGCTGATGGCCGGGGTGGCTGACTCGAGGACAGGTTGGCTGGTTGTTAGTTAAGTTGACCGGATGGATTCCAGGTTGGCTGGCTGGTCGTCAGGTTTTCTGGATGGCGCCCAGATTGCTTGCTGGTGGCTAGGCTAGTTGGTTGTGGACCAGGTGGGCTGGCTGGTGGTCAGGTTTGCTAGATGGCGGCCAAGTTGGTTGGCCTGTGTCCAGGTTGGCTGTCTGGTGGCCAGGTTGACCGGCTGGTGGCCAAGGTGGCTGGCTTGTGGCGAGATTGACTAAATGGTGGCTTCTTTGGCTGGCTGGTGACCAGGATGGCTGGTTGGTGTCCAGGTTGGCTGACTGGTGTCCAGGTTGGCTGGCTTGTGATCAGGTTGGCTGTCTGGTGGCCAGGTTGACCGGCTGGTGACTGGCTGGTGGCAAGATTGGCTGGATGGTGGCTTCTTTATCGGGCTGGTGACCAGGATGGCTGGTTGGTGTCCAAGTTGGCTGGCTGGTGAAAATGTTGGCTGGCTGGTGAAAATGTTGGCTGGCTGGTCAACAGGTTGGCCGGCAGTTGGCCGCGTGGGCCGAATGATATTCAGATTGGCCAGGGTGGCCAGGGTGGCTGACTGGGGGACAGGTTGGCTAGTTGTTAGTTGGGTTGACCGGATGGCTTCCAGGATGGCTGGCTAGTGGTCAGGTTGGCTGGATGGCGGCCAGGCTGCTGGCTGGTGGCTAGGTTAGTTGGTTTTTGACAAGGTGGGCTGGCGGATTGCCAGGTTGGTTGGCTGGTGTTCTAGCTGGCTGGTGGCCATGGTGGCTGGCTGGTGGCCATGGTGGCTGGCTGGTGGCCAGGTTGGCTTGCTGGTGGCCAGATTGGCTGGCGGATGGCCAGGTTGGTTGGCTGGTGGCCAGGATGGCTTCCCGGTTGCCAGGGTTTCTTCCTGATGGAGGTTGGTTGGCTGGCAGGTAGCCAGGGTGGCTGGCTGGTGGCCAGGATGGTTGGCCGGTTGCCAGGGTTTCTTCCTGATGGAGGTTGGTTTGCTGTCAGGTGGTCAGGGTGGCTGGTTGGTGGCCAGGGTGGCTTTCTGGTAGTGAGTGGCCAGGTTGGCATGCTGGTGGCCAGATTAGCTGGCTGATGGCCAGATTAGCTGGCTGATGGCCAGGTTGGTTGGCTGGTGGCCAGGATGGCTTCCCGGTTGCCAGGGTTTCTTCCTGATGGAGGTTGGTTGGCTGGCAGGTGGCCAGGTTGGCTAGCTGGTGGCCAGGAGGGCTGCCCGGTTGCCAGGATTTCTTCCCGATGGAGGTTGGTTGGCCGGCAGGTGGTCAGGTTGGCCGGTTGGGGGCCAGGGTGGCTAGCTGGTAGCGAGGGTTGTTGTCTAGTGGCAGTATTGGCTGGTTGAAGGCATGGTGGGTTTGGCTGGCTGGTGTCCACATTTTCTGGCTGATGGCCAGGGTTTCTTCCTGGTGGCTAGAAAGGCTGGCTGGTTGGTGGCGAGGTTTCCTGGCTCTAAAAAGTTGGCCGTATGGTGTCCAGTTTGGCTAGCTGGTGGCGATGCTGGCTGCCTGGTGGCAAGGTTGGCTCACTGGTGGCCAGGTTGGCTGACTGGTCTCCGCGTTTGTTGGCTGGTGGCCAGGTCCGTTGGCTAGTGTCCTGGCTTGCTGGTGGCCAGGTTGGCGTGCTGGTACCTGCTATGGCTGGCTGGTGGCCAGATTAGCTGGCTGATGGCCAGGTTGGTTGGCTGGTGTTCTGGCTGGCTGGTGGCCAGGTTGGCTTGCCGATTGCTACTTTGGCTGGCTGGTGGCCAGATTAGCTGGCTGATGGCCAGGTTGGTTGGTTGGTGACCAGGATGGCTGGCCGGTTGTAAGGGTTTCCTCCTGTGGGCCAGGTTGGTTGCCTGGTGGAGAGGCTGGCTGACTGGCGGCCAGGCTTACTGATGGATTGCCAAGTTGACTGACTGGTGGCCAGGTTGGCTGGATAGTACCCGGCTTGGTTGGCTGTGGGCCAGGTTGGCCGAATGGCGTCTAGTTTGGCTGGGTGGTGGCCAGGTTGGCTGGCGGGGGGCTAGGGTGGTTTGCTGGTGATCAGGATGGTTGGCTGGTGGCCAGGGTGGTTGTCTAGTGACAGTATTAGCTGGTTGGTGGCATGGTGGGTTGGCTGGTGTCCAGGTTGGCTGCTTGGTGGCTAGGTTGAGTAGTTCGCGGCAAGGTTTGTTGACTTATGTCTATGTTGCCTGGATAGTAGCCGGGTTGCAGGTTGCACATTGCTCGTTGCACACTACACGTTGCATGTTGCCTGTTTCACGTTTCGTGTTGCACGTGGCTTGCTGCATGTTGCACATTGCACGATGGACGGGCAATGTTCACGGTGCACGTTGCACATTGAACATTGCCCGTTGCACGATGTACGTTGCACGTTGTACGTTGCACACTGCACCGTGCACTTTGCAGGTTACGCGTTGCACGTCGCATATTGCATTTTGTGCGTAGCACGGTGCACTTTGCAGGTTGCGCGTTGTGAGTTGCACGTTGTAATTTGCACTTTGCACGTTGCACGTTGCTTCTTGCACGTTGTACGTAGCAAGGTGCAAGTTGCACGTTACGCGTTGCACGTTGCATGTTATACGTTGCACGTTGTACGTTGCATGTTCTTAGTTCTACGCTGCACGTTGTACGTTGCACGTGGCATGTGGCATGTTGTACGTTGCACGTGGCATGTGGCATATTGTACGTTGCACGGTGCACTTTGCACCTTGCACGTTCTTTGTTGCATGTTGTACGTAGCATGTTGTACGTTGCACATTGCATGTTGCATGGTGTACGTTTCCCGTTGCACGTCACTCGTTGCACGTTGAGCGTTTCAGATTGCTTTTTGCCAGTTGCAATCTGAGCGTTGCACGTTGCGTTGCATGTTACACGTTGCACGGTCCACGTTGCATGCTGCACGTTACAGGTTGAACAATGAGCGCCAGCTAGCTTACCTTGCCGCTAGCCAACCAACTTGGTCAACAGCCAACTAACGTCGCCACCAGCCATCCGACGTGGCCGCTAGTCAGTCAACCTGGCCACCAACCAACTAACACGGAGACTAGCCAGCCAACCTGGCCACCAGCCTGCCAAACTAGATGCCATTCGGCCAACCTGGCCCACAGTCAACCAAGCCGGGTACTATCCAGCCAACCTGGCCACCAGTCAGTCAAATTGGCAATCCGCCAGTCAGCCTGCCCGCCAGTCAGCCAGCCTCTCCACCGGCCAAGCCAGCCAAAGCAGCCACAGTCAGCCATCGTAGCCACCAGGCAACCAACCTGGCCGACAGGAAGAAACCCTGGCAACCGGCCAGCCACTATGGCCACCAGCCGACCAACGTGGAAACCAGCCAACCAACCTGGCCGCCAGCCAACCAACTATGCCACAAGGTAATCAACCTTGCCACCGGCCAGCCAACCTGGCCGCCAGCCAGCCAACCTGGACACGAGCCAGTCAATCTGGATGTCATCCGGCCAACCCGGCCAACCCGAACAACTGCTGGCCAACCTGATCACCAGTCAGCCAACCTGGACACCAGCCAGCCAACCTGGACACCAGCCAGCCAACCTGGACACCAACCAGCCATCCTGGCCCCCATCCCGCCAACACAAACCAGCCAACCTGGAAGCATCCGGTCAACTCAACTATCACCCAGCCAACCTGTCCTCCAGTCAGCCACCCCGCCCACCAGCCAGCCAACCTGGACACGAGCCAGCCAATCTGAATGTCATCCGGCCAACGCGGCCAACTGCCGGCCAACCTGTTCACTAGCCAGTTACACCTGGACACCAGCCAGCCAACCAAGACACCAGCCCACCGACGTGGCCACCAGCCAACCAAACTGGCCACCAGCCAACTAACCCGCAGACCAGCCGGCCAACTTTTCCACCAGCCAGCCAAACTTGCCACCAGGCAGCCAGCATCGCCACCAGCCAGCCAAACTGGACGCCATACGGCCAACCTGGCCAACAGCCAGCCAAGCCGGCTACTATCCAGCCAACCAGGCCACCAGCCAGGCATCCTGGCCACCATCTAGCCAACCTGACCACCAGCCAGCCCACCTGGTCAACAACCAACTAAACTAGCCACCAGCCAGCAACCTGGCCGCCATCCAGCCAACCTGACCACCAGCCAGCCAACTTGGAAGCCATCCGGTCAACTCAACTAACAACCAGCCAACCTGTCTTCCAGTCAGCCACCCCGCCCACCAGCCAGCCAACCTGGACACGAGCCAGCCAATCTGAATGTCATCCGGCCAACGCGACCACCTGCCGGCCAACCTGTTCACTAGCCAATCAACCTGGTCACCAGCCAGCCAACCTGGACACCAACCAGCCATCCTGGTCACGAGCCAGCCTAAGAAGCCACCATCTAGCCAATCTGGCCACCAGCCAACCACCTTGGCCACCAGCCAGGCAACTTGGCCACCAGAGAGCCAACCTGGACACAAGCCAAACAACCTGGCCACCAGCCAGGAAACCTGGCAGTCATCCAGCCAACCTGACCACCGGCCAGTAAACCTGGAAGCATCCGGTCAACTCAACTAACACCCAGCCAACCTGTCCTCCAGGCAGCCATCATCGCCACCAGCCAGCCAAACTGGACGTCATACGGCCAACCTGGCTAACAGCCAGCCAAGCCGTCTACCATCCAGCCAAACTGGCCGCCAGCCAGCCAATTGGCCCCCCAGCCAGCCAACCTGACCACCAGCCAGCCAACGTGGACGCCATCCGGTTCACTCAACTAACAGCCAGCCAACCTGTCCTCCAGTCAGCCACCCCGCCCACCAGACAGCCAACCTGGACACAAGCCAACCAATGTGGCCACCAGCAAGGCATCCTGGCCACCATTTAGCCAACCTGACCACCAGCCAGGCCACCTGGTCAACAACCAACTAACCTAGCCACCAGCCAGCAACCTGGCCGCCAACCAGCCTACCTGACCACCAGCCAGCCAACCTGGAGGGGATCCGGTCAACTCAACTAACAACCAGCCAACCTGGCCTCCGGTCAGCCACCCCGGCCACCAGCCAGCCAACCTGGACACGAGCCAGCCAATCCGAATGTCATCCGGCCAACGCGGCCAACTGCCGGCCAACCTGATCACAAGCCAGCCAACCGGGACCCCAACCAGCCATCCTGGTCACCAACGAGCCATCCCGGTCACCAGCCAGCCAAAGAAGATACCATTTAGCCAATCTCGCCACCAGCCAGCCACCTTGGCCACCAGCCGGTCAACCTGGCCACCGGCCACTCAACCTGGAAGCCATCCGGTCAATTCAACTAACAACCAGCCAACCTGTCGTCCAGTCAGCCACACCGGCCACCAGCCAGCCAGCCTGGACACGAGCCAATCAACCTGATTGTCATCCGGCCAACGCGGCCAACTGCCGGCCAACCTGATCACCAGTCAGCCAACCAGGCCACCAGCCAACCAACCTGGCCACCAGCCAGCCAACCTTGCCACCAGCAAGCCATCCTTGCCACCAGCCAACCAACCATGTCACAAGCTGATCAACCCTGCCACCGGCCAGCCAACCTTGCCACCAGGCAGCCAGCATCGCCACCAGACAGCCAACCTGGACACAAGCCAAACAACCTGGCCACCAGCCAGAAAACCTGGCAGCCATCCAGCCAACCTGACCACCGGCCAGTCAACCTGGAAGCATCCGGTCAACTCAACTAACACCCAGCCAACCTGTCCTCCAGGCAGCCAGCATCGCAACCAGCGATCCAAACTGGACGCCATATGGCCAACCTGGCCACCAGCCAGCTAACCTTGCCACCAGCAAGCCATCTTTGCCACCAGCCAACCAACCATACCACAAGCTGATCAACCTTGCCACCGGCCAGCCAACCTTGCCATCAGCCAACCAACCATGCCACAAGCTGATCAACCTGGCCACCAGCCAGCCAACCATGCCACCAGCAAGCCATCCTTGCCACCAGCCAACCAACCATGCCACAAGCTGATCAACCTTGCCACCGGCCAGCCAATCTCGCCACCAGCCAGCCACCTTGGCCACCAGCCGGTCAACCTGGCCACCGGCCAGTCAACCTGGAAGCCATCCGGTCAATTCAACTAACAACCAGCCAACCTGTCGTCCAGTCAGCCACCCCGGCCACCAGCCAGCCAACCTGGCCACCAGCCAGCCAACCCTGGCACCAACTAGCCACCCTGGCCACCAGCCAGTCAGCCTGGAAGCCAGCAAGCCATCATTGCCACCAGCCAACCAACCATACCACAAGCTGATCATCCTTGCCACCGGCCAGCCAACCTTGCCATCAGCCAACCAACCATGCCACAAGCTGATCAACCTGGCCACCAGCCAGCCAACCATGCCACCAGCAAGCCATCCTTGCCACCAGCCAACCAACCATGCCGCAAGCTGATCAACCTTGCCACCGGCCAGCCAACCTTGCCATCAGCCAACCAACCATGCCACAAGCTGATCAACCTGGCCACCAGCCAGCCAACCATGCCACCAGCAAGCCATCTTTGCCACCAGCCAACCAACCATGCCACAAGCTGATCAACCTTGCCACCGGCCAGCCAATCTCGCCACCAGCCAGCCACCTTGGCCACCAGCCGGTCAACCTGGCCACCGGCCACTCAACCTGGAAGCCATCCGGTCAACTCAACTAACAACCAGCCAACCTGTCTTCCAGTCAGCCACCCCGCCCACCAGCCAGCCAACCTGGACACGAGCCAGCCAATCTGAATGTCATCCGGCCAACGCGACCACCTGCCGGCCAACCTGTTCACTAGCCAATCAACCTGGTCACCAGCCAGCCAACCTGGACACCAACCAGCCATCCTGGTCACGAGCCAGCCTAAGAAGCCACCATCTAGCCAATCTGGCCACCAGCCAACCACCTTGGCCACCAGCCAGGCAACTTGGCCACCAGAGAGCCAACCTGGACACAAGCCAAACAACCTGGCCACCAGCCAGGAAACCTGGCAGTCATCCAGCCAACCTGACCACCGGCCAGTCAACCTGGAAGCATCCGGTCAACTCAACTAACACCCAGCCAACCTGTCCTCCAGGCAGCCATCATCGCCACCAGCCAGCCAAACTGGACGTCATACGGCCAACCTGGCTAACAGCCAGCCAAGCCGTCTACCATCCAGCCAAACTGGCCACCAGCCAGCCAATTGGCCCCCCAGCCAGCCAACCTGACCACCAGCCAGCCAACGTGGACGCCATCCGGTTCACTCAACTAACAGCCAGCCAACCTGTCCTCCAGTCAGCCAACCTGGCCACTAGCCAGCCAACCTGGTCTGCAATCAACAGACGTGGTCACCAGTCCGCCACCGTGGCCACTATCCAGCCAACCTGGTATGCAACCAACAGACGTGGTCATCAGTCCGCCAACGTGGCCACCAGCAAGCCAACCTGACCACCAGCAAGCCAACCAGTCCGCCACCCAGCACACGTGGCCACCAGCCAGCCACCTTGCCCACCAGCCGGCCAACCTGGCCACCAGACAGCCATCCTGGACACAAGCCAACCAACGTGGCCACCAGCCAGGCATCCTGGCCACCATTTAGCCAACCTGACCACCAGCCAGGCCACCTGGTCAACAACCAACTAACCTAGCCACCAGCCAGCAACCTGGCCGCCAACCAGCCTACCTGACCACCAGCCAGCCAACCTGGAGGGGATCCGGTCAACTCAACTAACAACCAGCCAACCTGGCCTCCGGTCAGCCACCCCGGCCACCAGCCAGCCAACCTGGACACGAGCCAGCCAATCCGAATGTCATCCGGCCAACGCGGCCAACTGCCGGCCAACCTGATCACAAGCCAGCCAACCGGGACCCCAACCAGCCATACTGGTCACCAACGAGCCATCCCGGTCACCAGCCAGCCAAAGAAGATACCATTTAGCCAATCTCGCCACCAGCCAGCCACCTTGGCCACCAGCCGGTCAACCTGGCCACCGGCCACTCAACCTGGAAGCCATCCGGTCAATTCAACTAACAACCAGCCAACCTGTCGTCCAGTCAGCCACACCGGCCACCAGCCAGCCAGCCTGGACACGAGCCAATCAACCTGATTGTCATCCGGCCAACGCGGCCAACTGCCGGCCAACCTGATCACCAGTCAGCCAACCAGGCCACCAGTCAACCAACCTGGCCACCAGCCAGCCAACCTTGCCACCAGCAAGCCATCCTTGCCACCAGCCAACCAACCATGTCACAAGCTGATCAACCCTGCCACCGGCCAGCCAACCTTGCCACCAGGCAGCCAGCATCGCCACCAGACAGCCAACCTGGACACAAGCCAAACAACCTGGCCACCAGCCAGAAAACCTGGCAGCCATCCAGCCAACCTGACCACCGGCCAGTCAACCTGGAAGCATCCGGTCAACTCAACTAACACCCAGCCAACCTGTCCTCCAGGCAGCCAGCATCGCAACCAGCGATCCAAACTGGACGCCATATGGCCAACCTGGCCACCAGCCAGCTAACCTTGCCACCAGCAAGCCATCTTTGCCACCAGCCAACCAACCATACCACAAGCTGATCAACCTTGCCACCGGCCAGCCAACCTTGCCATCAGCCAACCAACCAAGCCACAAGCTGATCAACCTGGCCACCAGCCAGTCAACCATGCCACCAGCAAGCCATCCTTGCCACCAGCCAACCAACCATGCCACAAGCTGATCAACCTTGCCACCGGCCAGCCGATCTCGCCACCAGCCAGCCACCTTGGCCACCAGCCGGTCAACCTGGCCACCGGCCAGTCAACCTGGAAGCCATCCGGTCAATTCAACTAACAACCAGCCAACCTGTCGTCCAGTCAGCCACCCCGGCCACCAGCCAGCCAACCTGGCCACCAGCCAGCCAACCCTGGCACCAACTAGCCACCCTGGCCACCAGCCAGTCAGCCTGGAAGCCAGCAAGCCATCATTGCCACCAGCCAACCAACCATACCACAAGCTGATCATCCTTGCCACCGGCCAGCCAACCTTGCCATCAGCCAACCAACCATGCCACAAGCTGATCAACCTGGCCACCAGCCAGCCAACCATGCCACCAGCAAGCCATCCTTGCCACCAGCCAACCAACCATGCCGCAAGCTGATCAACCTTGCCACCGGCCAGCCAACCTTGCCATCAGCCAACCAACCATGCCACAAGCTGATCAACCTGGCCACCAGCCAGCCAACCATGCCACCAGCAAGCCATCTTTGCCACCAGCCAACCAACCATGCCACAAGCTGATCAACCTTGCCACCGGCCAGCCAATCTCGCCACCAGCCAGCCACCTTGGCCACCAGCCGGTCAACCTGGCCACCGGCCACTCAACCTGGAAGCCATCCGGTCAATTCAACTAACAACCAGCCAACCTGTCGTCCAGTCAGCCACACCGGCCACCAGCCAGCCAGCCTGGACACGAGCCAATCAACCTGATTGTCATCCGGCCAACGCGGCCAACTGCCGGCCAACCTGATCACCAGTCAGCCAACCTTGCCACAAGCTAGCGAACATGGCCACCAGCCACCTAACCTAACCACCAGCCACCTAACCTAACCACCAGCCACCTAACCTAATAAACAAGGCGACTGCTAATAAGTAAGGTCATTGCCAGTAACCAGGGCCACTGACCTTTTCAGTAAGGTCGCTGAACTTTTCAGCAAGGTCGTTGAACTTTTCAGCAAGGTCGCTGAACTTTTCAACAGGATCACTGGCCTTATCAATAAGGTCATGACCTATTGAGCAAGGTCACTGAACTTTTCAGCAGGGTCGTTGAACTTTTCAGCAAGGTCGCTGAACTTTTCAGCAAGATCGTTTAACTTTTCAACAAGGTCACTGACCTTTTCAGTAAGGTCGCTGAACTTTTCAGCAAGGTCGCTGAACTTTACAACAGGGTCACTGATCTTATCAATAAGGTCACTGACCTATTGAGCAAGGTCACTGAATTTTTCAGCAGGGTCGTTGAACTTTTCAGCAAGGTCGCTGAACTTTTCAACAGGGCACTGACCTTATCAATAAGGTCACTGACCTTTTCAGCAAGGTCGCTGAACTTTTCAGCAAGGTCACTGACCTTTTCTGTAAGGTCGCTGAACTTTTTAGTAAGGTCGCTGAACGTTCCAGCAAGGTCGCTGAACTTTTCAGCAAGGTCACTGATCTTGGTTACTTGGCAATGACCTTGCTTACTAGCAGTCGCCTTGCCTATTAGCAGTGTTCTTACTAACTGGTTCTAACTAACTGGTTAGGTTAGGTGGCTGGTGGCCATGTTCGCTAGCTTGTGGCAAGGTTGGGTAGCTGGTGGCAAGGTTGGCTGACTGGGGCAACGTTGGCTGGCTGGTGGGAAGGTTGGCTGGTTGGGGCAACGTTCGCTGACTGGTGGCAAAGTTGGCTGGCTGGTTCAGGGTGTCTGACTGGTGGCCAGGTTGGCTGACTGGTGGCCAGGTTGGCTGGATAGTAGCCGGCTTGGCTGGCTGTTGGCCAGGTTGGCCGTATGGCGTCCAGTTTGGCTGGCTGGTTGCGATGCTGGCTGCCTGGTGGCAAGGTTGGCTGCCTGGTGGCCAGGTTGGCTGCCTGGTCTGCGGGTTAGTTGGCTGGTGGCCAGGTCGGTTGGCTGGTGTCCTGGTTGCCTTGCTGGTGGCCAGGATGCCTGCCTGGCTTCCAGGCTGACTGGCTGGTGGCCAGGGTGGCTAGCTGGTGGCCAGGGTTTCTTCCTGTTGGCCTGATTGGTTGGCTGGTGTCCACGTTGGCTGGCAGGTGGCTAGGGTGGCTGGCCCGTTGCCAGGGTTTCTTCCTGATGGAGGTTGGTTGGCTGGCAGGTGGCCAGGGTGGCTGGCTGGTGGCCAGGATGGCTGGTCGGTTGCCAGGGTTTCTTCCTGATGGAGGTTGGTTGGCTGGCAGGTGGTCAGGGTGGCAGGTTGGTGGCCAGGGTGGCTGGCTGGTAGCGAGGGTTTTTGTCTAGTGGCAGTATTGGCTGGTTGAAGGCATTGTGGGTTTGGCTGGCGCGTGTCCACATTGTCTGGCAGGTTGCCAGGGTTTCTGTCTGGCTAGAAAGGCTGGCTCGTTGGTGGCAAGGTTGGCTGGCTGGTCCAGGTTGGCCGTATGGTGTCCAGTTTGGCTAGCTGGTGGTGATGCTGGCTGCCTGGTGGCATGGTTGGCTCCCTGGTGGCCTGGTTGGCTGGATGGTCTCCGGGTTAGTTGGCTGGTGGCCAGGTCGGTTGGCTGGTGTCCTGGCTTGCTGGTGGCTGCTTTGGCTGGCTGGTGGCCAGATTAGCTGGCTGACTGGTGTCCTGGCTGGCTGGTGGCCAGGGTGGCCTGCTAGTGGCCAGGTGGGCTTGCTGGTTGCTACTTTGGCTGGCCGGTTGCCAGGGTTTCCTCCTGATAGAGGTTGGTTGGCTGGTGTCCACGTTGGCTGGCAGGTGGCCATGGTGGCTGCCTGGTGGATGGCGGGCCGGTTGCCAGGGTTTCTTCCTGTTGGACAGGTTGGTTGGCTGCTGTCTAACCGTGTTGACTGGCTGGTTGGTGGCCATGGTGGCTGGCTGGTAGCGAGGGTGGTTGTCTAGTGGCAGTATTGGCTGGTTGAAGGCATGGTGGGTTGGCTGGGCGGGGGCTATATTGGCTGGCCCGTGGGCAGGATGGCTGGCTGATGGCCAGGTTAGCTGGTAGGAGGCCAGATTGGTTAGCTAGTGTCCAGTTTGGCTGGCTGGTGTGCACGTTGGCTGGCTGGTGGCCAGGGTTTCTGCCTGGTGGCTAGATTGGATGGCTGGCTGGAGGAAAGGTTGGCTGGCTGGTCCAGGTTGGCTAACGCGTTGCCAATTTGACTGACTGGTGGCCAGATTAGCTGGCTAATGGCCAGGTTGGTTGGCTGATGTCCTGGCTGGGTAGTGGCCAGGGTGGCTTGCTGCTGGTCAGATTAGCTGGCTGATGGCCAGGTTGGTTGGCTGGTTGCCAGGATGGCTGGCCGGTTGCCAGGGTTTCTTCCTGATGGAGGTTGGTTGGCTGGTGTCCACGTTGGCTGGCAGGTGGCCAGGGTGGCTGGCTGGTGGATGGCTGGCCGGTTGCCAGGGTTTCTTCCTGATGGAGGTTGGTTGGCTGGCAGGTGGCCAGGGTTGCTGGATGGTGGCCAGGAAGGCTGGCCGGTTACCACGGTTTCATCCTGTTGGCCAGTACGGTTGGATGGTGGCCAGGTTGTCTGGCTGGTGGCCAGATTGGCTTCCTGGTGTCCAGCTGAGCTGGTTGGCTGGCTGGTATCCAGGTTGGCTGACTAACGGCCAGCTTGACTGACCAGCGGCCAGGTTGGCTGGCTGATGGCCACGTTAGTTAGCTGCTGACCAAGTTGGCTGGCTAGTGGCCAGGTTGGCTGACTGGAAGACAGGTCGACTGGCTGTTAGTTAAGTTGACCGGATGGTGTCCAGTTTGGCTGGATAGATTGGATAGCTAGTGTCCAATTTGGCTGGCTGGTGTGCACGTTGTCTGGCTGGTGGCCAGGGTTTCTGCCTGATGGCTAGATTGGCTGGCTGGCTGGTAGCGAGGGTGGTTGTCTAGTGGCAGTACTGGCTGGTTGAAGGCATGGTGGTTTGGCTGGGCGGGGGCTATGTTGGCTCGCTCGTTGCCAGAATGGCTGGCTGATGGCCAGGTTAGCTGGTAGGTGGCCAGATTGGTTAGCTAGTGTCCAGTTTGGCTGGCTGGTGTGCACGATGGCTGGCTGGTGGCCAGGGTTTCTGCCTGATGGCTAGATTGGCTGGCTGGCTGGTTCAGGTTGGCTGACGCATTGCCAAGTTGACTGACTGGTGGCCAGGTTGGCTGGCTGGGCTCCATGTCAGTTGGCTGGTATCCAGGTTGGCTGGCTGGTCACCGTGTTAGTTGGCTGGTAGCCAGGTTGGTTGGCTGGTGGCCAGGTCGGTTGTCTGGTGTCCAGGTTGGCTTGCTGGTGACCTGGATGGCTGGCTGCCTGGTGGCCAGGGTGGCTAGCTGATGGCCAGGGTTTCTTCCGGTTGGCCAGATTCGTTGGCCAGGATGGCTGGCAGGTTGCCAGGTTTTTTCCTGACTGAGGTTGGTTGGCCGGCGTCCAGGCTGGCTGCCTGGTGGCCAGGTTGGTTGGCTGGTGTCCTGGCTTGCTGGTGGCTGCTTTGGCTGGCTGGTGACCAGATTATCTGGCTTCCTGGTGTCCTGGCTGGCAGGTGGCCAGGGTGGCTGGCTGGTGGCCGGGATGGCTGGCCGGTTGCCAGGGTTTCTTACTTATGGCGGTTGGTTGGCTGTTGTCCACGTTGGCTGGCAGGTGGCCAGGATGGCTGGCAGGTGACCAGGGTGGCTGGCTGGTGAATGGCGGGCCGGTTGCCAGGGTTTCTTCCTGATGAAGGTTGGTTGGCTGGCAGGTGGCTGGCTGGTGGCCAGGCTGGCTGACTGACGGCCCGGCTGACTGACTTGTGGCCAATCTGGCTGACTGGCGGCCAGGCAGCCTGACGGGTTGCCAAGCTAACTGACTGGTGGCCACGTTGGCTGGATAGTAGCCGGCTTGGCTTCGGCCAAATTGGCCGAATGGCGTCCAGTTTGGCTGGCTGGTAGCCAGGTTGGCCAGCTGATCTCCGTGTTAGTTGGCTGGTGGCCAGGTTGGCTGGCTGGTGAACTGGATGGCTGGCTGCCTGGTGGCCAGGGTGGTTGTCTAGTAGCAGTATTGGCTGGTTGGTGACATGGCGGGTTGGCTGGTGTCCAGGTTGAATACGTTGAATAGTTCGCGGCAAGGTTTGGTTACTTGTGTCTGTGTTGCCTGGCTAGTGGCCGGGTTGCAGGTTGCACATTGCTCGTTGCACACTGCAGGTTGCACTTTGGATGTTGTAGTTTCTTGTTGCACGTTTCTTGTTGCACGTTGCTTGTTGGAAGTTGCACATTGCACGTTGCACTTTACAGGTTGAACGTTGCACGTTGTAGGTTGCACGTTGTACGATGCACGATGCACGTTCCACGTTGCGCGTTGCACGTTGTACGTTGCACGTTGTACGTTGCACGTTGCACGTTGTTCGTTGCACGTTGCACGTTGTGCGTTTCACGTTGTACCGTGCACGTTGCATTTTGCATGCTGTACGTTGCACGTTGCACCTTGCACGCTGCACGTCGCATGTTGCATGTTGTACGTAGCACGGTTCACTTTACAGGTTGCGCGTTATGCGCAGCACGTGGCATGTGGCATGTTGTACGTTGCACTGTGCACTTTGCACGTTGCACGTTGTTTGTTACACGTTGCACTTTGCACCTTGTACGTTGTTTGTTGCATGTTGTACGTAGCAAGGTGCACGTTGTACGTTGGGCGTTTGCACGTTGCACGGTCCACGTTGCATGCTGCACGTTACAGGTTGCACAATGAGTGCCAGCTAGCTAGCTTGGCCACCAGCCCGACAATCTGGCCACCAGCCAGCAAATCTGGCCACCGGTCAGTCAACCTGACCACCACCTAGCCAACCTGGACACCAGCAAGCCACCTTAGCCACCAGCCAGCCAATCTGGCCATAAGCCAGCCAACCTGGCCAACAGGCAGCCAGCCTGGACGACAGCCAACTAACTTGGTCACCAGCCAAATAATCTGGCCAACCGGAAGAAACCCTGGCCATCAGCTAGCCACCCTGGCCACCAGGCAGCCAGCCATCCAGGTCACCAGCAAGCCAACCTGGACACCAGACAACCGACCTGGCCACCAGCCAACCAACCTGGCTACCAGCCAACTAACACGGTGACCAGCCAGCCAACCTGGATACCAGCCAACTGACATGGAGCCCAGCCAGCCAACCTGGCCACCAGTCAGTCAACTTGGCAATGCGTCAGCCAACCTGAACCAGCCAGCCAGCCAATCTAGCCATCAGGCAGAAACCCTGGCCACCAGCCAGCCATCGTGCACACCAGCCAGCCAAACTGGACACTAGCTAACCAATCTGGCCACCTACCAGCTTGCCCGACCATCAGCATGCAATCCTGGCCACGAGCCAGCCAACATAGCCACAGCCCAGCCAACTCGGCATGCCACCAACCAGCCAATACTGCCACTAGATAACCACCCTCGCTACCAGCCAGCCACCCTGGCCACAAACCAGCCAGCCAAAATTACCTCCGGGAAGCCATTCTGGCCACCAGCTAACCAACCTGGCCGCCAGTCACTCTACCTGACCATCGGTCAGGTACCAGCCAAACAGGACGCCATCCGGTCAACTCATCTAACAGCTAGTCGACCTGTCTTCCCGTCAGCCAAACTTGCCACCAGCCAGGCAACTTGGTCAGCAGCCAACCAACGTGGCCACCAGCCAGCCAACTTGGCCGCTAGCCAACCTGGCCACTAGCCAGACAAACAGCTTAGCTGGACCCCAGGAAGCCAATCTGCCAACTAACCTGCAGAAAAGTCAGCCAACCTGGCCACCAGGAAGCCAATCTATCAACCAACCGACCAACCTGGCCGCCAGCCAGCCAACTGGGCCGCCAGCCAGCCTAACTGACCACCAGTCAGCCAGTGTGGACGCCATCCGGTTCACTCAACTAACAGCCAGCCAACCTGTCCTCCAGTCAGCCAACCTGGCCACTAGCCAGCCAACCTGGTCTGCAATCAACAGACGTGGTCATCAGTCCGCCAACGTGGGGACTAGCCAGCCAGCCAATCTGACCACCAGCTAGCCAACGTGGACGCCATCCGGTTCACTCAACTAACAGCTAGCCAACCTGTCCTCCAGGCAGCCAGCATCGCCACCAGCCAGCCAAACTGGACGCCATACGGCCAACCTGGCCAACAGCCAGCCAAGGCGGCTACTATCCAGCCAACCTTGCCACCAGCCAGCCAGCATCGCCACCAGCCAGCCAAATTTGACGCCATACGGCCAACCTGGCCAACAGCCAGCCAAGCCGGCTACTATCCAGCCAACCTGGCCACCAGTCAGCCAACCTGGCCACCAGTCAGACACCCTGAACCAGCCAGCCAACTTTGCCACCTGTCAGCCTAACTGACCACCAGTGAGCCAGTGTGGACGCCATCCGGTTCACTCAACTAACAGCCAGCCAACCTGTCCTCCAGTCAGCCAACCTAGCCACTAGCCAGCCAACCTGGTGAGCAACCAACAGACGTGGTCACCTGGCCACCAGCAATCCAACCAGTCCCTCACCCAACCCACTTGGCCACCAAACAGCCAACCTGGACACCAGCTAAACAATCTGGCCACCTACCAGCTAACCCGGCCGTCAGCATGCCATCCTGGCCACGAGCCAGCCATCATAGCCACAGCCCAGCCAACCCGGCATGCCACCAAGATAACCACCCACCACCTGCCACTAGATAACCACCCTCGCCACCAGCCAGCCACCCTGGCCACAAACCAGCCAGCCAACATTGCTTCTAGGAAGACAATCTGGCCACCAGCCAACTAACCTGCAGACCAGTCAGCCAACCTGGCCACCAGGAAGCCAATCTGGCAACCAACCGGCCAACCTGGCCGCCAGCCAGCCAACTGGGCCGCCAGCCAGCCTACCTGACCACCAGCCAGCCGGCGTGGACGCCATCTGGTTCACTCAATTAACAGCCAGCCATACTGTCCTCCAGTCAGCCAAACTGGCCACTAGCCAGCCAACCTGGTCTGCAATTAACAGACGTGGTCATCAGTCCGCCAACGTGGGGACTAGCCAGCCAGCCAATCTGACCACCAGCTAGCCAACGTGGACGCCATCCGGTTCACTCAACTAACAGCTAGCCAACCTGTCCTCCAGGCAGCCAGCATCGCCACCAGCCAGCCAAACTGGACGCCATACGGCCAACCTGGCCAACAGCCAGCCAAGGCGGCTACTATCCAGCCAACCTTGCCACCAGGCAGCCAGCATCGCCACCAGCCAGCCAAATTTGACGCCATACGGCCAACCTGTCCAACAGACAGCCAAGCCGGCTACTATCCAGCCAACCTGGTCACCAGCAAGCCAACCAGTCCCCCACCCAGCCCACGTGGCCACCAGCCAGCCACCTTGCCCACCAGCCGGCCAACCTGGCCACCAGACAGCCAACCTGGACACAAGCCAACCAACTTGGCCAACAGCCAGGCATCCTGGCCACCATTTAGCCAACCTGACCACCAGCCAGGCCACCTGATCAACAACCAACTAACCTAGCCACCAGTCAGCAACCTGGCCGCCGTCCAGCCAACTTCACCACCAGCCTGCCAACCTGGAAACCATCCGGTCAACTCAACTAACAACCAGCCAACCTGTCCTCCAGTCAGCCAACCCGCCCACCAGCCAGCTAACCTGGACACGAGCCAGCCAATCTGAATGTCATCCGGCCAACGCGGCCAACTGCCGGCCAACCTGTTCACTAGCCAGTCAACCTGGACACCAGCCAGCCAACCTGGACACCAACCAGCCATCCTGGTCACCAGCCAGCCTAAGAAGCCACCATCCAGCTAATCTGGCCACCAGCCAGCCACCTTGGCCACTAGCCAGCCAACCTGGCCACCAGACAGCCAACCTGGACACAAGCCAACCAACCTAGCCACCAGCCAGGAAACCTGGCAGCCATCCAGCCAACCTGACCACCAGCCTGTCAACCTGGAAGCCATCCGGTCAACTCAACTAACAACCAGCCAACCTGTCCTCCAGTCAGCCAACCTGGCCACCAGCCAGCCAAAGAAGATACCATTTAGCCAATCTCGGCACCAGCCAGCCACCTTGGTCACCAGCCGGTCAACCTGGCCACCAGACTGCCAACCTGGACACAAGCCAACCAACCCGGCCGCCATCTAGCCAACCTGACCACCAGCCAGCCCACCTGGTCAACAACCAACTAACCTAGCCACCAGCCAGCAACCTGGCCGCCATCCAGCCAACCTGGCCTCCAGTCAGCCACCCTGAACCAGCCAGCCAACCTTGGCACCAGTCAGCGAACATTGCCCCAACTAGCCAACCTTCCCACCAGCCAGCCAACATGGCCCCAGTCAGCCAAACTTGCCACCAGCTACCCAACCTTGCCACAAGCTAGCGAACATGGCCACCAGCCACCTAACCTAACCAGCTAGTAAGAACACTGCTAATAAGTAAGGTCATTGCAAGTAACCAAGGCCACTGACCTATTGAGCAAGGTCACTGACCTTTACAGTAAGGTCGCTGAACTTTTCAGCAAGGTCGCCGAACTTTTCAGCAAGGTCGTTGAACTTCTCAACAAGGTCACTGACCTTTTCAGTAAGGTCACTGAACTTTTCAGCAAGGTCGCTGAACTTTTCAACAGGGTCACTGACCTTATCAATAAGGTCACTGACCTATTGAGCAAGGTCACTGAACTTTTCAGCAAGGTCGTTGAACTTTTCAGCAAGTTCGCTGAACTTTTCAACAGGGTCACAGACCTTATCAATAAGGTCACTGACCTTTTCAGCAAGGTTGTTGAACTTTTCAACAAGGTCACTGCCCTTTTCAGTAAGGTCGCCGAACTCTTCAGTAAGGTCGCTGAACTTTCCATCAAGGTCGTTGAACTTTTCAGCAAGGTCACTGGCCTTGGTTACTTGGCAATGACCTTGCTTACTAGCAGTCGCCTTGCTTATTAGCAGTGTTCTTACTAACTAGTTCTAACTAACTGGTTAGGTTAGGTGGCTGGTGGCCATGTTCGCTAGCTTGTGGCAAGGTTGGGTAGCTGGTGGCAAGTTTGGCTGACTGGGGCCATGTTGGCTGGCTGGTGGCCAGGTGGGCTGGATAGTAGCCGGCTTGGCTGGCTGTTGGCCAGGTTGGGCGTATGGCGTCCAGTTTGGCTGGCTGGTTGCGATGCTGGCTGCCTGGTGGCAACGTTGGCTGCCTGGTGGCCAGGTTGGCTGGCAGGTCTGCGGGTTAGTTGGCTGGTGGCCAGTTTGGTTGGCTGGTGGCCAGGTCGGTTGGCTGGTGTCCTGGATGGCTTTCTGGTGGCCAGGAAGTCTGCCTGGTTTCCAGGCTGGCCAGGGTGGCTAGCTGGTGGCCAGGGTTTCTTCCTGATGGAGGTTGGTTGGCTGGCAGGTGGCCAGGCTGGCTGGCTGTTGGCCAGGATGGCTGGCCGGTAGCCAGGGTTTCTTCCTGATGGAGGTTGGCTGGCTTGTAGGTGGTCAGGATGGCAGGTTGGTGGCCAGGGTGGCCGGTTGGTAGCGAGGGTTGTTGTCTAGTGAGAGTATTGGCTAGTTGAAGGCATGGTGGGTTCGACTGGCTGGTGTCCACTTTGTCTGGCTGGTTGCCAGGGTTTCTGCCTGGTGGCTAGAAAGGCTGGTTGGTTGGTGGCAAGGTTGGCTGGATAGTCCAGGTTGGCCGTATGGTGTCCAGTTTGGCTGGCTGGTGGTGACGCTGGCTGCCTGGTGTCAAGGTTGGCTCCCTGGTGGCCAGGTTGGCTGGCTGGTCTCCGGGTTAGTTGGCTGGTGGCCAGGTCGGTTGGCTGGTGTCCTGGCTTGCGGGTGGCTGCTTTGGCTGGCTGGTGGCCAGATTAGCTGGCTGACTGGTGTCCTGTCTGGCTGGTGGCCAGGGTGGCCTGCTGGTGGCCAGGTTGGCTTGCTGGTTGCTACTTTGGCTGGCCGGTTGCCGGGGTTTCTTCCTGATGGAGGTTGGTTGGCTGGCAGGTGGCCAGGGTGGCTGGCTGGTGGCCAGGATGGCTGGCCGGTTGCCAGGGTTTCTTACTTAAGGCGGTTGGTTGGCTGGTGTCCACGTTGGCTGGCAGGTGGTCAGGATGGCAGGTTGGTGGCCAGGGTGGCCGGCTGGTAGCGAGGGTTGTTGTCTAGTGACAGTATTGGCTGGTTGAAGGCATGGTGGGTTTGGCTGGCTGGTGTTCACGTTGTCTGGCTGGTTGCCAGGGTTTCTGCCTGGTGGCTAGAAAGGCTCGCTGGTTGGTGGCAAGGTTGGCCGGCTAGTCCAGGTTGGCCGTATGGTGTCCAGTTTGGCTAGCTGGTGGTGATGCTGGCTGCCTGGTGGCAAGGTTGGCTGACTGGTCTCCGTGTTAGTTGGCTGGTGGCCAGGTCGGTTGGCTGGTGTCCTGGCTTGCTGGTGGCTGCTTTGGCTGGCTGGTGGTCGGATTAGCTGGCTGACTGGTGTCCTGGCCGGATTAGCTGGCTGGTGGCCAGGGTGGCCTGCTGGTGGCCAGGTTGGCTTGCTGGTTGCTACTTTGGCTGGCCGGTTGCCAGGGTTTCTTCCTGATGGAGGTTGGTCGGCTGGCAGGTGGCCAGGGTGGCTGGCTGGGGGCCAGGATGGCTGGCCGGTTGCCAGGGTTTCTTACTTATGGCGGTTGGTTGGCTGGTGTCCACGTTGGCTGGCAGGTGGCCAGGGTGGCTGGCAGGTGGCCAGGGTGGCTGGCAGGTGGCCAGGGTGGCTGGCAGGTGGCCAGGGTGGCTGGCAGGTGGCCAGGGTGGCTGGCAGGTGGCCAGGGTGGCTGGCTGGTGAATGGCGGACCGGTTGCCAGGGTTTCTAGGGTGGCTACGGTGGCTAGGGTGGCTGGCCGGTTGCCAGGGTTACTTCCTGATGGTGGTTGGTTGGCTGGCAGGTGGTCAGGATGGCAGGTTGGTGGCCAGGGTGGCCGGCTGGTAGCGAGGGTTGTTGTCCAGTGACAGTATTGGCTGGTTGAAGGCATGGTGGGTTTGGCTGGCTGGTGTCCACGTTGTCTGGCTGGTTGCCAGGGTTTCTGCCTGGTGGCTAGAAAGGCTGGCTGGTTGGTGGCAAGGTTGGCTGGCTAGTCCAGGTTGGCCGTATGGTGTCCAGTTTTGCTAGCTGGTGGTGAGGCTGGCTGCCTGGTGGCAAGGTTGTCTCCCTGGTGGCCAGGTTGGCTGGCTGGTCTCCGGGTTAGTTGGCTGGTGGCCAGGTCGGTTGGCTGGTGTCCTGGCTTGCTGGTGGCTGCTTTGGCTGGCTGGTGGCCAGATTAGCTGACTGACTGGTGTTCTGGCTGGCTGGTGGCCAGGGTGGCCAGGTTGGCTTGCTGGTTGCTACTTTGGCTGGCCGGTTGCCAGGGTTTCTTCCTAATGGAGGTTGTTTGGCTGGCAGGTGCCTGGGTGGCTGGCTGGTGGCAAGGATGGCTGGCCGGTTGCCAGGGTTTCTTACTTATGGCGGTTGGTTGGCTGGTGTCCACGTTGGCTGGCAGGTGGCCAGGGTGGCTGGCTGGTGAATGGCGGGCCGGTTGCCAGGGTTTCTTCCTGTTGGACAGGTTGGTTGGCTGCTGGCCAAAAGTGTAGGCTGGCTGGTTGGTGGCCATGGTGGCTGGCTGGTAGCGAGGGTTGTTGTTTAGTGGCAGTATTTCCTGGTTGAAGGCATGGTGGGTTGGCTGGGCGGTGGTTAAGTTTGGTTCGCTCGTGGGCAGAATGGCTGGCTGATGGCCAGGTTAGCTGGTAGGTGGCCAGATTGGTTAGCTAGTGTCCAGTTTGGCTGGCTGGTGTGCGCGTTGGCTGGCTGGTGGCCAGGATTTTTGCCTGATGGCTAGACTGACTGACTGGCTGGTGGCAAGGTTGGCTGGCTGGTTCTGGTTGGCTGACGCATTGCCAAGTTGACTGACTGGTGGCCAGGTTGGCTGGCTGGGCTCCATGTTAGTTGGCTGGTGGCGAGGTTGGCTGGCTGGTCGCCGTGTTAGTTAGCTGGTAGCCAGATTGGTTGGCTGGTGGCCAGATCGGTTGTCTGGTGTCCAGGTTGGCTTGCTGGTGACCTGGATGGCTGGCTGCCTGGTGGCCAGGGTGTCTAGCTGATGGCCAGGATTTTTTCCGGTTCGCCAGATTCGTTGGCTTGTTGGTTGCACATTGCTCGTTGCACACTGCAGGTTGCACGTTGGATGTTGTAGTTTCTTGTTGCACGTTTCTTGGTGCACGTTCCTTGTTGCACGTTGCTTTTTGGAAGGTGCACATTGCACGTTGCACGTTACAGGTTGAACATTGCACGTTGTAGGTTGCACGTTGTACGTTGCACGTGTACGTTGCACGCTGCACGTTGTACGTTGCACGCTGTACCGTGCACGTCGCATTTTGCATGCCTTACGTTGCACGTTGCACCTTGCACGTTGCACGTCGCATGTTTCATGTTGTACGTATCACGGTGCACTTTACAGATTGCGCGTTGTACGTTGCACGTGGCATGTGGCATGTTGTACCTTGCACTGTTCACTTTGCACGTTTCACGTTGCACGTTGTTTGTTACACGTTGCACTTTGCACGTTGCACGTTGTTTGCTGCATGTTGTACGTAGCAAGGTGCACGGTGGACGTAGGGCGTTTGCACGTTGCACGGTCCACGTTGCATGCTGCACGTTACAGGTTGCACAATGAGCGCACGCTAGCTAACCTGGCCGCCAGCCCGACAATCTGGCCACCAGCCAGCCAATCTGGCCACCGGTCAGTCAGCCTGACCACCACCTAGACGACCTGGACACAAGAAAACCCACCTGGCCACCAGCAATCCCACCAGTACCCCACCCAACCCACGTGGCCAACAGCCAGCCAGCCTGGACACCAGCTAACCAATCTGGTCACCTACCAACTAGCCCGACCATCAGCATGCAATCCTGACCACGAAACAGCCAACATAGCCACTGCCCTGCCAACCCGCCATGCCACCAAACAGCCAATACTGCCACTACATAACCACCCTCGCTACCAGTCAGCCACCCTGGCCACAAACCAGCCTGCAAACATTGCCTCTAGGAAGCCAATCTGGCCACCAGCCAGCCAACCTGGCCGCCAGTCACAATACCTGACCATCGGCCAGCTAAACTGGACGCCATCCGGTCAACTCAACTAACACCCCGCCAACCTGTCCTCCAGGCAGCCGGCATCGCCACCAGCCAGCCAAACTGGACGCCATGCGGCCAACCTGACCAACAGCCAGCCAAGCCGGCCACTGTCCAGCCCACCTGGCCACCAGCCAGGCATCCTGGCCACCATTTAGCCAACCTGACCACCAGCCAGCCCACCTGGTCAACAACCAACTAAACTAGCCACCAGCCAGCAACCTGGCCGCCACCCAGCCAGCCTGACCACCAGCCAGCCAACCTTGAAGCCATCCGGTCAACTCAACTAACAACCAGCCAACCTGTCCTCCAGTCAGCCACCCCGCCCACCAGCCAGCCAACCTGGACACGAGCCAGCCAATGTGAATATCATCCGGCCAACGCGGCCAACTGCCGGCTAAACTGTTCACTAGCCAGTCAACCTGGACACCAGCCAGCCAACCTGAACACCAACCAGCCATCCTGGTCACCAGCCAGCCTATAAAGCCACCATCTAGCTAATCTGGCCACCAGCCAGCCACCTTGGCCACCAGACAGCCAACCTGGCCACCAGACAGCCAACCTGGACACAAGCCAACCAAACTAGCCACCAGCCAGGAAACCTGGTAGCCATCCAGCCAACCTGACCACCAGCCTGTCAACCTGGAAGCCATCCGGTCAACTCAACTAACAACCAGCCAACCTGTCCTCCAGTCAGCCACCCCGGCCACCCGCCAGCCAATGAAGATACCATTTAGCCAATCTCGCCACCAGCCGGCCACCTTGGCCACCAGCCGGTCAACCTGGCCACCAGACTGCCAACCTGGACACAAGCCAACCAACCCGGCCGCCATCTAGCCAACCTGACCACCAGCCAGCCCACCTGGTCAACAACCAACTAACCTAGCCACCAGCCAGCAACCTGGCCGCCATCCAGCCAATCTGACCACCAGCCAGCCAACCTGGAGGCCATCCAGTCAACTCAACTAACAACCAGCCAACCTGGCCTCCAGTCAGCCACCCCCGCCACCAGCCAGCCAACCTGGACACGAGCCAGTCAATCTGAATGTTATCCGGCCAACGCGGCCAACTGCCGGCCAACCTGATCACAAGCCAGCCAACCTGGACACCAACCAGCCATCCCGGTCACCAGCCAGCCTAAGAAGAAACCATCTAGCCAATCTGGCCACCGGCCAGCCACCTTGGCCACCAGCCAGCCAACCTGGCCACCAGACAGCCAACCTGGACAAAAGCGAACCAACCTGGCTACCAGCCAGGAAACCTGGCAGCCATCCAGCCAACCTGACCACCAGCCAGTCAACCTGGAAGCCATCCGGTCAACTCAACTAACAACCAGCCAACCTG
This sequence comes from Eumerus sabulonum, assembly GCA_951905685.1. NCBI lineage: Eukaryota > Metazoa > Arthropoda > Insecta > Diptera > Syrphidae > Eumerus > Eumerus sabulonum. Next base: position 140,672,458 of record OX645060.1, on the reverse strand, counting down.
TCCTCCAGACAGCCACCCCGGCCACCAGCCAGCCCAAGAAGATACCATTTAGCCAATCTCGCCACCAGCCAGCCACCTTGGCCACCAGCCGGTCAACCTGTCCACCAAACTGCCAACCTGTTCACTAGCCAGCCAACCTGGACACCAGCCAGTCAACCTGGACACCAACCAGCCATCCTGGTCACCAGCCAGCCTAAGAAGCCACGATCTAGCCAATCTGGCCACCAGCCAGCCACCTTGGCCACCAGCCAGCCAACCTTGGCACCAGTCAGTGAACATTGCCCCAGCCAGCCAATCATCCCACCAGCCAGCCAACATGGCCCCAGTCAGCCAAACTTGCCACCAGCTACCCAACCTTGCCACAAGCTAGCGAACATGGCCACCAGCCACCTAACCTAACCAGTTAGCAAGAACACTGCTAATAAGCAAGGCGACTGCTAATAAGTAAGGTCATTGCCAGTAACCAAGGCCACTGACCAATTGAGCAAGGTCACTGACCATTACAGTAAGGTCGCTGAACTTTTCAGCAAGGTCGCTGAACTTTTCAGCAAGGTCGCTGAACTTTTCAACAGGGTCCCTGACCTTATCAATAAGGTCACTGACCTTTTCAGCAAGGTCGTTGAACTTTTCAACAAGGTCACTGACCTTTTCAGCAAGGTCGCTGAACTTTTCAGCAAGGTCGTTGAACTTTTCAACAAGGTCACTGACCTTTTCAATAAGGTCGCTGAACTTTTCAGCAAGGTCGCTGAACTTTTCAACAGGGTCACTGACCTTATCAATAAGGTCACTGACCTATTGAGCAAGGTCACTGAACTTTTCAGCAAGGTCGTTGAACTTTTCAGCAAGGTCGCTGAACTGTTCAACAGGGTCCCTGACCTTATCAATAAGATCACTAACCTTTTCAGCAAGGTCGTTGAACTTTTCAACAAGGTCACTGACCTTTTCAGCAAGGTCGCTGAACTTTTCAGCAAGGTCGTTGAACTTTTCAACAGGGTCACTGACCTTTTCAGTAAGGTCGCTGACCTATTGAGCAAGGTCACTGAACTTTTCAGCAAGGTCGTTGAACTTTTCAGCAAGGTCGCTGAACTTTTCAGTAAGGTCGCTGAAGTTTCCATCAAGGTCGCTGAACTTTTCAGCAAGGTCACTGACCTTGGTTACTTGGCAATGACCTTGCTTACTAGCAGTCGCCTTGCTTATTAGCAGTGTTCTTACTAACTAGTTCTAACTAACTGGTTAGGTTAGGTGGCTGGTGGCCATGTCCGCTAGCTTGTGGCAAGGTTGGGTAGCTGGTGGCAAGGTTGGCTGACTGGGGCCCTAAACTTTTCAGTAAGGTCGCTGAACTTTCCATCAAGGTCGCTGAACTTTTCAGCAAGGTCACTGACCTTGGTTACTGGGCAATGACCTTGCTTACTAGCAGTCGCCTTGTTTATTAGCAGTGTTCTTACTAACTAGTTCTAACTAACTGGTTAGGTTAGGTGGCTGGTGGCCATGTTCGCTAGCTTGTGGCAAGGTTGGGTAGCTGGTGGCAAGGTTGGCTGACTGGGGCGATGTTGGCTGGCTGGTGGGAAGGTTGGCTGGTTGGGGCAATGTTCGTTGACTGGTGCCAAGGTTGGCTGGCTGGTTCAGGGTGGCTGACTGGTGGCTGACTGGTGGCTGACTGGTGGCTGACTGGTGGCTGACTGGTGGCCAGGTTGGCTGCCTGGTGGCCAGGTTGGCTGGACAGTAGCCGGCTTGGCTGGCCGTATGTCGTCCAGTTTGGCTGGCTGGTTGCGATGCTGGCTGCCTGGTGGCAAGGTTGGCTGCCTGGTGGCCAGGTTGGCTGGCTGGTCTGCGGGTTAGTTGGCTGGTGGCCAGTTTGGTTGGCTGGTGGCCAGGTCGGTTGGCTGGTGTCCCGGATGGCTTTCTGGTGGCCAGGATGTCTGCCTGGTTTCCAGGCTGGCTGGCTGGTGGCCATGGTGGCTGGCTGGTAGCGAGGGTTGTTGTTTAGTGGCAGTATTGGCTGGTTGATGGCATGGTGGGTTGGGTGGGCGGGGGCTGTGTTGGCTGGCTCGTGGCCAGGATGGCTGGCTGATGGTCAGGTTAGCTGGTAGGTGGCCAGATTGGTTAGCTAGTGTCCAGTTTGGCTGGCGGGTGTGCACGTTGGCTGGCTGGTGGCCAGGGCTTTTGCCTGATGGCTAGATTGGCTGACTGGCTGGTGGCAAGGTTTGCTGGCTGGTCCAGGTTGGCTGACGCGTTGCCAAGTTGACTGACTAGTGGCCAGGTTGACTGGCTGGTCTTCGTCTTAGTTGGCTGGTGGCCGGATTGGCTGGCTGGTCGCCGTGTTTGTTGGCTGGTAGCCAGGTTGGTTGGCTGGTGGCCAGGTCGGTTGTCTGGTGTTCAGGTTGGCTTGCTGGTGACCTGGATGGCTGGCTGCCTGGTGGCCAGGGTAGTTAACTGATGGCAAGGGTTTCTTCCGATTGGCCAGATTCGTTGGCTGTTGGCCTGGATGGGTGGCTGGTGGACCGACTAGAAACCTGATGGCCCGATTAGCTGGCTGGTGGCCAGGTTGGTTGGTTGTCGTCCAGGCTGGTTGCCTGGTGGCGAGGTTGGCTGACTGGTGCCTAGGATGGCTTGCTGGTGGCCAGGATGGCTGGCTGGTGGCGAGGGTGGTTGTCTAGTGGCAGTGTTGGCTGGTTGGTGGCAAGGTGGGTTGGCCTGTGTCCAGGTTGGCTGTCTGGTGGCCAATTTGGCTTACTGGCGGCCAGGATGGCTGGCTGGTGGCCAGGGTGACTAGCTGATGGCCAAGGTTTCTTCCGGTTGGCCAGATTATTTGGCTGGTGGCCAGGTTAGTTGGTTGTCGTCCAGGCTGGCTGCCTGGTGGCCAGGTTGGTTGGCTTATGGCCAGGTTGGCTGGCTGGTGGCTAGTGTGGCTTGCTGGTGGCCAGGATGGCCGGCTGGTGGCCAGGGTGGCTGACAGGTGGCCAGGGTGGCTGGCTGGTGGCCAGGATGGCTGGCCGGTTGCCAGGGTTTCTTCCTGATGGAGGGTGGTTGGCTGACAGATGGCCAGGGTGTCGGGTTGGTGGCCAGGGTTTCTGCCTGGTGGCTAGATTGGGTTTCTTCCGGATGGCCAGATTGGTTGGCTGGGGGCTAGGATGGGTGGCTGGTGGCCAGATTAGTTAGCCGGTGGCCTGATTGCCTTGCTGGGGGCTAGGGTGGCTTGCTGGGGGTCAGGATGGTTAGCTGGTGGCCAGGATGGTCATCTAGTGACAGAATTAGCTGGTTGGTGGCATGGTGGGCTTGCTGGTGTCCAGGTTGGCTGGATAGTAGCCGGCTTGGCTGGCTGTCGGCCAGGTTGGCCCAATGGCGTCTGGTTTGGCTGGCTGGCGGCCATTCTGACTGACGGGTTGCCAAGTTGACTGACTGGTGGCCAGGTTGGATGTATAGTAGCCGGCTTGGAAGGCTGTCGGCCGGGTTGGCCGAATGGCGTCTAGTTTGGCTGACAGGTGGCCAGGTTGGCTGGCTGGTCGCCGTGTTAGTTGGCTGGTGGCCAGGTTGGTTGACTGGTGGCCAGGTCGGTTGACTGGTATCCAGGTTGGCTTGCTAGTGGCCTGGATGGCTGGCTGCCTGGTGACCAGGTTGGATAGCTGATGGCCAGGGTTTCTTCCGGATGGCCAGATTGGTTGGCTGGTGGCCCAGTTGGTTGGCTGGCCGGTTTCCCGGGTTTCTCCCTGACAGAGGTTGGTTGGCTGGTTGCCTGGTGGCAAGGTTAGCTGGCTGATGGCCAGGTCGACTGTCTGGTGTCCACGTTGGCTAGCTGGTGGCCTAGTTGGCTGACTGGGGGCTAGGGTGGTTTGGTGGTAGCCAGGATGTCTGCCTGGTTTTCAGGCTGGCTGGCTGTTGGCGAGGGTTTCTTCCTGTTGGCCTGATTGGTTTGCTGGTGGCCAGGTTGGCTTCCTGGTAGTCGGGGTAGCTGGCTAGTGGCCAGGTTGGTTGGCTGGTGTCCGGGCTGGCTGGTGAGCGGGGTGGCTTGCGGGTGGCTACTTTGGCTGGCTTGTTGCCAGATTAGCTGGCTGATGGCCAGGTCAGAGTGGCTTGCTGGTGGCCAGGTTGACTTGGTGGTGGCTACTTTGGCTGGCTGGTGGCCAGATTAGCTGGCTGATGGCCAGGTTGGTTGGCTGGTGTCCTAGCTGGCTGGTGGCCACGGTGGCTTGCTGATGGCCAGGTTGGCTTGCTGGTGGCCAGATTAGCTGGCTGATGGCCAGGTTGGTTGGCTGTTGGCCAGGATGGCTGGCCGGTTGCCAGGGTTTCTTCCTGACGGAGGTTGGTTTGCTGGAAGGTAGCCAGGGTGGCTGGCTGGTGGCCAGGTTGGCTTGGTGGTGGCTGCTTTGGCTGGCTGGTGGCCAGATTAGCTGGCTGATGGCCAGGTTGGTTGACTGGTGTCCTAGCTGGCTGGTGGCCAGGTTGGTTGGCTGTTGGCCAGGGTGGTTTGCTTGTGGCCAGGTTGGCTTGGTGGTGGCTGTCTGGCTGGTGGTCAGGGTTTCTGCCTGGTGGCTAGATTGGCTGGCTGGCTGGCGGCAAGGTTGGCTGGCTGGTCCAGGTTGGTTGACGGGTTGCCAAGTTGACTGACTGGCGGCCAGGTTGGTTGGCTGGTCTCCCTGTTAGTTGGCTGGTGGCGAGGTTGGTTGGCTGGTGGCCTGGTCGGTTGACTGGTGTCCAGGTTGGTTTTCTGGTGGCCTAGATGGCTGGCTGCCTGGTGACCGGGGTGGATAGCTGATGGCCAGGGTTTCTTCCGGATGGCCAGGTTGGCTTTCTGGTGGCCAGATTAGCTGGCTGATGGCCAGGAGGATGGCAGGCCGGTTGCCAGGGTTTCTTCCTGACGGAGGTTGGTTGGCTGGCAGGTAGCCAGGGTGGCTGGCTGTCGGCCAGGATAGCTGGCCGGTTGCCAGGGTTTCTTCCTGATGGTGGTTGGTTGGCGGGCAGGCGGCCAGGGTGGCCGGTTGGTGGCCAGGGTGGCTGGCTGGTAGCGAGGGTTGTTGTCTAGTGGCAGTATTGGCTGGTTGAAGGCATGGTGGGTTGGCTGGGCGGTGGCTATGTTGGCTGGCTCGTGGCCAGGATGGCTGGCTGACTCCCAGGTTAGCTGGTAGGTGGCCGGATTGGTTAGCTAGTGTCCAGTTTGGCTGGCTGGTGTCCACGTTGTCCGGCTGGTGGCCAGGATTTCGGCCTGGTGGCTAGAAAGGCTGCCTGGCTGTTGGCAAGTTTGGCTGGCTGGTCCAGGTCGGCCGTATGGCATCCAGTTTGGCTGGCTGGTGGCGATGTTTGCTGCCTGGTTACAAGGTTGGCTGCCTGGTGGCCAGGTTGGCTGGCTGGTCTGCGGGTTAGTTGGCTGGTGGCCAGGTCGGTTGGCTTTTGTCCTGGCTTTCTGGTGGCCAGGTTGGATTGCTGGTGGCTACTTTGGCTCGCTGGTAGCCCGATTTGCTGGCTGATGGCCAGGTTGGTTGGCTGTTGGCCAGGGTGGTTTGCTGGTGGCCAGGTTGGCTTGGTGGTGGCTGTCTGGCTGGTGGCCAGGGTTTCTGCCTGGTGGCTAGATTTGCTGGCTGGCTGGTGGCAAGGTTTGCTGGCTGGTCCAGGTTGGTTGACGGGTTGCCAAGTTGACAGACTGGTGGCCAGGTTGGCTGGCTGGTCTCCCTGTTAGTTGGCTGGTGGCCAGGTTGGTTGGCTGGTAGCCTGGTCGGTTGTCTGGTGTCCAGGTTGGCTTGCTGGTGACCTGGATGGCTGGCTGCCTGGTGGCCAGGGTGGTTGTCTAGTAGCAGTATTGGCTGGTAGGTGACATGGTGGGTTGGCTGGTGTCCAGGTTGAATAGGTTGAATAGTTCGCGGCAAATTTGGTGACTTGTGTCTGTGTTGCCTGGCTAGTAGCCGGGTTGCAGGTTGCACATTGCTCGTTGCACACTGCAGGTTGCACGTTGGATGTTGTAGTTTCTTTTTGCACGTTTCTTGTTGCACGTTCCTTGTTGCACGTTGCCTGTTGGAAGTTGCACATTGCACGTTGCACGTTGCACGTTACAGGTTGAACGTTGCACGTTCTAAGTTGCACGTTGTACGTTGCACGATGTACGTTGCACGTTGCACGTTGTACGTTGCACGTTGCACGTTGTACGTTGCACGTTGCACGTTGTAGGTTGCACGCTATACCGTGCACGTTGCATTTTGCATGCTGTACGTTGCACGTTGCACCTTGCACGCTGCACGTCGCATGTTGCATGTTGTACGTAGCACGGTTCACTTTACAGGTTGCGCGTTATGCGCTGCACGTGGCATGTGGCATGTTGTACGTTGCACTGTGCACTTTGCACGGTGCACGTTGTTTGTTACACGTTGCACCTTGCACCTTGTACGTTGTTTGTTGCATGTTGTACGTAGCAAGGTGCACGTTGTACGTTGGGCGTTTGCACGTTGCACGGTCCACGTTGCATGCTGCACGTTACAGGTTGCACAATGAGCGCCAGCTAGCTAACCTGGCCACCAGCCCGACAATCTGGCCACCAGCCAGCAAATCTGGCCACCGGTCAGGCAACCTGACCACCACCTAGACGACCTGGACACAAGAAAACCCACCTGGCCACCAGCAATCCAACCAGTACCCCACCCAACCCACGTGGTCACCAGCCAGCCAACCTGGATACCAGCTAACCAATCTGGCCACCTACCAGCTTGCCCGACCATCAGCATGCAATCCTGGCCACGAGCCAGCCAACATAGCCCCGGCTCAGCCAACTCGGCATGCCACCAACCAGCCAATACTGCCACTAGATAACCACCCTCGCTACCAGCCAGCCACCCTGGCCACAAACCAGCCAGCCAAAATAACCTCCGGGAAGCCATTCTGGCCACCAGCCAACCAACCTGGCCGCCAGTCACTCTACCTGACCATCGGTCAGGTACCAGCCAAACAAGACGCCATCCGGTCAACTCATCTAACAGCTAGTCGACCTGTCTTCCAGTCAGCCAAACTTGCCACTAGCCAGCCAACTTGGTCAGCAGCCAACCAACGTGGCCACCAGCCAGCCAACTTGGCCGCTAGCCAACCTGGCCACTAGCTAGACAAACAGCTTAGCTGGACCCCAGGAAGCCAGTCTGCCCACCAGCCAACTAACCTGCAGAAAAGTCAGCCAACCTGGCCACCAGGAAGCCAATCTATCAACCAACCGGCCAACCTGGCCGCCAGCCAGCCAACTGGGCCGCCAGCCAGCCTAACTGACCACCAGTCAGCCAGTGTGGACACCATCCGGTTCACTCAACTAACAGCCAGCCAACCTGTCCTCCAGTCAGCCAACCTGGCCACTAGCCAGCCAACCTGGTCTGCAAACAACAGACGTGGTCATCAGTCCGCCAACGTGGGGACTAGCCAGCCAGCCAATCTGACCACCAGCTAGCCAACGTGGACGCCATCCGGTTCACCCAACTAACAGCCAGCCAACCTGTCCTCCAGTCAGCCAACCTAGCCACTAGCCAGCCAACCTGGTAAGCAACCAACAGACGTGGTCACCTGGCCACCAGCAATCCAACCAGTCCCTCACCCAACCCACTTGGCCACCAAACAGCCAACCTGGACACCAGCTAACCAATCTGGCCACCTACCAGCTAATCCGGCCGTCAGAATGCCATCCTGGCCACGAGCCAGCCATCATAGCCACAGCCCAGCCAACCCGGCATGCCACCAAGATAACCACCCACCACCTGCCACTAGATAACCACCCTCGCCACCAGCCAGCCACCCTGGCCACAAACCAGCCAGCCAACATTGCTTCGAGGAAGACAATCTGGCCACCAGCCAACTAACCTGCAGACCAGTCAGCCAACCTGGCCACCAGGAGGCCAATCTGGCAACCAGCCGGCCAACCTGGCCGCCAGCCAGCCAACTGGGCCGCCAGCCAGCCAACGTGGACGCCATCCGGCTCACTCAACTAACAGCTAGCCAACCTGTCCTCCAGGCAGCCAGCATCGCCACCAGCCAGCCAAACTGGACGCCATACGGCCAACCTGGCCAACAGCCAGCCAAGGCGGCTACTATCCAGCCAACCTTGCCACCAGGCAGCCAGCATCGCCACCAGCCAGCCAAATTTGACGCCATACGGCCAACCTGTCCAACAGACAGCCAAGCCGGCTACTATCCAGCCAACCTGGCCACCAGCAAACCAACCAGTCCCCCACCCAGCCCACGTGGCCACCAGCCAGCCACCTTGCCCACCAGCCGGCCAACCTGGCCACCAGACAGCCAACCTGGACACAAGCCAACCAACTTGGCCACCAGCCAGGCATCCTGGCCACCATTTAGCCAACCTGACCACCAGCCAGGCCACCTGATCAACAACCAACTAACCTAGCCACCAGCCAGCAACCTGGCCGCCATCCAGCCAACTTGACCACCAGCCTGCCAACCTGGAAGCCATCCGGTCAACTCAACTAACAACCAGCCAACCTGTCCTCCAGTCAGCCAACCCGCCCACCGGCCAGCTAACCTGGACACGAGCCAGCCAATCTGAATGTCATCCGGCCAACGCGGCCAACTGCCGGCCAACCTGTTCACTAGCCAGTCAACCTGGACACCAGCCAGCCAACCTGAACACCAACCAGCCATCCTGGTCACCAGCCAGCCTAAGAAGCCACCATCCAGCTAATCTGGCCACCAGCCAGCCACCTTGGCCACCAGCCAGCCAACCTGGCCACCAGACAGCCAACCTGGACACAAGCCAACCAACCTAGCCACCAGCCAGGAAACCTGGCAGCCATCCAGCCAACCTGACCACCAGCCGGTCAACCTGGAAGCCATCCGGTCAACTCCACTAACAACCAGCCAACCTGTCCTCCAGTCAGCCACCCCGGCCACCAGCCAGCCAAAGAAGATACCATTTAGCCAATCTCGCCACCAACCGGCCACCTTGGCCACCAGCGGGTCAACCTGGCCACCAGACTGCCAACCTGGACACAAGCCAACCAACCCGACCGCCATCTAGCCAACCTGACCACCAGCCAGCCCACCTGGTCAACAACCCACTAACCTAGCCACCAGCCAGCAACCTGGCCGCCATCCAGCCAATCTGACCACCAGCCAGCCAACCTGGAGGCCATCCAGTCAACTCAACTAACAACCAGCCAACCTGGCCTCCAGTCAGCCACACCGGCCACCAGCCAGCCAACCTGGACACGAGCCAGTCAATCTGAATGTTATCCGGCCAACGCGGCCAACTGCCAGCCAACCTGATCACAAGCCAGCCAACCTGGACACCAGCCAGCCAACCTGGACACCAACCAGCCATCCTGGTCACCAGCCAGCCTAAGAAGCCACCATCTAGCCAATCTGGCCACCGGCCAGCCACCTTGGCCACTAGCCAGCCAACCTGTCCACCAGACAGCCAACCTGGACACAAGCGAACCAACCTGGCTACCAGCCAGGAAACCTGGCAGCCATCCAGCCAACCTGACCACCAGCCAGTCAACCTGGAAGCCATCCAGTCAACTCAACTAACACCCCGCCAACCTGTCCTCCAGGCAGCCAGCATCGCCACCAGCCGGCCAAACTGGACGCCATGCGGCCAACCTGACCAACAGCCAGCCAAGCCGGCTACTATCCAGCCAACCTAGCCACCAGCCAGCCAACCTGGCCACCAGCTAGCCACGCTAGCCACCAACCAGCCAGCCTGGAAACCAGGCAGACATCCTGGCCACCAGCAAGCCAACCAGGACACCAGCCAACCGACCTGGCCACCAGCCAGCCAAACTGGCCACCAGCTAACTAACCCGCAGACCAGCCAGCCAAACTTACCACCAGGCAGCCAGCATCGCCACCAGCCAGCCAAACTGGACGCCATACGGCCAACCTGGCCAACAGCCAGCCAAGACGGCTACTATCCAGCCAACCTTGCCACCAGGCAGCCAGCATCGCCACCAGCCAGCCAAACTGGACGCCATACGGCCAACCAGGCCAACAGCCAGCCAAGCCGGCCACTATCCAGCCAACCTGGCCACCGGCCAGGCATCCTGGCCACCATCTAGCCAACCTGACCACCAGCCAGGCCACCTGGTCAACAACCAACTAAACTAGCCACCAGCCAGCAACCTGGAAGCCACCCAGCCAGCCTGACCACCAGCCAGCCAACCTTGAAGCCATCCGGTCAACTCAACTAATAACCAGCCAACCTGCCCTCCAGTCAGCCACCCCGCCCACCAGCCAGCCAACCTGAGCACGATCCAGCCAATCTGAATATCATCCGGCCAACGCGGCCAACTGCCGGCTAAACTGTTCACTAGCCAGTCAAACTGGACACCAGCCAGCCAACCTGGACACCAACCAGCCATCCTGGTCACCAGCCAGCCTAAAAAGCCACCATCTAGCTAATCTGGCCACCAGCCAGCCACCTTGGCCACCAGACAGCCAACCTGGCCACCAGACAGCCAACCTGGACACAAGCCAACCAACCTAGCCACCAGCCAGGAAACCTGGTAGCCATCCAGCCAACCTGACCACCAGCCTGTCAACCTGGAAGCCATCCGGTCAACTCAACTAACAACCAGCCAACCTGTCCTCCAGTCGGCCACCCCGGCCACCAGCCAGCCAAAGAAGATACCATTTAGCCAATCTCGCCACCAACCGGCCACCTTGGCCACCAGCGGGTCAACCTGGCCACCAGACTGCCAACCTGGACACAAGCCAACCAACCCGACCGCCATCTAGCCAACCTGACCACCAGCCAGCCCACCTGGTCAACAACCAACTAACCTAGCCACCAGCCAGTAACCTGGCCGCCATCCAGCCAATCTGACCACCAGCCAGCCAACCTGGAGGCCATCCAGTCAACTCAACTAACAACCAGCCAACCTGGCCTCCAGTCAGCCACCCCGGCCACCAGCCAGCCAACCTGGACACGAGCCAGTCAATCTGAATGTTATCCGGCCAACGCGGCCAACTGCCAGCCAACCTGATCACAAGCCAGCCAACCTGGACACCAGCCAGCCAACCCGGACACCAACCAGCCATCCTGGTCACCAGCCAGCCTAAGAAGCCACCATCTAGCCAATCTGGCCACCGGCCAGCCACCTTGGCCACCAGCCAGCCAACCTGTCCACCAGACAGCCAACCTGGACACAAGCGAACCAACCTGGCTACCAGCCAGGAAACCTGGCAGCCATCCAGCCAACCTGACCACCAGCCAGTCAACCTGGAAGCCATCCGGTCAACTCAACTAACAACCAGCCAACCTGTCCTCCAGACAGCCACCCCGGCCACCAGCCAGCCCAAGAAGATACGATTTAGCTAATCTCGCCTCCAGCCAGCCACCTTGGCCACCAGCTGGTCAACCTGGCCACCAAACTGCCAACCTGTTCACTAGCCAGCCAACCTGGACACCAGGCTGTCAACCTGGACACCAACCAGCCATCCCGGTCACCAGCCAGCCTAAGAAGCCACCATCTAGCCAATCTGGCCACCAGCCAGCCACCTTGGCCACCAGCCAGCCAACCTGGCCACCAGTCAGCGACCCTGAACCAGCCAGCCAACCTTGGCACCAGTCAGCGAACATTGCCCCAAACAGCCAATCTTCCCACCAGCCAGCCAACATGGCCCCAGTCAGCCAAACTTGCCACCAGCTACCCAACCTTGCCACAAGCTAGCGAACATGGCCACCAGCCACCTAACCTAACCAGTTAGTAAGAACACTGCTAATAAGCAAGGCGACTGCTAATAAGTAAGGTAATTGCCAAGTAACCAAGGTCAGTGACCTTACTGAAATGGTCAGTGACCTTGTTGAAAAGTTAAACGACCTTGCTGAAAAGGTCAGTGACCTTATTGATAAGGTCAGGGACCCTGTTGAAAAGTTCAGCGAACTTGCTGAAAAGTTCAACGACCTTGCTGAAAAGTTCAGTGACCTTGCTCAATAGGTCAGTGACCTTATTGATAAGGTCAGTGACCCTGTTGATAAGTTCAGCGACCTTGCTGAAAAGTTTAGCGACCTTACTGAAAAGGTCAGTGGCCTTAGCTGGTGGCAAGGTTGGCTGACTGGGGCGATGTTGGCTGGCTGGTGGGAAGGTTGGCTGGTTGGGGCAATGTTCGTTGACTGGTGCCAAGGTTGGCTGGCTGGTTCAGGGTGGCTGACTGGTGGCTGACTGGTGGCCAGGTTGGCTGCCTGGTGGCCAGGTTGGCTGCCTGGTGGCCAGGTTGGCTGGACAGTAGCCGGCTTGGCTGGCCGTATGTCGTCCAGTTTGGCTGGCTGGTTGCGTTGCTGGCTGCCTGGTAGCAAGGTTGGCTGCCTGGTGGCCAGGTTGGCTGGCTGGTCTGCGGGTTAGTTGGCTGGTGGCCAGTTTGGTTGGCTGGTGGCCAGATCGGTTGGCTGGTGTTCTGGATGGCTTTCTGGTGGCCAGGATGTCTGCCTGGTTTCCAGGCTGGCTGGCTGGTGGCCAGGGTGGCTAGCTGGTGGCCAGGGTTTCTTCCTGTTGGCCTCATTGGTTGGCTGGTGTCCACGTTGGCTGGCAGGTGGCTAGGGTGGCTGGCCGGTTGCCAGGGTTTCTTCCTGATGGAGGTTGGTTGGCTGGCAGGTGGCCAGGGTGGCTGGCTGTTGGCCAGGATGGCTGGCCCGTTTGCCAGGGTTTCTTCCTGATGGAGGTTGGTTGGCTGGCAGGTAGTCAGGATGGCAGATTGGTGGCCAGGGTGGCCGGCTGGTAGCGAGGGTTGTTGTCTAGTGACAGTATTGGCTGGTTGAAGGCATGGTGGGTTTGGCTGGCTGGTGTCCACGTTGTATGGCTGGTTGCCAGGGTTTCTGCCTGGTGGCTAGAAAGGCTGGCTTGTTGGTGGCAAGGCTGGCTGGCTAGTCCAGGTTGGCCGTATGGTGTCCAGCTTGGCTAGCTGGTGGTGATGCTGGCTGCCTGGTGGCAAGGTTGGCTCCCTGGTGGCCAGGTAGGCTGGCTGGTCTCCGGGTTAGTTGGCTGGTGGCCAGGTCGGTTGGCTGGTGTCCTGGCTTGCTGGTGGCTGCTTTGGCTGGCTGGTGACCAGATTAGCTGGCTGTCTGGTGTCCTAGCTGGCTGGTGGCCAACCGTGTGGGCTGGCTGGTTGGTGGCTATGGTGGCTGGCTGGTAGCGAGGGTTGTTGTTTAGTGGCAGTATTGGCTGGTTGATGGCATGGTGGGTTGGGTGGGCGGGGGCTGTGTTGGCTGGCTCGTGGCCAGGATGGCTGGCTGATGGTCAGGTTAGCTGGTACGTGGCCAGATTGGTTAGCTAGTGTCCAGTTTGGCTTGCGGGTGTGCACGTTGGCTGGCTGGTGGCCAGGGCTTTTGCCTGATGGCTAGATTGGCTGACTGGCTGGTGGCAAGGTTGGCTGGCTGGTCCAGGTTGGCTGACGCGTTGCCAAGTTGACTGACTAGTGGCCAGGTTGACTGGCTGGTCTCCGTCTTAGTTGGCTGGTGGCCGGGTTGGTTGGCTGGTCGCCGTGTTTTTTGGCTGGTAGCCAGGTTGGTTGGCTGGTGGCCAGGTCGGTTGTCTGGTGTCTAGGATGGCTTGCTGCCGGCCAGGATGGCTGGCTGGTGGCGAGGGTGATTGTCTAGTGGCAGCGTTGGCTGGTTGGTGGGAAGGTGGGATGGCTTGTGTCCAGGTTGGCTGTCTGGTGGCCAATTTGGCTTGCTGGTGACCTGGATGGCTGGCTGCCTGGTGGCCAGGTTGGCTGGCTGGTGTCTAGGATGGCTTGCTGCCGGCCAGGATGGCTGGCTGGTGGCGAGGGTGGTTGTCTAGTGGCAGCGTTGGCTGGTTGGTGGGAAGGTGGGATGGCTTGTGTCCAGGTTGGCTGTCTGGTGGCCAATTTGGCTTACTGGCGGCCAGGATGGCTGGCTGACTGGTGGCCAGGGTGACTAGCTGATGGCCAGGGTTTCTTCCGGTTGGCCAGATTATTTGGCTGGTGACCAAGTTAGTTGGCTGTCGTCCAGGCTGGCTGCCTGTTGGCCAGGTTGGCTGGCTTATGGCCAGATTGGCTGGCTGGTGGCTAAGGTGGCTTGCTGGTGGCCAGGATGGCCGGCTGGTGGCCAGGGTGGCTGACAGGTGGCCAGGGTGGCTGGCTGGTGGCTAGGATGGCTGGCCGGTTGCCAGGGTTTCTTCCTGATGGAGGTTGGTTGGCTGGCAGATGGCCAGGGTGTCTGGTTGGTGGCCAGGATGGCTGGCTGGTAGCGAGGGTTGTTGTCTAGTGGCTGTATTGGCTGGTTGAAGGCATGGTGGGTTGGCTGGGCGGTAGCTATGTTGGCTGGCTCGTGGCCAGGATGGCTGGCTGATTCCCAGGTTAGCTGGTAGGTGGCCGTATTGAATGTCCGGCTGGTGGCCAGGGTTTCGGCCTGGTGGCTATAAAGGCTGGCTGGCTGGTGGCTGGCTGGCTGGTGGCTGGCTGGCTGGTCCAGGTCGGCCGTATGGCGTCCAGTTTGGCTGGCTGGTGGCGATGTTGGCTCCCTGGTGGCCAGGTTGGCTGGTTGGTCTCCGGGTTAGTTGACTGGTGGCCAGGTCGGTTGGCTTTTGTCCTGGCTTGCTGGTGGCCAGGTTGGCTAGTTGGTGGCTACTTTGGCTCGCTGGTAGCCCGATTAGCTGGCTTATGGCCCGGTTGGTTGGCTGTTGGCCAGGGTGGTTTGCTGGTGGCCAGGTTGGCTGGCTGGCTGGTGGCAAGGTTGGCTGGCTGGTCCAGGTTGGTTGACGGGTTGCCAATTTGACTGACTGGTGGCCAGGTTGGCTGGCTGATCTCCCTGTTAGTTGGCTGGTGGCCAGGTTGGTTGGTTGGATGTTGGCCAGGATGGATGGCCGGTTGCCAGGGTTTCTTCCTGACGGAGGTTGGTTGGCTGGCAGGTAGCCAGGGTGGCTGGCTGGTGGCCAGGTTCGCTTGGTGGTGGCTACTTTGGCTGGCTGCTGGCCAGATTAGCTGGCTGATGGCCAGGTTGGTTGGCTGGTGTCCTAGCTGGCTGGTGGCCAGGGTGGCTTGCTGATGGCCAGGTTGGCTTGCTGGTGGCCAGATTAGCTTGGTGGTGGCTGTCTGGCTGGTGGCCAGGGTTTCTGCCTGGTGGCTAGATTGGCTGGCTGGCTGGCGGCAAGGTTGGCTGGCTGGTCCAGGTTGGTTGACGGGTTGCCAAGTTGACTGACTGGTGGCCAGGTTAGCTGGCTGGTCTCCCTGTTAGTTGGCTGGTGGCCAGGTTGGTTGGCTGGTGGCCTGGTCGGTTGACTGGTGTCCACGTTGGCTTTCTGGTGGCCTAGGTGGCTGGCTGCCTGGTGACCAGGGTGGATAGCTGATGGCCAGGGTTTCTTCCGGATGGCCAGGTTGGCTTGCTGGTGGCCAGATTAACTGGCTGATGGCCAGGAGGATGGCTGGCCGGTCGCCAGGGTTTCTTCCTGACGGAGGCTTGTTGGCTGGCAGGTAGCCAGGTTGGCTGGCTGTCGGCCAGGATAGCTGGCCCGTTGCCAGGGTTTCTTCCTGATGGATGTTGGTTGGCGGGCAGGCGGCCAGGGTGGCTGGTTGGTGGCCAGGGTGGCTGGCTGGTAGCGAGGGTTGTTGTCCAGTGGCAGTATTGGCTGGTTGAAGGCATGGTGGGTTGGCTGGGCGGTGGCTATGTTGGCTGGCTGATTCCCACGTTAGCTGGTAGGTGGCCGGATTGGTTAGCTAGTGTCCAGTTTGGCTGGCTGGTGTCCACGTTGTCCGGCTGGTGGCCAGGGTTTCGGCCTGGGGGCTAGAAAGGCTGGCTGGCTGGTGGCAAGTTTGGCTGGCTGGTGGCAAGTTTGGCTGGCTGGTCCCGGTCGGCCGTGTGGCATCCAGTTTGGCTGGCTGGTGGCGATGTTTGCTGCCTGGTGGCAAAGGTTGGCCCCCTGGTGGCCAGGTTGGCTGGTTGGTCTCCGGGTTAGTTGGCTGGTGGCCAGGTCGGTTGGCTTTTGTCCTGGCTTGCTGGTGGCCAGGTTGGATTGCTGGTGGCTACTTTGGCTCGCTGGTAGCCCGATTAGCTGGCTGATGGCCAGGTTGGTTGGCTGTTGGCCAGGGTGGTTTGCTGGTGGCCAGGATGGCTGGGTGCTGGCTGTCTGGCTGGTGGCCAGGGTTTCTGCCTGGTGGCCAGATTGGCTGGCTGGCTGGTGGCAAGGTTGGCTGGCTGGTCCAGGTTGGTTGACGGGTTGCCAAGTTGACAGACTGGTGGCCAGGTTGGCTGGCTGGTATCCCTGTTAGTTGGCTGGTGGCCAGGTTGGTTGGCTGGTGGCCTGGTCGGTTGACTGGTGTCCAGGTTGGCTTTCTGGTGGCCTAGATGGCTGGCTGCCTGGTGGCCAGGGTGCCTAGCTGATGGCCAGAGTTTCTTCGGATGGCCAGATTGGTTGGCTGAGGGCTAGTATGGGTGGCTGGTGGCCAGATTAGTTAGCCGGTGGCCTGATTGCCTTGCTGGGGGCTAGGGTGGCATGCTGGGTGTCAGGATGGTTAGCTGGTGGCCAGGATGGTTGCCTAGTAACAGAATTAGCTGATTGGTGGCATGGTGGGTTTGCTCGTGGCCAGGTTGGCTGGATAGTAGCCGGCTTGGCTTAGGCCAGGTTGGCCGAATGGCCTCCAGTTTGGCTGGCTGGTAGCCAGGTTGGCTGGCTGATCTCTGTGTTAGTTGGCTGGTGGCCAGGTTGGCTGGCTGTGCGCCGTGTTAGTTGGCTGGTAGCCAGGTTGGTTGGCTGGTGGCCAGGTCGGTTGTCTAGTGTCCAGGTTGGCTTGCTGGTGACCTGGAAGGCTGGCTGCCTGGTGACCAGGGTGGCTAGCTGATGGCCAGGGTTTCTTCCGGTTGGCCATATTGGTTGGCTGGTGGCCAGGATGGTGGCCAGATTAGCTGGCTGGTGGCCAGGTTAGTTGCCTGGCGTTCAGGCTATCTGCCTGGTGGCCAGGTTGGCTTGCTGGGGGCTTGGGTGGCTTGCT
This sequence comes from Eumerus sabulonum, assembly GCA_951905685.1. Taxonomy (NCBI): domain Eukaryota; kingdom Metazoa; phylum Arthropoda; class Insecta; order Diptera; family Syrphidae; genus Eumerus; species Eumerus sabulonum. The sequence continues at coordinate 140,655,541 of OX645060.1, read as the reverse complement.
GGTGGTCAGGATGGCTGGCTGGTGGCCAGGGTGGTTGTCTAGTAGCAATATTGGCTGGTTGGTGGCATGATGGGTTGGCTGGTGTCTAAGTTGAATAAGTTGAATAGTTCGCGGCAAGGCTTGATGACTTGTGCCTGTGTTGCCTGGCTAGTAGCCGGGTTGTAGGTTCCACATTGCTCGTTGCACACTGCACTTTGCACGTTGGATATTGCACGTTTCTTGTTGAACGTTGCTTGTTGCACGGTGCTTGCTGGAAGTTGCACGTTGCACGTTACAGTTTGAACGTTGCCCGTTGTACGTTGCATGTTGTACGTTGCACGTTGCATTTTACATTCTGCAGGTTGCACTGTGCACTTTGCATGTTTCACGTCGCACGTTGTTTGTTACAGGTTGCATAATTGCACGTTGCACGTTGCACGTTGTTTGTTGAATACTGTACGTAGCAAGGTGCACGTTGAATCTTGGGCGCTTGCACGTTGCATGTTGCGCGTTGCACGGTCCACGTTGCATGCTGCACGCTGCAGGTTGCACAATGAGCGCCAGCCAGCTAACCTGGCCACTAGGCCGACAATTTGGCTATCAGCCAGCCAACCTGGCCACCGGTCAGTCAACCTGACCACCACCTAGACAACCTGGACACCAGAAAACCCACCTGGCCATCAGCAATCCAACCTGGGCACCAGCTAACCAATCTGGCCACCTACCAACTAGCCCGACCATCAGCATGCAATCCTGACCACGAAACAGCCAACATAGCCACTGCCCTGCCAACCCGCCATGCCACCAACCAGCCAATACTGCCACTAGACAACCACCCTCGCTACCAGCTAGCCAGCCTGGCCACAAACCAGCCAGCCAACATTGCTTCCAGGAAGCCAATCTGGCCACCAGCCAAACAACCTGGCCGCCGGTCACACAACCTGACCATCGGCCAGTCAAACTGGACGCCATCCGGTCAACTCAACTAACAGCCAGTCGACCTGTCTTCCAGTCAGCCAACCTTGCCACTAGCCAGCCAACTTGGTCAGCAGCCAACTAACGCGGCCACCATCCAGCCAAATAGGCCATTAGTCAGCCAACCTGGCCACCAGCCGGACAACCAGCTTAGCTGGACACCAGTCAGCCAACCTGGCCACCAGGAAGCCAATCTGGCAACCAAGCGGCCAACCTGGCCGCCAGCCAGCCAACTGGGCCGCCAGCCAGCCAACCTGATCACCCGCCAGCCAACGTGAACGCAATCCGGTTCACGCAACTAAAAGTCAGCCAACCTGTCCTCCAGTCAGCTAACTTGGCCACTAGCCAGCCAACCTGGTCTGCAATCAACAATCAACGGCCACCATCAAGCCGACCTGGCCACCAGCAAGCCAACCAGTCCCCCACCCAACTCACGTGGCCACCAGCCAGCCACCTTGCCCACCAGCCGGCCAGCCTGGCCACCAGACAGCCAACCTGGACACAAGCCAACCAACCTGGCCACCAGCCAGGCAACCTGGCCACCATCTAGCCAACCTAACCACCAGTCAGCCCACCTGGTCAACAACCAACTAACCCAGCCACCAGCCAGCAACCTGGCCGCCATCCCGCTAACCTGACAACCAGCCAGCCAACCTGGAAGCCATCCGGTCAACTCAGCTAACAACCAGCCAACCTGTCCTCCAGGCTGCCACCCAGGCCACCAGCCAGCCAACCTGGACACGAGCCAGCCAATTTGAATGTCATCCGGCCAAAGCGGCCAACTGCCGGCCAACCTGATCACAAGCAAGTCACCTTGGCCCCCTGCCAGCCAACCTGGCCACCAGTCAGCCAGCCCTCCTAGACGCCAGACAGCCAAACTGGCCGAATGTTAATCGGCCAACGCGGGCAACTGCCGGCCAACCTGATCACCAGTCCGCCAACCAGGTCACCAGCCAACCAACCTGGCCACCAGCCAGCCAACTGGGCCGCCAGCCAGCCAACCTGACCACAAGCCAGCCAACGTGAACGCCATCCGGTTCACTCAACTAACAGTCAGCCAACCTGGCCACTAGCCAGCCAACCTGGTATGCAAAAAACAGACGTGGTCATCAGTCCGCCAACGTGGCCACCAGCAAGCCGACCTGGCCACCAGCAAGCCAACCAGTCCCCCACCCAACCCACGTGGCCACCAGCCAGCCACCTTGCCCACCAGCCGGCCAACCTGGCCACCAGACAGCCAACCTGGACACAAGCCAACCAACCTGGCCACCATCTAGCCAACCTAACCACCAGCCAGCCCACCTGGTCAACAACCAACTAACCTAGCCACCAGCCAGCAACCTGGCCGCCATCCGGCCAACCTGACATCCAGCCAGCCAACCTGGAAGCCATCCGGTCAACTAAACTAACAACCAGCCAACCTGTCCTCCAGGCTACCACCCAGGCCACCAGCCAGCCAACCTGGACACGAGCCAGCCAATTTGAATGTCATCCGGCCAAAGCGGCCAACTGCCGGCCAACCTGATCACAAGCAAGTCACCTTGGCCCCCTGCCAGCCAACCTGGCCACCAGTCAGCCAGCCCTCCTGGACGCCAGACAGCCAACCTGGACACAAGCGAACCAACCTGGCCACCAGCCAGGCAACCTGGCCGCCATCCAGCCAACCTGACCACAAGCCAATCAACCTGGAAGCCATCCGGTCAACTCAACTAACAACCAGTCAACCTGTCCTCCAGTCAGCCACCCGGGCCACCATCCAGGCAACCTGGCCGCCATCCAACCACCCAGGCCACCAGACAGCCAACCTGGACACGAGCCAGCCAATCTGAATGTCATCCGGCCAACGCGGGCAACTGCGGGCCAACCTGATCACCAGTCAGCCAACCAAGCCACCAGCCAACCAACCTGGCCACCAGCCAGGCAACCTTGCCGCCAGCAAGCCATTCTGCCACCAGCCAACCAACCATGCCACAAGCTGACCAACCTTGGCACCGGCCAGCCAACCCTGCCCCCAGCCAGCCAACGTGGCCACCAGCCAGCCAAAAAGGCCACCATGTAGCCAATCTGGCCACCAGCCTGCCACCTTGGCCAACCAGCCAGCCAACCTGGCCACCATCCAGGCAACCTGGCCGCCATCCAACCAACCTAGCCACCAGCCAGCCAATCTGGCCACCAACCAGCCATCCTGGCCACCAGCCAACCCACTATGCCACAAGCTGATCAACCTTTTCACAAACTAATCAACCTTGCCACCGGCCAGCCAACCTGGCCGCAATCCAGCCAACCTGACCTCCAGCCAGCCAACCTGGAAGCCATAAGGTCCACTCAACTAACAGCCAGCCAACCTGTCCTCCAGGCAGCCCGTCACCAGCCAGGCAATCTGGATGTCATCCGGCCAACCCGGCCAACTGCTGGCCAACCTGATCGCAAGTCAGCCACCATGGCCACCAGCCAGCCAACCTGGCCACCAGCCAGGCAACCTGGCCGCCATCCAGCCAACCTGACCTCCAGCCAGCCAATCTGGAAGCCATCCGGTCAACTCATCTAACAACCAGCCAACCTGTCCTCCAGTCAGCCATCCCGGCCACCAGCCAGCCAACCTGGACACGAGGCAGCCAATCTGACTGTCATCCGGCCAACGCGGCCAACTGCCGGCCAACCTGATCACAAGCCAGCCAACCTGGACACCTATAAGCCATCCTGGTCACCAGCCAGCCCAATAAGCTACCATCTAGCCAATCTGGCCACCAGGCTGACTGGCCTGGAAGCATCCGGTCAACTCAAATAACACCCAGCCTACCTGTCCTCCAGTCAGCCGCCCCGGCCACCAGCCAGCCAACCTGGACACGAGCCAGCCAATCTTAATGTCATCCGGCCAACGCGACCACCTGCCGGCCAACCTGTTCACTAGCCAGTCAACCTGGTCACCAGCCAGCCAACCTAGACACCAACCAGCCAACCTGACCACAAGCCAGCCAACGTGAACGCCATCCGGTTCACTCAACTAACAGTCAGCCAACCTGGCCACTAGCCAGCCAACCTGGTATGCAAACAACAGACGTGGTCATCAGTCCGCCAACGTGGCCACCAGCAAGCCAACCAGTCCCCCACCCAACCCACGTGGCCACCAGCCAGCCACCTTGGCCACCAGCCGGCCAACCTGGCCACTAGACAGCCAACCTGGACACAAGCCAACCAACCTGGCCACCACCCAGCCATCCTGGCCGCTAGTCAGTCAACCTGGCCACCAACCAACTAACAGGGAGACCAGCCAGCCAACCTGGCTACCAGTCAGGCAAGCTGGACGCCATTCGGCCAACCTGGCCGACAGCCAGTCAAGCCGGGTACTATTTAGCCAACCTGGCCACCAGTCAGTCGACTTGGCAATCCGTCAGCCAGCCTGGCAGCCAGTCAGCCAGCCTGGCCACAAGCCAGCCAAAGCAGCCACCAGCCAGCCAACGTAGCCACCAGCCAAGCAAACTGGCCCACAGGAGGAAACACTGGCAACCGGCCAGCCATCCTGGCTACCAGCCAACCGACGTGGAAACCAGCCAACCAACCGGGCCACCAGCCTATCAACTATGCCACAAGCTGATCAAACTTGCCACAAGCTAATCAACCTTGCCACCGGCCAGCCAACCTGGCCGCCATCCAGCCAACTTGACCTCCAGCCATTCAACCTGGAAGCCATAATGTCAACTCAACTAACAGCCAGCCAACCTGTCCCCCAGACAGCCGGTCACCAACCAGCCAATCTGGATGTTAACCGGCCAACCCGGCCAACTGCTGGCCAACCTGATCACCAGTCACCCACCCTGGTAACCAGCCAGCCAACTTGGACACAAACCAGCCACCCTGGAAGCGTCCGGTCAACTCAACTAACAACCAGCCAAACTGTGCTCAAGTCAGCCATCCCGGCCACCAGCCAGCAAACCTGGACATGAGCCAATCAATCTGGATGTGATCCGGCCAAACCGGCCAACTATTGGCCAACCTAATCACCTGTCAGCCAACTTGGCCACAAGCCAACAAACTCTGCCACAAGCTGATCAACCTTGCCAACGGCCAGCCAACCTGACCTCCAGCCAGCCAATCTGGAAGCCATCCGGTCAACTCAACTAACAGCCAGCCAATCTGTCCTCCAGTCAGCCGCCCCGGGCACCAGTCAGCAAACCTGGACACGAGCCAGCCAATCTGGATGTCATCCGGCCAACACGGCCAACTGCCGGCCAACCTGATCACAAGCCAGCCACCATGGCCACCAGCCAGCCAACCTGGCCACCAGCCAGGCAACCTGGCCGCCATCCAGCCAACCTGACCTCCAGCCAGCCAATCTGGAAGCCATCCGGTCAACTCATCTAACAACCAGCCAACCTGTCCTCCAGTCAGCCATCCCGGCCACCAGCCAGCCAACCTGGACACGAGCCAGCCAATATGAATGTCATCCGGCCAACGCGGCCGACTGCCGGCCAACCTGATCACAAGCCAGCCAACCTGGACACCTATAAGCCATCCTGGTCACCAGCCAGCCTAATAAGCTACTATCTAGCCAATCTGGCCACCAGGCTGACTGGCCTGGAAGCATCCGGTCAACTCAAATAACACCCAGCCAACCTGTCCTCCAGTCAGCCGCCCCGGCCACCAGTCAGCAAACCTGGACACGAGCCAGTCAATCTGGATGACATCCGGCCAACCCGGGTAACTGTTGGCCAACCTGATCACCAGTCAGCCAACCTGGCCACCAGCCAGGCAACCTGGCCGCCATCTGACCAGCCAGCCAACAGGAAGCCAACCAAGAAGCCAATCTAGTCACCAGCCGGCCAACCTGGCCGCCAGTCACACTACCTGACCATAGGCCAGCCAAACTGGACACCATCCGGTCAACTTAACTAACAGCCAGTCGACCTGTCTTCCAGTCAGCCAACCTTGCCGCTAGGCAGCCAACATGGTCAGCAGCCAACTAACGCGGCCACCATCCAGCCAAATAGGCCATTAGTCGGCCAACCTGGCCACCAGCCAGACAACCAGCTTAGCTGGACATCAGTCAGGAAACCTGGCCACCAGGAAGCCAATCTGGCAACCAAGCGGCCAACCTGGCCGCCAGCCTGCCAACTGGGCGGCCAGTCAGCCAACCTGACCTCCAGCCAGCCAACCTGAAAACCATAAGGTCAACTCAACTAACAGCCAGCCACCCTGTCCTCCAGACAGCCGGTCACCAGCCAGGCAATATTTATGTCATCCGGCCAAACCCGGCCAACTGCTGGCCACTCTGATCACCAGTCAGCCACCCTGGCCACCAGCCAGCCAACCTGGACACCAGCCAGCCAACCTGGACACCAACCAGCCATCCTGGTCACCAGCCAGCCAAAAAAGCCACCATGTAGCCAATCTGGCCACCAGCCAGCCACCTAGGCCAACCAGCCAGCCAACCTGGCCACCATCCAGGCAACCTGGCCGCCATCCAACCAACCTAGCCACCAGCCAGCCAATCTGGCCACCAACCAGCCATCCTAGCCACCAGCCAACCCACTATGCCACAAGCTGATAAACCTTTTCACAAACTAATCAACCTTGCCACCGGCGAGCCAACCTGGCCGCAATCCAGCCAACCTGACCTCCAGCCAGCCAACCTGGAAGCCATAAGGTCCACTCAACTAACAGCCAGCCAACCTGTCCTCCAGGCAGCCCGTCACCAGCCAGGCAATCTGGATGTCATCCGGCCAACCCGGCCAACTGCTGGCCAACCTGATCGCAAGTCAGCCATCCTGGCTACGAGCCAGCCAACATAGCCACCGCCCAGACAACCCACTGTGCCTTCAACCAGCCGATACTGCCACTAGACAACCACCCTCACTACCAGCCAGCCACCCTGCCCACCAACCAGCCAGCCAACAGCAAGCCAACCAATAAGCCAATCTAGCCACCAGCCGGCCAACCTTGCCGCCAGTCACACTACCTGACCATAGGCCAGCCAAACTGGACACCATCCGGTCAACTTAACTAACAGCCAGTCGACATGTCTTCCAGTCAGCCAACCTTGCCACTAGGCAGCCAACATGGTCAGCAGCCAAATAACGCGGCCACCATCCAGCCAAATAGGCCAATATTCAGCCAACCTGGCCACCAGCCAGACAACCAGCTTGGCTGGACACCAGTCAGGAAACCTGGCCACCAGGAAGCCAATCTGGCAACCAAGCGGCCAACCTGGCCGCCAGCCTGCCAACTGGGCCGCCAGCCAGCCAACCTGACCTCCAGCCAGCCAACCTGAAAGCCATAAGGTCAACTCAACTAACAGCCAGCCAACCTGTGCTCCAGACAGCCGGTCACCAGCCAGGCAATCTTTATGTCATCCGGCCAACCCGGCTAACTGCTGGCCAACCTGATCACCAGTCAGCCACCCTGGCCACCATCCAGCCAACCTGGACACCAGCCAGCCAACCTGGACACCAACCAGCCATCCTGGTCACCAGCCAGCCAAAAAATCCACCATGTAGCCAATCTAGCCACAAGCCAGCCACCTTGGCCAACCAGCCAGCCAACCTGGCCACCATCCAGGCAACCTGGCCGCCATCCAACCAACCTAGCCACCAGCCAGCCAATCTGGCCACCAACCAGCCATCCTGGCCACCAGCAATCCAAGCTGGACACCAGCCAGCCAACCTGGACATCAACCAGCCATCCTGGTAACCAGCCAGCCCAAGAAGCGACCATCTAACCAATCTGGCCACCAGCCAGCCACCTTGGCCACCAGCCAGCCAACCTGGCCATCAGGCGGCCAACCTGGACGCAAGCCAACCAACCTGGCCACCAGCCAGGCAACCTGGCCGACATCCAGCCAACCTGGCCACCAGCCAGGAAACCTGGCCACCATCTGGCCAACCCACCTGGTCAACAACCAGCTAACCTAGCCACCAGCCACCAGCCTGGCCGCCATCCAGCCAACCTGACAACCAGCCAGCCAACCTGGAGGCCATCCAGTCAACTCAACTAACAACCAGCCAACCTGTCTTCCAGTCAGACACCTCGGCCAGCAGCCAACCAACCTGGACACGAGCCAGCCAATCTGAATGTCATCCGGCCAACGCGACCAACTGCCGGCCAACCTGATCACCAGTCAGCCAACCAGGCCACCAGCCAACCAACCTGGCCACCAGCCAGCCAACCTTGCCACCAGCAAGCCATCCTTGCCACCAGCCAACCAACCATGCCACAAGTTGATCAACCTTGCCACCGGCCAGCCAACCTTGCCACCAGCCAGCCAAATGTCGTGCTGCCGGCCACCTGTAGTAGCCTGGTGAGCTGTCGAGATGAGGCCGCCTATAGAGGCCTGATGGGCTGTCGAGATGTCGGCTACCTATAGTTGCCTGGTGAGCTGTCGTGCCGCCGGCCACCTATAGTGGCCTGGTGAACTGTCGAGTAGCCGGCCACCTATAGTGGCCTGGTGAGCTGTCGAGTAGCCGGCCACCTATAATGGCCTGGGGAGCTGTCGTGCTGCCGGCCACCTATAGTGGCCTGGTGAGCTGTCGTGCTGCCGGCCACCTATAGTGGCCTCGTGAGCTGTCGTGCTGCCGGCCACATATAGTGGCCTGGTGAGCTGTCGTGCTGCCGGCCACCTATAGTGGCCTGGCGGGCTCTCGAGCTGCCGGCCACTTATACTAGCCTGGTGAGCTCTCGAGCTGCCGGCCACCTATAGTAATCTGGTGAGCTCACGAGCTGCCGGCCACCTATAGTAGCCTGTTGAGCTCTCGAGCTGTCGGCCACCTATAGTAGCCTGGTGAGCTGTCGTGCTACCGGCCACCTATAGTGACCTGGTGAACTGTCGTGGTGCCGGCCATCTATAGTGGCCTGGTAAGCTGTCGTGCTGGTGAGCTGTCGAGATGCCGGCCACCTTTAGTAGGTGAGCTGTCGTGCTGCCGGCCTCTTATAGTGGCCTGTCGAGCTGTCGAGATGCCGGCCTCCTATAGTGGCCTGTCGAGCTGTCGAGATGCCGGCCAACTATAGTGTGCTGGTGAGCTGTCGTGCTGCCGGACTCCTATAGTGGCCTGGTGAGCTGTCGAGATGCCGGCCACCTATAGTGTGCTGGTGAGCTATCGAGTTGCCAGCCACCCATAGTGGCCTGGTAAGCTTTTGTGCTACCGGCCACCTATAGTGGGCTGGTGAGCTGTCTTGCTGCCGTCCTCCTATAGTGGCTTGGTGAGCTGTCGAGATGCCGGCCACCTATAGTGGCCTGTTGAACAGTCGTGCTACCGGCCACCTATAGTAGCCTGGTGAGCTCTCGAGCTGCCGGCCACCTATAGTGGCCTGGTGAGCTGTCGTGCTATCTAGTCGCTGTCGAGTTGCCAGCCAGCTATAGTGGCCTGGTGAGCTTTCGTGCTACCGGCCACTTATAGTGGCCTGGTGAGCTGTCGTGCTGCCGGCCTCCTATAGTGGCCTGGTGAGCTGTCGAGCTGCCGGCCACCTATAGGGGCCTGGTGAGTTGTCGTGCTGCCGGCCACCTATAGTGGCCTGGTGAGCTGTCGTGCTACCGGCCACCTATAATAGCCTGGTGAGCTGTCGTGCTGCCGGCCGCCTATAGTGGCCTGGTGAGCTGTCGTGCTACCGGCCACCTATAGTGGCCTGGCGAGCTGTCGAGCTGCCGGCCACCTATAGGGGCCTGGTGAGCTGTCGTGCTGCCGGCCTCCTATAGTGGCCTGGTGAGCTGTCGTGCTATCTAGTCGCTGTCGAGTTGCCAGCCACCATAGTGGCCTGGTGAGCTTTCGTGCTACCGGCCACTTATAGTGGCCTGGTGAGTTGTCTAGTTGCTGTCGAGTTGCCAGCCAGCTATAGTGGCCTGGTGAGCTTTCGTGCTACCGGCCACTTATAGTGGCCTGGTGAGCTGTCGTGCTGCCGGCCTCCTATAGTGGCCTGGTGAGCTGTCGAGATGCCGGCCACCTATAGTGGCCTGTTGAACAGTCGTGCTACCGGCCACCTATAGTAGCCTGGTGAGCTCTCGAGCTGCCGGCCACCTATAGTGGCCTGGTGAGCTGTCGTGCTATCTAGTCGCTGTCGAGTTGCCAGCCAGCTATAGTGGCCTGGTGAGCTTTCGTGCTACCGGCCACTTATAGTGGCCTGGTGAGCTCTCGAGCTGCCGGCCACCTATAGTGGCCTGGTGAGCTGTCGTGCTATCTAGTCGCTGTCGAGTTGCCAGCCAGCTATAGTGGCCTGGTGAGCTTTCGTGCTAGCGGCCACTTATAGTGGCCTGGTGAGTTGTCTAGTTGCTGTCGAGTTGCCAGCCAGCTATAGTGGCCTGGTAAGCTTTCGTGCTACCGGCCACCTATAGTGGGCTGGTGAGCTGTCTTGCTGCCGGCCTCCTATAGTGGCCTGGTGAGCTGTCGAGATGCCGGCCACCTATAGTGGCCTGTTGAACAGTCGTGCTACCGGCCACCTATAGTAGCCTGGTGAGCTCTCGAGCTGCCGGCCACCTATAGTGGCCTGGTGAGCTGTCGTGCTATCTAGTCGCTGTCGAGTTGCCAGCCAGCTATAGTGGCCTGGTGAGCTTTCGTGCTACCGGCCACTTATAGTGGCCTGGTGAGCTGTCGTGCTGCCGGCCTCCTATAGTGGCCTGGTGAGCTGTCGAGATGCCGGCCACCTATAGTGGCCTGTTGAACAGTCGTGGCGCCGGCCACCTATAGTGGCCTGGTGAGCTGTCGAGTAGCCGGCCACCTATAGTGGCCTGGTGAGCTGTCGAGTAGCCGGCCACCTATAATGGCCTGGGGAGCTGTCGTGCTGCCGGCCACCTATAGTGGCCTGGTGAGCTGTCGTGCTGCCGGCCACCCATAGTGGCCTCGTGAGCTGTCGTGCTGCCGGCCACATATAGTGGCCTGGTGAGCTGTCGTGCTGCCGGCCACCTATAGTGGCCTGGCGGGCTCTCGAGCTGCCGGCCACTTATACTAGCCTGGTGAGCTCTCGAGCTGCCGGCCACCTATAGTAATCTGGTGAGCTCACGAGCTGCCGGCCACCTATAGTAGCCTGTTGAGCTCTCGAGCTGTCGGCCACCTATAGTAGCCTGGTGAGCTGTCGTGCTACCGGCCACCTATAGTGACCTGGTGAACTGTCGTGGTGCCGGCCATCTATAGTGGCCTGGTAAGCTGTCGTGCTGGTGAGCTGTCGAGATGCCGGCCACCTTTAGTAGGTGAGCTGTCGTGCTGCCGGCCTCTTATAGTGGCCTGTCGAGCTGTCGAGATGCCGGCCTCCTATAGTGGCCTGTCGAGCTGTCGAGATGCCGGCCAACTATAGTGTGCTGGTGAGCTGTCGTGCTGCCGGACTCCTATAGTGGCCTGGTGAGCTGTCGAGATGCCGGCCACCTATAGTGTGCTGGTGAGCTATCGAGTTGCCAGCCACCCATAGTGGCCTGGTAAGCTTTCGTGCTACCGGCCACCTATAGTGGGCTGGTGAGCTGTCTTGCTGCCGTCCTCCTATAGTGGCTTGGTGAGCTGTCGAGATGCCGGCCACCTATAGTGGCCTGTTGAACAGTCGTGCTACCGGCCACCTATAGTAGCCTGGTGAGCTCTCGAGCTGTCGGCCACCTATAGTGGCCTGGTGAGCTGTCGTGCTATCTAGTCGCTGTCGAGTTGCCAGCCAGCTATAGTGGCCTGGTGAGCTTTCGTGCTACCGGCCACTTATAGTGGCCTGGTGAGCTGTCGTGCTGCCGGCCTCCTATAGTGGCCTGGTGAGCTGTCGAGCTGCCGGCCACCTATAGTGGCCTGGTGAGCTGTCGTGCTGCCGGCCAACTATAGTGGCCTCGTGAGCTGTCGTGCTGCCGGCCACATATAGTGGCCTGGTGAGCTGTCGTGCTGCCGGCCACCTATAGTGGCCTGGCGGGCTCTCGAGCTGCCGGCCACTTATACTAGCCTGGTGAGCTCTCGAGCTGCCGGCCACCTATAGTAATCTGGTGAGCTCACGAGCTGCCGGCCACCTATAGTAGCCTGTTGAGCTCTCGAGCTGTCGGCCACCTATAGTAGCCTGGTGAGCTGTCGTGCTACCGGCCACCTATAGTGACCTGGTGAACTGTCGTGGTGCCGGCCATCTATAGTGGCCTGGTAAGCTGTCGTGCTGGTGAGCTGTCGAGATGCCGGCCACCTTTAGTAGGTGAGCTGTCGTGCTGCCGGCCTCTTATAGTGGCCTGTCGAGCTGTCGAGATGCCGGCCTCCTATAGTGGCCTGTCGAGCTGTCGAGATGCCGGCCAACTATAGTGTGCTGGTGAGCTGTCGTGCTGCCGGACTCCTATAGTGGCCTGGTGAGCTGTCGAGATGCCGGCCACCTATAGTGTGCTGGTGAGCTATCGAGTTGCCAGCCACCCATAGTGGCCTGGTAAGCTTTCGTGCTACCGGCCACCTATAGTGGGCTGGTGAGCTGTCTTGCTGCCGTCCTCCTATAGTGGCTTGGTGAGCTGTCGAGATGCCGGCCACCTATAGTGGCCTGTTGAACAGTCGTGCTACCGGCCACCTATAGTAGCCTGGTGAGCTCTCGAGCTGCCGGCCACCTATAGTGGCCTGGTGAGCTGTCGTGCTATCTAGTCGCTGTCGAGTTGCCAGCCAGCTATAGTGGCCTGGTGAGCTTTCGTGCTACCGGCCACTTATAGTGGCCTGGTGAGCTGTCGTGCTGCCGGCCTCCTATAGTGGCCTGGTGAGCTGTCGAGCTGCCGGCCACCTATAGGGGCCTGGTGAGTTGTCGTGCTGCCGGCCACCTATAGTGGCCTGGTGAGCTGTCGTGCTACCGGCCACCTATAATAGCCTGGTGAGCTGTCGTGCTGCCGGCCGCCTATAGTGGCCTGGTGAGCTGTCGTGCTACCGGCCACCTATAGTGGCCTGGCGAGCTGTCGAGCTGCCGGCCACCTATAGGGGCCTGGTGAGCTGTCGTGCTGCCGGCCTCCTATAGTGGCCTGGTGAGCTGTCGTGCTATCTAGTCGCTGTCGAGTTGCCAGCCACCTATAGTGGCCTGGTGAGCTTTCGTGCTACCGGCCACTTATAGTGGCCTGGTGAGTTGTCTAGTTGCTGTCGAGTTGCCAGCCAGCTATAGTGGCCTGGTGAGCTTTCGTGCTACCGGCCACTTATAGTGGCCTGGTGAGCTGTCGTGCTGCCGGCCTCCTATAGTGGCCTGGTGAGCTGTCGAGATGCCGGCCACCTATAGTGGCCTGTTGAACAGTCGTGCTACCGGCCACCTATAGTAGCCTGGTGAGCTCTCGAGCTGCCGGCCACCTATAGTGGCCTGGTGAGCTGTCGTGCTATCTAGTCGCTGTCGAGTTGCCAGCCAGCTATAGTGGCCTGGTGAGCTTTCGTGCTACCGGCCACTTATAGTGGCCTGGTGAGCTCTCGAGCTGCCGGCCACCTATAGTGGCCTGGTGAGCTGTCGTGCTATCTAGTCGCTGTCGAGTTGCCAGCCAGCTATAGTGGCCTGGTGAGCTTTCGTGCTAGCGGCCACTTATAGTGGCCTGGTGAGTTGTCTAGTTGCTGTCGAGTTGCCAGCCAGCTATAGTGGCCTGGTAAGCTTTCGTGCTACCGGCCACCTATAGTGGGCTGGTGAGCTGTCTTGCTGCCGGCCTCCTATAGTGGCCTGGTGAGCTGTCGAGATGCCGGCCACCTATAGTGGCCTGTTGAACAGTCGTGCTACCGGCCACCTATAGTAGCCTGGTGAGCTCTCGAGCTGCCGGCCACCTATAGTGGCCTGGTGAGCTGTCGTGCTATCTAGTCGCTGTCGAGTTGCCAGCCAGCTATAGTGGCCTGGTGAGCTTTCGTGCTACCGGCCACTTATAGTGGCCTGGTGAGCTGTCGTGCTGCCGGCCTCCTATAGTGGCCTGGTGAGCTGTCGAGATGCCGGCCACCTATAGTGGCCTGTTGAACAGTCGTGCCGCCGGCCACCTATAGTGGCCTGGTGAGCTGTCGAGTAGCCGGCCACCTATAGTGGCCTGGTGAGCTGTCGAGTAGCCGGCCACCTATAATGGCCTGGGGAGCTGTCGTGCTGCCGGCCACCTATAGTGGCCTGGTGAGCTGTCGTGCTGCCGGCCACCCATAGTGGCCTCGTGAGCTGTCGTGCTGCCGGCCACATATAGTGGCCTGGTGAGCTGTCGTGCTGCCGGCCACCTATAGCGGCCTGGCGGGCTCTCGAGCTGCCGGCCACTTATACTAGCCTGGTGAGCTCTCGAGCTGCCGGCCACCTATAGTAATCTGGTGAGCTCACGAGCTGCCGGCCACCTATAGTAGCCTGTTGAGCTCTCGAGCTGTCGGCCACCTATAGTAGCCTGGTGAGCTGTCGTGCTACCGGCCACCTATAGTGACCTGGTGAACTGTCGTGGTGCCGGCCATCTATAGTGGCCTGGTAAGCTGTCGTGCTGGTGAGCTGTCGAGATGCCGGCCACCTTTAGTAGGTGAGCTGTCGTGCTGCCGGCCTCTTATAGTGGCCTGTCGAGCTGTCGAGATGCCGGCCTCCTATAGTGGCCTGTCGAGCTGTCGAGATGCCGGCCAACTATAGTGTGCTGGTGAGCTGTCGTGCTGCCGGACTCCTATAGTGGCCTGGTGAGCTGTCGAGATGCCGGCCACCTATAGTGTGCTGGTGAGCTATCGAGTTGCCAGCCACCCATAGTGGCCTGGTAAGCTTTCGTGCTACCGGCCACCTATAGTGGGCTGGTGAGCTGTCTTGCTGCCGTCCTCCTATAGTGGCTTGGTGAGCTGTCGAGATGCCGGCCACCTATAGTGGCCTGTTGAACAGTCGTGCTACCGGCCACCTATAGTAGCCTGGTGAGCTCTCGAGCTGCCGGCCACCTATAGTGGCCTGGTGAGCTGTCGTGCTATCTAGTCGCTGTCGAGTTGCCAGCCAGCTATAGTGGCCTGGTGAGCTTTCGTGCTACCGGCCACTTATAGTGGCCTGGTGAGCTGTCGTGCTGCCGGCCTCCTATAGTGGCCTGGTGAGCTGTCGAGCTGCCGGCCACCTATAGTGGCCTGGTGAGCTGTCGTGCTATCTAGTCGCTGTCGAGTTGCCAGCCAGCTATAGTGGCCTGGTGAGCTTTCGTGCTACCGGCCACTTATAGTGGCCTGGTGAGCTGTCGTGCTGCCGGCCTCCTATAGTGGCCTGGTGAGCTGTCGAGCTGCCGGCCACCTATAGGGGCCTGGTGAGTTGTCGTGCTGCCGGCCACCTATAGTGGCCTGGTGAGCTGTCGTGCTACCGGCCTCCTATAATAGCCTGGTGAGCTGTCGTGCTGCCGGCCGCCTATAGTGGCCTGGTGAGCTGTCGTGCTACCGGCCACCTATAGTGGCCTGGCGAGCTGTCGAGCTGCCGGCCACCTATAGGGGCCTGGTGAGCTGTCGTGCTGCCGGCCTCCTATAGTGGCCTGGTGAGCTGTCGTGCTATCTAGTCGCTGTCGAGTTGCCAGCCACCTATAGTGGCCTGGTGAGCTTTCGTGCTACCGGCCACTTATAGTGGCCTGGTGAGTTGTCTAGTTGCTGTCGAGTTGCCAGCCAGCTATAGTGGCCTGGTGAGCTTTCGTGCTACCGGCCACTTATAGTGGCCTGGTGAGCTGTCGTGCTGCCGGCCTCCTATAGTGGCCTGGTGAGCTGTCGAGATGCCGGCCACCTATAGTGGCCTGTTGAACAGTCGTGCTACCGGCCACCTATAGTAGCCTGGTGAGCTCTCGAGCTGCCGGCCACCTATAGTGGCCTGGTGAGCTGTCGTGCTATCTAGTCGCTGTCGAGTTGCCAGCCAGCTATAGTGGCCTGGTGAGCTTTCGTGCTACCGGCCACTTATAGTGGCCTGGTGAGCTCTCGAGCTGCCGGCCACCTATAGTGGCCTGGTGAGCTGTCGTGCTATCTAGTCGCTGTCGAGTTGCCAGTCAGCTATAGTGGCCTGGTGAGCTTTCGTGCTACCGGCCACTTATAGTGGCCTGGTGAGTTGTCTAGTTGCTGTCGAGTTGCCAGCCAGCTATAGTGGCCTGGTAAGCTTTCGTGCTACCGGCCACCTATAGTGGGCTGGTGAGCTGTCTTGCTGCCGGCCTCCTATAGTGGCCTGGTGAGCTGTCGAGATGCCGGCCACCTATAGTGGCCTGTTGAACAGTCGTGCTACCGGCCACCTATAGTAGCCTGGTGAGCTCTCGAGCTGCCGGCCACCTATAGTGGCCTGGTGAGCTGTCGTGCTATCTAGTCGCTGTCGAGTTGCCAGCCAGCTATAGTGGCCTGGTGAGCTTTCGTGCTACCGGCCACTTATAGTGGCCTGGTGAGCTGTCGAGCTGCCGGCCACCTATAGTGGCCTGGTGAGCTGTCGTGCTATCTAGTCGCTGTCGAGTTGCCAGCCAGCTATAGTGGCCTGGTGAGCTTTCGTGCTACCGGCCACTTATAGTGGCCTGGTGAGCTGTCGTGCTGCCGGCCTCCTATAGTGGCCTGGTGAGCTGTCGAGCTGCCGGCCACCTATAGGGGCCTTGTGAGTTGTCGTGCTGCCGGCCACCTATAGTGGCCTGGTGAGCTGTCGTGCTACCGGCCACCTATAATAGCCTGGTGAGCTGTCGTGCTGCCGGCCGCCTATAGTGGCCTGGTGAGCTGTCGTGCTACCGGCCACCTATAGTGGCCTGGCGAGCTGTCGAGCTGCCGGCCACCTATAATAGCCTGGTGAGCTGTCGTGCTGCCGGCCGCCTATAGTGGCCTGGTGAGCTGTCGTGCTACCGGCCACCTATAGTGGCCTGGCGAGCTGTCGAGCTGCCGGCCACCTATAGGGGCCTGGTGAGCTGTCGTGCTGCCGGCCTCCTATAGTGGCCTGGTGAGCTGTCGTGCTATCTAGTCGCTGTCGAGTTGCCAGCCACCTATAGTGGCCTGGTGAGCTGTCGTGCTACCGGCCACCTATAATGGCATGGTGAGCTGTCGTGCTGCTGGCCACCTATAGTGGCCTGGTGAGCTGTCGAGCTGCCGGCCACCTATAGGGGCCTGGTGAGCTGTCGTGCTGCCGGCCACCTATAATGGTCTGGTGAGCTCTCGTGTTGCCGGCCACCTATAGTGGCCTGGTGAGCTGTCGTGCTGCTGGCCACCTATAGTGGCCTGGTGAGCTGTCGAGCTGCCGGCCACCTATAGGGGCCTGGTGAGTTGTCGTGCTGCCGGCCACCTATAGTGGCCTGGTGAGCTGTCGTGCTACCGGCCACCTATAATAGCCTGGTGAGCTGTCGTGCTGCCGGCCGCCTATAGTGGCCTGGTGAGCTGTCGTGCTACCGGCCACCTATAATGGCATGGTGGGCTGTCGTGCTGCTGGCCACCTATAGTGGCCTGGTGAGCTGTCGAGCTGCCGGCCACCTATTGGTGCCTGGTGAGCTGTCGTGCTGCCGGTCACCTATAGTGGCCTGGTGAGCTGTCGAGCTGCCGGCCACCTATAGGTGCCTGGTGAGCTGTCGTGCTGCCGGTCACCTATAGTGGCCTGGTGAGCTGTCGAGCTGCCGGCCACCTATAGGGGCCTGGTGAGCTGTCGTGCTGCCGGCCACCTATAGGGGCCTGGTGAGCTGTCGTGCTGCCGGCCACCTATAGGGGCCTGGTGAGCTGTCGTGCTGCCGGCCACCTACAGTGGCCTGGTGAGCTGTCGTGCTGCCGGCCACCTATAGTGGCCTGGTGAGCTGTCGTGCTACCGGCCACCTATAATGGCCTGGTGAGCTGTCGCGCTGCTGGCCACCTATAGTGGCCTGGTGAGCTGTCGAGCTGCCGGTCACCTATAGGGGTCTGGTGAGCTGTCGTGCTGCCGGCCACCTTTAGTGGCCTGGTGAGCTGTCGTGCTACCGGCCACCTATAATGGCCTGGTGAGCTGTCGTGCTGCCGGCCACATATAGTGGCCTGGTTAGTTATCGAAATGGCGGCCACTTATAGTGGCCTGGTGAGCTATCTAGTTGCTGTCGAAGTGCCAGCACCCTATAGTGGCCTGGTGAGCTGTCGTGTGGCCGGCCACCTATAGTGGCCTGGTGAGCTGTCGTGCTGCCGGCCACCTATAGTGGCCTGGTGAGCTGTCGTGCTACCGGCCACCTTTAATGGCCTGGTGAGCTGTCGTGTTGCCGGCCACATATAGTGGCCTGGTGAGTTATCGAAATGTCGGCCACTTATAGTGGGCTGGTGAGCTATCTAGTTGCTGTCGAGGTGCCAGCCACCTATAGTGGCCTGGTGAGCTGTCGTGTGGCCGGCCACCTATAGTGGCCTGGTGAGCTGTCGTGCTGCCAGCCACCTATATTGGCCTGGTGAGCTGTCGTGCTGCCGGCAGCCTATAGTGGCCTGGTGAGCTGTTGTGCTACCGGCCACCTACAATGGCCTGGTGAGCTGTCTTGCTGCTGGCCACCTATAGTGGCCTGGTGAGCTGTCGAGCTGCCGGCCACCTATAGGGGCCTGGTGAGCTGTCGTGCTGCCGGCCACCTATAGTGGCCTGGTGAGCTGTCGAGCTGCCGGCCACCTATAGCGGCCTGGTGAGCTGTCGTGCTGCCGGCCACCTATAGTGGCCTGGTGAGCTGTCGTGCTACCGGCCACCTATAATGCCCTGGTAAGCTGTCGTGCTGCTGGCCACCTATCATGGCCTGGTGAGCTGTCGTGCTGCCGGCCACCTATAGTGGCCTGGTGAGCTGTCGTGCTACCGGCCACCTATAGTGGCCTGGTGAGCTCTCGTGCTGCCGGCCACCTATAGTAGCCTGGTGGGCTGTCGTGCTGCCGGCCAAATATAGTAGCCTAGTGAGCTCTCGAGCTGCCGGCCACCTATAGTGGCCTGGTGAGCTGTCGAGATGCCGGCCACCTATAGTGGCCTGGTGAACTGTCGTGCTGCCGGCAACCTATAGTGGCCTGGTGAGCTGTTGTGCTACCGGCCACCTACAATGGCCTGGTGAACTGTCGTGCTGCCGGCAACCTATAGTGGCCTGGTGAGCTCTCGTGCTGCCGGCGTCCTATAGTGGCCTGGTGAGCTGTCGTGCTATCTAGTCGCTGTCGAGTTGCCAGCCACCTATAGGGGCCTGGTGAGCTGTCGTGCTGCCGGCCACCTATAGTGGCCTGGTGAGCTGTCGAGCTGCCGGCCACCTATAGCGGCCTGGTGAGCTGTCGTGCTGCAGGCCACCTATAGTGGCCTGGTGAGCTGTCGTGCTACCGGCCACCTATAATGGCCTGGTAAGCTGTCGTGCTGCTGGCCACCTATCATGGCCTGGTGAGCTGTCGTGCTGCCGGCCACCTACAGTGGCCTGGTGAGCTGTCGTGCTGCCGGCCACCTATAGTGGCCTGGTGAGCTGTCGTGCTACCGGCCACCTATAATGGCCTGGTGAGCTGTCGCGCTGCTGGCCACCTATAGTGGCCTGGTGAGCTTGCGAGCTGCCGGTCACCTATAGGGGTCTGGTGAGCTGTCGTGCTGCCGGCCACCTTTAGTGGCCTGGTGAGCTGTCGAGCTGCCGGCCACATATAGGGGCCTGGGGAGCTGTCGTGCTGCCGGCCACCTATAGTGGCCTGGTGAGCTGTCGTGCTACCGGCCACCTATAATGGCCTGGTGAGCTGTCGTGCTGCCGGCCACATATAGTGGCCTGGTTAGTTATCGAAATGGCGGCCACCTATAGTGGCCTGGTGAACTGTCGTGCTGCCGGCAACCTATAGTGGCCTGGTGAGCTGTTGTGCTACCGGCCACCTACAATGGCCTGGTGAACTGTCGTGCTGCCGGCAACCTATAGTGGCCTGGTGAGCTCTCGTGCTGCCGGCCACCTATAGTAGCCTGGTGGGCTGTCGTGCTGCCGGCCACCTATAGTAGCCTAGTGAGCTCTCGAGCTGCCGGCCACCTATAGTGGCCTGGTGAGCTGTCGAGATGCCGGCCACCTATAGTGGCCTGGTGAACTGTCGTGCTGCCGGCAACCTATAGTGGCCTGGTGAGCTGTCGAGCTGCCGGCCACCTATAGTAGCCTGGTGGGCTGTCGTGCTGCCGGCCACCTATAGTGGCCTGGTGAGCTGTCGTGCTGCCGGCCACCTATAGTAGCCTAGTGAGCTCTCGAGCTGCCGGCCACCTATAGTGGCCTGGTGAGCTGTCGAGATGCCGGCCACCTATAGTGGCCTGGTGAACTGTCGTGCGACCGGCCACCTATAGTAGCCTGGTGAGCTCTCGAGCTGCCGGCCACCTATCATGGCCTGGTGAGCTGTCGTGCTGCCGGCCACCTATAGTGGCCTGGTGAGCTGTCGAGATGCCGGCCACCTATAGTGGCCTGGTGAGCTGTCGAGATGCCGGCCACCTATAGTGGCCTGGTGGGCTGTCGTGCTGCCGGCCACCTATAGTAGCCTAGTGAGCTCTCGAGCTGCCGGCCACCTATAGTGGCCTGGTGAGCTGTCGAGATGCCGGCCACCTATAGTGGCCTGGTGAGCTGTCGAGATGCCGGCCACCTTTAGTGGCCTGGTGAGCTGTCGAGCTGCCGGCCACATATAGGGGCCTGGGGAGCTGTCGTGCTGCCGGCCACCTATAGTGGCCTGGTGAGCTGTCGTGCTACCGGCCACCTATAATGGCCTGGTGAGCTGTCGCGCTGCTGGCCACCTATAGTGGCCTGGTGAGCTTGCGAGCTGCCGGTCACCTATAGGGGTCTGGTGAGCTGTCGTGCTGCCGGCCACCTTTAGTGGCCTGGTGAGCTGTCGAGCTGCCGGCCACATATAGGGGCCTGGGGAGCTGTCGTGCTGCCGGCCACCTATAGTGGCCTGGTGAGCTGTCGTGCTACCGGCCACCTATAATGGCCTGGTAAGCTGTCGTGCTGCTGGCCACCTATCATGGCCTGGTGAGCTGTCGTGCTGCCGGCCACCTACAGTGGCCTGGTGAGCTGTCGTGCTGCCGGCCACCTATAGGGGCCTGGTGAGCTGTCGTGCTGCCGGCGTCCTATAGTGGCCTGGTGAGCTGTCGTGCTATCTAGTCGCTGTCGAGTTGCCAGCCACCTATAGTGGCCTGGTGAGCTTTCGTGCTACCGGCCACCTATAGTGGCCTGGTGAGCTGTCGTGCTGCCGACCTTCTATAGTCGCCTGGTGAGCTGTCGAGATGCCGGCCACCTATAGTGGCCTGATGAGCTGTCGTGCTGCCGGCCTCCTATAGTGGCCTGGTGAGCTGTCGTGCTGCCGGCCACCAATAGTGGCCTGGTGAGCTGTCGTGCTACCGGCCACCTATAATGGCCTGGTGAGCTGTCGTGCTGCTGGCCACCTATAGTGGCCTGGTGAGCTGTCGAGCTGCCGGCCACCTATAGGGGCCTGGTGAGCTGTCGTTGTGCATGCCACCTATAGTGGCCTGGTGAGCTGTCGTGCTGCCGGCTACCTATAGTAGCCTGGTGAGCTCTCGAGCTGCCGGCCACCTATAGTGGCCTGGTGAGCTGTCGAGATGCCGGCCGCCTATAGTGGCCTGGTGAACTGTCGTGCTACCGGCCACCTATAGTAGCCTGGTGAGCTCTCGAGCTGCCGACCACCTATAGTGGCCTGGTCAGCTGTCGTGCTATCTAGTTGCTGTCGAGTTGCCAGCCACCTATAGTGGCCTGGTGAGCTTTCGTGCTACCGGCCACCTATAGTGGCCTGGTGAGATGTCGTGCTGCCGACCTCCTATAGTCGCCTGGTGAGCTGTCGAGATGCCGGCCACCTATAGTGGCCTGGTGAGCTGTCGTGCTGCCGGCCTCCTATAGTGGCCTGGTGAGCTGTCGTGCTGCCGGCCACCTATAGTGGCCTGGTGAGCTGTCGTGCTACCGGCCACCTATAATGGCCTGGTGAGCTGTCGAGCTGCCGGCCACCTATAGGGGCCTGGTGAGCTGTCGTTGTGCATGCCACCTATAGTGGCCTGGTGAGCTGTCGTGCTGCCGGCTACCTATAGTAGCCTGGTGAGCTCTCGAGCTGCCGGCCACCTATAGTGGCCTGGTGAGCTGTCGAGATGCCGGCCGCCTATAGTGGCCTGTTGAACTGTCGTGCTACCGGCCACCTATAGTAGCCTGGTGAGCTCTCGAGCTGCCGACCACCTATAGTGGCCTGGTCAGCTGTCGTGCTATCTAGTTGCTGTCGAGTTTCCAGCCACCTATAGTGGCCTGGTGAGCTTTCGTGCTACCGGCCACCTATAGTGGCCTGGTGAGCTGTCGAGCTGCCGGCCACCTATAGGGGCCTGGTGAGCTGTCGTGCTGCCGGCCACCTATAGTGGCCTGGTGAGCTGTCGTGCTACCGGCCACCTATAATAGCCTGGTGAGCTGTCGTGCTGCCGGCCGCCTATAGTGGCCTGGTGAGCTGTCGTGCTACCGGCCACCTATAATGGCATGGTGAGCTGTCGTGCTGCTGGCCACCTATAGTGGCCTGGTGAGCTGTCGTTGTGCCGGCCACCTATAGTGGCCTGGTGAGCAGTCGTGCTGCCGGCTACCTATAGTAGCCTGGTGAGCTCTCGAGCTGCCGGCCACCTATAGTGGCCTGGTGAGCTGTCGAGATGCCGGCCGCCTTTAGTGGCCTGGTGAACTGTCGTGCTAGCGGCCAGCCCGGTGAGCTCTCGAGCTGCCGACCACCTATAGTGGCCTGGTCAGCTGTCGTGCTATCTAGTTGCTGTCGAGTTGCCAGCCACCTATAGTGGCCTGGTGAGCTGTCGTGCTGCCGGCCACCTATAGTGGCCTGGTGAGTTGTCTAGTTGCTGTCGAGTTGCCGGCCACCTATAGTGGCCTGGTGAGCTGTCGTGCTACCGGCCACCTACAATGGCCTGGTGAGCTGTCGTGCTGCTGGCCACTTATAGTGGCCTGGTGAGCTGTCGTGCTGCCGGCCACCAAAAGTGGCCTGGTGAGCTGTCGTGCTACCGGCCACCTATAATGGCCTGGTGAGCTGTCGTGCTGCTGGCCACCTATAGTGGCCTGGTGAGCTGTCGAGCTGCCGGCCACCTATAGGGGCCTGGTGAGCTGTCGTTGTGCATGCCACCTATAGTGGCCTGGTGAGCTGTCGTGCTGCCGGCTACCTATAGTAGCCTGGTGAGCTCTCGAGCTGCCGGCCACCTATAGTGGCCTGGTGAGCTGTCGAGATGCCGGCCGCCTATAGTGGCCTGGTGAACTGTCGTGCTACCGGCCACCTATAGTAGCCTGGTGAGCTCTCGAGCTGCCGACCACCTATAGTGGCCTGGTCAGCTGTCGTGCTATCTAGTTGCTGTCGAGTTGCCAGCCACCTATAGTGGCCTGGTGAGCTTTCGTGCTACCGGCCACCTATAGTGGCCTGGTGAGATGTCGTGCTGCCGACCTCCTATAGTCGCCTGGTGAGCTGTCGAGATGCCGGCCACCTATAGTGGCCTGGTGAGCTGTCGTGCTGCCGGCCTCCTATAGTGGCCTGGTGAGCTGTCGTGCTGCCGGCCACCTATAGTGGCCTGGTGAGCTGTCGTGCTACCGGCCACCTATAATGGCCTGGTGAGCTGTCGTGCTGCTGGCCACCTATAGTGGCCTGGTGAGCTGTCGAGCTGCCGGCCACCTATAGGGGCCTGGTGAGCTGTCGTGCTGCCGGCCACCTATAGTGGCCTGGTGAGCTGTCTAGTTGCTGTCGAGTTGCCGGCCACCTATAGTGGCCTGGTGAGCTGTCGTGCTACCGGCCACCTATAATGGCCTGGTGAGCTGTCGTGCTGCTGGCCACCTATAGTGGCCTGGTGAGCTGTCGAGCTGCCGGCCACCTATAGGGGCCTGGTGAGCTGTCGTGCTGCCGGCCACCTATAGTGGCCTGGTGAGCTGTCGTGCTGCTGGCCACCTATAGTGGCCTGGTGAGCTGTCGAGCTGCCGGCCACCTATAGGGGCCTGGTGAGCTGTCGTGCTGCCGGCCACCTATAGGGGCCTGGTGAGCTGTCGTGCTGCCGGCGTCCTATAGTGGCCTGGTGAGCTGTCGTGCTATCTAGTCGCTGTCGAGTTGCCAGCCACCTATAGTGGCCTGGTGAGCTTTCGTGCTACCGGCCACTTATAGTGGCCTGGTGAGCTGTCGTGCTGCCGGCCACCTATAGTGGCCTGGTGAGCTGTCTAGTTGCTGTCGAGTTGCCGGCCACCTATAGTGGCCTGGTGAGCTGTCGTGCTACCGGCCACCTATAATGGCCTGGTGAGCTGTCGTGCTGCTGGCCACCTATAGTGGCCTGGTGAGCTGTCGAGCTGCCGGCCACCTATAGGGGCCTGGTGAGCTGTCGTGCTGCCGGCCACCTATAGTGGCCTGGTGAGCTGTCGTGCTGCTGGCCACCTATAGTGGCCTGGTGAGCTGTCGAGCTGCCGGCCACCTATAGGGGCCTGGTGAGCTGTCGTGCTGCCGGCGTCCTATAGTGGCCTGGTGAGCTGTCGTGCTATCTAGTCGCTGTCGAGCTGCCAGCCACCTATAGTGGCCTGGTGAGCTTTCGTGCTACCGGCCACTTATAGTGGCCTGGTGAGCTGTCGTGCTGCCGGCCTCCTATAGTGGCCTGGTGAGCTGTCGTGCTACCGGCCACCTATAATGGCATGGTGAGCTGTCGTACTGCTGGCCACCTATAGTGGCCTGGTGAGCTGTCGAGCTGCCGGCCACCTATAGGGGCCTGGTGAGCTGTCGTGCTGCCGGCCACCTATAGTGGCCTGGTGAGCTGTCGAGCTGCCGGCCACCTATAGGGGCCTGGTGAGCTGTCGTGCTGCCGGCCACCTATAGTGGCCTGGTGAGCCGTCGTGCTACCGGCCACCTATAATAGCCTGGTGAGCTGTCGTGCTGCCGGCCGCCTATAGTGGCCTGGTGAGCTGTCGTGCTACCGGCCACCTATAATGGCATGGTGAGCTGTCGTGCTGCTGGCCACCTATAGTGGCCTGGTGAGCTGTCGTTGTGCCGGCCACCTATAGTGGCCTGGTGAACAGTCGTGCTGCCGGCTACCTATAGTAGCCTGGTGAGCTCTCGAGCTGCCGGCCACCTATAGTGGCCTGGTGAGCTGTCGAGATGCCGGCCGCCTTTAGTGGCCTGGTGAACTGTCGTGCTAGCGGCCAGCCCGGTGAGCTCTCGAGCTGCCGACCACCTATAGTGGCCTGGTCAGCAGTCGTGCTATCTAGTTGCTGTCGAGTTGCCAGCCACCTATAGTGGCCTGGTGAGCTGTCGTGCTGCCGGCCACCTATAGTGGCCTGGTGAGCTGTCGTGCTGCTGGCCACCTATAGTGGCCTGGTGAGCTGTCGAGCTGCCGGCCAACTATAGGGGCCTGGTGAGCTGTCGTGCTACCGGCCACCTATAGTGGCCTGGTGAGCTGTCGTGCTGCTGGCCACCTATAGTGGCCTGGTGAGCTGTCGAGCTGCCAGCCGCCTATAGTGGCCTGGTGAGCTTTCGTGCTACCGGCCACTTATAGTGGCCTGGTGAGCTGTCGTGCTGCCGGCCTCCTATAGTGGCCTGGTGAGCTGTCGTGCTACCGGCCACCTATAATGGCATGGTGAGCTGTCGTGCTGCTGGCCACCTATAGTTGCCTGGTGAGCTGTCGAGCTGCCGGCCACCTATAGGGGCCTGGTGAGCTGTCGTGCTGCCGGCCACCTATAGTGGCCTGGTGAGCTGTCGTGCTACCGGCCACCTATAATAGCCTGGTGAGCTGTCGTGCTGCCGGCCGCCTATAGTGGCCTGGTGAGCTGTCGTGCTACGGGCCACCTATAATGGCATGGTGAGCTGTCGTGCTGCTGGCCACCTATGGTGGCCTGGTGAGCTGTCGAGCTGCCGGCCACCTATAGGGGCCTGGTGAGCTGTCGTGCTGCCGGTCACCTATAGTGGCCTGGTGAGCTGTCGAGCTGCCGGCCACCTATAGGGGCCTGGTGAGCTGTCGTGCTGCCGGCCACCTATAGGGGCCTGGTGAGCTGTCGTGCTGCCGGCCACCTATAGTGGCCTGGTGAGCTGTCGTGCTGCCGGCCACCTATAGTGGCCTGGTGAGCTGTCGTGCTGCCGGCCACCTATAGTGGCCTGGTGAGCTGTCGTGCTGCCGGCCACCTATAGTGGCCTGGTGAGCTGTCGTGCTGCCGGCCACCTATAGTGGCCTGGTGAGCTGTCGTGCTGCCGGCCACCTATAGTGGCCTGGTGAGCTGTCGTGCTACCGGCCACCTTTAATGGCCTGGTGAGCTGTCGTGTTGCCGGCCACATATAGTGGCCTGGTGAGTTATCGAAATGGCGGCCACTTATAGTGGCCTGGTGAGCTATCTAGTTTCTGTCGAGGTGCCAGCCACCTATAGTGGCCTGGTGAGCTGTCGTGTGGCCGGCCACCTATAGTGGCCTGGTGAGCTGTCGTGCTGCCGTCCACCTATAGTGGCCTGGTGAGCTGTCGTGCTGCCGGCCACCTATAGTGGCCTGGTGAGCTGTCGTGCTGCCGGCCACCTATAGTGGCCTGGTGAGCTGTCATGCTACCGGCCACCTACAACGGCCTGGTGAGCTGTCGTGCTGCTGGCCACCTATAGTGGCCTGGTGAGCTGTCGAGCTGCTGGCCACCTATAGGGGCCTGGTGAGCTGTCGTGCTGCCGGCCACCTATAGTGGCCTGGTGAGCTGTCGAGCTGCCGGCCACCTATAGCGGCCTGGTGAGCTGTCGTGCTGCCGGCCACCTATAGTGGCCTGGTGAGCTGTCGTGCTACCGGCCACCTATAATGGCCTGGTAAGCTGTCGTGCTGCTGGCCACCTATCATGGCCTGGTGAGCTGTCGTGCTGCCGGCCACCTATAGTGGCCTGGTGAGCTGTCGTGCTACCGGCCACCTTTAGTGGCCTGGTGAGCTCTCGTGCTGCCGGCCACCTATGGTAGCCTGGTGAGCTCTCGAGCTGCCGGCCACATATAGTGGCCCGGTGAGCTGTCGAGATGCCGGCCACCTATAGTGGCCTGGTGAGCTGTCGAGATGCCGGTCACCTACAGTGGCCTGGTGGGCTGTAGTGCTGCCGGCCACCTATAGTAGCATAGTGAGCTCTCGAGCTGCCGGCCACCTATAGTGGCCTGGTGAGCTGTCGAGATGCCGGCAACCTATAGTGGCCTGGTGAACTGTCGTGCGACCGGCCACCTATAGTAGCCTGGTGAGCTCTCGAGCTGCCGGCCACCTATAGTGACCTGGTCAGCTGTCGTGCTATCTAGTTGCTGTCGAGTTGCCAGCCACCTATAGTGGCCTGGTGAGCTTTCGTGCTACCGGCCACCTATAGTGGCCTGGTGAGCTGTCGTGCTGCCGACCTCCTATAGTCGCCTGGTGAGCTGTCGAGATGCCGGCCACCTATAGTGGCCTGGTGAGCTGTCGTGCTGCCGGCCTCCTATAGTGGCCTGGTGAGCTGTCGTGCTGCCGCCCACCAATAGTGGCCTGGTGAGCTGTCGTGCTACCGGCCACCTATAATGGCCTGGTGAGCTGTCGTGCTGCTGGCCACCTATAGTGGCCTGGTGAGCTGTCGAGCTGCCGGCCACCTATAGGGGCCTGGTGAGCTGTCGTTGTGCCGGCCACCTATAGTGGCCTGGTGAGCTGTCGAGCTGCCGGCTACCTATAGTAGCCTGGTGAGCTCTCGAGCTGCCGGCCACCAATAGTGGCCTGGTGAGCTGTCGAGATGCCGGCCGCCTATAGTGGCCTGGTGAACTGTCGTGCTACCGGCCACCTATAGTAGCCTGGTGAGCTCTCGAGCTGCCGACCACCTATAGTGGCCTGGTCAGCTGTCATGCTATCTAGTTGCTCTCGAGATGCCAGCCACCTTAAGTGGCCTAGTGAGCTTTCGTGCTACCGGCCACCTATAGTGGCCTGGTGAGATGTCGTGCTGCCGACCTCCTATAGTCGCCTGGTGAGCTGTCGAGATGCCGGCCACCTATAGTGGCCTGGTGAGCTGTCGTGCTGCCGGCCACCTATAGTGGCCTGGTGAGTTGTCTAGTTGCTGTCGAGTTGCCGGCTACCTATAGTGGCCTGGTGAGCTGTCGTGCTACCGGCCACCTATAATGGCCTGGTGAGCTGTCGTGCTGCTGGCCACCTATAGTGGCCTGGTGAGCTGTCGAGCTGCCGGCCACCTATAGGGGCCTGGTGAGCTGTCGTGCTGCCGGCCACCTATAGTGGCCTGGTGAGCTGTCGTGCTGCTGGCCACCTATAGTGGCCTGGTGAGCTGTCGAGCTGCCGGCCACCTATAGGGGCCTGGTGAGCTGTCGTGCTGCCGGCCTCCTATAGTGGCCTGGTGAGCTGTCGTGCTATCTAGTCGCTGTCGAGTTGCCAGCCACCTATAGTGGCCTGGTGAGCTTTCGTGCTACCGGCCACTTATAGTGGCCTGGTGAGCTGTCGCGCTGCCGGCCTCCTATAGTGGCCTGGTGAGCTGTCGTGCTACCGGCCACCTATAATGGCATGGTGAGCTGTCGTGCTGCTGGCCACCTATAGTGGCCTGGTGAGCTGTCGAGCTGCCGGCCACCTATAGGGGCCTGGTGAGCTGTCGTGCTGCCGGCCACCTATAGTGGCCTGGTGAGCTGTCGAGCTGCCGGCCACCTATAGAGGCCTGGTGAGCTGTCGTGCTGCCGGCCACCTATAGTGGCCTGGTGAGCTGTCGTGCTACCGGCCACCTATAATAGCCTGGTGAGCTGTCGTGCTGCCGGCCGCCTATAGTGGCCTGGTGAGCTGTCGTGCTGCCGGCCACCTATAGTGGCCTGGTGAGCTGTCGTGCTACCGGCCACCCATAGTGGCCTGGTGAGCTGTCGTGCTGCCGGCCACCTATAGTGGCCTGGTGAGTTGTCTAGTTGCTGTCGAGTTGCCGGCCACCTATAGTGGCCTGGTGAGCTGTCGTGCTACCGGCCACCTATAATGGCCTGGTGAGCTGTCGTGCTGCTGGCCACCTATAGTGGCCTGGTGAGCTGTCGAGCTGCCGGCCACCTATAGGGGCCTGGTGAGCTGTCGTGCTGCCGGCCACCTATAGTGGCCTGGTGAGCTGTCGAGCTGCCGGCCACCTATAGGGGCCTGGTGAGCTGTCGTGCTGCCGCCCACCTATAGTGGCCTGGTGAGCTGTCGTGCTGCCGGCCACCCATAGTGGCCTGGTGAGCTGTCGTGCTACCGGCCACCTATAATGGCCTGGTGAGCTGTCGTGCTGCTGGCCACCTATAGTGGCCTGGTGAGCTGTCGAGCTGCCGGCCACCTATAGGGGGCTGGTGAGCTGTCGTGCTGCCGGCCACGTATAGTAGCCTGGTGAGCTGTCGTGCTGCCGGCCACCTATAGTGGCCTGGTGAGCAGTCGTGCTACCGGCCAACTATAATGGCCTGGTGAGCTCTCGTTCTGCCGGCCACATATAATGGCCTGGTGAGTTATCGAGATGGCGGCCACTTATAGTGGCCTGGTGAGCTATCTAGTTGCTTTCGAGGTGCCAGCCACCTATAGTGGCCTGGTGAGCTGTCGTGTGGCCGGCCACCTATAGTGGCCGGGTGAGCTGTCGTGCTGCCGGCCACCTATAGTGGCCTGGTGAGCTGTCGTGCTGCCGGCCACCTATAGTGGCTTGGTGAGCTGTCGTGCTACCGGCCACCTATAATGGCACGGTGAGCTGTCGTGCTGCTGGCCACCTATAGTGGCGTGGTGAGCTGTCGTGTGGCCGGCCACCTATAGTGGCCTGGTGAGCTGTCGTGCTGCCGGCCACCTATAGTGGCCTGGTGAGCTGTCGTGCTGCCGGCCACCTATAGTGGCCTGGTGAGCTGTCGCGCTACCGTGAGCTGTCGTGCTGCCGCCTGGTGAGCTGTCGTGCTGCCGGCCACCTATAGTGGCCTGGTGAGCTGTCGTGCTGCCGGCCACCTATAGTGGCCTGGTGAGCTGTCGCGCTACCGTGAGCTGTCGTGCTGCCGACCTCCTATAGTCGCCTGGTGAGCTGTCGAGATGCCGGCCACCTATAGTGGCCTGGTGAGCTGTCGTGCTGCCGGCCTCCTATAGTGGCCTGGTGAACTGTCGAGCTGCCGGCCACCTATAGTGGCCTGGTGAGCTGTCGTGCTACCGGCCACCTATAATGGCCTGGTGAGCTGTCGTGCTGCTGGCCACCTATAGTGGCCTGGTGAGCTGTCGAGCTGCCGGCCACCTATAGGGGCCTGGTGAGCTGTCGTTGTGCCGGCCACCTATAGTGGCCTGGTGAGCTGTCGTGCTGCCGGCTACCTATAGTAGCCTGGTGAGCTCTCGAGCTGCCGGCCACCTATAGTGGCCTGGTGAACTGTCGTGCTACCGGCCACCTATAGTAGCCTGGTGAGCTGTCGTGCTGCCGACCTCCTATAGTCGCCTGGTGAGCTGTCGAGATGCCGGCCACCTATAGTGGCCTGGTGAGCTGTCGTGCTGCCGGCCTCCTATAGTGGCCTGTTGAGCTGTCGTGCTGCCGGCCACCTATAGTGGCCTGGTGAGTTGTCTAGTTGCTGTCGAGTTGCCGGCCACCTATAGTGGCCTGGTGAGCTGTCGTGCTACCGGCCACCTATAATGGCCTGGTGAGCTGTCGTCCTCCTGGCCACCTATAGTGGCCTGGTGAGCTGTCGAGCTGCCGGCCACCTATAGGGGCCTGGTGAGCTGTCGTGCTGCCGGCCACCTATAGTGGCCTGGTGAGCTGTCGAGCTGTCGGCCACCTATGGGGGCCTGGTGAGCTGTCGTGCTGCCGGCCACCCATAGTGGCCTGATGAGCTGTCGTGCTGCCGGCCACCTATAATGGCCTGGTGAGCTGTCGTGCTACCGGCCACCTATAATGGCCTGGTGAGCTGTCGAGCTGCCGGCCACCTATAGGGGCCTGGTGAGTTGTCGTGCTGCCGGCCACCTATAGTGGCCTGGTGAGCTGTCGAGCTGCCGGCCTCCTATAGTGGCCTGGTGAGCTGTCGTGCTACCGGCCACCTATAATGGCCTGGTGAGCTGTCGTGCTGCTGGCCACCTATAGTGGCCTGGTGAGCTGTCGTGCTGCCGGCCACCTATAGTGGCCTGGTGAGCTGTCGTGCTGCCGGCCACCTATAGGGGCCTGGTGAGCTGTCGTGCTGCCGGCCACCTATAGTGGCCTGGTGAGCTGGCGTGCTGCCGGCCACCTATAGTGGCCTGGTGAGCTGTCGTGCTACCGGCCACCTATAATGGCATGGTGAGCTGTCGTGCTACCGGCCTCCTATAGTGGCCTGGTGAGCTGTCGTGCTGCTGGCCACCTATAGTGGCCTGGTGAGCTGTCGAGCTGCCGGCCACCTATAGTGGCCTGGTGAGTTGTCTAGTTGCTGTCGAGTTGCCGGCCACCTATAGGTGCCTGGTGAGCTGTCGTGCTGCCGGCCACCTATAGTGGCCTGGTGAGCTGTCGAGCTGCCGGCCACCTATAGGGGCCTGGTGAGCTGTCGTGCTGCCGGCCACCTATAGTGGCCTGATGAGCTGTCGTGCTACCGGCCACCTATAATGGCCTGGTGAGCTGTCGTGCTACCGGCCACCTATAATGGCCTGGTGAGCTGTCGAGCTGCCGGCCACCTATAGGGGCCTGGTGAGATGTCGTGCTGCCGGCCACCTATAGTGGCCTGGTGAGCTGTCGAGCTGCCGGCCTCCTATAGTGGCCTGGTGAGCTGTCGTGCTACCGGCCACCTATAATGGCCTGGTGAGCTGTCGTGCTGCTGGCCACCTATAGTGGCCTGGTGAGCTGTCGTGCTGCCGGCCACTTATAGTGGCCTGGTGAGCTGTCGTGCTACCGGCCACCTATAATGGCCTGGTGAGCTGTCGTGCTGCTGGCCACCTGTAGTGCCCTGGTGAGCTGTCGAGCTGCCCGGCCACCTATAGGGGCCTGGTGAGCTGTCGTGCTGCCGGCCACCTATAGTGGCCTGGTGAGCTGTCGTGCTGCCGGCCACCCATAGTGGCCTGGTGAGCTGTCGTGCTACCGGCCACCTATAATGGCCTGGTGAGCTGTCATGCTGATGGCCACCTATAGTGGCCTGGTGAGCTGTCGAGCTGCCGGCCACCTATAGGGGGCTGGTGAGCTGTCGTGCTGCCGGCCACCTATAGTAGCCTGGTGAGCTGTCGAGCTGCCGGCCACCTATAGGGGCCTGGTGAGCTGTCGTGCTGCCGGCCACCTATAGTGGCCTGGTGAGCAGTCGTGCTACCGGCCAACTATAATGGCTTGGTGAGCTCTCGTGCTGCTGGCCACCTATAGTGGCCTGGTGAGCTGTCGTTCTGCCGGCCACATATAGTGGCCTGGTGAGTTATCGAGATGGCGGCCACTTATAGTGGCCTGGTGAGCTATCTAGTTGCTTTCGAGGTGCCAGCCACCTATAGTGGCCTGGTGAGCTGTCGTGTGGCCGGCCACCTATAGTGGCCTGGTGAGCTGTCGTGCTGCCGGCCACCTATAGTGGCCTGGTGAGCTGTCGTGCTGCCGGCCACCTATAGTGGCTTGGTGAGCTGTCGTGCTACCGGCCACCTATAATGGCCTGGTGAGCTGTCGTGCTGCTGGTCACCTATAGTGGCCTGGTGAGCTGTCGAGCTGCCGGCCACCTATAGGGGCCTGGTGAGCTGTCGTGCTGCCGGCCACCTATAGTGGCCTGGTGAGCTGTCGAGCTGCCGGCCACCTATAGGGGCCTGGTGAGCTGTCGTGCTGCCGGCCACCTATTGTTTCCTGGTCAGCTGTCGTGCTATCTAGTTGCTGTCGAGTTGCCAGCCACCTATAGTGGCCTGGTGAGCTTTCGTGCTACCGGCCACCTATAGTGGCCTGGTGAGATGTCGTGCTGCCGAACTCCTATAGTCGCCTGGTGAGCTGTCGAGATGCCAGCCACCTATAGTGGCCTGGTGAGCTTTCGTGCTACCGGCCACCTATAGTTGCCTGGTGAGCTCTCGTGCTGCCGACCTCCTATAGTCGCCTGGTGAGCTGTCGAGATGCCGGCCACCTATAGTGGCCTGGTGAGCTGTCGTGCTGCCGGCCTCCTATAGTGGCCTGGTGAGCTGTCGTGCTGCCGGCCACCTATAGTGGTTTGGTGAGCTGTCGTGCTACCGGCCACCTATAATGGCCTTGTGAGCTGTCGTGCTGCTGGCCACCTATAGTGGCCTGGTGAGCTGTCGTGCTGCCGGCCTCCTATAGTGGCCTGGTGAGCTGTCGTGCTGCCGGCCACCTATAGTGGCCTGGTGAGTTGTCTAGTTGCTGTCGAGTTGCCGGCCACCTATAGTGGCCTGGTGAGCTGTCGTGCTACCGGCCACCTATAATGGCCTGGTGAGCTGTCGTGCTGCTGGCCACCTATAGTGGCCTGGTGAGCTGTCGAGCTGCCGGCCACCTATAGGGGCCTGGTGAGCTGTCGTGCTGCCGGCCACCTAAAGTGGCCTGGTGAGCTGTAGAGCTGCCGGCCACCTATAGTGGCCTGGTGAGCTGTCGTGCTGCCGGCCACCTATTGTGGCCTGGTGAGCTGTCGTGCTGCCGGCCTCCTATAGTGGCCTGGTGAGCTGTCGTGCTGCCGGCCACCTATAGTGGCCTGGTGAGTTGTCTAGTTGCTGTCGAGTTGCCGGCCACCTATAGTGGCCTGGTGAGCTGTCGTGCTACCGGCCACCTATAATGGCCTGGTGAGCTGTCGTGCTGCTGGCCACCTATAGTGGCCTGGTGAGCTGTCGAGCTGCCGGCCACCTATAGGGGCCTGGTGAGCTGTCGTGCTGCCGGCCACCTAAAGTGGCCTGGTGAGCTGTAGAGCTGCCGGCCACCTATAGTGGCCTGGTGAGCTGTCGTGCTGCCGGCCACCTATAGTGGCCTGGTGAGCTGTCGTGCTGCCGGCCACCTATAGTGGCCTGGTGAGTTGTCTAGTTGCTGTCGAGTTGCCGGCCACCTATAGTGGCCTGGTGAACTGTCGTGCTACCGGCCACCTATAGTAGCCTGGTGAGCTCTCGAGCTGCCGGCCACCTATAGTGGCCTGGTCAGCTGTCGTGCTATCTAGTTGCTGTCGAGTTGCCAGCCACCTATAGTAGCCTGGTGAGCTTTCGTGCTACCGGCCACCTATAGTGGCCTGGTGAGATGTCGTGCTGCCGACCTCCTATAG
This sequence comes from Eumerus sabulonum, assembly GCA_951905685.1. Lineage (NCBI taxonomy): Eukaryota > Metazoa > Arthropoda > Insecta > Diptera > Syrphidae > Eumerus > Eumerus sabulonum. Next base: position 140,621,712 of record OX645060.1, on the reverse strand, counting down.
TCGCCTGGTGAGCTGTCGAGATGCCGGCCACCTATTGTGGCCTGGTGAGCTGTCGTGCTGCCGGCCTCCTATAGTGGCCTGGTGAGCTGTCGTGCTGCCGGCCACCTATAGTGGCCTGGTGAGTTGTCTAGTTGCTGTCGAGTTGCCGGCCACCTATAGTGGCCTGGTGAGCTGTCGTGCTACCGGCCACCTATAATGGCCTGGTGAGCTGTCGTGCTGCTGGCCACCTATAGTGGCCTGGTGAGCTGTCGAGCTGCCGGCCACCTATAGGGGCCTGGTGAGCTGTCGTGCTGCCGGCCACCTAAAGTGGCCTGGTGAGCTGTCGAGCTGCCGGCCACCTATAGTGGCCTGGTGAGCTGTCGTGCTGCCGGCCACCTATAGTGGCCTGGTGAGCTGTCGTGCTGCCGGCCACCTATAGTGGCCTGGTGAGTTGTCTAGTTGCTGTTGAGTTGCCGGCCACCTATAGTGGCCTGGTGAGCTGTCGTGCTACCGGCCACCTATAATGGCCTGGTGAGCTGTCGTGCTGCTGGCCACCTATAGTGGCCTGGTGAGCTCTCGAGCTGCCGGCCACCTAAGTGGCCTGGTGAGCTGTCGTGCTGCCGGCCACCTAAGTGGCCTGGTGAGCCGTCGTGCTACCGGCCACCTATAGTGGCCTGGTGAGATGTCGTGCTGCCGACCTCCTATAGTCGCCTGGTGAGCTGTCGAGATGCCGGCCACCTATTGTGGCCTGGTGAGCTGTCGTGCTGCCGGCCTCCTATAGTGGCCTGGTGAGCTGTCGTGCTGCCGGCCACCTATAGTGACCTGGTGAGTTGTCTAGTTGCTGTCGAGTTGCCGGCCACCTATAGTGGCCTGGTGAGCTGTCGTGCTACCGGCCACCTATAATGGCCTGGTGAGCTGTCGTGCTGCTGGCCACCTATAGTGGCCTGGTGAGCTGTCGAGCTGCCGGCCACCTATAGGGGCCTGGTGAGCTGTCGTGCTGCCGGCCACCTAAGGTGGCCTGGTGAGCTGTCGAGCTGCCGGCCACCTATAGTGGCCTGGTGAGCTGTCGTGCTGCCGGCCACCTATAGTGGCCTGGTGAGCTGTCGTGCTGCCGGCCACCTATAGTGGCCTGGTGAGTTGTCTAGTTGCTGTCGAGTTGCCGGCCACCTATAGTGGCCTGGTGAGCTGTCGTGCTACCGGCCACCTATAATGGCCTGGTGAGCTGTCGTGCTGCTGGCCACCTATAGTGGCCTGGTGAGCTGTCGAGCTGCCGGCCACCTATAGGGGCCTGGTGAGCTGTCGTGCTGCCGGCCACCTAAAGTGGCCTGGTGAGCTTTCGAGCTGCCGGCCACCTATAGGAGCCTGGTGAGCTGTCGTGCTGCCGGCCATCTATAGTGGCCTGATGAGCTGTCGTGCTACCGGCCACCTATTATGGCCTGGCGACCTGTCTTGCTACCGGCCACCTATAATGGCCTGGTGAGCTGTCGAGCTGCTGGCCACCTATAGTGGCCTGGTGAGCTGTCGAGCTGCCGGCCACCTATAGGGGCCTGGTGAGCTGTTGTGCTGCCGGCCACCTATAGTGGCATGGTAAGCTGTCGAGCTGCCGGCCACCTATAGGGGCCTGGTGAGCTGTCGTGCTGCCGGCCACCTATAGTGGCCTGATGAGCTGTCGTGCTACCGGCCACCTATAATGGCCTGGTGAGCTGTCGTGCTACCGGCCACCTACATTGGCCTGGTGAGCTGTCGAGCTACCGGCCACCTATAGGGGCCTGGTGAGCTGTCGTGCTGCCGGCCACCTATAGTGGCCTGGTGAGCTGTCGTGCTGCCGGCCTCCTATAGTGGCCTGGTGAGTTATCGAGATGGCGGCCACTTATAGTGGCTTGGTGAGCTATCTAGTTGCTGTCGAGTTGCCGGCCACCTATAGTGGCCTGGTGAGCTCTCGTGCTACTGGCCATCTATAGTGGCGTGGTGAGCTGTCGTGTGGCCGGCCACCTATAGTGACCTGGTGAGCTGTCATGCTGCCGGCCACCTATAGTGGCCTGGTGAGCTGTCGAGCTGCCGGCCACCTATAGGGGCCTGGTGAGCTGTCGTGCTGCCGGCCACCTATAGTGGCCTGATGAGCTGTCGTGCTACCGGCCACCTATAATGGCCTGGTGAGCTGTCGTGCTACCGGCCACCTATAATGGCCTGGTGAGCTGTCGAGCTGCCGGCCACTTATAGGAGCCTGGTGAGCTGTCGTGCTGCCGGCCACCTATAGTGGCCTAGTGAGCTGTCGTGCTGCCGGCCTCCTATAGTGGCCTGGTGAGCTGTGGTGCTATCGGCCACCTATAATGGCCTGGTGAGCTGTCGTGCTGCTGGTCACCTATAGTGGCGTGGTGAGCTGTCGTGTGGCCGGCCACCTATAGTGGCCTGGTGAGCTGTCGTGCTGCCGGCCACCTATAGTGGCCTGGTGAGCTGTCGTGCTGCCGACCACCTATAGTGGCCTGGTGAGCTGTCGTGCTACCGGCCACCTACAATGGTCTGGTGAGCTGTCGTGCTGCTGGCCACCTATAGTCGCCTGGTGAGCTGTCGTGCTGCCGGCCACCTATAGTGGCCTGGTGAGTTGTCTAGTTGCTGTCGAGTTGCCGGCCACCTATAGTGGCCTGGTGAGCTCTCGTGCTGCTGGCCACCTACAGTGGCGTGGTGAGGTGTCGTGTGGCCGGCCACCTATAGTGGCCTGGTGAGCTGTCGTGCTGCCGGCCACCTATATTGGCCTGGTGAGCTGTCGAGCTGCCGGCCACCTATAGGGGCCTGGTGAGCTGTCGTGCTGCCGGCCACCTATAGTGGCCTGATGAGCTGTCGTGCTACCGGCCACCTATAATGGCCTGGTGAGCTGTCGTGCTACCGGCCACCTACAATGGCCTGGTGAGCTGTCGAGCTGCCGGCCACCTATAGGGGCCTGGTGAGCTGTCGTGCTGCTGGCCACCTATAGTGGCCTGGTGAGCTGTCGAGCTGCCCGGCCACCTATAGGGGCCTGGTGAGCTGTCGTGCTGCCGGCCACCTATAGTGGCCTGGTGAGCTGTCGTGCTGCCGGCCACCTATAGTGGCCTGGTGAGCTGTCGTGCTACCGGCCACCTATAATGGCCTGGTGAGCTGTCGTGCTGCTGGCCACCTATAGTGGCGTGGTGAGCTGTCGTGTGGCCGGCCACCTATAGTGGCCTGGTGAGCTGTCGTGCTACCGGCCAACTATAATGGCCTGGTGAGCTCTCGTGCTGCTGGCCACCTATAGTGGCCTGGTGAGCTGTCGTGCTGCCGGCCACATATAGTGGCCTGGTGAGTTATCGAGATGGCGGCCACTGATAGTGGCCTGGTGAGCTATCTAGTTGCTGTCGAGGTGCCAGCCACCTATAGCGGCCTGGTGAGCTGTCGTGTGGCCGGCCACCTATAGTGGCCTGGTGAGCTGTCGTGCTGCCGGCCACCTATAGTGGCCTGGTGAGCTGTCGTGCTGCCGACCTCCTATAGTGGCCTGGTGAGTTGTCGTGCTGCCGGCCACCTATAGTGGCCTGGTGAGCTGTCGTGCTACCGGCCACCTATAATGGCCTGGTGAGCTGTCGTGCTGCTGGCCACCTATAGTGGCCTGGTGAGCTGTCGTGCTACCGGCCACCTATAGTGGCCTGGTGAGCTGCCGAGATGGTGGCCACCTATAGTAGCCTGGTGAGCTCTCGTGCTGCCAGCCACCTATAGTGGCCTGGTTACCTGTCGAGGTGCCGGCCACTTATAGTGGCCTGGTGAGCTGTCTAGTTGCTTTCGAGTTGCCGGCCACCTATAGTGGCCTGGTGAGCTGTCGTGCTAAAGGCCACCTTTAGTGGCCTGGTGAGCAGTCGTGCGGCCGGCCAACTATAGTGGCCTGGTGAGCTGTCGTGCTACCGGCCACCTATAATGGCCTGGTGAGCCGTCGTGCTGCTGGCCACCTATAGTGGCCTGGTGAGCTGTCGAGCTGCCGGCCACCTATAGGGGCCTGGTGAGCTGTCGTGCTGCCGGCCAACTATAGTGGCCTGGTGAGCTGTCTAGTTGCCGGCCACCTATAGTGGCCTGGTGAGCTGTCGTGCTAGCGGCCACCTATAATGGCCTGGTGAGCTGTCGTGCTGCTGGCCACCTATAGTGGCCTGGTGAGCTGTCGAGCTGCCGGCCGCCTATAGGGGCCTGGTGAGCTGTCGTGCTGCCGGCCACCTATAGTGGCCTGGTGAGCTGTCGTGCTGCTGGCCACCTATAGTGGCCTGGTGAGCTGTCGAGCTGCCGGCCACCTATAGGGGCCTGGTGAGCTGTCGTGCTGCCGGCGTCCTATAGTGGCCTGGTGAGCTGTCGTGCTATCTAGTCGCTGTCGAGTTGCCAGCCACCTATAGTGGCCTGGTGAGCTTTCGTGCTACCGGCCACTTATAGTGGCCTGGTGAGCTGTCGTGCTGCCGGCCTCCTATAGTGGCCTGGTGAGCTGTCGTGCTACCGGCCACCTATAATGGCATGGTGAGCTGTCGTGCTGCTGGCCACCTATAGTGGCCTGGTGAGCTGTCGAGCTGCCGGCCACCTATAGGGGCCTGGTGAGCTGTCGTGCTGCCGGCCACCTATAGTGGCCTGGTGAGCTGTCGTGCTACCGGCCACCTATAATGGCATGGTGAGCTGTCGTGCTGCCGGCCACCTATAGTGGCCTGGTGAGCTGTCGTGCTACCGGCCACCTATAATGGCATGGTGAGCTGTCGTACTGCTGGCCACCTATAGTGGCCTGGTGAGCTGTCGTGCCACGGGCCACCTATAATGGCATGGTGAGCTGTCGTGCTGCCGGCCACCTATAGTGGCCTGGTGAGCTGTCGTGCTACCGGCCACCTATATAAGCCTGGTGAGCTGTCGTGCTGCCGGCCGCCTATAGTGGCCTGGTGAGCTGTCGTGCTACCGGCCACCTATAATGGCATGGTGAGCTGTCGTGCTGCTGGCCACCTATAGTGGCCTGGTGAGCTCTCGAGCTGCCGGCCACCTATAGTGGCCTGGTGAGCTGTCGAGATGCCGGCCGCCTAAGGTGGCCTGGTGAACTGTCGTGCTAGCGGCCAGCCCGGTGAGCTCTCGAGCTGCCGACCACCTATAGTGGCCTGGTCAGCTGTCGTGCTATCTAGTTGCTGTCGAGTTGCCAGCCACCTATAGTGGCCTGGTGAGCTGTCGTGCTGCCGGCCACTTATAGTGGCCTGGTGAGTTGTCTAGTTGCTGTCGAGTTGCCGGCCACCTATAGTGGCCTGGTGAGCTGTCGTGCTACCGGCCACCTATAATGGCCTGGTGAGCTGTCGTGCTGCTGGCCACCTATAGTGGCCTGGTGAGCTGTCGAGCTGCCGGCCACCTATAGGGGCCTGGTGAGCTGTCGTGCTACCGGCCACCTATAGTTGCCTGGTGAGCTGTCGTGCTGCTGGCCACCTATAGTGGCCTGGTGAGCTGTCGAGCTGCCGGCCACCTATAGGGTCCTGGTGAGCTGTCGGCCACATATAGTGGCCAGGTGAGCTGTCGTGCTGCCGGCCACCTATAGTAGCCTGGTGAGCTCTCGAGCTGCCGGCCACATATAGTGGCCTGGTGAGCTGTCGAGATGCCGGCCACCTATAGTGGCCTGGTGAGCTGTCGAGATGCCGGTCACCTACAGTGGCCTGGTGGGCTGTCGTGCTGCCGGCCACCTATAGTAGCATAGTGAGCTCTCGAGCTGCCGGCCACCTATAGTGGCCTGGTGAGCTGTCGAGATGCCGGCCACCTTTAGTGGCCTGGTGAGCTGTCGTGCTGCCGGCCACCTATACTGGCCTGGTGAGCTGTCGTGCTACCGGCCACTTATAATGCCCTGGTGAGCTGTCGTGCTGCCGGCCACATATAGTGGCCTGGTGAGTTATCGAAATGGCGGCCACTTATAGTGGCCTGGTGAGCTGTCGTGTGGCCGGCCACCTATAGTGGCCTGGTGAGCTGTCGTGCTGCCGGCCACCTATAGTGGCCTGGTGAGCTGTCGTGCTGCCGGCCACATATAGTGGCCTGGTGAGTTATCGAAATGGCGGCCACTTATAGTGGCCTGGTGAACTATCTAGTTGCTGTCGAAGTGCCAGCCACCTATAGTGGCCTGGTGAGCTGTCGTGTGGCCGGCCACCTATAGTGGCCTGGTGAGCTGTCGTGCTGCCGGCCACCTATAGTGGCCTGGTGAGTAATCGAAATGGCGGCCACTTATAGTGGCCTGGTGAACTATCTAGTTGCTGTCGAAGTGCCAGCCACCTATAGTGGCCTGGTGAGCTGTCGTGTGGCCGGCCACCTATAGTGGCCTGGTGAGCTGTCGTGCTGCCGGCCACCTATAGTGGCCTGGTGAGCTGTCGTGCTGCCGGCCGCCTATAGTGGCCTGGTGAGCTGTCGTGCTACCGGCCACCTATAATGGCATGGTGAGCTGTCGTGCTGCTGGCCACCTATAGTGGCCTGGTGAGCTCTCGAGCTGCCGGCCACCTATAGTGGCCTGGTGAGCTGTCGAGATGCCGGCCGCCTAAGGTGGCCTGGTGAACTGTCGTGCTAGCGGCCAGCCCGGTGAGCTCTCGAGCTGCCGGCCACCTATAGTGGCCTGGTCAGCTGTCGTGCTATCTAGTTGCTGTCGAGTTGCCAGCCACCTATAGTGGCCTGGTGAGCTGTCGTGCTGCCGGCCACTTATAGTGGCCTGGTGAGTTGTCTAGTTGCTGTCGAGTTGCCGGCCACCTATAGTGGCCTGGTGAGCTGTCGTGCTACCGGCCACCTATAATGCCCTGGTGAGCTGTCGTGCTGCTGGCCACCTATAGTGGCCTGGTGAGCTGTCGAGCTGCCGGCCACCTATAGGGGCCTGGTGAGCTGTCGTGCTACCGGCCACCTATAGTTGCCTGGTGAGCTGTCGTGCTGCTGGCCACCTATAGTGGCCTGGTGAGCTGTCGAGCTGCCGGCCACCTATAGGGTCCTGGTGAGCTGTCGGCCACATATAGTGGCCAGGTGAGCTGTCGTGCTGCCGGCCACCTATAGTAGCCTGGTGAGCTCTCGAGCTGCCGGCCACATATAGTGGCCTGGTGAGCTGTCGAGATGCCGGCCACCTATAGTGGCCTGGTGAGCTGTCGAGATGCCGGTCACCTACAGTGGCCTGGTGGGCTGTCGTGCTGCCGGCCACCTATAGTAGCATAGTGAGCTCTCGAGCTGCCGGCCACCTATAGTGGCCTGGTGAGCTGTCGAGATGCCGGCCACCTTTAGTGGCCTGGTGAGCTGTCGTGCTGCCGGCCACCTATACTGGCCTGGTGAGCTGTCGTGCTACCGGCCACTTATAATGCCCTGGTGAGCTGTCGTGCTGCCGGCCACATATAGTGGCCTGGTGAGTTATCGAAATGGCGGCCACTTATAGTGGCCTGGTGAGCTGTCGTGTGGCCGGCCACCTATAGTGGCCTGGTGAGCTGTCGTGCTGCCGGCCACCTATAGTGGCCTGGTGAGCTGTCGTGCTGCCGGCCACATATAGTGGCCTGGTGAGTTATCGAAATGGCGGCCACTTATAGTGGCCTGGTGAACTATCTAGTTGCTGTCGAAGTGCCAGCCACCTATAGTGGCCTGGTGAGCTGTCGTGTGGCCGGCCACCTATAGTGGCCTGGTGAGCTGTCGTGCTGCCGGCCACCTATAGTGGCCTGGTGAGCTGTCGTGCTGCCGGCCACATATAGTGGCCTGGTGAGTTATCGAAATGGCGGCCACTTATAGTGGCCTGGTGAACTATCTAGTTGCTGTCGAAGTGCCAGCCACCTATAGTGGCCTGGTGAGCTGTCGTGTGGCCGGCCACCTATAGTGGCCTGGTGAGCTGTCGTGCTGCCGGCCACCTATAGTGGCCTGGTGAGCTGTCGTGCTGCCGGCCACCTATAGTGGCCTGGTGAGCTGTCGTGCTGCCGGCCACCTATAGTGGCGTGGTGAGCTGTCGTGCTGCTGGCCACCTATAGTGGCCTGGTGAGCTGTCGAGCTGCCGGCCACCTATAGGAGCCTGGTGAGCTGTCGTGCTGCCGGCCACCTATAGTGGCCTGGTGAGCTGTCGAGCTGCCGGCCTCCTATAGTGGCCTGGTGAGCTGTCGTGCTACCGGCCACCTATAATGGCCTGGTGAGCTGTCGAGCTGCCGGCCACCTATAGGGGCCTGGTGAGCTGTCGTGCTGCCGGCCACCTATAGTGGCCTGGCGAGCTGTCGAGCTGCCGGCCACCTATAGCGGCCTGGTGAGCTGTCGTGCTGCCGGCCACCTATAGTGGCCTGGTGAGCTGTCGTGATACCGGCCACCTATAATGGCCTGGTAAGCTGTCGTGCTGCTGGCCACCTATCATGGCCTGGTGAGCTGTCGTGCTGCCGGCCACCTATAGTGGCCTGGTGAGCTGTCGTGCTACCGGCCACCTTTAGTGGCCTGGTGAGCTCTCGTGCTGCTGGCCACCTATAGTGGCCTGGTGAGCTCTCGAGCTGCCGGCCACCTATAGTGGCCTGGTGAGCTGTCGAGATGCCGGCCACCTATTGTGGCCTGGTGAGCTGTCGTGCTGCCGGCCTCCTATAGTGGCCTGGTGAGCTGTCGTGCTGCCGGCCACCTATAGTGGCCTGGTGAGTTGTCTAGTTGCTGTCGAGTTGCCGGCCACCTATAGTGGCCTGGTGAGCTGTCGTGCTACCGGCCACCTATAATGGCATGGTGAGCTGTCGTGCTGCTGGCCACCTATAGTGGCCTGGTAAGCTGTCGTGCTGCTGGCCACCTATCATGGCCTGGTGAGCTGTCGTGCTGCCGGCCACCTATAGTGGCCTGGTGAGCTGTCGTGCTACCGGCCACCTATAATGGCATGGTGAGCTGTCGTGCTGCTGGCCACCTATAGTGGCCTGGTGAGCTCTCGAGCTGCCGGCCACCTATAGTGGCCTGGTGAGCTGTCGAGATGCCGGCCACCTATTGTGGCCTGGTGAGCTGTCGTGCTGCCGGCCTCCTATAGTGGCCTGGTGAGCTGTCGTGCTGCCGGCCTCCTATAGTGGCCTGGTGAGTTGTCTAGTTGCTGTCGAGTTGCCGGCCACCTATAGTGGCCTGGTGAGCTGTCGAGATGCCGGCCACCTATTGTGGCCTGGTGAGCTGTCGTGCTGCCGGCCTCCTATAGTGGCCTGGTGAGCTGTCGTGCTGCCGGCCACCTATAGTGGCCTGGTGAGTTGTCTAGTTGCTGTCGAGTTGCCGGCCACCTATAGTGGCCTGGTGAGCTGTCGTGCTACCGGCCACCTATAATGGCCTGGTGAGCTGTCGTGCTGCTGGCCACCTATAGTGGCCTGGTGAGCTGTCGAGCTGCCGGCCACCTATAGGGGCCTGGTGAGCTGTCGTGCTGCCCGCCACCTAAAGTGGCCTGGTGAGCTGTCGAGCTGCCGGCCACCTATAGTGGCCTGGTGAGCTGTCGTGCTGCCGGCCACCTATAGTGGCCTGGTGAGCTGTCGTGCTGCCGGCCACCTATAGTGGCCTGGTGAGTTGTCTAGTTGCTGTTGAGTTGCCGGCCACCTATAGTGGCCTGGTGAGCTGTCGTGCTACCGGCCACCTATAATGGCCTGGTGAGCTGTCGTGCTGCTGGCCACCTATAGTGGCCTGGTGAGCTCTCGAGCTGCCGGCCACCTAAGTGGCCTGGTGAGCTGTCGTGCTGCCGGCCACCTAAGTGGCCTGGTGAGCCGTCGTGCTACCGGCCACCTATAGTGGCCTGGTGAGATGTCGTGCTGCCGACCTCCTATAGTCGCCTGGTGAGCTGTCGAGATGCCGGCCACCTATTGTGGCCTGGTGAGCTGTCGTGCTGCCGGCCTCCTATAGTGGCCTGGTGAGCTGTCGTGCTGCCGGCCACCTATAGTGACCTGGTGAGTTGTCTAGTTGCTGTCGAGTTGCCGGCCACCTATAGTGGCCTGGTGAGCTGTCGTGCTACCGGCCACCTATAATGGCCTGGTGAGCTGTCGTGCTGCTAGCCACCTATAGTGGCCTGGTGAGCTGTCGAGCTGCCGGCCACCTATAGGGGCCTGGTGAGCTGTCGTGCTGCCGGCCACCTAAAGTGGCCTGGTGAGCTGTCGAGCTGCCGGCCACCTATAGTGGCCTGGTGAGCTGTCGTGCTGCCGGCCACCTATAGTGGCCTGGTGAGCTGTCGTGCTGCTGGCCACCTATAGTGGCCTGGTGAGCTGTCGAGCTGCCGGCCACCTATAGGGGCCTGGTGAGCTGTCGTGCTGCCGGCCACCTATAGTGGCCTGGTGAGCTGTCGAGCTGCCGGCCTCCTATAGTGGCCTGGTGAGCTGTCGTGCTACCGGCCACCTATAATGGCCTGGTGAGCTGTCGAGCTGCCGGCCACCTATAGGGGCCTGGTGAGCTGTCGTGCTGCCGGCCACCTATAGTGGCCTGGTGAGCTGTCGAGCTGCCGGCCACCTATAGCGGCCTGGTGAGCTGTCGTGCTGCCGGCCACCTATAGTGGCCTGGTGAGCTGTCGTGATACCGGCCACCTATAATGGCCTGGTAAGCTGTCGTGCTGCTGGCCACCTATCATGGCCTGGTGAGCTGTCGTGCTGCCGGCCACCTATAGTGGCCTGGTGAGCTGTCGTGCTACCGGCCACCTTTAGTGGCCTGGTGAGCTCTCGTGCTGCTGGCCACCTATAGTGGCCTGGTGAGCTCTCGATCTGCCGGCCACCTATAGTGGCCTGGTGAGCTGTCGAGATGCCGGCCACCTATTGTGGCCTGGTGAGCTGTCGTGCTGCCGGCCTCCTATAGTGGCCTGGTGAGCTGTCGTGCTGCCGGCCACCTATAGTGGCCTGGTGAGCTGTCGAGATGCCGGCCACCTATTGTGGCCTGGTGAGCTGTCGTGCTGCCGGCCTCCTATAGTGGCCTGGTGAGCTGTCGTGCTGCCGGCCACCTATAGTGGCCTGGTGAGTTGTCTAGTTGCTGTCGAGTTGCCGGCCACCTATAGTGGCCTGGTGAGCTGTCGTGCTACCGGCCACCTATAATGGCATGGTGAGCTGTCGTGCTGCTGGCCACCTATAGTGGCCTGGTAAGCTGTCGTGCTGCTGGCCACCTATCATGGCCTGGTGAGCTGTCGTGCTGCCGGCCACCTATAGTGGCCTGGTGAGCTGTCGTGCTACCGGCCACCTATAATGGCATGGTGAGCTGTCGTGCTGCTGGCCACCTATAGTGGCCTGGTGAGCTCTCGAGCTGCCGGCCACCTATAGTGGCCTGGTGAGCTGTCGAGATGCCGGCCACCTATTGTGGCCTGGTGAGCTGTCGTGCTGCCGGCCTCCTATAGTGGCCTGGTGAGCTGTCGTGCTGCCGGCCACCTATAGTGGCCTGGTGAGTTGTCTAGTTGCTGTCGAGTTGCCGGCCACCTATAGTGGCCTGGTGAGCTGTCGAGATGCCGGCCACCTATTGTGGCCTGGTGAGCTGTCGTGCTGCCGGCCTCCTATAGTGGCCTGGTGAGCTGTCGTGCTGCCGGCCACCTATAGTGGCCTGGTGAGTTGTCTAGTTGCTGTCGAGTTGCCGGCCACCTATAGTGGCCTGGTGAGCTGTCGTGCTACCGGCCACCTATAATGGCCTGGTGAGCTGTCGTGCTGCTGGCCACCTATAGTGGCCTGGTGAGCTGTCGAGCTGCCGGCCACCTATAGGGGCCTGGTGAGCTGTCGTGCTGCCGGCCACCTAAGGTGGCCTGGTGAGCTGTCGAGCTGCCGGCCACCTATAGGGCCCTGGTGAGCTGTCGTGCTGCCGGCCACCTATAGTGGCCTGATGAGCTGTCGTGCTACCGGCCACCTATAATGGCCTGGTGAGCTGTCGTGCTACCGGCCACCTACAATGGCCTGGTGAGCTGTCGAGCTGCCGGCCACCTATAGGGGCCTGGTGAGCTGTCGAGCTGCCCGGCCACCTATGGGGGCCTGGTGAGCTGTCGAGCTGCCCGGCCACCTATAGGGGCCTGGTGAGCTGTCGTGCTGCCGGCCACCTATAGTGGCCTGGTGAGCTGTTGTGCTGCCGGCCACCTATAGTGGCCTGGTGAGCTGTCGTGCTACCGGCCACCTATAATGGCCTGGTGAGCTGTCGTGCTGCTGGCCACCTATAGTGGCGTGGTGAGCTGTCGTGTGGCCGGCCACCTATAGTGGCCTGGTGAGCTGTCGTGCTACCGGCCAACTATAGTGGCCTGGTGAGCTGTCGTGCTGCCGGCCACATATAGTGGCCTGGTGAGTTATCGAGATGGCGGCCACTTATAGTGGCCTGGTGAGCTATCTAGTTGCTGTCGAGGTGCCAGCCACCTATAGTGGCCTGGTGAGCTGTCGTGTGGCCGGCCACCTATAGTGGCCTGGTGAGCTGTCGTGCTGCCGGCCACCTATAGTGGCCTGGTGAGCTGTCGTGCTGCCGACCTCCTATAGTGGCCTGGTGAGTTGTCGTGCTGCCGGCCACCTGTAGTGGCCTGGTGAGCTGTCGTGCTACCGGCCACCTATAATGGCCTGGTGAGCTGTCGTGCTGCTGGCCACCTATAGTGGCCTGGTGAGCTGTCGTGCTACCGGCCACCTATAGTGGCCTGGTGAACTGTCGTGCTCCCGGCCACCTATAGTAGCCTGGTGAGCTGCCGAGATGGAGGCCACCTATAGTAGCCTGGTGAGCTCTCGTGCTGCCGGCCACCTATAGTGGCCTGGTTACCTGTCGAGATGCCGGCCACTTATAGTGGCCTGGTGAGCTGTCTAGTTGCTTTCGAGTTGCCGGCCACCTATAGTGGCCTGGTGAGCTGTCGTGCTAAAGGCCACCTTTAGTGGCCTGGTGAGCAGTCGTGCGGCCGGCCAACTATAGTGGCCTGGTGAGCTGTCGTGCTACCGGCCACCTATAATGGCCTGGTGAGCCGTCGTGCTGCTGGCCACCTATAGTGGCCTGGTGAGCTGTCGAGCTGCCGGCCACCTATAGTGGCCTGGTGAGCTGTCGTGCTACCGGCCACCTATAATGGCCTGGTGAGCTGTCGTGCTGCTGGCCACCTATAGTGGCCTGGTGAGCTGTCGTGCTACCGGCCACCTATAGTGGCCTGGTGAGCTGTCGTGCTACCGGCCACCTATAATGGCCTGGTGAGCTGTCGTGCTGCTGGCCACCTATAGTGGCCTGGTGAGCTCTCGTGCTGCCGGCCACCTATAGTGGCCTGGTTACCTGTCGAGATGCCGGCCACTTATAGTGGCCTGGTGAGCTGTCTAGTTGCTTTCGAGTTGCCGGCCACCTATAGTGGCCTGGTGAGCTGTCGTGCTAAAGGCCACCTTTAGTGGCCTGGTGAGCAGTCGTGCGGCCGGCCAACTATAGTGGCCTGGTGAGCTGTCGTGCTACCGGCCACCTATAATGGCCTGGTGAGCCGTCGTGCTGCTGGCCACCTATAGTGGCCTGGTGAGCTGTCGAGCTGCCGGCCACCTATAGGGGCCTGGTGAGCTGTCGTGCTGCCGGCCACCTATAGTGGCCTGGTGAGCTGTCTAGTTGCTGTCGAGTTGCCGGCCACCTATAGTGGCCTGGTGAGCTGTCGTGCTAGCGGCCACCTATAATGGCCTGGTGAGCTGTCGTGCTGCTGGCCACCTATAGTGGCCTGGTGAGCTGTCGAGCTGCCGGCCGCCTATAGGGGCCTGGTGAGCTGTCGTGCTGCCGGCCACCTATAGTGGCCTGGTGAGCTGTCGTGCTGCTGGCCACCTATAGTGGCCTGGTGAGCTGTCGAGCTGCCGGCCACCTATAGGGGCCTGGTGAGCTGTCGTGCTGCCGGCGTCCTATAGTGGCCTGGTGAGCTGTCGTGCTATCTAGTCGCTGTCGAGTTGCCAGCCACCTATAGTGGCCTGGTGAGCTTTCGTGCTACCGGCCACTTATAGTGGCCTGGTGAGCTGTCGTGCTGCCGGCCTCCTATAGTGGCCTGGTGAGCTGTCGTGCTACCGGCCACCTATAATGGCATGATGAGCTGTCGTGCTGCTGGCCACCTATAGTGGCCTGGTGAGCTGTCGAGCTGCCGGCCACCTATAGGGGCCTGGTGAGCTGTCGTGCTGCCGGCCACCTATAGTGGCCTGGTGAGCTGTCGTGCTACCGGCCACCTATAATGGCATGGTGAGCTGTCGTGCTGCCGGCCACCTATAGTGGCCTGGTGAGCTGTCGTGCTACCGGCCACCTATAATGGCATGGTGAGCTGTCGTGCTGCTGGCCACCTATAGTGGCCTGGTGAGCTGTCGTGCTACCGGCCACCTATAGTGGCCTGGTGAGCTGTCGTGCTGCCGGCCACATATAGTGGCCTGGTGAGTTATCGAGATGGCGGCCACTTATAGTGGCCTGGTGAGCTATCTAGTTGCTGTCGAGGTGCCAGCCACCTATAGTGGCCTGGTGAGCTGTCGTGTGGCCGGCCACCTATAGTGGCCTGGTGAGCTGTCGTGCTGCTGGCCACCTATAGTGGCCTGGTGAGCTGTCGAGCTGCCCGGCCACCTATAGGGGCCTGGTGAGCTGTCGTGCTGCCGGCCACCTATAGTGGCCTGGTGAGCTGTCGTGCTGCCGGCCACCTATAGTGGCCTGGTGAGCTGTCGTGCTACCGGCCACCTATAATGGCCTGGTGAGCTGTCGTGCTGCTGGCCACCTATAGTGGCGTGGTGAGCTGTCGTGTGGCCGGCCACCTATAGTGGCCTGGTGAGCTGTCGTGCTACCGGCCAACTATAATGGCCTGGTGAGCTCTCGTGCTGCTGGCCACCTATAGTGGCCTGGTGAGCTGTCGTGCTGCCGGCCACATATAGTGGCCTGGTGAGTTATCGAGATGGCGGCCACTTATAGTGGCCTGGTGAGCTATCTAGTTGCTGTCGAGGTGCCAGCCACCTATAGTGGCCTGGTGAGCTGTCGTGTGGCCGGCCACCTATAGTGGCCTGGTGAGCTGTCGTGCTGCCGGCCACCTATAGTGGCCTGGTGAGCTGTCGTGCTGCCGACCTCCTATAGTGGCCTGGTGAGTTGTCGTGCTGCCGGCCACCTGTAGTGGCCTGGTGAGCTGTCGTGCTACCGGCCACCTATAATGGCCTGGTGAGCTGTCGTGCTGCTGGCCACCTATAGTGGCCTGGTGAGCTGTCGTGCTACCGGCCACCTATAGTGGCCTGGTGAACTGTCGTGCTACCGGCCACCTATAGTAGCCTGGTGAGCTGCCGAGATGGTGGCCACCTATAGTAGCCTGGTGAGCTCTCGTGCTGCCGGCCACCTATAGTGGCCTGGTTACCTGTCGAGATGCCGGCCACTTATAGTGGCCTGGTGATCTGTCTAGTTGCTTTCGAGTTGCCGGCCACCTATAGTGGCCTGGTGAGCTGTCGTGCTAAAGGCCACCTTTAGTGGCCTGGTGAGCAGTCGTGCGGCCGGCCAACTATAGTGGCCTGGTGAGCTGTCGTGCTACCGGCCACCTATAATGGCCTGGTGAGCCGTCGTGCTGCTGGCCACCTATAGTGGCCTGGTGAGCTGTCGAGCTGCCGGCCACCTATAGGGGCCTGGTGAGCTGTCGTGCTGCCGGCCACCTATAGTGGCCTGGTGAGCTGTCTAGTTGCTGTCGAGTTGCCGGCCACCTATAGTGGCCTGGTGAGCTGTCCTGCTAGCGGCCACCTATAATGGCCTGGTGAGCTGTCGTGCTGCTGGCCACCTATAGTGGCCTGGTGAGCTGTCGAGCTGCCGGCCGCCTATAGGGGCCTGGTGAGCTGTCGTGCTGCCGGCCACCTATAGTGGCCTGGTGAGCTGTCGTGCTGCTGGCCACCTATAGTGGCCTGGTGAGCTGTCGAGCTGCCGGCCACCTATAGGGGCCTGGTGAGCTGTCGTGCTGCCGGCGTCCTATAGTGGCCTGGTGAGCTGTCGTGCTATCTAGTCGCTGTCGAGTTGCCAGCCACCTATAGTGGCCTGGTGAGCTTTCGTGCTACCGGCCACTTATAGTGGCCTGGTGAGCTGTCGTGCTGCCGGCCTCCTATAGTGGCCTGGTGAGCTGTCGTGCTACCGGCCACCTATAATGGCATGGTGAGCTGTCGTGCTGCTGGCCACCTATAGTGGCCTGGTGAGCTGTCGAGCTGCCGGCCACCTATAGGGGCCTGGTGAGCTGTCGTGCTGCCGGCCACCTATAGTGGCCTGGTGAGCTGTCGTGCTACCGGCCACCTATAATGGCATGGTGAGCTGTCGTGCTGCCGGCCACCTATAGTGGCCTGGTGAGCTGTCGTGCTACCGGCCACCTATAATGGCATGGTGAGCTGTCGTGCTGCTGGCCACCTATAGTGGCCTGGTGAGCTGTCGTGCTACCGGCCACCTATAATGGCATGGTGAGCTGTCGTGCTGCCGGCCACCTATAGTGGCCTGGTGAGCTGTCGTGCTACCGGCCACCTATATAAGCCTGGTGAGCTGTCGTGCTGCCGGCCGCCTATAGTGGCCTGGTGAGCTGTCGTGCTACCGGCCACCTATAATGGCATGGTGAGCTGTCGTGCTGCTGGCCACCTATAGTGGCCTGGTGAGCTCTCGAGCTGCCGGCCACCTATAGTGGCCTGGTGAGCTGTCGAGATGCCGGCCGCCTATGGTGGCCTGGTGAACTGTCGTGCTAGCGGCCAGCCCGGTGAGCTCTCGAGCTGCCGACCACCTATAGTGGCCTGGTCAGCTGTCGTGCTATCTAGTTGCTGTCGAGTTGCCAGCCACCTATAGTGGCCTGGTGAGCTGTCGTGCTGCCGGCCACCTATAGTGGCCTGGTGAGTTGTCTAGTTGCTGTCGAGTTGCCGGCCACCTATAGTGGCCTGGTGAGCTGTCGTGCTACCGGCCACCTATAATGGCCTGGTGAGCTGTCGTGCTGCTGGCCACCTATAGTGGCCTGGTGAGCTGTCGAGCTGCCGGCCACCTATAGGGGCCTGGTGAGCTGTCGTGCTACCGGCCACCTATAGTTGCCTGGTGAGCTGTCGTGCTGCTGGCCACCTATAGTGGCCTGGTGAGCTGTCGAGCTGCCGGCCACCTATAGGGTCCTGGTGAGCTGTCGGCCACATATAGTGGCCTGGTGAGCTGTCGTGCTGCCGGCCACCTATAGTAGCCTGGTGAGCTCTCGAGCTGCCGGCCACATATAGTGGCCTGGTGAGCTGTCGAGATGCCGGCCACCTATAGTGGCCTGGTGAGCTGTCGAGATGCCGGTCACCTACAGTGGCCTGGTGGGCTGTCGTGCTGCCGGCCACCTATAGTAGCATAGTGAGCTCTCGAGCTGCCGGCCACCTATAGTGGCCTGGTGAGCTGTCGAGATGCCGGCCACCTTTAGTGGCCTGGTGAGCTGTCGTGCTGCCGGCCACCTATACTGGCCTGGTGAGCTGTCGTGCTACCGGCCACCTATAATGCCCTGGTGAGCTGTCGTGCTGCCGGCCACATATAGTGGCCTGGTGAGTTATCGAAATGGCGGCCACTGGTGAACTATCTAGTTGCTGTCGAAGTGCCAGCCACCTATAGTGGCCTGGTGAGCTGTCGTGTGGCCGGCCACCTATAGTGGCCTGGTGAGCTGTCGTGCTGCCGGCCACCTATAGTGGCCTGGTGAGCTGTCGTGCTGCCGGCCACATATAGTGGCCTGGTGAGTTATCGAAAAGGCGGCCACTTATAGTGGCCTGGTGAACTATCTAGTTGCTGTCGAAGTGCCAGCCACCTATAGTGGCCTGGTGAGCTGTCGTGTGGCCGGCCACCTATAGTGGCCTGGTGAGCTGTCGTGCTGCCGGCCACCTATAGTGGCCTGGTGAGCTGTCGTGCTGCCGGCCACCTATAGTGGCCTGGTGAGCTGTCGTGCTGCCGGCTACCTATAGTGGCCTGGTGAGCTGTCGTGCTGCTGGCCACCTATAGTGGCCTGGTGAGCTGTCGAGCTGCCGGCCACCTATAGGGGCCTGGTGAGCTGTCGTGCTGCCGGCCACCTATAGTGGCCTGGTGAGCTGTCGAGCTGCCGGCCTCCTATAGTGGCCTGGTGAGCTGTCGTGCTACCGGCCACCTATAATGGCCTGGTGAGCTGTCGAGCTGCCGGCCACCTATAGGGGCCTGGTGAGCTGTCGTGCTGCCGGCCACCTATAGTGGCCTGGTGAGCTGTCGAGCTGCCGGCCACCTATAGCGGCCTGGTGAGCTGTCGTGCTGCCGGCCACCTATAGTGGCCTGGTGAGCTGTCGTGCTGCCGGCCACCTATAGTGGCCTGGTGAGCTGTCGTGCTGCCGGCTACCTATAGTGGCCTGGTGAGCTGTCGTGCTGCTGGCCACCTATAGTGGCCTGGTGAGCTGTCGAGCTGCCGGCCACCTATAGGGGCCTGGTGAGCTGTCGAGATGCCGGCCACCTATAGTGGCCTGGTGAGCTGTCGAGATGCCGGTCACCTATAGTAGCATAGTGAGCTCTCGAGCTGCCGGCCACCTATAGTGGCCTGGTGAGCTGTCGAGATGCCGGCCACCTTTAGTGGCCTGGTGAGCTGTCGTGCTGCCGGCCACCTATACTGGCCTGGTGAGCTGTCGTGCCACCGGCCACCTATAATGCCCTGGTGAGCTGTCGTGCTGCCGGCCACATATAGTGGCCTGGTGAGTTATCGAAATGGCGGCCACTGGTGAACTATCTAGTTGCTGTCGAAGTGCCAGCCACCTATAGTGGCCTGGTGAGCTGTCGTGTGGCCGGCCACCTATAGTGGCCTGGTGAGCTGTCGTGCTGCCGGCCACCTATAGTGGCCTGGTGAGCTGTCGTGCTGCCGGCCACATATAGTGGCCTGGTGAGTTATCGAAAAGGCGGCCACTTATAGTGGCCTGGTGAACTATCTAGTTGCTGTCGAAGTGCCAGCCACCTATAGTGGCCTGGTGAGCTGTCGTGTGGCCGGCCACCTATAGTGGCCTGGTGAGCTGTCGTGCTGCCGGCCACCTATAGTGGCCTGGTGAGCTGTCGTGCTGCCGGCCACCTATAGTGGCCTGGTGAGCTGTCGTGCTGCCGGCTACCTATAGTGGCCTGGTGAGCTGTCGTGCTGCTGGCCACCTATAGTGGCCTGGTGAGCTGTCGAAGTGCCAGCCACCTATAGTGGCCTGGTGAGCTGTCGTGTGGCCGGCCACCTATAGTGGCCTGGTGAGCTGTCGTGCTGCCGGCCACCTATAGTGGCCTGGTGAGCTGTCGTGCTGCCGGCCACCTATAGTGGCCTGGTGAGCTGTCGTGCTGCCGGCTACCTATAGTGGCCTGGTGAGCTGTCGTGCTGCTGGCCACCTATAGTGGCCTGGTGAGCTGTCGAGCTGCCGGCCACCTATAGGGGCCTGGTGAGCTGTCGAGATGCCGGCCACCTATAGTGGCCTGGTGAGCTGTCGAGATGCCGGTCACCTACAGTGGCCTGGTGGGCTGTCGTGCTGCCGGCCACCTATAGTAGCATAGTGAGCTCTCGAGCTGCCGGCCACCTATAATGGCCTGGTAAGCTGTCGTGCTGCTGGCCACCTATCATGGCCTGGTGAGCTGTCGTGCTGCCGGCCACCTATAGTGGCCTGGTGAGCTGTCGTGCTACCGGCCACCTTTAGTGGCCTGGTGAGCTCTCGTGCTGCCGGCCACCTATAGTAGCCTGGTGAGCTCTCGAGCTGCCGGCCACATATAGTGGCCTGGTGAGCTGTCGAGATGCCGGCCAGCTATAGTGGCCTGGTGAGCTGTCGAGATGCCGGTCACCTACAGTGGCCTGGTGGGCTGTCGTGCTGCCGGCCACCTATAGTAGCATAGTGAGCTCTCGAGCTGCCGGCCACCTATAGTGGCCTGGTGAGCTGTCGAGATGCCGGCAACCTATAGTGGCCTGGTGAACTGTCGTGCGACCGGCCACCTATAGTAGCCTGGTGAGCTCTCGAGCTGCCGGCCACCTATAGTGACCTGGTCAGCTGTCGTGCTATCTAGTTGCTGTCGAGTTGCCAGCCACCTATAGTGGCCTGGTGAGCTTTCGTGCTACCGGCCACCTATAGTGGCCTGGTAAGCTGTCGTGCTGCCGACCTCCTATAGTCGCCTGGTGAGCTGTCGAGATGCCGGCCACCTATAGTGGCCTGGTGAGCTGTCGTGCTACCGGCCTCCTATAGTGGCCTGGTGAGCTGTCGTGCTGCCGCCCACCAATAGTGGCCTGGTGAGCTGTCGTGCTACCGGCCACCTATAATGGCCTGGTGAGCTGTCGTCCTGCTGGCCACCTATAGTGGCCTGGTGAGCTGTCGAGCTGCCGGCCACCTATAGGGGCCTGGTGAGCCGTCGTTGTGCCCGCCACCTATAGTGGCCTGGTGAGCTGTCGAGCTGCCGGCTACCTATAGTAGCCTGGTGAGCTCTCGAGCTGCCGGCCACCTATAGTGGCCTGGTGAGCTGTCGAGATGCCGGCCGCCTATAGTGGCCTGGTGAACTGTCGTGCTACCGGCCACCTTTAGTAGCCTGGTGAGCTTTCGAGCTGCCGACCACCTATAGTGGCCTGGTCAGCTGTCGTGCTATCTAGTTGCTCTCGAGTTGCCAGCCACCTATAGTGGCCTGGTGAGCTTTCGTGCTACCGGCCACCTATAGTGGCCTGGTGAGATGTCGTGCTGCCGACCTCCTATAGTCGCCTGGTGAGCTGTCGAGATGCCGGCCACCTATAGTGGCCTGGTGAGTTGTCTAGTTGCTGTCGAGTTGCCGGCCACCTATAGTGGCCTGGTGAGCTGTCGTGCTACCGGCCACCTATAGTGGCCTGGTGAGCTGTCGTGCTGCTGGCCACCTATAGTGGCCTGGTGAGTTGTCTAGTTGCTGTCGAGTTGCCGGCCACCTATAGTGGCCTGGTGAGCTGTCGTGCTACCGGCCACCTATAATGGCCTGGTGAGCTGTCGTGCTGCTGGCCACCTATAGTGGCCTGGTGAGCTGTCGAGCTGCCGGCCACCTATAGGGGCCTGGTGAGCTGTCGTGCTGCCGGCCTCCTATAGTGGCCTGGTGAGCTGTCGTGCTATCTAGTCGCTGTCGAGTTGCCAGCCACCTATAGTGGCCTGGTGAGCTTTCGTTCTACCGGCCACTTATAGTGGCCTGGTGAGCTGTCGTGCTGCCGGCCTCCTATAGTGGCCTGGTGAGCTGTCGTGCTACCGGCCACCTATAATGGTATGGTGAGCTGTCGTGCTACCGGCCTCCTATAGTGGCCTGGTGAGCTGTCGTGCTGCTGGCCACCTATAGTGGCCTGGTGAGCTGTCGAGCTGCCGGCCACCTATAGTGGCCTGGTGAGTTGTCTAGTTGCTGTCGAGTTGCCGGCCACCTATAGTGGCCTGGTGAGCTGTCGTGCTACCGGCCACCTATAATGGCCTGGTGAGCTGTCGTGCTGCTGGCCACCTATAGTGGCCTGGTGAGCTGTCGAGCTGCCGGCCACCTATAGGGGCCTGGTGAGCTGTCGTTGTGCCCGCCACCTATAGTGGCCTGGTGAGCTGTCGAGCTGCCGGCTACCTTTAGTAGCCTGGTGAGCTCTCGAGCTGCCGGCCACCTATAGTGGCCTGGTGAGCTGTCGAGATGCCGGCCGCCTATAGTGGCCTGGTGAACTGTCGTGCTACCGGCCACCTTTAGTAGCCTGGTGAGCTCTCGAGCTGCCGACCACCTATAGTGGCCTGGTCAGCTGTCGTGCTATCTAGTTGCTCTCGAGTTGCCAGCCACCTATAGTGGCCTGGTGAGCTTTCGTGCTACCGGCCTCCTATAGTGGCCTGGTGAGCTGTCGTGCTGCCGGCCACCTATAGTGGCCTGGTGAGTTGTCTAGTTGCTGTCGAGTTGCCGGCCACCTATAGTGGCCTGGTGAGCTGTCGTGCTACCGGCCACCTATAATGGCCTGGTGAGCTGTCGTGCTGCTGGCCACCTATAGTGGCCTGGTGAGCTGTCGAGCTGCCGGCCACCTATAGGGGCCTGGTGAGCTGTCGTGCTGCCGGCCTCCTATAGTGGCCTGGTGAGCTGTCGTGCTATCTAGTCGCTGTCGAGTTGCCAGCCACCTATAGTGGCCTGGTGAGCTTTCGTGCTACCGGCCACTTATAGTGGCCTGGTGAGCTGTCGTGCTGCCGGCCTCCTATAGGGGCCTGGTGAGCTGTCGTGCTATCTAGTCGCTGTCGAGTTGCCAGCCACCTATAGTGGCCTGGTGAGCTTTCGTGCTACCGGCCACTTATAGTGGGCCTGGTGAGCTGTCGGGCTGCCGGCCTCCTATAGTGGCCTGGTGAGCTGTCGTGCTACCGGCCACCTATAATGGCATGGTGAGCTGTCGTGCTACCGGCCTCCTATAGTGGCCTGGTGAGCTGTCGTGCTGCCGGCCACCTATAGTGGCCTGGTGAGTTGTCTAGTTGCTGTCGAGTTGCCGGCCACCTATAGTGGCCTGGTGAGCTGTCGTGCTACCGGCCACCTATAATGGCCTGGTGAGCTGTCGTGCTGCTGGCCACCTATTGTGGCCTGGTGAGCTGTCGAGCTGCCGGCCACCTATAGGGGCCTGGTGAGCTGTCGTTGTGCCCGCCACCTATAGTGGCCTGGTGAGCTGTCGAGCTGCCGGCTACCTATAGTAGCCTGGTGAGCTCTCGAGCTGCCGGCCACCTATAGTGGCCTGGTGAGCTGTCGAGATGCCGGCCGCCTATAGTGGCCTGGTGAGCTGTCGTGCTGCCGGCCTCCTATAGTGGCCTGGTGAGCTGTCGTGCTATCTAGTCGCTGTCGAGTTGCCAGCCACCTATAGTGGCCTGGTGAGCTGTCGTGCTACCGGCCACCTATAATGGCCTGGTGAGCTGTCGTGCTGCCGGCCACCTATAGTGGCCTAGTGAGCTGTCGAGCTGCCCGGCCACCTATAGGGGCCTGGTGAGCTGTCGAGATGCCGGCCACCTATAGGGGCCTGGTGAGCTGTCGTGCTGCCGGCCTCCTATAGTGGCCTGGTGAGCTGTCGTGCTATCTAGTCGCTGTCGAGTTGCCAGCCACCTATAGTGGCCTGGTGAGCTGTCGTGCTACCGGCCACCTATAATGGCCTGGTGAGCTGTCGTGCTGCCGGCCACCTATAGTGGCCTAGTGAGCTGTCGAGCTGCCCGGCCACCTATAGGGGCCTGGTGAGCTGTCGAGATGCCGGCCACCTATAGGGGCCTGGTGAGCTGTCGTGCTGCCGGCCTCCTATAGTGGCCTGATGAGCTGTCGTGCTACCGGCCACCTATAATGGCCTGGTGAGCTGTCGTGCTACCGGCCACCTATAATGGCCTGGTGAGCTGTCGTGCTGCCGGCCACCTATAGTGGCCTAGTGAGCTGTCGAGCTGCCCGGCCACCTATAGGGGCCTGGTGAGCTGTCGAGATGCCGGCCACCTATAGGGGCCTGGTGAGCTGTCGTGCTGCCGGCCTCCTATAGTGGCCTGGTGAGCTGTCGTGCTATCTAGTCGCTGTCGAGTTGCCAGCCACCTATAGTGGCCTGGTGAGCTTTCGTGCTACCGGCCACTTATAGTGGCCTGGTGAGCTGTCGTGCTGCCGGCCTCCTATAGTGGCCTGGTGAGCTGTCGAGGTGCCGGCCACCTGTTGTGGCCTGGTGAGCTGTCGTGCTGCCGGCCTCCTATAGTGGCCTGGTGAGCTGTCGTGCTGCCGGCCACCTATAGTGGCCTGGTGAGTTGTCTAGTTGCTGTCGAGTTGCCGGCCACCTATAGTGGCCTGGTGAGCTGTCGTGCTACCGGCCACCTATAATGGCCTGGTGAGCTGTCGTCCTGCTGGCCACCTATAGTGGCCTGGTGAGCTGTCGAGCTGCCGGCCACCTATAGGGGCCTGGTGAGCTGTCGTTGTGCCCGCCACCTATAGTGGCCTGGTGAGCTGTCGAGCTGCCAGCTCCCTATAGTAGCCTGGTGAGCTCTCGAGCTGCCGGCCACCTATAGTGGCCTGGTGAGCTGTCGAGATGCCGGCCGCCTATAGTGGCCTGGTGAACTGTCGTGCTACCGGCCACCTTTAGTAGCCTGGTGAGCTCTCGAGCTGCCGACCACCTATAGTGGCCTGGTCAGCTGTCGTGCTATCTAGTTGCTCTCGAGTTGCCAGCCACCTATAGTGGCCTGGTGAGCTTTCGTGCTACCGGCCTCCTATAGTGGCCTGGTGAGCTGTCGTGCTGCCGGCCACCTATAGTGGCCTGGTGAGTTGTCTAGTTGCTGTCGAGTTGCCGGCCACCTATAGTGGCCTGGTGAGCTGTCGTGCTACCGGCCACCTATAATGGCCTGGTGAGCTGTCGTGCTGCTGGACACCTATAGTGGCCTGGTGAGCTGTCGAGCTGCCGGCCACCTATAGGGGCCTGGTGAGCTGTCGTGCTGCCGGCCACCTATAGTGGCCTGGTGAGCTGTCGTGCTGCTGGCCACCTATAGTGGCCTGGTGAGCTGTCGAGCTGCCGGCCACCTATAGGGGCCTGGTGAGCTGTCGTGCTGCCGGCCTCCTATAGTGGCCTGGTGAGCTGTCGTGCTATCTAGTCGCTGTCGAGTTGCCAGCCACCTATAGTGGCCTGGTGAGCTTTCGTGCTACCGGCCACTTATAGTGGCCTGGTGAGCTGTCGTGCTGCCGGCCTCCTATAGTGGCCTGGTGAGCTGTCGTGCTACCGGCCACCTATAATGGCATGGTGAGCTGTCGTGCTGCTGGTCACCTATAGTGGCCTGGTGAGCTGTCGAGCTGCCGGCCACCTAAAGGGGCCTGGTGAGCTGTCGTGCTGCCGGCCACCTATAGTGGCCTGGTGAGCTGTCGAGCTGCCGGCCACCTATAGAGGCCTGGTGAGCTGTCGTGCTGCCGGCCACCTATAGTGGCCTGGTGAGCTGTCCTGCTACCGGCCACCTATAATAGCCTGGTGAGCTGTCGTGCTGCCGGCTGCCTATAGTGGCCTGGTGAGCTGTCGTGCTACCGGCCACCTATAATGGCATGGTGAGCTGTCGTGCTGCTGGCCACCTATAGTGGCCTGGTGAGCTGTCGAGCTGCCGGCCACCTATGGGGGCCTGGTGAGCTGTCGTGCTGCCGGTCACCTATAGTGGCCTGGTGAGCTGTCGAGCTGCCGGCCACCTATAGCGGCCTAGTGAGCTGTCGTGCTGCCGGCCACCTATAGTAGCCTGGTGAGCTGTCGTTGTGCCCGCCACCTATAGTGGCCTGGTGAGCTGTCGAGCTGCCGGCTACCTATAGTAGCCTGGTGAGCTCTCGAGCTGCCGGCCACCTATAGTGGCCTGGTGAGCTGTCGAGATGCCGGCCGCCTATAGTGGCCTGGTGAACTGTCGTGCTACCGGCCACCTTTAGTAGCCTGGTGAGCTCTCGAGCTGCCGACCACCTGTAGTGGCCTGGTCAGCTGTCGTGCTATCTAGTCGCTGTCGAGTTGCCAGCCACCTATAGTGGCCTGGTGAGCTTTCGTGCTACCGGCCACTTATAGTGGCCTGGTGAGCTGTCGTGCTACCGGCCACCTATAATGGCATGGTGAGCTGTCGAGCTGCCGGCCACCTATAGGGGCCTGGTGAGCTGTCGTGCTGCCGGCCACCTATGGTGGCCTGGTGAGCTGTCGTGCTACCGGCCACCTATAATAGCCTGGTGAGCTGTCGTGCTACCGGCCACCTATATTGGCATGGTGAGCTGTCGTGCTGCTGGCCACCTATAGTGGCCTGGTGAGCTGTCGAGCTGCCGGCCACCTATAGGGGCCTGGTGAGCTGTCGTGCTGCTGGCCACCTATAGTGGCCTGGTGAGCTGTCGAGCTGCCGGTCACCTATAGGGGTCTGGTGAGCTGTCGTGCTGCCGGCCACCTATAGTGGCCTGGTGAGCTGTCGAGCTGCCGGCCACATATAGGGGCCTGGTGAGCTGTCGTGCTGCCGGCCACATATAGTGGCCTGGTGAGTTATCGAAATGGCGGCCACTTATAGTGGCCTGGTGAGCTATCTAGTTGCTGTCGAAGTGCCAGCCACCTATAGTGGCCTGGTGAGCTGTCGTGTGGCCGGCCACCTATAGTGGCCTGGTGAGCTGTCGTGCTGCCGGCCACCTATAGTGGCCTGGTGAGCTGTCGTGCTGCCGGCCACCTATAGTGGCCTGGTGAGCTGTCGTGCTGCCGGCCACCTATAGTGGGCTGGTGAGCTGTCGTGCTACCGGCCACCTATAATGGCCAGGTGAGCTGTCGTGTGGCCGGCCACATATAGTGGCCTGGTGAGTTATCGAAATGGCGGCCACTTATAGTGGCCTGGTGAGCTATCTAGTTGCTGTCGAGGTGCCAGCCACCTATAGTGGCCTGGTGAGCTGTCGTGTGGCTGGCCACCTATAGTGGCCTGGTGAGCTGTCGTGCTGCCGGCCACCTATAGTGGCCTGGTGAGCTGTCGTGCTGCCGGCCACCTATAGTGGCCTGGTGAGCTGTCGTGCTGCCGGCCACCTATAGTGGCCTGGTGAGCTGTCGTGCTACCGGCCACCTACAATGGCCTGGTGAGCTGTCGTGCTGCTGGCCACCTATAGTAGGCCTGATGAGCTGTCGAGCTGCCGGCCACCTATAGGGGCCTGGTGAGCTGTCGTGCTGCCGGCCACCTATAGTGGCCTGGTGAGCTGTCGAGCTGCCGGCCACCTATAGCGGCCTGGTGAGCTGTCGTGCTGCCGGCCACCTATAGTGGCCTGGTGAGCTGTCGTGCTACCGGCCACCTATAATGGCCTGGCAATTTGTCGTGCTGCTGGCCACCTATAGGGGCCTGGTGAGCTGTCGTGTGGCCGGCCACCTATAGTGGCCTGGTGAGCTGTCGTGCTGCCGGCCACCTATAGTGGCCTGGTGAGCTGTCGTGCTGCCGGCCACCTATAGTGGCCTGGTGAGCTGTCGTGCTACCGGCCACCTACAATGGCCTGGTGAGCTGTCGTGCTGCTGGCCACCTATAGTAGGCCTGGTGAGCTGTCGAGCTGCCGGCCACCTATAGCGGCCTGGTGAGCTGTCGTGCTGCCGGCCACCTATAGTGGCCTGGTGAGCTGTCGAGCTGCCGGCCACCTATAGCGGCCTGGTGAGCTCTCGAGCTGCCGGCCACCTATAGTGGCCTGGTGAGCTTTTGAGATGCCGGCCACCTATAGTGGCCTGGTGAACTGTCGTGCGACCGGCCACCTATAGTAGTCTGGTGAGCTCTCGAGCTGCCGGCCACCTATAGTGACCTGGTCAGCTGTCGTGCTATCTAGTTGCTGTCGAGTTGCCAGCCACCTATATTGGCCTGGTGAGCTTTCGGGCTACCGGCCACCTATAGCGGCCTGGTGAGCTCTCGAGCTGCCGGCCACCTATAGTGGCCTGGTGAGCTTTTGAGATGCCGGCCACCTATAGTGGCCTGGTGAACTGTCGTGCGACCGGCCACCTATAGTAGTCTGGTGAGCTCTCGAGCTGCCGGCCACCTATAGTGACCTGGTCAGCTGTCGTGCTATCTAGTTGCTGTCGAGTTGCCAGCCACCTATATTGGCCTGGTGAGCTGTCGAGCTGCCGGCCACCTATAGCGGCCTGGTGAGCTGTCGTGCTGCCGGCCACCTATAGTGGCCTGGTGAGCTGTCGTGCTGCCGGCCACCTATAGTGGCCTGGTGAGCTGTCGTGCTACCGGCCACCTACAATGGCCTGGTGAGCTGTCGTGCTGCTGGCCACCTATAGTAGGCCTGGTGAGCTGTCGAGCTGCCGGCCACCTATAGGGGCCTGGTGAGCTGTCGTGCTGCCGGCCACCTATAGTGGCCTGGTGAGCTGTCGAGCTGCCGGCCACCTATAGCGGCCTGGTGAGCTCTCGAGCTGCCGGCCACCTATAGTGGCCTGGTGAGCTTTTGAGATGCCGGCCACCTATAGTGGCCTGGTGAACTGTCGTGCGACCGGCCACCTATAGTAGTCTGGTGAGCTCTCGAGCTGCCGGCCACCTATAGTGACCTGGTCAGCTGTCGTGCTATCTAGTTGCTGTCGAGTTGCCAGCCACCTATATTGGCCTGGTGAGCTTTCGGGCTACCGGCCACCTATAGCGGCCTGGTGAGCTCTCGAGCTGCCGGCCACCTATAGTGGCCTGGTGAGCTTTTGAGATGCCGGCCACCTATAGTGGCCTGGTGAGCTGTCGTGCTACCGGCCACCTACAATGGCCTGGTGAGCTGTCGTGCTGCTGGCCACCTATAGTAGGCCTGGTGAGCTGTCGAGCTGCCGGCCACCTATAGCGGCCTGGTGAGCTGTCGTGCTGCCGGCCACCTATAGTGGCCTGGTGAGCTGTCGTGCTGCCGGCCACCTATAGTGGCCTGGTGAGCTCTCGAGCTGCCGGCCACCTATAGTGGCCTGGTGAGCTTTTGAGATGCCGGCCACCTATAGTGGCCTGGTGAACTGTCGTGCGACCGGCCACCTATAGTAGTCTGGTGAGCTCTCGAGCTGCCGGCCACCTATAGTGACCTGGTCAGCTGTCGTGCTATCTAGTTGCTGTCGAGTTGCCAGCCACCTATATTGGCCTGGTGAGCTGTCGTGCTACCGGCCACCTATAATGGCCAGGTGAGCTGTCGTGTGGCCGGCCACATATAGTGGCCTGGTGAGTTATCGAAATGGCGGCCACTTATAGTGGCCTGGTGAGCTATCTAGTTGCTGTCGAGGTGCCAGCCACCTATAGTGGCCTGGTGAGCTCTCGAGCTGCCGGCCACCTATAGTGGCCTGGTGAGCTTTTGAGATGCCGGCCACCTATAGTGGCCTGGTGAACTGTCGTGCGACCGGCCACCTATAGTAGTTTGGTGAGCTCTCGAGCTGCCGGCCACCTATAGCGGCCTGGTGAGCTGTCGTGCTGCCGGCCACCTATAGTGGCCTGGTGAGCTGTCGTGCTACCGGCCACCTATATTGGCCTGGCAATTTGTCGTACTGCTGGCCACCTATAGGGGCCTGGTGAGCTGTCGTGTGGCCGGCCACCTATAGTGGCCTGGTGAGCTCTCGTGCTGCCGGCCAACTATAGTGGCCTGGTGAGCTGTCGTGCTGCCGACCTCCTATAGTCGCCTGGTGAGCTGTCGAGATGCCGGCCACCTATAGTGGCCTGGTGAGCTGTCGTGCTGCCGGCCTCCTATAGTGGCCTGGTGAGCTGTCGACCTGCCGGCCACCTATAGTGGCCTGGTGAGCTGTCGTGCTACCGGCCACCTATAATAGCCTGGTGAGCTGTCGTGCTGCTGGCCACCTATAGTGGCCTGGTGAGCTGTCGAGCTGCCGGCCACCTATAGGGGCCTGGTGAGCTGTCGTTGTGCCGGCCACCTATAGTGGCCTGGTGAGCTGTCGTGCTGCCGGCTACCTATAGTAGCCTGGTGAGCTCTCGAGCTGCCGGCCACCTATAGTGGCCTGGTGAGCTGTCGAGATGCCGGCCGCCTATAGTGGCCTGGTGAACTGTCGTGCTACCGGCCACCTATAGTAGCCTGGTGAGCTGTCGTGCTGCCGACCTCCTATAGTCGCCTGGTGAGCTGTCGAGATGCCGGCCACCTATAGTGGCCTGGTGAGCTGTCGTGCTGCCGGCCTCCTATAGTGGCCTGTTGAGCTGTCGTGCTGCCGGCCACCTATAGTGGCCTGGTGAGTTGTCTAGTTGCTGTCGAGTTGCCGGCCACCTATAGTGGCCTGGTGAGCTGTCGTGCTACCGGCCACCTATAATGGCCTGGTGAGCTGTCGTGCTGCTGGCCACCTATAGTGGCCTGGTGAGCTGTCGAGCTGCCGGCCACCTATAGGGGCCTGGTGAGCTGTCGTGCTGCCGGCCACCTATAGTGGCCTGGTGAGCTGTCGAGCTGCCGGCCACCTATAGGGACCTGGTGAGCTGTCGTGCTGCCGGCCACCTATAGTGGCCTGATGAGCTGTCGTGCTACCGGCCACCTATAATGGCCTGGTGAGCTGTCGTGCTACCGGCCACCTATAATGGCCTGGTGAGCTGTCGAGCTGCCGGCCACCTATAGGGGCCTGGTGAGATGTCGTGCTGCCGGCCACCTATAGTGGCCTGGTGAGCTGTCGAGCTGCCGGCCTCCTATAGTGGCCTGGTGAGCTGTCGTGCTACCGGCCACCTATAATGGCCTGGTGAGCTGTCGTGCTGCTGGCCACCTATAGTGGCCTGGTGAGCTGTCGTGCTGCCGGCCACCTATAGTGGCCTGGTGAGCTGTCGTGCTGCCGGCCACCTATAGGGGCCTGGTGAGCTGTCGTGCTGCCGGCCACCTATAGTGGCCTGGTGAGCTGGCGTGCTGCCGGCCACCTATAGTGGCCTGGTGAGCTGTCGTGCTACCGGCCACCTATAATGGCCTGGTGAGCTGTCGTGCTGCTGGCCACCTATAGTGGCCTGGTGAGCTGTCGAGCTGCCGACCACCTATAGGGGCCTGGTGAGCTGTCGTGCTGCCGGCCACCTATAGTGGCCTGGTGAGCTGTCGAGCTGCCGGCCACCTATAGGGGCCTGGTGAGCTGTCGTGCTGCCGGCCACCTATATTGGCCTGATGAGCTGTCGTGCTACCGGCCACCTATAATGGCCTGGTGAGCTGTCGTGCTGCTGGCCACCTATAGTGGCGTGGTGAGCTGTCGTGTGGCCGGCCACCTATAGTGGCCTGGTGAGCTGTCGTGCTGCCGGCCACCTAAAGTCGTCTGGTGAGCTGTCGAGATGCCGGCCACCTATAGTGGCCTGGTGAGCTGTCGTGCTGCCGGCCTCCTATAGTGGCCTGTTGAGCTGTCGTGCTGCCGGCCACCTATAGTGGCCTGGTGAGTTGTCGTGCTACCGGCCACCTATAATGGCCTGGTGAGCTGTCGTGCTGCTGGCCACCTATAGTGGCGTGGTGAGCTGTCGTGTGGCCGGCCACCTATAGTGGCCTGGTGAGCTGTCGTGCTGCCGGCCACCTATAGTCGCCTGGTGAGCTGTCGAGATGCCGGCCACCTATAGTGGCCTGGTGAGCTGTCGTGCTGCCGGCCTCCTATAGTGGCCTGTTGAGCTGTCGTGCTGCCGGCCACCTATAGTGGCCTGGTGAGTTGTCTAGTTGCTGTCGAGTTGCCAGCCACCTATACTGGCCTGGTGAGCTTTCGTGCTACCGGCCACCTATAGTGGCCTGGTGAGCTGTCGAGCTGCCGGCCACCTATAGTGGCCTGGTGAGCTTTCGTGCTACCGGCCACCTATAGTGGCCTGGTGAGCTGTCGTGCTACCGGCCACCTATAATGGCCTGGTGAGCTGTCGTGCTGCTGGCCACCTATAGTGGCGTGGTGAGCTGTCTTGTGGCCGGCCACCTATAGTGGCCTGGTGAGCTGTCGTGCTGCCGGCCACCTATAGTCGCCTGGTGAGCTGTCGAGATGCCGGCCACCTATAGTGGCCTGGTGAGCTGTCGTGCTGCCGGCCTCCTATAGTGGCCTGTTGAGCTGTCGTGCTGCCGGCCACCTATAGTGGCCTGGTGAGTTGTCTAGTTGCTGTCGAGTTGCCGGCCACCTATAGTGGCCTGGTGAGCTGTCGTGCTACCGGCCACCTATAATGGCCTGGTGAGCTGTCGTGCTGCTGGCCACCTATAGTGGCCTGGTGAGCTGTCGAGCTGCCGGCCACCTATAGGGGCCTGGTGAGCTGTCGTGCTGCCGGCCACCTATAGTGGCCTGGTGAGCTGTCGAGCTGCCGGCCACCTATAGGGACCTGGTGAGCTGTCGTGCTGCCGGCCACCTATAGTGGCCTGATGAGCTGTCGTGCTTCCGGCCACCTATAATGGCCTGGTGAGCTGTCGTGCTACCGGCCACCTATAATGGCCTGGTGAGCTGTCGAGCTGCCGGCCACCTATAGGGGCCTGGTGAGATGTCGTGCTGCCGGCCACCTATAGTGGCCTGGTGAGCTGTCGAGCTGCCGGCCTCCTATAGTGGCCTGGTGAGCTGTCGTGCTACCGGCCACCTATAATGGCCTGGTGAGCTGTCGTGCTGCTGGCCACCTATAGTGGCCTGGTGAGCTGTCGTGCTGCCGGCCACCTATAGTGGCCTGGTGAGCTGTCGTGCTGCCGGCCACCTATAGGAGCCTGGTGAGCTGTCGTGCTGCCGGCCACCTATAGTGGCCTGGTGAGCTGGCGTGCTGCCGGCCACCTATAGTGGCCTGGTGAGCTGTCGTGCTACCGGCCACCTATAATGGCCTGGTGAGCTGTCGTGCTGCTGGCCACCTATAGTGGCCTGGTGAGCTGTCGAGCTGCCGACCACCTATAGGGGCCTGGTGAGCTGTCGTGCTGCCGGCCACCTATAGTGGCCTGGTGAGCTGTCGAGCTGCCGGCCACCTATAGGGGCCTGGTGAGCTGTCGTGCTGCCGGCCACCTATATTGGCCTGATGAGCTGTCGTGCTACCGGCCATCTATAATGGCCTGGTGAGCTGTCGTGCTACCGGCCACCTATAATGGCCTGGTGAGCTGTCGTGCTGCCGGCCACCTATAGTGGCCTAGTGAGCTGTCGTGCTGCCGGCCTCCTATAGTGGCCTGGTGAGCTGTCGTGCTATCGGCCACCTATAATGGCCTGGTGAGCTGTCGTCCTGCTGGCCACCTATAGTGGCGTGGTGAGCTGTCGTGTGGCCGGCCACCTATAGTGGCCTGGTGAGCTGTCGTGCTGCCGGCCACCTATAGTGGCCTGGTGAGCTGTCGTGCTGCCGGCCACCTATAGTGGCCTGGTGAGCTGTCGTGCTACCGGCCACCTACAATGGCTTGGTGAGCTATCGAGCTGCCGGCCACCTATAGGGGCCTGGTGACCTGTCGTGCTGCCGGCCACCTATAGTGGCCTGGTGAGCTGTCGAGCTGCCGGCCACCTATAGCGGCCTGGTGAGCTGTCGTGCTGCCGGCCACTTATAGTGGCCTGGTGAGCTGTCGTGCTACCGGCCACCTATAATGGCCTGGTGAGCTGTCGTGCTGCTGGCCACCTGTAGTGCCCTGGTGAGCTGTCGAGCTGCCCGGCCACCTATAGGGGCCTGGTGAGCTGTCCTGCTGCCGGCCACCTATAGTGGCCTGGTGAGCTGTCGTGCTACCGGCCACCTATAATGGCCTGGTGAGCTGTCGTGCTGCTGGCCACCTATAGTGGCGTGGTGAGCTGTCGTGTGGCCGGCCACCTATAGTGGCCTGGTGAGCTGTCGTGCTGCCGGCCACCTATTGTTTCCTGGTCAGCTGTCGTGCTATCTAGTTGCTGTCGAGTTGCCAGCCACCTATAGTGGCCTGGTGAGCTTTCGTGCTGCCGGCCACCTATAGTGGCCTGGTGAGCTGTCGAGCTGCCGGCCACCTATAGTGGCCTGGTGAGCTTTCGTGCTACCGGCCACCTATAGTGGCCTGGTGAGCTGTCGTGCTACCGGCCACCTATAATGGCCTGGTGAGCTGTCGTGCTGCTGGCCACCTATAGTGGCGTGGTGAGCTGTCGTGTGGCCGGCCACCTATAGTGGCCTGGTGAGCTGTCGTGCTGCCGGCCACCTATAGTGGCCTGGTGAGCTGTCGTGCTGCCGGCCTCCTATAGTGGCCTGGTGAGCTGTCGTGCTACCGGCCACCTATAAGGGCCTGGTGAGCTGTCATGCTGCTGGCCACCTATAGTGGCCTGGTGAGCTGTCGTGCTACCGGCCACCTATAGTAGCCTGGTCAGCTCTCGAGCTGCCGGCCACCTATAGTGACCTGGTCAGCTGTCGTGCTATCTAGTTGCTCTCGAGTTGCCAGCCACCTATAGTGGCCTGGTGAGCTTTCGTGCTACCGGCCACCTATAGTGGCCTGGTGAGCTGTCGTGCTGCCGACCTCCTATAGTCGCCTGGTGAGCTGTCGAGATGCCGGCCACCTATAGTGGCCTGGTGAGCTGTCGTGCTGCCGGCCGCCTATAGTGGCCTGGTGAGCTGTCGTGCTGCCGGCCACCTATAGTGGCTTGGTGAGCTGTCGTGCTACCGGCCACCTATAATGGCCTTGTGAGCTGTCGTGCTGCTGGCCACCTATATTGGCCTGGTGAGCTGTCGAGCTGCCGGCCACCTATAGGGGCCTGGTGAGCTGTCGTTGTGCCGGCCACCTATAGTGGCCTGGTGAGCTGTCGTGCTACCGGCCACCTATAGTAGCCTGGTGAGCTTTCGAGCTGCCGGCCACCTATAGTGGCCTGGTCAGCTGTCGTGCTATCTAGTTGCTGTCGAGTTGCCAGCCACCTATAGTGGCCTGGTGAGCTTTCGTGCTACCGGCCACCTATAGTGGCCTGGTGAGATGTCGTGCTGCCGACCTCCTATAGTCGCCTGGTGAGCTGTCGAGCTGCCGGCCACCTATAGGGGCCTGGTGAGCTGTCGTTGTGCCGGCCACCTATAGTGGCCTGGTGAGCTGTCGTGCTGCCGGCCACCTATAGTAGCCTGGTGAGCTCTCGAGCTGCCGGCCACCTATAGTGGCCTGGTGAGCTGTCGAGATGCCGGCCGCCTATAGTGGCCTGGTGAACTGTCGTGCTACCGGCCACCTATAGTAGCCTGGTGAGCTTTCGAGCTGCCGGCCACCTATAGTGGCCTGGTCAGCTGTCGTGCTATCTAGTTGCTGTCGAGTTGCCAGCCACCTATAGTGGCCTGGTGAGCTTTCGTGCTACCGGCCACCTATAGTGGCCTGGTGAGATGTCGTGCTGCCGACCTCCTATAGTCGCCTGGTGAGCTGTCGAGATGCCGGCCACCTATTGTGGCCTGGTGAGCTGTCGTGCTGCCGGCCTCCTATAGTGGCCTGGTGAGCTGTCGTGCTGCCGGCCACCTATAGTGGCCTGGTGAGTTGTCTAGTTGCTGTCGAGTTGCCGGCCACCTATAGTGGCCTGGTGAGCTGTCGTGCTACCGGCCACCTATAATGGCCTGGTGAGCTGTCGTGCTGCTGGCCACCTATAGTGGCCTGGTGAGCTGTCGAGCTGCCGGCCACCTATTGGGGCCTTGTGAGCTGTCGTGCTGCCGGCCACCTAAAGTGGCCTGGTGAGCTGTCGAGCTGCCGGCCACCTATAGTGGCCTGGTGAGCTGTCGTGCTGCCGGCCACCTATAGTGGCCTGGTGAGCTGTCGTGCTGCCGGCCACCTATAGTGGCCTGGTGAGTTGTCTAGTTGCTGTCGAGTTGCCGGCCACCTATAGTGGCCTGGTGAGCTGTCGTGTTACCGGCCACCTATAATGGCCTGGTGAGCTGTCGTGCTGCTGGCCACCTATAGTGGCCTGGTGAGCTGTCGAGCTGCCGGCCACCTATAGGGGCCTGGTGAGCTGTCGTGCTGCCGGCCACCTAAAGTGGCCTGGTGAGCTGTCGAGCTGCCGGCCACCTATAGGAGCCTGGTGAGCTGTCGTGCTGCCGGCCATCTATAGTGGCCTGATGAGCTGTCGTGCTACCGGCCACCTATTATGGCCTGGCGACCTGTCTTGCCACCGGCCACCTATAATGGCCTGGTGAGCTGTCGAGCTGCTGGCCACCTATAGTGGCCTGGTGAGCTGTCGAGCTGCCGGCCACCTATAGGGGCCTGGTGAGCTGTTGTGCTGCCGGCCACCTATAGTGGCCTGGTGAGCTGTCGAGCTGCCGGCCACCTATAGGGGCCTGGTGAGCTGTCGTGCTGCCGGCCACCTATAGTGGCCTTATGAGCTGTCGTGCTACCGGCCACCTATAATGGCCTGGTGAGCTGTCGTGCTACCGGCCACCTACAATGGCCTGGTGAGCTGTCGAGCTGCCGGCCACCTATAGGGGCCTGGTGAGCTGTCGTGCTGCCGGCCACCTATAGTGGCCTGGTGAGCTGTCGTGCTGCCGGCCACCTATAGTGGCCTGGTGAGCTGTCGAGCTGCCGGCCACCTATAGGGGCCTGGTGAGCTGTCGTGCTGCCGGCCACCTATAGTGGCCTGGTGAACTGTCGTGCGACCGGCCACCTATAGTGGTCTGGTGAGCTCTCGAGCTGCCGGCCACCTATAGTGACCTGGTCAGCTGTCGTGCTATCTAGTTGCTGTCGAGTTGCCAGCCACCTATATTGGCCTGGTGAGCTTTCGTGCTACCGGCCACCTATAGTGGCCTGGTGAGCTGTCGTGCTGCCGACCTCCTATAGTCGCCTGGTGAGCTGTCGAGATGCCGGCCACCTATAGTGGCCTGGTGAGCTGTCGTGCTGCCGGCCTCCTATAGTGGCCTGGTGAGCTGTCGAGCTGCCGGCCACCTATAGTGGCCTGGTGAGCTGTCGTGCTACCGGCCACCTATAATGGCCTGGTGAGCTGTCGTGCTGCTGGCCACCTATAGTGGCCTGGTGAGCTGTCGAGCTGCCGGCCACCTATAGGGGCCTGGTGAGCTGTCGTTGTGCCGGCCACCTATAGTGGCCTGGTGAGCTGTCGTGCTGCCGGCTACCTATAGTAGCCTGGTGAGCTCTCGAGCTGCCGGCCACCTATAGTGGCCTGGTGAGCTGTCGAGATGCCGGCCGCCTATAGTGGCCTGGTGAGCTGTCGAGATGCCGGCCGCCTATAGTGGCCTGGTGAACTGTCGTGCTACCGGCCACCTATAGTAGCCTGGTGAGCTGTCGTGCTGCCGACCTCCTATAGTCGCCTGGTGAGCTGTCGAGATGCCGGCCACCTATAGTGGCCTGGTGAGCTGTCGTGCTGCCGGCCTCCTACAGTGGCCTGTTGAGCTGTCGTGCTGCCGGCCACCTATAGTGGCCTGGTGAGTTGTCTAGTTGCTGTCGAGTTGCCGGCCACCTATAGTGGCCTGGTGAGCTGTCGTGCTACCGGCCACCTATAATGGCCTGGTGAGCTGTCGTGCTGCTGGCCACCTATAGTGGCCTGGTGAGCTGTCGAGCTGCCGGCCACCTATAGGGGCCTGGTGAGCTGTCGTGCTGCCGGCCACCTATAGTGGCCTGGTGAGCTGTCGAGCTGCCGGCCACCTATAGGGACCTGGTGAGCTGTCGTGCTGCCGGCCACCTATAGTGGCCTGATGAGCTGTCGTGCTACCGGCCACCTATAATGGCCTGGTGAGCTGTCGTGCTGCCGGCCACCTATAGGGGCCTGGTGAGCTGTCGTGCTGCCGGCCACCTATAGTGGCCTGGTGAGCTGGCGTGCTGCCGGCCACCTATAGTGGCCTGGTGAGCTGTCGTGCTACCGGCCACCTATAATGGCCTGGTGAGCTGTCGTGCTGCCGGCCACCTATAGTGGCCTGGTGAGCTGTCGAGCTGCCGACCACCTATAGGGGCCTGGTGAGCTGTCGTGCTGCCGGCCACCTATAGTGGCCTGGTGAGCTGTCGAGCTGCCGGCCACCTATAGGGGCCTGGTGAGCTGTCGTGCTGCCGGCCACCTATAGTGGCCTGATGAGCTGTCGTGCTACCGGCCACCTATAATGGCCTGGTGAGCTGTCGTGCTACCGGCCACCTATAATGGCCTGGTGAGCTGTCGTGCTGCCGGCCACCTATAGTGGCCTAGTGAGCTGTCGAGCTGCCCGGCCACCTATAGGGGCCTGGTGAGCTGTCGTGCTGCCGGCCACCTATAGTGGCCTGGTGAGCTGTCGTGCTGCCGGCCTCCTATAGTGGCCTGGTGAGCTGTCGTGCTACCGGCCACCTATAATGGCCTGGTGAGCTGTCATGCTGCTGGCCACCTATAGTAGCCTGGTCAGCTCTCGAGCTGCCGGCCACCTATAGTGACCTGGTCAGCTGTCGTGCTATCTAGTTGCTCTCGAGTTGCCAGCCACCTATAGTGGCCTGGTGAGCTTTCGTGCTACCGGCCACCTATAGTGGCCTGGTGAGCTGTCGTGCTGCCGACCTCCTATAGTCGCCTGGTGAGCTGTCGAGATGCCGGCCACCTATAGTGGCCTGGTGAGCTGTCGTGCTGCCGGCCGCCTATAGTGGCCTGGTGAGCTGTCGTGCTGCCGGCCACCTATAGTGGCTTGGTGAGCTGTCGTGCTACCGGCCACCTATAATGGCCTTGTGAGCTGTCGTGCTGCTGGCCACCTATATTGGCCTGGTGAGCTGTCGAGCTGCCGGCCACCTATAGGGGCCTGGTGAGCTGTCGTTGTGCCGGCCACCTATAGTGGCCTGGTGAGCTGTCGTGCTACCGGCCACCTATAGTAGCCTGGTGAGCTTTCGAGCTGCCGGCCACCTATAGTGGCCTGGTCAGCTGTCGTGCTATCTAGTTGCTGTCGAGTTGCCAGCCACCTATAGTGGCCTGGTGAGCTTTCGTGCTACCGGCCACCTATAGTGGCCTGGTGAGATGTCGTGCTGCCGACCTCCTATAGTCGCCTGGTGAGCTGTCGAGCTGCCGGCCACCTATAGGGGCCTGGTGAGCTGTCGTTGTGCCGGCCACCTATAGTGGCCTGGTGAGCTGTCGTGCTGCCGGCCACCTATAGTAGCCTGGTGAGCTCTCGAGCTGCCGGCCACCTATAGTGGCCTGGTGAGCTGTCGAGATGCCGGCCGCCTATAGTGGCCTGGTGAACTGTCGTGCTACCGGCCACCTATAGTAGCCTGGTGAGCTTTCGAGCTGCCGGCCACCTATAGTGGCCTGGTCAGCTGTCGTGCTATCTAGTTGCTGTCGAGTTGCCAGCCACCTATAGTGGCCTGGTGAGCTTTCGTGCTACCGGCCACCTATAGTGGCCTGGTGAGATGTCGTGCTGCCGACCTCCTATAGTCGCCTGGTGAGCTGTCGAGATGCCGGCCACCTATTGTGGCCTGGTGAGCTGTCGTGCTGCCGGCCTCCTATAGTGGCCTGGTGAGCTGTCGTGCTGCCGGCCACCTATAGTGGCCTGGTGAGTTGTCTAGTTGCTGTCGAGTTGCCGGCCACCTATAGGGGCCTGGTGAGCTGTCGTGCTACCGGCCACCTATAATGGCCTGGTGAGCTGTCGTGCTGCTGGCCACCTATAGTGGCCTGGTGAGCTGTCGAGCTGCCGGCCACCTATTGGGGCCTGGTGAGCTGTCGTGCTGCCGGCCACCTAAAGTGGCCTGGTGAGCTGTCGAGCTGCCGGCCACCTATAGTGGCCTGGTGAGCTGTCGTGCTGCCGGCCACCTATAGTGGCCTGGTGAGCTGTCGTGCTGCCGGCCACCTATAGTGGCCTGGTGAGTTGTCTAGTTGCTGTCGAGTTGCCGGCCACCTATAGTGGCCTGGTGAGCTGTCGTGTTACCGGCCACCTATAGTGGCCTGGTGAGCTGTTGTGCTGCTGGCCACCTATAGTGGCCTGGTGAGCTGTCGAGCTGCCGCCCACCTATAGGGGCCTGGTGAGCTGTCGTGCTGCCGGCCACCTAAAGTGGCCTGGTGAGCTGTCGAGCTGCCGGCCACCTATAGGAGCCTGGTGAGCTGTCGTGCTGCCGGCCATCTAAAGTGGCCTGATGAGCTGTCGTGCTACCGGCCACCTATTATGGCCTGGCGACCTGTCTTGCCACCGGCCACCTATAATGGCCTGGTGAGCTGTCGAGCTGCTGGCCACCTATAGTGGCCTGGTGAGCTGTCGAGCTGCCGGCCACCTATAGGGGCCTGGTGAGCTGTTGTGCTGCCGGCCACCTATAGTGGCCTGGTGAGCTGTCGAGCTGCCGGCCACCTATAGGGGCCTGGTGAGCTGTCGTGCTGCCGGCCACCTATAGTGGCCTTATGAGCTGTCGTGCTACCGGCCACCTATAATGGCCTGGTGAGCTGTCGTGCTACCGGCCACCTACAATGGCCTGGTGAGCTGTCAAGCTGCCGGCCACCTATAGGGGCATGGTGAGCTGTCGTGCTGCCGGCCACCTATAGTGGCCTGGTGAGCTGTCGTGCTGCCGGCCACCTATAGTGGCCTGGTGAGCTGTCGTGCTGCCGGCCACCTATAGTGGCCTGGTGAGCTGTCGAGCTGCCGGCCACCTATAGGGGCCTGGTGAGCTGTCGTGCTGCCGGCCACCTATAGTGGCCTGGTGAACTGTCGTGCGACCGGCCACCTATAGTAGTCTGGTAAGCTCTCGAGCTGCCGGCCACCTATAGTGACCTGGTCAGCTGTCGTGCTATCTAGTTGCTGTCGAGTTGCCAGCCACCTATATTGGCCTGGTGAGCTTTCGTGCTACCGGCCACCTATAGTGGCCTGGTGAGCTGTCGTGCTGCCGACCTCCTATAGTCGCCTGGTGAGCTGTCGAGATGCCGGCCACCTATAGTGGCCTGGTGAGCTGTCGTGCTGCCGGCCTCCTATAGTGGCCTGGTGAGCTGTCGAGCTGCCGGCCACCTATAGTGGCCTGGTGAGCTGTCGTGCTACCGGCCACCTATAATGGCCTGGTGAGCTGTCGTGCTGCTGGCCACCTATAGTGGCCTGGTGAGCTGTCGAGCTGCCGGCCACCTATAGGGGCCTGGTGAGCTGTCGTTGTGCCGGCCACCTATAGTGGCCTGGTGAGCTGTCGTGCTGCCGGCTACCTATAGTAGCCTGGTGAGCTCTCGAGCTGCCGGCCACCTATAGTGGCCTGGTGAGCTGTCGAGATGCCGGCCGCCTATAGTGGCCTGGTGAACTGTCGTGCTACCGGCCACCTATAGTAGCCTGGTGAGCTGTCGTGCTGCCGACCTCCTATAGTCGCCTGGTGAGCTGTCGAGATGCCGGCCACCTATAGTGGCCTGGTGAGCTGTCGTGCTGCCGGCCTCCTACAGTGGCCTGTTGAGCTGTCGTGCTGCCGGCCACCTATAGTGGCCTGGTGAGTTGTCTAGTTGCTGTCGAGTTGCCGGCCACCTATAGTGGCCTGGTGAGCTGTCGTGCTACCGGCCACCTATAATGGCCTGGTGAGCTGTCGTGCTGCTGGCCACCTATAGTGGCCTGGTGAGCTGTCGAGCTGCCGGCCACCTATAGGGGCCTGGTGAGCTGTCGTGCTGCCGGCCACCTATAGTGGCCTGGTGAGCTGTCGAGCTGCCGGCCACCTATAGGGACCTGGTGAGCTGTCGTGCTGCCGGCCACCTATAGTGGCCTGATGAGCTGTCGTGCAACCGGCCACCTATAATGGCCTGGTGAGCTGTCGTGCTACCGGCCACCTATAATGGCCTGGTGAGCTGTCGACCTGCCGGCCACCTATAGGGGCCTGGTGAGATGTCGTGCTGCCGGCCACCTATAGTGGCCTGGTGAGCTGTCGAGCTGCCGGCCTCCTATAGTGGCCTGGTGAGCTGTCGTGCTACCGGCCACCTATAATGGCCTGGTGAGCTGTCGTGCTGCTGGCCACCTATAGTGGCCTGGTGAGCTGTCGTGCTGCCGGCCACCTATAGTGGCCTGGTGAACTGTCGTGCTGCCGGCCACCTATAGGGGCCTGGTGAGCTGTCGTGCTGCCGGCCACCTATAGTGGCTTGGTGAGCTGGCGTGCTGCCGGCCACCTATAGTGGCCTGGTGAGCTGTCGTGCTACCGGCCACCTATAATGGCCTGGTGAGCTGTCGTGCTGCTGGCCACCTATAGTGGCCTGGTGAGCTGTCGAGCTGCCGACCACCTATAGGGGCCTGGTGAGCTGTCGTGCTGCCGGCCACCTATAGTGGCCTGGTGAGCTGTCGAGCTGCCGGCCACCTATAGGGGCCTGGTGAGCTGTCGTGCTGCCGGCCACCTATAGTGGCCTGATGAGCTGTCGTGCTACCGGCCACCTATAATGGCCTGGTGAGCTGTCGTGCTACCGGCCACCTATAATGGCCTGGTGAGCTGTCGTGCTGCCGGCCACCTATAGTGGCCTAGTGAGCTGTCGAGCTGCCCGGCCACCTATAGGGGCCTGGTGAGCTGTCGTGCTGCCGGCCACCTATAGTGGCCTGGTGAGCTGTCGTGCTGCCGGCCTCCTATAGTGGCCTGGTGAGCTGTCGTGCTACCGGCCACCTATAATGGCCTGGTGAGCTGTCATGCTGCTGGCCACCTATAGTGGCCTGGTGAGCTGTCGTGCTACCGGCCACCTATAGTAGCCTGGTCAGCTCTCGAGCTGCCGGCCACCTATAGTGACCTGGTCAGCTGTCGTGCTATCTAGTTGCTCTCGGGTTGCCAGCCACCTATAGTGGCCTGGTGAGCTTTCGTGCTACCGGCCACCTATAGTGGCCTGGTGAGCTGTCGTGCTGCCGACCTCCTATAGTCGCCTGGTGAGCTGTCGAGATGCCGGCCACCTATAGTGGCCTGGTGAGCTGTCGTGCTGCCGGCCTCCTATAGTGGCCTGGTGAGCTGTCGTGCTGCCGGCCACCTATAGTGGCTTGGTGAGCTGTCGTGCTACCGGCCACCTATAATGGCCTTGTGAGCTGTCGTGCTGCTGGCCACCTATATTGGCCTGGTGAGCTGTCGAGCTGCCGGCCACCTATATGGGCCTGGTTAGCTGTCGTGCTACCGGCCACCTATAGTGGCCTGGTGAGCTGTCGTGCTGCCGGCCTCCTACAGTGGCCTGTTGAGCTGTCGTGCTGCCGGCCACCTATAGTGGCCTGGTGAGTTGTCTAGTTGCTGTCGAGTTGCCGGCCACCTATAGTGGCCTGGTGAGCTGTCGTGCTACCGGCCACCTATAATGGCCTGGTGAGCTGTCGTGCTGCTGGCCACCTATAGTGGCCTGGTGAGCTGTCGAGCTGCCGGCCACCTATAGGGGCCTGGTGAGCTGTCGTGCTGCCGGCCACCTATAGTGGCCTGGTGAGCTGTCGAGCTGCCGGCCACCTATAGGGACCTGGTGAGCTGTCGTGCTGCCGGCCACCTATAGTGGCCTGATGAGCTGTCGTGCAACCGGCCACCTATAATGGCCTGGTGAGCTGTCGTGCTACCGGCCACCTATAATGGCCTGGTGAGCTGTCGACCTGCCGGCCACCTATAGGGGCCTGGTGAGATGTCGTGCTG
Organism: Eumerus sabulonum; assembly: GCA_951905685.1. NCBI lineage: Eukaryota > Metazoa > Arthropoda > Insecta > Diptera > Syrphidae > Eumerus > Eumerus sabulonum. Next base: position 140,579,172 of record OX645060.1, on the reverse strand, counting down.
CCGGCCACCTATAGTGGCCTGGTGAGCTGTCGAGCTGCCGGCCTCCTATAGTGGCCTGGTGAGCTGTCGTGCTACCGGCCACCTATAATGGCCTGGTGAGCTGTCGTGCTGCTGGCCACCTATAGTGGCCTGGTGAGCTGTCGTGCTGCCGGCCACCTATAGTGGCCTGGTGAACTGTCGTGCTGCCGGCCACCTATAGGGGCCTGGTGAGCTGTCGTGCTGCCGGCCACCTATAGTGGCTTGGTGAGCTGGCGTGCTGCCGGCCACCTATAGTGGCCTGGTGAGCTGTCGTGCTACCGGCCACCTATAATGGCCTGGTGAGCTGTCGTGCTGCTGGCCACCTATAGTGGCCTGGTGAGCTGTCGAGCTGCCGACCACCTATAGGGGCCTGGTGAGCTGTCGTGCTGCCGGCCACCTATAGTGGCCTGGTGAGCTGTCGAGCTGCCGGCCACCTATAGGGGCCTGGTGAGCTGTCGTGCTGCCGGCCACCTATAGTGGCCTGATGAGCTGTCGTGCTACCGGCCACCTATAATGGCCTGGTGAGCTGTCGTGCTACCGGCCACCTATAATGGCCTGGTGAGCTGTCGTGCTGCCGGCCACCTATAGTGGCCTAGTGAGCTGTCGAGCTGCCCGGCCACCTATAGGGGCCTGGTGAGCTGTCGTGCTGCCGGCCACCTATAGTGGCCTGGTGAGCTGTCGTGCTGCCGGCCTCCTATAGTGGCCTGGTGAGCTGTCGTGCTACCGGCCACCTATAATGGCCTGGTGAGCTGTCATGCTGCTGGCCACCTATAGTGGCCTGGTGAGCTGTCGTGCTACCGGCCACCTATAGTAGCCTGGTCAGCTCTCGAGCTGCCGGCCACCTATAGTGACCTGGTCAGCTGTCGTGCTATCTAGTTGCTCTCGGGTTGCCAGCCACCTATAGTGGCCTGGTGAGCTTTCGTGCTACCGGCCACCTATAGTGGCCTGGTGAGCTGTCGTGCTGCCGACCTCCTATAGTCGCCTGGTGAGCTGTCGAGATGCCGGCCACCTATAGTGGCCTGGTGAGCTGTCGTGCTGCCGGCCTCCTATAGTGGCCTGGTGAGCTGTCGTGCTGCCGGCCACCTATAGTGGCTTGGTGAGCTGTCGTGCTACCGGCCACCTATAATGGCCTTGTGAGCTGTCGTGCTGCTGGCCACCTATATTGGCCTGGTGAGCTGTCGAGCTGCCGGCCACCTATATGGGCCTGGTGAGCTGTCGTTGTGCCGGCCACCTATAGTGGCCTGGTGAGCTGTCGTGCTGCCGGCCACCTATAGTAGCCTGGTGAGCTCTCGAGCTGCCGGCCACCTATAGTGGCCTGGTGAGCTGTCGAGATGCCGGCCGCCTATAGTGGCCTGGTGAACTGTCGTGCTACCGGCCACCTATAGTAGCCTGGTGAGCTTTCGAGCTGCCGGCCACCTATAGTGGCCTGGTCAGCTGTCGTGCTATCTAGTTGCTGTCGAGTTGCCAGCCACCTATACTGGCCTGGTGAGCTTTCGTGCTACCGGCCACCTATAGTGGCCTGGTGAGATGTCGTGCTGCCGACCTCCTATAGTCGCCTGGTGAGCTGTCGAGATGCCGGCCACCTATTGTGGCCTGGTGAGCTGTCGTGCTGCCGGCCTCCTATAGTGGCCTGGTGAGCTGTCGTGCTGCCGGCCACCTATAGTGGCCTGGTGAGTTGTCTAGTTGCTGTCGAGTTGCCGGCCACCTATAGTGGCCTGGTGAGCTGTCGTGCTACCGGCCACCTATAATGGCCTGGTGAGCTGTCGTGCTGCTGGCCACCTATAGTGGCCTGGTGAGCTGTCGAGCTGCCGGCCACCTATAGGGGCCTGGTGAGCTGTCGTGCTGCCGGCCACCTAAAGTGGCCTGGTGAGCTGTCGAGCTGCCGGCCACCTATAGTGGCCTGGTGAGCTGTCGTGCTGCCGGCCACCTATAGTGGCCTGGTGAGCTGTCGTGCTGCCGGCCACCTATAGTGGCCTGGTGAGTTGTCTAGCTGCTGTCGAGTTGCCGGCCACCTACAGTGGCCTGGTGAGCTGTCGTGTTACCGGCCACCTATAATGGCCTGGTGAGCTGTCGTGCTGCTGGCCACCTATAGTGGCCTGGTGAGCTGTCGAGCTGCCGGCCACCTATAGGGGCCTGGTGAGCTGTCGTGCTGCCGGCCACCTAAAGTGGCCTGGTGAGCTGTCGAGCTGCCGGCCACCTATAGGAGCCTGGTGAGCTGTCGTGCTGCCGGCCATCTATAGTGGCCTGATGAGCTGTCGTGCTACCGGCCACCTATTATGGCCTGGCGACCTGTCTTGCCACCGGCCACCTATAATGGCCTGGTGAGCTGTCGAGCTGCTGGCCACCTATAGTGGCCTGGTGAGCTGTCGAGCTGCCGGCCACCTATAGGGGCCTGGTGAGCTGTTGTGTTGCCGGCCACCTATAGTGGCCTGGTGAGCTGTCGAGCTGACGGCCACCTATAGGGGCCTGGTGAGCTGTCGTGCTGCCGGCCACCTATAGTGGCCTGATGAGCTGTCGTGCTACCGGCCACCTATAATGGCCTGGTGAGCTGTCGTGCTACCGGCCACCTACAATGGCCTGGTGAGCTGTCGAGCTGCCGGCCACCTATAGGGGCCTGGTGAGCTGTCGTGCTGCCGGCCACCTATAGTGGCCTGGTGAGCTGTCGTGCTGCCGGCCACCTATAGTGGCCTGGTGAGCTGTCGAGCTGCCGGCCACCTATAGGGGCCTGGTGAGCTGTCGTGCTGCCGGCCACCTATAGTGGCCTGATGAGCTGTCGTGCTACCGGCCACCTATAATGGCCTGGTGAGCTGTCGTGCTACCGGCCACCTACAATGGCCTGGTGAGCTGTCGAGCTGCCGGCCACCTATAGGGGCCTGGTGAGCTGTCGTGCTGCTGGCCACCTATAGTGGCCTGGTGAGCTGTCGAGCTGCCCGGCCACCTATAGGGGCCTGGTGAGCTGACGTGCTGCCGGCCACCTATAGTGGCCTGGTGATCTGTCGTGCTGCCGGCCACCTATAGTGGCCTGGTGAGCTGTCGTGCTACCGGCCACCTATAATGGCCTGGTGAGCTGTCGTGCTGCTGGCCACCTATAGTGGCGTGGTGAGCTGTCGTGTGGCCGGCCACCTATAGTGGCCTGGTGAGCTGTCGTGCTACCGGCCAACTATAATGGCCTGGTGAGCTCTCGTGCTGCTGGCCACCTATAGTGGCCTGGTGAGCTGTCGTGCTGCCGACCACCTATAGGGGCCTGGTGAGCTGTCGTGCTGCCGGCCACCTATAGTGGCCTGGTGAGCTGTCGTGCTGCCGGCCACCTATAGTGGCCTGGTGAGCTGTCGAGCTGCCGGCCACCTATAGGGGCCTGGTGAGCTGTCGTGCTGCCGGCCACCTATAGTGGCCTGATGAGCTGTCGTGCTACCGGCCACCTATAATGGCCTGGTGAGCTGTCGTGCTACCGGCCACCTACAATGGCCTGGTGAGCTGTCGAGCTGCCGGCCACCTATAAGGGCCTGGTGAGCTGTCGTGCTGCTGGCCACCTATAGTGGCCTGGTGAGCTGTCGAGCTGCCCGGCCACCTATAGGGGCCTGGTGAGCTGACGTGCTGCCGGCCACCTATAGTGGCCTGGTGAGCTGTCGTGCTGCCGGCCACCTATAGTGGCCTGGTGAGCTGTCGTGCTACCGGCCACCTATAATGGCCTGGTGAGCTGTCGTGCTGCTGGCCACCTATAGTGGCGTGGTGAGCTGTCGTGTGGCCGGCCACCTATAGTGGCCTGGTGAGCTGTCGTGCTACCGGCCAACTATAATGGCCTGGTGAGCTCTCGTGCTGCTGGCCACCTATAGTGGCCTGGTGAGCTGTCGTGCTGCCGACCACCTATAGGGGCCTGGTGAGCTGTCGTGCTGCCGGCCACCTATAGTGGCCTGGTGAGCTGTCGTGCTGCCGGCCACCTATAGTGGCCTGGTGAGCTGTCGAGCTGCCGGCCACCTATAGGGGCCTGGTGAGCTGTCGTGCTGCCGGCCACCTATAGTGGCCTGATGAGCTGTCGTGCTACCGGCCACCTATAATGGCCTGGTGAGCTGTCGTGCTACCGGCCACCTACAATGGCCTGGTGAGCTGTCGAGCTGCCGGCCACCTATAGGGGCCTGGTGAGCTGTCGTGCTGCTGGCCACCTATAGTGGCCTGGTGAGCTGTCGAGCTGCCCGGCCACCTATAGGGGCCTGGTGAGCTGACGTGCTGCCGGCCACCTATAGTGGCCTGGTGAGCTGTCGTGCTGCCGGCCACCTATAGTGGCCTGGTGAGCTGTCGTGCTACCGGCCACCTATAATGGCCTGGTGAGCTGTCGTGCTGCCGGCCACCTATAGTGGCCTGATGAGCTGTCGTGCTACCGGCCACCTATAATGGCCTGATGAGCTGTCGTGCTACCGGCCACCTATAATGGCCTGGTGAGCTGTCGTGCTACCGGCCACCTACAATGGCCTGGTGAGCTGTCGAGCTGCCGGCCACCTATAGGGGCCTGGTGAGCTGTCGTGCTGCCGGCCACCTATAGTGGCCTGGTGAGCTGTCGTGCTGCCGGCCACCTATAGTGGCCTGGTGAGCTGTCGAGCTGCCGGCCACCTATAGGGGCCTGGTGAGCTGTCGTGCTGCCGGCCACCTATAGTGGCCTGATGAGCTGTCGTGCTACCGGCCACCTATAATGGCCTGGTGAGCTGTCGTGCTACCGGCCACCTACAATGGCCTGGTGAGCTGTCGAGCTGCCGGCCACCTATAGGGGCCTGGTGAGCTGTCGTGCTGCTGGCCACCTATAGTGGCCTGGTGAGCTGTCGAGCTGCCCGGCCACCTATAGGGGCCTGGTGAGCTGACGTGCTGCCGGCCACCTATAGTGGCCTGGTGAGCTGTCGTGCTGCCGGCCACCTATAGTGGCCTGGTGAGCTGTCGTGCTACCGGCCACCTATAATGGCCTGGTGAGCTGTCGTGCTGCTGGCCACCTATAGTGGCGTGGTGAGCTGTCGTGTGGCCGGCCACCTATAGTGGCCTGGTGAGCTGTCGTGCTACCGGCCAACTATAATGGCCTGGTGAGCTCTCGTGCTGCTGGCCACCTATAGTGGCCTGGTGAGCTGTCGTGCTGCCGACCACCTATAGGGGCCTGGTGAGCTGTCGTGCTGCCGGCCACCTATAGTGGCCTGGTGAGCTGTCGTGCTGCCGGCCACCTATAGTGGCCTGGTGAGCTGTCGAGCTGCCGGCCACCTATAGGGGCCTGGTGAGCTGTCGTGCTGCCGGCCACCTATAGTGGCCTGATGAGCTGTCGTGCTACCGGCCACCTATAATGGCCTGGTGAGCTGTCGTGCTACCGGCCACCTACAATGGCCTGGTGAGCTGTCGAGCTGCCGGCCACCTATAGGGGCCTGGTGAGCTGTCGTGCTGCTGGCCACCTATAGTGGCCTGGTGAGCTGTCGAGCTGCCCGGCCACCTATAGGGGCCTGGTGAGCTGACGTGCTGCCGGCCACCTATAGTGGCCTGGTGAGCTGTCGTGCTGCCGGCCACCTATAGTGGCCTGGTGAGCTGTCGTGCTACCGGCCACCTATAATGGCCTGGTGAGCTGTCGTGCTGCTGGCCACCTATAGTGGCGTGGTGAGCTGTCGTGTGGCCGGCCACCTATAGTGGCCTGGTGAGCTGTCGTGCTACCGGCCAACTATAATGGCCTGGTGAGCTCTCGTGCTGCTGGCCACCTATAGTGGCCTGGTGAGCTGTCGTGCTGCCGGCCACATATAGTGGCCTGGTGAGTTATAGAGATGGCGGCCACTTATAGTGGCCTGGTGAGCTATCTAGTTGCTGTCGAGGTGCCAGCCACCTATAGTGGCCTGGTGAGCTGCCGTGTGGCCGGCCACCTATAGTGGCCTGGTGAGCTGTCGTGCTGCCGGCCACCTATAGTGGCCTGGTGAGCTGTCGTGCTGCCGACCTCCTATAGTGGCCTGGTGAGTTGTCGGGCTGCCGGCCCCCTATAGTGGCCTGGTGAGCTGTCGTGCTACCGGCCACCTATAATGGCCTGGTGAGCTGTCGTGCTGCTGGCCACCTATAGTGGCCTGGTGAGCTGTCGTGCTACCGGCCACCTATAGTGGCCTGGTGAACTGTCGTGCTACCGGCCACCTATAGTAGCCTGGTGAGCTGCCGAGATGGTGGCCACCTATAGTAGCCTGGTGAGCTCTCGTGCTGCCGGCCACCTATAGTGGCCTGGTTACCTGTCGAGATGCCGGCCACTTATAGTGGCCTGGTGAGCTGTCTAGTTGCTTTCGAGTTGCCGGCCACCTATAGTGGCCTGGTGAGCTGTCGTGCTAAAGGCCACCTTTAGTGGCCTGGTAAGCAGTCGTGCGGCCGGCCAACTATAGTAGCCTGGTGAGCTCTCGAGCTGCCAGGCACCTATAGTGGCCTGGTGAGCTGTCGTGCTATCTAGTTGCTGTCGAGTTGCCAGGCACCTATAGTGGCCTGGTGAGCTGCCGTGCTATCTAGTTGCTGTCGAGTTACCAGAAACCTATAGTGGCCCGGTGAGCTTTCGTGCTACCGGCCACCTATAGTGGCCTGGTGAGCTGTCGTGCTGCCGGCCACCTATAGTGGCCTGGTGAGCTGTCGAGCTGCCGGCCACCTATAGCGGCCTGGTGAGCTGTCGTGCTGCCGGCCACCTATAGTGGCCTGATGAGCTGTCGTGCTACCGGCCACCTATAATGGCCTGGTGAGCTGTCGTGCTACCGGCCACCTACAATGGCCTGGTGAGCTGTCGAGCTGCCGGCCACCTATAAGGGCCTGGTGAGCTGTCGTGCTGCTGGCCACCTATAGTGGCCTGGTGAGCTGTCGAGCTGCCCGGCCACCTATAGGGGCCTGGTGAGCTGACGTGCTGCCGGCCACCTATAGTGGCCTGGTGAGCTGTCGTGCTGCCGGCCACCTATAGTGGCCTGGTGAGCTGTCGTGCTACCGGCCACCTATAATGGCCTGGTGAGCTGTCGTGCTGCTGGCCACCTATAGTGGCGTGGTGAGCTGTCGTGTGGCCGGCCACCTATAGTGGCCTGGTGAGCTGTCGTGCTACCGGCCAACTATAATGGCCTGGTGAGCTCTCGTGCTGCTGGCCACCTATAGTGGCCTGGTGAGCTGTCGTGCTGCCGACCACCTATAGGGGCCTGGGGAGCTGTCGTGCTGCCGGCCACCTATAGTAGCCTGGTGAGCTGTCGTGCTGCCGGCCACCTATAGTGGCCTGGTGAGCTGTCGAGCTGCCGGCCACCTATAGGGGCCTGGTGAGCTGTCGTGCTGCCGGCCACCTATAGTGGCCTGATGAGCTGTCGTGCTACCGGCCACCTATAATGGCCTGGTGAGCTGTCGTGCTACCGGCCACCTACAATGGCCTGGTGAGCTGTCGAGCTGCCGGCCACCTATAGGGGCCTGGTGAGCTGTCGTGCTGCTGGCCACCTATAGTGGCCTGGTGAGCTGTCGTGCTGCCGGCCACCTATAGTGGCCTGGTGAGCTGTCGAGCTGCCGGCCACCTATAGGGGCCTGGTGAGCTGTCGTGCTGCCGGCCACCTATAGTGGCCTGATGAGCTGTCGTGCTACCGGCCACCTATAATGGCCTGGTGAGCTGTCGTGCTACCGGCCACCTACAATGGCCTGGTGAGCTGTCGAGCTGCCGGCCACCTATAGGGGCCTGGTGAGCTGTCGTGCTGCTGGCCACCTATAGTGGCCTGGTGAGCTGTCGAGCTGCCCGGCCACCTATAGGGGCCTGGTGAGCTGACGTGCTGCCGGCCACCTATAGTGGCCTGGTGAGCTGTCGTGCTGCCGGCCACCTATAGTGGCCTGGTGAGCTGTCGTGCTACCGGCCACCTATAATGGCCTGGTGAGCTGTCGTGCTGCTGGCCACCTATAGTGGCGTGGTGAGCTGTCGTGTGGCCGGCCACCTATAGTGGCCTGGTGAGCTGTCGTGCTACCGGCCAACTATAATGGCCTGGTGAGCTCTCGTGCTGCTGGCCACCTATAGTGGCCTGGTGAGCTGTCGTGCTGCCGACCACCTATAGGGGCCTGGTGAGCTGTCGTGCTGCCGGCCACCTATAGTGGCCTGGTGAGCTGTCGTGCTGCCGGCCACCTATAGTGGCCTGGTGAGCTGTCGAGCTGCCGGCCACCTATAGGGGCCTGGTGAGCTGTCGTGCTGCCGGCCACCTATAGTGGCCTGATGAGCTGTCGTGCTACCGGCCACCTATAATGGCCTGGTGAGCTGTCGTGCTACCGGCCACCTACAATGGCCTGGTGAGCTGTCGAGCTGCCGGCCACCTATAGGGGCCTGGTGAGCTGTCGTGCTGCTGGCCACCTATAGTGGCCTGGTGAGCTGTCGAGCTGCCCGGCCACCTATAGGGGCCTGGTGAGCTGACGTGCTGCCGGCCACCTATAGTGGCCTGGTGAGCTGTCGTGCTGCCGGCCACCTATAGTGGCCTGGTGAGCTGTCGTGCTACCGGCCACCTATAATGGCCTGGTGAGCTGTCGTGCTGCTGGTCACCTATAGTGGCGTGGTGAGCTGTCGTGTGGCCGGCCACCTATAGTGGCCTGGTGAGCTGTCGTGCTACCGGCCAACTATAATGGCCTGGTGAGCTCTCGTGCTGCTGGCCACCTATAGTGGCCTGGTGAGCTGTCGTGCTGCCGGCCACATATAGTGGCCTGGTGAGTTATAGAGATGGCGGCCACTTATAGTGGCCTGGTGAGCTATCTAGTTGCTGTCGAGGTGCCAGCCACCTATAGTGGCCTGGTGAGCTGCCGTGTGGCCGGCCACCTATAGTGGCCTGGTGAGCTGTCGTGCTGCCGGCCACCTATAGTGGCCTGGTGAGCTGTCGTGCTGCCGACCTCCTATAGTGGCCCGGTGAGTTGTCGGGCTGCCGGCCACCTATAGTGGCCTGGTGAGCTGTCGTGCTACCGGCCACCTATAATGGCCTGGTGAGCTGTCGTGCTGCTGGCCACCTATAGTGGCCTGGTGAGCTGTCGTGCTACCGGCCACCTATAGTGGCCTGGTGAACTGTCGTGCTACCGGCCACCTATAGTAGCCTGGTGTGCTGCCGAGATAGTGGCCACCTATAGTAGCCTGGTGAGCTCTCGTGCTGCCGGCCACCTATAGTGGCCTGGTTACCTGTCGAGATGCCGGCCACTTATAGTGGCCTGGTGAGCTGTCTAGTTGCTTTCGAGTTGCCGGCCACCTATAGTGGCCTGGTGAGCTGTCGTGCTAAAGGCCACCTTTAGTGGCCTGGTGAGCAGTCGTGCGGCCGGCCAACTATAGTAGCCTGGTGAGCTCTCGAGCTGCCAGGCACCTATAGTGGCCTGGTGAGCTGTCGTGCTATCTAGTTGCTGTCGAGTTGCCAGGCACCTATAGTGGCCTGGTGAGCTGCCGTGCTATCTAGTTGCTGTCGAGTTACCAGAAACCTATAGTGGCCCGGTGAGCTTTCGTGCTACCGGCCACCTATAGTGGCCTGGTGAGCTGTCGTGCTGCCGGCCTCCTATAGTGGCCTGCTGAGCTGTCGAGATGCCGGTGAGCTATATAGTGGCCTGGTGAGCTGTCGAGATGCCGAATACCTACAGTGGCCTGGTGAGCAGTCGTGCGGCCGGCCACCTATAGTGGCCTGGTGAGCTGTCGAGCTGCCGGCCACCTATAGGGGCCTGGTGAGCAGTCGTGCTGCCGGCCACCTATAGTGGCCTGATGAGCTGTCGTGCTACCGGCCACCTATAATGGCCTGGTGAGCTGTCGTGCTACCGACCACCTACAATGGCCTGGTGAGCTGTCGAGCTGCCGGCCACCTATAGGGGCCTGGTGAGCTGTCGTGTGGCCGGCCACCTATAGTGGCCTGGTGAGCTGTCGAGCTGCCCGGCCACCTATAGGGGCCTGGTGAGCTGTCGTGCTGCCGGCCACCTATAGTGGCCTGGTGAGCTGTCGTGCTGCCGGCCACCTATAGTGGCCTGGTGAGCTGTCGTGCTACCGGCCACCTATAACGGCCTGGTGAGCTGTCGTGCTGCTGGCCACCTATAGTGGCGTGGTGAGCTGTCGTGTGGCCGGCCACCTATAGTGGCCTGGTTACCTGTCGAGATGCCGGCCACTTCTAGTGGCCTGGTGAGCTGTCTAGTTGCTTTCGAGTTGCCGGCCACCTATATTGGCCTGGTGAGCTGTCGTGCTATAGGCCACCCTTAGCGGCCTGGTGAGCAGTCGTGCGGCCGGCCAACTATAGTAGCCTGGTGAGCTCTCGAGCTGTCGAGTTGCCAGGCACCTATTGTGGCCTGGTGAGCTGTCGTGCTAAAGGCCACCTTTAGTGGCCTGGTGAGCTGTCGTGCTACCGGCAAACTATAATGGCCTGGTGAGCTCTCGTGCTGCCGGCCACCTATAGTGGCCTGGTTACCTGTCGAGATGCCGGCCACTTATAGTGGCCTGGTGAGCTGTCTAGTTGCTTTCGAGTTGCCGGCCACCTATAGTGGCCTGGTGAGCTGTCGTGCTAAAGGCCACCTTTAGTGGCCTGGTGAGCTGTCGTGCTACCGGCAAACTATAATGGCCTGGTGAGCTCTCGTGCTGCTGGCCACCCATAGTGGCCTGGTGAGCTGTCGTGCTGCCGGCCACATATAGTGGCCTGGTGAGCTATCGAGATGGCGGCCACTTATAGTGCCCTGGTGAGCTATCTAGTTGCTGTCGAGGTGCCAGCCACCTATAGTGGCCTGGTGAGCTGTCGTGTGGCCGGCCACCTATAGTGGCCTGGTGAGCTGTCGTGCTGCCGGCACCTATAGTGGCCTGATGAGCTGTCGTGCTGCCGGCCTCCTATAGTGGCCTGGTGAGCTGTCGTGCTGCCGGCCACCTATAGTGGCCTGGTGAGCTGTCGTGCTACCGGCCACCTATAATGGCCTGGTGAGCTGTCGTGCTGCTGGCCACCTATAGTGGCCTGGTGAGCTGTCGTGCTACCGGCCACCTATAGTGGCCTGGTGAACTGTCGTGCTACCGGCCACCTATAGTAGCCTGGTGAGCTGCCGAGATGGTGGCCACCTATAGTAGCCTGGTGAGCTGTCGTGCTGCCGGCCACCTATAGTGGCCTGGTTACCTGTCGAGATGCCGGCCACTTCTAGTGGCCTGGTGAGCTGTCTAGTTGCTTTCGAGTTGCCGGCCACCTATATTGGCCTGGCGAGCTGTCGTGCTATAGGCCACCCTTAGCGGCCTGGTGAGCAGTCGTGCGGCCGGCCAACTATAGTAGCCTGGTGAGCTCTCGAGCTGTCGAGTTGCCAGGCACCTATTGTGGCCTGGTGAGCTGTCGTGCTATATAGTTGCTGTCGAGTTAACAGCCACCTATAGTGGCCCGGTGAGCTTTCGTGCTACCGGCCACCTATAGTGGCCTGGTGAGCTGTCGTGCTACCGGCCTCCTAAAGTGGCCTGCTGAGCTGTCGAGATGCCGGTGAGCTATATGATGGCCTGGTGAGCTGTCGAGATGCCGAATACCTACAGTGGCCTGGTGAGCAGTCGTGCGGCCGGCCACCTATTGTAGCCTGGTGGGCTTTCGACCTGCCGGCCACTTACAGTGGCCTGGTGAGCTGTCGTGCTACCGGCCACTAATAGTGGCCTGGTGAGCTGTCGTGCTGCCGGCCACCTATAGTGGCCTGGTGAGCTGTCGTGCTGCCGGCCTCCTATAGTGGCCTGGTGAGCTGTCGTGCTGCCGGCCACCTATAGTAGCCTGGTGAGCTGTCGTGCTGCCGGCCACCTATAGTGGCCTGGTTAGCTGTCGAGATGCCGGCCACTTATAGTGGCCTGGTGATCTGTCGTGCTGCCGGCCACCTATATTGGCCTGGTGAACTCTCGAGCTGCCGGCCACCTAAGTGGCCTGGTGAGCTGTCGTGCTGCCGGCCACCAATAGTGGCCTGGTGAGTTATCTAGTTGCTGTCGAGTTGCCGGCCACCTATAGTGGCCTGGTGAGCTGTCGTGCTGCCGGCCACCTATAGTGGCCTGGTGAGCTCTCGAGCTGTCGGCCACCTATAGTAGCCTGGTGAGCTGTCGTGCTACCGGCCACCTATAGTGACCTGGTGAACTGTCGTGTTGCCGGCCACCTATAGTGGCCTGCTGAGCTGTCGAGGTGCCGGCCACTTATAGTGGCCTGGTGAGCTATCTAGTTGCTGTCGGGCTGCCGGCCACCTATAGTAGTCTGCTGATCTCTCGAGCTGCCGGCCACCTATAGTAGCCTGTTGAGCTCTCGAGCTGTCGGCCACCTATAGTGGTCTGGTGAGCTGTCGTGCTAGCGGCCACCTATAGTGACCTGGTGAACTGTCGTGCTGCCGGCCACCTATAGTGGCCTTTTGAGCTGTCGAGATGCCGGCCACTTATAGTGGGCTGGTGAGCTGTCTAGTTGCTGTCGAGTTGCCGGCCACCTATAGTGGCCTGGTGAGCTTTCGTGCTACCGGCCACCTATAGTGGCCTGGTGAGCTGTCGTGCTGCCGGCCACCTATAGTGGACTGGCGGGCTCTCGAGCTGCCGGCCACTTATACTAGCCTGGTGAGCTCTCGAGCTGCCGGCCACCTATAGTAGTCTGGTGAGCTCTCAGGCTGCCGGCCACCTATAGTAGTCTGTTGAGCTCTCGAGTTGCCGGCCACCTATAGTGGCCTGCTGAGCTGTCGTGCTACCGGCCGCCTAAGTGGCCTGGTGAGCTGTCGTGCTGCCGGCCATCTATAGTGACCTGGTGAGCTCTCGATCTGCCGGCCACCTATACGGGCCTGGTGAGCTGTCGAGATGCCGGCCACCTATAGTGTGCTGGTGAGCTGTCGTGCTGCCGGCCTCCTATAGTGGCCTGTCGAGCTGTCGAGATGCCGCCCTCCTATAGTGGCCTGTCGAGCTGTCGTGATGCCGGCCACCTATAGTGTGCTGGTGAGCTGTCGTGCTACCGGCCACCTATAGTGGCCTGGTGAGCTGTCTAGTTGCTGTCGAATTGCCGGCCGCCTATAGTGACCTGGTGAGCTGTCGTGCTACCGGCCACCTATAGTGGCCTGGTGAGCTATCGTGCTACCGACCACCTAAGTGGCCTGGTGAGCTGTCGAGATGCCGGCCACCTATAGTGGCCCGGTGAGCTGACGTGCTGCCGGCCACCTATAGTGGCCTGGGAGCTCTCGTGCTACCGGCCACCTAAGTGGCCTGGTGAGCTGTCGTGCTGCCGGCCAAATATAGTGGCCTGGTGAGCTCTCGAGCTGCCGGCCACCTAAGTGGCCTGGTGAGCTGTCGTGCTGCCGGCCACCTATAGTGGCCTGGTGAGTTATCTAGTTGCTGTCGAGTTGCCGGTCACCTATAGTGGCCTGGTGAGCTGTCGTGCTACCGGACAACTATAGTGGCCTGATAAGCTGTCGTGCTACCGGCCACCAAAGTGGCCTGGTGAGCTGTCGTGCTGCCGGCCACCTATAGTGGCCTGCTGAGCTCTCGAGCTGCCAGCCACCTATAGGGGCCTGGTGAGCTGTGGAGATGCCGGCCACCTATAGTGTGCTGGTGAGCTGTCGTGCTGCCGGCCTCCTATAGTGGCCTGTCGAGCTGTCGAGATGCCGCCCTCCTATAGTGGCCTGTCGCGCTGTCGTGATGCCGGCCACCTATAGTGGCCTGGGGAGCTGCCGTGCTAAAGGCCACCTTAAGTGGTCTGGTGAGCAGTCGTGGGGCCGGCCACATATAGTAGCCTGGTGAGCCTTCGAGCTGCCAGGCACCTATAGTGGCCTGGTGAGCTGTCGTGCTACCGGCCACCTAAGTGGCCTGGTGAGCTGTCGTGCTACCGGCCACCTAAGTGGCCTGGTGAGCTGTCGTGCTGCCGGCCACCTATACGGGCCTGGTGAGCTGTCGAGATGCCGGCCACCTATAGTGTGCTGGTGAGCTGTCGTGCTAGCGGCCACCTATAGTGACCTGGTGAACTGTCGTGCTGCCGGCCACCTATAGTGGCCTTTTGAGCTGTCGAGATGCCGGCCACTTATAGTGGGCTGGTGAGCTGTCTAGTTGCTGTCGAGTTGCCGGCCACCTATAGTGACCTGGTGAGCTTTCGTGCTACCGGCCACCTATAGTGGCCTGGTGAGCTGTCGTGCTGCCGGCCACCTATAGTGGACTGGCGGGCTCTCGAGCTGCCGGCCACTTATACTAGCCTGGTGAGCTCTCGAGCTGCCGGCCACCTATAGTAGTCTGGTGAGCTCTCAGGCTGCCGGCCACCTATAGTAGTCTGTTGAGCTCTCGAGTTGCCGGCCACCTATAGTGGCCTGCTGAGCTGTCGTGCTACCGGCCACCTAAGTGGCCTGGTGAGCTGTCGTGCTGCCGGCCATCTATAGTGACCTGGTGAGCTCTCGAGCTGCCGGCCACCTATACGGGCCTGGTGAGCTGTCGAGATGCCGGCCACATATAGTGTGCTGGTGAGCTGTCGTGCTGCCGGCCTCCTATAGTGGCCTGTCGAGCTGTCGAGATGCCGCCCTCCTATAGTGGCCTGTCGAGCTGTCGTGATGCCGGCCACCTATAGTGTGCTGGTGAGCTGTCGTGCTACCGGCCACATATAGTGGCCTGGTGAGCTGCCTAGTTGCTGTCGAATTGCCGGCCGCCTAAAGTGACCTGGTGAGCTGTCGTGCTACCGGCCACCTATAGTGGCCTGGTGAGCTATCGTGCTACCGACCACCTAAGTGGCCTGGTGAGCTGTCGAGATGCCGGCCACCTATAGTGGCCCGGTGAGCTGACGTGCTGCCGGCCACCTATAGTGGCCTGGGAGCTCTCGTGCTACCGGCCACCTAAGTGGCCTGGTGAGCTGTCGTGCTGCCGGCCAAATATAGTGGCCTGGTGAGCTCTCGAGCTGCCGGCCACCTAAGTGGCCTGGTGAGCTGTCGTGCTGCCGGCCACCTATAGTGGCCTGGTGAGTTATCTAGTTGCTGTCGAGTTGCCGGCCACCTATAGTGGCCTGGTGAGCTGTCGTGCTACCGGACACCTATAGTGGCCTGCTAAGCTGTCGTGCTACCGGCCACCAAAGTGGCCTGGTGAGCTGTCGTGCTGCCGGCCACCTAAAGTGGCCTGCTGAGCTCTCGAGCTGCCAGCCACCTATAGGGGCCTGGTGAGCTGTGGAGATGCCGGCCACCTATAGTGTGCTGGTGAGCTGTCGTGCTGCCGGCCTCTTATAGTGGCCTGTCGAGCTGTCGAGATGCCGCCCTCCTATAGTGGCCTGTCGCGCTGTCGTGATGCCGGCCACCTATAGTGTGCTGGTGAGCTGTCGTGCTACCGGCCACCTATATTGGCCTGGTGAGCTGTCTAGTTGCTGTCGAATTGCCGGCCGCCTATAGTGACCTGGTGAGCTGTCGTGCTACCGGCCACCTATAGTGGCCTGGTGAGCTGTCGTGCTGCCGGCCACCCACAGTGGCCTGGCGGGCTCTCGAGATGCCGGCCACTTATACTAGCCTGGTGAGCTCTCGAGCTGCCGGCCACCTATAGCAGCCTGGTGAACTGTCGTGCTGCCCGCCACCTATAGTAGCCTGTTCAGCTCTCGAGCTGTCGGCCACCTATAGTAGCCTGGTGAGCTATCGTGCTACCGGCCACCTATAGTGACCTGGTGAACAGTCGTGCTGCCGGCCACCTTTAGTGGCCTGGTGAGCTGTCGAGATGCCGGCCACTTATAGGGGCCTGGTGAGCTGTCTAGTTGCTGTTGAGTTGCGGGCCACTTATAGTGGCCTGGTGAGCTGTCCAGTTCCTGTCGAGTAGCCGGCCACCTATAGTGGCCTGGGGAGCTGCCGTGCTAAGGGCCACCTTAAGTGGTCTGGTGAGCAGTCGTGGGGCCGGCCACATATAGTAGCCTGGTGAGCCTTCGAGCTGCCAGGCACCTATAGTGGCCTGGTGAGCTGTCGTGCTACCGGCCACTTAAGTGGCCTGGTGAGCTGTCGTGCTACCGGCCACCTAAGTGGCCTGGTGAGCTGTCGTGCTGCCGGCCACCTATACGGGCCTGGTGAGCTGTCGAGATGCCGGCCACCTATAGTGTGCTGGTGAGCTGTCGTGCTGCCGGCCTCCTATAGTGGCCTGTCGAGCTGTCGAGATGCCGCCCTCCTATAGTGGCCTGTCGAGCTGTCGTGATGCCGGCCACCTATAGTGTGCTGGTGAGCTGTCGTGCTACCGGCCACCTATAGTGGCCTGCTGAGGTATCGTGCTGCCGGCCACCTATAGTGGCCTGGTGAGCTGTCGAGATGCCGGCCACCTATAGTGACCTGGTGAGCTGTAGAGATGCCGGCCACCTATAGAGGCCTGGTGAGCTGTCGTGCTGCCGGCCGCCTATAGTGGCCTGGTGAGCTCTCGAGCTGCCGGCCACCTAAGTGGCCTGGTGAGCTGTCTTGCTGCCGGCCACCTAAGTGGCCTGGTGAGCCGTCGTGCTACCGGCCACCTAAGTGGCCTGGTGAGCTGTCGTGCTGCCGGCCACCTATATTGGCCTGGTGAGCTCTCGAGCTGCCGGGCACCTATAGTAGCCTGGTGAGCA
Organism: Eumerus sabulonum; assembly: GCA_951905685.1. Classification (NCBI taxonomy): domain Eukaryota; kingdom Metazoa; phylum Arthropoda; class Insecta; order Diptera; family Syrphidae; genus Eumerus; species Eumerus sabulonum. The sequence continues at coordinate 140,562,676 of OX645060.1, read as the reverse complement.
GTCGTGCGGCCGGTCACCTATAGTAGCCTGGTGAGCTTCCGAGCTGCCGGCCACCTATAGTGGCCTGGTGAGCTCTCGAGCTGCCGGCCAACTAAGTGGCCTGGTGAGCTGTCGTGCTGCCGGCCACCTAAGTGGCCTGATGAGCCGTCGTGCTACCGGCCACCTAAGTGGCCTGGTGAGCTCTCGAGCTGCCGGCCACCTATAGTAGCCTGGTGAGCTGTCGTGCTACCGGACACCTATAGTGGCCTGGTAAGCTGTCGTGCTACCGGCCACCAAAGTGGCCTGGTGAGCTGTCGTGCTGCCGGCCACCTATAGTGGCCTGGTGAGCTGTCGTGCTGCCGGCCTCCTATAGTGGCCTGTCGAGCTGTCGAGATGCCGCCCTCCTATAGTGGCCTGTCGCGCTGTCGTGATGCCGGCCACCTATAGTGCGCTGGTGAGCTGTCGTGCTACCGGCCACCTATATTGGCCTGGTGAGCTGTCCAGTTGCTGTCGAATTGTCGGCCGCCTATAGTGACCTGGTGAGCTGTCGTGCTACCGGCCACCTATAGTGGCCTGGTGAGCTGTCGTGCTGCCGGCCACCTATAGTGGCCTGGCGGGCTCTCGAGATGCCGGCCACTTATACTAGCCTGGTGAGCTCTCGAGCTGCCGGCCACCTATAGCAGCCTGGTGAACTGTCGTGCTGCCCGCCACCTATAGTAGCCTGTTCAGCTCTCGAGCTGTCGGCCACCTATAGTGGCCTGGTGAGCTGTCGAGGTGCCGGCCACTTATAGTGGCCTGGTGAGCTGTCTAGTTGCTGTCGAGTCGCGGGCCACTTATAGTGGCCTGGTGAGCTGTCTAGTTGCTGTCGAGTTGCCGGCCACCTATAGTGGCCTGGTGAGCTGTCGTGCTAACGGCCACCTTTACTGGCCTGGTGAGCAGTCGTGCGGCCGCCCACCTATAGTAGCCCGGTGAGCTCTCGAGCTGCCGGCCACCTATAGTAGCCTGGTGAGCTGTCGTGCTACCAGCCACCTATAGTGGCCTGGTGAACTGTCGTGCTAAAGGCCACCTTTAGTGATCTGGTGAGCAGTCGTGCGGCCGGCCACCTATAGTAGCCTGGTGAGCTCTCGAGCTGCCAGGCACCTATAGTGGCCTGGTGAGCTGTCGTGCTACCGGCCACCTAAGTGGCCTGGTGAGCTGTCGTGATGGCGGCCACCTATAGTAGTCTGTTGAGCTCTCGAGTTGCCGGCCACCTATAGTGGCCTGCTGAGCTGTCGTGCTACCGGCCGCCTAAGTGGCCTGGTGAGCTGTCGTGCTGCCGGCCATCTTTAGTGACCTGGTGAGCTCTCGATCTGCCGGCCACCTATACGGGCCTGGTGAGCTGTCGAGATGCCGGCCACCTATAGTGTGCTGGTGAGCTGTCGTGCTGCCGGCCTCCTATAGTGGCCTGTCGAGCTGTCGAGATGCCGCCCTCCTATAGTGGCCTGTCGAGCTGTCGTGATGCCGGCCACCTATAGTGTGCTGGTGAGCTGTCGTGCTACCGGCCACCTATAGTGGCCTGGTGAGCTGTCTAGTTGCTGTCGAATTGCCGGCCGCCTATAGTGACCTGGTGAGCTGTCGTGCTACCGGCCACCTATAGTGGCCTGGTGAGCTATCGTGCTACCGACCACCTAAGTGGCCTGGTGAGCTCTCGAGCTGCCGGCCACCTATACGGGCCTGGTGAGCTGTCGAGATGCCGGCCACATATAGTGTGCTGGTGAGCTGTCGTGCTGCCGGCCTCCTATAGTGGCCTGTCGAGCTGTCGAGATGCCGCCCTCCTATAGTGGCCTGTCGAGCTGTCGTGATGCCGGCCACCTATAGTGTGCTGGTGAGCTGTCGTGCTACCGGCCACATATAGTGGCCTGGTGAGCTGTCTAGTTGCTGTCGAATTGCCGGCCGCCTATAGTGACCTGGTGAGCTGTCGTGCTACCGGCCACCTATAGTGGCCTGGTGAGCTATCGTGCTACCGACCACCTAAGTGGCCTGGTGAGCTGTCGAGATGCCGGCCACCTATAGTGGCCCGGTGAGCTGACGTGCTGCCGGCCACCTATAGTGGCCTGGGAGCTCTCGTGCTACCGGCCACCTAAGTGGCCTGGTGAGCTGTCGTGCTGCCGGCCAAATATAGTGGCCTGGTGAGCTCTCGAGCTGCCGGCCACCTAAGTGGCCTGGTGAGCTGTCGTGCTGCCGGCCACCTATAGTGGCCTGGTGAGTTATCTAGTTGCTGTCGAGTTGCCGGCCACCTATAGTGGCCTGGTGAGCTGTCGTGCTACCGGACACCTATAGTGGCCTGCTAAGCTGTCGTGCTACCGGCCACCAAAGTGGCCTGGTGAGCTGTCGTGCTGCCGGCCACCTAAAGTGGCCTGCTGAGCTCTCGAGCTGCCAGCCACCTATAGGGGCCTGGTGAGCTGTGGAGATGCCGGCCACCTATAGTGTGCTGGTGAGCTGTCGTGCTGCCGGCCTCTTATAGTGGCCTGTCGAGCTGTCGAGATGCCGCCCTCCTATAGTGGCCTGTCGCGCTGTCGTGATGCCGGCCACCTATAGTGTGCTGGTGAGCTGTCGTGCTACCGGCCACCTATATTGGCCTGGTGAGCTGTCTAGTTGCTGTCGAATTGCCGGCCGCCTATAGTGACCTGGTGAGCTGTCGTGCTACCGGCCACCTATAGTGGCCTGGTGAGCTGTCGTGCTGCCGGCCACCCACAGTGGCCTGGCGGGCTCTCGAGATGCCGGCCACTTATACTAGCCTGGTGAGCTCTCGAGCTGCCGGCCACCTATAGCAGCCTGGTGAACTGTCGTGCTGCCCGCCACCTATAGTAGCCTGTTCAGCTCTCGAGCTGTCGGCCACCTATAGTAGCCTGGTGAGCTATCGTGCTACCGGCCACCTATAGTGACCTGGTGAACAGTCGTGCTGCCGGCCACCTTTAGTGGCCTGGTGAGCTGTCGAGATGCCGGCCACTTATAGGGGCCTGGTGAGCTGTCTAGTTGCTGTTGAGTTGCGGGCCACTTATAGTGGCCTGGTGAGCTGTCCAGTTCCTGTCGAGTAGCCGGCCACCTATAGTGGCCTGGGGAGCTGCCGTGCTAAGGGCCACCTTAAGTGGTCTGGTGAGCAGTCGTGGGGCCGGCCACATATAGTAGCCTGGTGAGCCTTCGAGCTGCCAGGCACCTATAGTGGCCTGGTGAGCTGTCGTGCTACCGGCCACTTAAGTGGCCTGGTGAGCTGTCGTGCTACCGGCCACCTAAGTGGCCTGGTGAGCTGTCGTGCTGCCGGCCACCTATACGGGCCTGGTGAGCTGTCGAGATGCCGGCCACCTATAGTGTGCTGGTGAGCTGTCGTGCTGCCGGCCTCCTATAGTGGCCTGTCGAGCTGTCGAGATGCCGCCCTCCTATAGTGGCCTGTCGAGCTGTCGTGATGCCGGCCACCTATAGTGTGCTGGTGAGCTGTCGTGCTACCGGCCACCTATAGTGGCCTGCTGAGGTATCGTGCTGCCGGCCACCTATAGTGGCCTGGTGAGCTGTCGAGATGCCGGCCACCTATAGTGACCTGGTGAGCTGTAGAGATGCCGGCCACCTATAGAGGCCTGGTGAGCTGTCGTGCTGCCGGCCGCCTATAGTGGCCTGGTGAGCTCTCGAGCTGCCGGCCACCTAAGTGGCCTGGTGAGCTGTCTTGCTGCCGGCCACCTAAGTGGCCTGGTGAGCCGTCGTGCTACCGGCCACCTAAGTGGCCTGGTGAGCTGTCGTGCTGCCGGCCACCTATATTGGCCTGGTGAGCTCTCGAGCTGCCGGCCACCTATAGTAGCCTGGTGAGCAGTCGTGCGGCCGGTCACCTATAGTAGCCTGGTGAGCTTCCGAGCTGCCGGCCACCTATAGTGGCCTGGTGAGCTCTCGAGCTGCCGGCCAACTAAGTGGCCTGGTGAGCTGTCGTGCTGCCGGCCACCTAAGTGGCCTGATGAGCCGTCGTGCTACCGGCCACCTAAGTGGCCTGGTGAGCTCTCGAGCTGCCGGCCACCTATAGTAGCCTGGTGAGCTGTCGTGCTACCGGACACCTATAGTGGCCTGGTAAGCTGTCGTGCTACCGGCCACCAAAGTGGCCTGGTGAGCTGTCGTGCTGCCGGCCACCTATAGTGGCCTGGTGAGCTGTCGTGCTGCCGGCCTCCTATAGTGGCCTGTCGAGCTGTCGAGATGCCGCCCTCCTATAGTGGCCTGTCGCGCTGTCGTGATGCCGGCCACCTATAGTGCGCTGGTGAGCTGTCGTGCTACCGGCCACCTATATTGGCCTGGTGAGCTGTCCAGTTGCTGTCGAATTGTCGGCCGCCTATAGTGACCTGGTGAGCTGTCGTGCTACCGGCCACCTATAGTGGCCTGGTGAGCTGTCGTGCTGCCGGCCACCTATAGTGGCCTGGCGGGCTCTCGAGATGCCGGCCACTTATACTAGCCTGGTGAGCTCTCGAGCTGCCGGCCACCTATAGCAGCCTGGTGAACTGTCGTGCTGCCCGCCACCTATAGTAGCCTGTTCAGCTCTCGAGCTGTCGGCCACCTATAGTGGCCTGGTGAGCTGTCGAGGTGCCGGCCACTTATAGTGGCCTGGTGAGCTGTCTAGTTGCTGTCGAGTCGCGGGCCACTTATAGTGGCCTGGTGAGCTGTCTAGTTGCTGTCGAGTTGCCGGCCACCTATAGTGGCCTGGTGAGCTGTCGTGCTAACGGCCACCTTTACCGGCCTGGTGAGCAGTCGTGCGGCCGCCCACCTATAGTAGCCCGGTGAGCTCTCGAGCTGCCGGCCACCTATAGTAGCCTGGTGAGCTGTCGTGCTACCAGCCACCTATAGTGGCCTGGTGAACTGTCGTGCTAAAGGCCACCTTTAGTGATCTGGTGAGCAGTCGTGCGGCCGGCCACCTATAGTAGCCTGGTGAGCTCTCGAGCTGCCAGGCACCTATAGTGGCCTGGTGAGCTGTCGTGCTACCGGCCACCTAAGTGGCCTGGTGAGCTGTCGTGATGGCGGCCACCTATAGTGGCCTGGTGAGCTGTCTAGTTGCTGTCGAGTTGCCGGCCACCTATAGTGGCCTGTTGAGCTGTCGAGTTGCCAGGCACCTATAGTGGCCTGGTGAGCTGTCGTGCTACCGGCCACCTAAGTGGCCTGGTGAGCTGTCGTGATGGCGGCCACCTATAGTGGCCTGGTGAGCTGTCTAGTTGCTGTCGAGTTGCCGGCCACCTGTAGTGGCCTGGTGATCTGTCGTGCTGCCGGCCTCCTATAGTGGCCTGTCGAGCTGTCGAGATGCCGCCCTCTATAGTGGCCTGTTGCGCTGTCGTGATGCCGGCCACCTGTAGTGGCCTGGTGAGCTGTCGAGATGCCGGCCACCTATATTGGCCTGGTGAGCTGTCTAGTTGCTTTCGAATTGCCGGCCGCCTATAGTGACCTGGTGAGCTGTCGTGCTACCGGCCACCTATAGTGGCCTGGTGAGCTGTCGTGCTGCCGGCCACCTATAGTGGCTTGGTGAGCTGTCGTGCTACCGGCCACCTATGTAAGTGGCCTGGTGAGCTGTCGTGCTGCCGGCCACCTATAGTGGCCTGGTGAGCTCTCGAGTTGCCAGGCACCTATAGTGGCCTTGTGAGCTTTCGTGCTACCGGCCATCTATAGTGGCCTGGTGAGCTGTCGTGCTGCAGGCCTCCTATAGTAGCCTGGTGAGCTGTCGAGGTGCCGGTGAGCTATATAGTGGCCTGTTGAGCTGTCGAGATGCCGAACACCTATAGTAGCCTAGTGAGCAGTCGTGCGGCCGGCCACCTATAGTAGCCTGGTGAGCTTTCGAGCTGCCGGCCACTTACAGTGGCCTGGTGAGCTGTAGTGCTACCGGCCACTAATAGTGGCCAGGTGAGCGGTCGTGCTGCCGGCCGCCTACAGTGGACTGGTGAGCTGTCGTGCTGCCGGCCACCTGTAGTGGCCTGGTGAGCTGTCGAGATGCCGGCCACCTATATTGGCCTGGTGAGCTCTCGAGCTGCCGGCCACCTTTAGCAGCCTGGTGAGCTGTCGTGCTACCGGACACCTATAGTGGTCTGGTAAGCTGTCGTGCTACCGGCCACCAAAGTGGTCTGGTGAGCTGTCGTGCTGCCGGCCACCTATAGTGGCCTGGTGAGCTGTCGTGCTGCCGGCCTCCTATAGTGGCCTGTCGAGCTGTCGAGATGCCGCCCTCCTATAGTGGCCTGTCGCGCTGTCGTGATGCCGGCCACCTATAGTGTGCTGGTGAGCTGTCGTGCTACCGGCCACCTATATTGGCCTGGTGAGCTGTCTAGTTGCTGTCGAATTGCCGGCCGCCTATAGTGACCTGGTGAGCTGTCGTGCTACCGGCCACCTATAGTGGCCTGGTGAGCTGTCGTGCTGCCGGCCACCTATAGTGGCCTGGCGGGCTCTCGAGATGCCGGCCACTTATACTAGCCTGGTGAGCTCTCGAGCTGCCGGCCACTTCCAGTGGCCTGGTGAGCTGTAGTGCTACCGGCCACTAATAGTGGCCAGGTGAGCGGTCGTGCTGCCGGCCGCCTACAGTGGACTGGTGAGCTGTCGTGCTGCCGACCTCCTATAGTCGCCTGGTGAGCTGTCGAGATGCCGGCCACCTATAGTGGCCTGGTGAGCTGTCGTGCTGCCGGCCTCCTATAGTGGCCTGTTGAGCTGTCGTGCTGCCGGCCACCTATAGTGGCCTGGTGAGTTGTCTAGTTGCTGTCGAGTTGCCGGCCACCTATAGTGGCCTGGTGAGCTGTCGTGCTACCGGCCACCTATAATGGCCTGGTGAGCTGTCGTGCTGCTGGCCACCTATAGTGGCCTGGTGAGCTGTCGAGCTGCCGGCCACCTATAGGGGCCTGGTGAGCTGTCGTGCTGCCGGCCACCTATAGTGGCCTGGTGAGCTGTCGAGCTGCCGGCCACCTATAGGGACCTGGTGAGCTGTCGTGCTGCCGGCCACCTATAGTGGCCTGGTGAGCTGTCGTGCTGCCGGCCTCCTATAGTGGCCTGTTGAGCTGTCGTGCTGCCCGCCACCTATAGTGGCCTGGTGAGCTGTCGAGATGCCGGCCGCCTATAGTGGCCTGGTGAACTGTCGTGCTACCGGCCACCTATAGTAGCCTGGTGAGCTGTCGTGCTGCCGACCTCCTATAGTCGCCTGGTGAGCTGTCGAGATGCCGGCCACCTATAGTGGCCTGGTGAGCTGTCGTGCTGCCGGCCTCCTATAGTGGCCTGTTGAGCTGTCGTGCTGCCGGCCACCTATAGTGGCCTGGTGAGTTGTCTAGTTGCTGTCGAGTTGCCGGCCACCTATAGTGGTCTGGTGAGCTGTCGTGCTACCGGCCACCTATAATGGCCTGGTGAGCTGTCGTGCTGCTGGCCACCTATAGTGGCCTGGTGAGCTGTCGAGCTGCCGGCCACCTATAGGGGCCTGGTGAGCTGTCGTGCTGCCGGCCACCTATAGTGGCCTGGTGAGCTGTCGAGCTGCCGGCCACCTATAGGGACCTGGTGAGCTGTCGTGCTGCCGGCCACCTATAGTGGCCTGATGAGCTGTCGTGCTACCGGCCACCTATAATGGCCTGGTGAGCTATCGTGCTACCGGCCACCTATAATGGCCTGGTGAGCTGTCGACCTGCCGGCCACCTATAGGGGCCTGGTGAGATGTCGTGCTGCCGGCCACCTATAGTGGCCTGGTGAGCTGTCGAGCTGCCGGCCTCCTATAGTGGCCTGGTGAGCTGTCGTGCTACCGGCCACCTATAATGGCCTGGTGAGCTGTCGTGCTGCTGGCCACCTACAGTGGCCTGGTGAGCTGTCGTGCTGCCGGCCACCTATAGTGGCCTGGTGAGCTGTCGTGCTGCCGGCCACCTATAGGGGCCTTGTGAGCTGTCGTGCTGCCGGCCACCCATAGTGGCCTGGTGAGCTGGCGTGCTGCCGGCCACCTATAGTGGCCTGGTGAGCTGTCGTGCTACCGGCCACCTATAGTGGCCTGGTGAGCTGTCGTGCTACCGGCCACCTATAATGGCCTGGTGAGCTGTCGTGCTGCTGGCCACCTATAGTGGCCTGGTGAGCTGTCGAGCTGCCGACCACCTATAGGGGCCTGGTGAGCTGTCGTGCTGCCGGCTACCTATAGTGGCCTGGTGAGCTGTCGAGCTGCCGGCCACCTATAGGGGCCTGGTGAGCTGTCGTGCTGCCGGCCACCTATAGTGGCCTGATGAGCTGTCGTGCTACCGGCCACCTATAATGGCCTGGTGAGCTGTCGTGCTACCGGCCACCTATAATGGCCTGGTGAGCTGTCGTGCTGCCGGCCACCTATAGTGGCCTAGTGAGCTGTCGTGCTGCCGGCCTCCTATAGTGGCCTGGTGAGCTGTCGTGCTATCGGCCACCTATAATGGCCTGGTGAGCTGTGGTCCTGCTGGCCACCTATAGTGGCGTGGTGAGCTGTCGTGTGGCCGGCCACCTATAGTGGCCTGGTGAGCTGTCGTGCTGCCGGCCACCTATAGTGGCCTGGTGAGCTGTCGTGCTGCCGGCCACCTATAGTGGCCTGGTGAGCTGTCGTGCTACCGGCCACCTACAATGGCTTGGTGAGCTATCGAGCTGCCGGCCACCTATAGGGGCCTGGTGACCTGTCGTGCTGCCGGCCACCTATAGTGGCCTGGTGAGCTGTCGAGCTGCCGGCCACCTATAGCGGCCTGGTGAGCTGTCGTGCTGCCGGCCACTTATAGTGGCCTGGTGAGCTGTCGTGCTACCGGCCACCTATAATGGCCTGGTGAGCTGTCGTGCTGCTGGCCACCTGTAGTGCCCTGGTGAGCTGTCGAGCTGCCCGGCCACCTATAGGGGCCTGGTGAGCTGTCGTGCTGCAGGCCACCTATAGTGGCCTGGAGAGCTGTCGTGCTACCGGCCACCTATAATGGCCTGGTGAGCTGTCGTGCTGCTGGCCACCTATAGTGGCGTGGTGAGCTGACGTGTGGCCGGCCACCTATAGTGGCCTGGTGAGCTGTCGTGCTGCCGGCCACCTATAGTGGCCTGGTGAGCTGTCGTGCTGCCGGCCATCTATAGTGGCCTGGTGAGCTGTCGTGCTACCGGCCACCTATAATGGCCTGGTGAGCTGTCGTGCTGCTGGCCACTTATAGTGGCCTGGTGAGCTGTCGAGCTGCCGGCCACCTATAGGGGCCTGGTGAGCTGTCGTGCTGCCGGCCACCTATAGTGGCCTGGTGAGCTGTCGTGCTGCCGGCCACCTATAATGGCCTGGTGAGCTGTCGTGCTGCCGGCCACCTATTGTTTCCTGGTCAGCTGTCGTGCTATCTAGTTGCTGTCGAGTTGCCAGCCACCTTAAGTGGCCTGGTGAGCTTTCGTGCTACCGGCCACCTATAGTGGCCTGGTGAGATGTCGTGCTGCCGAACTCCTATAGTCGCCTGGTGAGCTGTCGAGATGCCGGCCACCTATAGAGGCCTGGTGAGCTGTCGTGCTGCCGGCCTCCTATAGTGGCCTGGTGAGCTGTCGTGCTACCGGCCACCTATAATGGCCTGGTGAGCTGTCATGCTGCTGGCCACCTATAGTGGCCTGGTGAGCTGTCGTGCTACCGGCCACCTATAGTAGCCTGGTCAGCTCTCGAGCTGCCGGCCACCTATAGTGACCTGGTCAGCTGTCGTGCTATCTAGTTGCTCTCGGGTTGCCAGCCACCTATAGTGGCCTGGTGAGCTTTCGTGCTACCGGCCACCTATAGTGGCCTGGTGAGCTGTCGTGCTGCCGACCTCCTATAGTCGCCTGGTGAGCTGTCGAGATGCCGGCCACCTATAGTGGCCTGGTGAGCTGTCGTGCTGCCGGCCTCCTATAGTGGCCTGGTGAGCTGTCGTGCTGCCGGCCACCTATAGTGGCTTGGTGAGCTGTCGTGCTACCGGCCACCTATAATGGCCTTGTGAGCTGTCGTGCTGCTGGCCACCTATATTGGCCTGGTGAGCTGTCGAGCTGCCGGCCACCTATAGTGGCCTGGTGAGCTGTCGAGATGCCGGCCGCCTATAGTGGCCTGGTGAACTGTCGTGCTACCGGCCACCTATAGTAGCCTGGTGAGCTTTCGAGCTGCCGGCCACCTATAGTGGCCTGGTCAGCTGTCGTGCTATCTAGTTGCTGTCGAGTTGCCAGCCACCTATACTGGCCTGGTGAGCTTTCGTGCTACCGGCCACCTATAGTGGCCTGGTGAGATGTCGTGCTGCCGACCTCCTATAGTCGCCTGGTGAGCTGTCGAGATGCCGGCCACCTATTGTGGCCTGGTGAGCTGTCGTGCTGCCGGCCTCCTATAGTGGCCTGGTGAGCTGTCGTGCTGCCGGCCACCTATAGTGGCCTGGTGAGTTGTCTAGTTGCTGTCGAGTTGCCGGCCACCTATAGTGGCCTGGGGAGCTGTCGTGCTACCGGCCACCTATAATGGCCTGGTGAGCTGTCGTGCTGCTGGCCACCTATAGTGGCCTGGTGAGCTGTCGAGCTGCCGGCCACCTATAGGAGCCTGGTGAGCTGTCGTGCTGCCGGCCACCTAAAGTGGCCTGGTGAGCTGTCGAGCTGCCGGCCACCTATAGTGGCCTGGTGAGCTGTCGTGCTGCCGGCCACCTATAGTGGCCTGGTGAGCTGTCGTGCTGCCGGCCACCTATAGTGGCCTGGTGAGTTGTCTAGCTGCTGTCGAGTTGCCGGCCACCTATAGTGGCCTGGTGAGCTGTCGTGTTACCGGCCACCTATAATGGCCTGGTGAGCTGTCGTGCTGCTGGCCACCTATAGTGGCCTGGTGAGCTGTCGAGCTGCCGGCCACCTATAGGGGCCTGGTGAGCTGTCGTGCTGCCGGCCGCCTAAAGTGGCCTGGTGAGCTGTCGAGCTGCCGGCCACCTATAGGAGCCTGGTGAGCTGTCGTGCTGCCGGCCATCTATAGTGGCCTGATGAGCTGTCGTGCTACCGGCCACCTATTATGGCCTGGCGACCTGTCTTGCCACCGGCCACCTATAATGGCCTGGTGAGCTGTCGAGCTGCTGGCCACCTATAGTGGCCTGGTGAGCTGTCGAGCTGCCGGCCACCTATAGGGGCCTGGTGAGCTGTTGTGTTGCCGGCCACCTATAGTGGCCTGGTGAGCTGTCGAGCTGCCGGCCACCTATAGGGGCCTGGTGAGCTGTCGTGCTGCCGGCCACCTATAGTGGCCTGATGAGCTGTCGTGCTACCGGCCACCTATAATGGCATGGTGAGCTGTCGTGCTACCGGCCACCTACAATGGCCTGGTGAGCTGTCGAGCTGCCGGCCACCTATGGGGGCCTGGTGAGCTGTCGTGCTGCCGGCCACCTATAGTGGCCTGGTGAGCTGTCGTGCTGCCGGCCACCTATAGTGGCCTGGTGAGCTGTCGAGCTGCCGGCCACCTATAGGGGCCTGGTGAGCTGTCGTGCTACCGGCCACCTATAGTGGCTTGGTGAGCTGTCGTGCTACCGGCCACCTAAGTGGCCTGGTGAGCTGTCGTGCTGCCGGCCACCTATAGTGGCCTGGTGAGCTCTCGAGTTGCCAGGCACCTATAGTGGCCTTGTGAGCTTTCGTGCTACCGGCCATCTATAGTGGCCTGGTGAGCTGTCGTGCTGCAGGCCTCCTATAGTAGCCTGGTGAGCTGTCGAGGTGCCGGTGAGCTATATAGTGGCCTGTTGAGCTGTCGAGATGCCGAACACCTATAGTAGCCTAGTGAGCAGTCGTGCGGCCGGCCACCTATAGTAGCCTGGTGAGCTTTCGAGCTGCCGGCCACTTACAGTGGCCTGGTGAGCTGTAGTGCTACCGGCCACTAATAGTGGCCAGGTGAGCGGTCGTGCTGCCGGCCGCCTACAGTGAACTGGTGAGCTGTCGTGCTGCCGGCCACCTATAATGGCCTGGTGAGCTGTCGTGCTACCGGCCACCTACAATGGCCTGGTGAGCTGTCGAGCTGCCGACCACCTATAGGGGCCTGGTGAGCTGTCGTGCTGCTGGCCACCTATAGTGGCCTGGTGAGCTGTCGAGCTGCCCGGCCACCTATAGGGGCCTGGTGAGCTGTCGTGCTGCTGGCCACCTATAGTGGCCTGGTGAGCTGTCGAGCTGCCGGCCACCTATAGGGGCCTGGTGAGCTGTCGTGCTGCCGGCCACCTATAGTGGCCTGGTGAGCTGTCGAGCTGCCGGCCACCTATAGGGACCTGGTGAGCTGTCGAGCTGCCGGCCACCTATAGTGGCCTGGTGAGCTGTCGTGCTGCCGGCCTCCTATAGTGGCCTGGTGAGCTGTCGTGCTGCCGGCCACCTATAGTGGCTTGGTGAGCTGTCGTGCTACCGGCCACCTATAATGGCCTTGTGAGCTGTCGTGCTGCTGGCCACCTATATTGGCCTGGTGAGCTGTCGAGCTGCCGGCCACCTATAGGGGCCTGGTGAGCTGTCGTTGTGCCGGCCACCTATAGTGGCCTGGTGAGCTGTCGTGCTGCCGGCCACCTATAGTAGCCTGGTGAGCTCTCGAGCTGCCGGCCACCTATAGTGGCCTGGTGAGCTGTCGAGATGCCGGCCGCCTATAGTGGCCTGGTGAACTGTCGTGCTACCGGCCACCTATAGTAGCCTGGTGAGCTTTCGAGCTGCAGGCCACCTATAGTGGCCTGGTCAGCTGTCGTGCTATCTAGTTGCTGTCGAGTTGCCAGCCACCTCTACTGGCCTGGTGAGCTTTCGTGCTACCGGCCACCTATAGTGGCCTGGTGAGATGTCGTGCTGCCGACCTCCTATAGTCGCCTGGTGAGCTGTCGAGATGCCGGCCACCTATTGTGGCCTGGTGAGCTGTCGTGCTGCCGGCCTCCTATAGTGGCCTGGTGGGCTGTCGTGCTGCCGGCCACCTATAGTGGCCTGGTGAGTTGTCTAGTTGCTGTCGAGTTGCCGGCCACCTATAGTGGCCTGGTGAGCTGTCGTGCTACCGGCCACCTATAATGGCCTGGTGAGCTGTCGTGCTGCTGGCCACCTATAGTGGCCTGGTGAGCTGTCGAGCTGCCGGCCACCTATAGGGGCCTGGTGAGCTGTCGTGCTGCCGGCCACCTAAAGTGGCCTGGTGAGCTGTCGAGCTGCCGGCCACCTATAGTGGCCTGGTGAGCTGTCGTGCTGCCGGCCACCTATAGTGGCCTGGTGAGCTGTCGTGCTGCCGGCCACCTATAGTGGCCTGGTGAGTTGTCTAGCTGCTGTCGAGTTGCCGGCCACCTATAGTGGCCTGGTGAGCTGTCGTGTTACCGGCCACCTATAATGGCCTGGTGAGCTGTCGTGCTGCTGGCCACCTATAGTGGCCTGGTGAGCTGTCGAGCTGCCGGCCACCTATAGGGGCCTGGTGAGCTGTCGTGCTGCCGGCCACCTAAAGTGGCCTGGTGAGCTGTCGAGCTGCCGGCCACCTATAGGAGCCTGGTGAGCTGTCGTGCTGCCGGCCATCTATAGTGGCCTGATGAGCTGTCGTGCTACCGGCCACCTATTATGGCCTGGCGACCTGTCTTGCCACCGGCCACCTATAATGACCTGGTGAGCTGTCGAGCTGCTGGCCACCTATAGTGGCCTGGTGAGCTGTCGAGCTGCCGGCCACCTATAGGGGCCTGGTGAGCTGTTGTGTTGCCGGCCACCTATAGTGGCCTGGTGAGCTGTCGAGCTGCCGGCCACCTATAGGGGCCTGGTGAGCTGTCGTGCTGCCGGCCACCTATAGTGGCCTGATGAGCTGTCGTGCTACCGGCCACCTATAATGGCCTGGTGAGCTGTCGTGCTACCGGCCACCTACAATGGCCTGGTGAGCTGTCGAGCTGCCGGCCACTTATGGGGGCCTGGTGAGCTGTCGTGCTGCCGGCCACCTATAGTGGCCTGGTGAGCTGTCGTGCTGCCGGCCACCTATAGTGGCCTGGTGAGCTGTCGAGCTGCCGGCCACCTATAGGGGCCTGGTGAGCTGTCGTGCTGCCGGCCACCTATAGTGGCCTGATGAGCTGTCGTGCTACCGGCCACCTATAATGACCTGGTGAGCTGTCGTGCTACCGGCCACCTACAATGGCCTGGTGAGCTGTCGAGCTGCCGGCCACCTATGGGGGCCTGGTGAGCTGTCGTGCTGCCGGCCACCTATAGTGGCCTGGTTACCTGTCGAGATGCCGGCCACTAATAGTGGCCTGGTGAGCTGTCTAGTTGCTTTCGAGTTGCCGGCCACCTATAGTGGCCTGGTGAGCTGTCGTGCTAAAGGCCACCTTTAGTGGCCTGGTGAGCAGTCGTGCGGCCGGCCAACTATAGTAGCCTGGTGAGCTCTCGAGCTGCCAGGCACCTATAGTGGCCTGGTGAGCTGTCGTGCTATCTAGTTGCTGTCGAGTTGCCAGGCACCTATAGTGGCCTGGTGAGCTGCCGTGCTATCTAGTTGCTGTCGAGTTACCAGAAACCTATAGTGGCCCGGTGAGCTTTCGTGCTACCGGCCACCTATAGTGGCCTGGTGAGCTGTCGTGCTGCCGGCCTCCTATAGTGGCCTGCTGAGCTGTCGAGATGCCGGTGAGCTATATAGTGGCCTGGTGAGCTGTCGAGATGCCGAATACCTACAGTGGCCTGGTGAGCAGTCGTGCGGCCGGCCACATATAGTGGCCTGGTGAGCTATCGAGCTGCCGGCCACCTATAGGGGCCTGGTGAGCAGTCGTGCTGCCGGCCACCTATAGTGGCCTGATGAGCTGTCGTGCTACCGGCCACCTATAATGGCCTGGTGAGCTGTCGTGCTACCGACCACCTACAATGGCCTGGTGAGCTGTCGAGCTGCCGGCCACCTATAGGGGCCTGGAAAGCTGTCGTGTGGCCGGCCACCTATAGTGGCCTGGTGAGCTGTCGAGCTGCCCGGCCACCTATAGGGGCCTGGTGAGCTGTCGTGCTGCCGGCCACCTATAGTGGCCTGGTGAGCTGTCGTGCTGCCGGCCACCTATAGTGGCCTGGTGAGCTGTCGTGCTACCGGCCACCTATAACGGCCTGGTGAGCTGTCGTGCTGCTGGCCACCTATAGTGGCGTGGTGAGCTGTCGTGTGGCCGGCCACCTATAGTGGCCTGGTTACCTGTCGAGATGCCGGCCACTTCTAGTGGCCTGGTGAGCTGTCTAGTTGCTTTCGAGTTGCCGGCCACCTATATTGGCCTGGTGAGCTGTCGTGCTATAGGCCACCCTTAGCGGCCTGGTGAGCAGTCGTGCGGCCGGCCAACTATAGTAGCCTGGTGAGCTCTCGAGCTGTCGAGTTGCCAGGCACCTATTGTGGCCTGGTGAGCTGTCGTGCTAAAGGCCACCTTTAGTGGCCTGGTGAGCTGTCGTGCTACCGGCAAACTATAATGGCCTGGTGAGCTCTCGTGCTGCCGGCCACCTATAGTGGCCTGGTTACCTGTCGAGATGCCGGCCACTTATAGTGGCCTGGTGAGCTGTCTAGTTGCTTTCGAGTTGCCGGCCACCTATAGTGGCCTGGTGAGCTGTCGTGCTAAAGGCCACCTTTAGTGGCCTGGTGAGCTGTCGTGCTAAAGGCCACCTTTAGTGGCCTGGTGAGCTGTCGTGCTACCGGCAAACTATAATGGCCTGGTGAGCTCTCGTGCTGCTGGCCACCCATAGTGGCCTGGTGAGCTGTCGTGCTGCCGGCCACATATAGTGGCCTGGTGAGCTATCGAGATGGCGGCCACTTATAGTGCCCTGGTGAGCTATCTAGTTGCTGTCGAGGTGCCAGCCACCTATAGTGGCCTGGTGAGCTGTCGTGTGGCCGGCCACCTATAGTGGCCTGGTGAGCTGTCGTGCTGCCGGCCACCTATAGTGGCCTGGTGAGCTGTCGTGCTGCCGGCCTCCTATAGTGGCCTGGTGAGCTGTCGTGCTGCCGGCCACCTATAGTGGCCTGGTGAGCTGTCGTGCTACCGGCCACCTATAATGGCCTGGTGAGCTGTCGTGCTGCTGGCCACCTATAGTGGCCTGGTGAGCTGTCGTGCTACCGGCCACCTATAGTGGCCTGGTGAACTGTCGTGCTACCGGCCACCTATAGTAGCCTGGTGAGCTGCCGAGATGGTGGCCACCTATAGTAGCCTGGTGAGCTGTCGTGCTGCCGGCCACCTATAGTGGCCTGGTTACTTGTCGAGATGCCGGCCACTTCTAGTGGCCTGGTGAGCTGTCTAGTTGCTTTCGAGTTGCCGGCCACCTATATTGGCCTGGTGAGCTGTCGTGCTATAGGCCACCCTTAGCGGCCTGGTGAGCAGTCGTGCGGCCGGCCAACTATAGTAGCCTGGTGAGCTCTCGAGCTGTCGAGTTGCCAGGCACCTATTGTGGCCTGGTGAGCTGTCGTGCTATATAGTTGCTGTCGAGTTACCAGCCACCTATAGTGGCCCGGTGAGCTTTCGTGCTACCGGCCACCTATAGTGGCCTGGTGAGCTGTCGTGCTACCGGCCTCCTAAAGTGGCCTGCTGGGCTGTCGAGATGCCGGTGAGCTATATGATGGCCTGGTGAGCTGTCGAGATGCCGAATACCTACAGTGGCCTGGTGAGCAGTCGTGCGGCCGGCCACCTATTGTAGCCTGGTGGGCTTTCGACCTGCCGGCCACTTACAGTGGCCTGGTGAGCTGTCGTGCTACCGGCCACTAATAGTGGCCTGGTGAGCTATCGTGCTGCCGGCCACCTATAGTGGCCTGGTGAGCTGTCGTGCTGCCGGCCTCCTATAGTGGCCTGGTGAGCTGTCGTGCTGCCGGCCACCTATAGTAGCCTGGTGAGCTGTCGTGCTGCCGGCCACCTATAGTGGCCTGGTTAGCTGTCGAGATGCCGGCCACTTATAGTGGCCTGGTGAGCTGTCTAGTTGCTTTCGAGTTGCCGGCCACCTGTAGTGGCCTGGTAAGCTATCGCGCTGCCGGCCACCTATAGTGGCCTGGTGAGCTGTCGAGATGCCGGCCACCTATAGTGGCCTGGTGAGCTCTCGTGCTGCCGGCCACCCATAGTGGCCTGGTGAGCTCTCGAGCTGCCGGCCACCTAAGTGGCCTGGTGAGCTGTCGTGCTGCCGCCCTCCAATAGTGGCCTCGTGAGTTATCTAGTTGCTGTCGAGTTGCCGGCCACTTATAGTGGCCTGGTGAGCTGTCGTGCTACCGGCCACCTAAGTGGCCTGGTGAGCTGTCGTGCTGCCGGCCACCTATAGTAGCCTGGTGAGCTCTCGAGCTGCCGGCCAGCTATAGTGGATTGGTGAGCTGTCGTGCTACCGGCCACCTAAGTGGCCTGGTGATCTGTCGTGCTGCCGGCCACCTATAGTGGCCTGGTGAACTCTCGAGCTGCCGGCCACCTAAGTGGCCTGGTGAGCTGTCGTGCTGCCGGCCACCAATAGTGGCCTGGTGAGTTATCTAGTTGCTGTCGAGTTGCCGGCCACCTATAGTGGCCTGGTGAGCTGTCGTGCTGCCGGCCACCTATAGTGGCCTGGTGAGCTCTCGAGCTGTCGGCCACCTATAGTAGCCTGGTGAGCTGTCGTGCTACCGGCCACCTATAGTGACCTGGTGAACTGTCGTGCTGCCGGCCACCTATAGTGGCCTGCTGAGCTGTCGAGGTGCCGGCCACTTATAGTGGCCTGGTGAGCTATCTAGTTGCTGTCGGGCTGCCGGCCACCTATAGTAGTCTGCTGATCTCTCGAGCTGCCGGCCACCTATAGTAGCCTGTTGAGCTCTCGAGCTGTCGGCCACCTATAGTGGTCTGGTGAGCTGTCGTGCTAGCGGCCACCTATTATGGCCTGGCGACCTGTCTTGCCACCGGCCACCTATAATGACCTGGTGAGCTGTCGAGCTGCTGGCCACCTATAGTGGCCTGGTGAGCTGTCGAGCTGCCGGCCACCTATAGGGGCCTGGTGAGCTGTTGTGTTGCCGGCCACCTATAGTGGCCTGGTGAGCTGTCGAGCTGCCGGCCACCTATAGGGGCCTGGTGAGCTGTCGTGCTGCCGGCCACCTATAGTGGCCTGATGAGCTGTCGTGCTACCGGCCACCTATAATGGCCTGGTGAGCTGTCGTGCTACCGGCCACCTACAATGGCCTGGTGAGCTGTCGAGCTGCCGGCCACTTATGGGGGCCTGGTGAGCTGTCGTGCTGCCGGCCACCTATAGTGGCCTGGTGAGCTGTCGTGCTGCCGGCCACCTATAGTGGCCTGGTGAGCTGTCGAGCTGCCGGCCACCTATAGGGGCCTGGTGAGCTGTCGTGCTGCCGGCCACCTATAGTGGCCTGATGAGCTGTCGTGCTACCGGCCACCTATAATGACCTGGTGAGCTGTCGTGCTACCGGCCACCTACAATGGCCTGGTGAGCTGTCGAGCTGCCGGCCACCTATGGGGGCCTGGTGAGCTGTCGTGCTGCCGGCCACCTATAGTGGCCTGGTTACCTGTCGAGATGCCGGCCACTAATAGTGGCCTGGTGAGCTGTCTAGTTGCTTTCGAGTTGCCGGCCACCTATAGTGGCCTGGTGAGCTGTCGTGCTAAAGGCCACCTTTAGTGGCCTGGTGAGCAGTCGTGCGGCCGGCCAACTATAGTAGCCTGGTGAGCTCTCGAGCTGCCAGGCACCTATAGTGGCCTGGTGAGCTGTCGTGCTATCTAGTTGCTGTCGAGTTGCCAGGCACCTATAGTGGCCTGGTGAGCTGCCGTGCTATCTAGTTGCTGTCGAGTTACCAGAAACCTATAGTGGCCCGGTGAGCTTTCGTGCTACCGGCCACCTATAGTGGCCTGGTGAGCTGTCGTTCTGCCGGCCTCCTATAGTGGCCTGCTGAGCTGTCGAGATGCCGGTGAGCTATATAGTGGCCTGGTGAGCTGTCGAGATGCCGAATACCTACAGTGGCCTGGTGAGCAGTCGTGCGGCCGGCCACATATAGTGGCCTGGTGAGCTATCGAGCTGCCGGCCACCTATAGGGGCCTGGTGAGCAGTCGTGCTGCCGGCCACCTATAGTGGCCTGATGAGCTGTCGTGCTACCGGCCACCTATAATGGCCTGGTGAGCTGTCGTGCTACCGACCACCTACAATGGCCTGGTGAGCTGTCGAGCTGCCGGCCACCTATAGGGGCCTGGAAAGCTGTCGTGTGGCCGGCCACCTATAGTGGCCTGGTGAGCTGTCGAGCTGCCCGGCCACCTATAGGGGCCTGGTGAGCTGTCGTGCTGCCGGCCACCTATAGTGGCCTGGTGAGCTGTCGTGCTGCCGGCCACCTATAGTGGCCTGGTGAGCTGTCGTGCTACCGGCCACCTATAACGGCCTGGTGAGCTGTCGTGCTGCTGGCCACCTATAGTGGCGTGGTGAGCTGTCGTGTGGCCGGCCACCTATAGTGGCCTGGTTACCTGTCGAGATGCCGGCCACTTCTAGTGGCCTGGTGAGCTGTCTAGTTGCTTTCGAGTTGCCGGCCACCTATATTGGCCTGGTGAGCTGTCGTGCTATAGGCCACCCTTAGCGGCCTGGTGAGCAGTCGTGCGGCCGGCCAACTATAGTAGCCTGGTGAGCTCTCGAGCTGTCGAGTTGCCAGGCACCTATTGTGGCCTGGTGAGCTGTCGTGCTAAAGGCCACCTTTAGTGGCCTGGTGAGCTGTCGTGCTACCGGCAAACTATAATGGCCTGGTGAGCTCTCGTGCTGCCGGCCACCTATAGTGGCCTGGTTACCTGTCGAGATGCCGGCCACTTATAGTGGCCTGGTGAGCTGTCTAGTTGCTTTCGAGTTGCCGGCCACCTATAGTGGCCTGGTGAGCTGTCGTGCTAAAGGCCACCTTTAGTGGCCTGGTGAGCTGTCGTGCTAAAGGCCACCTTTAGTGGCCTGGTGAGCTGTCGTGCTACCGGCAAACTATAATGGCCTGGTGAGCTCTCGTGCTGCTGGCCACCCATAGTGGCCTGGTGAGCTGTCGTGCTGCCGGCCACATATAGTGGCCTGGTGAGCTATCGAGATGGCGGCCACTTATAGTGCCCTGGTGAGCTATCTAGTTGCTGTCGAGGTGCCAGCCACCTATAGTGGCCTGGTGAGCTGTCGTGTGGCCGGCCACCTATAGTGGCCTGGTGAGCTGTCGTGCTGCCGGCCACCTATAGTGGCCTGGTGAGCTGTCGTGCTGCCGGCCTCCTATAGTGGCCTGGTGAGCTGTCGTGCTGCCGGCCACCTATAGTGGCCTGGTGAGCTGTCGTGCTACCGGCCACCTATAATGGCCTGGTGAGCTGTCGTGCTGCTGGCCACCTATAGTGGCCTGGTGAGCTGTCGTGCTACCGGCCACCTATAGTGGCCTGGTGAACTGTCGTGCTACCGGCCACCTATAGTAGCCTGGTGAGCTGCCGAGATGGTGGCCACCTATAGTAGCCTGGTGAGCTGTCGTGCTGCCGGCCACCTATAGTGGCCTGGTTACTTGTCGAGATGCCGGCCACTTCTAGTGGCCTGGTGAGCTGTCTAGTTGCTTTCGAGTTGCCGGCCACCTATATTGGCCTGGTGAGCTGTCGTGCTATAGGCCACCCTTAGCGGCCTGGTGAGCAGTCGTGCGGCCGGCCAACTATAGTAGCCTGGTGAGCTCTCGAGCTGTCGAGTTGCCAGGCACCTATTGTGGCCTGGTGAGCTGTCGTGCTATATAGTTGCTGTCGAGTTACCAGCCACCTATAGTGGCCCGGTGAGCTTTCGTGCTACCGGCCACCTATAGTGGCCTGGTGAGCTGTCGTGCTACCGGCCTCCTAAAGTGGCCTGCTGAGCTGTCGAGATGCCGGTGAGCTATATGATGGCCTGGTGAGCTGTCGAGATGCCGAATACCTACAGTGGCCTGGTGAGCAGTCGTGCGGCCGGCCACCTATTGTAGCCTGGTGGGCTTTCGACCTGCCGGCCACTTACAGTGGCCTGGTGAGCTGTCGTGCTACCGGCCACTAATAGTGGCCTGGTGAGCTATCGTGCTGCCGGCCACCTATAGTGGCCTGGTGAGCTGTCGTGCTGCCGGCCTCCTATAGTGGCCTGGTGAGCTGTCGTGCTGCCGGCCACCTATAGTAGCCTGGTGAGCTGTCGTGCTGCCGGCCACCTATAGTGGCCTGGTTAGCTGTCGAGATGCCGGCCACTTATAGTGGCCTGGTGAGCTGTCTAGTTGCTTTCGAGTTGCCGGCCACCTGTAGTGGCCTGGTAAGCTATCGCGCTGCCGGCCACCTATAGTGGCCTGGTGAGCTGTCGAGATGCCGGCCACCTATAGTGGCCTGGTGAGCTCTCGTGCTGCCGGCCACCCATAGTGGCCTGGTGAGCTCTCGAGCTGCCGGCCACCTAAGTGGCCTGGTGAGCTGTCGTGCTGCCGCCCTCCAATAGTGGCCTCGTGAGTTATCTAGTTGCTGTCGAGTTGCCGGCCACTTATAGTGGCCTGGTGAGCTGTCGTGCTACCGGCCACCTAAGTGGCCTGGTGAGCTGTCGTGCTGCCGGCCACCTATAGTAGCCTGGTGAGCTCTCGAGCTGCCGGCCAGCTATAGTGGATTGGTGAGCTGTCGTGCTACCGGCCACCTAAGTGGCCTGGTGATCTGTCGTGCTGCCGGCCACCTATAGTGGCCTGGTGAACTCTCGAGCTGCCGGCCACCTAAGTGGCCTGGTGAGCTGTCGTGCTGCCGGCCACCAATAGTGGCCTGGTGAGTTATCTAGTTGCTGTCGAGTTGCCGGCCACCTATAGTGGCCTGGTGAGCTGTCGTGCTGCCGGCCACCTATAGTGGCCTGGTGAGCTCTCGAGCTGTCGGCCACCTATAGTAGCCTGGTGAGCTGTCGTGCTACCGGCCACCTATAGTGACCTGGTGAACTGTCGTGCTGCCGGCCACCTATAGTGGCCTGCTGAGCTGTCGAGGTGCCGGCCACTTATAGTGGCCTGGTGAGCTATCTAGTTGCTGTCGGGCTGCCGGCCACCTATAGTAGTCTGCTGATCTCTCGAGCTGCCGGCCACCTATAGTAGCCTGTTGAGCTCTCGAGCTGTCGGCCACCTATAGTGGTCTGGTGAGCTGTCGTGCTAGCGGCCACCTATAGTGACCTGGTGAACTGTCGTGCTGCCGGCCACCTATAGTGGCCTTTTGAGCTGTCGAGATGCCGGCCACTTATAGTGGCCTGCTGAGCTGTCGTGCTACCGGCCGCCTAAGTGGCCTGGTGAGCTGTCGTGCTGCCGGCCATCTATAGTGACCTGGTGAGCTCTCGAGCTGCCGGCCACCTATACGGGCCTGGTGAGCTGTCGAGATGCCGGCCACCTATAGTGTGCTGGTGAGCTGTCGTGCTGCCGGCCTCCTATAGTGGCCTGTCGAGCTGTCGAGATGCCGCCCTCCTATAGTGGCCTGTCGAGCTGTCGTGATGCCGGCCACCTATAGTGTGCTGGTGAGCTGTCGTGCTACCGGCCACCTATAGTGGCCTGGTGAGCTGTCTAGATGCTGTCGAATTGCCGGCCGCCTATAGTGACCTGGTGAGCTGTCGTGCTACCGGCCACCTATAGTGGCCTGGTGAGCCATCGTGCTACCGACCACCTAAGTGGCCTGGTGAGATGTCTAGATGCCGGCCACCTATAGTGGCCCGGTGAGCTGACGTGCTGCCGGCCACCTATAGTGGCCTGGGAGCTCTCGTGCTACCGGCCACCTAAGTGGCCTGGTGAGCTGTCGTGCTGCCGGCCAAATATAGTGGCCTGGTGAGCTCTCGAGCTGCCGGCCACCTAAGTGGCCTGGTGAGCTGTCGTGCTGCCGGCCACCTATAGTGGCCTGGTGAGTTATCTAGTTGCTGTCGAGTTGCCGGTCACCTATAGTGGCCTGGTGAGCTGTCGTGCTACCGGACAACTATAGTGGCCTGATAAGCTGTCGTGCTACCGGCCACCAAAGTGGCCTGGTGAGCTGTCGTGCTGCCGGCCACCTATAGTGGCCTGCTGAGCTCTCGAGCTGCCAGCCACCTATAGGGGCCTGGTGAGCTGTGGAGATGCCGGCCACCTATAGTGTGCTGGTAAGCTGTCGTGCTGCCGGCCTCCTATAGTGGCCTGTCGAGCTGTTGAGATGCCGCCCTCCTATAGTGGCCTGTCGCGCTGTCGTGATGCCGGCCACCTATAGTGGCCTGGGGAGCTGCCGTGCTAAAGGCCACCTTAAGTGGTCTGGTGAGCAGTCGTGGGACCGGCCACATATAGTAGCCTGGTGAGCCTTCGAACTGCCAGGCACCTATAGTGGCCTGGTGAGCTGTCGTGCTACCGGCCACCTAAGTGGCCTGGTGAGCTGTCGTGCTACCGGCCACCTAAGTGGCCTGGTGAGCTGTCGTGCTGCCGGCCACCTATACGGGCCTGGTGAGCTGTCGAGATGCCGGCCACCTATAGTGTGCTGGTGAGCTGTCGTGCTAGCGGCCACCTATAGTGACCTGGTGAACTGTCGTGCTGCCGGCCACCTATAGTGGCCTTTTGAGCTGTCGAGATGCCGGCCACTTATAGTGGGCTGGTGAGCTGTCTAGTTGCTGTCGAGTTGCCGGCCACCTATAGTGGCCTGGTGAGCTTTCGTGCTACCGGCCACCTATAGTGGCCTGGTGAGCTGTCGTGCTGCCGGCCACCTATAGTGGACTGGCGGGCTCTCGAGCTGCCGGCCACTTATACTAGCCTGGTGAGCTCTCGAGCTGCCGGCCACCTATAGTAGTCTGGTGAGCTCTCAGGCTGCCGGCCACCTATAGTAGTCTGTTGAGCTCTCGAGTTGCCGGCCACCTATAGTGGCCTGCTGAGCTGTCGTGCTACCGGCCACCTAAGTGGCCTGGTGAGCTGTCGTGCTGCCGGCCATCTATAGTGACCTGGTGAGCTCTCGAGCTGCCGGCCACCTATACGGGCCTGGTGAGCTGTCGAGATGCCGGCCACATATAGTGTGCTGGTGAGCTGTCGTGCTGCCGGCCTCCTATAGTGGCCTGTCGAGCTGTCGAGATGCCGCCCTCCTATAGTGGCCTGTCGAGCTGTCGTGATGCCGGCCACCTATAGTGTGCTGGTGAGCTGTCGTGCTACCGGCCACATATAGTGGCCTGGTGAGCTGTCTAGTTGCTGTCGAATTGCCGGCCGCCTATAGTGACCTGGTGAGCTGTCGTGCTACCGGCCACCTATAGTGGCCTGGTGAGCTATCGTGCTACCGACCACCTAAGTGGCCTGGTGAGCTGTCGAGATGCCGGCCACCTATAGTGGCCCGGTGAGCTGACGTGCTGCCGGCCACCTATAGTGGCCTGGGAGCTCTCGTGCTACCGGCCACTTAAGTGGCCTAGTGAGCTGTCGTGCTGCCGGCCAAATATAGTGGCCTGGTGAGCTCTCGAGCTGCCGGCCACCTAAGTGGCCTGGTGAGCTGTCGTGCTGCCGGCCACCTATAGTGGCCTGGTGAGTTATCTAGTTGCTGTCGAGTTGCCGGCCACCTATAGTGGCCTGGTGAGCTGTCGTGCTACCGGACACCTATAGTGGCCTGCTAAGCTGTCGTGCTACCGGCCACCAAAGTGGCCTGGTGAGCTGTCGTGCTGCCGGCCACCTATAGTGGCCTGCTGAGCTCTCGAGCTGCCAGCCACCTATAGGGGCCTGGTGAGCTGTGGAGATGCCGGCCACCTATAGTGTGCTGGTGAGCTGTCGTGCTGCCGGCCTCTTATAGTGGCCTGTCGAGCTGTCGAGATGCCGCCCTCCTATAGTGGCCTGTCGCGCTGTCGTGATGCCGGCCACCTATAGTGTGCTGGTGAGCTGTCGTGCTACCGGCCACCTATATTGGCCTGGTGAGCTGTCTAGTTGCTGTCGAATTGCCGGCCGCCTATAGTGACCTGGTGAGCTGTCGTGCTACCGGCCACCTATAGTGGCCTGGTGAGCTGTCGTGCTGCCGGCCACCCACAGTGGCCTGGCGGGCTCTCGAGATGCCGGCCACTTATACTAGCCTGGTGAGCTCTCGAGCTGCCGGCCACCTATAGCAGCCTGGTGAACTGTCGTGCTGCCCGCCACCTATAGTAGCCTGTTCAGCTCTCGAGCTGTCGGCCACCTATAGTAGCCTGGTGAGCTATCGTGCTACCGGCCACCTATAGTGACCTGGTGAACAGTCGTGCTGCCGGCCACCTTTAGTGGCCTGGTGAGCTGTCGAGATGCCGGCCACTTATAGGGACCTGGTGAGCTGTCTAGTTGCTGTTGAGTTGCGGGCCACTTATAGTGGCCTGGTGAGCTGTCCAGTTCCTGTCGAGTAGCCGGCCACCTATAGTGGCCTGGGGAGCTGCCGTTCTAAAGGCCACCTTAAGTGGTCTGGTGAGCAGTCGTGGGGCCGGCCACATATAGTAGCCTGGTGAGCCTTCGAGCTGCCAGGCACCTATAGTGGCCTGGTGAGCTGTCGTGCTACCGGCCACCTAAGTGGCCTGGTGAGCTGTCGTGCTACCGGCCACCTAAGTGGCCTGGTGAGCTGTCGTGCTGCCGGCCACCTATATTGGCCTGGTGAGCTCTCGAGCTGCCGGCCACCTATAGTAGCCTGGTGAGCTGTCGTGCTACCGGACACCTATAGTGGCCTGGTAAGCTGTCGTGCTACCGGCCACCAAAGTGGCCTGGTGAGCTGTCGTGCTGCCGGCCACCTATAGTGGCCTGGTGAGCTGTCGTGCTGCCGGCCTCCTATAGTGGCCTGTCGAGCTGTCGAGATGCCGCCCTCCTATAGAGGCCTGTCGCGCTGTCGTGATGCCGGCCACCTATAGTGCGCTGGTGAGCTGTCGTGCTACCGGCCACCTATATTGGCCTGGTGAGCTGTCCAGTTGCTGTCGAATTGTCGGCCGCCTATAGTGACCTGGTGAGCTGTCGTGCTACCGGCCACCTATAGTGGCCTGGTGAGCTGTCGTGCTGCCGGCCACCTATAGTGGCCTGGCGGGCTCTCGAGATGCCGGCCACTTATACTAGCCTGGTGAGCTCTCGAGCTGCCGGCCACCTATAGCAGCCTGGTGAACTGTCGTGCTGCCCGCCACCTATAGTAGCCTGTTCAGCTCTCGAGCTGTCGGCCACCTATAGTGGCCTGGTGAGCTGTCGAGATGCCGGCCACTTATAGTGGCCTGGTGAGCTGTCTAGTTGCTGTCGAGTCGCGGGCCACTTATAGTGGCCTGGTGAGCTGTCTAGTTGCTGTCGAGTTGCCGGCCACCTATAGTGGCCTGGTGAGCTGTCGTGCTAACGGCCACCTTTACTGGCCTGGTGAGCAGTCGTGCGGCCGCCCACCTATAGTAGCCCGGTGAGCTCTCGAGCTGCCGGCCACCTATAGTAGCCTGGTGAGCTGTCGTGCTACCAGCCACCTATAGTGGCCTGGTGAACTGTCGTGCTAAAGGCCACCTTTAGTGATCTGGTGAGCAGTCGTGCGGCCGGCCACCTATAGTAGCCTGGTGAGCTCTCGAGCTGCCAGGCACCTATAGTGGCCTGGTGAGCTGTCGTGCTACCGGCCACCTAAGTGGCCTGGTGAGCTGTCGTGATGGCGGCCACCTATAGTGGCCTGGTGAGCTGTCTAGTTGCTGTCGAGTTGCCGGCCACCTATAGTGGCCTGTTGAGCTGTCGAGTTGCCAGGCACCTATAGTGGCCTGGTGAGCTGTCGTGCTACCGGCCACCTAAGTGGCCTGGTGAGCTGTCGTGATGGCGGCCACCTATAGTGGCCTGGTGAGCTGTCTAGTTGCTGTCGAGTTGCCGGCCACCTGTAGTGGCCTGGTGATCTGTCGTGCTGCCGGCCTCCTATAGTGGCCTGTCGAGCTGTCGAGATGCCGCCCTCCTATAGTGGCCTGTTGCGCTGTCGTGATGCCGGCCACCTATAGTGTGCTGGTGAGCTGTCGTGCTACCGGCCACCTATATTGGCCTGGTGAGCTGTCTAGTTGCTTTCGAATTGCCGGCCGCCTATAGTGACCTGGTGAGCTGTCGTGCTACCGGCCACCTATAGTGGCCTGGTGAGCTGTCGTGCTGCCGCCCACCTATAGTGGCTTGGTGAGCTGTCGTGCTACCGGCCACCTAAGTGGCCTGGTGAGCTGTCGTGCTGCCGGCCACCTATAGTGGCCTGGTGAGCTCTCGAGTTGCCAGGCACCTATAGTGGCCTTGTGAGCTTTCGTGCTACCGGCCATCTATAGTGGCCTGGTGAGCCGTCGTGCTGCAGGCCTCCTATAGTAGCCTGGTGAGCTGTTGAGGTGCCGGTGAGCTATATAGTGGCCTGTTGAGCTGTCGAGATGCCGAACACCTATAGTAGCCTAGTGAGCAGTCGTGCGGCCGGCCACCTATAGTAGCCTGGTGAGCTT
This sequence comes from Eumerus sabulonum, assembly GCA_951905685.1. Taxonomy (NCBI): domain Eukaryota; kingdom Metazoa; phylum Arthropoda; class Insecta; order Diptera; family Syrphidae; genus Eumerus; species Eumerus sabulonum. The sequence goes on along the minus strand of OX645060.1, from coordinate 140,535,511 downwards.
TCGAGCTGCCGGCCACTTACAGTGGCCTGGTGAGCTGTAGTGCTACCGGCCACTAATAGTGGCCAGGTGAGCGGTCGTGCTGCCGGCCGCCTACAGTGGACTGGTGAGCTGTCGTGCTGCCGGCCACCTGTAGTGGCCTGGTGAGCTGTCGAGATGCCGGCCACCTGTATTGGCCTGGTGAGCTCTCGAGCTGCCGGCCACCTATAGTAGCCTGGTGAGCTGTCGTGCTACCGGACACCTATAGTGGCCTGGTTAGCTGTCGTGCTACCGGCCACCAAAGTGGCCTGGTGAGCTGTCGTGCTGCCGGCCACCTATAGTGGCCTGGTGAGCTGTCGTGCTGCCGGCCTCCTATAGTGGCCTGTCGAGCTGTCGAGATGCCGCCCTCCTATAGTGGCCTGTCGCGCTGTCGTGATGCCGGCCACCTATAGTGTGCTGGTGAGCTGTCGTGCTACCGGCCACCTATATTGGCCTGGTGAGCTGTCTAGTTGCTGTCGAATTGGCGGCCGCCTATAGTGACCTGGTGAGCTGTCGTGCTACCGGCCACCTATAGTGGCCTGGTGAGCTGTCGTGCTGCCGGCCACCTATAGTGGCCTGGCGGGCTCTCGAGATGCCGGCCACTTCCAGTGGCCTGGTGAGCTGTAGTGCTACCGGCCACTAATAGTGGCCAGGTGAGCGGTCGTGCTGCCGGCCGCCTACAGTGGACTGGTGAGCTGTCGTGCTGTCGGCCACCTGTAGTGGCCTGGTGAGCTGTCGAGATGCCGGCCACCTATATTGGCCTGGTGAGCTCTCGAGCTGCCGGCCACCTATAGTAGCCTGGTGAGCTTTCGTGCTACCGGACACCTATAGTGGCCTGGTGAGCTGTCGTGCTGCCGGCCACCTATAGTGGCCTGGTGAGCTCTCGAGTTGCCAGGCACCTATAGTGGCCTTGTGAGCTTTCGTGCTACCGGCCATCTATAGTGGACTGGTGAGCCGTCGTGCTACCGGCCACCTAAGTGGCCTGGTGAGCTGTCGTGCTGCCGGCCACCTATATTGGCCTGGTGAGCTCTCGAGCTGCCGGCCACCTATAGTAGCCTGGTGAGCTGTCGTGCTACCGGACACCTATAGTGGCCTGGTAAGCTGTCGTGCTACCGGCCACCAAAGTGGCCTGGTGAGCTGTCGTGCTGCCGGCCACCTATAGTGGCCTGGTGAGCTGTCGTGCTGCCGGCCTCCTATAGTGGCCTGTCGAGCTGTCGAGATGCCGCCCTCCTATAGTGGCCTGTCGCGCTGTCGTGATGCCGGCCACCTATAGTGTGCTGGTGAGCTGTCGTGCTACCGGCCACCTATATTGGCCTGGTGAGCTGTCTAGTTGCTGTCGAATTGCCGGCCGCCTATAGTGACCTGGTGAGCTGTCGTGCTACCGGCCACCTATAGTGGCCTGGTGAGCTGTCGTGCTGCCGGCCACCTATAGTGGCCTGGCGGGCACTCGAGATGCCGGCCACTTAAACTAGCCTGGTGAGCTCTCGAGCTGCCGGCCACCTATAGCAGCCTGGTGAACTGTCGTGCGGCCCGCCACCTATAGTAGCCTGTTCAGCTCTCGAGCTGTCGGCCACCTATAGTGGCCTGGTGAGCTGTCGAGATGCCGGCCACTTATAGTGGCCTGGTGAGCTGTCTAGTTGCTGTCGAGTTGCGGGCCACTTATAGTGGCCTGGTGAGCTGTCTAGTTGCTGTCGAGTTGCCGGCCACCTATAGTGGCCTGGTGAGCTGTCGTGCTAACGGCCACCTATATTGGCCTGGTGAGCAGTCTTGCGGCCGGCCACCTATAGTAGCCTGGTGAGCTTTCGAGCTGCCGGCCACTTACAGTGGCCTGGTGAGCTGTCGTGCTGCCGGCCGCCTATAGTGGCCTGGTGAGCTCTCGAGCTGCCGGCCACCTAAGTGGCCTGGTGAGCTGTCGTGCTGCCGGCCACCTAAGTGGCCTGGTGAGCCGTCGTGCTACCGGCCACCTAAGTGGCCTGGTGAGCTGTCGTGCTGCCGGCCGCCTATAGTGGCCTGGTGAGCTCTCGAGCTGCCGGCCACCTAAGTGGCCTGGTGAGCTGTCGTGCTGCCGGCCACCTAAGTGGCCTTGTGAGCCGTCGTGCTACCGGCCACCTAAGTGGCCTGGTGAGCTGTCGTGCTGCCGGCCACCTATATTGGCCTGGTGAGCTCTCGAGCTGCCGGCCACCTATAGTAGCCTGGTGAGCTTTCGAGCTGCCGGCCACCTATAGGGGCCTGGTGAGCTTTCGTGCTGCCAGCCTCCTAAAGTGGCCTGTCGCGCTGTCGTGATGCCGGCCATCTATAGTGTGCTGGTGAGCTGTCGTGCTACCGGCCACCTATATTGGCCTGGTGAGCAGTCTTGCGGCCGGCCACCTATAGTAGCCTGGTGAGCTTTCGAGCTGCCGGCCACTTACAGTGGCCTGGTGAGCTGTAGTGCTACCGGCCACTAATAGTGGCCTGGTGAGCGGTCGTGCTGCCGGCCGCCTACTGTGGACTGGTGAGCTGTCGTGCTGCCGGCCACCTGTAGTGGCCTGGTGAGCTGTCGAGATGCCGGTCACCTATAGTGGCCTGGTGAGCTGTCTTGCTGCCGGCCACCTATAGTGGCCTGCTGAGCTATCGTGCTGCCGGCCACCTATAGTGGCCTGGTGTGCTGTCGAGATGCCGGCCACCTATAGTGGCCTGGTGAGCTGTAGAGATGCCGGCCACCTATAGAGGCCTGGTGAGCTGTCGTGCTGCCGGCCGCCTATAGTGGCCTGGTGAGCTCTCGAGCTGCCGGCCACCTAAGTGGCCTCGTGAACTGTCGTGCTGCCGGCCACCTAAGTGGCCTGGTGAGCCGTCGTGCTACCGGCCACCTAAGTGGCCTGGTGAGCTGTCGTGCTGCCGGCCACCTATATTGGCCTGGTGAGCTCTCGAGCTGCCGGCCACCTATAGCAGCCTGGTGAGCAGTCGTGCGGCCGGTCACCTATAGTAGCCTGGTGAGCCTTCGAGCTGCCGGCCACCTATAGTGGCCTGGTGAGCTCTCGAGCTGCCGGCCACCTAAGTGGCCTGGTGAGCTGTCGTGCTGCCGGCCACCTAAGTGGCCTGGTGAGCCGTCGTGCTACCGGCCACCTAAGTGGCCTGGTGAGCTGTCGTGCTGCCGGCCACCTATATTGGCCTGGTGAGCTCTCGAGCTGCCGGCCACCTATAGTAGCCTGGTGAGCTGTCGTGCTACCGGACACCTATAGTGGCCTGGTAAGCTGTCGTGCTACCGGCCACCAAAGTGGCCTGGTGAGCTGTCGTGCTGCCGGCCACCTATAGTGGCCTGTTGAGCTGTCGTGCTGCCGGCCTTCTATAGTGGCCTGTCGAGCTGTCGAGATGCCGCCCTCCTATAGTGGCCTGTCGCGCTGTCGTGATGCCGGCCACCTATAGTGTGCTGGTGAGCTGTCGTGCTACCGGCCACCTATAGTGGCCTGCTGAGCTGTCGTGCTGCCGGCCACCTATAGTGGCCTGGCGGGCTCTCGAGATGCCGGCCACTTATACTAGCCTGATGAGCTCACGAGCTGCCGGCCACCTATAGCAGCCTGGTGAACTGTCGTGCTGCCCGGCACCTATAGTAGCCTGTTCAGCTCTCGAGCTGTCGGCCACCTATAGTGGCCTGGTGAGCTGTCGAGATGCCGGCCACTTATAGTGGCCTGGTGAGCTGTCTAGTTGCTGTCGAGTTGCGGGCCACTTATAGTGGCCTGGTGAGCTGTCTAGTTGCTGTCGAGTTGCCGGCCACCTATAGTGGCCTGGTGAGCTGTCGTGCTAACGGCCACCTTTACTGGCCTGGTGAGCAGTCGTGCGGCCGCCCACCTATAGTAGCCCGGTGAGCTCTCGAGCTGCCGGCCACCTATAGTAGCCTGGTGAGCTGTCGTGCTGCCGGCCACCTATAGTGGCCTGGCGGGCTCTCGAGATGCCGGCCACTTATACTAGCCTGGTGAGCTCTCGAGCTGCCGGCCACCTATAGCAGCCTGGTGAACTGTCGTGCTGCCCGCCACCTATAGTAGCCTGTTCAGCTCTCGAGCTGTCGGCCACCTATAGTGGCCTGGTGAGCTGTCGAGATGCCGGCCACTTATAGTGGCCTGATGAGCTGTCTAGTTGCTGTCGAGTTGCGGGCCACTTATAGTGGCCTGGTGAGCTGTCTAGTTGCTGTCGAGTTGCCGGCCACCTATAGTGGCCTGGTGAGCTGTCGTGCTAACGGCCACCTTTACTGGCCTGGTGAGCAGTCGTGCGGCCGTCCACCTATAGTAGCCCGGTGAGCTCTCGAGCTGCCGGCCACCTATAGTAGCCTGGTGAGCTGTCGTGCTACCAGCCACCTATAGTGGCCTGGTGAACTGTCGTGCTAAAGGCCACCTTTAGTGATCTGGTGAGCAGTCGTGCGGCCGGCCACCTATAGTAGCCTAGTGAGCTCTCGAGGCGCCAGGCACCTATAGTGGCCTGTTGAGCTGTCGTGCTACCGGCCACCTAAGTGGCCTGGTGAGCTGTCGTGATGGCGGCCACTTATAGTGGCCTGGTGAGCTGTCTAGTTGCTGTCGAGTTGCCGGCCACCTATAGTGGCCTGGTGAGCTGTCGTGCTAAAGGCCACCTTTAGTGGTCTGGTGAGCAGTCGTGGGGCCGGCCACCTATAGTAGCCTGGTGAACTTTCGAGCTGCCGGCCACTTACAGTGGCCTGGTGAGCTGTAGTGCTACCGGCCACTAATAGTGGCCTGGTGAGCGGTCGTGCTGCCGGCCGCCTACAGTGGACTGGTGAGCTGTAGAGATGCCGGCCACCTATAGTGGCCTGCTGAGCTATCGTGCTGCCGGCCACCTATAGTGGCCTGGTGAGCTGTCGAGATGCCGGCCACCTATAGTGGCCTGGTGAGCTGTAGAGATGACGGCCACCTATAGAGGCCTGGTGTGCTGTCGTGCTGCCGGCCGCCTATAGTGGCCTGGTGAGCTCTCGAGCTGCCGGCCACCTAAGTGGCCTGGTGAGCCGTCGTGCTACCGGCCACCTAAGTGGCCTGGTGAGCTGTCGTGCTGCCGGCCACCTATATTGGCCTGGTGAGCTCTCGAGCTGCCGGCCACCTATAGCAGCCTGGTGAGCAGTCGTGCGGCCGGTCACCTATAGTAGCCTGGTGAGCTTTCGAGCTGCCGGCCACCTATAGTGGCCTGGTGAGCTCTCGAGCTGCCGGCCACCTATAGTGGGATGGTGAGCTGTCGTGCTGCCGGCCTCCTATAGTGGCCTGGTGAGCTGTCGAGATGCCGGTGAGCTATATAGTGGCCTGGTGAGCTGTCGAGATGTCGGCGAGCTATATAGTGGCCTGGTGAGCTGTCGAGATGCCGACCACCTATAGTAGCCTAGTCAGCAGTCGTGCGGGCGGCCACCTATAGTAGCCTGGTGAGCTTTCGAGCTGCCGGCCACTTACAGTGGCCTGGTGAGCTGTAGTGCTACCGGCCACTAATAGTGGCCTGGTGAGCGGTCGTGCTGCCGGCCGCCTACAGTGGACTGGTGAGCTGTCGTGCTGCCGGCCACCTGTAGTGGCCTGGTGAGCTGTCGAGATGCCGGTCACCTATAGTGGCCTGGTGAGCTGTCGTGCTGCCGGCCACCTGTAGTGGCCTGCTGAGGTATCGTGCTGCCGGCCACCTATAGTGGCCTGGTGAGCTGTCGAGATGCCGGCCACCTATAGTGGCCTGGTGAGCTGTAGAGATGCCGGCCACCTATAGAGGCCTGGTGAGCTGTCGTGCTGCCGGCCGCCTATAGTGGCCTGGTGAGCTCTCGAGCTGCCGGCCACCTAAGTGGCCTGGTGAGCTGTCTTGCTGCCGGCCACCTAAGTGGCCTGGTGAGCCGTCGTGCTACCGGAAACCTAAGTGGCCTGGTGAGCTGTCGTGCTGCCGGCCACCTATATTGGCCTGGTGAGCTCTCGAGCTGCCGGCCACCTATAGTAGCCTGGTGAGCAGTCGTGCGGCCGGTCACCTATAGTAGCCTGGTGAGCTTCCGAGCTGCCGGCCACCTATAGTGGCCTGGTGAGCTCTCGAGCTGCCGGCCAACTAAGTGGCCTGGTGAGCTGTCCTGCTGCCGGCCACCTAAGTGGCCTGATGAGCCGTCGTGCTACCGGCCACCTAAGTGGCCTGGTGAGCTGTCGTGCTGCCGGCCACCTATATTGGCCTGGTGAGCTCTCGAGCTGCCGGCCACCTATAGTAGCCTGGTGAGCTGTCGTGCTACCGGACACCTATAGTGGCCTGGTAAGCTGTCGTGCTACCGGCCACCAAAGTGGCCTGGTGAGCTGTCGTGCTGCCGGCCACCTATAGTGGCCTGGTGAGCTGTCGTGCTGCCGGCCTCCTATAGTGGCCTGTCGCGCTGTCGTGATGCCGGCCACCTATAGTGCGCTGGTGAGCTGTCGTGCTACCGGCCACCTATATTGGCCTGGTGAGCTGTCCAGTTGCTGTCGAATTGCCGGCCGCCTATAGTGACCTGGTGAGCTGTCGTGCTACCAGCCACCTATAGTGGCCTGGTGAGCTGTCGTGCTGCCGGCCACCTATAGTGGCCTGGCGGGCTCTCGAGATGCCGGCCACCTATACTAGCCTGGTGAGCTCTCGAGCTGCCGGCCACCTATAGCAGCCTGGTGAACTGTCGGGCTGCCCGCCACCTATAGTAGCCTGTTCAGCTCTCGAGCTGTCGGCCACCTATAGTAGCCTGGTGAGCTGTCGAGATGCCGGCCACTTATAGTGGCCTGGTGAGCTGTCTAGTTGCTGTCGAGTCGCGGGCCACTTATAGTGGCCTGGTGAGCTGTCTAGTTGCTGTCGAGTTGCCGGCCACCTATAGTGGCCTGGTGAGCTGTCGTGCTAACGGCCACCTTTACTGGCCTGGTGAGCAGTCGTGCGGCCGCCCACCTATAGTAGCCCGGTGAGCTCTCGAGCTGCCGGCCACCTATAGTAGCCTGGTGAGCTGTCGTGCTACCAGCCACCTATAGTGGCCTGGTGAACTGTCGTGCTAAAGGCCACCTTTAGTGATCTGGTGAGCAGTCGTGCGGCCGGCCACCTATAGTAGCCTGGTGAGCTCTCGAGCTGCCAGGCACCTATAGTGGCCTGGTGAGCTGTCGTGCTACCGGCCACCTAAGTGGCCTGGTGAGCTGTCGTGATGGCGGCCACCTATAGTGGCCTGGTGAGCTGTCTAGTTGCTGTCGAGTTGCCGGCCACCTATAGTGGCCTGTTGAGCTGTCGAGTTGCCAGGCACCTATAGTGGCCTGGTGAGCTGTCGTGCTACCGGCCACCTAAGTGGCCTGGTGAGCTGTCGTGATGGCGGCCACCTATAGTGGCCTGGTGAGCTGTCTAGTTGCTGTCGAGTTGCCGGCCACCTGTAGTGGCCTGGTGATCTGTCGTGCTGCCGGCCTCCTATAGTGGCCTGTCGAGCTGTCGAGATGCCGCCCTCCTATAGTGGCCTGTTGCGCTGTCGTGATGCCGGCCACCTATAGTGTGCTGGTGAGCTGTCGTGCTACCGGCCACCTATATTGGCCTGGTGAGCTGTCTAGTTGCTGTCGAATTGCCGGCCGCCTATAGTGACCTGGTGAGCTGTCGTGCTACCGGCCACCTATAGTGGCCTGGTGTGCTGTCGTGCTGCCGGCCACCTATAGTGGCTTGGTGAGCTGTCGTGCTACCGGCCACCTAAGTGGCCTGGTGAGCTGTCGTGCTGCCGGCCACCTATAGTGGCCTGGTGAGCTCTCGAGTTGCCAGGCACCTATAGTGGCCTTGTGAGCTTTCGTGCTACCGGCCATCTATAGTGGCCTGGTGAGCTGTCGTGCTGCAGGCCTCCTATAGTAGCCTGGTGAGCTGTCGAGGTGCCGGTGAGCTATATAGTGGCCTGTTGAGCTGTCGAGATGCCGAACACCTATAGTAGCCTAGTGAGCAGTCGTGCGGCCGGCCACCTATAGTAGCCTGGTGAGCTTTCGAGCTGCCGGCCACTTACAGTGGCCTGGTGAGCTGTAGTGCTACCGGCCACTAATTGTGGCCAGGTGAGCGGTCGTGCTGCCGGCCGCCTACAGTGGACTGGTGAGCTGTCGTGCTGCCGGCCACCTGTAGTGGCCTGGTGAGCTGTCGAGATGCCGGCCACCTATATTGGCCTGGTGAGCTCTCGAGCTGCCGGCCACCTATAGTAGCCTGGTGAGCTGTCGTGCTACCGGACACCTATAGTGGCCTGGTAAGCTGTCGTGCTACCGGCCACCAAAGTGGCCTGGTGAGCTGTCGTGCTGCCGGCCACCTATAGTGGCCTGGTGAGCTGTCGTGCTGCCGGCCTCCTATAGTGGCCTGTCGAGCTGTCGAGATGCCGCCCTCCTATAGTGGCCTGTCGCGCTGTCGTGATGCCGGCCACCTATAGTGTGCTGGTGAGCTGTCGTGCTACCGGCCACCTATATTGGCCTGGTGAGCTGTCTAGTTGCTGTCGAATTGCCGGCCGCCTATAGTGACCTGGTGAGCTGTCGTGCTACCGGCCACCTATAGTGGCCTGGTGAGCTGTCGTGCTGCCGGCCACCTATAGTGGCCTGGCGGGCTCTCGAGATGCCGGCCACTTATACTAGCCTGGTGAGCTCTCGAGCTGCCGGCCACTTACAGTGGCCTGGTGAGCTGTAGTGCTACCGGCCACTAATAGTGGCCAGGTGAGCGGTCGTGCTGCCGGCCGCCTACAGTGGACTGGTGAGCTGTCGTGCTGCCGGCTACCTGTAGTGGCCTGGTGAGCTGTCGAGATGCCGGCCACCTATATTGGCCTGGTGAGCTCTCGAGCTGCCGGCCACCTATAGTAGCCTGGTAAGCTGTCGTGCTACCGGCCACCAAAGTGGCCTGGTGAGCTGTCGTGCTGCCGGCCACTTATAGTGGCCTGGTGAGCTGTCGTGCTGCCGGCCTCCTATAGTGGCCTGTCGAGCTGTCGAGATGCCGCCCTCCTATAGTGGCCTGTCGCGCTGTCGTGATGCCGGCCACCTATAGTGTGCTGGTGAGCTGTCGTGCTACCGGCCACCTATATTGGCCTGGTGAGCTGTCTAGTTGCTGTCGAATTGCCGGCCGCCTATAGTGACCTGGTGAGCTGTCGTGCTACCGGCCACCTATAGTGGCCTGGTGAGCTGTCGTGCTGCCGGCCACCTATAGTGGCCTGGCGGGCTCTCGAGATGCCGGCCACTTAAACTAGCCTGGTGAGCTCTCGAGCTGCCGGCCACCTATAGCAGCCTGGTGAACTGTCGTGCTGCCCGCCACCTATAGTAGCCTGTTCAGCTCTCGAGCTGTCGGCCACCTATAGTGGCCTGGTGAGCTGTCGAGATGCCGGCCACATATAGTGGCCTGGTGAGCTGTCTAGTTGCTGTCGAGTTGCGGGCCACTTATAGTGGCCTGGTGAGCTGTCTAGTTGCTGTCGAGTTGCCGGCCACCTATAGTGGCCTGGTGAGCTGTCGTGCTAACGGCCACCTTTACTGGCCTGGTGAGCAGTCGTGCGGCCGCCAACCTATAGTAGCCCGGTGAGCTCTCGAGCTGCCGGCCACCTATAGTAGCCTGGTGAGCTGTCGTGCTACCAGCCACCTATAGTGGCCTGGTGAACTGTCGTTCTAAAGGCCACCTTTAGTGATATGGTGAGCAGTCGTGCGGCCGGCCACCTATATTAGCCTGGTGAGCTCTCGAGCTGCCAGGCACCTATAGTGGCCTGGTGAGCTGTCGTGCTACCGGCCACCTAAGTGGCCTGGTGAGCTGTCGTGATGGCGGCCACCTATAGTGGCCTGGTGAGCTGTCTAGTTGCTGTCTAGTTGCTGTCGAGTTGCCGGCCACCTATAGTGGCCTGTTGAGCTGTCGAGATGCCGAACACCTATAGTAGCCTAGTGAGCAGTCGTGCGGCCGGCCACCTATAGTAGCCTGGTGAGCTTTCGAGCTGCCGACCACTTACAGTGGCCTGGTGAGCTGTAGTGCTACCGGCCACTAATAGTGGCCAGGTGAGCGGTCGTGCTGCCGGCCGCCTACAGTGGACTGGTGAGCTGTCGTGCTGCCGGCCACCTGTAGTGGCCTGGTGATCTGTCGTGCTGCCGGCCTCCTATAGTGGCCTGTCGAGCTGTCGAGATGCCGCCCTCCTATAGTGGCCTGTTGCGCTGTCGTGATGCCGGCCACCTATAGTGTGCTGGTGAGCTGTCGTGCTACCGGCCACCTATATTGTCCTGGTGAGCTGTCTAGTTGCTGTCGAATTGCCGGCCGCCTATAGTGACCTGGTGAGCTGCCGTGCTACCGGCCACCTATAGTGGCCTGGTGAGCTATCGTGCTGCCGGCCACCTATAGTGGCTTGGTGAGCTGTCGTGCTACCGGCCACCTCAGTGGCCTGGTGAGCTGTCGTGCTGCCGGCCACCTATAGTGGCCTGGTGAGCTCTCGAGTTGCCAGGCACCTATAGTGGCCTTGTGAGCTTTCGTGCTACCGGCCATCTATAGTGGCCTGGTGAGCTGTCGTGCTGCAGGCCTCCTATAGTGGCCTGGTGAGCTGTCGAGATGCCGGTGAGCTATATAGTGGCCTGTTGAGCTGTCGAGATGCCGAACACCTATAGTAGCCTAGTGAGCAGTCGTGCGGCCGGCCACCTATAGTAGCCTGGTGAGCTTTCGAGCTGCGGGCCACTTACAGTGGCCTGGTGAGCTGTAGTGCTACCGGCCACTAATAGTGGCCAGGTGAGCGGTCGTGCTGCCGGCCGCCTACAGTGGACTGGTGAGCTGTTGTGCTGCCGGCCACCTGTAGTGGCCTGGTGAGCTGTCGAGATGCCGGTCACCTATAGTGGCCTGGTGAGCTGTCGTGCTGCCGGCCGCCTATAGTGGCCTGGTGAGCGCTCGAGCTGCCGGCCACCTAAGTGGCCTGGTGAGCTGTCGTGCTGCCGGCCACCTAAGTGGCCTGGTGAGCCGTCGTGCTACCGGCCACCTAAGTGGCCTGGTGAGCTGTCGTGCTGCCGGCCACCTATATTGGCCTGGTGAGCTCTCGGGCTGCCGGCCACCTATAGTAGCCTGGTGAGCTTTCGAGCTGCCGGCCACCTATAGTGGCCTGGTGAGCTCTCGAGCTGCTGGCCACCTATAGTGGCCTATTGAGCTGTCGTGCTGCCGGCCACTATAGTGGCCTGGTGAGCTCTCGAGCTGCCGGCCACCTATAGTAGCCTGGTGAGCTTTTGAGCTGCCGGCCACCTATAGTGGCCTGGTGAGCTCTCGAGCTGCTGGCCACCTATAGTGGCCTATTGAGCTGTCGTGCTGCCGGCCACTATAGTGGCCTGGTGAGCTCTCGAGCTGCCGGCCACATATAGTGGCCTGGTGAGCTCTCGAGCTGCTGGCCACCTATAGTGGCCTATTGAGCTGTCGTGCTGCCGGCCACTATAGTGGCCTGGTGAGCTCTCGAGCCACCTATAGTGGCCTGGTGAGCTCTCGAGCTGCTGGCCACCTATAGTGGCCTATTGAGCTGTCGTGCTGCCGGCCACTATAGTGGCCTGGTGAGCTCTCGAGCTGCCGGCCACCTATAGTAGCCTGGTGAGCTTTCGAGCTGCCGGCCACCTATAGTGGCCTGGTGACCTCTCGAGCTGCCGGCCACTTACAGTGGCCTGGTGAGCTGTAGTGCTACCGGCCACTAATAGCGGCCAGGTGAGCGGTCGTGCTGCCGGCCGCCTACAGTGGACTGGTGAGCTGTCGTGCTGCCGGCCACCTGTAGTGGCCTGGTGAGCTGCCGAGATGCCGGTCACCTATAGTGGCCTGGTGAGCTGTCGTGCTGCCGGCCGCCTATAGTGGCCTGGTGAGCTCTCGAGCTGCCGGCCACCTAAGTGGCCTGGTGAGCTGTCGTGCTGCCGGCCACCTAAGTGGCCTGGTGAGCCGTCGTGCTACCGGCCACCAAAGTGGCCTGGTGAGCTGTCGTGCTGCCGGCCACCTATATTGGCCTGGTGAGCTCTCGAGCTGCCGGCCACCTATAGTAGCCTGGTGAGCTTTCGAGCTGCCGGCCACCTATAGTGGCCTGGTGAGCTGTCGTGCTGCCAGCCTCCTAAAGTGGCCTGTCGCGCTGTCGTGATGCCGGCCACCTATAGTGTGCTGGTGAGCTGTCGTGCTACCGGCCACCTATATTGGCCTGGTGAGCAGTCTTGCGGCCGGCCACCTATAGTAGCCTGGTGAGCTTTCGAGCTGCCGGCCACTTACAGTGGCCTGGTGAGCTGTCGTGCTGCCGGCCACCTAAGTGGCCTGGTGAGCCGTCGTGCTACCGGCCACCTAAGTGGCCTGGTGAGCTGTCGTGCTGCCGGCTACCTATATTGGCCTGGTGAGCTCTCGAGCTGCCGGCCACCTATAGTAGCCTGGTGAGCAGTCGTGCGGCCGGTCACCTATAGTAGCCTGGTGAGCTTTCGAGCTGCCGGCCACCTATAGTGGCCTGGTGAGCTCTCGAGCTGCTGGCCACCTATAGTGGCCTATTGAGCTGTCGTGCTGCCGGCCACTATAGTGGCCTGGTGAGCTCTCGAGCTGCCGGCCACCTATAGTAGCCTGGTGAGCTTTCGAGCTGCCGGCCACCTATAGTGGCCTGGTGATCTCTCGAGCTGCCGGCCACTTACAGTGGCCTGGTGAGCTGTAGTGCTACCGGCCACTAATAGTGGCCAGGTGAGCGGTCGTGCTGCCGGCCGCCTACAGTGGACTGGTGAGCTGTCGTGCTGCCGGCCACCTGTAGTGGCCTGGTGAGCTGTCGAGATGCCGGTCACCTATAGTGGCTTGGTGAGCTGTCGTGCTGCCGGCCGCCTATAGTGGCCTGGTGAGCTCTCGAGCTGCCGGCCACCTAAGTGGCCTGGTGAGCTGTCGTGCTGCCGGCCACCTAAGTGGCCTGGTGAGCCGTCGTGCTACCGGCCACCAAAGTGGCCTGGTGAGCTGTCGTGCTGCCGGCCACCTATATTGGCCTGGTGAGCTCTCGAGCTGCCGGCCACCTATAGTAGCCTGGTGAGCTTTCGAGCTGCCGGCCACCTATAGTGGCCTGGTGAGCTGTCGTGCTGCCAGCCTCCTAAAGTGGCCTGTCGCGCTGTCGTGATGCCGGCCACCTATAGTGTGCTGGTGAGCTGTCGTGCTACCGGCCACCTATATTGGCCTGGTGAGCAGTCTTGCGGCCGGCCACCTATAGTAGCCTGGTGAGCTTTCGAGCTGCCGGCCACTTACAGTGGCCTGGTGAGCTGTCGTGCTGCCGGCCGCCTATAGTGGCCTGGTGAGCTCTCGAGCTGCCGGCCACCTAAGTGGCCTGGTGAGCTGTCGTGCTGCCGGCCACCTAAGTGGCCTGGTGAGCCGTCGTGCTACCGGCCACCTAAGTGGCCTGGTGAGCTGTCGTGCTGCCGGCCGCCTATAGTGGCCTGGTGAGCTCTCGAGCTGCCGGCCACCTAAGTGGCCTGGTGAGCTGTCGTGCTGCCGGCCACCTAAGTGGCCTGGTGAGCCGTCGTGCTACCGGCCACCTAAGTGGCCTGGTGAGCTGTCGTGCTGCCGGCCACCTATATTGGCCTGGTGAGCTCTCGAGCTGCCGGCCACCTATAGTAGCCTGGTGAGCTTTCGAGCTGCCGGCCACCTATATTGGCCTGGTGAGCTCTCGAGCTGCCGGCCACCTATAGTAGCATGGTGAGCTGCCGAGATGGCGGCCACCTATAGTAGCCTGGTGAGCTGTCGTGCTGCCGGCCACCTATAGTGGCCTGGTGAGCTCTCGAGCTGCCGGCCACCTATAGTGGGATGGTGAGCTGTCGTGCTGCCGGCCTCCTATAGTGGCCTGGTGAGCTGTCGAGATGCCGGTGAGCTATATAGTGGCCTGGTGAGCTGTCGAGATGTCGGCGAGCTATATAGTGGCCTGGTGAGCTGTCGAGATGCCGACCACCTATAGTAGCCTAGTCAGCAGTCGTGCGGGCGGCCACCTATAGTAGCCTGGTGAGCTTTCGAGCTGCCGGCCACTTACAGTGGCCTGGTGAGCTGTAGTGCTACCGGCCACTAATAGTGGCCTGGTGAGCGGTCGTGCTGCCGGCCGCCTACAGTGGACTGGTGAGCTGTCGTGCTGCCGGCCACCTGTAGTGGCCTGGTGAGCTGTCGAGATGCCGGTCACCTATAGTGGCCTGGTGAGCTGTCGTGCTGCCGGCCACCTGTAGTGGCCTGCTGAGGTATCGTGCTGCCGGCCACCTATAGTGGCCTGGTGAGCTGTCGAGATGCCGGCCACCTATAGTGGCCTGGTGAGCTGTAGAGATGCCGGCCACCTATAGAGGCCTGGTGAGCTGTCGTGCTGCCGGCCGCCTATAGTGGCCTGGTGAGCTCTCGAGCTGCCGGCCACCTAAGTGGCCTGGTGAGCTGTCTTGCTGCCGGCCACCTAAGTGGCCTGGTGAGCCGTCGTGCTACCGGCCACCTAAGTGGCCTGGTGAGCTGTCGTGCTGCCGGCCACCTATATTGGCCTGGTGAGTTCTCGAGCTGCCGGCCACCTATAGTAGCCTGGTGAGCAGTCGTGCGGCCGGTCACCTATAGTAGCCTGGTGAGCTTCCGAGCTGCCGGCCACCTATAGTGGCCTGGTGAGCTCTCGAGCTGCCGGCCAACTAAGTGGCCTGGTGAGCTGTCCTGCTGCCGGCCACCTAAGTGGCCTGATGAGCCGTCGTGCTACCGGCCACCTAAGTGACCTGGTGAGCTGTCGTGCTGCCGGCCACCTATATTGGCCTGGTGAGCTCTCGAGCTGCCGGCCACCTATAGTAGCCTGGTGAGCTGTCGTGCTACCGGACACCTATAGTGGCCTGGTAAGCTGTCGTGCTACCGGCCACCAAAGTGGCCTGGTGAGCTGTCGTGCTGCCGGCCACCTATAGTGGCCTGGTGAGATGTCGTGCTGCCGGCCTCCTATAGTGGCCTGTCGCGCTGTCGTGATGCCGGCCACCTATAGTGCGCTGGTGAGCTGTCTTGCTACCGGCCACCTATATTGGCCTGGTGAGCTGTCCAGTTGCTGTCGAATTGCCGGCCGCCTATAGTGACCTGGTGAGCTGTCGTGCTACCGGCCACCTATAGTGGCCTGGTGAGCTGTCGTGCTGCCGGCCACCTATAGTGGCCTGGCGGGCTCTCGAGATGCCGGCCACTTATACTAGCCTGGTGAGCTCTCGAGCTGCCGGCCACCTATAGCAGCCTGGTGAACTGTCGTGCTGCCCGCCACCTATAGTAGCCTGTTCAGCTCTCGAGCTGTCGGCCACCTATAGTGGCCTGGTGAGCTGTCGAGATGCCGGCCACTTATAGTGGCCTGGTGAGCTGTCTAGTTGCTGTCGAGTCGCGGGCCACTTATAGTGGCCTGGTGAGCTGTCTAGTTGCTGTCGAGTTGCCGGCCACCTATAGTGGCCTGGTGAGCTGTCGTGCTAACGGCCATCTTTACTGGCCTGGTGAGCAGTCGTGCGGCCGCCCACCTATAGTAGCCCGGTGAGCTCTCGAGCTGCCGGCCACCTATAGTAGCCTGGTGAGCTGTCGTGCTACCAGCCACCTATAGTGGCCTGGTGAACTGTCGTGCTAAAGGCCACCTTTAGTGATCTGGTGAGCAGTCGTGCGGCCGGCCACCTATAGTAGCCTGGTGAGCTCTCGAGCTGCCAGGCACCTATAGTGGCCTGGTGAGCTGTCGTGCTACCGGCCACCTAAGTGGCCTGGTGAGCTGTCGTGATGGCGGCCACCTATAGTGGCCTGGTGAGCTGTCTAGTTGCTGTCGAGTTGCCGGCCACCTATAGCGGCCTGTTGAGCTGTCGAGTTGCCAGGCACCTATAGTGGCCTGGTGAGCTGTCGTGCTACCGGCCACCTAAGTGGCCTGGTGAGCTGTCGTGATGGCGGCCACCTATAGTGGCCTGGTGAGCTGTCTAGTTGCTGTCGAGTTGCCGGCCACCTGTAGTGGCCTGGTGATCTGTCGTGCTGCCGGCCTCCTATAGTGGCCTGTCGAGCTGTCGAGATACCGCCCTCCTATAGTGGCCTGTTGCGCTGTCGTGATGACGGCCACCTATAGTGTGCTGGTGAGCTGTCGTGCTACCGGCCACCTATATTGGCCTGGTGAGCTGTCTAGTTGCTGTCGAATTGCCGGCCGTCTATAGTGACCTGGTGAGCTGTCGTGCTACCGGCCACCTATAGTGGCCTGGTGAGCTGTCGTGCTGCCGGCCACCTATAGTGGCTTGGCGAGCTGTCGTGCTACCGGCCACCTAAGTGGCCTGGTGAGCTGTCGTGCTGCCGGCCACCTATAGTGGCCTGGTGAGCTCTCGAGTTGCCAGGCACCTATAGTGGCCTTGTGAGCTTTCGTGCTACCGGCCATCTATAGTGGCCTGGTGAGCTGTCGTGCTGCAGGCCTCCTATAGTAGCCTGGTGAGCTGTCGAGGTGCCGGTGAGCTATATAGTGGCCTGTTGAGCTGTCGAGATGCCGAACACCTATAGTAGCCTAGTGAGCAGTCGTGCGGCCGGCCACCTATAGTAGCCTGGTGAGCTTTCGAGCTGCCGGCCACTTACAGTGGCCTGGTGAGCTGTAGTGCTACCGGCCACTAATAGTGGCCAGGTGAGCGGTCGTGCTGCCGGCCGCCTACAGTGGACTGGTGAGCTGTCGTGCTGCCGGCCACCTGTAGTGGCCTGGTGAGCTGTCGAGATGCCGGCCACCTATATTGGCCTGGTGAGCTCTCGAGCTGCCGGCCATCTATAGTAGCCTGGTGAGCTGTCGTGCTACCGGACACCTATAGTGGCCTGGTAAGCTGTCGTGCTACCGGCCACCAAAGTGGCCTGGTGAGCTGTCGTGCTGCCGGCCACCTATAGTGGCCTGGTGAGCTGTCGTGCTGCCGGCTCCTATAGTGGCCTGTCGAGCTGTCGAGATGCCGCCCTCCTATAGTGGCCTGTCGCGCTGTCGTGATGCCGGCCACCTATAGTGTGCTGTCGTGCTACCGGCCACCTATATTGGCCTGGTGAGCTGTCTAGTTGCTGTCGAATTGCCGGCCGCCTATAGTGACCTGGTGAGCTGTCTTGCTACCGGCCACCTATAGTGGCCTGGTGAGCTGTCGTGCTGCCGGCCACCTATAGTGACCTGGCGGGCTCTCGAAATGCCGGCCACTTATACTAGCCTGGTGAGCTCTCGAGCTGCCGGCCACTTACAGTGGCCTGGTGAGCTGTAGTGCTACCGGCCACTAATAGTGGCCAGGTGAGCGGTCGTGCTGCCGGCCGCCTACAGTGGACTGGTGAGCTGTCGTGCTGCCGGCTACCTGTAGTGGCCTGGTGAGCTGTCGAGATGCCGGCCACCTATATTGGCCTGGTGAGCTCTCGAGCTGCCGGCCACCTATAGTAGCCTGGTAAGCTGTCGTGCTACCGGCCACCAAAGTGGCCTGGTGAGCTGTCGTGCTGCCGGCCACTTATAGTGGCCTGGTGAGCTGTCGTGCTGCCGGCCTCCTATAGTGGCCTGTCGAGCTGTCGAGATGCCGCCCTCCTATAGTGGCCTGTCGCGCTGTCGTGATGCCGGCCACCTATAGTGTGCTGGTGAGCTGTCGTGCTACCGGCCACCTATATTGGCCTGGTGAGCTGTCTAGTTGCTGTCGAATTGCCGGCCGCCTATAGTGACCTGGTGAGCTGTCGTGCTACCGGCCACCTATAGTGGCCTGGTGAGCTGTCGTGCTGCCGGCCACCTATAGTGACCTGGCGGGCTCTCGAGATGCCGGCCACTTAAACTAGCCTGGTGAGCTCTCGAGCTGCCGGCCACCTATAGCAGCCTGGTGAACTGTCGTGCTGCCCGCCACCTATAGTAGCCTGTTCAGCTCTCGAGCTGTCGGCCACCTATAGTGGCCTGGTGAGCTGTCGAGATGCCGGCCACATATAGTGCCCTGGTGAGCTGTCTAGTTGCTGTCGAGTTGCGGGCCACTTATAGTGGCCTGGTGAGCTGTCTAGTTGCTGTCGAGTTGCCGGCCACCTATAGTGGCCTGGTGAGCTGTCGTGCTAACGGCCACCTTTACTGGCCTGGTGAGCAGTCGTGCGGCCGCCAACCTATAGTAGCCCGGTGAGCTCTCGAGCTGCCGGCCACCTATAGTAGCCTGGTGAGCTGTCGTGCTACCAGCCACCTATAGTGGCCTGGTGAACTGTCGTTCTAAAGGCCACCTTTAGTGATATGGTGAGCAGTCGTGCGGCCGGCCACCTATATTAGCCTGGTGAGCTCTCGAGCTGCCAGGCACCTATAGTGGCCTGGTGAGCTGTCGTGCTACCGGCCACCTAAGTGGCCTGGTGAGCTGTCGTGATGGCGGCCACCTATAGTGGCCTGGTGAGCTGTCTAGTTGCTGTCTAGTTGCTGTCGAGTTGCCGGCCACCTATAGTGGCCTGTTGAGCTGTCGAGATGCCGAACACCTATAGTAGCCTAGTGAGCAGTCGTGCGGCCGGCCACCTATAGTAGCCTGGTGAGCTTTCGAGCTGCCGACCACTTACAGTGGCCTGGTGAGCTGTAGTGCTACCGGCCACTAATAGTGGCCAGGTGAGCGTTCGTGCTGCCGGCCGCCTACAGTGGACTGGTGAGCTGTCGTGCTGCCGGCCACCTGTAGTGGCCTGGTGATCTGTCGTGCTGCCGGCCTCCTATAGTGGCCTGTCGAGCTGTCGAGATGCCGCCCTCCTATAGTGGCCTGTTGCGCTGTCGTGATGCCGGCCACCTATAGTGTGCTGGTGAGCTGTCGTGCTACCGGCCACCTATATTGGCCTGGTGAGCTGTCTAGTTGCTGTCGAATTGCCGGCCGCCTATAGTGACCTGGTGAGCTGCCGTGCTACCGGCCACCTATAGTGGCCTGGTGAGCTATCGTGCTGCCGGCCACCTATAGTGGCTTGGTGAGCTGTCGTGCTACCGGCCACCTAAGTGGCCTGGTGAGCTGTCGTGCTGCCGGCCACCTATAGTGGCCTGGTGAGCTCTCGAGTTGCCAGGCACCTATAGTGGCCTTGTGAGCTTTCGTGCTACCGGCCATCTATAGTGGCCTGGTGAGCTGTCGTGCTGCAGGCCTCCTATAGTGGCCTGGTGAGCTGTCGAGATGCCGGTGAGCTATATAGTGGCCTGTTGAGCTGTCGAGATGCCGAACACCTATAGTAGCCTAGTGAGCAGTCGTGCGGCCGGCCACCTATAGTAGCCTGGTGAGCTTTCGAGCTGCGGGCCACTTACAGTGGCCTGGTGAGCTGTAGTGCTACCGGCCACTAATAGTGGCCAGGTGAGCGGTCGTGCTGCCGGCCGCCTACAGTGGACTGGTGAGCTGTTGTGCTGCCGGCCACCTGTAGTGGCCTGGTGAGCTGTCGAGATGCCGGTCACCTATAGTGGCCTGGTGAGCTGTCGTGCTGCCGGCCGCCTATAGTGGCCTGGTGAGCGCTCGAGCTGCCGGCCACCTAAGTGGCCTGGTGAGCTGTCGTGCTGCCGGCCACCTAAGAGGCCTGGTGAGCCGTCGTGCTACCGGCCACCTAAGTGGCCTGGTGAGCTGTCGTGCTGCCGGCCACCTATATTGGCCTGGTGAGCTCTCGAGCTGCCGGCCACCTATAGTAGCCTGGTGAGCTTTCGAGCTGCCGGCCACCTATAGTGGCCTGGTGAGCTCTCGAGCTGCTGGCCACCTATAGTGGCCTATTGAGCTGTCGTGCTGCCGGCCACTATAGTGGCCTGGTGAGCTCTCGAGCTGCCGGCCACCTATAGTAGCCTGGTGAGCTTTTGAGCTGCCGGCCACCTATAGTGGCCTGGTGAGCTCTCGAGCTGCTGGCCACCTATAGTGGCCTATTGAGCTGTCGTGCTGCCGGCCACTATAGTGGCCTGGTGAGCTCTCGAGCTGCCGGCCACCTATAGTGGCCTGGTGAGCTCTCGAGCTGCTGGCCACCTATAGTGGCCTATTGAGCTGTCGTGCTGCCGGCCACTATAGTGGCCTGGTGAGCTCTCGAGCTGCCGGCCACCTATAGTGGCCTGGTGAGCTCTCGAGCTGCTGGCCACCTATAGTGGCCTATTGAGCTGTCGTGCTGCCGGCCACTATAGTGGCCTGGTGACCTCTCGAGCTGCCGGCCACTTACAGTGGCCTGGTGAGCTGTAGTGCTACCGGCCACTAATAGCGGCCAGGTGAGCGGTCGTGCTGCCGGCCGCCTACAGTGGACTGGTAAGCTGTCGTGCTGCCGGCCACCTGTAGTGGCCTGGTGAGCTGTCGAGATGCCGGTCACCTATAGTGGCCTGGTGAGCTGTCGTGCTGCCGGCCGCCTATAGTGGCCTGGTGAGCTCTCGAGCTGCCGGCCACCTAAGTGGCCTGGTGAGCTGTCGTGCTGCCGGCCACCTAAGTGGCCTGGTGAGCCGTCGTGCTACCGGCCACCAAAGTGGCCTGGTGAGCTGTCGTGCTGCCGGCCACCTATATTGGCCTGGTGAGCTCTCGAGCTGCCGGCCACCTATAGTAGCCTGGTGAGCTTTCGAGCTGCCGGCCACCTATAGTGGCCTGGTGAGCTGTCGTGCTGCCAGCCTCCTAAAGTGGCCTGTCGCGCTGTCGTGATGCCGGCCACCTATAGTGTGCTGGTGAGCTGTCGTGCTACCGGCCACCTATATTGGCCTGGTGAGCAGTCTTGCGGCCGGCCACCTATAGTAGCCTGGTGAGCTTTCGAGCTGCCGGCCACTTACAGTGGCCTGGTGAGCTGTCGTGCTGCCGGCCACCTAAGTGGCCTGGTGAGCCGTCGTGCTACCGGCCACCTAAGTGGCCTGGTGAGCTGTCGTGCTGCCGGCCACCTATATTGGCCTGGTGAGCTCTCGAGCTGCCGGCCACCTATAGTAGCCTGGTGAGCAGTCGTGCGGCCGGTCACCTATAGTAGCCTGGTGAGCTTTCGAGCTGCCGGCCACCTATAGTGGCCTGGTGAGCTCTCGAGCTGCTGGCCACCTATAGTGGCCTATTGAGCTGTCGTGCTGCCGGCCACTATAGTGGCCTGGTGAGCTCTCGAGCTGCCGGCCACCTATAGTAGCCTGGTGAGCTTTCGAGCTGCCGGCCACCTATAGTGGCCTGGTGATCTCTCGAGCTGCCGGCCACTTACAGTGGCCTGGTGAGCTGTAGTGCTACCGGCCACTAATAGTGGCCAGGTGAGCGGTCGTGCTGCCGGCCGCCTACAGTGGACTGGTGAGCTGTCGTGCTGCCGGCCACCTGTAGTGGCCTGGTGAGCTGTCGAGATGCCGGTCACCTATAGTGGCCTGGTGAGCTGTCGTGCTGCCGGCCGCCTATAGTGGCCTGGTGAGCTCTCGAGCTGCCGGCCACCTAAGTGGCCTGGTGAGCTGTCGTGCTGCCGGCCACCTAAGTGGCCTGGTGAGCCGTCGTGCTACCGGCCACCAAAGTGGCCTGGTGAGCTGTCGTGCTGCCGGCCACCTATATTGGCCTGGTGAGCTCTCGAGCTGCCGGCCACCTATAGTAGCCTGGTGAGCTTTCGAGCTGCCGGCCACCTATAGTGGCCTGGTGAGCTGTCGTGCTGCCAGCCTCCTAAAGTGGCCTGTCGCGCTGTCGTGATGCCGGCCACCTATAGTGTGCTGGTGAGCTGTCGTGCTACCGGCCACCTATATTGGCCTGGTGAGCAGTCTTGCGGCCGGCCACCTATAGTAGCCTGGTGAGCTTTCGAGCTGCCGGCCACTTACAGTGGCCTGGTGAGCTGTCGTGCTGCCGGCCGCCTATAGTGGCCTGGTGAGCTCTCGAGCTGCCGGCCACCTAAGTGGCCTGGTGAGCTGTCGTGCTGCCGGCCACCTAAGTGGCCTGGTGAGCCGTCGTGCTACCGGCCACCTAAGTGGCCTGGTGAGCTGTCGTGCTGCCGGCCGCCTATAGTGGCCTGGTGAGCTCTCGAGCTGCCGGCCACCTAAGTGGCCTGGTGAGCTGTCGTGCTGCCGGCCACCTAAGTGGCCTGGTGAGCCGTCGTGCTACCGGCCACCTAAGTGGCCTGGTGAGCTGTCGTGCTGCCGGCCACCTATATTGGCCTGGTGAGCTCTCGAGCTGCCGGCCACCTATAGTAGCCTGGTGAGCTTTCGAGCTGCCGGCCACCTATAGTGGCCTGGTGAGCTTTCGTGCTGCCAGCCTCCTAAAGTGGCCTGTCGCGCTGTCGTGATGCCGGCCATCTATAGTGTGCTGGTGAGCTGTCGTGCTACCGGCCACCTATATTGGCCTGCTGAGCAGTCTTGCGGCCGGCCACCTATAGTAGCCTGGTGAGCTTTCGAGCTGCCGGCCACTTACAGTGGCCTGGTAGCTGTAGTGCTACCGGCCACTAATAGTGGCCTGGTGAGCGGTCGGGCTGCCGGCCGCCTACAGTGGACTGGTGAGCTGTCGTGCTGTCGGCCACCTGTAGTGGCCTGGTGAGCTGTCGAGATGCCGGTCACCTATAGTGGCCTGGTGAGCTGTCTTGCTGCCGGCCACCTATAGTGGCCTGCTGAGCTATCGTGCTGCCGGCCACCTATAGTGGCCTGGTGAGCTGTCGAGATGCCGGCCACCTATAGTGGCCTGGTGAGCTGTAGAGATGCCGGCCACCTATAGAGGCCTGGTGAGCTGTCGTGCTGCCGGCCGCCTATAGTGGCCTGGTGAGCTCTCGAGCTGCCAGCCACCTAAGTGGCCTGGTGAGCCGTCGTGCTACCGGCCACCTAAGTGGCCTGGTGAGCTGTCGTGCTGCCGGCCACCTATATTGGCCTGGTGAGCTCTCGAGCTGCCGGCCACCTATAGCAGCCTGGTGAGCAGTCGTGCGGCCGGTCACCTATAGTAGCCTGGTGAGCCTTCGAGCTGCCGGCCACCTATAGTGGCCTGGTGAGCTCTCGAGCTGCCGGCCACCTAAGTGGCCTGGTGAGCTGTCGTGCTGCCGGCCACCTAAGTGGCCTGGTGAGCTGTCGTGCTAACGGCCACCTTTACTGGCCTGGTGAGCAGTCGTGCGGCCGCCCACCTATAGTAGCCCGGTGAGCTCTCGAGCTGCCGGCCACCTATAGTAGCCTGGTGAGCTGTCGTGCTGCCGGCCACCTATAGTGGCCTGGCGGGCTCTCGAGATGCCGGCCACTTATACTAGCCTGGTGAGCTCTCGAGCTGCCGGCCACCTATAGCAGCCTGGTGAACTGTCGTGCTGCCCGCCACCTATAGTAGCCTGTTCAGCTCTCGAGCTGTCGGCCACCCTTAGTGGCCTGGTGAGCTGTCGAGATGCCGGCCACTTATAGTGGCCTGGTGAGCTGTCTAGTTGCTGTCGAGTTGCGGGCCACTTATAGTGGCCTGGTGAGCTGTCTAGTTGCTGTCGAGTTGCCGGCCACCTATAGTGGCCTGGTGAGCTGTCGTGCTAACGGCCACCTTTACTGGCCTGGTGAGCAGTCGTGCGGCCGCCCACCTATAGTAGCCCGGTGAGCTCTCGAGCTGCCGGCCACCTATAGTAGCCTGGTGAGCTGTCGTGCTACCAGCCACCTATAGTGGCCTGGTGAACTGTCGTGCTAAAGGCCACCTTTAGTGATCTGGTGAGCAGTCGTGCGGCCGGCCACCTATAGTAGCCTAGTGAGCTCTCGAGGCGCCAGGCACCTATAGTGGCCTGGTGAGCTGTCGTGCTACCGGCCACCTAAGTGGCCTGGTGAGCTGTCGTGATGGCGGCCACCTATAGTGGCCTGGTGAGCTGTCTAGTTGCTGTCGAGTTGCCGGCCACCTATAGTGGCCTGGTGAGCTGTCGTGCTATAGGCCACCTTTAGTGGTCTGGTGAGCAGTCGTGGGGCCAGCCACCTATAGTAGCCTGGTGAACTTTCGAGCTGCCGGCCACTTACAGTGGCCTGGTGAGCTTTCGTGCTGCCAGCCTCCTAAAGTGGCCTGTCGCGCTGTCGTGATGCCGGCCATCTATAGTGTGCTGGTGAGCTGTCGTGCTACCGGCCACCTATATTGGCCTGGTGAGCAGTCTTGCGGCCGGCCACCTATAGTAGCCTGGTGAGCTGTCGTGCTGCCGGCCTCCTATAGTGGCCTGGCGGGCTCTCGAGATGCCGGCCACTTATACTAGCCTGGTGAGCTCTCGAGCTGCCGGCCACCTATAGCAGCCTGGTGAACTGTCGTGCTGCCCGCCACCTATAGTAGCCTGTTCAGCTCTCGAGCTGCCGGCCACCTATATTGGCCTGGTGAGCTCTCGAGCTGCCGGCCACCTATAGTAGCCTGGTGAGCTTTGGAGCTGCCGGCCACCTATAGTGGCCTGGTGAGCTTTCGTGCTGCCAGCCTCCTAAAGTGGCCTGTCGCGCTGTCGTGATGCCGGCCATCTATAGTGTGCTGGTGAGCTGTCGTGCTACCGGCCACCTATATTGGCCTGGTGAGCAGTCTTGCGGCCGGCCACCTATAGTAGCCTGGTGAGCTTTCGAGCTGCCGGCCACTTACAGTGGCCTGGTGAGCTGTAGTGCTACCGGCCACTAATAGTGGCCTGGTGAGCGGTCGTGCTGCCGGCCGCCTACAGTGGACTGGTGAGCTGTCGTGCTGCCGGCCACCTGTAGTGGCCTGGTGAGCTGTCGAGATGCCGGTCACCTATAGTGGCCTGGTGAGCTGTCTTGCTGCCGGCCACCTATAGTGGCCTGCTGAGCTATCGTGCTGCCGGCCACCTATAGTGGCCTGGTGAGCTGTCGAGATGCCGGCCACCTATAGTGGCCTGGTGAGCTGTAGAGATGCCGGCCACCTATAGAGGCCTGGTGAGCTGTCGTGCTGCCGGCCGCCTATAGTGGCCTGGTGAGCTCTCGAGCTGCCGGCCACCTAAGTGGCCTGGTGAGCTGTCGTGCTGCCGGCCACCTAAGTGGCCTGGTGAGCCGTCGTGCTACCGGCCACCTAAGTGGCCTGGTGAGCCGTCGTGCTACCGGCCACCTAAGTGGCCTGGTGAGCTGTCGTGCTGCCGGCCACCTATATTGGCCTGGTGAGCTCTCGAGCTGCCGGCCACCTATAGCAGCCTGGTGAGCAGTCGTGCGGCCGGTCACCTATAGTAGCCTGGTGAGCCTTCGAGCTGCCGGCCACCTATAGTGGCCTGGTGAGCTCTCGAGCTGCCGGCCACCTAAGTGGCCTGGTGAGCTGTCGTGCTGCCGGCCACCTAAGTGGCCTGGTGAGCCGTCGTGCTGCCAGCCACCTATATTGGCCTGGTGAGCTCTCGAGCTGCCGGCCACCTATAGTAGCCTGGTGAGCTGTCGTGCTACCGGACACCTATAGTGGCCTGGTAAGCTGTCGTGCTACCGGCCACCAAAGTGGCCTGGTGAGCTGTCGTGCTGCCGGCCACCTATAGTGGCCTGGTGAGCTGTCGTGCTGCCGGCCTCCTATAGTGGCCTGTCGAGCTGTCGAGATGCCGCCCTCCTATAGTGGCCTGTCGCGCTGTCGTGATGCCGGCCACCTATAGTGTGCTGGTGAGCTGTCGTGCTACCGGCCACCTATAGTGGCCTGGTGAGCTGTCGTGCTGCCGGCCACCTATAGTGGCCTGGCGGGCTCTCGAGATGCCGGCCACTTATACTAGCCTGGTGAGCTCTCGAGCTGCCGGCCACCTATAGCAGCCTGGTGGACTGTCGTGCTGCCCGCCACCTATAGTAGCCTGTTCAGCTCTCGAGCTGTCGGCCACCTATAGTGGCCTGGTGAGCTGTCGAGATGCCGGCCACTTATAGTGGCCTGGTGAGCTGTCTAGTTGCTGTCGAGTTGCGGGCCACTTATAGTGGCCTGGTGAGCTGTCTAGTTGCTGTCGAGTTGCCGGCCACCTATAGTGGCCTGGTGAGCTGTCGTGCTAACGGCCACCTTTACTGGCCTGGTGAGCAGTCGTGCGGCCGCCCACCTATAGTAGCCCGGTGAGCTCTCGAGCTGCCGGCCACCTATAGTAGCCTGGTGAGCTGTCGTGCTGCCGGCCACCTATAGTGGCCTGGCGGGCTCTCGAGATGCCGGCCACTTATACTAGCCTGGTGAGCTCTCGAGCTGCCGGCCACCTATAGCAGCCTGGTGAACTGTCGTGCTGCCCGCCACCTATAGTAGCCTGTTCAGCTCTCGAGCTGTCGGCCACCTATAGTGGCCTGGTGAGCTGTCGAGATGCCGGCCACTTATAGTGGCCTGGTGAGCTGTCTAGTTGCTGTCGAGTTGCGGGCCACTTATAGTGGCCTGGTGAGCTGTCTAGTTGTTGTCGAGTTGCCGGCCACCTATAGTGGCCTGGTGAGCTGTCGTGCTAACGGCCACCTTTACTGGCCTGGTGAGCAGTCGTGCGGCCGCCCACCTATAGTAGCCCAGTGAGCTCTCGAGCTGCCGGCCACCTATAGTAGCCTGGTGAGCTGTCGTGCTACCAGCGACCTATAGTGGCCTGGTGAACTGTCGTGCTAAAGGCCACCTTTAGTGATCTGGTGAGCAGTCGTGCGGCCGGCCACCTATAGTAGCCTAGTGAGCTCTCGAGGCGCCAGGCACCTATAGTGGCCTGGTGAGCTGTCGTGCTACCGGCCACCTAAGTGGCCTGGTGAGCTGTCGTGATGGCGGCCACCTATAGTGGCCTGGTGAGCTGTCTAGTTGCTGTCGAGTTGCCGGCCACCTATAGTGGCCTGGTGAGCTGTCGTGCTAAAGGCCACCTTTAGTGGTCTGGTGAGCAGTCGTGGGGCCGGCCACCTATAGTAGCCTGGTGAACTTTCGAGCTGCCGGCCACTTACAGTGGCCTGGTGAGCTGTAGTGCTACCGGCCACTAATAGTGGCCTGGTGAGCGGTCGTGCTGCCGGCCGCCTACAGTGGACTGGTGAGCTGTAGAGATGCCGGCCACCTATAGTGGCCTGCTGAGCTATCGTGCTGCCGGCCACCTAAAGTGGCCTAGTGAGCTGTCGAGATGCCGGCCACCTATAGTGGCCTGGTGAGCTGTAGAGATGCCGGCCACCTATAGAGGCCTGGTGAGCTGTCGTGCTGCCGGCCGCCTATAGTGGCCTGGTGAGCTCTCGAGCTGCCGGCCACCTAAGTGGCCTGGTGAGCTGTCGTGCTGCCGGCCACTTAAGTGGCCTGGTGAGCCGTCGTGCTACCGGCCACCTAAGTGGCCTGGTGAGCTGTCGTGCTGCCGGCCACCTATATTGGCCTGGTGAGCTCTCGAGCTGCCGGCCACCTATAGCAGCCTGGTGAGCAGTCGTGCGGCCGGTCACCTATAGTAGCCTGGCGAGCTTTCGAGCTGCCGGCCACCTATAGTGGCCTGGTGAGCTCTCGAGTGCCGGCCACCTATAGTGGGATGGTGAGCTGTCGTGCTGCCGGCCTCCTATAGTGGCCTGGTGAGCTGTCGAGATGCCGGTGAGCTATATAGTGGCCTGGTGAGCTGTCGAGATGTCGGCGAGCTATATAGTTGCCTGGTGAGCTGTCGAGATGCCAACCACCTATAGTAGCCTAGTCAGCACTCGTGCGGGCGGCCACCTATAGTAGCCTGGTGAGCTTTCGAGCTGCCAGCCACTTACAGTGGCCTGGTGAGCTGTAGTGCTACCGGCCACTAATAGTGGCCTGGTGAGCGGTCGTGCTGCCGGCCGCCTACAGTGGACTGGTGAGCTGTCGTGCTGCCGGTCACCTGTAGTCGCCTGGTGAGCTGTAGAGATGCCGGTCACTTATAGTGGCCTGGTGAGCTGTCGTGCTGCCGGCCACCTGTAGTGGCCTGCTGAGCTATCGTGCTGCCGACCAACTATAGTGGCCTGGTGAGCTGTCGAGATGCCGGCCACCTATAGTGGCTTGGTGAGCTGTCGTGCTACCGGCCACCTAAGTGGCCTGGTGAGCTGTCGTGCTGCCGGCCACCTATAGTGGCCTGGTGAGCTCTCGAGTTGCCAGCCACCTATAGTGGCCTGGTGAGCTGTCGTGCTGCAGGCCTCCTATAGTGGCCTGGTGAGCTGTCGAGATGCCGGTGAGCTATATAGTGGCCTGTTGAGCTGTCTAGATGCCGAACACCTATAGTAGCCTAGTGAGCAGTCGTGCGGCCGGCCACCTATAGTAGCCTGGTGAGCTTTCGAGCTGCCGGCCACTTACAGTGGCTTGGTGAGCTGTAGTGCTACCGGCCACTAATAGTGGCCAGGTGAGCGGTCGTGCTGCCGGCCGCCTACAGTGGACTGGTGAGCTGTCGTGCTGCCGGCCACCTGTAGTGGCCTGGTGAGCTGTCGAGATGCCGGTCACCTATAGTGGCCTGGTGAGCTGTCGTGCTGCCGGCCGCCTATAGTGGCCTGGTGAGCTCTCGAGCTGCCGGCCACCTAAGTGGCCTGGTGAGCTGTCGTGCTGCCGGCCACCTAAGTGGCCTGGTGAGCTGTCGTGCTGCCGGCCACCTAAGTGGCCTGGTGAGCTGTCGTGCTGCCGGCCACCTATATTGGCCTGGTGAGCTCTCGAGCTGCCGGCCACTTATAGTGGCCTGGTGAGCTGTCTAGTTGCTGTCGAGTTGCCGGCCACCAATAGTGGCCTGGTGAGCTGTCGTGCTAAGGGCCACCTTTAGTGGTCTGGTGAACAGTCGTGCGGACGGCCACCTATAGTAGCCTGGTGAGCTCTCGAGCTGCCAGGCACCTATAGTGGCCTGGTGAGCTGTCGTGCTATCTAGTTGCTGTCGAGTTGCCAGCCACCTATAGTGGCCTGGTTAGCTTTCGTGCTACCGGCCACCTACAGTGGCCTGGTGAGCTGTCGTGCTGCCGGCCACCTATAGTGGCCTGGTGAGCTCTCGAGCTGCCGGCCACCTAAGTTGCCTGGTGACCTGTCGTGCTGCCGGCCACCAATAGTGGCCTGGTGAGTTATCTAGTTGCTGTCGAGTTGCCGGCCACCTATAGTGGCCTGGTGAGCTGTCGTGCTGCCGGCCACCTATAGTGGCCTGGTGAGCTCTCGAGCTGCCGGCCACCTAAGGGCCTGGTGAGCTGTCGTGCTGCCGGC
This sequence comes from Eumerus sabulonum, assembly GCA_951905685.1. Taxonomy (NCBI): domain Eukaryota; kingdom Metazoa; phylum Arthropoda; class Insecta; order Diptera; family Syrphidae; genus Eumerus; species Eumerus sabulonum. The sequence goes on along the minus strand of OX645060.1, from coordinate 140,506,715 downwards.
CACCAATAGTGGCCTGGGGAGTTATCTAGTTGCTGTCGAGATGCCGGCCACCTATAGTGGCCTGGTGAGCTGTCGTGCTGCCGGCCACCTGTAGTGGCCTGGTGAGCTATCGTGCTGCCGGCCACCTAAAGTGGCCTGGTGAGCTGTCGAGATGCCGGCCACCTATAGTGGCCTGGTGAGCTGTCGTGCTACCGGCCACCTATAGTGGCCTGGTGAGCTCTCGAGCTGCCGGCCACCTAAGTGGCCTGGTGAGCTATCGTGCTGCCGGCCACCTATAGTGGCCTGGTGAGCTGTCGAGATGCCGGCCACCTATAGTGGCCTGGCGAGCTGTCGTGCTGCCGGCCACCTATAGTGGCCTGGAGAGCTGTCGTGCTGCTGGCCACCAATAGTGGCCTGGTGAGCTGTCCTGCTGCCGGCCACCTATAGTGGCCTGGTGAGCTGTCATGCTGCCGGCCACCTATAGTGACCTGGTGAGCTGTCGAGATGCCGGCCAACAATAGTGGCCTGGTGAGTTGTCTAGTTGCTGTCGAGTTGCCGGCCACCTATAGTGGCCTGGTGAGCTGTCGTGCTACCGGCCACCTATAGTGGCCTGGTGAGCTGTCGTGCTGCCGGCCACCTATAGTGGCCTGGCGGGCTCTCGAGCTGCCGGCCACTTATACTAGCCTGGTGAGCTCTCGAGCTGCCGGCCGCCTATAGTGGCCTGGTGAGCTGTCGTGCTGCCGGCCTCCTATAGTGGCCTGGTGAGCTGTCGAGATCAGGCCGCCTATAGTGGCCTGATGAGCTGTGGAGATGCCGGCCACCTATGGTGGACTGGTGAGCCGTCGTGCTGCCGGCCACCTATAGTGGCCTGGTGAGCTGTCGTGCTGCTGGCCACCAATAGTGGCCTGGTGAGCTGTCCTGCTGCCGGCCACCTATAGTGGCCTGGTGAGCTGTCATGCTGCCGGCCACCTATAGTGACCTGGTGAGCTGTCGAGATGCCGGCCAACTATAGTGGCCTGGTGAGTTGTCTAGTTGCTGTCGAGTTGCCGGCCACCTATAGTGGCCTGGTGAGCTGTCGTGCTACCGGCCACCTATAGTGGCCTGGTGAGCTGTCGTGCTGCCGGCCACCTATAGTGGCCTGGTGAGCTGTCATGCTGCCGGCCACCTATAGTGACCTGGTGAGCTGTCGAGATGCTGGCCAACTACAGTGCAATGGTGAGCTGTCGTGCTACCGGCCACTAAAAACGGCCTGGTGAGCTCTCGTGCTGCCAGCCGCCTTTAGTGAACTGGTGAGCTGTCGTGCTGCCGGCCACCTGTAGTGGCCTGGTGAGCTGTCGAGATGTAGCCGCCTATAGTGGCCTGATGAGCTGTCGAGATGCCGGCCACCTATAGTGGCCTGGTGAGCTGTCGTGCTGCCGGCCACCTATAGTGGCCTGGTGAGCTGTCGAGATGCCGGCCACCTATAGTGGCCTGGTGAGCTGTCGAGATGCCGGCCACCTACAGTGGCCTGGTGAGCTGTCGTACTGCCGGCCACCTATAGTGGCCCGGTGAGCTGTCGTGCTGCCGGCCACATATAGTGGCCTGGTGAGCTATCCAGATGCCGGCCACTTGTAGTGGCCTGGTGAGCTATCTTATTGCTGTCGAGTTGCCGGCCACCTATAGTGGATTGGTGAGCTGTCGTGCTACCGGCCACCTGTAAAGTCCTGGTGAGTTGTCGTGGTGCTGGCCACCTATAGTGGCCTGGTGAGCTCTCGTGCTGCTAGCCACCAATAGTGGCCTGGTGAGCTGTCCTGCTGCCGGCCACCTATAGTGGCCTGGTGAGCTGTCATGCTGCCGGCCACCTATAGTGACCTGGTGAGCTGTCGAGATGCCGGCCAACTATAGTGCAATGGTGAGCTGTCGTGCTGCCCGCCACTTACAGTGGCCTGGTGAGCTGTCGTGCTACCGGCCACTAAAAATGGCCTGGTGAGCTGTCGTGCTGCCAGCCGCCTTTAGTGAACTGGTGAGCTGTCGTGCTGCCGGCCACCTGTAGTGGCCTGGTGAGCTGTCGAGATGTAGCCGCCCATAGTATCCTGATGAGCTGTCGAGATGCCGGCCGCCTATAGTGGCCTGGTGAGCTGTCGTGCTGCCGGCCACCTATAGTGGCCTGGTGAGCTATCGTGCTGCCGGCTACCTATAGTGGCCTGGTGAGCTGTCGAGATGCCGGCCACCTATAGTGGCCTGGCGAGCTGTCGTGCTGCCGGCCACCTATAGTGGCCTGGTGAGCTATCGTGCTGCCGGCCACCTATAGTGGCCTAGTGAGCTGTCGAGATGCCGGCCACCTATAGTGGCCTGGTGAGCTGTCGAGATGCCGGCCACCTACAGTGGCCTGGTGAGCTGTCGTACTGCCGGCCACCTATAGTGGCCCGGTGAGCTGTCGTGCTGCCGGCCACATATAGTGGCCTGGTGAGCTATCGAGATGCCGGCTACTTGTAGTGGCCTGGTGAGCTATCTAGTTGCTGTCGAGTTGCCAGCCACCTATAGTGGCCTGGTGAGCTGTCGTACTGCCGGCCACCTATAGTGGCCCGGTGAGCTGTCGTGCTGCCGGCCACATATAGTGGCCTGGTGAGCTATCGAGATGCCGGCCACTTGTAGTGGCCTGGTGAGCTATCTAATTGCTGTCGAGTTGCCGGCCACCTATAGTGGATTGGTGAGCTGTCGTGCTACCGGCCACCTGTAATGTCCTGGTGAGCTGTCGTGGTGCTGGCCACCTATAGTGGCCTGGTGAGCTCTCGTGCTGCTGGCCACCAATAGTGGCCTGGTGAGCTGTCGTGCTGCCGGCCTCCTATAGTTGCCTGTCGAGCTGTCGAGATGCCGGCCTCCTATAGTGGCCTGTCGAGCTGTCGAGATGCCGGCCTCCTATAGTGGCCTGTCGAGCTGTCGAAATGCCGGCCACCTATAGTGTGCTGGTGAGCTGTCGTCTTGCCGGACTCCTATAGTGGCTTTGTGAGCTCTCGTACTGCCGGCCACCTATAGTGGCCTGGTGAGCTCTCGTGCTGCTGGCCACCAATAGTGGCCTGGTGAGTTGTCGTGCTACCGGCAACTTATAGTGGCCTGGTGAGCTGTCGTGCTGCCGGCCACCTATAGTGGCCTGGTGAGCTGTCGTGCTGCCGGCCACCTATAGTGGCCTGGTAAGTTGTCTAGTTGCTGTCGAGTTGCCGGCCACCTATAGTGGCCTGGTGAGCTGTCGTGCTACCGGCCACCTATAGTGGCCTGGCGAGCTGTGGTGCTACCGGCCGCCTATAGTGACCTGGTGAGCTGTCGTGCTGCCGGCCACCTACAGTGGCCTGGTGAGCTATCGTGCTGCCGGCCACCTATAGTGGCCTGGTGAGCTGTCGAGATGCCGGCCACCTATATTGGCCTGGCGAGCTCTCGTGCTGCCGGCCACTTGTAGTGGCCTGGTGAGCTGTCGAGATGTAGCCGCCCATAGTGGCCTGATGAGCTGTCGAGATGCCGGCCACGTATAGTGGCCTGGTGAGGTCTCGAGCTGCCGGCCACCTATAGTGGCCTGGTGAGCTGTCGTGCTGCCGGCCTCATATAGTGGCCTGGTGAGCTATCGAGATGCCGGCCACTTGTAGTGGCCTGGTGAGCTATCTAGTTGCTGTCGAGTTGCCAGCCACCTATAATGGCCTGGTGAGCTGTCGTACTGCCGGCCACCTATAGTGGCCTGGTGAGCTGTCGTGCTGCCGGCCACCTATAGTGGCCTGGTAAGTTGTCTAGTTGCTGTCGAGTTGCCGGCCACCTATAGTGGCCTGGTGAGCTGTCGTGCTACCGGCCACCTATAGTGGCCTGGTGAGCTGTCGTGCTACCGGCCACCTATAGTGGCCTGGTGAGCTGTCGTGCTGCCGGCCACCTACAGTGGCCTGGTGAGCTATCGTGCTGCCGGCCACCTATAGTGGCCTGGTGAGCTGTCGAGATGCCGGCCACCTATATTGGCCTGGCGAGCTCTCGTGCTGCCGGCCACTTGTAGTGGCCTGGTGAGCTGTCGAGATGTAGCCGCCCATAGTGGCCTGATGAGCTGTCGAGATGCCGGCCACGTATAGTGGCCTGGTGAGGTCTCGAGCTGCCGGCCACCTATAGTGGCCTGGTGAGCTGTCGTGCTGCCGGCCTCATATAGTGGCCTGGTGAGCTATCGAGATGCCGGCCACTTGTAGTGGCCTGGTGAGCTATCTAGTTGCTGTCGAGTTGCCAGCCACCTATAATGGCCTGGTGAGCTGTCGTACTGCCGGCCACCTACAGTGGCCCGGTGAGCTGTCGTGCTGCCGGCCACATATATGGTCCTGGTGAGCTATCGAGATGCCGGCCACTTGTAGTGGCCTGGTGAGCTATCTAGTTGCTGTCGAGTTGCCAGCCACCTATAGTGGCCTGGTGAGCTGTCGTACTGCCGGCCACCTATAGTGGCCCGGTGAGCTGTCGTGCTGCCGGCCACATATATGGTCCTGGTGAGCTATCGAGATGCCGGCCACTTGTAGTGGCCTGGTGAGCTATCTAGTTGCTGTCGAGTTGCCAGCCACCTATAGTGGCCTGGTGAGCTATCGTGCTGCCGGCCACCTATAGTGGCCTAGTGAGCTGTCGAGATGCCGGCCACCTATAGTGGCCTGGTGAGCTGTCGAGATGCCGGCCACCTACAGTGGCCTGGTGAGCTGTCGTACTGCCGGCCACCTATAGTGGCCCGGTGAGCTGTCGTGCTGCCGGCCACATATATGGTCCTGGTGAGCTATCGAGATGCCGGCCACTTGTAGTGGCCTGGTGAGCTATCTAGTTGCTGTCGAGTTGCCAGCCACCTATAGTGGCCTGGTGAGCTATCGTGCTGCCGGCCACCTATAGTGGCCTAGTGAGCTGTCGAGATGCCGGCCACCTATAGTGGCCTGGTGAGCTGTCGAGATGCCGGCCACCTACAGTGGCCTGGTGAGCTGTCGGACTGCCGGCCACCTATAGTGGCCCGGTGAGCTGTCGTGCTGCCGGCCACATATATGGTCCTGGTGAGCTATCGAGATGCCGGCCACTTGTAGTGGCCTGGTGAGCTATCTAGTTGCTGTCGAGTTGCCAGCCACCTATAGTGGCCTGGTGAGCTATCGTGCTGCCGGCCACCTATAGTGGCCTAGTGAGCTATCGAGATGCCGGCCACTTGTAGTGGCCTGGTGAGCTATCTAATTGCTGTCGAGTTGCCGGCCACCTATAGTGGATTGGTGAACTGTCGTGCTACCGGCCACCTGTAATGTCCTGGTGAGCTGTCGTGGTGCTGGCCACCTATAGTGGCCTGGTGAGCTCTCGTGCTGCTGGCCACCAATAGTGGCCTGGTGAGCTGTCCTGCTGCCGGCCACCCATAGTGGCCTGGTGAGCTGTCGTGCTACCGGCCACCTATAGTGGCCTGGTGAGCTCTCGTGCTGCCGGCCACCTATAGTAGCCTGGTGAGGTCTCGAGCTGCCGGCCACCTATACTGGCCTGGTGAGCTGTCGTGCTGTCGGCCTCCTATAGTGGCCTGTCGAGCTGTCGAGATGCCGGCCTCCTATAGTGGCCTGTCGAGCTGTCGTGCTGCCGGCCACCTATAGTGGCCTGGTGAGCTCTCGAGCTGCCGGCCACCTATAGGTGCCTGGTGAGCTGTCGAGTTGCCGGCCACCTATAGTGTGCTGGTGAGCTGTCGTGCTGCCGGCCACCTATAGTGGCCTGGTGAGCTGTCTAGTTGCTGTCGAATTGCCGGCCGCCTATAGTGACCTGGTGAGCTGTCGTGCTACCAGCCACCTAAGTGGCCTGGTGAGCTGTCGTTCTGCCGGCCACCTATAGTGGCCTGGTGAGCTCTCGAGCTGCCGGCCACCTATAGGTGCCTGGTGAGCCGTCGAGATGCCGGCCACCTATAGTGTGCTGGTGAGCTGTCGTGCTGCCGGCCACCTATAGTGGCCTGGTGAGCTGTCTAGTTGCTGTCGAATTGCCGGCCGCCTATAGTGACCTGGTGAGCTGTCGTGCTACCGGCCACCTATAGTGGCCTGGGGAGCTGTCGTGCTGCCGGCCACCTAAAGTGGCCTGGTGAACTGTCGTGCTGCCGGCCACCTATAGTGGCCTGGTGAGTTATCTAGTTGCTCTCGAGCTACCGGCCACCTATAGTAGTCTGGTGAGCTCTCGAGCTGTCGGCCACCTATGGTAGCCTGTTGTGCTCTCGAGCTGTCGGCCACCTAAAGCTGTCGAGATGCCGGCCAGCTATAGTGGCCTGGTGAGCTGTAGAGCTGCAGGCCACCTACGGTGTGCTGATGAGCTGTCGAGCTCCCGGCCACCTATAGTGGCCTGGTGAGTTCTCGAGCTGCCGGCTACCTGTAGTGGCCCGGTGAGCTGTCGTGCTACCGGCCACCTGTAATGGCCTGGTGAGCTGTCGTGCTGCTGGCCGCCTATAGTGACCTGGTAAGCTGTCGTGCTGCCGGCCACATATAGTGGCCTGATGAGCTGTCGAGATGCCGGTCACCTATAGTGGCCTGGTGATCTGTCGAGATGCCGGTCACTTATAGTGGCCTGGTGAGCTGTCGAGATGCCGGCCACCTATAGTGACCTGGTGAGCTATCGTGCTACCGGCCACATGTAGTGGCCTGGTGAGCTGTCGAGATGCCGGCCACCTATAGTAGCCTGGTGAGCTGTCGTGCTGCCGGCCACCTATAGTGGCCTGGCGTGCTCTCGAGCTGCCGGCCACTTATACTAGCCTGGTGAGCTCTCGAGCTGCCGGCCGCCTATAGTGGCCTGGTGAGCTGTCGTGCTGCCGGCCTCCTATAGTGGCCTGGTGAGCTGTCGAGATGCCTGCCACCTATAGTGGCCTGGTGAACTGTCGTGCTACCGGCCACCTATAGTAACCTGGTGAGCTGCCGAGATGCCGGCCACCTATAGTAGCCTGGTGAGCTGTCGTGCTACCGGCCACCTGTAATGGCCTGGTGAGCTGTCGTGCTGCTGGCCGCCTATAGTGACCTGGTAAGCTGTCGAGATGCCGGCCACCTATAGTAGCCTGGTGAGCTGTCGTGCTGCCGGCCACCTATAGTGGCCTGGTGAGCTGTCGTGCTGCCGGCCACCTATAGTGGCCTGGCGGGCTCTCGAGCTGCCGGCCACTTATACAAGCCTGGTGAGCTCTCGAGATGCCGGCCACCTATAGTAGCCTGGTGAGCTGTCGTGCTACCGGCCACCTGTAATGGCCTGGTGAGCTGTCGTGCTGCTGGCCGCCTATAGTGACCTGGTAAGCTGTCGAGATGCCGGCCACCTATAGTAGCCTGGTGAGCTCTCGAGCTGCCGGCCACCTATAGTAGCCTGTTGAGCTCTAGAGCTGTCGGCCACCTATAGCTGTCGAGATGCCGGTCACCTATAGTGGCCTGGTGAGCTGTAGAGCTGGAGGCCACCTACAGTGTGTTGATGTGCTGTCGAGCTCCCGGCCACCTATAGTGGCCAGGTGAGTTCTCGAGCTGCCGGCTACCTTAAGTGGCCTGGTGAGCTGTCGTGCTACCGGCCACCTATAATGGCCTGGTGAGCTGTCGTGCTGCTGGCCGCCTATAGTGACCTGGTGAGCTGTCGTGCTGCCGGCCACCTATAGTGGCCTGATGAGCTGTCGAGATGCCGGTCACCTATAGTGCCCTGGTGAGCTGTCGAGATGCCGGCCACCTATAGTGACCTGGTGAGCTATCGAGCTACCGGCCACCTATAGTGCCCTGGTGAGCTGTCGTGCTGCCGGCCACCTATAGTGGCCTGGCGAGCTCTCGAGCTGCCGGCCACCTATGGGGGCCTGGTGAGCTGTCGAGATGCCGGCCACCTATAGTGTGCTGGTGAGCTGTCGTGCTGCCGGCCTCCTATAGTGGCCTGTCGAGCTGTCGAGATGCCGCCCTCCTATAGTGGCCTGTCGAGCTGTCGTGATGCCGGCCACCTATAGTGTGCTGGTGAGCTGTCGTGCTAACGGCCGCCTATAGTGACCTGGTGAGCTGTCGTGCTGCCGGCCACCTATAGTGGCCTGATGAGCTGTCGAATATGCCGCCCTCCTATAGTGGCCTGTCGATCTGTAGTGATGCCGGCCACCTATAGTGTGCTGGTGAGCTGTCGTGCTACCGGCCGCCTATATTGACCTGTTGAGCTGTCGAGATGCCGGCCACCTATAGTGGCCTGGTGAGCTCTCTTGCTGTCGGCCACCTTTAGTGGCCTGGTGATCTGTCGTGTACCTGGAAAAAACCAACAAACCAAAAAACCCGAAAAAAGCCTCGGATATAAGAAAAAAACCGACGGATTAACCGATGACGACCCAGGAAACAACAAAAGGAAAAGAAAGAATGATATTCGGCTTTGTACGTGGAATGTAAGGTCCCTCAGCAGACCACGTGCAGCCGAACAACTTGCGGAAGCCCTTAACTGTTGCAGGGCAGATATTACCGCAATACAGGAAGTGCGATATGATGGACCGGGAAAAAGAGCTTAAGAAACTGTGATACCTACTACGTCGACTGCTACAAGGAGAGAAGACAACGCCTTTTCGGATGGGGATTTGTTATTATAGGTAGACTTAGGCAAAAGTCTTGAGCTTCAGGCATGTAAGCGAACGGCTCATGACAGTCTGCATCATGGCTAAATTCGCAAACATAAGCTTAATTTGCGCTCACACCCCTACCGAGGACATGTATGACGCTACAAAAGACGACTTCTACGACCTCCTAGATAGGACATATGCCCAATGTCCCAGTTATGATGGGACGTACTGGGAGACTTTAACGCAAACCTGGGCAAGGAGGTCGCTTTTGATAATGTCATTGGCAAGCACAGCATACACAGCACCATATCCGAAAATGGATTTAGGCTGATAGACTTCGCAAAGGGGCGAAACGCTCTAGTTGCTAGCATGCGTTTCCCACATCTCAACATCAACAAAAAACTTGGCGATCTGGATATACGAATTTTCAGAGCAGCCAACATCGACTTGGATCACTATATTGTGGCAGACAGTTTGCGACTGCGAATATGCATGGCCCAGAAAAATCGAGTAAGGTCAGCTTCATACAACGTCGCAATGCTACAATCGCAAGAGGCCGCCTATGCCAATCGCGTCTCTCTCAAGATCTGGGAAAACCCTCCAACACCTGCTCAGACCGTACGACACCAATGGACCCGTTGTCAACAAGCCGTAGAGAGTGCTGCTTCTGAGGTACTGGGTTTCAAACCGCCACCAACAAGCAACCCATGGTTTGACGACGAGTGTAGGAGGGTACACGCTGCCAAGAAACCGACCTATCAAGAGGCGCTGCATAGAAGGACGAGAGCTGCTCGTGAGCAATATGAGCAGAGGAGGAGGGAGGAGCAAACTTCACAACACAAAAACAAAAAAAGGGAGCATGAGAAGCTCGCGATCGTATAGATGGAGAGATGCTATCGCAGGAATGATGTTCGGAGGTTTAATCAACGAATAAAACAAACATGCCAGGGTATAAGGCCAGAACGGAAACCTGCAGGTACGAAAATGGAAACCTAGTAGTGGATTCACAGTCGGTACTAAGAATCTGGAAAGACTAGTTCTGCAGACTGAATAACGGCGTTGACGAAACAGATCCCGCTGTCAGGTAGAATGACCCCTTCACAGCGGACGATGATAGCAGAGAATTCCGTCCCCTTGGCCTGGACGAAGTTAGGAATGCTTTTTCTAAGCTTAAGTCCAACAAAGTTGCTAGAATAGACGGACTACCTGCCGAGCTCTTTAAGGCAGCTAGTGATAGCCTAGTTGGGAGTATGCACGAACTCATCTGCAAGAAATGGTCAGTATCGTTTGCCCGATCCACAAGAAAGGAGACTCCTTTGGAGAACTCTCTCTGCTCTAAAGCGGAAGGCTCGGAAGCGACCTAACCGCGATACCTTTTACGTCAAAAAAGGTTTTAGACAGGGCGACACGCTATCGTGTGACTTTTTCAACATCGTCTTTCAAAGGATCGTGCAAAACTCACTGGTCAATACGAGACGCACCATCTTTTTCAAGTCCCTACAACTGCTCGCATATGCCGATGACAATGACGTAATTGGATGAAGTTAGGGAGACGTCATCGAGGCATTTACGAGTATTGAGAAGCGGCTAAAATGGGACTGGCGGTAAACGAAAGCAAGACGAAATATATGCTGTTGTCGAGAAAGGTCACGAACCAATGAAATGACATCAGTGCCGGAATCACACGCAGAATAATTCTTGCCAACCGCTGTTTCTTTGCGCTCGGGGGCAATTGAGAAGCAGAGCCCTCTCTCGAAAATCCAACGGAGTGGAGGAGAAGGCTTAATAGTGAACTGTACGGGCTGTAAAGCGACATGAACGTAGCACGGCGTCTTCGGATCCAATGCCTAAGGTGGCTAGGTCATGTTGAGCGCATGGAAAACACAGCTCCGGCCCGGAAGATTTTTGAATCCAACCCCGAGGGGCGACGCGGTCGAGGACGGCCAATTTTGAGGTAGCGCAACCGAGTGGAAGAGGACCTTAACCAACTAGGGGTGCGGCACTGGAGACTGCTGGCGAAAGACTGTGCCAGTTGGAGAGGTTTTTTAAAGGAGGCCCAGGTTCGCCATGAACTGTAGCGCAAAAAAAATAAGGAGAAGACCATAGATTGAACGCAGAATTTTCCTCTCGAAGCGACCGTGGGCCTTTTTATCCGCTTTTGTTAAAGTCCAGGCCTCTGCGCCTTAGAGGAGGACCGGGATGATTAAGGTTTTGTACAGCGCAACCTTGTTCTTTCGAGAGAGGGCTCTACTTCTCAATTGCCTATTGAGCCCAAAGAAGCAGCGGTTGGCAAGAGTAATTCTGCATTTGATCTCAGCGTTGTAGTTGTTGTCGTTGGTCACTAGCGAGCCAAGGTAGACGAAGTCATTGTATACTTCGAATCTGTAGCTGCCAATTGTGACGTTCTGGCCGAGACGTCGGTGTTGCGCTTCTTTTTTGGTTGCCAGCATATATGCATTTCGTTTTACCCTCGTTAACCGAAAGACCCATATTAGCCGCTTCTGCTTCAATGCTTTCGAAGCATCATTGACGTCCCGCTGTGTTCGTCCAATTACGTCAATATGCAGACTTGAAATAGATCTTGTGTTCGCCAGTGAGTCTCGTATGATGTTTCAAAGCACGATGATGAAGAAATTACATGACAATGCGTCACCTTGTCTAAATCCTTTTTTAACATCAAAGATCTTGGCATGCATATATGCATGCTGTCATACGCGGCCTTAAAATCGACGAAAAGGTGATGGGTGTCGATCTGGTATTCTTGGGTCTTCTCCAAGATCTGCCGCAGTATGAATATTTGGTCTGTTGTGGATTTACCTAGCCTGAAAGCACATGGATACGAACCTATCAGGTTATTCGCAAAGAGTTTCAGGCGTTCACTCAGTACGGCATGGAGGATCTTGTATGCGATGTTAAGGCAAACGATGCTGAGATTCCATTCATCAGGCATGTTTTCCTCTGACAATATTTTACAGATGAGCTGGTCCATGCTCCCTACCAATTAATCCCCAGCAGCTTAAAATAGCTTGCAGGAAGCCCGTCTGCCCCGTCTGCGCCCGCGGCTTTATTATTCTTCAGCTTTGAAATTACTAGCTTAATTTCATCTAGTTCAGGTGGGCGGAATTCCCTTGCATCTTCGCCCGTTGCGAATGTATCATGCTGCCTGACAGCGGTATAAGAACTTTCGTCGCCATTATACCGGCTACATAACTGTTCCTTCCATATTCTCAGCATCGACTGTGACTCTACTACAAGTTGTCCCCACAGGCTTCCGCTCTGGCTTTATAGCCCTGGCATGTTCGTCTTACTTTTTCCTGTGATAGCATCTCTTCATTTCCTCGATCTCACGCTTTTCATGCTGCCTTTTTTTCTTCCTTGAGAGCATGTGTTCCTCACTCTGTTTCTGCCGTAACGTTTAACAGTGACTCTCGTCCGCCTAAGTAGCATGACTTCGTATGCGTTTTGCTTTGCTACATGGGCTTACCCACATTGCTCATCAAACCAAGTGTTTCTAGCTGACGGTGGCTTGAAGCCCAACACATCAGAGGCAGCGTCTCTGATGGCACGCTAGCAATGCTCCCACCGTTGTTCTGTGGGTTGTACCGGTGTCATTCTAGCGGTCTCCTGCGAGTGTAGCTTTCCGACGTCAAACTTTCGCTTGGATCGTTGGATTGTTGCCCAGCTCGACTCCGTGGCATCCTTGATATCTTCATTCGTACCTTGGCAACAACAAGGTAGTGATCCGAGTCGATGTTGGCTCCTCGGAAGGTTCGTACACTTAGGATGCTGGAGGAGAGTCTGGCGTCGATCGCAACGTGATCAATCTGATAAGTGGTAGACTGATCAGATGATCGCCAGGTTCCGTTGTGAATATTGAGATGCAGGAATCATATGCTAGCCAGAAGGAGATTGCGCCCCGCCAAGAAGTCGAGTAGCCGGTGTCAGTTTTCGAACATGTTTTCGTTTAGGCTATATTTTCCCGTGACCGACTTAAATTTGTATGTCGCTGCACACACTGGTTCACTACCTGGCGGGTACCAGGGCGGCTATTCAGAGTAGGCCATGAGAAGGCTGTGTGTCAACTTGGATTGAGCATGGACAGAGATCGAAGATGCCTTTTGCCATGTTAAACGCGATAAACTTATTTGCTCACTCCCCGCCCGCAATCTTTAAAATTGTCTGTTACTGGTAGGCTGGTTGCTCGCGAGCCTTTCAAATGGATTACCATAATCCCATTCATTATCCCTGGTCTCTCCCAGCACAACGAGCTTTGTTCTAAATGTTTTAATGAATCCTCGATTCCTCAAAGCCGCTTAAGAGTGGGCTTTGATACCAATTTGGAATGCTGGTGAACATGCGCCAGATTACTTACTTACTCACTTAGGTGGCGCTACAGTCCGTGGTGAACTTGGGCCTCAACCAACAAGCGTCTCCAGCTGGCACGGTCTTTGGTGAGCTATTTCCAGCGCCGGACGCCCAGTTGGTTAAGGTCAACTTCCACCTGCGTGCGCTACCGTAGATGCGGCCGTCCTCTGCCGCGCCTTCCTTCCGGCGTGGATACGGAGACTCTTCGGGTCGGACCTGTATTTTCCATGTGCTCTACATAGCCTATCCACCTTAGAGGCTGTATTCGTAGACGTCGTACAAGGCCGATGTCGCTGTACAACCCGTACAGTTCTTCTTTCAATATTTTCCTCCATACACCGTTTGAACACACGGGACCGTAGATAGTGCGCAGAATCAGTCGATCACTGACAGCTGTGCAAGTCAGACGTGTTTCGACTTAGTGCAGTGTTTAGTAGTGAATAAACAGTATAAGTGCGCGGTTTGGCGAACCAATCGTGAAATCGTTAGTAGCACGACGGTAGAGTGCACGGTCCGAAACTCAAAGACCGGCAGTTCGGTTCCCGGTAGGGAAAACAAATTTTCCGCTTTTTTTTCCTTCTGTTGCTTCCAAAGTAATTGGAAGTAACAGAGGAAATGTCAGGCGACGGGCAGAAACCCGTATATCGTACGGCGTCAGAATCGGATGATTCTACCAAATCATCCGATTTCGCTACACCGAGTGCGGTAGTTAAGCGCAGGAGGAAGTTAAATCCTACTCCTAGCCTGGTGAAGCGCCCCTCCCTTTCCACTTCGGCAGAGAAGCTGCGGGCCGAAGCGAGGGAAGGGGCGCCATCAACTTCTAAAGCCGCTCTGCAGCAGCTACAACAACAACAACAACAATTGAATGTCCCCGAGGAGGCGGACTTTGTCTACCTCTCTGAAGGTAGGGAGGGTCGCTACACGGGGGAAAATAATTCCTTCGCTCTCCTATCTGCATCGGAGACGGAGGAAGAAAAACAAGAAGACGAGCTCCAGACCGAGGAGAAAATCCTCCAGGAGAAGCTCCAAGCCGTGAGGGACAAACTGTCCGAAATCCGGCAGCAAAAGGAGGCTGAGAAGCAGCGTAAGCTGCAACAGCAACAACAGCAAAAGCAGCCGCAGTCAAAGCAGCTGCGAAAACAAGAATCGCAGCGGGAGCAGCAACAGCAGCCCCAGCTGCAGAAACAACAACAAAAAAAGCCGCAGCCGAAGAAGCAGCAGCAACAACAACAACCGCAGCGGGAGCAGCAACAGCAACCCCAGCAACAGAGACAACAACAAAATCAGCCGCAGCCAATGAAGCTGCAGCAACAACAACAATTGCAGAGAGAGCAGCAACAACAGCAGCCCCAGCAGCAGAGACAGCCAACGAGCCAGCAACAGCCGCAGCCAACGAGCCAGCAGCAACAACAACAAATGCAGCAGCAAGATCAGCAGCAGCAACAACAACAGCAAAAACAGAAGAGGAAGCGAAGCCGCCGCTCCAAGAAGAAGGAGAAGGTGCCGCCCATCTATGCACATACTCTAGCTGTCAGGCAGACAGTGGATTTGTGCAAAAGTCAGATAGGTGAGAATAATTATATCTTAGACTGTATTGGAGGACGCTATGTTTTCCAGTGTAAAACACTGGAAATATATAAGAAAATGCGTTCGCTATTAAAAAATTCCACGACGGAGTACTATACGTTTACTCCGAAAGCCGAGAGGTTGCAGACAATGCTCCTCAAAGGCCTGGAGTCGATCACAGACCCCGAGGAATTGCTCTCTGAGCTCAAAAAGTTCGAGAGCGATGACCTCAAGTTCGTGGGGGCTAAACCGTTTACCACAGTTGCGGCCAAACGGGAGAAGCGGCAACTGCACTTCTTCTTGGTCCAGCTGACACCCGACAGCCGTCTGGAGTGTCTAAAGAAAATAAAAGTCTTAGACACCCAGAGAGTGCGATGGGAGAAATTAGATAGGCGCGGAAACATGATACAATGTATCCGCTGCCAGAGGTTCGGGCACGCCGCGTCGAACTGCGAAATGCAGCATCGATGCGTCAAGTGCGCACAGGACCACAGGTACGACGAGTGCGACCGGGGCACAGGTCTCGAAAGAGATCAACTTTTATGCGCACTATGTGAGAACAACGGGCACCCTGCAAATTATCGGGGCTGTCCTAAGTTCCAATACATTAAGCAATTAAGAGAAGCTCGGCAGAATGTCGAGAAGATACCTCCCGCGAGGGGTATTCATTCTTCAGCCGTCACACCCCAATTGACCTACGCCCAAATGGCGGCAGGTCAGGGAAAAGCGGCACAAATACCAAAGGCTGCTGCCAAAGCTCCAGTGCCCGTTCCTAAGGCACCGGGGGCCGAGGCGGAACTGCTACCGATTCTGCTCGCCATTCAAGGGCAGATCGGCCAGATCCAGCAGCAGATCATTAAGCAGACGGAACGAGTGGACAGGCTCTACTCGTTTCTGCGCTTAACGCATTTAGAGTCCTAATGGATACGCCAGTAGAGAGTTTCCTGAAGATCCTGGCTGTGAATGTAAATTCACTGATTAGGATCGAGCGACGCACCGTTCTTTTTAACCTGTTGCAGGAAGAAAGCCCTGATGTGTTTCTGGCTAGCGAAACTAAGCTAAACCAGAGGCACAAAATTCGGCACAATTCCTACAATATAATACGAGAGACCGACCCAATGCCACTCAAGGCGGAGGTGTCGCGATCTTCATTAAAAATAATATTAAATATAAAATTATATATAGCAGTGAAGTGCGGAGATTCCAGGTGCTAGAGGCCTGTGTTGTGTGTATCCCCCTTCGGAACGGAAGGAGGATATACATAGTATCGGCCTATGCACCTGAAGCACCTCAGCCCAATATCTTCATTGCAGAGCTCGAAATACTTTTTCGATTTCTGCGCCTAGACTCGGCAGAAAACTTTTATGTTTTGGCCGGAGATTTAAATGCCAAACATAGTGATTGGGGCAATAATGTACCCAACACTAGAGGGAGACTACTAAGCCATTGGTGGGCCCTGCATAATATTGAGTATAAACTCAAGTTACTCGCAACGGATAGTCCGTCGTTTCCTAGAAGCGGTGCCTATCTGGATCTAATGTTGCTTGACTCACGACTGAGACTGGCAGACACTAACGAATGGTCTATTAACTGTTTACGTATCGTTGAGTATGACAGTGACCACTGCGGACTTAGTGCCGTAATTAAAATACCGGACGAATTCGCAGAAATGGCAGAGTATGTCCACACGTACCCCTACGATTATAGTAGGGCACGCTGGCCACGCTTTGCCAACTGCCTGACGAGAGCACTCACTTCGAGTGCCTCATCCCCACCGAATAATAGGAACCTATCAAATGACGAAATTGATAGGCACCTAAAACATATGGACGAAACTATCAAACAAACGATGGACAAAACGATACCACGCCAACGGCGTTACGATACCACGGACGTGTACCGAAACGCGACCATAGACGCACTTCACAGACAGAAAAGTAGACTCCTGTCAAGACTCAAACTCTTGTACAGGCGGTTTACCGATAGACAAAACTCGGAGGTCAGGACCCTGAAGTCACTGATTAAAAATCTCCGACAATTAATTAAAGAAAATTATAAAATATCCATCAGTCTGCACTGGAGCAACAAAATTCGCGCTGTAAAATCCAACAGCGCGAATATGTTCCCGCAGATAAATAAAATATTCCGGAGAAAAGATCAGAATGACATTCGGGATCTAAAGCTCCCGAGAACGTCGGACAACGAACGTATACTACGCACAGTCAACATCGATCCAGAGAGCGCCGTCCTAGATGACGACTTTTTTGTGATTGAGGATCCTCAGGAGAAAGTGGCGACAGTGGGGGCTGTCTTCCAGGATGTGTATAAGGTGAACGACAGCATTCGCCCGAACCACGACCTGGAAAATAGAGCCCTGCTTCACCACTCCTATCTTCGAAATGATATAGAACATTGGCGAATCGAGAACCATGGTTTCACCAGGTTCAATGACGACTCTACGGCAAACAATGCCATCGCCAATGAAGGTGCTGATACACTGTTCATTTCGACGGAGGATCTCCAGTTGATCTTCATGTCATTAAAAAATAAAAAATCCGCGGGTACTGATGGTATATCCAATGTTGTGCTCAGGCACCTCCCACCATTGGCTATAGAGAGGTACACCATCCTGTTCAACAATGCACTGAATAATGCATATTATCCGGTGCATTGGAAAACGGCGGTGGTCCTGCCAATCCCTAAGAGGGGCAAAGACTCCTCTAATCCGGCAAATCTCCGGTCGATAAGTCTCCTTCCGAGTATCAGCAAGGTCTTCGAGAAGGTAATCCATAGAGCCCTGTCCAAATGGGCTGAGGACAAAAATATCATTCCGGATAACCAATTCGGTTTCAGGGCGGGGCATGATACCATACATGCCGCGTCGAAACTCGTCTCGGATATCCAATGGAATAAGTGCAAGAACCAATGCACGGGTGCCTGCCTGGTTGACTTGGAGAAGGCCTTCGACACCGTATGGTTAGAAGGACTCTACTACAAGCTCAAACGGTTGGGCATAAGTAAACCATTGCTATATATAATTCATGATATGTTAACGAGTAGAAAGTTCGTTGTGAAAATTGCCAACGTAACTTCTGCTCAAACATTTGAAATTAAAAACGGATTGCAACAGGGTACGGTAAATTCGCCGATCCTTTTCAGCATTTATATCAGTGATTTGATAGTTTCTCTTCACCATTCAATAGCGTATGCAGATGACTTGGTTGCGTACAGATCAGGTCCAACGATCGAGGTCATTGGCATTTTATTGCAACGTGACTTCGATAAAATTCAGCAGTTCTGTGATGACTGGAAGTTGAAAATCAACTTCCAGAAATCAGAGACTATTTTATTCAGAACGCCTCTGTCTAGGGCCTCTAGGGACACTAGAAAACACTGGCGAAAATTCGCAATCATCGGACCGGACGGGCGTCCACTGGCGAGTAAAAGTGTAGTCAGATACCTCGGGATCTGGCTGGATCAGTATCTGTATTTTAACAAAAATGTAGATGCTGCTCTGGAAAGAGCCCGGGGCGCTTTCGCCCTGACAAGATGGCTGTTTCACTGCAGCCAACTTGATTCTAGGGTGAAGGTAATCTGCTACATGGCCTTAATCAGGCCTATGATTGCCTATGGATGTCCCGTCTGGTTTAATGTGAGCGCAAGCTTAATGGAAAGGATTCGGGTGTTTGAGAGACAATGTCTGAGGACTTGTCTTGGATTACACAGAACACCAGAGTCTGAGTACAGAAAGTTCTATCCCAACGGGGTCCTATACGATAGGGCAAGGATTTTACGGATAGATAACTTTCTGATTAAACTGATTCGAGGTCACGTTGCAAGGGCAATGACTTCGACCAATAACTTGATCTCTGGGGCTTACTACCCCAATGTTATGTATTATGAAAAAGTGCGTCTGAATGGCTTTGTGCCTCCGGAAGCATTTCTTTACTTTGATAATTGTGGGCTGATCCAGGATGGATTGGCGGTGCCGCTAATCTTCCATGTGG
Source organism: Eumerus sabulonum (assembly GCA_951905685.1). Classification (NCBI taxonomy): domain Eukaryota; kingdom Metazoa; phylum Arthropoda; class Insecta; order Diptera; family Syrphidae; genus Eumerus; species Eumerus sabulonum. Next base: position 140,488,283 of record OX645060.1, on the reverse strand, counting down.
CCCGTAATTCTGTGGAGCGGCGGCTCCTTTACGAACCTGACGTCGTGCTCTGTGAGCCCGAGCGCCTCAGGTTCAGTAGAGCGGTTTCTCGCCGAGATAGAGAAGACATTGTCCGACAGCATCAACGCTTTTGGTGGCTAACGGACTCCGTCGTGGAATTTTTTAATAGAGCCTCTTCAAGGCAGGTTCGCCGAACGCCATTGGCGGACTCCAATAGGATAGGGTAGGCTAGGGTAGGCTAGGGTAGGTTAGGGTAGGCTAAGGTAGGTTATAAGTGTTGGGCAATTTTATTAAAATAAAAAATCAAAAAAAAAAAAAAAAAAAAAAAAAAAAAATCGTAAAAATGAAAATAGAAAAAAAAAAGATGTATATACATGTTATATATTAAGTATATAATTTTTTTTGTATATACATTTTAGTTAAGGTAGATTAAGATAGAATTAGTTAGATTTTTAGCTAGATTAAGTTTTATTTATTAACCCCTGAAACCCGATATTACGCTAAGTTTTTCTTAATTTTCTTAGCATAGATTTAATAAAAGTTCACAATTTTCTGTTAATATTAAGTTGTCGAAAGACATAGAATAAGTTGTATATTGTTTGTTTTAGAGTGCCCGCTTAGGGTCAGTAAGACACTAATGTTAGTTATGTTAAAAGCTAGTTTTAATCATTTTGTCTAGCATGTAAGATAGTTATAAGATTTTTTTTTTTTTTTATTGGAAATAAAATGAATTTAAAATGCAAAAAAAAAAAAAAAAAATAGTGCGCAGAATTTTCCTCTCGAAACGACCAAGGGCATCTTCATCCGCTTTTGTTAAGATCCAAGCCTCTGCGCCGTAAAGGAGGACTGGGATGATCAAGGTCTTATATAGTGTCACCTTGGTTTTCCGAGAGAGGGCTCTATTTCTCAATTGCCTGTTGAGCCCAAAGAAAAAGCGGTCAACAAGAGTGATTCTGCGTTTGATCTCAGCGTTGTAGTTGTTGTCGTTGGTCACTAGCGAGCCAAGGTAGACGAAGTCATTGACTACTTCGAATCTGTAGCTGCCAATTGTGACGTTCTGGCCGAGACGTCGGTGTTGCGCCTTTTTTGGTTGCCAGCATATATGTATTTTGTTTTACCCTCGTTAACCGAAAGACCCATATTAGCCGCTTCTGCTTCAATGCTTTCGAAGCATCATTGACGTCCCGCTGTGTTCGTCCAATTACGTCAATATGCAGACTTGAAATAGATCTTGTGTTCGCCAGTGAGTCTCGTATGATGTTTCCAAGCACGATGATGAAGAAATTACATGACAATGCGTCACCTTGTCTAAATCCTTTTTTAACATCAAAGATCTGGGCATGCATATATGCATGCTGTCATACTCGGCCTTAAAATCGACGAAGAGGAGGTGAATGTCTTCTCCAATATCTGCCGTAGCGTAAATATTTGGTCCATTGTGGATTTACCTGGCCTGAAACTACACTGAACAGCCGATCAGGTTATCCACAAACGGTTTAAGGCGGTCACACAATACGGCAGAGAAGATCTTGTATGCGATGTTAAGCAGACTTATTCCCCAATAGTTTGCGCCAGATTACACCTATATTAATAATATCTCCTAGTATACGCACGGGTCTGGTTTGCTGGTGAAAATGTGGCAGAATGCGGTCTTGATGGAATACAACACGTTTCAGTAGTCAAGCAAAAATAGGCGTCATCTAAATGTCTCTTTAACAAAGTTAGAACTCTTAATTGTCTGAGTATCGGAACTGGCTAGAAATTGCTCCAAGTGGTAATCCTCAAGACCTGAACGCACATTAGATTTATCTGTACGGTGATCAGTAAGTCTACCTGAATTATATGTGGCAATGAAAACGATACAGCGGAACATTTAATCGGATTGTAATATCAATGGAATCCTCATTTTTGTTGGGCCCAGGGGGCTCCAGAGTCAGTGTCCCTGAAATTGGAGCCACCGGTTTTGCTTCAAAGATATTACCTCTGTTCCCAGAGTTTTTAAGAGTGAGTACAATTATCAGCCAAACCAGCAGGGTGGTGCTCTGTAACAATATCAATGCGATATCGTCTGTACCACATAGCAAATCATAATAAAAAATTCACGATCAAATCTTAATCAAGATTTGGGAAGATTCGCTTTCACATACAAACAAAAATCCCATCCCAGAAACGAGTATTAATTTCTCCAAAATTAAGCCGAATGACAAGCAAAACAATTTCCAAATTTGTTGTGATCGTGATGTTTTGATTCAAAAACGGGTTAGTATCACAAACTGCTACAAGTTCATTGTCACGTTGTGTTTACTTGTTTGTTTATTGAACGAGATTTTATTTTCCGCTTTTGTTGAGATATTTTTTTCCAAAGTTTGGTGCATTATTTCCTATTTACCCAAGTATTTGAAAAAGAGGGAACCAATTTCACCAACAGTAATTTGCGAAATTCACTTTCTGCTAGTATTAGAAACAAAGAAAGTTTAAACGTTAAAATAGGCGACACATTCGACAGGAGATAATTGTCATACTTATCTAATATGTAGTATCGACTACCTGTTTAGTAAAATGAAGCGGCTTTATTGGATTACACTTCCGCCAATTTTCTAGAGTTTCCATTTGACATATCTGTCGAAACTTCATTAAAACTCGAACTCGCCTGTCCTCAAAATGAGAAATGAGACCCATTTAATGAGGATAAGAAACTTTCGAATAATCTGTCTGTCACAAAAAGTAACTTAAGTCATCAGCTTCATTATTATGTACATGGCTATAGTGTCTATCGCTTGTATAATGAGGTCTAGTAGCTAAAACTAAAAAGCCAACAATTAGAATTTGTCTGGCATTGTAAAGGTATCTTCTCTCACAATATGATCCGATCTCCAGTTATCAGAAGTTTGGTAGCAAAGTCTTTAATTATTTGATATTTCTGTTTTGCGTCTAGCTTGTTTAGACAGTTTAATTTGCTCCTTACAATAGCTAAAACATCCTACCCTTAACAAGGCAGATATAACCCTGCCAACGATTGCGTTTGAAGAGTAATTGAACTGTAGACTTCGGCAGAGAAAAAGACGGTGAAGCATAGAACTGGAACTTTACTAGGGAACAAGAAACATTTCAAAGTAACAAGTCAATAAGAAATTATATTATTATTAGGGGCAAGCTTTCAAATAGCATTGCGCTACCCGAAATCGCTTGAATTGGATGGCTTGAATAGGAAAAAATTTAATTCTGGGCCCCTAAGGTACAATTCAGCGCCTTGTGTTGAGGAGGAGAAAGCAAGTTGCTGATGTCGGCGAGTACGCTTAGATTGTCGCAAATGAATGTGCCTTACTCTACAGCAGATTAAAGATAGACGCATTAGCAGAAGAGATATTCTTTTTTTTCATACAGCTTTTGCTGAAATCATTGACAGGTACTCCAAACCTCACGAAATGCCTGCCAAATTGATAATGGCCTGTGTAGATGCCTAGGATGAGGCTTATTTAAGCCCTATTTTTAAACTGAATTTGTAACATACCTGCCTGTTATTCTCAAACGATGTTTATGGGGTGCATGCTCAACACTTATTCTTAGCCACATTGCCATTCAACTTGATGACTTGCTTAATTTGTGCTTAAGGTTCATAAGCAACAGTAAGTTGGCAGTATTTGGGCAAGATGCAATAAGAGAAAGACTTGAATGCCCAGTTTTTCGAAGAGGCTCCCCTTGCCTTCAGCTTAATCTGCACGGAAAGGGAAACAGGTACGTGCAAACTCTACATGGCGATGTTATTTCTCTCCAAGTAGATGACCTTGTACTAAAAAACAAACCTCTTTCTGCTGTAAGATCTGTTTTTTTTTTAATGATTTCGAGTACACAAATAGCAGTTCAATTGTTCACAAGTTGATGTTTTATGAGTTTAGAAATAAGAAATGAATATGTAGGCCATAAAGATGTGAATTGTATTATGCTCTCTTCCCATTCTTAGCATATTTTTGATGAGTAGGTCCTCAATATGTCACTAGGCCATAAGGGCTACTCCGTTCATTTCTAAGGAAGTAGTAAGCAAACAGAAGTTCAAATGGGCGGTAAATAGCTTCTTCCATACAAATCTGCAGGTCCAGATGGAGTCTACCCGGTAGAGATGCAACGTGCTTCTGGCATTCTCGAATCGTGGCTTTTCGTACTGTTCTCTTCCAGCCTAAACTGGAATTACATAACATTATCCTAGCAAGAGGATAAAAGTAACATTCATACCAAAAGCGGGAAAAAACTTCCACACATCTGCCAAAGGCTACAGACTCATCCTTTCTTCTCAAAACGCTAGAGAGACTGGCGGACCGGTTCATTCGTGAAACCCCACATCGCAGCATCCCTTTTGTAAAGGGAAATCAGTAGATACAACTCTACACACTATAGTTTCAATCATTGGGAAATTTCCAACAATGAATTCACAATGATTGCCTTCCAAGCGTAGCTTTTCACAACGCTTGCCCGGAGAAAGTTAAGCCAGGCAACCGTACCACTCCGTGGTGGAACAACAATCTGGCCAAGCTAAGAGCACTGACCAGAAAACTGTTCAACAGGGCTAAACGGACTGGTGACTGGACGCAGTATCGTGCCTCACTCACCAACTACAACCAAGAGATTAGAAGAACCAAAAGAGACTCATGGAAAAAGTTCTGCAGCAGTCTTTCAGACATTCAGAGCAGCGCTCGCATCCACAGAGTTCTCGCTAAAGAGCACACTAACCAAATTGGTTTGTTGAGGAGAGCAGATGGCACCTACGCGGAAAATGGTACGGAAGTACTCAAAATTCTGACCAGTACGCACTTCCCGGACTCTAACATCATTCCCTCTGATCTCTCTAACATACCTCCGCAGATCAGGGCAGCTAGACCAAACAGGGAGGATTGGAAGAGAGCACGAACGATATTTCACGAGGGAAGCATAAAATGGGCCATCAATTCTTTTGACCCATACAAATCCCCGGGGGAGGATGGCATCTTCCCAGCCCTTCTTCAGAAGGGGAGTGCGCAAATTAGCCCCATGCTCATTAACATCTTTAGAACCAGCTATGCATGGGGACACATACCAACAAGCTGGACAGAGGTAAAGGTAAAATTCATTCCCAAAGTAGGACGTAGACCCACAGACCTGCCTAAGTCCTACAGACCGATAAGCCTTACCTCTTTCTTCCTAAAAACAATGGAAAAAATCCTGGATAGGCATATCAGGGACGGTGCCCTGAGAAGATCACCACTTCATAAAAACCAATAGCCTACCAGCCTGGGAAATCGACCACGCATGCACTTCAGGAACTAACGGCCCGGATTAATAAATCCCTGAGCGACAAAGAAATTGCGATAGGTTGCTTTCTCGATATTGAGGGTGCTTTCGATAACACCGAATACACCCAAATAAAACGTTGCATCCTCAGCACAGGGGTGGACAACACCACATGCAATTGGATCCAACATATGCTTAGCAACAGGAAAATAAACACCTCGCTAGGCAATGACAAAATCAGCGTTAACGCCGTGAAAGGATGCCCTCAAGGCGGGGTTCTCTCACCACTCCTGTGGTCCATCGTGGTCAACGAACTGATAAGCATACTCAGCAACAATGGCTTCTATGTCCAAGGCTACGCTGACGACATAGTGATCCTGATCAGAGGCAAATTCGAAGACACAGTCTCGGAACTCCTCCAACGGGCACTAAACCTTGTTGCTAACTGGTGCATAAAGGTTGCACTAAATGTAAATCCTAGAAAAAGCACCATAGTCGCCTTCACCAAAAGAAGGAACAGGCACAAACTTACTAAGCCTACCCTCTTTGGTGAAGCGATAGAGTTCTCAAAAGAAGTCAAATATCTAGGGATAACTCTAGATGAAAAGCTCACTTGGAACTCTCACATTACAAAGACCATTGAGAAAGCCAGGGTCTCCTTATGGACCAGCAAAAGTCTCACTGGCAAATACTGGGGCACAAACCCCAAAATGTCCCGCTGGCTATATACAGCAATCACCAGACCAATCCTTACATATGCTGCGCCCGTCTGGTGGCACAAAACAAAACAAGTATCAGTGCAAGCCAAGCTCAACAAATTGCAAAGACTAGCTTGCATCTGTATCACTGGGGCTATGAGAACAACCCCCACAGCAGCACTAGAAGTCATCACAGACCTGCCACCTCTTCATCTCCAACTGAAGAAAGAAGCAATGGTCTTCGCCCACAGGATGATCATGGAGGATGACTCTAACCGTAGGCTCTTTCACCCTGACATCCTTACAGAAATAAACAGGCATGAAATCCTAAAGATATCTCTTACAGACAACTGTCTCCCCAGATATAACTTCAGCCAAAACTACAAGGTCACATTCCCTAACCGACAAAACTGGGAACAGGATAGACCCTCCTTCAACCGCGGATCCTACGTGTGTTACACAGATGGCTCCAAAACGGACGAAGGCGTTGGGGCTGGAGTATATGGAGCAAATACAGGCACATGCATTTACGTCAGCATGGACAGTTATAACTCCGTTTTTCAAGCAGAGATATTTGCTATAGAACTCTGCCTCAGAGAAAATATAAACAGAAACATACTTAACAAAAACATTTATATTCTCTCTGACAGCAAAGCTGCACTTCAAGCCCTAAGGAGCTTTGAAATAACCTCCAAGCTGGTATGGGACTGCCTACAGCTACTTCATCAGCTGGCCAGTACAAACAGAGTTCATCTCATTTGGATACCTGGACACAGCGGCCATACAGGCAACGAAAAGGCGGACCTACTAGCAAGGAAAGGCTCTGCATCACCATTTATGATGCCACGGCCTTTCTGCGGCATACCCACTAGCACCACCAAATGCTGCATAAAAAATTGGCTAAGGAACACGACGGATCACTACTGGTCACAAACGAAAGGGAGCGGACAAGCCAAGCTATTCCTCCCAACTACATTCCTCAAAAGAACGAAACAACTTCTCATGCTTTCGAGGAGTCAGATTCGTTTAATCACAGGTTTCCTTACTGGACACTGCCCAGTTAATAAACACCTCAAAACAATGGGCATCATACAAGATGACACTTGCCGTATGTGTAATGAAGACGAAGAAACAGCAGAGCACATACTATGCCACTGTAACTGCCTGGTCAGTACACGTCTTCGTCACCTAGGCAAGCATTATCTTGAAGCAGAAGAAATTGCTGCCAGTTCACTCAAAAGCATACTAAGTTTTATTACGAACTCAGGTTTTCTGAGTGAACTGTAAGTGGGGGACATCACAATAGGCCCAATCGTGGCCGCAGTGATCAGGCGACTCTGTCCCACCCCCCAAACCCTATCTATCTATCTATCTATCTATGTCATTGAAGGGATTTTCAACAATACTAAACCACTACCTATCACCAATGCATTAAGCAAGCTAGAAATGAATGATGATATAATACTTTGGATCAAATGAATGCTCTCAAGTAGGTTGGTTCATTCGAAATTCGTCCGCTACACAAATTAAAAGGGCAGTTAAACGTGGCACACCACAGGGAGGAGAATTATCGCCTCAATTATGGGTGTTAGTTGTAAACGAAGTACATACTCCGTAACCCCGTAGGCCAGCGGGTGCGTGGTCACTGCTTATACAGATGATATTGCACTAGCAATAAGCGGGAGACACAATCCAACAATCCGAGATTTGATGGAAGCAGGCCTAGGCAAACTTGCCAAATGGGCAGAGATCTGCGGGCTTGGAATAGATCCCTCCAAAACGGAGACAGTTTTATTCACAAGGAAACGGCATATACCTCAAGTCTCTCCTCCAAAACTCAATGGGACTAACACAAGATTCGCAGATCACGCCAAATACCCTGGCATAGTACTCGGCAGGAAGCTCAATTGGAACCTGAATGCTGAAGAACGCATAAAAAAAAAGCAACAACTGCACTATACACCTTCAACAGCCTTGGGCATCAGATGGGGTGTCAAGCCCCATATCACGCACTGGTTGTATACCACGGTCGTTAGGCCCATACTAACGTACGGCTGATTGGTCTGGTGGACAGCACTGTGCAAATTTAACTATGTATGCCAAACTTCTAAGTAGGGTACAAAAAACGACATGCGTCGCTATAACCGGGGAACTCCGAACAACCCCCACTGCAGCCCTCGAAACGATGCTCGCCTTGGATCTTTTTGGCAAGGAAAAGGCAAAGAAATGGGCGTTACGACTTAAGGAATCAGCTTTTTAGAAGTTCTTCCAAATAGGGCACGCTTGTGAGGCACACTGTTTTAAGTGAAGTCACGGACTACTTAATCCCGATCCTGGACTTCAAGGTTCTATATAAAACAACAACGGATGGCCGCGGTGCAATGGTAAACATCACCGACTGTCGAGCAAAAGTTCTGTAGTTCAAAATATACAACGCAGCTGTTGTAAATGGGAAGTGATCAGCATACTGATGAAGGTATAACACTCACAGCATATAGTTACTTCAAATTCTTACTCTGCGTTTGCAGTTCCAATATAACACCATAATGGCATGAAACATTTGCTGAAAACTAAAACTAAAGTGAAAATTCAGTCTAGTTTCTCTCGAATCCTATCTAGGACAACCGACCCTGAATAGTAGTGAACGAACATCTACCCAAACTAACTGCATTCCGTTCAGATTGTGTGACAAACATTATAAGAGTATGACTCTTGAACCTGCACGAATTATAAGAAAAAAATAAAAATTCCCAACCGACGACAATGGCGCACCACGCTGGAAATATCCTTCAGAGTACCAAACCATTGTAGAGTATTCCAATCTGAATTAACGGCTATTAATGGGGTCGCCGATTGGCTGTGAATGGAAAGTGATCAAAATACTGATGAAGGCATAACACTCACAGTATATCTTCTTTTTTCTTTGCTCGCGTAACAGTCCATGAAGGATCAGAGCCAAGCTTCTTTCACATAGATGAAAGGGACCTACAATCAAATGCCGATTCCGAACGGCGAGAGTCGAGAAGCCCATTCAATTCAAGTAGTATATCATGGGGGTTTTGCCAGAACATTCGATGGCATTGGTGTTATTGTGATCCGAACTCGCACATCGTGCGCCAAAGTCCAACACACTAACCACTGCGCCACGGCGCCCTCACTCACAGTATATAGTCACTCCAAATTCATACTCTATGTTTGCAGTTCTAATATAACACCATAATGGCATGAAACATTTTTTGGGAACTACAACCAACGTGAAAATTCAGTCGAGTTCCTCTCGTGTCCTACCTAGGACAACCACCCCTAGAGAGTAGTGAACGAACATCTACGACCCAAACCATCTGCACTCTGTCCGGGTTGTGTGACAAACATCACAAGAGTATGACTTGTGAACCTGTGCGAACTATAAAAAAAAATCAAAGCTGGCCAGACAGGCACCACACTGGAGATCTCGGCTGTTGAAGGGGATATCCATCCACCCCATGGAACCGCTAAAATATACATATATACATACATTTTAAGTAGCCCACATGTTCCGCTATGCCCAAGCGCTCCCAGGCGAGTTTTTGGACTTGGTCCAACCACCTCGTCCCGGGTCTGCCAAGCGGTCGCCTGCCTGATGGTATTGCATCCAAGGCACGCTTCGGAAGTCGTGATGATGGCGACATTCGTCCCACGTGACCAAACCATCGAAGCATAGCCCTTTCCGTTCGGAGAAGCAGCTGCTCCACATTGAGTTCCCCGCGCACTGCCGTGTTTCTCACTCTATCCCGGCGAGTAACTCCCACAACAGCACGAAGAAATCTCATTTCGGCAGCTTGTATTCGCGATCTTATTCTTTCGGTCAATACCCAAATTTCATGACCATAGGTGAGAGTTGGAACAAATACTGAGTTAAAAACCGCTAACTTGGCTTTGACACCAAGCTCGGTCTCCCTGATTACAGATATTCCAAGCTGTTTCAAAATTGACCCAGGCCTCCTCAAGAAGGCGATTTCTGGGAGAATACTTCTTTGATGAACTGGCGGATCTATCCGAAATGGACGCCAGCAAACTTACTTACTTAAGTGGCGCTACAGTCCGTGGGGAATCTGGGCCTCAACCAACCAGCGTCTCCAGCTGGCACGGTCTTTGGCCAACTGTTTCCAGCGCCGCACGCCCAGATGATTAAGGTCCCCTTCCACCTGCGTGCACCACCGTTGATGCAGCCGTCCTCTGCCTCGCCTTCCTTCCGGGGTGGATTCGAAGACTCTTCGGGTCGGACATGTATTTTCCATGCGCTCGTGACGTCGTACCTGGCCGATGTCGCTGTACAACCCGTACAGTTCTTCGCTATATCTTTTCCTCCATACACTGTTTGAACAAACGAGACCGTAGATAGTGCGCAGAAATTTCCTCTCGAAACGACCAAGGGCATCTTCATCCGCATTTGTTAAGGTCCAAGGTCATATATGGTGTCACCTTGGTTTTCCGAGAGAGTGCTCTAATTCTCAATTGCCTCTTGAGCCCAAAGAAACAGCGGTTGGGAAGAGTGATTCTGCGTTTTATCTCAGCGTCGCCGGTCATCAGTGAGAAAAGGTAGACGAATTCCTTGACCATATCCGCCCATGGTGACGTTCTGGCCAATACGTCGGTGTTGTCCTTCTCTTTTAGATGAAAGCAAATATTTGGTTTAACCCTCATTAACCTTGAGACCCATCTTAGCCGCTTCTACCTCAATGCTTACCAAGACCTCATTGACGTCTCGCTGTGTCCGTCCAATCACGTCAATGTCTTCGACGTACGCAAGCAATTGCGTAAACTTGAAATAAATCGTACATCTTGTGTAGGCCAGTGATTCTTGCACGATATTTTCAAGCACGATGTTGAAAAAGTTGCATAACAGCGCGTAACCTTGCCTAAGTCCTTTTTTAACATCAAAAGTCTCGGTTTGCTCATTACCGACCTTAATGGAACAGCGAGAATTCTCCATTGTCATCCTGCACAGTCGGACGAGTTTGGCAGGGATGTTAAAACTAGACATGGATTTGTATAGCTCATCTCTATGCACGCTGTCATATGCAGCCTTGAAATCGACGAAGAGGTGGTATTGGTATTCCTGGGTCTTCACCGAAATCTGCCGAAGCGTAAGTAATATTTGGTCTATTGTGGATTTACCTGGCCTAAAACTACACTGATAAGAGCCGATCAAGTTATCCACAAACGGTTTAAGGCGTTCACACGATACGGCAGAGAAGATATTATATGCGATGCTAAAGAGACTTATTCCCCTATAGTTGGCGCAGTTATAGAGGTCTCCTTTCTTATGGACCGGGCAAACTATGCTGAGATTCCATTCGTCGGGCATGCTTTCCTCCGACCACACCTTGCAAATGAGATGGTGCATGCACCTTACCAGCTAGTCTCCAGCCGCCTTAAGAAGCTCAGCAGACAGGCCGTCTGCGCCCGCGGCTTTATTAGACATAAGTCTTGATATCACTATTTTGAATTCATCTAGGTCGGGTGGACTGAATTCTGTTACATCGTCGTACATTACGAATGGCTCGTTCTGCCTGACAGTGGTATCTTGTCTGTCATAGCCGTTATACAGTCTGCAGAAGTGGTCTTTCCAAATCCTCAGCATCGACTACGACTCTACAACCAGTTCTCCATTTTTATCCCTGCAGGCCGCCGCTCTGGCTTTGTAACCATGGCATGTTCGTTCTACCCGATTGTAAAACTTACGGGTGTCATTCCTGCAGAAGCACGCTTTCCCTGCTCTCTCTTCCTTCTTCTGAAAAGTGAGTGTTCCTCTCTTCTCTTCTGCTCATAGATTTCGCGAGCAGCTCTCGTCCGTCGCTGCAGCATGGCTTTATATGCCTGCTTGTTCGTATTTTACATCGAACCAGTGGTTTCTAGGTAGTGGCGGTTTGAAACCCAGCACCTCTGAGGCAGCGTCTCTGACGGCGCTCTGGCGATTCGCCCATTCCTGCACTATTGTTTGTGCTGCTGTGGGCGGATTTTAACTTACGTAGTCCTACTCAACTTCTGAGCATTCTTGATATCCTCATTCGTACCTTGGCCACAACAAGGTAGTCGTCCGAGTCGATGTTGGCCCCTCGGAAGGTTCGTACGTCGAGAATACAGGAGGAGTGTCTGGCGTCGATCGCAATGTGATCAATCTGGTTGGTGGTCGATTGATCAAAAGACCGCCAGGTAGCCTTGCGGATGTTGAGATGGGGGAATCGCGTGCTTGCTACAAGGTTACGCCCAGCTAGGAAATCGATTAGCCTAGGTCCGTTGTCGGATGTGGTGTTATGGAGGCTATGCTTTTCTATGATCGACTCAATTATGTCCTCTTTGCCCAGTTTTGCATTAAAATCTCCTAGAACTATTTTTGTGTCGTAGCTGGGACATTGGGCATAGGTTCTGTCTAGGAGATCGTAGAATTCTTCTTTGAGTCGACCGTCCTTTTCTTCCGTTGGGGCGTGAGCGCATATTAAGCTAATGTTTCCAAATTTAGCTTTGATGCGGGTTGTTATGAGGCGTTCGCTTAAAACTCGGAAGCTTAAGACTTTTTGTCGGAGTCTTCCTCGAATAACGAATCCGCACCTGAATAAGCGCTGTTTGTTCTCCTTGTGTTCTCCTTGTAGCAGTTCCCGTAGTAGATGTCGCAATTTTTCATCCGTCTTTTGCCTGGTCCATTCCATCGTATTTCTTGGAGTGCGGTTATATCTGCTTTATAGCAGTTGAGGGTTTGCTGCAATTGATCGCCTGCACCCTGTCACACACATTCCAGGTGCAGACTCTCAAGTCCGTCAGCTTTGTATCCGTCCGTATCCGAGGCTTGTTGTCGTTTCGGAACAAGTAAGTTTTTACGGGATAGGGATGTATCTCCAAGAACAAGGGGTTGGGTCGCTGCACACATTGGTTCCCTACCTGGTGGGTGCCAGGAGAGCTATCCAGGGGAGGCCACGCGGAGGCTGTGTGTCAACTTGGATTGAGCAGGGACAGAGGTCGAAGCTGGCGTTTGCCATGTTAAACGCTCGCTCCCTCCCCCTGAACAGTAAACTATCAAATTTTATTCAAAGCAAAAAATGGTTCCAGAAGTAACGGCGACGTTTGGTCAAACGTAATCAATTAAAAAATCAAAATATGTCGCACGAGAGTTATGGCATCACCCGACCGACTTCAAAACAACACATCCAGTCATCAAGACACGAATTGAATAATTTAAAAAGGAATCCGAGTTCCTTACCCCCTCAAACAATTATAATATTGTATTAGGTATCTCGATATGTATCAAACAAGTTTCATTTTAATCTCTTTTAATCCCAAAACTTGAAAGCTCGTAGATGACTCACTATCACCGAATCGCTTAGAAAATCCTTTATAAACTCGGCCAAACAAAACTTTTGGCTTGTTTAAAAAAATTGCGGACAGTCATGGAGATCCACGTGATTCTTGTGTCATTTTTGGTTCAACTGCTATGTCTTCTGCCGGCATTGCAGGCTTGCGATATAACACACGAGTGTCCGAGTGAGGAGAACGTCGTGTGGGCAACGGACGGCAAAGAATGTCACGTATTGCACAATCAGTGTTTTTTGGAGGAAGTCAACTGCCATCATGCGAGTAACAACATACCACGTAAGAACTCAGACGAACGAATGGAACCACTGTTATCTGCAAATACGTTGTATCTTTCAGAGCTCAAAGAAGTCTCACAGGAATCGTGCCAGAAGCTGTGCATCAAATCGTGCCCGGAAAATTACAATCCGGTATGTGGTTATTATAAGGAAGAGAAAATGACTTTTCCCAATCAGTGCGAGATGGAAGCGTATATCTGCAAAGTTGGAATGCGTAAGTTTGAGCTTTACTTTCACTCTTCACTAATTGTTATTCAAAAATCTTACCCTGACAGCTTTATTCGTTTACGGCGTTGGACCATGTGACTGAATTGTATGCTGAAACGTCAGAGAGTAATAAGAATTATGTAGATGAACAACAAGATCAGTATTTATTAATTAAAAACACATAAACCATAAAACTCAGGTGTTTTGATTAGATTCGCATATGAATAGTTGGAGAGCACCGTGGCGCAGTGTGTTGGCCCTGACGCCGATGACGCGGGATCGAATCCCGACACAGCCATGTCATCGAACGTGTTTTTCACGGTGTTTCTCCTCAGCGGGGTTCTGACAAAACCCCCTGTAGTAAAATTGTCATGAAAAGCTTCTCGAAATTCGCCGTTCAGAACCGGCAATAAACTGTAGATCCCTTTCACCTATGGGAAAATGAAATCACACACAACATGGGTGATTGAGAGAAGCTCGGCTCAGGTTCTTCATAGACTGTAACGCCAACACACATACACACATGAATAGTTGAATATAAATTCGGTCATATGGTGAACAAGTTCCTTTCTGTGAATGACCTAAATTGCGGATTCTGGTCAAACTTGCTTGATGATCATCAATATCGCTTTTTAAAATAATTTTTTTTTTAAGTAGTCAAGAACGTGTTTTACTTCTCACATACTTTGTAATATGAATGATTTTTTATAATTACATTATCAACCAACTATGGAAAAAATTCCCCGCGTTTCGAATTCGAATTTTACAACTTTGATCCACATTTTCCATAGCTTTGCTCAGGTATAGAATATGCCCTGAAGGAAGTAGCACAGATAAGTCTTGTTTTTTTCATCTATTACCGGTATAAAGGGTATTGAAAAAACATCTGCCCAAAATCAAAAGAGAGTCAGCGGTCTGGCCACATCGGCTTATATTCTTTCGGTTCTTTTGGAGATGTCTTCTCCTTCTTTTTCGGCGCTACAGTTCTTGGCGAACCTGGGCCTCCTTTAAAAGCCTCTCCAACTGGCACAGTCTTTCGCCAGCAGTCTCCAGTGCCGCACGCCTAGTTGGTTAAGGTCCTCTTCCACTTGGTTGCACCACCTTAAATTTGGCCGTCCTCGACCGCGTCGCCCCTAGGGGTGGGATTCAAAGACCCTCTGAGCCGGACCTGTGGTTTCCATGCGCTCTACATAATCTGGCCATCTTAGGCGTTAGATCCGAAGACGCCGTGCTATGTTCATGTCGCTGTACAGCCCGTACAGTTCCCTATTAAGTCTTCTCCTCCACTAACCATTTATGCAGGTCGGGCCGAAAATCGTACGCAAAATTTTTCTCTCAAAACGACCAAAGAAGGGCCTCCTCGTCCGCTTTCAATGAGGTCCATGTCTCTGCGCCATAGAGAAGGACCGGGATGATAAGGGTCTTGCCGAGACGCCGGTGGTTCCTGTCCTTTTTTAACGACAGCAAAAGGTTGCGGTCAAGACGCTTCCGACCCTGATAGAGCAGTGAGAGTTCTCCAATGTCATCCCGCACAATCTGACGTGTTTGGCAGGGATGCCAAAACGAGACATGGCTAGTCCTTATTTATGCTATCGTATGCAGCCTTAAAGTTGACAAACAGATGGTGGGTGTCGATCTGGAACTCGTTGGTTTTTTCCAGGATCTGTCGCAATGTGAAACCACACTCATATGGACCAATCAGTTTACTAACAAACGGTTTCAGGCGTTCACACAGTGCAGCAGAGAAGATTTTATAAGCGATGTTCAGGAGACTTATTCCTCTGTAATTGGCGCAGACAAAGGAGTCTACTTTCTTGTGGTTCGGGAAGAGCTCGGCAGATAGTCCGTCTGCTCCAGCAGCTTTATTGGATTAAACTTCGTCCAGGTCAGGGGGGGCGGAATTCTCTTCAATAATCGTCCGCTGTGAATGAGTCATTCTGCCTGACAGCGGGATCTGTTTCGTCATCGCCGTTATACAGTCTGCAGAAGTAGTATTTCCAGATTCTTAGTACCGAACGGGAATCCACTACTAGGTTTCCATTTTCGTCCCTGCAGGCATTCGTTCTTGACTTATATGTCTGGCATGTTTGTTTGATAAAACCTCTTATCGTGAGCTTCTCATATTCTATTTTTTTTTTTTTGTTTTTTTTTTTTTTGATAAGCGTATGCTCTTCCCTCCTCTTCTGCTCATAATGCTCACGAGCAGCTCTCGTGCAGTGGCTCTTCATAGGCCTGCTGCTTGGCTGGGTGTGCCCTCCTACACTCGTCGTCAAACCAATATCCAGGAGGTCGTAAAAGTCGTCTTTTGTAGCGTCATCCTTGTCCTCGGTAGGGACGTGAGCGCAAATTAAGCCGATGTTTGCGACCAAATTATCCACGAATGGTTTCAGGCGTTCACACAGCACGGTAGAAAAGATGTTATACTCTATTTTAGGGAGACTTATTCTCCTATGGTTGTAGCAGTTAGGGGGTCTCCTTTTTTATGAGCCGGACAAACGATGCTAATATTCCATTCATAAGGCGTGCTTTTTATAGACCATATCTTGCAGATGGTGAAGGACTAGCAAAGGCCTCGTAGGGGTAGCATCTGCCGACGGATGCTGGCCCGACATTGACATAATAGGTAGATCCCAGCGAGATGTCAATGAGGCGTTTGCGAGTATTGAGATGGAGGCGGCAAAAATTGGTTTGACTGTTAATGAAGGCAAGACTAAATATCTGCTGTCATCGAAAAAGGACATTTACCACCGACGTCTTGGACAGAACGTGCATATTGGCAGACATAAGTTCGAGGTAATTAAGGACTTCATATACCTCGGCTCCGCGAGTTAACTAATGGGAGCCAGTCGTGGTCCCAGAATTATAAATATTAATAAAACAAGATGAACACACTTATTGCTTTTTCAAAAACGATGTTTATTGCACGGCGTCACTTTCAAAAGTGACGCTTTCGTTCTAGTCTTTTCTTAATGCATAAGTCATAAGTATAACTAACGAAAAGAGGGGATAAATAAACTATCCTACTTACATACTAAAGATTTTTATTGGGTCAGTTATCAAAAGCACACTTACGATCCCAGAGAGTGGTGGGTGTACATGCTCATTCCAAACCCAATATCGTACATTTGGTTACGAGCATGTCACTCGCGGTGACTTGGAACAACGACACCAGTTTCGAAATCAAGCGCAGAATTACTCTTGCCAACCGCTGCTTCTTTGGGCTCAGGAGGCAACTGAGAAGTAGAGCCCACTCTCGTACGACCAAGTTAACCTTATATAAGACCTTAATTATCCCGGTCCTGTTATACGGCGCAGAAACATGGACTTTATCTAAAGCGGATGAGGAAATCCTTGGTCGTTTTGAGAGAAAGATTCTGCGTTCGATTTTCGGTCCCATAAACACAGAGGAGGGTTGGAGGAGAAGATTCAATCACGAACTGTACGGGTTGTACAGCGACATGAGTCTGGTCAGGCATCTACGGATCCAACGCCTAAGATGGCTAGGCCATGTAGAACGAATGGACACCAAAGCTCCAGCCCGTAGAGTCTTTGAATCCAACCCCGAGGGACGAAGAAATAGAGAACGGCCGCACCTAAGGTGGCGCGCACAGGTGGAAAGGGGCCTCAACCAACTGGGCGTGCGGCATTGGAAAAGACTAGCGTAAGATCGTGCTAGGTGGAGAGGCATGTTGGTTGAGGCCCAGGTTCACCCCGAACTGTAGCGCCCGTTAAGTAAGTAAATAAAGTATTAAAAAACCGGTCAAGTGCGAGTCGGACTCGCGCACGAAGAGTTCCGTACCATCTGTATATATAAATATGAAAGAGACTATGTATGTTACCTCATCAAATGACAGGCAGGATTATTTGGATGAAAATCCTGTCTGTTATATGGGAGCCCCCCTTAAGTATTTATTTTGTTCTGTTTTTAGTATTTGTCGTGGTAGCGGCAGAAATACATCATCTGTGAAAATTTCAACAGTCTAACTATCACGGTTTATGAGATACAGCCCGGTGACAGATGGACGGACGGACGGACAGCGAAGTCTTAGTATTAGGGTTCCGTTTTACCTTTGGGTACGGAACCCTAATGATGTGACATGGTACGAAAATCATGTGCTTGAATTACAATATTTATTACACATAGTAAAATGCGATGTTTTCCCGCGTTGTGGTGTGCGACGATGTAACGAGTATGTGATCACAGGAAAAGATGACTCTGAAGGTAAATTTTCTCTACTGTTACTTCTGCTATCCTTGGATCTCCGAGCGTCATCGCATTTGAAGCAAGGTCAGTATGATAGATACTGCCCCAGTGTCGAGGCATTCTAATTTAAGCGATCGTGTGGTATCTGTGGCCTATATTTTGCATCATACAAGGCCACTATCCAACACAAGTATTTACACAAGAGGCAACAAGATATTTTGCCCATCGCAAAGATTCGTCCTCAAAGAATTGCTGCTATGTAGACGTGCCAGAGAAATTCTTTGTTTGAATGATGACGATGATGCTACATATATGGTTGGATGAAACAGATGTTGACACATCGAATGTGACAAGAACGGAGAAGGGGTCAAAAAATCACGAAATTAGTGTGGCTTACTTTATGGATGACACCTAAATTACAATGAATGTAAGAAAGAAATATTGCATTGAAAACCTAATTATTTAGAGAGAAGCTAAGACTTATGACACTTAATGTACGTATGTACAAACATGTTTTACTTGGTCTCACTCAAGATGATTCAAAAATATTCCAGCGAATTTGGGCTAATCCGAAAAGATTCACCGTGCAGTTCGGTTCTAGGATCTCCGAACGCGCTGTCGTGTGACTTCTTCAATATGGTGCTGGAGCACATAGTGCGGCGAGCAAGTGCCAACACGGACTATCTTCTACAAGTTCGCCCAGCTGCTGCGACATCCATATTGACGTCATCGCGCGGTCTCAGCGTGACGTTGTAGAACCCTTCACAGCGATTGAAGAACAGGCGGAACGAGTTGGTCTTGAAGTAAATAAGGGTAAGACAAGATACATTGTATGTACATACTTACTTACTTACTTAGGTGGGGCTACAGTCTGTAGTGAACCTGGGAGTTAACCAACAAGCGTCTCCAGCTGGCACGGCCTTTGGCCAGCTGTTTCCGGCGCCGCACGCCCAGTTGGTTAAGGCCCCCTTCCACCTGCGTGCGCCACCGTAGATGCGGCCGCCTTCCTTCCGGGATGGATTCGAAGACTCTCGGGTCGGAGCTGTATTTTCCATGCGCTCTACATGGCCTAGCCACCTTAGATGCTGTATCCGTAGACGTCGCTGTACAAACCGTACAGTTCTTCGTTAAATCTTCTCCTCCATACACCGTTTGAACAAACGGGACCGTAGATAGTGCACAGAATTTTTCTCTCGAGACGACCAAGGGCATCTTCATACGCTTTTGTTAAGGTCCAAGCCTCTACGCCGTAAAGGAGGACTGGGATGATCAAGGTCTTATAGAGTGTCACCTTGGTTCTTCGAGAGAGGGCTCTACTTCTCAATTGCCTCTTGAGCCCAAAGAAACAGCGGTTGGCAAGAGTGATTCTGGATTTTATCTCAGCGCTGGTGTTGTTGTCGCCGGTCATCAGTGAGCCAAGGTAGACGAATTCCTTGACCACTTCAAAGTTATATCCGCCCATGGTGACATTCTGGCCAATACGGCGGTGTTGACCGTTGCTTTTAGATGAAAGCAGATATTTGGTTTTACCCTCATTAACCTTGAGACCCATCTTAGCCGCTTCTACCTCAATGCTTACATAGGCTTCATTGACGTCTCGCTGTGTACGTCTAATCACGTCAATGTCGTCGGCGTACGCATGCAATTGCGTAGACTTGAAATAAATCGTACCTTTTGTGTTGGTCATAACTCTTGCACGAACTTTTCAAGCACAATGTTGAAAAAGTTGCATGACAGCGCGCCACTTTGTCTAAATCCGTTTTTAACATCAAAGGTCTCGGTTTGCTCATTACCGACCTTAATGGAGCAGATGACCGAGTTTGGCAGGGATGTTAAAACTAGACATGGCTTTGTATAGCTCATCTCTATACACGCTGTCATATGCAGCCTTGAAATCGACGAAGAGGTGGTGAGTGTCGATTTGGTATTCCTGGGTCTTCTGCAAGATCTGCCGTAGCGTAAACATTTGGTCTATTGTGGATTTACATGGCCTGAAACCACACTGATAAGAGCCGATCAGAGACTTATTCGTCGTCCATTACGAACGCATCGTTCTGCCTGACAGCGGCATCTTGTCCCTCATCACCGTTATATAGTCTGCAGAAGTGGTATTTCCAAATCCTCAGCATCGACTGTGACTCTACTACCAGTTCTCCATTTTCATCCCTGCAGGCCGCCGCTCTGGCTTTGTAGCCATGGCATGTTCGTTTTACCTTATTGTAAAACTTCCGGCGCGTCATTCCTGCAGAAACGTCTCTACATCTCCTCGATTTCACGTTTTCCGTGTTCTCTTTTCTTACTTCTGAGAAGCGTGTGTTCCTCTCTTCTCTTCTGCTCATAGATTTCGTGTGCAGCTCTCGTGCGTGGTTGCAACGTGGGTTTATATGATTCTTGTTTTGCTGCATGGGCTTGTTTGCATTGTTCATCGAACCAGGGGTTTCTGAGGCAGCGTCTCTGACGGCGCTCTGGCAATGCGCCTATTCCTGCTCTATTGTTTGTGCTGCTGTGGGCGGATTTTGAGAGAGCTTGGAGGAGACACGATCGGCAAAGATTCTGGCAGTCTTTTGCGATTGTAGCATTCCGACGTCAAACTTACGTTATCCTATTCGACTCCTAAGCATTCTTGATATCCTCATTCGTACCTTGGCTGCAACGAGGTAGTGGTCCGAGTCGATATTGGCTCCTCGGAAGGTTCGTAGATCGAGAATACTGGAGGAGTGTCTGGCATGGATTGCAATGTGAACCAGATTGATCTGGTTGGTGGTCGATTGATCAAAAAACCGCCAGGTACCCTTGCGGATGTTGAGATGGGGGAATCGTGTGTTTGCTACAAGGAGGTTACGCCCAGTTAGTAAATCGATTAGCCTAAGTGCGTTGTCGGATGTGGTCTTATGGCTGCTGTGCTTTCCTATGATCGACTCAAATACGTCCTCTTGTTCTTATGTTGATGGATTATTTTTCTAAAGGGGTGAAGGTTTTTGCGTTCCTTTATCAAACCGCCGATACTGTCGCCAAAACATTGGTATACGAGGTGTTTTGCCGCTTTGGAGTACCAACGGAACTTCACTCAGATCAAGGTCGTAACTTTGAGTCGGAGATCTTTCAAAGTGCTATGAAGATTTGGGGATACGAAAACCCAGAACAAGACCACTACACCCCCAGCCCGATGAGCTCGTGGAGCGCATGAATCGAACCATACTCCACTACCTGACTAAATTTGTCAATGAAAAGCAAGACGATTGGGATGATCACTTACCTCTATTTGCAATGGCGTACCGTTCTTCATAGCGATTGAGGAGACACCTTATGCGATGCTATATGGACGTGATATGCGTCATGATCTTCTGCGTGGACACATGTACGAGTGTGTCCGAAACTGCATACGGATTGGGACGGTCCTCATCAAGTAATACAGGTCATAACCGACGTTACAGTCAGAATCCAGAAGACACCCCGGTCAAAATTCAAGATTGTGCATACTACGAGCTATCGAGGAACTCGTTTAGATGCCTGGCCTGTAGAAGCGAAGTTTGTGAAAGAAGGAACTTCGGTCCAAAGGAGGGGAGAGTGTTACGCACTAAACGCAACAAGGTTAATGATGGGAGCCTTATGTTGCATACGTCATTCTCTTTCCTTTTTTTGACAAGAGAAGACGAGAGTGTGAATAAAAATAAAAAGTCACGGGTTTCATTTCCTTAATTTGATTCTTTATTTCTTCCGAGGAGATATTTATTGCGCTATGCAACAGTATGTGCGGCGGGCTAACAATCCGCCCACATAAAAAACACAAAAGTTACTCGACGACGACAACGCACGAAAAAGGAACACGATTTGCGAGCATGCTCCTGGAATGTCAGAACGCTGTACACTCCCGGAGCTGCCCATAAACTAGAAAGAATCGGATATTACTGCGGTCCAGGAAATACGCTGGCTAGGAAACGGTATGATGAGGAAGAAAAATTGAGACATTTATTACAGCTGTCACAAAAGATTGCACTTACTGGGATGGGGATTTGTAGTGGGGAAGCGGTTAAGACCGAAGGTCATCGACTTTAAACCTATAAGTGATCGCCTGGCTGTGATCCGCATCAGAGGCAGATTTTATAACATCAGCCTCATATGTGCAAACGCCTCTACCGACGAGGCTGAAGACCCTATCAAAGAGGACTTCTCTGACCTCCTGGACAACGCCTACGGAGCTTGTCCGGAGTATGATGTTAAAATCGTGCTCGGGGACTTCAACACCCTTGGCGGAGTGGTCGGAAAGCACAGCCTCGACGACACAACAACAGATAGGCTTCCGACTGACGGACTTTGCGACAGCTCGTAATGCGGTGATAAGTAGCACAAGATTCCCTTGTAAGCGAATCCACACAGCAACCTGGCGATCTCCGGATGGTCGAACCACCAACCAAATCGACCATGTGCTCATTGACGCAAGGTACTCGTCAAACATCCTGGATGTGCAAACATTTAGAGGGGCAAGTGTCGACTCTGACCACTTCCTCGTAGCAGCAAGATTCAGAGCTCGACTGTCCAATGTCAGAAAGCTGCACCAGCCCATCAGGAGGAGGTTCGACATTGAGCGCCTGAGCACACCGGAGGTTACCAGAGTCTACAGGGAGCAGCTGAGCGAAAGACTCTATGGCATGCCTACGTCGAACACAAATGCCAATAATATGTGGCTGCTTTGCCGCTCAGCCAGAAAAAAATCTACTGCGACAAAAGAAAAGAATCTTCGCAGCCTCCCAGCGCAAGAATATCGAAGAGTCTAGGGATAAGCATAAAACACCAGCCTTTTACAAGAAAGCAAAAGGCCTTGCAGGAGGCTTCAAAAAGGGCACCCAGGCTCTTCGAAACTGCGAGGGTAATCTTGTCACCGGCCCGCAGGGAATAGTGGATGTATTTAAGCAGCATTTCCAGCAGCTGCTTAACGAGCATGACCAAGAGAGAGTGGTAGGGACCGAGGAAATCCCAACTCCAGCCGCTGAAGTCCTCCCACCCAGCATCGAAGAAGTCGGCACAGCTATTCAGAAGCTTGCCATCAGAGCTCTTCAAGGCTGGCGGCGATGTTCTGGTAGGGAGCATACAGCAGATCATCTGCAGAATTTGGGAAGATGAAAGCATGCCCGACGACTGGAATACCAGCTCTATTTGCCCCATCCACAAAAAGGGCGATCCAACCTCTTGCAAAAACTATAGAGGTATATCCCTGCTCAATGTCCTATACAAGATCCTGTCCAGCGTATTGTGTGAACGTCTAAAGCCGTTTTGCACCGCACTAATCGGTAGCTACCAGCGCGGCTTCCGGCCCGGCAAATCGACTATAGACCAAATTTTCACTCTTCGACAAATCCTGGAAAAGACCAACGAGTTTCGAATCGATACACACCATATTTTCATCGATCTCAAAGGCGCATACGGCAGCATTCATCGTGAAGGACTGTTTGATGCGATGGTCGAATACGTGATCCCGGGAAAACTGATCCAGTTGTGTCACGCCACGCTAAAAAATACACTATGCACCGTGAAATTCGGTTCTAGGACTTCGGAACCGTTTGAAACATGCACCGGATTTCGGCAAGGAGATGCGCTGTCATTCGACTTCTTCAAACTGGTGCTGGAGCAGATAGTGCGACGGGCAGGCGTCAACAGGGAAGGCACTATCTTCTACAAGTCCGCCAGCTGCTAGGATATGCGGATGATATCGACATCATCGCGTGTTCTCGCCGTGGCATTGTGGAAGCATTCACGGCGATTGAAGAACAGGCAAAACGAGTTGGTCTTAAGATCAATGAGGACAAGACGAAATACATGCTGTCAAGCAAAAACCGATCCGTCGCTCACCACCTTGGACAAAATATAACAACTGACAGCTACAATTTCGAGGTAGTTAAGGAGTTTGTCTACCTCGGGGCAAACGTAAATTCCACAAATGACACCACAGTGGAGATCCGGCATAGAATCGCCCTTGGAACCGCTGCTACTTCGGCTTTTCCAAACAACTGAGGTCAAAACTCCTCACTCGAAAGACCAAAGTCATGCTTTACAAAACGCTCACACTGCCAGTCTTGCTGTACGGAGCCGAAAGCTGGACGATAAGCAGGAAGGCGGAGCTGATTTTGGGTTCTTTCAAAAGAAAAATTCTGCGCCGGATATTTGGTCCTGTTTGTGAGGAAGGTGAATGGTCCATTCAGCCGCCGTGAATGGTCCATTCACCTTCCTCACAGACAGGACCAAATATCCGGCGCAGAATTTTTCTTTCGAAAGAACCCAAAATCAGCTCCGCCTTCCTGCTTATCGTCCAGCTTTCGGCTCCGTACAGCAAGAACTCTACGAGCTGTACAAAGATGTGGATGTAGTCCGGAAGGTAAAGATCCGTCGATTACACTGGCTCGGCCCCATCGAGCGCATGGACACCAACGCTCCAGCTAAGAGGGTCTTCGATTCCGAGCCTCCTGGTTCGAGAAGAAGAGGAAGACCGAACCTCCGGTATAAAGACCAAGTAATCGCGGATGTAAGACATCTTGGTCTTGATAACTGGAAGCAGCGTGCTCGGGACCCTCAAGGATGGAAGGCAGCTATAGCTCAGGCTCAGATCCTCCATGGATCGCTGGCCTGATAAGTAAGTATGTAAGTATTTACCGGCAAGTCAAAACTCATGTTTATGCATACCAAATCTAGTAAATACTTCGTTCTTACTCATACGGCCCAACTTGGTCTTGATGACGAGAAGCAGCGGACCGGGATCTTCAAAAATGGAAGCAGTTATAGCTCAGGCTCAGATCCTCCATGGATTACTGGTCTTATAAGTAAGTAAGTAAGAGTTACTATGTAATGACATTTGCTATGGTTTTTTGTTTTGTTAAACGGTCGAGAGAAACAATGTATTCTTTAAAAAATGTAAATATTGACATCTTCTAATAACCATTCATAGAGACTTACATAGGGACTTCCAAAAATAAGGGAGAGAGTGATAGCTCTGTGATGATAGAACGTACATATGTATGTATATTTATAATATTTTCTCTGGGAAATGAAACAAGCTATCGACGAAGTTTCTACAAAGTCCTCGCGGGCAATAAATTTCCACATCGGAACTGATGAAATCTCTTATCTCATTAAAAAACTTTTTGTCATCTCATTAGAGGAATGGAGTTACTTAATATTTCTCATATCTCAAGGCAACAACATCGTCCCGTGCCAATAAATACCTTCATGTATCTCCCATTATCTCCGGCATCTTTGCCGAAGCGTATTATCATCCATCCACACCTCAATCTCGACGTGCGAAAGTGTTAGGTTAATTAAGAAATTATATCCTGAAGTCAAGTGCCTGCTTACACATCAGCAAGGAAGCGAGGTAATTAGATATCACGTGTGCGGCAGAGTGGCTCCAATTTGTCGGGCGATATATCAATCAGTTGCTCGTTATCGCAAATGCGTGTTATGATGCTGCTGCGTGGTAATATGTTTTCAATTGAATTTCAACTTGGCGACACATTTGTTGGCGTCGGTCGGATGCTGAATCACGTTCGTGTAAGTACCATGACTCACATCGGTTGATGATTGAATTATTATTGAACTCCCTCACCCTAGCTCCTTGCATACATACAATTTGGACGAATATTCAGTCGAAACCACAACGACACTGGACACCAAACACTCGTTACAGATTCAAATCAAATTCACGCCATATGTGAATGGTTTGATAATACACAAGAGTATCTGTAAACAAAATCAACATAAAATCACCGATATCATTGCATTACAATCGTTCTCGCTCCAGGGGTTTGCAGTTCACAAAAAAGAGGAACTAAAGAACTGTGTATTGACATCAATTAGAGAAAGGAGTCGACAGTCGGCAAACAATGATCAACCGAAAAGGCATTGCATTACCGGAAGGTATAAGGTACATTGCCGAATCAACCACCCGGCGCGCAGTAGGGGGAATTAAAAAACATTAAAACTGAGGAACAGGGGTCTTTGAACACAAAAGATCACCCTACATTAAGGGGAATGTATGACAGGAAAAAGGCAAATTAGCTAACCAGCCTAGTAATTGCATGCGTAGATCTGTAAATCGTCATCTCTGAACAAATCCCTTGACAATTCAATACAGTTTGCGAGCAGTGAGTACAACAAGGGTGATGATAACGTATAAGAATCGTCTACACATGCTGCCATCACCACTTCTAGATGCAAGTTCAGCCCATGGTGCACCACTTTTATCTACTCGAATAAATTCAGATTTATCAAATTCCAGCTTGATTTCAGTGAATTTAGATTTACGTCTTGCCCCAAGGGTTAAAAACCATCTCGTCCCCTGTTAATGTGCTGCATGTTCGGCTGGATTTTTACAACGCCCAGGACATTTGTCTCTTTCTGGGTATTGCAATAATTTAAAATTTTACATTTTTCACTCCTGAATAGCTGGTATCCCTTTTGTCCGTATGGAAATTAAATGAGGTGGCAGAATTCAAATTTTTCAAAAATTACTCCACCAACCGAAATGAATCGCGTCAATTGTCCTGCCAATCAGAAAAGATAAACGTGGCTGTTTACATAATTGTTTGATCGAGTGGAAATGGATTTGAAACACTTAACTTCACCCTTTTTTATTTTCATGTTTTTTAACTACCGCATAGGTTCGAAGCATAAGTAGACGGCATCTGGAGGATAGAGTCCTTCGTGCCTTCAGTGCGGCAAGGAGTGATTTCCTGGGCATAATTTGATTACGAACTTCGAGTGTGCATGTTGACATATTGAGTATTGGTTATCGGAAAACCCGATTTAGGCATGGAAATTGAATCTCTTTGATGAGTGGGCTACGTATGTACATACGTATGTATCGAAAAACTGCTTTACTACACTTGGGCTGGGTAAATATTTATCTAGGTCAATTTAAAATAAGTGGATCTGTGGAGGTATTCTCGCAAGCATGAAGGAGTGACGAAAATGTATCTAAATCACACACTTTTGCGAGATTATATTTACTCATTTGCGGAGTGCGTAAGCAAATATCATTTGAAATTCTTTTTGTTAATCCTTTCATTTTCGTCCCCAAATCTTAAACGTATGCGCATATATATGTATGTATAAATATAGATACATATGCGATGTTCGATAGTGTGCTTTAGCTCATCGGATTCATTGGCGGATTGATGAAGAAATTGTGAATTTTATTTAAATTAATAGATTCTACGACTTACTAAACGATAAATGAATCATTCCTAAGATCTTCGATTTTCAAATTGTGTTTTAGTAACTGATGAACTGTTTTAATCGAACAAGGCAAAAGACGAAGTTGTGCTATAAAGTTGAAGACGTTTCATTTATCTGTGTACTCGTTTAATGCTACCATCTCCTAGACGGTAATGAATTTTCTACAAAGGCATTTACCGCTTAGACATCGTCGCTGTGAAAGGAAGCGCTGACATCGCAGTTTGACAAATCTTAGGTCTAATGTAAAATGTTAGGGTCAGATGTTTAGATAAGCCTTGTCCGCTTGAATGAAAACCAATATACCGTGCTGTCATTAATACAGGGTTAAATTCTTTCACCCTGAGCCGGCACATCTGGGGGCAAGACAGTGCCTCCGCCACGTCGAGCAAAAAAGCGGCACGGCCATACCATCCTTTAATCGAAACAGTTCAGGCCATTTTCGATCCACCAAAACTAGCTGTGGATAAAACTAGAAGCCTGATTTTTCAGTCACCAAGCAGGCATTGCATAAGCACGGTACATTCATGGTTCATTCAATTTGAACCAGTAGTTTAAGAATTATGAATTCTTATTCTCCTTCTTAACGGGCGCTATAGTTCGGGGTGAACCTGGGCCTCAACCAACATGCCCCCCCAACTAGCACGATCTTTAGCTAGCCTTTTCCATTGCCGCACACCCAGTTGGCTGAGGACGCCTTCCACCTGTGTGCGGCATCTTACGTGCGGCCGTCCTCTGCTTCTCCGTCGCTCGGGGTTGGATTCAAAGACTCTTCGGGCTGGAGCTGTGGTGTCCATTCGCTCTACATGGCCTAGCCATCTTAGGCATTGAATCCGTAGACGCCTGACTAGACTCATGTCGCTGTACAGCCCGTAAAGTTCGTGGTTGAATCTTTTCCTCCATCCCCCGTCTGCGTTTATAGGCCCGAAAATCACGCGCAAAATCTTTCTCTAGAACCGACCAAGGGCCTCCTCATCCGCTTTTGATAGTGTCCATGCTTTTGCGTTGTACAGCAGGACCGGGATGATAAGGGTCTTATATAAAGTCAACTTTGTCGTTCGGGAGAGGGCTCTATTACTCAATTGCCTCCCGTTTGATTTCGAAACTGATGTCGTTTTTCCAGGTCACTGCGGAGCCAAGGAAGACGAAGTCCTTAACTACCTCGGACTTATATCTGTCAATACAACCATTCTGGCCAAGACGTCGGCGGTGAGCGTCCTTTTTTGATGACAGCATATATTTAGTTTTGAGAGCACCGTGGCGCAGTGCGTAGTGTGTTGGCCTCTGACGCCGATGACACGGGATCGATTCCCGACACAGCCATGTCATCGAACGTGTTTTTCACTGTGTTTCTCCTCAGCGGGGTTCTGACAAAACCCCCTGTAGTAAAATTGTCATGAAAAGCTTCTCGAAATTCGCCGTTCGGATCCGGCAATAAACTGTAGGTCCCTTTCACCTATGGGAAAATTAAATCACACCCAACATGGGTGATTGAGAGAAGCTCGGCTTAGGTCCTTCATGGGCTGTAACGCCAACATACCTACATATATTTGGTTTTGCCCTGGTTTACTGTCGGCGTATGCAAGGAGTTGCGAGGATTTGAAATAGATTGTGCCTCTTGTATTGGCCAGTGATTTTTGCAAAGTCATTTCTAATATGATGTTGAAGAAACCACACGACAGCGCATCGCTGTCGAAGCCGACAAATAGGTGGTGAGTGTCGACTTGAAATGTATTGGTTTTTTCCAGCATCTGCGTAGTGCGAAGACTTAGTCGATGGTGGACTTCCCTGGGCTGAATCCGCATTGATAAGGACCTATCAGGCTTCAGGCGTTCAAACAAAACGGCGGAGAAGATTTTGTAGACGATGTAAAGAATACATATTCTCCTGTATTTGGCGTAGTCAGAGGGGTCTCCTTTCTTGCGGATCGGGCATACGATGCTGAGACTCCATTCCTCGGGCATGCCTTCCTCTGATCAACCAGGTCATCCCCAGCTGCCCTGAAGAGCTCAATAGACAGTCCGTCTGCACCAGCAGCTTTATTCGACTTGAGCTTCGATATGGCGATCTTAACTTCGTCGAGGTCAGGGGGACAGGATTCTCTGCGGTCTTCGTCGATTAGAAATGGATCATTCTGCCGGACAGCGCCTGCAGTAACACCTCTCCAATCCTCCTCAATCGCGAGCTTCTCATGCTCTTTCTTCTTTCTTCTGAAAAGCTTATGCTCCTCCCTTCTTTTTAACTCGTAGAACTCACAAGCTGCTCTTGTTCTTTTACGTAGCGAGGCCTTATATGCATCCTGCCACGCTGTGTGAATCCTCCCGCACTCGTCATCGATCCAGGTGTTTCTTGGAAGAGCTTGGTGGAGCTTGGAAGCCCAAAACTTCGGATGCAGTGCTTTTCAGGGCTTGTTTGCAAAGATTCCACTGCTGTTCTGATAGCGTGGAGGGCATATGGGGGGCAAAAGGGGGATGCGATCGGTAAAAGCACGAGCGGTTTCTGGCGATGGTAGCTTTCCGACGTCATAACTTTGTATTCTTACTCTACTCCGCTGCGTTCGTGACATCCGTAAGCGCATCTTGGCTACTATATACAAGATATTGGTCCGAGTCGATGTTAGCCCCTCGGAAACTTCGGACATCAAGAATAGTGGAGGGGTGTCTGACGTCGATCGCGATGTGATCAATCTGGTTGGTAGTCGATTGATCAAAAGACCGCCAGGTGCCTTTGTGTATATTGAGGTGCGGGAAGCGCGTACTGGCTAAAAGGAGATTTCGCCCCGTAGCAAGATCAATCAGCCTGTGTCCGTTATCGGATGTGGTGTCGTGTAGGCTATGTTTGCCGATGACTCGTTCAAATATGCTTTCCTTACCCAGCTTAGCATTGAAGTCTCCTAGTACAATTTTGATGTCATAGCTGTGATCTACTTATTATGGCAATATCGTCGGCGTATGCAAGGAGTTGCGAGGATTTGAAATAGATTGTGCCTCATGTATTGGCCAGTGATTTTTGCACAATAATTTCCAATATGATGTTGAAGAAATCACACGACAGCGCATCGTCCTGCCTAAATCCTTTTTTGACATCAAAACTATCGGTAAGGTGTTCACCGATTCGGATGGAGCAGCGAGCATTCCCCAAAGTCATCCTGCATAGTCTGACGAGTTTAGCAGGTATGTCAAAGGTAGACATAGCATTGTATAGCTCGTCTCTAATTACGCTGTCGTATGCGGCTTCGAAGTCGACAAATAGGTGGTGAGTGTCGACTTGAAATTCATTGGTTTTTTCCAGTATCTGCCGTAGTGTGAAGATTTGGTCGATGGTGGACTACCCTGGTAAGAATCCGCACTGATAAGGACCTATCAGCTTATTTACAATAGACTTTAGGCGCTCACACAAAACGGCAGAGAAGATTTAGTATGCGATGTTAAGGAGACTTATTCGTCTATAGTTGGCGCAATCAGAGGGGTCTCCTTTCTTGTGGATCGGGCATACGATGCTGAGACTCCATACTTCGGGCATGTTTTCCTCTAACCATATCTTACGGATGAGAGCACCCTGGCGCATTGGGTAGTGTGTTGGCCTCTGACGCCGATGACACGGGATCGAATCCCGACACAGCCATGTCAGCGAACGTGTTTTTCACGGTGTTTCTCCTCAGCGGGGTTCTGACAAAACCCCCTGTAGTAAAATTGTCATGAAAAGCTTCTCGAAATTCGCCGTTCGGAACCGGCAATAAACTGTAGGTCCCTTTCACCTTTGGGAAAATGAAATCACACACAACATGGGTGATTGAGAGAAGCTCGGCTCAGGTTCTTCATGGACTGTAACGCCAACATACATACATACATACGCATCTTACGGATGAGCTGGTGCATGCTCCCAACCAGGTCATCCCCAGCTGCCTTGAAGAGCTCAGCAGACAGACCATCTGCGCCAGCAGTTTTATTCGACTTGAGCTTCGATATGGCAATCTTAACTTCGTCGAGGTCAGGGGGACAGAATTCTCTGCGGTCTCCGTCGATTAGAAATGGATCATTCTGCCTGACAGCGGTATATTGACTAACATCGCCGTTATACAGTCTGCAGAAGTGGTTTTCCCATATTCTCAGCATCGACTGAGGTTCTACTACTAGGTGTCCGTTCTCATCCCTGCAGGCTTCCGTTCTGGCTTTATAACCTTGGCATGTTCGCTTTATCTGTTGATAAAACTTTCGAACGTCACGCGTTTCTTCGTTTTTTCGTGGTGGAGCCTTGAAACCCAAAACTTCGGAAGCGGAGCTTTTCAGAGCTTGTAAAAGCACGAGCGGTTTCTGGCGATAGTAGCTTTCCGACGTCATAACTTTGTATTCTTACTCTACTCCGCTGCGTTCGTGATATCCGTAAGCGCATCTTGGCTACTACAAGTTTGGAAAGTTCGGACATCAAGAATAGTGGCGGAGTGTCTGTTGTTCGCGATGTGATCAATCTGGGAGTCGATTGATCAAAATACCGCCAGGTACCTTTGTGTATATCGAGGTGCGGGAAGCGCGTACTGGCGATTTCGCCCCGTAGCGTAAAAGGAGATTTCGCCCCGTAGCAAGATCAATCAGCCTGTGTCCGTTATCGGAGGTGGTGTCGTGTAGGCTATGTTTACCGATGACTCGTTCAAATATGCTTTCCTTACCCAGCTTAGCATTGAAGTTTCCTAGTACAATTATGACGTCATAGCTGGGACATTGGGCATACGTTCTGTCTAGGATATCGTTGAACTCATCTTTGGCTGAGTCATCCTTGTCTTCCGTGGGGGCGTGGATGAGGCTGATGTTAAAAAATTTAGCCTTGATACGGATTGTTATGAGGCGTTCGCTCACATGCCGAAAGCTTAGGACTTTTTGCCTTAGTCCACCTCAAACAACAAATCCGCATCCAAACAATCGTTGCCCTCTCTCCCTATAGCAGTCGCCGTAGTAAATATCGCAGTTTTTCATTCGCTTTATGCCCGGTCCATTCCATCGAATTTCCTGGATGACGGTGATGTCCGCTTTATAGCGGTCTAGGGCGTCCGCAAGTTGTTCGGCTGCACGTGGCCTGTTTAGGGACCTAACATTCCACCTACAAAGCCGAAGATCACTGTCCTTTTTTCGTTTTTTTGCAAGGGTCGTCAACATAAATCCGGTCCGTTATATCCGAGGCTTGTGGTCGTTTCGGAGTTTGTGTTTTTTTTACGGTTACGGCTTACTAGGCCGTAGCCCAACCGACTAATCCTGTTTTTTTTTTTGGCGCAGGAGGCTCGCCATTTGCCCTTCCCCGTCTGCAATTTCCATAGGAAATCTCCAGATGGCACCACGAAGAGGTGGGGATAGGACTTACTAACAGTGCCGCAGGATGTTCGACTACGGTGGCTTTTCTCGCTTTTTAGCAGGCCAGCATCCGTCGGATAGATGCTACCCCTACGAGGCCTTTGTTAGTCCTTTGCCATCCTTAAAAATGCATCACTAAATATTGTAGACATTTTAGCTCATATTTTTAACCTAAGCATCTCGACCAGAACTTTTCCTGATGAACTAAAATGTGCCAATGTGACTCCTCTTCACAAGAAGGCAGTAAAAGTGACAAAAAAAAAAAAAAAAAAAAAAAAACTTCAGGCCAATTTCTTTACTGCCCTCTGTTTCAAAGGTCTACAGAAGATGCGCTCTTCGAGTTTTGCCGCTTTGTTTATAAAACTTTGAGAGCGCCGTGAGTAAAATACGGAGGGGGAGCCGGTCGTGACTCGCAAGGAAAAAACACAACGGATCTTATTTAATTTGATCTTTATTTGACGACCTTCCAATATAGAATGATCTTACAAGCTAACTTAGCAGAAATTTAACCTTAAATTGTATTGCTTATGTGGTAAATATAGTAAGAGAGAGATGGTTTGTTTACATGCATGCGAACAGCGGGTCTTTTGTCCAAATATGGTCACTCTTATGCTGCTGTTTTGGCATATAGCCAAGCGGCTTGGCTTGGCTTGGGTTTTTCCGTTAGATGCATAGTAGCGTCGTTTGTGGCCTGATAAATGGCTTGGCTTCTCATCTGACCACGGTTGGTTGCATGCATGTAACTCGTGGTGCACTGGGTAGTATGTTGGCCTCTGATGCCGATGACACTGGATCGAATCCCTACAACAGCCATGTCATCGAACGTGTTTTCACGATGCTTCTCCTCAGCGGGATTCTAACCTTCTCGAAATTCACCGTTCGAAATCGGCAATAAACTGTAGGCCCCTTTCACCCATGGGGAAATATAGTCACACACAACCTGGGTGATTGGGAGAAGCTCTGCTTTGGTCCTTCATGGACTGTAATGCCAACATACACATATTTCTAAAACTCAAGATGATAAAAAATGTTGACCAAATGTCTACAAATGTCCTTTCGTAAACATTATGGTCGACTACAGGGTTCTTCTAAAAAAATTAGACTATGTAGGATTTCGTGGTTTTATACACAACTGGTGTGAGTCCTATTTAAAAAATTGAACTGAGAAAGTTATAGTAGGTTACTCTGTTAGTAAATCCAAAGCTATGAACTTAGACGTGATGTTCACCTTCTGAGATTGTAGTTTTCGGATCACAAACTAGTTGTTAGCAAGAAGACTAAATTGATGCCCTTCAGTCTAAATATGCAAGAATGCCCGGACTTTGAAATTCTCTTCCATGCAAACAATTGTGTAAGAATGCAATATAACGTGTCTAATTGTTGTCAATGTTGAATAAACAAGGGTCCTGTGTTTCAAAATTGAAGGAGAAAATCAGTTTAAATAGGTATTACACCTTGCGGCATTGTTAGTAAGTCCCATCCCCACCTCCTCTTGGTGCCATCTGGAGATTTCCTCTCGAAATTACAGACGGGGAAAGACGAATGGCGAGCTTTCGGCGCCCAAAAAACAGGTTCAGTCGGGTTGGGTTACGGCCTAGTAAGCCGTATCCGTATGAAAATTCAAAAACTCAGAGACAACCACAAGCCTCAATGTCCCAGATATGATACCAAAATTGTTCTAGGAGATTTCAACGCAAAGCTGAGTAAGGAGGATTTCTTTGAACGAGTTGTGGGAAAGTACAGCCTACACAACACCACGTCCGAAAACGGATTCAAGCTTATAGACTTTGTGACGGAGCGTAATCTCCTAGGAGCTAGCACACGATGCCCACATCGCAATATACATAAAGGGACATGACCGTCTCCTGATCAATAATCCGTTAATCCAATCGGTCATATTGCGATCGACTCCAGACATTCCTCCAGCACCTTGAATTTGCGAACTTTCCGAGGACCCTTATTGTAGCCAGTGTACGTATGCGGACACTGCGGATTCGAGTAGGACCATCAAAATTTGACGTCGGGTAGCTGCTATCGCAAGAGACCGCCATGAACTCAAAAGCCGATGCAAGCTGCACAAACCATAGAACAGCAATGGGATGCTGCCTCTGATGTATAAGGTTTCCAGCCACTACCTAGGATAGGTACACGCAGAAAAACAGAATGCATACGTTGCATCGACGTACGAGAGCTGCTCGTGAGCTCGATGACGCACTCACGAAGGAAAAAGAAAGAGAATGAGAAGCGCGCGATTGAGGAGATGGAGGGATGCTATCGCAGAAACGATGTTCGAAAGTTTTACCAAAGAGTAAAATGAACATGCCAAGGTTATAAAGCGCAAGCCTGCTGGGATGGACACGGACTCCTCGTAGTTGAATCACAGTCAAAGCTGGGAATGTGGGAAGACTATTTCTGCGGACTGTATAACGGCGAATATGGCCAAGATGCCATATGAAGACGAGAGAGAATTCCGTCCACCCGACATAGAGGAGGTTAGGATAGCAATATCAAAACTGATGTCTGAAAAAGTGCTAGCGCAGACGGCCTGCCGGCTGAGGGGAGTTAATTGGGAACATACACCAGCTCATCAGTAAGATATGATCAGAGGAAAGCATGCCCAATGAATGGAATCACAGCATCGTTTGCCCGGCTCATAAAAAAGGAAACCCCTATAGCTGCCCCAATTATAGTGGAATAAGTCTCCTTAACATCGCGTATAAGATATTTTCTGTCATGCTGAGTGAACGTCTGAAACCATTCGTGGACAATTAAGTAGGTTCCTATCAATGTGGTTTCTGGCCAGGAAAATCTAGCTGCGGAAAAGATCCATGAATTTTAGGTCGACTCGCACCACCTTTTCGTCGATTTTAAGGTCGCATTTGACGGTGTTTATAGGGACGAGCTAAGAGCCATGTTATGTTTTTACATCCCTGTCAAACTCGTCCGGTTGTGCAGGATGACAATGGAAAATTCTCACTGCTCCATTTAGGTCGGTGAGGAGTTAGCCAACACCTTCGTTGTCAAAAAAGGATTGAGACAGGACGACAGACAGGATTCACTTGCCAATACAAGAGATACGATCTATTTCAAATCTGCTTAATTACCCGCATACGCCAATGACATTGACGCTTTTGTGAGCATAGTAGCAGAAGCGACTAAAGTGGGTCTGAAGGTAAACGAGGGCAAAAATAAACATGTATGTACATGCAGTCGTCAAAGAAAGATGCAGAACACCGACGTCTAGGCCAGAACGATTTCGTCTACCTTGGCTCAGTGGTAAAAAGCGGCAACGACACCAGCGTAGAAATTAGACCCAGAACAACTCTTGCCAACTGCTGGTTCTTCGGGCTCAAGAGGCAATTGAGGCAATATATGTAAAACCTTAATCATCCCGGTCCTCCTCTACAGCGGAGAGGCCTGGACATTATCAAAAATGGATGAAGTGGCCCTTTGTCGTTTCGAGAGGAAAATTCTGCATGCAATCTTCGATCCCGTTTGTGTTAATGCAGAGTGACATACTTAGTAAGTAAGTAAGTATACAGCGACATCGGCCTAGTACGATGTCTACGGATCCAACTTCTAAGATGGATAGGTGATGTAGAGTCTTCGACTCCAACCCGGAAGGACTACATTGCAGAAGACGGCCGCATCTAAGGTGGCGCACACAAGTGGAAAGGGACCTTAACTAACTGGGCGTGCGACACTGGACACAACACAAAAGACAAAGATCGTGCTAGCTGGAAAGGCTTGTTAGTTGAGGCCGAGGTTCACCCCGAACTGTAGCGCCACCTAAGTAAGTACACATTATCACTATTTTTTTTCATTGTATAGATAAATACCACGACGGGCACCGTGGCGCACCGATAACAACAATGCCGTCGAATGTTTATTTCGCGGCTTCCCTCCTCGCCGGGGTACTGGCAGAACCCCCCGCAGTATACTTGCCATGAAAAAGCTTCTCGACACATGCCGTTCGGAATCGGCATTGAACTGTAGGCCCTTTACCCATGTGAAAAATAAATCACACACAACACGGGTAATTGAGAGAAGCTTGGCTCTGGTCCTTCATGGCCAGTAACGCCACCAAAGAAGAAGAAGAAGATAAATACCAATGTTAACCCTAGAAAGGTAACCATATTTTTTAGTACGTTACAGGTAACCATTCGTCGAATCGACGAAGTCATTTTCAACTGGGCTTTTAAAGAAAAGTTGCCAGGCAATTGTTGAGAAGTAAAATAATTTATGTTTATTAGGTATTGTTTATTATAAAAAAGAAAAAAATATACCTACATCTTTTTTTAATACTTGAGTTTTTATTTTCTAAACAGTAATTGGATACATAGTTTTTGAGATCATATGCTTTTTTCATTTTTAACAAGAATGCGTTTTTGTTTTTTTTTTTTTTTTTTTAAAGTGGGAATTTAAAAGTTAATTCATTAGTTAATAGAACACAATACAAAAAAAAAATAAAAAAAAAATATTTGATCATTTGTTGCAAAGGTCAACTTTATGCTCTTCACGTGAGCTTGCATTTTTGAGATAACTTGGTTTTTCTTTTGTTTATTTTTTTTTTTCAACAAAAAAAGTGAAAATTTAAAATGTAATTTGTAGTATAATAAAGCAAAATAAAAACAAGAAATAAATAAAATTATTTGGAGCATTTACTGCAGATTTCAACTTTATGCTCTCCACATATGCGTGCATTACATTTATTGCACGTTGACTTAGTCATGCGTCGTTTTTTATACGGACAATATTTGCGAACTTTTCTTGTTTTAATTTTCGTTCCACTAACGTTGTCCTCCTTTAATGGTTCTTTCTTTTCAAGAGTACTTTTTTCTATACAAGCTCTAATATTAGTGGGTAACGTTGGTGCTTCCAAGCGTGTCTGCATCCATGGTGCTACGAGTTTCGCGTGCAGATCCTTCATAAAATCCCTGCGTTTTAACGATTTCTGATGTTTAGAACTCACATTGTGGGCGTAGATGACACAACTGTTTATATATGCCATATTTAACATGCCGTAAAATAAACACATTGGCCATCTATTCGTCTTTCGGGAA
The DNA here is from genome assembly GCA_951905685.1 of Eumerus sabulonum. Classification (NCBI taxonomy): domain Eukaryota; kingdom Metazoa; phylum Arthropoda; class Insecta; order Diptera; family Syrphidae; genus Eumerus; species Eumerus sabulonum. The sequence goes on along the minus strand of OX645060.1, from coordinate 140,450,660 downwards.
CATGACATGTTGCTACACATCTGGTCAAAAGTATCCACCGCCCCTTTTGTTTGGTTATAAAAATCAATCATTGTAGGTTTGCCAGTGATGTTGTTAACGGTTCCCTCCTCATTGCAAGACGATAGTAAAAAAAACATTTCATTCGGCTTTGGCTTATATGACAGAAGTGTTAACTCTTTGTCATAGCAAAACATGGATGTCCCACATCGCCGTGTCTTAGGTTTCATCATTTCTTTCGGTATTTCCTTTTTGTTCGATCGCATAGTCCCTACAAGTGAAAGTTTGTAGGGCTCGCAAAGAAGCGATTTTGCCAGTTGAACCGAAGTAAACCAATTATCCATGGTGATGTTTCGGTTTGAGCCATGAATAGTTTTGGTTAATTCTTTGACACAAAATTCCCCAAGTGGCAGGTTACCAGTATGTGTACCTTTTCCCAAATATGGCATTGCATCCACCATGTATTTTGTTCCACTATCACAGAGCATGATAATTTTTAATCCATATTTAGCCGGCTTATTAGGAATATACATGCGGAAAGATGATCTGCCACGGAATGCCAAAAGTTGTTCATCTATGGTCATGTAAAGGCCAGGAGTATAGTTTTCGCGACATTTCAAAATAAAAATATCCCACAAATTTCTTTTTGGTGCGAATTTATCAGTTATAATAGTTGTTCTCAAGGACTTATCATCAAATCGCAAACACCTTATAAGAAATTTAAATCGCGTTTGACTTATCGTAGAAGTGTATCTATTTCCAGAATAGGTGCAATCAAAAAGTTCCTCTGTTGTTAGATTATTATCTTTTAGTGCGGCTGTCAAAACGAAAATTCCTATCAAAGCTCTTATTTCACAACAATTTGTTAACCTCACTGTGGCCTTTACGATTTTATAATTTGTCATATTGACCTCAATTTCGACATTTGTCCACTTAACAATTTCTTCTACAAACTCAACTGTTACAAATTTTTCGAAACATAATAATGGGTCAGTTATTTTTTTTGTTTCGCGTGTAGGTCCTCTGGCCTGATGCACAATACTGGTACCACGAATGCAACTTTTCTTTTTCTGAGTTGACCATATGTGTCTGTTTTTTCCTCTTAATACTTTTTTAGACAATACAATTATTTTTGACTTGCCGTATTCTCGCAACGAGCTAAGAGGTATATTATCCTCAGCATCTTCCTCTGAATCCACACAATCTTCCCAATCCGAGCCTTCCTCTTCCTCCTCCAGGTTGTCTTCTGTATCATTTTCTTCCTCTTCGATATCGTCGAAATCGTCATAGTCGCACTCTATTATAATTTTCTCTATTTCGTCATCCAATATAGCAAATCGCGAGGCCATTCTAAAACACAATTTATAAACATAATGTATGCAAGTTAGTTACAAGACACTTTGTTCGTTAAGAATACATACTTCCTTTATTTATTAGTCACTTCTTTTTTTTTTTCTATAATATTCACGGATATACTTTCGCCCTGTTTCGGTGTTGTCCCAAATGCGAATGAACTTAAATGCTAAATAACATTTCTAACCCTACTGCCCGTTTCGCATAATACGCCAGCTCGCTCCGATCGTCGCCGTTTTATGATACCCTTGCAATAAACACAATGTGCAGGATATTGCATTGTAAACTCATAAACGGCGATCCGGAAGGCAGCCGAGACAGCAAATCCGGTCGTCGCCACTGATGATATAAAAATATGATCGTGCACTAAAAGTTACATAAAAGGTAACCTTCGTCGTTTCGACGAACATTTGCACCGTTTTTCAATAAGAAATGCACTTATCCATGCAGGTACGGCACCGTACGTCCGCACACTGCAAACACTTAGAGATGGCTAGGATTACACGAAAAGAGAATCCTATTAGTAAAAGGACTAAAGAGAAAACTAAAAAAATTAAATTGATGTTCGTCGAATCGACGAAGGTTACCTTTCTAGGGTTAAAGCCTATTCGTAATCTCAATAGTGTTATGGTAGACTAAGCAAATAAAAAATTGTTGAATTGAGTATAAGCAGCTATAAAGAATGTCTGAGTAGCTTGCCACTCATCCCATACACCGGGGTCAAACTGAGAAAGATCCTAGCCATCAATATCTAAGTTAATGTGAATATAATGCCAGGGGTGATAGCAATACATATGTACATATATATATTCTAGGTCTAACTAATTTAAAATGTAATACCATCCCAAATTGAATTTGTGAAATTACCACAATCACATAGCATCGTTTTCAATTTTCCCGCACTGATTTTCGTCTGTGTACCTGTGTCCATTGACCGTGATCATCTTACGTTTTCAATTATTAAACACTCCATATACCTCTCTCCGATACGATATCATTGACAGCAATCCTGCATCCTTGACGTCACTGTGTTGACGCAACAACAACAACATCAAGGTGTCGAACAAAACCGCAGAATGTTATTCATCCCTCGCTCCAGAGCACACCGAAGTGAAAAAAAAGACATACTCGTACACACCAAAACAATTACAAAAAAAAACACAAATCCTCGTCATCATCACCATCCATCCACCATTTTTACACTACTTGGTCTGTTGTCCGATTTACGAAATTCCCTGCTGACTGGGAGCATCGAGTCCAAGGATATCCTACGACATGGCCAGGATTAAATCACACTTGCACACGATTTGTTTTTTCAAAACCTGCCCTTGTTCACATATATACATACGTATGTACCTACGTAGTCGCATTTAGCTAAGTACGAGTACTATACGAAACAACAAGGACCCCATGCTGTGTGTTGGTGGTAATTCAAACTCACACTCGACACTCACAGCAGTGTCCATGTCCTGTCACTGTTGAACGACCGCATTTGGTGTCAAATATTCTATTAATTCACCCCCACAATATTGCGAGTGCCAATTAAGGGCTTTTTAGTATCAATTACAAATCGAATTTGTTCATTTCTGTCCGTCACACCGTGCGAATACCTTTGGGAGAACCAAGTGACGTGATTTATTGCAATGTCCTGCTTCACCAGCCAAACGGTGCTACTGACTTCTGCCTTTATTCCTTTGCTTGTGCAACTATGTAGAACAGTGAATGTTTCGGAGGAGTGTCCCTGCTTGGTTTTGATTTCCGAAAAGGTGGATGTCCTCAAATGGAAAATCTGAGAAATGACCTGACGCCTCCTTGCCACTCCGCTCTAATCTGTTAACAACCATAATCGCTGCTGCTCTTGATGCGGCATATGGCGAGTTACTAACGACGCACCCATTTTGGTGTCGAGTGACATGAAGAAGAAATCTATCATCTCATGTCGTTATGGCGGGAAAGGATTCCCTTATGCTCCAATTGTGACACTTCTCTATCTGTCAACGAAGCGAAACCATCGCTACCAAATGCAACGAGTTAACCCGACAAGAAACGGGGTGCGCAAGTCAATTTATTTATGAACGAGGCATCGTTTGAAAGGGATGACTTGGATTACAATTGGGATTAGGGGCTTAGTAGCAAGACAAAGCCAACCGCTCAACGCTTCGGTTCCAATTTTCGGGGAATTTTGATTAATGAAGGGTAATTAGTTTGATAAATTACTTGATTAGGCTGGCAAGGTGAGCGATGTACAGTTGCTCTAAGATGAATTGAAAAAGGAGGGAAACGGTTCAATCTTAAAGGAATGGGTGGACAGTTTCGAAATCGAGTTTTCGGTGTTGTATGCTTGGGATGTGTTAATTTGGTTACGGGAAATGAAGCACGAAATTCATTTGTCGCCCGAAAAACAGGCACGTTTGAGGTTTATGGTGTCAACAGAACACACATGGTTAATTAAGACATGAAAACATTTACTTCGGGCGAAGTTGCAATTACACGCTAGGGTAAGTGACATTTTAACGACAAGTTTGTTAAAGCTCGAAACTATGCACGCATAAACTTTTGGAATATTTGGAGCTCTAATTTTAAGTATTTCAAAGATGTTAACCTCGGCCAAATTCGAATGTAGTTACTAGGCCAAATATGGCTTTATTGTCCTGCATGCTTTTTCTCCTCTTTTATTAAAGAGAAAAACAAATAATGAAAAATATACATATCCTAGTCAGAATAATATAAAATAAAAGAGTTTTTGTATTTGAATATTATTTCTTGTTGCCTTCAGTTAATATATTTAATTCAACTAGCCGCCACCAGGGCTCAGCTCCTTCTTCGGGACGGCAGCGGAAGAATTCCCAAGATGGAGTCAACGGCGGCGCCCACGGTACGAGCGAGAAGAACTACCTGGCCCTTATTTCAGGCTACTACAACATATTTGGAGCTCAGGCCGATAAGGAACGGCACAGCCGGATCTTTGTAAATAACAACCTAGTTCTCCAGGTTGGGGGTTGCGCTTAGGTTTAACATCCCTACAGCATAAAACAAATATTTGCCTCGGATACGGACCGATTGCATGTTGACGACCCCCGCAAATGTCTAAAAGGAAACGAATTCCGGATCTGCACCTTGAACGTTAGGTCCCTCAACAGACCAGGTGCGGCCGGACAGCTGGTCAACTCTTTAGACCGCTATAAGGCAGGCATAACCGCGCTCCAAGAAGTGCAATGGGATGGGCCAGGCAAAAGCCGGACGAAAAACTTTGATATCTACTACAGAAACTGCTACAGAGAAAATAAACAACGTTTATTCGGATGTGGATTGGTTATTCAGAGTAGACTGAAGAAAATAGTCTTAAGCTACATACTGGAAGCGAACGCCTCATAACTATTCCGCATTAAGGCCAATTTTGACAATTTAAGCTTATTATGTGTCCACGCCCCCACAGAAGAGAAAGATGACCGACATAAAGACGACTTCTATGACCTCCTACACAGAACATAAGCCCAATGTCCCAGCTTTGACACCAACATCGTTCTAGGAGATTTCCATGCGAAGCTGAGTAAGGAAGCTATCTAAGAACGAGCCATAGGAAAGCACAGCCTACACAACACCACGTCAAAAAAACGGACTAAGGCTAGTGGACATAATCTCGTAGTAGCAAGTACACGATTCCTATACCTCAACCTAGCGGTCCCCCGATCAATCGACAACCAATCAAATTGATTACATTGCAATCGACGGCAGACACTCTTCCAGCGTCCTAAATCTCCGAACTTTTCGAGGAGCCAACATCGACTCGGATCATTACCTTGTTGTAGCCAAGGTACGGATGCGAATTTCTCGGAATCAACGGAGTCGAGTGAGAACACTAAAAATTTAACGTCGAAAAGATGCAATCACAAGAGACCGCCAGTACGTTCGCCGATCAAGTCTCCCTCAGGCTCTCTCAAGTCCCGATGCAATCAGCACAAACAGAAGGCATACATGGCTACACTGCATCGACGGACGAGAGCGGCCCGCGAGCTCTATGAACAGAAAAAGGGGGAGGAACATGTGCTTCTGAGAAGAAAAAAGAAGGAGCACGAGAAGCTCGAAATCGGGGAGATGAAGAGATGCTATTACAGGAACGACGTTCAAAAGTTTTACCAAAAAGTAAGACGAACATGTCAAAGCTATAAAGCCAGAGCAGGAGCCTGCAGTCAAAATGTCGCCGTCAGGCAGAACGAACCATTCGCAATGAAGGCGAAAGGGAATTTCGTCCATTCGACCTAGACGATGTTAAGATAGCGATCTCGAAACTTAAGTCTTATGAAGCTGCTGGAGCAGACAGACTTCCCGCTGAACTTACTAATGCAGCTGCCGATGAGTTGGTCAGGAACATGCACCAACTCATCTGCAAGACATGGTCAGAAGAATGCATGCCCAATGAATCGAATCTCGGCATCGTTTGCTCGGTCCATAAGAAAGGAGACCCCTATGACTGCGCCAATTACAGAGCGATAAGTCTCCTGAACATTGCGTATAAGATCCTCTGTACGTATTGCGTAAGCGCCTACCGTTCGTGGACATTCTGGTAGGTTCCTACCAGTAAGGTTTCACGCCAGGAAAATCCACGATAGACCAAATTTTTACATTTCGGCAGATCTTGGAGGAGACCCATGAATTCCAGGACGACATGCACCATCTTTTTATTGACTTTAAAGCCGCATATGAAAGTGTTATACAGAGCCATGTCATGTTTTAACATTCCTGCCAAACTCGTCAGACTGTGCAGGATGACTAACTAACCGAGATCTTCGATGCTAAAAAAGTTGCGTCTTTAACCATCTGAGACGGTTCGGTTTCACCCTTTGTCTCATCGTCAGTCAACCGAAGGAGGTTAACAATACATAATAATTGAATGTCCTAGAGCGCCGTGGCCCAGTGGTTAGTGTGTCGGCGCACGATGAGCGAGTTCGGATGCCGAACCAACGCCATCGAATGTTTATTTCGCGACGTTCCTCCTTGGCGGAAAAAGCTTCTCGACTTCTTGACTCACGCCGTTCGGAATCGGCATTAAACTATAGGTCCCTTTCACCTGTGTGAAAAATAAATCACACACAACATGGGTGATTGAGAGAAGCTTGGCCTGGTCCTTCATGGGCTGTAACGCCACCAAAGAAGGAGAACTTCTCCTTCATTCATGAAAGTGCGTAATGAAAACTTTTCAAACGGCATTCCATCTGCTACCCCCTTAGACAAAGCTAGTACGGGTGTACATCAATACCACCATGAGACAAATCTATTTTCGTACTCGTACAGTTGCAAGGGTTCCCAAAGGCCTCGACATACACAAATTCCAATAGTTCTAGAGAGACGTTCTTGCACGCTAGTAAAATCCATGCGCACGTTTTTTCACCTTTCTTACTCTTCTGGGCTCTTTTCGAGTAGGTGGACAACAACATTCGAACTTCTAACTTACGCCCACACAAGCGTTTGCATCGAACGATTTCCTACTATCACATCCACGTGGTGAAACTTGGGAGCCTAGCACCTTCGACCGAAGATGGGGTCGATCCCCGTGGGAAGTCGTTGGGGGCTGCTACCGAGAGAGGGGAAAGTGTAAGAGTAAGTCGGCTCCAGGGCTTAACTCTTCTTCAGGACGGCGTCGAACGAGCTAATCAATCCATCGGTCAACGACGGCGACCACAGCTCCGGTTAGTGGGAGCCACCTGGACAACTCCCATTTTGGAGATGCTCAAACATATTTTGATGCTCAGGTCCAAGAGGAGATCTCTAAGGTCGGGTCTCACAACCTCTGTGAGGTTACCGACACCAGATACACCCGGACCCTCCGCCCGTGGGTAAAAAAAGGGGCCTGGCCTCCCAGTAGGGGTTGTGCATGGAGCTAACTCCCTCACCTCGCCAGACGCAAACAGAAGCCTCGGACAAGGATGGATTTACTGTTGAGGACCCCAGCAAACAAAAAAAAGAACAATGAATTTCGGCTCTGCGCTTGGTATGTGAGGTTCCTTAACAGACCACGTGCAGCCGATGAACTCGCGGAAGCCCTTTATTTGCTACAGAGCAGACATTACCGCAATCCAGGAAGTGCAGTGGGATGGGCCGCACGGCGATTGCTACAGGGAAGGCAGCTTTTATTTGGATGTGGATTTGTTACTCGAGGCGGCTAAGACAAAAAGTCGTAAGCTTGAAATATATCAACGAATGCCTCATAAAATTCCGCATCAAAGTTAAAATTCGGTAACATTAGCCTGATTTGCGCCCACGACCCAACAGAGGACACGGATGATAACAGCAACGATGACTTCCATGATCTCCTAGATAGGACATACGATAAATGCCCCAGACCAAGATTATTCTAGGAGATTTCAATGCACGGCTGGGAAAGGAAGAAGTTTTTGCCAGAGTAGTCGAAAAACTTAGCCTAAAAGTTCGACGCTGCCTGCACTAACGGTAGAAGAAGAATGGAAGCGTTATTCAAAAGCTATGAAAGAAGCTGCCACTGATGTCCTGGGTTTTACGGCACCACCACCCAAGAAAAAACCGTGACTTGACGACGAATGCAGGCAGGCCCATGCAGATAAGGAAAACGCCGACAAGGCAATGCTGCATCGAAAGACGAGAGCTGTTCGTGAGCCCTACAAACAGAAAAGGAGAGATGAGAAAGGGCTTTTTAAAAAGAAAAAGAAGGAACATAAGAGGTGCGTGGTCGAGGAGACGGAGACATGTTACAGCAGGAATGAAGTCCGAGAGTTTTATCAAAAGGTAATACAGCTATACAGTGGATAGAGGCTCTGGACCGAAGCCTGCCGGGACGAGAATTGGCAACTTGTAGTAGAGGCGCAGTCGAAACAGAGAATTTGGAAGAATCATTTCTGCAGAATGTTAGACGGCGAGGAGAACTCAATTACAGCTGTCAGCAGAATGTCCCACTCGACTTGGACGACGATAGACAAGAACTCCATGACCCGACTTTGACAAGTTCAAGACAGCAATATCAAGGCTGAAGTCCAGCAAGGTTGCTGAAGTGGACGGACCGTCCGCGGAACTGTTTAGGGCAGTTGGAGATGATCTGATAGGGCACATGCACCAGCTCATCTGTAAGATAAAGTCGGAGGAATGCATGCCCGACGATTGGAATCTCAGTGCCGTTTGCCCAATTCAGATGAAAGGAGACCCCTTTGACTGACCAGTCTCATTAACATCGCATACAAAATCCTCTCTGCTGTTTTTGTGAACCATTGAAACCATTCGTCAACACCCTGATAGGTGCTTATCAGTGTGGTTTCATACCAGGGATATCAAATTTTCACACTGCTGCAGATCCTGGAGAAGACCCAAGAAATTGACACTGACCACCTTTTTGTCGATTTCAAAGCCACATATGATAGCGTGCATAGAAACGAGCTATACGGAGCCATGCCTAGTTTTGGCATCCCTACCAAATTCGTCAGATTGAGTAGGATGACGGTGGAACATTCTCACTGCTCTATCAAAGCTAGTAACGAACTTACCGAGACCTTCAATGTGACAAAAGGTTTTAGACAAAGCGACGCGCTGTCATGTGACTTTTTTAATATCATACTTGAAAAGATCGTGCGAAATTCACAAGTCAGGACGATTTTTCAAATGTCGTGGTTGGTCGAACGCAGCGAGCCGCCAAAATGGGTCTGGCGGTAAATGAAGGCAAACGAAGTATATGCTGTCATCCAGAGAAGGCGCACAACATCGATGCCTCGGGCAAAGCGTCACAATGGAGAACAAAAATTTCGAGGTAGTCAAGGATTTCGTCTACCTAGGATCAGTAGCAGTAGCAAATATGAACAACATCAGTACCGAGATTAAATGCAAAATAACTCTTGCCAATCGCTGTTTCTTTGGGGCTCAAAAGGCAATTGAGTAAGAGAGTCGTCTTTCGGAAAACCAAGCTGGCTTTATATAATACCCTAATCATTCCAGTCCTGCTTTATGGTACAGAGGCATGGATGTATGTTGGCGTTACAGCCCATGAAGGACCAGAGCCAAGGTTCTCTCAATCACCCATGTTGTGTGTGATTTATTTTTCACACAGGTGAAGGGGACCTACAGTTTAATGCCGATTCCGAACGGCGTGAGTCGAGAAGCTTTTTCACGGCAAGTATACTACGGGGGGTTTTGCCAGTACCCCGCCGAGGAGGAAGCCGCGAAATAAACACTCGATGGCGTTGGTGTTATCGGGTTCCGAACTCGCTCATCGTGCGTCAGAGTCCAACACACTAACCACTGCGCCACGGCGCCCCTCAAGAGGCATGGATGCTCTGAGAAAAATTCAGTGTGCGATATTTGGTCCTGTTTGCGTTGATGGCATTTGGAAAAGAACATTCAACCACGGCGGCATGTGCCTGGTTAAGCCTCTACGGATACAACGCTTAAGATGGCTTAAGATAGTTTTTCGAATCCTCAAAACACATTTGATATTCGCTTTTTTAGTATTCGGCACGACCGATACGGCCTTTATATTCTCAAACGTGACAAATCTCTCTTTTTCAATTGGTCTTCCCATTTGAATGTTGTGCCACAATTCATCCATTTTTTTTAATTTTTGTCCTTTAGTGCTTTAGTCGATGTTGGCCCCTCGGAAGATTCGTACGTCGAGAATACAGGAGGAGTGTCTGGCGTCGATCGCAATGTGATCAATCTGGTTGGTGGCCGATTGATCAAAAGACCGCCAGGTACCCTTGTGGAAGTTGAGATGGGGGAATCGCGTGCTTGCTACAAGGAGGCTACGCCCCGCTAGGAAATCGGTTAGCCTAAGTCCGTTGTCGGATGTGGTGTTATGGAGCCCAGTTTTGCATTAAAATCTTCTAGGACTGTTTTTTGTCGGAGCTTGGGCCATTTCTTCCGTTGGGGCGTGAGCACATATTAAGCTAATGTTTGCAAATTTAGCTTTGATGCGGATTGTTATGAGGCGTTCGCTTATATCTCGGAAGCTTAAGACTTTTCGTCGGAGTCTTCCTCGAATAACGAATCCGCACCCGAACAGGCGGTGTTTGTTCTCCTTGTTGTAGGCAAAAACGGATGAAAAACTGCGACCGCAGAGATCTTTGCCGATCGAGTTTTCCTCAAACCCTAACATATTCCGATCACACCGGCACAATCAACAGTGGGAGCAACCCCAGCGCGCCATCAAAGGTGCCAGGTGCCGCCTGTTATGCATATGTTGGGTTTCAAGCCACCGTCAATTAGAACCCCTGGTTTGACAAGCAGTACGGGCGAGCAGAACAGGGGCAGTGTATTCCTCGCTTTTAAGGAAGAAAAAAGAGAGCATGAAAAGCCTGGAATCGAGGAGATGGAGAGATGCTGCCACAGGACCGACGCTCGCAGGTTTTACAAGAAAAGCGAAACGAACATGTCATGGCTATAAAGCCAAAGCGGAAGCCTATGGATGAGGACGGACAACTGTTCACTGTCGATAATGAGAATAGGGAAGGAACACTTCTATAGACTGTTTAACGGCGATGAAAGATCTAATACCGCTATCAGGCAGAACGACCGACATAAATGAAATTAAGATGATCATTTCGAAGCTTAAGACTAATAAGGCCGCGGACGCAGACGGCCTGTTTGACGGACTATTTAAAGCGGCTGGAGATGATATGGTAGGGCGCATGCACCAGCTCATCTAAAAAATATGGTCGGAGGAAAGCATGCCCGACGAATGGAATCTCAGCATCGTTTGCCCAGTCAACAAGAAAGGAGACCCCTATAACTGCGCCAACTATAGGGAAATATGTTTCCTTAACATCGCATATAAGATCTTCTCTGCCATAATGTGCGAATGCCTGTACCCTTTTGTGGATAATCTGATAAGTTCTCGCCAGTGTGGTTTCGGGCCACAATAGACCAAATATTCAAACTACGGCAGATCTTGGAGAAGACCCAAGAATACCAAGCATCCATCATCTTTTCGTCGATTTCAAAGCCACTTATGACAGTGTGCGTAGAGACGAGCTATACGGACCCATGTCTAGTTTTAACACCCCTGGCAAACTTGTCAGAATGTGCAGAATGACAATGGAAAGTTTTCGCTGCTTCAATCGGTTGCGAATTAACCGAGTCATTTGATGTTAAAAAGGAATTTATTGAAGGTGACGCGCTTTCATGTAATTTGTTCAACAACGTACTTGAAAGATCATCCGATACTCACTGACCAACACAAGAGGTACAATCTATTTCAAGTCCATGCAACTGCTTGCGTACGCAGATGACATTGACGAATTTGGACGAAGACAGCGGGACGTCAATGAGGCGCTCGAGCAGAAGGAGAAGCGGCTAAAATGCGTTAACGAGGGTAAAACGAAAGACTAAGGTTGCGCTATACAAAAACTTAATCATCCCAGTCCTCCTCTACGGCGCAGAGGTCTGAACTTTAACGAAAGCGGATAAGGAGGTCCTTGGTTGTTTCAAGAGGAAGATTCTGTGCTCAATCTGTGGTCCCGTTTGTATAAACGGAGTGTGGTGGAGGAGATATTACACTACAGTCTTCGATTTCTACCCCGAGAGATGACGCAGTAGAGGACGACCGAATCTAAGGTGGCGCACATAGGCCTTAACCACCTGGGAGTGCGTCGCGACAGCTGGAGAAGGCTGTTTGTCGAGGCCCAGGTTCACACCGGGTATAGCGCCACCTAAGTAAGTAACTAAAGTAGTGTGCTTATTATTTGACCACCACTGTATGTTTCTTAGGCCTGCACAAGGCCCAATTTATTTTATGCAACATTGTACGTATAGTCGATGCTAACATTTTCAATGTACTTACTTACTTACTTTGATGGCGCTACAGTTCGGGGTGAACCAGGGCCTCAACCAACAAGCCTCTCCAGCCGGTCCGATCTTCGGCCAGCCGCTTCCAGTGCCGCACGCCCAGTTGGTTGAGGTCCCCTTCCACCTGTGCGCGCCACCTTAAATGCGGTCGTCCTCTGCTGCGTCGTCCTTCGGGGTTGGAGTCGAAGACTCTTCGGGCTGGAGCGTTGATGTCCATTCGCTCTACATGGCCTAGCCATCTTAGACGTTGGATCCGAAGACGTCTAACCAGGCCGATGTCGCTGTACAGCCCGTACAGTTCTTGGTTGAATCTCCTCCTCCATTCTCCGTTCACACAAACGGGACCAAAGATTGTACGCAGAATTTTCCTCTCGAAACGTCCAAGAGCCTCTTCATCCGCTTTTGATAACGTCTAAGCCTCAGCGCCGTAGAGGAGGACCGGGATGATTAAGGCTTTGTAGAGGGAAATCTTAGTTTTTCGAGAGAGGGCTCTACTGCTCAATTGCCTCTTGAGCCCGAAGAAGCAGCGATTGGCAAGAGTTATTCTGCGTTTTATCTCAGCGCTGGTGTCATTGCTGCTATCGAGCCAAGATAGACGAAGTCCTTGACTACTTCAAAAATATAGCTGCCATAGGTGACGTTCTGACCAAGACGTCGGTATTGTGCGTCTTTTTTGGATGACAGCATATATTTGGTCTTGTCCCCTTTTACCCTTAGACCCACTTTCGCCGCTTCTGCTTGTCATCTGCGTAGGCAAGCAATTGTGTGGACTTGAAGTAGATCGTACCTGTTGTATTGGCCGCAGAGTCCCGCACAATATTTTCAAGAATGATGTTAAAGAAATCACATGACAGTGCGTCACCCCGTCTAAAACCTTTTTTAACATCAAAGGGGTCGGTTAGTTCACCTCCGACCTTAATGCAGCAGCGAGAGTTCTCCATAGTCATCCTGCATAGTCTGACGAGTTTGGCAGGAATGTTAAAACATGACATGGCTTTGTATAGCTCGTCTCTATAAACACTGTCATACGCGGCTTTAAATTCAACGAAAAGATGGTGCGTGTCGACCTGGAATTCATGGGTCTTCTAAAAGATCTGCCGTAGTGTAAATATTTGGTCTATCGTGGATTGTCCTAGCCAGAAACCACACTGGTAGGAACCTATCAGTTTGTGCACGAACGGTTTCAGGTACTTACACAATACGGCAGAAAGGATCATGTACGCGATGCTCAGGAGGCTTATCCCTCTGTAATTGGCGCAGTCATAGGGGTCTCCTTTCGTATGGACAGGGCAAAGAATACTGAGATTCCATTCATCGGGCATGCGTTTTCTGACCATATCTTGCAGATGAGTTGGTGCATGTTCCTATCCAGCTCATCGCCAGCTGCTTTAAACAGCTCCGCGGGGAGTCCGTCTGCTCCAGCAGCTTTATTTTCAATGTACAAGTACATATATTCCGGAAAAGAAACTACAAACCATTTTTAACATACTTATGTATGTCGTCTTAAAATTGTTTGATGTCCTGGCCAATAGCAAAGGCCAAAAAACCATTAACTGATTGAATGTAAACAAATCCACAAGGATTGGTTCTAAGTCATAATCGCCCACGGATTTTCGTTTTTTTTTTTTCGTTTTTCCACATCCTTCAAGTCCGATTCGTCTGATTCGTCCGATAGCAAACAATCAAACCAAAATTAATTAATAGAAAAATATACTGTCTAACTCAATCACTATGCGCCAGCCACTCTGATGAATCAGGAAATACCCATAAAGCAAGAAAAACCAAAAATCCCCCAGAGATTAAAAAACAAACGAACAACGTTCACTTTGCGGTCCATACTGTGCGCAAACACCAACAATTGGAGTCCACTGACAATCACAGCCCTCGGAACAGCATGCCACACCACCACGTCATGCCACCAAGGACATAAAGCAATTCCCGACTGCAAAAATCATATTTTATAAATTATGGTTTCGAATTCCGGTACGGGAACTTCGGCCAAATCAACCCCTAATGTGGATAAAAAAAATAAAAATACGAAGAACCCCTGCTCGCAAACAGTGCGGGGTAATAGGTATAAGTACCCCCTTTTTAAATTATATGATTGCATGTTTATGTACTTGTGTTATTGGTTTGTTGACTTTTGAAATTAGTTTTGAATTGAGGTAAATAAAGTTTTGAGTGGCTTGTGAACAGGGGCGCAGAGTGGGTACGGATTGAGGATAGGAGCATTGGGTATTGCGGCGAAGGGTGGATGGTGGGTGGTGAATGGAAATGATGGAATTAAGCTTGCTGAATTGAGAAGTTTAATTTGTTTGCCTCGGTCTTCCACAGGAATAGACTGTGCGACGTTGAGTGTAGAAGTCGTTTTTGAATTTCGCCTTCTTCCTTCTTTTTTTAGAACATCAGTGGGTTTTCCAAGGGATATAAATTCATTCATTTCATAATGGGCGGTAATAGCGAAAGTTCTTCGGGGCAAAAATGGCAGAGGAACCATTTTCTTCACTTAAATCCTTATTTCTTTGTTTCGCGAGTTTCGTCTGACGGTCTTATACTCGAATGTATGAACGTATGATGCTTTTGTATATTTTTGGAATTCTTTTCTTTTGAGATTTCTTAAGCCGAAAAGACGCCGCGGGTAGGACTTCTTAGAAATAATTCCAAACTTTGTTTCAAGTGATTGTGTACATGTGCTATGTAGAGAGATTGTACGAACGTGATTGTATTATACTTTTTTGTTCCATTTAAGTAAAGCGCATCCTTAACACATCTATGTATGTTTTTGCGAGCACTTATTCGGCTGTGATTAAGAAACCCATGGGGCTTAGCGGACCATACAAACCCGTGGTCCCTTGTATGTATATTCCAACCCTTTCTACTCAAACGGACAGCAACCAACTCGCGATATTTAATCTTAAGAGAAGTCTCGAATGTTGCTTTTGGAAAGCTTGTAAAAGTGAGTCAAGCCTAAAAAAAGTTACAACTTTTGCGAATTCCCATATTTGAAATGGGCGTTTCATGGTAGAACTTTTAATTTCTTCACCCATTTTGGTCCCTAAGGCTGATCGAAAAAGTGCTTGAGTAGTGCACTTCTTCTAACCTAGCTTTTGATGATACCAGAAACAGAGCTTGTTTGTGTGTATACAAATTACAGGTGGCCGCTGCTAGGGATCTTTCTTTCTTCTTTGGTGGCGTTACAGCCCATGAAGGACCAGAGCCAAGCTTCTCTCAATCACCCATGTTGTGTGTGATTTATCTTTCACACAGGTGAAAGGGACCTACAGTTTAATGCCGATTCCGAACGGCGTGAGTCGAGAAGCTTTTTCATGGCAAGTTTACTACGCGGGGTTTGCCAATACCCCGCCGAGGAGGAACGTCGCGAAATAAACATTCGATGGCGTTGGTGTTATCGGGATCCGAACTCGCTCATCGTGCGCCAGAGTCCAACACACTAACCACTGCGCCACGGCGCCCTAGGGATCTATTTGTAGATTATACTAGGATTGCCCTGCTAGGGATCTATTTGAAGACTATACTAGGATTGCCTTTTGGTTTTCCAGGTTTGGCTATTGGAATAATTATGGCAATTTTCCATATGGCGGGGTAGTAGCAGAGTTGTAGGCTGGAGTTAAAAATGAGGGTCATCAGTTCTAACCCTTTTTTTTGGCAGCGCTTTTAATATGATATTGTTTATATTTTCAAGACCTGGAGATTTCTTACTATGCAACCTCTTAAAAAGACTTTGAATCTCCTTAACGTTTGTGAGATATGTTTCGTTAATCGCATATGGTATGCCAGGTATGGCAGAAACCGTGGAGGCTACTTCAGATTCAGTATGATTGTCACTAAGATAAGCAGTTGTTAAATTGTTTTTGCCAAATGTAGTAGCAAGAATATCTGCTTTATCTTTTTGAAATTATTTTCGATTTTAAGAGAGGGCAGAGTTCTCCTTCGATTTTTAATAACTTTATCTACTTTCCAGAAGGGAGGGCTAGCTGTGTCAAAACTAGAGAGAAGTGAATTACAGCGTTTATTTTTTAAGACTGAAAAAAAGAGCACGAGAAGCGGGCGATTGAAAACTTGGAGAGATGCTATTGCAGGCACGACGTTCGAAGATTTTATCAACGCATAAAACGAATGTCTCAAGGCTATAAAGCCCGAACGGAGGCCTGTAAGGATGAGAACGGACACCTGGTAGTAGAATCGCAGTCGATGCTGAGAATTTGGAAGAACCACTTCTGTACACTGTATAACGGCGATGACAGCCAACATACCGCCGTCAGGCAGAATGATCCATTTTTTAACGACGAAGATCGCAGAGAATTCCGTCTCCCTGACCTCGACGAAGTTGAGATTGCCATGTCGAAACTCAAGTCGAATAAAGCTGCTGGCGCAGACGGACTGTCTGCTGAGCTCTTCAAAGCGGCTGGGGGTGAGCTGGTTAGGAGCATGCACCGGCTCATCTGTAAGATATGGTCAGAGGAAAGCATGCCCGAGGAACGGAGTCTCAGCATTGTTTGCCCGATCCACAAAAAAGGAGACCCCTTGGACTGCGCCAACTATAGAGGAATAAGTCTCCTTAATGTCGCATACAAGATCTTCGCTGTCGTTTTGTGTAAACGCCTGAAGCCATTCGTAAACAAGCTGATAGGTCCTTATCAGTGTAGCTTCAGGCCAGGGAAGTCCACCATCGATCAAATCTTCACACTACGGCAGATCCTGGAGAAAACAAATGAATTTCAAGTTGATACGCACCATCTATTCGTCGACTTCAAGGACGCATACGACAGCGTAATTAGAGACGAGCTATATAACGCCATGTTTATTTTTGATATCCCTGCTAAGCTCGTCAGACTATGCAGGATGACCCTGGAAAATGCTCGCTGCTCCATCCGAATCGGTGCAGAACTGACCGATAGTTTCGAAGTCAAGAAAGGATTTAGACAGGGCGATGCGTTGTCGTGTGATTTTTTTAACATCATATTAGAAATGATTGTGCAAAAATCACAGGCCAATACGAGAGGCACAATCTATTTCAAATCCTCGCAACTCCTTGCATACGCCGACGACATTGACATAATAGGTAGATCGCAGCGAGATGTCAATGAGGCGTTTGCGAGTATTGAGATGGAGGCGGCAAAAAAATGAGTTCGAGGTAGTTAAGGACTTCATATACCTCGGCTCCGCAGTGTCTTGGAACAACGACACCAGTTTCGAAATCAAGCGCAGAATTACTCTTGCCAACCGCTGCTTCTTTGGGCTCAAGAGGCAACTGAGAAGTAGAGCCCTCTCTCGTACGACCAAGTTGACCTTATATAAGACCTTAATTATCCCGGTCCTGTTATACGGCGCAGAAACATAGACTTTATCTAAAGCGGATGAGGAAATCCTTGGTCGTTTCGAGAGAAAGATTCTGCGTTCGATTTTCGGTCCCAGAAACACAGAGGAGGGTTGGAGGAGAAGATTCAATCACGAACTGTACGGGTTGTACAGCGACATGAGTCTGGTCGGGCGTCTATGGATCCAACGCCTAAGATGGCTAGGCCATGTGGAGCGAATGGAGTCATTGAATCGAACCCCGAGGGACGGAGAAGTAGAGGACGGCCGCATCTAAGGTGGCGCGCACAGGTGGAAAGGGATCTCAACCAACTGGGCGTGCGGCATTGGAAAAGACTAGCGAAAGATCGTGCTAGGTGGAGAGGCATGTTGGTTGCGGCCCAGGTTCACCCCGAACTGTAGCGCCCGTTAAGCAAGTAAGTAAGTAGAAATCTCCTCTTTAATTATGCTGTTTAGAACAATTGTGTTTGCATAAAAACAGTTGAGTCTGTAGCGAATCCATTTCCTCCGTTGTGTATTTCTATATCGTATAAGATTCACATAATGAGGAGGAAGTGGTATTTTTTTGATCGAAGTGGATGATGCTTTTGGGATGGCAAAATCAGCTGCATTTTTGATGGTGGTAATAAAAACGTTAGCAAGGGCATCTATTTGAGCAGTAGTTATCTCCTCTGCTCTCAGGTCTCTAAAATGAATATTTCGGTCAATGTATTCTTCAAATCTACTCCAATTGGCCAAACGGTAACAAAATGTTTTTGCGTTGGTTCTGGTAGATATGTATACATACAAACAGGGAGATGGTCGGATCCCAATCTGTTCACTGTTCCGGGATAGGAACAATAGTCAGGAATGTTCGTAATAAATAATTCCAATGTGGAGGGATTGTGAGAGGGACATTACGGAATATAAGTAGGCTCAGGGGGGTATAACAGAATATTGCCCCAGCTATTGTCCCTAAGGCAACCCCATGATCTATGTCGACAGTTCAAGTCACCGCCAAGAATAAATTTATTGTTGAACCTGAACAACTTTAATAGATCTCTTCTGAACTGAGTTCTCTTCTCAAAGCAACTATTACCTCCAGGGAAATAGCCAGAAATTATACTTAGTTTCGAATTATCAGCTAGGGTGATGTCTAAGCCAATAGCTTCGACACGATGAAGACGAAATGAGTTTAGTAGGGAATATGATATTCCCTTTTTAATAACATACATACATACATGTTTTCTTGTGGCGGAAATATTACAAACTTTGTCAGATACATGCTAATTTTACAGAGATATGGTATCCTATACCTTACTACTATGTATGTATGTATGTTGGCGTTACAGTCCATGAAGAACCTGAGCCGAGCTTCTCTCAATCACCCATGTTGTGTGTGATTTCATTTTCCCATAGGTGAAAGGGACCTACAGTTTATTGCCGGTTCCGAACGGCGAATTTCGAGAAGCTTTTCATGACAATTTTACTACAGGGGGTTTTGTCAGAACCCCGCTGAGGAGAAACACCGTGAAAAACACGTTCGATGATATGGCTGTGTCGGGATTCGATCCCATGTCATCGGCGTCAGAGGCCAACACACTACCCACTGCGCCACGGTGCTCTCACCTTACTACTATAATATTAATATAATGAAATAAAGTATATTGAATAAAGTGTTAATGTGAAGGAAAAGCCACTAAAAATCTTCATTAGAAATTAACTCCTGCTTCTGCTGGCGGGAAAATAGAAGAGGAAGCGATCTTGATTTCAAGGTGCCAGTTGACTAAGTAATAAATGAGTAAAGTAAATGAATAATTAAATAAATAAATAAATAGATAAGAAATGAGTAAATAAACAAATAAATAAATAGGTAAATAATAATACGAAGTGTGATAACCTAAGAACAATTTAATTGACCTGTTGCACTTATAGTGAGGCTAGATTTGAAATCAAGATAGTCAGAAGATAAGCAAGATATGTTGTATTTCTGATAGAGGTTTTCTATTCTAGTTTTGACCAACTCAATGTTTGCCATTTCGTGGATTTCCTCAGTAGAGGAAAACCAAGGCAGGTTAAGAATCATGTTTAGCAGTTTGTTTTGTGTTATTTGAAGTTTGCGCAGATGACTTTTAGCACACATACTCCACACAGGGCAACCATGGAAAATAATCTTCTTCTTCTTTCTTCTTCTTAGTGGGCGCTACAGTTCGGGGTGAACCTGGGCCTCAACCAACATGCCCCTCCATCTAGCACGATCTTTCGCTAGCCTTTTCCATTGCCGCACACCCAGTTGGCTGAGGTCCCCTTCCACCTGTGTGCGCCATCTTAAGGGCGGCCGTCCTCTGCTTCTTCATCCCTCGGGGTTGGATTCAAAGACTCTCCGGGCTGGAGCTGTGGTGTCCATTCGCTCTACATGGCCCAGCCATCTTAGGCGGTGAATCCGTAGACGCCTGACTAGGCTCACGTCGCTGTACAGCCCGTAAAGTTCGTGGTTGAATCTTCTCCTCCATCATCTCCTCCAATCACGCGCAAAATCTTTCTCTCGAACCGACCAAGGGCCTCCTCGTCCGCTTTTGATAGTGTTCATGCTTCTGCGCCGGACAACAGGACCGGGATGATAAGGGTCTTATATAGAGTCAACTTTGTCGTTCGGGAGAGGGCTCTATTACTCAGTTGCCTCCTGAGCCCAAAGAAACAGCGATTGGCTGTGATTCTGCGTTTGATTTCGGAACTGATGTCATTGTTCCAGGTCACTGTGGAGCCAAGGTAGACGAAGTCCTTAACTACCTCGAACTTATATCTGCCTATACAAACGTTCTGGCCGAGACGTAGGTGTTGAGCGTCCTTTTTTGATGACAGCATATATTTAGTTTTGCCCTCGTTTATCGCCAAACCAATTTTCGCCGCCTCCATCTCAATACTCGCAAACGCCTCATTGACATCTCGCTGTGATCTACCTATTATGTCAATATCGTCGGCGTATGCAAGGAGTTGCGAGGATTTGAAATAGATTGTGCCTCTTGTATTGGCCAGTGATTTTTGGACAATAATTTCCAATATGATGTTGAAAAAATCACACGACAGCGCATCGCCCTGCCTAAATCCTTTTTTGACATTAAAACTATCGGTAAGGTGTTCACCGATTCGGATGGAGCAGCGAGCATTCTCCAAAGTCATCCTGCATAGTCTGAAGAGTTTAGCAGGTATGTCAAAGGTAGACATAGCGTTGTAAAGCTCGTTTCTAATTACGCTGTCGTATGCGGCCTTGAAGTCGACAAATAGGTGGTGAGTGTCGACTTGAAATTCATTGGTTTTCTCCAGTACTTGCCGTAGTGTGAAGATTTGGTCGATGGTGGACTTCCCTGGCCTGAATCCGCACTGATAAGGACCTATCAGCCTATTTACAAAAGGCTTCAGGCGTTCACACAAAACGGCAGAGAAGATTTTGTAGGCGATGTTAAGGAGACTTATTCCTCTATAGTTGGCGCAATCAGAGGGGTCTCCTTTCTTGTGGATCGGTCATACGATGCTGAGACTCCATTCCTCGGGCATGCTTTCATCTAACCATATCTTACGGATGAGCTGGTGCATGCTCCCAACCAGGTCATCCCCAGCTGCCTTGAAAAGCTCAGCAGACAGCAGAAAATAATAGCCTGAAAAATTGCCTTATATAACAATAACTTGTTATCGATGTCCAATTTCGAAATCCTACAGATAAATGGGTAAACAATTTTTATTGTAACGTTGACTTTTTTAATAATTTCTTTTACGTGACAAATAAAGGTTAAACGTTTATCTAAGTAAATGCCAAGATACTTTGCACATGTTTTCCATTCAACCTGAACTCCAATAAGAAGAAGGCTATTGCGTGGAAGTAAACAAGCTTTTCTTTTACGAGTAAAAAAGACAGCTTGAGTCTTAGAAGCAATCCTCTTTATCTTCCAATTATTATGATAAGCTTGGACAGTATTTATCGCAGATTGCAGACTAGTTTCAACATTGAAACCAATTGCATCTGATGAGTAAATACACGTATCGTCAGCGAATAGGGCAATACTGCAGTTTGTCAGGTTGGGAAAACCGGAAGTATAAATATTGAAAAGAATTGGACTGAGGACAGATCCTTGTGGGAGTCCTGTTTTAAGTAATTTGCTAGCTGAGTGGATTTGGTTGATCGACACACTATATCTACGGGAGGATAGGAAAGACTGGATTATTTTAATTAGATACAGGGGAAAGTTGAAAACCAATAGTTTATGCAGCAAGCCATCGTGCCACACCGTATCGCAGGCCTTTTCCACTTCTAAAAGTACCATGCCAGTACTTTTGCCCACCGCAGGGTTGTTTTTAATATCCCTAGTTATACGGTGAACTTGGTGGGTAGTGCTGTGAGAGGATCTAAATTTAAATTGTTCGTTCGGCAAGATTGCTCTGCTTTCAACGACAGATACAATCCTATTCTTCATTAACTTTTCAAAGCATTTGCATAGAAAACTGAGCAGACTTATTGGCCTGTAGTTACAAGGCAAATAGGGGGTATTGCCGGGTTTTAAAATCGGTATTATCTTGGCATTCTTCCAGGTGCTAGGAAAGTAGCCCAACCTAAGACAGTCATTGAATAAATTCCCTAAGAATACGAGAGCTGTATCTGGTAGGTTTATCAGGCAAACATTTTTGATCCCGTCGAAACCTGGGGCTCGTCTAGGTTTTAAATTGCTTATAATGTCCTTCACTTAACTTTGGGATAATAACTGTATACTGTTAAGTAAAGTAGATGAATTAATGAGATTAATCGACTGATCAACGGAAGATATAATATGGGCGGCCGGAGTAATATTGCTTGTTTATTGAATGATTGCTTGTAAAACAATTTGCCAGGGCCTCAGTTTTTTCAGAATTGGTAAGTAGTACCGAACGGAGGGATGTAGGTATATTTTTTCTTTACTACTTTCACTATGTTCCGGAAAGGTTTGCTTGCTTTGTTTAAGCCTTGGAATCGTTCGCTCCATGATTGGTTTCTAAGCTGAATAATTGCATCTTTTATTGTATTATTGATGTTTGTGTATTCAGCAAGAAAAAAAATGTTTCTCGTACGTCTCCATCTAGATCTGTAAGTGTTTCTCAGCTTTATTGATTGTAGAATAAAGCGAGGGAGTATATACATTCCATGCCTGGTAACAGTTTTCTTAGGCACCGACTATTCAAAGCTTTCTATAATAGAATTGGTAAAGCTGTTCACACGTAAATCAATTTGGCGTGGAGTAGTGCTTTGCTCTTGAGACTTGATTTGAACGAAGGATTGGAGAAAGTAATACACAACATTTGACAGGTAAATGATCGGAACTAAGATCATTAATGGTTATGGGCTGGGAGAATAGATCAGACATATTTGTTAAGAATAAGTCCAAGGTTGAGGGATTACTGTTTCTGTTCGTAGGGATGTAAGGACTAGGAGGTTAGAGGATGTTGAAAGGATACCTTGATTCTAAATCTGCTTGTATATTTTAATAACAATAGCAACCCCACCGCCTAAACCGTTTTCCCGATCTAATCTTAGGCATCTAAAATCGGGATGGCTGAATGATTTTGAATCCTTCAATAATGTTTCTGTGACTAGTGCTATTTTTTTTTTTTTTGTTTTTTTAGAGACTCGCGCAGGTTCAAAAGTTTATATTCTCTTATGATGTGATAGACACACAACCTGAACGGAGTGCAGTAGTTTGGGTCGTTGATGTTCGTTCAGGGGTTCAGGGGTGGTTGTCCTGGATAGGACGAGAGCCGACCAAATTCCGCGTTGGTTATAGTCAGTAGTAATTCGTTCGAGCACTTTAGTATTGCATACGCAGAGGATGAATTTTCAGTTGACCATATGCTGTGAGTGTTATGCCTGCAGCAGTACGTCTGGTCACTTTCCATTCACCTCTGTGTTGCATACTTTTCCGTATAGGAATTATTGTACTTTTTCTTGGCTATGAACGAATTCGAACTATAGACCTTCTGCTCGACGGTCGATGATGTTAACCACTGCACCACGGCCACCCCTAATAATCAAAAAATTCCAATAGTTTGTGTTGAATGCCTCTTGCAAGTTATTACTTTAAGATAATTAATTTGCATGGTTAGAATACTAGAGCGGTGGATGGAGCTGGTTATCCGCACCTACACCAAAATATTGAGGCGAAGCGTACAAGAAACCTCTCTAACTACTCGACATTTCTTGAAATCGTTTAATTCATACCTATTTATGTGGACGGCGTTAAAGAATCTCAAAATATAGGGGGTGTGCAATAAGCAAACATTTTTTAACTAAATGAAAAATCGGCGCGCTCGGAAGTTTGGACATTTGTGGCCATGGTTCGTGACCGACGCAAAATTTGGCCTTATCCAAAATCAATGTACCTGCGCAATGATAAGATATGTCAGTGTTCAAAATTTCGTTATAATCGGACATTACGTTTTCGAACAGTTCGCAGACGAACGCCTTTTCCTTGGAGTCGAGTAGGGAGAGACTTCGCTTACATTTCGCCCTTATAAGTCAAAAAGTAACTTAAAGAACTCAGCGCTTGAAGATGTGGAGAAGTCAATATCCCGGATTAGATGATTGAAGCAAGGTAAAAATGATTATTATCGGTCATAGCTTCCAAAACATCACCCACTTTACCGTAGTAGAACTGTCAATATTCATTCCATTTGACTATCCTTACACTAACTTTTACCGCTCCGAGGGCCTTAGGTGGTACACAGTCCGGCGTCAGAGCTGACATCTTTGGACTAAATCGGAAAATCTCGAAGGCTCTGGGAATGAGCCCTAGTATATTCCAGGCCTTATACTTAAAAACTAGCACAAAAGGTGTAACCATTGATATGCTCTCTGATAGTTAAGGAAAGTTCGCTTAGGGATGCCATGATGCCCTCCAGGACCTAGCCGAAACAAATAAGGTCGAAAACTTGTGTATGTAGGTGCTGAAACTTTCTGCGGAATTCTCAAATCTAAGATTAATTTTTTCGTAGACAAGTGGGAAAAAACACAATACCTGTCCTTCTGGAACAGCGTTCAAGGACTCCGCCAATCGAAAAGATTTTTACGGCCCCGGAACAAGCACTCTATTAGTATTCTTAAACTTAATAGAGTTGATATCAGAAGGCAGGTCAGGGTCAGACAGGACAGGGTCTGAGATATCATCCCAATAAAATAAACCACTCGTCAAAAACTGAGTGTCGACTCTGTTTTGACAATGAAGAAACTGCAAGGCACATACTACATTTGTGGGTGTCCTTTGTTATCTTCGGAAGCGTATCCTTCTTAGTAAAATTATGAATCCTTAGGAGATCATCTCAGCTCCTATGAGAGACCTTTTCAACTTTATTAAGGAAGTGAAGAAGCTCCTTGTCTGGTCGGCTAGCAGGCACAAATGATCTGCACAGGGCCTCATGCTATTTGCTAGCACTATCATTTTCATGATCTTCTAACACAACACGAGAAACTTAATATCAGTTGAAACGGTCGGTTACTCACTTACTTACATAGATAGCGCTACCGTCCGATGTGAACCTGGGCCTCTACCAACAAGCTTCTCCAGCTGGCATGGTCTTTTGCCAGCTATTTCCAGCGACACACTACAATTGCTTAAGATCCCCTTCCACCTGTGTGCACCACCTTAGATTCGGTCGTCCTCTGCTGCGTCCTCCCTCGGGGTTGGATTTAAAGACTCTCCGCGCCGGAGTTGTGCTATCCATTCACTTTACACGGCCTAGCAACCTTGGATATTGGATCCGTAGAAGCCGTACTTGGCGGATGTCGCTGTACAGCCCGTATAGTTCGTCGTTGTATCTTCTCCTCCAAACTCCGTTTATACTGTCACGAAATTAATCCCACTTCTGACACCAAATGTTACGAAAATTAAAATCGGCGAACGTTCGCGTCCACTTTCTCGAACATTCGCCGTCAGACGTTCCCCTATAGAAGACTCTAATTTGCTTTGCCAGAGCATTCGCTGGTCACTAGTGAGCCAAGGCAGACGAAGTCCTTGCTTACTTCGAATTTGTAACTGCCGCTTGTGACGTTCTGGCGGAGACGTCGGTGTTGTGTGTCTTTTTGGTTGAGAGATATATTTCATTTTATCCTCGTTAACAGAGAGACTCATTTCAGCTGCTTCTGCTTCAATGCCCTCGAACGCTTCATTGACGCCCCGCTGTGTTCGTCCAATTACGTCAATATCATATCCCTACGCAAGCCGTTACGCAGATTTGAAATAGATCGTACCTCTTGTGTTGGTCAGTGAGTCTCGAATGATTTTTTCAAACACGATGTTGAAAAAATTACATGAAAGCGCATCACCTTGTCTCAATTCTTTTTAACGTCAAAGGTCTCGGTTAATTCGCTACCGACCTTAATGGAGTAGCGAGAATTCTCCATTGTCATCCTGCATAATCTTGATGCACACTGTCGTACGCGGCTATGAAATCGAATAAAAAACGCGATTTGGTATTCTTCGGTCTTCTCCAAGATCTTCTCTTACCTGGCCTGAAATCGCACTGATAAGAACCTATCAGATTATCCACAAAGGGTTTTGAACTCGCATGTCCTGTCAGCAAACCTCCCTGCAGGAAATTGGTCCCCTGGTGGAGTGCCGAGCTCAAAAGTCTTCGCAGGGAAGCCAGAAGTCTTCTGAATAGATCGCTCAAATCGAATTCGGAAGATGACTGGAACAAGTATCGGTCGAAGCAGAATGAATACAACAAACTTATTCGTAAATCGAAGTCTCTGAGTGCGACTAGCAAGTTGCTTAAAGTCCTCAAACGGGGAAAACCGACAAAGCTGAATCCACTCAGAAAATCTGATGGTACCTTTACTGAGTCTAAAGCGGAAAATCTTAGTTTACTGTTTGCGACTCATTTCCCGGGAAATCAGATCGACATCGGCTCGTTGCACATTCCTTCAAGGGAAACTGCAACTGAAACGATGAAAACAACTCGGCGTAGCTGGTATATTGCGTCGCGCGTGGTTACGACGGAAGCTATTGAATTTGCTGTGGCATCCTTCGACGGATTCAAATGGGCGGGCCCCGACGGGATGTATCCTGTTATGCTTCCAACTCTGAAAAGAATTTTCACTGCTAGTTTATCACTTGGTCACATACCCATTCCTTGGCGCACAGTGAAAGTGGTGTTCATTCCCAAAATAGGAAAAAAGGACTACTCACTTGCCAAGAGCCTCAGACCAATTAGTCTAACAACCTTCCTGCTGGAAAGCATGGAGAGACTAGTAGAATTGCAAAGTTGCCCTTCGAATGCACTCTCTTTCATAGATGCCACATGCTTACCAGCGCGGAAAATCCTGCGAGACTGCGCTTCAGAACATAGTTGGGAGAATTGAATGCGCGCTCGAAAGGAAAGAGTACGCGCTGGGCATTTTCATTGACATTGAGGGAGCTTTTAATTACGCAACTTTTGACAGCATGAGCAACGCTGCCAGACATCATGGCGTAGATGAAGCAATGGTCCTATGGATCAAAGCAACGCTCATGCACAGGACATTGACCGCTGATGCAGGCCTCGACCAGTATGTCAAATCCGGCGTAAACAGGGGCTCCCCGCAAGGTGGCGCCCTGTCTCCGCTGTTATGGTACATGGTGGTCGATTTTCTGCTTGATGCTCTCGATGCCTCTGGAATCTATGCCCAGGCCTATGCGGATGATGTCGCCATTCTTTCCGTCGGGTCATGTTTAGCGACTGTCCGTCTCAAAGTACAGGCGGCGCTAAGTGTGATCGATGATTGGTGTACCAGAAATGGGCTGTCAGTCAATCCTCTTAAGACCGAAGTCGTTCTGTTTACGAGAAGGAGGAAAAATACTGACATGACTCAGCTGATACTAAGAGGCACTTCCATCCCGATATCCAAGGAGACTTAAGTATCTAGGAGTCATCTTACATAGCAAGCTTCTTTGGTCAAAGCATGTTGAGTCAAAAACCACCAAAGCGTTGTAAGCTTTCTGGCAATGCAAAGGAGCTTTTGGCAAATCTGGATCTACACGGCAATGATGAGACTTATAATCTCATATGCATCGGTTGTCTGGTGGAACAGACTAAAACGCAAACACGTCGTAGCCTCTTTCACCAAACTCCAAAGAACGGTTTGTCGCAGCTGCACGGGTGCCTTCCGCAGCATGCCCGGCGCTGCTCTAGATGCTATGATGAGCCTTCCACCTCTTGATATATTTATCAGAGGGTGTGCTCTGAAAGCCATGTCTCGTCTGAAGAGAAATGGCTTTTGGTATAACTCGCATAGGAATAACGGCGTGCTTGGGCAAGAATTGTCCTGCGACCCCTGTCTCATGGACATGCCTTCTGACGCACTGACGCCCGTTATTCTACTGCGCCGTGATTTCACAGTCGAGTTTCCATGACGTCAGGATTGGCTATGGCTGGATACTGAACCTGGAAAGGATAGTCTTCGCATTTTCACGGATGGCTCCAGGTCTGGGCGGGGGTCCGGTGCTGGGGTCTTCTTTGAGCGCGAAAACATCCGACTGCACTTCCCTTTAGGAAAATATGCGTCTGTCTACCAATCAGAGATATACGCAATCCTAATGGCCATGCACTATGTTGTGAAGCACAGAAGGGGGAAAGCATATGCGTCTGTAGTGACAGCCAAGCTGCACTAAAAGCTGTGTGTAACCCCTTAACTAGCTCCAAATTAGTGCTTGAACGCAAGTCCTTCCTGAACAAAGTCGGCAGACTAAATTCATTAAGGCTTGTATGGGTTCCAGGCCACTCTGGGATCCCAGGAAATGAGATCTCTGATGAACTCGCCAGAATGGGTTCAGAGGAGAGCTTCTCAGGACCTGAACCCGCTCTAGGTCTACCTGCGTCCACGGTAAATTCATACATTAACGATTGGATGACTAAGCGCGTATGCCCTGAAGTCTGCAAAAAATCTGCACCATTACGCCTGTCTTTAAGGGGAATCGACTGCAGAAGGCTTGTGGCAGTTATCACGGGCCATTACACTTTTGCCAAGCATCTCTACGTGCTCGCCATTAGTGAAACGCCTACCTGTGCTGCAAGTGGCGACGAGGAGGATGACACTGCAGAGCATTTCTTCTGTGATTGTCCCGCCTTTGCTCGCGCACGGTGGCGCACCCTTGGTGCCGACGTGGTGTATGCCGAATCTCTTAGCTCTACATCACTGAAGCTCCTTCAAATTTTTCTCCAGAAAACGGGGAAAATACAGTAATGTAAAGTGTCTGTCTGGAGTACAATGGACCAGTGTTTGCGTCTAAGTGCTCCAGCAGAGAAGCCTTCAACAAAAAAAAAAACAAAAAGCCAAAAAAAAGAAAGGAAATTCAGAGAGTGCGGCAGAGAAGATCTTATATGCGATGTTAAGGAAACTTACTCCCCTATAGTTGACGCACTTATAGGGATCTCCTTTCTTTTGGACTGGGCAAACGATGCTGAGATTCCATTCGTCGGCCATGTTTTACAGATGAGCTGGTGCATGCGATTAGATCTTTCATCGCCGTTAAACAGTCTACAGAAGTGTTGCTTCCATATTCGTAGTATTAAATACTAGTTGTCCATCTTCATCCCCACACGCTTCTGCTCTAGCTTTATAGCCCTGGCATGTAAAACTTGCGGGTGTCATTCCTCTGGTAGCATCTCGCCATCTCCTCGATCCCACGCTTTTCATGCTCTCTTTTTTCCTTCCTTAAAAGCGCGTGTTCCTCTCTCCTTTTCTGCTTGTAATTTTCACGAGTGGCTATTCGTCTATGTAGCATGGCTTTCTAGCCGGTTTGCTTTGCTACATAGACTTTCCCACCAGGGGTTTCTAGTTGGCGGTGGTTTGAAACCCAACATATCAGACGCAGCGTCTGGGATGGCGCGTTGATAATGCCCCCACCGTTGTACTGTGGACGGATGTTTTGTCGTGTAGGCTATATTTCCCCGTGATCGCCTGAAATATGTCCTCTTTGCCCAGTTTCGCATTAAAATCTCATAGTACTATTTTTGTATCGTAGCTGGGACATTGAACATAAGTTTTGTCTAGGAGATCGTAGAAGTCGTCTTTCAGACGATCGTCCGTTCATCGAACGCATATCAAGCTAATGTTCCCGAAATTATCTTTGATGCGGATTGTTCGCGTTCGCTTACATCCCGAACGCTTAAGACATTTTGTCGGGGTTTTCCTCGAATAACGAATCCGCATCCGAATAAGCATTGTTTGTTCTCCCTGTAGCAATTCCCGCAGTTGATGTCGCTGTTTTCCATCCTCCTTTTGCCCGGTTTATTTCATTGCAATTCTTGGAGTGCGGTTGTATGTATGTATGTATGTATGTTGGCGTTACAGTCCATGAAGGACCTGAGCCGAGCTTCTCTCTCAATCACCCATGTTGTGTGTGGTTTCATTTTCCCATAGGTGAAAGGGACCTACAGTTTATTGCCGGTTCCGAACGGCGAATTTCGAGAAGCTTTTCATGACAATTTTACTACAGGGGGTTTTGTCAGAGCCCCGCTGAGGAGAAACACCGTGAAAAGCACGTTCGATGACATGGCTGTGTCGGGATTCGATCCCGTGTCATCGGCGTCAGAGGCCAACACACTACCCACTGCGCCACGGTGCTTAGAGTGCGGTTACATCTGCTATATAGCAGTTGAGGGCTTGCTCCAATAAATTGCCTGTACCCAGTCGGTTAAGGGAACTCACATTTCAGGTGCAAACTCGCAAATCATTTGAAGGGGTAGTCAGCTTTGTATCCGTCTGTATCCGGAGCTTATGATTGCTTCGTAACAATTTTTTTTTTCGTGATAGGGATATTACCCCTCAAACCTGATGAGCCAGATTCCTCTTTCCCCAGGAGCAATGGAATCGGATCACTGCACACATTGGTTCACTATCTGGCGGGTGCCAGGCAGTTATACAGGGGAAGCCACGCAAAGGCTGTGTGTCAACTTGGATTGAGCAGGAACAGAGATCGAGGCTGGCGTTTGCCATGTTAAACGCGACCAACTTCCTTACTCTGTTTGCTCGCTCCCTCTCCCCTGACACGGTCGGTAGCCAAATACCTTATAAGGGGAATTTCGATAAATCTACATACATACGTAAAATTATTCTATGACACAGGAGCGTGTCGAAAACAAAATTATAGATACATTTACCAATGGCATAGTAAATGCAATGTCACGTGGCATCGGTTTCAAAAGCGAATCAAGTCCTAAGGACAATTAAAACAATTTTCCATGTAAAGTGCTACATTAGATAAATTATTGAAATTTATGTACGAGCGTCATCCTGCTCATGTTTTCGGTCAATCACTCACATCGCAACCAAGAAACCGAAGAAAAACGAAACAGTAAATAAAAAATCAATCTTACCGTCGAACCATCGTTTAATATTTGCTTCAGAAAGCACAAAAACCAATTTCCCCGATCCGTTCTGCTGCTGATTTCTGTTCACCAACTGATAACACTTGGACCACATGTGAACCCAAACACTTTTACCCTTAAGCCCGATGATGGTACCCATCCTCACACAATCGTCGCCCACCCATTTTGTCGAGTTCCAGTCATCATCATCGTTCTCCTCTCCCTAATGACATATGAATGACCAATTGTTTTCCAATAAATCGGTAATCCATCTTCTGCACAACTGACAAGTGGGTCTTGCTACGACCCGCTAGTTGAGAAAAGATTTTTATCCCAGCCATCAGCATACCCCGTAGTCCGTACATATGTACATATTTACAACTCGCGGGCAGCGGGTGAAAGGCGAAATTCCCTTAGTTCTTTCACACAATAAAAATATCTATAGAAGGTGAGGTGGGGCCTGCAGAAAAAGAAGCTAAGAGGCAAATGCCAATTATCTGCTGACGGGAAAATTGTCAATTTCTTGGTCAATAAGTGGTACGAAATGTCCTTTTTGTGAGGGCGCCGATTATCTCTATTATCCCAGACGTTTTTCTTTCCCATTGGCTGCTTCGTTTATCCTTATTCCTTTTTTGTTCAAAATACTGTTCCCCTTATTATAATTAGCAAATTCATTAGAAAGTCAGTCCGGCGTTTCGAATTCCAATTAAAATTTTGTCGGGATTTTCCTTTCTTCGCTTTGCGTTTTTCGTTTTCTACTTTTCGAAGTGAGGAAGGACACGAAGGAAGAAAGGAAAACTTCCGTTTGATCGTTAAATAAGGGAAAAAATTGTCGGATTGTGCCTTCATTTATGCGCAAAACGGGAGTGGGAAGAAGGGTAAGGAGAAAATTGGATGGCACAGATAATCGCGGAAAGTCTTTTTAAAATGCCATTACCGTAGCACTCTCAAATGCGCTTTCAACAAAATGTGTTATGTACAATGTAAATTCGTTCGGCATTTTTTAACTTTATTTAAATTGAAAGCAACCTAGAGACATTGTAATCCTCATATGTAGCCACTAAGCAATCATGGACTTCTATACAGCTTTATACTGTAGCAAACATGGGTGGTCATGAGGCCGGTAGGTAGTTTTATTTAGGTAGATAAACCAGTCGATATGACAAGAGCTTAATACGGCAAAACAATAGTTGTTCTTAATTGAGGCGAAGCGTAAGCGAAGCCTCTCTCTACTCGACTCCAAGGAAAAAGCGTTCGTCCGAACTGTTCGAACTGTTCGAAAACGTGATGTCCGATTGTATTGAAATTTTGCACACTGACATATGTATCTTATCATTGCGCAGGTACATTGCCTGTGGATAAGGCCAAATTTTGCGTCGGTCACGAACCATGGTCACAAATGTCCAAACTTTCGAGCGCTCGCCGAGTTTTCATTGAGTTCAAAAATGTTTGCTTTCTGCACGCCCCCTTTATTTTGAGATTCTTCAACTCCGTCCCACGTCCGTGGTTACCGTAACGATAGAGCACAACACAGAGCACCTAAATAGGTATGAATTACAGTACGACTGCGTTCGGTTTGGTCAGAAAAGGCAAAAAGCATTCTAAAATTTGAAAGGGCCGCGTGAGTGAGTTTCATAAATGATTTAAAGAAATGTCGAGTAGTTAGAGAGGTTTCTTGAACGCTTCGCCTCAATATTTTGGTGTAGGTACGGATAACCAGCTCCGTCCACCGCCCTAGTTTTAAGTTGGCTACGTTGTATGTACATATGTATGTGTGTATGTTGGCGTCACAGTCCATGAAATACCAAAGCCGAGCTTCTCTCAAACACCCATGTTGTGTGTGCGTTTAGGTTAAAGGGGCCTACAATTTATTAACAATTCCGAACGGCGAATTTCGAGAAGTTTTTGTGATAAACATACTACAGGGGGTTTTGTCAGAAAATAATGAAGTCGAAGTGTACCTTGATCTTCAGAAATGTCTCGCTAATCCGAATCACCTTTAATCCGAATATCACGTTAATCCGAATCTTTATTTTTTCTCATTGTGTACTCTGTAGTCGAAGGCGCCATGGCACAGTGGTTAGTGTGTTGGACTCTGACGCACGCCAAGGCCATCAAATGTTTATTTCGCGGCGTCCCTACTCGGCGGAGTACTGGCAAAACCCCCCGTAGTATACTTGCCTTAAAAAAGCTTCTCGACTCAGGCCGCGCCGGTCGGAATCGGCATTAAACTGTAGGTCCCTTTCACCTGTGTAAAAAATAAATCACACGCAGCATGGGTGATTGAGAGAAGCTTGGCTCTGGCCCTTCACGGGCCGTAACGCCACCAAAGCAGAGTACTCTGTAGTCTTTATCTACCCCGATTCTTGTACACTGTATTCCGAATTGGATGGGCATGGGCTCGGACATACAGGGTAAAGTTGTTGATTGCTCTCGACCTGGCGAGATACCAGCAACGATCCCTGTTTCAATGCCCGGGTCAAGTTAACATACAGCCTCGTCGCGGCGCCCTCTAAATAGCCTCCACAACAACTGTTGAGAGGTGAACAAATGTTTGCAGAGATCGCCTGAGGCAAGAGGGCTCTACAATACCGTGACCAGACTGGCGGTTGTGCGGCGGGCCAACAACTCGCCCACGTAAAACACAACAAGTTATGGAAGAGCAGAATGTCTCGGATAAATGGACGGATTCTCAAAGACGACATGGCGCGAAAAAGGAACACGATTTGAGGGTATGCTTCTGGGTTATCACAACCCTGTACACTCCTGGAGCTGCTCATAAACTGAAAAGAGCCCTCACGCATTATAAGGCGGATATTACTAAGATCCAGGAAATACACTGGATAGGAAATGGTATAATGAGGAACACAAATTACGACATCTATTACAATTGTCACAAAAGATTGCACATGTTGGGGTGCGGATTTGTCGTGGGAAGGCGGTTAAGGTCTAAGTGATCGACTTTAAACCTATAGGTGATCGCTTGGCTGTGATCCGCATCAAAGGCAGATGTTACAATATCAGCCTCATATGTGCACATGCAAGAGGATGAAAACCCGATCAAAGAGATCCTCTATAATCTCTTGGACAATGCTTACGGGGCTTGTCCGGAGTACGATATAAAAATCGTACTCGGGGTGGCAAAGCGCAGCCTCCATAATATAACAACAGATAAGGGCTTCCGAATTACGAACTTTGCGACAGCTCGTAATGCGGTGATAAGTAGCACAAGATTTTCCCGCAAGCGAATCCACACAGTAACCTGGTGATCTCCGGATGGTCGAGATGCTGCAGCGAAAACCCAGGGCAGCGCGAGAGGAGTAGAGCCAGAAGAATGGATGAGAAAAAAACTGCTGCGATTTTAGAAAGAATCTTCGCAGCCTCCCAGCTCAAGGATATCGAGAAGTCTATGGACAAACATAAAAGAAAGAAAGGCACCCAGGCTCTTCGAAATTGCGAAGGCAATCTTAACACTGACCCACACGGAATAGTGGATGTATTTAAACAGCATTTCCGGCAGCTGCTTAACAAGCATTCCCAAGAGAGAGTGGTAGGGACTGAGAAAATCCCAACACCAACCGCTGGAGTAGTCCTCCCCCCCACAGTTATTCACAACCTTATCAACAGGGCCACAGTCGCAGATGGTTTGCCATCAGAACTTTTCAGGGCTGACGGCGATGTTCTGGTAAGGAGAATGCACCACATCATCTGTGGAATTTGGGAAGATGAAAGCATGCCCGAGGACTGGAATACCAGCTCTATTTGCCCGTCCACATAAAACGCGATCCTACCTCCTGCAAGAACTATAGAGGTATATCCCTACTCTATGTCGCATACAAGATCCTGTCCAGCGTAGTGTGTGAACGTCTAAAGCATACGACAGAATTCATCGTAAAGAATATCAAAGGATGCCAAGGCCAAATTTGGGATCCCACAAAACCTGATCCGGTTCTTTCCAAAGAAAGTTCTGCGCCGGATATTTGGTCCTGTCTATGAGGAAGGTAAATGGAGGAGAAGACAGAACCGCGAACTCCACGAGCTGTACAAAACTGTGGATATAGTCCGGAAGGCAAGGATTGATTCGGATTAGCAAGGCATTACTGTAATTAGTTAGTTGGGTTGTACATTTTAACATATTTTGCAATGTGACATTCGCTGCGTCATACAACTTTATTTTTTTCATTTAATAAATCTGTCGATAGTTCAAAAATAGCCTTAGGTCATAATCTCAAGAGAATATTATCTTCTATTTAAATACCATCATATCGTTTATCACTGTATTCTTATCGTAGAGCTAGACATGTGCCATCAAAAATATAAATATGAATTGAAATGTGCTACAGCAGTTCGCTTTAGTCTGTCTCAGTCTGTGCACTTTCATTCGCTCTGCCATTCACTAAAATACTTCACCATTCGTTCATTTTCCGTTTTACCAAATCGCCGAACAAATTTATCTCACAATATCCTTCGTTTAAGAACTAATCGCCTCGTCCTAAGCCGAAGTGCTACTATTCCGCCTGATAGCTAAACAACTGCGACCCAGCAGCCCATTTCCAAGTATTATTTGCCATACAAGACAATCAACTCCACTGTAAGAGCGAACTTCATCTTTGAGTAAGTATAAACACGACCATTTTCGTCCTGGGACATACAACCTTCCGGTACCAATACGAGGACGATGCAGATGGCTGATGGTGAAGACGACTACTACAAAGGTAGTATTGGCGACCAAGTGGAAGGGAAGAGAGGGTGGAAGTTTTCCTTGAATGTTTCTCAATTACACGCCTTCTTAAGCACAGTAGCGTATCTGCTCCCAAACGTTGTCCTTTATATCCTCTAAAATGGAATTGCTTACTGTGAACACTTGTTTCGTTCTCTTTTCCTTCTTCTGGTCTATGCTCTATGTTCTCTATCATCTATCTACTTATCCTAGGAAACTAAAGAAAAAAGCAACAACTAAACAAATAAATAAAAAGATTTCGGCTAAGGAACAGAGTGAAGCGAATGATAGTGATAGTGTAGTTGGGTGCAGACTTTTAGGACACAGAAGGAGGGTCCAAGTGGATGATGATGCTCTACTAGTTCTGTGATAACGACGCCATCTGAAACGAGGTTAAATGGCGTGCAGAGATAACATCGAATTCAGTTTATTTGGCGAAAACAAAATAATTGAAGCATTCTGTCATGTCGTTAGAGTGCCAACGCTTTTCTCCTTTGTTAGCTTAGCTTCCTGGAATTATTTTACATAAAGAATTGGTTTATTGGTAGTAATTATACGTTAGACTGAAGCTCTGTATCGACGAATTTTCAAATAATCCGGGGATACATTTAATCAAATTGATCTTAATGATGTCTTAAGATTTACATGTAGAGTTCGTATCACTGGATTGCGACATACACAAATCCGCTGGTCCAGATGGTATTGCCCCAATAGTTCTGAAGAGGTGTTCTTCTACGCTGGAAAAAACCACTGCGTAAGCTTTTTCACCTTTCCTACACCTCTAGGCTCTTTCCGAGTAGGTGGAAAATATCATTTGTCCAGCATATACCCAAAAAAGGCGAATCATCTTCTCCCTCCAACTACCGACCCATTGCACTAACGTCCCTTCTTTCCAAGGTCATGCAAACGCTGATTAACCGTCAGCTTATGAAATATCTTGAATCACGGAAACTCCTCAATGACCGCCAATACGGTTTCTGCAGCAACAGATCCACTGGTGATATGATGGCATATCTCGCTGAAAAGTGGAATCACTCGCTTCACCAAGCAGGTGAGAGCAAAATTGTTGCACTGGATATTTCGAAAGCATTTGACAGGGTTTGGCATGAAGCCCTTTTGTCGAAAATGCGTGCTTTTGGGATCGATTAGTCTCTCTTTCAATGGATTAGAAGCAACCTTTCGAGTCGTTCAATTCAAGTTGTTTTGGACGGATTCAAGTCTGATACTCACTTTGTAAATGCCGGTGTTCCCCAGGGCTCCGTTTTGTCTCCAACACTCTTTCTTATTTTTATAAATGATCTCTTGTCTGTTACTTCTAATCCAATTCACTCCTTCGCTCACGACAGTACTTTTACGACCCTGCACTTCGGTTGTGGATAAAGAGCGGCAGCGTATGTTAAGCTCATTAAATTCCGATATCGACAGCATCATCCAATGGGGTAAAAACAATAGAGTGGAATTTAATGCTTCCAAAACACAATGCTGTCTCTTGCCGTTAAAGCGTATAAATAACCCGCAGCCATTATTCATGAATGGCACTTGCATATCAGAAACTGAAAAGTTTCCATCCTGGGTATGAGTGTTGCTCACAATCTTAATTGGAGCGACCATATATTCAGTGTCGCCAAGAATGCTGCGAAATGCCTAGGATTCTTATAAAGATGCAAGAAATATTTCTCACCCTTAGATCTGGCTACAACCTGTAAGGCGTTCATTCGCCCCAAATTAGAGTTTAACGCTCGTGTCTGGTCCGGTGCTTCCAAGACCTCACTGCACCTACTTGACAGAATACAAAAACGAGCCATAAAACTGGTAGGTGACTCCAGCATTACCAAAACATTAGACTCGCTGGAACACCGCAGGAATGTTACCTGCCTCTCCCTGTTTTATCGTTACTCCCACCAAAAATGCTCTGATGAAATAGCCAGTTGCGTTCCGCCCCTTCAACATTTCTCCCGCAATACACGTCTCTCTAGGAATGCTCACCAATATACTCTGAAGACCGCTTTCGGACGTACTGTCAAATATAGAGAATCTTTCATTAACCGAACCACACGAATCTGGAACTCATTGCCGGATTCGGTTTCCCCCCCTCAATGCAACATGCAAGCATTTAAGATCAATGTCCATCGGCATCTCCTCTATTCCTCTTCCTCTCTACCTTCTGCCCGCACTGTGTCGCCGACATAATAAGGTTATTAGACCTTGAGTGCGCGCAAATTATTTAAAAAACAAAAAAAAAAAAACTGCAACCGTCTACTTTTTATTCGAATTCAGTACACACAAACTTTTATTATTTCGCCTCAGATCAATTATCTGAGCACTTCACCACTTTTATTTATTGTTACAACCTTGATCCCTATTGTGTCTCTGCTAAATTAATCCTTGCTGCAAACCCTTTCGTATAACTGCTATTTCCCTCCTTTTGCATCCTGATATGTTAAGATATCAAATGTTGCAACAAATTCAATTGTTGTGAAACTAATTTTTGATCATATCCCACAACCAATAACACACTTCCTTGCTTTGATCCCTATTGCGTCCTTGATATATTAATCCTAGCTACAAACCTTTTTCCTTCATGTTGATTAATTTAAGGCGGTCTTCATAGGGTGGTAGGAGCAAAGGATTATTCCAGGGGAGACCTCGAAGTGCAAAGCGTAGGAATCGGCGTTGTATGCTCTCGATTCTAGAAATGTGGGTTTGTTGGTAAGGAGACCACACTTGAGAGGCGTATTCAAGAAGGGGCCGGACAAGGATTGTGTAGAGAGATCGGATAAGTAACGTAGGGATTGGAGAATCCTTTAGACCATCGCTTCACGAAGCCAAGTGCTGAATTAGCTTTAATGATTATCTCATCAATATGTGTCCGAAAATGTTAGTCCTGGTCACATAATATGCCAAGATCCCGGATAGCCTGAACGGTGGCTAAGGGCTGATTATTTAGAAAGTAGAGACGGGGAGGGGGATTGATTCGTTTACGTGTGGAATGGATTGGCATCCGGGAATGTTGAGTTCCAGGCAGTTTTTGGAACACCAGGTGGAAAAACTATTGAGATCTAATTGGATTAGGGAAGGGTCCTGACTGGAGGATATACTCCTGGAGAACTTGGTATCATCGGCATATAGTGAGATGTGGTTATGTTTGATCACCATTTCAATATCGTTAATGGTAAGAACGAAAAGAAGTGGACCTAAGTGGCTACCTTGGGGGACACCGGAAGAAGCTAGAAAAAGTTTAGAAAAGGCAGATCTGAAGCGAACACTATAATAGCGATTGTTCAAATAAGAAGATATCCACTTCACGGAAATGGGATCGAAACCAAGGGAAGACAGTTTGAAGAGTATTAGTCTGAAAATGTATCAGCATTTTATCAAAAGCTTTACTGAAATCGGTTGAAATAACGTCGACTTCATTGCCATTCTCTAAGGCCGAGAAGGTAAAGGACACAAATTCAACAAGGTTTGTGGTTGTAGATCTGCATTTGAGGAAACCGTGTTGTCTAGGGGAGATTAAAAACTTGCAGCGAAAACTTAAGATTCCGCATAAAATGCTCTCGAAGAGTTTGGGTATATGTGACAGTTTGGCAATGGGACGATAATTGTTGATATCGTTCTTCGCCCCCTTTTAGTGTATAGGGGTTATATATGAGGTTTTCCATAACTGTGGGAATTCGCCCAAACATAGGGATAAAGTGAAGATTTTCGAGAGAGGGAAAGAGAGGGTTGAGGAGCATTTTTTTAGGAATATAGCAGGGAGACCGTCGGGTCCAGGAGTGAATTCATCTTTAAGTTAATTTAATTTGTTTCCGATGACACAGGGGTCGACTGTACGAGGAAGAAAAGGTCCAAGGGAGAAATTCGGTAAATAATCGAAGTAAGCGGGGTCCGGAGCAAAGGAATCGTCGACGAAAGATTGTTTCAAATAGGTGGAAAAAAAATTGGCGACAATATTAGGGTCATTTGAGGTTTGATTATTGAAGGAGAGAGAGAGGTGGGGTACCCATCAGATTTTCTTTTGTAGTTCACAAACTTAAAGAAGGACTTTGGATCGCTTATAAGATTGGCTTGCGTTTCAGCTATATAGCGTTGATAGAGGGAGTTGTGAAGGGCGGTAAAGTGTAGCTATCTTCACTTCTTCTTCTACGTAGTTAGAGAAGTCTTTAGAGGATTGAGTACGAGGGAATATTGACCACTGTTTACTTCTTTTGTTTCTTAGGGAACGGAGCCTGCGATTATATCATGGTGGGGAAGAGGACAAAGTTATGCGTTGGGATAATGGGACGTAAAGAGAGATAGAATTAAATATTTCCCTGTAGAATATGGATATGTATGTATGTTGGCGTTACAGTCTATGAAGGACCAGTGCCGAGCTTCTCTCAATCACCCATGTTGTGTGTGATTTCATTTTCCCATGGGTGAAAGGGACCTGAAGTTTATTGCCGGTTCCGAACGGCGAATTTGGGGAAGTTTTCATGACAATTTTACTACAGGGGGTTTTGTCAGAACCCCGCTGAGGAGAAACACAGTGAAAACACGTTCGATGACATGGCTGTGTCGGGATTCGATCCCGTGTCATCGGCGTCAGAGACCAACACACTAACCACTGCGCCACGGTGCTCTCCATGGATATAGCATCATTTAAAGTTAGATTATCAAATCGTGAGAAGGCAGAACTGTAGGAGGAGTATTCCGTGATGGAGAATTATGAAAAAAGGACAGAAGGAGGGGATGATGGAAGTTATCGATGATAGAAAAGGAAAGTGGACAAAGAGAGACAGAAGAATCGAAGGGATCGGTTGTGAATATGAGGTGTAGTTGTCTACCCATGTAGTTTGAGATGCCACTAACTTGGCTAAGGTTTGAATCTGCAAGGCGATCCAAGAAGAGACATTCTTTGGCAGTAGTGGGGCTGGTGGCAATATAAAACGATTCTTCGTCTGATTGAGACCATTTAAGATGAGGAAGGTTGAAATCGCCGAAGAGAAGGATTTCATCCTGAGGGTCACTTAAATCAATTATTTGGTCAATTGTGTTGATGGCGAGTTGATAAGATTCTATGGGTTGTTAGGGCAAGATGTAGAAACAAGTGATGTGAAGTGTCTTCTGGGGTAGCGCAATCTTAATTGAAATAAAGTCGAGATGTGGGGAGGATGATACTGCAACGAGGGAAGAGTTAATTGAATTAAGGACGGCTAGAAGGACGCCTCGACAGGGGCAACCCTCGATGGGTCGGCCGAGCTCGTCATCGCGATAAACATTGAAGTTTGATGGGAATAGTTCGGAGTTATTTATATCGGGGTTCAGGTTCGTTTCGGTCAGAGCAAAGATTTCAAAGGGTAGAGCATGTGATTGTTGGAAAGCAGTTTGGGTTTTGAGCGGAGACCTCTTACGTTCTGATAATAGAAGGTAAGAGGAAGATTTTGACAGAGTGATGGTATTGCCGGAAGGGGGAGAGATTTAGGGACGAAAAAACTTATCGTGATCAGCTCTACTACGTTGAAGGTGGGATATTCGTTTAGAATGAATGTGTTGGCGATAGGTATCAAGATCATTTGACACTTTTTGGGGTAGAATATTAAGGAATTCCTTGTATTTGATGAAGAGGTTCTTGAGGCTAGCGAAGTCCGTAGGGAGACCTTCCTCTTTAATGGAAACCATGACGCTTGTGTTTGTATTACCTTCATAGCAAACCGAGTCTACCTGTGTTACTTCCGACGATCTCCTCTTTTTACTGTCTTTGACAC
This sequence comes from Eumerus sabulonum, assembly GCA_951905685.1. Classification (NCBI taxonomy): domain Eukaryota; kingdom Metazoa; phylum Arthropoda; class Insecta; order Diptera; family Syrphidae; genus Eumerus; species Eumerus sabulonum. Next base: position 140,409,365 of record OX645060.1, on the reverse strand, counting down.
CGCATATAATAAAATTTAAATCTTTATTGTTGAGTTTGCAGTTCAATAAGTCCTTACATAATACCGTCGTCGCTCACAACTAATCCTTGCTACATGCATCGAAATAAATATGTGCTAGTTGGTTTCTAAGCAGCTAAGTCGACCGGAAAATTAACTTACACTTTTGCCTAACACACTCCGGAACGCCGAAAATTTATTCCTGTGTCCTTGCACCCCTATTAGATACCATTACCATTTCGATTCCCCCTCCATGACGATTGCTTAATACTAAAAGACGATTTTCAAATCAGTTTCCAGAAAAAAAGAGGAACCAGTGTTGTTCCACGTAGTTACTCCCAAGTGAAAATGGAAAGAAGGGACCCATTCTTAATGTATGTTCGATATGAGCATCCCATGTCCTTCGATTTAAAGATTTAGATAATTTGTCTTGGCTTTTGGGCACAGGGCTGGCTTTTGAATAAAGAAAAAAAAAAGAAGAAATCACAGCCGAATGAGTTGCGCAATTTCCCATGCAAATGACAACGAATCCAGCATGATAGCTATTTCCCACCATAAAGTAAGGATACAGAAAAGTAGGCAACGCGGAGGAAGGACGTACAAATTGTCATAAAGATTTAATCGAAATAACCAAATCTTAATGGCAATCCTATATCCTGCACCCAAGTGATGTGTACGACGATATCCCTTTTACGAGCTACCGACTTGAATCAAAGACCAGCCAGCCAGCCAACCGACAAATCCAAAGAGCATCTATGCTTCTAAGCTATTTGCCATATAGGCGTACTATTACCAGCAGCAATGAATAATAGAATCCTTATAGACCAGATACTTGTATTCGTACCCATTCGTACCCTGGATGAATCTCTAGCACCGGAACCATCAACTCCCTGCAAATAGAGGTCAATCGTTGAAAGCTTTGTTTTCATTATTTATTCAATGCGTAGCAAAATGAAATAGCATCGTCCTTCGTAACTGAGAAGAACCCCAAATACTCCGCACAGTTTGGATATGAATCCCTTTTTACGTTGTGATCAGAAAGCTGTCAGTAAAACAGGAAATCGAAGAAGGATGCCGAAAACCCATTCGAATTGAAAACCACTTAAGCCAATCAAATCTCTGTGAATGACGACGACTCATGGTGGAATTGGGATTGGCGACGTCAGATGAAGGATTCAAATGGGATTCAAATAATTAAATTTAATTGATATTCAGATTCTGGCCAATGGTTTATTGTCTTTCCTGGTTACGACTGACTGGTACGTGATAGCAGCAGCTTGTCCTTTCAATCGTCAATGGGATGTTGCTAGGTGCGGTAAGCTTTGTTGAAAATTTAGATTGTTGTAATGGATTTTACAGGTAGGGTAGACGAGCTATGATTGGAGTCTAGTTATAAGATTGGGTGCTCTTGTATCAATGGGAATTCGTTAGAAGGCTTTCTAATGACTTCCAGAAAGAATGGATTAAGACCTAGGAGAGAAGCAATTGTAAGGTTCTGGCAGTGTCGTTAATACCGTACTATGTATTTTCACATGAAACTTAACAAAAAATCTTTTCGTTAGAGTGATTAATAAAATATCTTTCATGAAATATTCTCTTCGCCTTGCTAAAACCGGCGCTTATTCCTTAAAATTAGCCAACTTACATGAGTGTGACAATTACTTCAAGCATATTTGTGAAGTTTTCGTTAATTGTTTGTCAACGAATTTTAGCCGACTTTTGGCGGGGGGAAGAATAGCTTGCAAAATTCGTCAAGGTTAATCCCCCCCCCCCCCCCCCCCCCTTATAGCTATAACAATATAAGGAAATGAGATCCCTTTTAAAAAATACATTCCACGAAGTGATTCTACTCCTCCATTCCAAAAGCCGAGAAGCTCCTCAAAGACGTAAAAGCTATAACTGAACCCGAAGAAGTACTCTCAGATTTCGACGATTTCAAATTCATGCGGGCAAGCCATTTTGCACGATATGGGTGAAATTGCAGACGCGGAATTTACTCTCCTTGCTGGCCAAGCTGACACCCAACAAGCAGGCCGCGTCGAATTGCGAAATGAAGTGTGCACAGAGCCACAAATGCGATGAATGCAACCGGTGTCCAGGCAAGGTTGTAGAAAACGAGCAACTCTTATGTGTGCTCTGTGGGAACCCAGGGCACTCCGCAAACTATCCAACTATACCCCAATCAACGTATGCCCAAATGACGACAGGTCAGGGAAAAGAGCTACAAATACCAAAGGCTGTTCACAAAGCTCCAGTGCCTGTCCTTATAGCACCCGAGGACGAAGTGGACCTGTGCTCGATTCTGCTCTCTAGATTCCAACAAGTCAGTTAAATCAAAGCAGCTCGGCAGGGAGTTGAGAAGATATCTCCCTCGGGGCGTGATTAAAGAGTTTCTTAAAAATCTTGGCTGCGACTGTGAATTCACTGATTAAGATCGAGCGAGGCGCCGTTCCTCTTCACTTAGTGCAAGAAGAAAGCCCTGAAGCGTTTCTGACAAATTCCGCTTCGGCACGACTCCTATAAAATAATAAGAGGAGACCAACCCAATGCCACTCAGGTCGAAGTTGTCGCAATCATCATTAAGAGAAATATCAAATACAAGATCATATTTAGCAGTGAAGTGCAAACGTTTCAGCTGTTAGAGGCATGTGTTTTGTGCACCCCCATAGTATCAGCCTAGGCACCTCATGCACTTCAGCCTAATATCTTCTTGGCAGACCTCCCAAAACACCCTTTCTATTTCTGCGCTTAAACTCGGCAGAAAACTTTGTTTTGGTCGGAGGTTAAAGTGCCAAACTTAGTGATTGGGGCAATAATTCTTCTTCTTAACGGGCGCTACAGATCGGTGTGAACCTAAGCCTAAACCAACATGCCCCTCCAACTAGCACGATATTTTACTAACCTTTTCCATTGCACCCAGTTGGCTGAGGTCCCCTTCCACCTGTGTGCACCATCTTAAGTGGGGCCGTCCTCGGCTTCTTCGTCCCTCGGGGTTGGATTCAAAGACTCTCCGGGCTGGAGCTGTGGTGTCCATTCGCTCTACATGGCCCAGCCATCTTAGGCGTTGAATCCGTAGACGCCTAACTAGACTCATGTCGCTGTGCAGCCCGTAAAGTTCGTGGTTGAATATTTTCCTCCATCCCCCGTCTGCGTTTATAGGCTTCTGCGCCGTAAAGCAGGACCGGGATGATAAGGGTCTTATATAGAGTCAACTTTGACGTTCGGGAGAGGGCTCTATTACTCAATTGCCTCCTGAGCCCAAAGAAACAGCGATTGGCAAGAGTGATTCTGCGTTTGATTTCGGAACTGATGTCGTGGTTCCAGGTCACTGCGGAACCAAGTCCCTAACTACCTCGAACTTATATCTGCCAATACAAACGTTCTGGCCAAGACGACGGTGGTGAGCGTCCTTTTTTGATGACAGCGTATATTTAGTTTTGCCCTCGTTTACTGCCAAACCAATTTTCGCCACCTCCATCTCAATACTCGCAAACGTCTCATTGACATCTCGCTGTGATCTACCTATTATTTCAATATCGTTGGCGTATGCAAGGAGTTGCGAAGATTTGAAATAGATTGTACCTCTTGTATTGGCCAGTAATTTTTGCACAATCATTTCTAATATGATGTTGAAGAAATCACACGACAGTGCATCGCCCTGCCTAAATCCTTTTTTGACATCAAAACTGTTGGTAAGGTGTTCACCGATTCGGATGGAGCAGCGAGCATTCTCCAAAGTCATCCTGCGTAGTCTGATCAGTTTAGCAGGTATGTATGTACGTGTATAGCTCGTCTCTAAGTACGCTGTCGTATGCGGCTTTGAAGTCGAAAAATAGGTGGTGTCGACCTGAAATTCATTTTTTTTTTTCAGGATCTGCCTTAGTGTGAAGATTTGGTCGATGGCGGACTTCCCTGGCCTGAATCCGCACTAATAAGGACATATCAGCTTATTTATAAAGCGCTTCAGGCGTTCACACAAATCGGCAGAGAAGATGTTGTAGGAATTATTCCTCTGTAGTTGGCGCAGTCGGAGGGGTCTCCTTTCTTGTGGATCGGGCAAACGATGCTGAGACTCTGAGACTCCATTCCTCGGGCATGCTTTCCTCTGACAATATCTTACAGATGAGCTGGTGCATGCTCCTAACCAGGTCATCCCCAGCTGCCTTGAAGAGCTCAGTAGACAGTTGGTCTGCACCAGCAACTTTATTCGACTTGAATTTCGATATAGTAATCTTAACTTCGTCCAGGTCAGGGGGACGCAATTTTCAGCAATAATGTGCCCAATATTAGAGGGAGCCTAGTAAGCCATTAGTGGACACTGCGCAACATTGAGTATATCAAATCAGTTTACTTGCAACACAGTCCGCGGTTTCCTAGAAATTGCTCTATGCTGCTTGACTTGCGACTGAGGCTGGCTGATACGAATGTCTACAAACTATTTAGGGACCCTCGTATACCATAAAACTAACGATGGGCCGAACGATACCACGCCAACGGCATCACGATGCCACTAACGTGTTCCGAAACGCGACAATAGACGCACTTCACAGACAGAAAAGTAGACTGCTGTCAAAACTCAAACATTTGTACATGCGGTAAACCGATAGACAACACGCGGTGGTCAGGGCACTGAAGTCACTGATTAATAAACTCCGACAATTGATTAAAGAAAATTACGAAATATCAGGAAGTTGGCTTTGAAACAACGGATCTCGCGCCGTAAATTCCACCAACTTGAATTTGTTCCCGCAAGTGTATTGGACTCTGACGCACTATGAGCGAGTTCGGATCCCGATAACAACAACACCATAGAATGTTTATTTCGCGGCGTCCATCCTCGGCGGGGTACTGGCAAAACCTCCGGTAGTATAACTTGCCTTGAAAAAGCTTCTCGACTCACGCCATTCGGAATCGGGATTAAGCTGCAGGTCCCTTTCACCTGTGTGAAAAATAAATCACACACGACATGGTTGATTGAAGAGAAGCTTTTAATTAAAATATTTCGTAAAAAAAATCGGAACGACATTCGGGATTTGAAGCTTAAAATACCTAAACCCAGTTTCGTCAGCATGTGAAGATTCCTTAGATTAAATTATGAACATTCTCTTTAAGGAGTTTGGTTAACCAGTAAAGTACCTTGTTCATAGCTAATATTTAATCCTATTGACAATTATTAACTTCCAAATTATTAATCGATTTCGATGATCTGAAATGAGCTTACGCTTTTAACGAAGCTTTAAGCCGGTCTTTTTAAGCTTCTGGTAGACTAGTTTAGCAACAGTGTAGTCAGTAACGTGGCACATATGTTTACTTCCGAAAATCATTCGTAAAAACATATCAACTCACTATCTCAACGCATTACCCCAAGTTTTGCTAGTTGGGCTACTTACCAATCATTCACTCGATTATCATCCAAACGCAATCAATACCGCTAATTCGCCCATCTGTTGGGCAATAAAATTCAATTACGTGTCTCGTAATAGAAAACCCGGCACCAATTCAATGACCATTCCAACTGCATCATGTCCAACCGACCGTAGCTGAACTCCATGCATACAACCCCTTTTGCTGCTGCAAACCAACCAGTGCAATGGACAATGGTTGATTTACCAGTTTATCCGATCTGGCGCCGCCATTGGCATTACCAGCTCAATCATAGAGTTCCTCCTTGAATCAGTAGTCGTGCTCACACTGTTCGCAACCAGGCAGGCGAATCAATCGAAGGCCGGTTTCCGAAATCAATTTGTTGCGCCCTCCGTATGCCGTGAACCGAGATCGTTAACGCAACAATAGGGGTGTGCGTATTGTTAACCGGAGAGGGTGTTGTAATTGCTGATTTTGTTTATGGTTAAATTGTTTTAACAGCGACGCACAGAAGCCATGATTATATTTATAGAGTTCGAGAACAATTGTACGGACACGGTTAATTGGACACATGTGTACATAGTGTCAGTGAGCGGAGTGTTGGTTGGATCGGATACGATAGTATAGTCTTCTAACTACCCTTAAATGAAGCGTACGTAAATCCGTGATAGGCGAGATAGTTGGCATCCGTAGCTAATGGAGTTTGTTTTCATCCACATCGACTGACGGATATTGGTAATGATGTTGTAATTAGAAGGTAATTTGTGATAGAAGCCATGTCAAATGAGTTGAACTGGTTATGTATGTATAAAGCGAAGGACGACATATGTACATATGTATGCTTATTACAAGCTGTGATACTTGACAAAAGTGCCACCTTTCAAAGGGGTGTTAAGCATGTTTTTATGTAGCAGCAGGACAGCTTGAACAAGAAGAAAGTTATGCACAGAAGTGTTTGAAGTAAATTCATTGGAGAGAGCCAAGACATCGTTTTAATTCTCAAGTGTTGAAATTTACCCATAAGCTTTTAGAATAAAAATTTAAAGGAAACAAACCAATACCCACAATGAGTGTTTACAAGTAGAAGATATAGTAGCAGATTTATACATATGTTCTTGCATAATTTGAGTAGCGAAACTGCTGTTCGCTAAAGGAATGTTGGTGGCATTGTTCTAAAAATAACCAGCTATCGGACCACAGCGATGATGTGCGAGGCCGTATCACATGTGCAACCGAATGGGAAATCAATCCCCCTTGAAAGTTATCGTGTTCTGATTTTGCAAATTAAAACTTTGAACATACTGTTGGAGAGACACAAACCGACGGTTAAGTTCGAATTTCGCTGTAAAAGTTTGGAATGCCCTGATGCAGCTAAAAAGGAAATGATGGCAACTCTCAGAGGCATACTGCTGAATGTCAATACCAGAGCATTCTAGAGACTTCTGAAGGGAAAGGTCTGACGGGGAACATTCGACAGACACTCGGGGTAATTCAGTATTCATTCAGTGTATAAGTAACTCAGTGATCAGTCGGTAACCCAGTGTGAAAGTAACTAAGCCATCTAGTAAGTTAGTGGACAATTAACTAACAGTTGTAGAGACAAAGTGTGTAAAAAAAGGTGTCTGTAAACAATAAAGTGTGAAGTGTTATAAAAGGTTGTAATAAAGGTGAAGCGCCCAGATAATTGGTCTGAGGAGGAATATATGTGTGTATTGGATAATCAAGTAAACAGTTGCAGTTTATCGCATTCCTGTGATCGAACCCTATTCTGGACTAGATTAGACACGTTCAATGCTATTTCGAGCGAACCCTGCTCGAAGCGTTCGTATCACTTGAAACATGCCTGGCGAACAATGGTGCTAAAAACACGTTTCTTAAAATAGACAAAGGATCCATAATAGACATTACGTTTATGAGTAACTCGTTCTTGCGTGAAACAAAATGACGAGTCAGCATGGAATGTACATACGCACAGCGATCACCAGGCGATTATTTTCAACATTAGCAAGAGGTATTGTATTGAGAGTTAACTGGACCGAAGGGGACAGAGGAATTCTTCGACAAAGAGGCTTTCGAGAAAATGTTAAATGTTGACTTCTTAATCAGTAACAAATCAGCGGATGGCCTATCGTACCAACTAGCTCAAACAATCGAGATAGCGTGTGATGCAGCATTGCCCAGAGGATCAACGAACAGAAGGGGGAACCCTGCTACTGGTGAAACGAGGAAATCAAAACGATCAGGGCAAAATATCTCCAGGCTCGACGAAGATAAAAGTGTTCTAGAGGTAGACCAGAGTTCCAAGAACGATTAAAAACCTTAAGATTGGCGAGACGTGACCTTAGAAAGACTATCAAAAGAGGCAAAGGAAGACGCTTTAATCAACTCTGCAATGAAGCACACCTAGATCCGTGGGCGATGGCACATAGCAGAGTAATAAAAAAGCTAAGGGGCAGCAGATCCCCACAGATATCCTACGCAGCAATGCTGGGAAAGTGAAGAGATAATTAAGTTGTTTCCGCTGCTATTATTTTATTAATGACAAGTGTCATGGCTCAAAGTGTGATGTGTATTCTGTGCCGTAAAGGAGGACTGGGATCATCAAGGTCTTATATGAGTATAGTGCCACCTTGGTTTTCCGAGAGAGAGCTCTAATTCTCATTTGTCGCTTGAGCACAAAGAAACAGGGGTTGCCGAGAGTGATTCTGCGTTTTATCTCAGCGCTGGTGTTGTTGTCGCCGGGGATCAGTGAGCCACGGTAGACGAACCGACGAACCGATAAATACGTCGGTGTTGCCCTTCTCTTCTTGATGAAAGCAGATATTTGGATTTACCCTCATTAACCTTGAGACCTACCTTAGCCGCTCCTACCTCAATGCTTACGTCTCGCTGTATCCGTCAAATCACGTCAATGTCGTTGGCGTACGCAAGCAATTGCGTAGACTTGAAATAAATCATACCTCTTGTGTTGGCCAGTCACTCTTGTACGATATTTTCAAGCACGATGTTGAAAAAGTTGCATGACAGCGCGGCACCTTGTCTAAATCCTTTTATAACATCAAAGGTTCAGGTTTGTTCATTACCGGGCTTAATGGAGCAGGGAAAATTCTTCATTGTCATCCTGCACAATCGGACGAGTTTGCTTACTTACTTACTTACTTATCAGGCCTGCGATCCATGGAGGATCTGAGCCTGAGCTATAGCTGCCTTCCATCCTTGACGGTCCCGGGCACGCTGCTTACAGTTGTAAAGACCAAGATGTCTTACATCCGCGATTACTTGGTCTTTATACCGGAGGTTCGGTCTTCCTCTTCTTCTCGAACCAGGAGGCTCGGAGTCGAAGACCCTCTTAGCTGGAGCGTTGATGTCCATGCGCTCGATGTGGCCGAGCCAGTGTAGTCGACGGATCCTGGCCTTCTGGACTACATCCACATCTTGGTACAGCTCGTAGAGTTCGCGGTTGTGTCTTCTTCTCCATTCACCTTCCTCACAGACAGGACCAAATTTTCGGCGCAGAATTTTTCTTTCGAAAGAACCCAAAATCAGCTCCGCTGTCCTGCTTATCGTCCAGCTTTCGGCTCCGTACAGCAGGACTGGCAGTGTGAGCGTTTTGTAAAGCATGACTTTGGTCTTTCGAGTGAGGAGTTTTGACCCCAGTTGTTTGGACAAGCCGAAGTAGCAGCGGCTGCCAAGGGCGATTCTACGCCGGATCTCCACTGTGGTGTCATTTGTGGAATTTACGTTTGCCCCGAGGTAGACAAACTCCTTGACTACCTCGAAATTGTAGCTGTCAATTGTTATGTTTTGTCCCAGGTGGTGAGCGACGGATTGGTTTTTGCTTGACAGCATGTTTTTTTTTTTTTTTTTAGAGACTCGCGCAGGTTCAAGAGTTTTTATATTCTCTTATGATGTGTTGACACACACAACCTGAACGGAGTACAGTGGTTGGGGTCATTGATGTTCGTTCACTACTCTCAGGGGTGGTTGTCCTAGACCTAGATAGGACGAGAGCTGACCAAATTCCGCGTTGGTTATAGTCCGTAGTAATTCGTTCAAGCCCTTTTAGTATTGCATACGCAGAGGATGAATTTCGTTTGACCATATACTGTGAGTGTTATGCCTGCAGCAGTACGTCTGGTCACTTTCCATTCTCAACAGCGTTGCATACTTTTTGGCGGTATAGAAACTACTTTTTCTTGGCTATGAAGCGAATTTGAACCATAAACCATCCGCTCGGCGGTCGATGATGTTAACCACTGCACCACGGCCACGGACTTGTAAAAGATAGTGCCTTCCCTGTTGACGCCTGCCCGTCGCACTATCTGCTCCAGCACCAGGTTGAAGAAGTCACATGACCGCGCATCTCCTTGCCGAAATCCGGTGCATGTTTCGAATGGTTCCGAGGTCCTAGAACCGAGTTGCACGGTGCATCGCGTGTTTTTTAGCGTGGCGCGACACAACTGGATCAGTTTTACCGGGATCCCGAATTCGGCCATCGCCCCAAACAGTGCTTCACGATGAATGCTGTCGTATGCGGCTTTGAAATCGATGAAAAGATGGTGTGTATCGATTCGAAACTCGTTGGTCTTTTCCAGGATTTGTCGAAGTGTGAAAATTTGGTCTATAGTTGATTTGCCGGGCCGGAAGCCGCACTGGTAGCTGCCGATTAGTGCGGTGCAAAATGGTTTTAGACGTTCACACAATACGCTGGACAGGATCTTGTATGCGACATTGAGCAGGGATATACCTCTATAGTTCTTGCAAGAGGTAGGATCGCCTTTTTTGTGGATGGGGCATATAGAGCTGGTATTCCAGTCGTCGGGCATACTCTCATCTTCCCAAATTCTGCAGATGATCTGGTGCATGCTCCCTACCAGAACATCGCCGCCAGCCTTGAAGAGCTCTGATGGCAAGCCATCTGAGCCTGCGGCCTTGTTGTTCTTCAGCTTCTGAATAGCTGTGCCGACTTCTTCTATGCTGGGTGGGAGGACTACTTCAACGGCTGGAGTTGGGATTTCCTCGGTCCCTACCACTCTCTCTTGGTCATGCTCGTTAAGCAGCTGCTGGAAGTGTTGCTTAAATACATCCACCGGGTCGGTGACAAGATTACCCTCGCAGTTTCGAAGAGCCAGGGTGCCCTTTTTGAAGCCTCCTGCAAGGCCTTTGGCTTTCTTGTAAAAGACTCGTATTTTATGTTTATCCCTAGACTCCTCGATATCCTTGAGCTGGAAGGCTGCGAAGATTCTTTTCTTTTGTCGCAGTAGTTTCTTCTCCTCCCTTCTTCTGGCTCGGTACTCTTCTCGCGCTGCCCTGGTTTTCCTCTGCAGCGCCTTTTGGTACGCCTCGTCGGTTGCTGCCTTTTTCTGCTCACACTCGCCATCATACCACGGGTTTCTTGTCGGGGGTGGTAAGTATCCTAATGTGGTTTCGGCTACTTCCTAAATGGCTGAGCGGCAATGCAGCCACATATTATTGGCATTTGTGTTCGACGTAGGCATACCGTAGAGTCTTTCGCTCAGCTGCTCCCTGTAGACTCTGGCAACCTCCGGTGTGCTCAGACGCCCAATGTCGAACCTCCTCCTGATGGGCTGGTGCAGCTTTCTGACATTGGACAGAAAGCTACGAGGAAGTGGTCAGAGTCGACATTTGCCCCTCTGAATGTTCGCACATCCAGGATGTTTGACGCGTGCCTTGCGTCAATGAGCACATGGTCGATTTGGTTGGCGGTTCGACCGTCCGGAGATCGCCAGGTTGCTGTGTGGATACGCTTGCGAGGGAATCTTGTGCCACTTATCACCGCATTACGAGCTGTCGCAAAGTCAGCGAGTCGGAAGCCGTTATCTGTTGTTGTATCGTGGAGGCTGTGCTTTCCGATCACTCCGCCAAGGGTATTTTCCTTTCCGATTTTGGCATTGAAGTCCCCGAGCACGATTTTTACATCGTACTCCGGACAAGCTCCGTAGGCGTTGTCCAGGAGGTCATAGAAGTTTGCAGAGATGTTAAAAAATCGACGAAAAAGTGGTGAGTGTCGATTTGGTATTCTTGGCTCTTCTCCAAGATCTGCCAAAGTTTGAATATTTGGTCTATTGTGGATTTACCTGGCCCAAAACTACACTGATAAGAGCCGGCCAGATTATCCACAAACGGTTTCAGGCATTCACACAATACGGCAGAGAAGATCTTGTATGCAATGTTAAGGAGAGTTATTGCCCTTTAGTTGGCGCAAGGAGACCCCTATCTCCTTTCATGCCTGGCATGCCTTCCTCCGAATATAATCTGCAAATGAGAAGGTACATGCACCTCAACAGCTCATCTCCACCCGGCGTAAAAAGCTCAGCAGACAGGCCGTCTGCGTCCGCGGCTTTACTAGATTTAAGTGTTGATATCACTATTTTGACTTAGCCTAGGTCGGGTGGACGGAATTCTCTTACGTCGTGATCCATTACGAATTGATCATTCTGCTTGATAGCGGTATTTTGTCTATCATCGCCGTTATACAGTCTGCAGAAGTGGTCTTGCCAAATCCTCCGCATCGACTGTGATTCCACTACCAGTTCTCCATTTTCATCCATGCAGGCCTCCGCTCTGGCTTTGTAGCCATGGCGTGTTCGTTTTAGGTTGTTGTAAAACGTCCGGGCGTCATTCCTGCGAAAGCAACTCTCCATCCCCTCGAGCTCACGCTTTCCGTATTCTCTTTTCTTTCTTCTGAGAAGTGTGTGTTCCTCTCTGGTCTTCTGCTCATAGATTCAACTCGCGGTCTAAGCTTATTTTACCGCGGTTCACACATTGCTTCGGAGAACAGTGTTTCCTGGTATCTTCGCAAAAATTGCAGACAATTCCCGAATTCGCCGAATTCCGAATAAAAGTTATTATCTACCTCTCTGAAAACAGTACCGTAAATTAGAAATTAGAACTTAGAGCTATAATGACAATCTCAATAACTTTTTCTTTTCCATTTCATTCTAATCTGCGGATAACGCCTTGATGCGGATTATTATGAGGCGGTCGCTTACATGCCGACCTTAGAGGGACCTCACATTCCAGGTGCAGACTCGTAAATCCTCGAGGCCAGGTTCCATTTACCACAGGAACAACGGGCTGGTCGCTGCACACATTAGTTCACTGTTCGGCGGATATCTGGGCAGCTATCCAGGATGGGCCAACAGGAGGCGTCAACTTGGGTTGACCAGGGACAGAGATCGAAGCTGGTGTTTGCCACGTTAAACACGATCAGCTTCTTTGCTCTGCTTGCTCGCTCCCTCCCTCCCGAAACCCTGTATAGTTTAAGATATTTTTCTACAAGACTAGAAAATAGATACAAAACCTTTAAAGAAACAAATTAATTATAATAAGTTTATATATTTAATTTATCACCGTTACTGAGTACTTTGCTGTAACTAATTGACTTTGAGTGTAGAATATTTATGCAGTTCTCTATGGATACATATTCGCATAGCTCGACATAGCTCGCATTAAAATATTTCTTTGCTTCCAATAAGCATACCGATATTGGAATTTTATCTACTACCTCTAGGCATCGCATTGCTCATTATTATTTTTCATGAAGGTGGGTTATTGTACGTATTTTTAAGTTATACTTAATACTACACAGCTTTAGTATTTTAACTCTAAAAAATCCATGCAAAGTAAATTAAACAGACACTCAAATAAATTTTACTTACCTTATTAATATATCACTAGTTAGTTTCTCATCTCTGAAAAAGTCTTATGATGTTACGAACCTGCTATCTAGTATTACTAAGGGTAGAGCTAAATGAATCAAGTTAGGCTAGGTCCAATTTGCTGCGCACACACAGCGTATTCAAGTGTTGGAATTACTTCAATTTTAAAAATGAAGTGTAACGGCTTACAAAGTGACTAATAAGTGACCGTGCATTTTCATCATCCTAAAAGCATTAAATCCTAGATATCTTTGAGCTAAAGGAAAGTTTAAGTATTGATATGTGCAAAAGACCTTACAAGACGTTTCTTTTTTTGCATGAATTATCAACGACAGGCATGCCGTTGTAAGAGGCGACTAAAGTCTACCATTAGTTTAGCTAACACCTGGGCTGTATTAAGGTGTTAGGCAACCCATGCCGAGAATTGGCTTGGTTGGGAGCCCAGTTCAAAAATAGTCCAATCTCTAACGGAGCATCCGGATACCTGACGACCTCCGGTTCAGCTAGCCTTGTCTGTCTACTGCGTACTCGTATGGGAATCTAATGGAAAATAATATGTTTTACAAATTAGGCCCTTTTAGAATAAACTCAAACACCACAAGATCCCCTCCGTCAGAATCTACGAAAGAAATCAAGCATTTTGAAACGACGAACTCCTCTGGCGAATAGTGTTCCCCATCCAAACTACAAAGTTTGAAAGAGGAAAATTCTGATCTTCGCATGAAGCTACGTACGGCATCGTAGTTTGGGGACAACTCTGGACACTCTATCTAAACCTTCTGGGGAAAGTGCAAAGATCGGGCAGTATTTGTATAAGTGGTGTGATTAATTCGATCCCCACGGAAGCCCTAAATATTCTGCTACATCTCTTATCATTGGACCTCTTCAGCAAACAAGTTGCTGACTGTGCGGCTCTATGGATTAGGAGCATAGGAAAATGGCCCACATTACACAAATGCCATACTAGCATTCTTAACCACTTGGAAGTACCCATGGCCATGGACTATATTATCCCGCAAAACGTGTTCACTAAAAACTTCGAAGTTATCTTTCCTTCCATCCCGGAAGGAATGGGCTGAAGGAAAAGTCATACCGAAGGACTCGATATCCCCCTATACCGATGGCGCCGAAATGGAAACTGGTGTAGGTAGTGTAGTGTTCTACAAGGAGCTTAAACTGAACCTACCATTTAGACTCCCAAGCCACTGCACTGTGTACCAAGCGGAAATAACAGCGATAACAGAGGCCCTTGCATGGCTTAGGATCAATGTAAATCTATTAAGGATATTATCATTTGCACGGATAGCTTATCTGCGATAAGATCTCTGGCTGCGGCAACCCACAAATCAAAGACTTCTCTCAACTGCCGCCTATCTCTAGGCGAAATGGCTGAACAGTTCAATATAAAATGACTGTGGGTTCCCGGGCATAGGGATATTCCAGGAAATTGCACGGCCGATGAACTCGCATTGTTAGGGTCAAGCACACTTAGTCTTCCAAGCCTCGGAAATTTAAAAACTTCAATAAACTCGGTAAAACACATGATAAAACAATGAACCATAGAAGCTACCAATCTGCAATGAAATGAAAGTAACATCGGCTTTATCACCAAACAAATCTGGCCTAAGCTAAACTAAGGACGAACCAGGAACCTTGTGGCAACCAAAAGGAAAACCTTAAGCAATTTAATGGGTGTCAATACAGGTCACTGTATCATTGGAAAACATGCTGTCAAACTAGGGCTACCTTCCAATGACTTCTGCCGCGACTGCATTGATGAATTCACCAATTCACCACCTCCTCTGCTCATGTCCCACTTTTGCGAATAGCGGGAGCCTCTATCTCGGCCCCCTTCTAGGATAACTTAAGTGACTTAAGTAACTAAAGTGTAGGTGCCTTTCACCTATGGGAAAATGAAACCACACACAACATGGGTGATTGAAAGAGAGGCTCGGCTCAGGTCCTTCATGGACTGTAACGCCAACATACAAACATACATACATATTGTGGGTGAAACCTGCGATATTCTCTGGAATAACCTCGGCCATATATATTTGTCAGTCCCGAATAAGACTAATTGCCAGTGACTAACACCAACTAAACACCCGTTCTTGTGACATCAAATCGAATAGTACTTTGAAATGTCAACCGAATTTGAAGTTTCTCTCATTGCGAGAGAGTTCCTAAACATTCTCTCAATGCATCCACCAATGAACGTGCTTACTCTCAATTTGTCTATATCTGAACTTCAAATCATAGATAAATTAACGAGATGGCAATCTCGATGGCTTTGACAGGCATTTTGACAACTAGCCCCTACAAACTCGTTTCGATTTGACGGCGTCTTGACTATGTCATTCTGCCTTGTTCCGACGTCTTGACTCTAAGTCAAAAGCGTCGTTTTTAAGGCGGCCTCTAGACGCTCAATATTATTGTGCAAAATATTGCACAATTTTATTGGCTTGCTGCCCCGGACGGTTCAATATTTTTCCCATTAATTTAGTTGACCGCTCATATTTGTAATAAAAGTCAAAAGCGTTTTGAGTTTCCGTAATATATGGCACAATCTTGCAATAGAACAATAATATTGTGCAATATCAAATAATGCACAATATTATTAGGCGTCTAGAGGCCGCTTTAATTACAAATACAACAACCAACCCTTGCGGGGATCACAGGGCAGACGTACGAAAGTTTTCCATCTTGTTAATTTATCTATGCTTCAAATTGTAATTGTGAAGCTCCAATATGTGAATGTATGAACTGTCAGGGCGTCAAAAAGTAGAAGAGTAGCTCGAAGCGTGTGCGCGTGTCGGCTATGTGCCCTTTCCCATAAAGAACGTGCGTATTCTACTTGGCTGTCAAAGCACGCACGCACGGACGCGTTCCATGTGACTGGCCCTTTACTATTAAGGCCATAATACATGGAAAAAAAATTGTTTTGTTCATTTTATTGCATTTATAAAAAAAAAACTTGTATTTGGCCCACATTGTATGCTCCAGAAATTCCAGTTTTGAAAAATCTAGATTTTCCCAAAGTTAAAAAGTTGACTTTTCTGATACTTGAGAGATACCAACATAAACGTCATTAGAATCCACCGAATTGTGTGAAAATTAGACCAGACCTGCAGGTGTCTCTGTGTCTTCTTTATTTTCGAAGTTACGAGAACGGCATGAGGCTTTCACCATAACTTCATGGTCTACATTAGGTTAAAAGAAAACAACAAGTTTAACAAACAACATGCGAATACATAAGAAAGGAAAAACGATAACTAGAATTTGTTTTGCGGTAAAACTGATAAAATTCAGTTTCATATATGTATAATTGTTTAACACTTTTTTCACTTTATATCTTAAAACATTTAACAAAACATTACAACTGGAGCTTAAGGGAATTGGCGAACAATAAAATTAAATTCAAAAACAATAATTAAACATATGTACTTAACTCATTCAACAATTCTGTATGTATAAAACTACAAACGCACATCTCAAGCAGCTAAGCGGTTGAGATGAGAAACCTTTTCAATTGTTAAGGGAATCCGCAAGAAAACATAAATTATTTGTCTAATGAGAAACAAACTCTAATTCTACGATTATAAATAATAATCATTCTAAGGAATTGCATACCAATTTATGTTTTTTTTTTTTACATTTTATGTCGTTAAATATTATTTTTTAAACATTCTAATGGTCGGCATTGGAATATGTTTTGTTTCATAAGCTGAAGCTATTATTGCTTTGTTACCATATAATAATATGTAAATCGCTTATCTAAGTTTATAACTTAATATCTACAAAACTATGAATTCTGTCAAGGATTCAGTCAATGATTGGATTTATAGATACATACATAGAAGCAAATGAATTTAAAGTCTTTTATAGCTTTTGATTATTTTGAAAACGTGGTGAGAGCAGTTGAATCTAGAAAATATGTGAAAGCTTGCGCAAATTGCCTTAGACTACACAGGCACAATAGGTGGCTTTTGAGTCCTTTAGGGATTGCTAATTGTTTTTATGAATACTGGGCATACCAAAAAGCGGATTAGAATACCGACGAAATTCGTATAGGTGACGGGCTTAACGACGACTTTAAAAAAAATAAGCAACAGTAGTATGTACATATGTATAATATAAAATTCCGCCCCTCAACCCACCGAGGCTGGGTGGAACTCAACTAACAATCAAAGAACAGGCTAAATATCTAGGCCTAGTCCTTGACAGGAGGCTGAATTGGAAACCCAACATTCTTGATCGGGTCAAGAAAGCAACTGTTGCCCTCTACAGCTGCAAGAAAGTAGTGGGCAGGAGGTGGGGTCTCCAACCAAGCATTATGTACTGGCTTTACACAGCAGTCATAAGGCCTATCCTCCTGTATGGCGTCGTAGTCTGGTGGACTGCTCTGGACAAAGCAGTCAATCGAAACCTCCTGGGGAAGGTACAAAGATCGGTCAGCTTATATATAAGCGGAGCGATCAGATCAACCCCCACGGAGGCCTTAAATGTTCTACTACATCTTCCACCAATAAACCTTTTCAGCAAGCAAGTTGCTGCATGCGCGGCCCTAAGGATGAGGAGCATAAGAAAATGGCCCACATCTCAAAAAGGCCACACCTCTATTCTAAAACACTTGAAAGTACCCATGGACACTGACTACATCAACCCGCAGAATGTGTTCACCAGGAACTTCGAAGTTGTCTTTCCATCCAGGGAGGAATGGGCTGAAGGGAAAGTCATACCAAAGGACTCGATCTCCCTCTATACCGATGGCTCTAAGATGGAGTCGGGTGTAGGTAGTGGGGTCTACTCCAAGGAACTTAACCTCAACCCATCATTTAGACTCCCAAATTACTGTAGTGTGTTTCGGGCAGAAATAAATGCGATAACGGAGGCCCTGGCATGGCTCAGGATCAATGTAATATCCACAAAGGATATTATCATTTGCACGGATAGCCAATCTGCGATAAAATCCCTGGCAGCGATAACCCACAAATCAAAAACATCCATTAACTGTTGCCTATCTCTAGATGAGATGGCTGAACAGTTCAATATTAAAATACTGTGGGTCCCCGGGCATAGGGATATTCCAGGAAACTGCGCGGCCGACGAACTCGCAAGGTTAGCGTCAAGCACACTCAGCCTACCTACCCTCGGGTACCTAGAAACACCAATAAGTACGGTAAAGCACATGATAAAGCTTCAAACCATAGAGAGGACCAATCTCCAATGGAATGAGAGCAATATCGGCTTTATCACCAAACAATTGTAGCCTAAGTTAAACTTAGGACGAACCATGGACCTGGTGGCAACCAAAAGGGCAACCTTAAGCACCCTAGTGGGGGTCATTACAGGTCACTGCACCATTGGAAAACACGCCGCCAGACTGGGGCTACCCTACAATGACTTCTGTCGCGGCTGCATGGACGAGGAGGAGGAGGAATCAATACACCATCTCCTCTGCTCATGTCCCTCTTTTGCGAATCGCAGGAGGATTTACCTCAGCGCGCCCTTCTTCGACAATCTGAGTGAGCTAGCAAACCAAAAAATAGCTCAACTCCACCGCTTTATTAGAAGCACTTGTTGGTTCCCGGGTAGCGGATCAGGGTAACCTGATCCAGGTGGTATCACAATGGGCCGGTTTCGGCCTAAGTGTGGCTTACGCCTACCACGTCAACCTAACCTAACCTAACCATGTACATATGTACAATAGAGTGGTCCTTATTTTGAAAATTGCGAATTTTATTTAAGCACTTTATTTTTTTTTTATTCCTTTGCATCTAAAAATGTAACCCTATAACGCCTGCAGCCCATTTTTATCATTAATTTTTTGCAATTGTAATATTATAATGTTATGTCACACAAATATTATTATACACAAAAAACGTGAAAATTGTATTTCGAGGAAAACTTGGAAACTCCCCACAAGGAGAGTATAAAAGGCGGCACCCGATCAGTGGACGGTCACTTAGGTTTGGTATTTCGCTTTGCGAAGTTATTCGAGCGGCCACACTTGTGTTTCGGTTGCAACAGTCGAGCTGTACAATTGTCACCCAATGTGAGGCTAGCTCTGCAATTGTCACGCAACGCCCGGCTAGCCCTACAAACCGGATTTTTGTTTTTTTTTAACAACATTAACACGCGCCGCACAAGGCCTAAGGTTTACACTAAAACAATGCAAAAAAATTGTATTTCAAAGCCATTGGAAGTGAAGTTTTTATGTAAACACACTTCCTTTTTTTACAGTTTGATTGAATACTTCAGTATCCATGGTGATCACAACAAAAGTCATTCCCCAGAGTTCAGTGTATCACCGCTGTGATCAGCAAAATCTTTCTTAAGGTGCAAAGCAGGAATTTATGTAGTAAATGTTAGGGTGAGATGAGTACATTTCCGTTTGAAACTTTAAATTTTCAATTTTTTGGCGAGTGTATCACTGGCCTCAGGGGGCAGGCTTTTGTTGTGATCACCAGTGATAAATCAGTAATAACGGAAGTGCTGAATTTATCAGAAAGAGTAATGTTTATGCAACTTAAAGCAAAAAATACAATAATGAACATCATTCAAGTGTATGCACTAACAAGCGACTGCGAAGAAGAAGTTATCGAAGAATTTTATTAACAAGTTGAACAAGCAATCAAAATAACAAAAAATAAAGAAACTACGTTCATTTTAGGGGATTTGAATGCCTAAATAGGGAGCGGAAGGGTTGAAGATGTTGTAGGAGATTACGGACTAGGAACAAAAAAAATGGAAAAGGTCAAAGACTAATAGAATTTTGCCAACTACATGGACTAACAATAATGAATGCCTGGTTCAAGCTCCCACCAAGGAGACTATGTACCTGGACATCCCCAAGGCACACCTCGAGCTCAATAGTCAGGAATCAAATAGACTACATCATCATTAATAAGAGGTACAGAAACTCTGTGAAATCAGCAAAATGCTACACAGGTGCTGACATAGGTTCAGGTCACAATCCAATTATAGCGAAAATCAGTGTCAAAATGAAAAAGGTTCAAAAAAGTTCCTCCCAGAAAAGTTGATAAAAAGTTGAATTGCCATAACCAAGCTGGGGCTTGAAACTATGCCATTTTTCTTTTCTTTTTTTCTGTTATGAATGGTTTTTGTTTTCCATTAAATTTTATCATTACCTATGTACTTTTGTTTTTCCTATGATGAATTGTTTTAAGTTCTTTTATTAAAAAAAAATGAATAAAGCATACATGTAAGAAGCAGGGAGTCGTATTCCAGCAGTCACATCGTAAATCAGCCATCGTGCAGCCATTTTATTTCGATTGGAGTCATTCTTGAAATAGATGCCGAAGAAGAAAAGTTGTCAATCAGCAAGCAGTACCCTATCTTTATTCTTTAAATTCTTTTGTACATTAAATATATATATATAACTTTCTTAAATATCGTATGTTAATCATCATTACATACATGTATTTTAAAATTGCTGGACTTGGAATGCATCTCTATATGTATGTACCTATTTTCATACATTTTCTAGTTTCAACATACGCGGCCGAAACGCTTCCCTCGCGTATGTGGGGGGTTCAGTGTACTGTTAAGATCTCCTCCCCCAACTTGCACAATACTCAACTCACTCTACGATGACAGCCACTTATTAGGGCGATCACAATGCATAGCCAACTCTGCCTGAACACCTCCAGCCCCTATCTCCTAATCAAAACATCACAGCAAAACATTCGATTGATTTTTGAATATATCAAGAACCTCAATATATACATTTAAGACTTTATGTACTATCGAACCGAAAGCCATAGCAGCTAGTGCCCACTTTTTTGTCGAAATTGTCAAATGTTCGGTCACGGCGAACGAAACTGCCATATAAAAACATACTGCTCTATATGCGCGGGTAATCATACAACTGCTGAGTGTAAAAATACCGTTGTGTTTAACTGCGCGAACTACAAAGGTAGTCACAAGTCCGTAGACAATGCATGCATCAATATAATAAAATACCTCGAACTGAGACAGAAACATTCGACCAAAACTAAACCTTCAACATCACCAAGTGTCAAAAACGCAACATCACCAAGTGTCGCGCACGAAGGGTTCCGTGCCATCTGTATATATTAATATGAAAGAGACAATGTACATATGTATGTGACCTCATCAGTCATCACATTAAATCACATTTTTTGTATGATGACAGATCTTAGTTGCAGGCAGGTTATCGGCACAAAAGAGATCAAAACTGGGAAAATTGCTTATAGTTGTGGGATATTGTCGACTAACCTTAGTTCAGTATGTGACCAAGGGGATTTTTTGGATGAAAATCATGTCTGTTGTATGGGAGCCCCCCTTAAATATTCATTTTGTTCTGTTTTTGGTATTTGTCGTGGTAGCGGCAACAGAAATACATCATCTGTGAAAATTTCAACTGTCTAACTATCACGGTTTATGAGATACAGCCTGGTGACAGACGGACGGACGGACAGCGAAGTCTTAGTAATAGGGTTCCGTTTTACCTTTGGGTACGAAACCCTAAAATGATGACAACTACATAATAACATTCCCTTGATGTCAATGCATGAATTTCCATCTCTCCCAGGCACGCCTTACCACTAATGTAGTGCACAGAGAAAGTGAAAACAAGATAGATTCTCGCCCGAGGACTCTGGAACATATTGTGGCTGGGTCAACGCCATCGTCACACAACGTTACTGGTAGAACTGTGAGCGATGAAGAATTTTTCTCTATGGACGAATTGAATTCGCGTCTAATGAAGATGATAACTCAGTTGAGTATGTACTTGTAAAAGCAAAACTGATCAATTTAAGGTTATCGCACAATTACCGTGTAAGTTTTTGTACAACAATAATGATAAGTAATAATAGTAAAAAAAATCAATATTATAACATGGAATGCAAGAGGTATCTCTCATAAATATGTGGAATTTTTAGATTTTCTAATTAGGAATAAAATTGATGTTGCATTAAGAACTGAAACGTGGCTAAAAGCTGATTGTCACATAGCATTGTCAGTGTATAGATGTTATCGTGTAGATAGAGACAATAGAAGAGATGGTGGTGTTGCTTTTCTGATTAGAAGATCAATACAACCTAACCTAACCTACCTTGCATACAAACAAATTATGGAGAAATTAAAGTATTATTGGAAAATGATAGAAGGGTCAAGATATATTGTGTTTATTTCCCAGGAAAAATTACGGAACCTTCCTCCCCTGGTGAAAAGAGGCGTACATTTGGAGTGAACTAAAAAACAAAAAAAAAAATTTTAAGCATGAAACATGACTTTTTACTTGGCGGCGACCTTAACTGCAGACATCGAGACTGGGGCCCTACTTTTATTCCGTCTAGTTCAAGTGGCAATCCGTCTGTTATTGACTTCTTTGTAACAAATGTCCCTGGTCTAATTTCTCAGTCACTTGCTTTAAATGAGCTAGGCTCGGATCAATATCCAGTCCTCTGCAATCTTCGTTGGTCGGTAAAACGACCATGTGCATCAACCCTAAGGAGAAGCTGTCGGTAACCTCAACTAACTTCGCATGAAGCAATCTGACGGGCGAGTTCCGCCGCCATGCGGCTGGCGACCGCTGGACTCTCTTGGAGTATGGCCGCTGACGAATGCACATGGGCTTTTGGATAATCGAGTTCAATTTCTTAGTTTCCTTTTTTTATATATTAATAAATTAATTACATACATATAAGACTTTAATTTCGTGTTTTCTTGCAAGTTATATCATTTGGCGACGAGGACCATGAACGAAACCACGCTCAAAAAAATTTTAAAGCAGCAGCAAAAATGGATTGAGAAATTGATGGCGGTTAACCAAAAAACGATGGAAGAGGTTATCAAGGCAACGAATACACGTCATATACATAGCTGCGAACGCAATACCACATTTCCGTTCTTTTGATGAGCAAAAGGACAAATGGGAAATCTACATCTTTCAACTTCAGCAACATTTCTAGGCACATGCTATCACAGACGAGAGCTTGAAAAAAGCACATTTTCTTTCATCGTGTGGAACGTATCTCAATGAACTACTCACAAAACTGATTGAAACGGATAACTTAAGTGGCCTACACACGCGCTACGGATCGAATGGATCGGTTGCGATTCAAACAGATCGTCCTGTGTGTGGGCTAGTTTGCTACAGATCGCAAGTTTTCAAATGAGTTTGATATTCTTGCATTCGGTAGCGTGTGTGTGGCGCGGTTGACGATGTCTAGGAAACGTCCACCCGAAGTTGTTAGAGTGCATCTATGCAGTCTGTTTATGATTGTATTTATGATTCGTATGTGCACAAATGTATGTTATAAAACTGTGAACATCGAATCATAAAATGAAAACAGGCCATAAAATGAAACAAGCAATAAACACTCGCAGGCAATAGGCAATAGAATTATGAGACCCTCATTCACATATTTGTGAATGCATGTATCTAGTTAAGTATAAACGCACAAAGGAAATGCTGCACAAACAAAAAACGTATTTCATAAAAGTTATGCATTCAAAACCAAATCCATTGCAAACCACTTAACGCAGCATAAACAATCCCAATTTCAATATGAACTTACATTGTATCAAACCGCTTAGCTAAACATAACGATTGAAATATATTCAGGGCAACCCGCGCCACTCATATTGTAAAACTAGTATATATAGGAAAACAAATGCGGAATCATTTGAGTAATATCTGTGCCATAGTCTTGTGAGTACAAAGATTCGATAGTTTTTGGAGTAATCTTTGTGTCATATTCTAAGCAAGTTGTTCGCAAAATAAAGGAGTAGGCAACCTGCCTACAAGGAAGATTTTTTTTTATAAAAAATAGTAAAAAAGTCTTTAACTAGCGCCCGAGCAGGGACCTGAAGTGAACAAGTGACAGTACATAAATATACAGCGTGTAAGGCCATCGCATCAATAAGAGTGCGATCTGTAAAAGTTATTATCGCGATTCAAAAAAGTAAGTTTATATACACCGCGTAAAGCCATCGCACCAACAAGAGTGCGGTCTGTATGATTTACTCGCGATTGTCAAAAGTGAATGTGCAGTGCGAGCAAAAGTGCAGTGCACAATAACTTGTTCAAATAAGGTGAAGTGAGTGTAACCGACCCTTAGTAGGATCCAGCAATCTTAACGCTGGAATCCAAAGAGGATTAGCATTGGAGCATCCTCCACCAAAAATGAATCGGTCCCTAACAAAAAAACGAAAAAAAAAAAAAAAAACTTCAGTGTTGACGAGCTAATTGGGTAAAACAAAAAACCCAGAGCCGACAAGTCGCCTGAGAAAAACAAAAAAACCCACAGAGCAATCTGTCCTAGAAGTAAAAAGACGAACACCAGAAACGACACGATCATCCATCACCCCAGGAAGAAACATCGAACACCGAGAACACCATCCTACCCGAGTACTGGAAAACATGGCCAACTCCATCATCCCACTGTAAGTTTTAGAATTTAAGAATTACAAAAATCGAAAAGAATTAAAATTCAAAATTAAATGAAAAGAAAAGTTTTAGAATTTAAGAATTACAAAAATCGAAAAGAATTAAAATTCAAAATTAAATGAAAAGAAAAGTTCTAGAAATTAAGAATTACAAAAATTGAAAAATTAAAATCTAAAAAGAAGGTAAAGATAAAAGATTATCGAGAATTGAAAATTACAATATTCAAAGTGGTGAACTCTACACACAATTACTAACAAAATAAAAAGAAATAACCAAAAAAGAAGATTAGATATTAATTTAGTTGGCTATAAGATTATTAAAAAATGACAACAATACAGCAAGCAATCGATGCCTTACAGGCCGAAATTGTAAACCTTAACGGTTCTTTTAACGCACAAGCCCGTGTAATTAAAGACTTACAAGCACTTGTAAGCAATTCCCTAAAAATCGATGAAACCTCGTCTGAAGACGAAACACCCTTAGTAAAACCGACAACAGAATCAGACCTTCAAACCCAAAGTAAATTACCCGACCCCGTCAAGGAAATCCGCTCCTTCAACGGAAATCCCACGACATATGCGTCCTGAATTAAATCGGTCGAAAATGTTCTCGACGATTACAAAATCATAAAAACAAAACCATTGTACAGGGCAATCATTAGGTCAATATGCCAGAAAATCACGGATGAAGCGGATACTGCGCTTGTTGCATATAATATCCCGGATGACGACTGGCCATCGATAAAAAAATGCCTTTCCCTACATTACGCTGACAAGAGAGACATTCGAACACTCGAATACCAACTCTATTCACTGTACCAAGGTAGGAAGAGCATCGATGAGTACTTCGGTGAAATAAATCACCATCTGACTC
Organism: Eumerus sabulonum; assembly: GCA_951905685.1. NCBI lineage: Eukaryota > Metazoa > Arthropoda > Insecta > Diptera > Syrphidae > Eumerus > Eumerus sabulonum. The sequence continues at coordinate 140,384,006 of OX645060.1, read as the reverse complement.
TCATCATCAATAAAGTACAAACGGAATGCTACAGCAGAGAAACTGCCGCATGCATGATCGAAGGACACCGAAACAGAGCTCTCGATACCTTTATTCGAGGATTAAACGGTGATCTTTCAAAACTCATTGCCGTAAAAAATCCAAGATCATTGCCCGAAGCCTATTCAACTTGCCTAGAATTACAAAATATGAACTATAGGGCAACTAACTTTATAAGTGGACCACACACTAACCCAATAATTACGCCTCATAACTCCTTAAGCCTACCAGTATTACCTCCCAGGAAAAACCAAACACACCAACAAAACCAAACCCATTATCGCCCTCAACTAACACAACAAGAGAGAAACCAAATGTATGCCACACAAAGAAGGAACTTCGTCCACCAAAAACCACCTTTCCAACAACCTTCCTTCCAAAGACCAATTCCCATGGAAGTAGATTCTAGCATCAGAACTAGACAGGTTAATTATATGAACAGACCGAACGCAACACCCTCTTTCCAACAACAGGTAAAATATCCCACACAATACCCCCAAGCTTTTAAACGACCAGAACCACCTCAGGGAAATAACATTCTAGCATCCCAACCTAAACAACAAAGACTGTTCCATACAGAAACAGACTATGAGCCAACAAACCAAACTGAAATTTATGAAGAAATGTACGAAGACCCCGAACAAACAGACAAATTAGAACAAGAATTAAATTTTCTAATGACCGGGTCAGTGCTACACCTTACCTAAAGTATCACGCTCCAAACGGAAAAACGTTAAACTTCTTTATCGACACAGGTGCAAACAAAAATTTTATAAAACCAGAACACGTATCTTCTCCCAAACTAGTTACTAAACCCTTTGTTGTAAATTCAGTAGGAGGTAAGGTTAAAATAAACAAATCTGCCACAGGAAAAGTATTCTCAATCTTCGGAAACCACACCCCAGTAAAATTCTTTCTACTACCACCACTAACATCTTTCGACGGTATAATAGGTGACGATACCCTAAGAGAACTGCCAGCCGTTATCGATAGAGGAAACTCCACGTTAACCATCTATCCAGGAATTTCAATCCCCTTAGAAATGAGAGAGTCAATAGACGTAAACTCATTAAACATAAGGAACGATCATCTTGATAGAGACCAACAGGTTCACTTAGATAAAATCATTCAGGAATTAGCTCCCGTGTTTAGTCAAGCAGATGACAAACTTACCGCTGCAACCAACGTAAGAGCAGAAATAAAAACTTCCACAGATAGCCCAATTTATTCGAAATCATATCCATACCCAGTTCACATGAGAGAAGAAGTTAACAAACAAATAAACCAATTACTAACAGATAACGTCATTCGAACCTCGAAGTCCCCTTTTAATGCCCCTATTGGGGTAGTCCCCAAAAAAATTAGATGCTTCAGGAGAGAAAAAATACAGGATAGTTATTGACTATAGGAAACTCAATACCATAACCATATCAAATACATACCCAATACCCGATATCTCTGTCACCCTAGCAAACTTAGGTCAAGCCAAATATTTCACAAAGATAGATCTGAAATCTGGATTCCACCAAATACTGATGAAAGAACAAGACATAGAAAAGACCGCTTTCTCCACCCTAAACGGAAAATTCGAATTTCTTAGACTACCTTTCGGACTGAAAAACGCCCCCGCAATTTTCCAAAGAATGATCGACGACGTCTTAAGAGATGTAATCGGAAAGATATGCTATGTCTACATAGATGACATCATCATATTTAGTAAAACATTAAAACAGCATTACGAAGACATAAGAACCGTACTGACAAAACTTCTAGAATCGAACTTAAGAGTAAATCTCGATAAAACAGAATTCATAAGATCAGAGATAGAGTTTCTAGGTTTCTTAATATCACGTAACGGAATTAAAGCCGATCCAAAGAAAATCCAAGCAATAACCAATACCCAAGCACCCCGAAATTTAAAAGAATTGAAATCGTTCTTAGGCTTAACGTCATATTACAGAAGATTTATTAAGGATTTTGCGAAAATAGCTAAACCCCTAACCAAATTAACAGGAGGCGAAAATGCTCGTATAAGCAAAACCAAATCAAATACCTTTGGGTACGGAACCCTTAAAAGGTCCAAATAAAATTCAATGAAGAGCAAACCAAAGCCTTCAACCAATTAAAACAACATCTTATATCCACAGATGTACTGATCTTCCCAGATCTCGAAAAACCATTCATCTTAACCACAGATGCCTCAAATTACGCAATTGGTGCCGTATTGTCTCAAGGAGAGATAGGCAAAGACAGACCAATAACCTATATTTCCAGAAGCCTAAATTCCACCGAGCAAAACTATGCAACTAACGAGAAGGAGATGTTAGCAATCATATGGGCTCTAGAAAATTTACGCAATTACCTTTACGGTGCAAAAAAAGTAAAAATAGTAACAGATCACCAGCCATTGACTTTCGCTTTAAGCAATAAAAATAACAATGCAAAACTTAAGCGAAAGCAAGACTGGAAGAGTACAATTATGAGTTAATTTATAAACCAGGGAAGACTAATTTTGTTGCGGACGCATTGTCTAGAATGAACATAAGCGAATGCAATCCAACTACCATGACCCAGCATAGTGCAGAAGAAGACGAAACCGACTATATTTATAGCACAGAGGCCCCCATTTATGTCTTCAAAAACCAAGTTATCCTCCTAGAAGGACCTGAAGAAAAAAGAATATACGAACTACCACACCCTGGGTATCACAGAAAGATAATAGTCAGAAACAGCTTTAATAAAGAAAATATAGGCCAAATACTAAGAGACAAAATGCGCCCCGATGTCATAAACGGATTGAAAGCCCCAGAACACACAATACAACTGATACAAGAAGTCTACAAAAATCTTTTCGGCAGAAACCTAAAGATTAGAATAACTCAAACCCAAGTCACAGATGTCATTGACGAAGAACAGATCCTAGAAATCACATTAGAAGAACATAGGAAAGCACATAGAAATTTTAAAGAAAATAAAGAGAAAATCATACAGCAGTATTATTTCCCAAATATGACAGCAAGAGTGAAAAATATCATAGGAAAATGTAGCGTTTGTAAGAGAAATAAATATGATAGACACCCGATACAAACCGAGCTCCAAGAAACACCAATACCCCAATACCCAACAGAGATAGTACACATAGACATAATGGAATTAGACGGACAACTGTTCCTAACCTCAGTCGACAAATTTTCTAAATTCACAAAAATATTCCCTATCGAAAATAAATCTTCCATTCACCTTAAAGACAAGATATTTGAACTAATCCACTTTTATATAACTCCAAAATTGTTAGTAATGGATAGAGATAAAGCTTTCACAACCCCAATAGTAACCGAATTTCTCAACTCAGTAGGAATAAAAATATATTTAACACCATCAAACCGCAGTGAAGTAAACGGACAGGTAGAAAGAGTATACTCCACGATTCAAGAAATAATTAGATTTCCATGACCTAACAATCAAAGAACTAGCAATTATAGCAACCGATAGATATAACAACACAATACATTCCACAATAAAAGAAGCACCAGCCACCATATTTTACGGTAGAAAACCCTCAAAGAACCTAGACGAACTAAAGAAATCACGAGAAGAAGCTTACATTAGAACGAAGCAATTAATAGTAAAGATACAACAGCAACGTTTAGGCTCTGAGAACAAAAACCGTAGAAGCCCAAAAAATTACCGATCAGGCGACATAATTTATGTTAAGGCACCCGGACGAAAGGGTAAACTCAAACAGAAATATACTAAAGAAATAGTTAAGGATAACCATAGGGTCACAGTTACAACAATTTCAGGAAAAAGAATTCACAAAAACAATATAAAAAACGACTGAACGTTTCTCATTCTAGGTTGACTCTTCAAGTGGTATACGCCACTGTACAGATATATGACTATACAAACGCACCATTGGTAACAACCAAGTTAGGATCAGCAAAAATTATTGACGGAACTTTCTGAGTTAGGCAAAGAGGCAAAGAGACAATCCTGGAGGGACTACTGCGATAATATAAGGACGGTTTCCGAGGCCTCAAGAATAAGGAAGATTCTGGCCTCGGTTCCGTATAATCCAAGCCATCTGATGCGTAATGACGGCTCCTGTACAACCTCCAGAGAGGAAGCCTTGGAACTTCTCTTAAGCGCACACTTCCCAGGCAGTAGTGACTCGGATATGACACCTCCTCGGGTCAATCAGCCAATGACACCCTCCCTCGAGCGTGCTCCTGACCTGGTCAACTACAACAACGTCCTTTGGGCCATAAAGAGCTTTGAACCCTACAAGTCTCCGGGACCGGATGGTATCATACCAGCTGAGTTCCAGCAGGTAGCAGATATCATTCTCCCCTGGCTTGTGGTTATATACAATAGTTGCCTCTCCCTTTCCTACATCCCCAGCAAGTGGAAGGTAGCCAAAGTCATTTTCATACCCAAGGCCTATTAGTCTCACTTCTTTTCTATTAAAAACTCTAGAGAAGATTTTGGACGTACACATCCGGTACACCTGCATCTCAGGAAGACTGTCGGATAACCAACACGCCTACAACAAAGGCAAATCGGTGGAAACAGCACTCCACTCATTGGTCAGTAAAATAGAAAGGTCTCTGGAAAATAAACAATACACTCTAGTCGCCTTTCTCGACATTGAGGGCGCCTTTAACAATGTTGAACCATGGGCCGTCATCAAGGCGCTGTCTGATCTGGGTGTTACGGGATCAGTGATAGAACTGGTACGACAGCTGCTAATACAAAGAGTTGTCAAAGCCAACTTCGCTGGTGCCGTCTCTACCAGAATGGTCAGCAAAGGTACACCACAGGGTGGAGTACTCTCCCCTCTCCTCTGGAACGTGGTGGTCAACGAGTTACTGCTGTTGCTGGAGCAGGAAGGGTACGCTGTGATCGCCTATGCGGATGACATTGCTATTGCCGTCACAGGAAAATTTCCCACTACATACAGTAGAAACCTGGACTCGGTACTGTGGACTTGGGGTGAACCCAAAGAAGACCGATCTAGTACTGTTCACTAACAAATATAAAATTCCGCCCCTCAACCCACCGAGGCTGGGTGGAACTCAACTAACAATCAAAGAACAGGCTAAATATCTAGGCCTAGTCCTTGACAGGAGGCTGAATTGGAAACCCAACATTCTTGATCGGGTCAAGAAAGCAACTGTTGCCCTCTACAGCTGCAAGAAAGTAGTGGGCAGGAGGTGGGGTCTCCAACCAAGCATTATGTACTGGCTTTACACAGCAGTCATAAGGCCTATCCTCCTGTATGGCGTCGTAGTCTGGTGGACTGCTCTGGACAAAGCAGTCAATCGAAACCTCCTGGGGAAGGTACAAAGATCGGCCAGCTTATATATAAGCGGAGCGATCAGATCAACCCCCACGGAGGCCTTAAATGTTCTACTACATCTTCCACCAATAAACCTTTTCAGCAAGCAGGTTGCTGCATGCGCGGCCCTAAGGATGAGGAGCATAAGAAAATGGCCCACATCACAAAAAGGCCACACCTCTATTCTAAAACACTTCAAAGTACCCATGGACACTGACTACATCAACCCGCAGAATGTGTTCACCAGGAACTTCGAAGTTGTCTTTCCATCCAGGGAGGAATGGGCTGAAGGGAAAGTCATACCAAAGGACTCGATCTCCCTCTATACCGATGGCTCTAAGATGGAGTCGGGTGTAGGTAGTGGGGTCTACTCCAAGGAACTTAACCTCAACCTATCATTTAGACTCCCAAATTACTGTAGTGTGTTTCAGGCAGAAATAACTGCGATAACGGAGGCCCTGGCATGGCTCAGGATCAATGTAATATCTACAAAGGATATTATCATTTGCACGGATAGCCAATCTGCGATAAAATCCCTGGCAGCGATAACCCACAAATCAAAAACATCCATTAACTGTCGCCTATCTCTAGATGAGATGGCTGAACAGTTCAATATTAAAATACTGTGGGTCCCCGGGCATAGGGATATTCCAGGAAACTGCGCGGCCGACGAACTCGCAAGGTTAGGGTCAAGCACACTCAGCCTACCTACCCTCGGGTACCTAGAAACACCAATAAGTACGGTAAAGCACATGATAAAGCTTCAAACCATAGAGAGGACCAATCTCCAATGGAATGAGAGCAATATCGGCTTTATCACCAAACAATTGTGGCCTAAGTTAAACTTAGGACGAACCAGGGACCTGGTGGCAACCAAAAGGGCAACCTTAAGCGCCCTAGTGGGGGTCATTACAGGTCACTGCACCATTGGAAAACACGCCGCCAGACTGGGGCTACCCTACAATGACTTCTGTCGCGGCTGCATGGACGAGGAGGAGGAGGAATCAATACACCATCTCCTCTGCTCATGTCCCTCTTTTGCGAATCGCAGGAGGATTTACCTCGGCGCGCCCTTCTTCGACAATCTGAGTGAGCTAGCAAACCAAAAAATAGCTCAACTCCGCCGCTTTATTAGAAGCACCGGTTGGTTCCCGGGTAGCGGATCAGGGTAACCTGATCCAGGTGGTATCACAATGGGCCGGTTTCGGCCTAAGTGTGGCTTACGCCTACCACGTCAACCTAACCTAACCTAACCTTCCGAGTTATCCATGTTATTAACATGACAGACTATAAGGACATCCATTTGACTATGCCATTAGTAATTTCAAGAATTAACGACTCCTCCCCTCTCAAAAACCAGATAAATTATCTAAAGAACAAAATAGACACACAGCTGCACGAGCTTCAACCATACCGTTCTAAACGAGCAATCAATTGGTTAGGATCCGCCTGGAAATGGATAGCAGGATCTCCCGACGCACACGACCTAGATAGTCTATTACAAACCCAAAACGACTTGATAGAGAGCAATAATAAACAAGTACTAATCAACAGAGACCTCATAAATAATGCTAACAAACTAACCCAATCTTATCATGAAATTATTAGGAGACTTAACGAAGAAAACGGTCATTTAGACCAACTAATATTTAACAAGCTTTTACTAATAAAAGAAGAAATAGACCAAATAGTAAACTCTATACACTGGGCAAGAGAAGGCATAATAAACTCGCACATCCTAAATAAGGATGAAATCTCACAAATAATACTCCAGATGGAAACTCTCCCTTACAACAATATTGCTAAAGCCTTGAATTTTGCGACACCCTCAGTGGCAGTCAAAAACGAGATAATACTATATATAATCTCGATCCCACTAACTAGGCAGGAAAATTATAGTCACTTACTTATCGAATCCGTAACAGGTAATAACAAACAAATTAATTTAAATTTTAAGGAAATTCTAGAAAATGAAAATACAGTATATGGAATAAAAGAAAAATGTAAAATTATACAGAACCTAAAATATGTAATGAAAATCAAATAGAGAAAATACCAAATGAAACATGTAAACCCAAAATAATCAAAGGGCTAAACGCAAACTGCAGTTACATTGTAAATGTAAAAACTACCATTAAAAAAATAAATGATAACCACATCTTTGTAGATAACTTTAAGGGAAACATAATAAAGGAATGTGAAAATGTAACTAAATATTTAAATGGAAGTTACATAATACAGATAAATAATTGTTCTATCAATATTCAGTCAAAACAATTTATATCAAAAGAAATAAAAAGATACCAATTAATACCATCAATTTTCCAAGCCAATCTAACAGAATCCGATGTAAAAATTAACCTAGACCAACTTCATTTAGAAAATATAAAACATATAGAAAAATTGGGGAAATTGAATAAATACTCTATTATACACATTGTGAACACGATTATACTATATTTAGTAATCTCAGCAATCATTTTTATCATTGTATTCCTAAAATGCAAAACAAAACACATAAAAATTGTAAACAAATATCCGCAACCAATAGACATTACTGTACCCTCCATGTCAAAACCATCACCCGAAGACGAAATAAATGATAAAATGTTTGTAACCATATAAGAAAAACAAAGTCTTTTCGGGACGAAAAGTTTTGAGAAGGGGGAAGTTAAGTATAAACGCACAAAGGAAATGCTGCACAAACAAAAAAACGTATTTTATAAAAGTTATGTATTCAAAACCAAATCCATTGCAAACCACTTAACGCAGCATAAACAATCCCAATTTCAATATGAACTTACATTGTATCAAACCGCTTAGCTAAACATAACGATTGAAATATATTCAGGGCAACCCACGCCACTCATATTGTAAAACTAGTATATATAGGAAAACAAATGCGGAATCATTTGAGTAATATCTGTGCCATAGTCTTGTGAGTACATACGTTCGATAGTTTTTGGAGTAATCTTTGTGTCATATTCTAAGCAAGTTGTTCGCAAAATAAAGGAGTAGGCAAACTGCCTACAAAGAAGATTTTTTTTATAAAAAATAGTAAAAAAGTCTTTAACTAAACTATGCCATTTTTTTTTTTTTTTTTTGTTATGAATGGTTTTTGTTTTCCATTCAATTTTATCAATACCTATGTACTTTTGTTTTTCCTATGTTGAATTGTTTTAAGTTCTTTTATTCAAAAAAAAAAAAATAATAATAATAAAACATACATGTAAGAAGCAGTGAGGTCGTAGCCCAAAGGTCGTAATTCAGCTGTCAGTCGTATTCCAGCAGTCACACCGTAAATCAGCCATCGTGCAGCCGTTATGCAGCCATTTTATTTCGATTCTAGTCATTCTTGAAAAAGTCGCCGAAGAAGAAAAGTTGTCAATCAGCAAGCAGTACCCTATCTTTATTCTTTAAATTCTTTTGTACATTAAATATATATAACTTCCTTAAATATCGTATGTTAATCATCATTATATACATGTATTTTAAAATTGCTGGACTTGGAATGCATCTCTATATATATGTACATATTTTCATACATTTTCTAGTTTCAACATACGCAAATTCGACATACGCGGCCGAAACGCTTCCATCGCGTATGTGGGGGGTTCAGTGTACTGTTAAGATCTCCTCCCCCAACTTGCACAATATTCAACTCACTCTACGATGTCAGCCACTTATTAGGGCGATCTCAATGCACAGCCAACTCTGCCTGAACACCTCCAGACCCCATCTCCTAATCAAAACATCACAGCAAAACATTCGATTGATTTTTGAATATATCAAGAACCTCAATATATACATTTAAGACTTTATGTACTATCGAACCGAAAGCCATAGCAGCTAGTGCTCACTTTTTTGTCGAAATTGTCAAATGTTCAGTCACGGCGAACGAAACTGCCATATAAAAACATACTTCTCTATATGCGCGGGTAATCATACAACTGCTGAGTGTAAAAATACCGTTGTGTTTAACTTCGCGAACTACAAAGGTAGTCACAAGTCCGCAGACAATGCATGCATCAATAGAATAAAATACCTCGAACTGAGACAGAAACATTCGACCAAAACTAAACCTTCAACATCACCAAGTGTCAAAAATGTTGACAACTACAATAATAACATTCCCTTAATGTCAATGCATGCATTTCCATCTCTCCCAGGCACGCCTTACCACTAATGTAGTGCACAGAGAAAGTGAAAACAAGATAGATTCTCGCCCGAGGACTCTGGAACATATTGTGGCTGGGTCAACGCCAACGTCACACAACGTTACTGGTAGAACTGTGAGCGATGAAGAATTGTTCTCTATGGACGAATTGAATTCGCTTCTAATGAAGATGATAACTCAGTTGAGTACTTGTAAAAGCAAAACTGATCAATTTAAGGTTATCGCACAATTACCGTGTAAGTTTTTGTACAACAATAATGAAAAGTAATAATAGTAAAAAAATCAATATTATAACATGGAATGCAAGAGGAATCTCTCATAAACATGTGGAATTTTTAGATTTTCTAATTAGGAATAAAATTGATGTTGCATTAATAACTGAAACGTGGCTAAAAGCTGATTGTCACATAGCATCGTCAAAGTATAGATGTTATCGTGTAGATAGAGGCAATAGAAGAGGTGGTGGTGTTGCTTTTCTAATTAGAAGATCAATACAACATAAGCTCGTACCTTGCATACAAACAAATTATGGAGAAATTAAAGTATTATTGGAAAATGATAGAAGGGTCAAGATATATGTATTGTGTTTATTTCCCAGGAAAAATTACGGAACCATCGTTCCCTGGTGAAAAGAGGCATACATTTGGGAGTGAACTAAAAAAAAAATGTTAAGCATGAAGCATGACTTTTTACTTGGCGGCGACCTTAACTGCAGGCATCGAGACTGGGGTTGTGCCAAAGCAAACTGTTGAAGAAATATTTTACATAATGAAGTTGCCAATATCTATTTTGTTTCCACCAAGCCCTACTTTTATTCCGTCTAGTTCAAGTGGCAATCCGTCTGTTATTGACTTCTTTGTAACAAATGTCCCTGGTCTAATTTCTCAGTCACTTGCTTTAAATGAGCTAGGCTCGGATCAATATCCAGTCCTCTGCAATCTTCGTTGGTCGGTGAAATGACCATGTGCATCAACCCTATGGAGAAGCTGTCGGTAACCTCAACTAACTTCGCATGAAGCAATCTGACGGGCGAGTTCCGCCGCCATGCGGCTGGCGACCGCTGGACTCTCTTGGAGTATGGCCGCTGACGAATGCACATGGGCTTTTGGATAATCGAGTTCAATTTCTTAGTTTCTTGTTTTTTATATATTAATAAATTAATTACATATATAAGACTTCAATTTCGTGTTTTCTTGCAAGTTATATCATTTGGCGACGAGGACCATGAACGAAACCACACTCAAAAAAATTTTAAAGCAGCAGCAAAAATGGATTGAGAAATTGATGGCGGACTTGTATCCGTCTAAAACAACTTACAACGTACTGACGGTCTTGAGGAGTTTCCGTGATTCAAGATATTTCATAAGCTGACGGTTAATCAGCGTTTCCATGACCTTGGAAAGAAGGGACGTTAGGGCAATGGGTCGGTAGTTGGAGTTGCCCAAGTCTTGCCGCAGAAAGACTTAGAATGACAAACAACGCAACATGGAAAGGCTTTCAAGAAATCGCATCTAGAGATGTTGTAAAATTTTTAGGACAGCAATAAAATCCCAGACCAAAGAAAGTGGGTACAATAGACCTTGATGGTCGTAGCACTAGTGTCATTATGTGACACAGCCCAATTTCTTCAATTCAATTCAATATAGTGGAGTTAGAGCTCATTGAAAACCTAATCCTATCTTCTCTCAACCACCCACGTTGTGTGTGATTTAATTTTCTTTATGCGAAAGGGACCTTCAGTTTAATGCCGGTGTATTTCGAGCAGCTTTTGATGATAATTGTACTACAGGTGATTTTGTCAGTATCCAGCTAAGGAGAAGCACCGTGAAAAATATATACGATAACATGGCTGTTGTCGGGACTCGATCCCATGGAATCGGCGTCAGAGGCCAAATAAAAGATTCAAACAATTTGCCTGATTGACTAGAACTAGTTTAATCTTGACTCTGCTTTATATTGATTCCATATTCAACTAAACATTAGTGTTGATCTAATACTGACTACACTTGATTGACTTTACAACTGATCTCTGAGCAAAGCTGCTGACAATCTGCATCATTTGTACGATATAATGACCAAGAAAAAGGGTACTTTCATTACTTTTGGGGCACCCATGATCATAAAATCATGTGTGCGAGTGACTTCTTGAAGTTTCTTTGAGAATATGCTGCTGAACTTCATGAAGTTTTTGGTTGCATTATGCTGAGGAGTTCCTTAATCTACCAATTGTTTAACATTTATAACGCCATAAATAAATATGTTTTTATATAACTGTTTATACTTCTTAATCTTGCGCAGCGGTTTAGTTATTTGTCAAGTCAACTGAATCCTTGATAGCACCCTACTAGTATCCTTATATCGAGAAATAAAATTATTTCTCGTTAATGTAAGCTTTGGATAATATTTTTTTTTTTTTTCAACTATTATATCATGGTCCTCAAGTAATGGTCTCTTTTACAGAGCTATCAACTTAGTGCGGCATTTGGTTTCGCTCCACATCTGTTCCAAGTTGTTACGATTAGCTATTGATCGTTGCAAATCTGGTGGTGAATTTTCCGCAGAGGAGACCTGCGATGGCGATAGTATTCCACTCTGAAAATATTATTTGTAATCTTATAACCCGTTTCCAATGGCTTCAATCACTTACCTTAGCAATTTTCCGTGGATCAAGATTCATACTGAAGTTTTGCATTCCCTTAGCCAGTTTCGACAGAGGACTTGTCATTGTTTTTAACTGCTTAAGAGTACCATCTGCTTGGGCAGCTGCTCCCACCGGCAATGACAGATCTCTTGGCGACGAAGACCTGCTTCGTTAGACAAAAGTTAACACCGAAATAAAGTAAAAATACCATTTTGTGAGTTTAAATAAAAATGTTTATTGTCTATGGTTGATTGCATTGTATAAAATATTGAAATACATTTACAGGACACAAAGAGAACAGCTACACAAACTAACAATAGAACACTGACCTTGATTGCTCGGCGGATGACGGGGTACCTTCTGTGAAATTAGTAGTAGTCTGATTCGAGGAAGTTTGGTGAATGCGTATTTCTGGGGTGGGACTACGTGCACGTACTGGTGGAGCGTTTTCAAGTAGACCTGCTGGCAGGGTAACATGATCGGTTACCGATGAGATCGAGATCGTGAGAACATCTTCTGACATTTTAGCGACATTGTCTTTGTCTTCTAATTGACTGACGTTTGGTTGTATTGTTTGATCCTGGCTGGGACACATAACTATACCGACACTGGGCAGAAAATCGCTTTCATTAAAACCAGCCTTATCCGAACTGGCTGCTATTGCTATCTCGGGCACGTCAATCTCATTGTCTGGCTCGTAAATACTGTTATCGTTGTCTTCGGAATCGGAACTGGTCGTGGAGCCAATTTGTCTATGTGGACCGACCGAGAATATTGCTTTCTCAGCTTCGATGCACGAGTCGATTGGTTGGCTGTGTCGCATAACTTGTGGATTTAATTGAGCAGTGTTATTGTTTAATTGTGTACTGGTTGATTTACTTTTGTTAGGATTAAGACTTTGGCCTAGTTTAGAGAATTGACCTGCTACATTGCTGAACGCTTTCGAACTCATCTGAACTAGTTGCGATTCAGATAAATTACGTGGCATTCCCTAGTAACAAAAAAAATGATTATAAGTTAAAAGTGTAATAATTGGTATGTGTGTAAGCAGTTATAGTTCCTAAGAGCAGATAGAAATGTTGTTTACACCAGCAGGCGCTATTTAACAGAAATTGACCTTTTCTCACCTCAAACCTTTTTATTTTTCTTTATATTACACCGAATATGTATATGATTCAATAAATATTAAATGTTTAATTCAAACAATTAATTTTGAGTAATTTAAAACTAGTTTCTTGTTAGTTTGTTGTTTCAATTTACATTTCCCTCATTCTTTAATGGATTACTATGAACTTCGCGCCATTTACGATCTTCTTCACGCCACAAAAGTCGCCCAATATTTCGTAAAAGTCTATCTATACGAATAAACATCACAAATTTACTTCTTTAAATACAATGCGATTGATATTGACGTTAAATTGATAAAATAAATTCAAAAAATGTAACACCAAGCATTTATGTTACTCTACATTTTTCTTTTTCTTTATTCTCAAAATAAATGTTACTTGTAAGCAACACTGTAGCCATCCCAAAATGTATATGTATACAAATATAGTAATACTAAATGTACACGGAAGGTATAGTGATACCAGGTGCTCAATAATGTAAAGTATATGTATAAAAATCATATAGTAATAGTAGCCATGTAAGCCGGAGGAAAAAAACTCTGGAATGATGAGTATTAATGCCTGATCCACAATACTGCGTTAGTGCTAGCTGAGACATCCAACACAAGCAACTCAATGGGATAGTCATAAATACTGCGTTTGCATTGGCGAGCTTACGTTCATTAAAAAATGAGAGCGAGAGAAAACGTAAGCTCACGTAACCAAAGGAGACAAAAGTCAAACACGTCGGAAATTTCTGTGCGTTTGAACGACTGTTGCTGTGTATTGATGTGTATGCTGTATCTGTGTATTTCTTGGTTTGTGTTGTGTACGTTTACGTCAGTGGTTTGACATGGAGCAGCTAATAAAATTGAAGTAAGCGTGCGTCGAAGCATTTCTCGTAACACGTAAAGTGCCTCGCACCAACGCAGTATTGTGGATCAGGCATAATGCTCACTTCTGGTTGTGATCGCCTCGTCGCCAATTCGACGGTACACTACTGCCTTTTGGTATTGAAGCCCTTTCAACGAGAAGCTGAAGCTTTTACAGTTAGAGGACCGAGCCAGGCTCACTTCTGGTTGTGATCACTTCGTTGCCAATTCGACGGTACACTACTGCCTTTTGGTGGCTGAAGTTTTTACAGTTAGAGGACCGAGCCGGGCTCACTTCTTTTGAGATCGCTTCGCAACCATTTCGACGGTATACTACTGCCTTTTGGTATTGAAGCCCTTTCAACGAGAAGTCCGACTTTTCTTAGGAGTTCCCATTGACGGAGGTATACTACCGCCTCTTTGGTTTGAACCTATTAGCATACGTAATCCTTGGTTGAGTTGCCGCCTATTTAGCGGGGTACTGCGTCTTTTCGCATATCCTGTGATAGAGGGTAAACCAATCTATTGCCTCAAATTGAGATAACCCTTGCCGTAGTTGTAAGGAAATAAATCAAATATACATTATGAAAAAATGGGAGAAAGAAAACCCGCGAAAAATGTACAAGTAATAATACAAAAAACCTTTATTTCAATTAATACTTTAGGATGTCTCAAGCGAACAATAAAGCACAAGGGCGGAAGTTAATATGGCGACTGACTCCTTCCATTTTTGGAGGAAGTCGAGTTGCTGGTGTAAACTCGTGAAGACTTTGTTGGAGAGTAAGTTGGAGAATGACTAATAGATAGAGTGCTGCCATTATTTTTTAACATACATATAATCAAAAGATTAACACAATTCCTCTACGTTTTACTGTCCCTGCGAAGGGATCAACTGAAAAGATTTGTGAGCCCTACCCCCCCTATCCGAGCACCCTTTCTCCAAAGCTCGGAGAGCGAGAAAAGATTTCGTTACAAAAATAGATTTCAAAGTGTTGTCTATAGGGTACAAACAAAGTTGATTATATTTGGACGGGATTTCATTTACATTACACGTTATTGCAGAATTTTCGATCAAAACGTTCTCTCGAAAGTTTATATTTCTATTCACAGGCAATATCACTTACTTACTTACTTAGGTGGCGCTACAGTCCGTGGTCAACCTGGGCCTCAACGAACAAGCGTCTCCAGCCGGCACGGTCTTTGGCCAGCTTTTTCCAACGCCGCACGCCCAGTTGGTTAAGGTCCACTTCCACCTGCGTGCGCCACCGCTGATGCGGCCGTCCTCTGCCGCGCCTTCCTTCCGGGGTGGATTCGAAGACTCTTCGGGTCGGAGCTGTGTTTTCCATGCACTTTACATGGCCTAGCCACCTTAGACGCTGTATCCGTAGACGTCGTACCAGGCCGGCGTCGCTGTACAACCCGTACAGTTCTTCGTTACATCTTCTCCTCCATACACCGTTTGAGCAAACGACCAAGGGCATCTTCATCCGATTTTGTTAAGGTCGAAGCCTCTGCGCCGCAAAGGAGGACTGGGATGATTAAGGTCTTATATAGTGTCACCTTGGCTTTCCGAGAGAGGGCTCTACTTCTCAATTGCCTCTTGAGCCCAAAGAAACAGCGGTTGGCAAGAGTGATTATGCGTTTTATCTCAGTTGTCGCTGGTCATCAGTGAGCCAAGGTAGACGAATTCCTTGACCACTTCAAAGTTATATCCGCCCATGGTGACGTTCTGGCCAATACGTCGGTGTTGTTCGTCTCTTTTAGATGAAAGCAGATATTTGGTTTTACCCTCATTAACCTTGAGACCCATCTTAGCCGCTTCTACCTCAATGCTTAGGAAGGCCTCATTGACGTCTCGCTGTGTATGTCCAATCACGTCAATGTCGTCGGCGTACGCAAGCAATTGAGTAGACTTGAAATAAGTCGTACCTCTTGTGTTGGCCAGTGACTCTTGCACGATCTTTTCAAGCACAATGTTGAAAAAGTTGCATGACAGCGCGTCACCTTGTCTAAATCCCTTTTTAACATCAAAGGTCTCGGTTTGCTTATTACCGACCTTAATGGAGCAGCGAGAATTCTCCATTGTCAACCTGCACAGTCGGACGAGTTTGGCAGGGATGTTAAAACTAGACATGGGTTTGTATAGCTCATCTCTATACACGCTGTCATATGCAGCCTTGAAATCGACGAAGAGGTGGTGAGTGTCGATTTGGTATTCCTGGGTCTTCTCCAAGATCTGCCGTAGCGTAAATATTTGGTCTGTGGATTTACCTGGCTTGAAACCACACTGATAAGAGCCGATCAGGTTATCCACAAACGGTTTCAGGCGTTCACATAATACGACAAAGAAGATCTTATATGCGATGTTAAGAAGACTTATTCCCCTATAGTTGGCGCAGTTATAGGGGGTCTCCTTTCTTATGGACCGGGCAAACGATGCTGAGATTCTATTCGTCGGGCATGCTTTCCTCCGACCGTACCTTGCAAATGAGATGGTGCATGCACCTTACCAGCTCATCTCCAGCCGCCTTAAGCTCAGCAGACAGGTCGTCTGCGCCCGCGGCTTTATTAGACTTAAGTCTTGATATCGCTATTTTGACTTCGTCTAGGTCGGGTGGACTGAATTCTGTTTCATTGTGGTCCATTACGAATGGCTCGTTAGGCCTGACAGGGGTATCTTGTCTATCATCGCCGTTATACAGTCTGCAGAAGTGGTCTTTCCAAATACTCAGCATCGACTGCGACTCTACTACCAGTTCTCCATTTTCATCCCTGCAGGGCGCCGCTCTGGCTTTGTAGCCATGGCATGTTCGTTTTACCTTATTGTAAAACTTACGGGCGTCATTCATGCGGAAGCATCTCTCCATCTCCTCGATCTCACGCTTTCCGTGCCCTCTCTTCTTTCTTCTGAAAAGCGTGTGTTCCCCTCTTCTCTTCGGCTCATAGGCAATAGGCAATATCACTAGGCGGGAATAAATTCGCCAAAACAAAGCGAACCTCTAACTTCACGACCTAAAATGGTGTGACAACTTTTGGCGCTAAAGTATGAAAATTGTGCAACTATTGCTGCGATTTTGATGAAGTAAAATGTGTCACTGTTATTGTTTTTTTCACACACATTTATTGCATACTATTCAGTCTTTCAAGTTCAGCCCGCTTTAGTAAGAACGCTGGTTTGGAGTTGATTCCCAACAACCTTTCGGATGGAAAACTTGGATCGAAGAGGACTCCATCAATTTTCTTAACCCTCGAACACGCAACGTAGGCCAACCCGGCACTAAATTCACTTATCCCTAAGTCCACAACTGCTTTGTCCAATGTAATTCCTTGCGACTGTGAATACTAATACCGTAGACAGACAGCGATAACGGAAATTGCTTCCTCGTGCCATTGACTGGTCCTTTTTTGAATGACTTTACGACCTGCGTTATGGGAATAGCGCCTGAAGCGAAAGTCGGTCCCGTGTAAGTTTCAAACTTGACCATGATGCAGATAGGAGTTTCGCTTTGTATGGAGTGCTCGACTCTGTTTTCGGTCGGACCGTAAATAATGTCAATGACTGCACCCATCGAGCCATTGCACAGTCCGCAAGAGGTCTACAGGTTCTGGCGTAACATCACTTTAGCGCCAACGCAAAGTAACAGTTCTACGCTCAGTCCTTGAGCTTGTTCATCTGACGCTTGAGCGGCTGTTGCATTATTGTTTGAGGCATTTATTCGAGTCACTGGGCATCCAAGCGATCGTAAGGCGTTCTTGTTATAAGCTTTGATGTTTTCGTTGGTCGCCATCAATAGTGTCGCGTCCTTGAAATCTCGAGTCTATCCTGAATTACTGTCGACAAAGCGTTGTGACCAGAATTCATAGTGCGAGAGGTTGTTCTCGCCTAGGGCTAGAGCATGAAGTGCTTCTCGAAATTGTTTCTGTTCATCGCCAGTCTGTCGCATGGTCTGCTTGAGAATAAACGACTTCCGTATCTGCAAATAAGCTGCTTTGCCTCGCAGGGAAAACTCACCCGACTCTTTAGGTACGCCATACAGAGGCTTGTCCAAAACTGGCTGTAGCTGATTGAAGTCGCCAAAGAATACAACAAATCCTCCACAACATTCGTGCTGCTTCTCAGGGTTAGCTTCTCTAAGCGGGCCATCTATCTTGGCCAGCATACGCAACCCAATCATGCTGAATTCGTCTACCAATATCACCTTGATATTACTGAAATGCTCCTGCAACTCTCTTTGGATCTTTCCAGTTAGGGGCGTAACTCTGGCTGATGTGGCAATGTGCAATCCGGAATGCAGAGTTTGGCCACCGATATTGCTTGCAGCCACACCGGTTGAAGCCATAAGCTGGACGTGCTCCAAGCCGAAACTTTTAACAACTTCGCTGATGACTAACGACTTGCCGGTTCCAGCAGCTCCCATGACTATTGCCATTTTGTCCGTCGTTTCTCCGTTTGTCGCTCTTATGATGATGTTCAATGTAAAGCAGCTTGCTGCCGCCTCAACTTCTGGTATTTCGTAGGAAGCCATTGCCGCATCAATGAAGTTGAGCTGGTTTTCTACTCCTGGATATTTGCTGAAAGACAAATACCAGTCAAGCTGCCGATGGACATCTCGGAATCCAAGTTCGACGTCTGCAGGTGTTTGATTCGGAAGCGCTGCGGCAGCAGCCATCCAATCGTGTGGCTCATATATGGGTGTATCTGGATCGTCATTCTCTTCGACAACGTCCGCCCAAACACCGACGCCATGTGCCTTGTATGACTCTTCCCATGTTGTGTGCGTCAGCAAAGTTGTCATATCGACTCTCCATGGAGTGTGAAGAACCAGTTGTTGTTTGTAGTAGGTTTCGTCGGTTTCACGGGATTTACCTTTCACGACCTTAGGAATGACTTGAACAACTCTTTCTTTTCTAGCAAGATGCGTCTTGTAAACGGGAACTGTCATCACTGGGCGTGCAGCGGCCCTCGACGTAGAAGGAAGGTCCACCGATTGAAAACTTGGTTTTCCAGCAGCAACAGTATATTTTCGGGCAAAGTTCATGAATGTCAAGTCGTTCAAATTTGCTGCTCTGTACGCATATGCTTCAATTTTTCGCGGAGCATCAGAACTGTCGGTTTCGTCATCTTTCATGCCTCGTCTCTTTATCAAAACACTTTCCTGCGTGGAGATGTACAGCTTCACAAACTGACGAGTGGCTTTCATCAAACACTGGACACTTCACACCCAGATATATCTCTGCTGCCAATAACCTTCATGAGGAACTTCGTCACCGTTCTTTGTCTTGACTCAGTACCGATACTACTCTTTAGAAGGGCCCTCAGCGTCTGTTTGAAATTTTTAGACTTTGGTTCACCTTTTGAGGGGTACTTAGTGATGTAAGATGTCACTTCATATTCAGAAGCGATAATGTCTGTGTTTGCTCGCCACGCGAATGACACAAGCTTGTTGAATGGGTTGAGTAGTCCATCGTTTCGAGCAGGTGTATAACAGAAAACTCCTAGTTCGTCTTTCGTAAGCTTCGATTCAATGAGTAGTGGTTTTGGAAATCCAAACCGGCATTGCTCATGTCCATTGATTGTTTGCAGACAGTACGACTTCGAGCAAACCGTACGTCTTTGAAATCTGTTTCCTTTGTAACGGAATTGACCATTGACACCTTGACTGCGGAGCTGATAGACGCTGAGAACGGGTTGAATCCGTGCTACCAACATCTGCTCGACGACTGACAATGTCTTCATAACCTCTGGAACATCACCTGGATCCATATTGTTTTGAGCAGTGTACTTGACAGGGTTTTTAGTACCGTAATGGCAGATGACTTCAGGGTGGCTGAGTTGTAGCCGTGAGCAGTTGTCGCAGAGTCTGAACACGTGCTTTTCGAGAACCTGGGTGAATGTTCTGATAAATCCAGTGTCCCCAAAATGTGTTGTTTCTATGTTTGAGTTTCGAAGAGGGTCGTCGATAATGTTTTGGCGAACGTTTCTCATTCTGGCTGCATCTCTGGTCGATCGTGCTAAGTTCCGGGATCGTTTGGGAAGAAGTGCCATATTGTCTCAAACTGTTTGTTTGTAGACTTCAGTTGATATACGAGATTTATTGTTGTTTCTTGTTATTTTCTGGGCAACAATGCCAATTTCCCCGTATTTGGCTCTTAAGTGCTATATGTCTTCTGTAGAATTACTAATTAGATAGAAGGAGGATTCACGTTGGACTCATATTGAAGGACATTGAGTGCTAGAGAAGTATACTGGACATCATGAAAAGGGGATCAAAATCAATGTTAAAGATGTTAGTCCATAAAGCTCCTCCTCGTCAATTCGTGGAGCTTCTTAGAGAGGGAACTATTTGGACAATCAGGAAAATTTTGTGGACAAGATTTTGCTAAAAATCCTAAGTCCTCTGGGCTCTAAAAAGCTTTGAACCTTACAAGTCTCCAGGCCCGGATGGGATCATAACAGCGGAGCTCCACCAGGCAGCAGATCTCATTCTTCCCTGGCTTGTAGTAATATATAAGAGTTGCCTCTCCCTATCCTCCTTGGGTATGTCATTTTCATACCCCAGGCAGGTAAAAGCTCCCACACCTATGCAAATGACTTGAGGCCTATTAGACTAACTTCTTTTCTACTAAAAACTCTACAGAAGATTTTAGACGCACACATTCGATACAGCTATATCTCAGGAAGGCTCTCGGATAACCAATATGCCTACAACAAAGGAAAATCGGTAGAAAGAACACTCTACTAAAGAAAAAGCTCCTATGGCTATATGAGAAAGTCAACTGGTGTGGCCTTAACTTCTGTCGGATCTTTAACTTGTCTTTGTGCTTCCTCGAAAACGACGTGGACGCCGTAACTTTAGAACTTTACGGGCTGTACAGCGACATGAGTCTAGTCAGGCGTCTACGGATTCAACGCCTAAGATGGCTGGGCCATGTAGAGCGAATGGACACCACAGCTCTAGCCCGGAGAGTCTTTGAATCCAACCCCGAGGGACGAAGAAGCAGATGACGGCCACACTTAAGATGGCGCACACAGGTGGAAGGGGACCTCAGCCAACTGGGTGTGCGGCAATGGAAAAGGCTAGCAAAAGATCGGGCTAGATGGAGGGGCATGTTGGTTGAGGCCAAGGTTCACCCCGAACTGTAGCGCCCGCTAAGAAGAAGAAGAAGATCGCGGTATTAAGACAACTTGGTCTTTCCGACCGTCATGAAAAATGCTTCATTAAGATCGGTTTGGTACGGAACCTTTCAACCTTTCAAGAGCATCCGATAAATATTACACCATTTGGTAAAATTGCGTGTTTGTCGAGTTTGATGAAATTAATTTAGTTTAGAGATTAGATATTTAGATGACTAATTCGATGTTCAGATATCTAGATAGTTTGTCACGTGAATATTGGATATGCCCATAAAATATTACCTTTGGAACATCAAGCATGGGCACTTTACTTTTCCTTCTCTGTAGCATTCCTCCGGTAATAAAACGTACATCACCCTTTCCAATGTTGTCCAAGGCAATTTTGAAGAAATCGACGATAGCCATTAGAGATTCTATGTCCGAACGATTAAACAAAAAAGGGAAAATAAAAAGTAGAGTATATCAAAAATGAGACCCTTTCCATCAGCACTTACCCATAACTTCTTCTTGCGTTTTTATCACAACAGCCACATTATTAAAGAAACGTATATTAGCTGATCGAAACATGTGAAAATACCCATCCGTTCCGTCAACCATATAGTTTAGACGCAAGCAAAGGAAAGCCGGAGCGGTTCCTTGGAAGATTTTTGTTTGTTGATACATGCCCAACTCAATCAAAGCGATGTTCTGCAGAGGAACCTTTTCAAATCGGACAATCTTATCCAAGTGTGAATCGTATTCTGCCACAATATAACAATCGTCGGTAAGCAAAAGAATCGTATCCACTTCAGTTTCCGTGATATCACCAGAACTACAAGAATATTGGTTATGCAACATATGTGTGAAATTCATTTTTCAATTTCATCTTACCTCGGATCGGCATCGATCAAGCCCCACGATCCTATAGGGTATTGCGCCGCGCCCAACAACATTCTACGGCAATCTTCCACAAGCAACTTTGCGTGCTCGGCACCTTCCAAAACATCGTTGTCGTCGGGGGCCGATTGGCCCCCTAAGGCGTTTAAAGATTCTGGTGACACCTGATTGCCAAGCATCAGATCAATTGTAGCTTGCCTATATGAGTCCTTAAAACGTGCCAAATAGTAACTGAAAAAGAAACGTTCAAGCATCAAGTCCACAACAAACAGAACACACTACCTACGTTAGAGCTATAGATACAAAAATAAAAACGTGTACTTGGTGCGAATCGAATTGAAAAATGAAAATATGTAAATCAAGTGGACCTTGTGTATAGGAGATTTTCCAAAAGTTTCAACTCGGGTGTTAGAACACCAGCATAGTAATAGCCGTGTATTGGCGCTGGTGTCGATGGAATTAGGGCAGTCTGTGCCACTTTCAATATCGTTTCGAATATTTCGTCCTCTTTCAACTGATCGGCCGCGCTTAGTTTGCCTTGCATAAGATCAATAATGCTCTGCCGAAATGAATCCGCAAATGTTTGAATGAAGAAACTACAAACAAAAATCTCGGATTTATTCGGTTTGCTATAACTTTTCAAGGACATTTAGGTTTTTTTTTGTTTTTTCTTCGTAATTTTCTTAATTTAGTTATTATTTTTCAAGCGAAAGAGAGTCATGCCATTTTTTTACATATATATTATTTTCTGTTTGTTTCATAAAACTTAAAAAAGAATTTTGTGTGCAGATAAATAGAAAAGCTTTACAAAAACCTAACAAAAGTAAGTATTTATAAAAAAACAAACAAACAGTAATTTAAGATCGACGTTAACATTCCTCTATGTTGTTAGTCAAGAACACCAAGGCTAGAATTACCTTAATATTAACAAAATAAAACCAAAAACAGATCAGACCAAAAACTGAACGCAAGTTAAAAATTCAAAAACAGTAGGAAGTTCTAAAAATGAATCGTGTAAATATGAAAAGAGAACACCGTGCCGCAGTGGGTAGTGTGTTGGTCGCTGACGCCGATGACACGGGATCGGATCCCGACACAGCCATGTCATCGAGCGTGTTTTTTACGGTGTTTCTCCTCAGCGGGGTTCTGACAAAACCCCCTGTAGTAAAATTGTCATGAAAAGCTTCTTGAAATTCGCCGTTCGGAACCGGCAATAAACTGTAGGTCCCTTTCACCTATGGGAAAATGAAATCACACACAACGTGGGTGATTGAGAGAAGCTCGGCTCAGGTCCTTCATGGATTGTAACGCCAATATACATACAAATATAAAAAGGCAAATTTGCAATTGAACTAAAGAGATCTATCGGACAGCTGATACATATTAGACTCCAGAACTGACGATATTTTGAAACGAAAACTCTCAATCAGCATCGACAAACGAGAGCTGCCCGCGAGCTCTATGAACAGAAAAGTAGGGAGGAGCATGGGGTACTGAGTAGAAAAAATAAAAAGGATCACGAGAAGCGCAAGATCGAGGAGATGGAGAGATGCTATTGCAGGAACGACATTCGAAAGTTCTACCAAAAAGTAAAACAAACATGCCAATGCTATAAAGCCAGAGCAGAAGCCTGCAGGGATGAGCACGGACAACTAATAGTTGAATCACAGTAGATGCTGAGATAGTGGAAGGACCACTTCTGCAGACTGTAAAACGGCGATAATACGTCAAAATGCCGTCGTCAGGCAGAACGAGCCATTCACAATGGACGAAGACGAAAGAGAAACCCGTCCACCCGACGTAGACGATGTTAAGATAGCGATATCGAAACTTAAGTTTTATAAAGCTGCTGGAGCAGACGGACTTCCCGCTGAACTATTTAAAGCAGCTGGCGATGAGCTGGTCAGGAACATGCACCAACTCATCTGCAAGATATGGTCGGAAGAACGCATGCCCGATGAATGGAATCTCAGTATCAGTATCTCAGTATCTCCCGGCCCATAAGAAAGGAGACTCCCTATGACTGCGCCAATTACAGAGGGATAAGTTTCCTGAACATTACGTACAAGATCCTCTCTGCCGTACTGTGTAAGCGCCTGAAACCGTTCGTGGACAATCTGATAGGTTCCTACCAGTGTGGTTTCAGGCCAGGAAAATCCACGATAGACCAAATATTTACACTACGGCAGAACTTAGAGAAGACCCATGAATTCCAGGTCGATACGCACCATCTTTTTGTCGACTTTAAAGCCGCGTATGACAGTGTTTATAGAGACGAGCTATACAGAGCCATGTCATGTTTTAACATTCCTGCCAAACTCGTCAGACTGTGCAGGATGACTATGGAGGAACTCTCGCTTCTCCATCTAGGTCGGAGGTGAATTAACCAACCCCTTTCATGTTAAAAAAGGTTTTAGACAGGGTGACGCAGTAATGTGATTTCTTTAATATTATTCTTGAAAATATTGTGCGGGACTCTGCGGCCAATACAACAGGTACGATCTACTTCAAATCCACACAATTGCCTGCCTACGCAGATGACATTGAAGTTATTGGACGGACAAAGCGAGACGTCAATGAGGCTTTCGCAAGCATTGAAGCAGAAGCGGCTAAAGTGGGCAAATATATGCTGTCATCAAAGAAAGACGCGCAACACCGACATCTTGGTCAGAACGTCACCTTCGGCAGCTATATTTTGTAAGTAGTCAAGGACTTCGATAGTGACAAGCAGCAACGACACCAGCGCTGAGATAAAACGCAGAATAACTCTTGCCAACCGCTGCTTCTTCGGGCTCAAGAGGCAATTGAGTAGTAGAGCCCTCTCTCGAAAAACTAAGGTATCCCTCTACAAAACCTTAATCATTCCGGTCCTCCTCTACGGCGCTGAGGCTTGGAAGTTATCAAAAGCGGATGAAGAGGCTATTGGGCTGTTCGAGAGGAAAATTCTGCGTGCAATCTTTGGTCCCGTTTGTGTAAACGGAGAGTTTGGGAGGAGATTCAACCAAGAACTGTACGGGCTGTACAGCGACATCGGCCTAGTTAGACGTCTTCGAATCCAACGTCTAAGATGGCTAGGCCATGACAACTACGCTCCGGCCCGAAGAGTCTTCGACTTCAACGCCGAGGGACGACGCAGCAGAGAACGACCGCATTTAAGGTGGCGCGCACAGGTGGAAAGGGACCTCAACCAGCTGGGTGTGCGGCACTGGAAGCGGCTGGCCAAAGATCGGGCCGGCTGGAGAGGTTTGTTGGTTGAGGCCCTGGTTCACCCCGAACTGTAGCGCCATCAAGGAAGAAGAAGATGCGTTGGAGCAAACGTAGGCGGTGAAAAAGATGGGAATTGTGACAGAAGAGCTTTTTGGTTTTGCACCACCATCTTACAAATTCATCTTTACCAGCGACTTCTTGATTAAAAAACAACTACTTTGTGGGACTCGATTATAGATATAAAAGAACATTTTTTTGAGAGCACTAAGACCGCCAGAGCGCCTATGCCAATCGCGTCTCCCTTAAGCTCTCGGAAAACCCCCCAACACCAATGGACCCGTTGTCAACAAGCCTTAGAAAGTGCTGCTTCTGAGGTACTGGGTTTCCTAGTAGTGGACTCACAGTCGGTACTAAGAACCTGGAAAGACTACTTTTGCAGACTGTATAACGGCGATGACGAGACAGATCCCACTGTCAGGCAGAATAATCCTTTCACAACGGACGATGATAGCAGAGAAATCCGTCCCCCTGACCTGGACGAAGTTAGGAATGATTTTTCTAAGCTTAAGTCCAACAAAGCTGCTGGAGTACACGGACTACCAGCCGAGCTCTTTAAGGCAGCTGGAGATGACCTGGTTGAGAGTATGCACCAGCTCATCCGTAAGATATGGTCAGAGGAATGCATGCCCGATGAATGGAATCTTAGTATCGTTTGCCCGATCCACAAGAAAGGAGACCCCTTTGTCTGCGCCAACTACAGAGGAATAAATCTTCTGAACATCGCTTATAAAATCTTCTCTGTTGTTCTGTATGAACGCTTGAAACCGTTCGTTAATAAACAGATTGGTCCATATCAGTGTGGTTTCAGGTCCACTATAGATCAATTATTCACACTGCGGCAGATCCTGGGAAAAACAAACGAGTTCCAGATCGACACCCACCACCTGTTTGTCAATTTTAAGGCTGCATACGATAGTATCAATAGAGACGAGCTATACAACGCCATATCTAGTTTTGACATCCCTGCCAAGCTCGTCAGGTTGTGCAGGATGACTTTGGAGAACTCTCTATGCTCCATCAGGGTCGGAAGCGATCTAACCGATACCTTTTATGTCAAAAAAGGTTTTAGACAGGGCGACCCGAAGTCAGCGAGATGTCATTGAGACCTTTACGAGCATTGAGACGGAAGCGGCTAAAATGGGACTGGCGGTAAATGAGGGCAAAACGAAATATATGCTGTCGTCGAAAAAGGACACGAACCACCGGCGTCTTGGCCAGGGTGCACATACATATTGGCAGGTATAATTTCGAGGTAGTCAAGGACTTCCCGTCGCAGATAGTGCGACGGGCAGGCGTCAACAGGGAAGGCACTATCTTTTACAAGTCCATCCAGTTGCTAGGATACGCGGATGATATCGACATCATCGCGTGTTCTGGCCGTGGCATTGTGGAAGCATTCACGGCGATTGAAGAACAGGCGAAACGAGTTGGTCTTAAGAACAATGAGGATAAAACGAAATACATGCTGTCAAGCAAAAACCAATCCGTCGCTCACCACCTGGGACAAAATATAACAATTGACAGCTGCAATTTCGAGGTAGTTAAGGAGTTTGACTACCTGTACGGAGCCGAAAGCTGGACGATAAGCAGGACAGCGGAGCTGATTTTGGGTTCTTTCGAAAGAAAAATTCTGCGCCGGATATTTGGTCCTGTCTGTGAGGAAGGTGAATGGAGAAAAAGACACAACCGCGAACTCTACGAGCTGTACCAAGATGTGGATGTAGTCCGGAAGGCAAGGAGCCGTCGACTACACTGGCTCGGCCACATCGAGCGCATGGACACCAACGCTCCAGCTAAGAGGGTCTTCGACTCCGAGCCTCCCTGTTCGAGAAGAAGAGGAAGACCGAACCTCCGGTATAAAGACCAAGTAATCGCGGATGAAAGACATCTTGGTCTTGACAACTGGAAGCAGCGTGCCCGGGACCGTCAAGGATGGAAGGCAGCCATAGCTCAGGCTCAGATCCTCCATGGATCGCAGGCCTGATAAGTAAGTAAGTAAGCAAGGACTTCGTCTACCTAGGCTCCGCAGTGACATGCAGAAATGACATCAGTACCGAAGTCAAACGCAGAATAACTCTAACCGCTGTTTCTTTGGGCTCGGGAGGCAATTGAAAAGCAGAGCCCTCTCGAAAAACCAAGGTGAGCATATACAAGACCGTTATCATCCCGGTACTGCTCTATGGCGCAGAGATATGGACCTGTCGTTTTGAGAGAAAAATTGTGCGTGCGATTGTCGGCCCGACCTGCATGAATGGGGAGTAGAGGAGACTTAACAGTGAACTGTACGGGCTGTACAGCGACATGAACATATCACGGCGTTTTCGGATCCAACGCCTAAGATGGCTAAGTCATGTTGAGCGCATGGAAAACACAGCTCCGGCCCGGAAGGTCTATGAATCCAACCCCGAAGGGCGACGCCGTCGAGGACGGCCACATTTAAGGTGGCGCAACCAATTGGAAGAGGACCTTAACCAACTAGGCGTGCGGCACTGGACACTGCTGGCGAAAGACCGTGCCAATTGGAGAGGTTTTTTGAAGGAGACCCAGGTTCGCCATGAACTGTATCGCCTAAAGAAGAAGAAGAAAGGAAATATAAGAAGTCTATAATTGACCAACATACGGCCGTATATCTACATATGTTATAGCAACAAAAACAAAAAAATCAACATCTCAACTTAGATATATTCCTTGGGTCTCGGGTTGCGTACCAGCTGAAGAATAACCCGAGGTAAGTAAGAAAGAGTACCGAAAACGACTGTGAAACAAAAAAATGAATTAATTTATAGAAAGACTCAAAGCAATCGAGAGAAGCTCTTATCGCAAAATCCACACAATTTTCAAATGTTTCGTAATGTCTTAGTCAAGTTATTAAGATTTGATTTGTACAAAGACGTAGTCTGTAATTAGTGGAAGAAGGGATACTACTAGAAGGAAATAACTCAGCTACTATGACTCAACCAAAAAAATTAAAATTATAAGAAAGGAAAGAGAAATATTGTATTATTCAGAGGAGCAGTGGTGACTTGCACAAACACTTACCGATTAGCCGAGTTCATTCCGTCCTTCATCATTCCCGTCAATTTCCTTTCACCAGTTCGAGTATAGTCTCCCTGAAATAAAATAAAAAAACAAGATTTGTTGATTTGACAAAACAACAAGAAGAAAACAAGTAAAATAAGGCTTATCACTACATATTATAAAACAACGGTTCTCCGCGCGCGTCTTTTCGTCTGTTCACGATAGAGACAGGGTAGATAGATTAAATCACGCGAGGTTTAGGTTCATAATTTGTCAAGGTTTTGTGCAAAGTGGTTGAAATATGATGATAATGGCATAATGTTGTTAATATTGCATATTCCCTCGAGTTTTGCTAAGTCGTCCCTTTGCCTTCGCACACTGCGAATGAAATTTGTGACCGATTTAGGGCATCCCATGAAACGTCTCTTCATTTGTTTCTATAGTCTTGTTAACCCAAGATGACCCCGGTTGGTCCCTCGTGGTATTCTCGGATGACCTTGTCGATTTTTCCGTTTGGGATTACTTACTTACTTACTTAGGAGGCGCTACAGTTCGTGGTGAGCCTGGGCCTCAACCAACAAGCGTCTCCAGCTGGCACGGTCTTTGGCCAGCTGTTTCCAGCTTCGCACGCCCAGTTGGTTAAGGTCCCCTTCCACCTGCGTGCGTCACCGCTGATGTGGCCGTCCTCTGCCGCGCCTTCCTTCCGGGGTGGATTCGAAGACTCTTCGGGTCGGAGCTGTATTTTCCATGCGCTCTACATGGCCTAGCCACGTTAGACGCTGTATCGTACCAGGCCGACGTCGCTGTACAACCCGTACAGTTCTTCGTTACATCTTCTCCTCCATACACCGTTTGAGCAAACGACCAAGGGCATCTTCATCCGATTTTGTTATGGTCGAAGCCTCTGCGCCGTAAAGGAGGACTGGGATGATTAAGGTCTTATATAGTGTCACCTTGGTTTTCCGAGAGAGGGCTCTACTTCTCAATTGCCTCTTGAGCCCAAAGAAACAGCGGTTGGAAAGAGTGATTCTGCGTTTTATCTCAGCGCTGGTGTTGTTGTCGCTGGTCATCAGTAAGCCAAGGCTTATCTATAGCTATAGCTATATCCGCCCATGGTGAAGTTATGACCAATAAGTCGGTGTTGTCCGTCTCTTTTAGATGAAAGCAGATATTTGGTTTTACCCTTACAAAGGCCTCATTGACGTCTCGCTGTGTCCGTCCAATCACGTCAATGCCGTCGGCGTACTCAAGCAATTGCGTAGACTTGAAATAAATCATACCTCTTGTGTTGGCCAGTGACTCTTGCACGATCTTTTCAAGCACGATGTTGAAAAAGTTGCATGACAGCGCGTCACCTTGGCTAAATCCCTTTTCAACATCAAAGGTCTCGGTTTGCTCAATACCGACCTTAATGGAGCAGCGAGAATTCTCCATTGTCATCCTGCACAGTCGGACGAGTTTGGCAGGGATGTTAAAACTAGACATGGCTTTGTATAGCTCATCTCTATACACGCTGTCATGTGCAGCCTTGAAATCGACGAAGAGGTGGTGAAGAGGCCCTTGGTCGGTTCGAGAAAAAGATTTTGCGCGTGATTTTCGGGCCTTTAAACGCAGACGGGGGATGGAGGAAAAGATTCAACCACGAACTTTACGGGCTGTACAGCGACATTAGGCCTAGTCAGGCGTCTACGGATTTAACGCCTGAGATGGCTGGGCCATGTAGAGCGAATGGACACCACAGCTTCAGCCCGGAGAGTCTTTGAATCCAACCCCGAGAGACGAAGAAGCAGAGGACGGCCGCACTTAAGATGGCGCACACAGGTGGAAGGGGACCTCAGCCAACTGGGTGTGCGGCGATGGAAAAGGCTAGCAAAAGATCGGGCTAGATGGAGGGGCATGTTGGTTGAGGCCCAGGTTCACCCCTAACTGTAGCGCCCGTTAAGAAGAAGAACCTCCCTCCATGCTTGTGGGACATAAACCATCCTGAGGCACCAGCAGTATATGCGTTCTAGCCAGGGGATGATAAGTTCTCCTGGTTCTTGCAGCATTTTCGGGTATATACCGTCTATTCCTGGCGCCTTGTAGGGGTCAAATGATTTTACCGCCCACAGAATTTTTTCTTTGGTAACGATCTTAACAATTATTTCAGGCCCAGTCTGTTCCCTTGTCAGTGTATTTGCCGTCTGGAATGTTCCCGCGCTTACACAGCTAGGGAAGTGACACTTTAGTAGGGTGTCAAGCATGCTTTCGTTTGAGTCTGTCCAGCTACCATCAGATTTCCTGATAGAAGAAAACTGCGTGGGAGCCTTGGCAAGGACGAGTTCTTTTTAGCGAATCTAATTTCCTCTTTGAGTCGCTTAACATCATCTCTGTAAGTTGGCCATTCGATGGAGGCATAATATGCTCTACTACCCGTGCGGGTTGTTAGTTGTTTCTGTTTGTCAAAACGCAATAAATGTTGGCTGTAGGAATCTTATGAAACTTTGCAGGAAGGGAGAACAATTTCGCACCCACTCGTCAACCAATAAAACAGTTGGAAAGAAAATACATACCTTTAATGCATTTGTTCCAGCATACTGCCGACTTATAATGTCACCATTATTCGCCCAGAGAATCATGAACGGCGCCTTTAATTGTTCAGGTATGGGAGTATACGGCGGTGACAATCCCAACTTAACTAATTGTGATTCGAGTACAGCCTTTCCAATTGCAGTTTGCACCACATTTGTTCGATCGAGACAATCCATGCAATTAACACGAAATACTGATTTTTGATTGCAAATAACGCCACGTACATCGCGCCAATGAAAACCCATTGCACCAGCTTCAGGTGCTAGTGCCTCAATCAATGCTGAAACATTTTCAAATTTCATACCGCGACTAAAAGTGAGAACTTATTCATTTACGATTCATGTAGATATATTTCAAGTGGTTATGAATAGATTACCAATAGTCGTGGAAATCAAAGGAAACGTATACCAGCCGATCGTTGTCGTACCGCAGCACATGCTTGGCATACGCATCACCGATGATTTTCTCCTTTCCACTTTGCTCGACTAAATTTACAATACAAACACCGTCGTATAAATCAAGCTCGTTCTGAAAGTGCTTTTCGAAGGCTTCTTGGGTCTCTACTTCACCTATAGAAAGGGTGAAATTTTATAACTTCCAGTTTTAGAACAACTTGGTATTCGTACCTCTATCAAGCCGTGGAGGTGGTCGGTACTTGTACCCAGGTTGACTCCAATATATCGGTATCGAACCACGAACCTGGGTGAAAGACAACTGATGATGGCGGAACGAAAGAATTTGCTCAGTTTCGACATAGTTTGCACAGTTGCCATTTTCGTCGACTCCTCGTCGTTTATATCTATAAGGTAGATTGTTAAATTAGCTTTCCTTAGTATAGTTGGAAAGATTTTACCTGGTAC
The DNA here is from genome assembly GCA_951905685.1 of Eumerus sabulonum. Classification (NCBI taxonomy): domain Eukaryota; kingdom Metazoa; phylum Arthropoda; class Insecta; order Diptera; family Syrphidae; genus Eumerus; species Eumerus sabulonum. The sequence continues at coordinate 140,352,106 of OX645060.1, read as the reverse complement.
CGGCGCGATGACGCGATCGTCGCGATACTAAAGCCAATGTAAAGCATTCGTTTCCAATTACACATTGCTCCACTTGAACAAATCCCTGAATTATCGGAAGAATCCATGTCTTGTCCTATGATATATAAAATGTTTAGAAATACCATCTATGAATAGAGAATATATCAAAAATGACAACTTTGTTAACGCAGGGTGATCACATAGTGATTGTTTTCCTTTGCCACATTTTGCCATATAGACCTTATTGTTTATATGAACAATTTTAGTGCGTCTGACATGCAAGACTTCGTTGGCAACATTTTTCGCAGAAATTTAAAAAGGAGGCTCCGAATGTATGAATATGATTTTGCAGTGTCTGAGTGGGGTAACATCCCTATCACGTAAGAACCCGTTTGTTCAGAAGCAACCACAAGCCTCGGATACGGACGGATAAAAAGCTAACGACCCCTGCAAACGACTAACGGACTTGAGAGTCTGCACCTGGAATGTGAGGTCCCTTAACAGACCGGGTGCAGGCGATCAATTAGAGCAAACCCTTAACTGCTATAAAGCAAATATAACCGCCTTTCAAAAAATGCGATGGGATGAACCAGGCAAAAGATGAATGAAAAACTGTGACATCTACTACGGGAACTGCTACAAGGAGAAAAAACAGCGCCTATTCGGGTGCGGATTCGTTATTCGATGAAGACTCCGGTAAAAAGTCTTAAGCTTCCGGGATGTAAGCGAACGCGTCATAACAATCCGCATAAAAGCTAAGTTGTGGAAACATTAGCTTAATATGCGCTCACGCCCCAAAGGACGAAAAGGACGATCAACTTAAAGAAGAATTCTACGATCTCCTAGGTAGAACCTATACTCAATGTCCCAGCTACGACACAAAAATAGTTCTAGGAGTTTTTAATGAAAAACTGGGCAAAGAGGACATATTTCAGTCGATCATGGGAAGGCATGGTCTCCATAACACCACATCCGACAACGGACTTAGGCTAATCGATTTCCTAGCGGGGAGTAACCTCCTTGTAGCAAGCACACGATTCCCCCATCTCAACATCCACAAGGGTACCTGGCGGTCTTTTGATCTATAAACCACCAACCAGATTGATCACATTGCGATCGACGACAGACACTCATCCAGTATTTTCGACGTACGAACCTTCCGAGGGGCCAACATCGACTCGGACCATTACCTTGTTGTAGCCAAGGTACCCATGAGGATATCAAGAATGCTTAGGAGTCGAGTAGAACTACGTAAGTTTGACGTCGGAAAGCTACATTCGTAAGAGACTGCCAGAATCTTTACCGATCGTGTCTCCTCCAAGCTCTCTCAAAATCCGCCCACAGCAGCACAAACAATAGAGCAGGAATGGTCGCATTGCCAGAGCGCCGTCAGAGACGCTGCCTCAGAGGTGCTGAGTTTTAAACCGCCACCACCTAGAAACCCCTGGTTCAATGAACAATGCGAATAAGCTCATGAGGCAAAACAAGAGGCATATAAAGCCATGCTGCAACGACGGATGAGAGCTGCTCGCGAAATCTATGAGTAGAAAAGAAGAGAGAGCACGGAAAGCGTGAGATCGAGGAGATGGAGATCTGCTTCCGCAGGAATGACGCCCGTAAGTTTTACAATAAGATAAAACGAGCATGCCATGGCTACAAAGCCAGAGCGGCGGCCTGCAGGGATGAAAATGGAGAACTGGTAGTGGAGTCGATGCTGAGGATTTGGAAAGACCACTTCTGCAGACTATATAACGGCGATGATAGACAAGATACCGCTGTCAAGCAGAACGAGCCATTCGTAATGGACGACGAAGTAAAAGAATTCAGTCCACCCGACCTAGACGAAGTCAAAATAGCGATATATCTAATAAAGCCGCGGGCGCAGACGGTCTGTCTGCTGAGCTTCTTAAGGCGGCTGGAGATGAGCTGGTAAGGTGCATGCACCATCTCATCTGCAAGGTATGGTCGGAGGAAAGCATGCCCGACGAATGGAATCTCAGCATCGTTTGCCCGGTCCATAAGACAGGAGACCCCTATAACTGCACCAACTATAGGGGAATAAGTCTCATTAACATCGCATATAAGATCTTCTCTGCCGTATTGTGTGAACGCCTGAAACCGTTTGTAAATAAGCTGATAGGTCCTTATCAGTGCGGATTCAGGCCAGGGAAGTCCACCATTTCAGGTCGACACTCACCACCTCTTCGTCGATTTCAAGGCTGCGTATGACAGCGTGTATAGAGATGAGCTATATAAAACCGTGTTTAGTTTTAACATCCCTGCCAAACTCGTCCGACTGTGCAGGATGACAATGGAGAATTCTCGCTGCTCCATTAAGTTCGGTAATGAGCAAACCGAGACTTTTGATGTTAAAAAAGGATTTAGGCAAGGCGCTTTAGGCGCTGTCATGCAACTTTTTCAACATCGTGCAAGAGTCACTGGCCAACACAAGAGGTACAATTTATTTCAAGTCTACGCAATTGCTTGCGTACGCCGACGGCATTGACATGATTGGACGGACACAGCGAGACGTCAAGGAGGCATTTGTAAGCATTGAGGTAGAAGCGGCTAAGATGGGTCTTAAGGTTAATGAGGGTAAAACCAAATATCTGCTTTCACCCAAAAGAGACGGGCAACACCGACGTATTGGCCAGAACGTCACCATGGGTGGATATAACTTTGAAGTGGTCAAGGAATTCGTCTATCTTGGCTCACTGAAGACCAGCGACAAGAACACCAGCGCTGAGATAAAAAGCAGAATCACTCTTGCCAACCGCTGTTTTTTGGGCTCAAGAGACAATTGAGAAGTAGAGCCCTCTCTCGGAAAACCAAGGTGACACTATATAAGACCTTAATCATCCCAGTCCTCCTTTATGGCGCTGAGGCTTGGACCTTAACAAAAGCGGATGAAGATGCCCACGGTCCCGTTTGTTTAAACGGTGTATGGAGGAGAAGATTTAACGAAGAACTGTACGGGTTGTACGACATCGGCCTGGAACGACGTCTACGGACACAGCGTCTAAGGCGGCTAGGCCATGTAGAGCGCATGGAAAACACAGCTCCGACCCGAAGAGTCTTCGAATCCACCCCGGAAGGAAGGCGCGACAGAGGACGGCCGAATTAACGGTGACGCAGCAATGTGGAAGGGGACCTTTATCAACTGGGCATGCGTCGCTGGAAACAGCTGAGGCTCAGATTCACACCGGACTGTAGCGACAGCTAAGTAAGTAAGTAAGAACCGCTAAATGCATTAAGATAACTGTTTTATAGGAATCAGTGAAGGAAAATCGTGTTTTATGTGGGTGCACTATTGAGTGAACAATTGGGAATGTAGGAAATGAATGTGAATTACCTGAAAGTGTTGAAAATAGGAAAAGCTATTTGTCTCGTACGGTTCCCTTTGTCAACAGCCAGTGTTATAAAACGTGACCGACCGATTACTTTGTTACGGAATTAAGATATTGATACCGAGAGCATGTGCAAGGCGATAAAACATACTACCAATGCTAGACATTGCACGTAGCTGCTACAGATACATATCGTTTTTTCATAATAATGCTACATTTTGAATGCTCTTGGTTTAAGAATCCAATTGAGCTTTTCTGCGTATTGATATCTAATGTAATTTATAAGGTTTTAAGGTATACCAGAATTTGGTAATATAAGCGTCATTTCTGACGAAACGTTAAACTGAAAAAATATGCTTCAAGTTATAAAATAGAAAATTTCAGACGCCTTCAGACTGAGGAAAATACTCTCGAAAGATCCACAATTCCCGAGCTGCCTTACAGCAAACGGAGTTTGGACAACGTCTGAGGAAGAAACCCAGGCTGCTATTAATCGCAAGACTCAGTGCATGCGCGAGGAACCCACCTCTCCTCCGCGACAGTGGGAAAGTACGATCAAATCATCTCCGGAGAGAAAATTATATGGGCGTTAAAAATCTTAGAGCCCTACAAATCGCCAGATCCGGATGGGATTTACCCTATCGAAGTCACACAAACTATGGAATGGACTATACCGTGGCTAGAGATTATCTTGAAAGGATGCCTAGCTTGGAGTCACATTCCAGAAAAGTGGAAGTGCGCAAAGGTGCTTTTCATCCCCAAGGCCGGCAGGAATTCTCACACTTCCCCGAAGGATCTAAGGCCTATTTGTCTATCATCCTTTGCACTAAAAACTTTGGAAAGGCTGATAGACTTACACATACGCCACAACTTGGATCCATCCCTAATTTCTAAGGCACAGCACGCCTACTGTAAGGGTAGATCTGTTGAAACAGCCTTGCATACACTAGTGAGGAAAATCGAAAGATCAATCCATCTTAAGGAATACACTATAACAGCCTTCCTTGACGTAGAGGGCGCCTTTAACAACGTCACTCCGAAGGCAATAATATAAGGGATAGAAAAGCTAAAGGTGGAGAGGACTGTTATTATTATCTCTGAGTTATTATTAACTCGCAAGATTGTCTCCAAATGGGGAAGCCAAGCCATTTCAATCTCAGGTAAATACCTATCCACACTGAATGACCGTATTCAAATGGCATTCTCAATCCTTTGCAAATGGGCGCATAGGAACGGGCTCAGGGTGAATCCCCATAAAACGGAGCTCGTGCTATTCACCAAAAAGCATAAAATCCCGGAATACTGCCCTATCACGTTGCTTGGTACCAGATTAAACTATTCCTCCAATGCCAAATTCCTTGGCATTATACTAGACAGGAAATTAACATGGAAGAGCAACACAATCGAAAGAGCTAAAAAAGCAACAATAGCTCTCTACACATGCAAGAAAGCCATAGGGAAAAAATGGGGAATCAACCCCAAGGTCACCTTATGGCTCTACATCACATTCGTTAGACCCATACTAATGTATGGAGTGATAGTCTGGTGGACTGCACTGGACAAGACAACATACCACACACAACTCGAGAAGGTACAAAGGTTGGCGTGTATGTGCATTACCGGGGCCCTCAGGTTCACCCCAACGGCTGCGCTTAACACGATACTCGACCTTACACCACTCGATATTTTCGGCAAGCAAATTGCCACACACATGGCCATTAAACTAAAAGCCAACTCGAAATGGACGAGCTATGTCACTGGCCACTCCTCAATCCTGAACACCAGGACAACCATGGCAGTAAACTTGGACCTCACAGAACCCACCACGGTCTTGGAAAAAAACTTCATGGCGATTTACCCGGACAGACAAAACTGGACCCGCCATACTCAACCCCGCAGGTACTGCGTAGACTTTTACACTGACGGGTCTAAAACCAAAGACGGGGTGGGTAGTGGAGTCTTCTGCAAACAACTTAAGCTGAATAAAGCTCTTAAATTACCAAATCACTGCAACGTTTTCCAGGCGGAACGGTTGGCAATAAAAGAGGCCTTGTCCGGGCTGAAGTGGAACGTGATATCCACTACAAATATCCACATTCTCACGGATAGCCAAGCAGCCTTTAAGTTGTTGGAGTCCTATGTGTACACATTAAAAACTAGTCTCGACTGCCGCCTATCTCCGAACGAGATGGCCGAACAGTTCAACATACAACTCATCTGGGTACCAGGACACAGCGACATTCGAGGGAATGAAAGAGCCGACACACTCGCCAAACAGAGAACGACGCTACAATCAATCGCGGCTTGTGAGGGAATACCCCCTGCAACCATTAAACATACCATCTCCGCCGAGACGAATCGGAGATGGACTCAGGGACATACCTGCGTCATCACCAGGCAAATTTGGTCCCGGCTCGACAGTCAACGGACAAGGAGTATAATCTCCCTAAAAAGAACTGACATCTACAAAGTTATAGATGTCATCACCGGGCACTGCCTTATCGGCAGTCACGCGCAAAAACTAGGTATAGTTCCGAATGATTTCTGCAAAAGCTGCCTAGACGAGGAGGAGGTCGAAACCATTCACCACCTTCTCTGCACTTGCCCGGCATTCTGCACAATCAGGTAACGATACCTAGGCTCTTACTTCCTTAACGAACTTTCTGGGAAGGCTACGATCCTACCTACCTACCTAAAAAATACACTCATCAGAGTAGGCAGATGGCTTAAGAATCCTATTTCTATGAACGTGGGGGTATCGAAATTGATGAAATTTTTCTAAATCGCAAATTTACAAGAAATGGAAGAAAGAAGCAAGCTTCAGACACGACGAGCATACATACGTCGTTGCTCCATTTAGGAGACACGAATTGGTGTTCGTGATAAATTACAGTTACAACTTACATTCAATTTAATGATCTCCTCCAGCATGTGCATATTCCAGAAGAAACGTTCGTCATGACTGCTTTTCTCCTCATCGTGTCGTTGCAAATTGTTTGTAATGTCGCTTTCGAAACAAAGATAAAAGCTGTCCGAATCGTCAAATATCTTGTGCAGCTCTTCAGTGATACGTTTCTCTATCCGACTGGGATCTCGTATACCAACAGAGGATTTCACTTGATTCGAGGCCAGTGCAGCGGCTTGCTGTGTCGTATTTTTTATTGTTGTTCCAGCACTTTTAACTGCACCCCATGTTTTATTCATTAGCTGACTACCCTCAAACATCTTTGGCTTATGTGTGGGTGTTGTAGATATCCTACAAAAGAAGAATAATAGAAAACATTCAGCACGTGCAATGTATTATCCAATCATCAAACACACTCACTTATTTTGGTTGTGTCGCGTGCAGGAAGTGAGTGTGGTGTCTGCATCATCCGAACTTAATATACAAATACTCTTAATCTTATAAACCAGGTGTGGTGGATATAGTACTCCGACCGGAGTGGCCTCTTTAATTATCACAAGATGTGGGTCGTACACGCCCGGTAGGGATATCACGCCGACTATTCCGTGTGTAATGCCAATGCACTCAATATCATCCACCGATGATAAGTCCCATCCTGAAAAGAGTCCAACAATATGAAATCAAGTTCACGTTTAGTCTGGCAATTAATTCGAAAATTAACTATGTCGTGACAAGGATTGTTTATGTACGGCAAGGTCATGTGCCAGAAAGTCAGTCAACAATACTTTTTTTGTTTCTTTTGAAAAGGGCAAATAATGAGAGGGTGGTTGGCATAGAAAATCGTACCATGCGAATACTGCCTGACTTTAATTGCTCAGACTTTCAAAAGAAATCCCTCCACGTTTAGGTTACATGTACATACAAGGTTGAATTGGCTTTGTGTTTTGCTTTCATTTTACGTCGTTTAGCTGTTGAACACGGTTCGGTGGAAGAAGCAAGCGAACGGCCTTTATATTCACGTTTACATTGCAAGGCAATTTGCTGAACGATTTAATATCCCGACACAGTTAACGCTATAATAATGATGAACTTAGGCCGCATTGAGCACCGTCCGCAGCATATTTCTAACGAGTCATTATTCAAGTTGCAATGGCTTTACAGTTAATGTCGGAATCTATGACTTCACTAGTTGGACGGGAAGATGCAATGAAAAATGTCGAATCAAAATGTTCCTCTTGCGGAATTAAGGATTAAGGGTTGATAAAGTGACGCTTTCTTTGAAAGTTGTTTTATATTACAAGAAATGATCACGATGGCTGCGATTCAAGCTGGTGAGTTTTTAAGAGGTGAAGTCTCACGGAATTGAAGGCTCCTTTTCACTAGATTGAATTAACTCTGTTCAGATAAGGGGGAAACATTTTCGAGAAACACATATCGAAGTCTATCGAAGGATAGTCGCAAGGCTAAATGTAAGAGGATGGGTCGAAAGTATTCAAAAACCTAGACATCTGTCACTATAGAAAGCCCTCAAGCATTTACTTACTTACTTATCAGGCCAGCGATCCATGGAGAATCTGAGCCTGAGCTATAGCTGCCTTCTATCCTTGACGGTCCCGGGCACGCTGCTTACAGTTGTCAAGACCAAGATGTCTTACATCCGCGATTTCTTGGTCTTTATACCGGAGGTTCGGTCTTCCTCTTCTTCTCGAACCAGGAGGCTCGGAGTCGAAGACCCTCTTAGCTGGAGCGTTGATGTCCATGCGCTCGATGTGGCCGAGCCAGTGTAGTCGACGGATCCTTGCCTTGCGGACTACTTCCACATCTTTGTACAGTTCGTAGAGTTCGCGGTTGTGTCTTCTTCTCCATTCACCTTCCTCACAGACAGGACCAAATATCCGGCGCAGAATTTTTCTTTCGAAAGAACCCAAAATCAGTTCCGCTGTCCTGCTTATCGTCCAGCTTTCGGCTCCGTACAGCAAGACTGGCAGTATGAGCGTTTTGTAAAGCATGACTTTGGGTCTTTCAAGTGAGGAGTTTTGACCCCAGTTATTTGGACAAGCCGAAGTAGCAGCGGTTGCCAAGGGCGATTCTATGCCGCATCTCCACTGTGGTGTCATTTGTGGAATTTACGTTTGCCCCGAGGTAGACAAACTCCTTAACTACCTCGAAATTGTAGCTGTCAATTGTTATATTTTCTCCCTGGTGGTGAGCGACGGATTGGTTTTTGCTTGACAGCATGTATTTCGTTTTGTCCTCATTGATCTTAAGACCAACTCGTTTCGCCTGTTCTTCAATCGCCGTGAATGCTTCCACAATGCCACGGCGAGAACACGCGATGATGTCGATATCATCCGCGTATCCTAGCAGCTGGATGGACTTGTAAAAGATAGTGCCTTCCCTGTTGACGCCTGCCCGTCGCACTATCTGCTCCAGCACCAGGTTGAAGAAGTCACATGAAAGCGCATCTCCTTGCCGAAATCCGGTGCATGTTCCGAATGGTTCCGAAGGTTCGCAGTTTCGAAGAGCCAGGGTGCCCTTTTTGAAGCCTCCTGCAAGGCCTTTGGCTTTCTTGTAAAGGGCTAGTATTTTATGTTTATCCCTAGACTCCTCGATATCCTTGAGCTGGGAGGCTGCGAAGATTCTTTTCTTTTGTCGCAGTAGTTTCTTCTTCTCCCTTCTTCTGGCTCGGTACTCTTCTCGCGCTGCCCTGGTTTTCCTCTGCAGCGCCTTTTGGTACGCCTCGTCGGTTGCTGCCTTTTTCTGCTCACACTCGCCATCATACCACGGGTTTCTTGTCGGGGGTGGTAGGTATCCTAAGGTGGTTTCGGCTACTTCCTGAATGGCTGAGCGGCAATGCAGCCACATATTATTAGCATTTGTGTTCGACGTAGGCATACCGTAGAGTCTTTCGCTCAGCTGCTCCCTGTAGACTCTGGCAACCTCTGGTTTGATGAGTGCCGCGCGTCAATGAGCACATGGTCGATTTGGCTGGCGGTTCGACCGTCCGGAGATCGCCAGGTTGCTGTGTGGATTCGCTTACGAGGGAATCTTGTGCTACTTATCACCGCATTACGAGCTGTCGCAAAGTCCGTGAGTCGGAAGCCATTTTCTGTTGTTGTATCGTGGAGGCTGTGCTTTCCGATCACTCCGCCAAGGGTGTTTTCTTTACCGATTTCGGCGTTGAAGTCCCCGAGCACGATTTTTACATCGTACTCCGGACAAGCTCCGTAGGCGTTGTCCAGGAGGTCATAGAAGTCCTCCTTGATAGGGTCTTCAGCCTCGTCGGTAGGGGCGTGTGCACATATAAGGCTGATGTTATAAAATCTGCCTCTGATGCGGATCACAGCCAGGCGATCACTTATAGGTTTAAAGTCGATGACCTTCGACCTTAACCGCTTTCCCACGACAAATCCGCATCCCAGTAAGTGCAACCTTTTGTGACAGCTGTAATAAGTGTCGCAATTTTTCTTCCTAATCATACCGTTTCCTATCCAGCGTATTTCCTGGACCGCAGTAATATCCGCCTTGTACTGCGTGAGGATTCCTTCTAGTTTATGAGCAGCTCCGGGAGTGTACACGGTTCTGACATTCCAGGAGAATACTCGCAAATCATGTTCCTTTTTCGTGCGTTGTCGTCGTCGAGTATCCGTCCGTGTGTCCGAGGTATCTTGCTCATTCATAACTTTTTTTTTTTTTTTACGTGGGCGGATTGTCAGCCCGCCGCACAACCGCCATACTGGTCGGGGTTTTGTACGTTTGTTCACCTCCCAACGGTTGTTTAAGAGGCTATCCAGAGGGCGCCGCGAGGAGGCCGTATGTCAACTTGACCTGGCCATTTAAACAGGGATCGTTGCTGGCATCTCGCCAGGTTGAGAGCGATCAACAACTTTACCCTGTATGTCCGACCCCATGCCCGTTCCCTCAAGCATTTAGCTACACCTTAAAACTGAAACCAGTTATTGCTAACCTATATACATATACTCGCGTATGGTGTTCTAGATGTTTGACACACAACCTGAACGGAGTGCAGTAATTTGGGTCGTAGACCTTCGTTCACTACTCTCAGGGGTGGTTGTTTTAGATAGGACGAGAGCCGACTGAATTTCGGGTAGGTTATAATTCTCAGCACTTGTTTCAAGCACTTTTGGTGTTATATTGCATATGCAGAGGATGAATTTGAATTGACCATATACTGTGAGTGTTATGCCTGCAGCAGTACGTTTTACCACTTCCCATTCACAATTGTGTTGCATTGCATTTTTTTTCCGTATAGGAATTGCTTTTTCTTGGCTATAAAACGACTTTGAACTCTAGACATTCCGCTCGACGGTCGATGATGATAACCACTGCACCACGGACACCTCCTTTTTATTTAAGCTAATGATTGGTTAGTCGACATTCATGTCTAACAACCAAAATACATAGCCAATCCTATGATCTAATTTCACGAAGGTTTTGTTCGCAGCATAACTGAAACAACAAAAAGGGCCCTACAAAAGATAATCAAAAAAAAAAAAAAAAAAAAACCCCTAACCCCTCATCTTAAAAGGATTCTAAACACACCAAGGTGTCACCTCAGATCCAATTTTTTTTTTTGGCTGGAACATGCCAAATGTTTGAGGCTTGTAAAATGCTTCAAGCTTGCCTATGCTTAGGGTTTGTGAAATACTTGAGGTTTGTCAAATGCTTGTGGCCTGCTGACTACTTACTTACTTACTTAGGTGGCGCTACAGTCCGTGGTGAACCTGGGCCTCAACCAACAAGCGTCTTCAGCTGGCACGGTCTTTGGCCAGCTGTTTCCAGCGCCGCACGCCAAGTTGGTTAAGGTGCCCTTCCACTTGCGTGCGCCACCGAAGATGCGGCGGTCCTCTGCTGCGCCTTCCTTCCGCGGTGGATTCAAGGGCTTCGGGTCGGAGCTGTATTTTCCATGCGCTCTACATGGCCTAGCCACCTTAGACGCTGTATCCGTAGTCGTCGTACCAGGCCGATGTCGCTGCACAACCCGCACAGTTCTTCGTTATATCTTCTCCGCCGCTTCTTAAGGCAGCTGGAGATGAGCTGGTAGGGTGCATGCACCATCTCATTTGCAAGGTATGGTCGGAGGAACGCATGCCCGACGAATGGAATCTCAGCATCGTTTGCCCGGTCCATAAGAAAGGAGACCCATATAACTGCGCCAACTATAGGGGAATAAGTCTCCTTAACATCGCATATAAGATCTTCTCTGCCGTATTGTGTGAACGCCTGAAACCGTTTATGGATAACCTGATCGGCTCTTATCACTGTGGTTTCAGGCCAGGTAAATCCACAATAGATCAAATATTTACGCTACGGCAGATCGTGGAGAAGACGACACTCACCACCTCTTCGTCGATTTCAAGGCTGCATATGACAGCGTGTATAGAGATGAGCTATACAAAGCCATGTCTAGTTTTAACATCCCTGCCAAGCTCGTCCGACTGTGCAGGATGACAATGGAGAATTTTCGCTGCTCCATTAAGGTCGATAATGAGCAAACCGAGACCTTTGATGTTAAAAAAGGATTTAGGCAAGGTGACGCGCTATCATGCAACTTTTTCAACCTCGTGCAAGTCACTGGCCAACACAAGGGGTACGATTTATTTGAAATCTACGCAACTGCTTGCGTACGCCGACGACATTGACGTAATTGGACGGACACAGCGAGACGTCAATGAGGCCTTTGTAGGCATTGAGGTAGAAGCGGCTAAGATGGGTCTCAAGGTTAATGAGGGTAAAACCAAATATCTGCTTTCATCAAACGTCAACATGGGCGGATATAACTTTGAAGTGGTCAAGAAATTCGCCTACTTTGGCTCACTAAAGACCAGCGACAAGAACACCAGCGCTGAGATAAAACGCAGAATCGCTCTTGCCAACCGCTGTTTCTTTGGGCTCAAGAGGCAATCGAGAAGTAGAGCCCTCTCTCGGAAAACCAAGGTGACACTATATAAGACCTTGATCATCCCAGTCCTCCTTTACGGCGCAGAGGCTTGGACCTTAACAAAAGCGGATGATTCGTCGTTTCGAGAGGAAAATACTGTGCACTATCGACGGTCCCGTTTAACGAAGAACTGTACGGGTTGTACAGCGGCATCGGTCTGGTACGACGTCTACGGATACAGCGTCTAAGGTAGTTAGGCCATGCAGAGCGCATGGAAAATACAGCTCCGACCCGAAGAGTCTTCGAATCCACCCCGGAAGGAAGGCGCGGCAGAGGACGGCCGCATCAACGGTGGCGAACCCAGGTGGAAGGGGACCTTAACCAACTAGGCGTGCGGCGCTAGAAACAGCTTACCAAAGATCGTGCCAGCTGGAGACACTTGTTGGTTGAGGGCCAGGTTCACCACGGACTGTAGCGCCACCTAAGTAAGTAAGTAAGATCAGTTTTTTTATGGGAAAACGTCACATCTCTCCTGTATGCCGACAAATGAGGGTAAGGACAAGACAACAATACACGTGTTAATAGATGGTTACCAACCAATATGCTCGAAAATGGGACGGCAAGCATTCATTTAGCAACGGCCAATCAGTGATCTTCCAATATAGCAACAACAAAATCTACTTCAAACCTTAAAGGCTGGAGAGACAATATCTGAAGAAGAAGAAAGGACTAAAAAGAAAACTTTTGTCCAATGGACTTGAATTGAATTGACCGGACTTGCCACACAACAGCACATTGACCTCCAAGCGACAAATGCTCGGAGAGCTAGGACTAGATGAGTCTTCTTTTTTTTTTGTTCGGTGCGAAAAGTGTTCACAGGAACCTTGAGAATTGAATACGGGATCACTGGATTGAGTTAACCATTACCATGGTGTCCGGGTCGCAGTTTGCTTACTGGCAAGGTTGCATATAGTAGGGAATTTCCCTTTTGTGTGTATGGTTGGGAAATTTCCCTTTTTGTGTGTTTTCACAATTACAAACTTTAAATTGCATACAAAATGAAAACACATGTCTTTGTGTGTTGCAGTAACACACTTAAAATGTGTACTGTGAGCATTATCACAATACTTTTATTATATAACGTATCATGGCAATTTATGGTGTCAATGTCAACATTAACCGGTAAAGCTCTTAGTTAGTTTAAAAGGATGTTCTTTATCTAAAATATAAATAAACCTTTCAAGGGAACATGGCTACACAATTAACTGATTTTTCATCAAACATCAACTAACCACTCCCGTCTAAAAACAAAACTTGTTCGATGGAAAACAAAAACAAAAGCTAAACGAAATTGAAAGTTCTGCCCCAGGAATTATGACGGAATTTGATCAACACGCCAAAGTGTCGAATGATTTTATTTTGTAAACACTGTCGACACGCAATGCGGAAAAGGGTTTAAAAATAGATCAACTTGCCACTGTCCCGGTCATTGGTATTGAACTCCTCAAATGCTTGGTCTTAATCATTGGTTAAGGTTCAACTAATATGGGTTTTTACGGATTATAACGCCTCTAATAGACATATTTGTTGTTATAGTCATGAAGGCAATAAGTAGGGAGAAACCAAACTTTCAGGCTAATGGCTATAGATGGTGCATGCAAAGATAAGAACATGAATTCTTGCCAATAAGCCTTCCATATTGGTTGCTTGTAGAGTATCTGTGGCATGGCGCGTTACCTTACAAATCCGTCACGATAACTCACTCGTGACGATAATAAATCAAGTTGTTACTGAAAAGGACAACAGGACTGAATAATTTAAGTTAATTTCCTTTTAACACAGTCCCGGCAACAGACTGGAGGGCTATAATTACCTTTTCCGTTAATGACAAGGGGTTGCACGAACCGAGCACCATTTCTAAACAAGCAGAATAAATATTGCTGTATGATTCGCCTTACGCCCAGAGACTCTCAATGTGTGTCCTTTATACACGAATACATCGATCAGTTTTAAAGGTGGTTCTATTTTTGGATGGCACTATGGCAAATAATACAAATCTGCTATATTCATCCTAAGGAGACTGTCAAGCTATGAGATACAATATATTTCTTTTTTGCCTTTTCCTGAATGATACAACGGAAATTGTCTGATAAAAACCGAAGATCGATTTTCATATTTTATTGTGTATCTGGGAGCTTTCGGGAAATTTGACGCCGTTACCGACATTCTTTGGTCGTAAATCCATTTGAGTGCAGCCGGAATTCCATTTGAGGGCGGCCGAGAGCATGATGTTCACTTTCATTGATTGCTTTTTAGGGTTCCGTACCCAAAGGTAAAACGGAACCCTATTACTAAGACTTCGCTGTCCGTCCGTCCGTCTGTCACCAGGCTGTATCTCATAAACCGTGATAGTTAGACAGTTGAAATTTTCACAGATGATGTATTTCTGTTGCCGCTACCACGACAAATACTAAAAACAGAACAAAATGAATATTTAAGGGGGGGTCCCATACAACAGACATGATTTTCATCCAAAAAATCCTGCCTGCAACCAAGATCTGTCATTTGATGAGGTAACATACATAGTCTCTTTCATATTTATATATTCATATTTATATATATACCTTCGTGCGCGAGTCCGACTCGCACTTGGCCGGTTTTTTTCTTTTTTTGATTCGCAATGGTTGCCTTGAAATCATTTGTGTATAAACATTCTCGACCTATATACATATGTATAAAACATATGTGAATATATAGATGCTGAGAATATGGAAAAACCACTTCAGCAGACTGTATAACGGCGATGTTAGTCAATATACTGCTGTCAGGCAGAATGATCCATTTCTAATCGACGGAGACCGCAGAGAATTCTGCCCCCCTGATCTCGACGAAGTTAAGATTGCCATATCGAAGCTCAAGTCGAATAAAGCTTCTGGCGCAAACGGACTGCCTGCTGAGCTCTTCAAGGCAGCTGGGGATGACCTGGTTGGGAGCATGCACCAGCTCATCCGTAAGATATGGTTAGAGGAAAGCATGCCCGAGGAATGGAGTCTCAGCATCGTATGCCCGATCCACAAGAAAGGAGACCCCTCTGATTGCGCCAACTATAGAGGAATAAGTCTCCTTAACATCGCCTACAAAATCTTCTCTGCCGTTTTTTGTGAACGCCTGAAGCCTTTTGTAAATAAGCTGATAGGTCCTTATCAGTGCGGATTCAGGCCAGGGAAGTCCACCATCGATCAAATCTTCACACTAAGGCAGATCCTGGACAAAAACCAATGAATTTCAAGTCGACACTGACCACCTATTTGTCGACTTCAAAGCCGCATATGACAGCGTAATTAGAGACGAGCTATATAACGCTATGTCTACCTCTGACATACCTGCTAAACTCGTCAGACTATGCAGGATGACTTTGGAGAATGCTCGCAGCTCCATCCGAATCGGTGAACACCTTACCGATAGTTTTGATGCCAAAAAAGGATTTAGGCAGGGCGATGCGCTGTCGTGTGATTTCTTCAACATCATATTGGAAATGATTGTGCAAAAATCACTGGCCAATACAAGAGGCACAATCTATTTCAAATCCTCGCAAATCCTTGCATACGCCGACGATATTGACATAGTAGGTAGATCACAGCGAGATGTCAATGAGGCGTTTGCGAGTATTGAGATGGAGGCGGCGAAAATTGGTTTGGCGGTAAACGAGGGCAAAACTTAATATATGCTGTCATCAAAAAAGGACGCTCAACACCGACGTCTCGGCCAGAATGTTTGTATAGGCAGATATAAGTTCGAGGTAGTTAAGGACTTCGTCTACCTTGGCTCCGCAGTGACCTGGAACAACGACATCACTTCCGAAATCAAACGCAGAATCACTCTTGCCAATCGCTGTTTCTTTGGGCTCAGGAGGCAACTGAGTAATAGAGCCCTCTCCCGAACGACAAAGTTGACTCTATATAAGACCCTTATCATCCCGGTCCTATTGTACGGCGCAGAAGCCTGGACACTATCAAAAGCGGATGAGGAGGCCCTTGGTCGGTACGAGAGAAAGATTTTGCGCGTGATTTTTGGGCCTATAAGTGCAGACGGGGGATGGAGGAAAAGATTCAACCACGAACTTTACGGGCTGTACAGCGACATGAGCCAAGTCAGGCGTCTACGGATTCAACGCCTAAGATGGCTGGGCCATGTAGACCGAATGGACACCGTAGCTCCAGCCCGGAGAGTCTTTGAATCCAACCCCCGAGAGACGAAGAAGCAGAGGACGGCCGCACTTAAGGTGGCGCACACAGGTGGAAGGGAACCTCAGCCAACTGGGTGTGCGGCAATGGAAAAGGCTAGCGAAAGATCGTGCTAGATGGAGAGGCATGTTGGTTGAGGCCCAGGTTCACCCCGAACTGTAGCGCCCACTAAGAAGAAGAAGACGCAGAAGTATCAATTTAGTTCCGAAATCACAATACAATTCAACTTAGTTACATTAACCAGGAGTTTAATAAATGTTCGCGTTTGCTTTGTTGCGCGTACTGGCTACAAGGAGATTTCGTTCGCGTTTTGCTACTTCTTTCAAATGTGGAGAGCTCCAGTTCCAGCTTTCGCGAGTGAAACAGAAATTATTAAAACCACGGAAGTTACTTTTGCAATTGAAATGTTAAATGTCACCACATCCAATGACAAATGGGGTTAGTGCTACCATTAGCAATACGGCACTGCGACATTTGCAGATCTATTGTGCCTGCCAGCCGATTACCCTCTCCACTTCTATAATAAAGTTAAGAATGCTTCTCGTAGGAGCCAAGGTGAACCCCTCAGGAGTCATAACTTCACTGAAAAGGATACGCTTCCTAAGATGGCAGAGAGCAGCACACTCACATAGTATGTGCTCCGCCGTCTCTTCGTCCTCGAGACAGAGCCGACACTCAGTTTCGGACGAGAAGCTAATTTTGTTTAGATGATATCTCAGACCGCAGTGTCCTGTCTTCTGATATCCACCCTATTGAGTTTGAGTATGTCACTAGAGTGTTTGTTCAGGGGTCGTATAAGTCGTTTAGATTGACGGAGTCCCCGAACGCTGTTCCAAAAGAACAGGTGTTGCAATTTTTCCCACTTGTCTAAGAAGAAATTTATCTTAGACCCAGGAATGCCGCAGAATGGTTCCGAATTTATCGCTGGACCCTTTCCTGGCAAGTTGGTCGACAATTTCATTGCCCTTGATACCTTTATTTCCTGGCACCCACCAAAGTTTAACATTGTTTCTTTTGGCGAGGTCTTGTAGGGCGTCATGGCATTCCTTGACGGCTTTTGAGTTAGGATGGCATGCAGCTCTGCTTGGAAGATGCAGGGACTTATTCCCAGGGCCTTCTAGATCTTGCGTTTTGGTCCAAAGATGGAGCCATCCGTGTACCACCTAAGGCCTTTGACATTTAGGAGGGGATCACTGTTTTCCCATGCTGAGCGATTTGGGATCAGTATCTCAAATCTCTTGTCAAAGGTGAAGGTGTGTGGCAACGCGTCCGAGACCATAGTAATCATATCCAGCTCGGGAAGGTGTTGTAATATGGACATGTGGCCTACGGGTCTACATGGCATATTTGTTCCCGAGCAGAGAATTCTGATAGCACTGCATAATGCCACCTTTCTGATAAAAAGATGCAGTGGAGTGAGTCCAATGAGTGCTTCTTGGTCTGCCGTGCGGCAGGTGGGCTTAGGGCCTGTGATGTCGAGACACACTAGTCTCTGAAGGCGTCGAAGCTTAACGATTGCAGTTTTTTGCTCAACTTTTGTCCACCATACGGTGGACCCGTAGGTAACGATAGGTCTTACTATCGCGGTGTATAACCAGGTCTTAGTCGCTCCCTCTTGTGGGCATCCAATATTGTCACTGAGACCTCTCCGCATGCGGCTGATATGATACGGCTACATTAGCATCGCCCTAATCCAGTGATTAGTGGGATGGTCCACACCCCTGCAGGATGGTGCAGTGGTGATCGAATCCAAGCCAGTATTATCGAAGGCTCCCTCTATATCGAGGAAGGCGCAGATTGCGATCTCCTTTTGTGTGAAACTATGTTCAATGTGCGTCACCAAGTGGTGTAGTGCATTCTCGGTAGATCGCTCTTTGCATACTGGTTGGGATGCAGAGGTGTCTGATATTCCAAGATACCTCTAATATGGATTTAGGTTGCTCACTTGGCTTTCCAATCTTGGGGATGAAGACAAGATTGACCTCTCTCCAAATTTGGGGTATGTATCCCAGGTTGAAGCAAGACCTAAAGAGAACTATCAGTGGTGATAGAATTGTATTCAAGCCTTTCTGTAAGATCGCAGGAAAGACACCGTCCTTGCCTGGGGCCTTGTAGGGTTTAAATGAACCAATTGACCATTTGACCCTGTCCGGGCTGACGAGTCTACCAGAGAGTCTATTTGTTCTACTGTCGATGTCATCTATGACGTTAATTTGAACATCAGAGGACTAGGTACATACATACATAGGTACATTATTAGGACGTACAATGATGTCAATACAAATATGTAAATCGTTTTCGGGCCATGAGGAAATAACCGAAAGAGAAAGATCACAAATACAAGAAGTGGAAACGATATATGTATGTATCTTCATGTTACCGTGTGTTACTCGCCCGTCCAGGGAGAGGAACACATAGGTCTCAGGGAAATCAACGTGGCACACCTTCCTTGATTTGGACACGTAGCGCAAATATCCCAAAAAGATTTCCAAAGCATGCTAAGAATACCATATCATTATGATGTTGTTAGATCACATTCGTTGACTCCTTCGAACTTCGAACCAGCTTTGCCATTGAATCGTTGACGGAGGAGGATCTCCAGACTTTGTTTATTCATGTCCACGGTTACCTAGTCAATCAGACTAGTACTCGTGTGTTGGTTTATTTGATTCATTGAATATCCGATACAAGTTTCGGTATGCTAATGATTGATACCGCGTATGGTCTTGAAACATTACTAACAGGTACGTAAGCACAATAGATATTTTGTCAATGCCTGCGGAATTTGTCTGTCATCATTGACGACGGCATTTTCTGCTTTTAGATTGAAAATCAACATAGTGGTGGAGGGGTATCCTATTTTTCAAGTTGTAGTTCAGGCGAATGCTACAATTAGGTAACTAAGTAACTCTGGCTATTTGTATGCAATTCGATTTTTGTTAAAGGTGAAGAAAAAAAGCTTTCATCGTTACCACTTCTAACACGCGCTATTAACTCTTATTTCAGGTCATTGCCGTCTAAGCAGGTACAACTAGTTAATGAAGCAAATGTACCCTGAACATTTAAGACTTTCAACGCTACACACAGTATTTGTTTTTATCTTCATTTAACTATGAGTCAATGATGTAAAGTTTCACAAGTTTTTGAATACAAACAAGCATTCAAACAACCATTCTCTTTATCAACGTTACATACCTATTCCAAAAGCAGAACTATGCACTTTTGCTCAATGTCATGACTAGTACTTGTTTCGCTTTTCACTGCTAATCTAGATAAAATGAAAATAGATCAAGATTGCGAACGCACATGTCTCAAAACACTTGCTTACGTCCATTGAACAAAAGGGATATGTTTTACCCGAATTGCATACAATTGGTCAAATAAATCTTCATGAGACCAACAACATAGGCGAACAGCGACACTACTGAACAGCCGACGATAGAATGACAAATTGCACTTGGCCTTCATCCAGTTATATAGCACATGACTACATGGTCATCTCCTCGAACAAAGTAATGTCCGCCCAGTAGCTGCATTTCCTAGATAAAACCTACTCTAAGCTACTCAAAGTGATTTAATTAAACTCCAACCAGAAATCGAAGGAAATCGTACACAAACAATTTAAATAAAATCAATATACATAAGTATGTATGTAGATGGCCAAAAAGGAAGTAAGGAAGTTAGCATCAATGGGGGCAACATAAACAAATCAAACAATTGCACTAAACCGTCTGCCACATGAGTCATCTTCCAGACGCAGTCAATTACGAAATGACATATGTACATCGCCAATTCAACCAGACTCTGTGGTTCCGGAATTGATTCATGCATCTCCTTCAGCTCCAATCGTTCAAATGTAAACAAAAACAATACCCTCATTCAATATCCGCCCCCGAACGAGAGATTTTCATCACAAGCGATTTTGCATCAATATCTGGCAACCGAAAATTGCCTTTCTTACCTGCTTTGATTGAAAATTCCGATGTCGTACGATTCCACCACAGGCTTTTTTCTCGTTTTACAAATATGTAGTAGTTGTCCGTTTGAAAAACTTCCATTTTAACTATTTTTCTAATATGTATGTATACAAATCTTTTTGGATTTTTTCACAGAACCCCAGATTCGAAGAACACCACTTCACCGCACTGACAGCTCACGAATGGAAAATTGAAAATCCCTTTGTCGGTCCAATAAGAGAAAGAGAGTGGCTGTCAGTAGAGCAGGGATGATTGTTTAGGTCTTTTTTCCACGAAAAGTAATAGATGAATGTATTCCATTGACATCTAAAGGAATGCAATTGAATATTAATTATTGATGTATAATTAAATCTATAATATGCATATTCTTCGCTTTCACTTTGTTAGTGTAATCTGTGCATACACATATATATGTACATCTACCCTTCAGTTTTTATATTCTAATTGTACTAGAATATTCGTCATCGAATTTTATTGGCAACTCTAACAGAAGGAAAACGTTGACGAACACAAGCTGTCAATGTGACGTCTGTCAGGTTGTAGAAAACAAATCAAATAGAGCCGCAGTCAGAGGGGTTCGTGATGGTTTTACATAATTTCCGACGGTTATCCCTGTTCCTACATCCCCGAAATCACAACAGACTCCGACCGCAGGCACTCAATTCTATAAATACCACAAGCATTACCAGCTCATCAAATCATGAACGGACAGACCAAGACAGCCAACGACGATCGTACTCTTATCTACTGTCCGGTGTTGGCCTAGTATTTGGAGCTATTTGCAGTTACAAATTGATTAAGAACAAGGATGAATTCCTCAGTTGTTATCTGCCCACTGTACAAGCAAAGTCACTGCCCAAACTTAACGGACGCCGTACGCAATTCAACTTCATCGCCGACGTTATTGATGTATGTGCTCAGTCTGTGGTGTTTATCGAAATCAAGGATACCCGCCGACTCGACTATTATACCGGCAATCCAATAACCGCTTCGAATGGCTCTGGATTCATTATCGACTCCAACGGATTGATCCTGACCAATGCACATGTGGTCATCAACAAACCGCATACAATAGTGCAGGTACGCTTGTCCGATGGTCGAACATTTCCCGGTGTTGTCGAGGACGTAGATCAATCTTCGGACTTAGCTACCGTTCGTATTCAATGCAATAAACTGCCTGTGATGAAACTAGGTGAATCAAGTTCGCTGCGAACTGGTGAATGGGTTGTCGCTTTGGGCAGTCCATTATCGCTTAGCAACACTGTAACCGCCGGAGTAGTAAGTAACACACAAAGAGCATCACAGGAATTGGGTCTTCGTGGACTCAATATCAATTACATTCAAACAGACGCGGCCATCACGTTCGGTAATTCAGGTGGACCACTCGTGAACCTCGAAGGTGAGGCCATCGGTGTCAACAGTATGAAGGTAACATCTGGAATAAGCTTTGCTATCCCAATCGACTACGTGAAGGAGTTTCTCATACGAAGTGCAGAACGCAAGAGTAAAGGAGGCAGCACTCGACAGGGCTATCCCGTCCGAAGGTACATGGGTATTACGATGCTTACGTTGACCAATGAGATATTGCACGAATTAAAGAGTCGCAGTCGAAGCGTTCCCGATGAAGTAAAGCACGGCGTGTTAGTATGGAAAGTGATTTTAGGTTCGCCGGCGGATGTGTAAGGCCCTTGATAAGTGTTGCAAAATTGTCCTTGACATCCTTTTTCGTTTCAGTGGCGGCCTATCTCCTGGTGATATTGTGACCCACATCAATGGAAAAGAAGTACGCAACTCGTCCGACATCTACGATGCGTTAAGCGAAAACACGAAATTACTAGAGATGATAATATATCGTGGGTTGAAGAAAATGACAGTTACTGTGAAGCCAGAGGACCCATAGAGCCTATGATGGCATTCTAACGTGTAAATTACTAGTATATGGAAGAATAGTTGTGTATATGGCTCTAGGCCATTAGCATTTCGTTATTGAAGCAAAACATAAGAACTAAGTTATTGGTGTTTGTGTTTGTCAATAAATCACCGTGAATGTCCCAAATCCAATCGACGCACTTTTGCATTCTCTTCATCTGGTTGGTTAAAGCAGTATATATATGTGATCCCACTACATAGAGTAATTGATTTGTTGGCACGTTCGAGTGCTTAAAATCAACAGTACACCTTATTTGCTTACTTATTAGGCCAGCAATCCATGGAGGATTCCTTCCATCCTTGACGGTCCCGCGCACGCTACTTCCAGTTATCAAGACCAAGTTGTCTTACATCCTCGATTACCTGGTCTTCATACCGGAGTTTCGGTCTTCCTCTTCTCGAACCAGGAGGCTCGGAGTCGAAGACCCTCTTAGGTGGAGCGTTGGTGTTCATGCGCTCGAAGTAGGCAAGCCAATGTAGTCGACGGATCTTTGCCTTCTGGAATATACTCACATCTTTGTACAGTTCATAGAGTTCACGGTTATGTCTTCTCCTCCATTCACCTTCCTTACAGACAGGACCAAATATCCAGCGCAGAATTTTTCTTTCGAAAAAACGTCAATGAGCACATGATCGACTTGGTTGGCGGTTCGACCATCCGGAGATCGCGCGGTTGATGTGTGGATTCGTTTGCGGGGAAATATTGTGGTATTTATCACCGCATTACGAGCTGTCGCAAAGTCTGTGAGTCGGAAGCCGCTATCCGTTGTTGTATGGCGGAGACTGTCATTTCCGATCACGAGTACGATTTTAACATCGTACTCCAGACAAGCTTCGAAGACGTTGTCCAAGAGATCATAGAAGTCCTCTTTGATGGAGCCTTCTACCTCTTCGGTAGGGGCGTGTGCACATATGTATGAGACTGATGTTGTAAAATCTGCTTTTGATGCGGATCACAGCCAGGCGATCACTTATAGGCTTAAAGTCGATGACTTTCGACCTTAACCCTGCGCGGATTACTATTGTAATCCCTGATTTATAGACTTCTCTCCATAATTGTATAGCTTAACATTCTCCTGTGTATTGGCTTCTTTTATGATAATAGAAGAAGTTAACATTTTTTTAACATTAACATTTTTTTCCTCAATTCATCTGAACTAACTTTGTCTGCAATATGGCCGATTAGATTTCCATCGGTTTTACTAAAAATGTTCAGTCTGATTTCTTAGTCTAATCCAGAATTTCTCAAACTTCTCTCCTATCTCTTGTTTCATCAGCCTAAAGATATGTCGTTCAAATACATTACTTTGCTTAGGAAGAAAATATTCCTCCAATTTCTTAACAGCTATATCAAACACATTATCATCCTTCGTTGGATCTGCGTTTGGTCCTGGCAAATTATAGAAAATCTCTTGTATCCCCAAGCCACCAATATGCACTGCACTCTTCTTTACATGAGATTCAATGTTCGCAGCTTCCAAGTAAATGTTTAACGCCCTCTTCCATTTTCCCACTTCAGGCCTACCAAAGTGGTGTCTCCATCAGTATAAAAACATTCTAGCGGTGTTATATTCTTTTCCATTTCTATGCCAAAAATGTTACTGATTATTATCACTAATTATAGATGATAAATAATTTATATAAAACGCACAATTATTCACAGGTGCTAATGCCTATGTACGTAAACACACATATGTATGTACATATACACTTGTACACACGAGTATCCATATTCATTTTTAACACTTGTATGTACGTACATAAGTACATGCATCCTGTCACGCACATACATGTTGCATATAATTTGATTTTGCCTTTACTCTCTTCCAATTGAATGGAACAGTAACCAGTGGTTACTTGCTTAACTGAGCTTTTAACATGCACGTACAAACATACCTAATTACTTTGATGGCGCGACAGTTCGGGGTGGACCAGGGCCTCAACCAACAAGCCTCTCCAGCCGGCCCGATCTTTGGCCAGCCGCTTCCAGTGCCGCACGCCCAGTTGGTTGAGGTCTCTTTCCACCTGTGCGCGCCACCTTAAATGCGGTCGTCCTCTGCTGCGTCGTCCCTCGGGGTCGAAGGCTCTTCGGGCTGGAGCGTTGATGTCCATTCGCTCTACATGGCCTAGCCGTCTTAGACGTTGGATCCGAAGACGTCTAGCTAGGCCGATGTCGCTGTACAGCCCATACAGTTCTTGGTTGAATCTCCTCCTCCACTCTCCGTTTACACATACGGGACCAAAGATTGCACGCAGAATTTTCCTCTCGAAACGCCTAAGAGCCTCTTCATCCGCTTTTGAAAACGTCCAAGCCTCAGCGCCGTAGAGGAGGACCGGGATGATTAAGGTTTTGTAGAAGGATACCTTAGTTTTTCGAGAGAGGACTCTACTACACAATTGCCTCTTGAGCCCGATGAAGCAGCGGTTGGCAAGAGTTATTCTGCGTTTTATATCAGCGCTGGTGTCGTTGCTGCAAATGGTTCTGTATAGCTCGTCTCTAAAAACACGTACACGTACATATTAGTATATATTTTATCATGCGCACTTTTCTTTATTTTATTTGTTTTCCAATTTAATGGAACGGCCAGGTCAATAAACTTCATTTGATATTTAAGTGATCAGTTTAGTAGAATAGCTTTTCATATAACCACCATTTAAGGTATTTTCTTTCCATTTATTGTATTTATTTATTTATTTATTTATTTTTTTCAATTTAATGAACTATCCAATTGAATGGAAACAAACAAGTAATAATAAATTTAATTTAGTAAATTGTTTTTCTATTCCAATTTAATGGAGATCTTTCTTCGTCTTGTTTGGAGCATACTTTCCCATTTTATTTTTTCTAACTTGAGTTGAAGCTTTCGTTTTCTCTTCCAATTGAATGGAAAAACCAACTTTATTTTAAGTTTTCTTTCACCTTCCAATTAAATGGAAAACAACTTGTTCAAAAATTTGCATTTGCTTTCAATTTAATGACAATACACATTTAAGATTTATTTCGAATCTATATTTTCTTTCGATTTAACGAAATACAAAACCATTTAAGGCCCACATACAACCCATTTTCCAATTTATTTACCTAAACAGTTACATATGTGTAGTAACTAACCCCATTTAAATGGGTTGTTTTTTGTACTCACCGGATTATTCACTGCAACAGTATGATTGCTTGATTTGACTGGTTTTTCCCTGTTTTTCAATTGCTTATCATAATTCACTCTTTTTATTTGCTTATACATATGTGTGTATGTATCAATTCCCTATAGCAATTCCCTTTCTTTTTAATTTGCTTTTACTCTCTTTTTTTTTCGTCGCCAAAATGTAGTATCGGCTCGCCAATGCACGCACGCGCTCCCAATCGTGGCTGAGTACGAACTACTCATCCTGTTCTGCATGCACCCGAGACAATATGATTAGGTGTGGGAGAGTTGTGAGTGTAATGCTAAGCCTGAGCGCAAGCTGTGTGGTGACAAAACTCACACCTGTTACACCGTACTTACTTATGTATTTGCATACTAAAGTTCATGATTACTCATGCTGTTAAACCAAAGGTGTCAATATAATGATGCCAATATACTACACCATACTTACTTACTTATCAGGCCTGCGATCCATGGAGGATCTGAGCCTGAGCTATAGCTGCCTTCCATCTTGACGGTCCCGGGCACGCTGCTTCCAGTTGTCAAGACCAAGATGTCTTACATCCGCGATTACTTGGTCTTTATACCGGAGGTTCGGTCTTCCTCTTCTTCTCGAACCAGGAGGCTCGGAGTCGAAGACCCTCTTAGCTGGAGCGTTGATGTCCATGCGCTCGATGTGGCCGAGCCAGTGTAGTCGACGGATCCCTGCCTTCCGGACTACATCCACATCTTGGTACATCTCGTAGAGTTCGCGGTTGCGTCTTTTTCTCCATTCACCTTCCTCACAGACAGGACCAAATATCCGGCGCAGAATTTTTCTTTCGAAAGAACCCAAAATCAGCTCCGCTGTCCTGCTTATCGTCCAGCTTTCGGCTCCGTACAGCAAGACTGGCAGAATCTGCGTTTTGTAAAACATGACTTTGGTCTTTCGAGTGAGGAGTTTTGATCCCAGTTGTTTGGACAAGCCGAAGTAGCAGCGGTTGCCAAGGGCGATTCTATGCCGGATCTCCACTGTGGTGTCATTTGTGGAATTTACGTTTGCCCCGAGGTAGACAAACTCCTTAACTAACTCGAAGTTGTAGCTGTCAATTGATATACATATTTTGTCCCAGGTGGTGAGCGACGGATTGGTTTTTGCTTGACAGCATGTATTTCGTTTTGTCCTCATTGATCTTAAGACCAACTCGTTTCGCCTGTTCTTCAATCGCCGTGAATGCTTTCACAATACCACGGCGAGAACACGCGATGATGTCGATATCATCCGCGTATCCTAGCAGCTGGATGGACTTGTAAAGGATAGTGCCTTCCCTGTTGACGCCTGCCCGTTGCACTATCTGCTCCAGCACCAGGTTGAAGAAGTCACATGACAGCGCATCTCCTTGCTGAAATCCGGTGCATGTTTCGAATGGTTCCGAGGTCCTAGAACCGAATTGCACGGTGTATCGCGTGTTTTTTAGCGTAGCGCGACACAACTGGATCAGTTTTACCGGGATCCCGAATTCGGCCATCGCCCCAAACAGTGCTTCACGATGAATGCTGTCGTATGCGGCTTTGAAATCAATGAAAAGATGGTGTGTATCGATTCGAAACTCGTTGGTCTTTTCCAGGATTTGTCGAAGTGTGAAAATTTGGTCTATAGTTGATTTGTCGGGCCGGAAGCCGCACTGGTAGCTGCCGATTAGTGCGGTGCAAAATTGTTTTAGACGTTCACACAATACGCTGGACAGGATCTTGTATGCGACATTGAGCAGGGATATACCTCTATAGTTCTTGCAAGAGGTAGGATCGCCCTTTTTGTGGATGGGGCATATAGAGCTGGTATTCCAGTCGTCGGGCATGCTCTCATCTTCCCAAATTCTGCAGATGATCTGGTGCATGCTCCCTACCAGAACATCGCCGCCAGCCTTGAAGAGCTCTGATGGCAAGCCATCTGAGCCTGCGGCCTTGTTGTTCTTCAGCTTCTGAATAGCTGTGCCGACTTCTTCGATGCTGGATGGGAGGACTACTTCAGCGGCTGGAGTTGGGATTTCCTCGGTCCCTACCACTCTCTCTTGGTAATGCTCGTTAAGCAGCTGCTGGAAATGCTGCTTAAATACATCCACTATTCCCTGCAGGTCGGTGACAAAATTACCCTCTAAATTTCGAAGAGCCTGGGTGCCTTCCTTAAAGCCTCCTGCAAGGCTTTTAGCTTTCTTATAAAAGGCCCGTATTTTATGTTTGTCCCTAGACTCCTCGATATCCTTGAGCTGGGAGGCCGAGAAGGTTCTTTTCTTTAGTCGCAGCATTTTTTCTCCTCTCTTTTTCTGGCTCGGTACTCCTCTCGCGCTGCCCTGGTTTTTCACTGCAACTCATTTGGTGCGCCTCGTCGGTTGCTGCCTTTTTCTGCTCACACTCGCGATCATACCACGGGTCTCTTGTCGGGGGTGGTAGATAGCCTAAGATGGTCTCAGCTACTTCCTGTTGACATTTGTGCTCGGCGTAGGCATACCGGAGAGCCTTTCGCTCAGTTGCTCCCCGTAGACTCTGGTAACCTCCAGTGTGCTCAGGCGTCCAATGTCCAACCTCTTCATGGTGCGTCAATGAGCACATGATCGACTTGGTTGGCGGTTCGACCATCCGGAGATCGCGCGGTTGATGTGTGGATTCGTTTGCGGGGAAATATTGTGGTACTTATCACCGCATTACGAGCTGTCGCAAAGTCTGTGAGTCGGAAGCCGCTATCCGTTGTTGTATGGCGGAGGCTGTCATTTCCGATCACGAGTACGATTTTAACATCGTACTCCAGACAAGCTTCGAAGACGTTGTCCAAGAGATCATAGAAGTCCTCTTTGATGGAGTCTTCTACCTCTTCGGTAGGGGCGTGTGCACATATGTATGAGACTGATGTTGTAAAATCTGCCTTTGATGCGGATCACAGCCAGGCGATCACTTATAGGCTTAAAGTCGATGACTTTCGACCTTAACCCTGCTCGGATTACTATTGTAATCCCTGATTTATAGACTTCTCTCCATAATTGTATAGCTTAACATTCTCCTGTGTATTGGCTTCTTTTATGATAATAGAAGAAGTTAACATTTTTTTAACGTTAACATTTTTTTCCTCAATTCATCTGAACTAACTTTGTCTGCAATATGGCCAATTAGATTTCCATCGGTTTTACTAAAAATGTTCAGTCTGATTTCTTAGTCTAATCCAGAATTTTTCAAACTTCTCTCCTATCTCTTGTTTCATCAGCCTAAAGATATGTCGTTCAAATACATTACTTTGCTTAGGAAGAAAATATTCCTCCAATTTCTTAACAGCTATATCAAACACATTATCATCCTTCGTTGGATCTGCGTTTGGTCCTGGCAAATTATAGAAAATCTCTTGTATCCCCAAGCCACCAATATGCACTGCACTCTTCTTTACATGAGATTCAATGTTCGCAGCTTCCAAGTAAATGTTCAACGCCCTCTTCCATTTTCCCACTTCAGGCCTACAAAAGTGGTGTCTCCATCAGTATAAAAACATTCTAGCGGTGTTATGTTCTTTTCCATTTCTATGCCAAAAATGTTACTGATTATTATCACTAATTATAGATGATAAATAATTTATATAAAACGCACAATTATTCACAGGTGCTAATGCCTATGTACGTAAACACACATATGTATGTACATATACACTTGTACACACGAGTATCCATATTCATTTTTAACACTTGTATGTACGTACATAAGTACATGCATCCTGTCACGCACATACATGTTGCATATAATTTGATTTTGCCTTTACTCTCTTCCAATTGAATGGAACAGTAACCAGTGGTTACTTGCTTAACTGAGCTTTTAACATGCACGTACAAACATACCTAATTACTTTGATGGCGCGACAGTTCGGGGTGGACCAGGGCCTCAACCAACAAGCCTCTCCAGCCGGCCCGATCTTTGGCCAGCCGCTTCCAGTGCCGCACGCCCAGTTGGTTGAGGTCTCTTTCCACCTGTGCGCGCCACCTTAAATGCGGTCGTCCTCTGCTGCGTCGTCCCTCCTCGGGGTCGAAGGCTCTTCGGGCTGGAGCGTTGATGTCCATTCGCTCTACATGGCCTAGCCATCTTAGACGTTGGATCCGAAGACGTCTAGCTAGGCCGATGTCGCTGTACAGCCCATACAGTTCTTGGTTGAATCTCCTCCTCCACTCTCCGTTTACACATACGGGACCAAAGATTGCACGCAGAATTTTCCTCTCGAAACGCCTAAGAGCCTCTTCATCCGCTTTTGAAAACGTCCAAGCCTCAGCGCCGTAGAGGAGGACCGGGATGATTAAGGTTTTGTAGAAGGATACCTTAGTTTTTCGAGAGAGGACTCTACTACACAATTGCCTCTTGAGCCCGATGAAGCAGCGGTTGGCAAGAGTTATTCTGCGTTTTATATCAGCGCTGGTGTCGTTGCTGCAAATGGTTCTGTATAGCTCGTCTCTAAAAACACGTACACGTACATATTAGTATATATTTTATCATGCGCACTTTTCTTTATTTTATTTGTTTTCCAATTTAATGGAACGGCCAGGTCAATAAACTTCATTTGATATTTAAGTGATCAGTTTAGTAGAATAGCTTTTCATATAACCACCATTTAAGGTATTTTCTTTCCATTTATTGTATTTATTTATTTATTTATTTATTTATTTTTTTTTTTCAATTTAATGAACTATCCAATTGAATGGAAACAAACAAGTAATAATAAATTTAATTTAGTAAATTGTTTTTCTATTCCAATTTAATGGAGATCTTTCTTCGTCTTGTTTGGAGCATACTTTCCCATTTTATTTTTTCTAACTTGAGTTGAAGCTTTCGTTTTCTCTTCCAATTGAATGGAAAAACCAACTTTATTTTAAGTTTTCTTTCACCTTCCAATTAAATGGAAAACAACTTGTTCAAAAATTTGCATTTGCTTTCAATTTAATGACAATACACATTTAAGATTTATTTCGAATCTATATTTTCTTTCGATTTAACGAAATACAAAACCATTTAAGGCCCACATACAACCCATTTTCCAATTTATTTACCTAAACAGTTACATATGTGTAGTAACTAACCCCATTTAAATGGGTTGTTTTTTGTACTCACCGGATTATTCACTGCAACAGTATGATTGCTTGATTTGACTGGTTTTTCCCTGTTTTTCAATTGCTTATCATAATTCACTCTTTTTATTTGCTTATACATATGTGTGTATGTATCAATTCCCTATAGCAATTCCCTTTCTTTTTAATTTGCTTTTACTCTCTTTTTTTTTCGTCGCCAAAATGTAGTATCGGCTCGCCAATGCACGCACGCGCTCCCAATCGTGGCTGAGTACGAACTACTCATCCTGTTCTGCATGCACCCGAGACAATATGATTAGGTGTGGGAGAGTTGTGAGTGTAATGCTAAGCCTGAGCGCAAGCTGTGTGGTGACAAAACTCACACCTGTTACAC
The DNA here is from genome assembly GCA_951905685.1 of Eumerus sabulonum. Classification (NCBI taxonomy): domain Eukaryota; kingdom Metazoa; phylum Arthropoda; class Insecta; order Diptera; family Syrphidae; genus Eumerus; species Eumerus sabulonum. The sequence goes on along the minus strand of OX645060.1, from coordinate 140,321,196 downwards.
CGTACTTACTTATGTATTTGCATACTAAAGTTCATGATTACTCATGCTGTTAAACCAAAGGTGTCAATATAATGATGCCAATATACTACACCATACTTACTTACTTATCAGGCCTGCGATCCATGGAGGATCTGAGCCTGAGCTATAGCTGCCTTCCATCTTGACGGTCCCGGGCACGCTGCTTCCAGTTGTCAAGACCAAGATGTCTTACATCCGCGATTACTTGGTCTTTATACCGGAGGTTCGGTCTTCCTCTTCTTCTCGAACCAGGAGGCTCGGAGTCGAAGACCCTCTTAGCTGGAGCGTTGATGTCCATGCGCTCGATGTGGCCGAGCCAGTGTAGTCGACGGATCCCTGCCTTCCGGACTACATCCACATCTTGGTACATCTCGTAGAGTTCGCGGTTGCGTCTTTTTCTCCATTCACCTTCCTCACAGACAGGACCAAATATCCGGCGCAGAATTTTTCTTTCGAAAGAACCCAAAATCAGCTCCGCTGTCCTGCTTATCGTCCAGCTTTCGGCTCCGTACAGCAAGACTGGCAGAATCTGCGTTTTGTAAAACATGACTTTGGTCTTTCGAGTGAGGAGTTTTGATCCCAGTTGTTTGGACAAGCCGAAGTAGCAGCGGTTGCCAAGGGCGATTCTATGCCGGATCTCCACTGTGGTGTCATTTGTGGAATTTACGTTTGCCCCGAGGTAGACAAACTCCTTAACTAACTCGAAGTTGTAGCTGTCAATTGATATACATATTTTGTCCCAGGTGGTGAGCGACGGATTGGTTTTTGCTTGACAGCATGTATTTCGTTTTGTCCTCATTGATCTTAAGACCAACTCGTTTCGCCTGTTCTTCAATCGCCGTGAATGCTTTCACAATACCACGGCGAGAACACGCGATGATGTCGATATCATCCGCGTATCCTAGCAGCTGGATGGACTTGTAAAGGATAGTGCCTTCCCTGTTGACGCCTGCCCGTTGCACTATCTGCTCCAGCACCAGGTTGAAGAAGTCACATGACAGCGCATCTCCTTGCTGAAATCCGGTGCATGTTTCGAATGGTTCCGAGGTCCTAGAACCGAATTGCACGGTGTATCGCGTGTTTTTTAGCGTAGCGCGACACAACTGGATCAGTTTTACCGGGATCCCGAATTCGGCCATCGCCCCAAACAGTGCTTCACGATGAATGCTGTCGTATGCGGCTTTGAAATCAATGAAAAGATGGTGTGTATCGATTCGAAACTCGTTGGTCTTTTCCAGGATTTGTCGAAGTGTGAAAATTTGGTCTATAGTTGATTTGTCGGGCCGGAAGCCGCACTGGTAGCTGCCGATTAGTGCGGTGCAAAATTGTTTTAGACGTTCACACAATACGCTGGACAGGATCTTGTATGCGACATTGAGCAGGGATATACCTCTATAGTTCTTGCAAGAGGTAGGATCGCCCTTTTTGTGGATGGGGCATATAGAGCTGGTATTCCAGTCGTCGGGCATGCTCTCATCTTCCCAAATTCTGCAGATGATCTGGTGCATGCTCCCTACCAGAACATCGCCGCCAGCCTTGAAGAGCTCTGATGGCAAGCCATCTGAGCCTGCGGCCTTGTTGTTCTTCAGCTTCTGAATAGCTGTGCCGACTTCTTCGATGCTGGATGGGAGGACTACTTCAGCGGCTGGAGTTGGGATTTCCTCGGTCCCTACCACTCTCTCTTGGTAATGCTCGTTAAGCAGCTGCTGGAAATGCTGCTTAAATACATCCACTATTCCCTGCAGGTCGGTGACAAAATTACCCTCTAAATTTCGAAGAGCCTGGGTGCCTTCCTTAAAGCCTCCTGCAAGGCTTTTAGCTTTCTTATAAAAGGCCCGTATTTTATGTTTGTCCCTAGACTCCTCGATATCCTTGAGCTGGGAGGCCGAGAAGGTTCTTTTCTTTAGTCGCAGCATTTTTTCTCCTCTCTTTTTCTGGCTCGGTACTCCTCTCGCGCTGCCCTGGTTTTTCACTGCAACTCATTTGGTGCGCCTCGTCGGTTGCTGCCTTTTTCTGCTCACACTCGCGATCATACCACGGGTTTCTTGTCGGGGGTGGTAGATAGCCTAAGATGGTCTCAGCTACTTCCTGTTGACATTTGTGCTCGGCGTAGGCATACCGGAGAGCCTTTCGCTCAGTTGCTCCCCGTAGACTCTGGTAACCTCCAGTGTGCTCAGGCGTCCAATGTCCAACCTCTTCATGGTGCGTCAATGAGCACATGATCGACTTGGTTGGCGGTTCGACCATCCGGAGATCGCGCGGTTGATGTGTGGATTCGTTTGCGGGGAAATATTGTGGTACTTATCACCGCATTACGAGCTGTCGCAAAGTCTGTGAGTCGGAAGCCGCTATCCGTTGTTGTATGGCGGAGGCTGTCATTTCCGATCACGAGTACGATTTTAACATCGTACTCCAGACAAGCTTCGAAGACGTTGTCCAAGAGATCATAGAAGTCCTCTTTGATGGAGTCTTCTACCTCTTCGGTAGGGGCGTGTGCACATATGTATGAGACTGATGTTGTAAAATCTGCCTTTGATGCGGATCACAGCCAGGCGATCACTTATAGGCTTAAAGTCGATGACTTTCGACCTTAACCCTGCTCGGATTACTATTGTAATCCCTGATTTATAGACTTCTCTCCATAATTGTATAGCTTAACATTCTCCTGTGTATTGGCTTCTTTTATGATAATAGAAGAAGTTAACATTTTTTTAACGTTAACATTTTTTTCCTCAATTCATCTGAACTAACTTTGTCTGCAATATGGCCAATTAGATTTCCATCGGTTTTACTAAAAATGTTCAGTCTGATTTCTTAGTCTAATCCAGAATTTTTCAAACTTCTCTCCTATCTCTTGTTTCATCAGCCTAAAGATATGTCGTTCAAATACATTACTTTGCTTAGGAAGAAAATATTCCTCCAATTTCTTAACAGCTATATCAAACACATTATCATCCTTCGTTGGATCTGCGTTTGGTCCTGGCAAATTATAGAAAATCTCTTGTATCCCCAAGCCACCAATATGCACTGCACTCTTCTTTACATGAGATTCAATGTTCGCAGCTTCCAAGTAAATGTTCAACGCCCTCTTCCATTTTCCCACTTCAGGCCTACAAAAGTGGTGTCTCCATCAGTATAAAAACATTCTAGCGGTGTTATGTTCTTTTCCATTTCTATGCCAAAAATGTTACTGATTATTATCACTAATTATAGATGATAAATAATTTATATAAAACGCACAATTATTCACAGGTGCTAATGCCTATGTACGTAAACACACATATGTATGTACATATACACTTGTACACACGAGTATCCATATTCATTTTTAACACTTGTATGTACGTACATAAGTACATGCATCCTGTCACGCACATACATGTTGCATATAATTTGATTTTGCCTTTACTCTCTTCCAATTGAATGGAACAGTAACCAGTGGTTACTTGCTTAACTGAGCTTTTAACATGCACGTACAAACATACCTAATTACTTTGATGGCGCGACAGTTCGGGGTGGACCAGGGCCTCAACCAACAAGCCTCTCCAGCCGGCCCGATCTTTGGCCAGCCGCTTCCAGTGCCGCACGCCCAGTTGGTTGAGGTCTCTTTCCACCTGTGCGCGCCACCTTAAATGCGGTCGTCCTCTGCTGCGTCGTCCCTCCTCGGGGTCGAAGGCTCTTCGGGCTGGAGCGTTGATGTCCATTCGCTCTACATGGCCTAGCCATCTTAGACGTTGGATCCGAAGACGTCTAGCTAGGCCGATGTCGCTGTACAGCCCATACAGTTCTTGGTTGAATCTCCTCCTCCACTCTCCGTTTACACATACGGGACCAAAGATTGCACGCAGAATTTTCCTCTCGAAACGCCTAAGAGCCTCTTCATCCGCTTTTGAAAACGTCCAAGCCTCAGCGCCGTAGAGGAGGACCGGGATGATTAAGGTTTTGTAGAAGGATACCTTAGTTTTTCGAGAGAGGACTCTACTACACAATTGCCTCTTGAGCCCGATGAAGCTGCGGTTGGCAAGAGTTATTCTGCGTTTTATATCAGCGCTGGTGTCGTTGCTGCAAATGGTTCTGTATAGCTCGTCTCTAAAAACACGTACACGTACATATTAGTATATATTTTATCATGCGCACTTTTCTTTATTTTATTTGTTTTCCAATTTAATGGAACGGCCAGGTCAATAAACTTCATTTGATATTTAAGTGATCAGTTTAGTAGAATAGCTTTTCATATAACCACCATTTAAGGTATTTTCTTTCCATTTATTGTATTTATTTATTTATTTATTTATTTTTTTTTTTTTTTCAATTTAATGAACTATCCAATTGAATGGAAACAAACAAGTAATAATAAATTTAATTTAGTAAATTGTTTTTCTATTCCAATTTAATGGAGATCTTTCTTCGTCTTGTTTGGAGCATACTTTCCCATTTTATTTTTTCTAACTTGAGTTGAAGCTTTCGTTTTCTCTTCCAATTGAATGGAAAAACCAACTTTATTTTAAGTTTTCTTTCACCTTCCAATTAAATGGAAAACAACTTGTTCAAAAATTTGCATTTGCTTTCAATTTAATGACAATACACATTTAAGATTTATTTCGAATCTATATTTTCTTTCGATTTAACGAAATACAAAACCATTTAAGGCCCACATACAACCCATTTTCCAATTTATTTACCTAAACAGTTACATATGTGTAGTAACTAACCCCATTTAAATGGGTTGTTTTTTGTACTCACCGGATTATTCACTGCAACAGTATGATTGCTTGATTTGACTGGTTTTTCCCTGTTTTTCAATTGCTTATCATAATTCACTCTTTTTATTTGCTTATACATATGTGTGTATGTATCAATTCCCTATAGCAATTCCCTTTCTTTTTAATTTGCTTTTACTCTCTTTTTTTTTCGTCGCCAAAATGTAGTATCGGCTCGCCAATGCACGCACGCGCTCCCAATCGTGGCTGAGTACGAACTACTCATCCTGTTCTGCATGCACCCGAGACAATATGATTAGGTGTGGGAGAGTTGTGAGTGTAATGCTAAGCCTGAGCGCAAGCTGTGTGGTGACAAAACTCACACCTGTTACACCGTACTTACTTATGTATTTGCATACTAAAGTTCATGATTACTCATGCTGTTAAACCAAAGGTGTCAATATAATGATGCCAATATACTACACCATACTTACTTACTTATCAGGCCTGCGATCCATGGAGGATCTGAGCCTGAGCTATAGCTGCCTTCCATCCTTGACGGTCCCGGGCACGCTGCTTCCAGTTGTCAAGACCAAGATGTCTTACATCCGCGATTACTCGGTCTTTATACCGGAGGTTCGGTCTTCCTCTTCTTCTCGAACCAGGAGGCTCGGAGTCGAAAACCCTCTTAGCTGGAGCGTTGATATCCATGCGCTCGATGTGGCCGAGCCAGTGTAGTCGACGGATCCTTGCCTTCCGGACTACATCCACATCTTGGTACAGCTCGTAGAGTTCGCGGTTGTGTCTTCTTCTCCATTCACCTTCCTCACAGACAGGACCAAATATCCGGCGCAGAATTTTTCTTTCGAAAGAACTCAAAATCAGCTCCGCTGTCCTGCTTATCGTCCAGCTTTCGGCTCCGTACAGCAAGACTAGCAGAATGAGCGTTTTGTAAAGCATGATTTTGGTCTTTCGAGTGAGGAGTTTTGACCCCAGTTGTTTGGACAAGCCGAAGTAGCAGCGGTTGCCAAGGGCGATTCTACGCCGGATCTCCACTGTGGTGTCATTTGTGGAATTTACGTTTGCCCCGAGGTAGACAAACTCCTTAACTACCTCAAAATTGTAGCTGTCAATTGTTATGTTTTGTCCCAGGTGGTGAGCGACGGATTGGTTTTTGCTTGACAGCATGTATTTCGTTTTGTCCTCATTGATCTTAAGGCCAATTCGTTTCGCCTGTTCTTCAATCGCCGTGAATGCTTCCACAGTGCCACGGCGAGAACACGCGATGATGTCGATATCATCCGCGTATCCTAGCAGCTGGATGGACTTGTAAAAGGTGGTGCCTTCCCTGTTGACGCCTGCCCGTCGCACTATCTACTCCAGCACCAGGTTGAAGAAGTCACATGACAGCGCATCTCCTTGCCGAAATCCGGTGCATGTTTCGAATGGTTCCGAGGTCCTAGAACCGAGTTGCACGGTGCATCGCGTGTTTTTTAGCGTGGCGCGACACAACTGGATCAGTTTTCCCGAGATCCCGAATTCGGCCATCGCACCAAACAGTTCTTCACGATGAATGCTGTCGTATGCGGCTTTGAAATCGATGAAAAGATGGTGTGTATCGATTCGAAACTCGTTGGTCTTTTCCAGGATTTTTCGAAGTGTGAAAATTTGGTCTATAGTTGATTTGACGGGCCGGAAGCCGCACTGGTAGCTGCCGATTAGTGCGGTGCAAAATGGTTTTAGACGTTCACACAATACGCTGGACAGGATCTTGTATGCGGCATTGAGCAGAGATATACCTCTATAGTTCTTGTAAGAGGTAGGATCGCCTTTTTTGTGGATGGGGTATATAGAGCTGGTATTCCAGTCCTCGGGCATGCTTTCATCACCAAATTCTGCAGATGATCTGGTGCATGCTCCCTATCAGAACATCGCCGGCAGCCTTGAAAAGCTCTGATGGCAAGCCATCTGAGCCTGCGGCCTTGTTATTCTTCAGCTTCTAAATAGCTGTACCGACTTCTTCGATGCTGGGTGGGAGGACTACTTCAGCGGCTGGAGTTGGGATTTCCTCGGTCCCTACCACTCTCTCTTGGTCATGCTCGTTAAGCAGCTGCTGGAAGTGCTGCTTAAATACATCCACTATTCCCTGCGGGTCGGTGACAAGATTACCCTCGCAGTTTCGAAGAGCCAGGGTGCCCTTTTTGAAGCCTCCTGCAAGGCCTTTGGCTTTCTTGTAAATGGCTCGTATTTTATGTTTATCCCTAGACTCCTCGATATCCTTGAGCTGGGAGGCTGCGAAGATTCTTTTCCTTTATCGCAATAGTTTCTTCTCCTCCCTTCTTCTGGCTCGGTACTCTTCTCGCGCTTCCCTGGTTTTCCTCTGCAGCGCCTTTTGGTACGCCTCGTCGGTTGCTGCCTTTTTCTGCTCACACTCGCCATCATACCACGGGTTTCTTGTCGGGGGTGGTAGGTATCCTAAGGTGGTTTCGGCTACTTCCTGAATGGCTGAGCGGCAATGCAGCCACATATTATTGGCATTTGTGTTCGACGTAGGCATACCGTAGAGTCTTTCGCTCAGCTGCTCCCTGTAGACTCTGGCAACCTCCGGTGTGCTCAGGCGCCCAATGTCGAACCTCCTCCTGATGGGCTGGTGCAGCTTTCTGACATTGGACAGTCGAGCTCTGAATCTTCCTGCTACGAGGAAGTGATCAGAGTCGACATTTGCCCCTCTGAATGTTCGCACATCCAGGATGTTTGACGCGTGCCTTGCGTCAATGAGCACATGGTCGATTTGGTTGGCGGTTCGACCGTCCGGAGATCGCCAGGTTGCTGTGTGGATTCGCTTGCGAGGGAATCTTTTGCTACTTATCACCGCATTACGAGCTGTCGCAAAGTCAGCGAGTCGGAAGCCGTTATCTGTTGTTGTATCGTGGAGGCTGTGCTTTCCGATCACTCCGCCAAGGGTGTTTTCCTTACCGATTTTGGCGTTGAAGTACCCGAGCACGATTTTTACATCGTACTCCGGACAAGCTCCGTAGGCGTTGTCCAAGAGATCATAGAAGTCCTCCTTGATAGGGTCTTCAGCCTCGTCGGTAGGGGCGTGTGCACATATAAGGCTGATGTTATAAAATCTGCCTCTGATGCGGATCACAGCCAGGCGATTACTTATAGGTTCAAAGTCGATGACCTTCGACCTTAACCGCTTTCCCACGACAAATCCGCATCCCAGTAAGTGCAACCTTTTGTGACAGCTGTAATAAATGTCGCAATTTTTCTTCCTAATCATAACGTTTCCTATCCAGCGTATTTCCTGGACTGCAGTAATATCCGCCTTGTACTGCGTGAGGATTCCTTCTAGTTTATGAGCAGCTCCGGGAGTGTACAGGGTTCTGACATTCCAGGAGCATACCCGCAAATCGTGTTCCTTTTTTGTGCGTTGTCGTCATCGAGTATACGTCCGTGTATCCGAGGCATCTTGCTCATTCATAACTTTGGGTTTTTTTTACGTGGGCGGATTGTTAGCCCGCCGCACAACCGCCATTCTGGTCGGGGTTTTTTTCGCTGCATACGTTTGTTCACCTCCCAACGGTTGTTGAAGAGGCTTTCCAGAGGGCGCCGCGAGGAGGCGTATATACTACACCATGCATGACAGAAATCGTCAGCTGCGTACTTGGAGAAGACACAGCGAAAAAAGTTGCAGTAGTCCAATGTTCCAATAATATCATTTCTGATCGAGTCCATAAGATTTCGGACCATATTGAAAATGAAGTAATTTGTAGATTGAAAGACAGTGAGGTGTTTGCAATACAACTTGACGTAAGTACTGATGTCGCCGGGTTATCAATACTGGTTGTTTTCGTGAGATACCCCTTCGGTGGATTTATTGACGAAGATTTATATTTCTGCGAACCTTTGGACACCAACACGACTGGGGAAGAAATTTTTAAAGTCATTGATAATTATATGAATAAACACCATATTCAATGGACCAAATGTATTGACGTATGCAGCGATGGAGCAGCAGCTATGACCGGGAAAATAAAAGGAACTGTGTCAAGGATAAAGAATGTTGCACCGAAATGTAGTAGCAGTCACTGCGTTTTACATCGTCATGCCCTTGTCGCGAAGAAAATTTCACCCGACTTAACAAAAGTTCTCGATCAAACCATACAAATAGTGAATTACGTCAAATCACGACCACTCCAGTCAAGGCTTTTTAAAAAAGTGTGTCAAGATGTAGGAAGTCAACATCAATCTCTTTTTCTATACACGGAAGTGAGAAGGCTTTCGAGGGGACAAGTTTTAACCAGAGTATTTGAATTGCGCAGCAAGCTGAAGATATTCTTCATCGGACAGCCCATTTCTGCGTCCGTAAGTACGCTTGTTGAACTCTTGCACGATGAGCAATGGTTGGTGAAATTGGCTTATTTGGCCGATATATTTGATAAGCTCAACATAATTTGCCAGTCCTTACAGGAAAGAACCACAACCAAATTTACAGTTGAAGACAAAATATCTTCACTTAAAGCCAAACTTGGTTTCGGGATAGAATGTGTTAACCGAAAAAACTACGAAAGTTTTACTCTTTTAAACGGATTTTTGAAAGAGAATATGTTGCAGGTTTCTGCAGATGATGAAAGAAGCACACATCAAAATGTGGTTGCCCTTAAAAAATCTTTGGAAGAGTATTTCCCCGAGAAAATGGACAACATCGACTGGGTACAGAATCCATTTGTAAATTATAGCAAATCATCGATGCTAACTATGCCAGAGTTTGATCGACATCAAATGTTCAACCCTCTTAAACAAAAATTTGAATCAAAAAATTCTAATTTGAGTACATTTTGGGTTGGACTGAAAGATGAATACCCTGCAGTTGCAGAAAAAGTTCTTATGGTTCTCCTATAATTTGAAACAACTTACCGATGCGAGGCTGGGTTTTCGGCTTACACTTACACAAAAAACAAATACAGAAACAGACTGAACGCAGCTCCAGACCTTCGCATTCAGCTGTCGGACATTAAGCCTAATTTTAAGGATATTTTAAATAAATATGTGAAAAAAATTCATTCGTCACATTAAAAAGTGACAACGTATTTTTTGTTGTACAATAAATGTTTTGTAGAACTTAAAATAATTATTTTTATATCATTTCTTTTCTTCTCAAACATAAAAATATTCAAACCGCACCTCAAGGAACGACGTTTTCTATTAATATCATCTTCTCCCTCCAACCTTCGACCCATTGCACTAACGTCCCTTCTTTCCAAGGTCACGGAAACGCTGATTAACCGTCAGCTTGTGAAATATCATAAGAAAGGAGACCCCTATAACTGCGCCAACTATAGGGGAATAAGTCTCCTTAACATCGCATATAAGATCTTCTCTGCCGTATTTTGTGAACGCCTGAAACCGTTTGTGGATAACCTGATCGGCTCTTATCAGTGTGGTTTCAGGCCAGGTAAATCCACAATAGACCAAATATTTACGCTACGGCAGATCTTGGAGAAGACCCAGGAATACCAAATCGACACTCACCACCTTTTCGTCGATTTCAAGGCCGCGTATGACAGCGTATATAGAGACGAGCTGTACAAAGCCATGTCTAGTTTTAACATCCCTGTCAAACTCGTCCGACTGTGCAGGATGACAATGGAGAATTCTCGTTGCTCCATTAAGGTCGGTAATGAGCAAACCGAGACCTTTGATGTTAAAAAAGGATTTAGGCAGGGCGACGCGCTGTCGTGCAACTTTTTCAACATCGTGCTTGAAAAGATCGTGCAAGAGTCACTGGCCAACACGAGAGGTACGATTTATTTCAAGTCTACGCAATTGCTTGCGTACGCCGACGGTATTGACGTAATTGGACGAAAACAGCAAGACGTCAATGAGGCCTTCGTGAGCATTGAAGTAGAAGCGGCTGAGATGGGTCTCAAGGTTAATGAGGGTAAAACCAAATATCTGCTTTCATCCAAAAGAGACGGACAACACCGACGTATTGGCCAGAACGTCACCATGGGCGGATATAACTTTGAAGTGGTCAAGGAATTCGTCTACCTTGACTCACTGATTACCAGCGACAACAACACCAGCGCTGAGATAAAACGCAGAATCACTCTTGCCAACCGCTGTTTCTTTGGGCTCAAGAGGCAATTGAGAAGTAGAACCCTCTCTCGGAAAACCAAGTTGACACCATATAAGACCTTGATCATCCCAGTCCTCCTTTACGGCGCAGAGGCTTGGACCTTAACAAAAGCGGATGAAGATACCCTTGGTCGTTTCGAGAGGAAAATTCTGCGCACTATCTACAGTCCCGTTTGTTCAAACGGTGTATGGAGGAGAAGATATAACGAAGAACTGTACGGGTTGTACAGCGACATCGGCCTGGTACGACGTCTACGGATACAGCGTCTAAGGTGGCTAGGCCATGTAGAGCGCATGGAAGATACAGCTCCGACCCAAAAAGTCTTCGAATCCACTCCGGAAGGAAGGCGCGGCAGAGGACGGCCGCCTCAGCGGTGGCGCACGCAGGTGGAAAGGGACCTCAACCAACTGGGCGTGCGGCACTGGAAACAGCTGGCCAAAGACCGTGCCGGCTGGAGACGCTTGTTGGTTGCGGCCCAGGTTCACCACGGACTGTAGCGCCACCTAAGTAAGTAAGTAAGTAAGTAAGTTATGAAATATCATGAATCACGGAAACTCCTCAAGACCGTCAGTACGTTGTAAGTTGTTTTAGACGGATACAAGTCTGATACTCACTTTGTAAATGCTGGTGTTCCCCAGGGCTCCGTTTTGTCTCCGACACTCTTTCTCATTTTTATAAATGATTTCTTGTCTGTTACTTCTAATCCAATTCATTCCTTCGCTGACGACAGTACCCTCAGCTTCTCATATTCGTTCACTTCTTTACGACACTGCACTTCGGCTGGAGACAGTAAGCGGCAGGGCATGCTAAGCTCATTAAATTCCGATACCGACAGTATCATCCAATGGGGTAAAAACAATAGAGTGGAGTTTAATGCTTCCAAAACACAATGCTGTCTCTTGTCGTTAAAGCGTATAAATAACCCGCAGCCATTATCCATGAATGGCACTTGCATCTCAGAAACTGAAAAGCTTTCCATCCTGGGTATGAGTGTTGCTCACAATCTTAATTGGAGCGACCATATATTCAGTGTCGCCAAGAATGCTGCGAAATGCCTAGGATTCTTATACAGATGCAAGAAATATTTCTCACCCTTAGATCTGGCTACAATCTATAAGGCGTTCATTCGCCCCAAATTAGAGTTTAACGCTCATGTCTGGTCCGGTGCTTCCAAGACCTCACTGCACCTACTTGACAGAATACAAAAACGAGCCATAAAACTGATAGGTGACTCCAGCATTACCAAAACATTAGACTCGCTGGAACACCGCAGGAATGTTACCTGCCTCTCCCTGTTTTATCGTTACTACCACCAAAAACGCTCTGATGAAATAGCCAGTTGCATTCCGCCCCTTCAACATTTCTCCCGCAATACACGCCTCTCTAGGAATGCTCACCAATATACTCTGAAGCCCGCTTTCGGACGTACTGTCAAATATAGAGAATCTTTCATTAACCGAACCACACGAATCTGGAACTCCCTGACGGATTCGGTTTTCCCCCCTCAATGCAACATGCAAGCATTTAAGATCAATGTCCATCGGCATCTCCTCTATTCCTCTTCCTCTCTACCTTCTGCCCACACTGTGTCGCCGACATAATAAGGTTATTAGACCTTGAGTGCGCGCAAATTATTTAAAAAAAAAAAAGTTTGATCGTTTAGGGTTCCGTGGCCGAAAAAAATTGGGAACCCCTGATCCAGCGTATGGTAGTTATAAGAATGAATTAATAAAAATTATTTTGAAATTGTAAGAAATGTACGTTATTTGTAACTAAGAACTTTGGCATCACTGGTTACACTCCCGTCCTCATATATCGTTACCATGGAATTAAATCGACCACAAACCTGGCAAAGTATTCATGCCGATTTCTTTAACCGAAAATCACCTTCCCGATCAACTCAGTTTTAAACAATGGAATTGGAATTAACCAGGATTAATTACGGTAGTGTAAATACGACTCTAGGCAATTGCCTTAAGATCATACCAACTGGGGAGCAGAAAAAAACACAAAAGGTTTATTCCATTACGTATGAAAGGAAGTTATTTAATTTTACTCAGTTTGTGTTGGTCAATTCACAGGTTGCTGTTGGAGACTTGGAGGGTAATTTCCAAATGTTTGGCATTAAAAAATCCGAAGCGCAACTAGTTTTCCAGACGTATGTGGGCCAGAAAGTGTCTAGCGTACAATTAGGCGGTGCTCCAGGTACATTAACCGATTTTGTAAACGAAGTTTATTGAAATATCCTTCCTTTTAGGAGCCTTGGTGGACAAAGTGTTTGTTGCATCTGAAAACGTGGTAAAGGCGTTTACCAAGAAGGGTAAAATGTTCTTATCATTCGACACAAATCTCACGGAGCCCATAAAGTGCATGTAAGACGAAAAAGATCGATAGCCTCTGATATTAATTGACTCTTTGAATTAAGGTTCGTATCAGGAGCTGATCTAATTGTTTGTGGAAACCATGTGTACAGCCACTATAGGGATTGCAAGGATATTGGCACGTATCTTTGTGGTGACACTATCGTTGACGTCGCCGCTCTTTGTCCGAACAATGTAAGTTGTTCTATATTATATTAGGAAAACTACACGGCATCTAGGATGTTTATAAGGATTATAAAATGGTTGCATTGTAGCTAGGCATACTTTTTTAGGACCATTTATTTTCTATTTTACCATAGTGAATTCATTGTCGAGATTTTGATATAATGCGCAGGGATATTGTCAAACGCAAGTGTTGGTCAAGTTCCTATTGGGTTTAGCTTGTAAGATAGAAAAAAACTAGAACTGGGAGTGATATCAATGACTTGTCGCTTTCACTGCTACGAAGCTCCAAAACCATTTACCGCGTTACTTTAAGTGATGGTGCAGATATAGACTATACACCAGGCACTAATCACTTCGCCCTACGTTGATAACAAGGGTAAGTAAAGATAGCTACGTTAAACGTTTGATCCTTAAAAGTAAGACAAGGCCGTTATCGCTACATACTTATTTACTTACTTAGGTGGCGCTACAGTTCAGAGTGAACCTGGGCCACAACCAACATGCCTTTCCAGCTAACACGATCTGTTGCTAGCTGTTTCCAGTGTGGTTTTCCCTCGTTTGCTTTCAGACCAAATTCAGCCGCTTCTGCTTCAATGCTCACAAAAGCTTCATTGACGTCTCGCTGCATTCTCCCCATTACGTCAATGTCATCAGCGTATGCGAGCAATTGTGCAGACTTGAAATAGATCGTGCCTCTTGTATTGGCCAGTGAATCCCGCAAGGAATTTGTTGAAAAAATCACACGATAGTGCGTCGCCCTATTTGAATCCTTTTTTGACATCGAAGGTCTTGGTCAACTCCTTACCCACCTTAATGGAGTAGCGAGAAATCTCCAATGTCAACCTGCACAGCCTGACGAGCTTGGCAGGGATGTCAAAACATGACATGGCATTATATAGCTCGTCCCTATAGACACTGTCATATTCTTCTTCTTAACGGGCGCTACAGTTCGCGGTGAACCTGGCCCTCAACCAACATGCTCCTCCAACTAGCACGATCTTTTGCTAGCCTTTTCCATTGCCGCACATCCAGTTGGCTGAGGTCCCCTTCCACCTGTGTGCACCATCTTAAGTGCGGCCGTCCTCTGCTTCTTCGTCCCTCGGGGTTGGATTCAAAGACTCTCCGGGCCGGAGCTGTGGTGTCAATTCGCTCCATATGGCCCAGCCATCTTAGGCGTTGAATCCGTAGACGCCTGACTAGACTCATGTCGCTGTACAGCCCGTAAAGTTCGTGGTTGAATCTTTTCCTCCATTCCCCGTCTGCGTTTATAGGCCCAAAAATCACGCGCAAAATCTGTCTCTCGAACCGACCAAGGACCTCCTCATCCGCTTTTGTCCATGCTTCTGCGCCGTACAACAGGACTGGGATGATAAGGGTCTTATATAGAGTCAACTTCGTCCTTCGGGAGAGGGCTCTATTACTCAATTGCCACCTGAGCCCAAAGAAACAGCGTTTGGCAAGAGTGATCCTGCGTTTGATTTCGGAACTGATGTCGTTGTTCCAGGTAACTGCGGAGCCAAGGTAGACGTAGTCCTTAACTACCTCGAACTTATGTCTGTCAATACAAACGTTCTAGCCAAGACGTCGGTGGTGAACGTCCTTTTTTGATGACAGCATATAGGTAATTAGTTTTGACCTCGTTTACCGCCAAACCAATTTTCGCCGCCTCCATCTCAATACTCGCAAACGCCTCATTGACATCTCGCTGGGATCTACCTATTATCTCAATATGGTCGGCTCAACTCAACTCAAGGAGTTGCGAGGAATTGGTATAGATTGTGCCTCTTGTATTGGCCAGTGATTTTTGCAAAATCGTTTCTAATATGATGTTGAAGAAATTATACGACAGCGCATCCCCCTGCTTTAATCCTTTTTTGACATCAAAACCATCGGTAAGGTGTTCACCGATTCGGATGGAGCAGCGAGCATTCTCCAAAGTCATCCTGCATAGTCTGATGAGTTTAGCAGGTATGTCAAATGTAGACGTAGCGTTGTATAGCTCGTCTCTAAATAAGCACGAGCGGTTTCTGGCGATAGTAGCTTTCCGACGTCAGAACTTTGTATTCTTACTCTACTCCTGTCATATGCGACCTTAAAGTCATCGAAAAGGTGGTGTGTGTCTGCCTGAAATCCATGGGACTTCTCCAACATCTGCCGCAGTGTGAATATTTGGTCTATTTTGGATTTTACTGGCCTTGACAGGAACCTACCAAATTGTCCACGAATGGTTTCAAGCGTTCACACAGAACGGCAGAAAAGATATAATACGCTATGCTAAAGAGACTTATTTCCCTTAGTTGGCGCAGTTGTAGGGGTCTCCTTTTTTATGGACCGGGAAAACGATGCTGAGATTCCATTCATCGGGAATGCTTTCTTCCGACCATATCTTACAGATGAGCTGCTGCATGTCGCCAACCAACTCATGTCCAGCCGCTTTTAATAGCTCCGCAGGCTGTGCCAGCAGCTTTATTAGACTTCAGGTTTGATATCGCTGTCTTAACCCCGTCTAAGTCGGATGGTAGGAATTTTCTCTCATCTTCGTCCAATGTGAATAGTGTGTCCTGCCTGACAGCGGCATCTTGACTATCTCCGCCGTTATACAGTCTGCAGAAATGGCCTTTTCACATTTTCAGCATCGACTGTGATTCAACTACGAGGTGTCTGTGTTCATCCCTGCCATCTTCCGCTCTGGCTTTGTAACGATGGCATGTTCGTTTTACTCTTTGGCAACACTTTCGAACATCGTTCCTGCGATTACATCCTTCTCCTCGATCGCGCGTTTCTCATTCTCTTTCTTTTTCCTTCTGAAAAGCGCGTGCTCCACCCTTCTTTTCCGCTCATAGAGCTAACGAGCAGCTCTCGTTCAGGGCCGTGCAGTTTACATCGACGTCAAATTTTGATGGTCCTCCTCGACTTCGCAGTGTTCGCGATATCCGCATACTTACCTTGGCTGCAACAAGGTAATGATCCGAGTCCACACTGGCTTCTCGAAAAGTTCGGACATCCAAGAAGCTGGGGGAGTGTCTGGCGTCGATCGCAATATGATCGATTTGATTAACAGATATTTTATCAGAAGACCGCCAGGTCTCCTTATGGATATTGAGATATGGGAATCGTGTGCTACGAAAAGATTACGCCCCGTCACAATGTCTATTAGCCTGGATCCGTTTTCGGAACGACTCGTTTAAAGATATCCTCCTTACACAGCTGCGCGTTGAAATCTCCTAGAATAATCTTGGTGTCGTAGGTAGGACATTGAGCATAGGTTCTATCTAGGAGGTCATAGAAGTCATCTTTGACTCTGTCCTCTTTTTCTTCTGTGGGGGCGTGAACGTATACCAAGCTGATGTTCTCGAAGATAGCTTTGATGCGGATTATTATGAGTCTCGCTCACATGCCGGAAGCTTTGGGCTTTTTGCCTAAGTCCACCTCGAACAACAAATCCGCGTTGTCTGTTCTCCTTATAGCAGTTTCCGTAGTAAATGTCACAGTTTTCATTCCCTTTTTACCCGGTCCATCCCATCACACGTCTTGGAGTGCAGTAAAGTCTGCTTTATAGCAGTTTCCAGTTTTTCGGCCGCACCCGGTCTGCTAAGGACCTAATATTCCAGGTGCAGAACCGATACTCGTTTGCGGGGGTCATCAACATGTAGTCCGGCCGTTACATCCGAGGCTTGTGGTTGTCTCTGTGTTTATGGTTTTTTTACGATTACAGCTTACTAGACCGTAGCCCAACCGACTAATCCTGTTTTTTTGCGCATGAATCTCGCCATTCGCCCTTCCCCGTCTGTAATTTCCATAGGAAATCTCCAGATGGCACCATGAGGAGGTGGGGATGGAACTTACTAACAGTGCCGCAAGATGTTCGTTTGCGGTGGCTCTTCTCGCTTTTTAGCAGGCCAGCATCCGTCGGATAGATACTATCCCTATGAGGCCTTGTTAGTCCTTTTAGTCCTTTGCTACTTGTTATCCGTGGCTGGATCCTGCCCTTCACTCTCCCTAACTCTCGTTGTTAATCTATCCGATCAGACTCTTTTCACCAGATAGCAATGTTCTCCTTAAAGTAACGCCAACGAGAAGGGTCAGATTGCCTTATGGGCTTGATTACTATAACGTGTTTCCATGTACCATAACTATTTAATTTGTTTAAACAGACTAATCGTATTCTCACCATTCTCGCTTGTTCCGGCCGTGTGTTGCGCATATTGGAACACTGTCGTGTTCGTCAAACTGTTGAGCTGGAGAGCGTGCCTACAGTACTGCACGTTCCCAGAAAAAATATTTTGGGTGATCGAATTCTTTGTGGATTTGCTGATGGAAAAGTCATCTTGTATCAATTTGGTCCCTTCACCGGAGAAGGTACATAACTCTACTACATATAGTGCAAGTAATACACTTTTGAATTGTTTTTCTTGCAGTGAAACAAAAAATTCTTGTCGATGGCAGTCTAAGTACGAGTGCTGTAACTTGCATCGACACCTACGATATGTCAAACGATGGCCACGATGAGCTGATTATTGGACGCAGGGATGGAACAGTCCAGGTGTTTACCGTGCCATCCGATGAGGATGTTGATTTGGAATGTAGACAAATCTATAGAGAGGTATCTTTGTTCATGTAACATATGCATACATACATACATGAAAACGTAGGCAATTTACTCCCTCAAAATAGTCTTTCTCTGAGAGTGTCTCAGCTATTCAGGGAGGCTGTGTATACTGTCTAGGATGGCCAGAGATTGTCATTTTACTGTACTCCGGCAACATATTCGGTCTGACGACGCAGATCATTAGTGTGAGCTTAACGAATAACGAAATCATCAAGAAGCCCTTCTCGCTGAAGAACCTTGAAAGGTTGCCAACACTTAATGATTTAAAGTCGCTAGCATCGAGTAGTGAGAGTATCAAGGCGAACCTGGTTAAACCAGCTGAAAGTTACCAACTATCAGCACCAATTCAAAGCAATGCAATGTCTCATTTTTCTGTACTGGAGGTGAACGACTCAGTAAGTTAACAATGAACACGATGTTTTTAAAAAAGGAAATGAAATAAAACTATTGGTATATTTGCAGCTAGTCTTGGATAAGGCAGAGAGTTGCTACGTTCTGTTCATTGAACTGCCAACCCAAATTGGGGATATTGTGTTGGAAAGTGAAGCATCAATTCGTATTTTGAATGCTGACAACGAAACTGACTTTAGTTTTGAGAATCTCTCGGAGTCTGACTACCATTTTATTGGAAAATTCAGGATGAAGGATCAACACAATCGGGTCCAAATCAAATTTCAAACAATTGAGGGGCAATATGGCGCTATTCAGGCTTTAATTAAACCTCGATATCAGCCAGATCATGCGCAGATGAGGTCGTATATCATACGACCACTTTCATTGCATCTCAGATGTCATTCATTCGATTCGAATAGGTAGGGTCTGCATTTTGATTCGAAGGTCAAGTACTATTGTATACAAAAGTAGTGATAACAGCTGTTGAATCTTAAGTTATTTGGGAACAAAATCAGTGCGTGAGATATGTATGTATTCATGAAAGCAACAAAAGTGGTGCCCAATATAAAAGGGCATGATCATAAAATGTTTACATTACAACTTGTTCGTGAAATCATTGACGTGTAAAGCCAAGGTACTTACTTATCATTGGCCACTCTGAATAGATATACTCTCTAGCACGATCTTTTGCTAGTCTTTTCCATTGCCGCACACTCAGTTGGCTAAGGTCCCCTTCCACCTGTGTGCGCCATTTTAAGTGCGGCCGTCCTCTGTTTCTTAATCCCTCGGGGTTGGATTCAAAGACTCTCCGGGTTGGAGCTGTGGTGTCCATTAGCTCTACATGGCCCAGCCATCTTAGGCGTTGAATCCATAGACGCCTGACTAGGCTCATGTCGCTGTACAGCCCGTAAAGTTCGTGGTTGAATCTTCTCCTCCATCCCCCGTCTGCGTTTATAGGCCCGAAAATCACGCGCAAAATCTTTCTCCGACCAAGGGCCTCCTCATCCTCATGCTTCCGCGCCGTACAACAGGACCGGAATGATAAGGGTCGTAAATAGAGTCAACTTTGTTGTTCGGGAGAGGGCTTTATTACTCAACTGCCTCCTGAGCCCAAAGAAACAGCGATTGGCAGGAGTGATTCTGCGTTTGATTTCGGAACTGATGTCGTTGTTCCAGTTCACTGTGGAGCCAAGGTAGACGAAGTCCTTAACTACCTCGAACTTATATCTGCCAATACAAACATTCTGGCCAAGACGTCGGTGGTGTCTCATTGACATCTCGCTGTGATCCTCCTATTATTTTTAATTTAATTTTCGTGGGAGCAAACACCCCCATTTATTGGGATTAATTCAAGCCAACTTAATCTAACTTAGAAGCTATGGATGGTGGGGGAAGGGGGCGTTATTAAACAGACGGGTTTTTAAGCATGAAGTGCTGAGGTTGAAGTCGAAGTAAAGATTTGAGTTAACACTTCCCAGCATACGGGGGGTGGGTAGATAGAAGAGACGGGGATTACGTACAATGCGAGGGTTAGTGTTGATAGAGACAGACTCGTAGAGGGTCGCGCAATGAATGGTACATGAAAGGAGTCGATGGATGAAGAGAATGTCAGATACAGTTCTTCCTTCCTCCAACGTGTTCATGTTGATTAATTTAAGGCGGTGTTGATAGGGTGGTAGGAGCAAAGGATTATTCCAGGCGAGACCTCGAAGTGAAAAACGTAGCAATCGGCGTTGGATGCTCTCGATTCTAGAAATGTGGGTTTGTTGGTAAGGAGACCACACTTGAGAGGCGTATTCAAGAAGGGGCCGGACAAAGGTTGTGTAGAGAGATCGGGTAACGTAGGGGTTGGAGAATTCTTTAGACCATCGCTTCACGAAGCCGAGTGCTGAATTACCTTTAAGGATTATCTCGTCGATATGTCCGAAAATTTAAATCCTGGTCACATAATATGCCAAGATCCCGGATAGCCTGAACGTTGGCAATGGGTTGATTAGTTAGAAAGTAGAGACGGGGAGGAGGTTTGATTCGTTTACGTGAAAAAGTAATGGATTGGTATTTGGGAATGTTGAGTTCCAAACAGTTCTTGGAACTCCGGGTGGAAAAACTATTGAGATCTAATTGGATTAGGGAAGGGTCATGACTGAAGGAAATACTCCTGAACAACTTGGAATCATTGGCGTATAGTGAGATGTGGGAATGTTTGATCACCAATTCAATATCGTTAATGGTAAGCACGGAAAAAAGAGGACATAAGTGGCTACCTTGGGGGACACCGGAGGAAGCTAGAAAGGGCTTAGAAAAGGCATATCTGAAGCGAACACTATAATAGCGATTGTTCAAGTCAGAAGATACCACTTCGATATCCTTGGGATCGAAACCAAGGGAAGACAGTTTGAGGAGTATTAGTGTGGGGGAATTTTATCAAAAGCTTTACTGAAATCGGTAGAAATAACGTCGACTTCATTGCCATTCTCTAAGGCCGAGAGGGTAAAGGACACAAATTCAACAAGATTTGTTGTTGTAGATCTGCATTTGAGGAAGCCGTGTTGTCTAGGGGAGATTAAAGAGTTGCAGCGAAAACTTAAGATTTCGTACAAAATGCTCTCGAAGAGTTTGGGAATATGTGACAGTTTGGCAATGGGACGATAATTGTTGTTATCGTTCTTGGACCCTTTCTTGTGTATAGGGGTTATATATGAGGTTTTCCATAACTGGGAGAATTCGCTCAAACATAGGGATAATGTAATGATTTTCGAGAGAGGGAAAGAGAGGGCTGAGGAGAATTTTTTTATGAATATAGCAGGGAGACCGTCGGGTCCAGGAGTGAATTCATCTTTAAGTTGATTTAGTTTGTTTTCGATCACACAGGGGTCTGTACTGTACGAGGAAGAAAAGGTCCAAGAAATTCGGTAAATTATCGTGGTAAGCGGGGTCCGGAAAAAAGGAGTCGTCGGCGAAAGATTGTTTGAAATAGGTGGCGAACGAATTGGAGATAATGTTAGGGTCATTTGAGGTTTGATCATTGAAGGAGAGAGAGGTGGGGTACCCATCAGATTTTCTTTTGTAGTTAACAAACTTAAAGAAGGACTTTGGATCGCTTTATAAGATTGGCTTGCGTTTGAGCTATATAGTGTTGACAGAGAGAGTTGTGAAGGGCGGTAAAGTGAAGATAGCTATTCATGTAGTTAGAGAAGTCTTTAGGGGATTGAGTACGAAGAAAAATTGACCACTGTTTATTTCTTTTGTTTCTTAGGGAACGGAGCCAGCGATTATACCATGGTGGGGAGGAGGACAAAGTTATGCGTTGGGAAAATGGGACGTAAAGAGGGACAGAAGTAGAATATGAAAATGGCATCATTTAAAATTAGATTAATAAAATTGAAAAGCGCTGCAGCGGTATATTGACTAACATCGCCGTTATACAGTCTGCAGAAGTGGTTTTTCCATATTCTCAGCATCGACTGCGATTCGACTACTAGGTGGCCGTTCTCATCCCTGCAGTCTTCCGTTCTGGCTTTATAACCTTGGCATGTTCGCTTTATCTGTTGATAAAACTTTCGAACGTCACGCTACGAAAAATGCAATCGAGTCCGAATAGGGTTCGATCATTGGGTTGCAATAAACTACAACTATTTGTTTGTAGTACTTCACCTTTATTACAAGCTTTTACACACTTTAAACTTTATTGCTTACACACACTTTACTATTCCACCACGGATCAATTATCTGAGCGCCTCACCTTTATTACAAGGTTTGTCTCTACATCTCAGTAAGTGGCTTGGCTACCGAACGATCACTCGTTACTGAATCCCGGGTGCCTACTGAATGCCTCCGAGGGCGAGCGTTCGCGCTTATATAGCCCTCGGTCCACTTTCTCGAATGTTCACGGATTACAATTTGGGGCACAAGCCTTTTTTTGGCCTGACTTGAATCAAGAAGTCATTCATTTTATCACTGAGCAAGTTCAGTCGCTCCCGGATGAACTGATGGGTAGAGTGCAGTTGTTCTTTTTAGGTTACGAAATCCACCCTGCCGCTAGTTGTCGTTACTATCACGCCGAACTTCAGATCCGATGGAAGTCGGGGACCAGTTCCAAAAATGGCTTCAGCTGGTGTTACCGCCATTGAATTGTGCTGCGCCGATCGATACGCCATTGAGAAAAGGGGAAGATGTACATCCCAGTCCTTCTGATCTCCGACGACAATTTTTCTCAAGTATTCCTACATCGTCAGGTTGAACCTTTTGACCATGCCATCGGATTGTGGATGTAATGGTGATCTCCGTGTCTTTCTGATACCTAGCACGTCGTAGAGTTCTTTGAACACCGACGACTCGAACTTGGTCTGAGTGTAGTTCCAGCGGTACTCCGTAATGCGCAACCTAGTTATTTACGAATGCATCCGAAATGGTTTTGGCTTCTTGGTTCCGTATGCAAAACAATACAAGCGATTTGCTGAAGTAGTCGATCACCACAAGCGCGTATTTGTTTCCTGTGTTGCTCGTTGGGAATGGGCCTGCAATGTCCACGGCGATACGTTCGAACGGTGCTCCAACATTATCCTGCTGCATATTTCCTCGAGTTTTCCTAAGTGCTCTAGCACACTTTTTACACATGCGAATGAAATTTGTGATCGATTCATGGCATCTTACCCAGTAGAAACGTCTCTTAACCATTGTACAGTGCTTGGTCCCTCGTGGTATTCTCGGATAACTTCGTCCGATAAGCTTTGGAATTACCAGCAGATCGTTTACAATGCCCACGTTCTCATTTTCCCAACTGCGGTAGAGGCAACCGTTCTTCAACTTCAAACTCTGCCATTGAGCCCAGTAAGCTTTTGCGATTGGGCTTTCACTGGATATTTGCTGCCACTTTGTTTGAAAAAGTCGTTCTTGGTGATCGATGATGGGTCGGCATCTTCTCGCTGCTTTCTTCCGACCTTCTTGACAGTCCAGGAATCTTCTGGTAGCACATGAAAACGTCGGATGTCGGTTACCTGTTCCTTGGTGTTCGCACGTGAACAATGTAGGCATTCAACGTCGCGAGGTCGCCTCGAAAAGGCAGCCACGTTTCCATGACTACTTCCCTTTCGGTGATCGCGTGCTCTCGCTTGGTCTCTTTTTGGCGAATGAGACCTCCAACGCCATCTACGCAGACGGCAGTTTCTCGCAATGTGCCCGCAGATGTAGCATCTACCCGGGAACAAGTCACTCCTACTCGCCTTTGTTGTTTTGGAACTACCCTGGTCTTCAGAAATGCACCGCAATTTGATGGAGGGACGATTTCTACGCAGACGGCAGTTACTCGCAATGTACCCCCGCTGGTCACAGATGTAGCATCTACTTGGAAATAAGTCACTCCTACTCGCCGTTGTTGTTTTGGAACTACGCCGAAATTTGATGGACGGTCGGCATATCAAAAGCGATGTTTCACATGCGAGAGTGCTGGCAACTGCCTCCTTAAAAGATGTCTTCGGCAGAAGAATCAAGCTTCTTTGCCCCGATACGCAAACCTTTGGAGGGAAGAATCCGTTTTCAGTTTCTCCACCACATCGATGGGAACATCCGCATAGGCTAGATGAGAAAGCTTCTCGATGTCTGCTGGATGGTCTCATTTCCATGCTGCTTGCGACCTTTAACCTCCAGCTGGTGCATTTCCTGCATGTGCTCATTTCCGTAACTTCGATGAAGAGCATCTCATATGGCTGTGTAGTTCCTTCTCTTGGTCTCCGGGATGGCCTGCTTCACCTTTAAGGGAAACTACTAGGGCGGTAACACGGTCTTCTTCGCCCCATTGATTCCGTTAAACGCGCTCGTACGGTCGAAGTTGGGAGCAGTGAATACGACGATTCCTTGATGCTGTACGTTCTGGATAGTTTTCTCGAGTTCCAGAACCTCCTTATCGAACCGCGATTCTATTGTCTCGATTCTTTTTCCCTGATTATTTTCGGGATCCAGAACCTTCTTGTGGAAACTCGATTCTAGTGCCTCGATTCTCTCTTCGACGTCTTGGAATCGATCGTGGACGGTCTGCTGGGTGCTTCTTAAGTTTTCTCGAGTGTTCTTTAGCATCTCTTCCAGCTTTTGATTCAGGGAAGTGGAATTTTTCTCCAACTTTTTACTTACAGCAGCGGAATTTTTCTCCAGTTTCTCTAGTTTTTGGTTTATCGAAGCTGAATTTTCCCTCTGCTTTTTACTTACTGCACCGTGGCGCAGTGGGTAGTGTGTTGGTCTCTGACGCCGATGACACGGGATCAAATCCCGACACATCCATGTCATCGAACGTAACGTGTTTTTCACGGTGTTTCTCCTCAGCGGGGTTCTGACAAAACCCCCTGTAGTAAAATTGTCATGAAAAGCTTCCCGAAATTCGCCGTTCGGAACCGGCAATAAACTGTAGGTCCCTTTCACCTATGGGAAAAATGAAATCACACACAACATGGGTGATTGAGAGAAGCTCGGCTCAGGTTCTTCATGGACTGTAACGCCAACATACATACATACATACATTTTTACTTACTGCAACCGAATTTTCTTCCAGCTATTGATGTATCGTCGGCTCTAGTCTCTGACTTATGGAAGCCTAATTTTCTCCCAGATTCTGGCTCATAGCATTCATAGCGGCGAGAATTGGCTGCATATCGAATGCTGGCTCACTAGATGTTGACGGCTTCTCCACTCCGAACTCATGATTCTCCCAGTCGACACCTTCTTCCTCCAACACTGATCGGAGTCTCTCCATTAGGTTGGCTTTACATCCAGTTCTCTTTTCAATTGTTCAATGGTCAATTTCTTGCACTCTTTCAATAATTCACTTTACAATTCGAATAAACTTTTCTCTCACTTTTACTATTCCACCACAGATCAATTATCCGGACATTCCACCTTTATTACAAGCTTTTATACACTTTACTCTTCCACCGCAGATCAATTATCGGGGCGCTTCACCTTTATCTCAAAGTTTGTCTCTATATCTCGCCTGATGGCTTGATTACATTCACACGCGAGCACTTATATAGCCCTCGGTCCACTTTCTAGAATGTTCGCCGTCAGACTTTCCCCTTCAGAAGTCTCTAGAATGCTCTGACATTCAGCAGTATGCCGCTGAAAGTTACCACCATTTCCATTTCAGCTTCACCATAGTATTCGAAATTCGACAGCGAAATTCGAATACAACCATCGGTTCGTGTCCGCAACAGTATTGTTGCCCGGAGGACCGGGATGATTAAGGTTTTGTAGAGGGATACCTTTTACTACTCAATTGCCTCTTGAGCCCGAAGAAGCAGCGGTCGGCAAGAGTTATTCTGCGCCTTATCTCAGCGCTGGTGTCGTTGCTGCTTGTCACTATCGAGCCAAGGAAGACGAAGTCCTTGACTACTTCAAAAATATAGCTGCCGAAGGTGACGTTCTGACCAAGGCGTCGGTGTTGCGCGTCTTTCTTGGATGACAGTATATATTTGGTCTTGTCCCCATTTACCCTTAGATCCACTTTAGCCGCTTTTGCTTCAATGCTTGCGAAAGCCTCATTGACGTCTCGCTTTGTCCGTCCAATAACGTCAATGTCATCTGCGTTGGCAATTGTGGAATTGTGTGGACTTGAAGTAGATCGTACCTCTTGTATTGGCGGCAGAGTCCCGCATGATCTTTTCAAGTATGATGTCAAACAAATCACATGACAATTCGTCACCGTCTAAAACCTTTAACATCGAATGTCTCGGTTAGTTCACCTCTGACCTTAATGGAGCAGCGAGAATTCTCTATAGTCATCCTGCACAGTCTGACGAGTTTGGCAGGAATTTTAAAACATGACATGGCTCTGTACAGCTCGTCTTTATAAACACTGTCGCATGCGGCTTTAAAGTCGTCAAAAACGTCTGCCGTAGTGTAAATATTTGGTCTATTCCTGGCCTGAAACCACACTGGTAGGAACCTACCAGACTGTCCACAAATTGTTTCGGGCGCTTACACCTTACGGCAGAGAGGATCTTGAACGCAATGTTCAGGATCGGCAATGTTCTGTATAATTGGCGCAGTCGTAGTGGTCTCTTTTTTATGGACGGGGCAAACGATGCTGAGATTCCATTCATCGGGCATGCTTACTTCCGACCATATTTTGAAGATGAGCTGGTGCATGTTCCCAACCAACTCATCTCCAGCCGCTTTAAATAGCTCAGCGGGGAGTCCGTCTGCTCCAACAGTTTTATAAGACTTTAGTTCCGATATCGCTATCTTAACATCATCTAGGTCGGGTGGATGGGATTCTCATTCGTCTTCGTCGATTGTGAATGGTCCGTTCTGCCTGAGTGCGGCTTTTAACTATCATCGCCGTTATGCAGTCTGTAGAAGTGGTCCTTCCACAATCTCAGTATCGACTGTGACTCCACTATTAGTTGTCCTCGCTCAGCCCTGCAGGTTTCTGCTCTGGCTTTATAAACTTGGCATGTTAGTGTTTCACTTTTTGGTAAAACTTTCGAAAGTCGTTCCGGCAATAGCATCTCTCCACCACCTCGATCTCGCGCTTCTCGTGCTCCTTCTTTTTCCTTCTCGGAAGCGCATGCTCCTTCTTCCTTTTCTATTCATAGAGCTCGCGGGCAGCTCTCGTCCGTCGGATGCAATGTAGCCATATATGCATTCTGTTTCTCTACATGAGCCTGTCTGTACTCGTCATCAAACCAGGGGTTTCTCGAAGGTGGTAGTTTGAAACCGAGTACATCTGAGGCGGCGTTCTGACAACGTATCCATTGCTGTTTTAAGGTTTGTGCAAATTGCATCGGGACTTGAGAGAGCTTGAGGGAGACTTGATCGGCGAAGGTTCTGGCGGCGATTGCAGCTTTCCGACGTTCAATTTTGGTGTTCTTTCTCGACTCCGTGGATTCAGAGAAATTCGCATCCGTACCTTGGCCGCAACAAGGTAATGTTGGCTCCTCGAAGGGTTCGGACATCTAGGATGCTGGAGAAGTGTCTGCTATCGATAGCAATTAATGTGGTCAATTTGATTGGTTATCGATTGACTCGTGGACCGCCAGGTCCCTTTATGGGTGGTGAGGTGCGGGAATCGTGTACTTGCTACTACGAGATTACGTCCCGCCATAAAGTCCACTAGCCTCAGTCATACGGCTTATAAGTGTCCTTGCATACTTATACCATTTTCAAAAATTCATAAAAATAATACATAACTATTCTGTTGTCTTTTAGACCTCTGAACGTTCTTACCTTGAAAGGTCCCTTCTCACATTCAGAAATGCACAATTGGATTGAACAGTGTATCCCGGAAGTTCCGGAACGATTATCAGCAATCGAAACGTCGGATTTGTTCTTTGAAAATTCTCTCATCGGAACTGTTTTGGAATGTAAATATGGGTGAGCAAACAGCTTAACAAACATTTTTACATATGTATCTATGTTCACGGCCACATATTTTAGACGGGGAACTGCACAGTTTCGAAGTGATAATTTGTCAACGATTTCTATTCTAAAGGATTTCCTTACGAAGGAAGCTACCAAGAAACGATTGAAACTCGAAATGAGTACAGGTTTGTAAAACATATTCATACATACTTATATCAAGATATTGTTCCCAAATAATTTTTTTTACAGACATTTCCGAGCCATCGGTCCCACATATACTATATCTTATCGAGCGTTCTGTCACTGAATGTGTCAAAATCAAAAAGGAATATACGTATCTCCAGGCCTTGCTACAGGTGGACATACGAAATGAGACAGATTTTAACTGTCTTATGCCTGAATATCAATCAATTCTCAATAGAAGATCTCAGATCGAGGAAGACTTTAAGAAAACCCCTGAGATTTTGGATAAATATTTTGGAATCATCACAGACTTCTACATTGATCGGTTTAAATTTAAAGGAATTTTCGTGAAAGAGAAAGTCCCCCGATTGATGGAAATTTTGGAAAACTTCGATATGGATAAGCTACTTGAATTTTTCAACGCCTGTGATAATCGAGATACAAATTTGGAGGCAATTTAGAATTAGTTTCTGAAGATGTAATTGCTTAAACGAAATAAACTATGAACCAAGCTATACAGGTTATCTTTCTACCTTTAGGGGCAGTGGTGAAAGTCCGTTTCAGACTGAAAGTAAAAATGGAGGTATGATCAGTGCGCTGGTTTACCAATATACAGTCATCGAGATGGTGTGCGGTCTAAAGTACAAAAAATTAATGAGGAGAAAAGCAGAACAGAACAAGGCAGAACAGCACACATTTGTGAGAAATGTCAGATGGAGTTAGAACAGAAAAGTTAATAAGATTGCTACAATTGTTTTAGATAGTTTAGAAACCTCAACAGTGATCCGTCAACAGATTCTGACTATATGGATGTTTTAAAGAAGACCGTGGATTGCATTTCTCATTTCTTAGAAAAGTCGAAGACCCTCTTAGCTGGAGCGTTGATGTCCATGCGCCCGAGCCAGTGTAGTCGACGGATCTTTGCCTTCCGGACTACATCCACATCTTTGTACAGCTCGTAGAGTTCGCGGCTGTGTCTTCTTCTCCATTCACCTTCTTCACAGACAGGACCAAATATCCGGCGCAGCATTTTTCTTTCGAAAAAACCCAAAATCAGCTCCGCTGTCCTGCTTATCGTCCAGCTTTCGGCACCGTACAGCCAGAGCAAGAGCAAGAGCGTTTTGTAAAGCATGACTTTGGTCTTTCGAGTAAGGAGTTTTGGCCCTCACTTGGCAGCGGTTGCCAAGGGCGATTCTATGCCGGATCTCCACTGTGGTGTCATTTGTGGAATTTACGTTTGCCCCGAGGTAGACAAACTCCTTAACTACCTCGAAATTGTAGCTGTCAATTATTATATTTTGTTCCAGGTGGTGAGCGAAGGATTGGTTTCTGCCTGACACCATGTACTTCGTTTTGTCCTCTTTGACCTTAAGACCAACTCGTTTCGCCTGTTCTTCAATCGCCGTGAATGCTTCCACAATGCCACGGCGAGAACAGCCGTCCTAGCAGCTGGACGGACCTGTAGAAGATAGTGCCTTCCCTGTTGACGCCTACCCGTCGCACTATCTGCTCCAGCACCAGGTGGAAGAAGTCACATGACAGCGCGTCTCCTTGCCGAAATCCGGTGCATGTTTCAAACGGTTCCGAAGTCCTAGAACCGAGTTGCACGGTGCATCGCGTATTTTTTTAAGCGTGGCGCGACACAACTGGATCAGTTTTCCCGGGATCCCGAATTCGGCCATCGCACCAAACAGTCCTTCACGATGAATGCTGTCGTATGCGGCTTTAAAATCGATGAAAAGATGGTGTGTATCGATGCGAAACTCGTTGATCTTTTCCAGGATTTGTCGAAGTGTGAACATTTGGTCTATAGTCGATTTGCCGCAGTGGTATCTGCCGCCTAATGCGGTGCAAAACGGCTTTAGACGTTCACACAATACGCTGGACAGGATCTTGTATGCGATATTGAGCAGGGATATACCTCTTTAGTTTTCGCAAGAGGTAGGATCGCCTTTTTTGTGGATGGGGCAAATAGAGCTGGTATTCCAGTCGTCGGGCATGCTTTCATCTTCCCAAATTCTGCAGATGATCTGGTGAATGCTCCCTACCAGAACATCGCCGCCAGCCTTGAAGAGCTATGATGGCAAGCCATCTGACCCTGCGGCCTTGTTATTCTTCAGCTTGGGATTTCCTCGGTCCCTTGGGATTTCCCCGGTCCCTACCACTCTCCCTTGGTAATGTTTCATGCGGGTCGGTGACAAGATTACCCTCTCAGTTTCGAAGAGCCTGGGTGCCCTTTTTGAAGCCTCCTGCAAGGCCTTTGGCTTTCTTGTAATAGGCTCGTGTTTTATGCTTACCCCTAGATTCCTCGATATCCTTGAGCTGGGAGGCCGAGAAGGTTCTTTCCTTTTGTCGCAGTCGTTTTTTCCCCTCCCTTCTTTTGGCTCGGTACTCTTCTTGCGCTGCCCTGGTTTTCCTCTGCTCACAGATTTTCTTGTCGGGGGTTGTAGGTATCCTAAGGTGGTTTCGGCTACTTCCTGAATGGCTGAGCGGCAATGCAGCCACATGTTATTGGTATTTGTGTTCGACGTAGGCATACCGTAGAGTCCTTCGCTCAGCTCTCCCTGTGGACTCTGGCAACCGCTGTTGTGCCCAGGCGCCCAATGTCGAACCTCCTCCTTGTGGGCTGGTGAAGCTTTCTGACATTGGACAGTCGAGCTCTGAATCTTGCTGCTACGAGGAAGTGGTCACAGTCGACATTTGTTTCTCTAAATGTTCGCACATCCAGGATGTTTGACGAGTGCCTTGCGTCAATGAGCACATGGTCGATTTGGTTAGCGGTCCGACTTTCCGGAGATCGCCAGGTTGCTGTGTGGATTCGCTTACGAGGGAATCTTGTGCTGCTTATAACCGCATCACGAGCTGTCGCAAAGTCCGTGAGTCAGAAGCCGTTATCTGTTGTTGTATCGTGGAGGCTGTGCTTTCCGATCACTTCGCTAAGGGTGTTCTCATTACCGATTATGGCGTTGAAGTCCCCGAGCACGATGTTAACATCGTACTCCGGACAAGCTCCGTAGGCCTTGTCCAGAAGGTCATAGAATTCCTCCTTGGTAACATATAAAACTGATGTTATAAAACCTGCCTCTGATGCGGATCACAGCCAGGCGATCACTTATAGGTTTCGACCTTAACCGCTTTCCCACGACAAATCCGCATCCCAGTAAGTGCAACCTTTTATGACAGCTGTAAATGTAATGTAATGTAAATGTCACAATTTTTCTTCCTCATTATACCGTTTCCTATCCAGCGCATTTCTTGGACCGCAGTAATATCCGCCTTGTACTGCTTGAGGATTCTTTCTAGTTTATGAGCAGCTCCGGGAGTGTACAGGGTTCTGACATTTCAGGAGCAAACTGGCAAATCGCTTTCCTTTTTCGTGCGTTGTCGTCGTCGAATATCCGTCCGTCTATCCGAAGCATCTTGCTCATTCATAACTTTTATGTTTTTTACGTGGGCGGATTGTTAGCCCGCCCCACAACCGCCATTCTGGTCGGGGTTTTGTCGCTGCATACGTTTGTTCACCTCCCAACGGTTGTTGAAGAGGCTATCCAGAGGGCGCCGTGAGGAGGCCGTATGTCAACTTGACCCGGGCATTTAAACAGGGATCGTTGCTGGCATCTCGCCAGGTTGAGAGCGATCAACAACTTTACCCTTTATGTCCGGGGCCATGCCCTCTAAATTCTTCGCTTAATATGTCAAAGAAAGATATGTCCATTTGACGGCCCTTACACACAGATAACAACCCGAAAGCACGGTGCGACTTAATAAGCGATAATTGTATATCCCTAAAGATCCTTCACCTGTGTGAAAAATGAAACGCACACAACATGGGTGATTGGGAGAAGCTTGGCTCTGGTCCTTCATGGGCTGTAATGCCACCAAAAGAAGAAAGATAGAAATGCCCCTTACCAATCTCCTTTATCCACCATAGAATATTGTCCACTTACTTAATTATTACTATGTAAAAGCTGAATCAAGTAGGACCAGAAAAATTTGGCGTCCGGAAGCTACAATCGCAAAAGACCGCGCCTCCCTCATGCTCCCTCAAGTGCCGATGCAAATTGCACAAGCCATATCAAAATGGAGAAATTGTCAAAGAGCTATCGGGGCTACTTACTCTCAATTATTAGGTTTCCAGTCACCACCTAGCAAAGGACTAACAAAGGCCTCGTAGGGGTAGCATCTATTCGACGGATGCTGGCCTGCTAAAAAGCGAGAAGAGCCACCGCAGTCGAACATCTTGCGGCACTGTTAGTAAGTCCTATCCCCACCTCGTCGTGGTGCCATCTGGAGATTTCCTATGGAAATTGCAGACGGGGAAGGGCGAATGGCGAGCCTCCTGCGCCTAAAATCAGGATTAGTCGGTTGGGCTACGGCCTAGTAAGCCGTAACCGTAAAAAAAAAACAAAAACTCCGAAACAACCACAAGCCTTGGATATAACGGACCGGATTAATGTTGACCGACGGCTCTGTACGTGGAATGTTAGGTCCCTAAACAGGCCACGTGCAGCGGAACAACGCGCGGTCGCCCTAGACCGCTATAAAGCGGACTTAACCGCCATCCGGGAAATACGATGGAATGGACCGGGTATAAAGCGGATGAAAAACTGCGATATTTACTACGGCGACTGCTATAGGGAGAGAGGACAATGATTGTTCGGGTGCGGATTTGTTGTTCGAGGTGGACTAAGGCAAAAAGTCCTAGGCTTTTGGCATGTGAGCGAACGCCTCATAACAATCCGTATCAAGGCTACATTTTTTAACATCAGCCTGATCTGCGTCCACGCCCCCACGGAAGACAAGGATGACTCCGCCAAAGATGAGTTCTACGATCTCCTAGACAGAGCGTATGCCCAATGTCCCAGCTATGACATCAAAATTGTACTAGGAGACTTCAATGCTAAGCTGGGCAAGGAATGCATCTTTGAACGAGTCATCGGCAAACATAGCCTACACGACACCACATCCGATAACCTCGATATACACAAAGGCACCTGGCGGTCTTTTGATCAATCCACTACCAACCAGATTGATCACATCGTGATCGACGTCAGAAAATCCTCCACTATTCTTGATGTTCGAACTTTCCGGGGGGCTAACATTGACTCGGATGACGAGTGCAGGGGGATTCTCACAACGAAGCAGGATACATATAGAGCCTCGCTGCATAATAGAACAAGAGCAGCTCGTGAGCTCTACGAGTTAAAAAGAAGGGAGGAGCATAAGCTTCTTAGAAGAAAGAAGAAAGAGCACGAGAAGCGCGTGATTGAGAATTTGGAGAGGTGTTACTGCAGGCGTGACGTTCGAAAGTTTTATCAACAGATAAAGCGAACATGCCAAGGCTATAAAGCCAGAACGGAAGCCTGCAGGGATGAGAACGGACACCTAGTAGTAGAATCGCAGTCGATGCTCGATGGAAAAACCACTTTTGCAGACTGTATAAGGGCGATGCTAATCAATATACCGCTGTCAGGCAGAATGATCCATTTCTAATCGACGGAGACCGCAGAGAATCCTGTCCCCCTGACTTCGACGAAGTTAAGATTGCCATATCGAAGCTCAAGTCGAATAAAGCTGCTGATGCAGACGGAGTGTCTGCTGAGCTCTTCAAGGCAGCTGGGGATGACCTGGTTAGGAGCATGCACCAGCTCATCTGTAAGATATGGTCAGAGGAAAGCATGCCCGAGGAATGGAGTCTCAGAATCGTATGCCCTATCCACAAGAAACGAGACCTCTCTGATTGCGCCAACTATAGAGGAATATGTCTCCTTAACATCGCCTACAAAATCTTCTCTGCCGTTTTGTATGAACGCCTGAAGCCTTTTGTAAATAAGCTGATAGGTCCTTATCAGTAGATTCAGGCCAGGGAAGTCCACCATCGACCAAATCTTCACACTACGCAGATCCTGGAAAAAACCAATGAAGTTCAAGTCGACACTCACCACCTATTTGTCGACTTCAAAGCCGTATACGACAGCGTAATTAGAGACGAGCTATACAACGCTATGTCTACCTTTGACATATGTACCTGCTAAACTCGTCAGTCTATGCAGGATGACTTTGGAGAGTGCTTGCTGCTCCATCCGAATCGGTGAACACCTTACCGATAGTTTTGATGTCAAAAAGGATTTAGGCAGGGCGATGAGCTGTCGTGTGATTTCTTCAACATCATATTGGAAATGACTGTGCAAAAATCACTGGCCAATACAAGAGATACAATCTATTTCAAATCCTCGCAACTCCTTGCATACCCGCCGATATTGACTTAATATGTAGATCACAGCGAGATGTCAATGAGGCGTTTGCGAGTATTGAGATGGAGGCGGCGAAAATTGGTTTGGCGGTAAACGAGGGCAAAACTAAATATGTATATTTAGTCTTGGCCAGAACGTTTGTATTGGCAGATATAAGCTCGAGGTAAGCCCTCCTCTACTCCTTATGCATTGTATTAGCCTATGTGGTACGCTTTCGATCAGATGTGTTACATTCCGATCGGGTATGCGCTCCGAACAGGCTTTTAATTATCAGCTCCTGTTTAGTGTTGACATGGCTGTGGTTTTCTTTGATGCTTCTTTTAAATAGGTCCCATAAATGCTCGATGGGATTGAGTTCTAGGCTCTTTGCTGGCCATCGTAAAAGTGAAATATTGGCGGCAGAAAGAGCTGCCTGGGTGATACGGGCCGTATGCATGCGAGCATTGCCTTGCATAAGAACAAACACATCGCCAACTTTCTGTCTTAATGGGATCACAACAGATCGTATTACCATCTCAACGTCATTTGCGTCGTTAACGGTGCCCTCATCCAGGATTCCCAGCTGTGTTTTGCCTAGCAAACTTATACCCGCCTATACCATAACACTGGGGCCCCAAATCGGTCACTTCCGGGAATGCACGGGTCGGTAAAACGTTCGCATTGTCTTCTCCACTCGTGTACTTGTTTATCATCACTCAAAAACTTTAGCTTGCATTCGTCTGTAAAGAGTACCGACCTCCAGTTGTCCATGGTCCAATTTGAATGCTCACGGGCGTGCGTACCTTAAGCGTGCTGCCCGATGGGCCGCTATAGCCGAATAGCACGCACTCTGGAACGTTGATCATCTTCGTGGAGTCGATTGCGAATGGTATGATCACTGATTCACTGCTGCAGTTGAGTTTTTAAAGCCCGGGCGGTTACGGTACGCTCCCGACGTGCAGTTATTCGAATGTCCCGGTCTTCTTGCCAAGTTGTGACTCCGATTCTTCCTGATCCAGGTTTCCTTGCTATACTCCCGGTCTCCTGGAAGCGTTACCCCACGTTTCGGATAGCTCGCCTCGACACACCGATGCGATTTGCTACAGCTCTTTGAGACTCGTTGCTCAAGCATATTTACGGCTATTATTGAGTTTTCAGAATAAAAATGGAGTCTAGAGGCCGGCATGTTAATCACGTCTTATCACGAAGATATAAAGAAAAAAAATTAACCCTTAACCACTGACGTACGTATGACATTCGTCGCGGAAACCGTTATCCGTTCGTATTTCTGTTTTGGGCGGGAATTCATGATCCTCGTTTCTAGTAGTTTCCTAGCAGCCAGTGACGCACCCGCAGCGGGAGAGAACGGACGTGTGGCGCACTTGAAAACAGGTGAGTTCGATCGTCTGACGTACGACATTCGTATGGTCAGTGTTAGTGGAACTTTTTTGACGATGGCCATTAGTCATATTCTATAGAATTTTGGACGTCGCTACTGCCAATTCCTTTATAATATCTAATTATGACTCATTAAAACGCATGAAATTCATGAAAGACCTTTAGTAACGCCACACCTACAGCGCAGATATGCTATACCACAACTTTCTCACGATCTCAAGAGTCTTATGGGGCGTACATTGGGGAAAGATGAGCCTACTGAATCATACCAACAGAGCACTGAAATTGTAAAATTTGGGACTTTGGAGAATTGTTATAGGTGTTACAAGCAGAAGCGACGTAGAACTAGAACCCATTACGGGTGTTCGATGTGCGGTCAGCCGATCTGGTTGTAGTGTTGAAAACCGACCTGTAATAACTGCCGTTAAAAGGTGCCTAAATAATTGATTAGCTCCTTATGCAATTTTGATCTCATAAAAACCTTTTTAGTTAAGTACAAAAACAAGATAAAAAGTTCCTATATTTGCTCCAGAGGTCTTTACAAACATAGACGAATCTCATTCTTCAGTGGTAGTGTAACAAGCAACAACGCTAGAATCCGACAGTTTTTCCACCCATGGGTTTTTTTTGCCTACTCACTTGGAGGCAATGATAAGATTGTTTTTCAAGGCATTGATAGGTTAGGTAAAAGTGTTTGGCATAAGCCACACGTAGACCGAAGTCGGTCCATTATGATACCACATGGATCATATTACCTTGATCCGCTACCTGAGAACCAACCGGTGCTTCTGATGAAGCGATGGAGTTGAGCTATATTTAGGTGTGCTAGCTCACTTAAATTTTCATAGAAATGCGCGCCGAGGTAGATCCTCCTGCGATTCGCAAAAGAAGGTCGCAAAAGAAGGGCACGAGCAGAGGAGGTGATGTATCGATTCCTTTTCCTCCTCGTCCAGGCAGCCGCGGCGGAAGTCATTGAAGGGTAGCCCTAGTCTGGCGGCGTGTTTTCCGATGATGCAGTAACCTGTAATGACACCCACTAGATTGCTTAAGGTTGCCCTTTTGGTTGCCACTAGGTCCCTGGTTCGTCCAAGGTTTAGCTAAGGCTAGATTTGTTTAGTGATAAAGCCGATATTGCTTTCATTCCATTGGAGATTGGTCGCCTCTATGGTTCGAAGTTTTATCATGTGTGCTTTACTGTACTTATTGGTGTTTTTAGGTGCCCGAGAGTAGGAAGACTAAGTGTGGTTGACCCTAACTTTACGAGTTCGTCAGCCGCGGAGTTTCCTGGAATATCCTTATGCCCGGGAACTCACAGTACCTTAATGTTGAACTGTTCAGTCCTATCGTCCAGAGATAGGCGGCAATTAAGGGATGTTTTTGATTTCTGGGTTACCGCGGCCAGGGATTTTATCACAGATTGGCTGTCCGCGCAAATGATACTATCCTTAGCGGATATTACATTGATCCTGAGCCATGCAAGGGCCTCCGTTGTCGCTGTTATTTCTGCTTGATACACACTGCAGTGATTTGGGAGTCTGAATGATAGGTTGAGGTTAAGTTCCTTGGAGAAGACTCCACTACCTACACTCGTCTCCATCGAAATCGGTATGATTTTCCCTTCAGCCCACTCCTTTCTGAATGGAAAGACAACTTCGAAGTTCCTAGTGAACACATCCCGCGGGATGATGTAGTCAGTGTCCATGTGATGTGGGCCATTTTCCTATGCCCCTAGTCCGTAGGACCGCGCAGGCAGCAACTTTCTTGTGGAAGAGATCCTACGGTGGGAAATGTAATAGGATATTTAGGGCCTCCGTGGGGGTTAATCTGATCGCTCCGCTTATATATATAAACTGGCCGATCTTTGTACTTTCCCCAGAAGGTTTCGATAGACTGCCTTTTCCGGAGCAGTCCACCAGACTACGATGCCATACAGGAGAATGGGCCTTATGACTGCTGTATAGAGCCAGTGCATAATGCTTGGTTGGAGACCCCACTTTTTGCCCACCCACCACTTCCTTACAGCTGTAGAGGGCAGTGTTTGCTTTCTTGATACAATCAAGAATGTTGGGCTTCCAATTTAGCCTCCTGTCAAGGACTATGCCTAGGTATTTAGCCTGATCTTCGATTATTAATTGGGTTCCACCCAATTTTTATATTTCTTTGTAAACAGTACTAGGTCGGCCTTCTTAGGATTAACCCCAAGTCCACAGTACTGCGTCCAGATTTCTACTGTAGGTAATGCATGTGGCGTAAGAATCGTGCGGCATTCCCTAGCCAATTTAAGAGACACGATCTACTTCAAGTCTGCACGATTGTTCGCATACGCTGATGACATTGACGTGATTGGAAACACGCAGCGAGATGGCAATGAAGCTTTTGTGAGTATTGAAGCAGAAGCGGCTAAAGTGGGTCTGAAGGAAAACGAGGATGAAATCAGAGAAATGCGGTCATGAAAGAAAGATTTATAACATCGACGTCAGGGCCAAAACATCACTATTGTCAGCTATGAAATTGTTTAGATGTAATTGTTCTCGTAGAAATAAATATTCCAAAAGAAGAAAATAGTTTGTACTATCTGGGTGGTTTTTGGGAGGAATTTAAAAACAGATTACATAAAAAAGCAATATGACTGAATGTCATATGTTACCTACGGAAGGATTGTACAATGTCATTAAAGAAGCTACTAGGGTCGACCCAAATAGGGGCACATGCACACTAATTGATCATATTTTGGTGAATTTACCAAAGAGCAAAACGTTTTCGGCTGTAGTGGAAAGTGACATTTCGGATCATTATAGCACGCTATACGGGATCTACGACTATCTTCCCGAGGAGAATAACACCCAGTCGCAATCTACTATAATGACGAGTAACCGTCTGATTCGGGACACTGATTGGCCACAAGTGGCAGAAAAACCTGACCCTGCATCACTTTTAAAATCCTTAAATGAAAAAATGAGGGGAATGTATACAAATGCAGAAGGTATGCATTGGAAAAGAAGCCAAAGGAATGCTCCATGGATTACTAGGGAAATCCAAGACATCTGTAGAGAACGAGATAGACTATATCGTATGTGGAAAAATATCCGAAATAACCTAACATATGAAAGAGAGTACAAGACGTTACGGAATCAAACTAACAAAAAAATTACAATGACCAGGAATCAGTATTACAAGAATAAGTTTGGCGAGGTGTGAAGTCGAAGTCCTTGGCCGAAAGAAACTGTTATTAGAAACAACTTTTCGTCTAACGCAAGCACGACTCAACCAGCGAATGTATTTGGTGACCTTTCTTCGAGACAGGCAGCATCCATTATCCGTAGGTATAACATTGTCGAGTCTACGCATCGTAACTTTGTTCTAAGAGGCTCCATTTATTCGGGAGAGATAAGCTGCACTGAGGTAGCTAATATTTTGTGTCGTTTGAATGTTCAGAAAGCGCCTGGAGCTGATGGTATCAGAGCCATTGATTTGAGATCAAATGCTGACATTTTTACCCCAATAATAGCTAAATTTATAAATATAAGCTACGACACTGCGACGGTACCAGACAAACTGAAAGAGGCAATTGAGAGGCAAAACACAATCGGAGAACTGCCAGCTAACGAAAAGATCATAAATCGTGTCAAATCGAATATGGAACTTCATCGACAAAAATTATCTAATAAAAAAATGGTATGGTCTCCAAAAGGGTAGAAGTACTAACCAGCTTCTTGGCGATTTTGCGAGCCTCAGCAAATGCCACCATGCCCTAGTTCTGTTCCTGGACTTCAGCAAAGCATTTGATACCATCGAATTAGGAGGAAGCTTGCAGACCGGATAGCTGACTATCTGGCAGAGGGGACATTTCGGGTCAGGGTCAACGATTGTTGGAGTAGGCTTTTAGAATACAGTATGGAGTACCCCAGGGTAGCAAGATGAACCCTTTACTTTGCATATTATACACCAATGAACTGCTGAAATGTTTTAAGGAAAGTTTCCCATTTGCCTATGCCGATGACATTGCTATTGTTGTATGTCATCAATCCCTAGAAGAAGCAGCAAGGATGATGCAAACCGAATTCGACGAAGTTGGAAAATGGTGTCACGACCATGGGCTAGTTATAAATTCCTCAAAAACAAAACGAATGCACATTGGGAGCCCAAACTACCCATCGCCCATCGCTGAAGAGCTACGGATGTGCGAGTGTATCCAAATGTCAGGATATTCAGATGGTTGATACATACAAATATCTAGGCATCACTATCGACTGTCATTTCCTTTGGGAGGCTCACATCAACGATTGGCGAAACAAACCGAAGGGGACACTGCGGGTGCCTGCCTGTCTTCAGAATAAGTATACGACGTCTGTGCATACGCAAGTGTACTACGCTCTTATAGAATCCAGATTGCGGTATGGTGTATTAACTTGGCGAGGTGAGGCGCAAACGCACATTGAAAAGATACAGCAGATCCAAGATAGGGCGTTAAGGGCGGCCATGACACCAGCGCTGAGATTAGACGCCGAAAAACTCTTGCTCTTAGGATAATAAAATGCACAGTTTCGCTTGCGTCCGTTTGCTTTAATAATTCACGAGAGACTAGAGACTAAACAATATTCTACGTACAATAGTTCATATGTAAGTACAAGTCATTTTATGTACAATTCAATGTTTATATATCCATAAGTAACAGAGATACCAATGTCAGTGATGCGTTGCTTACTAAATACGTTTTCAAAAAAAAACCGGCCAAGTGCGAGTCGGACTCGCGCACGAAGGGTTCCGTACAATCTGTATATATAAATATGAAAGAGACTATGTATATTACCTCATCAGTCATCACATTAAATCACATTTTTTGTATGATGACAGATCTTGGTTGCAGGCAGGCTATAGGCATATTACTTTCATAATCAAAAATCTCTATGATGAGATAGTTGATCATCAAAGTGTCCATTGAATTCAAGTGAATTATCTTACTTGACAGCAACGATGTGCAAAGGTGAATAACAATAATGGGAAATATGGGAAAAAGGTTTGCAGCTAGGATTAATTCATCAAAGACACAAAAGAGATCAAAACTGGGAAGTTTGCTACTGGTTGTGGGATATTGTCGACTAACCTTAGTTCAGTATGGAGACCAAGGGGATTTTTTTGGATGAAAATCATGTCTGTTGTATGGCAGCCCCCCTTAAATATTCATTTTAGTATTTGTCGTGGTAGCGGCAACAGAAATACAAAATTTCAACTGTCTAACTATCACGGTTCATGAGATACAGCCTGGTGACAGACGGACGGACGGACAGCGAAGTCTTAGTAATAGGGTTCCGTTTTACCTTTGGGTACGGAACCCTAAAAATACCCCCTCAACTCATAAACTGTTTACATTTCAAATTTCTAGACCTAACGATCTAGTAAACGTAACATGTTTTGATTTCAATCAATTCTTTGTAAATATATCTTTAGTTGGTAGATATTTGAATGCAATCAGCGATTTCTGGTATACCTCCCTTATATATTGATAACGAATATCAATATGCTTGCTTCGTTCATGGTAAACTGGATTCTTCAATAAATGCTGCGCGCTCTGGTTGTCACTTAAATGCTATCAATGCTATCCTTAAAATCCATCCATGCGATCAGATTCCGTAAATACACTGCTTCTTTGGATACTGTTATCACCGCCAGACAGAAGCGGAGTACTGTACTTTAAAGTACAACAGCAACAACAGTTGGCAGCTTTTATGTTGCCCAGGATATTGCACCACCGCTAAACTTAAAGACATAACCAGTGTATGAACGCCGGTCATGATTTGTCGCCCAGTCTGCGCCCGAGTAACCGCACAACGATTGCCCCGCTCTACAATAAGACAACTTATAATTTATAGTATTTTTTAAGTACCTAATTATTGCTTGGCCAATGTACATTAGGGATCCTATTATCTCCTGGTACTCCTGCTGCTACACTTTTTGAATTTCTGACCAGGTTCTAATGGAGTCGACCGCTCCTTGCAATTTCCCATCTGATAACCCTCAAGTAGAGAAGATATCGCCTGTGTCTGGGCGATACTTACATAATCTCGTTGCCTATTCTGGTTAACTTCCATTCCCAAGAAAATGCCCACCTATCCCTTATCTACAACTACGAACTCTCGTTTAACTTCGCTTTT
Organism: Eumerus sabulonum; assembly: GCA_951905685.1. Classification (NCBI taxonomy): domain Eukaryota; kingdom Metazoa; phylum Arthropoda; class Insecta; order Diptera; family Syrphidae; genus Eumerus; species Eumerus sabulonum. Next base: position 140,279,471 of record OX645060.1, on the reverse strand, counting down.
GATTTTTCCTTATTAGGCGAACAGAATATCTTCGATGTAAACTGCGATGATGCTACATACATATAACCTCTTTCGTTGTTCATGTAGACACAAGAGTCGGTTTCATTATGGTTATATCCCAGCCCTTTTAGGGATGGGATGGGTCCCATCCAGTTTTTTATACCACTCGCGTCCAGATTGTTTTAAACCATAAAAGCATTTTTTAATCTGCACACCTTACGGGGATACTTTGGATGTACGTATTCATCCGGCTAATTAATATACAGGGAGCCCCACGAGCAGTGTGCCAAAAAGCTAGAGCGTGTAGGTCTGGTCAAGGCAAGAACAAAATCGTATGGGGGGGGGGGGGGTATATTCTCCCGTTTAGGCGAGAGGGGCAATTTTCTAAAAAATTTACTTTATTTGGAAAAAAAAAATCGAACTATTTTTTTTTCAAAATTTTATGTAATTAAGTACTAATTTTTCTCAAGAATTCGATTCTGTTATTAGTTTTTAGTTCAAAACAGAAAACCGGATGCAAAAATGTTTTGTAGTTTTTGAGAAATTAAAAAAAATCCCAAACCACTTTTTTCCAAGAAAAACCTTTTTTTTGGTTTTAACGCGGCTAGACTTGAAGGCAAATTAATATATGAAACATTGAACTTATGTAAAACGGTACGGGTGTAACTTCTCAGTATGAAGCACTCTCCATACTCTAGATTTGGGCACTCCAAGCATAATAGCTATCCTCCCTGTACTAAGGGAGGGATTACGTCGGACCAAATCCAAAATTCTTTCATCTATGGTTGCTGATCCATCTGTAATTGATCTTTCGCTTCTTCGATGCTCTAGCACTCCGTGCTCTTGCAGACGTAGGTGGATTCTTGAAAACATACTACGACTGGGACACCTCCGAATGGGATATCTTTCAGCGTAGAGCCTATTCCTTAAAACAGCTTCGTTTAAAAACAAAATGAAAGAAGAGGTTTCTGGCTTTACAAAAAAGTATATTACGGCATTGTGGATGTAGCCGTTGATTTTTAATATTTTTATTTCCAAATTAAGTCCATTTTTTAGAAAATTGCCCCTCCCGCCTAAACGGCGGGGAATAGACCCCCCCTCCCATACAATTTTTTTCTTGTCTTGACCAGACCTACACGCTCTAGCTTTTTGGCACTTTGCTCGTGGGGCACCGTGTATATATGTACATATATGACATCCATTTGGTGGAGATGCAATTTGTATTCCGCAGATAATGCTAATATCAAATGGATGGTCGGGTAACCCACCACGTTGCACACTCCTTCAAGGGAAACTGCAATTGAAACGATGAAACCAACTCGGCTTAACTGGCATATTGCGTCGGGCGTGGTTACGACTGAAGCTATTGAATTTGCTGTGGCATCCTTCGATGGCTTTAAATCGCCGGGCACCGACGGGATATATCCTGTTATGCTGCAAAAAGGTATAAGGCAGCTGCTTCCTACTCTGAAAAGAATTTTCACTGCTAGGCTAGCACTTGCTCACATACCCATTCCTTGGCGCACAGTGAAAGTGGTCTTCATTCCCAAAATAGGAAAAGAGGACTACTCACTTGTCAAGAGCTTCAGACCAATTAGTCTAACATCCTTCCTGCTAAAAAGCATGGAGAGACTGGTAGAGTTGCACGTGCGCAAAGTTGCCCTTCGAATGCACCCTCTTTCGGAGATGCAACATGCTTACCAGCGCGGAAAATCGTGCGAGACTGCGCTTCAGAACCTAGTTGCGAGAATTGAATGCGCGCTCGAAAGGAAAGAGTACGCGCTGGGCATTTTCATCGACATTGAGGGAGCTTTTGATAACGCAACTTTTGACAGCACGTGCAACTCTGCCAGACATCATGGCGTAGATGAAACAATGGTTCTATGGATCAAGGCAATGCTCATGCACAGGACATTGACCGCTGATGCAGTATGTCAAATCCGGCGTAAATAGGGGCTGCCCACACGGTGGCGTCCTGTCTCCGCTGTTATGGTGCATGGTGGTCGATTCTCTGCTTGATGCTCTCAATGCCTCTGGAATCTATGCCCAGGCCTATGCAGATGATGTCGCCATTCTTTCTGTCGGCTCATGTTTAGCCACTGTCCGTCTCAAAGCACAGGCGGCGCTAAATGTGATCGAGTAATGGTGTACTAGAAATGGGCTGTAAGTGAATCCACTTAAGACCGATGTCGTTCTCTTTACGAGAAGGAGGAAAAATACTTACATGACTCAGCTGGTACTGAAAGGCACTTCCATCCCGATATCCAAGGAGGCTAAGTATCTAGGCGTCATCTTAGATAGCAAGCTTCTTTGGTCAAAGCATGTTGAGTCAAGGACCACCAAAGCGTTGTCAGCTTTCTGGTAATGCAAGGAAGCTTAAGGCAAAATATGGAGTTTATCACCGGCAAAGGTCCTCTGCATCTACACGGCAATGATAAGACCTATCATTTCATATGCATCGGTTGTCTGGTGGAACAGATTAAAACGCAAACACGTCGCAGCCTCTTTCACCAAACTCCAAAGAACGGCTTGTCTCAGTTGCACGGGGGCCTTCCCCAGCACGCTGGGCGCTGCTCTAGATGCTATGGTGAATCTTCCACCGCTTGATATATTTATCAGAGGGTGTGCTCTGAAAGCCATGTCTCGTCTGAAGAGAAATGGCTTTTAGTATAACTCGCATAGGAATAACGGCGTGCTTGCGCGAGAATTGTCCTGCGACTCCTGTCTCATGGACATGCCTTCTGATACACTGACGCCCGTTATCCTACAGCGCCGTACTTACACAGTCGAGTTTCCATGGCGTCAGGATAGGCTATGGCTGGATACTGAACCTGGAAAGGATAGTCTTCGCATTTTCACGGATGGCTCCAGGTCTGGGCGGGGGTCCGGTGGTGGGGTCTTCTTTCAGGGCGAAAACATCCTACTGCACTTCTCCTTTGGAAAATATGCGTCTATCTTCCAATCAAAGATATACGCTATCCTAATAGCCAAGCACTATGCTGTGAAGCACAGGTGAGAGGAGGGAAGCATATGCGTCTGTAGTGACAGCTAAGCTGCACTAAAAGCTGTGTGTAACCACTTAACCAGCTCCAAATTAGTGCTTGAACTCAAGTCCTTCCTGAACAAAGTCGGCAGACTAAATTCATCAAGGCTTTTATGGATCCCAGGAAATGAGATCTCTGATGAACTCGCCAGAATGGGTTCAAAAGAGAGCTTCTCAAGACCTGAACCCGCTCTAGGTCTACCTGCGTCCCCAGTAAATTCCTACATTAACGATTGTGTATTTAATACACAAAACCGTAGGTGGAAGGACTGTCCAGGGTGCAGGATGACTAAGCGCGTATGCCCTGATTTCTGCAAAAAATCTGCAGCATTCCTCCTGTCTTTAAGGAGAGTCGACTGCAGAAGGTTTGTGGGAATTATCACGGGCCTTTACACTTTTGCCAAGGATCTCTACGTGCTCGGCATCAGTGAGACGCCTCCTGTGCTGCATGTGGCGAATCCTGAATCCATTAGCTCTACATCACTAAAGCTCTTTCAAATTTTTCTCCGAAAAACGGGAAAAATATAGTAATGTAAGGTGTCTGTCTGGAGAACAATGGACCAGTGTTTGCGTCTGAGTGCTTCAGCGGAGAGCAGAAGCCTTTAACAAAAAAACAAAAAGAAAAAAAACGAAACCCACCACGGGTACGGAGGCTCAGTACAGGTAGTGACTCTCGAGAGTCCATCCCTAGAAGAACCCGAAGCTAAGAAGCAATTATGGACCCCACCCTGCCTCTCCGCCTCCTCTATCCCAATCACTCCCCTAACTTCAAGAATCACATGTACATATATATTTATGACAAAAATACTAGAACTCAAAATAACACACGCTACCGTAGTGTAGTTAGGAGGATCCGATCCGGCATCGTCCCCAGGGACTTGGGAGCAAACCCCCTTACCACAGTGCAGTTGGCAGCCGTTCCGGAGGCTGTAATTGACACCTCCATTGAGCTGCTGGGTCATGCACCCAAACCTCGCTTCAGGAGATCGACTTACAAGTCAGGGTGGTTATACTTTGTGTGTGACAACCCCGCCACGGCCGATTGTATGAAAACCAATTTTACGGCCATCAATAACAAGAGTGAACTTAATATCATGCTTGTGGAAGAAGAAGCTTTCCAGAAACCACACATCGTTCGGGGCTACTTCCCACAATGCGTCGGCTTACCCATCACAAAAGTGTTGGCGATGCTGGACTCCCAAAATGACGGCCTATGTGCACAGAACTGGAGAGTCATGCAGAGCACGTCAAATAGAGAAAACATCAGTGGATGTAAAAACCAATCGCTGTAGAAATACTTACAGCCAGCAGTATGGTGGTTGCACCTACTGCTGTAGTAGAGACGCCAAGATGTGACAAAAAAAAAACCCGCCGCCACATCTGGATTGACGACCACTAAGGGTCGTCCAAACAGAAGAACAAAACGTCCCCCAACTAAACAGAGGATCACTTCCATTGGGCCGGTAACTTCAGGCAGGGCAACAATAAGCCATATCGAAGGAAGGACCCGGCCTGTCGTCGCAAGTAGTGAGTGGGCTGCTTGTGCTGCAGGGCAACCTGCACCATGCCAAAGGTGCCTCGGACACCTTTAGCCTGCGAATCTATCGCGACAGGTTCGCCATTGGACTAATCCAAGAACCATGGGTCCATAAAGGTAAGATTATGGGCCTGCAAAACAGGTCACGTAAACTAGTTTACGCTACAGAGGGTTCTCCTCCTAGGGCCGTATGTCTGATCGGCACTAATATAAATTTTTCCCCCATTCCAGAATTCATCACAAGGGACCTGGCAGCTGTCATTGTGGAAGTCCCCACCGATGGAGGAGTAAGGCAGATTGTATGCGCCTCCGCTTACTTTCCTGGGGACGGCCCAGATATCCCTCCCACCCAAGTACAGGATCTGGTTAGATATTGCGACCAGAAGAAACATCACCTGATCATCGGATGTGATGCTAACGCGCATCATACGGAATGGAGCAGCAACAATGCAAATAAACGAGGTGAAGGCGGTTAGAGAAGAGGAGCTTGACCTTACTATCTCTAGCCCATTTATTTTAAACACAATTAGTGATTGGCACGTCTCCAATAGAGTCTCACTGTCTGATCAGATTTAACATCTCCGGTGAGGTTAAAGAGGCTGAACCTGGATACCAGCCCAAGCGAACAAATTGGGCTCTGTTCCGGACTCAAATCGCCGCTAAGGAAGATATGCTTTCCAAGTCGATTGAATCGACAGATGATATCGATAAGCGGCTTACCAGCTCAATGCGGCACTTATCTCATCCTTTACGGACAGCTGTACACCCAGGTCAAGTACCCACAAGCGGTGTGTGCGCTGCTGGAATACACAGCTTGAATCCCTAAGGAAACAGGTGAGATCTCTGTTTAATATAGCTAAACGAAATAATAGTTGGACTGATTATAGATCTGCTCTAACGAAATACAACCTTGAACTGAGGAAATCCAAGAGAGTGTTTTGGAGGAAACACTGTTAGAACGTAGACTCGCTTCCAACTGCGGCCCGACTCCATAAAGCGCTATCTCGAGAGCACACAAATGGACTCGGGCTGCTTCGCAAATCAGACGGCACCTTTACCGTCAATCGCAGGGAAACCCTGGAGGCTTTGCTCGAGGTGCACTTCCTAGGTTCTACTCCCCAGTCGATGTCCTCTGACAATCAAACGAACGTCATTGATAGCATCGACAGTAGAACTAATAGCCTTTCTGGCAGACTTTTTAGTTTGCTTAATTAAAACCCTATAAGGCTCCAGGCAAAGACGGTGTCTTTCCTGCCATCTTTCAGAAAGGCCTGGACACCATTTTATCACCACTGATAGTTCTTTATAGGTCTTGCTTCAACCTGGGATACATACCCCAAATCTGGAGGGAGGTCAATCTTGTCTACATCCTCAAGATCGGAAAGCCAAGTGAGCAACCTAAATCCTATCGTCCTATCAGTTTGACTTCGTTCTTTCTAAAAACAATGGAGAAACTGATAGAGCTCCACATTAGAGGTATCTGCATCCCAATCAGTATGCATATCGCAAAGAGCGATCTACTGAGAATGCGCTACACCATCTGGTGACGTGTATTGAAAACAGCTTTACATACAAGGAGATTGCAATTTGCGCTTTCCTTGATATAGCCCCCTCTATCGATAATACTGGCTATGATTCGATCACCAATGCACTATCCTACAGGGGTGTGGACCATCCGACTAATCACTGGATTAGGGTGATGCTAAATAGCCGTCTCATATCAGCCACATGCGGAGAGGTCTCAGTGACAGTATCGGCGGCTAAAGGATGTCAACAAGAAGGAGTCCTTTCACCACTGCTCTGGTCGATGGTCATCGATGACCTACTACGCAAGCTAACCACTCGGGGCTACGAGATCATCGGATATGCTGATCTTAGTCTAAGATCAATTTCTTCTTAGACAAGTGGGAAAAATCGCAACACCTGTCCTTTTGGAACAGCGTTCGGGGACTCCGTCGATCGAAGCGACTTATACGACTCAAACTCAATCAGGTGGGTATCAGAAGACTAGTCAACTATCTGACAGGACACTGTGGTCTGAGATATCATCTTAACAAAATTAGCCTTTCGTCTGAAACTGAGTGTCGACTCTGTCTCGAGGACGAAGAGTCGGCGGAACACATACTGTGTGAGTGTGCTGCTCTCTGCCATCTTAGAAAGCGTATCCTTCTCAGTGAAGTTATGGCTCCTACGAGAAGCATTCTCAACTTCATTGTGGAAGTGGAGAAGCTCCTCGGCTAATCGGCTAGCAGGCACAATAGATCTGCAAAGGTCGCAGTGCCAAATGCTAATGGCAGCACTAGCCCATTGAGGTCAAGACGACTACTATTCTCCCATTGAAAACAATTTCAAAATCGAAGCGCGCCGACCTACCCCACTTTCCATGTCAAGCGAAAATCCTTCAATGGAATGAAAATAACAGCGCATTAGTTCTGATTTCAATTTCCACGTACTTGCAGGAACGACAAACAACGATTCGAAGGAGAACATCGTGCTGTGCCATCATCTATTGAAACAAAAGATACAAAATAAAAGGAAAACTGAAATGACGTTTCCACAGTTCTCTGCCCCTCATAGTTGACATTATTTTCATGTCGTCGTTTCGCGTGTCAAAGGCGTAGTGGGCCAACTATTATTTGTACTGCTTGGCTATTCATGACGTTTACGTTTGCAGATAGTATTTTTCTGTCCTGAATTGATGTAGCACACTTGTTACACTATGTCAGCTTGGATTGCCTGCTTATGTCCGTACACATATTTCGTAGCCATAGACACCTACACAGTACATACGAGCAAGTATGTATATATATTTTCCCTAGACTTTTAAAGCAATTAACGATTCTTTTGTTATCATAAATTTTAGCGCCTACTTGGTCACACCGCATGGGTCCTAGAAAACAACCACGTATACGATGTGGTCACCTTGTTCTTGTTTTGTACATTTTCTTGTACGTCCGAAACCTCTAACTTTGGCCTCAAGACTCTATTCAAGAAAATCAATTATACGAGTAGTCAAGTTATGTGACATTTTGCAAAGCGTTATTGGAGCCGTAAATTCTATTTTAAAACTCACTTATTGTGCTTATAAATATCCCCATTGCTTCCTATGAACCCAAAACTCGCTTCCATAAGACCGCACATCATGGTTAGGAAGGGTGTACAATAAACCGTGGCATGTGGTAGTGGAGTGGCGGGACCATAACGTGACGGAGTCATTGACAAAATTAATTTAACAAAATAATTCCCTCTTGCCTTTCTATACGCAAAACATACATAAATACTCTTACAGTATACAAGTAGTCGCATGAGAGTGAGCGACATAAGATTTAAATCATGTGAGATATGTGTGTGTACATGTGCTTATAACGGGTGGCCCAATTAATGTTAGCATCAGGCAACCCAATAACTTTGACACCGGTTGGCTAAACGGATTGTGACAACCCGCATTCAAAGAGTTAGTCTTTGCGAATTTTTACTATGGAACAGTACACGCCACAAAAACGCGCTGTTATTGTGCAGCTTTACATTCAAAACAATTTCTCAATTGTGAAAACACAACGTGCGTACCGTTCAAAATTTGAAGTGAGAGACGCGTCTTCTCACATGACCATTAGGCGTGTGCAGCAAACATTTTTGGACACCGGTGATCTTGAAAATGAGAGGGCATGGACTCGGACATACAGGGTAAAGTTCTTGATCGCTCTCAACCTGGCGATATGCCAGCAACGATCCCTGTTTAAATGCCCGGGTCAAGTTGACATACGGCCTCCTCGCGGCGCCCTCTGGATAGCCTCTTCAACAACCGTTGGGAGGTGAACAAACGTATGCAGCGACAAAACTCCGACCAGAGTGGCGGTTGTGCGGCGGGCTAACAATCCGCCCACGTAAAAAAAACAAAGTTATGAGTTAGCAAGATGCCGGACGGATACTCGACGACGACAATGCACGAAAAAGGAACACGATTTGCGAGTATGCTCCTGGAATGTCAGAACCCTGTACACTCCCGGAGCTGCTCATAAACTAGAAGGAATCCTGACGCAGTACAAGGCGGATATTACTGCGGTCCAGGAAATACGCTGGATGGGAAACGGTATGATTAGGAAGAAAAATTGCGACATTTATTACAGCTGTCACAAAAGGTTGCACTTACTGGGATGCGGATTTGTCGTGGGAAAGCGGTTAAGGTCGAAGGTCATCGACTTTGAACCTATAAGTAATCGTCTGGCTGTGATCCGCATCAGAGGGAGATTTTATAACATCAGCCTTGTATGTGCACACGCCCCTACCGACGAAGCTGAAGACCCTATCAAGGAGGACTTCTATGACCTCCGGAGCTTGTCCGGAGTACGATGTAAAAATCGTGCTCGGGGACTTCAACGCCAAAATCGGTAAGGAGAACACCCTTTGCGGAGTGATCGGAAAACACAGCCTCCACGATACAACAACAGGTAACGGCTTCCGACTCGCTGACTTTGAGACAGCTCGTAATGCGGTGATAAGTAGCACAAGATTCCCTCGCAAGCAAATCCACACAGCGACCTGGCGATCTCCGGACGGTCGAACTGCCAACTAAATCGACCATGTGCTCATTGACGCAAGGCACTCGTCAAACATCCTGGATGTACGAACATTCAGAGAGTCAAATGTCGACTCAGACCACTTCCTCGTAGCAGCAAGATTCAGAGCTCGACTGTCCAATGTCAGAAAGCTGCACCAGCCCATCAGGAGGAGATTCGACATTGGGCGCCTGAGCACACCGGAGGTTACCGAGTCTACAGGGAGCAGCTATGCGAAAGACTCTACGGTATGCCTACGTCGAACACAAATGCCAATAATATGTGGCTGCATTGCCGCTCAGCCATTCAGGAAGTAGCCGAAACCACATTAGGATACCTACCACCCCCGACAAGAAACCCGTGGTATGATGGCGAGTGTGAGCAGAAAAAGGCAGCAACCGACGAGGCGTACCAAAAGGCGCTGCAGAGGAAAACCAGGGAAGCGCGAGGAGAGTACCGAGCCAGAAGAAGGGAGGAGAAGAAACTATTGCGACAAAAGAAAAGAATCTTCGCAGCCTCCCAGCTCAAGGATATCGAGGAGTCTAGGGATAAACATAAAATACGAGCCATTTACAAGAAAGCCAAAGGCCTTGCAGGAGGCTTCAAAAAGGGCACCCTGGCTCTTCGAAACTGCGAGGGTAATCTTGTCACCGACCCGCAGGGAATAGTGGATGTATTTAAGCAGCATTTCCAGCAGCTGCTTAACGAGCATGACCAAGAGAGAGTGGTAGGGACCGAGGAAATCCCAGCTCCAGCCGCTGAAGTAGTCCTCCCACCCAGCATCGAAGAAGTCGGCACAGCAATTCAGAAGCTGAAGAACAACAAGGCCGCAGGCTCAGATGGCTTGCACCGCACTAATCGGCAGCTACCAGTGCAGCTTCCGGCCCGGCAAATCAACTATAGACCAAATTTTCAAATTTTCACACTTCGACAAATCCTGGAAAAGATCAACGAGTTTCGAATCGATCCACACCATCTTTTCATCGATTTCAAAGCCGCATACGACAGCATTCATCGTAAAGAACTGTTTGGTGCGATGCCCGAATTCGGGATCCCGGGAAAACTTATCCAGTTGTGTCGCGCCACGCTAAAAAATACGCGATGCACCATGCAACTAGGTTCTAGGACTTTGGAACCGTTTGAAGCATGCACCGGATTACGACAAGGAGATGCGCTGTCATGTGACTTCTTCAACCTGGTGCTGGAGCAGATAGTGCGACGGACGGGCGCCAACAGGGAAGGCACTCTCTTTTACAAGTCCATCCAGCTGCTAGGATACGCGGATGATATCGACATCATCGCGTGTTCTCGCCGTGGCATTGTGAAAGCATTCACGGCGATTGAAGAACAGGCGAAACGAGTTGGTCTTAAAATCAATGAGGACAAAACGAAATACATGCTGTCAAGCAAAAACCAATCCGTCGCTCACCACCTGGGACAAAATATAACAATGGACAGCCACAATTTCGAGGAAGTTAAGGAGTTTGTCTACCTCGGGGCAAACATAAATTCCACAAATGACACCACAGTGGAGATCCGGCATAGGATCGCCCTTGGCAACCGCTGCTACTTCGGCTTGTCCAAACAACTGGGGTCAAAACTCCTCACTCGAAAGACCAAAGTCATGCTTTACGAAATGCTCATTCTGCCAGTCTTGCTGTACGGAGCCGAAAGCTGGACGATAAGCAGGACAGCGGAGCTGATTTTGGGTTCTTTCGAAAGAAAAATTCTGCACCGGATATTTGGTCCTGTCTGTGAGGAAGATTAATGGAGAAGAAGACACAACCGCGAACTCTACGAGCTGTACCAGGATGTGGATGTAGTCCGGAAGGCAAGGATCTGTCGACTACACTGGCTCGGCCACATCGAGCGCATGGACATCAGCGCTCCAGCTAAGAGGGTCTTCGACTCCTGGTTCGAGGAGAAGAGGAAGACCGAACCTCCGGTATAAAGACCAAGTAATCGCGGATGTAAGACATCTTGGTCTTGACAACTTGACCGTCAAGGATGGAATGCAGCTATAGCTCAGGCTCAGATCCTCCATGGATCGCTGGCCTGATAAGTAAGTAAGATCTTGGTAATGCCAGTTATCAAGGGAGAGAGCATACTAGACGGTCCCGTGAGAATATTGAGGCTGTACGGATCTCAGTTGAGATCTCACCACGAACATCGAGTCGCTGCCGTTCCGCTCAGTTGGGCATCAGTCGCAGCTCACTGCAACGCATGATTCGGTATGATTTGAAGTTATTTCCGTACAAAATTCAAATTACTCATCGATTATTGCCAACCGATAAGTCACGCCGCTTGGATTATGCGAAATTCGTCGTGAACTTGGCTCAAACTGATTACTGATTTTTGGGAAAAAATCATCATGAGCGATGAGGTTCATTTTTCGTTAAATGGAATGGTCAACAAACAACGAAGAACTTCTCCACGAACAAAGCGTGACTGTTTGGGCCTGAAGATGGCGCCACAGCCCATACATCTCGGGCCACCATCGCTTTATTGTGCCGTAAGTTCGTCGATCATACACAACACCACGTCAGAAAACGGACTAAGGCTAGTGGACTTTATGGCGGGACATGATCTGGCAGTAGCAAGTACACGATTCATACACCTCAACATCCATAAGGGGACCTGGCGGTCTTTCGATCAATCGACAACCAACCAAATTGATCATATTGCGATCGACGGCAGACACTCCTCCAGCATCCTAGATGTCCGAACCTTTCGAGGAGCCAACATCGGCTCGGATCATTACCTTGTTGCAGCCAAGGTACGGATGCGAATTTCTCGGAATCAACGGAGTCGAGTAAGAACACCAACATTTAACGTAGGAAAGCTGCAATCGCAGGAGAACGCCAGGACATTCGCCGATCAAGTCTCCCTCAAGCTCTCTCAAGTCCCGATGCAATCTGCAGAAACCATAGAATAGCAATGGAGTCGTTGTCAGAACGCCATTAGAGAGGCCGCTTCAGATGTACTCGGTTTCGAGCCACCACCGTCGAAAAACCGCTGGTTTGAGTGCAGACAGGCCCATGTAGAGAAACAGAATGCATACATGGCCACATTGCATCGACGGACGAGAGCTGCCCGCGAGCTCTATGAACAGAAAAGGAGGGAGGAGCATGCGCTTCTGAGAAGGAAAAAGAAGGAGCGCGAGATCGAGTAGATGGAGAGATATTACTGCAGGAACGACGTTCGAAAATTTTACCAGAAAGTAAAACGAACATGCCAAGGCTATAAAGCCAGAGCAGAAGCCTGCAGGGCTGAGCACCGACAACAAGTAGTGGAGTCACAGTTGATGCTGAGATTGTGGTAGGACCACTTCTGCAGACTGTATAACGGCGATGATAGTCAAAATGCCGCCGTCAGGCAGAGCGAACCATTCACAATGGACGAACACGAAGGAGAATCCCTCCCACCCGACCTAGACGAAGTTAAGATAGCGATATCGAAACTTTAGTCTTATAAAGCTGCTGGAGCAGACGGACTCCCCGCGGAACTGTTTAAAGCAACTGGCGATGAGCTGGTCAGGAACATGCACCAACTCATCTGCAAGATATGGTCGAACACATGCCCGATGAATGGAATCTCAGTATCGTTTGCCCGGTCCATAAGAAAGGAGACCCCTATGACTGCGCCAATTAAAGAGGGATAAGCCTCCTGAACATCGCGAACAAGATCCTCTCTGCCGTACTGTGTAAGTGCCTAAAACCGTTGGTGGATAGGTTCCTACCAGTGTGGTTTCAGGCCAGGAAAATCCACGATAGACCAAATATTTACACTGCGGCAGATCTTGGAGAAGAATTCCAGGTCGACACGCACCATCTTTTTGCCGACTTTAAAGCCGCGTTTGACAGTGTTTATAGAGACGAGCTATACAGAGCCATGTCATGTTTTAACATTCCTGCCAAACTCGTCAGACTGTGCAGGATGACTATGGAGAACTCTCGCTGCTCCATTAAGGTCGGAGGTGAACTAACCGACCCCTTTGATGTTAAAAAAGGTTTTAGACAGGGTGACGCACTGTCATGTTATTTCTTTAACATTATTCTTGAAAGGATCGTGCGGGACTCTGCGGCCAATACAAGAGGTACGATCTATTTCAAGTCCACACAATTGCTTGCCTACGCAGATGACTTTGACGTTATTGGACGGACAAAGCGAGACGTCAGTGAGGCGTTCGCAAGCATTGAAGCAGAAGAGGCTAAAGTGGGTCTAAGGGTAAATAGGATAAGAGCAAATATATGCTGTAATCCAAGAAAGACGCGCAACACTGACGTCTTAGTCAGAACGTCACCTTCGGCAGCTATATTTTTGAAGTAGTCAAGGACTTCGTCTACCTTGGCTCGATAGTGACAAGCAGCAAGGACACCAGCGCTGAGATAAAACGCACAATTTCCTTTGCCAACCGCTGCTTCTTCGGGCTCAAGAGGCAATTGAGTAGTAGTTAAACGTCTTCGGATCCAACGTCTAAGATGGCTAGGCCATGTAGAGCGAATGGACATCAACGCTCCGGCCCGAAGAGTCTTTGACTCCAACCCCGAGGGACGACGCAGCAGAAGACGACCGCATTTAAGGTGGCGCGCACATGTGGAAAGGGACCTCAACCAACTGGGCGTGCGGTACTGGAAGCGGCTGGCCAAAGATCGGGCCTGCTGGAGAGGTTTGTTGGTTGAATCCCTGGTTCACCCCGAACTGTAGCACCATCAAAGTAAGTAAGTAAGTTCGTCGATCGTCTAATTTCCAAAAATGGTGATTTTGACTGGCCACCGAAATCGCCCGATTTGACGCCACCGGACTTTTCCTTGTGGGGTTTTTAAAAGTACAAAGTCTATGTCAACAAGCCACGGACTGTGAAAGAGCTCAAAGTCAATATTCGACGCGAAAAAGCCGCTATAGATGCTTAATGGCCCGTAATGGCTCTCACAAGCCTTCTGCAGTCAATTCTCTTTAAGGACAGGAAGAATGCTGCGGATTCCTAGCAGATATAAGGCATATGCGCTTAGTCATCTTGCAACCTGGATAGTACCTCCATCTACGGATGTGTGTATTAAACACCCAATCGTTAATGTAGGAATTTACCGAGGACACAGGTAGACCTAGAGCGGGTTCAGGTCCTGAGAAGCTCTCTTCCGAAACCATTCTGGCGAGTTCATCAGAGATCTCATTTTCTGGGATCCTAGAGTGGCCTGGAACCCATACAAGCCTTAGTGAATTTAGTCTACCAACTCTGTTCAAGAAGGACTTGAGTTCATGCACTAATTTGGAGCTAATTAGGGGGTTGCACACAGCTTTGAGTGCATCTTGGCTGTAACTGCAGACGCATTTGCTTTTCCCCCTCCACCTGTGCATTGCCATTATGATTGCATATATCTCTGATTGGACGACAGACGCATATTTTCCTAACGAGAAGTGCAGTCAGATGTTTTCGCGTTCAAGGAAGACCCCAGCGACGAACCCCCGCCCAGACCTGGAGCCATCCGTGAAAATGCGAAGACTATCCTTTCCTGGTTCAGTATCAAGCCAGAGCCAATCCGGACGACTGATTGGACTGGACGGAAACTCGACTGTGAAATTATAGCGCAGTAGAATAACGGGCGTATATGCGTCAGAAGGCATGTCCATGAGACAGGGGTCTCAGTAAGATTCTTGCGCAAGCACACTGTTATTCCTATACGAGTTGTACCAAAAGCCATTTCTCTTAAGACGAGACATGGCTTTCAGAGCACACCCTCTGATAAATATATCAAGAGGTGGAAGGTTTATCATAGCATCTAGAGCAGCGCCCGGCGTGCTGGAGTAAGCCCCCTTGCAGCTGAGACAAATTGTTGTTTGGAGTTCGGTGAAAGAGACTACGACGTGTTTGCGTGTTAGTCTGTTCCACCAGACAACCGATGCATATGAGATTATAGGTCTTATCATTGCCGTGTATATCCAAAAGACCTTTGTCGGCGATAAATCCCATATTTTGCCAGAAGCTCCTTTGTATTGCCAGAAAGCTTACAGCGATTTGGTGATTCTTGACTCAACATGATTTGACCAGAGAAGCTTGCTTTCTAAGATAACTCCTAGATTAGCCTCCTTGGATATCAGGATGGAAGTGCCTATTAGTACAAGCTGAGTCATGTCATGAAAGAACGACGAACCATCCGCATAGGCCTGTGCATAAATTCTAGATGCATAGAGAGCATCAAGCGGAGAGTCGACCCCCATGCACCATAACAGCGGAGACAGGACGCCTCCTTGCGAGCCGGATTTAACACACCCGGCGATGCCTGCATCAGCGGTCAATGTCCTGTACACAAGCATTGCTTTGATCCACAAGACCAGTGCTTCACCTACGCAATTACGCCTGGCAGCGTCGCACATTCTGTCGAAAGTTGCGGTATTAAAAGCTCCCTCAATGTCGATGAAGAATGCGCGTACTCTTTCCCAACCAGCGCGTATTAAATGTTCCCAATGGGGATTGATGCATGCTCGACACGCTTTGACAATGACTCAAAAAATGAGATGAATCAACTGACATCGACCTGTTTTCAGTTCACACTTTTGTATTGTCCACCTGGGATACTTAATTTATCTGTACGTAAATAATATAGAGTAGACCAATTAAATTGACGCTGAGTGTGTACATTCATACATTAGCAAATGCCATATAATTCATGGCTGCTATAGGTCGACAAATGAGCATATGCTTCCCATCATTGTCTCATTAAGATCCTCATGAATTGCGATGATATGATTCAACAATCTCACCCCAATCCCATCTCAAAGGGTTCCTTGCTCCCACTCCAGTCGACCCTCCTTCTTCAGCATTTTTTAATTCCTCCGTCGATACGGTATGGCTTTTGGTCGGATGTTGGCAAAGCGAGCACGACTTTCTACTATCCCTCAGGGCTGGTGGAGTGAAGATTATATCTTTTCAGTAAAATCCAAAGCGAAGCGACTGCACATTGAATACCGAAACACACAAGGAGGATTATCCCCTCTTTTTTTTTTTTTTCTTCTTTCTCTCCCGGGAGGAGCGTGTTGCTATCAACTTGGCATTTTTACGATATGCTTTAAAGATGATGGCAACGAAAGGAGTATGTATGGCTATGGTTATCTTATCGTTTTGCACAAAGGAATAGCTGAGTGTTAACGCAGAATAGCATTTGAATGTCAGCCAAGTGCAGATGGTTAATCCCTGAAATGAATTTTGTCTGAATCGCGTCGGGACTAAGGCGTATGTGGTTGGGATGGGTTGGCAGTCAGGTCTCTATTATATTTGGATTTTAATGAGTTTTTATCTTGGAGCGACAGTTAAATGTCGATATATTCTTCTTTGCCTGCCTCATTCAAAGACATTTATTTTAATTTCTATCTTAATTACGTGTGAGGGTTTTGGCGAAGATTTTTTGTTTGTCCTCGAAATAAAGGTTTTTAAATGTCTGGATACTCTCTTTTTACCTGTTTGTAAGAGGCAAAGTTATCATTTAAATTCATTGAATCGAATGATAAATTGTCTATTCTGGTACCTTCGTTGTAAGTATAAAG
This sequence comes from Eumerus sabulonum, assembly GCA_951905685.1. Classification (NCBI taxonomy): domain Eukaryota; kingdom Metazoa; phylum Arthropoda; class Insecta; order Diptera; family Syrphidae; genus Eumerus; species Eumerus sabulonum. The sequence continues at coordinate 140,262,793 of OX645060.1, read as the reverse complement.
GATTTTTGGAAAGGCATTTTTTCACTGTTCATTGATCGCGTTCTGTGGTGATGATCTAGTTGGAAAGCATGTATGCAATGATGTGTAGGCTATCGTTTCGTTGGTTTTTAAGCTTCTACGTAATCGTAGGCTAGGGAAGTTGCCCTTTGGAGAGTTTCTAGCTGATCCTTTCTCACAGCTTCCGTTGCTTAAGACCGGATATTTTGTTTATATGTTGGGTTGAAATAATCAGCCTATGGCTACTAACTCATTATTACATTACTACTCATGTTTTTCTGCAAGTAATATCCGTAAGCAATGGGTACATGTTTAGCATTTCTATCCAGATTGCATAAGCTACAGCGAATATGCATATGGAACCTCATCTGTAAATTGACTCCCCCAAGGGCTTACTCCTTCAGTATCCTATTCGGATGCGAACAATTAAGATAAGTTTTGGCTTCTAATCGTTTTAGTTTGCATAAAACTAGTAGTGAAAAAGAGGGAGGGTAAGACAGCTGCTGAAGCTTCTAAAAGCAAGACACGAGCACAGTTAAGATCACTCAAAAAACAAATATTCAATAATTTATCAAAATGTATGAGGTTATACGATCCTACCCTAGCTTGTGGTGATATACAATAGTTGCCTCTCCCTTTCCTACATCCCCAGCAAGTGGAAGGTAGCCAAAGTAATTTTCATACCCAAGGCAGGCAAAAGCTCGCACACGTATGCAAATGACCTAAGGCCTATTAGACTCACTTCTTTTCTATTAAAAACTCTAGAGAAAATTTCAGACGCACACATCCGGTACATCTGCATCTCAGGAAGGCTGTCGGATAACCAACATGCCTACAACAAAGGCAAATCGGTGGAAACAGCACTCCACTCATTGGTCAGTAAAATAGAAAGGTCACTGGAAAGTAAACAATACGCTCTAGTCGCCTTTCTCGACATTGAGGGCGCCTTTAACAATGTTGGACCATTGGCCGTCATCAAGGCGCTGTCTGATCTGGGTGTTACGGGATCAGTGATAGAGCTGGTACGACAGCTGACAAAGAGTTGTCAAAGCGAACTTCGCTGGTGCCGTCTCAACTAGAATGGTCAGCAAAGGTACATACACTACAGGGTGGAGTACTCTCCCCTCTCCTCTGGAACGTGGTGGTCAACGAACTACTGCTGTTGCTTGAACAGGAAGCGTACGCTCTGATCGCCTCTGCGGATGACATTGCTATTGCCGTCACAGGAAAATTTCCCAGCACTCTATGCGATCTTATGCAGAGTGCACTACATACAGTAGAAACCTGGACACGGTACTGTGGACTTGGGTTGAACCCAAAGAAGACCGATCTAGTACTGTTCACTAACAAATATGAAATTTCGCCCTTCAACCCACCGAGGCTGGGTGGAACCCAACTAACAATCAAAGAACAGGCTAAATATCTAGGCCTAGTCCTTGTCAGGAGGCTGAGTTGGAAACCCAACATTCTTGATCGGGTCAAGAAAGCAACTGTTGCCCTCTACAGCTGTAAGAAAGTAGTGGGCAGGAGGTGGGGTCTCCAACCAAGCATTATGTACTGGCTCTACATAGCAGTCATAAGGCCTTTCCTCCTGTATGGCGTCGTAGTCTGGTGGACTGCTCTGGACAAAGCAGTCAATCGAAACCTTCTGGGGAAGGTACAAGGATCGGCTGGCTTATATATGTATAAGCGGAGCGATCAGATCAACCCCCACGGAGGCCTTAAATGTTCTACTACATCTTCCACCAATAAACACTTTCAGCCATAAGGATGAGGAGCTTAAGAAAATGGCCCAAGTCTCATAAAGGCCACACCACTATTTTAAAACACTTCAAAGTACCCATGGACACTGACTACATCACCCCGAAGAATGTGTTCACCAGGAACTCCGAAGTTGTTATACCAAAGGACTCGATCTCCCTCTATACTGATGGCCCTAAGATGGAGTCGGGTGTAGGCAGTGGGGTCTTCTCCAAGGAACTTAACCTCAATCTATCATTCAGACTTCCAAATCACTGCAGTGTGTATCAGGCAGAATTAACAGCGATAACAGAGGCCCATGCATGGCTCAGGATCAATGTAATATCCGCTAAAGATATTATCATTTGCACGGATAGCCAAGCTGCGATAAAATCCCGGGCCGTGGTAACCCACAAATCAAAGGCATCTCTTAACTGTCGCTTATCTAACAGTTCAACTAATAACAGTTCAACGTTAAAATAATGTGGGTTCCCGGGCATAGGGATATTCCAGGAAACTGCGCGGCCGACGAACTCGCAAAGTTAGGGTCAAGCACACTCAGCCTACCTACCCTCGGGTACCTAGAAACACCAATGTAAAGCACATGATAAAGCTTCAAACCATAAAGGAGACCAACCTCCAATGGAATGAGAGCAATATCGGCTTTATCACTAAACAATTGTGGCCTAAGTTAAACTTAGGACGAACCAGGGACCTGGTGGCAACCAAATGGGCAACCCTGAGCACTCTAGTGGGTGTAATTACAGGTCACTGCACCATTGGAAAACACGCCGCCAGACTGGGGCTACCCTACAATGACTTCTGTCGCGGCTGCATGGACTTATGTCCCTCTTTTGCGAATCGCAGGAGGATTTACCTAGCTAGCAAACCAAAAAATAGCTCAACTCCACCGCTTTATTAGAAGCACCGGTTGGTTCCCAGGTAGCGGATCAGGGTAACCTGATCCAGGTGGTATCACAATGGGCCGGCTTCGGCCTAAGTGTGGCTTATGCTTACCACGTCAACCTAACCTAACCTAAGGTTATACGAGAAATAACGCGTGGAATGAATTTCGCCCTGAGTCAACATCGTTATCTGAACAATAAGGGGAAGAACCAAATTAGACTGAAGGCCGTCCTCTACAACTTCGTTCTTCGAGGTTAGAATCGAAGACTCTTCGGGCCGGGGCTGTGCTGTCCATTCGCTCTACATGGCCCAGCCGACATTGGATCCGAAGACGTCGTACTAAGTCGATGTCGCTGTATAACTCGTACAATTCTTGATTGAATCTTCTCCTTCACTCTTCGTCAACACAGACGGGACGGAATATTGTAGGCAGAATTTTCCTCTCGAAACGACCAAGAGCCTCTTCATCCATATTTGATAAGGTCCAAGCCTCTACGCCGCAGAGGAGGTGCGAGATGATTACAGTTTTAAAGAGGATCACCTTAGTTTTCCCGGAGAGGGCTCTACTACTCAATTGCCTCTTGAGCCCGAAGAAACAGCGGTTGACAAGGCTTATTCTGCGTTTAATCTCAGCGCTGTTGCCGTTGCCGCTTGTTACCAGTGAGACAAGGTAGACGAAATCCATGACTACATCCAAGTAATAGCTGCCAATAGTGACGTTCTGGTCAAAACGTCGGTGTTGTGCGTCTTTCTTTGACGACAAGTAATGCTCACAAAAGCTTCATTAATGTCTCGCTGCGTTCTTCTAAATTACATCAAAGTCGTCAGCGTATATTAGCCAATGAATCCCGCACGATTTTTCCGAGGATGATGTTGAAAAATTCACATAACAGTGCATCGCCCTGTATAAATCCTTTTTTGACATCGAAGATCTCGGTTAACTCTTGACCGACCTTAATGGAGGAGGGAAAACTCTGTATTGTGATCTTGCACAACCTGACGAGTTTGGCAGGGATGTCAAAACATAACATGGCTCGTTATAACTCGTCCCTATAGACGAATGCTACTTTAAAATCGACGAAAAGATGGTGCGTGTCGACCTGATATTCATGGGTCTTTTCCAAAGTATGCCGCAGTGTGAATATTTGGTCTGACGTTGATTTTCCTGGCCAGAACTATCGAATTGTCCACGAATGGTTTCAGGCGTTCACACAGCACGGCAGAAAAGATCTTATACGCGATATTAAGGAGACTTATTCCCCTATAATTGACGCAGTCATAGGGGTCTCCTTTTTTATGAACTGGACAAACCATGCTGAGATTCCATTCATCGGACATGCCTTTTCCCGTCCATATCTTACAGGTGAGCTGGTGCATATTCCCAACCAACCCATCCCCATCTGCTTTAAGTAGCTCAGCAAGCAGACCGTCTACACTAGCAGCTTTATTAGCCTTCAATTTTGATATCTTAACCACGTCTAAGTCAGGTAGACGGAACTCTGCATTCTGCCTGACAGCGGCTTCTTGACCATCTTCGCTGTTATATGGTCCGCAGAAATAGTCCTTCCACATTCTCAGCATCGACTGTGATTCAACTACGAGGTGTCTGTGTTCGTCCCGCAGTCCTGCGCTCCGGATCTACATATAACCTTGGCATATTCGTTTTACTCTTTGGTAAAACTTTCGAACGTCGTTCCTGCGTACCATCTCCCCATCTCCTCGATCAAGCAATTCTCATGCTCCTCCTTTTTTCTTCTGAAAAGTACATGCTCCTGCCTTCTTTTCCGCCCATAGAGCTAATGAGCAGGTCTCGTACGTCGATGCAACGTGGCCATATATCCATTATGTTTTCTGGTTTCTCCTAGTTGGTAGCTGAAGACCTGATACATCAAAGGCAACATCTCTGATGGCGCTTTGGCAACATCTCCACTGCTGTTCCATGGTTGAGCAGTTTGCACCGGCTCTTGAGAGAGCTGGAGCGAGACAAGATCGGCGAAGTTCCTGGCGGTCTCTTGCGACTGCAGCTTCCCAACGTCAAATTTTGATAGTCCTGCTCGACTCTGCAGTGTTCGTGATATCCGCATACGTACCTTGGCTACAACAAGGTAATGATCCGAATCTACGTTGGCTCCTCGAAAAGTTCAATCGCAATATGATCGATTTGATTAACAGATATTTGATCAGGAGACTGCCAGATCCCCTTATGGATATTGAGATGTGGGAATCGTGTGCTAGCTACTAAAAGATTACGCCCCGTCACAAAGTCTATCAGCCTGAATCCGTTTTCGGACATGGTGTCGGGTAGGCTGTGCTCTCCTACGACTCATTCAAATATATCCTCCTTACCCAGCTTCGCGTTGAAATCTCCTAGAACAACCTTGGTGTCATAGCTGGGACATTGAGCGTATGTCCTATCAAGGAGGTCATAAAAGTAATCTTTGACTCCGTCGCCTTTATTTTCTACCTCTGTGGAGGCGGGAACGCATATCAAGCTGAAGTTCCCGCTGATAGCGTTGATGCGGATTGTTAAGAGCATTCGCTTACACGCCGGAAACTTAGGACTTTTTGCTAAGTTTACCTCGAACAACCAATCCGTATCCAAATAGGCTTTGTTTATTCTCCGTGTAGCAGTTTCCGTAGTTTATGTCACCGTTTTTCATCCTCTTTTTACCCGGTCCATAGCAGCTTAGGGGGTTTTCGAACTTTTCGGCCGCACCCGGTCTAAAGGAACCTATCCTTCTAGGTGCAGATCAGATTCTTTGTCCTTTTATACCTTTGCTGTGGTCGTCAACATGTAGTCCGTCGGTTAGGTCCGAGGCTTGTGGTTGTCTCTAAGTTTGGAAATTATTGACGGTTACGGCTTACTACGTAGTCAATCGACTAAACCTGCTTTTTTTTATACAGGAAACTCGCTATTTGCCCCTTCTTCTCTGTAATTTCTAGAGGAAATCTCCAGATAGGATGGGACTTAGTAACTATTTACAAACCTACGATCGTATATATACACACATATACATACATATCTCACGGAAAATTTTAAAATCATACTCTGCGGCCTCAATACATAGAGATGTGTCCATATATTTAATTCGGACTCAATACTTTAACTGCCAAAGGGAGTTAATAACTAAATAGTAAGACCAAAGGTATCCTTTCCTTCTATTTGGAAAGTTCTGTAAAATATTCAATCCGTCGAAGAAATACACATTTTGGAGAATCATTGAACACCACCAGTCCATGTTCAAACGTCCGTCTATCATTCACCTCTGGAATCCTAATGCAACTGTTTTGCTTACTCGGCTAACTGAAGTTGAATGAATATCCAATATACCTATTTGCATATCTAAATGCAAACAAACAAATTTAACTTGGTCGCACAAGATGCGTACTGTACCATACTAAATAAGGAACAACTAAAGCAAAATTGTGTTTTCGTTTTTTTGTTAGCATGACGATTTCTTCTTGTATACTTTCGAAACGTTCTTCATTCGCATGTCCCTTGTACTCTGCACCAAGCAGTTTTCCATTCCAAAGGATTTATTTGCAAAACTAATTTTTGTTTAAGTCTTTTTTCATCCGTTTCCTTTCACATTAAGTTGTGTCCTTTTTGTCCCAATTTCTTTAGAATAACCGACAACGGATTCAGAATACTGCGCAATGGTTCGGGCATATTTCACCTGACAAAAGTGTTGTATTAAATGAAACACCACTTTATAAATATGTGCTCTTTATTGGTTGACTCATGTTTAATGACTGACTCTTAAGTCCAAGAAGAGAGAGAGAGATCAGCAAGTGATGGTGTGCGCTGTTATACAAATATACCTGCAAAGTGGCATACGAGTCTATACATCATCTTCTTCCTTTTATTTTTAAATTGTAATTCATTAATCCATTTAAATATCAAATTCATTTTCCAAATAACTTTAGTAGATAAAATTAGTAGTTCATACATATTATGAATTCAAGAAACAAACATATTTGAAAGATTTATTACTTCACGAAAATACCTAGTTTAAATGAGATTTGACTTTATGTCGATTGAAAGAAGTCTGGCCTTTTTATTGTTCGTCCATATCTTGTAGTGTATGAGGGTTTTGCTACATGTTGCTCCTCAGTATTACTATTCGGATCATCCGTACTTACTTTTCCATTGCTATGTTGTTCCAAACTGTGTGGGGGTGAGGTGAACATCCGGGTGGTTTTATTGTTTGCTGTATTCTGCACTGCTATCGGTTCATTAAATGTTTTAATTTGAGGTGCATTCATCGACTTCCGTAAATGAAGTGTATTCCGTTGAATAACATTATTATTTTCATTTCTAATCCAGTAAGAACGAGGTGTTTCATGAGGCGATACAACTACTGCATGTTCCCATTTTTTGTTATGAAGATACACAACATTTTGACCGTTTCCTAACAACAAATCTTTTCTTGGCCGCCTAATGTTTCCCATTCTTGCTTGTTTTCTTTCTAAAAGGTAAGGTACATTGGCTGATACGTTCTGTTCTAACTGTTTGCTATGTATGGGTAGTTTGGTCCTTAATTTTCGTGACATTAGCAATTCCGCAGGAGAATAACCTATACCCGGTACCGGTGTGACTCTGTAGTCTAATAAAGCTAGTTCTATATTTGATCTTCCTATTTTCCTCAACATACTCTTAACTATGTGAACAGCTTTTTCAGCCAACCCATTAGACTGTGGAAACCGTGGGCTTGAAAATATAAAATCAAAATTCATTTCTTTCGAAAATGTAACTAAAGTGAATGAGTTAAACGGTTGGTTGTCGGCTACTATTATCCTAGGGATTCCATGCACTGAAAACATTTTTATCAATACCTTTATCACACTATTTGCCGTCTTGTCCGAAAGGTGAAATAATTCGATCCATTTCGAATAATAATCTATAGCAACTAGATAGTATTCACCCCCATATTCTAAAATATCAACACCCACCTTGTTAAATGGTAATTCTGGAACAGGATGAGGTGTTATTAAATGTTTTTTGTTTTGCGACCTATTCCTTTCGCAGATTTGACATTTAGAGATGTACGACTCTATATCTTTATACATTTGAGGCCAATACATTATTTGTTTTGCTCTGTCAAGTGTTCTGGTTATACCCATATGGGATTCATGTAACTGTGATAGCATTTCACCTCTTAGAGCCTTAGGCACGAAAACACGGTCTTCAAAGAACACTAAATCGTCCTCCACGTAAATTTTGTCTTTCACTTCCCAGAAACCTCTCAAGTTTTCATCGAGCATATGTTTTGCTAGCGGCCAGCCTTCTCTATAAATTTTAATAAGGACTTTTAATACTTCATCTTTATGAGTCTCCTCCTGAAACTGTATTTTTCTCGATTTACTCATATTCACGGTATGAACGAGGTCTTTGAGTGGAGTTTCTGTATCAACAGTCATATCAGGAATCGAATGTCTCGATAATAAATCGGCTATATGGAGGAATTTCCCTGGAACATATTTGACATCCAGTTTATATTTGGCAAGCTTTAACTTCATTCTCTGTAACCTATGCGAATGTACTTGATTGATGGCTTTCTTACTGATCGACACAAGGGGCTTGTGATCAGTATGAATCGTAACTTGCTGCCCATAAATATATCTATTAAATTTCTCGCATGCATAAACGATGGCTAACAGCTCTTTTTCAATTTGAGCATAACGAATTTCTGTCTCCGTCAGGCTCTTAGAAGCATATGCTACAGGCTTATCGTTTTGCATAAGGCAACACCCAAGACCATTTTTGACGCATCCGTCTGAATCGTTATTGGGATGGATGGATCAAATGTTTGTAAAATCGCATGTTTTTTTAAAACATTTTTCATTTTCGCTAACACCTCCGAATGATTACTTGTCCACATAAACTCCACATTTTTGACCAACAATTGGCGAAGTGGCGCATTAAGCTCAGCAAAATTGGGTATAAAAGATCGTAGATAGTTTAGCGTACCCATTATCTTTTCTAGTTCTTTTTTATTCTGTGGGTCTCTAATTTGAAGAATTGCGTTGATACGTTCGGGGTCTGGAGCAATAGTATCACCTGTGAAAATATGTCCTAAATACTTAACTCTATCCATGCGATATTGAAGCTTATTTTTATTAAATTTTACATTAATAGCACGTGCCTTCTCTATAACTCTTTGAACGTTAGTATCATGCTCATCTAATGTCCTTCCTCCTACTATCAGGTCGTCGATATATACAAAACAACCACTTAGCTTACCAAAATGTTTAGTGTTCAGCTTTTGAAATATTTCGGGGGCTACCTTTATTCCAAAGGGAAGAACGTTGTACTCGTAAGTACCAAAAGGCGTGCTAAACACTGTTAACTCTTTGGAAGACGAACAAAGATTTATCTGCCAAAATCCTTCTCGAAAATCAAAAACTGAGAAATATTTAAAACCATTCATTGCCTGACAAAAATCTTCCAATGTTGGTATGAGAAAGTGTTCGTCCTTTAAGTGCTTATTAAGATCCCCAGGATCTAGACATAACCGTAGAGTGCCATTAGATTTTTCTACCACAACTAATTGGTGTGTCCATTCTGATGGCTCCTCTCTTTTCCCAATAATACCTCGTGTCTCCATTTCATCCAACGTGCTCTTGACCTTAGCATGCAGGCTCAAAGGAATACGCCGTGGAGGCTTACTAATCGGTATTGTGTTGGGTTTCAGAACTAGCTTACAAGTCTCTGGAAAGTGCCCTGATCCTTCAAAAATATCCCTATTGCATGCAATAAATTTGTTCTTAGAATCATCGCTAACCTCGTTTACTCTATGAATTAAATTGAAGTCAAGGCATGTTTTTAGTCCTAAAATTGGTTTAGAATCACTAGATTTCACAATAATGTATTCAACATCTAACTTTTTGTCCTTGTATTCTGTCGGCAATACAATAGAACCCACGGTCTGTATCTGAAAGCCCCCATACGCTTCTAACCTTGCCGTTGATGGCTTTATATTCTGCATTTGTGTTAATCTTTTTACTATGTCATATGTGATAATGTTCACCTCAGCACCACTGTCCAGCTTAAAATCAATACGGAACTCATCTATTTTTAGTGTCTCATGCCAACTATTTCTTGAGTTTGGACCAAAATGCAACACACTTACATACACTACCGACTCATTAGACTCACTTGAATCATAATCATAATTTACTTCATTAACTTTTTTGGCATTATACCCTACTTGTACGTTACGATTTTTTTTACATACCAAAGCAAAATGATTAAAGTTGCCGCAGGCCAAACACCTTTTACCATCAGCGGGACATCTTCCTAACACATGTTTCCGATTACACCTGTCACACTGCTTAATACTTTGTTCACATCTTTGGCTACCCCAAATCCTTTGCTGATCTCCATCTCTTTTAACAAATCTAGAATGAAATTTGGTACTTTCTGTTTTATTAATTTTTTTATTATCTCGATAACCCCCTGTTATAGCAGCAACAACTGATCCCCGCTCATTTTCCATCCGCTTGGCTTGTCTTTCTGCTTCCTCAGCTACTCTGCAAATTTCTTTCGCTCTCGTCAATGTCAGGTCATCTATTTTAAGTAGTTGAAGTCGTACATTGTGATCCGTTATCCCGATCACGATACGATCTCTTATCATAGACTCCTTTTGTGCTTCGAATTCGCAGCTTTCGGCTAGTTTTGTGATGTCCGAAAAGAACTGCTCCATTGGTTCTCCCTCTCGTTGGTAACGGGAGAAGAACAAATAACGCTCATATACTACATTTGCTCTAGGCACGCAATATGTATGAAATGCTTTTATGACGTCATTGATTTTTTGTCTTTGTACTTCGTTTAACGGCAGCGTATTAAAAACTTCTATAGCTTGATCACCAGCACATGAAAGAAATCGTGCAACTTGGATATCCTCGGCTTCTTTTGTTGTTTTTGACGCCACTGTATAAATGTCCCAGTTATTCTTGAATTTACGCCAATTTTCTTTTATATTGCCATCCATTATTAATGAGCTAGGCTTCTTAAAATGATCACTGCCTTCACTCATTTTGCCTGTTCGACTTTAATTACACCTTGCACAAAACTTTTATTTATTAATTTTTTTTTTTTTTAATTAAAATACCGGCTGCGCCATGTTGTATTAAATGAAACACCACTTTATAAATATGTGCTCTTTATTGGTTGACTCATGTTTAATGACTGACTCTTAAGTCCAAGAAGAGAGAGAGAGATCAGCAAGTGATGGTGTGCGCTGTTATACAAATATACCTGCAAAGTGGCATACGAGTCTATACATCATACCAGTTGCTGTAAGAACAATTGCACTCAGTTTATTTACTTGAAGTTCATGAACAATTGTTCGTCCTTCGACAAAAGTTGATGTGGCTCGCTGCCCTAAAAGACTCAGAACATAAGAACCATAAATGGTTAAAAGTGCGGTTGTATTCGTATTGTCCTGGAGGAGCCTTCTTAATTTGTATCTGAAATATTTGGCGCTCCTTGGAGAAGCTTTGACGGAAGCAAGATTAAGGACATAGAATGTTAAATGTTGAAATGGTAGTTGAAATTACCCAGACTGTATAAAATCGAATTTAATTGAAAACACTACAGGATGCCTTGCTTATACCAAGATTATGATTGCAAGTTTGGATATACAATTGTAATGCTTCGGCCCACTAAGCGCCTTAGTCAGAACATCGGCCGGCATTTCTCCCATGGGTAGATACTCCAGTCTTATGCCTCCCTTGGACGCTGCCTACATCGCGAATGAAGTGGTGTCGGATATCTATATGTTTAGTCCTCTGATGGAACACATGATTTTCAGCAAGAAGTGCGGCACCACGATTGTCGTTATATAAAGTGACTTCATTCAAGTCCTCAAGACCAAGTTCCTTTAAGAAATTCTTTAGATGAATTGCTTCCTTCATTGCGTCCGATATACCCATGTACTCGGCTTCGGTCGAAGTAAGAGCAATAGTCCTTTGCTTTTGAGATTTCCAACATATGACTGCATGGGAAAACGTAAAGGCAAAGCCAGTGTACGACCGTCTATCGATTTCGCACCGTCCCCAATCGGAATCGACGAATCCATTTATGCCTTCATTATTTGACGAATATTGCAATCCATAGACATCGTTGAAACAACTGTTGAATTGAACGAGAACACTTGTAACATGAGATATGTCCGGTCTCCAATTAACTCTTTGCATGGGCGCCTTTCTTGATCGCTAGAGTTTTTATCTTTGACAAGCCTTGAGTCTGGTTGCATGGGAATTGTCACTGGTTTAGCGTCCTGCATATTAAATCTCTGAAGCAAGTTACGGATGTAACCCTTTTGACTTAAGGATATAGAACCTGAATTTTGCGAAATCTCAATTCCAAGACAATATTTTGCCTCTCCAAGATCTTTAACTTCAAAGTCTTCCATAAGACATTTTTTAATTGACTGTATCCTGTACATATCCTCGGAGCAAAGAAGTATATCGTCAACATATATCGAAAGGAGGGCGCCGTGGCGCGGTGGTTAGTGTGTTGGACTCTGGCGCACGATGAGCGAGTTCGGATCCCGATTCGCGTCCCTCCTCGGCGGGGTACTGGCAAAACCCCCCGTAGTATAACTTGCCTGGAAAAAGCTTCTCGACTCACGCCGTTCGGAATCGGCATTAAACTGTAGGTCCCTTTCACCTGTGCGAAAAATCACACACAACATGGGTGATTGAGAGAAGCTTGGCTCTGGTCCTTCATGGGCTGTAACGCCACCAAAGAAGAAGATATCGAAAGGATTAAGATCTTACCATTTCTCCACGCAACATACAAGTTAACGACGAACACGCATTGATCTAACATCACTCCCACAGATAGCGTGCACCGTCAGCATCCGTTCCCAATGTTTGCACACGGCACTCAAGATCGCGGCCACTTCACCGTCGGTATCCGGTCCCACGGGTTGCACAAAAAATCATAGCCACTTGACACCACGAGCCAACCCAAATGCACCTGATCTATCCACATTCCAATCCCTCAGAGTGATGCTCCACACCCAGTCGCTTGCCACCTGAAATATCTGTTTTCCTCCAAATTCTCCCACATTCCTTCACGTCCAGACCGTAGATTAAGTTAGAAATAAGTTCAGTTGTAAAGTAGCAAGAAAAGAGGACAGTCCTCCCAAACCATAAGAAATAATGGCTTAATTAATTTACAAGCATGGATCTGATTTAGTGGCTTTCAGTCCGATTTGCTGTAACTTACGATCAACTCTTTCATTCCATTTATGTCCGGCTTGTTTCAAACCATAGAGGGCCTTCTTCAGGTAACACACCTGTTTTTCTTCACGAATTTATTGAAGCATTGCTTTTGCCTTTTGGGCAATGTAACTGTTTGTCGACTCACTTTTAGAATTTCTTCTAAAACATCTTCTAGCAACGGTGGCGGCTCCATATAAATTTGCTCATTCAATGTTCCATCAAAGTTCGCTGAGGTGATATCGACTTGATGAACTTTGAGTTGGAACCTTGAAGCAAGAGCGAGCATAAGGCGTATCGATTCTAAACGAGCTGCAGGAGAAAACGTTTTTGTGTAGTCTACCCCTAGTTGTTGAGTAAAACATTGAGCCTCTTGCTCGGTGGATTTGGTTGTTTCGGAGTAAAACTCCTAAATGCATGCTTCGGCTTCTTCAAGAATTTTTACTTTAAGCCTTTCAGCATCTGGAAGAACATCCTGAGTCTCGACAGCACAACGAACATTTTCGAACGATTCTGGTGAGCTGTACAACATGAAGAATTTCTAAAAGCATAACCACAAATTGCGAATATTTTAAATTAGGTCAACTTACAACTTAACCACAACAAGTCTGATAGATTAACTCGATTTTGGCAGTTCCTTGTAATGGAGATATTCCACTCATTGGTTAAAGTCACAATTTTTGCCATATAGTTATCGAGAGTTTTATTTTTAATAAATAAACCTATTTGAAAAATATCCTATGTTTCTATTATAGAAGAACCTTCGTGACGTTCCAAGGGATCAGTTCTCGAAAAGGAGGAAAAAGGTTCTCGATTGGGTGGAAAGCATAATAAAAAGTTTACCTAGAATCTCATCCAGTAAAGAGCAAGAAGGCAATCGTCCTAGGTCAGCTGAGGAGCTTCCCTCCACCGCAAAAAAAAAAAAAAAACCGCGGTCTCACAGTATCTCCCCTAACTCCCAAAAACAACTCTCGTATCGCGATGTGCTAAAGCTCTCGGCCACAATGGGTGTTGTCGATAGAAGCGATGTTGATGGGAATGTCCCTTCGGTGAAGTGGCTCTTGGTAAGCAATGCGCTGCTAAAGAACTACCTCTCACTGCTCCTTCCCAATTACCCATCACGCGGGCAGGATCAAGCTGATCTCCTAAAGGTCAATCGACCTTTTCAAGCTGGCACTCAGCAGAGTCGGCAAAGTCTGGGAGGGAGCCCAACTCGAGGCTGTACCCTTAAACCAAATCCCCAATACACCAAGGGCAAGAGCCATTATTACGGGCTATCTCGAGGATCGTAAGGAGATTTTGGTAATCATCCAGAACTGCAACCCACTGGAAAATAACCAAGCTGGAGGATGTGAAATGACCCTCTAGATTGATCACCATAATAATCAATCAGGATTCCCTGACACCTCCAGCAGAAGCTAATAATACAATCTCTCTGGGCTTTGATTCAGCAAGGCTCAGAATTTATAAAAAAGACGAGGAAAACCCATCAAGCCTTCCGGAACAGTATCAGCCGACTCCAAGGCGTCGACGAACCCAGAGCAAGTCCCTCCTCTGGAGCCCATGTCCGACCTGGACCTCCCCGAGGTTGACCTGGGTGAGACTGAGTCGGATTTCTATCTCGAATCTGACGAAGAGTCTGGCAACGTCTACGCGGTACAGGTAAAAGACTGCGGCTCTCATGCTACGGATTGCTCAAATTATTCTCCACCACTCTACGGTTGCACGAATGCTCCAGCTTACCAAAAGCGGAGAATATATAGTTCTAATTCAGGACTCGGAACATCAGACTACAAGCTCATCTACTTGCGTGAGGCAGGTAAGTCAAGAGCTGTATCTTAACTTAACCCAACATAAAAACCCTCCTACTCTCATCTTACAGTGATCAAGACACAGCGGCAATAAGCATCGACAACATCGGCAACTCCACTAAGCTCTGGATTGCCTCGGCCTGTCTGGCCCAAGACCAAGTTACCTGGACCCAAGTCCACCCCCTCCGGCTAACTTGGGGAGTTTGATCACGAATGCGGAGCTAGCACACTCCAGACTTATTATAGGGGGTGACCCAAATGCACACCAAACGATATGGAGCAGCAGCAACTTCAACGATCGAGATGAGTCACTGTTTAATTATCTATTACATACAAACCTCATCGTTTGCAATATTAGATGGGAACCAACTTTCATCATCAAAAACAGATAAGAAGTTATAGATGTAACCTAAGCATCGTAGGACATTGTCGATAAAATTAGGGAATGGAAGGTCCAAAAAGAGCACTCCTTTGCTGACCATCGCTAAATTCAATTAAACATAGCCAGTTACGCTATTGCCCAAGCTCCTTTCAGGAACTACAAGAAAACTGACTGCCACAAATAAAGAACCTGTTTTGAGACCTACTAAGAGGCCAAGCACCCTACAGTCCATTAAATGAGCTGACAGGAACTCTCAACAGAGCACTATCCACACCTAGTGCGATAAGCACCACCAGAGGGAAACCCAAACCACTCTGGTGGAGCTCTTTCATAAAGCAACATTTACTCGTTTGTAAGAGGACTGGGACTCCTATAAGGAAGCACTTAAATCCTTGAAAGCAGCGACCAGGAAGGCCAAAAGGCAATCTTGAAGGAACTACTGCAGAAATATCAAAGCGGCCTTCGAAGCCTCAAGAACAAGAAAGATTCTGGCTACAGCCCCTTATTATCCAAGTTACGTAATATAGAATGACGGTTCCTGGATGACCTCCGTACGGAAGAACTGGAACTCCTTCTGAACACACACTTTCCGGGCAGTAGTGCCTCGGCTACGATACTTCCTCGAGATATCCAGCCGAGATCATGCTGGAGCGAACTCGAAAGCTTGTCACAAATAATATCGTCCTTGGGCTCTCAAAAGCTTTGAACCATACAACTCGCCAAGCCCGGATGGTATCATATCAGCGGAGCTCCACCAGGTAGCAGATCTCATCCTTCCTTGGCTTGTAGTCATCTTCAAAAGCTGCCTCTCCTTATCCTATATCCCAAGCAAGTGGATCGTAACCAAAGTTATTTTCATACCCATGGCAGACAAAAGCTCCCACACATATGCTCTAGACAAGTTTATAGATGCACACATTCGACACAGCTACAGTTTAGAAAGGCTGTCAGAGAACCAACATGCCAACAACAAAGGCAGGTCGGTAGAAATAGCACTCCATCCGCTAGTTAGAATCATAGAATGGTCATTGGAACATATTGGAATCAACCCTAGTGGCCTTTCTCGTGTTGAAAGCGCCTTTAACAATGTTGAACCATGGGCCGTCACCAAAGCACTGACTGATCTGGGTGTAACGGGATCAGTGCAGGAACTGGTTCGAGAACTGCTAACACAAAGAGTCGTCAAAGTCGTTCGCTGTTGTCGTTTCAACTAGAATGGTCAGCAGATACAACACAGGGTGGAGTACTTTCCTCTCTCCTCTGGAACGTGAACTACTACTTTTGCTAGAACAGGAAAGGTACGCTATGACGGCCTATGTGGACGTAATTGCTATTTCCCAGCACTCTAAATCATCTAATGCAGGGTACATTACAAACAGTAGTAAACTGGGCGAAGAACTGTAGACTTGGGGTGAACCTCAAGAAGACTGATCTAATACTATTTACTAATAAATATAAAATTCCGCTCTTCAACCCACCGTGGCTGGGTGGAACCCAATTAACAATCAAAGATCAGGCCAAATACCTTGGCCTAATCCTTGACAGGAAACTAAATTGGAAATCCAACATTCTTGATCGTGTCAAGAAAGCAACCCCCAACTGCCCTCTACAGTTGCAAGAAAGTGGTGGGCAAAAAGTGGTGTCTCCAACCCAGCATTATGCACTTGCTCTGTACAGCAGTCATAAGACCTATCCCTCTTTCTTCTAGTTTGGTGGACTGTTCTGGACGAGGCAGTCTATCGAAACCTTCTGGAGAAAGTGCAAATATCGGCTATCATTTGCATAAGTGGTGCGATTAGATTGACCTCCACGGAGGCTTTAAACATTCTACTACATCTCCCACCATTAGATCTCTTCAGCAAACAAGTTGCTGCCTGCGCGGCTCTACGAATTAGGAACATAGGCAAATGGCTCACACTACACAAAGGCCATAGTAACATTTTTAACCACTTCGAAGTACCCATGGGCACGGACTACACCATCCCACAAAACGTGTTCACTAGGAACATCTCGGGAGGAACGGGCTGAAGGAAAAGTCATACCAAAGGACTCGATATCCCTCTATACCAATGGCTCCAAGATGGAGACGGGTGTAGGTAGTGGAGTCTACTCCAAGAAACTTAACCCCTGCGATTCGTAAAAGTGGGAAATGAGCAGAGGGGGTTTGAATTCATTCCTCCTCGTCCTTCCAGCCGCGGCAGAGGTCATTGGCAGGAAGCCCTAGTTTGACGGCATGTATTTCAATGGTTGGCCTGTAATGACACCCACTAAAATACTTAAGGTTTCCCTTCTGGTTGCCACAAGGTCCCTGGTCCGTCCTAAGCTTAGTGATAAAGCCGATGTTACTTTCGTTCCAGGTTGGTAGCCTCTATAGTTCGAAGGTTTATCATGTGTTTTACCGAGCTTATTGTATGTAGGTATGTTGGCGTTACAGTCCATGGAGGATCAAAGCCGAACTTCTCTCAATCACCCATGTTGTGTGAGATTTTATTTTTCCAATAGGTGAAAGGGACCTACAGTTTATTGCCCCTTCCGAACGGCGAGATTCGAGAAGTTTTTCTTGACAATTGTACTACAGTTTTGTCAGTACCCCGCTGAGGAGAAGCACCGTGAAAAACACATTCGATGACATGGATGTTGCCGGATTCGATCCCGTGTCTTCGGCATCAGAGGGCAACACACTACCTACTGCGCCACCGATCTTTTTGGCATTTTTAAATTCCTGAGGGTTGGAAAACTGAATGTGATTGACCCTAAATTTGCGTGTTCATCGGCCGCGCAGTTTCCTGGAATATCCCTATGCCCGGGAACCCACAGTAGTTTTATATTGAACTGTTCAGCCATCTCGTCTGGAGATAGGCGGCAGTTGAGAGATGTCTTTCATTTGTGGGTTACCGCTGCTAGGGATTTTATCGCAGATTGGCTATCCGTGCAAATGATAATATCCTTTACGGACACTAAGCCATGCAAGGGCCTTCGTTATCACTGCTATTTCCGCTTGGTATACGCTGCAGTTGTTTAGGAGTCTCAATGATAGGTTGGGGCTGGTTCCCTGGAGTAAACCCACTACCTACACCAGTATCCATCTTGGAGCCATCGGTTTAGAGGGATATCGAGTCCTTCGGTATGACTGTTCCTTCAGCCCGTTTCCCCCGGGATGTTCCTAGTGAACACGTTTTGTGGGATGCTGTAGTCCGTGTCCATGGGTACTTCGAAGTGGTTAAAAATGTTAGTATGGCCTTTGTGTAGTGTGGGCCGTTTTCCTATGTCCCTAGGGCCACGCAGGCAGCAATTTACTTGCTGAAGAGGTCCAATAGTGGGAATGTAGTAGAATTTTTAAATAATGTTTGGAGATCCTAGTTTTTGCCACCACTTTCTTGCAACTGTAGAGGGCAGTGGAGGGTTGCTTTCATGACACGATCAGGAATGTTGGATTTCCAATTTATGTAGTTTCCTGTCAAGGATTAGGCCAAGGTATTTGTCCTGATCTTTGATTGTTAATTGGGTTCCACCCTGCATTAGATCACATAGAGTGTTGGGAAACTGTCCTGAGACAGCTATAGCAATATCGTCCGCATAGGCGGTCACAGCGTACCCTTCCTGTTCTAGTAAAAGTAGTAATTCATTGACTGCTATGTTCCAGAGGAGAGGGGAAAGTACTTCACCTTGTGGTGTACCTCTGCTGACCATTCTAGTTCAAACGGCACCAGCGAAGTTGGCTTTGCCAACTCTTTGTGTTGGCAGTTGTCGTACCAGTTCTATCACTGATCTCGTTACACACAGATCTGTCAGCGCTTCAGCGACGGCCCATGGTTCAACATTGTTAAAGACGCCTTCAATATCGAGAAAGGCCACTAGGGTCCCAGTTACCTTTCTATGATACTAACTAGTGAGTGGAGTGTTGTAGCTGTGTCGGATGTGTGCATCTGTAATCTGCTCTAGAGTTTTTGGAAGAAAAGAAGTAAGGCTAATAGGCCTCAAGTCCTTTGCATACGTGTGGGGGCTTTTGCCTACCTTGGGTATGAAAATAAAGTTGATTTCCTTCCACTTGCTTGGGATGTGGGATAAGGAGAGGCAGCTTTTAAAGATGACTGCAAGCCAAGGAAGAATGTGATCTGCCGCGTGCTGAAGCTCCGCTGACATGATTCCATCCGGCCCGGGAGACTTATTTTTAGAGCCCAAGGGACAATATTAATAGTGAGTTTCGGGTTCGCTCGTAGGAGGATGCTCTCGGCTGGATATCTTGATGAAGTGTCGTAGCCAATGCACTACTGCCCGGAAAGTGTGTGTTCAGGAGGAGTCCTAGGGCTTCCGTACAGGAGGTCATTCAGAAACCGTCATTCCGCATTAGGTGACTTAGATTGTATTCTTTCCCTAGGGACGGGCGGAATTAAATGAGAAAATGATAAAAATGTTGATACACGTAATGCAAATACTTTGCTTAGAATAACTTTGTGGTTGAGATGTTGAGACGTTGAGAGTATTCAAAATTGACTGATTGAGGCAGATGAGCGCAGAGGAACACATTCTTCAATACTAACTACAAATCGTATTATTGTCAGCTGAATCTCACATACTTTCTTTATGGTTGTGTCATGGAATATGATATCTAAGGGCTTCGTCCATGTTCATCATATTCATTATAGGGTTATCATCAGCTTTACTAATTTTCCTAATTCAATTGTGAGATGATGGGATTTCATGAGTTATCGATATAGAATATGCTTGAGAACAAATCATGACGGGATGTACTTACATCTGTTGCTGCTGGTTTGTATGCACGATATTCTGCAACAAACATAGCCGGCGAATGATGAAGTGAAATGGGTATCTAGTAATTCGATTTACACTTTGAAAGTTACACTAAGAGAATGCTTCATTCATCCCATCCTCATGCTTTGAGTAATCCTCCTTCAAACTGGCAGGCATACACGTTGTAATCTTATCTGCAGGTACATACAGATTGTTGGAACGGATATATGTACATATAACTGGATGTCTGGAAATCTGTTCGTCGCATGCTGGTATCTACTCGTACATTCGAGAGAGCCTGAAAGAAAAACTCCTTACCTTGCTGGTAATCCATGGAATAACAACCCGCTTCTTGGTTCTATTAAATGTCTTTTATCCAGCCGCATTACGCTGTTGGGGTTGGGTGGTATTTTGGATAGTAGGATTGAGGCAGTGTGTTAGGCCCGTATGTCAAGGAGGCAGAGTCAATGGCAAAAGAGGCAAGTTTAGATTAGATTGGTCTTCCACACATGCAGGGTAAATGTGAGGAAAATCGAAGGATTTCAGGATTCGGGATTCAATCGATTTGAAACATAATAGAATTTAAAAGTTTAGTTCCAATTCAAGCAGACTTTGACGGTTACATGCCTTTTCGGGCATAGAGTGGATAAGATCAATTAGGTGCACGTTGCCTTAAAGCTTTCCTAATTTTTCACAGTTCATGTGGTACGCTCCTAGTTGTGAGTTGAGCTGACAGGAAGGGAAAAAGGTTAACAATTATTTGATAGAATAACTGATTTTCAGTTGTTCTCTTTTTTAATTACTTACTTAGGTGGCGCTACAGCCCGGTGTGTACCTGGGCTTCGACCAACAAACTTCTCCAGCTGGCACGGCCTTTTGCCAGCTGTCTCCAGCGATGCACTCCCAGTTGGTTAAGGTCCCCTTCCACCTGTGTGTGCCACCTAAGATTCGGTCATCCTCTGCTGCGTCGTCCCTCGGGGTTGGACTGAAGACTCTGCGGGGGCCGGAGCTGTGTTATCCATTCGCTCTACATGGCCTAGCCATCTTAGACGTTGGATGTCGCTGTACAGCCCATATAGTTCGTCGTTGTATTTTCTTCTCCAATCCTCG
This sequence comes from Eumerus sabulonum, assembly GCA_951905685.1. Taxonomy (NCBI): domain Eukaryota; kingdom Metazoa; phylum Arthropoda; class Insecta; order Diptera; family Syrphidae; genus Eumerus; species Eumerus sabulonum. The sequence goes on along the minus strand of OX645060.1, from coordinate 140,241,862 downwards.
TTTATACAAACGGGACCATACATTGAACGCAGAACTTTAACTTCCTTAAAGTTCAGACCTCTGCATCCATAAAGGAGGGCCGGGATGATTAAGGTTTTGTGCAGCGCAACTTTGGTCTTTCAAGAGAAGACTCTACTTCTCAATTGCCTCTTGAGTCCAAAGAAGCAGCAGTTGGCAAGAGTAATTCTGCGTTTCATCTCAGTGCTGGTGTTGATTTCGCTGGTCACAAGTAAGTCAAGGTAGACGAAGTCCGAGACGTCGGTGTTGCGCGTCTTTTTTGGTTGAGAACATATATTTCGTTTTACCCTCGTTAACCGAAAGACCCATTTTAGCCGCTTCTGCTTCAATGCTTTCGAACGCATCATTGACGTCCCACTGTGTTCGTCCAATTACGGAGCTGGCAATGCTCCCACTCTTGTACCGTGGATTGTGCCGGTGTCATCGGAGTTTGCGAAAGGTTGAGGGAAACTCGATGGGCAAAGATTCTAGCCGTCTTTTGCGATTGTAGCTTTTCGCGTCAGACATTCGTTGTCCACCTCAACTCTGTGGCATCCTTGATATCTTCATTCGTACCTTAGCTACAACAGGGTAGTGATCCGAGTCGATGTTGGCTCTTCGCAAGGCTTGTACATCTAGGATGCTGGACGAGTATCTCGCGTCGATCGCAACGTGATCAATCTGATTGGTGGTCAACTGATCAGGTGATCGCCAGGTTCCTTTGTGGATGTGGAGATGCGGATGGGTGTGCTAGCTAGAAGGAGATTAGCCCCTGCCAGGAAGTCAAGTAGCAGATGTCCGTTTCCGAACGTTGTGTCGTGTAGGCTATATTTCTCCGTGATCGACTCAAATATGTCCTCTTTGCCCAGTTTCGCATTAAAATCTCCTAGAACCAACGCCATCGAATGTTTTTTTCGCGGCGTTCCTCATCGGCGGAGTACTGGCAAAATCCCCTGTAGTATACTTGCCTTGAAAAAGCTTCTCGACTAAGGCCGTTCGGAATCGGCATTAAACTATAGGTCCCTTTCACCTGTGTGAAAATAGAATCCCACACAACATGGGTGATTGAAGAGAAGCTTGGCTCTGGTCCTTCATGGGCTGTAACGCCACCATAAGAAGAAGAAAAAATATTTTTGTATCGTAGCTGGGACATTGAGCATAATGTCATTGTCTAGGAGATCGTAGAGTTCTTCTTTGAGTCGATCGTCCTTTTCTTCGGTTGGGGCCTGGGCGCATATCAAGCTAATGTTCCCGAAATTGGTTTTGATGCGGATTGTTTTGAGGTGTTCGCTTATATCCCGGAAGCTTAAGACGCATCCGCATCCGAATAAGCGTTGTTTGTTGTCCTTGTAGCAATTCATCCTCCATTCGCACATGTTGAGGCGCGGTTATATCTGCTTTATAGGAGTTGAGGGTTTGCTCCATTAAATTGCCTGCACCCGGTCTGTAAAAGGACCTCACATTCCAAGTGCAGTCCCGCAAGTCATTTAATCATTTGCAGGAGTCGTCAGCTTTGTTTCCGTCCATGATCAAACATACTGATGAAGGCATAATACTCACAGTATATGGTCACTTCAAAATTCATTCTCTGTGTGTGCAATTCTAACATGACATCATAAGTGCATGGAAAAAGTTGCTGAGAACTAGTACCAACGTGAAAATTCGGTCGATTCCTCTTCTCCTATCTAGGACAACCACCCCTGGAGAGTAGTGAACGGTTAGGTGATAAACATTATAAGAGTATAAATAATGGACCTGCGCGAACTTAAAAAAAATTTTTTTTTTCTGTGATAGGGAATTACTCCTGAGCACAACCCACAACCCCCAAACTGGAGAACCATGTTTCTTTTTCCACAGAACAAGGGGGTCGGGTCACTGCACACATTGATTCATTACCTGGCGGATGCCAGGCAGCTTTTCAGGGGAGGCCACGCGGACGCTGTGTGTCAAGTTGAATTGAGCAGGGACAGAGATCAAGGCTGGCATTGGCCATGTTAAATCCGATCAGCTTCTTTGCTATATTCGCTCGCTCCCTCTCCCCTTAAACAAGTGGATATCAAAAACAAATACATTCTTGGAAAATGGAGAAATCAAGTTGTAATGTCGCTCTAGTAATGAAATGTTGGCTGATGGCTTAACACAATTTATCACCGAAGGAAAATAACTTCGTTTCCTTGAAGGATTCGACATACGGTAAATTGAGCATTTGAAGGATTTTTTTCCTATCAACCTATCTTCTTCTTTGGTGGCGTTACAGCCCATGAAGGACCAGAGCGAAGCTTCTCTCAATCACCCATGTTGTGTGTGATTTATTTTTCACACAGGTGAAAGGGACCTACAGTTTAATGCCGATTCCGAACGGCGTGAGTCGAGAAGCTTTTTCAAGGCAAGTTATACTACGGAGGATTTTGCCAGTACCCCGCCGAGGAGGGACGCCGCGAAATAAACATTCGAACATTCAAATCGTCGGGGCAAAACCAGAGATGAGGCTCTAGTTTATGCAAAATCCACCCCTGCAGCCAAAGGTCCGGAACTGAAACGTGATCGTTCCGCTGACACTACTCCACCAAACCAGGCTGATAAACGCAGCAAAATCGGCAACCACCAGGTCGATAAAATAGCTACAGTAGTGTAGCTGGGAGGATCCGACTCGGCATCTTCCCCAAGAACTTGGGAACGAACCCCCTTACAACAGCGCAGATGGCAGCCGTTCAGGAGGCTGTAGTCGACACCTCCATCGAGCTGTTGGGTAAGGCTCCCAAACCTCGCTTTAGGGGATCGACCTACAAGTCAGGGTGGCTATACTTTGTGTGTGACAACCCAGCCACGGCCGATTGGATGAAAACCAATTTTACGGCCATCAAGGACAAGAGGAAGCATTCCCGAAGCCACATATAGTACGGGGCTACTTCCCACAAAGCACCGGCTTACCCATCACGAAGGTATTGGCGACGCTGGACTCTCAAAATGTCATGCAGAGCACGTCAAATAAGGAGAAAAACCTCCTGCACTTAGTTCTGGCAGTCAGCGACAAGTTTCTTGCTCGATTAATAGAACTTAAGTGCCAAGTGGCTTATAGATTTGATTTCATAAAGATGATTATTAAAAGCCAGGTGAAAACATCCTTGAATGTAGTACCAATCACTGTAGGAAAACCTACAACCAGCAGTATGGTGGGTGCACCTACTGCCCTAATAAGAAAACCTATAGCCAGCAATATGGAGGTTGCACCTATTGCTGTAGTAGACACGCCCAGATATAACAAGCCAAGACCCGCTGCCACATCTGGGCCGGCGACCACTAGGGGTCGCCCAAATATAAGAAACAAACGTCCCCCAACCAAACAAGGGGAATCCTCGATGGGAAGTAGATCAGAGGATCACTCCCATCGGGCTGGAAACTTCAGGCGTGGAAACAGCAAGCCATACAGAACCAAGGATCCGGCCTACCGTCGCAAATAATGGGTGGGCTGCGTGTGCCGCAGGGCAACCTGCACCATGCCAAAGGTGCCCCGGACACCTTTAGCCTACGACTGTACCGCGCCAGGATCAGCATTGGGCTAATTCAAGAACCATGGGTCCATAAAGGTAAGATTATGGGCCTGCAAAACAGGTCGTGTTAACTAATTTACGCCACAGGAGGTTCGCCTCCTAGGGCCGCATGTGTGACCGGCACTAATTTAAATTTTTTCCCCATTCCAGAATTCATCACAAGGGACCTGGCAGCTGTCATTGTGGAAGTCCCCACCGATGGAGCAGTAAGGGAGGTTGTATGCGTCTCCGCTTACTTTACTGGATACGGCAAACAAATCCCTCCCACTGAAATACAGGATCTGGTTAGGTATTGCAACCAGAAAAAACACCACCTAGTAATTGGATGCGACGCCAACGCGCACCATGTGGATTGGGGCAGCAGACATACCAATAAGCGAGGTGAATCACTTCTTGAATTTTCAATCATTAACGAACTCACCGTTGCCAATAGAGGCACCAAACCCACATTAATAAATGCCGTAAGAAAAGAGGTGCCTGACCTCGCCATCTCTAGCCCATTTATCTCAAATGCGATTAGGGATTGGCATGTCTCCAATGAAGCCTCGCTGTCTGATCACCAGTACATCAGATTCAACATCTCCGGTGAGGTTAAAGAGGCTGAGTCCGGATATCAGCCCAAACGAACGAATTGGGCTCGGTTCCAAGTTCAACTCGCCGCCAAAGAGGATATGCTTCTCAATTGAATCGACAAAATGGCTTACCGGCTCAATGCAGCACTCAACTCATCCTTTAGAGACAGCTGTACACCCAGGTCAATTACACACAAACGGTGTGTGGCCTGGTGGAATACTCAGCTTGAGTCCCCAAGGAAACAGGTGAGATCGCTGTTTAACAGAGTTAAACGGTATAATAGTTGGACTGATTATAGATCTGCTCTAACTAAATACAACCTCGAATTGAGGAAATCTAAGAGAGTGTTTTGGAGGAAACACTGCGAGAATATAGACTCGCTTCCAAATGCGGCCCGACTCCATAAAGCGCTATCTCGAGAGCACACAAATGGACTCGGGCTGCTTCGCAAATCAGACGGCACCTTTACCGTCAATCGCAGGGAAACCCTGGGGACTTTGCTCGAGGTGCACTTCCCTGGATCTACTCCTTACTCGATGTCTTCTGACGATCAAATTAACAAATAGCCTCTCTGGTAGACTCTTCAGCCCTGACAGGGTCAAATGGGCAATTTGTTCATTCAAACCCTACAAGGCTCCAGGCAAGGACGGTGTCTTTCCTGCGATCTTATAGAAAGGCTTGAATACAATTCTAACACCACTGATAGTTCTTTTAAGGTCTTGATTCAACCTGGGATACATACCCCAAATTTGGAGAGAAGTCAATCTTGTCTTCATCCCCAAGATTGGAAACAAAGGCGAGCAAGCTAAATCCTACCGCCCTATCAGTTTGACTTCGTTCTTTCTAAAAACAACCGAGAAACTGATAGAGCTCCATATTAGAGGTATCCTGGAAAATCAGATACCTCTGCATCCCAACCAGTATGCATATCGCAAAGAGCGATCTACCGAGAATGCACTACACTACTTGGTGACGCGCATTGAAAATAGTTTCACACAAAAGGAGATCGCAATCTGCGCCTTCCTCGATATAGAGGGAGCCTACGATAATACTGGATATGATTCGATCACCACTGCACTATCCTGCAGGGGTGTGGACCATCCCACTAATCACTGAATTAGGGCGATGCTAAATAGCCGTATCATATTAGCCACATGCGGAGAGGTCCCAGTGACAGTATCGACGGTTAGAGGATGCCCACAAGGGGGCGTCCTCTCACCACTGCTTTGGTCGATAGTCATCGACGATCTACTATGCAAGCTAACCACTTGGGGCTACGAGGTCATCGGATATGCTGATGACCTAGTAGTCATTGTTACGGGCAAGTACGAGATCACTGCCTGTGAGCGCATGCAGCTTGCGCCCCAACTTATCTCTGACTGGTGTGACAGAGAGGGTCCAATCTTAGAGAGGTGTAGCAATCTTAGTCCCATTTACAAAGAGGAGAAAGGTACAACCCTGCTCTATCTTACTAAATGGCACACGCATAGGATTTTCAGAGGAAGTAAAGTATCTAGGTATTGAATTAGACCGTAGACTCATTTGGAACTCCAATATGAGAAATAAACTCATGAAAGCGACTAAGGCCATGTGGGCCTGTCGACGCACCTACGGTAAAACCTGGGGACTTAAACCTTAGGTAGTCCACTGGCTATGACCAATCGTCATCTACGGGTCCACCGTATGGTGGACAAAAGTTGAGCAAAAAACTACAATTGTTAAGCTTCAACGCCTTGGGAGACTAGCGTGCCTCGGCATTACAGGCGCTAAGCCAACCTGCCCCACGGCAGCCCAAGAAGCACTCATTGAACTCACTCCACTGCACCTTTTTATCAAAAGGGTGGCATTACGCAGTGCAAACAGAATTCTTTGCTCGGGAACAAATATGCCATGTAGACCAGCAGGCCACATTTCCATATTACAACACCTTCCCGAGCTGGATATATATATATATACTACAGTCTCGGACGCATTGCCACACACCTTCACATTTGACAAGAGATTTGAGATACCGATCCCAAATCGCTCAGCATTGGAAAACAGTGCTCCACTTCTAAATGTCAAATGTCACACGGCTGACTTCCAGCGTTGCCGGCATCTTTGGACCAAAACATGCGTTTTCCTAACATGCGTCAATCTAAATCTCGTGACTGGCATTAGAGGAGTAATCATCAACATACTCTCTGATAGCCAAGCAGCGCTTAAAGCGCTGGGTTCCTGCATTACGAACTCAAAAGCCGTCAAGGAATGCCATGACGCCCTACAAGACCTCGCCAAAGGAAACAATGTTAAACTTTGGTGGGTGCCAGGACATAAAGGTATCAAGGGCAATGAAATTGCCGACCAACTGGCCAGGAAGGTTCCAGCGATAAATGTGTAGGTCCGGAATCATTCTGCGGCATTCCTGGGTCTAAGATAAATTTCTTCTTAGACAAGGGGGAAAAATTGCAACACCTGTCCTTTTGGAACAGCGTTCAGGGACTCCGTCAATCTAAACGACTTATACGACCCCTGAACAAACACTCTAGGGACATACTCAACCTCAATAGGGTGGATATCAGAAGACAGGACACTGCGGTCTGAGATATCATCTAAACAAAATTAGCCTCCCGTCCGAAACTGAGTGTCGGCTCTGTCTCGAGGACGAAGAGACGGCGGAACATAGTATGTGAGTGTGCTGCTTTCTGCCATCTTAGGAAGCGTATCCTTTTCAGTGAAGTTATGACTCCTGAGGGGTTCACCTTGGCTCCTACGAGAAGCATTTTCAACTTTATTATAGAAATAGAGAGGGCCAGCGGGCACAATAGATCTGCAAATGTCGCAGTGCCTTATTATTAATGGTAGCACTAGCCCCATATATAAAAAAAAAAAAAAAAGTTCTGCAATAAGTAGTTTACCGTGGCGACAAACTGGCAAGGTTGATTAATCCGAAATGTGTATTAGTGCCGATCAATGATAAGTAAGAATAAGTATCGTTTTTTTCGATACTTATTCTTACTTATGCAGAATAAGATGCAAAAGTACATTGATCTAAACTGCTACGTAGTATGCAGCTTTATGTTCACTTACAGCCAATGTTCGTATGAACGATTACGCAATTTACCTACAAGTGAAATATTAAAGCCCATGAAACAGCCCTCAAAAAGGCACGTCCGAGAATGCATCGAAACAACTTTTCATTGCTTCAGTCCAACAGTCGCATAGACATGCATCCGTTTCAACAACACACAGTACCCCCAGTCCCACATGTCTTTTTACAAAATAAGCAAAATTTCGAAATAATCATGTCCAGTCATCTGTTTTGCGGCGCAACCATGGCCAGGCGCTTGTCCCCGAACACCAGTTACCAAACAGTTAGCAGCTCTAGATATGATGTTAAAATTCTACAACCGGAAGTTTGATTGAGAGACTAAAAGATACATCGGTCCTCCACCCCAGAAGAATCAAAATGAACGACCACCACAAACGAATTGTCATGAATCAACATTCCGCTTGTTGTTGATTCACTGCTCGGATATGATTTATGAAATGCGGGTGTTGGAGTAAATGGCTTTCCAATCAATGGTTTTTCATCTAGAGATGTCGATTGCCCTTGGGGTTGCAAAAAAGTTCGCTCCGTAACGTGAAAGGAAATAAGATATTAGACATGATGTATACCATACTCGTAGTATGAGTGCGGGTAGCTATCAACTAGACCTTCGGATGCTGCGCCATGGTATAAAGAACGACCGGTCATTATGATTACCATCAGTATGAGAGGATGTTCTATTCAATGTTTTTACTGCATATATATTTGTCGGGGAGATAAATTCGCATAACAACGCTGCAATTGAGAGATAGTCATGATGGTATACAGTGTAGCTAATCTGGAAGGACTTAATAATGGTTTACATTGTTCCAAAGAATTGGGAACAGTTTGAATGCCGTGGTTTTATGGAGAAGCAGTGATGGTAGTAATTCAAGCGGTTTATTGGCCAACATCTATTCTAGCGGAAGTTCAATTTAGTCACGATGGATAAAAGTATTCGAAGTCCTTGGTGCAGGAATGCAATGTTCGGTTAGATGCTGTGTGAGACTTAAAATGATTGGATTCTGTCTATTTATACTTACGTCATGGTTGCTTGGCCAATGCCAGTATGGTATAAATAACTTTCACAAAAGTGAATAAGAGTTCCGCTTATACTCGTAAGCACTTGAAAAATAATAATAAAAATTCTTTGCAAACAGAGCAAAGAAGTTGATCGCGTTTAACTTGGCAAACGCCAGCTTCGACCTCTGTCCCTGCTCAATCCAAGTTGACACACAGTCTCCGCGTGGCCTCCCCTGGATAGCTACACTGGCACCCGCCAGGTAGTGAACCAATGTGTGCAGCGACCCAACCCCTTGTTCCTGGAGAAAGAGGAACCTGGCCCTCCAGGTTGGGGGTTGTGCTTAGGGGTAGCATCCCTATCACGTAAAAACCTACTTGTTCCGAAACGACAACAAGCCTCAGATACGAACGGATACAATGCTGACCACGCCTGCAAACGACTAACGGGCTTGAGAGTCTGCACCTGGAATGTGAGGTCCCTTAACAGACCGGGTGCAGGCGATTAATTGGAGTAAACCCTCAACTGCTATAAAGCAGATATAACCACACTCCAAGAAGTGCAATGGGATGGACCAGGCAAAAGACGGATGAAAAACTGCGACATCTACTACGGAAACTGCTACAAGGAGAAGGAACAGCGCCTATTCGGGTGCGGATTCGTTATTCGAGGAAGACTCCGACAAAAAGTCTTAGGCTTCCGAGATGTAAGCGAACGCCTCATAACTACCCGCATCAAGATCAGTCTCGGCAATATAAGCTTATTATGTGTCCGCGCCCCCACAGAGGAGAAAGATGACCGACATAAAGGCGACTTCTATGATCTCCTAGGCAGAACGTATGTGCAATATCCCAGCTATGACACCAAAATCATTCTAGGAGATTTCAATGCGAAGCTGAGTAAGGAAGCTATCTTTGAACGGGTCATTGGAAAGCACAGCCTACACAACACCACGTCAGAAAACGGACTAAGGCTAGTGGACTTTATGGCGGGACATAATCTGGTAGAAGCAAGTACACGATTCCCACACCTCAACATACATAAATGGATCTGGCGGTCTTTCGATCAATCGACAACCAACCAAATTGATCATATCGCCGATCAAGTCTCCCTCAAGCTCTCTCAAGTCCCGATGCAATCTGCAGAAACCATAGAACATCAATGAAGTCGTTGTCAGAACGCCATTAGAGAGGCCGCCTCAGATGTACTCGGTTTCGAGCCACCACCGTCGAGAAACCCCTGGTTTGATGATGAATGCAGACAGGCCCATGTAGAGAAATAGAATGCATACATGGCCACATTTCCACCCCGAGGGACGACGCAGCAGAGGACGACCGCATTTAAGGTGGCGCGCACAGATGGAAAGGGACCTCAACCAACTGGGCGTGCGGCACTGGAAGCGGTTGACCAAAGATCGAGCCGGCTGGAGAGGCTTGTGTCGGTTGAGGCCCTGGTTCACCCCAAACTGTAGCGCCATTAAAGTAAGTAAGTAAGTAAGTTCGAAAATCTTCAGGGGTTGACTGAATTATGACTATGAAGTTGGCAGTACTTATCTGGAAATTGACTGTCAACTTTCAGAAATCAGAAACAGATGGTAAGTAGTTACTTTCTTGGGTGGCGCTACAGTTCGGGGTGAAACTGGGCCTAAGCCAACAAGCTTTTCCAGCTGGTACGATATTTTGTTAGCTGTTTACAGTGTCGCACGCCCAGTTGCCGCCAGATGCTGCCGTCCTCTGTAACGTTGTCGCTCGGGGTTGGATTCGAAAACTCTTCGAACCGAGGCTGTGGTGTTCATTCGCTCTACATGGCCCAGCCCCGTTGGATCCAAAGACGCCCAACCAAGCTCATTTCGCTGTATAGCCCGTAAAATTCGTGGTTGAATATTCTCCTCTACTCTCAATCAACACAATTGCGTTAAGAGATTGTACCGGAGATTGTAAGCAGAATTTTACTCTCGAAGCGACTAAGGGACTCTTCATTCGTTTTTGATAAGGTCCAAACCTCTGGATCGGAGGATCGGAATGATTGGGGTTTTATAGAAGGTCACTTTAGTCTTTCGAGAGAGGACCCTTCCTTTCAATTGCCTCTTGAGCCCGAAGAAACAGCGGTTGGCAAGGGTTGGCGTCTAATCTCAGCGGTGGTGTCGTTGCCGCTTGTTACTAGTGAGCCAAGGCAGACGAAATCCTCGACTACATCAAAGTTAACGCTGCCAATAATGACGTTTTGGTCAAATTGTCGATGTTGTGCATCTTTTTTTAATGACAGCAAGTTAATGCATTCCCTTAAGGGGAAGCCAAAAAAAACGCGAACGTCAGCCTGACGGCTGACCCAACTGTTCGACCTACTAATTCAAACGCACGAATACAATTTTATAATTTTATTTCCTATTCAAACCAATTTATTGTTTCTGTGTTCAATGTCACCAGAAGACTGCCTCCTCGATCTGCTTGGCATACGCTCGCCACCTCGCTTGAACTTTACTAAATGCTGACACGATGATTCGCACGCTTGCCCGTTCCCACGGTTGCACAGGTGTAGATTACCGAGCACGGTTACCTGATCGGAAACGCATACATGCTTTGTCAGCATGCGTTCGTATGCATTGGCTGATGCCGCTGGCGATGTGATAACTCAGCATCTATTTAGTTTTGCCGCCGTTTACGTTCAGACCAACTTTAGCCACTTCCGTTTCAATGCTCAAAAAGCTTCATTAACGTCTTGCTGCGTTCTCCATATCACTTAAATATCATCAGCGCAAGCTGGTGTGCAGACTTGAAGTAGATCGTGCCTCTTTTACTGGCCAGGGAATTCCGCATGATACTTTCAAGTACGATGTTGAACGATGTCACATGACAGTGCATCACATCGCCCTGTCTAAATTCTTTTTCGGCATTAATGGAGAAGCGATAATTTCCCATTTTCATCCTGCATAAACTCACGAGTTTGGCAGGGATTTCAAAACAAAATATGCACCTAGATAACTCGTTCCTATAGACATACTGCTTTAAAATCGAACTGAAATTCATGGGTCTTCTCCAAAATCTGCCGCAGTGTGAAAATTTTATCGGTCGTGGATTTTCATGGCCTGAAGCCACATTGATAGCGACCTATCAAATTGTCCATCTGTGGTTTTATGCGTCCACACAGCACGGCAGAGAAGGTCTTATACAGGTCTTATTCCCCGATAGTTGGCATAATTATAGGGGTCTCCTTTCTAATGCACCGGGTAGACGATAGTGAGATTCTATTCAGCAGGCAAACTGTGTGCGCCTGCAGCTTTATCAGATTTCAGTTTTGATATCGCTATCTTAACCTCGTCGGGTGAACTGCCTGGCTGCGGCATCTTGACCAGCCTTCGCCGTTATACAGCCCACAGAAATAGTCTTTCCACATTCTCAGTATCGCCTTCGATTTAACTACGAGGTGTCCGTGTTCGTCCCTGCAGGCTTACGCTCTGGCTTTATAACCTTGGCGTTCGTTTTACTCTTTGATAAAACTTTCGAACGAAGCAAGTGGCAATAATGGAGCAAATTAAATAGAGCCATGTTATGTTCTGACATCCCTGCTGAACTCGTCATGTTGTGCAGGATGACAATGGAGAGTTCTCGCTGTATGTACAAAGTATGTCTCGAGAGTCCACAAGAGAGTCGGGATAAAAAAGTCACAAAGTCAAAGTCTAGGCTGACCCTAGATAAGACGGCTGCTAAGGATGCAAAGTGTTGACCCAACCGCTGGTTACGAAGGTGTCAAATGATGTCTCGACAAGGATGGTTTGAGTGCAGCTGCAGTATAGTTTCAATTCTGCTCCCGTTCTCTGTCGACCCTCGTATATCATTGTTGACACTATGTTTAGATTATCTCTAAACACTGGCCAATACAAGAAGCACGATCTATTTCAAGTCTGCACAAATGCTCGCATTCTCTGATGACATGGACGTGATTGGAGGATCGCAGCGAGACGTTGAAGCAGAAGCGGCTAAAGTGAATCTGAAGGTAAACGAGCGCAAAAACTGGATATATGCTATCGTCAAAGAAAGACGCACAACACCGACATCCTAGCCAGACCGTCTCTGTTGGCTGCTATAACTTTGATATAGTCAAGGATTTAGTCTACCTTGGCTCACTGTTAACAAGCGGCAATGACATCAGCGCTGAGATTACACGCAGAATAACTCTTGCCAAATGCTGTTTCTTCGGTCTCAGGAGGCAATTGAGTAGTAGAGCCCTCTCTCAGAAAACTAAGGTGACTCTTTAATAAACCTCATTCATCCCGGTCCTCCTCTAAGGCGCAGAGGCTTGGACCTTATCAAAAATGAAAAAAGAGGCCCTTGGTCTTTTCGAGAGGAAAATTCTGCTTATAATCTTCGGTCCCGTTTGTGTTAAGGGAGAGTGGAGGAGAAGATTCAACCAAGAGTTGTACTGGCTGTACGGCATAGTACGACGTCTGCCAATCCAATGTCTAAGTCGACTAGGCCATGTAGACCGAGTGGACAGTAAAGCTACGGCCGAAGTGTCTTCGACACTAATCTCCGAAGGACGACGTTGCAGAGGGTGGCGCGCGCTGGTGGAAGACCTTAACCAACTGGGCGTGCGACACTGGAAACAGCTAGCATTAGATCGTGCTAGTTGGAAGGGCTTGTTGGTTGAGGCCCAGGCTCACCCCGAACTGTAGAGTCACCTAAGTATGTAAGTAAAAACCGAAACCAGTTAAGCTGCCAAAGCAGTATGCTGACCATCGTACCGGATGTGCAAATATATGTACGTTTTCTAAAAAGGCATGTGTAAGTTTTGGAAACAGGGGACGACACAACGAAAGGCAAGCGAAGAACTAGGTACTTGCATATATGTATTTAACATAGCTGGCATGGCTAATATTCAGTATTTGTTTTTGAGCATTGTACACTTGGCTATTGCAAATTACTCATAAAAACGAACCCGTTACAGTTAATTACAATTTTTAACTTCCCAGTGTGAAGCTAATGCAATGGGGCCGGTTTTGTGAATTCCAAATTTTGACATATCTCCACGTTTCAAGGTCACCAGTATCCAAATCAAAGGTTTTTGTGTATGTACGTATGTACGTATGTATGTATGTGCGTTCTTTATTATTTCGAGGACCAAAGATGGTATTGACATGGGACTGACTTCATTCGCCACGTAATTACATAATTTAACAGTTTGTGGTTAGAAATTAAATAACTAAAAAATAGCCAAAAGAATTACAACACGCGGTGTTCCCAAGCGGTCCCGCATCTAATATTGACCGCGCCCGACGATGGCTGATAGTGGTGATCGGATGAGAACCGATACGTATGAGATTGCTCGGACACTGTTTGGGTTACTAAAGCAAAAAGGCGGATTGATGCCAACAACATTCGGTGAACATGTGATCCACATCAGACGCAGATTTTATAACATCAGTCTTATATATGCACACGCCCCTACCGACGAGACTGAGGACCCTATCAAGGAGGACTTCTATGACCTCCTGGACAACGCCTACGGAGCTTGTCTGGAGTACGATGTTAAAATCGTGCTCGGGACTTCAACGCCAAAATCGGTAAGGAGGACACCCTTGGCCGGTTGATCGGAAGGCACAGCCTCCACGATGCATAATCAGGTAACGGCTTCTGACTCACGGACTTTGCGACAGCTCGTAATGCGGTGATAAGTAGCACAAGATTCCCTCGTAAGCGAATCCACACAGCAACCTGGCGATCTCCGGACGGCTGAACCGCCAACAACCTCGACCATGTGCTCATCCACTCAAGGCGCTCGTCAAACATTCAGAGCTCGACTATCCAATGTCAGAAAGCTGCACCAGCCCACCAGGAAGAGGTTCGACATTGGGCGCCTGAGCACACCGGAGGTTACCAGAGTCTACAGGGAGCAGCTGAGCGAAAGACTCTACGGTATGCCTACGTCGAACACAAATGCCAATAATATGTGGCTGCATTGCCGCTCAGCCATTCAGGAAGTAGCCGAAACCACATTAGGATACCTACCACCCCCGACAAGAAACCCGTGGTATGATGGCGAGTGCCGCCATCAGAGGCGCTGTAGAGCAAAAACCAGGGCAGCGCAAGAAGAGTACCGAGCCAGAAGAAGGGAGGAGAAAAAACTACTGCGACAAAAGAAAAGAATCTTCGCAGCCTCCCAGCTCAAGGATATCGAGGAGTCTAGGCATAAACATAAAATACGAGCCTTTTACAAGAAAGCCAAAGGCCTTGCAGGAGGCTTCAAAAAGGGCACCCTGGCTCTTCGAAACTGCGAGGGTAATCTTGTCACCGACCTGCAGGGAATAGTGGATGTATTTAAGCAGCAGTTCCAGCAGCTGCTTAACGAGCATGACCAAGAGAGAGTAGTAGGGAACGAGGAAATCCCAACTCCAGCCGCTGAAGTAGTCCTCCCACCCAGCATCGAAAAAGTCGGCACAGCAAGTCAGAAGCTGAAGAACAACAAGGCCGCAGGCTCAGATGGTTTGCCATCACAGCTCTTCAAGGCTGGCGGCGATGTTCTGGTAGGGAGCATGCACCAGATCATCTGCAGCCCGACGACTGGAATACCAGCTCTATATGCCCCATCCACAAAAAAGGCGATCCTACCTCTTGCAAGAACTATAGAGGTATGTCCCTGCTCAATGTCGCATACAAGACCCTATCTGGCGTATTGTGTGAACGTCTAAAGCCATTTTGCACTGTACTAATCGGCAGCTACCAGTGCGGCTTCCGGCTCGACAAATCGACTATAGACCAAATTTTCACATTTCGACAACTCCTGGAAAAGACCAACGAGTTTCGAATCGATACACACCATCTTTTCATCGATTTCAAAGCCGCATTCATCGTGAAGGATTGTTTGGTACGATGGCCTAATTCGGGATCCCGGAAAAACTGATCCAGTTGTGTCGCGCCACGCTAAAAAATACGCGATGCACCGTGCAACTCGGTTCTAGGACTTCGGAACCATTTGAAACATGCACCGGATTTCGGCAAGGAGATGCGTTGTCATGTGACTTCTTCAAACTGATGCTGGAGCAGAAAGTGCGACGGGCAGGCGTCAACAGGGAAGGCACTATCTTTTACAAGTCCATCCAGCTGCTAGGATACGCGGATGATATCGACATCATCGCGTGTTCTCGCCGTGGCATTGTGGAAGCATTCACGGCGATTGAAGAACAGGCGAAACGAGTTGGTCTTAAGATCAATGAGGACAAAACGAAATACACGCTGTCAAGCAAAAACCAATCCGTCGCTCACCACCTGGGACAAAATATATCAAGTGACAGCTACAATTTCGAGGTAGTTAAGGAGGTTGTCTACCTCGGGGCAAACGTAAATTCCACAAATGACACCACAGTGGAAATCCGGCATAGAATCGCCCTTGGCAACCGCTGCTACTTCGGCTTGTCCAAACAACTGGGGTCAAAACTCCTCACTCGAAAGACCAAAGTCACGCTTTACAAAACGCTCATTCTGCCAGTCTTGCTGTACGGAGCCGAAAGGTGGACGATAAGCAGGACAGCGGAGCTGATTTTGGGTTCTTTCGAAAGAAAAATTCTGCGCCGGATATTTGGTCCTGTCTGTGAGGAAGGTGAATGGAGAAGAAGACACAACCGCGAATTCTACGAGCTGTACCAAGATGTGGATGTTGTCCTGAAGGCAAAGATCCGTCGACTACACTGGCTCGGCCACATCGAGGGAATGGACATCAACGCTCCAGCTAAGAGGGTCTTCGACTCCAAGCCTCTTGGTTCGAGAAGAAGAGGAAGACCGAACCTCCGGTATAATGACCAAGTAATCGCGGATGTAGGACATCTTGGTCTTGATAACTGGAAACAGACCGTCAAGGATGGAAGGCAGCTATAGCTCAGGCTCAGATCCTCCATGGATCGCTGGCCTGATAAGTAAGTAAGTTTCATTTTTCCCACTGTGAAGTTAGTTGTGTAGGCCTTACGGGTCGCACCAAGACCACCTTTTGTTCACTAGTTTTTTCCCAGGTTTATCAGATTGATTAGTGTACAACAGTTTTTCCAACAATATAACTTCGTGAATTCAATCGCATACCCACATGTACATATCATGTGTACCCTTCCGGACCATATTGAGCACACATACATCTCCTAATCTCATTTATTTCTTCAGTTCATTGTCGTGAAAAAAGCTGTGCATAAAAGTGCCATCTTATCATCGGAAGCACCCGCACGCATCTATCTATCCAGTTCAAACCTTACTATTTAGAATCACTAAAGAAATATACTCGTACGACAATCGACATTCGTCAGTCGTCTTTGGCGGGCGTCTCTACCACCCTCCCAAGTTCATCACGCCCCGGTCATAAGTGCGATAACACACACGAGCACCCCACCAATCCTTGAATTGGAACGACGAAATTGAAAAGGATTCACTGGCAAAGTATAAAATTGCAATAACTTTGAAATTGAATTGCGCGAATCTATTCGATTTTATGTTCCTTTTTTAGCGTTCGTTGCCTCCTAAATGAAAGTTTACGAAAAGGATTTCATCGCTTTTTCGTATTTTTTTGCTTTCTCCGTGGGTACGTTATGCTTTAGTTAAAATTTATTATAGGATCAAAGAGCTCGATAGCACAACAGGACGCGCGGTAGAATCACGGGACGGGGTAGTGTTTGCGCGCGATTTTTCGCACTGTATTTGCATAACTCATGTCGATCGGGTGACGGAGTGGTGGTGGCAGAATTGCGGGAGTGCGATGTACTTGTACTTTAAAGTAAACTAATTTGGCTCTCTTGCCAGATGTATCCGTCCAAATTTGTTTGCGTTTGCGATGCTGCTCGGTGCTTGGTTGGGAAGAATGAATATTGCGATAAATGTATTGGAAATAAGTGACTGATGTGGAGAGGGGGATTGAATTTTGTGCTGTCAGGGGGTCGAGGCAATCGTGAAACGAGACATAGGCGCTGTGGAAGCAAGGACTTGATAAATAAGTGTAGAAAAGTATTATTTTGGTAGGATTTGGGCACCTAACATAAATTTGGTTGGATTTTTTGCGACTTATGAAAATGAGTGACGATAAAATTCAATCGAAAATGCTTTACTGCCGTAAATGGATGAGAATGGGAAAGGCGGTTCCTCACCATAGTCGTCATTATTTGAGTAAAAATCAAATGAGTATGCAGTTTGGGTTATACAATGAGGCTTATGCAAATCAGCCCGAGTAGTTGCATTAAAAAATATTCGTAGTAATAATAAAGAAAATGCTACAAGTAGAAAGGCTACTCAGGGGGAGGTGATCGCATTTAACATGGCAAACGCCAGCTTCGATCTCTGTCGCTGCTTAATACAAGTTGACACACAGCCTCCGCGTGGTCTCCCCTGGATAGCTGCCTTGAAACCCGCCAGGTAGTGAACCAATGTATGCAGCGACCCGACCTCTTGTTCTCGGGGAAAGAGGAACCTGTTCCTCCAGGTTGGGGGTTGTGCTTAGGGTAACATCCCTATAACGGAAAAAATCAATTGTTCCGAAACAACCACAAGCCTCGGATACGGACGGATACAAAGTTGACTACTCCTGCAAACTTGAAACAGACTTGAAAGTCTGTACATGGAATGTGAGGTCCCTTAACAGACCGGCTGCAGGCGATCAACTGGAGCGAACTATCACCTGCTATAAAGCAAACATAACCGCACTCTTACCTCTCAGCCTGACAAATACACGATCGATGTATTGTCGCCCCTAGGCTCGTCTGACCACTGCGTGATATCAGCAAAATTCTCGAACTCCCACTATCCAGTTAAAGAAAAAGCTCCTAAGAGAACACTATGGTTATACGATAAAGCCAACTGGTGCGGCCTTAACAACTTCTTTCGGACCTTTAACTGGTCGTTGTGCTTCGACAACGACGTGGACGCCGCAACTGATATTATCGCAAATATTATCCGAATGAGCATGACAAATTTTATTCCCAGCATGATTAAAATCACCAGGCCTAAGGATAATATTTGGTTTGACTTGAGCTGCAGAGAGGCTATTAGGCACAGGGAGCTAAGTTTTCGGGCCTACAAGGCAAACAGTTCTGAAGAAAACCGAAAAAAGTACATACGAGCCAGAAATGACTGCAACACCCACATTCGACGGGTTAAATTCCAATCCGACCAAAAATCAGGGCGTAAAATCCTTCAATGTCCCAAAGGTAGCAAAAGTTTCTAGTCGTTTGTAAAAAAACTCACCTACGTCGTCTATACCGACGCTCATCCACAATGACATTCCTGCTGTCACCCCCTTAGACAAAGCAAACCTACTTGCTGCCCATTTCATAACCAGTTCTCAGCTCCCAGCTTGTACTTTGTCTCCGCCTATACTAGAGTGCGTCAATTCCACCATGGGACTTCACAAATCCGCTGGTTCAGATGGTATTGCCCCAATAGTTCTGAAGAGGTGTTCTTCTACGCTGGCGAAACCACTGCGTAAGCTTTTTCATCTTTCCTTCTCCTCTGGGCTCTTTCCGAGTAGGTGGAAAATAGCATTTGTCCAGCCTATAACACAAAAGGCGAATCATCTTCTCCCTCCAACTACCGACCCATTGCACTAACGTCCCTTCTTTCCAAGGTCATGGAAACGCTGATTAACCGTCAGCTTATGAAATATCTTGAACCACGGAAACTCCTCAATGACCGTCAATTCGATTTCCGCAGCAATAGATCCACTGGTGATTTAATGGCATATCTCGCCGAAAATTGGAATTGGTTTGGCATGAAGCCCTTTTGTCGAAAATGCGTGCTTTTAAGATCGATGAGTCCCTTCTTTAATGGATTAAAAGCTACCTTTCGAATCGTTTAATTCAAGTTGTTTTGGATGCATTCAAGTCTGATACTCACTTTGTAAATGCTGGTGTTTCCCCAGGGCTCCGTTTTCTCTCCGGCACTCTTTCTTATTTTTATAAATGATCTCTTGTGTGTTACTTCTAATCCAATTCACTCCTTCGCAGACGACAGTAGCCTCAGCTTCTCATATTCGTTCACTAGTTTACGACCCGGTTGTAGATAGTGAGCGACAGAGTATGTTGAGCTCATAAAATTCCGATATCGACAGCATCATCAACAATAGAGTGGAATTTAATGCAGCCAAAACACAATGCTGTCTCTTGTCGTTAAAGCGTATAACTAACCCGAAGCCATTATCCATGAATGGCACTTGCATCTCAGAAACCGAAAAGCTTTCCATCCTGGGTATGTGTGTTGCTCACAATCTTAATTGGAGCGACCATATATTCAGTGTCGCCAAGAATGCCGCGAAATGCCTAGGCTTCTTATACAGATGCAAGAAATTTTTTTCCCCTTTAGACTACAAGCTATAAGGCGTTCGTTTGTCCCAAATTAGAGTTTAACGCTCATGTCTGATCCGGTGCCTCTAAGACCTCATTGCACCTACTAGATAGAATACAAAAACGCGCGATAAAACTGATAGGTGACTCCAACATTACCAAAACATTAGACTCGCTGGAACACCGCAGGAATATTACCTGCCTCTCCCTGTTTTATCGTTACTTCCACCAAAAATGCCCTGATGAAATAGCCAGTTGCGTTCCGCCCCTTCAACATTTCTTCCGCAACACAACACGTCTTACTAGGAATGCTCACCAATATACCCTGAAGCCAGCTTTCGGACGTACCATCAAATACAGAGAATCTTTCTTTCACCGAACTACTGGAATCTGGAATTCCCTGCCGGATTTGGTCTTTCCTACTCAGTACAACATGCCAGCATTTAAGATCAATGTCCATCGGCATCTCTTCTATCCCTCTTCCTTTCTACCTTCTGCCCACACTGTGTCGCCGACTTAATAAGGTTATTAGACCTTAAGTGCGCGCAAATTTTTTTTTTTTTTTTTTTAAATGAAAGGCGTTGTAATGGACCAGGCAAAAGACCGATTAAAAACTGCGACATCTACTACAGGAACTGCTACAAGGAGAACAAATAGCGCTTATTCGGATGCGGATTTGTTATTCGCGAAAGACTCCGACAAAATATCTTAACCATTCAGTATGTAAGCGAATGCCTCAAACGCTTCCGCATCAAAGATAATTTTGGAAACATAAGCTTGATATGCTCTCACGCCCCAACCCAAGAAAAGGACGATCGACTTAAAGAAGAGTTCTACAATCTCCTAGACAGAACCTATGCCCAATGTCCTAACTTTTTTCTTCTTTGGTGGCGTTACAGCCCATGAAGGACCAGAGCCAAGCATTTCTCAATCACCCATGTTGTGTGTGATTTATTTTTCACACAGGTGAAAGGGACCTACAGTTTGATGCCGATTCCGAACGGCATGAGTCGAGAAGCTTTTTCATGGCAAGTTTCCTCCGCCGAGGAGGAACATCGCGAAATAAATATTCGATGGCGTTGGTGTAATCGGGATCCGAACTCGCTCATCGTGCGCCAGAGTCCAACACACTAACCACTGCGCCACGGCGCCCTAATAACTACGACGGAACAATCCGGTGTCCCCAATTAATTTGGGGATGGCCGTGGTGCAGTGGTTAACATCATCGACCGCCGAGCAGAAGGTCTATAGTTCAAATTCGCTTCATAGCCAAGAAAAAGTAATTCCCATACGGACAAAAAGTATGCAACGCAGTTGTGAATGGAAAGTGACCAGACATACTGCTGCAGGCAGTATATGGTCAACTGATATTCATCCTCTGCGTATGCAATATTTAAGTGCTCGAACGAATTATTACGGACTACAACCAATGCGAAATTTGGTCGGCTCTCGTCCTATCTAGGACAACCACCCCTGAGAGTAGTGAACGAATATCAACGACCCAAACAACTGCACTCCGTTCAGGTTGTGTGTGTAACAACACATCATAAGTGAATATACAAACTCTTGAACCTGCGCGAGTCTCTAAAAAAAAAAAATCCATAAAACAACAGTTGGAGCATTGCCAGTGTGCCATCAGAGACGTTGCCTCTGATGTGTTGGGTTTCAAGCCACCGTCAGTTAGAAACCCCTGGTTTGATGAGCAATACGGGCAAGCCCATGTAGCAAAGCAAAACGCTTTCAAGGCCATGCTGCATAGACGGACGAGAGCCGCTCGTGAACATTACGAGCAGAAACGAAGAGAGGAACGCACGCGAAAAAGACAGCATGAAAAGCGTGAGATCGAGGAGATGGAGATGATCGTAGAAATAATGCTCGCAAGTTTTATGAAAAGGTAAAACGAACATTCCAGATCTATAAAGCCAGAGCGGAAACCTGTAGGGATGAAGGCGGACAACTAGTAGTAGAGTTACAGTCGAATCTGAGAATGTGAAACGAACACCTCTGCAGACTGTTTAACGGCGATGAAAGATCGAATACCGCTGTCAGGCAGAATGCTCCATTCCCAACGGACGAAGATGGAAGAGAATTACTTCCACCCGACCTAGATGAAGCCAAGCTGGTAATTTCGAAGCTTAAAACTAATAAAGCCGCGGGCGAAGACAGCCTGTCTGCCGAGTTATTTAAAGCGACAGGAGATGATCTGGTAGGGCGCATGCACCTGCTCATCTTTAAAATATGGCCGAAGGAAAGCATGCCAAATAAAAGGAATCTCATCATCATTTTCCCAGTCCACAAGAAAGGAAACCCATATATGTAACTGCGTCAACTACAGGGGAATAAGTCGCCTTAACAATGCATACAAGATCTTCTCTGCCGTACTGTGTGAAAGCCTGAAACCCTTTGTGGATCATCTTTTAAGTTTTTATCAGTGTGGCTTCAGGACAGGTAAATCAACAGTAGACCAAATATTCACACTGCGGCAGATCTTGCAGAAGACCGAAGAATAACAAATCGACACCCGTTACCTGTTCGTCGATTTCAGGGCCGCGTATGACAGTGTTCATAGAGACGAGCAATACAGCGCCAGATCTAGTTTTTAGATACCTGCCAAACTCGTCAGATTGTGTAGAATGCCAATGGAGAACTCTCACTGCTCTATTAAGGTCGGTGGTGAATTAACCGAGACCTTTCATGTTAAAGAAGGATTTAGACAAGGTGACGCACTGTCATGTAATTTCTTCAACAAGTGCTAGACTCACTGGCCAGCACAAGAGGTACGATCTATTTCAAGTCTGCACAACTGCTTGACACTGACATAATTGGATGAACACAGCGGGACGTCAATGATGCGTTCGAAAACATTGAAGCAGAAGCTGCTAAAATGGGCTTTTCGGTTAACGAGGGTAAAACGAAATATATCCTGTCAACCAAAAAAGACGCACAACACCGACGTCTCGGACAAAACGTCACAACTGACTAAGACTTCGTCTACCTTATCTCATTAATGACCAGCGACAACAATACCAGCGCTGAGATCAAACGCAGAATTACTCTTGCCAACCGCTGCTTCTTTCGATTCAAGAGGCAATTGAGAAGTGGAGACCTCTGTCGATAGACCAAAGTTTCGCTGTACAAAACCTTAATCATCTCGGTCCTCCTCTATGACGCAGAGGTCTGGACTTTAACGAAAGCGGATGAAGAGGACGACCAAGGGGCTCTTCGAGAGGCAAATTCTGCGTTCGATCTATGGCCCCTTTGTATAAACAGAGACTGGAGGAGTAGATACAACGACGAACTATACCGGCTATACAGCGACATCGGCCTAGTATGACCCCTACGAATCCAACGTCTAAGATGGCATAACACAGCCTCGGCCCTAAGAGTCTTCGAGTCCAACGCTGAGGGACGACGCAGCAGAGGACGACCGAATCTAAGGTTGCGCACACAGCTGGAAGGGGACCTTAACCAACTGGGAGTGCGTCGCTAGAGACAGATGGCAAAAGACCGTGTCAGCTGGAGAAGTTGATTGGTTGGGGCCCAGTTTTTATTCGGTAGTATTTTTTTAATGTACCATGAATCATTGTACACGGAAGTTTAATTGATCTAGAGGTGTTGCAACGACACCCACATCTAGTTTTCCACTTAAATATAGCAAACCTACGTAGAAGAATGACTTGCATAGAAATACTGGCGTAATATGCCTAATTAATTTTACTAGAAACCATAAGAAAACTTATGAACGTCTATCAACGGACTGGATATCGGAGTTGTACACAACACATCTCACTTACTTACTTATCAGGCCGGAAATCCATGGAGGATCTGAGCTATAGCTATAGCTGCATTCCATACAGCGTGTCCGGTGCTTCCAGTTATCAATACCCAGTTGTCTTATATTCGCGATTACTTGGTCTTTATAACAGAGGTTCGATCTTCCTCTTCTTCTCGAACCAGGAGGCTCGGAGTCGGGGAACCTCTTAGCTGTAGAGTTGGTGTTTTTGCGCTCGATGTGGACGAGCCAATGTAGTTCTGGACTATATTCAAGTCTTTGTACAGCTCGTAGAGTTCGCGGTTATGTCTTCTCCTCCATTCACCTTCTTTACCGACAAGACCGAATATCCGGCGCATAATATCCTTTCGAAGAAACCCAAAATCAGCTCCGCCGTCCTGCTTATCGTCCAGCTTTCGGCTCCGTACAGCAAGACTGGCAGTATAAGCGTTTTATAAAGTATGACTTTGGTTCTTCGAGTGAGGAGTTTTGACCCAAGTTGTTTGGACAAACCGAAGTAGTAGCGGTTGCCAAGGGCGAATCTAAACCGGATCTCCACTGTGGTGTCGTTTGTAGAGTTTACGTTTGCTCCGAGGTAGACAAACTCATTAACCACCTCGAAATTATAGCTGTCAATCGTTATATTTTGTCCCAAGTGGTGAGCGACGGATCGGTTTTTGCCTTGCAGCATGTACTCTGTCTTATCCTCGTTGACTGTAAGACCAATTCGTTTCGCCTATTCCTCAATCGCCGTGAATGCTTCCACAATGTCACGGCGAGAACACGCGATGATGTCGATATCATCCGCGTATCCGAGCAGCTAGACGGACTTGTAGAAGATAGTGCCTTCCCTGTTGACGCCTGGCCATCGCACTATCTGCTTCAGCAGCAAATTGAAGAAGGTCACACGACAGCGCATCTCCTTGCCGAAATCCGGTGCATGTTTCAAACAGTTCAGATGTTCTACAACCGACTTGTGCGGTGCATCGCCTATTTTTTAGCGTGGCGCGACACAGCCGTATCAGTTTTCCTGGGATCCAGGATTCGGCGATCGGATCAAACAATTCTTTGCGATGAATGCTGTCGTATGCGGCTTTAAAATCGCTTAAGAGATGCTGTGTATCGATTTGAAAGTCGTTGGTCTTTTCCAGGGTATGTCGAAGCTGCCGGGCTGGAAGCCGAACTGGCCGATTAGTGCGGTGCAAAAGGACTTTAGACGTACAAACAGTACGCTGGATAATACCTTGTATGCGACATCGAACAGGGATATATGTACCTCTATAGTTCTTGCAAGAGGTAGGATCGCCTTTTTTGTGGATGGGGCAAATAGAGCTGATATTCTAGTCGTCGGGCATGTTTTCATCTTCCCAAAATTCTACAGATGATCTGGTGCATGCTCACTACCAGAACTTTGATATCATAGAAGTCCTCTTTGATGGGGTCTTCAGCTTCCTCGGTAGGGGCCGTGTGCACATATGAGGCTGATGTAGTAAAATCTGCCTTTGATGCGGATCACAGCCAGGCGATCACTTATGGGTTTAAAGTCTATTACCTTAGACCTTAACCGCTTTCCCACGACAAATCCGCATCCCAGTAAGTGCAATCTTTTGTGACAGCTGTAATAAATGTCGTAATTTTTCTTCCTCATCATACCGTTCCTATCCAGCGTGTTTTCTGGATCGAAGTAATGTCCGTCTCAGCCATCAGTTTGTTACAATTCTCTAAATACAATAAATAGGAAATAAATCCTCAACAAAACATCTATTACATAGCGCTTAGTAAAATTTCGATTGCATTGAAGCGTTTTATAATTTTTCTTATTTTGATTCTAATTCAAAATTAAATCAATGTTGTATTTTGAGAGATTCAACCTAGCCAGTCACGCCGTTGCTCAAGCTCCTCTCAGCAACTACAAGAAAACTGACTGGCTCAAATACAGAACTATGTTGAGCCCTACTTAGGGGCCAAGCACTCTACCTATCCGCGTAATTCTGCGGAACTAGGCAGCCCAGTAATTGAGCTGACAGGAACTCTCAACAGAGCACTATCCAAATCTTCCTAGAGGAAAACATAAACCCTCCTGGTGGAGCTCTTTCATAAAGCAACATTTACTCGTTTGAAAGAGGACTGGGACTCCTATAAGGAATCACTTAAATCTTTCAAAGCAGCGACCAGGAAGGCCAAAAGGCAATCTTGGAGGAAATACTGCGGGAATATCAAAGCGGCCTCCGAAGCCTCAAGAATAAGGAAGATTCTGGCTACGGCCCCTTACTATCCAAGTCACCTAATACAGAATGACGGTTCCTGGACGACCTCCTGTACGGAAGAACTGGAACTCCTTCTGAACACCCATTTTCCGGGCAGTAGTGCCTCGGCTACGATACTTCCTCAAGATATCCAGCCGAGAGCATCCTGGAGCGAACTCGAAAGCTTGTCACAAATAATATCGTCTTTGGGCTCTCAAAAGCTTTGAATCATACAACTCGCAAAGCCCGGATGGTATCATACCAGCGGAGCTCCAGCAGGTAGCAGATCTTATCCATCCTTGGCTTGTAGTCATCTTCAAAACTGCCTCTTCTTATCCTATATCCCAAACAAGTGGATGGTAACCAAAGTAATTTTCATACCCAAGGTAGACAAAAGCTCCCACACATATGCTCTAGACAAGTTTATAGATGCACACATTCGACACAGCTACAGTTTAGGAAGGCTGTCAGAGAACCAACGTGGCCGTGGTGCAGTGGTTAACATCATCGACCGCCTAGCGGAAGGTTTATGGTTCAAATTCGCTTCGTAGCCAAGAAAAAGTAATTCCTATACGGACAAAAAGTATGCAACGCAGTTGTGAATGGAGAGTGACCAGACGTACTGCTGCAGGCATAACACTCACAGTATATGGTCAACCGAAATTCATCCTCTGCGTATGCAATACTAAGATTAATTGATCTAGAGGTGTTGCAACGACACCCACATCTAGTTTTCCACTTAAATATAGCAAACCTACGTAGAAGAATGACTTGCATAGAAATACTGGCGTAATATGCCTAATTAATTTTACTAGAAACCATAAGAAAACTTATGAACGTCTATCAACGGACTGGATATCGGAGTTGTACACAACACATCTCACTTACTTACTTATCAGGCCGGAAATCCATGGAGGATCTGAGCTATAGCTATAGCTGCATTCCATACAGCGTGTCCGGTGCTTCCAGTTATCAATACCCAGTTGTCTTATATTCGCGATTACTTGGTCTTTATAACAGAGTGCTTGAACGAATTACTACGGACTATAACCAACGCGGAATTTGGTCGGCTCTCGTCCTATCTAGGTGTAGGACAACCACCCCTGAGAGTAGTGAACGAACATCAACGACCCCAACCACTACACTCCGTTCAGGTTGTGTGTGTCAACACATCATAAGAGAATATGAAAAACTCTTGAACCTGCGCGAGTCTCTAAAAAAAAAAAAAAAAAAAAAAAAAAAAACGTGCCTACAACAAAGGCAGATCGGGAGAAACTCAAACTCCATTCGCTAGTTAGAATCCTAGAAAGGTCATTGGAACACAAGGAATATATCCCAGTGGCCTTTCTCGATATTGAAGGCGCCTTTAACAATGTTGAACCATGGGCCGTCACCAAAGCGCTGACTGATCTGGGTGTAACGAGATCAGTGATAGAACTGGTACGACAACTGCCACCA
The DNA here is from genome assembly GCA_951905685.1 of Eumerus sabulonum. Classification (NCBI taxonomy): domain Eukaryota; kingdom Metazoa; phylum Arthropoda; class Insecta; order Diptera; family Syrphidae; genus Eumerus; species Eumerus sabulonum. The sequence continues at coordinate 140,214,875 of OX645060.1, read as the reverse complement.
CAAAGAGTTGGGAAAGCCAACTTCGCTAGTGCTGTTTGAACTAGAATGGTCAGCAGAGGTACACCACAAGGTGGAGTAGTTTCCCCTCTCCTCTGGAACATAGTAGTCAATGAATTACTACTTTTACTAGAACAGGAAGGGTACGCTGTGACCGCCTATGCGGACGATATTGCTATAGCTGTCTCAATATAGTTTTCCAGCATTCTAAGTGATCTAATGCAGGGTGCATTACAAACTGGGCGAAAAACTGTAGACGTGGGGTGAACCCTAAGAAGACTGATCTAGTATCGTTTACTAATAAATATAAAATTCCGCCCTTCAAACCACCGAGGCTTGGTGGAACCCAATTAACAATCAAATATCAGGCCAAATACCTCTGCCTAATCCTTGACAGGAAACTAAATTGGAAACCCAACATTCTTGATCGTGTCAAAAAAGCAACCACTGCCCTCTACAGTTGCATCGTAGTTTGGTGGACTGGTCTACTGGAGTCTACTCCAAGAAGCTAACCGCAGCCTATCATTTAGACTCCTAAACCACTGCAGTGCGTACCAAGCGGAAATACCAGCGATAACGGAGGACTACACTACAACTAACCTAACCCAATCTAACCTGTATTTTGAGAACCTTTATTAGTATTTTTATTCTAAAGATCCCTTATTAATACACAAGTTTCCCAAAACATCTGAGCGGATATGAACTCTACTTCATTCAAAACCTATGTACGTAAACATAGAGTAAACCAAATCCTTCAAAAAGCTAAGGATGAAGTATGTAGTCCTTCGATGAGAATTTATATATGTGTGCACATCTATTTATGAGAATATTTTATTCCAAGTTCCTTGTCAGGATTTATATGAAATTCGCGAAAATAATCAGAAATGTATACCAAAACGTTTCTGGGCGATTGAGGTTGATGATAATGTCCAGAGGACATAGAAGAAAACAATTGTTTGCAACTGGTCATGTTTCAGTTTAATTAAGTTCTGCGAATAGAATCATTCGTTGCTATAGAGTTGCTATTGGGAAAATGAGGTTATGTATGCTGGTTCGAAATACTGGATATTAAAACCATACGTAGACGATTGTAAGAGATTGTATCCAGGGGGATACCGGCACTATGTACACTAGGTACTTTGAAGTACATACATATGTACATACGATTTTGAACGGCGAATTTCGAGAAGCTTTTTCATGACAATTGTACTACATGGGGTTTTGACAGGAATCCACTGAGGAGAAGCACCTTAAAAAACACATTCGATAACATGGTTGTTGTGGAGATTCGATCCCGTTTCATCGGCGTCAGAGGCCAAACCACTGCGCCACAGGACTCCTCGTCCCGTTTTTGTTAACGAAGCAAGAATTCCGTTCGCGAATGAGACTAAATATCTCGGGATGTCTCTCGACGCGAAATTTAATTGGTAGGCTCACGTTAAGAAAAACATCCGTCTTTCTGACATCTAGTTAATGTGTTAACAAAATATAAGGTGTATGTGCAATTTAGGATCAATGTCCTTTACAATTGCTTAGTGTTTAGCTTTTTATCTTACCTTTTTAACTTCCCAGTGGGAAGTTATTGTAATGGGGCCGATTTTGCGAATTCCAATTTTTGACATATCTCCACGTTTCAAGGTCACCACCAAATCCAAGGTTTTTTATAGAGTTGTATGTGTCTGTGTATGTGCATGTACGCACATATGTATGTGCGTATGTGCATGTGTGCGCTCGGAATTTTCGCCTCGATTATCTCGAGAACCAAAGATGATATTGACATGGGACTGGGCTCGTCCCAGTGTGTGTTTCCAAGCAGTCTCCCATCTAAGTATACACCGCGCCCGACGCTGGTTAATTGCGGTGATCGGACGAGAACCGATACATATGAGGTTGCTCGAACACTGTTGTGGTTACATGGAGCGACAGCAAAAAGGCGTTTTGATGCCGACAACACGCGGTGTTCCCAAGTAGTCCTCCATCTAAATAAATACTGACCGCGTCCGACGCTGGTTGATTGCGGTGATCGGACGAGAACCGCTACATCTCCCATTATTAGTCTAAGAACTCTACCCAGCTAACAGAAAGAGCTGATGACCTTGAAACACATGAACAGATCTTCACAATTTGTAGCTAAGAACCATCTCGATCAGGTTGGCTTAAAAAAATCAAAAAAGCATCGTAATCGGTCCATTCGTGAAGGAGTTACGATGACACATACAGCCACACAGACACCTCAAGCTTTTTGCGTCGGGGGCTAAAATTGAAGAAATATGAAATTAAATAGGTATATCCCTGCTCAATGTCGCATACAAGATCCTGTCCAGCGTGATGTGTGAACGTCTAAAGCCATTTCACTAATCGGCAGTTACCAGTGCGGCTTCCGGCCCGGCAAATCGACTATAGACCAAATTTTCACACTTCGACAAATCCTGGAAAAGACCAACGAGTTTCGAATCGATATTTTCATCGATTTCAAAGCTGTATACGACAGCATTCATCGACAAGGACTGTTTGGTGCGATGGCCGCATTCGGTATCCCGGGAAAACTGATCCAGTTGTGTCGCGCCACGCTAAAAAAATACGCGATGTACTGTGAACTAAGTTCTGGACTTCGGAACCGTTTGTAGCATGCACCGGATTTCGGCAAGGAGATGCGTTGTCATGTGACTTCTTCAACCTGGTGCTGGAGCAGATAGTGCGACGGGCAGGCGTCAACAGGGAAGGTATTATCTTCTACAAGTCCATCCAGCTGCTAGGATACGCGGATGATATCGATATCATCGCATGTTCTCGCCGAGGCATTGTGGAAGCATTCACGGCGATTGAAGAGCAGGCGAAACAAGTTGGTCTTAAGGTCAATGGGGACAAGACGATGTACATGCTGTCAAGCAAAAACCAATCCGTCGCTCACCACCTGGGACAAAATATAACAATTGACAGCTACAATTTCGAGGTAGTTAAGGAGTTTGTCTACTTCGGGGCAAACGTAAATTCCACAAATGACACCACGGTGGAGATCCGGCATGGAATCGCACTTGGCAACCGCTGCTACTTCGGCTTGTCCAAACAACTTGGGTCAAAACTCCTCACTCGAAAGACCAAACTCATGCATTACAAAACGCTCATACTGCCAGTCTTGCTGTACGGAGCCGAAAGCTGGACGATAAGCAGGACAGCGGAGATGATTTTGGGTTCTTTCGAGAAAAAAATTCTGCGCCGGATATTTGGTCCTGTCTGGGAGGAAGGTGAATGGAGTATAAGACATAACCGCGAACTCTACGATCTGTACAAAGATGTAGATGTTGTCCGGAAGGCAAAGATCCGTCGACTACACTGGCTCGGCCACATCGAGCGCATAGACATCAACGCTCCAGCTAAGAGGGTCTTCGACTCCGAGCCTCCTGGCTCGAGAAGAAGAGGAAGACCGGACCTCCGGCATAAAGACCAAGTAATCGCAGATGTAAGACATCTTGGTCTTGATAACTGAAAGCAGCGTCAAGGATGTTAGGCAGCTATAGCTCAGGCTCAGATCCTCCATGGATCGCTGGCCTGATAAGTAAGTAAGTAAGTATTTCCTGACTCCCAAGGCTTCGACAAAGTGCGGGTCGAATTTTTAGGATATAAACTTGTGACGTGTTTCCTTCAACCTAAAGTCCGCAGAACAAAACGCATGCATACAAGAAAAAAAGAAAAAAAAATTCCCACGCACCACCCAACACTACTCGTGCTGTTCGGCAGTTCGTCAAATTGCCAATTTCGACAACCTAGCCGTTAGCCGATCGAAAAACTTGGCGGGCTAGTGAACATATATATACCCCGGATAGGCGTGTCGAAAGCTCTTGGCATTTGGAATTAGCGACTGGAGTCGAACGGACACGAGGTAAGTGAAGTGGTGGGAATGTTGACCTTTTAGGTATAGTTGGGATCAGCACCTAGAATTATTTCCTTTTTCCTTTTCTTTGGTTTAGCCCCCACGTAGACATACATATAAATGAAATAAAGGCAAAAAGAAAAAAAAAATAAAAATATAATTAAAGGAGTAAACAAAGAAAAGGGAGGGAACATAAGGACGAGAGAGCAACCCGAAAGGCAGGAACATCGCAAACCCACGACACAACATTAAACAAAAAAAAAAAAAAAAAGAGAAGGAGAAATAAGGAAGGAATAAGGTAAAAAGAACCGAGGATCCGACTCCTGTAACAGCAGGGTGCTCTAGGCAACGGCTAGAAAAGCTCCGCGCCGTGTCTAGGACATCAGCAGGCGTGGCGTGGAGTTGGACGTAACGGCGCTTGTGAGTGGCGTGGAGTTAGGCGTAACGGCATTCGGGAGTGTCCGGTGGAATCGCGTAAACCAATATATATATATATATATATATATATATAAGTTCAGATACCTATATACATACATATACATATATATATATACCTACATATATACGAATATCAAAAAAAAAAAAAGAATTTAAGTTTTTGTTTTGAAGTAAATAAGAGTAGATAATCACATGCACAATACATGCACATGCGTTAATAAAATATAAAAAAAGAAATAGAGAAAAAAAAGGAGATCATATAGATTTCTGTTCGTGGTGCTTCTCACCCGGGCTTATACTCCTTTGTGAAGTGTTTTTGTGAGTGTTCGCAAGTCCGCGTATATACATATATATATATATATATATATATACATATATATTTATATATATGAGTATAAACAGACAATTTGGTGTATAAAAAAAAATAAAAATAAAAAAAACCTGAAATTGATCGTACACGTATGTACGTAATGTAATGTACGTACACGTACACGTGTATGTACATAATCAAGAGGAGAGGAGACACCGAAGCGGCGACACGGAGCATTAGCATCACCATTTGTGCACAAAAGGGCGGATGTTTCGTGAGTACCCAAAAGTTTCTTTTTATCTTTCATTCTTTCTTTTATACATATGTATACAATCAAGCTAGCTATGTATTACGTATTTGATCTCTAAAAACAAAAAAAAAAAAAAAAAAAAAAAAAATCACACAAGACGGCGCACACTTACAATGGCACTAAATTACAGATAGATATTACGTATTTGGTAAATTTTCCTTTTGCACCACGTAGTTACATTTTCAATTCTCCCATTAATTGTATGTACAATATATAAAAAACCGGCCAAGTGCGAGTCGGACTCGCGCACGAAGGGTTCCGTACTATTATGTATAAAAACGGCAAAAAAGCATGTCTGTTGTATGGGAGCCCCATTTATACATATATTTATTATATTCTGTCTAAGTATTTGTTGTTAAAGCAGCAACAGAAATACATAATCAGTGACATTTTAATCTCACTTTTCGGATAGTTAAAATCTAGAATGTTGTAATTTTTAGAAAATACTCATTTTTTGAGTGATTGCCGATTTGGGTTTAGACGTGGCAAATCGACTGAAACTGCTTTATTGAAATTAACTTCTCAAACACCATCAACATTATTTGTTGATATCAGTAAGGTCTTTGATATGGTTAATCATACTTTGCTACTCGCTAAACTTTACAAGGGCTTCAGAGGCTCCATTTATAAATGGTTTTCTTCTTATTTATCCAACCGTTATCAAGTTGTGAAAATTAGGAATGTTTACAGTTCTATAGACTTCTTAAATATGGATGTTCTCCAAGGAGCAGTATTGGGCCCAATCCTTTTTCTAATTTATGTTAATACGTTTTTCATACAACCTTTTAAAGGCAAAATAACTGCCTTTGCTGATGAAACATCTCTTTTCCACTCAAACACTAACTTAATTGATAGTTTTGCAGATGTTAATTATGACCTAGATATGTTAAGGAGATGGTTTAATTATCACAAACTAATAATAATCAACGGTAGAGTTTTCAGAGACCTTCCCTTATATTATCATGCACCATTGTGTAATCGATTTGTTCTTGAAGATATAGTATTCAACAATCAAGAATGTTTGAAAATTGCTTCTTGATTGAACACGTGGACAGTTTTAAATATTTAGGTGTTATATTGGACCAACAACTTTGTTGGAAAGATCATTCAATATATTTGAGACAGTATCTAAATGGGGTTATAAGATAATTATTCTATCTCAGTATGCACTGCAATCTCTACCCGTTTTAAAATACTAAATGTATACTCGCACCGATATGGAACTAGCAAAAACATGTCCATGTCCGGAACTAAATGTATTATCGCACCGATATGGAACTAGCAAACCATGTCCATGTCCGGACCTGAATGCATACATACACATGTATGACATTCGTTCACGAAATGCAGTGCGGGCATTATATTCTTTCATTTCTTTTCTTCATTTCAGTTCAAGTGTGCTGTACAGTGTACACCAACTGTTCGAGTTTTATCGCCACATCTCCATACTTTTGGGTTTCTTGAAAACTACGGGGTATAACTCATACCGTATGAGAAGCATGTTCGTTGCATTTATGTTTTTTTTTTTTTCGTTTTGTACATATGTGATTGATGAATAAGGGTTGAATGGAACTCTTTTCGTTCAATTTGCGGAACGAGAGGACATAGTTCCGTGAACTATACATGTCCGGAACTACCCAACTCTACTTCGTAATGTACATATGTATACTTATACATAGCGTACAGATGTGTGAGTGTATGCACGTATGTAATGCGTATGTACGTATCGGTTCGTATGTGTGCAAGATCGCTTGCTCCTCTTGCTCACTTGCTCCTCTCCACCTGTCGCGACATCGTGCGAAAGGGATGCTAGGCCAGCTGCGAGGACTGGTCGTGAGCAATGGCGCCACGCGATTGCCCTCACGCCGACTTACCCGCAGCAAGTATCCCACGCAAAAGAAAAAAAAAACACCGTAATCGTTTCCAATTCAATATGTCACAAATTTAATTTCCTTAACCTAACTTAATCTAGGTTTACAATTATTCCTTAAAACTACCCTACACCGTATGTCAATAAAAAAAGTCGAAATAAATAAAAAAAAATATATGTAAAATAAAAAAAAAAAAGGAATTCACTGTCCAAAAAAGTAAATAAACCGCAACTAGAGTATTCGAACAGTCGTACCGAAACTCCTCTGACCAACGACTTAGCCCGCATCACCAATCGCGACACGCAAATTTGTGATTTCAATACCTTATACAACGAACGTGATATCCGCGACCAACGTAGGCAATAGGACACACGGTACGGCCGCGTACCGGGAACTGCTTAAAACCGTACCGGAGTTCTTCCCCGAAGATCCCTCTCCGAGTACTTCGCCGAAGATTTCTCCCGAGTTCTTCGCCCACTCTCCCTCATGTGCTACTAGGAACAAAAAAAAAAAAACAGAAATGCTAACCTTCTGCGGGCTGAACTCCACTCGTTCGCGTGTCAAGCGCTGATCGTACCCTCGGGCCATCCGCTTTCTCTGAGTTTAGTTTCCCAAAGTGGATGACTACCAGCCGCTCACAAATGGGAACTGATAACAACGAAAACCTTTCGAAACAATTTATTATTGGTTGTTTGTAATTACGTATATGTATAATTAATATTGTTCTGTTTTTAGTATTTGTCGTGGTAGCGGCAACAGAAATACATCATCTGTGAAAATTTCAACTGTCTAACTATCGCGGTTCATGAGATACAGCCTGGTGACAGACGGACGGACGGACGGACGGACAGCGAAGTCTTAGTAATAGGGTTCCGTTTTACCTTTGGGTACGGAACCCTAAAAAAGGGGGCGGGATGTCTGCACCTGTAGGTAGTTTATAACACTTTTTTCTTGTGTATAACCGAATAAATAAGAAAAATAAATTGTTATACTCAGGTGAGACGAATATGACTCTGTGAGTTTTTTTTTTTGTTTTGCCGGAGGCTTGTGGCTAAGTGTGTGTGTGTACAAGTACATTTGGTTGGGGCTATCTCATTAAAACTTGAGGAGAGATAGCTAGTGGAATAATTCCAGGGAGGGACAGCCTCGATGTTCGCTACCACCCGAACAACAACGTAACAGACCCATTTATTCACCCTTGTCTCCCCTTTCTCTTAATCCATCTTTTATCCCACCCATCCCCTTCAATGCATCAACAATTTTTTTTTTCTTCACCCCATACCAGAAACATGGCATGTACTATTTGTAGGTAAGCAACCGGCAGCAAGATCCCAACCCACCGACGAGCTTTCGCCGTGCAATCCGCGAGCATGCCATACGCTGCCATTACCATCGCCATTTATGCCTTTAAAGGCATACTACTACTACCCTACCTGCCTACAAACTGAGAGAAGTTTTCCCGAACACTTATCGAACATTCTGGAAAACTACTTATCTAATAGACTCTTTCGTGTTAAACACGGGAGCGAATAATCAACTTTTAGAGCAATTACAGCTGGCGTTCGGCAGGGAAGCGTACTTGGTCCGCTGCTTTACCTACTGTATACCAGAGACATACCACAAACGGATGACACTATGCTGGCCACATTAGTCGCTGCAATTTTGAAAATCATTCGAAGAATTAACGACGAAATTGCAATATGCCCTGAACTATATAAGCGACGGACAAAGATTTGGCGGATCGCGCTTGATGAAACCGAACCTCTCTTTGTAAGTGAAGTTCGGATCCCATTCGCGAACGCGGCAAAATACCACGTCTGGAAGGTCATATCAATAATGCCGCTCTTGAAATAATAGAGGAACGAAACCGGTTGCGCTGTCTTCAAAGGACAAAGCCACTTGATTTAGCACGACGAACCTAAGCCGCACGCACTCTGCAGATTGCAGGAACTCTCGCTAGCTGCCTGCTAAATGTGATTACCTCGAGAACGAAAAACTGCTGGATAAGTTAATTGACTTATGTAGTTGTAGTAAAGTGAGTTTGGAGTCCTAATGGACATTAGGTATACGCAACTGTAGGGCAAAATACCTAATAATACACAACATTTTTGACGCCAATATGTCTCAAATCTCAATTTTTACTCTTACCAAAGTAGAAAGAGTCGAAAATCTGCTTGGTATGCAGCTTCATAAAAGCCAACATTTCTAAAATAAACCACATTCAAATCTGGAACCAACCAGATGGGCAGTGTCTTCCATCTGACAACTTCAACACAAGTACGGGTCATGTCCAGTAGACCTCGACCCATCCACTCATTCCCAAACACTTCGTAAATCAATTGTCTGCCAATACAAGGCATGAACGATGGCCAACATTTCTAAGGGAATCAAAAACCCAAATACCTTATCGTCGTCTGACCCTCTCCCATCTTAGCAAATGGAAAATTTCAATCACCAGTTCTACACCATCATCATTACACATCGTCATCATCGTAACTGTAGTCGTCGTCCTAGAAAAGTGGACGCCATCGTTGCTACTGACGTCGTCGGCTTCGGTCTTTGAATCAGATAACTCACATGCCCAAGAATCCGGCGTTCTTCCTATACCCCCCTAGATTCACACAAAACCGATCTAAGGATATGAACCATATCGTCGATTGATACCACGTAATAGGTATATACATATAGATGTAGGTACGGTTGGTGGGTGTCGTTTTTCTTTCTTTTGGTTCCTTTTCATGTTTACGAAGCCGTAATAATACCTTTCTGCGCTCCGTCAGACATTCAATAGGCTAAGGAGTCAAGGAACGGAACGAAAAAAAAAAGAAGTTTTCGGAAAGGTGACGAGGGATGCATTGAGTATACATTTTCTCCTCAATCACAAGGATGGGAAAATAGGAAATCTATCTAAGAAATTGAGATTTTGAGGGTTCAAGTAAAACAATTGCAAAGATTCAGGCAGGGCAAGATAGAGACAAAAACTAAACAAAAAATAAAAAGGAACTTGTCGAGCTTAGGGTTTGACGTTGCTTTGATCTGTGGAAGTTTGAATAGTAATCGGATTGAGCCCATCGACTCATGGACTTTTTTCATTTAGCTCACGCAGGTGGTATGCCGTATGTTAAGAATGGCGGAGGGTGGTAGTGAGTACTTCACACCGACATATAGTGTAATTTAAGTTCACTAAAGCACAAAATGGAAATTCGATTCTCTGGTAGAATTAGGGAACGTGATTGTCATGGATTAGACTGAAGTGGAGTAGCATTGCAGCCAAGAATTAGTACATACTGGGAAACAACCGCCTAGTGAAGAAGTATTCAAATCTATGTATTTCGTTTTATCTTATCATGCGTGAAACTCATCACCACATGGATCAATTTTGGAGTTGAATACGGGCAAAAACCTTACTTCCTTTTATCAGAACTTATCCTTTATGTTAGTAATAGAAAGATCAATTAAATGAAATAAGACAAATCAAGGACAAAGAAGTGTAACTGACCTCCCTTAAAGCTATTTGTTGAACCTGAAACCATATTTTTTGTTGGTGGAGCAAATCACGCTATATATCTTAACCCTCACGTGGACGGAAATTTAATTGTACCCACATGGACAGTATCTACCAGGGTAGATACGAAAAAATCGTATGCGTTCTCTATAAGTTTTTTTCAGCAGGCTACAGTTTTTCTTTGAATATTAGCTTTTTGCACTCATTCTCTTTATTTCGTTACGTCTACTTGTGTCAGACGCCGGCATACGCCGACGATATTGACACAATAGGTAGATCACAGCGAGATATCAATGAGGCGTTTGCGAGTATTGAGATGGAGGCGGCAAAAATTGGTTTGGCGGTAAACGAGGGCAAAACTAAATATATGCTGTCATCAAAAAAGGGCGCTCACCACCGACGTCTTGGCCAGACCGTTCGTATTGGCAGTTATAAGTTCGAGGTAGTTAAGGACTTCGTCTACCTTGGCTCCGCAGTGACCTGGAACAACGACATCAGTTCCAAAATCAAACGCAGAATCACTCTTGCCAATCGCTGTTTCATTGGGCTCAGGAGGAAACTGAGTAATAGAGCCCTCTCCCGAACGACAAAGTGGACTCCATATAAGACCCTTATCATCTCGGTCCTGCTGTACGGCGCAGAAGCATGGACACTATCAAAAGCGGATGAGGAGGCCCTTGGTCAGTTTGAGAGAGAGATTTTGCGCGTGATTTTCGGGCCAATAAACACAGACGGGGATGGAGGAAAAGATTCAACCTCCAACCTTACGGTCTGTACAGCGACATGAGTCTAGTCAGGCGTTTTCGGATTCAACGCCTAAGATGGCTGGGCCATGTAGCGCAAATGGACACCACAGCTCCAGCCCGGAGAGTTATTGAATACAACCCCGAGAGACGAAGAAGCAGAGGACGGCCGCCCTTGAGATGGCGCACACAGGTGGAAGGGGACCTCAGCCAACTGGGTGTGCGGCAATGGAAAAGGCTAGCGAAAGATCGTGCTAGATGGAGGGGCATGTTGGTTGAGGCACAGGTTCACCCCGAAATGTTGCGCCCACTAAGAAGAAGAAAAGTATTATATTTTTGTGAATAAATTTGCGGATGTCTTTATTTTGCTGTGGTTTGCTACTTCGATGGGTGTTTGTTTTTTTGTTGTTTATTCGTATACTTTCTAGCTCTATTTGGTGCACGTTTTTATTTTCGTATCGAAGCCAAATAGTATTCATGTAACGTCAACGAATATCTACCTGGGTAGATACTGTCCATGTACGACAAAAAACAGACAAAATTAAAAAAATGGTGAGAAAGGATAATTTCGCAGTAACTTTTTGATAATTATTTGCAATAAAACAAAAATTTAGTCACTGATTCGAAGCTGCATTAAAATCTAATAAAAAACCAAAGAGATATTTAGAAGTGAAAATTCAAATATCTACCCGGGTAGATACTGTCCACGTGAGGGTTAAGGGCTTAACACCTACGATAAATAGTGTGCTTGTAAAACCGGCGACAGAACTTCACTCCACGACTATGCCTTTTTTTTCTTTTTTAAGCCTTATAACGTCAGCGAGACTGTATGCGAGCAGAAGGTAACAGCGAGAGGGAGAGGAGGTGCCTATTGACACCGAGTTAGCGCGTTCCACATTCGCGTGGTTCGGTTGAAGAAATAACCTCTATATTTGACAGTACGACCGAAAACGGGCTTCAAACTGAATTCGTGAGCATTCCGGCAGGGGCGTGTATGGTGAGTGATGTTTCGAAGGGGCAGAAGGCAACAGGGTATTTCATCAGAGACATTATGATGAAAGTAACGATAAAACAATGAAAGGCAGGAGACATTCCTGCGATAATCCAGCGAGTGTAATGAATTTGTGACGCTGGAATCTCTTATGAGTTTTATTGTAGTACAATGAGGTCTTGGATGCGCCAGACCAACCATGAGCGTTGAACTCCAACTTGGGACGAACTCCCACCCGATTATCTACAATGATGTGGTGTGGGGGCTTCGCACTAAAGGATAATCAACCCCGTCTCTCCCCTTTATCAAACCCAAGCGCCTTTTCCATTTCGCCCCGCCCCCATTCCTACTCCCTTCCCACTCCCCACCCCCCTTGGCAGGACATAAGGTGTCGTGCCGAAGTGTCAACCAAGCTGAGAGCCCAGATCAAAAATAGTTCAGTCGCAAAGGGTGTATCCGGATACCAGGCACCCTCCGGATCAGCTAGCCTTATCTGTGTATTGCGGATATCTGCGCAGGTGGACATTTTATTTCTCCGCAAATCATGGGAACTGAATGAATAATAATAATGAAACAAACAACAAAAACGAGGCCAGACCTCATGAAAAACCGGAAGGGGCTGGAGGCTCCTCTACATCACAGGCTGTAAAAGATCCAAAAGCTGGAGTATCAAAGAGCCGTTCCAATAAATTGTCGGAGGGCAAGACTGACAATAAGAAAATAAACCCATCAACCAAGGCTTACAGAGACCGTAAGGCGGCCTCGAGAGTTCTAAACCGATAGGGCCATAAGACCGACCTATCCGAAAAAGCAAAAGAGTCGGTCGCCTGGACTGCAGGAATCCTCGCCCAATAAAAAGAAAAGGCCAAGAGGCCCAGATCATCCCCCGAAGAACAGAGACGGAAGGCTAAGAAGGCTATGCTTGGAACACCGGCCAAGCTATAGCAATCATTGATGCTAGCGACCCGAACGGCACTTTCGGCTAACTTCCTAAAAATAGCAAGTAGGAACCCTGGACCGCCACCCATCTGCGATGACGCTGGATGGTATCAAGGCAGGGTGAAACTCCTAAGCTGTGCCGATGAACGATCCCTCGATCTGTTGAAGACTACAGTGGCGGAAGAAGGGATAGTATGAGAGAGAGCTAGGCTCAAGGTCGTAACCAAGGACCAGATTCCTAAATGACCGCGAGCAAGGTGTTGGCTCCCTCTGGTACCTGAGGATCCCCTCAAGATCATTGAGCTCATCAATTACTGCAACCCCAGTCTTCCAACTCGTAAGGCTGAAGGAACCAACATTTAGATCAAGACGGGTAATTATTAAGCGACTATCAAATTAGGTTTGGCTTGAAGAAAGTCAAATATTTATAAGAAGGATGAGGAAATGCCACCATCCGACAACAATGGGCAGGCTAACAACTTGGTCAAAAATGAAAGCTCGACGAAACAGGAACCCTACCCCTTCGGGGAGCAATGGCCCTGCGAAGGAAGAAGCTGAGGCCCCAGCAATCACCCCGGTCTGCACAGACCAGGACCAACGAGCTCGCCAATGGAAGATGGTCTTCTAGACTCAGATCTGGAAGACCTCAACACCACTGTGGTCGAGGCAAAACGAATTGATAACAGCTCTGATTAATTCAAATTAAGCTCCATTACTCCAAAGCGCCAACCGCAAATCTCCTTTTCAGGCTTTCTAGAGGAGAAGAAGATCCCAGAGCCATGGTTACAGGACCACAAGGTCCGCGGAGCAAGCCCTCCGGCCTAATCTAATTACATCACAAAAAGAAAGTAAAACTCGTACTTGCATTCTTGCAAAGAAAACTTTAAATACTTACCTTCCCCTAAATTTCAGCTGTCCCAACAATCAATCACCCAGAGACAAATTATGGATAGTCTCATCATACACGGCTCAGGAGAAGACCATCCCACAAGACATTGTCAGACGAATAGTCGAGGACGCGTCAAGACAATAAGCTGAGCTCCTAATCGGCGCGTACGCAAATGCGCATCACACGATTTGGGGCAGTAGCGACACAAACGAAAGAAGTGAGTGACAGATTGAATTCATAATAACCTCCAATCTTTTCTTTTAGTGGCGTTACAGCCCATTAAGGACCAGAGCCAAGCTTTTCTCAATCACCCATGTTGTGTGTGATTTATTTTTCACATAGGTGAAAGGGACCTACAGTTTAATGCCGATTCCGAACGACGTGAGTCGGGAAGCTTTTTCAAGGCAAGTATATTACGGGGGGTTTCGCCAGTACCCCTCCGAGGAGGAACGCCGCGAAATAAACATTCGACGGCGTTGGTGATATCGGGATCCGAACTCGCTTATCGTGCGTCAGAGTCCAACACACTAAGCACTGCGCCACGGCGCCCTCAACCTCCAATCTAAGTATATGTAATAAGGAAGTATGCCTATAAATGTAGGTTCTTATTACTAAAAACCGTAGAGAGGTACTAGGCAAAACTCTAGCATTTCCTTCGCTCAATAGCAGAACCAGGAAGTGGAGGATCTCTGAAGAACATTCCTTCTCAGACCACCGCTATCTGGTTTATAACCTAGCAACCACAGTCCAAAGCGGCCGTGGCGCAGTGGTAAGTGTGTTGAACTCTGACGCACGATGGGCGAGTTCGGATCCCGATAACACCAACGCCATCGAATGATTATTTCGCGGCGTTCCCCTTCGGCGGAGTACTGTCAAAACTCCTGGTAGTATACTTGCCTTGAAAAAGCTTCTCGATTCACGCCGTTCGGAATCGGCATAAAAACACCCACAACACGGGTGTTTGAGAGAAGCTTGGCTCAGGTCTTTCATTGGCTGTAACGCTACCAATGAACCACATTTCAAACCCTAGCCGGCTCTCCTTACAACCCAAGAAGCATCGACTGGGAAGGCTATAAAGCCTGTATAAGCAATTCCACAGTAAAGATGACCCCTGACAGGTCTTCGACTCCGAGCCTCCTGGATCGAGAAGAAGAGGAAAACCGAACCTCCGGTATAAGGACCAAGTAATCGCGTATGTAAGACATCTTGGTCTTGACAACTGGAAGCAGCGTGCCCGGGACCGTCAAGGATGGAAGACAGCTATAGCTCAGGCTCAGATGCTCCATGGATCGCTGGCCTGATAAGTAAGTAAGTAACTAATGATTCATTGATTACAAACAGAAAACACAAAAGAGAATAAATGAGAATTGACTCAAAGAATTGAATCGTATAATACCTGACTAAACATTTTACAAGCAATGCATGTATTTTAATAACAAAACTTCCATTTAGGATGGAAACTAATTGTCCGGATTGACATCTGTCAGGAAAGGTAGTTAAAATAGATCTCCGCAAAATTTATTCAAAAGAAACACACGAAAAATTGGGTCTGGTTGGAAACTGGTTCGGGTACTTCCATCAAAGTCCGGCTTTCAGCTTCTATGTGCAGAGTTATCCGGCCTAGATCCGCCATGATGAAATATCAGAAAGAGTAGCCCAACCAGAGAAGTGAAACGATTTTTTAGAAAGTCACTTGGATAAGTTGGTGCAGAAAAACACTGAATCCAACGTTGTGGTGCACTTACCTTCCGAGCCTAACACCGACATGCAGGAAAAAGCAATAGTCATCTGCGCCGGATTGCTGAACAAAAACGAATCATCCAACATTGTGGAGTCTGCGTGCAGCGTTCGTGCTAGAGCCCCGCACACTTCTACGATCATTGTAAAGATGTCATCGCGAGATTACACTTGGAGTGTACTACGAGGAGGAGGAAAAAAGATTGCGACATTACAGCTGGCACAAAAGATTGCACATGTTGGGGTGCGGATTTGTCGTGGGAAAGCGGTTTATGTCGAAGGTCATCGACTGGCCTTTTTGACATTTGACGGAGTGATCGGAAATCACAGCCTCCACAATAGAACATCGAATAACGGCTTCCGACTCACAGACTTTGCGACAGCTCGCAATGCGGTGATAAGTAGCACAAGATTTCTCCGCAAGCGAATCCACACAGCAACCTGGCGATCTCCGGATTGTCGAAGCGACCATCGACCATGTGCTCATTGACGCAAGACACTCGTCAAACATCCTAGATGTGGGAACATTCAGGAGGGCAAACGTCGACTCTGACCATTTCTTCGTAGCAGCAAGATTCAAAGCTCGACTGTTCAATGTCAGAAACCTGCACCAGCCCACCATGAGGAGGTTCGACATCGAAAGCCTGAGCACCCCGGAAATTATCAGAGTCTACAGAGGAGCAACTAAGTGAAAGGCTATCCGGTATGCCTGCGTCGAGCACGAATGTCAACAATATGTGGTCTGCATTGCCGCGTACCATAAGGCACTGCAGCGAAGAAGCAGGGCAGCGCGAGTGGAAAACCCAGCCAAAAGAAGGAAGGAGAAAAAACTGCTCCGACTAAAGAAAAGCATCTTCGCAGCCTCCCAGCTCAAGAATATGGAGGAGTCTGGGGATGAACGTAAAATACGGGCCTTTTATGAGAAAGCTAAAAGCCTTGCAGGAGGTTATAAGAAAGGCACCCAGGCCCGCAGGGAATAGTGGATGTATTTGAGCAGCATTTCCAGCAGCTGCTTAACGAGCATGACCAAGAGAGAGTGGTAGGGACTGAGGAAATCCCAACTCCAGCCGCTGAAGTCGTCCTCCCACCCAGCATCGAAGAAGTCGGCACAGCTATTCAAAAGCTGAAGAACAACAAGGCCGCAGGCTCAGATGGCGTGCCGTCAGAGCTCTTCAAGGCTGGCGGCGATGTTCTGGTAGGGAACATGCACCAGATCATCTATAAAATTTGGGAAGATGAAAGCATTCCCGACGACTGGAATATCAGATCCTACCTCCTGTAAGAACTATAGAGGTAATGCTTAATGTCACAAACAAGATCCTGTCCATCGAACTGTGTGAAAGTCTAAAGCCCTTTTGCACCGCACTAATCGGCAGCTACCAGTGCGGCTTCCGGACCGGCAATTCGACTATAGACCAAATACTCACACTTCGACAAATCTTGGAAAAGACCAACGAGTTTCAAATCGATACACACCATCTCTTTAACGATTTTAAAGACGCATACGACAGTATTCTTCGCAAAGAATTTTTTGATGCGATGGCCGAATTCGGGATCCCAGAAAAACTGATCCGGCTGTGTCGCGCCACGCTAAACAAAATACGCGATGCACCTTGCAGTTCGGTTCTAGGTCATCTGAACCGTTTGAAACATGCATATGCGACTTCTTCAATTTAGTGCTGGAGCAGATAGTATGACGGGCAGGCGTCAACAGGGAAGGCACTATCTTTTACAACTCTGTCCTGCTGCTAGGATACGCGGATGATATTGACATCATCGTGCGGTCTCGGCGTGACGTTGTAAAAGCTTTCACGGCAATTAGGGAACAGGCGAAACGGGCTGGTCTTAAAGTCAACGAGGATAAGACAAAGTACATGCTGTCAAGCAAAAACCGATCCGTCGCTCACCACTTTGGACAAAATATAACGGTTGACAGCTATAATTTCGAGGTGGTTAATGAGTTTGTCTACCTCGGGGCAAACGTAAACTCCACAAACGACACCACAGTGGAGATTCGGCATAGAATCGCCCCTGGTAACCGCGTCAACTTCGGTTTGTCCAAACAACTTGGGTCGAAACTTAGGTACTTGAAGAGGCCAAGTCATGCTTTACAAAACGCTTATACTGCCAGTCTTGCTATACGGAGCCGAAAGCTGGGCGATAAGCAGAACGGCGGAGCTGATTTTGGGTTCTTTCGAATGAAAAGTTCTGCACCGGATATTTGGTCCTGTCTGTGAGGAAGGTGAATGGAGGAGAAGACAGAATCGCGCACTCTACGAGCTGTACAAAGATGTGGATATGTCCAGGAGGCAAAGATCTGTCAACTACATTGGCTCGGCCACATCGAGCGTATGAACACCAACGCTCCCGCTAAGAGGATCTTCGACTCTGAGCCTCCTGGTTCAAGAAGAAGAGGAAGACCGAACCTCCGGGATTAAGACCAAACATTCGCGAATACAAGAACTTGGTTGTGATAACCATCAAGAATGGAAGGCAGCTGTAGCTTAGGCTCAGATCCTCCATGGATTGCCGGCCTGATAAGTAAGTACTACGTGAAGCCAACAAAAGGGACCAAAATAAGCATACACAAAGTCCTGCCGCCAGACGTGCGGCATAAAAAAGCGAAACTGGTACCAATCAAGCAAGTCTTGCGTAGAAAGAACCACCAAGGTGAAAACTGTCTTAAGAGACGATAGGTTGTACGTCGGGGATAATACGTATATGTACATACGTCTATTTACATGGGATTTCACAAAAGAGTTGAAATGCGCAGAAAAATGCGGGCTTGGCTAAAAACCATTGTTGGGGACATTTTACAACCGAGGCATCATTCAAGGAATGATTGTAAATAATTGCGTTGATGCTCGTGAAACGTCAAGTACATTACAAAATGTCAATGATGCCAACCCAATCATCAAAGACGTCATTGCAGGAAACCGTTTGGGTGGACACACAAGTACGTCCTCGCATGAAGCTTGACACACAAAAGTCTGCCAGAATAGAAATAGTATGAATTAAGTATTCTAAGTTATAACGTAGCTGGAATAAAAAATAAATTACTACATATTTACAAACTTTTTTAATTATGTAAAGAAATTCGACATCTTAGTACTGTTCGAAACCCATGTATTAGAGAACGAAGAGAAGAGATTTGAAAACATGTTTTCAAATTACGAATTGAAGTGGTAATGGTAAATGCAATTAAATCGTCAACATTTGGAAGGGGGTGGTGGAGAAATGTATGGTTATCGGAAGGGTTTTAATTACGCTGAGGTTAATTTTAAAAGAGTAGAGGAATCGTATGTCCTCGACGTAAGAATGAAAAACAGTGCCCTGTTTATAAACCCCATTTATTTGAACGCTGGTCACTGGCAACGTGATTTTGAAAATCTTAAGGAAGTACTACAAAACCTAAGAGAAATAAATTTGATGTTCATTTTTAGGGTTCCGTACCTAAAGGTAAAACGGAACCCTATTACTAAGACTTCGCTGTCCGTCCGTCTGTCACCAGGCTGTATCTCATGAACCGTGATAGCTAGACAGTTAAAATTTTCACAGATGATGTATTTCTGTTGCCGCTACCACGACAAATACTAAAAACATAACAAAATTAATATTTAAGGGGGGCTCCCATACAACAGGCATGATTTTCATAAAAAAAAATCCCCTTGGTCACATACTGAACTAAGGTTAGTCGACAATATATTTGTGTCTTTGATGAATTAATCCTAGCTGCAAACCTTTTCCCCATATTTATTGTTATTCACCTTTTCACATCGTTGCTATCAAGTAAGATAATTGATTTGAATTCAATGGTGATTATCAAAGTAAAATGCCGATAGCCTGCCTGCAACCAAGTTCTGTCACAAAAAATGTGATTTAATGTGATGACTGATGAGGTAACATACATGCATAGTCTCTTTCATATTTATATGTATTTACAGATGGTACGGAACCCTTCGTGCGAGAGTCCGACTCGCACTTGGCCGGTTTTTTTTTAGAGACTCCCAGGTTCAAGAATTTTTTATATTCTCTTATGATGTGTTTTTAGACACACAACCTGAATGGAGTGCAGTGGTTTGAGTCGTTGATGTTCGTTCACAGTTACTCTCAGGGGTGGTTGTCCCAGATAGGACAAGAGCCGACCGAATTCCGAGTTGGTTATAGTCCGTAGTAATTCTTTTGAGCACTTTAGTATTGCATACGCAGAGGATGAATTTCCGTTGACCATATACTGTGAGTGTTATGCCTGCAGCAGTACGTCTGGTCACTTTCCATTCACAACTGCGTTGCATACTTTTTGTCCGTATAGGAATTACTTTTTCTTAGCTACGAAGCGAATTTGAACCATAGACCTTCCGCTCGGCGGTCGATGATGTTAAACACTGCACCACAGCCACCCCTTTGGGTGATCATTGGTGATTTTGATGGTCGGCTAGGACTTTCGCAATATAATTTCGTGAGTGATTACAAAACACCCACAATACGCATAAATAGCACTTCCAGAGATGAAGTTTTTGATCATAAGGGTAGAAAGATACTTGGTCGGGCGGATGCATACGACTGTAGTATCCTAAATGGAAGTTCCGTGAAAAAGCATGCACAGTAATTGATTACTGTTACATCTCGGGAGATTGGAACTTCCTCCTAAGCGACTCTCGAATAGGAATGGAGACTTTCTCGGACCATATGCCACACGAAGTTAATCGTTTGGTAACTAGACCTACACACGGGAGGAGTATAAGGAAACTAGGACTGTTACCAAAACTAGTGTGGAATGACCGAATGCGAAAGATGTATAGCAGTAATCTAAATTCTGAACTTGAGCGATTACTTCTTCTTCTTCTTTGGTGGCGTTACAGCCCATGTAGGGCCAGAGCCAAACTTCACTCAATCACCCATGTTGTGTGTGATTTATTTTTCACACAGGTGAAAGGGAACTCCGAACGGCGTGAGTCGATAAGCTTTTTCATGGCAAGCTTACTGCCAGTACCCCGCCGAGGAGGAACGTCGCGAAATAAACATTCGATGGCGTTGGTTTATCGGGATCCGAGTTCGCTCATCGTACGCCAGAGTCCAACACACTAACCACTGCCCCACGGCACCCCCTTGAGCGATTACACACAGTGGATATTTTACTAGATGTCGATGCCTTTACAAGTGTGATCAAAAAAGCAATCCCGAGTTTACCGACAAGTAAAAATAAAATCCGAAAACAAAAGTGGTTTAAATATGAGTGTCTGAGAGCTAGAAATAACTCCTTCAAATTACTAAAACCTTTGAGGGAACATAATACCAAAACACTCTATGGCGAAGCAAATAAGAACTTCAAGCGCATTTGCTATGGAAAAAAGCTAAAATTTGAACAACAACGTATCGCTATTATAAACAACTTTACGTCCTCAGCGCAATTTCGGAGAGTTGTAAAAATATAAATAGACAAACTAAAAGCATCGCCTCGTTGCTTAAAGCAACGCAGCTAATGGACCACTATATCAATCTTCTTAGCCCCCCACAGATCTCTCCCCCACTTCAATATGCAGCTCCACTGATCATCGATGAATTCCTAGATAACCCGTTTTCATTAGAAGAAATCAGAGAAGTCATTAACAAAGCAAAAACAGGAAAGGTCCCAGGAGATGACAAAATTCCATACAAGTTCTATAAAAACTGCACATATAAAATGAATTCAGTCTGCGCTCGTAGATAGTTTTTAAAAGGCAGTTATACATACATATATCCAAAAAGGGTGACTATGTATCACAATCCTACAAGCTACAGAGGAATAGTTGTTTGCCGCCCTTATATATCATAGAGTTTCAGCCAGGATTTAATAAGAAATACTCGACAGTTGATCAGGTATTCCTACTACTCAATATTCTTCTTCTTCTTAACGGGCGCTACAGATCGGGGTGAATCTGGGCCTCAACCAACATGCCCCTCCAACTAGCACGATCTTTTGCTAGCCTTTTCCATTGCCGAACACCCAGTCTCCAAAGTCACCCTGCATAGCCTGACGAGTTTAGCAGGTATGCCAAAGGTAGACATAGCGTTGTATAGCTCGTCTCTAACTACGCTGTCGTATGTGGCGACAAATAGGTGGTAAGTGTCGACTTGTCAATTCATTGGCTCTTATCAGGATCTGCAGTAGTGTGAAGATTTGGTCGATGGTGGACTTCCCTGGCCTGAATCCACACTGATAAGGACCTATCAGCTTATTTACAAAAGGCTTCAGGCGTTCACACAAAACGGCAGAGAAGATTTTGAAGGCGATGTTAAGGAGACTTATTCCTCTATAGTTGGTGCAATCAGAGGTGTCTCCTTTCTTGTGGATCGGGCATACGATGCTGAGACTCCATTCCTCGGGCATTCTTCCCACTGACCATATCTTACAGATGAGCTGGTGCATGCTCCTAACCAGGTCATCCCCATCTGCCTTGAAGAGCTCAGCAGACAGTCCGTCTGCGCCAGCAGCTTTATTCGACTTGAGCTTCGATATAGAAATCTTAACTTCGTCGAGGTCAGCGGGACAGAATTTTCTGCTGTCTTCGTCGATTATCGAATGAATCATTTTGCCTGACAGCGGTATATTGACTAACATCGCCGTTATACTGTCTGCAGAAGTGGTTTTTCCATATTCTCAGCATCGACTGCGATTCTACTACTAGGTGTCTGTTCTCATCCCTGCAGGCTTCCCTTCTGGCTTGATAAACTTGACATGTTCGCTTTATCTCTTGATAAAAACTTCGAACGTCACGCCTGCAGTAACATCTCTAGAAATCCTCAATCGCGCGTTTCTCGTGTTCTTTCCTCTTTCTTCTAAGAAGCTTATGCTCCTCCTCTCTTTTTAAATCTTTTATGCAGCGAGGCGAGGCTTCGCTGGTTGAATCCTCCTGCACTCGTCATCGAACCAGGTTTTTCTTCGTGGTGGAGCTTTAAAACCCAAAACTTCGGATGCAAAGCCTTTCAGGGTTTGTTTGCAAAGGCACTGCTATTCTATTCATAGCATGGAGGTTTGAGGTGTATTTGGAGAGCTTATGGGAGACGCGATCAGTAAAAGCACGAGCGGTTTCTGGCGATAGTAGCATTCTGACGTCATAACTTTTTATTCTTACTCTACTCCGCTGCGTTCGTGATATCCGTAAGCGCATCTTGGTTACTACAAGATAGTGGTCCGAGTCGATGTTAGCCCCTCGGAAAGTTCGGACATGAAGTATAGTGGAGGAGTGTCTGACGTCGATCACGATGTGATCAATCTGGTTGGTAATCGATTGACCAAGAGACCGCCAGGTGCCTTTGTGTATATCGAGGTGCGGGAAGCGCGTACTGGCTAGAAGGGGATTTCGTCTCGTAGCAAGATCAATCCGCCTGTGTCTGTTATCGAATGTGGTGTCGTGTAGGCTATGCTTGCCGATGACTCGTTCAAAGATGCTTTCCTTACCCAGCTAAGCATTGAAGTCTCCTAGTACAATTTTGATGTCATAGCTGGGATATTGGGCATACGTTCTGTCCTGTTCTGTTCTGTCTGAACTCATTGGGCATGAGTTCTGATCGTATAACTCATCCTTAACTAAGTCATTCTTGTCTTCCGTGGGGGCATGGACGCAGATCAGGCTGATGCTAAAAAAATTAGCCTTGATACGGATCGTTATGAGGCGTTCGCTCACATGCCGAAATCTGATGACTTTTTGGCTTAGTCCACCTCGAGCAACTAATCCGCAGCCGAACAATCATTGTCCTCTCTCCCTATAGCAGTCGCCGTAGTAAATATCGCAGTTTTCCATCCGCTTAATAGTACTCGGTCCATCCCATCGCATTTCCTGGATGGCGGTTATGTCCGCTTTTTAGCGGTCTAGGGCTTTCGCAAGTTGTTCGACTGCACGAGGCCTGTTTAGGGACCTAACATTCCACGTACAAAGCCGAAGATCAGTGTACTTTTTTCGTTTTTGCAAGGGTCGTCAACATAAATCCGGTCCGTTATATCTGAGGCTTGTCCTTGTTTCGGAGTTTGTGTTTTTTTTACGGTTACGGCTTACTAGGCCGTAGCCCAACCGAATAATCCTGTCTTTTGGCGCAGGAAGCTCGCCATTCGCCCTTCCATAGGAAATCTCCAGATGGCACCGCGAGGAGGAGGGGATAGGACTTACTTACAGTGCCGCAAGATGTTTGACTGCGGTGGCTCTTCTCGCTTTTTAGCAGGCCAGCATCCGTCGGTTAGATGCTACCCCTACGAGGCCTTTGTTAGTCCTTTGCCATCCAAAACAATATGAATTAGACGAGGTTAAATGATGGACACGCCCTTGGACGTACGCCCGCTTAAAAATCGATTAAAGGGCATTGTGGTATTACAAGTGTTAATACAAGTTCTAGTCAACATTCCACAGTCGCCAGATATGTACATGGCTTCCAGATCGATACACATTTTGTATGTCATATTATATGTATCCCGAGATTCGAATGGGAACTAAGCAAACATAATCTCCCTCAGACTCCAAGGACACTTGGAATATTTGCTCGACTAAATTAGACAGTATCTTCCTAATTAGGACAATTTAATGAGCATAACAATCCTCCAGCAATTTCCCAGGAAAATTACCGCCGCAAGAAATCTACAACAAGAAGGTAAATATGTCTACGGCCAACTAACGCCTTGTCGTAAATTGTCGCATTAGCAGTGTTCAACTAATCGTAAGGATACATATGTATCTTTTCAGGCAAGCAATCCGATTCCATTCAGGGTTAACTAATTAAGATTACATATATCACACACTTCATTATTGCATCTAATTAAATAATTAGAGATAAGTGAGATTTTGTTATTCAAATGTTAACCGAAATGTTAATACTCCCGTACGGAGATGGCGCTTGAAAGAAACTAGCACAGGCGCAAACCAGGATCGTAACCATGTGACATTTGCTATTGATCAGCTGATGGATATTTAGGCGGTAAACCTGACAGCTGTCATGAGAAGGTTTTTTTCAAATTCGCTCGTGTTCGGTTGTGTTTTTCAAAGTAATTATTTAATTCGCGGCGGCCAATTGTTATTAAGCAGTAAATAATGTCGATATTACTCGCGGATATCGATGCCACCTGCGCGGCCTTAGGTTATCATGATGGTACCAAGTACCAAGCGGAGCCGGACGCAATTCAGGGATTGAAGGTAGTGCTTTGCCCCATACATTTGCCGGTATTGAGATGAAATGCAAAATTTGTTTTGTTTTTCCCCTTTTTGTAGCACTTAATATGGATTCTTCGTCGTGATTTGGATAATCATGAGTATCGTCGCCACTTGGGACGGGCTAAAGTTCTCCAAACAGATCTTGTGCCAATGCTTCCC
This sequence comes from Eumerus sabulonum, assembly GCA_951905685.1. NCBI lineage: Eukaryota > Metazoa > Arthropoda > Insecta > Diptera > Syrphidae > Eumerus > Eumerus sabulonum. Next base: position 140,189,936 of record OX645060.1, on the reverse strand, counting down.
GATTTTATGGATGACGAGGATTTCGCTGATGTTCTCATTCGTTTGTTGGTCATTCTAACAAATCCAACGTTGCTCTTATATCGAGATGGTGTGCCCGCCGATGACCATGGACGAAAAGTTTATATGGAACTGATTGATATCCTACAGGGTTACAAGTCGGCATTCACTGTAGACAGTGTATGGGCGGTGTTATCGTTGAAATTGCAGAAAGCCCTGGAAATCGTAAGTACCTAAGGATGATTTCCTATTCTGACACTATAAACACTGGCCTCTTGTATTGTTTGCATACTGGACACACGTGCTGTTCTGGTTTAATTAGAAGTGTATACATAGCTATGGGAACGTGCCCATAATATGCATCTATTTTGTAGTCATTTGCTGATAAAAGGCAGTAAATAGATTGGAAAATGAAATGCAATCGGACTGTTAATTTGAGAATTGCGAAAACACTTTAATTTAGAATAGTGTTTGTTTGGTTGCGGATTATTGGTTTATGAAATTGATCGCTTGTGTTTTATGAAGCTCTTCCTTTCTAGATAAGTTCATCGAATTATGCTCCTCACTAAACAGCTAATATAGTTAGCAGTTCGCCAATTAGTTTATAAGTACATATAATGATCAAATAAAAACATGAAACTGGCAAACAGACAACTGCGTAAAGTAATTGCCATATTACGAATGGGACTTCCAAAGTGGGAATTTTCTTTTCTATTCATACAGGGTCTTTCATTAAGCATGACTTAACCTGGGTCTCAACCAACAAGCGTCTCCAGCTGGCACGGTCTTTGGCCAGCTGTTTCTAGCGCCGACGCCTACTTGGTTAAAGTCCCCTTCCACCTGCGTGCGCCACCATTGATGCGACCGTCCTCTGCCGCGCTTTCCTTCCGGGGTGGATTCGAAGATTTCGGGTCGGAGCTGTATTTTCCATGCGCTCTACATGGCCTAGCCACCTTAGACGCTTGTAGTTTTTGAGAAATTAAAAAAAAAAAAAAACCCAAACCACTTTTTTTCTAAGAAAAACCTTTTTTTTTTTTTTGTGGTTTTAACGCGGCTAGACTTGTAGGCAAATTAATGTATGAAACATTGAACTGATGTAAAATGGTACGGGTGTAACTTCTCGGTATGAAGCACTCTCCATACTCAAGATTTGGGCACTCCAAGCATAATAGCTATCCTCCTTTTACTAAGGGAGGGATAACGTCGGACCAAATCCAAAATTCTTTCATCTAGGGTTGCTGATCCATCTGTAATTGATCTTTCGCTTCTTCGATGCTCTAGCACGCCGTGCTCTCGCAGACGTAGGTGAATTCTTGAAAACATACTACGACTGGGACACCTCCGATTGGGATATCTTTCAGCGTAGAGCCTTTCGGCTTCACGATCTCGACCATTCAGCTATACGCTGGTTTGGGTTTTTTTTTAAATTTCTCAAAAATTTTCTGTTTTGAACTGAAAACTAATAACAGAATTCAATTCTTGAAAAAAAAATTTGGTACTTAATTACATAAAATTTTGAAAAAAATTAATCCGAATTTTTTTTTCTAAATTTTTTTTTTCAAAATTTTGAGTTTGAAAATTCATTTCGCAAAAACTATTCCTTAAAACAGCTTCGTTTAAAAACAAAATGAAAGAAGAGGTTTCTGGCCTTACAAAAAAGTATATCACGGCATTGTGGATGTAACCGTTGATTTTTAATATTTTTATTTCCAAATAAAGTAAAGTTTTTAGAAAATTGCCAGCCCCACCTAAACGGAGGGAGTATACCCCCCCCCCCCCCACCCCGTACGATTTTTTTCTTGTTTTGCCCAGACCTACACGCTCTAGCTTTTTGGCACACTGCTCGTGGGGCACCCTGTATAGTGTCACCTTGGTTTTCCGAGAGAGGGCTCTACTTCTCAATTGCCTCTTGAGCCTAAAGAATAGCGTGATTCTACGTTTTATCTCAGCGCTGGTGTTCTTGTCGCCGGTCATCAGTGAGCCAAGGTAGACGAATTCCTTGACCACTTTAAAGTTATATCCGCCCATGGTGACGTTCTGGCCAATACGTCGGTGTTGTCCGTCTCTTTTAGATGAAAGCAGATATTTGGTTTTACCCTCATTAACCTTGAGACCCAGCTTAGCCGCTCCTACGTCAATGCTCATAAATGCCTCCTTGACGTCTCGCTGTGTCGGTCTCATTACGTCAATGTCATCGGCGTACGCAAGCAATTGCGTAGACTTGAAATAAATCGTACCTCTTGTGTTGGCCAGTGACTCTTGCACGATCTTGACAGCGCGTCACCTTGCCTAAATCCTTTTTTAACATCAAAGGTCTCCGTTTACTCATTACCAACCTTAATGGAGCAGCGTGAATTCTCCATTGTCATCCTGCACAGTCGGACGTGTTTGGCGGGGATGTTAAAACTAGACACGCCTTTGTAAAGCTCACCTCTATACACGCTGTCATATGCAGCCTTTAAATTGACGAAGAGGTGGTGAGTGTCGATTTGGTATTCCTGGGTCTTCTCCAAGATCTGCCGTAGCGTAAATATTTGGTCTATTGTGGACTTACCTGGCCTGAAACCACACTGATAAGAGCCGATCAGATTATCCACAAACGGTTTCAGGCGTTCACACAATACGGCAGAGAAGATCTTATATGCGATGTTAAGGAGACTTATTCCCCTATAGTTGGCGCAGTTATAGGGGTCTCCTTTCTTATGGACCGGGCAAACGATGCTGAGATTCCATTCGTCGGGCATGCTTTCCTCCGACCATACATTGCAAATGAGATGGTGCATGCACCTTACCAGCTCATATCCAGCCGCCCTAAGAAGCTCAAGAGACAGGCCGTCTGCGCCCGCGGCTTTATTAGACTTAAGTCTTGATATCGCTATTTTGACTTCGTCTAGGTCGGGTGGACTGAATTCTGTTACATCATCGTCCATTACGAATGGCTCGTTCTGCCTCACAGCGGTAACTTGTCTATCATCGTCGTTATACAGTCTGCAGAAGTGGTCTTTCCAAATCCTCAGCATCGACTGCGACTCTACTACCAGTTCTCCATTTTGATCCCTGAAGGCCGCCGCTCTGCCATTGTAGCCATGGCAAGGGCGTTTTACCTTATTGTAAAACTTACGGGCGTTTCAGCATCTGTCCATCTCTCCATCTCCTCGATCTCATGCTTTCCGTGCTCTCTCTTCTTTCTTCTGAAAAGCGCGTGTTCCTCTCTTCTCTTCTGCTCATAGATTTCGCGAGCAGCTCTCGTCCGTCGTTGCAACATGGCTTTATTAGCCTCTTGTTTTGCTGCATGGGCTTGTTCGCATTGTTCATCGGTTTGAAACCCAGCACCTCTGAGGCAGTGTCTCTGACGGCGCTCTGGCAATGCGCCCATTCCTGCTCTATTGTTTGTGCTTCTGTGTGTGCGGATTTGGAGAGAGCTTGGATTCTGGCAGTCTCTTGCGATTGTAGCTTTCCAACGTCAAGCTTACGTAGTCCTACTCGACTCCTAAGCATTCTTGATATTCTCATTCGTACCTTGGCTACAACAAAGTAGTGGTGCGAGTCGATGTTGGCCCCTCGGAAGGTTCGTGCGTCGAGAATACAGGAGGAGTGTCTGGCGTCGATCGCAATGTGGTCAATCTAGTTGGTGGTCGATTGATCAAAAGACCGCCAGGTACCCTTGTGGATGTTGAGATGGGGAAATCGCGTGCTGGCTACAAGGAGGTTACGCCCAGCTAGGAGGAAATCGATTAGCCTAAGTCCGTTTCGGATGTGGTGTTATGGAGGCTATGCTTTCCTATGATCGACTCCTCTTTGCCCAGTTTTGCATTAAAATCTCCTAGGACTATTTTTGTGTCGTAGCTGGGGCACTGGGCATATGTTCTGTCTAGGAGATCGTAGAATTCTTTTTTGAGTCGATCGTCCTTTTCTTCCATTGGGGCATGAGCGCATATTAAGCTAATGTTTCAAAATTAAGCGACACTGAATACAACTTGTTTATTAAGGCGCCGTGGCGAAGTGCTTAGTGTGTTGGATTCTGACGCACGATGAGCGAGTTCGGATCCCGATAACACCAACGCCATCGAATGTTTATTTCGCGCCGTCCCTCCTCGGCGGGAGACTGGCAAAACCCCCCGAGTATAGGACCCTTTCACCTGTGTGAAAAATAGATCACACATAACATGGGTGATTGAGAGAAGCTTGGATCTGGTCCTTCATAGGCTGCATGAAGGCTGCATTTTGCATACAGTTGTGATAAATCGATGCTATCATGTGCCTTTCGTAAGTTTCCAAGGGGATTGCCCCTTGTGGACTTGTAGGTAAGACCATAACTGGTTGGACTGCTGTATGAAAGTATTCACCCGTGGTGAATGCATGGTATTTATTGCAACCATTTGAACGACTGTAAAATTAAGCCACTTAAGGTCACTCCCGCTTGACACTAAACATCGAACTTCACCTTCCACCTGTGGGTATTCTGGGTGGTAACCCTATCTAGATAACTTTTAGCTCCCTAAGTTAACAGACTACGTCTGCTATAAAACGCTTTCAACCTTGAAACCCATATTTGCTTTGAGTAAAATGACTCTTATTTTAATTTTTGCTTTACACTTTCGGATTACTGTTGTAGTCTTCCAAGTTGAAATCACAGGGATCTATACCTCAAGCGGGTCTGACGACCAGATTCTAATAGCAACACAATGACCACTAAGACAAATATATCTAAGTGAAGTCATAGGCAATACATCAAGTCTACCAATAATCTTATTTGAATAAATGGCAAAAGTATAGCATTGATCTTAAAAAGGGGATCTAGAACTGTTGATGGCAAAGGACTAACAAAGGTTTCGTAGGGGTAGCATCTATCCGACCGATGCTGGCCTGCTAAAAAGCGAGAAGAGCCACCGCAGTCGAACATCTTGCGGCATTGTTAGTAAGTCCCATCCCCACCTCCTCGTGGTGCCATCTGGAGATCTCCTATGGAAATTGCAGACGGGGAAGGGCGAATGGCGAGCTTCCTGCGCCAAAAGACAGGATTATTCGGTTGGGCTACGGCCTAGTAAGCTGTAAGCGTAAAAAAACCACAAACTCCGAAACAAGGACAAGCCTCGGATACAACGGACCGGATTTATGTTGACGACCCTTGCAAAAACGAAAAAAGTCAACTGATCTTCGGCTTTGTAAGTGAAATGTTAGGTCCCTAAACAGGCCTCGTGCAGTCGAACAACTTGGGAAAGCCCTAGACCGCTAAAAAGCGGACATAACCGCCATCCAGGAAATGCGATGGAATGGGCCGGGTATAAAGCGGATGAAAAACTGCGATATTTACTACGGCGACTGCTATAGTGAGAGAGGGCAACGCCTCATAACAATCCGTATCAATGCTAAATTTTTTAAAACCAGCCTGATCTGCGTCCACGCCCCCACGGAAGACAAGGATGACTCCGCCAAGGATAAGTTCTACGATCTCTTAGACGACGTATGCCCAATGTCCCAGCTATGACATAAAAATTGTACTAGGAGACTTCAATGCTAAGCTGGGTAAGGAAAGCATCTTTGAACGAGTCATCGGCAAACATAGCCTACACGACACCACCTCCGATAACGGACACAGGCTGATTGAACTTGCTACGGAGCGAAATCTCCTTCTAGCCAGTACGCGCTTCCCGCACCTCGATATACACAAAGGCACTTGGCGGTCTTTTGATCAATCGACTACCAACCAGATTGATCACATTGCGATCGACGTCAGACACTCCTCCACTATTCTTGATGTTCGAACTTTCCGAGGGGCTAACATCGACTCGGACCACTATCTTGTAGTAGCCAAGATGCGCTTACGGATATCACGTACGCAGCGGAGTAGAGTAAGAATACAAAGTTATGATGTCGGAAAGCTACTTTCGCCAGAAACCGCTCGTGCTTTTACCGATCGCGTCTCCCATAAGCTCCCCTATACACCTCAAACCTCCACGCTATGAATAGAACAGCAGTGGAGCCTTTACAAACAAGCCCTGAAAGGCTCTGCATCCGAAGTTTTGGGAAACAAAGCTCCACCACGAAGAAACACCTGGTTCGATGACGAGTGCAGGAGGATTCACACAGCGAAGCAGGATGCGTATAAGGCCTCGCTGCATAAAAGAGTTAAGAAGAAGGGAGGAGCATAAGCTTCTTAGCAGAAAGAGGAAAGAGCACGAAAAGCGTGCGATTGAGGATTTTGAGAGATGCTACTGCCTGCGTGACGTTCGAAAGTTTTATCAACAGATAAAGCGAACATGCCAAGATTATAAAGCCTGCAGGTATGAGAACGGACACCTAGTAGTAGAATCGCAGTCGATGCTGAGAATATGGAAAAACCACTTCTGCAGACTGTATAACGGCGATGTTAGTCAATATATAGCCAGTTGCATTCCGCCCCTTCAACATTTCTCCCGCAATACACGTCTCTCTAGGAATGCTCACCAATATACTCTGAAGCCCGCTTTCGGACGTACTGTCAAATATAGAGAATCTTTCATTAACCGAACCACACGAATCTGGAACTCCCTGCCGGATTCGGTTTTCCCCCCTCAATGCAACATGCAAGCATTTAAGATCAATGTCCATTGGCATCTCCTCTATTCCTCTTCCTCTCTACCTTCTGCCCGCGCTGTGTCGCCGACATAATAAGGTTATTAGACCTTGAGTGCGCGCAAATTATTAAAAAAAAAAAAAAAAAAAATACCGCTGTCAGGCAGAATGATCCATTTCTAATCGACGAAGTCCGCAGAGAATTCTGTCCCCCTGGCCTCGACGAAGTTAAGATTGCCATATCGAAGCTCAAGTCGAATAAAGCTGCTGGCGCAGACGAACTGTCTGCTGAGCTCTTCAAGGCAGCTGGGGATGACCTGGTTAGGAGCATGTACCAGCTCATCTGTAAGATATGGTCAGAGAAAAGCATGCCCGAGGAACGGAGTCTCAGCATCGTATGCCCGATCCACAAGAAAGGAGACCCCTCTGATAGAGGAACCAACTATAGAGGAATAAGTCTCCTTAACATCGCCTACAAAATCTTCTCTGCCGTTTTGTGTGAACGCCTGAAGCCTTTTGTAAATAAGCTGATAGGTCCTTATCAGTGCGGATTCAGGCCAGGGAAGACCACCATCGACCAAATCTACACACTACGGCAGATCCTGGAAAAACCAATGAATTTCAAGTCGACACTCACCACCTATTTGTCGACTTCAAAGCCGCATACGACAGCGTAATTAAATACGAGCTATACAACGCTATGTGTACCTTTGACATACCTGCTAAACTCGTCAGGCTATGCAGGATGACTTTGGAGAGTGCTCGCTGCTCCATCCGAATCGGTGAACACCTTACCGATAGTTTTGATGTCAAAAAAGGAAATGATTGTGCAAAAATCACTGGCCAATACAATCCTTGCAACTCCTTGCATACGCCGACGATATTGACAGCGAGATGTCAATGAGGTGTTTGCGAGTATTGAGATGGAGGCGGCGAAAATTGGTTCGGCGGTAAACGAGGGCAAAACTAAATATACGCTGTCATCAAAAAAGGACGCTCACCACCGACGTCTTGGCCAGAGCCTTTGTATTGGCAGATATAAGTTCGAGGTAGTTAAGGACTTCGTCTACCTTGGCTCCGCAGTGACCTGGAACAACGACATCAGTTCCGACATCAAACGCAGAATCACTCTTGCCAATCGCTGTTTCTTTGACCTCAGGAGGCAATTGATTAATAGAGCGACAAAGTTGACTCTATATAAGACCCTTATCATCCCGGTCATGTTGTACGGCGCAGTAGCATGGACACTATCAAAAGCGGATGAGGAGGCCCTTGGTCGGTTCGAGAGAAAGATTTAGCGAGTGATTTTCGGGTCTATAAACGCAGTCGGGGGATGGAGGAAAAGATTCAACCACGAACTTTACGGGCTGTACAGCGACATGAGTCTAGTCAGGCGTCTACGGATTCAACGCCTAAGATGGCTGGGCCATGTAGAGTGAATGGACACCACAGCTCCAGCCCGGAGAGTCTTTGAATCCAACCCCGAGGGACGAAGAAGCAGAGGACGGCCGCGCTTAAGATGGCGCACACAGGTGGAAGGGGACCTCAGCCAACTGGGTGTGCGGCAATGGAAAAGGCTAGCAAAAGATCGTGCTAGTTAGAGGGGCATGTTGGTTGAGGCCCAGGTTCACCCCGAACTGTAGCGCCCATTAAGAAGAAGAAGAAGAACTGTTGATAGTAAAAAAAAAAATGGCGAAAAAAAGAAATGAAAAAGTCTGGCTAAGGTACTAAAACACATGGTGCTTAGCAGACTGCATAAAGTAAAGAGCAATGTTTGCTGTAGTTACGTTTATTTACGGTCGAGTTCAGAGTAGGAGATAAAAGCGGTTACTCTAAAAATGGTACTTGGGAACGACTGGGAGTATACCAAATCTATTTACAAATATTTCTTGCAATAAGAGGCTACCTTATATCTTTGTTTCACATATGTGTGAAGCTGTGCTTGAGTTACGCATATGTATTTTACGTCTAGTTTCGTCCAGGATGTTTTGTCCTTTTGATATCCCTTTCTGACATTTTTGAATCACATATCTTGATGGATCGAAGGTACTGGTAAAAGCAAAGAAAATCTGACAAATATATAACTGAATTCCTATAAACACACGTAATTCGGTCATCTTTGATTCTTCTCACTAAAACCAATCACACTGACTACAATTTTCCTTTGCTGAGCTTGTTCAATTTCATTTATTCGAAATTCCAATAAGCAAGTTATTGTTCTCGTGCATTTCAATAAAACTAACTGAAACATCAGCCATTCGATTCCGATCGTTCGAATGATCCAGTGCTTCTATTGTGAAACTGAACCAACACGACCCTGTATGACTCATAAAACAAAGGCCAAACAACTGTCGACAACCTCTGTTCGTTGCCAATACCATGATGCCCGATGGCCTTTCTTAAGCGAACCAACAAACGACATCCAAATCATTGGGATCAGGCAATCAGACAAGAGTTCGCCTAAACCAGTAAAATCAAAATTCAATAGTGATTTCGCTGTCGGAATGCAAAGCAATCTCTGCTGTTCAGTGAGGACATCCCATGCGATTTTTTTCTCTTCAGCTTGCTTTTTCAATTTCACTAACCACTGTCATGTTCCCTCTCCATAGGATGGAATTACAATAACAGAAAAACCGACTTGTCCCCACAAATCTCTGGCACGGCTGCCACCACAAAATCGAATTTCCACACTTTCAATCGATATCCTAAACACTTGCCCATAACTGGAACATAACCTCTGCCAATCTGCGTTCCGCCAACGACATTTACCACCAACTCATCGCATTCGATCCCAAGTACTTGAGACGTAATATGGTCGCACACGAAACACATGCGAATCGAAAACTCAATCTTGGCCACCTATTGTTCTTTGACAACAATTGGTGTCGTGAACCTTGAGGTTAAAAAATTAAAATGAGAATTTAGATTCAGTAGCAGTGTCAGGAGGCCACTTCCCCACTCACAGCTAGCGGAGCACAAACGAAGCATGTTCCCGCCGGAGCCTTTTCTCGCTGACCTAAAGGACATAAATTCATTTCGATTCCGATTCCATGGTGCTTATATCACTCTGGGGAGCTATTGTAAAGGATTTCATATGTCGTATTTTTCTTTCGCTCGTCCTCTCGTTCTCTTTTGCTATCCACTATTCGGTCGTCAACGGGAGCACTTGAACGATGGACGCCACCCCCTGGCCCGGTCTCTTGGGTGGCTTTGCTACCGAAAGTGTGTTGCGTGGCTCCTAAATCTTGTTTTGTTTCATTTATGCTTGAATTGAATGGTACAGAGCGCTAGATAGGATGAAATGCGCTGATTATGGTGTAGGCATCTGGTTTTAGTGACGGAGTGCTTGGGCAATGGGCAACGGGTGTATGGGTAATGCTCTTTTTTACATTCGTCTCTGTATTGATGGGCGAAATTGATTCCTGCTTTTAGATTTACAATGGTGCTACATTGTGTTTGCGATGTTATTTCCTGTTTTAAGTTTATATTGTTGGACATAAATTATGCACGGCAGCTTTAGGGCATTGATCCGGAAACCGGAAATGCTGTATTGCCGTCCTGGGTACATGAAATGTATGTACGCTTTTGGTTTAGGAACATAGACGAATACCCATAAAACTGTCTCCTGGTTGCTTTTGTTGGAAGTCAAGTCAAATCTTCTTAGGTGCACTTCTGGTTGATGTTATTTTAGTAATCGATTTTCCAAACAGATGGGTTGCTTACCGAACTCTGTGCAAAAAGCCTAAAGCAGCACAATGGCAGGATTATCAGAATAGTCCTTGAAAATCTAAGATCAAAAACAGGATATTTGGGAGGACGCCAACAGCCCTGGTAAGGACTAGCTTTGGTCCTATACTGAATTCGAAAAGATAATTATGTTTTCATTTCCTTATGGATGGCTTTAGGTCTGGTCAGATTTCTTTGACGTAGAAGGTGTAACCCTTATGAATGAGCAAGATGCCTCGGATACACGGACGGATACTCGACGACGACAACGCACGAAAAAGGAACACGATTTGCGAGTATGCTCCTGGAATGTCAGAACCCTGTACACTCTCGGAGCTGCTCATAAACTAGAAGGAATCCTCACGCAGTACAAGGCGGATATTACTGCGGTCCAGGAAATACGCTGGATAGGAAACGGCATGATTAGGAAGAAAAATTGCGACATTTATTACAGCTGTCCCAAAAGGTTGTACTTACTGGGATGCGGATTTGTTGTGGGAAAGCGGTTAAGGTCGATGGTCATCGACTTTAAACCTATAAGTGATCGCCTATCAAGGAGGACTTCTATGACCTCCTGGACAACGCCTACGGAGCTTGTCCGGAGTACGATGTAAAAATCGTGCTCGGGGACTTCAACGCCAAAATCGGTAAGGAAAACACCCTTGGCGGAGTGATTGGAAAGCACAGCCTCCACGATACAACAACAGATAACGGCTTCCGACTCACTGACTTTGCGACAGTTCGTAATGCGGTGATAAGTAGCACAAGATTCCCTCGCAAGCGAATCCACACATCAACCTGGCGATCTCCGGACGGTCGAACCGCCAACCAAATCGACCATGTGCTCATTGACGCAAGGCACTCGTCAAACATCCTGAATGTGCGAACATTCAGAGGGGCAAATGTCGACTCTGACCACTTCCTCGTAGCAGCAAGATTCAGAGCTCGACTGTCCAATGTCAGAAAGCTGCACCAGCCCATCAGGAGGAGGTTCGACATTGGGCGCCTGAGCACACCGGAGGTTGCCAGAGTCTACAGGGAGCAGCTGAGCGAAAGACTCTACGGTATGCCTACGTCGAACACAAATGCCAATAATATGTGGCTGCATTGCCGCTCAGCCATTCAGGAAGTAGCTGAAACCACCTTAGGATACCTACCATCCCCGACAAGAAACCCGTGGTATGATGGCGAGTGTGAGCAGAAAAAGGCAGCAACCGACGAGGCGTACCAAAAGGCGCTGCAGAGGAAAACCAGGGCAGCGTAAGAAGAGTACCGAGCCAGAAGAAGGGAAGAGAAAAAACTACTGCGACAAAAGAAAAGAATCTTCGCAGCCTCCCAGCTCAAGGATATCGAGGAGTCTAGGGATAAACATAAAATACGAGCCTTTTACAAGAAAGCCAAAGGCCTTGCAGGAGGTTTCAAAAAGGGCACCCTGGCTCTTCGAAACTGCGAGGGTAATCTTGTCACCGACCCGCAGGGAATAGTGGATGTATTTAAGCAGCACTTCCAGCAGCTGCTTAACGAGCATGACCAAGAGAGAGTGGTAGGACCGAGGAAATCCCAACTCCAGCCGCTGAAGTAGTCCTCCCACCCAGCATCGAAGAAGTCGGCACAGCTATTCAGAAGCTGAGGAACAACAAGGCCGCAGGCTCAGATGGCTTGCCATCAGAGCTCTTCTCGGCTGGCGGCGATGTTCTGGTAGGGAGCATGCACCAGATCATCTGCAGAATTTGGGAAGATGAAAGCATGCCCGACGACTGGAATACCAGCTCTATATGCCCCATCCACAAAAAAGGCGATCCTACCTCTTGCAAGAACTATAGAGGTATATCCCTGCTCAATGTCGCATACAAGATCCTGTCCAGCGTATTGTGTGAACGTCTAAAACCATTTTGCACCGCACTAATCGGCAGCTGCCAGTGCGGCTTCCGGCCCGGCAAATCAACTATAGACCAAATTTTCACACTTCGACAAATCCTGGAAAAGCCCAACGAGTTTCGAATCGATACACACCATCTTTTTATCGATTTCAAAGCCGCATACGACAGCATTCATCGTGAAGAACTGTTTAGGGCGATGGCCGAATTCGGGATCCCGGTAAAACTGATCCAGTTGTGTCGCGCCACGCTAAAAAACACGCGATGCACCGTGCAACTCGGTTCTAGGACCTCGGAACCATTCGAAACATGCACCGGATTTCGGCAAGGAGATGCGCTGTCATGTGACTTCTTCAACCTGGTGCTGGAGCAGATAGTGCGACGGGCAGGCGTCAACAGGGAAGGCACTATCTTTTACAAGTCCATCCAGCTGCTAGGATACGCGGATGATATCGACATCATCGCGTGTTCTCGCCGTGGCATTGTGGAAGCATTCACGGCGATTGAAGAACAGGCGAAACGAGTTGGTCTTAAGATCAATGAGGACAAAACGAAATACATGCTGTCAAGCAAAAACCAATCCGTCGCTCACCACCTGGGACAAAACATAACTACAGCTAACTACAACTGACAGCTACAATTTCGAGGTAGTTAAGGAGTTTGTCTACCTCGGGGCAAACGTAAATTCCACAAATGACACCACAGTGGAGATCCGGCGTAGAATCGCCCTTGGCAACCGCTGCTACTTCGGCTTGTCCAAACAACTGGGGTCAAAACTCCTCACTCGAAAGACCAAAGTCATGCTTTACAAAACGCTCATTCTGCCAGTCTTGCTGTACGGAGCCGAAAGCTGGACGATAAGCAGGACAGCGGAGCTGATTTTGGGTTCTTTCGAAAGAAAAATTCTGCGCCGGATATTTGGTCCTGTCTGTGAGGAAGGTGAATGGAGAAGAAGACACAACCGCGAACTCTACGAGCTGTACCAAGATGTGGATGTAGTCCGGAAGGCAAGGATCCGTCGACTACACTGGCTCGGCCTCATCGAGCGCATGGACATCAACGCTCCAGCTAAGAGGGTCTTCGACTCCGAGCCTCCTGGTTCGAGAAGAAGAGGAAGACCGAACCTCCGGTATAAAGACCAAGTAACCGCGGATGTAAGACATCTTGGTCTTGACAACTGGAAGCAGCGTGCCCGGAACCGTCAAGGATGGAAGGCAGCTATAGCTCAGGCTCAGATCCTCCATGGATCGCAGGCCTGATAAGTAAGTAAGTAAGTCTAGTTAAGAGAACTGGTTATGTTGTCCACACTCTTTAACGAATTAACTTCGGAGGATTATGAAGGGTGCTTCGAAACGTGGGGAATTGTTGTGTAGTTAGAGGGGGACTATTGTGAAGGTTGATAACAAACTGAGTTTGTTTGTTTTTTATTAACAAGTTCCCGGAATTTACTTGCCGCACCTTGTATTGTATATTTTAAACACTCAGAGACAACCACAAGCCTCAGATTTAACGGACGAACTGCATGTTGACGAGCCCCGCAAACGTATAAAAGGACTGGAGTATCGGTTCTGCCCCTGGAATGTTAGGCCCTTAACAGACCGACTACTATAAATCAGACATTACTGCACTCCAAGAAGTGCGATGGGATGGGCCGGGCAAAAAGAGGATGAAAAACTGCGACATATACTACGGAAACTGCTACCTATTTGGATGCGGATTTGTTGTTCGAGGTGGACTTAGTCAAAAAGTCCTAATCTTCCGGCATGTGAGCGAATGCCTGATAACAATCCGCCTCAAAGCTACATATCTTCGGGAACATCAGCTTGATATGCGTTCCCGCCCCCATAGAAGAAAAAGACGACAGAGTCAAAGATAACTTCTACGTCCTCCTAGGTAGAACATACGCTCAATGTCCCAGCTATGATGCCAAGAATGTTTTAGGAGATTTCAACGCGAAGCTGGGTAAGGAAGATATCTTTGAACGAGTCGTGAGACGCCACGCCCGAAAACGGATTCAGGCTAATAGACGTTCCTCTAGCCACTTTCCGAGCCACTGTGGACTAGGATCGATACCCTGCTGCAGCCAAGGTACGTATGCGGATATCGCGAACACTGCGGTGTCGAGCAGGACCATACAAATTTGACGTTGGAAAGCTGCAAACGCATGAGACCGCCAGGAATTTCGCCGATCGTGACGGCGAACAGCAATGAAGACGTTGTCAAAGCGCCATTAGGGATGCTGCCTCTGATGTACTAGATTTCCAGCCACCACCTAGGAGAAACCCTTTGGTTTGAGAAAAATAGAATGCAAACGTTGCTACGTTGCATCGACTTACGAGAGCTGCTCGTGAGCTCTATGAGCGGGAAAGAAGGGAGGAGCACGCGCTTTTCAGAAGGAAAAAGAAAGAGCATGGGAAGCACGCGATAGAGATAGAGAGATGTTATCGCAGGAACAACGTTCGAAAATTTTACCAAAGAGTAAAACAAACACGCCAAACTTATAAAGCCAGAGCGGAAGCCTGCAGGGATGAACACGGACACTGCGTGGTTGAATCACAGTCGATGCTGAGAATGTGGAAAAACTATTTCTGCGGACTGTGGAACGGCGAAGGTGGCCACAATGCCGCTGTCAGGCAGAATGCATCATTCACACTGGACAAGGATGAGAGAGAATTCCGTCCACCCGACTTAGACGAATGTTGCTGGCGCAGAAGGCCTGGTGAGGTGAGTTGGTTTAACATCGCGTATAAGATCTTTTCTGCCGTGCCGTGTGAACGCCTGGAACCATTCTTGGATAATTTTATAGGTTCCTATCAATGTGGCTTCAGGCCAGGAAAATCCACGACAGACCACACATTAACACTGCGGCAGATCTTGGAGATGACTCACGAATTTCACGACACACACTACCTTTTTTTTTTTTTTTTTGATTTTAAGGCCGCGTATGACAGTGTCTATAGTGACGAACTATATAGCAAACTCGTCAGGTTGTGCAAGAAGACAATGGAGAATTCTTGCTGCTGATGACGTTGATGTGATTGGGAGAACGCAACGGACGTCAATGAAGCTTTGGTGAGCATAGAAGCGGCCAAAGTGGGTCGGAAGGTAAACGAGGGCAAAACCAAATATATACTGTCATCAAAGGAAGATGCACAATACCGACGTCCTGGCCAGAACGTCACTAGTGGCAGCTATAACTTGGATGTAGTCAAGGATTTCGTCTACCTTGGTTCACTGGTACAAAGCGGCAACTACATCAGCGCTGAGATTAGACGCAGGATAATTCTTGCCAGCCGCTGTTTCTTCGGGCTCAAGAGGCAATCGAGTAGTAGAGTCCTCTCTCGGAAAAATAAGGTGACTCTATAATACCTTATTCATCCCAGTCCTCCTCTACGGCGCAGAGGCTTGAACCTTATCAAAATTTAATGAAGAGGACCTTGGTCGTTTCGAGAGAAAAATTCTGTGTACAATCTTCGGTCCCGTTTGTGTGGAGGAGAGTGTATGTAGCATGGCTTTGTAGGCGTTTTGCTGATCAAATCAGGTATTTCTAGCTGACGGTGGCTAGAAGCCCAACACATTAGAGGCAACGTCTCTGATGGCACGCTGGCAATGCTCCCACTGTTGTTCTGTGGGTAGTTCCGGTGTCATTGGAGTTTGCGAGGGATTGGGGGAAACTCGATCGGCAATAGTACTAGCGGTCTTCTGCGATTTCTTTGTCCAGTTCGACCGCGTGGTATCCTTGATATCTTCATTCGTACCTTGGCTACAACAAGGTAGTGATCCGAGTCGATGTTGGCTCCTCGGAAGGTTCGTACATCTAGGATATGATGGAGGAATGTCTGGCGTCGATCGCAACGTGATCGATCTGATTGGTGGTAGACTGATCATGTGATCGCCACGTTCCTTTGTGAATATTGAGATGCGGCAATCGTGTGCCAGCCAAAAGGAGATTGCACCCTACCAGGAAGTCGAGTAGCCGATGTCCGTTTTCGGACGTGGTGTTGTGTAGGCTATATTTCCCCGTGATCGACTCAAATATGTTCTCTTTGCCCAATTTCTCAATAGAATTTCCTAGAACTATTTTTGTGTCGTGTCTAACACATTGAGCAGAACCTATGCTAAGAGATCTAGGAGATCGTAGAATTCTTCTTTGAGTCGATCGTCATTTTCTACGATTGGGGCGTGAGCGTATATCAAGCTCAAATTAGCTTTGATGCGGATGGTTATGAGGCGTTTGCTTGGATCCCGGAAGCTTAAGACTTTTGTCGGAGTCTTTCTCGAATAACGAATCCGCATCCAAATAAGCGCTGTTTCTTCTCCTTGTAGCAGTTCCCAAAGTTCCCATCCGTCTTTTGCCTGGTCCATCCAATCATACTTCTTGGAGTGCGGTTATATCTACTTTATAGTAGCTAAGTGTTTGCTTCAATTGGTCGTTGCACCCGGTCTGTTAAGGGACATCCCATTGCAGGTGCAGACTCTCAAGTCCTTTAGTCGTTTTGTAGGGGTTTTGCAGCTTTGTATGCGTCCGTATCCGAGGCTTGTGGTTGTTTCGGAACACTTATTTCCGTGATAGGGATGTTACCCTTAAGCACATCTCCCAACAGGTTCCTCTTTCCTCAGGAACAAGGGGTCAGGTCGCTCCCCTATCCAGGGGAGGCCACGCGGAGGCTGTGGGTCAACTTGGATTGAGCAGGGACAGACAGTTTGCCATGTGGAACGCGATAAAGTTCTTTGCTCTGTTTGCTCGCCCCATCCCCTTTGTCGGTTTCCCGCTGAGGAGAAGCACCGTGAAAAATACGTTCGATGACATGGCTGTTGTCAGGATTCGATCCCGTGTCATCGGCGACGGAGGCCAACACACTATATCGTTACCATAGCGAAGGACAAGCAAAATGTCTGTTTTCATTCATATGTAGTCGATATATCTGTATTTACTACGAGTATTTCTAGCTTCCTCTCTTTGGAAACAACTCGATTTAATTCCAATCTGGCCACGACTATCCATTAAAAAAATTATAATAAAAGCCTCAAACTGGGAAAGAAGTATAAAAATCAAAATGCAAAAAAGAACACATTCCAGCAGAATGAAAAGGTAGAACCTTGGAGCTACATAACAGGATGGCAGGAAAGTGGGTAAAATGAAAACTATGTTATCCCACCCAATTCGCTTGAAGCTCCTCTTCGGAACACAGAACCTGAACGACGTAGCGCAGTGGAGCGGTAAGGGAATTCAGCTCTACCACAATCAGTCCTGACCAATGATTTCTTTTACCGAGAATGAATGTACTGTATGTATGTACATATGGCATCACATAATTCCATACCCATTAAAAGGATTAATTAAAGTGCATTCTCTTTATCGTCGACGTTCTGAATCGACAGACAAACGGATTGTATATATGTACATATGTAGGTACGTATGTGCCTATGGAGACGAGGAGTGTGAATCCATGTATGGTAGGAGCAAAAAGGGTTTGTAAAGTTTTCGCGTGTCGTATGTCGAAACCGGACAGCAACTAATTGTCACTTCCAGGTTTGTTTGCCCACTATGAGCTTGTTGAAAGGGCCAAGGATGCCTGGAGAGAAGGGAAAGTTCCTGATAAATCGCAAAGAAGAAGTTTGGAACGGAAATGAATAACGAATGGGTTGTCTGTGGGTGGAATGGTTAACAGCAAGAGTTGCCTAGAATTGTTAGTTTGCAATCGACAGATGACATTTTAAATCGAGTGGGTTGTGGGTTATCTTTTGATTTAGTTTTAAAACCAAGCAGATGTTGATTTCTTTTTTGTGTTTTTCTGTGTTGCAAATATTTCATGAGCAGACAGTTCAGTATCATTCAAAGGATAGAATTTAATAGACTTTGACAAATAGTCGTTAAAGTCGTTTATTCTATTATTGCAAATGAAAGACAAATCAATGCATTTTGGGTATTAAACTGTTTTATAGTAGTTATTGCCCTACCAAAAATGATATACTGTTGACAACGGGTCCCATCTCTGTTTACATCCGATGATTTTCCGAAATATTTCGGAAAGCAGTTTGCCTCATCTCCAATGCCTGATTGGGCGAATTTTACGATGCATCTCTTCACATTTGGGGGGTGTCATGAATGGCTATGTCATTGTCAGCTCATCTAGGCATTTTCCGTCGCCTCCATTTAATTATACGTTTCCATCAAATTATACGTCATTGATATCATTTTAAGGACTTAACTCATAAATATTGGTTAAAATTGCCAATGAGCTTATGATGTTGGTATAACTGGGCTAGTATCTACCCTGCTACTTGGTGTTAATTGCTTTTACACTTCTTCTTCTTCTTTAAGGGCACTACAGTTCGGGGTGAACCTGGGCCTCAACCAACATGCCCCTCCAACTAGCACGATCTTTTGCTAGCCTTTTCCATTGTCGCACACCCAGTTGGCTGAGGTCCCCTTCCACCTGTGTGCGCCATCTAAAGTGCGGCTGTCCTCTGCTTTTTCGTTCCTCGGGGTTGGATTCAAAGACTCTCCGGGCTGAAGCTGTGGTGACCATTCGCTCTACATGGTCCAGCCTTCTTAGGCGTTGAATTCGTAGACGCCTGGCTAGACTCATGTCGCTGTACAGCCCGTAAAGTTCGTGGTTGAATATTTTCCTCCATCCCCCGTCTGCGTTTATAGGCCCGAAAATCATCATGCCCCTGCGCCGTATAGCAGGACCGGCATGATAAGGGTCTTATATAGATTCAAATTTGTCGTTCAGGAGGGGGCTCTATTACTCAGTTGCCTCCTGAGCCCAAAGAAACAGCGATTGGCAAGAGTGATTCTGCGTTTGATTTCGGAACTGATGTTGTTCCAGGTCACTGCGGAGCCAAGGTAGACGAAGTCCTTAAATATCTCGAACCTATAACTGCCAATACGACCGTTCTGGCCAAGACGTCGGTGGTGAGCGTCCTTTTTTGATGACAGCATATATTTAGTTTTGCCCTCGTTTACCGCCAAACCAATTTTCGCCACCTCCATCTTAATACTCGCAAACGCCTCATTGACCTATTATGTCGATATCGTGGGCGTATGCAAGGAGTTGCGAGGAATTTATATAGATTCTGCCTCTTGTATTGGCCAGTGGTTTTTGCAAAATCATTTCTAATATGATGTTGAAGAAATCACACGACAGCGCATCGCCCTGCCTAAATCCCATTTTTGACATCAAAACTATGGTAAGGTGTTCACCGATTCGGATGGAGCAGCGAGCATTCTCCAAAGTCATCCTTCTTAGTCTGACGAGCTTCGCAGGGATGTCAAAAGTAAACATGGCGTTAGATAGCGGCCTTGAAGTCGACGAATAGATGGTGCGTATCGACTTGAAACTCATTGGTTTTCTCCAGGATCTGCCGTAGTGTGAAGATTTGATCGATGGTGGACTTCCCTGGCCTGAAGCCACACTGATAAGGACCTATCAGCTTGTTTACGAATGGCTTCAGGCGTTCACACAAAACGGCAGCGAAGATCTTGTATGCGACAATAAGGAGACTTATTCCTCTGTAGTTGGCGCAGTCCAAGGGGTCTCCTTTTTTGTGGATCGGGCAAACAATGCTGAAACTCCATTCCTCGGGCATGCTTTCCTTTGTCCATATCTTACAGATGAGCCGGTGCATACTCCTAACCAGCTCACCCCCAGCCGCTTTTAAGAGCTCAGCAGACAGTCCATCTGCGCCAGCAGCTTTATTCGACTTAAGTTTCGACATGGCAATCTCAATTTCGTCGAGGTCAGGGTGACGGAATTGTCTGCGTCTTCGTCGTTAAGAAATGGATCATTCTGCCTGACGGCGGTATGTTGTCTATCATCGCCGTTATACAGTCTGCAGAAGTGGTTTTCCCAAATTCTCAGCATCGACTGCGATTCTACTACTAGGTGTCCGTATAGCCTTGAGACATTCGTTTTATCTGTTGATAACATTTTTGAACGTCGTGCCTGCAATAGCACCTCCAAGTTTTCAATCGCCCGCTTCTCGTGCTCTTTCTTTTTTCTTTTGAGAAGCTTATGTTCCTCCCTTCTTTTAAGGTCGTAGAGCTCACGAGCCGCTCTGGTTTTTTTGTGTTGTGAGCCTTTGTATGCCTCCGCCTTTCGCGCATGAATCCTTCTACACTCGTCACCGAACCAGGTGTTTCGTCGTGGTGGAGCTTTAAGGCCCAGCACTTCCGTTGCTGTGCTCTTCAGGGCTTGTTTGCACAGGCTCCATTGTTGCTCTACTGACTGAGTGGAGGATTGAGGTGTATCGGAGAGCTTAAGGGAGGCGCGGTTGGCAAAGGCATTGGCGATCTCCGGCGATAGTAGCTCTCCGACGTTATAGCTTGGGGTTCTAACTCTACTCCGCGGTGGTTGTGTAATGCGTTGACGTATCTTGGCTACTACAGGATAGTGATCTTAGTCGATGTTCACTCGGAAAGTGCGAACATCAAGAATAGTCGAGGAGTGTCTGACGTCATTCGCGGTGTGATCAATCTGGTTGGTGACTGATTGATCTGGCGACCGCCAGGTGCCTTTGTGTATATCGAGGTGGGGAAATCGTGTGCTGGCTAAAAGAAGACTTCGCCCCGTGGCAAGGTCGATCAGCCTACGTCCGTTATCGGATGTGGTGTCATGTAGGCTGTGTTTGCCGATGACCCGTTCAAAGATGCTTTCTTTACCCAGCTTAGCGTTTAAATCTCCTATTATGATTTTGGTTTAATAGCTGGGACATTTGGTATATGTTCTGTCTAGGAGATCAAAGAAATCCTCTTTGATGGAGTCATCCTTGTCTTCCGTGGGGGCATGGACGCATATGAGGCTGATGTTACAGAAATTGGCCTTGATGCGGATCGCTATGAGGCGTTCACTCACATACTGGAAACTTAGGACTTTATGTTTTAGTCCACTTGTAACAACAAATCCACATCCAAATAGTCTCTGTCCTCTCTCCCTATAGCAGTCACCGTAGTGTCGCAGTTTTCCATCCGCTTTTTAGCCGGTCCATTCCATCGCATTTCCTGGATGGCGGTTATATCCGCTTTATAGCCGTCTAGGGCGTCCGCAAGTTGTTCGGCCGCACGTGGTCTGTTTAGGGACCTAAGATTCCACGTATAGAACCGGAGGTCCTTGTTCGTTTTTTTTTTTTTATTATAGGGTCGTCAACATAGGTCCGAGGCTGTTTGGTGGCGCAAGATACTCGCCATTCGGCCTCTTCCATCAGTAATTTCCCTTGTAAGGAAATTTCCAGATGGCACTACGAGGAGGTGGAAGTAGGACCTTACTAGCAGAGCTGCAAGATGTTCGGCTGCAGAGGCTCTTACTCGCTTTTTGTCGGGCCAGCATCCGTCGGCAGATGCTACCCCTACGAGGCCTTTGCTAATCCTTTACCATCCTGAATCCCTTTTAATGAAACTTATTTCAAATTTTTCTTCTTAATTTCAGGATTGGGCATTGAGAAGCGAGGAGCAAGGTCTCCTGATCGAGCGAATTCTCGTACTCATTCGCAACGTCTTACAAGTTCCTGCCAACCCTGAAGCCGAGTGCCGTGCAGATAACGATGCCAGTTTGCACGACCAAGTCATCTGGTCTCTTCACCATACAGGCATCCTTGATTTAGTGCTGTACATCGTTAGCTCGACCGATGAGAATCAATACCACTTGCACGGCTTGGAGATACTTTGTCTGCTGTTCCGCGAACAGGTAAATATTCGCGTGAAGTCAATGCCGTAGAGCTTAATACACACATTCATATATACATGTATCTGTCCGGAATGGTTGAGATTTATTTTCTATTTTCACATTATTTCACAGACAGCAGAATCTCTAGCCGATGCATCGCTGCAACGTAGCGCCAGTGAGAAACAACGTGATGAACAAGAATTGATAGCGGCACGTCGTCGAGAAAAACAGAAGCTAATCGCACGACCACCACCCGGTCGTCACTCACGTTTCGGTGGCACTTATGTGATCAGAAATCTAAAATCTGTATCGGATAAGGATGCCATATGCCATCAATCTCTCGAACGTGCCGTTGCCATTGATTTCGACCGTGAAAAGGAACGCCAGAAGAAATCGCATCGCATAATCAAGGAGGAGGGTCAGAACACTCGACGAAGTGCATTCTCTGTCAGGTAAGTGAATTATACAGCCCCATGAACCATTTCCTATACCACACCCCGTTTCGAGAGGGTTGTACACATCTTGACACGTCTCACCACCCATCCTAGATTTGTTGATTGAATTGCACATCTACTTCAACCTTCTCCGTCAACGATTCTAATTTCGAAACTCTCGTGATGAATTCTCTATCGGCTGCTGCCGGATTTCCTGCCCTATCACAAAATTATTCACTCACTGACATTTATTGATCAGCATTTTATTATCTCCCGACCGAATGAATGGCAGGAGGAGCGGCTGGATTCTGTATTTGATCACATTCATTTTTTTAACACCGAATCTGTCACAACAGCCACCGGAAATTGTCCGGCAAAAAGTGTTCGAATTGGATTAAGTTGTCGCTGGACCAAATCGATTTTATATTTTCATGTGTTCCTGCCGCTATCCTCTTACACGATTAGGAAGTCTGATTGGACAGTCAAATATGTGTGTGTGTGTGTGGTTCGGTAAATATGGAAATTGCGAGTGGAGCTGCCAGCAAATTGGGTCATATTTGTTTGGCGAAATTGCTTTAAAGTGGCCCATAGTGAGTTTGTCTAACTAAATTGGAATGCACGGTTCTAAAACAGTTTGCTTTTTAATTTGCATTGCACATATACATACATATACGACGTATTGTTGTTTCTCTGAATTGTGGAGGCTTGATTGGGGCCGATTGTGGAATTGGAATGGGTAAAATTGGTGCTTAAAGAATACAAGTGGGACTTGAGTGGTAATTATCTGATGGGAATATGCTCGACGTTGACGATAAGATATTGTAGAGGAGGGCAACAGGATTTAATTGGTGACCAAGGATTTCGCACATAGTATGTATGTCGAGTTTGGTTTTGAATTAAAGTTCCATTGTGAAACTTGACTTCATTTCGTTCATCTAATTTACAACGTTTTAGGAATGATATCTGTTGTCCTTGATTGAGAGGCTACATTTGCTCGTATTGTTTTAATCTCAGATTAATTTGTTATGTACATGTGTGTATTTCGATGTATGGAAAGTGAAAAATGTGGAGGTTCACTAGTTGGTAGTGAGTTATATGGTGGGTCTTGTGGTACATAAAACAGTTTGTCCTCCTCACGGGGCACTTCGTTCAGATAATATTCAACCCCTTAACTCTAAGGTTTCGATTACCATAAGTAAATCTTTACAAAGGCTTGCCTGAGTGATACAAGATAGTGTGGTATGAATGGCATGTGGCGTGTGGCATAAATCCACGTCGTAGTCTTATAAATAATTACTACTTCACTCCTTCGCTGACGACAGTACCCTCAGCTTCTCATATTCGTTCACTTCTTTACGATCCGGCACTTCGGCTGTAAATAGTGAGCGGCAGCGTATGTTAAGCTCATTAAATTCCGACATCGACAGCATCATCCAATGGGGTAAAAACAATAGAGTGGAATTTAATGCTTCCAAAACACAATGCTGTCTTCTGTCATTAAAGCGTAACACTGACCCAATGTCATTATCCATGAATGGCACTTGTATCTCGAAAACCGAAAAGCTTTCCATCCTGGGTATGTGCATCAGTGACAACCTTTGTTGAAATTATCACATATTCAGTGTCGCCAAGAATGCTGCGAAATGCCTAGGCTTCTTATACAGATGCAAGAAATTCTTCACACCCACCGATCTGGCTACAATTTATAAGGCGTTCATTCGTCCTAAGTTGGAGCTCAACGCTCATGTCTGGTCTGGTGCATCTAAGACCTCATTGCACCTACTAGATAGAATACAAAAACGCGCGATAAAACTGATAGATGACCCGAGCATTACCAAAACACTAGACTCGCTGGAACATCGTAGGAACGTATCCTGCCTTTCATGGTTTTATCGTTACTTTCATCATAAATGCTCTGACGAAATAGCCAGTTGCATTCCGCTACTTCACAACGTCTCCCGCGATACACGCCTCTCCCGGAATGCCCATGAATTCACTTTGAAGCCCGTTTTCGGTCGTACTGTCAAATATCGAAATCTTTCCTCAACCGAACCACACGAATGTGGAACGCGCTACCTCGTTCGGTCTTCCCCCCTCAATACAATATGCAGACATTTAAGACCAATGTCAATAGGCAGCTCCTCTCCCTCTCCCTGCTACCTTCTGCTCGCACAACGTCCGTCATTATAAGGCTTAGCCTTGAAAAAAAAAAAAAAAAGAACTACGGGCACGTAACTAAAATGTCGTCTTGTCGGCATTTTAGTTTTCGCTCACCCTTCGCTCCTACCCTATACCATGTGGGGTATATACACTGCCGCTCATCTGAATAGATTCAACTTCTTTTTCCCATCACTATTAGCCTCTCAAAGGACTAACAAAGGCCTCGTAGGGGTAGCATCTATCCGACGGATGCTGGCCTGCTAAAAAGCGAGAAGAGCCACCGCAGTCGAATATCTTGCGGCATTGTTAGTAAGTCCTATCCCCACCTCCTCGTGGTGCCATCTGGAGATTTCCTATGGAAATTGCAGACGGGGAAGGGCGAATGGCGAGCCTCCTGCGCCAAAAAAAAAAAAAACAGGATTAGTCGGTTGGGCTACGGCCTAGTAAGCCGTAACCGTAAAAAAAAAACACAAACTCCGAAACAACCACTCGAGGTGGACTAAGGCAAAAAGTCCTAAGCTTTCGGCATGTGAGCGAACGCCTCATAACAATCCGTATCAAGGCAACATTTTTTAACATCAGCCTGATCTGCGTCCACGCCCCCACGGAAGACAAGGATGACTCAGCCAAAGATGAGTTCTACGATCTCCTAGACAGAACGTATGCACAATGTCCCAGCTATGACATCAAAATTGTACTAGGAGACTTCAATGCTAAGCTGGGTAAGGAAAGCATATTTGAACGAGTCATCGGCAAACATAGCCGTCGTGTAGGCTATAACGGACACAGGCTGATTGATCTTGCTACGGGGCGAAATCTCCTTCTAGCCAGTACGCGCTTCCCGCACCTCGATATACACAAAGGCACCTGGCGGTCTTTTGATCAATCGGCTACCAACCAGATTGATCACATCGCGATCGACGTCAGCCACTCCTCCACTATTCTTGATGTTCGAACTTTCCGAGGGGCTAACATCGACTCGGACCACTATCTTGTTGTAGCCAAAATGCGCTTACATGACAGAGCTTGATGAAGTACCGAGAGTTCCCTATGGTCATCCTATAAATCTGATGACTTTAGGAACCGGTGACTTTTCACTTCACGACTCTGCCCGTCGGTATTGTACAATGATCACTGCTTATTGGTGTCTCCTTTCTTTCCCTTTATCTTCTGCCCGTGCTTTCCTTATGACATATAGCGGTATTCATAACCCCTTGTGCTATACACGATTTATAAAACTCGTTCTGTGCAAACTGTTGTATATAGACGGTAGAGAAATAGGTGATGTATTGGTCTGAAATTCCTAGTTGGTTTGTTTGGTTTTAGATCTGACGAGTTTCTTTTCTTGTAAATCGTGTTTTTCATAGGCCGTGTCGTCTTCTTCTGATCATATCCTTAAGCATGTCCTCTACCAGATGACCTCAAGCAGCTTTGAAGAGCTCAGCGAATAATCCCGCGCTGGAAACTTTTTTAGGCTTCAGTTTTGATATGGTTTTCTTAACCTCGTCCAATGCGCAGTACTTCCCACTTTGCTTTGTTGGGACTTTGATCTTCACTGCCCTTATACTTACATCCAACAACGGTTGCAATTTTACTGTAGTTGTCCATGTTCGATCCTGCCGGCTTCAGTTCTGGTATCACCCTTTGGTATAGTTTTCGCACTTTGTTTTTTTTTTTTTTTTTTTTTTTTTTGTGGTTCGTGCAGGTTCAAGTGTTATACTCTTATGATGTTTGTCGCACAACGTGAACGGAGTGCAGTGGTTTGGGTCATAGATGTTCGTTCACTTCTCTCCAGGGGTGGTTGTCCTAGATAGATTTCCAGTGGAACCGACCGAATTTTTACGTTGGTTGTAGTTCCCAGCAACTAAACTTTCCATGCACTTATGGTGTTATATTAGAATTGCCCACACAAAGTATGAGTTTCAAAGTGACCATATACTGTGAGTGTTATGCCTTCATCAGAATATTTTATCACTTCTCATTCACAACAGCTGTGTGGCACAGTTTTTTCCACACATGTATTGTTTTTTTTTATATTTGCTATGGAACGGCTTTGGACTACAGACCTTCCGCTCGACGGTCGGGGATGTTTACCACTGCACAACGGCCACAAGCGTTGTATGTATTCGTCGTCACACCAACGATTGTTTGAAATAAAGCGCATCAAATATGGATACTTTGATGGCTTGCTGGCATACTGCTTCGAGTCTATGTTAGCTTATCGGAAGGTTCGGTCATCCAGAATGCAGAAGGTTGCAAAGTGATCCCTTGGTGGATGTTAAAAGAATGCTAGATATTTCAGGCTTATGCCCCGTCAGCCCAGCAGATAAATCCCTACTCGGAGGCTCAAAGACAGCCGACATTCTCACCGAGCTTTGCGATATCTAAGACAATTTCGATTTCATACATGAGACCTTGTGCGCAAATTCTTTCTAGGAATATGTACATATGTAGAATTCATCCTTTATGCGTTTATTTTTTTATGTTGCTTAATGGGGCTATAACATTATCGCCATGACTCTCATTCGAATCATATATGTACGCTGCGGGTGAAACGGTGTTAACCAATAATCAGTGGTGTCTATCAAGAGCTAAGATACTAGATACTTGTTCATCATTCTGACATGAAAAAAAAGCACACATTTATCTTGAGTAAAAAGTCGAAATATACTCATATCCAGGCACATCCTTTGGATTAAATTATCTTCAATTCAGATGTAAAATCAATGTCCACGGAATTGGGAAGTGTCAGAATTGTGTAGAGTTGGGTAAAAGATACTCGTATGTACTCGGTTGTAACGTTCCATCTGCACTGAAACTGCAATGTGTTTTATTTTTGTTTTTACTCCTACAGTTCCTAAGAAATAAATCAAACTGAACGAGTCAATTCTAAGATAGGCAATGGCATTCTGTTTTTCTACTCTTTAAACGATTTATTTTCCGGAGGCCATCATACGGATGGTGCTTTCAATTTTTAACTATCGCTTTACTGCACATATCCCTTCCGGGCTCCATCTGCCGGTTCAGTACTCAGGGCATCTATCTAAATTTGATTAATAGTCCACACGGACGCCACTCTCCAGACAGTGAGTTTTCAAAATTAAATTGATTCTCATAAATAACCCGAAAAGGACGAGACACCTACTCCCAGTCTAGCTATATACATACATATGCACGACGTATGTGCATCAGACTGGGTTTGGCGCAAGCAAATGTGTTGCTGTGTATCTTTGTCTGGATGTACTTGTTCGTCTGCGAGGATATCCGGCACACATCAACAACGTAAATATTTCAGATGGCAAACAAAAATGCATTCGCATTGTTTATTCAAGATAATCTCGAGGAGATACAAAAGCCAACTTCTTTGATGTGCGCTGCTTGCCTCGTACTATCATCATATTACCTCACCGCCGTTTCCGGTTTCTATCCAGCGTCATATAGGAGTACACACTATCAGCATCAGAAAGGAAATTCACAGAGAACAAAAAAAAAAGAACATCGAAAGGAAAAGAACAGCGATGTGGAAAAAAAAAGGAAAATCAAGTTGAAGTTGAAGAGGAGAGAAAATGAAAATAAATTAAGCAGACAACCAACTTCCGCTATGAGCCGGAAACCCTGCCTTTTGTGCAGTTTTGCCAACGATAGCTTTTTTTCATCGATTGAAGATCTACGTATTGGACATTATACGTATGAGGCTAGAATGCCTGACGGCTTCCTTTACAGTAAGAAGGAAAAGTTTTTAAACTCGAATGGCTCGATTTCGATATCGTAGGGTATACTTGGATTAAAGTAAAAGAGAATTCATAGTTTGTCTATTCAGCTTTTAAAAAAGGGTAAAGCTGGGTTATGGGGCATTGAAATTGGTAGGGACCTTTCTCACGATCACGACCAAGCCTCCCGTCAATGTATGAGTCTTTGAACAAAACAGTCGACAAGGCGTATACGCCCTATGTCTGCAACTTTGATCTTATCCTTTACTTATTGTAAAAGGCCTACATGTGTCGTTACTGGCTACTGGAAAGAGGTCTTTCAAAAACCGGGGTGGCCGTGGTGCAGTGGTTAACATCATCGACCGCCGAGCGGAAGGTTTATGGTTCAAATTCGCTTCATAGCCAAGAAAAAGTAGTTTCTATACCGCCAAAAGGTATGCAACGCGGTTGAGAATGGAAAGTGACCAGACGTACTGCTGCAGGCATAACACTCACAGTATATGGTCAAACGAAATTCATCCTCTGCGTATGCAATACTAAGAGTGCTTGAACGAATTTCTACGGACTATAACCAACGCGGAATTTGGTCAGCTCTCGTCCTATCTAGGTCTAGGACAACCACCCCTGAGAGTAGTGAACGAACATCAACGACCCCAACCACTGTACTCCGTTCAGGTTGTGTGTGTCAACACATCATAAGAGAATATAAAAACTCTTGAACCTGCGCGAGTCTCTAAAAAAAAAAAAAAAAAAAAAAACCGCGGCTGGATCTTGTTTTTAGTTTTTATAAAAAAAAAATCGCTTTCAACAAGTATGTACGTAGGCGTGAAAAATAACGTCACATAAATGCCCACAACGAGCATGTTTAAAGGCTAAAAGTTAAATTGGTGACACTCAAGAGTGCTTGTCTTATTTGCTTTCCTTTCTGAGAAAATAAAATTTGTTTTCAGGTTGTCTAAAACTCCTAGAAAATTCTATATACATATAATATAATATGCTACTCTCAAGGTTTAATAACCTTGTAGTAGTCCGGTGAAAGAAAGATTCTCTATATTTGATGGTACGTCCGAAAGCTGGCTTCAGGGTATATTGGTGAGCATTCCTAGTAAGACGTAAGAGCATTTTTTGTGGAAGTAACTATAAAACAGGGAAAGGCAGGAAACGTTCCTACGATGTTCCAGCGAGTCTAATGTTTCGGTAATCCTGAAGTCACCTTTCAATTTTATGGCGCGGTTTTGTATTCTATTTATTATTTGTATATTATTTATTATTCTTGGCGACACTGAATATGTGGTCGCCCTAATTAAAATTGTGAGCAACACACATATCCATGATGGAAAGCCTTTCGGTTTTCTGAGATACAAGTGCCATTCATGGATAATGGCTGCGGGTTAGTTATGCGCATTGACGACAGGAGACAGAATTGTGTTTTGGATGCATTCAATTCTACTCTATTGTTTTTACCCTACTGGGTGATGCTGTCGATATCGGAATTTAATGAGCTTAACATACGCTGCCGTTCACTTTTTATAACCGAAGAGTAAAGTAAGGAACGATTATGAGAAGCGAAAGGTGCTGCCGTCCGCGAAGGAATAGATTGGATTATAAGTGGTAGACAGGAGATCATTTAAAAAAATGAGAAATAGTGTCGGAGACAAGACGGAACCCTGGGGAACACCAGCATTTAAGAAATGGATGTCAGATTTGAATCTGTCCAAAACAACTTGAACTGAACGGTTCGAAAGGTAGCTTCTAATCCATTGAAGAAGGGACTCATCGATCCCGAAAGCACGCATTTTCGATAAAAGGGCTTCATGCCAAGCCGTTGCTTTCGAAATATCCAGTGCAACTATTTGGGTTCCACCTGCTTGGTGAAGCGAGCGATTCTACTTTTCGATGAGATATGCCATCAAACCACCAGTATATCTTACCTACTTAGGTGGCGCTACGGTCCGTGGTGAACCTGAGCCTCAACCAACAAGCATCTCGAGCAGGCACGGTCTTTGGCCAGCTGTTTTCAGCGCCGCACGCCCAGTTGGTTAAGGTCCCCTTCCACTTGCGTGCCCCACCGTTGATGCGGCCGTCCTCTGCCGCGCCTTCCTTCCGGGGTGGATTCGAACACTCTTCGGGTCGGAGCTGTATTTTCCATGCGCTCTACATGGCCTAGCCACCTTAGACGCTGTATCCGTAGACGTCGTACCAGGCAGATGTCGCTGTACAACCCGTACAATTCTTCGTTATATCTTATCCTCCCTACACCTTTTGAACAAACGGGACCGTAGATTGTGCACAGAATTTTCCTCTCGAAACGACCAAGGGCATCTTCATCCGCTTTTGTTAAGATCCAAGCCTCTGCGCCATAAAGGAGGACTGGGATGATTAAGGTCTTATATAGACTCTACTTCTCAATTGCCTCTTGAGCCCGAAGAAACAGCGGTTGGCAAGAGTGATTCTGCGTTTTATCTCAGCGCTGGTGTTGTTGAGCCAAGGTAGCCAAGCCAAGGGTGGTCAGCAGTGAGCCAAGATAGACGAATTCCTTGACCACTTCAAAGTTATATCCGCCCATGGTGACGTTCTGGCCAATAGGTCGGTGTTGTCCGTCTCTTTTAGATGAAAGATAAGGGTTTTACCCTCATTAACCCTGAGACCCATCTTAGCCGCTTCTACCTCAATGCTACAAAGGCCTCATTGACGTCTCGCTGTGTCCGTCCAATCACGTCAATGTCGTCGGCGTACGCAAGCAATTGCGTAGACTTGAAACAAAACGTACCTCTTGTGTTAGCCAGTGACTCTTGCACGATCTTTTCAAGCACGATG
The DNA here is from genome assembly GCA_951905685.1 of Eumerus sabulonum. NCBI lineage: Eukaryota > Metazoa > Arthropoda > Insecta > Diptera > Syrphidae > Eumerus > Eumerus sabulonum. The sequence continues at coordinate 140,158,992 of OX645060.1, read as the reverse complement.
TGGAAAAAGTTGCATGACAGCGCGTCACCTTGACTAAATCATTTTTTTACATCAAAGGTCTCGGCTTGCTCATTACCGACCTTAATGGAGCAGCGAGAATTCTCCATTGTCATCCTGCACAGCCGGACGAGTTTGGCAGATATGTTAAAACTAGACATGGCTTTGTATAGCTCATCTCTATACACGCTGTCATATGAAATCGACGAAGAGGTGGTGAGTGTCGATTTGGTATTCCTGGGTCTTCTCCAAGATCTGCCGTAGCGTAAGTATTTGGTCTATCGTGGATTTACCTAGCCTGAAACCACACTGATAAGAGCCGATCAGATTATCCACATACGGTTTCAGGCGTTCACACAATACGGCAGAGAAGATCTTATATGCGATGTTAAGGAGACTTATTCCCCTATAGTTCAGTACAGTTATAGGGGTCTCCTTTCTTATGGACCGGGCAAACGATGCTGAGATTCCATTCGTCGGGCATGCTTTCCTCCGACCATACCTTGCAAATGAGATGGTGCATGCACCTTACCAGCTCATCTCCAGCCGCCTTAAGAAGCTCAGCAGATAGGCCGTCGGCGCCCGCGACTTTATCAGATTTAAGTCCTGATATCGCTATTTTGACTTCGTCTAGGTCGGGTGGACTGAATTCTGTTACATCGTCGTCCATTACGAATGGCTCGTTCTGCCTCACAGCGGTATCTTGTCTATCATCGCCGTTGTACAGTCTGCAGGAGTGGTCTTTCAAAATCCTCAGTATCGACTGCGACTCTACTACCAGTTCTCCATTTTCATCCCTGCAGGCCGGCGCTCTGGCTTTGTAGCCATGGCATGTTCGTTTTACCTTATTGTAAAACTTACGGGCGTCATTCCTGCGGAAGCATCTCTCCATCTCCTCGACTTCACGCTTTCCGTGCTCTCTCTTCTTTCTTCTGAAAAGCGTGTGTTCCTCTCTTCTCTTCTGCTCATGGATTTCGCGAGCAGCTCTCCTCCGTCGTTGCAGCATGGCTTTATATGCCTCTTGTTTTGCTGTATGGACTTGTTCGCAATGTTTATCGAACCAGGGGTTTCTAGGTGGTGGCGGCTTGAAACCCAGCACCTCTGAGGCAGCGTCTCAGCTTCTGCTCTATTGTTTGTGCTGCTGTGGGCGGATTTTGAGAGAGCTTGGAGGAGACACGATCGGCAAAGATTCTTGCAGTCTCTTGCGATTGTATCTTTCCGACGTTAAACTTACGTAGTCCTACTCGACTCTTAAGCATTCTTGATATCCTCATTCGTACCTTGGCTACAACAAGGTTGTGGTCCGAGTCGACGTTGGCCCCTCGGAAAGTTCGTACGTCGAGAATACAGGAGGAGTGTCTGGCGTCGATCGCAATGTGATCAATCTGGTTGGTGATCGATTGATCAAAAGACCGCCAGGTACGCCCCGCTAGGAAATCGATTAGCCTAAGTCCGTTGTCGGATGTGGTGTTATGGAGGCTATGCTTTCCTATGATCGACTCAAATATGTCCTCTTTGCCCAGTTTTGCATTAAAATCTCCTAGAACTATATGTTCTGTCTAGGAGTTCGTAGAATTCTTCTTTGAGTCGATCGTCCTTTTCTTCCATTGGGGCGTGAGCGCATATTAAGCTTATGTTTCCAAATTTAGCTTTGATGCGGATTGTTATGAGGCGTTCGCTTATATCCCAGAAGCTTAAGACTTTTTGTCGGAATCTTCCTCGAATAACGAATCTGCAAGCGAAAAGGCGCTGTTTGTTCTCCTTGTAGCAGTTTTTCATCCGTTTTTTGCCTGGTCCATCCCATCGCACTTCTTGGAGTGCGGTTATATCTGCTTTATAGCAGTTGAGGGTTTGTTTCAATTGATCGCCTGCACCCGGTCTGTTAAGGGACCTCACATTCTAGGTGCAGACTGGTGCAGACACCAGTATATCTGTTGCTACGGAAACCATACTGTCGGTCGTTGAGGAGATTTCATAAGCTGACGGTTAGTCAGCATTTCCATGAACTTGGAAAGAAGGGACATTAGTGCAATGGGTCGGCAGTTGGAGAGAGAAGATGATTCGCCTTTTTTGGGTATAGGCTAGAGAATTGCTATTTTCCACCTATTCGGAAAAAGCCCAGAAGAGTAGGAAAGGTGAAAAAGCTTACGCAGTTGTTTTGTTAGCATAGAAGAATACCTTTTCAGAACTATTGGGGCAATTCCATCTGGACCAGCGGATTTATGTATGTCGAGGTCTTTAAGAACCCGATGCACTCTAGTACAGACGGAGACAAAGTACAAGCTGGGAGCTGGGAATTGGCTGCGAAGTGTGCAGCAAGTCGGTTAGCTTTGTCTAAGGTTAGGTGGTCTAAGAGACGACGTAGTTGAGTTTTTTCTGTTTTTTATAAACGACCAGAAACTTTTGCTACCTTTGGGACATTGAAGGATTTTACGGAATTTAACCCATCGAATGTCGGTGTTGCAGTCATTTTTTGGCTCGTATGTACTTTTTTCGGTTTTCCTCAGAACTGCTTGCCTTATAGGCCCGAAAGCTTAGCTCCCTGGGCCTAATAGTCTCTTTGCAGCTCAAGCCAAACCACATATTATCCTTTGGTCTGGTGCTTTTAATCTTGCTAGGAATAAAATTTGCCATGCCAATTTGGATAATATGTGCGATAATATGACTTGCGGCGCCCACCCCTTTGACGAGAAAGGACAACGACCGGTTAAAGATCCGAAAAAAGTCGTTAAGGCCGCAGGAGCCGTTCTCTTAGGAGCTTTTTTTTTAACTGGATGGTGGGAGTTCGGGAATTTAGCTAATATCACTCAGTGGTCTGGGACGAGCCTATAGGCGACAATACATCAGTCGTGTATTTGTTAGGCTGGGAGATAAGAGACAGTGTGCGAGACAGTTGATAAGACAGACAGTTGACAGACAGATAAGAGACAGTTGGCGGTATGACCAGCAACGTCGGGGATACGCGACGGCTCATACACAAGTTGAGTTATCTGATTTAATTCAGAAAAAATTTCAACGGGTGTTGTCTGTCCAGAATGTCAAAGCCACCGAGAATTGTGTACATTGAAATCCCCCGCTTAAACTATTTCAATGCGAGGGAACAGGGAAACAAGTCAATAGAGGGAACCACACAGTGCGTCGAATGCAACGAATATTGCATTCCTGTCTAGATTGGGGCCATATGAAGCTATATGAAATTAAATTCCGAGCTGGATGTTTGGCTATATTTGGCTATACTGCGGAAGCAGCTGGTAAGCAATATCACTACGAATGTAGATAACAGCAACGCGGTGATAAATATTAGTCATCTAATAGTCTAGTCATCTGGGTCCGCCAAACATTTTTTTTTTTTTTTTTTTTTTTGAAAATGCTATAAAAAAAACGACTGAATATTTTCTCAAATTTCTTTTTTTTATTTGAAAGTACAATCCTTCCGGTTAATAATGGAAAATAATTTCATTCAAATGGCTGCCTCGGCTGGCCATGCAGTAGCCTACACGATCGGTCCAATTTTTAAGCACATTATCGATTGTGTGCAGCTGTATTTCACCAATGGCTTCACGAATATTGTCCTTTAAAGCGTCAATTGTCTCTAGCTTGTCGGCGTAACACTTATCTTTGACGGCACCCCACAAATAATAGTCCAACGGTGTCAAATCGCAGCTCCGAGGTGGCCAAACGACATCAGCTCTGCGGCTGATAATGCGATCTTCAAAAACAGGGCGCAAAACATCGAGTGTAGCTTCGGCTGTGTGGCACGTAGCGCCATCCTGTTGAAACCAAATGTTGCCAATATCCTCCTCTTCAATTTTTGTGAACAAAAATTCGTTCAACATATCCCGATAACGATCGCCATTGACTGTAACGGCCACTCCTTGCTCATTTTCGAAGAAAAATGGCCCAATTATGCCTCTGGACCAAAATCCGCACCAAACAGTGGCTCGTTTTGGGTACACCGGCTTTTCAATGTATGCGTGTGGGTTTTCTGTGCCCCAAATGCGACAATTTTGCTTGTTTACATACCCGCCAAGATCAAAATGAGCTTCACCTGAAAAGATGATTTTTTTGGCAGAACCAATTGGACTTTGTATGGCGTCATACCAAGGTCTTTATGCAAAATTCATCTCAATGATGTCTCCGAAATGTTAAATTGTTGAGAACGACGGTGAATTGATGTTGATGGCCCTTCACGCACACTTTCTGCCGCAGCAGCAGTATTCTCGGGTGTACGCGCTGTTTTTGGCTTTTCACGCTTTGGTTTATCGATGAGGATGTCAGTTTCTTCCACTTTTTTCACAAGATAACGAACATACGGAGCTGACGGTGCTTCTCTTCTTCCAAAATCCGTACGCAACTTTCGCACACATTCTGCAACATTACCATGATTTTGCAAGTAATATCGCAATATTTCCCAGCGTTGTTCAAGCGTATACACAACCATATTCGTTCAGCGGAAGGATAAAACTAATTATCTGTCAAATCAGACATGAGCTAAGTGTTACCATTCACGAAATAAGCACTACTTGAAAAAAAAAAAAAAAAAAAACGTTAGAAGGCGGACCCTTATAAGGTTTAACGCCGCCCACTCCTTAGGATTGTCAGATGTGTATATGTAAGCCCATGGCAGCGCAGAACATCCATCCTTCATTCAATACTTTTAATCAAATGTTTCCGAAGGGCAGTCACCTGAGTACTGGAATAACATAACATAGTATCAAAGTTAGGACCGATTGCTCTTTGGGTAAGCAGGTAAAACATGATTATAATCAACTATGATCGTTACTTTGACAGGTTTTAATAGTTGCTTTTACCTAGGTGATGGTCTTCTTTTAAAGACATTTGTTACTATTATCAGGACTAAGGCATAGATTTTTTTTTCTACTATATTTCATTTGTAGGAAGGAAGATTCACTTACTTTAGTTCCACTTATTTCATGTCTCATAAGGGCAACTCAGGTAACCGAATAAAGAAATGTGTTGACACCTATGGTAAAACCGCAGTATAGTAAATTGAAACTAATAAACGTAAAATCTTACACATTCAGCCTTCACTGTATACCCTAGAGGTTGTGTAAAAACCGCAATTGATAACCCTATTATTCACCTTACTCACTGTTTATGCATTACCCGTTCTCGTATTTCTATTCTATCTCCCTCCAAACTTGTAAACGAATTATTCAGTTAACCCTTTTTGCTTGCATTTCCTTTTTTCGCAGATTGTGTCTCCGAGAGTTCTGCATCGAAATCCTGCGGTCAGCTTACAATACTCTTATTCGACAGGTCAGACATGTCCTAGAACGAAGTGCGGGATCGGCAAGCCATGATGACTCCTATCTGCTGTGGGCAATCAGATTTTTCATGGAATTCAATCGCTTGAGTGGACTACAAATGCATTTGGTTAGGTAAGATGAATCGATACTCGTACTATCAGCGTCCCACACGTCCTCAATTTCCTTGTTTGTCTGGCAATTTGATTAATAGGCCATTTCTTTTTGTCAATTTCACATGGTATAAGAGCATTATTAATTGAGACTGATAGATTTATTTTTGATTGAATTTACAGTGAATCGTTGAGTGTGCAGTGCTTTCATTGGGTACTCACACGGATGCAGCATGACATGGACATGATGGTAACAGATAAGAAACGGGCAAGGCTGTGGGCGAAGAGACTACACGTGGCGCTACAGGTTTGTATGATTCTATTAAGTTCCTGAGTTCCTTATGAAATTCATTATTCAGTTGTCACACAGTCTGTGCTCGTACATACGTTTTACTTTTATATCTTTGATCCTTCAGAATTGTGTGAGAGTGTGTGGGTGTGTGTGTTTGCGTACGTAGACTACATATGTATTTCATTTTTAATGTCTCGAGAGCTTATGAGCTGATTAGGTTTTCACTGAGCTTAATTAAGCAGTCTTCTGCAGTCTTATTTTTCTATAGTAAGGACACATATACATATGTGAGTGTTGGTCAAAATCTTCAAAAGAAACTAGAGGACTGACAGCCCGAACTAAGTCAATTGACTTATCTAGCAGTTTTCTGTTCTCGAGATAATCACATTTAGCAGGCAGCTTTCCAGTGAGAGTTCCTGCAATTCGCAGAGAGCGTGCGGTTTAGGTTCGTTGCACTAAATTAAGTGGCTTAGTCCTTTGAAGACAGCGCAACAGGTTTCGTTCCTCTTTAATTTCAAGAGCCGCGTTATTGATATGATCTTCCAGTCAAGTCTATTCGACTTTTTTTTTTTTTTTTTTTTTTTCTCGCCAAAACTTTATTGTGAAACGTTTGTATAATTGAAGAATTACTCTTCTTGGTAAGTTGCATGCCGTAAGTCTAAATAGGTTTAAGCACTTGCTTATGTGTAGAGAAGCAGCTTGTTTTCAGTCCTATGCTTGGAATCTTTTCCTAGCAGCTAGTACATTTCGCTATATTTCAATTCAAGCTCTTCACGTCGAGAGTCTAGCCTAAGGTATTTAGCCTCGTTTGCGAATGGGATCTAGACTTCATTAAGAAAGAGAGGTAGTACACTTACTTTTCTATAAGTAAAATTTACCAAATCTTTGTGCAGTCGCTTATACGGTTCAGGGCATATTGTAATTTAGTCTTTGATTCTTCGACTGATATTCCTGTGGTCAAAATTACAGTATCATCGGCGAATGTGACCAGCATAGTGTCATCCGTTTGTGGTATGTCTCTGGTATACAGCAGGTAAAGCAGCGGTGCAAGAACACTTCCCTGCGGAATGCCAGCCGTACTTGCTCTAAAACTTGATATTTGCTGTCACGTTTAACACGAAAGAGTTTATTAAATGGCCCGTTATGGTTCGAGGAAAGGATGGTACAGTCGTGCCGACTTGGCAGGGGCACTGCCGTGCCCCCAGACTTATAGAAAACTAAGTGCACTACCTCTCTTTGTAAGTGACGTTCGGATTCCATCCGTAAACGAGGCAAAATACATAGGCATGACTCTCGACGCGAAACTCAAGTGGAAAGCGCATGTAAAGAAAAACTTGAAGAGCTTGAATTAAAATATAGGGAAATCTACTGGCTACCAGGAAAACATTCCCAGCTTATACCAAGTAGAGTGATTCTTCTATTATACAAACGTTTCACAATAAGGAATTGCGAGCCAAAAAAAAAAACAAAAACCGATCGAGTGGAAGGTCATATCAATAATGCGGCTCTTGAAATTAACGAGGAACGAAACCTGTTGTTTAGGAATTCTCACTGGAAAACTGCCTGCTAAATGTGATTACATGGAGAACGGAAAACTGCGGGACGCCTACCTGTTGTGCTGCATGCTGCGAAGAGGATGAGACAGCAGAACACTTTCCCTGCCACTGTCCCGTCTTTGCTCGCACGCAATGGCGCACACTTGGGGCGGACGTGGTGTGTGCCGAATCTCTTAGCTCTACATCACTAAAGCTCCTTCTTATTTTTCTCCGGAAAACGGGGAAATTACAGTAAATGTAGGAGTCTGTCTGGCAGTACAATGGGCTTGTATTTGCGTCTGAGTGCTCCCACAGATAGCAGGACAAAACAAAAAAATATAAAATAAAAAAAGGCGAAATAAGTACAGTTGTTAAGTAAGAGCATCCAATGTGTAATTGGCAGTGTGGATAGATTTGTCGCACCCACCCTATTTTTCTGCCCTTTGGAGCGGATTTTTAATTGAGTTGGTCTGTACGCTTCAAAATACCTACCGAATAAAGGGATGCCAGATACAACCATGGTCTTTGCGCACTGACACCTTTTACATACTAATTATGCGTCAAATTGATAATTAATCTATAAATAAACAAATCACAGATCTATTTGACACACTTAATGCATAGCTCGTTATTATTGTAATTAAAAAATGTATATATTCACTTACGAAATACATAATTTAAATATACTAAATTAAATTTTTTGATTAATCCATAAGTCAATAAAACATAGAACTAACTCAATAAATGTATACAACGGCCTGCAGCCTGTCGTTACTTACTAACTTTGATGGCGCTATAGTTCGGGGTGAACCAGGGCCTCAACCAACAAGCCTCTCCAGCCGGCCCGATCTTCGGCCAGCCGCTTCCAGTGCCGCACGCCCAGTTGTTTGAGGTCCCCTTCCATCTGTGCGCGCCACCGTAAATGCGGTCGTCCTCTGCTGCGTCGGCCCTCGGGGTTGGAGTCGAAGACTCTTCGGACCGGAGAGTTGATGCCCATTCGCTCTACATGGCCTAGCCATCTTAGACGTTTGATCCGAAGACGTCTAACCAGGCCGATGTCGCTGTACAGCCCTAGTTCTTGGTTGAATCTCCTCCTCCATTCTCCGTTTACACAAACGGGACCAAAGATTGCACGCAGAATTTTCCTCTCGAAACGTCCAAGAGCCTCTTCATCCGTTTTTGATAACGTCCAAGCCTCAGCGCCGTAGAGGAGGACCGGGATGATTAAGGTTTTGTATAGGGAAACCTTAGTTTTTCGGGAGAGGGCTCTACTACTCAACTGCCTCTTGAGCCCGAAGAAGCAGCGATTGGCAAGAGTTATTCTGCGTTTTATCTCAGCGCTGGTGTCGTTGCTGCTTGTCACTATCGAGCCGAGGTAGACGAAGTCCTTGACTTCTTCAAAAATATAGCTGCCGAAGGTGACGTTCTGACGAAGACGTCGGGGTTGTGCGTCTTTCTTGGATGACAGCATATATTTGGTCTTGTCCCCATTTACCCTTAGACCCACTTTCGCCGCTTCTGCTTCAATGCTTGTGAACGCCTCATTGACGTCTCGCTTTGTTCGTCCAATAACGTCAATGTCATCTGCGTAGGCAAGCAATTGTGTGGACTTGAAGTAGATCGTACCTCTTGTATTGGCCGCAGAGTCCCGCACGGTCTTATCAAGAATAATGTTGAAGAAATCACATGACAGTGCGTCACCCTGTCTAAAACCTTTTTTAACATCAAAGGGGTCGGTTAGTTCACCTCCGACCTTAATGGAGCAGCGAGAGTTATCCATAGTCATCCTGCACAGTCTGACGAGTTTGGCAGGAATGTTAAAACATGACATGGCTCTGTATAGCTCGTCTCTATAGACACTGTCATACGCGGCTTTAAAGTCGACGAAAAGATGGTGCGTGTCGACCTGGAATTCATGGGTCTTCTCCAAGATCTGCCGTAGTGTAAATATTTGGTCTATCGTGGATTTTCCTGGCCTGAAACCACACTGGTAGGAACCTATCATATTGTCCACGAATGGTTTCAGGTACTTACACAGTACGGCAGAGAGGATCTTATACGCGATGTTCAGGAGGCTTATCCCTCTGTAATTGGCGCAGTCATAGGGGTCTCCTTTCTTATGGACCGGGCAAACGATACTGAGATTCCATTCATCGGGCATGCGTTCTTCCGACCATATCTTGCAGATGAGTTGTTGCATGTTCCTAACCAGCTCATCGCCAGCTGCTTTAAACAGCTCCGCGGAGAGTCCGTCTTCTCCAGCAGTTTTATAAGACTTAAGTTTCGATATCGCTATCTTAATATCGTCTAGGTCGGGTGGACGGGATTCTCCTTCGTCTTCGTCCATTGTGAATGGTTCGCTCTGCCTGATGGCGGTATTTTGACTACCATCGCCGTTATACAGTCTGCAGAAGTGGTCCTTCCACAATCTTAGCATCTGTGACTGTGACTTCACTACTAGTTGTCCGTGCTCATCCTTGCAGGCTTCTGCTGTGGCTTTATAGCCTTGGCATGTTCGTTTTACTTTCTGGTAAAATTTTCGAACGTCGTTCCTGCCGTAACATCTCCATCTCCTTGATCTCGCGCTTCTCGTGCTCCTTCTTTTTCCTTCTCAGAAGCGCATGCTCCTCCCTCCTCTTCTGTTCATAGAGCTCGCGGGCAGCTCTCGTCCGTCGATGCAATGTAATGGCTCTAATGGCTTTCTGACAACGACTCCATTGCTGTTCTATGGTTTCTGCAGATTGCATCGGGACCTGAGAGAGCTTGAGGGAGACTTGATCGGCGAAGGTTCTGGCGGTCTTCTGCGATTGCAGCTTTTCGACGTTAAATGTTGGTGTTCTTGCTCGACTCCGTTGGTTCCGAGAAATTCGCATCCGTACCTTGGCTGCAACAAGGTAATGATCCGAGTCGATGTTGGCTCGTCGAAAGGTTCGGACATCTAGGATGCTGGAGGAGTGCCTGCCGTCGATCGCAATGTGATCAATTTGATTGATTGTCGATTGACCGAAAGACTGCCAGGTCCACTTATGGATGTTGAGGTGTGGGAATCGTGTACTTGCTACTACCAGGCTATGTCCCGCCATAAAGTCCACTAGCCTTAGTCCGTTTTCTGACGTGGTGTTGTGTAGGCTGTGTTTTCCAATGACCCGTTCAAAGATAGCTTCCTTACCCAGCTTCGCATTGAAATCTCCTAGATCGATTTTGGTGTCATAGCTGGGACATTGCGCATACGTACTGCTTAGAAGATCATAGAAGTCGTCTTTATGTCGATCATCTTTCTCCTCTGTGGGGGCGTGGACACATAGTAAGCTTATATTGCCGAGATTGGCCTTGATGCGGATAGTTATGAGGCGTTTGCTTACATACTGGAAGCTTAAGACTTTTTTCCTGAGTCTGCCTCGAACAACAAATCCGCATCGGAGTAAGCGTTGTTTATTTTCTCTGTAGCAGTTTCCGTAGTATATATCACCGTTTTTCATCCGCTTTTTGCCTGGCCCATCCCATCACACTTCTTGGAGCGCGGTAATGTCTCCTTATAGCAGTCCAAAGAGTTGACCAGTTGTTCGGCTGCACCTGGTCTGTTGAGAGACCTAACGTTCCAGGTGCAGAACCGAAATTCGTTTCCTTTTTGACGTTTGCGGGGGTCGTCAACATGTAATCCGTCCGTATCCGAGGCTATTGGTTGTCTCTGAACAAAATTTTTGTTTTAAGCGATAGGGATGTTAGCCCTAAGCGCAACCCCCAACCTGGAGGGCGAGGTTCCTCTTTCCCCAGGAACAAGGGGTCGGGTCGCTGCACACATTGGTTCACTACCTGGCGGGTGCCAGTATAGCTATCCAGGGGAGGCCACGTGGGGGCTGTGTGTCAACTTGGATTGAGCAGGGACAGAGATCGAAGCTGGCGTTTGCCAAGTTAAACGCGATCAACTTCTTTGCTCTGTTCGTTCGCTCCCTTCTCCCACAAGTCGGAAATGTTTTATTTTAAAAAGTTTAATCCCTCTATTTGAATCAAATATAATTCATTTTAATAACTGTACGCAGACTTTTTCTACTAAGAGTATGTACATATATTCACATGCAAAATACGTAATTTGAATATAAGTTTTTTTTTTTTTGTAATTCTTCGTCTAGACATTACTCATAAAATAAAATAAGCAGCTAGACATTGTGCAAATAGTCCAGCGAACAATGCGTCGATGTTCAAATATTGACAATCTCTTGAGCAAATACATACTACTCGTTCATGAATTTAAGCTGGTCATATCTAAATTACATTTTATGCAATAAGCTCCTCCAAAATGTGTATAACTTACCGTACATCTCTACTGCAAACAATTACAATGATTACTCATACATTGATCTGTGTGTAGAGAATTAGAACAGAGCCATCGTGAAGGACATGGAAAAAAAGTGTAAATGTGTTGTGGTTCTAGAGTTATTTCGAATCGATGGAGATCCCTCGAAATCGTTAAAAGTCACGGCCGCTCACACTCAGCTCCAACATCCTGGTCGAATACGACCCTCTATTACGTCCCTCGCTGCCATTATGTGTCATTTACTCTTAATATTTTTATCCATTCTCCTTTTCTTCTGTTTGCATTTGCAGAGAGCTTTTGCCAACCTTGCTCCCTCTTTGCTTAAATCCTTTTCCATCTCCTGTCGATATTAATGAATTTGTGTAGAATGAGCAAAACTACAAAAAAAAAAAAGTAATTAAAGAAAGTATTAATATCCTTTTCAATTCTCTATTCTGCACGCCATTTTAATCGAAGACGTTCCGGGAATTGCTTCTGAGTTTGCTGGCATTGCAGAAGCTGCAGGATGACAAAGCTGCCGCTCTGTTTGATATGCTGCTAAACAACGTCTGCTATGTCTTGGAATATCGGGAGACAATATTGCATCTGTTAATGAATTATAATGAGTCACATAGTACAAAGTGAGTACATTCGATTTTTTCTACTACCTTCTAATTTTTTCCTTCATTTATTTTGAATCTAAAAAAAAAAGGTGTACTTTGTTACATAACGGTATCAACAGTAATCTATACTAATATTATAAATGTGAAAGTGTGTGTGTCTGTTTGTCCGTCTTTCACGGCAAAACGGAGCGACGAATTGACGTGATTTTTTAAGTGGAGATAGTTGAAGGGATGGAGAGTGACGTAGGCTAATTTTTGTTTCTTTCTAGCCCCCGTTAAGTTTGTATACACCAAAAAAAAAAAGAAACCGGCCAAGTGCGAGTCGGACTCGTGCACAAAGGGTTCAGTACCATCTGTATATATAAATACTAGCTTTTACCCGCGACTTCGTCCGCGTTTGCATACTTAGAGGTCAAATTTCCATGGCATAATTATAATTTTAATTATGTGTAATAAAAAACACAACATCAATACTATTTGCTTCCCTTTTCTTTTTTGCTCAACTGAAACCGTTCAAATTAACTCCCGATCTTATTGTACTGTCTTTCAAATCGTATCTGATTGAAGTAAAAATTTTCTTGCGTCTCGAAAGATCATGAATAAAAAATACTCTGGCATATACATATAGCTTCCTTACCCGCGGCTTGGCTCGCGGGGCATTGGCTAGGGTCCAAGACATTGGTCACGGTATCGGGCATTGGTTAGGGTCTAACTCCAGTAGGGTCGTATTTTGATCTTTTCAATGTATTTCCTTATAAACAATATTTTTTGCTTCTTTATTGGGTGGCACCAACATCACCAAGTTCTTAGGCAAACTTATACGCGAGCAAGCTACGTAAAACTGTCCGTGGAAAAAACAACCTTCCCTTAAATATATGCCAGCGTATTTCAAAGTTTGGCCCTGCGATTTATTAGTCGTCATGGCGGAGCATATTTTCAGGGGGAACTGTAGTCTTTTGAAGTCGAATGGAAGATCATTGGGTATTAAAGAATTACGTGGAATTAACACTGTATCTCCTCGAGCACATCCGGTCAGAATAATAGCTTCGATTATATTTTTATGCATTGCTTTGACTTGTAACCTAGTACCATTACACAGTTTCGGTGGCTGTAGGTTTCGAAGTAGCATTACCGGTGTGCCCTTCCGCCAAATAAGCCTGTGGTATGGAATTCCCGGTGGTTTAAGCGAATTCAAAAATTCTGCCGGATAATTTACAGCTTCATCTGCGTTACACACAGTATCTATCGACCTGTAGACCATTTCTTTCGCGTCAAAGAACTTCAGTAACATGTCATTAAAAAGCGCGGCTTGATCGTTTTTTGGAGTTAAAATTGCCCGCTCACAAAACCATTCGATACTTTTCTCCTGTATTTGAGCAATTCCTGGATAAATGCGATCTATCAGTTCTTGAGAAGTAGTTACGAATGTACACAACTCATCCGGGACAACAGTCATGTTATCTGTTGATGGATAATCACCATTCCCTATTTTCATTAAAATATCTGAAAATTTAGCAGCTGATATATCGTCTTTCAGATATGCTCTCATATTTTTGGTAAGCTTGAGGATTTCTACTGACGGCCATAAAACTGATTTTTTCAGACAGGCTTTAATTTCATCAGCTCGGGTTCCTTTAGGTACCACAGGTAATGTTTGACGAAAATCTCCTGCCAATAGTACTGTCACACCACCCATCAGGTTCTACGAATATCCTGTAGAGACCTATTGATAGCCTCAACGCTTCTCTTGTGTGCCATTGTAATTTCATCCCAGACAATTATTTTAGTATTTTTTAATACCTCGGCCAGATTGCTTTGTTTTGATATGTATACTGCATATAGGCGTCTCTACACGTGTAAGGTCAAGTGGCAACTTAAAAGCGGCATGCGCAGTTCGACCACCCTCTAGAAGCGTGGCAGCGATTCCGGAAGACGCGACAGCTAAGGCGATGCTACGACCACTCCTTACTTTTGCTAAGATCAAGTTAATAAGGTAGGTTTTTCCAGTGTCAGCCGGAGCGTCTAGAAAGAAAAGTCGTCCCTCATTTTTCTCAACACTGGTTATAATTTCATCATACGCTAACTTTTGTTCTGCGGTTAATGTACCCTGATTTTCCATGACAAACCGGTCCAGAGCTTCAACGTCATAGTTAGTTTCCCTCAAGTATTGTACATTGCCTAAATCTTGTGGTCTGTTTGGCTGCGGCAAGCCATATTCTTTGAGGGCACGTCCACCTAATGCCAAGACAATTTCTTGAATAACATATAAGTATTTATTGTACACTTCATCAGAAAACTGCTCAATATTATCTTTAATTTGTCTTTCTACTTGCCGTTTGAAATCCTCAGATAAATATTCTTTGAATTTCTCCCATAAGCTTAGTGGATCTGATACTTGACAAAACACTAAAATTATTGTAAACAAGTTCGCGAATCTTAAATGGTGATTTACAAAGTACGGCCTCTTCCAGAGTGGCATACCAGTGCTGATCGTCTTCAAGCAAGCCTAAACTCTTGCAAGCAGATTGAAAAGTCGGATATACCACATTATTTACCGTTCTTAATGCTTCAAAAGAAGTTGGGCCACGTACTTCATGAAGCAACATACGGAGATAATAACACTCTGTATTATTGGGATGCACCGTGTAAACTCTACCCAAAGCGTGGTCTTTTTTGACACCTGGCCATATCTCTATCAAATGAAACGTCAGAAAAATGAAAACACTAACCCAATTAAACAATGGTCACTCCCCAAATTGAACGAAAATAGTTCCATAGTTCCATTCAACCCTTATTCATCAATCACATATGTACAAGTCGAAAAAAAAAAACATAAATGCAACGAACATGCTTCTCATACGGTATGAGTTATACCCCGTAGTTTTCACGAAACCCAAAAGTATGGAGATGTGGCGATAAAGCTCGAACAGTTGGTGTACACTGTACATCACACTGGAACTGAAATGAAGAAAAGAAATGAAAGAATATAATGCCCGCACCGCATTTCGTGAACGAATGTCATACATGTATGTATGCATTCATGTCCGGACATGGACATGGTTTGCTAGTTCAATATCGGTGCGAGTACGCATACAGGTTCGGACATGAACATGGTTCGCTAGTTCCATATCGGTGCGATAATACATTTAGTTCCGGACATGGACATGTTTTTGATAGTTCCGATAGGTCCGAGTATACATTTAGTTCCGGACATGGACACGTTTTTGCTAGTTCCATATCGGTCCGAGTATACATTTAGTACCGGACATGGACATGTCTTTGCTAGTTCCATATCGGTCCGAGTATACATTTAGTTCCGGACATGGACATGTTTTTGCTAGTTCCATATCGGTGCGAGTATGCATGCATGATTTATGTACATATTTTATTTGTTATTTTCTCAGTTTCTGAAACAAATAAATAAAACGAATAAATGAAATAAACTAAACTAATTTTTTATGGTTGCTTTTGGTTTGAAATGATAATAAAACATGTTTTTAAAAAATCTATCGTAACTTTTCATGTTGCCATTGAATTCAGTAACAAAAAAGCTAAATACATATGTACATACATACATACATATGTATTGTAGTTCCGATCAGAAAAAGAACGGTTCCATGTTCGTTCCGCGGTTGGAACTATTTTGCGCATCTCTATATTGCATTGCCTATACTGGGAATTTGATTCAATACTTTGACATTTCTCATTTTCTTTTTCTCTTTTTTTGCGAGTGTTTGTGCGGTGTCTCTCAGCATAACGTAAAATCCACAAACACAAAGACACTTTGTGGTGAGCTCCCTATTGAATCGTGTAATGATTCATCGAATACGAACAGAGAGCCCAAAAGAGAAGAAACAAAAATTGACTCAAATAATTGAATCAAATAATACCTGACTTAGGAGTGGAATTTTCAAAAATCCTTTCTTAGCGGATATCTATGTCACTATAAGAATACACTGTCAAAATTTCAGCCTTATAGGTTCAGCGGTTTGGCCGGTGCGTTGTCTGTCAGTCAATCAGTCACGGAACTCTTTTATATATATAGATGAAAGAGAGTATGTATGTTACCTCATCAGTCATCACATTAAATCACATTTTTTGTATGATGACAGATCTTGATGAGATAGTTGATCATCAAAGTGTCCATTGAATTCGAATTAATTATCTTACTTGACAGCAACGATGTGCAAAGGTGAATAACAATAATGGGAAATATGGGAAAAAGGTTTGCAGCTAGGATTAATTCATCAAAGATACAAAAGAGATCAAAACTGGGAAGTTTGCTACTGGTTGTGGGATATTGTCGACTAACCTTAGTTCAGTATGGAGACCAAGGGGATTTTTTGGATGAAAATCATGTTGTATGGGAGCCCCCCTTAAATATTCATTTTGTTTTATTTTTAGTATTTGTCGTGGTAGCGGCAACAGAAATACATCATCTGTGAAAATTTCAACTCTCTAACTATCACGGTTCATGAGATACAGCCTGGTGACAGACGGACGGACGGACGGACCGACAGCGAAGTCTTAGTAATAGGGTTCGTTTTACCTTTGGGTACGGAACCCTAAAAATCAGTAGGGGATGGAAATTTGTGTGAGACTCTCCGCAAAATTAGTATAGGTTCGATGATACAAACGAATAATAAAATAATTTAATTAAAACAACCACAAATCAATCAGCTTTTGAGAAAACAATCAACATTCGAAACATAAATAAGTGTTACTCTTGAATTACGATAGATGGCGCTGATATGTTTCTGAAACGCGCTAACGTTGTGTGCTGTCTATCTGTACTTAACCGCGGGCATCGGGCCGCGCCTCACACTATAGTGCATACGGTACTTATACTCTGTTATTTGACTACTAAGCGTCCCAGTACGAAATTAAGATGCTCCGAGATTATGTAGAGGGACGAGACTTCGTGTCACACAACTTGGCCGCAATATCATTAGCGCCACTATCTTAACCGGCGTAGGAAAGGGTGAAAATGGAATGATCCCACGATTCCCAATAATTCCCACAGATCTCACGTTCCAGTTTAAAAGGCTACAATTTCCTCTAAAGCTTAGTTTCGCTATGACTATTAACAAAGCGCAAGGTCAAACATTAAAGGTGGCTGGGGTGAACTTAGAAAAGCCGGGCTTTTTCCATGGACAATTGTATGTAGCATGTTCGCGTGTGTCCAATGCCCAGAATCTTTACATTCTATCCCCAAATGGAAAGACATATAATATCGTCTACAGTAGCGTATTAAAATAACATTCTGTTCCGAGTTCTCTTCTGTGTTCTAAATCAGGAAAGGGGAACCGTGTTACCCCGAATTTAATGCGAGCGAAGCCGCGGGCAAAAGCTAGTAGTATATGATAGTAATTAACGAAAATAAGAACGTATAAATGTACGAGTTGTGGAGCTAAATAAAAACGAAAACATTAAACTAAGCACATTTCGTATTAGATTGTGGCCTACTATCCAAAAAGTAAGGTGATATAGGTTATGTTAGGTTGTAGTGGTTGACATACGCCAAACGTAGGCCGAAGGCGGCCCATTGTGATACCACATGGATCATATTACCTAGATCCGCCACCTGAAAAACAATCAGTGCTTCTGATGAAGCGATGGAGTTGAGATATTTTTATATCTGCTAGCTCACTTAAATTATCGTTGAAGGGCGCGCCAAAAGAGGGACATGAACAGAGGAAGTGGTGAATTGATTCCTCATCCTCCTCAATGCAGCCGCAGCAGAAGTTATTGGGAGGTAGCCCTAGTTTGACAGCATCTTTTCCAATGGTATAGTGACCTGAGATAACACCCACTAATGTGCTTAAGATCTCTCTTTTGGTTGCCACAAGGTCCCTGGGCCGTCCTAAGTTTAGCTTAGGCCAGCTTTGTTTAGTGATAAAGCCGATGTTACTTTCGTTCCATTGAAAGTTGGTAGTCTCTATGGTTCGAAGTTTTGTCATGTGCTTTACAGAGCTTATTGGTGTTTTTAGATTATTGAGGGTTGGATGGAAGACTGAGTGTCCTTGACCCTAACCTTGCGAGTTCGTCGGCCTCGTAGCTTCCTGGAATATCCCTATGCCCGCGAACCCACAGTAGTTTTATATTGAACTGTTCAGCCATCTCGTCTAGAGATAAACGGCAGTTCAGAGATGTCTTTGATTTTTGGGTTACCGCTGCCGCGGATTTTATCGCAGATTGGCTATGCGTGCAAATGATAATATCCTCTACGGATATTATATTGATCCTAAGCCATGAAAGGGCTTCCTTTATCGGTGTTTTTTCCGCTCGGTATACACCGCAGTGGTTTGGGAATCTAAATGATAGGTTGATGTGAAGCTTCTTGGAGAGGACTCCACTCCATCTCCATCTTTGAGCCATCGGTATAGAGGGAAATCGAGTCCCTTGGGATGACTTTTCCCTCAGCCCATTCCTCCCGGGATGGAAAGGTAACCTCTAAGTTCGTAGTGAAAACGTTTTGCTATATGGTGTAGTCCGTGTGTCCATGGGCACTTCGAAGTGATTAAGAATGCTAGTATGGCCTTTGTGTAATGCAGGCCATTTTCCTATGCCCCTAATCCGTAGGACCGCGCAGGCAGCAACTTCTTTGCTGAAGAGGTCCAATGGTGGGAGATATAGAAAAATGTATAGGGCCTCCGTGGGGGTCGATCTTATCGCACCAGAATATGCATAACTGGTCGATCTTTGCACTTTCCCTAGAAGGTTTCGATAACCTACTTTGTTCGGTGCAGTCCACCAAAGTACGATGTCATAAAAAAGGATAGGCCTTATGGGTGCTGTATAAAGCCAGTGCATAATGACGGGTTGGAGACCCCACTTTTTGCCCACCAATTTTTTGCGGCTGTAGAGGGCAGTGGTTAGTTACTTGACACGATCAAGAATGTTGGATTTCCAATTTTGTTTTCTCTCAAAAATCAGGCCGAGGTATTTGGCCCGATCTTTGATTGACTCGGGGGGTTGAAGGGCGAAATTTTGTATTTTTAGTAAATATAACTAGATCAGTAAAAAAAAAAAAAAGAGAAACCTTACTTACTTACTTAGGTGGCGCTACACTCCGTGGTGAACCTGCGCCTCAACCAACAAGCGTCTCCAGCCGGCAGGGTCTTTGGCCAGCTGCTTCCAGCGCCGCACGCCCAGTTGGTTAAGGTCCCCTTCCACCTGCGTGCGCCACCGTTGATGCGGCCGTCTTCTGTCGCGCCTTCCTTCCGGGGTGGATTCGAAGACTCTTCGGGTCGGAGCTGTATATTCCATGCGCTCTACACGGGCCAGCCACCTTAGACTCTGTATTCGTAGACGTAGACGTCGTACCAGGCCGATGTCGCTGTACAACCCGTACAGTTCTTCGTTATATCTTCTCCTCCATACACCGTTTGAACAAACGGGACCGCAGATAGTGCGCAGAATTTTCCTCTCGAAACGACCAAGGGCATCTTCATCCGCTTTAGTTAAAATCCAAGACTCTGCGCCGTAAAGGAGGACTGGGATGATTAAGGTCTTATATAGTGTCACCTTGGTCTTCGGAGAGAGGGCTCTACTTCTCAATTGCCTCTTGAGCCCAAAGGAACAGCGGTTGGCAAGAGAGATTCTGCGTTTTATCTCAGCGCTGGTGTTATTGTCGCTGGTCATCAGTGAGCCAAGGTAGACGAATTCCTTGCCCACTTTAAAGTTTTATCCGTCCATGGTCCGTTCTGCCTCAATGCTACAAAGGCCTCATTGACGTTTCGCTGTGTCCGTCCAATCACGTCAATGTCGTCGGCGTACGCAAGCAATTGCGTAGACTTGAAATAAATCGTACCTCTTGTGTTGGCCAGTGACTCTTGCACGATCTTTTCAAGCACGATGTTGAAAAAATTGCATGACAGCGCGTCACCTTGCCTAAATCCTTTTCTAACATCGAAGGTCCCGGTTTGTTCATTACCGACCGTAGTATCGATTCTCCAATGCACGCACGCGCTCCCAATCATTGCTGAGTACGAACTACCCATCCTGTTCTGCATGCACCCGAGACAATATTATTAAGTGTGGGAGAGTTATGAGTGTAATGCTAAGCCTGAGTGCAAGCTGTGTGGTGACAAAACTCACACCTGTTACACCATACTTACTTATGTATTTGCATACCAAAGTGCATGACTACTCATGCTGTTAAACCAATGGTGTCAATATAATGATGCTAATATACTACACCGACCTTAATGGAGCAGTGAGAATTCTCCATTGTCATCCTGCACAGTCGGACGAGTTTGGCAGGGATGTTAAAACTAGACATGGCTTTGTATAGCTCATCTCTATACACGCTGTCATATGCAGCCTTGAAATCGACGAAGAGGTGGTGAGTGTCGATTTGGTATTTCTGGGTCTTCTCTAAGATCTGCCGTAGCGTAAATGTTTGATCTGTTGTGGATTTGCCTGGCCTGAAACCACACTGATAAGAGCCGATCAGGTTATGCACTAAAGGTTCCAGGCGTTTACACAATACGGCAGAGAAGATCTTATATGCGATGTTAAGGAGACTTATTCCCCTATAGTTGGCGCAAATATAGGGGTCTCTTTTCTTATGAACCGGGCAAACGATGCTGAGATTCCATTCGTCGGGCATGCTTTCCTCCGACCATACCTTGCAAATGAGATGGTGCATGCACCTTACCATCTTATCTCCAGCCGCCTTAAGAAGCTCAGCAGACAGGCCGTCTGCGCCCGCGGCTTTATTAGACTTAAGTCTTGATTACGCTATTTTGACTTCGGGCATATGTTCTGTCTAGGAGATCGTAGAATTCTTCTTTGAGTCGATCGTCTTTTTCTTCCGTTGGGGCATGAGCGGATATTAAGCTAACGTTTCCAAATTTAGCTTTGATGCGGATTGTCATGAGGCGTTCGTTTATATCCCGGAAGCTTAAGACTTTTCGTCGGAGTCTTCCTCGAATAACGAATCCGCACCCGAATAGGCGCTGTTTGTTCTCCTTGTAGCAGTTCCCGTAGTAGATGTCGCAGTTTTTCATCCGTCTTTTGCCTGGTCCATCCCATCGCACTTCTTGGAGTGCGGTTATATCTGCTTTATAGCAGTTGAGGGTTTGCTCCAATTGATCGCCTGCACCCGGTCTCTTAAGGGACCTCACATTCCAGGTGCAGACTCTCAAGTCCGTTAGTCGTTTGCAGGGGTCGTCAGCATTGTATCCGTCCGTATCCGAGGCTTGTTGTCGTTTCGGAACAAGTAGGTTTTTACGTGATAGGGATGTTACCCCTAAGCACAACCCCCAACCTGGAGGGCCAGGTTTCTCTTTCCCCAGGAACAAGGGGTTGGGTCGCTGCACACATTGGTTCACTACCTGGCGGGTGCCAGGGCAGCTATCCAGGGGGAGCCACGCGGAGGCTGTGTGTCAACTTGGATTGAGCAGGGACAGATCGAAGCTGGCGTTTGCCATGTTAAACGCGATCAACTTCTTTGCTCTGTTTGCTCGCTCCCTCCCCCCTAAAGAGAAACCTACTTGAGAAATATTCTGAACAATATTAAAATCAAAACCAAAGTTGGCTTATCTATAGCCAGTGCATGATGATGTCAAATTAATATACTTGTTCCCCATTAAGTAAAGATGCGGGAAGTGTAGAATAGATATTTCTATTATTAATAGGTTGTCCAAAGACAAGACAACTTTTGTATGGAATGTTGGCATCCTCTGAAATTTAGTTTAGGCACCTCAAAACAGTTTGATGTTACTTGTCTTAAAACTAGATTTAGGCCAGGCGAAAATTGAGACACGTATAGCGCGAGTTGCATGCTGTAACACCCCTACTTTCCCCACACGTGTTGTTTTGTTCAGCAAAACAACAAATGTGTTGTTGATCTTTGCTACGGTTTCTCTCTCCAACTCTATCTTTGAAAGAAGATAAAGCTGGAGCGAATTAACACCTCACACGCGCTATACGTGTCTCAATTTGCGCCTGGCCTTACTATCGTTTTGTAATATTGTCATAGATATGAGCTCTACCTTACTCTCTTCTCTTCTAGGTTTCTTTATTAGAATCGAAAGAGATTTGTCAAAAGAAGCACAGTATGTAATATCAGTTAGACCGAGCAATGCGAGGACATTTTCTGCTTTATCAGATGCATCCTCTCCATTCCTCACACAGACTGTAAATCTCGAGAGAAATCGAGTTAAGCACCATCTTGTTTGAAACACATACCCTGCGGAGAGATTAATATTTAAATTTCATCAGTGGTTCCTAATTGAATTGCCAGTCCTGTGTCGTCTCCATGCCAGCATCTGCGTACGTTAGCACGCGGCGTCGCGTAACATTACCGCATTATTGATTGTCTGACAGATAAATTAAGGCATAATGTTCCGTCCACCCTGGGGATAATTAGGCACAAGATTGTGCATACCAACAATCCTACATACCTTTTCCATAATTTAAACCTTAAACTTCTGACCTCTTTAAACTACAATTACTGAAACCGCATGTCTACGACTTCGGTGGCTTTGAAAAATGATGAAAAATAACAAAAATGAAAAGCACAACTCATCCTGCTGAATCACCTCTCAAACCTTTTTAATTATTCACAAGCATTCATTAAATCTTTCTCCACTTTATGCTGGTTCAGGGAGAGCATAGTATCCTGCCAGCCCGTCGTCAAAGTCTCATTCTCGCTCTGCCAGTGAATATTCATTGGGGTACAATCAATTATGAGCGCGTAGGTAATTTGTTGAAGCCGTTGAGCATTTTCGAAACGTGGATCCATGTTCATCCGAAAAATATCTGTTCATTGCCAGCGCCTCATCGTCGCCTGCTCTACTGTACGATTACGTTCCTACCAAGGGAAATACATTCTAATTTCTGTTTTACTTTATTTCCATCCTAATGCGCTTCCAACAAAAGCAAGAGCGATTTGCGAATTTGGATGTATAGGTATTCACTAAAATTAGCATTATCGACGGTTGGTGGCCAGGATTTCGATATGGTCACATGGAGAAAAAGCGAAAATCGTATGGAAGCTGTGGTTTTCGTAAAAAGTGTTATTAATTATTCAAAAGGACTTTACGGCATGTTCCTCGCCAAAAGGCGGTCGAGTAGTACAGGAGTGTTACGGTAGACGAGGCGGTGCTATTGCTGCCAATCAATCACTGACAACACGGATTCGGATGATTGGACTTGGGCGGGTGGAGTTGAAGAAGCGGTTTATAATTAGAGGGCAATTAGAACGAGGTATTTCCGGTTCTAAAGGGTTAGATGTTTTTGTATTCTATTGGGCAATTACCTCAAATGGTATTTTAGATGGTTATTGATGTAGTGAAACGAGTTGTTGATTGCCAAGTAGTAAATATTGTCTGTAAATGAATAAAATTCTACATAATACAGCTGCTTAACTTTCCTTTAGGAAATCTGAAACTTTTTTATTTGTTTAGTCGCAAATGAGCAGTATGTGCTTTCTTTCTCATTTCTAATGGCGAGATAAAGAGCTAACCCAGAATTTAGTACTAAATTTTAATAAAGTTTTTATGAAGAATGATACAAAAGGAGTTTTTGAGATTATATTTGAAATGCTTGTACTGACCTTTATGTTATTATTGAGGCGAAGCGTAAGCGAAGCCTCTCTCTACTCGACTCTAAGGAAAAAGCGTTCGTCCGCGAACTGTTCGAAAACGTGATGTCCGATTGTAATGAAATTTTGCACGCTGACATACATATCTTAGCATTGCGCAGGTACGTTAACTGTGGATAAGGGCAAATTTTGCGTCGGTCACGAACCATGGTCACAAATGTCCAAACTTTCGAGTTATTGCAAATGTTTCTTCTCGTAACGGGCTCCTTGCTGTTGGGTTTACTTCCAAGCTTTTCTTCCCATAGGTATTGTGTTTTTGATGGAAGTTTCTGTAATAGAATGAAAATAATTACTACATCCCAATGCTGCACCGAAACCTTTAGATTTTCAAGGCTGTCGATAACCTCTGTCGATGTGTCAAGCAATTGCTTAATGGACTCCGATCGCTCTTGGGAAATCGAAGGCTGGTTGAAGAGGCATTTCAGCTGGGTGTTCACGAGAAACCGACGATGGTCATAACGGTCCTTTAAGATGTCCCATGCTTTCGAGTACTTATCGTTATCGATTCCCAAGTGAGCCAACATTTTTCCAGCTTCACCCGAGACGCTCGTTTTTAGATAATGCTACCTCCCTGTTTCAGAGAGAGAGCTGCATTATGGTGGATGAGCGATGTGAATAAATCATGGAATGCTCGCCATGACTCATAATTCCCGGCAAACACAGGTAAATTAATTTTGGGCAATCGAATATCTACCTTTCCACGCGATTCCTTTGACTCTGGTTTGTCGTCTTCCACCTTCCTTTTATCTGCCTGGAACTTATCCAAGGCGTCCAGCAAGTCGCAGCGATGCTCGAAGTACAACTCGCGGATTTGTTCGAATGTAACCTCGGCCTGACTTAGTTCCTTTTCTGCTAAAGAACCCAGTGCCTTCTCGATCTAAGCCGTTGCTACTTCCAACGTTTTTTCCAAGGCAGTCAACCGAACGGAGATGTAGTTGGCTGTTCGTTTAGCAGAACCGGTCTTAGAAAAATTAGATATGTTCTTCTCCAACTGCTTACGCATACATACTTATGTGCCAAGTGTGTTGCCATCATAAAAGGGAGCAAAATATTCGCAAGAGACAGGAAAATTTATCACTTACTTGTGAAAGTGCTGTGCTCCTGAATGAAGAGATTTCCAGATTTCCAAAATCTTCTTCCCTTCTTTCGGTGTCACGGGCAACTTGACAAAGAACCGATGATGTCAATTGTTCCTTCGGTTTTTTTTTTTTGGAAAAGCGCGCACACACACACGCTGGATTTTCGCGCGCAGAAGCAAGGGCCAAGTATACATACATGTATGTATAATATGGATCTGGCTCGAAGGACCAATGTTTCTTCTCGGCTCCTTGCTGTAAAAAAAAAAAAACCTTGAATTTGGGCACAAAGAAAACGACCGCTTCGTTGAGTAGATAGAAAAAGAATAATTTATTGTGTTCCAAATGACAGAAGATAAAAAGAGGGAGAGACAGCTGATTTAGGGAACGTTGATGCGTCGGTAAGTGAATGCGTTCACGCGTGCAGTTGCATCAGTTGCATTGATGTGTTTACACGTTGACGTCATCGATCAACAGCAACATAAGTCACGCAGATTCGCGCAAGATCCACGCTTTCGCCACTTTGCCTGGAACACGATGCAGCAATCTGAGACAAACAAACGTGGCATGATTCTTGCGAAAAAGAACGACTTTAGTGGCAATGTGGGACAGTTGCGTGAAGTCGTGGAAACTGACAACTCGATACTTGGCAAACTAATTCACTTGGCATCTAAACTTCCAGGAACCAGATGCTACTCGCACAAGCCTAGAAGCAATGGTTTCACAATTGGGAGTTCCGACAGCATTCATTACGCTCTCGGCAGCTGGTCTTTGGTGGCCGGATCTCGCGAGACTTTTGGGAGTAGATTTTCAAGCTAAGAGCAACATGACAGAAGCCCAGATCGCACAGCAGCGACAATGGTCCCCGAAGTCCGGCGTATGACGGCTAAGACCAGCAATGAAAAGATCGATAATGCATTAAAAGTCAAGATGCAGCACAAAGAAGAAGCCAAGGTCCACGTCGCCAAGCTACAGACGGTCGAAGAATTTCGCAGCTCACCATCTTTCGCGCAACCTTACGAAGACTGCGAAAAGAGCATCAGTGACGGCCAGTACAACTGCGTTCTTGTGGTTGAAAAACGCTGCCCAAAACCGCCCGATGCGACGCGACCAAGAAACTTGACACTCAGCGTCCGTCATTGCCTCCTCTGATCGATATGATTCAACAGTATTGCAACACAGCGCATCACTTCTCGCGATGATCACCCCACAACCGTCAGCTAATGTCGTCGTGCAAAAGCGTCCAAAGTTTGTTGAAAAGCAACGTTCACTGCCGCCGCCAACTATCGAACTTACCAGCGTCTCACCGACAGAAGCGATGAAATTATTTGAGAAAATTAAGCTTTCCGTACCGTAATTTTCAATCCCGCGAAAGGCAAATGAGATCTGGCAGCTGTGTGAATTGAGCAATGAGTGAGTTTCATAAACGGTTTAAAGAAATGTCGAGTAGTTAGAGAGGTTTCTTGTACGCTTCGCCTCAATAATTTGGTGTAGAAGCGGACAACCAGCTCCGTCCACCGCCCTAGTTATTATATTATCATTGTTGTATTACACAGAACCGGATGCTATTCAATTTCGAAGATCTATTCCCGGGTCGAAGACCCTCTTAGCTGGAGCGTTGTTGTTCATGTGCTCTATGTGGCCGAGCCAATGTAGTCGACGGATCTTTGCCTTCTGGACTATATCTACACCTTTGTACAGCTCGTAGAGTTTGCGGTTATGTCTTCTCCATTTACCTTCCTCACAGACAGAATCAAATTTGTGGCGCAGAATTTTTCTTTCGGGAGATCCAAAATCAGCTTCGTCGTCCTGCTTATCGTCCAGCTTTCGGCTCCGTACAGGAAGACTGGCATTACATATAAGCGTTTTGTAAGGCATAACTTTGGTTGTTTGGACAAACCGAAGCGGTTGCCAAGGGTGATTCTATGCCGGATGTCCACTGTGGTGTCGTTTGCGGAGTTTTCCTCGAGGTAGATAAACTCCTTAACTACCTCGAAATTATAGCTGTCAATCGTTATATTCTGTTCAAGGTGGTGAGCGACGAATCGGTTTTTGCTTGACAGCAGGTACTTCGTCTTATCCTGGTTGACTTTAAAACCAACTCGTTTCGCCTGTTCCTCAATCGCCGTGAAAACTTCTACAACGTCACGCCGAGACCGCGCGATGATGTCAATATCATCCGCGCATCCCAGCAGGTGGACAGACTTCTAGAAGATAGTGCCTTTCCTGTTGACGCCTGCCCGTCGCACTATCTGCTCCAGCACTAAATTGAAGAAGTCGCACGGCAGCGCATCTCCTTGCCGAAATCCGCTGCATGTTACAAACGAATTAGAGGTCCTAGAAACGAACTGCATGCTGCATCGCGTATTTTTTTTAGCGTGGCGCGACATAGCCGGATCAATTTTCCCGGGATCCCGAATTCGGTCATCGCATCAAACAATTCTTTACGATGAATGTTGTGGTATGCAGCTTTAAAACCGATAAAGAGATGGTGTGTATCGATTTGAATAAGAGATGGTGTGTATCGATTTGAAACTCGCTAGGCTTTTCCAGGATTTGTTGAAGTGTGAATATTTGGTCTATAGTCGATTTCCCAGGCCGGAAGCCGCATGATCTGCTGCATGCACCCAACCAGAACATCGCCGCCAGCCTTGAAGAGCTCTGATGGTAAGCCATCGGAGTCTGCGGCGTTGTGATTCTTCAGCTTTCGAAGATTTCTCTGATGCTAGGTGCGAGGATTACTTCAGCTGCTGGAGTTGGGATTTCCTCAGTCCCTACCCCTTTCTCTTGAACGTGCTCATTAAGCAGCTCCTGGAAATGCTGCTTATATACATCCACTATTCCCTGCGAGTCGGTGACAAGATAGCCTACGCAATTTCGAAGAGCCTGTGTGCCTTTCTTGAAGCCTCCTGCAAGGCTTTGAGTTTTCTTATAAAAGACCCGTATTTTATGTTTGTCCCTGGACTCCTCGATATCTGGGAATATTGTTTTCTTTAGTCGTAGCAGTTTTTCTCCTCCCTTCTTCTGGCTCTGTACTCCTCTCGCGGTGCCCTTGTTTTTCGCTGCAGCACCTTTTGGTACACCTCGTCGGTTGCTGCCTTATTCGGCTCATACTCGCCATCATACCACAGGTTTCATGTCGGAGGTGGTAGGTAGTCTAAAGTGTTCTCGGCTACTTCCTGAATGGCTGAGCGGCAATGCAGCCAAATATTGCTGACATTTGTGCTCGACGTAGGCATAACGGAGAGCCTTTCGCTGAATTGCTTCCTGTAGACTCTGGTAACCTCCGGTGTGCTCAGGCGTCCAATGTCGAACCTCCTCATGGTGAGCTGGTGCAGTTTTCTGACATTGGACAGTCGAGCTCTGAATCTTGCTGCTACGAGGAAATGTTCAGAGTCGATGTTTGCCCCTCGAATGTTCGCACATCCAGGATGTTTGACGAGTGACTTGCGTCAATGAGCACATGACTATATTTTATTATTTATCTTCACTTCACTTAATAGGTATTAACATGGAAAAGAAGCTATTTTTTTTTTTGATATGAGTTCAAACTGGGCCACAGAGCAGCGGATGCCTGCGTAACATTAATAGCGCCTTCGGCGATGGGACGACTAACGAACGTATGCTGTAACGCTGGTTTTAAAAATTTCGAAATGGTGAAAAGGCTAGCAAAAGATCGTGCTAGTTGGAGGGGCATGTTGGTTGAGGCCCAGGTTCACCCCGAGCTGTAGCGCCCGATAAGAAGAAGGATAACACAAGAAGAGTATCACAGTATTAAACTACTACTTTCAATGTAGCCCTATGGTTGGTTCCCTAAACAAGGAAGGATTACATTTTTTTCATGATTAGATCATACCATCTCTTACGGATAGTTGGTATGACAAATCAACACCGACTAGTAGGTCGATTTCGACGAATAATTATCTTATAGATTAGTCGTGTACTTAGCCTAGGCGTATTGCTAGGATTTCCTTAAGTTTGAGCTCTCCTCGTTTCTACTTAAGAGGTTTGCTAAGTAGTTACCGTTTAAAATAAGCACCCTCCTGGAATTCACGTGATGCTTGACTATGATACAGCGATTCTCCGCTTATGGGCTTAAACAGGGAGCGGTTTTACTAGTAATAATTATTTGCTAAGAGGGCGCCGTGGCGCAGTGGTTAGTGTATTGGACTCTGACGCACAATGAGCAAATTCGAATCCCGATAACACCAACGTAATCGAATGTTTATTTCGCGGCGTTCTTCCTCGGCGGGATACTGGCAAAAGCTCCCGTAGTATACTTGTCATGAAAAAAGCTTCTCGAATTACGCCATCGGGAATCGGCATTAAACTGTAGGCCCCTTTCACCTGTGTAGAAACTAAATCACACACAACATAGGTTTTTTTTTTTTTTAGAGACTCGCGCAGGTTCAAGAGTTTTTTTTTTTTTTTATATTCTCTTATGATGTGTTGACACACACAACCTGAACGGAGTACAGTGGTTGGGGTCGTTGATGTTCGTTCACTACTCTCAGGGGTGGTTGTCCTAGACCTAGATAGGACGAGAGTTGACCAAATTCCGCGTTGGTTATAGTCCGTAGTAATTCGTTCAAGCCCTTTTAGTATTGCATACGCGGAGGATGAATTTCGTTTGACCATATACTGTGAGTGTTATGCCTGCAGCAGTACGTCTGGTCACTTTCCATTCTCAACAGCGTTGCATACTTTTTGGCGGTATAGAAACTACTTTTTCTTGGCTATGAAGCGAATTTGAACCATAAACCTTCCGCTCGGCGGTCGATGATGTTAACCACTGCACCACGGCCTTATTTATTATGCAACAAATACATGAACCTATTTACTAGGTTCATGTATTTGTTGCATAATAAATAGTTGGCTTGCCTTATGTGGTTCTATGAAGGCCAGATTTCACTAGAGTTTTGTTAATCCAAGTCCACATTGGCCCATGAAGTGTTACCTTTATAGCGTCTCAATCAAGGAAAACGAACCGAACAAGCTTTAATGCCATTCATTCGTTATTACGTATTAGACTGTCTCGTGTGTTTTTTCATTAACCTGTCTACATATTTCCGAACTCAGGAGACAAACAACTGATTTTGACTCTTTAAGTTCGAGCAATCAAAGCTGTCAACACACTCATGGCAGTCCATTGCCGTCGAACTGAAATGAAATTTCATGTCGGATTCATGACCCTGTACTTTGGGTACTCTACTCCAGCCTCGTCATCCAGAACCCAATCTGAGAAATCAATATCAATTAAGCACAGTCACCCCCTCAACCTTGCTCGGTAAAACAAATTCCCGCTAACGAACACCTGCATTCGAATGGCAGCTATGATAACGACAAAGGTAAGTATGTCGATGACATTCGTAATGAATGATTAAAAATCCTTTTCCGCTGAGCCTTTTCAACTAGACCTTCGATAACATGACGCTCCATTCCGCATTCATTTATCGAACCATGGAAGTGTCTGTGATTCGAAAAATTTGTCAGCAAATGAATCAAGAAATTGTTTAGTATACGAATAGTGTGCTGTTGAGTAGGAGTGTGGGTAAAAGGATGAATTCGCAAAACACACTGGATATATGGAAGGTTCCACCTGGGTAGCTTCTATCTCACTACCCTGCTCACCCCGTTGCTTAGACTTGCTTGATTGGGTTTACATGTTAATTTCATAAAGTATTCAGACGATACACGTTTTAATGCCATCGATGAGTTGACATCAAATAGAATGGGTAATATACCCTCTAAATCCGTTTTTCTTTCTTATTTGTGTTCGAACTACTGGGATGACGTACATACTACACTGCCATTACCATGCCGTGGAGTGACTGACTTGGCTGGAATCGCAGTGCACGGTTGATGCGTTGTGGAATTACCCAGTGCCGAGTGTGGTGCTGACGAGAATGTGTGCATTCCATCCATATTGTGTATGCATCCGACAGAAAGAATTTTTCGTTTTCATTTAGCTTTTTTATGACTCTGCGTTCCATACCGACATTTCTTTTCAATACGTCGATGGACATATGTACATATTTAGATACATATGTACATACATGTGGAATGGTTTAGTGTTCTTGTTCTTCTGGTATGTATTCGCACATACAAAGATCGGCAATCGAATGTGCAGTTAGAAGACCATAGAAATGTTGCAATTATTAGCGATGGAATTTCCAATTTGGAACGCAATTGCAAACAGAGTCAGCCACTAAAGTGGTGTCAGCAATCTAGTGTCGCAAACTGCTTGGAACTTTCATTATTGTTTTCTTTTAGAGAGAATGACATACATACATACATATGTATGTAGAAGGTATGCATATTCTGTGGTAGGTTAGGTTTGGTTAGGTGCCCTATTGACCAAAAGTCAAGCCTCACGTAGTCTACGTTGAGTCCATTGTGCGCACTTGTTTTATTTAATCCGTTGATACCTAGACATTTACCGTTGAGTTGAACCAACGAGACGAGGATAAAAATCCCAGTATTTTGTTCGGCCCAATATTACCTACCTCTTCTAGTCCCGAAAGGAAGTATCTTGCTAGGATAATATTGCTTTTTTGGGCTAGCGCCGGACATTCGTCCCTGCATCTTCTGCAGAAGTCATTGTAGGGCTGGCCTAGTCGAGCTGTATGGTAGGATAGCATGCAGTGCCCGGTGAGGGCACCGACTGCCAGTCGAATATTCGCGCGATTGAACTTCAGCAGATTTTCCGTTCTTTTCTTATCATAGACGGGCCATCGATCTCGCCGTTGCGCATGTATCTAAGCGACATCATCGCTTATTGGCTTTCACTTATAGCTCCGTCTCTATCTCCCTGTAAAGCGCACTGAGTGGTTAGCACTCGATCCCACCCTAGCCAGCTCGTCCGCCCTCTCGTTTCCAGAAATATTCATATGACCAGGTACCCAGCAAAGGGTAACTTCATTTATATTGGATATCTCTTCTAACTTCTCCTTGCAGAGTTTGACGAGTTTGGATCTTATCCATGCTGCCTGCAAAGCTTTAATGGCTGCCTGGCTGTCAACATAGATACTGATCCCTTTTCCTGAGATATTCTCATTGCTGATAAGGTCCGCCGGCTGCTTGATAGCGAAGACCTCAGCTTGGAAGACACTGCATCCATCATCGAGCCTGTAGGAACGATGCATGTCCCGAGACTCAAAGTAGACTCCGGCACCTGTACCAATATCCATTTTGGATCCGTGAGTGTAGAATGCCAGTTCACTTTCCGTGCGTACCAAATTACCGGTCCATTCCCCCCTGGAGGCAATTCTAATAGAGAATCTCCTCTCCCAGGAAGGAAGTCGGGTGACATAATCCGTTACGGTTCTCAATCTCGAGACGGCCCATCGATCCCAGACTGATGCATGTCCGTGGGGACTCTTTTTCCAGAGACCGCAGTTGGTGCGGACTTCATAGATCCCGTCACCGCCAGACAGCCTGCCCTTTGAACCTTTGACACACTCTGAAGATGACATTTTTTCTCGAGCGCTTTCCAACAGACAACCGAGCCATAGACTAGAATAGGTCTTACCTCCGCAATGTACAACCAATGTACTTACCTCGGCTTGAGTCCCCATGTTTTTCCAAAGGCTACCTTACACGAATACAGTGCCACGTAGGCCTTTTTGATTATTTCCTCAATATTTTCTCTCCAACTAAGCTTGGAGTCCAAGATTATGCCAAGATATTTGGGAGATTTTCCAGGGATCAGATCTATACATTCATACGGCGGTAGGTGTATCTTGAGACAGATCTTTTCCTTGTAAAGAGTACTACCTCTGTTTTCGCCGGATTTACTCCCAGGCCTCACCCCTTGACCAAGTTATCCACTAACATCAGTGCATAGCTTAGTCTATCGCTGAGGACCTGCGGAAATTTTCCAGAGACTAAAATGGCAATGTCAATGTCAGAGGAGATGGCTGCCTCTCTATAAGAGGGCTGCTTCACTCGACTCCTTACGGTCACTTGGATCTCCTTCTCGGAGGAAGGGGTTTTTTTAAGTGATATCCCCGCCTCCGAGGAGCAGTTTTGGGCTATCTTAGTCTTCTGGCCAATGCTTTGATCCATCTGGGTCGCCACATCTGCTATTAGACTCCGATTTCCCACCGTTCTACCTGAGAGGGAGGCATCATAAAATCTCTCCCTAACGGGGTTATCTTTGGCGGCCATCTTCCGTTTGCGGAGGCTTTTACCTTTTTCGGTTAGAGCTCCCGCTCCCTTCGGACACCGCTTGTGGACCGCCTCGCCAGTTCGAGGACTGCTAGAATCCGAAGCGACTTGGCCTTCGGCGTTCAGAGTCCGTATGTCGGCCCGTATTTTCGGCGGCATTGCCAGCCACGGCAGAAATCTGAGCGCTTCCGGGGATTGGAGGCGCATGCCGAAAGTGCGAGCATGCTTACGCCTCCTTCAGCAGCCTTTCCCAATCGCCGACGTTTACCGCGCTGCGCACCTTCGAAAGAGGGCAGGACCTCAGGAAAGAGGGTCGGATAAATTTCGGTAAGAGATACCTCCGTCGACCTGTACCTCTTAACTGGTTCCCCTAGAGGTATAGCCTCGACCTTGGCTTTGTCAGCTTCTTTGCGCAATTTTCGGGCATGCCTCTTTCTTTTTTGGCACTTAGTAGTGCATTCAGCGGTACGTCCCAATTCTGGGGCGCGTTCCACCTTTTCGGTTTCCCGTGCCACGTCATCGTTGGTGTCGCATCCGCTGGATGCACCGCTCATACTCAGTCCGACCAGGTGGTCAGCCAGTGAGCCGCAGGAGTCGGGGTCGTTCCGGGCTGTCGTAGTGTTAAAAATGAATGTCGGGGCCTCCGCCCCAGCCGCAATCAAGGAGATCGCTGGTGGATTTACGCTGCTGCGGGTACCACCTGGAGTACTCAACTCATTTTGTTTGTCCATTCGTTTCTGGCGTTTTCGAGTCTTAGTTCGAGGTCGAGCCTCCCGCCACGACAAGGCGCCCGAAGAAGAGAGGACTGATCATCTTACTGTTCTTTGAAGATGGTAATTTACTCTCGTGGTTTGTTTGGTTAATTGATAACCGCGACGTCGTTAGATGCATATTGCATCTGGGACTGGACGTGCCATGATTTCAGTTAATAAATTTAAAATATATTTAATGTCCCTGTCATTGCCACCATTCTACATAGATCTTCATGCTAAATTCGGCAAGTAGACAAGTTGTATGCTTTAAGGAATCGCCTAAAGCATTAATATCAAACCAATTAAAAAAAAACGTTAATGTTTATGTACATAAACTACACCAAACATCATCCGCTGATGACCGGAAACGAATGAGCTCAACCTTAAATCACGTCCACCGACTACTGAATTAAGTGTACTGTCCGGACAAATATTGTTTTATTGTTTACGTCGTGGAATGCTGAGTTTTTATTTCAACATTTACTTTTGTAACTATTTCGAATTCATTTTTGTTTTATTGTTTTATGGGATGCAGTGGTATGAGATGAAACCACAATTGTATGTGGATCAATTGTGGCAATATTACTAAAATTAAATTAAATTCAATATCTATCCACCCGGGGTATTACAGACCATGCACCCGGATGAACGATAGTGAATTCTGAATATTCCAAACGCGCGCCGGTCTGGGCCAATATACTGATGGGGTTGGGGTTAATTATGCACACCAATCACCTGCTATGCATTTAGTATTGAGCATTTACACGTATTCGGCTGCCAAGCTGGCTCTTTAACCAGTTAGTTTATCCAGGATTACCATATTTATATATCTGATTGTATTCTAGCACTCAGAATACATATGTATAACTGCGAATACATAGGTATGTACAGTCTCATTTGCTACTGATACAAGTACGCAATGAGTTCGCTTGGGGTTTGGAGCATGCCATGTTCGATTTATTGAAAAGTTACAAATTACCGTGTATTATGCTCTTATCTATGAAGAACATATTTCTGCCTAACTACGTGATAGTAAATGATAAAGCACTTTTTTCGTGCAACACGTAGAAATCCTGAAATCGTGTACGCGGTTAGAGCCCCATTTTCCCTATGCAGCCCTTATTAGTCAATCAGAATTTGGTTGTTGATTGTCATTAACTGTGGCCGGCTACCGCGATCGGAAACGATTGTCAGGCTGTGGTGAAATGAGTAATTTACTAGAAGAATTGATGGACTTTTATATCGAGGGTGGCCGTGGTACAGTGGTTACATCATCGACCGTCGAGCGGAAGGTCTATAGTTTAAATCCGTTTCATAGCCAAAAAAAAAAAAGCAATTCCTGTACGGGAAAAAGTATGCAACACAGTTGTGAATGGCAAGCGACCAAACGTACTGCTGCAGGCATAACACTCACAGTATATGGTCAATTGAAATTCATCCTCTGCGTATGCATATTTACACAAAAAGTGCATGAACGAATTACTGTGAATTATAACCAACGCGAAATTTGGTCGGCTCTCGTCCTATCTAAGGCAAACAACCCCTGAGAGTAGTGAACGAACATCTACGACCCAAAAAACGACTGCACTCCGTTCAGATTGTGTGTGAAAAACATCAACCTGCGCGAAACTACCTCTCCCTGTTACCTTCGCTCGAACAACGTTCAAAATAAGGCCTTATCCTTGAATGCGGGTATAACTATAAAAAAAACAAAAAAACTAAGTTTAACACAATTTTGATGATTGACATTGATATGTAACCCACATTTTTTTAGATCATATTTTCGCGCTGCATTGTGCTTTAAGTAAGTGCTTCAGTGCATCATTATTGAGTCGTTCAAACTTAGGAAAGCACCAGAAGATTTGAAGTACTATGTCAATATGGTTGCATTTCGAAACGCCTCAGCGATAAATACCATTTTTAAGTTTATTCACAGCCGATCAGGATACAGAGCAGCGCACGTAAATCCATTCTCCTTGGGACGGGGTCACGCAATTGGCGCTTGTAGGTAGCTAGGATAATTTCCTTATGGAGGCCAAGGTAAGAGCTTACTTACTTAATTAGGTGGCGCCACAGTCTCTGGCGAACCTGGGCCTCAACCAACAAGCGTCTCCAGCTGGCACGGTCTTTGGCCAACTGTCTCCAGCGCCTCATGGTTAAGGTCCCCTTCTACCCTTCCGCCACCGTAGATGCGGCCGTCCTCTGCCGCGCCTTCCTTCCGGGGTGGATTCGAAGACTCTTCGGGTCGGAGCTGTATTTTTCAAGCGCTCTACATGGCCTAGCCACCTTGGACGCTGTGTCCGTAGACGACGTACCAGGCCGTCTTTTGCCTGTCCCATCCCATCGCACTTCTTGGAGTGTGGTTATATCTGCTTAATAGCAGTTAAGGGTTTGCTCCGATAGATCGCCTGCAGCCGGTATGTTAAGGGACCTCACATGCCAGGTGCAGACTCTCAAGTCTGTTAGTCGTTTGCAGGGGTTGTCAGCTTTGTATCCGTCCGTATCCGAGGCCTGTTTTCGTTTCGGAACAAGTAGGTTTTTACGTGATAGAAATGTTACCCCTAGGCACAATCCCCAACCTGGAGGACCAGGTTCCTCTTTCCCCAGGAACAGGAGGTTGGGTTGCTGCACACATTGATTCACTACCTGGCGGGTGCCCGGGTAGCTATCCAGGGAGGGGCACGCGGAGCTTGTGTGTCAACTTGGATTGAGCAGGGACAGAAATCAAAGCTGGCGTTTGCCATGTTAAGCGCGATCATATTCTTTGCTCTGTTTGCTCGTTCTCTCCCCCTCCCCCCTCATCACCACTTAGGCAAGTATTATCTTGAAGCAGAAGAAATCGCTGCTAGCAACCTCAAAAGCGTACTAAGTTTTATCACGAACTCAGGATTTTTGAGTGAACTGTAAGTGGGGGACAT
Source organism: Eumerus sabulonum (assembly GCA_951905685.1). Taxonomy (NCBI): domain Eukaryota; kingdom Metazoa; phylum Arthropoda; class Insecta; order Diptera; family Syrphidae; genus Eumerus; species Eumerus sabulonum. The sequence continues at coordinate 140,122,342 of OX645060.1, read as the reverse complement.
CACAATAGGCCCACTCGTCAGTGATCAGGCGACTTTGTCCCACCCCCTTATCCTCTCTAACCCTCTGAACAGAACTGCAAAATATAGTGCCTAGTAGATCAAATAAGGCGATGTGGGTGGTATGGTGGACGTCGGGTATAATTCATTTTATAGATTGTAGATGACACATTTTCTATAGCTTCTTATGCATCCGATTGAGATGATTTCTCCGGAACCTCATTAATTCCAATTCAATTCATAAAGTAGTTGTAAGTCAAGTCGTAAATGTATAAAATAAAACAGAAAAATAGTACGGTTATGTGCTTAAAAGATTGTCCTGTATAGAGTAAAACTACATTTAGTCTCGACAGAGCATCATCCCCATAAAGAAAAGAAAAAAGAAAAAACATTATTCAGTGATTACTTACTGTCCAGCTTTTTTATTTGCATTCCATTGTATACTGGACGGGAGGACGAAATTCTAAATTAAACTTTTTGTATTCGTTCTTTCCCCCCATTCTGGGCTTTACTTAATTCTTTCCTTTTTCTTTGGTTTAATGATAGGACATACCTTCGCGACGTCATCGAAACGGCTAACATCTTTATAAAAATGATGGAAAGTTTTTGCAAGGACTCTGTTGTTGTACAGGATAAGCGTCGGAAGAAAAAATCGGCTGGGAGGAAAAACTCCAAGAAGTCGACTTCAAATAACAATCCTCAAGAGAGCGAGGTAAGTACTTGCTATATATGTATTTATATTCGTGCTCACATTTTTGTCTCTCATTTTCCTCGTTTACATTCCTCATTTGGGTCCTTTAATCGGTTTATCGACACAGCGCAAGAAAGACGAGAAATTGCAAAACGTCGAAGGAAGTCCGATGAATATTTTACTTTCATTCAGCCGCCATGCCCTCGTTCGCGTCCTGGACAGTTCGTTCCAGTTCAATTCGCTCTGATTCAGTTCAATTGGCTTCCACTTCGGTGTCATAAAAATACCTAAAGAGGCTGAGAGCAAAAAAGTTGCACCACTCTGTGTTGCTTCGTTGGCAGTGTTTAAAAAAAGAACATGCCTCCTTGTACATCCGGATTGAGTGGGCCCTTGCGCGTTGGGCGTTCATGCATCCGCCCATTTGTGTCATGGAATTTATGCCGTCGATAAACTTTAATTGAGTGGAAAACTGAAGGCTTATTTAGCCCTTCCATATCGTCTTGTTTTTTATTTTTTTTTACTGTTCATCCAATTTTCGCTCCATAGTTTCCAGGGGCAACTAGCGTGGGCTTGAGCGGCGCGGTTTTTTTTGCACAGTAAAAATGTAATTATTGGATTTTTTTTTTTAATAATAATTCTGATTGTTAAACGGGCGGTTGCTTAAAAGTTTTAAAAGTTTTGTGGCGCTTATTGCGTGTATGGAATGAATGCAAGCAGTGTTTAATGATTTTTGGTGGAATACTGGTTGGCATTTATCTACTGACCATTTTGTTTGCTTAATTTGGCGAGAATTTGCAGGGAGAAGTGTTATTTATGTTTTTTATCTTGGCAGTCATTTGCGGGATTTATTGAGCAAATTAACGCCCCACGTAAGGGTGCATCGGGAATGGGTTGCAGCATACATATGACATATATTAAATGCAAATTAAGGCGAAAGAGATAGTCGATTGGAAATTAATATTCGATGAAGTAGAATTAGAGCATATGGGACATCCGTATTAGTGTATGCTATGAGCGGTTTTTTTTTTTTTGCGCATATCGTGGTTTAGATTTTTCCTCGCTAAACTCGGTATCCTTAGAGATTATAAAAACCTTAATGTATCCCAATGACAATAATTGTTATGGATAGTGGTTGTGTTTGGTTTATGACATGACTCTAAAAAACCGCTTAGCATTAAGTTCCTAGTAAAAAAACGCTTGCCACACCCCATTAGATCCGTTTTAAGCTCGTCATTAAAGTGATGGAGAATAACGAAGCGCTTGTTAGTACATTGGAAATGACAAATTATCGTATCACTGTATTGATTGTATCCTAATTGCCCGCAACTCTAGTAGACGTTTCTGATAGAGCAGCCCTCTTGTAATAGGACGAGTCGTGAAGCCTTTTCAGATGTGTTCAGAAATGTTTGGATTTCAGTATAGTAATTTTTTATATATGTAGTTATATACACACTCAAAGCTAATGCTTTATAACGTCAGCGACACGTTGTGGAGCAGAGGCAACAGGGAAAGAGAGAGGAGGTGCCTATTGACATTGGTCTTAAATATCTGCATGTTGTATTGAGGGGAGAATACCGAACAAGGCAGCGTGTTCCACATTCGCGTGTTTCGGTTGAAAAAAGAATCTCTATATTTGACACTACGACCAAAAACGGGCTTCAAAGTAAAATCGTGAGCAGTCCGGGAGACACATGTTACATATGTACATACAAACATACTTTTTCAGTGGCCCGCATGTTCCACTAAAAGAGTCGCGGGGGTAATGCGCGCACGCGGGATCTCCAGGCCACTCGATCCACCGTCATCGTTTTTGGACTTGGTCCAACCACCTCGTACTGGGTCTGCCAAGCGGTCGCCTGCCTAATGGTATTGCATCCAAGGCACGCTTCGGAAGTCGTGATGATGGCGACATTCGTCTCACGTGACCAAACAATCGAAGCATAGCCCTTTCCGTTCGGAGCAGCAGCTGCTCAACATGGAGCTGCCCGCGCACTGCCGTGTTTCTCACCCTATCCCGGCGAGTAACTCCCACAACAGCACTAAGAAATCTCATTACGGCAGCTTGTATTCGCGATCTTATTCTTTCGGTCAGTACCCAAATTTCATGACCATATGGTGAGATTCGGAACAAATACTGACTTTAAAACCGCTAACTTGGCTTTGACACCAAGCTCGGTTTCAAAATTGTCTCAGCTTGGCCAATCCTGCAGGAAAGCTCAGTACTACTCCTCCCATCACTCGTGAAGAAGACCCCGAGATACTTTAACTTCTCCACCTGCTTCAATGGGACTCCACTAATATGTAGCGAGCATTGGACAGGTGTTCTGGAAATAACCATAACTTCGGATTTGTCCACGTTAACCCTCATTCCAGCATCAGCACTTACGGCCACAAACCTATCTAGCACGCGCTGAAGTTCCATCTGGGAGGATGTGAGGACAACTAAGTCATCTGCAAAAAGATGACTTATCCTCAACTCTCCCAATGTAAAACACTCCTCACATCCAGTCCATATATATAATGAAAAGGAGAGGTGACAAGAGGCACCCTTAGTGAAGTCCAACGCCCACGGTGAAAGGTGTTGATTTACTACCGTTAGCCCGGACGCAGCTGCTACAGTTTGTGTATAGAGACTGAATGGCCCTCAACAGAGGACCATCAATCCCATACTCCTGCAGAACACTCCAGAGTTTACCTCGAGGAAATCGTTCATACGCCTTTTCCAAATCTACAAAGCAGCTGTAAATTAGTTTGACAAAGTCGCCTGATCACTGGTCGGTTGTACTTCTGCTGTGACGAAACACGCACTGTTCGTCCCCTATCCTGGATTCGACCATTGCTCTAGAACGCGCCCCCAACACCTTAGCGTAGTTTCTACCGGGTACCCTTAAAAGAGCTATGCCCCTATAGTTGGTGCACTCTTTTTTTAACCCCCTTTTTGAAAAGAGGAAAAATCACATCAGTTTGCCAATCGCTAGGTGTCTCACCGCATTCCCAGGCCACCTTAGTGACACGAGAGAGCCACAATACTCCCTCTTTACCCATTGCCTTAAGCATTTCTTGCCGAACATCATCCACACCTGCGGATTTGCCAACTTTTAGCGATACAACCGCTAAAATGACTTCCTCCACCGTTGGACTATTCTCCGCCACACTAAAGAAAAAAATAACTTGGAAAGTGAGTTGAAAATAAAATGAAAATGAAGGCAATCATATCGCTCTATTCTTGCAAGCAAGCCTTAGGGAACAAAAATTGGGCTTCAGCCCGAAAATAACCATATGGTTGCACATCATAGTCGTTAGACCTGTGCTTTTGTATGGTGTTTTAGTCTGGTCAACTGCACTAGACAAAACAACATACTACAAACGAATCGAGAAAGTACAGAGGTTAGCAGGCATATGCATCACCGGGGCCCTAAGGTTTACTCCAACGGCGGTGATCAACGTGCTAGTCCACCTAACCGCACTTGATATTCATGGTAAGCAGCTAGCCACATAAACGGCTGCGAGATTAAAGGCCGGCTCAAAATGGACGAGCTATATTGCCGGCCACGCTTCTATCCTGAACGACCGGACAACTTTGGCAGAGAACTCCGACTACATTGAGCCCACCACGGTTTTTGACAAAAAGTTCAAAATAACATACCAAGAAAGGAAGAAATGGTCCTGAAAAGTGCGACCCCGCAGGGGCTGGGTGGGCTTTTACACAGATGGCTCAAAAACCAAGGACGAGGTGGGTAGCGGAGTCGTATGCAAACAATAAAAACTGAATCAGGCCTTAAAACTTCCAGACCATTACAGCGTTTCCACCTGGAGCTGCTAGTAATGAAGGAAGTTCTGTCTTGGCTAAGGTGGAACGTGATACCTGCCAAAGATATTCGAATTTTCGCTTACAGCTAAACTGTCCTGATTCCGCTGGAATCTTATGCCTACACATCCAATGCAAGCCTTGACTGCCGCCTATCTCTTAAAAAGATGGCCAAGGAGTTTAATATTCACCTCTCATGAGTACCAGTACACAGCAACATTTCAGGAAATAAGAGAGCTGACGAGCTCGCCAAACAAGGAACGACACAACGAACTAACCTGGCATACGCTGGTACACCACTAGCAGCCATTAAACTAAAACTAATGAATTAAGCTATTGCTGAGATGAACCTGAGATGGACCCAAGGGCATACCTGCCTAACCATCAGGCAAACCTGACCACGACTTGACCGACAGCCAACCACGGGACTTACTTACGTACTAAGGTGGCGCTACAGTCCGTGGTGAACCTGGGCCTCAACCAACAAGCGTTTCCAGGTGGCACGGTCTTTGGCCAACTGTTTCCAGCGCCGCACGCCCAGTTGGTTAAGGTCTCCTTCCACCTGCGTGCGCCACCGTAGATGCGACCGTCCTCTGCCGCGCCTTCCTTTCAGGGTGGATTCGAAGACTCTTCGGGTCAGAGCTGTTTTTGTTCATTCGCTCTACATGGCCTAGCGATCTTAGACGCTGTATCCGTAGACGTCGTACCAGGCCGGTGTTGTTGTACAACCCGTACAGTTCTTCGTTATATCTTCTCCTCCATACACCGTTTGAACAAACGGGACCGTAGATAGTACGCAGAATTTTCCTCTTGAAACGACCAAGGGCATCTTTATTCGCTTTTGTTAAGGTCCAAGCCTCTGCATCGTAAAGGAGGACTGGGATGGTCAAGGTCTTATATAGTGTCACCTTGGTTTTCCGAGAGAGGGCTCTACTTCTCAATTGCCTCTTTAGCTCAAAGAAACAGCGGCTGGCGAGAGTGATTCTGCGTTTTATCTGAGCGCTGGTGTTGTTGTCGCTGGTAATCAGTGAGCTAAGGTAGACGAATTCCTTGACCACTTCAAAGTTATATCCGCCCATGGTGACGTTCTGGCCAATACGTCGGTGTTGTCGTCTCTTTTAGATGAAAGCAGATATTTGGTTTTACCGTCATTAACCTTGAGACCCATCTTAGCCGCTTCTGCCTCAATGCTTACAAAGGCCTCATTGACGTCTCGCTGTGTCCGTCCAATCACGTCAATGTCGTCGACGTACGCAAGCAATTGACTAAACTTGAAATAAATCGTACCTCTTGTGTTGGCCAGTGACTCTTGCACGATCTTTTCAAGCACGATGTTGGAGAAGACAGCGCGAGTAACATATGTGACTGCAACCCAGAAGGCGGTCAATTCCCCAACGGAAAATGCAACGCTACAAAACACGGCCGTTCCCCCCAAGCCAGCAAGAACTGGGTCATCGATGACGACAACAGCGAACTCAATCAATCCAGCTGATTCAACGGCACCAGCAGATGACCCCAAAAAACCAACAAACGACGCATCAAAAGAGAGGTATAAAAGTGAACCTCCCAACAGAAGCAGCAGACCAATTTTCCGCTTATAGTTACGTGAAATAAATAAGGTCTCCGTTGACCAGTAAACTTAAAAGTGCGTTTTATTTTTTAAGTCGGTTCAGCGTATAGTTCTTGATTGGCGCAGTCGGTGTTCCTCTATTCGTCGAAAAAGAGGAAAGTGATACAGTACGTTGTGATTTCTTTTAGAACTGAGTAAAAGTTCTTAAAGAACACGGTAAATAGTGAACAAAAAAAAAAAAAGAGAAGTTAATAAGGCAGTGAAACGAAGTGCTTTGAAAAACAAGTTACCAAGTGCACGTAGAAACAAGCCGGACACACAAAAAAAAAAAAAAAAAAAAAAGAAAATAAAAATAAAAATAATATTAAAAATGGCTCAACCACAAGCATCGCTCGAACAATGTCTAGTGACATTGACAGAAATTCTTGCGAGGCAGAATCATCCACAAAGTTGGAGATCGATAGTGGAAAAAGAAATCAAATACATTCAACCGTTTAGTGGTGAAGCAAAGACTTTACCATCGTTTATCGAGACAATCGAACAAGTGTTAACAGACTTTGGTGAACAAGCCCCACAAGTGTTTCGGGTAATATATAATGAAAAGATAATTGGTGCCGCGAAAAATTATCTATCAAGTAATGTGCCGACAACATGGGAGGAGTGTAAAGAAAAGCTGAAAATACACTACAAATCATCGAAGGACCAAACAGCAATCATCAAGGACATCCACAATATTAAGGTATTTACCGTAAGTCAATTATTAGATGCTATTCAAAACATTGTAAATAATATTACGGAGTGTGCCGCGTTTAGTGATCAGGGTTTAGAAATAGCGACGTGTTTAAATAGTTCGTTAATCTTAAAAATTAAAGAGGTTACAGCAGGCGCTTTGGCCGCTGAAATCTACGATAAATATTCCTTGTCACAAATTAGAGAAATCTTACGTAAATATGTTGGTCAAGACAGATATAACTTGAATATAGAAAAGGTTCATAAACAGCATAACACTCAACACAAAACACAAAACTTCAAGACACAAAACAACCACACACAAAATCACCCAATACAAAATAATCATAAACACTTCTACAATAACAGACCTCAACAATCAGGACAATTTAGACAAAATGAATCAGGGCAAGTAAAACAGAATCCTAATCATTACACACAATCAAATCAGTTTAGATTCCCAAATACTAATTATAGAAACTCTGGGCAATACAGATCAGGACAGCGTAGAATAGAACCAATGGATGTAGATGCCCTCAGTAAAAATGAAGAGGTTAATCAATTAGAGAATGAGTTTTTTATCAACTAGCCTCGGACAATAAAAAAATATTCATTCAAATAACCATAGAAAACAATAAGTTTGTAGCCTTGATTGATACAGGATCTACAATCAGCCTTCTAAACTCAAAAAGAGTACCACATGTATTATACAAAAAGATAGCAGAAAACTCTTTAAAAATCAACACCATTCAAGGTTTAGTAAATGAAAACACAGAACAGGTCAAAACAAAATGTCCAGAACAATTCAAAATGCCTGATAACGCTAGAATGAAATGGACGAAAATAGAATTGAACAAGCCATACGATTTTCTAATCGGGATGGATTGGATTCAACAGAACGCCAAATCAATAGATTTTCGAAAACAAGAAATTATATTAATAAATGAAGTGCGTCTTCCGTTTTTAGCTAAACTATTAGACGAAGTAAATGCGCTAGAAATAAGTGAGAATAACCAGATTCAGACGAATCATTTGAATGAAGCAGAAAAACAAAGTATAGATAAGTTGCTAAACAAATATAAAAAACTTATATTTAGAGAAGGTGATCAATTAACAAATACAAAAACAGTGGTTCACGAAATAAAAACCACAACAGATCAGCAAATAAATTCAAAATTATATAGATATCCACCAAAACACGAAGCAGAAGTACGCAAACAACTAGATGAAATGGAGAAACAAGGAATCATTAGAAAGAGCAATAGTCGATATAGCTCACCCATTATAGTTGTCCCCAAAAAAAGAGACAATTCAGGAGAACAAAAGTATAGGATTGTGGTCGATTATAGAAAGTTAAATCAGGTCACAATAGATGATAAATACCCACTTCCAAACATTGACAGCATTTTGGATAAATTAGGTAAAGCCCAATATTTTAGCACCTTAGATTTAGCTAAGGGTTACCATCAAATCCTGGTAGCAGACCAAGATATCCACAAAACTGCTTTCGTGACACCTTCAGGCTTATATGAATATGTCAGGATGCCGTTCGGACTTAAGAACGCCCCTGCCACATTTCAAAGGTTAATGAATAACATTTTACGTGACTATATAAACAAAATATGCGTTGTCTATCTAGACGACATATTAATTTTCTCAACAAGTCTCGAAGAACACATAGAATCACTAGAAAAAATATTTAGAAAACTGCAGGAACATAATTTGAAAATTCAAGCAGACAAATGTAGCTTCATGAAACACGATACCGAGTTCTTAGGACACGTACTAACAAAGGACGGGATAAAACCAAATCCAAACAAAATAAAAGATATTGAAAATCTAGATTTACCGAAAACAGAAAGACAGCTTAAGGGATTTTTAGGTATGACAGGCTACTATCGTAAGTTTATTAAAGACTACGCTAAAGTAGCATACCCAATGATAAAATATTTAAAAAAGGATGAAAAAATTAACGTTAACGACCCACAATATATCTCTGCGTTTGAAAATCTAAAAACTTTGATTACAGCACACCCTATCTTAAAATTTCCTGAATATGATAAACAATTTATCTTGACAACTGATGCAAGCAATTATGCCATTGGTGCCGTGTTATCACAAAGCGGTCACCCAGTTTGCTTTGTGTCTAGGACATTAAACGACCATGAAAAAAATTATAGTGTTACGGACAAAGAATTTTTGTCAATCGTATATGCAGTAAACTACTTCCGGCCATATCTTTATGGAAATAAATTTAAAATTATAACTGATCATGCACCCATTAAGTATTTGCATAGTAAATACAAAGGTAAAGAATTTTCGCAACGGAACCAGAGATGGTTGCTAAAGCTACAAGAATACAATTTCGAGATAGAATACCTAAAAGGAAAAGAGAATAAAGTAGCAGATTTCCTTAGTAGATTAGAAAATACACCGAAAATTGAAGAAAGCAATGATAATGAATCAAATATGGAATTAACGGAAACAGTGCACTCAGTAGAAGAACAGCAATTAGATCATATAGGTATTAAAGAAGAAATCGTCAACAAATACAGAACACAACTGATATTAACATACAATATTATAAATGAAATAGAGATACTGCATAAAAGAAGAATCATATACCTGAACCCAATGGAAGGAACAAATAAAATCAAAGATGTATTACTTAGATTTATAAAGAAAGGATTGACTGGAATATATTCAGAAGTTGAAGATCATCATTATAATATAATTCAACAAATTATCATAGAACTATTCTCACATGATAAAACTATCAGATTCATTAGGTGTTCGCAGAGGGCTGCCGAAATCCAAACCGAGGAGGAGGCACACAAACAAATCTCCCTCTACCATACAAAAGAATCAATGCACAGTGGTGTTAATGAAACATACTATACACTTAAAGACAAAATATATTTTCCTAAACTTCATGAACAAATACAATTAATTATTAATAATTGTAAAAAGTGCCAGGAGATAAAGTACGACAGGAAACCAATAAAACCAAAGTTTCATATCACCGAAACCCCAACTCACAAAAATGAAATCATACACTTAGATATATTCCATATACAAAAGAAAGCGTTTGTTACAATTATTGACAAACTAACCAAATTTGCAGTAGCCTATACAATAACTGACAGAAATTGGAGAAGTAAAAAGGAAATATTAATTGAACACTTTGCTAAGTTTGGAAAACCTAAGAAAATTATTACAGATAACGAGTTCAAGTCAGAGCATATCATTCAATTCCTAGAGCAAAATAATGTTGAAGTTCATTGGACTAAGCCAAACAGTCATACAGGTAACTCAGATGTAGAAAGGCTCCATTCCACAATTTTGGAAAAAATAACAGGTATAGAAGAAAAAGATATTTCAGTTGAGATGAAAATACAATTAGTATTGGATAATTATAATAATCGGTTTCATTCGACAATTAGGACTACACCTAGAAAAGCGAAAGAAGAAGTAGACGAACAAATATTAAATAGCATAGTACAGGAAACTAAAATCAAAAAAATTGGTAAACTTAATGAGAAACGAGAGGATTATCGTGAACAAAGACAGGAAGGACCCATTAAAAACTATAAGCATGTTAGGCATAAGAATGAAACTAGATACCGAATTAAGAATTTAAACAACGTACACTTAACAAACATTAAAAGGCAACATAAATTTACAGGTCATTTTCCTAACAACACTACTCCTATTACCAACAGTACATGGAATACTACAGATCACACCAATTAACGAACAGTCAGGATATTTGAAGATTAAGATTGAAACTATTCAAATTACTAACAAAACAAATATCATTCTACACCTTATTAACCCAAAAGAAATATTAGATACAATCATTCTTCTTAGGACTAACATAAAGCATTTAGAAATAGAAAACAAAGAAGTAATAAATCAGCGGATAGAAACACTGATAGCTAAAATTAATTCAATAATGCCTAGAAAAATAAACAGAAAGAAACGAGGCCTATTGAATGTAGTAGGAAATGCAGAAAAATGGCTTTTCGGAACCATGGATGACAATGATAGAATGTTAATCTTCAATCATTTAGAACTTTTAAATGAAAACATACACAAAACAATTAACACCATAAACGATCAGATCAAAATTAACCAACATTTTAATGAAACAATACACTCTCTACAGACCGTAATATTAGATGACAGACGAAAAATTCGAGACAGTTTAAACAGAGTAGATAGTGTCATAAATAACATTTTAAAACAACAACTATTTCTAGATCAAATCACTAAATTAGGTTTTATAGAAAATAAGATAAATCGAATACAGGACAACATTGTATCAGCTAAACATAATATTGTTCATCCAAGTATCCTTACAATGGAAGAAATAAATGAATACGGAATTGATTTTTATAAACTAAAATTGTTAAAAGTAGGCATTACCGAATATCAAAACAACATCATTGTAATTGCAATTAAAGTTCCCAAAAATTATGTAACAGTCGAAAAAAGATTAATAACCCCATTACCAAATAAAGAACATTTTGAAATAGATAGTAAAAACGAATATATTGTAGAGATAGAAAATAAAACATATAAATATGAACCCGATGTAACTATTCATCAATTAAAACTAAGTAAACACTGTACTATAACCAGAAGTTGTAAACTAAAATATAATAATGAAACTCAAAAACTTCCCTTAGATGATACTACGATTATAATAAAAAATGCTAATAAAATTCTTGTAAAACAAAATTGTGATGAACGAGATGTTGTACTAAATAAAAATTATCTAATAAATTTTTATAATTGTCAAATTACTTTAATGAATGAAACATTCGAAAATCACCAAAAAACTTTCCAAGACAAATATTATTATCCCGATAACAGCATTAATTCTACCTTTGATAAAGCAATTACATTTGAGGATATAGTCCCTTTGAACTTTGAAAATATCAGAAAAATAAAAGAATTAAAATTACATAAAAATATAACGTATGGTCTAAGTTGTAGCATTGTAATAAGTCTAATTGTAGTAATATATGTATTTTCGCATTATTGTATTAAATCATATAAAGTAAGAGTTGTTGACAACAAAATTCAGGAGAATTCCTACTCAAACCGAGGAGGAGTAACATATGTGACTGCAACCCAGAAGGCGGTCAATTCCCCAACGGAAAATGCAACGCTACAAAACACGGCCGTTCCCCCCAAGCCAGCAAGAACTGGGTCATCGATGACGACAACAGCGAACTCAATCAATCCAGCTGATTCAACGGCACCAGCAGATGACCCCAAAAAACCAACAAACGACGCATCAAAAGAGAGGTATAAAAGTGAACCTCCCAACAGAAGCAGCAGACCAATTTTCCGCTTATAGTTACGTGAAATAAATAAGGTCTCCGTTGACCAGTAAACTTAAAAGTGCGTTTTATTTTTTAAGTCGGTTCAGCGTATAGTTCTTGATTCGCGTCACTTTGCCTAAATCCTTTTTTAACATCAAAGGTCTCGGTTTGCTCATTACCGACCTTAATGGAGCAGCGAGAATTCTCCATTGTCATCCTGTCCATTGTCACAGTCGGACGAGTTTGGCAGGGATGTTAAAACTAGACATGGCTTTGTATAGCTCATGCTGTCATATGCAGCCTTGAAATCGACAAAGAGTTGGTGAGTATCGATTTAGTATTCCTGGGCCTTCTTCAAGATCTGCCGTAGCATAAATATTTGGTCTATTGTGGATTTACCTGGCCAGAAACGACAGTGATAAGAGCCGATCAGGTTATCCACAAACGGTTTCAGGCGTTCACACAATACGGCAGAGAAGATCTTATATGCGATGTTAAGGAGACTTATTCCCCTATAGTTGATGCAGTTATAGGGGTCTCCTTTCTTATGGACTGGGCAAACCATGCTGAGATTCCATTCGTCGGGCATGCTTTCCTCCGACCATACCTTGCAAATGAGATGGTCCATACACCTTACCAGCTCATCTCCAGCGGCCTTAAGAAACTCAGCAGACAGAACGTCTGCGCCCGTTTTATTAGACTTAAGTCTCGATATCGCTATTTTGACTTCGTCTAGGTCGGCCCTTCGGAAAGTTCGTACGTCGATAATACAGGAGGAGTGTCTGGCGTCGCAATGTAATCAATCTGGTTGGTGGTCGATTGATCAAAAGACCGCCAGATACCCTTCTGGATGTTGAGATGGGGGAATCGCGTGCTTGCTACAACGGGGTTACGCCCCGCTAGGAAATCGATGAGCCTAAGTCCGTTGTCGGATGTGGTGTTATGGAGGCCATGCTTTCCTAGGATCGACTCAAATATGTTTTCTTTGCCCAGTTTTGTATTAAAATCTCCTAGAACTATTTTTGTGTCGTAGCTGTCAAACTTTGCTTTGATGCGGATTGTTATAGGCGTTCGCTTATATCTCGCAAGCTTAAGACTTTTTGTCGGAATCCGCACCCGAATAGGCGCTGTTTTTTCTCCTTGTAGCAGTTCCCGTAGTAGATGTCGCAGTTTTTTATCCGTCTTTTGCCTGGTCCATCTCATCCCACTTCTTGGAGTGCGGTTATATCTGCTTTATAGCAGTTGAGGGTTTGCTCCAATTGGTCGCCTGCACCCGGTCTGTTAAGGGATCTCACATTCCAGGTGCAGACTCTCAAGTCTGTTAGTCGTTTGCAGGGGCCGTCAGCTTTGTATCCGTCCGTATCCGAGGCTTGTCGTTGTTTTGGAACAAGTAGGTTTATACGTGATAGGGATGTTACCCCTAAGCGCAACCCCCAACCTGGAGGGCTACACCTGGTCTGTTGAGGGACCTAACGTTCCAGGTGCACATCCGGAATTCGTTTCCTTTGAGTCCGTTCAACACCTAGGGGGTGGTTCCCCTCATAGCAAAACAAAAGGCCTATCTGGCGCCTAGGTGTGCCTACCTACGTCAAGATAAGGATCCTCGATGGTGTTTCGATAAAGCCTCCAATACTACTTTGCCGTTTGTGTAAATTGCATCGAATCTCGAGAAAGCTGGAAGGCGACATCCTCACAGTTTTAGCTTTCTGAAGTCAATAATATCCATAATATCCACATTTGTACCCCAGCTGTAACCTGGTGATAACTCGGATCGATGTTCGCTTCTCGAAATTTTCTAACAACTAATATGCTTTAGTAGTGTCTGTAGTCCATCGCAATATGATCAGTTTTTAAATTGATTAAGACCCGGTCCCTTTCTATTTTTTGATTCTAATTTTTTTTTTTTTTTTTTTTAGAGACTCGCGCAGGTTCAAGAGTTTTTATATTCCTGAACGGAGTACAGTGGTTGGGGTCGTTGATGTTCGTTCGTTACTCTCAGGGGTGGTTGTCCTAGACCTAGATAGGACGAGAGCCGACCAAATTCCGCGTTGGTTATAGTCCGTAGTAATTCGTTGAAGCACTTTTAGTGCTCTCATTGGTCGGGTATTATACGATTTAATTCTTTCAGCCAACTTTTTTTTATTTTTGTATTTGTTCGTGTTGAACGAAATATTACACGATTCAGTACCGAGCTCACTACAAAGTGACACTTAGCCCGCATTTTGTCTTTGTGTGTGTGTACACAAAGACGTCAGCACGTTTTACTGAGAGACATCGCACAAACACTCGCAAAAAAAGAGAAAAAGGAAGAGAGAAATGTCAATGTTTTGAATCAAATTTCCGATTCAGGCAACACGACCTACCCCGGACGTTTCTCACTTCTCTCACCCGTTTGTGTTGCTGGAGAGAGAGTTGAATCGTATAACAGCCGACTAAGTACATAGTTTGAAATTCCGTATTAAGACTTTTGACTTGATCGCAGAGTCGAGATATTGTCCTGCCTAGTTTTGAGTTTAATTTTATTTTTCTTGCAATCGTGAGGTCTATTGTTCTCTATTTTTTGTTTTTATTTATTTATATTTTTTTTTTTTTTTTTTTTTGTTTCAGGAAGAGGCTGAAAACAAATGGGCGGGCGTAGCTCCGCAGATATCGGTTGTACTTTCCAGCGAACTCAATTTGCCGGAAGAGGAACAACCTATACCCTTCGATGCAGCCTCCGACAAATCCATCGACGACCAAAAGTAGGTTAACCTTCTACCCTAAATAACATCGTCTTAACACCCTTTCTGTTTTCCCTCTCCAGGGAGGATTGCATGGTGAGGATACATAAATTCCTGCGGGAGGAAAATTTCGAACACGCCATAGCTCTGATGCGTGCCGCAAGGTAAGCACTTCCCTGTTGCCTTCACTTTACAAGTATCTTGATCTGAATGTAAGAAAACTCCATGTAATGCGATTGCATATTTCTGGGGCGTGCAAATGCACAGCACTCGTGCAAACGCCTTGTGCTAGGTATTTCGTTCTCAAAAGAAATATTCCTCACTGTGGGAGAAGAAGAACGAAACGAATCAGTTCTAACCATTTGCTGCTAATTGCACTACACATGTCGGTAGCTTGGCTGACGTCTTCTTAAACGAACAAGTGAGTGTCGATTGTATTCGGTATTTGGGGTATGGTGCCACGTACTTATCGGAGTAGGACAATTGGGATCTTTAAGTGTGAAAACTGTAAACTAGTTAAAGCAATTAACATGGAAATAAACGAGGTGGAAAATGTTCGTTTAAAACGGTTGTGATGTAGTTTCGAATATTGGGAACGCTTTCATGTAAAGGTGTTAAGAGTGTTTGGTTCTGGCCAACGGGATTGTTTTTTTTTTTTTTTTTTTAATGCATGTAATTGAAAATTGTAAGTATGTATTTCTGGTGCTTTGTAAGTACTAGGTGGGAATACTTACTTACTTATGAGGCCAACGATCCGTGGAGGATCTGAGCCTGAGCTATAGCTGCCTTCCATCCCTGACGGTCCCGGGCACGCTGCTTCCAGTTGTCAAGACCAAGATGTCTTACATCCGCGATTACTTGGTCTTTATACCGGAGGTTCGGTCTTCCTCTTCTTCTCGAACCAGGAGGCTCGGAGTCGAAGACCCTCTTAGCTGGAACGTTGATGTCCATGCGCTCGATGCGGCCGAGCCAGTGTAGTCGACGGATCCTGTGGTGTCATTTGTGGAATTTACGTTTGCCCCGAGGTAGACGAACTCCTTAACTATCTCGAAATTGTTATATTTTGCCCCAGGTGGTGAGCGACGGAGGGGTTTTTGCATGTATTTCGTTTTGTCCTCATTGATCTTAAGACCAACTCGTTTCGCCTATTCTTCAATCGCCGTGAATGCTTCCACAATGCCAAGGCGAGAACACGATATCGATATCATCCGCGTATCCTAGCAGCTGGAAGGACTTGTAGCAGATAGTGCTTTCCCTGTTAACGTCTGCCCGTCGCACTATCTGCACCTGGTTGAAAGAGTCACATGAGAGCGCATCTTCTTGCCGAAATCCGGTGCATGTTTCAAACGGTTCCGAAGTCCAAGAACCGAGTTGCACGGTGCATAGCTTATTTTTTAGCGTGGCGCGACACAACTGGATCAGTTTTACCGGGATCCCGAATTCGGCCATCGCCCCAAACAGTTCTTCACGATGAATGCTGTCCTATGCGGCTTTGAAATCGATGAAAAGATGGTGTGTATCTATTCGAAACTCGTTGGTCTTTTCCAGGATTTGTCGAAGTGTGAAAATTTGGTCTATAGTCGATTTGCCGGGCCGGAAGCCGCACTGGTAGCTGCCGATTAGTGCGGTGCAAAATGGTTTTAGACGTTCACACAATACGCTGGACAGGATCTTGTATGCGACATTGAGCAGGGATATACCTCTATAGTTCTTGCAAGAGGTAGGATCGCTTTTTTTGTGGATGGGGCATATAGAGCTGGTGTTCCAGTCGTCGGGCATGCTTTCATCTTCCCAAACTCTGCAGATGATCTGGTGCATGCTCCCTACCAGAACATCGCCACCAGCCTTGAAGAGCTCTGATGGCAAGCCATCTGAGCCTGCGGCCTTGTTGTTCTTCAGCTTCTGAATAGCTGTGCCGACTTCTTCGATGCTGGGTGGGAGGACTACTTCAGCGGCTGGAGTTGGGATTTCCTCGGTCCCTACCACTCTCTCTTGGTCATGCTCGTTAAGCAGCTGCTGGAAGTGCTGCTTAAATACATCCACTATTCCCTACGGGTCGGTGACAATAATAGATTAGGCGGGAATAAATTCCCCAAAACAAAGCGAACCTCTAACTTCACGAGCTAAAATGGCGTAACAACTTTTGGCGCTTTTGGCGTATGAAAATTGTGCAATTGTTTTTTCATAGATTATTGCTGCGATTTTGATGAAATAAAATGTATCACTGTTACATTTGTAGAAAATAATTTTATTTGAATTGTTTTTCTTCACACACATCTATTGCATACTATTCAGTCTTTCGAGTTCAGCCCGCTTTAGTAAGAATGCTGGTTTGGAGTTGATTCCCTACAACCTTTCGGATGGAAAACTTGGATCGAAGACGATTCCATCAATTTTCTTGACCCTCGAACACGCAACGTAAGCCAACCCGGCACTAAATTCACTTATCTGACCTGTGAATACTAATGCCGTAAGACAGCGATAACGGAAATTGCTTTCTCGTGCCATTGATTGCTCCTTTTTAGGGTTCCGTACCCAAAGGTAAAACGGAACCCTATTACTAAGACTTCGCTGTCCGTCCGTCCGTCCGTCTGTCACCAGGCTGTATCTCATGAACCGCGATAGTTAGACAGTTGAAATTTTCACAGATGATGTATTTCTGTAGCCGCTACCACGACAAATACTAAAAACAGAACAAAATTAATTATACATATACGTAATTACAAACAACCAATAATAAATTGTTTCGAAAGGTTTTCGTTGTCATCTTTCGGTCAGTTCCCATTTGTGAGCGGCTCGTAGTCATCCACTTTGGGAAACTAAACTGAGAGAAAGCGGATGGCCCGAGGGTACGATCAGCGCTTGACACGCGAACGAGTGGAGTTCAGCCCGCAGAAGGTTAGCATTTCTGTTTTTTTTTTGTTCCTAGTAGCACATGACGGAGAGTGGGCGAAGAACTCGGGGAGAAATCTTCGGCGAAGTACTCGGAGAGGGATCTTCGGGGAAGAACTCCGGTACGGTTTTAAGCAGTTCCCGGTACGCGGCCGTACCGTGTGTCCTATTGCCTACGTTGGTCGCGGATATCACGTTCGTTGTATAAGGTATTGAAATCACAAATTTGCGTGTCGCGATTGGTGATGCGGGCTAAGTCGTTGGTCAGAGGAGTTTCGGTACGACTGTTCGAATACTCTAGCTGCGGTTTATTTACTTTTTTGGACAGTGAATTCCTTTTTTTTTTTATTTTACATATATTTTTTTTTATTTATTTCGACTTTTTTTATTGACATACGGTGTAGGGTAGTTTTAAGGAATAATTGTAAACCTAGATAGATTAAGTTAGGTTAAGGAAATTAAATTTGTGACATATTGAATTGGAAACGATTACGGTGTTTTTTTTCTTTTGCGTGGGATACTTGCTGCGGGTAAGTCGGCGTGAGGGCAATCGCGTGGCGCCATTGCTCACGACCAGTCCTCGCAGCTGGCCTAGCATCCCTTTCGCACGATGTCGCGGCAGGTGGAGAGGAGCAAGTGAGCAAGAGGAGCAAGCGATCTTGCACACATACGAACCGATACGTACATACGCATCACATACGTGCATACACTCACACATCTGTACGCTATGTATAAGTATACATATGTGCATTACGAAGTAGAGTTGGGTAGTTCCGGACATGTATAGTTCACGGAACTATGTCCTCTCGTTCCGTAAATTGAACGAAAAGAGTTCCATTCAACCCTTATTCATCAATCACATATGTACAAAACGAAAAAAAAAAAAAAAACATAAATGCAACGAACATGCTTCTCATACGGTATGAGTTATACCCCGCAGTTTTCAAGAAACCCAAAAGTATGGAGATGTGGCGATAAAGCTCGAACAGTTGGTGTACACTGTACAGCACTGTACAGAACTGAAATGAAGAAAAGAAATGAAAGAATATAATGTCCGCACCGCATTTCGTGAACGAATGTCATACATGTGTATGTATGCATTCAGGTCCGGACATGGACATGGTTTGCTAGTTCCATATCGGTGCGATAATACATTTAGTTCCGGACATGGACATGTTTTTGCTTGTTCCATATCGGTGCGAGTATACATTTAGTATTTTAAAACGGGTAGAGATTGCAGTGCATACTGAGATGGAATAATTATCTTATAACCCCATTTAGATACTGTCTCAAATATATTGAATGATCTTTCCAACAAAGTTGTTGGTCCAATATAACACCTAAATATTTAAAACTGTCCACGTGTTCAATCAAGAAGCAATTTTCAAACATTCTTGATTGTTGAATACTATATCTTCAAGAACAAATCGATTACACAATGGTGCATGATAATATAAGGGAAGGTCTCTGAAAACTCTACCATTGATATTAAATATCATGTACTTCGTTTTGTTGCTAATTATTAGTTTATGATAATTAAACCATCTCCTTAACATATCTAGGTCATTATTAACATCTGCAAAACTATCAATTAAGTTAGTGTTTGAGTGGAAAAGAGATGTTTCATCAGCAAAGGCAGTTATTTCGCCTTTAAAAGGTTGTATGAAAAACGTATTAACATAAATTAGAAAAAGGATTGGGCCCAATACTGCTCCTTGGGGAACATCCATATTTAAGAAGTCTATAGAACTGTAAACATTCCTAATTTTCACAACTTGATAACGGTTGGATAAATAAGAAGAAAACCATTTATAAATGGAGCCTCTGAAACCCGCTTTGTAAAGTTTATCGAGTAGCAAAGTATGATTAACCATATCAAAGACCTTACTGATATCAACAAATAATGTTGATGGTATTTGAGAAGTGTTTAGACTATTATATATTTCACCAGTTAATTTCAATAAAGCAGTTTCAGTCGATTTGCCACGTCTAAACCCAAATTGGCAATCACTCAAAAAATGAGTATTTTCTAAAAATTACAACATTCTAGATTTTAACTATCCGAAAAGTGAGATTAAAATGTCACTGATTATGTATTTCTGTTGCTGCTTTAACAACAAATACTTAGACAGAATATAATAAATATATGTATAAATGGGGCTCCCATACAACAGACATGCTTTTTTTGCCGTTTTTGTACATAATAGTACGGAACCCTTCGTGCGCGAGTCCGACTCGCACTTGGCCGGTTTTTTGAATGACTTTACGACCCTCGTTATAGAAATAGCGCCTGAGCGAAAGTCGGTCCCGTGTAAGTTTCAAACTTGACTATGATGCAGATAGGAGCTTCCCTTGGTATGGAGTTCTCGACTCTGTTTTCGGTCGGACCGTAAATAATGTCAATGACTGTGCCCAGCGAGCCATTGCACAGTCCGCAAGAGGTGCACAGGTTCTGGCGCAACATCACTTCTTCATCTGACGCTTGAGCGGCTGTTGCATTATTGTTTGAGGCATTTATTCGAGTCACTGGGCATCCAAGCGATCGTAAGGCGTTCTTGTTATAAGCTTTGATGTTTTCGTTGGTCGCCATCAATCGTGTCGCGTCCTTGAAATCTCAAGTCTATCCTAGATTATTGTCGACAAAGCGTTGTGACCAGAATTCATAGTGCGAGAGGTTGTTCTCACCTAGGGCTAGAGCATGAAGTGCTTCTCGAAATTGTTTCTGTTCATCGCCAGTCTGTTGCATGATCTGCTTGAAAATAAACGTCTTCCGTATCTGCAAATAAGTTGCTTTGCCTCGCAGGGAAAACTCATCCGACTCTTTAGGTACGCCATACAGAGGCTTGTCCAAAACTGGCTGTAGTTGATTGAAGTCGCCAAACAATACAACAAACCCTCCACAACATTCGTGCTGCTTCTCAGGGTTAGCTTCTCTAAGCCGGCCATCTATCTTGCCCAGCATACCCAACCCAATCAAGCTGAAGTCGTCTATCTATATCACCTTGATATTACTGAAATGTTCCTGAAACTCTCTTTGGGTCTTTCCAGTTAGGGGCGTAACTCTGGCTGATGTGGCAATGTGCAGTCCGGAATGCAGAGTTTGGCCACCGATATTGTTTGTAGCCACGCCGGTTGGAGCCATTAGCTGGACGTGCTCCAAGCCGAAGCTTTTAACAATTTCGTTGATGACTAACGACTTGCCGGTTCCAGCAGCTCCCATGACTATTGCCAATTTTGTCCGTCATTTCTCCGTTTGTCGCTCTTGTGATGAAGTCTATCACGGCTTGTTGCTCGATGTTCAATGTAAAGCATGCTGCCGCCTCAACTTCTGGTATTTCGTAAGAAGTCATTGCCGCATCAATGAACTTGAGCTTATTTTCTACTCCTGAATATTTGCTGAAAGACAAATACCAGTAATGCTGCCGATCGACATCTCGGAATCCAAGTTCGACGGCTGCAGGTGTTTGATTCGGAAGCGCTGCGGCAGCAGCCATCCAATCGTGTGGCTCATATATGGGAGTTTCTGGCTCGTCATTCTCTCCGAAAACGTCCGCCATATCTATGTTTAACGCCCAAACAGCGACGCCATGTGCCTTGTTTGACTCTTCTCATGTTGTGTGCGTCAGCAAAGTTGTCATATCGACTCTCCATGGAGGGTGAAGTACCAGTTGTTGTTTGTAGTAGATTTCGTCAGTTTCACGGAATTTACCTTTCACGACTTTAGGAGTGACTTGAACAACTCTTTCTTTTCTAGCAAAATGCGTCTTGTAAACGGGAACTATCATCACTGGGCGTGCAGCGGCCCTCGACGTAGAAGGAAGGTTCACCGATTAAAAACTTGGTTTTCTAGCAGCAACAGTGTATTTTCGGGCAAAGTCGATGAATGTCAAGTCGTTCAAATTTGCTGCTCTGTACGCATATGCTTGAATTATTCGCGGAGCATCAGAACTGCCCTTTTCATCATCTTTCTTGCCTCGTCTCCTTATCATAACACTTTCCTGCGTGGAGATGTACAGCTTCACAAACTGACGAGTGGCTTTCATCAAAGGTTCTGCAAGTAGAAGCCTGGACACTTCACACCCAGATATATCTCTGCTGCCAATAACTTTCATGAGGAACTTCGTCACAGTTCTTTATCTTGACTCAGTACCTATACTACTCTCTAGAAGGGCCCTCAGCGTCTGTTTTAAATGTTCAGACTTTGGTTCACCTTTTGAGGCGTACTTAGTGATGTAAGATGTCACTGCATATTCAGAAGTGATAATGGAGATGTCTGTGTTTGCTCGCCACACGAATGAAACGAATGGGTTGAGTAGTCCATCGTTTCGAGCAGGTGTATAACAGGAGCTTCAGACAGCCAAAATACGGCATGGACATGAGGGCTTCCTCTTTGTTGATACTCGAAACGGTACCAAAAGTCTATGATCGGATACTTCTTCTCCAATACTTCCACAAACAGTTCCACTCTCTTGCCAAAGTAACTGTCTGCAACTGACGGGTTTTTTGAGAGCAATAATTGCATGTCCCTTGCAACCTGAGCTTCAGACTTCCCAGTTGGATCGTATCCAAAATGTTTCGTTAGGCATGGCCACCAGAGATCTGCCACCCCTAGCGTAAAAAAAAATGGTGGAGCATCAAGTTGGCTGACCACACTTTCAAGTTCTAAACGCTTCTGATACCAGTAAGACATTGTGCCTCTGATATGCAAAGTAGAGAAAACGCTTCATCAGCGCCGGATTCTCTCTGGCTTGTTGTTGTAGATACTCCGGGGATCCATTGAAATTTGTCATGTTGGCGTAGATTAAGCCTTTTCTAATTGCGTCGTGGCGTTGCATCGTGTTGAGGCAGAAGAATGGAAACCTCGGGTCTTGCGCAAATCTCTTGTCATGGTAACTCAACAAATACCGAACCCATTCCTAAAATGTGGGTGGATTTTCTCTAGAACGTGTATTATCATTGAAGTCAGCAGCACCAGAAGGGAACAGATGAAGAAAAGCTTTGACGATGTATCCAACAGTCGTGAATTCGTTGACCGGATTTGCTGAAGCTGCGGGCCAAACGATTGCATCAAGAACAACCTCGGTTTGTCTCATACCACTTGACATGGGAAGCGCATTAATAACCACATCGTCACTGTCTTCAGCAACATCGGGCATTGAGTCGTTGGCAACACTTCCGTCGACATGTCTAAGCTGATCTTGAACGCTTCCGTCTTCTGGCAGTGCCGCCAAGGTGGACATATTGATTTGCAAGTCAGCATAGAAGCGATTCTGTTTTTTTAGAAGCACCAGAACATCGTGTACCACTTGTCGTCTGACCCTGAAGTCTTTGTAATCTTAGGCTCCTAACCAGCAAGATGTTGACTGTATTAGGAACTCGTTTGCAATCGGCTGGAGATCTTGCTCAACGTTGAGCACGTTTCCTTTGTAACGGAATTGACCATTGACACCTTGACTGCGTAGCTGATAGACGCTGAGAACGGGTTGAATCCGTGCTGCCAACATCTGCTCGACGACTGGCAATGTCATCATAACCTCTGGAGCATCTCCTGGATCCATATTGTTTTGAGCAGTGTACTTGACAGGGTTTTTAGTGCAATAATGGCAGATGACTTCATGGTGGCTGAGTTGTAGCCGTGAGCAGTTGTCGCAGAGTCTGAACACGTGCTTGTCGAGATTCTGGGTGAATGTTCTGATGAATTCAGTGTCTCCAAAATGTGTTGTTTCTATGTTTGTGTTTCGAAGAGGGTCGTCGATAATGTCTTGGCGAACGTTCCTCATTCTGGCTGCGTCTCTGGTCGATCGTGCTAAGTTCCGGGATAGTTTTGGAGGAAGTGGCATATTGTCTCAAACTGTCCTTGTAGACTTCAGTTGATATATGAGTTTTTTGTTATTTTCTTTTTTATACCTATTTCTTGTTATTTTCTGTTTTGACGTGAACACTGGCTGCACGTACAAAAAAGTATGACTCATTGTCACGTTCGCCTGAGCTGAGCGTGCAAGCGAGAGCGCGAAACAAGCAATAGAGAGGCATCTATTTTACCTATGGGATATAATTTTGTTTGCATACTCGGGAGCATGAAAAAATTGTGCGATGACGTAGGCATACTTTTAGGAGTAATCAGTAATCCAGGTGATACATACATTATGTACATGCATACACCCTAATTCTGTTTTTAGACACCCTATGATGACAGATCTTGGTTGCAGGCAGGTTATCGGCATATTACTTTGATAATCAAAAATCTTCATGATGAGATATAGTTGATCATCAAAGTGTCCATTGAATTCAAATCAATTATCTTACTTGACAGCAACGATGTGAAAAGGTGAATAACAATAATGGGAAATATGGGAAAAAGGTTTGCAGCTAGGATTAATTCATCAAATACACAAAGGATATTGTCGACTAACCTTAGTTCAGTATGTGACCAAGGGGATTTTTTTGATGAAAATCATGTCTGTTGTATGGGTGCCCTCCCTAAATATTCATTTTGTTCCGTTTTTAGTATTTCCGTTTTTGAAATTTGTAGCGGCAACAGAAATACATCATCCGTGAAAATTTCAACTGTCTAACTCTCACGGTTCATGAGATACAGCCTGGTGACAGACGGACGGACAGCGAAGTCTTAGTAATAGGGTTCTGTTAAGAAATCGTTATGAACTCACTGTATTAGTCCAATGTTAACGTCACTACTGTATTCATAGAATCATCTCATCTTGTTAACTGAAAATTAATATCATGCCATGGAATGTACCGATATCTTTTCTCTTTAAATTGTATTTAGCCACATGAATTGCTCTCAATATACTTTTGTTTTTCGTTGGAGAAGCATGAGTTTTTCTTTCTCGTTACTTAATCGCAATTACAATTCGCATTTTATATTTCTGATAAAAGCATCAGAAATCAGACAGGTTCCCGTTTGCCTTTGGGTACGGAACCCTGAAAACTATGGAAAACTTCACCCCTCGCAGTTGACAAAAGTAGATTTATTTAAAAATCCTCACGTTGTTATGGAGCCCTAACAAAGAAACATTTTAAAAAGTCGCATCCACCTTCACTCTTAATCCCGCCATAAAATTGAATCGAAAGCTTTCAACATCATCCCATCTCTGTTCTATATTGTTGGCGTTTGTTGTATTATTTTCGTTACTGTCGTAAGGTTTAAATACATTTTATTTTCTTCTTCTGTTAATTATATGATTCTACTTTTAATTTCATTTTCTCTATAATTGACTCGCATGCCAGTTCCCGGAGACTCGACATAATGGCAGGCATTGTGGTTTTGCCTTTAATTGCCTTAATAAAGGAATTTCCCGTGCGTGAGATTTATCAATTTTATGAGTTTTTCATTAATCGCCGTAACTTAAGGTATTTTGGAAAGCAGTTTTACATATGCGAATGCTTTCACCTTGTTGGTGATGTTTCTTTCGCCGTTCGGATTCTGGTTTCGTGCAGTGATGCTCTCTTTTTGTCACGGCGGATTAATGCAGCCATGACATGCTGGGTAGGTTCCTTGCTACTTATGCGATTACGTGTTTACTTGTAGCTTGAATTAATCCTTAGTTTCCAACAAATAACAAAGCCAATCGTTGATGGGGACTTCCGTGGGGGTTGATCTAATCGCTTCGCTTGCATATAAACAGGCCGTTCTTTGTACCTTCCCCAGAGGGTTTCGGTAGACTGCCTTGTCCAGAGCAGTCCACCAGACTACGATGCCATATAGGAGGATGGGCCCTCTGACTGCTGTGTAGAGCCAGTGCATAATGCTTGGTTGGAAACCCGACCTTCTGCCCACCACTTTCTTACAGCTGTGGAGGGCAGTTGTTTCTTGACACGATCAAGAATGTTAGGTTTCCAATTCAGCCTCCTGTCAAGGACTAGGCCTAGGTATCTAGCCTGATCTTTGATTTTTAGTTGGTTTCCATCCAACCTCGGTGGGTTAAAGGGCGGAATTTTATATTAATTGGTAAATAGTACTAGGTCGGTTTTCTTAGGATTGACCCCAAGACCACAGTACTGTGTCCATGTTTCTACTGTACGCAATGCACCCTGCATCAGGTCGCTTAGAGTGCTGGGAAAGTTCTAGCAACAGTAGTAGTTCGTTGACCACCACGTTCTAGAGGAGAGGGGAGAGTACTCCACCCTGTGGTGTACCTCTACTGACCATCCTAGTTGAGACGGCACCAGCGAAGTTGGCTTTGACTACTCTTTGCGTTAGAAGTTGTCGTACCAGTTCTATCACTGATCCCGTAACACCCAGATCAGACAGCGCTTTGATGACGGCCCATGGTTCAACACTGTTAAAAGCGCCCTCAATATCGAGAAAGGCGACTAGAGTGTATTCCTTACGCTCCAGTGACCTTTCTATTTTGCTGACCAGTGAGTGGAGTGCTATTTCCACCGATTTGCCTTTGTTGTAGGCATGTTGGTTATTCGACAGCCTTCCTGAGATACGTGTGCGTCTTCTCTAGAGTTTTTAATAGAAAAAAAGTAAGACTGATAGGCCTTAAGTCATTTGCATACGTATGGGAGCTTTTGCTTGCCTTGGGTATGAAAATGTCTTTGGTTATCTTCCACTTGATGGGGATACAGGACAGGGAGAGGCAACTCTTGTATATTACCACAAGCCAAGGAAGGATGAGATCTGCTACCTGTTGGAGCTCTGCTGGTATGATCCCATCCGGTCCTGGAGACTTTTAGGGTTCAAAGCTTTTCAGAGCCCATAGGACAATGTTGTTGTTGACCAGGTTGGGAGCATGCTCAAAGGAGGATGTCGACGCTGGATGACTTGAGGAGGTGTCATAGCCGAGTAACTACTTCCCGGAAAGTTTGCCTTCAGTACAAGTTCCAGGGCTTCCGTTCTGGAGGTCGTCCAGGAACCATCATTCCGCATTAGGTGGCTTGGGTTATACGGGGCCGAAGCCATAATATTTCTACCATTCCTAAGCACTTCAAAGTACCCTTGGACACAGACTACATCATCCCGCAGAATGTGTTCACTAGGAACTTCGAAGTTGCCTTTCCATCCAGGGATGAATGAGCTGAAGGAAAAGTTATACCAAAGGACTCGATCTCCCTCTATACCGATGGCTCCAAGATGGAGTCGGGTGTAGATAGTGGAGTCTTCTCCAAGGAACTTAACCTCAACCTGTCATTCAGACTCCCAAATCACTGCAGTGTGTATCAGGCCGAATTAACAGCGATAACGGAGGCCCTTGCATGGCTCAGGATCAACGTAATATCCGCTAAGGATATTATCACTTGCACGGATAGCCGTGCTGCGATAAAATCCCTGGACGCGGTAACCCACAAATCAAAGATATCCCTAAACTGTCGCATATCTCAGTCTTCCTACCCGCGGGTACCTTGAAACACCAATAGCAACCTCCAATGGAATGAAAGTAATATCGGCTTTATCGCTAAACAAATCCGGCCTAAGCTAAACCTAGGACGAACAAAGGACCTAGTAGCAACCAAAAGGGCTACTTTGAGAACTCTACTGCGTGTGATTACAGGACATTCATCATTGGAAAACACGCCGCCAGACTAGGGCTGCCCTCCAATGACTTTCGCCTCGGCTGCATGGACGAGGAGGAAGAGCAATCAATACATCACCTTCTCTGCTCATGCTCTTCTTTTGCGAACCGCAGGAGGATCTACCTCGGCGCGCCCTTCTATGAAAATCTAAGTGAGCTAGCAAACCGAAAAAAGCTCAACTCTATCGCTTCATCAGAAGCACAGGCTGGTTCTCAGGTAGCGGATCAGGGTAATGATCCATGTGGTATCACAATGGGCCGACCCCGGCCTACGCGTGGCTTATGCCAACCACTTGTACCTAACCTAACCTAACTGATTAAGTTTCCAGCCGTTTTTTGTTAGAAATGAAATGTTGTGAGTGAGAACTGATCAAACATACTGATGAAGCACATTGCTATTTTTTCGATATCCGAACTTTCCGAGGAGTCAATGTTGACTTAGATCATTACCTTGTTGCAGCTATGCGGATATCGCAAACACTGCGGCGTCGAGTAGGACCATCCAAATTTGACGTCGGAGGCTGCAATCGCGAGAGACTGCCAGGAACTTCGCCGCAATGGCCAGCAATGGCGACGTTGTCAAGGCACCATCAGGAATGTTGCCTCTGATGCGACCTAGGAGAAACCCTTGGTTTGATTACGAGTGCAGACAGGTACATGCAGAAAATCATAATGCATACATGGCCACGTTGCATCGAAGTACGAGAGCTGTTCGTGAGCTCTATGAGCGGAAAAGAAGAGAGGAGCATGGGCTTTTCAGACGCAAAAAGAAAAAGCATGAGAAGCGCGTGATCGAGGATATGAAGAGGAGTTATCGCAGGATCGACGTTCGAAAGTCTTATCACAGAGTAGGACGAACAAGCCAAGGTTATAAATCAATGGCGGCAGCCGGCAGGGATGAACACGGACGTCTTGTAGTTGAATCACAGTCGATGCTGAGTATGTGGAAGGACTATTTCTGTGGACTGTGAAACGGCGAAGATGGTCAAGTTGCCGCTGTCAGGCAGAACGCACCATTCATACTGGACGAAGATGAGAGAGAATTCCGTCCACCCGACTTAGACGAGGTTAAGATAGCGATATCAAAACTGAAGTCTAATAAAGCTGCTGGCGCAGACGGCTTGCCAGCTTAGCTATTTAAGGCGGCTGGGGATGATTTGGAACATGCACCAGCTCATCTGTCGATATGGTCGCAAGAAAACATGCCCGATGAATGGAATCTCATCATAGTTTTTGAACCGGGGTTCATAAAAAAGGAGACTCCTATAACTGCGCTAACTATGGGGGAATAAGTCTTCTTAACATCGCGTGTAAGGTCTCTTTTGCCGTGCTGTGTGAACGCCTCAGGCCAGGAAAATCCAAGATAGACCAAAGATTCACACTGCGGCAGATCCTGGCGAAGACCTATGAATTTCAGGTCGACACACACCACCTTATAGTCGATTTTAAGGCCGCATATGACAGTGTCTGTACGGTGCAGGATGACAATGGAGAAGTCTCGACGCTACATGAAGGCCGGTTAGGCGTAAACCGAGACCTTAGGTGTCAAAAAAGTATTTAAACAGGGCGATGCACTGTCATGTGATTTTTTTTCAAAATCATCCTCGAAAAGATCGTGCGGTATTCACTGGCCAATACTCGCATACGCTGAGACATTGACGTGAGATTGAGAGAACGCTGTGAGACGTCGATAAAGCTTTTGTAAGCATTGAAGCAGGTGCGGCTAAAGTGGGTCTGACGGTAAACGTGAGCAAAAACTAAATATATGACGTAACTTTGATGTAGTCAAAAATTTCGTCTACCTTGGCTCACTGGTAACAAGCGGTAACGACACCAGTGCTGAAATAAGATGCAGAATAACTCTTGCAAACCGCTGTTTCTTCGGACTCGAGAGGCACTCAGGGTTGGATTTAAAGATTTTAGCCCGGAGCTGTGGTATTCATTTTCTCTAGATAACCTAGCCGTGTAAGGCGTTGGATCCGTAGACGCCGTGCTACGTTCATATCGCTGTACAGCCCGTGCACTTCACGGGCGGACGATACTAAGATTCAATTCATCGGGCATGCAGTCCTATGAGATGAGCTTATGCACATTCTCAACCAGGCCATATCCAGCTGCCTTAAAGAGCTCGGCAGGCAGTGCCTCTGCTCCAGCTGCTTTGTTGAACTTAAGCTTAGAAAAAGCATTCCTATCTTTGTCTGGGTGGCGGGATTCTCTGCTATCATCGTCCGTTGTGAATATTGAGACGCGGGAAAAGCGTGCTAGTAACCAGAAGTTTTGCCCCTTTGCGAAGTCTATGGGCCTAAATCCATTAAATCCGATTAAGTCGACAGATATGGTTTCTCTAAATTCCTAAAACCGAATTTGTTTCTGACCTTAAAAACTTTCTTCAACAACAATAACTTATGCTCTTCCTTTTTTTCTGCTCGTAAAGCCCATGGTCAGCTTTCAGCCTGTTATACTTATAGTGTAGGCGTTCTACTTCGATGCGCGAGTTTTGAAACCAATCACTTCAGAAGTGACGTCTCTAATGGCATTGACAACGTTACCTCGCATATCCGCATTCGTATCCTGACTGCAACCAGCTAATGGTCTGAGTCGCTATTAGTTGCGCGGAAAGATTGTTGGTCCAGAGTGCCAGAGGGATATGTGGCATCAGTTCATTTGGAATTCAATGTCTTTGTAGTCTGATAGAGTGACTACTGATTGGACTTTTCAGCTTGTATTGGGATCAATGTGTCTATTGGAAATAGTTACATAAGTCGGCCACTTCCTGTTGGCCTGGGTTGCTGTTCGTGAGTTGTATATGCCGCTTTCCTAAAATATTAACACTATCATCATAACAGATATTGACGCAATATTTTTG
The DNA here is from genome assembly GCA_951905685.1 of Eumerus sabulonum. Taxonomy (NCBI): domain Eukaryota; kingdom Metazoa; phylum Arthropoda; class Insecta; order Diptera; family Syrphidae; genus Eumerus; species Eumerus sabulonum. Next base: position 140,092,197 of record OX645060.1, on the reverse strand, counting down.
GTTTTAAAGGCACTGGGAAACTGCCTTGGGTGAAGTGGGTGCTATTGTGTTACAGGGAAAGGTAGGTGGTTTTGAAATTTGCTCTTGAAGCAATCAATTGTTGGCAAGAGTACAAGGTAACAATTCAAGGCCATTCTAACTTTGCATATTTCCTGCAAATCAGAACATTGTCACTAAAGGATTCGGTGTTAGTCCCGTTGAGGAGGTGTAGTCAACAACTTGAGACAGTTGAAAGCATTACATCCCACGCATGGAAGAGGTGATTCAACATCGCCCGTTTTATTCAAAATAATCCTTTCACCAGAAACGCTAAAAGTGACATTCATAACTTAACGGAAATTACAATGCAAAAATTGTCAAGGATTCTCCCTCCTCCTCGAACAAATATTCTCTTTATTTCCATAACTTTTCCGCTCCAGCATTTCCACTGTAAAGCAGATCTTCACTCGAAGGTGTCAAGGACAATTTAAATCTCATAAAACCTCATAAACCTCTCTCACTAGGTAAAGTCTTGTGTTTTATCCGTGCGAACTAAGCACAATTTAGCTGTTTGCATTACTCTTTAAGCCTCTGTCACAGATTGTAAAGAATTTCGCCTCAACTAGGATAAAACCACTCTACTACACTCATAGCTTTGTGCATTCCGTTAAAAACCACTTTGCATTAATGCGACGGCAAAAAGCACATCCAGCCACTTAGTTTCATCGCCCCGCGTCTTCATGTTCTCCCGCGATCGCCATTAACGCTCTTAATTATAATTTTTAAGTAGTCACTCAATAGAATGACAGGACTTGTGAAACCTTACCTTGCAGCGCTAACAACTCACATTTCGTCTAGACTCGTGATGTCGTGTAATTCAAATTCCATTCCGAGCATCGTTCTAGCATACCTGGTTCGTCGTCACCTGGCTCCACTTGTTCCTCGAAAGACATTGAATATTCAGTAACGAAGGAGCACAGCACATCCTGGACTATGAATTAAGCAAGGCGAACAATACAACGTACGTCGCGTGGTCCAGGAACAATGAACGACCCAGAACTAGCTGAAGCTGCATGTATTCCAACTGCCTTTCACTTGCTTCTTCTATATGTAGCTATCATGTGCAAGTATTAAGATACACAAAGTCTGCTACCGTATCTTCTCCAAACTTGTCGCTTCGGTACTTCAGTGCGTATATGCCTGTGTGTTTGTGTGCCCGGTTGGCGGATCTAGTGGATATAAAAGTTAAAAGTAAATTCAGCTTTTGTATGAATTCCATTAGCATTATTCCTACTTTCGAGTTAAATTTACCATACGTTAGGCGGAAGCGGGTCGATCGTATCTCCGGAACACGACGGAGCAACACACCGTAATATAGACCGGTAGAACTGAAGGTGAATCTCTTGCAGATTTTTTTGATGTTCTGTGTTTTTGTCTTCTTTTGTGCCTCAACTTGTATCCTTTCGGTCGTCAATTTTTTTATTTTTTTGTGTCTTGCATGCACTCAACTCAGTTTGCAGTGACTTTGGTGAAAATATCTTATGACGCGAGTATTTACATATATGGACGGCACGGCCGGGTACACGGTGTTGAGTTCTTCTTTTATCCTTAAAACGAAATGAGCACAGGAGAAGCACGTTGTTGGGCATTAACCTGCTGACATGATGCTGTCGGTAGGGGATGGGGAAAAAATTCATAAATTACTTTTCTCATCTTGTGAGGATTATATGTGCGGGAGTGGAAAGTTAATTTATGCTGAAGCTTTGAGTGTCCTTCAGCCGGTACGGAAGGACGATGCTCGTGTGTGCCTTCTGTTTTTTTTTTTTTTTTTGACTTGTCAATCAATTTATTCCCTGGGAGGGAGTTATACTGCGTCCATTCAAGGGACTTTGTGGAAGAGAGATTTCGGAAAAGCGCAAGAGAAAAGTTCAATGCGTACTCCTTTATCTAGGAAACTTACGTTTAATGAGGTAACATTGTTACATACATATGTAGTACCTTTAATTTGAATGACAATGCCTATATTAAGCAGCAACTGTTTTCTTGAGCCAGTTCGGCCACGTGCAGCCGAACAACTCGCGGACGCCCTAGACCGCTATAAAGCGGACATAACCGCCATCCAGGAAATGCGATGGAATGGACCGGGTATAAAGCGGATGAAAAACTGCGATATTTACTACGGCGACTGCTATAAGGAGAAAAGACAACGATTGTTCGAATGCGGATTTGTTGTTCAAGGTGGACTAAGGCAAAAAGTCCTAAGCTTCCGGCATGTGAGCGAACGCCTCATAACAATCCGTATCAATGCTAAATTTTTTAACATCAGCCTGATCTGCGTCCACACCCCCATGGAAGACAAGGATGACTCCGCCAAAGATCAGTTCTACGATCTCCTAGACAGAACGTACATATGCCCAATGTCCCAGCTATGACATCAAAATTGTATTAGGAGATTTCAATGCTAAGCTGGGTCAGGAAAGCATATTTGAACGAGTCATCGGCAAACATAGCCTACACGACACCACATCCGATAACGGACACAGGCTGATTGATCTTGCTACGGGGCGAAATCTCCTTCTAGCCAGTACGCGCTTCCCGCACCTCGATATACACAAAGGCACCTGGCCCTCTTTTGATCAATCGACTACCAACCAGATTGATCACATCGTGATCGACGTCAGACACTCTTCCACTATTCTTGATGTTCGAACTTTCTGAGGGGCTAACATCGACTCGGACCACTATCTTGTAGTAGCCAAGATGCGCTTACGGATATCTCGAACGCAGCGAAGTAGAGTAAGAATACAAAGTTATGACGTCGGAAAGCTACATTCGCTAGAAACCGCTCGTGCTTTTACCCATCGCGTCTCCTTTAAGCTCTCCAATACACCTCAATCCTCAACGCTATCAATAGAACAGCAGTGGAGCCTTTTCAAACAAGCCCTGAAAAGCTCTGCATCCGAAGTTTTTGGGTTTCAAGGCTCCACCAAAGAAACACCTGGTTCGATGACGAGTACAGGAGGATTCACACTGCGAAGCAGGATGCATATAAGGTCTCGCTGCGTAAAAGAACAAGAGCAGCTCGTGAGCTCTACGAGTTAAAAAGAGGGGAAGAGCATAAGCTTCTCAGGAGAAAGAAGAAAGAGCGCGAGAAGCACGCGATTGAGGATTTGGAAAGGTGTTACTGCAGGCTTGACGTTCGAAAGTTTTATCAACAGATCAAGCGTACATGCCAAGGAGATAAAGCCAGAGCGTAAGCCTGCAGGGATGAAAACGGACCTAGTAGTAGAACCGCAGTCGATGCTGAGAATATTAAAAAACCACTTCTGCAGACTGTATAACGGCAATGTTAGTCAATATACCGCTGTCAGGCAGAATGATCCATTTCTAATCCACGAAGACCGCAGAGAATTCTATCCCCCTGACCTCGACGAAGTTAAGATTGCCATATCGAAACTCAAGTCGAATAAAGCTGCTGGCGCAGACGGACTGTCTGCTGAGCTCTTTAAGGCAGCTGGAGATGGCATGGTTAGGAGCATGTACCAGCTCATCTGTAAGATATGGTCAGAAGAAAGCATGCCCGAGGAATGGAGTCTCAGCATAGTATGCCCGATACACAAGAATGGAGACCTCTCTGATTGCGCCAACTATAGAGGAATAAGTATCCTTAACATCGCCTACAAAATCTTCTCTGCCGTTTTGTGTGAACGCCTGAAGCCTTTTGTGAATAAGCTGATAGGTTCTTATCAGTGCGAATTCAGGCCAGGGAAGTCCACCATCGACCAAATCTTCACACTACGGCAGATCCTGGAAAAAACAATGAATTTCAAGTCGACACTCACCACCTATTTGTCGACTTCAAGGCCGCATACGACAACGTAATTAGAGACGAGCTACATATACAACGCTATGTCTACCTTTGACATACCTTCTAAACTCATCAGACTATGCAGGATGACTTTGGAGAAGTCACCGCTGCTCCATCCGAATGAGTGAACACCTTACCGATGGTTTTGGTGTCAAAATAGGATTAAGGCAGGGCGATGCGTTTTCGTATTGGAATTGATATACAAGAGGCACAATCTGCTTCAAATCCTCGCAACTCCTTGCATACGCCGACGATATTTTTATAATAGGTAGATCACAGCGAGGTGAACCAGGGCCTCAACCAACAAGCCTTTCCAGCTATCACGATCTTTTGCTGGCTGTTTCCAGTGTCGTACGGCCAGTTGGTTAAGGTCCCTTTCCCCCTGTGTGCACCACCTTAGATGCGACCGTCCTCTGCAACGTCGTCCTCCAGGGTTGGAGTTAAAGACTCTTTACATGGCCTAGCCATCTAAGACGTTGGATCCGTAGACGTCGTACTTGGCCAATGTGGCCTTGTCAAAAGGTCTCTTCATCCCCTTTTGACAAAGTCCAAGCCTCTGCGCCGCAGAGGAGGACCGGGATGATTTAGGTTTTATAAAGGATCACCTTAGTTTTTCGAGAGAAGGTACTTGGCTCACTGGTTGTTGCCAGTGAGCCGAGGTAGACAAAATCCTTGACTACAAGAAAGTTATGGCTGCCAATGGTGACGTTCTGGCCAAGGCTTCGGTATTGTGCGTCTTTCTATGACGAAAGCATATATTAGGTTTTTCCCTCGTTTACTTTCAGCCCCACTTTAGCCGCTTCTGCTTCAATGCTCACAATGCTTCATTGACGTCTCCCTGCGTTCTCCCAATTACGTCGATGTCATCAGCGTATGTGAGCAATTGTGCAGACTTGAAGTAAATCGTGTCTCTGGTATTGGCCACACCATTTTTTCAAGGATGATGTTGAAAAAATCACACGACCGTGCGTCGCCCTTTCTGAATCCTTTTTTGACATCAGAAGTCTCTGTTAACTCCTTACCGACCTTAATGGAGCAGCGGGAATTCTCCATTGTCATCCTACATAGCCTAACGAGCTTGGCAGGGATGTCGTCCCTATAGACACTGCCATAGGCGGCCTTAAAATCGATCTGCCGCAGTGTGAATATTTGGTCGGGGATTTTCCTAGCCTGAAACCACATTGATAGGAACCTATAAAATTGTCCACGAATGATTTCAGGCGTTCACACAGCACGACAGAAAATATCTTATACGCGGTGTTAAGGAGACTTATTCCCCTACGACTTCTGTCGCGGCTGCATGGACGAGGAGGAGGAGGAATCAATACATCACCTCCTCTGCTCATGCCCCTCTTTTGCGAATCGCAGGAGGATCTACCTCGGCACGCCCTTCTATGATAATTTAAGTGAGCTAGCAGAGCATAAAATAGCTCAACTCCATTGCTTCATCAGAAGCACCGGTTGGTTCTCTGGTAGCGGATCTGGGTAACACGATCCATGTGGTATCACAATGGGCCGACTTCGGCCTATGTGTGGCTTATGCCGACCACAATAACCTAACCTAACCTAACCTATTCCCCTATAGTTGGCGCAGTTATAGGGGTCTCCTTTTTTATGTGCACAATTCTGATGAAATCAAAACTCCACGTCTGTTTCTGATAATCATTAACCATCTCATGCCTGTTACATTTATTTCAATTTATTCCTTTGCCGAAGACATTAGGCTCAGGCTTTCGTATTCGTTCTTAGTCGAACTAGTGGGACTAATGCGGTTGCGCATGTTGTTCTTCTTCTCCTTCTTCGTCGCTACAGTTCATGGCGAACCTGGGCCTCCTTTAAGATAACTTTCCAACTGGCACTCGTTGGATTTTTCCAGGATCTGCCACTTGATCGGTAGCGGATTTTCCGGGCCTGAAACCACACTCATATGAACCAATCCGTATAATTTTTAACTTCGTCTAGATCAGAGGGAAGGATCTCTCTGCTATCATCGTCCGTTGTGAATGGGTCATTCTGCTTGACAGCGGGATCTGTTTTGTCATCGCAGATGTAGTCTTTCCATATTCTTAATACCGACTGCGAATCCACTACTAGGTTTCCATTTTAGTCCCTGCAGACTTCCATTCTGGTCTTATAACCCTGGCATGTTTGTTTTATTCGTTGATAAAAACTCCGAACGACGTTCTTGCGATAGCATCTCTCCATCTCTTCGATCGCGATCTTCCCTGCTTTCATTTTTTTGTTTTGAGAAGCTTATGCTCCTCCCTCCTGTTATGCTTACAATGCTTACGAGTCCCTTGATAGACTTGCTGCTTGGCTGCGTGTGCCCTCCTTCACTCGTCATCAAACCATGGGTTTTTTTTTGTTGGTGGCGTTTTAAAAACTAGTACCTCAGAAGCAGCACTCCGAGTCGGTGTTGGCTCCTCTGAAAGTTCGTACATCCAGAATATCGGATACGTTCCTGCCATCAATCCCAATAGAGATCCTCAAGTCCCCTTGTGGATGTTGAGATGTGGAAAACACGTGCTAGCAATTAGAAGATTTCACCCCGTTGTTGGGCATATGTTCTATCTAGGAGATAGTACAAGTCGTCTTTTGTAGGGTCATCCTGGTCCTCGGTAGTGGCGTGAGCGCAAATTTAGCTGATGTTGGCGAATTCAGCCTTGATGCGGATTGTTATGAGGCGTTCGCTCACATGCCGGAAGCTTAAGACTTCTTGTCTAAGTCTACTTCTTGTAACTAATCCACATCCGAATAAGCGTTGCCTTCTCTCCTTGTAGCAGTCACCAAATAGGTGTCGCAGTTTCTCATCCGCTTTTTGCGTCTATCTCATCGCACTTCCTTGATTGCGGTAATATTTGCCTTATAGCAGTCTAGGGCCTCCGCAAGTGGTTCGGGTGCACGTGCTCTGTTGAGCGACCTAACATTCCATATACAAAGCCAAATATCATTTTTCCTTTTGTTTTTGCTTCCTGGGTCGTCACCGGTCACCGGTTTTTTTCAATCCGAGGTTTTTTGGCGTATTGACTTTTTCCAGGTATGGCTTGGCGCGCCATAACCTAACCGGCACTTACCTGCTTTGTGGCATAACAAACTGGCCCCTACCGTTAGCGATTTCATATAGAAATCTCCAGGTGGCATCACGAGGAGGTGTGAGTAGGACTTACTAATAGCGCTGCTAGATGTTCGGCTGCAGTGGCTTCTACTCGCTATTTTACGGGCCAGCACACCTCGGATACGCTACCGCTACGAGGCCTTTGTTAGTCGCATACGTTTGCGTATGTTAAGCAAACAGTTTTCTTGAATAGCACTTGCATCTCCGCAACCGAAAAACTTCCCCTCGTTAGTTAGACAAACTTTGTTGGAATAACGACAGAAAGCCATGCAAAAATCTTTTTCCCCTGACCGCACTATGTAAGGCGTTTAGTCTCATCAAGCGAGCGTGCAACCCCAAGTCTGGTCTGATGTGATATCATTTGGTAAAACTAATTGGTGGTGACAGCATACGAAAATCATAAGAACCAATTGAGCACCACGAGACATACTTCGTGCCTCTCTCGGTTTTATCATATTTTCCCAATCAGTATCCCAGAAAATTAGGCGGTTGTATTCCACTCTTTCAAGTCTTCACCCTTAATACTCAACTCGGATTGCACATCAGTTCACCTTTAAGACAGCCTTCGGGCATACCGTCAAGTTCAGAGGTCCTCAATAACCTGTACGTAGAATGCTTTACCAAACTCTGAATTTCCTAGCGAAAATTCTAAATGCTCTCCGAAGCGCAAATACTTTTGCTAAAATTGCAAGGATGAGAAACAATTTACCACATTCAGCACCCAGGCATACATATGTACATATGTATGTACGCAGTCAGCAGTCGTAAATATTCTTCAAGATCAGTAATCAATTTATTTCACACAAACCATAAAGTATCTCTAATTTCTTAACTTCTTCCTCTTCTTAGTGGGCGCTACAGTTCGGGGTGAACCTGGGCCTCAACCAACATGCCCCTCCATCTAGCCCCTCCATCTAGCACGATCTTCCGCTAGCCTTTTCCATTGCCGCACACCCAGTTGGCTGAGGTCCTCTTCCACCTGGGTGCGCCATCTTAAGGGCGGCCGTCCTCTTCTTCGTCCCTCGGGGTTGGATTCAAAGACTCTCCGGGCTGGAGCTGTGGTGTCCATTCGCTCTACATGGCCCAGCCATCTTAGGCGTTGAATCCGTAGACGCCTGACTAGGCTCATGTCGCTGTACAGCCCGTAAAGTTGGTGGTTGAATCTTCTCCTCCATCGCCCGTCTGCGTTTATAGGCCCAAAAATCACGCGCAAAATCTTTCTCTCGAACCGACCAAGGGCCTCCTCATCCGCTTTTGACAGTGACCATGCTTCTGCGCCGTACAACAGGACCGGGATGATAAGGGTCTTATATAGAGTCAACTTTGTCGTTCGGGAAAGGGCTCTATTACTCAGTTGCCTCCTGAGCCCAAAGAAACAGCGATTGGCAAGAGTGATTCTGCGTTTGATTTCGGAACTGATGTCGTTGTTCCAGGTCACTGCGGAGCCAAGGTAGTCGAAGTCCTTAACTACCTCGAACTTATATCTGCCTATACAAACGTTCTGGCCGAGACGTCGGTGTTGAGCGTCCTTTTTTGATGACAGCATATATTTAGTTTTGCCCTCGTTTACCGCCAAACCAATTTTCGCCGCCTCCATCTCAATACTCGCAAACGCCTCATTGACATCTCGCTGTGATCTACCTATTATGTCAATATCGTCGTATGCGAGGAGTTGAGAGGATTTGAAATAGATTGTGCCTCTTGTATTGGCCAGTGATTTTTGCACAATAATTTCCAATATGATGTTGAAGAAATCACACGACAGCGCATCGCCCTGCCTAAATCCTTTTTTGGCATCAAAACTATCGGTAAAGTGTTCACCGATTCGGATGGAGCAGCGAGCATTCTCCAAAGTCATCCTGCATAGTCTGACGAGTTTAGCAGGTATGTCAAAGGTAGACATATGTAGCGTTGTATAGCTCGTCTCTAATTACGCTGTCGTATGCGGCTTTGAAGTCGACAAATAGGTGGTGAGTGTCGACTTGAAATTCATTGGTTTTCTCCAGTATCTGCCGTAGTGTGAAGATTTGGTCGATGGTGGACTTCCCTGGCCTGAATCCGCACTGAATAGGACCAATCAGCTTATTTGCAAAATGTTTCAGGCGTTCACACAAAACGGCAGAGAAGATTTTGCAGGCGATCTTAAGGAGACTTATTCCTCTATAGTTGGCGCAATCAGAGGGGTCTCCTTTCTTGTGGATCGGGCATACGATGCTGAGACTCCATTCCTCAGGCATGCTTTCCTCTAACCATATCTCACGGATGAGCTGGTGCATGTTCCCAACCAGGTCTTCCCCAGCTGCCTTGAAGAACTCAGCAGAAAGTCCGTCTGCGCCAGCAGCTTTATTCGACTTGAGCTTCGATATGGCAATCTTAACTTCGTCGGGGTCAGGGGGACAGAATTCTCTGCGGTCTCCGTCGATTAGAAATGGATCATTCTGCCTGACAGCGGTATATTGACTAACATCGCCGTTATACAGTCTGTAGAAGTGGTTTGTCCATATTCTCTGCATCGACTGCGGTTCTACTACTAGGTGTCCGTTCTCATCCCTGCAGGCTTCCGTTCTGGCTTTATAACCTTGGCATGATTGCTTTATCTGTTGATAAAACTTTCGAAGGTCACGCCTGCAGTAACACCTCTCCAAATCCTCAATCGCGCGCTTCTCGTGCTCTGACTTCTTTCTTCTAAGAAGCTTATGCTCCTCCCTTCATTTTAATTCGTAGAGCTCACGAGCTGCTCTTGTTCTTTTATGCAGCGAGGCCTTATATGAATCCTGCTTCGCTGTATGAATCCTCCTGCACTCGTCATCGAACCAGGTGTTTCTTCGTGGTGGAGCCTTGAAACCCAAAACTTCGGATGCAGAACTTTTCAGGGCTTGTTTGCAAAGGCTCCACTGCTGTTCTATTGATAGCGTGGAGGATTGAGGTGTATTGGAGAGCTTAAGGGAGACGCGATCGGTAAAAGCACGAGCGGTTTCTGGCGATAGTAGCTTTCCGACGTCATATCTTTGTATTCTTACTCTACTCCGTTGCGTTCGTGATATCCGTAAGCGCATCTTGGCTACAACAAGATAGTGGTCCGAGTCGATGTTAGCCCCTCGGAAAGTTCGAACATCAAGAGTAGTGGAGGAGTGTCTGCCGTCGATCGCGATGTGATCAATCTGGTTGGTAGTCGATTGATCAAAAGACCGCCAGGTGCCTTTGTGTATATCGAGGTGCGGGAAGCGCGTACTGGCTAGAAGGAGATTTCGCCCCGTAGCAAGATCAATCACCTGTATCCGTTATCGGAGGTGGTGTCGTGTAGGCTATGTTTGCCGATGACTCGTTCAAATATGCTTTCCTTACCCAGCTTAGCATTGAAGTCTCCTAGTACAATTTTGATGTCATAGCTGGGACATTGGGCATACGTTCTGTCTAGGAGATCGTAGAACTCATCTTTGGCTGAGTCATCCTTGTCTTCCGTAGGGCGTGGACGCAGATCAGGCTGATGTTAAAAAATTTAGCCTTGATACGGATTGTTATGAGGCGTTCGCTCACATGCCGAAAGCTTAGGACTTTTTGCCCTAGTCCACCTCGAACAACAAATCCGCATCCAAACAATCGTTGCCCTCTCTCCCTATAGCAGTCGCCGTAGTAAATATCGCAGTTTTTCATCCGCTTTATGCCCGGTCCATTCCATCGCATTTCCTGGATGGCGGTGATGTCCGCTTTATAGCGGTCTAGGGCGTCCGCAAGTTGTTCGGCTGCACGTGGCCTGTTTAGGGACCTAACATTCCACGTACAAAGCCGAAGATCATTGTCCTTTTTTTGTCTTTTGCAAGGGTCGTCAACATAAATCCGGTCCGTTATATCCGAGGCTTGTGGTTGTTTCGGAGTTTGTGTTTTTTTTTTAACGGTTACGGCTTACTAGGCCGTAGCCCAACCGACTAATCCTGTTTTTTGGCGCAGGAGGCTCGCCATTCGCCCTTCCCCGTCTGCAATTTCCATAGGAAATCTCCAGATGGCACCACGAGGAGGTGGGGATAGGACTTACTAACAGTGCCGCAAGATGTTCGACTGCGGTGGCTCTTCTCGCTTTTTAGCAGGCCAGCATCCGTCGGATAGATGCTACCCCTACGAGGCCTTTGTTAGTCCTTTGCCATCCATTTCTTAACACTTTGCAAAATAATTTGAAAGCTGATTTACTGCAATCGTTCTCATCGTTTATAACAACTTCACCTCATACTAGTATAGTATCATTAAGCTTCCTTGCGGAGAAAATCACAATTGCAGGACGCCAAAAAATGTTTCATTCCTCTACCCATGTAACTCTGTCTCAACTCAAAATTCCACCGAGCCTCGTTCTACATATTCCGATGCCTACGCAGTTCGAATCATTGTTAAAGCGAGCATCCCCAGTCGGGCACGCCTAACAATTACCTCCGACGAGACAATAGACAATAGACCTATATGCAAATCGTCTTCCTTCCAGTGCCGGCACAACTAACAATCTCAACCGAATTATAATTAAAATATGCATTATTCACTTATCGCCACCGGCAGGAACCCGCTCGGTCATAGCAGCTGATTATTTATGTTGTTTACCAATTTCTCATGAAATTTAATTCTACACCAGAGCGAGGATCCTGAATGCATAGCCAATGCATACCAAGATAAACATAAAGCTTTGTGCAAGCGTGTGAGACTCTGGGTATTGTTACCCCGTGAGCCCATTATAAACGTAGTGGAGTAAAGGATAGTATCTCAGACAGGCGGTAGAGTAGCGAAAGGTCGGTAGCCCTTGGTCATTCGCAGAGATAACTTTACAATTGCCTTTGAACTTTCTCAAAATACATATCATCATACACATGCACCCAGAATCGTGAATTGTAAATTATAAGCCAGCATTTGCCCCGCTTGTCTAGTATTAGCACTAACACAACGCCAACAGTACACAAGCACCGATGCCTTCTTCCTGGCCTTTTGTTTGAAAAGTATATAATATAAAAGATAAACATCCTCTTTGCTTCACAAACATCCTCTTCGCTGTTTGTTGTAGATAGTTGTAGTTGGAAGGGGTAGTTAGGCTTAGGGTATTCGTACTCCTTCTTTCCCAAACTCTACCTACCGTCAGTGTATAGGAAAGACACTTGACTACTGCAGGGATGCTACATCGAATCTTCGCGCCATGTCCACGCGAAACAGATACTGCTCAGTGTACAGGTAGCTTTTGGCTTATGATCATAATTTTAAATAACAATACACAAAGGCGATTGTCGAGGAACGTATAATTAGACTCGAGGCGGTTAGCAGTTTCATGAAACGCAGAGCTTGGGGCCGGTTTGGTATGAAATATTCTTGCAATAATATTAAATCTCTTAGATTTAACTTCAAGCTCCTTAGCCGTTGGATGGAGAGGCATCGGAGTCAGGCGTTCTCGTAATACCTTGAAGAAGACAGTGATTTGTGTGTGTTGCAATGCAAAATCCTGGCGGAATTAAGCTTTGCATCTCTGTTAGTTATGTTTGATTGATATGAACATTTAGGACTGCGTCTACTCGGCGTTGAATCACAATACAACCAAATAAATAAGAAACGGAGTGAAAGTATTGTGTTTAGTGGCAGTCCAAGAGTTCGCGGCTGTGTCTTCTTTTCCACTCACCTTCCTCACAGACAGGACCAAATATCCGGCGCAGAATTTTTTTTTCGAAAGAACCCAAAATCAGCTCCGCTGTCCTGCTTATCGTCCAGCTTTCGGCTCCGTACAGCAAGACTGGCAGAATGAGCGTTTTGTAAAGCATGACTTTGGTCTTTCGAGTGAGGAGTTTTGACCCCAGTTGTTTGGACAAGCCGAAGTAGCAGCGGTTGCCAAGGGCGATTCTATGCCGGATCTCCACTGTGGTGTCATTTGTGGAATTTACGTTTGCCCCGAGGTAGACAAACTCCTTAACTACCTCGAAATTGTAGCTGTCAATTGTTATATTTTGTCCCAGGTGGTGAACGACGGATTGGTTTTTGCTTGACAGCATGTATTTCGTTTTGTCCTCATTGATCTTAAGACCAACTCGTTTCGCCTGTTCTTCAATCGCCGTGAATGCTTCCACAATGCCACGGCGAGAACACGCGATGATGTCGATATCATCCGCGTATCCTAGCAGCTGGATGGACTTGTAAAAGATAGTGCCTTCCCTGTTGACGCCTGCCCGTCGCACTATCTGCTCCAGCCCCAGGTTGAAGAAGTCACATGACAGCGCATCTCCTTGCCGTAATCCGGTGCATGTTTCGAATGGTTCCGAGGTCCTAGAACCGAATTGCACGGTGCATCGTGTATTTTTTAGCCTGGCGCGACACAACTGGATCAGTTTTACCGGGATCCCGAATTCGGCCATCGCACCAAACAGTTCTTCACGATGAATGCTGTCGTATGCGGCTTTGAAATCGATGAAAAGATGGTGTGTATCGATTCGAAACTCGTTGGTCTTTTCCAGGATTTGCCGAAGTGTGAAAATTTGGTCTATAGTTGATTTGCCGGGCCAGAAGCCGCACTGGTAGCTGCCGATTAGTGCGGTGCAAAATGGTTTTAGACGTTCACACAATACGCTGGACAGGATCTTGTATGCGACATTGAGCCGGGATATACCTCTATAGTTCTTGCAAGAGGTAGGATCGCCTTTTTTGTGGATGGGGCATATAGAGCTGGTATTCCAGTCGTCGGGCATGCTTTCATCTTCCCAAATTCTGCAGATGATCTGGTGCATGCTCCCTACCAGAACATCACCGCCAGCCTTGAAGAGCTCTGATGGCAAGCCATCTGAGCCTGCGGCCTTGTTATTCTTCAGCTTCTGAAAAGCTGTGCCGACTTCTTCGATGCTGGGTGGGAGGACTACTTTAGCGGCTGGAGTTGGGATTTCCTCGGTCCCTACCACTCTCTCTTGGTCATGCTCACGGTCATGGTCACTATTCCCTGCGGGTCGGTGACAAGATTACCCTCGCAGTTTCGAAGAGCCTGGGTGCCCTTTTTGAAGCCTCCTGCAAGGCCTTTGGCTTCCTTGTAAAAGGCCCGTATTTTATGTCTATCCCTAGACTCCTCGATATCCTTGAGCTGGGAGGCTGCGAAGATTCTTTTCTTTTGTCGCAGTAGTTTTTTTCTCCTCCCTTCTTCTGGCTCGGTACTCTTCTTGCGCTGCCCTGCTTTTCCTCTGCAGCGCCTTTTGGTAAGCCTCGTCGGTTGCTGCCTTTTTCTGCTCACACTCGCCATCATACCACGGGTTTCATGTCGGGGGTGGTAGGTATCCTAAGGTGGTTTCGGCTACTTCCTGAATGGCTGAGCGGCAATGCAGCCACATATTATTGGCATCTGTGTTCGACGTAGGCATACCGTAGAGTCTTTCGCTCAGCTGCTCCCTGTAGACTCTGGCAACCTCCGGTGTGCTCAGGCGCCCAATGTCGAACCGCCTCCTGATGGGCTGGTGCAGATTTCTGACATTGGACAGTCGAGCTCTGAATTTTGCTGCTACGAGGAAGTGGTCAGAATCGACATTTGCCCTTCTGAATGTTCGCACATCCAGTGCCTTGCGTCAATGAGCACATGGTCGATTTGGTTGGCGGTTCGACCGACCGGAGATCGCCAGGTTGCTGTGTGGATTCGCTTGCGAGGGAATCTTGTGCTACTTATCACCGCATTACGAGCTGTCGCAAAGTCAGCGAGTCGGAAGCCGTTATCTGTTGTTGTATCGTGGAGGCTGTGCTTTCCGATCACTCCGCCAAGGGTGTTCTCCTTACCGATTTTGGCGTTGAAGTCCCCGAGCACGATTTTTACATCGTACTCCGAACAAGCTCCGTAGGCGTCCAGGAGGTCATAGAAGTCCTCCTTGATAGGGGCTTCAGCCTCGTCGGAAGGGGCGTGTGCACATATAAGGCTGATGTTATAAAATCTGCCTCTGATGCGGATCACAGCCAGGCGATCACTTATAGGTTTAAAGTCGATGAGTAAGATGACAGGAAGTGCAACCTTTTGTGACAGCTGTAATAAATGTCGCAATTTTTCTTCCTAATCATACCGTTTCCTATCCAGCGTATTTCCTGGACCGCAGTAATATCCGCCTTGTACTGCGTGAGGATTCCTTCTAGTTTATGAGCAGTTCCGGGAGTGTACAGGGTTCTGACATTCCAGGAGCATACTCGCAATCGTGTTCCTTTTTCGTGCGTTGTCGTCGTCGAGTATCCGTCCGTGTATCCAAGGCATCTTGCTCATTCATAACTTATCTTTTCTTACGTGGGCGGATTGTTAGCCCGCCGCACAACCGCCATTCTGGTCGGGGTTTTGTCGCTGCATACGTTTGTTCACCTCCCAACGGTTGTTGAAGAGGCTCTCCAGAGAGCGCCGCGGGGAGGCCGTATGTCAACTTGACCCGGGCATTTAAACAGGGATCGTTGCTGGCATCTCGCCAGGTTGAGAGCGATCAATAACTTTACCCTGTATGTCCGAGCCCATGCCCTCTATGCCCTTTGTGAAGTTTAGGTATTCTTAATAGATCACGTGCAGGAAGACAGAAGTGATATGTATATATGTACATATGTTAACTTACTTACTTTGATAGCGCTACAGTTCGGAGTGAACCAGGGCTCAACCAACAAGCCCCTCCAGCCGGCCCGATCTTTGGCCAGCCGCTTCCAGAGCCCCACGCCCAGTTGGTTCGGGTCCCTTTCCACCTGTGCGCGCCACCTTAAGTGCGGTCGTCCTCTGCTGCGTCGTCCCTCGGGGCTGGAGTCGAAGACTCTTCGGGCCGGAGCGTTGATGTCCATTCCCTCTACAAGGCCTAGCCATCTTAGACGTTGGATCTGAAGACGTCTAACTAGGCCGATGTCGCTGTACAGCCCGTACAGTTCTTGGTTGAATCTCCTCCTCCACTCACCGTTTACACAAACGGGACCAAAGATTGCACGCAGAATTATCCTCAGCGCCGTAGAGGAGGACCGGGATGATTAAGGTCTTGTAGAGGGATACCTTAGTTTTTCGAGAGAGGGCTCTACTACTCAATTTTCTCTTGAGCCCAAAGAAGCAGCGGTTGGCAAGAGTTCTTCTACGTTTTATCTCAGCGCTGGTATCGCTGCTGATTGTCACTATCGAGCCAAGGTAGACGAAGTCCTTGACTACTTGAAAAATATAGCTGCCGAAGGTGACGTACTGACCAAGACGTCGGTGATATGTGGCTTTCTTTGATGACAGCATATATTTGGCCTTGTCCCCATTTACCCTTAGACCCACTTTAGCCGCTTCTGCTTCAATGCTTGCAAACGCCTCATTAACGTCTCGCTTTGTTCGGCCAATAACGTAAATGTCATCTGCGTAGGCAAGCAATTGTGTAGACTTGAAGTAGATCGTACCTCTTTTATTGGTCGCAGAGTCCCGCACGATATTTTCACTAATAATATTAAAGAAATCACATGACACTGCGCCACCCTGTCTAAAACCTTTTTTAAAATCAAAGGGGTCGGTTAGTTCACCTCCGACCTTAATGGAGCAGCGAGAGTTTTCCATTGTCATCCTGCACAGTCGGACGAGTTTGGCAGGGATGTTCAAACTAGACATGGCTTTGTATAGCTCATCTCTATTCACGCCGTTATATGCAGCCTTGAAATCGACGTAAAGGTGGTGAGTGTCGATTTGATATTCGCGTCTTCTCCAAGATCTGCCGTAGCGTAAACATTTGGTCTATTGTGGATTTACCTGGTCTGAAACCACACTGATAAGAGCCGATCAGGTTATCCACAAACGGTTTCAGGCGTTCACACAATACGGCAGAGAAGATCTTATATGCGATGTTAAGGAAACTTATTCCCCTATAGTTCGCGCAGTTATAGGGGTCTCCTTTCTTATGGACCGGGCAAACGATGCTGAGATTCCATTCGTCGGGCATGCTTTCCTCCGACCATACCTTGCAAATGAGATGGTGCATGCACCTTACCAGCTCATCTCTGCTCAGCAGACAGGCCGTCTGCGCCCGCGGCTTTATTAGACCTAAGTCTTGATATCGCTATTTTGACTTCGTCTAGGTCGGGTGGACTGAATTCTGTTTCATTGTCGTCCATTTCGAATGACTCGTTCTGCCTGACAGCGGTATCTTGTCTATCATCGCCGTTATACAGTCTGCAGATGTGGTCTTTCCAAATCCTCAGCATCGACTGCGACTCTACTACCAGTTCTCCATTTTCATCACTGCAGGCCGCCGCTCTGGCTTTGTAGCCATGGCATGTTTGTTTTACTTTATTGTAAAACTTACGGGCGTCATTCCTGCGGAAGCATCTCTCCATCTCCTCGATCCCTCGCTTTCCGTGTTCTCTCTTCTTTCTTCTGAAAAGCGTGTGTTCCTCTCTTCTCTTCTGCTCATAGATTTCGCGAGAAGCTCTCGTCCGTCGTTGCAGCATGGCTTTATATGCCTCTTGTTTTTCTGCATGGGCTTGTTCGCATTGTTCATCGAACCAGGGGCGCTTTAGCAATGCGCCCATTCCTGCTCTTATGGAATTTTGGAAGGTTTGCTACTTTCCAGTTAGAGTCTACAAGAAATTCTACTAGGGACTTACCTCTCGCATTGTTATCGCTGCTTCCCCGGAGTGTGCTGTGGGCATTGGCGTCGGAGCCGATGACGAGGTCTTTATCTTTTTGCTGGCAAAATTTTATCAGTTCTTTGATGATTTTTGGTAACGTCCCACCATTAAGCTCAGGTCCTGTTTGCTCTTGTTTATCCAGAGTTCTTGAAGTAGCCCCAAATTAAATGTAACTCGAGCATGTCTTTTGCATATGTCGACTGATGAGTATTTTGCATGCTGGAGGTTGGCTTAGAGGACTTTTATCATTTTAAGGACGTTTGAACATCCTCTTAAACTTTTTTGGACGTTTCAGGCGCATCGAGGTTTGTTAAGTCTTGTCAATTAGCGCTATTTTACGGAGGTTGGTTTGCCCAAACTTGAAGCATATTTTATTGCTTCTCTCCTCGGGTATTTTATTTGGTCGATTGATAGTACCAACTTGGCAGATTTGCCCTTGTTTACTCTTTTTAGGGTTCTCCATGAGCCCGCTTTTATACCTGCATTTTAAGACTGTATGAGGTTGAGTGTTTTGAGAAACGGACTCAGCTTCTTCCCATGGCTTCAGTAACGGTGGGATGATTTTTAGCCACTCCACCGTGCTCTCTGTCATATAGTTCAGGGTTATGAACCTTGCTTAGGAATTGAGGCTTAATGCTATTGTCCTTTTATCCCAGGACTTTTCAAGGATGGTCTCTTGTAGTGCCGTCATCTGTACCGTAGTGAGGGTGGTGTTTGGGTAATCTTTGGATGAAACAGCCATTTTGTTGCCGATACATACCTCCTTGTAAGTAGGGCCAGGTCCTTTTTTACTGGACAACGCTGGTTTAGCAGCTCTTGGTATAGGTTTCAATGCCTCCACTTTGACTTCCTCTATGTTCATACCATTTTTTAAGAGGTATGCTAGCCTTTTCCTAGCACCTCCACTCACATTCTTGTTTGCTTGTCCTGGACACCTAATTTGTCCAATTTATTTACTATTACTTTGTTAGCAGGGTCTCGAGCGGAGGGACCAAGTACATATAGGCTTTTAGACCTATTGCTACTTAAGGCTGCCTTCAGCCTTTTTATTGTTGGGCCTCTTAACGCTGTTCCCGCCCTTCTATTTGTTGTAATTCGACATTTTGTTCCCACCAGTGCCGGAAGTTAATACATATGTCATTCGAGTCAAAACACTGGATAAGCCCGAATAGGCATTTACTGAAACGAAACCTCGCCACGGCATCCCAAATCCGCACATTAGCGACTAGTTGACCCAAATGGCCATGTACTTAATCAGGTCCATGATTGCCTATGGACGTCCCGAGAACGCGAGTTAATGGAAACGTATCGGGTGTTTGAGAGACAGTGTCTTAGGACTTGCTTTGGATTACACTGAACACCATGTTTGGAGTGCCTCATCCCAATGGGGTCTTATATAATAGCGCAATAATCTTACTAATAGGCAATTTTCCGATAAAGCTAATCGGTAGACACGTTGAAAAGATTTCGGCCACTAACTTGATCTCTGGAACTTACCACCCTAATAATATTTGCCACGAGAAAGTGTGACCAAACGGGCTTGCTCCCCCAGAATCGTTCTTCTATTTGGATCACTGTGACACAGACTTCATGTCTGTCAGTTCATTGTTAAAGGATATTTGTTTAGTCACCCTAAAATACGAGTCATATAAGCGGGAGCACTCGCCCTCGGGAGCCTTCAGTTTTCGGGATTCAATAACAAGTGACCAGTCGGTAATAAAGGTGAAGCGCCCAGATAATTGATCTGAGGTTGCAATAATAAATAAAGTGTGTGTATTGAATAAAAAAGTAAACAGTTGTAGTGTATCTGTCAAACTACCCTATTCGGAATGAATTCATTTGGAGGTTATATTCATAAATACGATATTCTGCTTAGCATGATTTTGTCTGCCCGTTCACATCATTAAAGCGCGAGATTTTTCCTGCTACATACGAGTAGTAAAACAGTCGTCCCCATCCTATTTAGTTAGGCATTTAAATTATCTAACTGAAGGGGAGCAATCTCCTGCAATCGCAGGAGACCACCAGGACCTTCGCCGATCAAGTCTCCCTCATGCTCTCTCAAGTCCCGATGCAATCTGCAGAAACCATAGAACATCTAATGGAGTCGTTGTCAGAACGCAATTAGAGAGGCCGCCTCAGATGTACTCGGTTTCGAGCCACCACCGTCGAGAAACCCCTGGGTTGATGATGAGTGCAGAAAGGCCCATGTAGAGGCCCACAGAATGCATATATGACCACATTGCATCGACGGACGAGAGCTGCACGCGAGCTCTATGAACAGAAAAGGAGGGAGGAGCATGCGCTTCTGAGAAGGAAAAAGAAGAAGCACGAGAAGCGCGAGATCGAGGACATGGAGAGATGTTACTGCAGGAACGACGTTCGGAAATTTTACCAGAAAGTAAAACGAACATGCCACGGCTATAAAGCCAGAGCAGAAGCCTGCAGGGATGAGCACGGACAACTCGTAGTGGAGTCTCATTCGATGCTGAGATTGTGGAAAGACCACTTCTGCAGACTGTATAACAGCGATTATAGTCAAAATGCCGCCGTCAGGCAGAGCGAACCATTCACAATGGACGAAGACGAAAGAGAATCCCGTCCGCCCGACCTAGACGATGTTAAGATAGCGATATCGAAACTTAAGTCTTATAAAGCTGCTGGAGCAGACGGACTCCCCGCGGAACTGTTTAAAGCAGCTGGCGATGAGCTGGTCAGGAACATGTACCAACTCATCAGCAAGATATGGTCGGAAGAAGGCATGCCCGATGAATGGAATCTCAGTATCGTTTGCCCGGTCCATAAGGAAGGAGACCCCTATGACTGCGCCAATTACACAGGGAAAAGCCTCCTGAACATCGCGTACAAGATCCTCTCTGCCGTACTGTGTAAGTGCCTGAAACCGTTCGTGGACAATCGAATGGGTTCCTACCAGTGTGGTTTCAGGCCAGGAAAATCCACGAAAGACCAAATATTTACTACGGCTGATCTTGGAGAAGACCCATGAATTCCAGGTCGACACGCTTTATCTTTTTGTCGACTTTAAAGCCGCGTATGACAGTGTTTATAGAGACGAGCTATACAGAGCCATGCCATGTTTTAACATTCCTGCCAAACTCTTCAGACTGTGCAGGATGACTATGGAGAACTCTCGCTGCCCCATTAAGGTCGGAGGTGAACTAACCGACCCCTTTGATGTTAAAAAAGGTTTTAGACTGGGTGACATACTGTCATGTGATTTCAAAAGCGGATGAAGAGGCTCTTGGGCGTTTCGAGAGGAAAAACCTGCGTGCAATCTTTGGTCCCGTTTGTGTAAACGGAGAGTGGAGGGGGAGATTCAACCAAGAACTGTCTCTGTACAGCGACATCGGCCTAGTTAGACGTCTTCGGATCCAACGTCTAAGATGGCTATGCCATGTAGAGGGAATGGACATCACCGTTCCGGCCCGAAGGTTCTTCGACTCCTACCCCGAGGGACGACGCAGCAGAGGACGACCGCATTTAAGGTGGGGCGCACCAACTGGGCATGCGGCACTGGAAGCGGCTGGCCAAAGATCGGGCCGGCTGGAGAGGTTTGTTGGTTGAGGCCCTGGTTTACCCCGAACTGTAGCGCCATCAAAGTAAGTAAGTACGTAAACTGAAGGGGAGCACCGTGAGTTACATGCATGCAATCAACTGTGGTCAGATGAGATCCAAGCACTGTACCAAGGATGGTAACACATGCTAGAAACCCAAGCCAAGCCATTTATCACGCCACAAACCACGCACCTAAGTAGGAATGGAGGAGAAATGTAAAGAACGTGTTCAATTAAACTTCTGTTTACAGATACTCGTATATGACTAGAATTAGTAGTTTCTTGATACTGATCTGCGCCGGTGTTCTTAAAGGTGTTTGTTTAACGCGCAAGACTTCTTGTAGCGTAAGGCTTTTTAGTTTAAGATTGGCTTTAAGTATCAAGTTAAGCAAAGGTTCAGTTTTATACGTAAAGTCAACTTGGAGGTGAAATTTGAAGACAACTTAATTTCAGTACATTTTGGTCGGGTCCACAATAGGTTACAATAACATATTTAAGATCTCTTCTGCCCCGAGTGGGGCTGCTCACCACGAATATCCCCGGCATTTCGTTTTTCGAAGGACGTTTCCCCAATTAAAACTTTTTCTTCCACACACTTACTTTTTAAGCTCGGTAATAACTGATGAATCCATAAGCACTTGACGAATATCCTGTTCCTCCACTCTTATGTAGACCTTCCACCCAACCGATTCTTGAAATTCGTTATGCTTCTGGATCGCACGGTGTCGGCTGGTAACCTTGAAAAAGAAAAAAAGAAAACTTTGCGGAAAAATATCGTGAAAAGTTTTCCAAGCCAATGCGTGCCATATTCGTACACTCTGATATTTCCGGAACCGACAACGTCGAAATTGTTCATCCAAAAGTATTTCGTTTCAATTAAACGGCGATAAATCCGAATGGGAATTTTCATGCGCAGGAACCACACAGCTGAATCGTTATGGCTGGATCCTGCGAGTGTAATTACTTTCGGTGAAACGTTGCTCTGCATGCAGTTTTCTGGTTTCAATTTTTATTTTGTTGCTTTTGCGGCACAACATACAAGAGTATGTCAAGCCCAGAACATTCAAGCGCATCCAGAATTGGCAACGGTGGACTTTTACGAATTTTGTTGCGTCGCATCTATCGCCATTTAGTATTCGTTTTTGATTCGACTCTAGAAACGGCCACACCTGCAATTGATTGTTACACGTTTATTGAATTAGTGTAGGCTTGCTCTGAATAGTTCTTGTTTTATAACATTCGGGACAATGGATCTTTCGAACATACATACATATAACGAGTTTGAATACACATTTTATTGTGGAACCTGTCATTGTCCTTTCTGTAGTTTTATAGTTTTGAAGCGAGCAACAGGGTTATTAGAAAGGCACCTACGAGTAAACGTAGTTGGCAACCAAAGTTCGGCCGTTTCGCGGCTTGGATACATTTCGCATCAATTGAATTGTGACAAGGCCCGTGGGGTTCTTTATCGGGATGGTGCTGTTTTTTATTGTCTGATGTGGTATAAGGGTTTGATCATGCAGTGGGTTGTAATTCTTTTTTGCTTGGCAGAATGATTTACTGTATACCAGAAAAGAAAATGTTGTTTAATGGAATTTATTGGGATTGAGAGGGTAACCTCAGGACTAATTGCGAATTCATTTTTTTTTTTGTTTTTACCTTTGCTGTGCACATAACGAAAAAGGCTATTATACTTCATATTTATCATTACTATTATTATCTTCTACTTAGTCTACGAGAGCGTTATCTCATATACCACTTTGGTAGGTATACGCGTACCTGAGCAATTTCCTGCTCTCTTCACTTGCCCTGAAGGGAAAATACAAATATGCCCCTTTGTGATATCTGTTACTGGGCACGGAAGACGTTGCTCGCCGACGGAAGACGTTGCTCGCCGAGGTTTTGAGATCCGTCCAATATCGTTCTTGTGTTATCGAGCGTCCCTATTATGCCACCTACAACTCCCGGTGGTACTGTTAAGTTATTCATTCTATTGGTCTTTAAAGGTATCCAGCCTGTTTGGACCATTTCAGGGCGATCCAAAAAATTTATTTGTGACTCTAATTGGCTTCAGGAACTTGATTGGCTTTGGTTGTGTGTTTCTGGTCCCTGTTGGATTGCCAACGTGACCAACTCTCTGACCGGGTTATACCAGTGACCTGTTAGAGCCTAAAAGCTTAGTTTCTTTATTTTGATATAAGAGAGAAAATGGTGTTACCTATGGAGTTTTGATAATTACTTACTTACTTATCAGGCCAGCGATCCATGGAGGATCTGAGCCTGAGCTATAGCTGCCTTCCATCCTTGAAGTTCCCGGGCACGCAGCTTCCAGTTATCAAGACCTAGATGTCTTACATCCGCGATTACTTGGTCTTTATACTGGAGGTTCGGTCTTCCTCTTCTTCTCGAACCAGGAGGCTCGGAATCGAAGACTCTCTTAGCTGGAGCGCTGATGTCCATGCGCCGAGCCAGTGTAGTCGACGGATCTTTGCCTTCCGGACTACATCCACATCTTTGTACAGCTCACAGAGTTCGCGGTTGTGTCTTCTTCTCCATTCACCTTCCTCACAGACAGGACAAAATATCCGGCGCAGAATTTTTCTTTCGAAAGAACCCAAAACAACTCCGCTGTCCTGCTTATCGTCCAGCTTTCTGCTCCGTACAGCATGACTGGCTGAATGAGTGTTTTGTAAAGCATGACTTTGGTCTTTCGAGGGAGGAGTTTTGACCCCAGTTGTTTGGACAAGCCGAAGTAGCAGCGGTTGCCAAGGGCGATTCTATGCCGGATCTCCACTGTGGTGTCATTTGTGGAATTTACTTTTGCCCCGAGGTAGAAAAAAACTTCTTAACTACCTCGAAATTGTAGCTGTCAATTGTTATATTTTGTCCCAGGTGGTGAGCGACGGATTGGTTTTTGCTTGACAGCATGTACTTCGTTTTGTCCTCATTGACCTTAAGACCAACTCGTTTCGCCTGTTCTTCAATCGCCGTGAATGCTTCCACAATGCCACGGCGAGAACATGCAGTTGGATGGACTGGTAGAAGATAGTGCCTTCCCTGTTGACGCCCGCCCGTCGCACTATCTGCTCCAGCACCAGGTTGAAGAAGTCACATGACAGCGCATCTCCTTGCCGAAATCCGGTGCATACTTCCGAAGTCCTAGAACCGTGTTGCACAGTGCATCGCGTATTTTTTAGCGTAGCGCGACACAACTGGATCAGTTTTCCCGGGATCCCGAATTCGGCCATCACACTAAACGGTCCTTCACGATGAATGCTGTCGTATGCGGCTTTGAAATCGATGAAAAGATAGTGTGTATCGATTCGAAACTCGTTGGTCTCTTCCAGGATTTGTCGAAGTGTGAAAATTTGGTCTATAGTCGATTTACCAAACCGCACTGGTAGCTGCCGATTAGTGCGGTGCAAAATGGCTTTAGACGTTCGCACAGTACGCTGGAAAGGATCTTGTATGCGACATTGAGCAGGGATATATCTCTATAGTTCTTGCAAGAGGTAGGATCGCCTTTTTTGTGGATGGGGCAAATAGAGCTGGTATTCCAGTCGTCGGGCATGCTTTCATCTTCATCTTTTGATAATGGGTATATTAAATCCATTATGTCGAGCGAGAAGAAGGGAGAAGAAAAATCCACTGCCACCAAAAAAATCTTCGCTGCCTCCCAGCTCAAAGATATCGAGGAGTCTAGGGATAAACATAAAATTTGGACCTTTTATAAGAAAACGAATAGCCTTACAGGAGGCTTCAAGAAAGGTACCCAGAATCCTCGAAATTGCAAAGGTAATCTTGTCTTGCTATTACTGTGCCACCAGTTGGCGGCGATGTCCTGGTGGGAGCATGCACCAGATCATCTGTAGAACTTAGGAAGATGGAAACATGCCCGAAGACTGGTATATCAGCTCTATTCGCTCCATCCACAAAAAAGACGATCCTTCCTTTTGCAAGTACTATAGAGGTTTACAGGTACATCCCTGGTAAATCAATATCGCATACAAGATCCTGTTCAGCGTACTGTGTGTACGTCTAAGGCCCTTTTGCACCGCTCTAGTATGCAGTTACCAGTGTGGCTTCCGGCCCGGCAAATCGACTATAGACCAAATATTCACACTTCAACAAGTCCTAGAAAAGACCAGCGAATTTCAAATCGATACACACCATCTCTTTATCGACTTTAAAGCCGCATACCGCAGCATTCATTCAAGGAACTGTTTGATGCGAAGGTCGAATTCGGGATCTTAGTAAAACTGATCCGGCTGTGTCGCGTAACACTAAAAAATACGCGATGCACCATGCAGTTCGGTTACAGGACCTCTGAACTGTTTGAAACATGCACCGGATTTCGGCTTGGAAATACGCTCTCGTGGAACTTCTTCAATTTGGTGCTGAAGTAGCTGCTTAGATACACGATGGAAGATCAGGAGAAACAGAGACAAAATACATGCTTTCAAGCAAAAACCGATCCCTCGCTCACCACATGAGACAAGATATAACGGTTGACAGCTATAATTTTGAGGTGGCCTACCTCTGGGCAAACGTAAACCCCGCAAACCACACCACCACTGCTGCTACTTTGGTTACTCCAAACAACTTGGGTCAAAATCCTCACTCGAAGAACCAAAGGCATGTTTTAGAAAACGCTTATACTGCCAGTCTTGCCATAAGAAGCCGAAAGCTGGACGATAAGCAGGACCCCGGAGCTCATTTTGGTTTCTTTCGAGAGAAAAATCCTGCGCCGGATATTTGGTCCTGTATTCGTACCAAATATAGTCTTTCTGGTCAAACTTGTATTTTGGTGTGGGCAAAAATTGTTTTGATTTAATATATACTGGAACGATGAAATTTCATGTATAGTATCTCGATGTTTAATATTTTCTTACCAAGTAAGACCATATGAACATCATCATTATATGTACATACTTCATACATACATACATTTTCAGTGGCCCGCATGTTCCACTAAAAGAGTCGCGGGGGTAATGCGCACACGCGGGATCTTCAGGCCACTCGATCCTCCGTCATCGCCTCTAACTCATCAGAAGCTATGCCCAAGCGCACCCAGGCGAGTTTTTGGACTTGGTCCAACCACCTCGTCCTGGGTCTGCCAAGCGGTCGCTTGCCTGATGGTATTGCATCAAACGCACACTTCGGAAGTCGTGATGATGGCGACATTCGTCTCACGTGACCCAATCATCGAAGCATAGCCCTTTCCGTTCGGAGAAGAAGCTGCTCAACATTGAGTTCCTCGCCCACTGTCGTGTTTCTCACCTTATCCCGGCGAGTAACTCCCACAACAGCACGAAGAAATCTCATTTCGGCAGCTTGTATTCACGATCTTATTCTTTCGGTCAAAACCCAAATTTCATGACCATAGGTGAGAGTTGGAACAAATACTGAGCTTAAAACCGCTAACTTGGCTTTGACACCAAGCTCGGTCTTCCTGATTACAGATCTTCCACTTACTTACTTATCAGGCCTGCGATCCATGGAGGATCTGAGCCTGAGCTATAGCTGCCTTCCATCCTTGACGGTCCCGGGCACGCTGCTTCCAGTTGTCAAGACCAAGATGTCTTACATCCGCGATTACTTGGTCTTTATACCGGAGGTTCGGTCTTCCTCTTCTTCTCGAACCAGGAGGCTCGGAGTCGAAGACCCTCTTAGCTGGAGCGTTGATGTCCATGCGCTCGATGTGGCCGAGCCAGTGTAGTCGACGGGTCCTTGCTTTCCGGACTACATCCACATCTTGGTACAGCTCGTAGAGTTCGCGGTTGTGTCTTCTTCTCCATTCACCTTCCTCACAGACAGGACCAAATATCCGGCGCAGAATTTTTCTTTCGAAAGAACCCAAAATCAGCTCCGCTGTCCTGCTTATCGTCCAGCTTTCGGCTCCGTACAGCAAGACTGGCAGAATGAGCGTTTTGTAAAGCATGACTTTGGTCTTTCGAGTGAGGAGTTTTGACCCCAGTTGTTTGGACAAGCCGAAGTAGCAGCGGTTGCCAAGGGCGATTCTACGCCGGATCTCCACTGTGGTGTCATTTGTGGAATTTACGTTTGCCCCGAGGTAGACAAACTCCTTAACTACCTCGAAATTGTAGCTGTCAATTGTTATGTTTTGTCCCAGGTGGTGAGCGACGGATTGGTTTTTGCTTGACAGCATGTATTTCGTTTTGTCCTCATTGATCTTAAGGCCAATTCGTTTCGCCTGTTCTTCAATCGCCGTGAATGCTTCCACAATGCCACGGCGAGAACACGCGATGATGTCGATATCATCCGCGTATCCTAGCAGCTGGATGGACTTGTAAAAGATAGTGCCTTCCCTGTTGACGCCTGCCCGTCGCACTATCTGCTCCAGCACCAGGTTGAAGAAGTCACATGACAGCGCATCTCCTTGCCGAAATCCGGTGCATGTTTCGAATGGTTCCGAGGTCCTAGAACCGAGTTGCACGGTGCATCGCGTGTTTTTTAGCGTGGCGCGACACAACTGGATCAGTTTTACCGGGATCCCGAATTCGGCCATCGCCCCAAACAGTGCTTCACGATGAATGCTGTCGTATGCGGCTTTGAAATCGATGAAAAGATGGTGTGTATCGATTTGAAACTCGTTGGTCTTTTCCAGGATTTGTCGAAGTGTGAAAATTTGGTCTATAGTTGATTTGCCGGGCCGGAAGCCGCACTGGTAGCTGCCGATTAGTGCGGTGCAAAATGGTTTTAGACGTTCACACAATACGCTGGACAGGATCTTGTATGCGACATTGAGCAGGGATATACCTCTATAGTTCTTACAAGAGGTAGGATCGCCTTTTTTGTGGATGGGGCATATAGAGCTGGTATTCCAGTCGTCGGGCATGCTCTCATCTTCCCAAATTCTGCAGATGATCTGGTGCATGCTCCCTACCAGAACATCGCCGCCAGCCTTGAAGAGCTCTGATGGCAAGCCATCTGAGCCTGCGGCCTTGTTGTTCTTCAGCTTCTGAATAGCTGTGCCGACTTCTTCTATGCTGGGTGGGAGGACTACTTCAGCGGCTGGAGTTGGGATTTCCTCAGTCCCTACCACTCTCTCTTGGTCATGCTCGTTAAGCAGCTGCTGGAAGTGCTGCTTAAATACATCCACTATTCCCTGCGGGTCGGTGACAAGATTACCCTCGCAGTTTCGAAGAGCCAGGGTGCCCTTTTTGAAGCCTCCTGCAAGGCCTTTGGCTTTCTTGTAAAAGGCTCGTATTTTATGTCTATCCCTAGACTCCTCGATATCCTTGAGCTGGGAGGCTGCGAAGATTCTTTTCTTTTGTCGCAGTAGTTTCTTCTCCTCCCTTCTTCTGGCTCGGTACTCTTCTCGCGCTGCCCTGGTTTTCCTCTGCAGCGCCTTTTGGTACGCCTCGTCGGTTGCTGCCTTTTTCTGCTCACACTCGCCATCATACCACGGGTTTCTTGTCGGGGGTGGTAGGTATCCTAAGGTGGTTTCGGCTACTTCCTGAATGGCTGAGCGGCAATGCAGCCACATATTATTGGCATTTGTGTTCGACGTAGGCATACCGTAGAGTCTTTCGCTCAGCTGCTCCCTGTAGACTCTGGCAACCTCCGGTGTGCTCAGGCGCCCAATGTCGAACCTCCTCCTGATGGGCTGGTGCAGCTCTCTGACATTGGACAGTCGAGCTCTGAATCTTGCTGCTACGAGGAAGTGGTCAGAGTCGACATTTGCCCCTCTGAATGTTCGCACATCCAGGATGTTTGACGCGTGCCTTGCGTCAATGAGCACATGGTCGATTTGGTTGGCGGTTCGACCGTCCGGAGATCGCCAGGTTGCTGTGTGGATTCGCTTGCGAGGGAATCTTGTGCTACTTATCACCGCATTACGAGCTGTCGCAAAGTCAGCGAGTCGGAAGCCGTTATCTGTTGTTGTATCGTGGAGGCTGTGCTTTCCGATCACTCCGCCAAGGGTGTTTTCCTTTCCGATTTTGGCGTTGAAGTCCCCGAGCACGATTTTTACATCGTACTCCGGACAAGCTCCGTAGGCGTTGTCCAGGAGGTCATAGAAGTCCTCCTTGATAGGGTCTTCAGCCTCGTCGGTAGGGGCGTGTGCACATATAAGGCTGATGTTATAAAATCTGCCTTTGATGCGGATCACAGCCAGGCGATCACTTATAGGTTTAAAGTCGATGACCTTCGACCTTAACCGCTTTCCCACGACGAATCCGCATCCCAGTAAGTGCAACCTTTTGTGACAGCTGTAATAAATGTCGCAATTTTTCTTCCTAATCATACCGTTTCCTATCCAGCGTATTTCCTGGACCGCAGTAATATCCGCCTTGTACTGCGTGAGGATTCCTTCTAGTTTATGAGCAGCTCCGGGAGTGTACAGGGTTCTGACATTCCAGGAGCATACTCGCAAATCGTGTTCCTTTTTCGTGCGTTGTCGTCGTCGAGTATCCGTCCGTATATCCGAGGCATCTTGCTCATTCATAACTTTGGGTTTTTTTACGTGGGCGGATTGTTAGCCCGCCGCACAACCGCCATTCTGGTCGGGGTTTTCTTCGCTGCATACGTTTGTTCACCTCCCAACGGTTGTTGAAGAGGCTATCCAGAGGGCGCCGCGAGGAGGCCGTATGTCAACTTGACCCGGGCATTTAAACAGGGATCGTTGCTGGCATCTCGCCAGGTTGAGAGCAATCAACAACTTTACCCTGTATGTCCGAACCCATGCCCCCAACAGATCTTCCAAGCTGTTTCAAAATTGACCCAGCTTGGCCAATCCTGCAGGAAAGCTCAGTATTACTCCTCCCATCACTCGTGAAGAAGACCCCGAGATACTTAAACTTCTCCACCTGCTTCAATGGGACTTCACTAACATGTAGAGTGCATTGGACAGGTGTTCTGGAAATAACCGTAACCTCGGATTTGTCCAGGTTAACCCTCATTCCAGCATCAGCACATACGACCACAAACTTATCTAGCGCGCGCTGAAGTTCAATCTGGGAGGATGTGAGGACAACTAAGTCATCTGCAAAAAGAGGATGGCTTCTCCTCAACTCTCCCAATGTAAAACACTGTTGACTGTGTTGATTTACTACCGTTAGCCTGAACGCAGCTGCTACAGTTTGTGTACAGAGACTGAATGGCCCTCAACATAGGACCATCAATCCCATACTCCTGCAGAACACTCCAGAGTTTACCTCGAGGAACTCGGTCATACGCCTTTTTCAAATCTAGAAAGCAGCTGTAGATTAGTTTGGCGTACTCCCAGGCCTTCTCGAGTACCATTCTTAGAGTGAAAAGCTGGTCGGCTGTTAGAGTTAGAGAGGTGGGACAAAGTCGCCTGATCACTGGTCGGTTGTACTTCTGCCGTAACGAAACACGCACTGTCCATCCCCTATCCTGGATTCGACCATAGCTCTAGAACGCGCCTCTAACACCTTAGCGTAGTTTTTACCGGGGACACTTAAAAGAGATATGCCCCTATAGTTGGAGCACTCTTTTTTTATCACCCTTTTTGAAAAGAGGAACAATCACCTCAGTTTGTCAATCGCTAGGTATCTCACCGCATTCCCAGGCCACCTTAATGACACGAGAGAGCCATAATACTACCTCTTTACCCATTGCCTTAAGCATTTCTCGCCGAACTTGCTCCACACCGGCGGATTTGCCAACTTTTAGCGATTCAGTCGCTAAAATGACTTCCTCCGCCGTTGACTATTCTCCGCCACACTCAAGACTATAGGTCTGTCCCCTCAGTGCCCTGTTCGGGATTGAGCAGCTCCGAAAAGTGCTCGCTTTATCTACGTAAGATGTCCATTTCATTGGAGAGCAACACACCATCTTTGGATTTAACTCCTTCGATTGTGTTGAATTTCCTTCCTCTGATCTGGCGAATGGTTTGCCAGAACACCTTTTTCGCAGATCTATGGTCGCCTTCCAGCTTCTCGCCGAACTCCTTCCAGGACTGGTCTTTATCTGCTCGCACAGCAAATTTGCAAGTTATTCGCGCCACAGTGTATCGGTCACGAGAAGCAGAGTCCCCCAAGAGAATCCAGTCTCTGTAGGCCTTCCTCTTCTTTCTGATGGCTTCTTGAACTCCGGGTGGTTTAAACCACGCAGTTCTTTTCTCACCATCAGCCGCCACACCAAGCCGCTTCTCTCCACACACATCACGTGCATGACAGCTGTTGAAAATAATCGCCATTCTTTCTCTACATGCGATGGAACAGTTGGAATTTGCTCAAACCTTTCGGATATGTGTCGTGAGCAGTGTTGCCGCACCTCACTGCTCTGTAATTTTTCCCACCGTATGCGTGTAACCACTCTTGGTTTCCGCCTTGGCAGACGTGGTACTCTATCAGTAAGATACAGCTTACACAACACCAGGTGATGATCAGCTGCCAGTTCAGCCTCTATCAACACACGAACGTCACAATCCATCCGTTTCACACACGATGGTACCACAAAGAAATCTATCAACGATTTCTGTGGAAGATTCCGACGATACCACGTATATTTATGAATGTCTTTGTGCGGAAAGAAGGTGTTCATAATGGACATGCCATTTGCACAGCAAAAATCCAACAACCTCCCCCGTTCGCGTTTTGATGAGGATCATCGTTCCTCCGAATCACACTCCCCCGTGTCGTTACATCCACACCCACGCGGGCGTTGAAGTCATCCATCAGGATATAGGAATCCATCTCAACCACCCTATCAAGGGCCGCATCAATTCCATCCAGGAAAGTCGCATACTTAGACTCTAGATTCGGTGCATACACCTGCTTCAGAGCCAAAGTTGATCTTTCAAACTTGAGTTTGAAGATCGCAACTCTCCCTCCTAATGGTATCCACTCCAATACCCTGTCTGCCAGCCTGGGACTTATGAGTTCCCCACTCTCCTCTGTGTTGCATACTTTTTGTCAGTATAGGAATTATTGTACTTTTTCTTGGCTATGAACGAATTAGAACTACAGACCTTCCGCTCGACGGTCGATAATGTTAACCACTGCACCACGGCCACCCGTGGTGTCAGACATTTGAGGTGCAACTCCAGACAGAAGGGATTTCGACCCGTCCGAAAGGTTCACAGTTTTATATCCTCTTTGCCTTGTCGAAGAGATACCTAGGATATCTAACCGATACCTGGCAGCTTCCTCAACCAGCTCGTGATACTTCCCTGTGAGCGATGAGACGTTCCACGTGTCCATCCTAAGTCGATGTCGTTGTCGTTGGCTAAGCCCGACCGGCTGCCGAGGAGGACAGACCGGCCACCAGACGCTCGCATACTGCCACCATTTAGGCCTGGCTCCGAATGGGGCCGTGGCACACCAGGGTAGGCAACTTTCGAGGCTGCTCTTCTTTTCGTCATCATGGGGGTTTTCGCTTCGTTTGCCAGGTTTGGTCCGTACGAAAATTAATTCGCACACCCCAAACCTGTTGCCCGGCCCCCACCACGAGGAGGTCAGTTGCCGGGGGGGGCATTATACATACTGTGTATATGTATGTATATAATATCAAGTTTCCTCGTCAATTTGCCGCCATAGATTTCAGATAACCAACTTCCAAACTAATGTGTTACCCATGTAACGTTCTTCATATATGCTTTAATGATCCCTATTATTTCATTCCCTTCCTTTCTGGCTAGTATTATACTTTCTCCACTGCTTGCTCCACGACTTCAACTAATGGTCATCAAATTCTTCTCTGTTCACTTTTATATTCAGTACTATACCCCATAATCGAAACATGAAAAATGCCAAAGCGGGAATGGACTTGGTCTTCTACACCGGTCACCAGTGAGCTGCCACAAGCTTCCAATGACCAGATAACAACTTGCCAGTGTAGTACGTCTTATTCCTTCTCAGTTGTTGTGCCCATTAACTATTATCACTCCAAGTGGATATAACTTTGCTTCGAATAATAAAACTCATGTCATAAATTGCGAACTTAAAACAATTTTTTATGTTGTGTTTGTTTATTTCTTTTTATTTTCTCGTTGCAGAGAAGTTTGGCCAGAGAACGACTGTTTTGGATCGATAACAGCAGCACCCGAGGACGAGTTGCTATTGCTGCGGGAGATCTTTCTCCATAACATTGGTTCAGGTGAGTTTCAGTGAGTCGGATAGTTTGAAGATTGTTAAACGAAATAGCAAATAAAAATGAAAAGTAGTCTTCATGTCACGTCCGGGAATATTAAATTTATGGCCATTGAAAGTTGTACTGACAAGGTGGAATGTGCAAGGTTCCACATGAAGACGGATATCATGCGGGCATGCAGCATTTACCAATCTCCTGCCAAGTGTGCGTGGCAGCAGATTGCAAATGTTGTTGGCAAAATATTCGAACGTAGGGTTGTAATTAGCTTCAATTTCATAAAAATTAATTGTTTCCGAGAGCGTGAGACTTGCAGCATTTGCGAAGATGCCCGGAAAGTTTGTTGACCAACTTGTTTATACCATATTTGTTTCTTTGTCTCTGGCTTTTAACATATTTTTCTATCTTCTGATCACCTAAACCGGTCTTTTAATTCACGTTTTAAGTGCCATTAACTGACTTTTCGGTGTCCGGTGAGATATTTTATTGTTTAAGGTCTGTGTAGACCCACAGCGTGTGCAGGTCTCTACAGGGTCTATTATAATAAAATAGAAAAAATGCATAAAAAACCGGCCAAGTGCGAGTCGGACTCGCGCACGAAGGGTTCCGTACTATTATGTATAAAAACGGCAAAAAAAGCATGTCTGTTGTATGGGAGCCCCATTTATACATATATTTATTATATTCTAAGTATATACAGAAATACATAATCAGTGACATTTTATTCTCACTTTTCGGATAGTTAAAATCTAGAATGTTGTAATTTTTAGAAAATACTCATTTTATGAGTGATTGCCAATTTGGGTTTAGACGTGGCAAATCGACTGAAACTGCTTTATTGAAATTAACTGGTGAAATATATAATAGTCTAAACACTTCTCAAACACCATGAACATTATTTGTTGATATCAGTAAGGTCTTTGATATGGTTAATCATACTTTGCTACTCGATAAACTTTACAAAGCGGGTTTCAGAGGCTCCATTTATAAATGGTTTTCTTCTTATTTATTCAACCGTTATCAAGTTGTGAAAATTAGGTATGTTTACAGTTCTATAGACTTCTTAAATATGGGTGTTCCCCAAGGAGCAGTATTGGGCCCAATCCTTTTTCTAATTTATGTTAATTCGTTTTTCTTACAACCTTTTAAAGGCAAAATAACTGCCTTTGGTGATGAAACATCTCTTTTCCACTCAAACACTAACTTAATTGATAGTTTTGCAGATGTTAACTATGACCTAGATATGTTAAGGAGATGGTTTACTTATCATAAACTAATACCTAATTAGCAACAAAACGAAGTACATGATATTTAATATCAATGGTAGAGTTTTCAGAGACCTTCCCTTATATTATCATGCACCATTTTGTAATCGATTTGTTCTTGAAGATATAGTATTCAACAATCAAGAATGTTTGAAAATTGCTTCTTGATTGAACACGTGGGCAGTTTTAAATATTTAGGTGTTATATTGGACCAACAACTTTGTTGGAAAGACCATTCAATATATTTGAAACAGTATCTAAATGGGGTTATAAGATAATTATTCCATCTCAGTATGCACTGCAATCTCTACCCGTTTTAAAATACTAAATGTATACTCGCACCGATATGGAACTAGCAAAAACATATCCATGTCCGGAACTAAATGTATTATCGCACTGATATGGAACTAGCAAACCATGTCCATGTCCGGACCTGAATGCATACATACACATGTATGACATTCGTTCACGAAATGCGGTGCGGGCATTATATTCTTTCATTTCTTTTCTTCATTTCAGTTCAAGTGTGCTGTACAGTGTACCCCAACTGTTCAAGCTTTTTCGCCACATCTCCATACTTTTGGGTTTCTTGAAAACTACGGGGTATAACTCATACCGTATGAGAAGCATGTTCGTTGCATTTATGTTTTTTTTTTTTCGTTTTGTACATATGTGAATGATGAATAAGGGTTGAATGGAACTATGGAACTCTTTTCGTTCAATTTGCGGAGCGAGAGGACATGTGTCCGAGAGAGGACATAGTTCCGTGAACTATACATGTCCGGAACTACCCAACTCTACTTCGTAATGTACATATGTATGTATGTATGAATACTTATACATAGCGTACAGATGTGTGAGTGTATGCACGTATGTGATGCGTATGCACGTATGTACGTATCGGTTCGTATGTGTGCAAGATCGCTTGCTCCTCTTGCTCACTTGCTCCTCTCCACCTGCCGCGACATCGTGCGAAAGGGATGCTAGGCCAGCTGCGAGGACTGGTCGTGAGTTAGGATGGTAAAATGGGCGCCACGCGATTGCCCTCACGCCGACTTACCCGCAGCAAGAATCGCGAATTTGCTACGAGACTCGCGAAATATCCCACGCAAAAGAAAAAAAAAAAAAAAACACCGTAATCGTTTCCAATTCAATATGTCACAAATTTAATTTCCTTAACCTAACTTAATCTAGGTTTACAATTATTCCTTAAAACTACCCTACACCGTATGTCAATAAAAAAAAGTCGAAATAAATAAAAAAAATATATGTAAAAAAAAAAAAAGAAAAAGGTATTCACTGTCCAAAAAACTAAATAAACCGCAGCTTGAGTATTCGAACAGTCGTACCGAAACTCCTCTGACCAACGACTTAGCCCGCATCACCAATCGCGACATGCGAATTTTTGATTTCAATACCTTATGCAACGAACGTGATATCCGCGACCAACGTAGACAGATTTCGTCTGGGGTTTTACGTGGACACCTGCCTTGTCGGCTTAATTCCACGGTGGGCCATCCCACATGGGGTGAATATAATGCGTCCACCAACGCCCCTTCCTTAGATGACCAAGTCTGGTCTCAATTTGGAGTCATGCTTGGGGACATGAACTCCACCCTTGATAAAGGCCGAGGTCTACCTAACACCTCTTGCATCTGATTTAGACCGAAGACGAAGTCTTCATTGATCTTGTCAGATACCATGCGTTCCCGCGATGTTGGGATAACCACAGCCACCACGATGCTCCCACAAGGGGGCCTACCTCAAACAGACAGGACCGGAGCGAATTTCGGCTACTGAGTGTGCATATTATTTGCTACTATCACAATTAATTTTCATCATTGGCACAAAGTGCCTCTTGGCTGTGTTTCTTTTAATCATTCACACACTCACTCACCTAGTTCACTCCGGGGGCTTCCTGTCCCCGTGGTACCAATTATTTTAAAGTGCCTTGGTTTTCACTACGCCACTGAATGAAACCAGTCACTTTCAGTTGAGTCCACCCAAAACTCAAGCCTGACAACTTACCTTCCGTCAAATTCTGAGGTGCCAGAATTTTAGCACGCTCAATTGGATTTTAGTCGCCTTTTACGACAGGCATACCTTACCTCGGGACTATTCTAACCCCGTACCCGCAGGGGGAACCAACGTAGACAATAGGACACACGGTACGGCCGCGTACCGGGAACTGCTTAAAACCGTACCGGAGTTCTTCCCCGAAGATCACCCTCCGAGTACTTCGCCGACGATTTCTCCGCGAGTTCTTCGCCCACTCTCCCTCATGTGCTGCTAGGAACAAAAAAAAAGAACAAAAATGCTGACCTTCCGCGGGCTGAACTCGACTCGTTCGCGTGTCAAGTGCTGATCGCACCCTCGGGCTATCCGCTTTCTCTGAGTTTGGTTTCCCAAAATGGATAACTACGAGCCGCTCACAAATGGGAACTGACCGAAAGATGACAACGAAAACCTTTCGAAACAGTTTGTTATTGGTTGTTTGTAATTATGTATATGTATAATTAATTATGTTTTGTTTTTAGTATTTGTCGTGGTAGCGGCAACAGAAATACATCATCTGTGAAAATTTCAACTGTCTAACTATCACGGTTCATGAGATACAGCCTGGTGACAGACGGACGGACGGACAGCGAAGTCTTAGTAATAGGGTTCCGTTTTACCTTTGGGTACGGAACCCTAAAAATATATCTATGGAATCTTGCAAGAGCTAATCGTTTTCGAATATCATACTATGGTTTATAGGTTTATTAAATTCAGTTTTTGGAAGGTTCCAGAGGCAAACTGAAACACATACTTTTGTGTGAACAATAAATTTACAAATTTTGAAATTGATGTATCTCAAAAACATAGGTACTCGGTACATGTTATTATTACTGACGCTGCTGTCAGCGTTGGCTTGCAAAGTTTGTTTGATCTAAAAATAGATGAAAGCTCAAAGATGAGCTGTTAAAACGTACCATTCTCACCAACGCCCTACAATAATGCGAATGTCATTGTATGTATGTTGGCGTTACAGTCCATGAAGGGCCAAAGTCGAGCTTCCCTCAATCACCCATGTTCTTCTTTGGAGGCGTTACAGCCCATGAAGAACCAGAGCCAAGCTTCTCTCAATCACCCATGTTGTGTGTGATTTATTTTTCACACAGGTGAAAGGGACCTACAGTTTAATGCCGATTCCGAACGGCGTGAGTCGAGAAGCTTTTTCATGGCAAGTATTACTACGGGGGGTTTCGCCAATACCCCGCCGAGGAGGAAAGTCGCAAAATAAACATTCGATGGGCGTTGATGTTATCGGGATCCGAACTCGCTTATCGTGCGCCAGAGTCCACCACACTAACCACTGCGCCAGTTTACAGTTACAGTTTATTGCCTGTCTTTCACCAGGCTATATCTCATCTACCGTGAAGTTTTCACAGATGATGTATTTCTGTTGCCGCTATAACACTTACTTACTTATCAAGCCAGCGATCCATGGAGGATCTGAGCCTGAGCTATAGCTGCCTTCCATCCTTGACGGTCTTTGCTTCCAGTTATCAAGACCAAGATGCCTCACATCCGCTATTACTTGGTCTTTATACCGGAGGTTCGGTCTTCCTCTTTTTCTCGAACCAGGACGCTCGGAGACGAAGACCCTCTTAGCTGGGCGTGGGTGTCCATGCGCTCGATGTGGCCGAGCCAGTGCAGTCGACGGATCTTTACCTTCCGGACTACATCCACATCTTTGTACAGCTCGTAGAGTTCGTGGTTGTCTCTTCTTCTCCATTCACCTTCCTCACAGACAGGACCAAATATCCGGCGCAGAATTTTTCTTTCGAAAGAACCCAAAATCAGCTCCGCCGTCCTGCTTATCATCCAGCTTTCGGCTCCGTACAGCAGGACTGGCAGTATGAGCGTTTTGTAAAGCATGACTTTGGTCTTTCGAGTGAGACGTTTTGACCCCAGTTGTTTGGACAAGCGGAAGTAGCAGCGGTTGCCAAGGGCGATTCTATGCCGGATCTCCACTGTGGTATCATTTGTGAAATTTACGTTTGCCCCGAGGTAGACAGACTCCTTAACTACCTCGAAATTGTAGCTGTCAATTGTTATATTTTGTCCGAGGTGGTGAGCGACGGATTGGTTTTTTTCGACAGCATCTACTTCGTTTTGTCCTCATTGACCTTAAGACCAACTCGTTTCGCCTGTTCTTCAATCGCGGTGAATGCTTCCACAATACTACGGCGAGAACACGCTATGATGTCGATATCATCCGCGTATCCTAGCAGCTGGACGGACTTGTAGAAGATAGTGCGTTCCCTGTTGACGCTTGCCCGTCGCACTTGGCAAGCCTGCGGCCTTGTTGTTCTTCAGTTTTTGAATAGCTATGCCGACTTCTTCGATGCTGGGTGGCAGGACTACTTCAGCGGCTGGAGTTGGGACTTCCTCGGTCCCTACCACTCTCTCTTGGTCATGCTCGTTAAGCAGCTGTTGGAAATGCTGCTTAAATACATCCACTATTCCCTGCGGGTCGGTGACAAGATTACCCTCGCAGTTTCGAAGAGCCCGGGTGCCCTTTTTGAAGCCTCCTGCAAGGCCTTTGGCTTTCTTGTAAAAGGCTCGTGTTTTATGCTTATCCCTAGACTCCTTAATATCCTTGAGCTGGGAGTCTGCGAAGATTCTTTTCTTTTGTAGTTTTTTCTCTTCCCTTCTTCTGGCTCGGTACTCTTCTTGCGCTGCCCTGGTTTTCCTCTGCAGCGCCTTTTGGTACGCCACGTCGGTTGCTGCCTTTTCTGCTCACACTCGCCATCATACCACGGGTTTCTTGTAGGGGGTGGTAGGTATCCTAAGGTGGTTTCGGCTACTTCCTGAATGGCTGAGCGGCAATGCAGCCACATATTATTGGCATTTGTGTTCAACGTAGGCATACCGTAGAGTCTTTCGCTCAGCTGCTCCCTGTAGACTCTGGTAATCTCCGGTGTGCTCAGACGCCCAATGTCGAACCTCCTCCTTGTGGGTTGGTGCAGCTTTCTGACAATGGACAGTCGAATCTTGCTGCTACGAGGAAGTGGTCAGAGTCGACATTTGCCCCTCTGAATGTTCGCACATCCAGGATGTTTGACGAGTGCCTTGCGTCAATGAGCACATGGTCAATTTGGTTGGCGGTTCGACCGTCCGGAGATCGCCAGGTTGCTGTGTGGATTCGCTTGCGAGGGAATCTTGTGCTACTTATCACCGCATTACGAGCTGTCGCAAAGCCCGTGAGTCGGAAGCCGTTATCTATCGTTGTATCGTGGAGGCTGTGCTTTCCGATCATTCCGTCAAGAGTGTTCCGCTAACCGATTTTGGCGTTGAAGTCCCCGAGCACGATTTTAACACCGTACTCCGGACAAGCTCCGTAGGCGGTGTCCAGGAGGTCATAGAAGTCCTCCTTTAAAGGGTCTTCAACCTCGTCGGTAGGGGCGTATGCACATATAAGGCTGATGTTATAAAATCTGCCTCTAATGCGAATCACAGCCAGGCGATCACTTATATGTAGGCTTAAAGTCGATGACCTTCGACCTTAACCGCTTTCCCACGACAAATCCGCATCCCAGTAAGTGCAATCTTTTGTGACAGCTGTAATAGATGTCGCAATTTTTTTCCTCATCATACCGTTTCCTATCCAGCGTATTTCCTGGACCCCAGTAATGACTGCCTTATACTGCGTGAGAATTCTTTCTAGTTTATGAGCAGCTCCGGGAGTGTACAGGGTTCTGACATTCCAGGAGCATACTCGCTTTTTCGTGCGTTGTCGTCGTCGAGTATCCGTCCGTGTATCCGAGGCATCTTGCTCATTCATAACTCTTATGTTTTTTACGTGGGCGGATTGTTAGCCCGCCCCACAACCGCCATTCTGGTCGGGGTTTTGTCGCTGCATACGTTTGTTCACCTCCCAGCGGTTGTTGAAGAGGCTATCCAGAGGGCACCGCGAGAAGGCCTTATATCAACTTGACCCGGGCCTTTGAACAGGGATCGTTGCTGGCATCTCGCCAGGTTGACAGCGATCAACAACTTTACCCTGTATGTCCGAGCCCATACCCTCCGAGAGTAGGTTCATACCTGAAAATTACTTTTTCACCGAAATTCGAATCCGCTTCCAACTACATACTCCAAAAACTCAATCATCGGAATGTACCGCGAGCTTCGTCATTTTGGGACTTCAGTTCTTATGTCAACTGTATTTTATACGGATCCATGCCTAAGTCTTTCCGCAAAATTTGTCACGTTATGATCGCAGAAAGGCCAGCTCCTTATATAGGCGCTCTAGTTACTTTTCATATGTTTTGATATCCAAACATTTGAAATAACGTCAATTCAGTCGCCGATTTTAACTTAATATCTCAGCTTTAGCACATATTAAGTTAAATAATTAAATGATCAGCAGTCTCGTGGGAATGTTACGGGGAAATATGCAGTCCGCCGTGATGTGCGCGTGAAATATAATGTAATCTGATCTGATCTCGATTGCGAATATTTCTCGTGTTAACATGTGTATGTATGTACACATGTTACTTAAGTTGAACGCAATCAATCAATCAATCTCGCAACAAAAAATGTATTCCAGCAAATGGAATAGGAACAATATTTGTCAACGTTCATTGCCATCCGAATCAAGGTAAATGTTTAACTAAACATTGCCTACCGAGTATCGCACCCTTATAAATGCTAATTCTTTGGCACAATTAAATGGCTTTTAACACGTTCTGATTTATGTTGTACGCTGTCACAAACGGACCCTCATGAAAGTGTACCTAATACTAGCATCATGAATTTAAGCCAATTAAACATGTCCATCCCAATTCTTACCAACAATTACATTTAATCAACTTGTCGCACACAAACTGTACTCCACATTCCAGAGTATTAGGTGTATATATTCGTATATATGCGGCTATCATCTCAGGCAGTACCATGGTGTACCATCTCGAAGGATCTTATGTAAATCAGAATTAAATTTACCGTAATTTTTCTCTTCCTGTCGTGGTATTGCTTTTTGCTCCACTCCCTCTCGAATCCTACTCCTATATCCGTTTTTATTTTTTCTATTCTTCTGTGTAAGTAAAAGACTCTGTACGCAAATGGGGAACGCAGAAAATCCATGGTGTGGGTTAGTCAAAAGCCGAAAGTACCCACTGGGGAATAAGAGACGGTGTTGGACGACGGTCCAATTTTTTGCAGGCTGCCACTCACTATTAACAAAGTGGCAAAGGCACAATTATGAATGTAATCCTTTAGACCGACACAGACACAGAACGAAGAGGAGGAAAAGCAATGCAAAATAACTTCTTAGTTTTTCGCCAGTTGTCCTGTATGCTTTTTGCCTGCGCATCTGCAAGGAACTGGTCATTTTTTAATTTTAATGAACCGTAACAAATTACTGAGATAATTTGTTGGCTTGGAAACGACGGGAATACCGAAGCAAGTACAGGGATGGAACCAGTAAGTATCTGCAGTTGGAAAGGTCTTAAGTGAAGACAAAAAAAAAACAAAAAAAAAAACAAAGAGAATTTTTTAATTAGTTTGGTATAATGTGATAAAGGCTAAAGCCATCCGTGGATGTCTGTAAAGTTAAAATTTGAGAGGTTGCTTTTGTCCTTCGTCCTCGCGCAAAGTAACGCGAAATCGAAATAATCACGGGCAAATTGTAAAAGACGTGAAATTTGCAAACAGTTCAGACAATGCTTTTGACGCTAGTTAGTAGTTCAAAAGTTTAGCGAGTCTTTTCACCGGCATTCGGATAATGCGACGTGTAGTCTCATTAAAAATTCCCTGGAAAAATGTGATGTGAAAAGCGAGGATGCACACTTGTCGTGTCATACGTCGCAATTTCCATCTAAAATTTCGCGGTACAAAAAGCTAGGCATCATACTTTAGCATTGAGTTCATCTATATTTTGTCTCATTAACTAATTTGAACAAGCGTGAGAACTTTCATAGGAAGTACTTCAAGTACTTCAATGTTTTCGAATCTAAAGGTTTCCAAATGATTTTAACGGAATTTATCATATGTATTCATTATTATGTACCAAATTGGTTTCGGTAGTGTAGAACATGATCATGAAGTTGTTACACTTGTTATATGACTAGCTCTCCTGTTTGCACATACAATGGCATACATTATGTCAAGACATTTTTTTTTATTTAAGGTCTTTAGACTTAATTGCCCACAGAGAGAGAGTGATCAAAAGAATTGTGTAGGTCGAGGTGCTTACGAAGAAGCTACGATGGACATGCGGCTTAAGTGTGAAGTTTGTTGTCAAGAAATGTGTAGGAAAAATGAAATTACTTTCCTTCTTACTTACTTACATGAAATTATCTATATATTTAGCATAACTCGCCTCACATGGCTTAACTGTCTATTTCATCGAGCACACAAGGCCTACTTCGGGTAGCTTACTTACTTAGTTAGATGGCGCTACAGTCCGTGGTGAACCTGGGCCTCAACCAACAAGCGTCTCCAGCTGGCACGGTCTTTGGCCAGCTGTTTCCAGCGCCGCACGCCCAGTTGTTTGAGGTCCCCTTCCACCTGCGTGCGCCACTGTTGATGCGGCAGTCCTCTGCCGCGCCTTCCTTCCGGGGTGGATTCGAAGACTCTTTAGGTCCATGCGCTCTACATGGCCTTGCCACCTTAGACGCTGTATCCGTAGACGTCGTACCACGCCGATGTCGCTGTACAACCCGTACAGTTCTTCGTTATATCTTCTCCTCCACACACCGTTTGAACAAACGGGACCGTAGATAGTGCGCAGAATTTTCCTCTCGAAACGACCAAGGGCATCTTCATCCGCTTTTGTTAAAGTCCAAGCCTCTGCGCCGTAAAGGAGGACTGGGATGATTAAGGTCTTATACAGTGTCACCTTGGTTTTCCGAGAGAGGGCTCTATCTCAATTGTCTCTTGAGCCCAAAGAAACAGCGGTTGGCAGGAGTGATTCTGCGTTTTATCTCAGCGCTGGTGTTGTTGTCGCTGGTCATCAGTGAGCCAATGTAAACGAATTCCTTTACCATTTCAAATTTATATCCGCCCATGCTTACGTTCTGGCCAATACGTCGGTGTTATCCGTCTCTTTTAGATGAAAGCAGATATTTGGTTTTACCCTCATTAACTTTGAGACCCATCTTAGCCTCTTCTACCTCAATGCTTACAAAGGCCTTATTGACGTCTCGCTGTGTCCGTCCAATCACGTTAATGTCGTCGGCGTACG
Source organism: Eumerus sabulonum (assembly GCA_951905685.1). Taxonomy (NCBI): domain Eukaryota; kingdom Metazoa; phylum Arthropoda; class Insecta; order Diptera; family Syrphidae; genus Eumerus; species Eumerus sabulonum. Next base: position 140,048,498 of record OX645060.1, on the reverse strand, counting down.
CAAGCAATTGCGTAGACTTGGAATAAATCGTACCTCTTGTGTTGGCCAGTGACTCTTGCATGATGTTGAAAAAGTTGCATGACAGCGCGTCACCTTGACTAAATCCTTTTTTAACATCAAAGGTCTCGGTTTGCTCATTATCGAAATTAATATAGCAGCGAAAATTCTCCATTGTCATCCTGCACAGTCGGACGAGTTTTGCAGGGATGTTCAGACTAGACATGGCTTTGTATGGCCCATCTCTATACACGCTGTCATATGCAGCCTTGAAATCGACGAAGAGGTGGTGAGTGTCGATTGAGTATTCCTGGGTCTTCTCCAAGATCTGCCTTAGCGTAAATATTTGGTCTATTGTGGATTTACCTGACTTGAAACCACACTGATAAGAGCCGATCAGGTTACCCACAAACGGTTTCAGGCGTTCACACAATACGACAGAGAAGATCTTATATGCCCGGTCCATTCTTATGGACCGGGCAAACGACGCTGAGATTCCATTCGTCGGGCATGGTTTCCTCCGACCATGCCTTGCAAATGAGATGGTGCATGCACCTTACCAGCTCATCTCCAGCCGCCTTAAAAAGCTCAGCATACAGACCGTCTGCGCCCGCGGCTTTATTAGACTTAAGTCTTGATATCGCTATTTTGACTTCGTCTAGGTCGGGTGGACTGAATTCTGTTATATCGTCGTCCATTACGAATGGCTCGTTATGCCTGACAGCGGTATCTTGTCTATCATCGCCGTTATACAGTCTGCAGAAGTGGTCTTTCCAAATCCTCAGCATCGACTGCGACTCTCTACCAGTTCTCCATTTCCATCCCTCCAAGCCGCCGCTCCGGCTTTGTAGCCATGGCATGTTCGTTTTACCTTATTGTAAAACTTACGGGCGTCTTTCCTGCGGAAGCATCTCTCCATCTCCTTGATCTCACGCTTTCCGTGCTCTCTCTCCTTTTTCTGAAAAGCGTGTGTTCCTCTCTTCTCTTCTGCTCATAGATTTCGCGAGCAGCTCTCGTTCGTCGTTGCAGCATGGCTTCATATGCCCCTTGTTTTGCCTCATGGGCTCGTTCGCATTGTTCATCGAACCAGGGGTTTCTAAGTGGTGGCGGCTTGAAACCCAGCACCTCTGAGGCAGCGTCTCTGATGGCGCTCTGGAAATGCGCCCATTCCTGTTCTATTGTTTGTGCTGCTGTGTGCGGATTTTGAGAGAGCTTGGAAGAGACACGATCGGCAAGGATTCTGGCGGTCTCTTGCGATTGTAGTTTTCCGACGTCAAACTTACGTAGTCCTACTCGACTCTTAAGCATTCTTGATATCCTCATTCACACTTTGGCTACAACAAGGAAGTTGTCCGAGTCAATGTTGGCCCCTCCGAAGGTTCGTTCGTCGAGAATACAGGAGGAGTGCCTGGCGTCGATCGCAATGTGATCAATCTGGTTGGCGGTCGATTGATCAAAAGACCGCCAGGTACCCTTTTGGAAGTTGAGATGGGGGAATCGCGTGCTGGCTACAAGGAGGTTACGCCCCGCTAGGAAATCGACTAGCCTAAGTCCGTTGTCGGATGTGGTGTTATGGAGGCTATGCTTTCCTATGATCGTCTCAAATATGTTCTCTTTGCCCAGTTTTGCATTAAAATCTCCTAGAACTATTTTTGTGTCGTAGCTAAGGTATTGGGCATATGTTTTGTCTAGGAGATCGTAGAATTCTTCTTTGAGTCGATCGTCCTTTTCTTCCGTTGGATCGTGAGCGCATATTAAGCTAATGTTTCCAAATTTAGCTTTGATGCGGATTAATCTAAAATAAAAAAACGACTGGCATGTAAGGTAGTAGAGGAAAAACTAAATAGGAATTATGTTGTTTGTTACCGTCCACCTCTATTTCAGAGACTGTAGGCAGCTTATTTGAAACATTGCAAAACGTTACAGATTAATTCATAAAACATTAACCAACCCTTTCAGGGTTGTGCCAGTCGGCTTTTTAAACCCGAATGAGTCAATAAGTTAAAATCTTTGTCGGCAATACAAAAATACTTTCACATCATCCACTGGTGAATTTACTTTAATGATCCTCGCTTCGGCATCTTCGTCTGCTACATGTCTGTATGCCATACATTTGTGAAATGAATCCTGAACCAGCTCCCTGATTGAGTAGAGGAATTTAACATTCACTCTCTCGCAACTGATATCCATTACCAGATTGGTATTTTCATCGCCATCAAATAATTTACACACACAGTCTTTGTATGAAATTCTAAAGGGGGCATCGTCCCTCAAAGAAAACTACGTCCCGGAACACATAGATATGTATGTAACTGTAGCGAGCAGCATTTTACAAACACTTTTCGTTTCGACTTCCACGCGTACTCCTCATAGTATGATGTCGTGCATCTATCCATTGATATCATCACTTGCCATTTGCTGAATATCCTTTATACTTCCTCTTCAATGATTCCAATCAACGTTTTTACACTGCATTATCAGTTCCAATTCAAACTTATGTATATCTGCTCCTATGTGCTTTCGTATATTTCATCAAACATGCAAATACTCAGCATAGAATCTGTGGGGGTATATTGCAAATGTCATTGCCCCATCGTTTTATCGATTTTCCGTTCATTTGTTTAATGCGTCCTTTCATATCCTTCTTCCATTAAACATAGAATTTCTTTCAATTTACGTGTAAATGGAAATGGAAGGATTATGCATCCTGTACCCCCGTGTTGCCATCTGGAAGTGAATGTACACTACCGTTGTAGTTCTTGCTGGTCTTATTGTTTGTTTCGCTGTGCGGATATGACGTGGAAACCATTAATCATAGTCCTGACACGTCGTTATTAAGGAAAAGCATAATGGCAGACGGAACTGACAGTGCTAGAGGAAACCAATCAAATGTCAGCTGACGTTGATTCAGGCTAAACGTGAGGTTTTGTCATGTGAAAGGCATCGCCATGGAGGATGTGTCGCGTCTGAAAGGCTTTACCGCAGTTGCTGTTCTTTCAATTATGGTTTTTTTTTATCATCTGTTAATTGGCATCAAATGGTTGGGGTTGAATGAGGTTTGGAAGATTTACTTAGCGGACGCTGTGTCAGGATAACGAAGGTGGCTAATTTGCATTTATTGAAAAGCAGTAATGGCAATAAAGGAAATGGAAAGGCTTTCAGTAACGAAACTGGTAGCGTGATGGAATGCGAGAATTATTGTATTCTACATTCAATTTACGATAAACATGGCTGTCACAACAAAAAAAAAAAAAAAAAGAGAAGGTAATTCTATAAAAGGTCTTCGTACTACCATAAAAAGTAAGGTATTGAAATACCTTAAAAAGTAAGGTATTGAAATACCTTACTTTTTATGGTATCAACTGTCAACGTCACGGTTATCACGCCTACCATAGACTAGACGTCGTGGCCGATACGTGTTAAGTTCCGATTAGCCAAAATTGTACTGCACATCAACAATAAGTGCTTATTCCTTCGAAAAGAATCCGACCTAAAGGGTTATTGGCCTTTGTTAAAAAAAAAAATATTTACAATAGTGGAGACCTTAAGACATTCCTTAGGTGTTCTCAATAAAGGTTCGAATATGTCACCGTTTTTTTTTTTTTTTTTTTTTTGCAATATAAAAACTGAGTTCTGGTATAAAAGCAGAGCTTCAATATATTTAGAGGACTCCCATATAAAAGCGAAGCGAAGTTCTACTCTAGAACAATCCGCACCCCACCGAGTACAAATGTTGACTCTCTTTGCTTGGAAGATTCTATTGCTGTTGCCCCAATAGCCCGAATTCCAATAAATTCTTATCCCCGTTAGTTGCTCATAGAACTATAAAGTTCGGGAAGCCTAGTACATATGTATGATGTGCTGGGTTTAAAAACATCACCGCCTAGGAAAAACCCGTGGTTTGACGACGAGCGCAGGCAGACCCATGCGGCTAAGCAAGACCCCTACAAGGCAATCCTGCATAGAAAGACGAGAGCTCTTCGTGAGCTCTACGAACAGAAAAGGAGAAATGAGAACCGATTCTCATAAAGAAAAAGAAGGAGTACGAGAAGCGTGAGGTCGAGGAGATGGAGGGGTGTTACAGCAGGAATGAAGTCGGGAAAATTTACCAAAAGGTAAAACAGCTATCCAGTGGATACAAATTCCGGACACATTTTCACACTGCGGCAGATCCTGGAAGAGAACCAAGAAATGCAGGTCGACACTTACAACTGTTTGTCGGTTTCAAGGCCGCATATTATAACGTGGATAGAAACGAGCTATACAGAGCCATGTCTAGTTTTGGCATCGCTACCAAACTCGTCAGGTTGTGTAGGATGACGGTGGAACATTCTCGCTGCTTCGGTAATGAACTTGCCGATACCTTCTCAAAAAAGATAGATAAGGCGACGCGCCATCATGTGACTTTTTTAACATCATACTTGAGAAGATCGTGCGAAACTCACAAGTCAGATCTAGTGGCACGATCTTCCAAAAGTCCGTTCAACTGCTAGCTTACGCCGATGATAATGACGTGATTGGTCGAACGCAGCGGGCCGTCAATGAAGCGTTTGCTGGGGTGGCCAGCGGAAGGCTTATAGCCAAGAAAAAGTAATTCACATACGAACAAAAAGTATGCAACGCAGTTGTGAATGGAAAGTGACCAGACGTACTGCTGCATGCATAACACTCACAGTACTTGGTGAACTGAAATTCATCCTCTGCGTATGCAATACTAAAAAAGTTCTCGAACGAATTATTACGGACTATAACCAAAATGCGGAATTAGGTCGGCTCTCGTCCTATTTAGGACAACCACCCCTGAGAGTAGTGAACGAACATCAACGACCCAAACCACTGCACTCCGTTCAGGTTGTGTGCCAAACATAATAAGAGTACATATGACTCTTGAACCTGCGTGAACTATAAAAAAAAAAAAAAAAAAAAAAAATAAAATAAAAATGGAATGGAGGCGGCCAAACCGGGTTTGGCGGTAAATGAGCGAAAAACGAAGTATGTACACGTATGCTGTCATCTAGAAAGGACGCACAACATCAACGCCTCGGACAGAGCGTCACAATGGACAGCAATGACTTCGTCTACCTTGGATTCGCAGTAACAAATACGAACAACATCAGTACCGAGATTAGTCACAGAATAATCTCTTGCCAATCGCTGCTATTTATTTTTTTTTTTTCTTTGTGGTCCAAAATGCAATTGAATAACAGCATAGCTCCGGTCCGAAGAATCTTCGAATTCGAGCCATTGGGACAACGCAACAGAGGACGCCCTCGACTCAAATGGCGCATACAAGTAAAGTAGGACTTTAACTAACTTGGTGTGCGTGGCTGGAGGCGGCTGGCAAGAGATTGTGCTGGCTGGAATCGCTTGTTGGCTGAGGCACAAGACCACACCAGTCTGTAGCGCAACGAAGAAGGATTAGAAGAATGTGCTCAGCAGTTTATTATCACCGCTTTCTTCACATTTTGGGTGCTTTTCTATAGTGTATACAATAGAAGGTGCAGGCTGCTCTACCGATCCTTAAGTAGGTTGTTACAGATTTCTTTCCCAATCTTTAATATGTAAAACTATACGACTTTTTAGGTTGTTTGTTGAGAAAGTATATTTTTAAAGGCTGTCAGAAGTCACTAAGTTTCTTTCTTAAATTTTATATTTTGTAAAGGTTTTATCGCCGCAATTGATTTTTAATCTCACTTTCTTATCTTTCAACGAGACAAAATTGTTTTTCATCCACATTTCTCCATTTTCTCGTTCATATTTAATGAAATATTAATGATTTATGTTTACCTTAAAAGCTAAAGCACGTTACAGGCATCAAGAAGCCTACAAAGCTCCTATACCAGACATTCCAAAGGTCTTTTCTTTTCAAACTTTTCTGAGAAGATCACGCTTTGCACCAGAAAAGCGTTGACTCCTCGTTCGTCTTCCAATCATGTTATATGTATATATCAACCGCTCAAGCAAATCCAATGTTCAACTGCATCATTACATATGCGCACCTAAAAATCAAAACGAAAAGAAAGCAAAAGCAGCGTGTACATCTAAATATGCATTGCAAAATATGGAAAAGCGTAAAGGAGCAGCCGCAACTTGGTTCAAGTTCGTAGGGAATTCCGTTTGATTACATTGTGGCGGGTGAACGAAACCACTAGTGTACCACATTCAACCCAATATTCGGTTGATATTTGCCTTTGCTCCATATTAAACATCCCTCGTGTACATTTCACAGCCTTCGCGCTCAACCCGCCTGAAGAAATTCCACCCATATCCTGCGTTGCTCATCGCATCCCTGTGCGACGGTGTTATATGAGAACATACATATGTATGTACTTTTGCCAGGACTCTTGTTGCTTATGAATAATACAGATGAACATTCGTAAATGTTTACTAACAAAACATGTGGAGGAGTGGGTGATTCCCGGAGCTGCATGATGGGATAGTTGGTGTGCGACGGTTACTTATGAACTTCAGCTTCCAACCTTATTGAAAGTAATATGAAGTTTTTGCTCTTAAGTGACGAAACAACAAAGCAAATATGGTATATAAGCAGAGAAAGGACCCGAAAGACTGGAATGGATCATGAGACATTAACTTCGAGTTGCAGTTACATGGGCTGCTATTGTTTTGACTCGGTCATGTCATTCACTTGAATTTGCATTCTTCTCCCTATCCTCCTTTTATGTATGTACAGTTACAGTCCATGAAGAACCTGAGCCGAGCTTCTCTCAATCACCCATGTTGTGTATGATTTCATTTTCCCATAGGTGAAAGGGACCAACAGTTTATTGTCGGTTCCGAACGGCGAATTTCGAGAAGCTTTTCATGACAATTTTACTACAGGGGGTTTTGTCAGAACCCCGCTGAGGAGAAACACCGTGAAAAATACGTTCGATGACATGGCTGTGTCGGGACTCGATCCCGTGTCATCGGTGTCAGAGGCCAACACATTACCCACTGCGCCACGGTGCTCTTCCGTATCCTCCTTACCTTTTTAAATTATTTAGAAAAAGGCATGCAGAGGAAATGACATAACATTAGGAAAAACGTGATAAGCTGCTGGGTTGTGTGTAAAAAATAATTGTAAGGATATGAGTACATGCAGCCAGTATACATGTAGATGGCTTAAAAACCTTTTTAAGACAAAATCATTTTTTAAGCTGGAATGCTCTTAACAGATTTTACATCCAAAACGTGGGCCAGCGCTTAACAGTTTCACAAATTTAAAATAGTTTCCCACCTAAGTGTACCCCCTTAGATGGAAACTGCGCCTGGAACGATGAAAACAACTCGACGTAGCTGGTATATTGCGTCGCGCGTGGTTACGACTGAAGCCATTGAATTTGCTGTGGCATCCTTCGATGGCTTCAAATCGCCAGGCACCGACGATATATATACTGTTATGCTGGAAAAAGGTATAAGACAGCTGCTTCCTACTTTGAAAAGAATTTTCACTGCTAGCTTAGTACTTGCCCACATACCTATTTCTTGGCGTACGGTGAAAGTAGTCCTTATTCCCTAAATAGGAAAAGAGGACAACTCACTTGCCAAAAGTTTTAGGCCAATTAGTCTAACATCCTTCCTGCTGAAAAGCATGAAGAAACTGGAAGAGATGCATGTGCGCAAAATTACCCTTCGAATGCATCCCCTTTCGGAGATGCAACATGCTTACCAGCGCGGAAAATCGTGCGAGACTGCGCTTCAGAACCTAGTTGCGAGAACTGAATGCGCGCTCGAAAGGAAAGAGTACGCGCTGGGCATTTTCATCGACATTGAGGGAGCTTTTGATAATGCAACTTTCGACGCTGCTAGTCGACATGGCGTCGATGAAGCACTGGTTTTGTTGATCAAAGCAATGCATATGCACAGGACATTGACTGCTGATGCAGGCCTCAGCCGGTGCGTAAACAGGGGCTGTCCGCTGTGGTAGACCCTCTACTTGACACTATGCTATGCTAAATGCGCCTATGCGGATGATGTCGCCGTTCTTTCTGTCGGCTCATGCTGACGGACTGGTCGGTGTACCAGAAATGGGCTGTCGGTTAATCCTCTTAATACTGATATCGTTCTCTTTACGAGAAGGAGGAAAAATACTGACATGACTCAGCTGGTGCTAAAAGCCACTTCCATCCCGGTATCGAAGGTGCTAAGTATCTAGGAATCGTCTTAGATAGCAAGCTTCTTTGGTCAGAGCATGTTGAGTCAAAAACCCTCAAAGCGCTGTTAGCTTTCTGGCACTGAAATGAGCTTTTGGCAAAATATGGGGTTTATCGCCGGCAAAGATCGTTTGGATTTACATGGCAATGACGAGACCTATAATCCCATACACATCGGTTGTCTAGTGGAACAAACTAACCCCCAAACACGTCGTAATCTTTCACCAAACTCCAATGAACGGTTTGTCTCAGCTGTACGGCGGCTTTCCCCAGCATGCCTAGCGATACTCAAATACATTAAGGGTAATATTCTGTCTAGGTACAGTCGACCAATATTTGCATCTGAGTGCTTCAAAAGATAGTAGAAGCCGTCAACCAAAAAAAAAAAATCTCCTTAGATGGTTTGCCCCATCTTCAGGCTGAAGCTATGTTGTGCATTCGTTTTACATGGACCAGTTGTCATAGACACTGGATACGTAGGTTGATCAGACGATATCACTAAGCAGCCCTGGCGGTCTTTAGACAGCACTCATCGCGGCGGAGAGTACAGCAAAGCAGCGTGGGGCTTTGTCTCAAGAGCGTAGCATACGTTAAACCCGAGAGAACCCTCTCTCACCTCATCACATTGGTTGGGACCATTACCTTGGCACCCAACTACTAGTGGTCGGAATACAGTGTCATCCAACAGAGGTAACATTAAATAGGTGCTAAAAGTGAAGGTTTAGCCTAACTTCCGGTATTTTGGGTCTTTGTCAGATTAAAATGCACGCTACTGTGTCCAAAAAGTAAGAACATAGCACTTGTTTTGAAAAATCTTTATTTATTCTTCCAAATCAATTTCATCACCTGTTCCTCCCCTGATACAATGCACTTATGCAACCGATTTTCCCATCTTCGAAACAGGTCTTAAAGTCGATTTCCGGGATGGCATTCAGTTCTCTCTTCGATGCGTCTTTAACTTCTGTTTTGACTCAAAATGGTGTACCTGGGGCGGTCTTTTGAGTTTGTTGAACAGGAAATCGCGCAGAAAAATAGTGGCTGTGGAGCGATAGTGTTGCAAAATCCAAGAGTCGAGCTGTTTAAGCGGATAGTTTCACGCAAACGACGCATAACGCTCATGTTATATTCTTTGTTGGAAGTTGGACGCGGCGGAAGGAACACCACAACCCCACGAGAATAGAAAGAAACACTCAACAAAACATCCAACGACTTTGGCGCGGTCGTTTTTGGTCTTGACGAAACTTTCGTACTTGATTGATCGGTTGTTTCACACACTCTACTTACTTATCAGGCCAGCGGTCCATGGAGGATCTGAGCCTGAGCTATAGCTGCCTTCCATCCTTGACGGTCGTGCGGCTGCTTCCAGTTATCAAGACCGAGATGTCTTACATCCGCGATTATTGTGTCTTTATACCGGAGCTTCAGTCTTCCTCTTTTTCTCGAACCAGGAGGCTCGTAGTCGAAGACCCTCTTGCGCTCGATGTGGCCGTGCCCGTGTAGTCGACGGATCTTTGCCTTCTGGAATACATCCACATCTTTGGACAGCTCGTAGAGTTCGCGGTTGTGTCTTCTTCTCCATTCACCTTCCTCACAGACAGGACCAAATATCCGGCGCAGATTTTTTCTCTCGAAAGAACCCAAAATCAGCTCCGCTGTCCGCTTATCCTCCAGCTTTCGGCTCCGTACAGCAAGACTGGCAGAATGAGCGTTTTGTAAAGTATGACTTTGGTCTTTCGAGTGAGGAGTTTTGACCCCAGTTGTTTGGACAAGCCGAAGTAGCAGCGGTTGCCAAGGGCGATTCTATGCCGGATCTCCACTGTGGTGTCATTTGTGGAATTTAAGTTTGCCCCGAGGTAGACAAACTCCTTAACCACCTCGAAATTGTAGCTGTCAATTGTTATTTTTGTCCCAGGTGGTGAGCGACGGATTGGTTTTTGCTTGACAGCATGTACTTCGTCTTGTCCTCATTGACCTTAAGACCGACTCGTTTCGCCTGTTCTTCAATCGCCGTGAATGCAATGCCACGGCAAGAACACGCGATGATATAGATATCATCCGCGTAGCCTAGCAGTAGCTGGATGGATTTTTAGAAGATAGTGCCTTCCCTGTTGACGCCTGCCCGTCGCACTATCTGCTCCAGCACCAGGTTGAAGAAGTCACACACTTTAGTACAGTGTTTTTCCGAAATAGTAATGACTGATCCTTTCGAATGGCCAACATCACACGCAATTTGTCTAATTGTTAATCGATGATTTATGTATATGCAACAAATCCTTGATTGTTTGGACGTGAGCTTCATCTGTTAAGATTGATAGTCGTCCGGGATGCTCTTCGTTTTCGACACGTCGTCGGCCATTCTCAAAGAGTCATCAGCAAACAAAATTGAATGCAAATTCTTTGCCCAAAGACTGTAGACTTTATGTCTTTCGATTTTTATAATCAAGAACGAGCCTACCAACCTCAAAATAATAACATTTCCCTAGATCCGTTTGCGCGCGCAGTTTAAATTCAAATGCCACCTACTGTTTGGACAATCTTTTTTTTTTAACGTTTTGTTTGTTTTGACACACAACCTGAACGGAGTGCAGTGGTTTTTTGGGTCGTTGATATTCGTTCGTTTAAACATAAAATACGAGCCTTTTACAAGAAAGCCAAAGACCTTGCAGGAGGCTTCAAAAAGGGCACCCTGGCTCTTCGAAACTGTGAGGGTAATCTTGTCACCGACCCGCAGGGAATAGTGGATGTATTTAAGCAGCACTTCCAGCAGCTCCTTAACGAGCATGACCAAGAGAGAGTGGTAGGGACCGAGGAAATCCCATCTCCAGCCGCTGAACTAGTCCTCCCACCCAGCATCGAAGAAGTCGGCACAGCTATTCAGAAGCTGAAGAACAACAAGGCCGCAGGCTCAGATGGCTTGCCATCAGAGCTCTTCAAGGCTGGCGGCGATGTTCTGGTAGGGAGCATGCACCAGATCATCTGCAGAATTTGGGAAGATGAAAGCATGCCCGACGACTGGAATACCAGCTCTATATGCCCCATCCACAAAAAAGGCGATCCTACCTCTTGCAAGAACTATAGAGGTATATCCCTGCTCAATGTCGCATACAAGATCCTGTCCAGCGTATTGTGTGAACGTCTAAAATCATTTTGCAACGCACTAATCGGCAGCTACCAGTGCGGCTTCCGGCCCGGCAAATCAACTATAGACCAAATTTTCACACATCGACAAATCCTGGAAAAGGCCAACGAGTTTCGAGTCGATACACACCATCTTTTCATCGATTTCAAAGCCGCATACGACGGCATTCATCGTGAAGAACTGTTTGGGGCGATGGCCAAATTCGGGATCCCGGTAAAACTGATCCAGTTGTGTCGCGCCACACTAAAAAACACGCGATGCACCGTGCAACTCGGTTCTAGGACTTCGGAACCATTCGAAACATGCACCGGATTTCGGCAAGGAGATGCGCTGTCATGTGACTTCTTCAACCTGGTGCTGGAGCAGATAGTGCGACGGGCAGGCGTCAACAGGGAAGGCACTATCTTTTACAAGTCCATCCAGCTGCTAGGATACGCGGATGATATCGACCTCATCGCGTGTTCCCGCCGTGGCATTGTGAAAGCATTCACGGCGATTGAAGAACAGGCGAAACGAGTTGGTCTTAAGGTCAATGAGGACAAGACGAAGTACATGCTGTCAAGCAAAAAACCAATCCGTCGCTCACCACCTGGGACAAAATATAACAATTGACAGCTACAATTTCGAGGTGGTTAAGGAGTTTGTCTACCTCGGGGCAAACGTAAATTCCACAAATGACACCACAGTGGAGATCCGGCATAGAATCGCCCTTGGCAACCGCTGCTACTTCGGCTTGTCCAAACAACTGGGGTCAAAACTCCTCACTCGAAAGACCAAAGTCATACTTTACAAAACGCTCATTCTGCCAGTCTTGCTGTACGGAGCCGAAAGCTGGAGGATAAGCGGACAGCGGAGCTGATTTTGGGTTCTTTCGAGAGAAAAAATCTGCGCCGAATATTTGGTCCTGTCTGTGAGGAAGGTGAATGGAGAAGAAGACACAACCGCGAACTCTACGAGCTGTACCAAGATGTGGATGTAGTCCGGAAGGCAAGGATCCGTCGACTACACTGGCTCGGCCACATCGAGCGCATGGACATCAACGCTCCAGCTAAGAGGGTCTTCGACTCCGAGCCTCCTGGTTCGAGAAGAAGAGGAAGACCGAACCTCCGGTATAAAGACCAAGTAATCGCGGATGTAAGACATCTTGGTCTTGACAACTGGAAGCAGCGTGCCCGGGACTGTCATGGATGGAAGGCAGCTATAGCTCAGGCTCAGATCCTCCATGGATCGCTGGCCTGATAAGTATGTAAGTAGTAAGATATTCGTTCACTACACTCAGGGGTGGTTGTCCTAGATAGGACGAGAGTCGACCTAATTTCGCGTTGGTTATAATTCTCAGCATTTGTTTTATTTGGTGTTGTATTGCATATGCAGAGGATGAATTTCAATTGACCATAGAGTGTCATGCCTGCAGCAGTACGTTGGGTCACTTTTCATTCGCAACTGTGTTGCATATTTTTTCCCGTATAGAAATTGCTTTTTTCTTGGCTATAAATCGAATTGGAACTATCGACGGTCGATGATGTTAACCACCTCACCACGGCCACCCCCACTTTAGCTTCAACATAAGCCTTATTAAAGTCAGTCTTGTCATTAGCAAGTAATAAAAAAACTTGAAATAGGTCGTACCTGTTCTATATTTCTCCTTCCTTACTCATTTTTTGAAGCCGTAGATCTCGGTGAACTCGAAGTGTGCAAGTGTGGAAGTGCGATGGCTTTTCAATACATCGCTTTTCTCTAAATACAGTTGACCTTCTCCTGAATCTGCCCGCTTTTCTTTTGTTCTGAAACCATACTGATAGGAACCTATCAAATTGTTTAGGAGTGACTTGATGACTTGACACATCACGTCAAAGTAGATCCTAGTAGCTATTGTTCCCCTGTAGAAGTTGTTGTGAACTTTGTGGACCATTCATAGATAAAGCCTAGTGGACTGTTTGTCTTCGCAAATAGTTGTACTAGATTTTAGTTTTGATACCTCTACTTTAAAAGTACATTGTGATTGTCTCGAGCTACCTGAGAACGGTATTTTGACTAACGTTAACCTGTCTAGAGAACTCGACTTCATTGCGGTTTGTCCGTGTTCACATTTGTGAAAATGTCCTGCGTTATAATTAACCGGACTAAATGATACACATAATGCCATCGCTCCGAAAACTTTAACTTGGAATACTGGCGTTGGATCTCTAACAACGACTGACAGATAAACGTCAGGAAACATCGCATTGTTTCAAATCGAATACTTAATTGAACATGGGCAGGATTGAAATTCTTTTCCCTTCGTATATACTATCCATTTGTATCTACATCGCATGTTCATACAACCAAAGTGCTACCTTATAGGCTAGTTGGATTTTTATTTCGCTCAAATGACGGTCGCAATGAAATAGGACGAACTAGAGTCACAAGTGACTGCCGATGGCTTGTATATATGTATTTCCGAACACTTATGCCCCTTTCTCCCATCGGGCAGACATTCACCAGCAAGTTGGTTGGATTATGGCGTTCGGCAAATGGGCATACCATATTTACGTATAACTAGTATACGCGTATGGCACTTTCGCCAGGACGAACTAATGTGCGACCAATTGGAATGAGCTGATTGCTAAACAATGAGAAATAATTGGATTGCAAAAAGGCGACTTGCTCAGCAGGATTTGTATGCACACCTACATCACTACATGAAAATGTGTGCCACCATCTCTCGTCCTTAATGCTTGAGCTCAACGAACTACCATGCTACACTTTAAGCAAATTTATTCAATTTCCTCTGATTTAGTTTTGTGTTTTTATCGTTTTGCTTTGTTCCGAGGATTTTTTCAATTTGCGACATTTTATGGCGCAAATAAATCAATTTACGAGATAGACGAGCATTTACGCAAGGCGAGTCGTAGGTGAAACTCCCATCAATTATTATCGATAGTGATATATAGATAGAATTGGTATTGGGCGCGATGTCAGCTTATTCAATTTGCTCGTCGCGTAAAGTGGAAAAAAATAAATTAGAAATAACCACAATCGTGTTGCATTAGTACAATTTTGTGACGCAAATTCAAGCTGTGAGAAATAAAACAATGATTAGTGGAAGGGTCAAATGTTTTTTGGAGAGTGATGTACCAAAGTGTGGACTATGGATGGCAAAGGACTAACAAAGTCCTCGTAGGGGTAACATCTATCCGATGAATGCTGGCCTGCTAAAATGCGAGAAAGGGCACTGTAGACCAGCATCTTGCGGCACGGTTAATAAGTCCCATCCCCACCTCCTCGTGGTGCCATCTGGAGATTTCCTATCGAAATTGCAGACAAGGAAGGACGAATGGCGAGCCTCCTGCGCCAAAAAAACAGGATTGGTCGGTTGGGCTACGGCCTAGTAAGAAGTACAAAAAAAAAAAAAAAAAAAAAACACAAACTCCGAATCAACCACAAGCCTCGAATAAAACGAACCCTTCGGCTCCGCACGTGGAATATTAGGTCCCTAAACAGACCACGTGCAGGCGAACAGCTTGCGGACACCCTAGGCCGCTATAAAGCGAACTTAACCTCCATCCAGGAAATGCGTTGGAATGGACCGGGTATAAAGCGGATGAAAAACTACGACACCTACAACGGCGACTGCTATAGGGAGAGAGGACAACGATTGTTCGGATGCGGAATTGTTGTTCGAGGCGGACTAAGGCAAAAAGTCATAAGCTTTCGACATATGAGCGAACGTCTCATAACGGATCCGTATCAACGCTAAACTTTCTAACATCACCCTGATATGCGTCCACGCCCCCATGGAGGACAGAAATGACTCCACCAAAGATGAATTCTATGATCTCCAACCAGAACGTATGTCCAATGTCCCAGCCTCGCTGCATAGAAGAACAAGAGCAGCTCGTCAGCTCTACGAGTTAAAAAGAAGGGAGGAGCATAAGCTTCTCAGAAGAAAGAAGAAAGAGCACGAGAAGCGCACGATTGAGCGTTTGGAGAGGTGATACTGCAGGCGTGACATTCGAAAGTTTTATCAACAGATAAAGCGAACATGCCAAGGTTATAAAGCCCCAGGGCTGAGAACGGACACCTAATAGTAGAAGCGCAATCGATGCTGAGAATATAGAAAAACCACTTGGCAAACTGTATAATGGCGATGTTAGTCAATATGCCGCTGTCAGGCAGAAGGATCTTTACGACGAAGGCCGCAGAGAATTATGATCGCCATATCGAAACTCAAGTCGAATAAAGCTGCTGGCGCAGACGCTCTGTCTGCTGAGCTCTTCAAGGCAGCTAGAGATGACCTGGTTAGGAGCATGCACCAGCTCATTTGTAAGGTATGGTCAGAGAAAAGCATGCCCGAGGAATGGAGTCTCAGCATCGTATGCCCGATCAACAAAAACGAAGACCCCTCTGATTGCGCCAACTACAGAGGAATAAGTCTCCTTAGCATCGCCTACAAAATCTTCTCTGCAGTTTCGTCTGAACGCCTGAAGCTTTATGTAAGTAAGTTGTTAAGTCCTTATCAGTGCGGATTCAGGCCAGGTAAGTCCACCATCGACCAAATCTTCTCACTTCGGCAGATCCTGGAAAAAAACAATTAATTTCAAGTCGACACTCACCACCTATTTGTCGACTCCAAAGCCGCATACGACAGCGTAATTAGAGACGAGTTATACAACGCTATGTCTACCTTTGACATACCTGCTCAACTCATCAGACTATGCAGGATGACTTTGGAGAATGCTGGCTGCTCCATCCGATTCGGTGAACAGCTTACCGATAGTTTTGATGTCAAAAAAGGATTTAGGCAGGGCGATGCGCGGTCGTGTGATTTTTTCAACATCATATTAGAAATGATATACAAGAGGCACAATCTATTTCAAATCCTCACAAAAACTCCTTGCATACGCCGACGATATTGACATAATAGGCAGATCACAGCTAGATGTCAATGAGGCGTTTGCGAGTATTGAGATGGAGGCGGCGAAAATTGGTCTAAATATATGCTGTCATCAAAAAAGGACGCTCACCACCGACGTCTTGGCCAGAACGTTTGTATTGGCAGACATAAGTTCGAGGTAGTTAAGGACTCCGTCTACCTTGGCTCCCTCTTGCTAATCGCTGTTTCTTTGGGTTCAGGAGGCAATTGAGCAATAGAGCTCCCTCCCGAACGACAAAGTTGACTCTATATAAGGCCCCTATCATCCCGGTCCTGCTGTACAGCGCAGAAGCATGGACTCTATCAAAAGCAGATAAGGAGGCCCTTGGTCGGTTCGAGAGAAAGATTTTGCGCGTGATTTTCGGGCCTATAAACGCAGACGGGGGATGGCGGCAATGATTTAACCACGAACTTTACGGGCTGTACAGCGACATGAGTCAAGCGTCTACGGACTCAACGCCTAAGATAGCTAGGCCATGTAGAGCGAATGGACACCACAGCTCCAGCCCAGAGGGTCTTTGAATCCAATCCCGAGGGACGAAGAGACAACGGACGGCCGCACTTAAGATGTCGCACACAGGTGGAAATGGACCTCAGCCAACTGGGTGTGCGGCAATGGAAAAGGCTAGCAAAAGATCGTGCTAGTTGGAGGGGCATGTTGGTTGAGGCCCAGGTTCACCCCGAACTGTAGCGCCCGTTAAGAAGAAGAAGAAGTATTAAGAAAAATATAGCGTTGTGATGTCGCGTACCGCCCTACAATAACACAGTTAAAGAAAAATGCAAATATGTGGTTCAACCTGGAGTATGAAACTATGTAGATAATCTGCTGAAAGGACGGCTGAAATCTTACATATCCCCAAGTACATGACAATTCCCGCCAAGATATTTGAAATAGGACTTCTTTTCCTTTTGGATATGAGTGTTTTCATTACCTAGAAAGTATGTGCATGTAACCAAAAAAAGGATAAAAAGTCGACAAATAAATAAAACAAAAACAGAAAAGGGTTGAAAAAAAAAAAAAAAACAGAACATCCCAAATGGGAGCTTTCGCCATAATAACTACCGGAATATGTAATGAGGTTGAAATGAATATGTCTTTGACATTTCACCTTTTCCTGTTCCACCTCTCATCCCATTGTGCCATCTAGCTGAGCGTATATCCGACAGGACACGAAACAGCGGTGGCAGCAATAATAGCAACAACAACCTCACTTACAACCAGAAAGGACAACAGCAATAACAGCAGCATCAGAACCAGTACCAGAAGCATGGCAGTACCAGACGAAATGGGGGAAGTCGACAACGACAGTCATTGCCACACACAGCAACTATTCTCGAACTGATCTCCATTTCATTCTATTTCATTATATCCTCCTATTCTACGTAGCGCTTGCTTTCCTCGTTGGGATTTTTCATTTCTCGTTTTTCTGTTTTTCTCTTTTGATTTTTTCTTTTTTTTTTTTTTATTAAATTTTCTTATCCACTGTGGGAATATTTCGTTCGATGGCAGCTGTTTTGGGTGTCCTAGTTTCACATTTCAAGGAATATTGTACTTCCACTCTCCGTCGAGTGAAAGGATAAAGATTTCTTCAATGGCCAACAACAATACCTGGTAGCAAACAAAAATATACGGATTCTAAACTTGAAGCAGTTTTATATTTAGGTTTGTGGCAGGAGCTTAAGTTGATGGCATAAAAACCATTGTGCTTCGAGATTCTGCTAGGTGTAACATATGAGTAGTGTTATGGCCGGAGGTATGGGCGGTTTGGTGTCCTTTTTGCTGGGCTTCATTTAAAATTCTGTTCCGATGGAGTGGAAGAGAAAGGTTATTTGAATTTGGATGGGTCTGAGTGTACTAAACTAAATACTCGAGGCGGAGAAGTTGTCAAACAACAAAACTGGTTGGTACAAAAAAAAAAAAAAAAAAAAAAAAAAAATAAGAAAAACGTCTGGCAAAGTAGTGTTGGCTTTTGTTGGTTGAGATTGCTTCACATCATCTGAAGTACTATACTGAGACAGAGTAAGTTCTTTATTCTTGAATGCACATTTATTCGAGTGCAACAATAAAGTTGTGAGGTTAACCGCACATGCAGTTTGGGCGAGGCAAATGAGTTTATCATTTATTGAAAAGTGGTTTCTTCTAGTCTTTCTAGCATTTACCTCAGCGTGCAAGTTGAGGTGGAGTAAATAGATTGTTTTTAGAGAGGATAAGTGAGACAGGAAATTGAGTAGTCTACTACTGCTAATATGGAAACATTTTCTGTGTTGCGGACTGTTAGCCGCAGACAAAACTACTTTGTGGATCAATTTAGATGAGGTTTTACTATCGCAGAATACTATCCAAAAGAGGTAAGGATCATTAGTGAGGAGTTCCATTCCACACTATAAAAAAAGTTTGGTCTCGTCTTTCGAAACTTCCTGATTGGCCTCAAGAAGATGTATAGATGTATAGGTATTAGGACAATCTGCCGTTGATGAAAAGTGTGATGCTACAAAAAAAAAAAATGTCTGTGGTTCCATTAAGACTTACGAGTTATCCGTAACTACGATATTAAAAGGTTTCTGAAAAGAACATAAGCCCGAAAAGCGTTTGCGGTATTGGGTATATTAAAGAACCCTTTCTGCAAACTATTGAGGGCGTTCACAGACCTAATTCTGTAGAGAGGTAGATGTCTCCATTATATGTATAGACAGGGTTTTCAAACATTTTTTTTTGAACAATATGCGCGCACTCAAGTTACACCTTACTAAGTCGGCGACACAGTGTGGACAGAAGGTAGAAAGGAAGAGGGATAGAGGAGATGCCGATGGACATTGATCTTAAATGCCTGCATGTTGTACTGAGGTGGAAGACCGAATCCGGCAGGGAATTCCAGATTCGTGTGGATTCCCTATATTTGGCGGAACGTCCGAAAACGGGATTCAGGGTATATTGGTGAGCATTCCCTGAGAGACGTGTGTTGCGGGAGAAATGCTAAAGGGGCGGAATGCAATTGGCTATTTCATCAGAGCATTTTTTGTTCAAGTAACGATAATGCTGGAGTCACCTATCAATTTTATTGCACGATTTTGCGATTGCATCTACTAGACGTGCAATGATGGTTTGGAAGCACCGGACCAGACATGAGCGTTAAACTCTAATCTAGGTGGAATGAACGCCTTAAAGGATGTAGCCAGATTTAAGGGTGATAAATATTTCTTGCATCTGTATAGGTATATGAAGCCTAGGCGTTTCGGAGCATTATTGGCGACACTGAATATGTGGTCGTTCGAATTATGTATACACCCAATATGGATACATAGCTTTTCGGTTTTTGAGATTCAAGTGCCATTCATGGATAATGGCTGCGGGTTAGTTATACACTTTAACGACAGAATGGATTCAATTCCATTCTATTGATTTTACCTTATTGGATGATGCTGTAGATATCGGGATTTAACATACATACGTTGCCGCTTCAGCCGAGGTGCGGGGTTGTAAAGTAATAAACGAATATGAGAAGTTAGGGGTACTGTGGTCGGCAAAGGAGTGGATTTGATTAGAAGTGGTAGAACAAGAGATCATTTATAAAAATGAGAAAGAGTTTTGGAGACAAGACGGAGCCCTGGGGAACACCAGCATTAAAAAATGTATGTCACTTGAATCCGTCCAAAACAACTCGAGTTGAGCGATTGGACAAGTAGCTCCTAATCCACTAAAGAACTCATAGATCCCAAAAGCATGCATTTTCGACAAAATGGCTTCATGCCAAACCCTGCCAATTGCTTTCTAAGTCTCCAGTGCAACTATTTTGCTTTCACCTGTTTGGTGAAGCAAGCGATTCTACTTTTCGGCGAAATATGCCATCAAATCACTAGTGGATCGTTGCTGTACGGAACCGTACTGACGGTCATTGAGGAGTTTCCGTGATTCAAAATATTTTATAAGCTGACGGTTAATCAGCGTTTCCAAGACCTTGGAAAAAAAGGGCGTTAGTGCAATGGATCAGTAGTTGGAGGGAGAAGATGATTCGCCTTTTTTGGCTGGGCAAATGCTGTTTTCCACCTACTCGGAAAGAGCCTATATGAGTAGTGTTGCGAAATGGATCAAAGTTAAAATCAATTTATCAATATATCAGTTATCAAATTGTCAGTTATTAATTTTCCGTGATTATTCTGTTTCAAACTCAACATTGCTTAACGTACCCTACGTAGCATTATTATGTTAGTTAATGAGAGCAACGATGTTTTTCTTTATTACTCTTTTTTGTATTTGATTACATTATATATTACATGTACCTGCACACTAGCCGTTAGCTCGCATGGTCTTTGCCAGTGAGTCGACTCACTGCCAGAGACTCTTCCCTTTTTGATAGCAACCATCAACGCGTCAACATCTTCGCTCTCGTTAACCCTTGGATTGGTGGGATTTGTAAATTGCAATAAAATAACTGAATTGTCGTACAGTATTTTGGGTCTTTTAATTTGATATTTGTTACAATCTCGATCAAGCTGGTCCTTCGAGCCGGATCCTGTGGCTCTTGTTCGTGTTGCTGGGAATCGGCTGCTTCTTGCACTTTGGATATTTGGATACAGTCCCCCACCTAATCCTCATTGCGCTAAAGGACAGGTAATATATTTGAACTTTAAATTGTTGATGTCGCCGCTGTTGCGGGAACTTGGAGTAGCTGAAGGCGCTTAACATCGTCTTCGAGTTAGGATTTGTAGTGCACGTGGTTCGTATTTGATTTTGCTCTTAGTGCATGACCATGGAAGCGCTAGTACAATCCCGGAATCATATTAAGGCTTCTATTAATCGCATATAATCGCATGAGAGCACCGTGGCGCAGTGGGTAGTGTGTTGGCCTCTGACGCCGATGACAAGGGATCGAATCCCGACACAGCCATGTCATCGAACGTGTTTTTCACGGTGTTTCTCCTCAGCGGGGTTCTGACAAAACCCCCTGTAGTAAAATTGTCATGAAAGCTCCTCGAAATTCGCCGTTCGGAACCGGCAATAAACTGTAGGTCCCCTATGGGAGAATGAAATCACACACAACATGGGTGATAGAGAGAAGCTCGGCTCAGGTCCTTCATGGACTGTAACGCCAACATACATACATTAATCGCATATATAGCTTTGCACAGTCCATTTCTGAACATACTTTAGTTGAGGATCTCGAGGAGCGTTTAGATCGATTAGAGGATGTTTGGAAGGATTTTAACGTCAACCAATTTAACTAACATCAGTACCATGCTGAAGAAGGATACGTTAATCCGGAGGAGGAGTTCGCCGACTCCGAAACCATATTCATAACGGCTAAATCATTGCTTTTAAAATCCCTTAGAGATAAACACCCCACTCTTCTTCTTCTTCTTAGTGGGCGCTACAGTTCGGGGTGAACCTGGGCCTCAATCAACATGCCCCTCCATCTAGCACGATCTTTCGCTAGCCTTTTCCATTGCCGCGCACCCAGTTGGCTGAGGTCCCCTTCCACCTGTGTGCGCCATCTTAAGTGCGGCCGTCCTCTGCTTCTTCGTCCCTCGGGGTTGGATTCAAAGACTCTCCGGGCTGGAGCTGTGGTGTCCATTCGCTCTACATGGCCCAGCCATCTTAGGCGTTGAATCCGTAGACGCATCATCGGTTCTTACTTACTTACTTAGGTGGCGCTACAGTCCGTGGTGAACCTGGGCCTCAACGAACAAGCATCTCCAGCTGGCACGGTCTTTGGCCAGCTGTTTCCAGCGCCGCACGTCAAGGTTGGTTAGGGTCCCCTTCCACCTGCGTGCGCCACCGTTGACGCGGCCGTCCTCTGTCGCGCCTCCCTTCCGGGGTGGATTCGAAGACTCTTCGGGTCGGAGCTGTATTTTCCGTATTGCTGAGATTCCATTCGTCGGGCATGCTTTCCTCCGACGATACCTTGCAAATGAGATGGTGCATGCACCTTACCAGCTCATCTCCAGCCGTCTTAAGATGCTCAGCAGACAGCCCGTCTGCGCCCGCGGCTTTATTAGACTTAAGTCTTGATATCGCTATTTCGATTTCGTCTAGGTCGGGTGGACTGAATTCTGTTACAGCGTCGTCCATTACGAATGGCTCGTTCTGCCTGACAGCGGTATCTTGTCTGTCATCGCCGTTATACAGTCTGCAAAAGTGGTCTTTCCAAATCCTCAGCATCGACTGCGACTCTACTACCAGTTCTCCATTTTCATCCCTGCAGGCCGCCGCTCTGGCTTTGTAGCCATGAGATGTTCGTTTTACCTTATTGTAAAACTTACGGGCGTCATTCCTGTGGAAGCATCTCTCCATCTCCTCGATCTCACGCTTTCCGTGCTCTCTCTTCTTTTTTCTGAAAAGCGTGTGTTCCTCTCTTCTCTTCTGCTCACAGATTTCGCGAGCAGCTCTCGTCCGTCGGTGCAGCATGGCTTTATATGCCTCCTGTTTTGCCACATGGGTTTGTTCGCATTGTTCGAACCAGGGGTTTCCAGGTGGTGGCGGTTTATTATTATTATTATTATCGTTTATTAACAAGTAATTAAAATTACAAGGTAATATGAGATTAAAGAGCCTAGCTGCGGAGACTATTGGCTCTGATTAGCAACAATTAAAGATTTAAACTTAGATGAGAGACAAATTTGTTGACGTTTTCGATATTTAAAGGACTTGGGTTTTTCAGTACATCATATATTGATACATTTTGAAAAATAGATTTTACGATGGGTTTAGATAATTTGCAATGTTCTAATAAATGGGTGATATCAAGGGCTACGTTGCAAGTAGTGCAGATTGGAGGATTGTTTTTTGATAGTAGGTGCTGGTGTGTAACTGCAGTATGGCCAAGTCTTAGTCGGATGAAGTTAGAAATTTTCATTTTTGATACATTTGTAGGATATTGTGGGTGGGATTTATCGACGTTAACTTTTTTATAATGATGGTGGTATAGGCTCCAGTCAATTTGTTGTTTGATTATTAACCTTTTATGTATGTTTTTCTTAAGGTCCTGTTTGGTGAATATATTAAATTTATATACTGGTGCTTCCCTTGCGCGGTTCGCAGCAATGTCAGCTGCCTCATTTCCACGGATATTAACATGGCCAGGAGTCCACATCAATTTTATTTTGTTTGGCATCATCATCATTTTATTTCTTATTTCAGATATTAGGTGGGAATTGTTGTTTGGATTGCTAATTGCTTTGAAGACTGATATACTGTCGGAGCATATAACAAATTTACCTCTGCAATTTGTTGTTGTCTTGGTCGCTTGTAGGATGGCAAAGGCTTCTGCCGTAAATATTGAGGAGAATTCGGGGAGGGTACCAATGCTCAATATATATCCATCTTCAAGTGTGACAGCAAACGTGGTATTATGTTGCGATTTTGATCCATCAGTGAAAATAAATGTCCATCCTTTATTTTTGAGTTCAGATGAGATACTTGAGAATAATGAGCAGTATAATACGTTGCTGGTGTTTGTTTTCGCATATTGTGCTAGGGTCATTATGAAGGACTCAGATTTTATGTGCCATGGGGGGAAAGATGCGGTAGTGCTGCGTGTCCTTTTGATTGGAAGATCCATTTGCTGAGTGTTATTGAGGACGATGCTTATTGCCGACGGGATCCGTTTTTTACGTTTGTGTCCTACGGATTGGTGAATGTCATTATCGACAATCGAGTTTTTGGAGAAGACTAGCTTAGCAGCTAGTTTTGATGTTATCTCCTCGATTCGTTGCTCCAAAGTCGGGAGTCCTGCTTCGGCGAGGATATTTTTGATTGGTGTTGTAGGAAAAGCATTAACGCTTCTTCTTGCCGCTTGGTGGTAGGTTGGCGGCTTTAATATTTTAAGAACTGATTTCGGGCAATTGCCATAAATATAAAGTCCATAATCAATTTTACTTAGAACTAACAGCTTGGTTATAGAAGAAATGGTGTTAATATGTACATGACTTTTCTTACTACTTAAGTACTTAATAATATCGACTCTCGCAGCTAGGGTTTTCTTCAGATCTAAACAATGCTGTTTCCATTTATAACGATTATTAAAAGTTAGTCCTAGGATGCTTAAATTTTTGACATTTTCAATTTGTACGTTATGAATACTTAAATTAAGTTCTGGACACTGAAGTTTACGACAAACATGTAGTAGCTTACATTTATTTAATGATAGTTTGGCGCCAGAGGTATTTGACCATTCTAGAATATCATTTATAGCATTACTTAGGAGATGTTTACATTCATTTAAATCGTTTATTTTACTTAAAATATAGATATCATCTGCGTAAAAACAACTATCTAGACGTTTATATTTGCTTAGGGTGGCGGTTTAAAACCCAGCACCTCTGAGGAATCGTCTCTGATGGCGCTCTGTCAATGCGCCCATTCCTGCTCTATTGTTTGTGCTGCTGTGGGCGGATTTTGAGAGAGTTGGAGGAGACACCATCGGCAAAGATTCTGGCAGTCTCTTGTGATTGTAGCTTTCCGACGTCAAACTTACGTAGTCCTACTCGACTCCTAAGCATTCTTGATATCCTCACTCGTACCTTGGCTACAACAAGGAGTCGATGTTAGCCCCTCGGCAGGTTCGTACGTCGAGAATACAGGAGGAGTGTCTGGCGTCGGTCGCAATGTGATCAATCTGGTTGGTGGTCGATTGATCAAAAGACCGCCAGGTCTTGACAGGTGCTTGCTACAAGGAGGGTACGCTCCGCTAGGAAATCGATTAGCCTAAGTCCGTTTTCGGATGTGGTGTTATGGAGGCTACGCTTTCCAATGAACGATTCAAATATGTCCTTTTTGCCCAGTTTTGCATTAACATTTCCTATTTTTGTTTCGTAGCTGGGGCATTGGGCATATGTTCTGTCTAGGAGATCGTAGAATTCTCCTTTTAGTCTATCGTCCTTTTTCTTCCGTTGGGGCCTGCGCGCATATTAAGCTAATGTTATCGGTTCTAAGTTGCGTAATTACGCGTGGAATGAGTCCGGTCCCATGTCAATGTCGTCTTTGGTTCCCGAGATAATCGAGATAATCGCACGCACATACGTACATACACACACACATACATCTATATGAAAGCCTTGGAATTGGATTCTGGGACCTTGAAACGTGGAGATATGCCAAAATTTGGAATTCGCAAAATCTCGACCCCATTACAATAACTTCCCACTTGGAAGTTGAAAATGACAACCATGATCGGTGTACGAGCTTAATACCTTTGTGTAAGTCTTAAATAATTTTCCTTTATCTTCACAAGTAAAACGATGATTTTATGTATTTTAGTCTTTATTTATCATTTATAGGTTTGTCCTAACACAATTACGACAAAGGAAGTATTATTCATACCATAAACCATTCATCTTCACCCTCACACTATGAGTGTATATTAGATCTTGTTCTTTTGTCAACCATCTTTTGGTTTTATTCAGTTTTCTTTTTCATCTAATATTTACAATTAAAGCAAAATAAAAAGATGTTTTTCACTTCTCTTACGGTTTAGTAGCCATGTGTAACGTATTCTTCGTGTCAATCTACTCTGTAAAGGCTAAACTATAGGATCTATCTCTACAGGACTATCGCTAGAATTTAATGTAATTATCAACTTTATCTTGTTGCTTAGTTTAAGGTTTAAAGATTTTTATTGTTATCCTTTTGGCAATAATCGGGATTGTATCGGGTTTACAATTATTCGTGTTTCATTGGAAAAATATCTATTTTATTTGATGAGGGTATTTATATTTTCTTTGTAATTTTTTTTTCTATATTTACATTAGATTTAAATTAACTTTTTACTGCTGTTTTTAAAATTAACAGTATTATAAAGACTATTGAGAGATATTCGATTTTTCTCAAACTAGAACTTTTCTATCTGTCTAGAAAAACATGACTAACTTATACTTTTTGGGTTAGATACAGAGAATATAGATAAGCAATAACAAAAACCATAAAACAAGTAAATACAAGTACAGTGTTCCCCGCTTAGTTTAACTTTGCCACTTTGTCAGATTTTTTGAGCAATTGTCCGCGTGGTTCAATTAAAGAAATCCCGCTTAATTGACCCATCTGTTCAGTTAAGCGATACCCCGTTTAGTTTCATCTCTAGTAAAATTAATCGAGGTTTGGTTGATTGAGCAAATCAGGTAAAATTATGTATTCATCCAACACTTAAAGCAATACTTGAATTCCCTCATGTACATACTATAGAGTTAATGTAAAGGAAATTTTAATAACAGTATTAAAACGTACAAGGCCGCAGGCTCAGATGGCTTGCCATCAGAGCTCTTCAAGGCTGGTGGCGATGTTCTGGTAGTGAGCATGCACCAGATCATCTGCAGAATTTGGGAAGATGAAAGCATGCCCGACGACTGGAATACCAGCTCTATATGCCTCATCCACAAAAAAGGCGATCCTACCTATTGCAAGAACTATAGAGGTATATCCCTGCTCAATGTCGCATACAAGATCCTGTCCAGCGTATTGTGTGAACGTCTAAAATCATTTTGCAACGCACTAATCGGCAGCTACCAGTGCGGCTTCCGGCCCGGCAAATCAACTATAGACCAAATTTTCACACATCGACAAATCCTGGAAAAGGCCAACGAGTTTCGAATCGATACACACCGTCTTTTCATCGATTTCAAAGCCGCATACGACAGCATTCATCGTGAAGAACTGTTTGGGGCAATGGCCGAATTCGGGATCCCGGTAAAACTGATCCAGTTGTGTCGCGCCACGCTAAAAAATACGCGATGCACCGTGCAACTCGATTCTAGGACCTCGGAACCATTCGAAACATGCACCGAATTTCGGCAAGGAGATGCGCTGTCATGTGACTTCTTCAACCTGGTGCTGGAGCAGATAGTGCGACGGGCAGGCGTCAACAGGGAAGGCACTATCTTTTACAAGTCCATCCAGCTGCTAGGATACGCGGATGATATCGACATCATCGCGTGTTCTCGCCGTGGCATTGTGGAAGCATTCACGGCGATTGAAGAACAGGCGAAACGAGTTGGTCTCAAGACCAATGAGGACAAAACGAAATACATGCTGTCAAGCAAAAATCAATCCGTCGCTCACCACCTGGAACAAAATATAACAATTGACAGCTACAATTTCGAGGTAGTTAAGGAGTTTGCCTACCTCGGGGCAAACGTAAATTCCACAAATGACACCACAGTGGAGATCCGGCATAGAATCGCCCTTGGCAACCGCTGCTACTTCGGCTTGTCCAAACAACTGGGGTCAAAACTCCTCACTCGAAAGACCAAAGTCATGCTTTACAAAACGTTCATACTGCCAGTCTTTCTGTACGGAGCCGAAAGCTGGACGATAAGCAGGACGGCGGAGCTGATTTTGGGTTCTTTCGGAAGAAAAATTATGCGCCGGCTATTTGGTCCTGTCTGTGAGGAAGGTGGATGGAGAAGAAGACACAACCGCGAACTCTACGAGCTCTACCAAGATGTGGATGTAGTCCGGAAGGCAAGGATCCATCGACTACACTGGCTCGGCCACATCGAGCGCATGGACATCAACGCTCCAGCTAAGGTCTTCGACTCCGAGCCTCCTGGTTCGAGAAGAAGAGGAAGACCGAACCTCCGGTATAAAGACCAAGTAATCGCGGATGTAAGACATCTTGGTCTTGACAACTGGAAGCAGCGTGGCCGGGACCGTCAAGGATGGAAGGCAGCTATAGCTCAGGCTCAGACCCTCCATGGATCGCTGGCCTGATAAGTAAGTAAGTAAGTAGTATTAAAACGTATTTTATTTAAAAAAAATATAAGACCAGGATGAATAATTTCAGAACAACAGCGGCGAGTAGGAGTGCCTCATTCCCGGGTAGATGCTACATCTGCGACCAGCAGGGGCACATTGCAAAAAACTGCCGCCTACGAAGAAAGCGTTCGAGGTCGAGCCAAAAAATGAGAGAACGAGTTAGTGCAGAGCGGCATGCGCTGATCCCACATCCGAGTGCCCCAGCATCCTCGTGTCTCTCTAGGTGTGTAACCAGCCTAGTCGTCGAAGGAACAATGGACGGGCAACGGTTTCTACTGACTTTGGATACGGCGCAACTCATTCAGTCATTCGAAGCGGATTGGTTTCTGACATCGAACCATTTACCGGGGTAAGGCTTCGTACAGTAACTGGTGAGACGGCAGAAGTTAAGGGTAAGGTCCAGAAGACAATTACGATGGGTACCGTGCACGATTTCATCGTTGCGGACATTACTGATAACATTATAATCGACGTCGACTTCATGATTAGGCATGGCTTCACATTGGACCTCAGCCAAAAAGTAATGAAGTAGCTCCCATTAATAATAGATAATGGACAGGGTAACAAGATCAGGCAAATAGTCGTGCAAGAGCGCCAAACAGTTCCTCTGGATGCAGAAGCTGTGGTTTGGACAAAGATAGAAGAGTATGCGGGGACAAGCCGAATGTGGGTGGTCGAACTCGGCGAACACCTGAGACTGTACAAAAGGGAACAACGATCGCTCAGTGCCAAGAAGTTGCCGCTATTATGAACTGCGAGGATCGGAAACATCAGGAAATCCAGACAAACAACGCGTTCTTGAAAACAATGGCCAGAGAGTGGACGCAACATCTAGTGGAGAAGCAGAAAAGTAAAGCACTCTCCTGCTTCGTACGTATTGGACACTTTTTCCAGGGCTTCACTGGAGGGCTTGCCTTGTTCATCTGGATGACACAATTGTCATGGTCAAGGATTTCGATGATCACCATAAGAAGCTTGAAGAGGTACTGGAACGTATTCAAGCAGCCGGACTGACATTGAGCCCGAAGAAATGTTCACTCTTCCAAAACGAAGTGAAGAACTTGCAACATGTTGTGACTGCAGAAGGAGCCCATACAGATGAAGACAAAATCTCGGCGGTTAAGGAATGGCCACGGCCGAAGAATCTTCACATATTACAGGCGATTTGTCCCAGGGTTTGCAAACGTTGCCAGCAGTCTACACGAGCGCACCAAAAACAATTGGCCATTCAGGTGGGAGAAGCCACAAGAGGAAGCGTTCATTCACCTGAAGGAATTGCTCTGCAGTGCGCAGATTCTTGCATATCTTATGCAAAGTTTATTTTGGATACCGATGCAAGCGGACATAGAATCGAAGGAGTACTCTCTCAAACGATTGACGGGCGAGAACGGGTCATCGCTTACTACAGTAGGATCCTGTCGAAACCGGAGAGGAACTACTGTGTAACTGGAAGGGAGCTTTTAGCCGTGGTCAACTGTGTCAAGCATTTCCACAAATATCTCTATGGCCAAACTTTTCATCTTAGGACGGCGTTGAGGTGGCTGCTGCAGTTCAAAAACCCGGAAGGCCAACTTGCTAGATGGATGGAGAGGATCCAGAGTTATGACTTCAGTATCGAACACCGGACGGGAAACAGTCATGGAAACGCGGTTATCGAGGCGACCTTGCGACGTTGAATGCAAGCATTGTTCACGTGCAGAAACCAAGGAACAAGTCACCGACATCCGTCGTTTCCATGTGTTGCCAGAAGATTCCTGGCCTATGGAGAAAGTCGGAGCGAGAAGATGCCGATCTCGCAGTCATCATCGATCACCAAGAACAAGGTTTTCGGCCAACGTGGCAGCAGATATTCAGTGAAAGCCCAATCGTAGAAGCTTACGGGGCTCAATGGCACAGTTTGAAGCTGAACGCTTCGAACGGTTGCCTCTACCGCAATTGGGAAAGTGAAAATGTGGGCATTGCAAACGAACTGTTGGTAAGTTCAAAGGAAAAAATCGACCAGGTCATCTTGGTGTTAACAAGACTGTAGGAAAGATATTTCTACAGGATAGAGTAGACCATTTGGCAATGAATCGGTCACAAATTTCAGTCGCAAGTGTGAACAGTCTGCGAAGGCAAAGGGACCACTTAGGAAAACTCGAGGAGTTGGAGCGCAGTGTGAACGTATTGCCATGGAAATACTGGACCATTTCCAATGAGCAACGTTGGAAACAAATACGCGATTCCAAATGTTTTCTTTTTGTTTACCGCCGATCAATTAACCGACATATTCGCATGTGTTTGAAGTTTCTTTGTTGTAAACTTTTAGTTCAATTAAGCGGGTTAATGAATTAAGCGGAACTCAATTAACCATACAAATTTGTTATACTTTATATACGCCCACTTTTTTTCGTTCAATTAGGCGGGTAAATCAATTAAGCGAGCGTCAACTAAGCGGGGAATACGTAGTTCAAGTAAAGTATCCTGATGCACATCAGTCTTACAGCTGTTTGTTGCTCTGGTATCGTTAACAAGAATTTATGGAATCGAGGTAACTAGATGCCACCCAATGCTTACAAATTCAATCGAAAGTATCCCTATCCACCGTTTGTGGTTACTGAATTCTGTTTCATCTGCAAATTCATTTCCTACCTTCCCCTTACGATTCCCATACTCATCGAATAGGGCAGGCAAGACTAAGGACCGCATATCAGATATTGTCTTAATCCATACTCCTAATATCGTAAATCCGTTTTGATTAGATGCAATCTGTGATGCTTTTTGGATTTTATTCGTTCGAGCGGTCCTGCTCAAGTAACAGGCTTCATAAATGTGCAGCAGGATACTATGTATGTACATATATATGTATATGAAATGTTAGGAAAAAGAAAATTCAATGAAGGAAACGTGAAAGATGAAATGGGAACGAGAGAGAACTATTACGGCAGTGTGTGTATTTGTGTGTTTGAGTTTAATTTTTTTTTTTTTTTTGTTATCCCATTTGGCACCCAATTACTATGATGGATCAGCTCTCATCGTTCGTCTAAATTCAATTGAATGGAATGTATTTCTTGGCAAAGACTGTTTGTCACCAAATGTCAAATTTACTCCGGTCCCTTTGCGGTGTGTTGTCCTGGTAGTCGTCATCGAACGTTCGATTCGACTGTTGTTGCTCGCCACATAGATGGCTTACTACAGAAAGTGGTGGTGGTTTTGCTGATGCAACGATGGGTGCTGTTGCACGATGAGCGGTGTCATGGGACGACGATGCAATTGTGGTGGATGTCATAGGTACCAGCAGTGTTGATGATTGTATCCTGGATGGTGCACTTAGTAGTTCCATTGGAAAGAAATCACTTGCCAGGACAGTCGATTGCGGTTCGTGGTTCATTTTGGCATAGAAATCATGATGTTCGTCATCAGGTGGCAAGGACGACGAGTGTCGGTTGTGTTTGATGCGCCTGCCATTCGAAAGTTGAAAGAGCCTATAATTGGAAGTGGTACGAGTGCTGCTTGTAACGTTGGCACATCCTGATGCCGGGCATTCCTCTCCATAGATTTGGTATTTAGAAGTGGGCGTCATTGGTGGCGCTGGCCGCTCATGAATGCGCAGCAAATGATGTGGCGATGTCGCCTGCATTTGATCGTCCTTGCAACCACTATACTTGGTACATTGATTATGATTATTTCCATCGCTACCGCAATGGCTATTGTCAGGCTTGGATTCGTGGTTGAAATGATGGTGATGCTGGTAGAAATGATGAGGATGGTTCTGATGGTCCTGGTAGTCCTGATAGTCGTGATCCTGCTGCTCATATTGATGGTGACTATGCTGTTCATGCTGGTATTCGCAATAACGGTGACCCATATAATTTAGGGGCTTCTGCCGATAACGATAGACTTGTACGAGACCAACAATAAATACAATAGCGAATGTCACACCGATGACCACGACCAGTCCCGGATGCCGTGTTGCTTTCCGAATGTCCAACCAACGTTCCGATTTGACCGTATTTTGATGGCCGCGCTCCTCTTGTTGTTCCTTCGAATGTGCCGCTTCAGTTCTTGGCCCGGTTTCGAGGTTGATTAGAGCTGCAGTTGCATTGGCTGCAATGCCAGCTATACTAGCCCTTGCGTGAACATTTGTTTGGTTTATTGCTTGCCCTTCGTTGACTGATTGCATTTGGGATTCATGCTGTAGGACTTGTAAATCGTCATCATTTTTCAATAGTGGGGTGTTTACTCGACTGTGATGGGTGGTGATGCTCGACGATGGTGTAGGCGAGAACTTATCCTCGTTTCTATTTATTCGTCTTCCAATGGTTTGTTTGAAGAAGTCGTCGTCGGTGTCCCGTCGGGATATCTCTCCATCTAATGGGGTGTTTAAACTATGTGAACTGTGACTTTGGTGCTGTTGCGTTGACCCTGTTTTGACAGTAACTTTGGAATTACTTGCAAATTGTTTACTCCGGTCGTTTGGCAGAACTTTTTTGCCATCGAACTCGTCCTTATAGTCACCATATCTTTTATTCTTATCCTTGGGTGTTAGTGATGGCAAATGAGAAAGAGTGGTAGCCGTTGAAATTTTACTGGACGTGGGGATGAAGTTGGTTTTATGTTGTTGCTGAGTTTGTGGAATGTCCTGGTAATGATTTTGCTGACCTGATGGACCGTTGGTCATCTTCTTCTTACTCTCCTTAATGATGGCATTTTCATTTGATTCAGCATGATGGTAGTAGTGCTGCGGGTGTGTGTCCATTGCTGTCTCCAATTTATGTCCTTTTGATCTGGTAATTGTAGTAGTAGTGGTTGTGGTGGTGAAGATACTACTATGGGGTTCTGCTTTGGTATTTTGGCGTGGCGCCAAAAGCAGTAAATTCTCGTTTGAGGTCGACATCGGAGTCGCAGATAGACTTCGAGTTGGAGTTGGAACTTGTACCGGTGGGATGAGTATGACATGTCCTTTATGCATTAGCAATGGTGTACCAATTAAGTGTCTATCTTTTGTATGTAGTATGTCTTGTAGCTTGCTGTGTTGCTGTTGCTGTTCCTCGGCTAGCTTGTTTGAGATCTGCCTGATAGATGTGATTGTAGTTGATGGTGTTGCCTCCACTTTCTGTTGGGTTGATGTTGTTGTTATTGGTAAATTTGATTCGGTGGTAGTTGTTGGTATGAAAATATATCTATTAATGCCATGCTCTATTTTCATTGCGATATCTGATGGCGTTTTGAATCCTTTCTGACTTTTGCCAACATTTTCTTGGCTTAACAAACGACTGCCTGGTGTTGGAACTGTGGGCGGAGTGGGCGATATACTGGTCCCAGTACTTGTCTCGACATATTTGTTATCGGATTGCGGAGAAAGAGAACTGCTTTTAGCTGCCAATTGTTTTTGTTGTGGCAATACTTTGTCGGTTGGATTAGTTTGTGTCGCACCAGCAGTAGTGGTGATAGTGGCTGTTGTTGTTGCTGATACATCCGGTCTCACAGCTGGAATTATTGTAAAAGTCTTCTTCGGGGCATTGGTTGGGATGAATTCCACTGTTGTATATTCCGCATTCGTTTTTTGGGTCAACGAAATTTCAGTAGTTGTGGGCGCAGCAATGACTGTTGTCGTATCTTGTACTTCCTCATTACTTTTGGTTTCGTGCACAAGTGTTTGCTTTGTTGTTTTTGGCTTTATAGGTTTGCCAAGTCCATTCACTTCCAGGCAATTTGGTTTGTGTGTGTCGTCATTGTAATCTCTTGGCACCACGCTCTGTGTTGTGGTATCTGCTGTACAGGCAGCACATTCATTAGCATCCAATCCGCACTGAAATCGCTCGAAGTAGTTGTGCATTCGAACATAATGTGATTTGATATTAATTCGTTCAGTAATACGCCTATCATTGCGACAAGGACTCGCCCATTCGGCAATGCCTAGTAGATCCGCACACTTAATTGGATTGTCCTCGAGATAGAGATCTCGTAGATGGGGCGATGTTGTGACAATAGCTTGGTGCATTCCGTTTATTCCAGATGATTGAAGATTGAGAGTGAGGAGCTTTGGTAGTGGTAAATCGGGGAGGTAGAGTAGTTTATTGGCAGATAGATCGAGTGTTTTGAGGTTATTCAGTCCTTGAAACGATTGCGGTTGGATGTCCATGATTTGATTGTCGTGGAGGAAGAGATGCTCGAGGCTGGTGGGAAGACTTATTGGTATACGTTTAAGATTATTGTGATCCAGGAAGAGTGTTTCAAGAATTTCGAGACGACCCAATGCATCTTCTTCGATTTCATTGATATGACTATGTGAAAGATCTAAGTATTGCAGCAGAGGATAACTATCCAGGTCGCCACAGTTGATAATCTGAAAATAGATCAACAAAAAAATCTTTATATTGATTACTGTTGACATAAGGCTTAAGCAATAACGTGAGTGAAATCTTGATTTGTCTGTGTTGTCAAAGAGTTCCATAAAGAAATTCTGTCGAAGTGTATGCTTTCTGCTTGCGTTCGTTAGCAATTTGCCTAAAGCAAATATATTTGATAGTCGAAATGCTAGTAGAAGTGATCCCAGGCAGGGAGCACAGTTTCTTATTTAATAAACTCAGATATTCAGTCGTTATGGTTTATAGGACAAATAGCCCAAGAGAAGAATAATCTAAAAGTTCATTTTAGAAAAACCCTAATCCGTTTCAACCTACTCATATAAAATAACTCTTCGATGACTTACGGAACTTAAACATATTTTCAATACTGGATAGAAGGGAATTCAGCTATCCTCAATTATAGCTTGGAAACAGTCCAAGCTCTGTTTTCTTTTTACTACAATGAGTGCTCTACTTATTTCAAACCTTGACAATGTTTGATTATACTTACATCCTTTGTCCAATGCCTATAATTCAAATGCTAAGTGCTCCTTTCGTTTAGACCCCGTCTCTGCAAATATTTATGTGTGTCATCACCTACACCACATTATCTCCAATGTGTTGTCATGCGGATTCGTCAGCCGAACCCGCTATTTTTGAAACCAGCTGGAACTGCATAGAGCACTGGGTTTAAGTGTAATATTGTCAAGAAGAACTGCTTTCGTGATTTCTAACTCGAAGGATGGAAAAGGGCTAACAAATGCCTCCATGCCCCCACAGAAGAAAAAGACGACAGAGTCAAAGATGACTTCTATGACCTCCTAGATAGAACATACGCTCAATGTCCCAGCTATGGCCCCAAGATTGTCCTAGGAGATTTAAACGCGAAGCTGGGTAATGAGGATATTTTTGAACGAGTCGTAGGAAAGCACGGCCTACAC
Organism: Eumerus sabulonum; assembly: GCA_951905685.1. NCBI lineage: Eukaryota > Metazoa > Arthropoda > Insecta > Diptera > Syrphidae > Eumerus > Eumerus sabulonum. The sequence goes on along the minus strand of OX645060.1, from coordinate 140,013,281 downwards.
GACACCACGTCGGAAAACTTACTCAGGATAATAGACTTTGTGACGGGACGTAATCCCCTAGTAACTAGCACACGATTCCCACATTTCAACCTGGCGGGCGGTCTCCTGATCTGTTAATCAATCCGATCATAATACGACATTCCTCCGAACTTTCCAAGGAGCTAATGTGGACTCGGATCATTACCTTGTTGCAGCAAATGTACATACGCGGATATTGCGACCACTGCGGAGTCGAGTAGGACCATCAAAATTTAGCGTCGAGAAGCTGCGATCGCAAGAGACCGCCTAGAACTTGCTGATCGTAGAACAGCATTAGGTTTCCAGCCTCTACCTAGGAAAAACCATTGGTTTGATGACGAGTGCAGACAGGTACATGCAGAAGAACAGAATGGATACATGGCCACGTTGCATCGACGTACGAGAGCTGCCCCTGAGCTCTATGAGCGGAAAAGAAGCGAGGAACACGCGCTTTTCAGATAGAAAAAAAGGGCATGAGAAGCGCTCGATCGAGGAGATGGAGAGACGTTATCCCAGGAACGCCGTTCGAAAGTTTTACCAAAGAGTAAAACGATCATGCCGAGGTTATAAAGCCAGAGCAGAAGCCTGCAGGAATAAACACGGACGCCTTGTAGTTGAATCACAGTCGATGCTGAGAATGTGAAAATACTATTCCTGTGGACTGTTTAACGGCGAAGATGGCCAAGATGCCGCTGTCTGGACGAAGATAAGATAGAATTCCGTCCACCCGACTAAGACAAGGTTAAGAAAGCGATATCAAAACTAAAGTCTAATGAAGCTGCTGGCGCAGACAGCCAACAGATGAAGAGTTGGTTGGGAACATGCACAAGCTCATCTGTAAAATATAGTCAGAAGAAAGCATGCCCGATGAATGGAATCTCAGCATCGTTTGCCCAGTTCATTAAAAAGGAGACCCCTATAACTGCGCCAACTCTAGAGGAATAAGTTTCTTTAACATCACGTATAAGATCTTTTCTGCGGTGCTGTGTGAACACCTGAAATCATTCGTGGACAATTTGACAATAATATTCACACTGTGGGAGATCTTGGAGAAGACCCATGAATTTCATATCGACACTCACCACCTTTTCGTTGTTTTTAAGGCCGCATATACAGCCGTGGCGCAGTGGGTAGTGTTTTGGCCTCTGACGCCGATGACACGGGATCGAATCCCGACAACAGCCATGTCATCGAACGTGTTTTTTACGGTGCTTCTTCTCAGCGGGGTACTAACCCCCTGTAGTATGGTTGTCAAGAAAAGCTTCTCGAATTTCGCCGTTCGGAACCGGCAATAAACTGTAGGTCCCTTTCACCTAAGGGGAACGTAAAATCAAACACAGTTCTTCCTGGACTGTAACGCCAACATACGTACATATAGAGCCATGCTATGTTTTGACATCCCTGCCAAGCTCGTCAGGTTGTGCAGGATTACAATGGAGAATTCTCGCTGCTCTATTAAAGTCGGTAAGGGCCGAGTCAGAAAAGGATTCAGGAGGACGACCCACTGTCATGTGATTTTTTCAACATCATCCTTATATGGATCGTGCGAGTTCCGGTACCCAATACAAGGGGCACGATCTACTTCAAGTCTGCACAACTGCTCGCATACCCTGACGACATGGACGTGATTGCGAGAACGCAGCGAGATGTTAATGGAGCTTTTCTGAACATTGAGGCAGAAGCGGCTAAATTGGGTCTGAAGGTAAACGAGGTAAACTTTGCTGTCGTAAAAAAAGGGCGCACTATACCGACGTCTTGGCCAGAACGTCACAATTGGCAGCTATGTATAACTTTCATGAAGTCAAGCATTTCGTCTACCTTGGCCCACTGGTAACAAGCGGCAACAAGCAACGCAGAGATTAGACGTAGAACAATTCTTGCCAACCCTGTTTCCTTGGGCTCAAAAGGGCAATGAAATAGCAGAGCCGTCTTTCGGAGGACTCAGGTGACCCATTATAAAACCTTGATCACCCTGGTCCTCCTCTACGACGCAGGGGCTTGGACCTTATCAAAATTGGATGAACGGGTCCTTGGTCGTTCTGAGAATAAAATTCTGCGTCTAATCTTCGGTCCCCAGTTTGTGTCGAAGGAGAGTGGGTGAGTAGACTGATCCACGTCTACGGATCCAATGTCTAAGATGGCTAGGCTATGTAGAGCGCATGGAGAGCACAGCTTTGGCCCGAAGAGACTTCGACTCCAACCCGAAAGGATGACGTTGCAGAGGACTGCCACGTCTAACGTGGCGCACACAGGTGGAAAGGGACATTAACCAACTGGGCGTGCGACTGTGGAAACAGCTGGTAAAAGATCGTGCTAGCTGGAAAGGCCTATTGGTTGGGGCAAAGGTTCACCCCGAACTGTAGCGCCACCTAAGTAAGTAGTAACTAACTCGGACGATATTCTTCTTACTATAATTGTGTGTATATGATAGTGATAAGAGGCAAAGAGGTTGGTCGTTTTAGGTCCTCTTGCGAAGCATTGGATTCGCATCACACATATTGCTCTCCATTGGAATCTATGTTAACTTTGTCTAAAACTTGAAGTTTAAAAATCCGAGCTTTACACTTGTGCCAAGGAGCGAACACCAACTGAATATGACATAACTTAAGTTGAAATCTGTATTCTGTGAATGATCCTCATTATATCATATCCCTCCCAGCTTCTTGCGAACAGTATCTTCACAGATATCTCTAGTAGCTTTTCCACTTTCTAAAGTCCCTCTGATCATTTGAAAAGATACAAACCTGAAGAAGGCATATGTACTTATTCCTAATGGGTTCGAATGAACAAATGACCACTTTGGAAACAGATTTGCCAACAGATAGCAGTTAGATTAATTGATGCGCAAAATCATTCTACATCTTAAGCTAATTACTTTCTTCCGTCAGCAATCTTGGTGAATCTCCACACATATTTCGTCGCAAATTACGCAATAAACTCGTCTTCATCAGTTTTTTTCTGAACTTTCTCGTTTTGAAAGTTTGGCGGTGGCCAGTTCCCCTTCCTCGGGGAGGTACAGACTAACTTCAGTCAGTTTGCAAACATTTTTCATTTAACCGCATAAAAGAAAACCAATTCTCAGTCGACTAGGAACTACTTCCACTCCGACTCCAACTTGGATTTCCGTTCGTAACCCATGACCGTTTATTTGGCGTCAGTGAAAAAAGAACCATTTTTCACTAAACTCCCTTCAGTTATCCAGATATCTGGATAACTGGATAACATCGTTTATGTTTTTTCTCTCCATCCTTCCTTTTGTCTATCTTTCCTTTTATCTTGCCTCAGAAGTTTATCCTTAAAAGGACGGACCGGCGGCAATGGTCCAGTTCCACGGCCTTGTGCTCCTGAGCAATATTTGCTAATAAAACTCTGTAGTAAGTATACACATTTCTTTCAAAAATTAACGCCGAAACAAGGAAGAATAAACGTAAAGGATCTCCTCTGTCGGGGATGACATACAAGTAGAAAGAGCAGGAAGGATGACGAAACGCAAGGCTCGTCGTATTCACTCATTCCGCTTGAAAAAGTATTCATTTTACCACTTTATGGCATATTTTCATCTCTCTGTGTGTAGGCAGGCTGCGTGGCGACGTTAAACGTGGACGGATCTGTAAAAAGGGTTCATCCGCCAACCTGTCTAGTGGCGGTAATTTGGTTGAATGTGTCGGACTGTTGGTATGAAGCAAATATAAAGCTTTGCGTAAGCTTGTGGCCGTGGAATCCCTGGAGGAGTAGTTGGTGTGGTTCGTGGAGGCCACCAAACATTATCCTGTTTACCCTGTCAGAGAATGGCGACGAAGTGGGTAGTACATAATCGTGTGTCCTTGTTTTTATTTTTTTTTTTTTTTTTTTTTTTTTTTTTTCAGTGTTTTTGTTATTTCCCTCAATGGCGTTGCTGGTCTCGCGTAATCCTTCTGCTTTATTGCACTTCTCACTAGACTAAGCAGTATGATGTGGGGCGGTGGGATCAGGATCCAGGATCATGATCATCATAGTTTCGCTATGAATACAGCACGGTACATACATCTGTACACAGATTCATTCATATTATAAAGAATTCTTGCTCCCCGTGCCGACTTGAACGAATTTTATTAGCGCCACATTCAGACAAGCGGCAAGGATATACTTACATATGTATGTCTATATATAGTCCACCCATATATAGAGTGAACGTGGCTAAAGCAAATAAGGATGAGCAGGGATTTTCTTTATGGTAAATATACTAGGGAAAACGGTTTGGTAAATTGTGCTTTCCTCTTTACCTTATTTTCCTTTTTCATCCTTTTTGTTTCGTGCTGCTTTGTGTATTTGTCGGTCGTGTTTGTCAAACGGTTTAGGAATCGTTATTTATAATTTTTTCCGGATTGGTAAGGTTTAACTCGACGTTACATGGGAGAAAGAAGTGGGTGAATTCGAATGGAAAGAACGCTGTTCCTGGTACGGTTGGTGCGGTTAAATGAACAACATCGACATGTTGGTAGCATATGATACGAATAGGGTTGGACTTAGGCATTTGCAGGCTTATAATGATGGTGCGTTATTATCCTTGGATTAGAGCTATTCATTTGAAGGATATTCATTATATTATTTTCTTTGTAAAGATAATTGGAAAAGAGGAGTGCAGATTATGGGGAATTGTTTGTGTTTATTGTCACTTGGTGGTTCTAGTGGTTATAGTGGGATCGATTAACCTTGAAAGAATATGTCGTTATTGCTGATTCGAGATTTTATACTGGTACTATGAGAAGTCCATGCATGACCGACTGATTTGTCTCTATGTCGTTATGGTGATTTATATGAATATATTTGCATATTTAGAGCATTACAGTACAGAGCACTACAGTACTTCATTGAAAAAATTCGTGATGACACTGCTGAGGCCATGATTCGATCTCAGTGTCCTTGAAGCTTGGCGTTAACACACTCCATTCTTAATCACGATGTTGTGATGATAATATTAATATTTTCTTGCAATTCATCTTCGATGCATTTCTTTTTTGGTGGCGTTACAGCTAATGATGGACCAGAGTAGTAAAAGCGCCATTCACCTATGAGAAAAAAATCACAAGGCTAGGCTTATGTTCAACAGACCAGGTGCGACCGGACAACTTGTCAAACCATTAGATTGCTATAAGACAGACATTACCGCGCTCCAAGAATTGCGATGGGATGGGCCAGGCAAAAAGCGGATGAAAAACTCTGATATCTACTACGGAAACTGCCACAGAGAAAATAAACAACGCTTATTCGGATGCGGATTTGTTATTCGATGCAGACTCAGGAAAAAAGTCTTAAGCTTCCAGTAATGCCAATCTCGGCAATCTTCCTCTTTCGTGGCGTTCTAGCCCATGAAGGACCAGAGCCAAGCTTCCCTTCAATCACCCATGTTGTGTGTGATTCTATTTTTCACACAGGTGAAGGGACCTACAGTTTAATGCTGATTCCGAACGGCGTGAGTCGAGAAGCTTTTTCTAGGCAAGTTATACTACGGTGGGTGTTGCCAGTACCCCGCCGAGGAGGGACGCCGCGAAATAAACATTCAATGGCGTTGGTGTTATCGGGATCCGAACTCGCTCATCGTGCGTCAGAGTCCAACACCCTAACTACTGCGCCAGGGCGCCCATCTTGGCAATATAAGCTTAATATGTGTCCACGCCCCCACAGAGGAGAAAGACGACCGACATACAGACTACTTCTATGAAGAAGATATGCCCAATGTCCCAGCTATGACACTAAAATCGTCCTAGGAGATTTCAATGCGAAGCAGGGTAAGGAAGCTGTCTTCGAACGAGTCATAGGAAAGGCTAGTGGAATTTATAGCGGGACGTAATCTCTTAGTAGCAAGTACACTATGCGATAGATCTTTTCATGATAGGATGGTAATGGTTGGAGATTGTGCTGCTAGAGTGTTTCTGGAAGAAGTGCAAGTCGTTTGTTCGATAAATCATTCTCGTCTCTTTCCCATACCTTAACATCCGTAAGGGGACCTGGCCGTTCCCCGATCAATGGACAACCAATCAAATTGATCACATTGCGATCGACGGTAAACACTCCTCCAGCATATTAGATGTCCGAACCTTTCGAGGAGCCAACATCGACGCGGATCATTACCTTGTTGCAACCAAGGTACGGATGCGAATTTCTCTGAATCAAGGGAGTCGCGTAAGAACACCAACATTTAACGTCGCAAGAGGCCGCCAAGACCTTCGCCGATCAAGTCTCCCTCAAGCTCTCTCAAGTCCCGATGTAATCTGCACAAACTATAGAACAGCAATGGAGACGTTGTCAGAACGCCATCAGAGAGGCTGCCTCAGATGCACTCGGTTTCAAGCCACCACCATGTAGAGAAACAGAATGCATACATGGCAACACTGCATCGACGGACGAGAGCTGCCCGCGAACTCTATGAACAGAAAAGGAGGGAGGAGCATGCGCTTCTGAGAAGGAAAAAGAAGGAGCACGAGAAACGCGAGATCGAGGAGATGGAGAGATGTTACGGCAGGAACGACGTTCGAAAATTTTACCAAAAAGTAAGACTTACATGCCGATGCTATAAAGCCGAGCAGAAGCCTGCAGGGATGAGCACGGACAACTAGGAGTGGAGTCACAGTCGATGCTGAGATTGTGGGAGGACAATTTATACAGTCTGATAACGGCGATGGTAGACAAAATGCCGCCGTCAGGCAGAACGAACCATTCACAATGGACGGCGACGAAAGAGAATCCGGTCCACACGACCTAGACGATGTTAATATAGCGATATCGAAACTTAAGTCTAATAAAGCTGCTAGAGCAGACGGACTTGCCGCTGAACTATTTAAAGCAGCTGGCGATGAGGTGGTAAGGAACATGCACCAACTCATCTGCAAGGTATGGTCTGAAGAATGCATGCCCGATGAATGGAATTTCAGCATCGTTTGTCCGGTCCATAAGAAAGGTGACTCCTATGACTGCGCCAATTACAGGGGGATAAGTCTCCTGAACATTGCGTACAAGATGCTCTCTGCTGTACTGTATAAGCGCCTGAAAGCGTTCGTGGACAATCTGGTAGGTTCCTACCAGTGTGGTTTCAGGTTTCTTTAACATCATACTTAAAAAGATCGTGCAGAACTCTGCGGCCAATACAAGAGGTACGAGGTACCTCAAGTCTACACAGTTGCTGGCATACGCAGATGGCAATGACGTTATAAGACGGACAAAGCGAGACGTCAATGAGGCGTTCATAAGCATTAAAGCAGAAGCGGCAGAAGTGGGTCTAAGGGTAAATGGGGACAAGACCAAGACCATGTAGAGCGAATGGACATCACCGTTTCGGCCCGAAGAGTCTTCGACTCCCACCCCGAGGGACGACGCAGCAAAGGACGACCGCATCTAAGGTAGCGCGCACAGGTGGAAAGGAACCTCATCCAACTGGAAGCAGTTGGCCCAAGATCGTGCCGCCTGGAGAGGCTTGTTGGTTGAGACCTTCACCCCGAACTGTAGCGCCATCTAAGTAAGTTCTCCATGATCTGTAACGCGACACATTCACACACATAATGAGGGCTTGGTCTACCCTGGACTTAGTGCTTCCTATGAAGAAGAAATGTAACAAGTATGCTCAAGAGACATATGTACTTGACTTATTTGATTGTACATTTAATAGAAAGATCATTGAAATACGAGCAGTACATGCATATCGTGTACTTTCCATCAATTATGTTAGTCAATTCAATTAAGAGTCTTGGCTGGTCAACCTGGGAGCCGAAAAAATATGCTGTCGTCGAAAAAGGACACGAACCACCGGCGTCTTAGCCAGGGCGCAGATATTGGCAGGTATAATTTCGAGGTAGTCAAGGACTTCATCTACCTAGGCTCCGCAGTGCCATCATGGCCAAAATCAAACATAGAATAACTCTTGCCAACCGCTGTTGAGAAACAGAGCCCTCACTAGAAATAACAGGGTGACTATATACAAGACCCCTTATCTTCCCGGTCCTGCTTTATGGCGCAGAGACATGGACCTTTTGGAAAGCGGATGAGGCGGCCCTTGGTCGTTTTGAGAGAAAAAATTATGCGTACGATTTTAAGCCCGGCTTGAATAAATAATGTAGAGTGGAGGAGAAGACTTGGTAGTGAACTGTGCAATAGTGGCTGTACGACCTAAAACACACATTTAACATGCCTTTTGACCGCGCTTACTTAAATCTAACAAGATTTAGATTTAATATCAAAATAATTATAACTGCTACTCACCCTCAACCAATTGTTTGTTAGCTTAAGTGTCCGTACAGATTGTGCCAAAGCCGCTGGAATTTTACACAGCCCCGTTCCACTGGCATCTAGTTCTTTCAAACTCCAAGATGCCACAAACTCTTGCATGGAATCGCCCAACTCCCCATTGTATGCAATCGATAATCCCACCAAATCCGGAATGCCTTGAAGTGCTCGTATGGAATCACCCCTCAACTTGTTGTAAGACAAGTCCAGGTATTGTAAATTTGGCAACGCCAAAAACGTTTCGTAGTCTATCTCGGTGATGTCATTATAGGATAAGATCAAAGTATTCATGCTCAACAAATTATAGAATGTTTCACGGTAGATACATTGTAATCGATTGCGTGCCAAATTCAGATACTTTAAGTTTTTCATGCGTGTCGGGAAGAAGGCCGTCTCTAGATTCTCCAATTGATTACATGACAAATCCAGGACTTCCAATTCATTTAACTGACTGAGGTTAAGCAGACCAAGCCAGCGTATCGCATTATCCTTGAGATAAAGCTCATGGATGTTGTTTCTGTCCGTGCCATTGTCGTACCCTGTTGACGCGGTGTTGAAGTTAACGATGTGATTCCGGTTTAAGTTGATGACACGCAGTTGGGAATTCACTGACGGCACTTCGAAATGAGTGAAATTATTTACCGACAGGTCGAGCCGGGTCAGACCGGGCACGGCGGGCAGCGGGAATTCCGTCAGAGAGTTGTTGTGCAAAATGATCGAAGTAATATCGTTGAGAGAGTGGGTCGAATTAATGGCCTCCAGGGAGAATGTACGTAGATTGCTGCTGGTTAGGTTAAGACTAATCATCGATGGAGCGGATGCGATAGATCTTTTCGTGATAGGATGGTAATGGTTGGAGATTGTGCTGCTAGAGCGTTTCTGGAAGTAGTGCAAGTCGTTTGTTCGATAAATCATTGGCTCATTCTCGTCTCGCAGTATGCGATGAATGGTTTCGTAAGATATTCGTCTTAAATCATCCTTGTATAGATTGTAATGTGGCACTGACGGTTGATGATGGGCATCTAAAGAAGGGGATGAAGAAGAAAATGCCGCTTCTTGGTTGCCTGTTCGAGTTGGCATGGCATAGTCATCGTTTAAGAGTTTGATTTGGGTTTCAATTTTGGCACAACATCCGGGAGCTGTTAATAGGATCCCCACAAGGACTGTGCTTAAAAGGAAAACATCACAGAGGATATTTAAATTCCGTCTTGCACCGACGCCTGTCTGTTTAACGAGTGGCATTTTTTCTCACGGAATTACTGCCGACGGAAATAAATTCACGCAGGAAGGATGCTTAGCCTCCTGTACCCCGTACTACTTTGGTCCTTAACGAGTTTTTCTTCCGTTTGCTGTTTGCCCGTTTTGTTTTATGTTTTTTCGTACTTTATGCTATTCTTTAGTAACGTTCCGATTGCCGAGAGCTTAATTCGCTTTACTTTCTTATTGCGAATAAGATTCCTAGCATTACATCACATGCAATGCTGCTAACTGCCATTGGCGAACACCAGTGCTGATGCTGGTTCTAATGTCGTGATGGAATTCAGGTAAACTCTAAACTGTTCATTCTTTCAGTCGTGCGAAAGGACCCTCTCGACCTTTTCGCCTTGTTATGGTATTTCGCTTTGTGCTTCCGCCGTTGTTTTCTGAATCTGCATACAGTTACCCAATTTGCTTTTTTTCGTTTTGTCTAAATTGGGTCACGTTCATTAGGGACCGACAATAACGAGCGAGGACGAGAACGAGGACGAGGACAATGGCGATGACAGGAAATGTCCCTGTTAATATTTTTCGCAGCTAACTGTGCGCCCCTCTGCGAGGAGAATTTTTATTTATACTTCTATATGTATGTATGTATATTTCGTTCTTTTCCTTTTTTTCAATTGAGATCTTCTCCTTGGTGTCGTCGCTGTGCAGCAGATACTATGAGCCGGGCACCTGTGGAAACTTTTTAATTTAACGCGCCCAATGTAGTGAAGTTGGATTTATTCAATTCAATTAAGTTTGTCACTTTCTCGCACCATATTGTCCTTTGCATTGCAAAGAATTTTTCCACCTGTGGTAGTTGTTTTTCTTTATCCTTGCTTGTGTCACTGGGTGGCGTTTTATTTTTATTCTTTTCTGGAGTTTTGTTGTTGCTTTCAGTTTTTTCTTATGAAAATTCTTCTCCGTCGTTATGACTTTGTGTTTTACTGCTGTACGGCACTTTGAAGTGCTTCTTATGGTACTTGTCAAGCGTTTAAAGCGTCATCACTTCTGGATAAAGTCAGCCTGCTGGTACTTGGTGTTAAGGGATTCTTTCGTGAGTCCTTTGTTTAGAATCGGTTTACGGCATGTCTCTACAATGAGAAGAAAAACCAGAAAAATAAAAGTTAGTGGGTGTATAGAAAGGAGAAAGGAGAAAAAAGAAAGGATCTTAAATTAATTGTTATTAGTCCTCAAGTTAGCTTAAGTGCCTCATGAAGGGGAGCTGGCGGAATGTAATTGTATTCTTCAGAATGGACGATGTTAATTTTGGCCCTTCATTTGTTGCAGGACTTGCTCAAGCTTTACAATGCCTATGCAAATGGTAGTTACACAATGTTCGTTGGTTGGATAATGGAAGAAGTTTTTAATCACAATACAACACAGAACGCTTGTAGGATTTCATTAGAAATTCGTTTGTTTGGCTTCGTAAACAACGCTTCGGTGTTTGATTGCATTTTGGTACTATTTAGTTTCAGCAATTCGGAAACTATATATGTACTTGTGTACATATGTATGTATTTTAACGTGAGTAAGTAATGAACATTCGTCACTGAGCTTTGTTTCTGGGGAAAAGGACATACTACCGTCGGCATGGCGGTTAGGATTCATTTCATAACTTTAAAAATATTTTGTAAATAAGTAAATGTAAATAAGTTAGAATCGTGGTTTACATTGTTGGAATTCGATAACAACCGCACAGAAAAGCACCGTGCTTGTTACACAAAGGTTTCGTGTTGTTGAGATGTACTGAACTAATGCCGTCTATACACGCTATCATATGCAGCCTTGAAATCGACGAAGAGGTGGTGAGTGTCGATTTGGTCTTCTCCAAGTTCTGCCGTTCTGGCGTAAATGTTTGGTCTATTGTGGATTTACCTGGCCTGAAACCCCACTGATAAGAGCCGATCAGGTTATCCACAAATGGTTTCAGGCGTTCACACAATACGGCAGAGAAGATCTTATATGCGATTTTAAGGAGACTTATTCCCCTATAGTTGGCGCAGTTATAGGGGTCTCCTTTCTTATGGCCCAGGCAAACGATGCTGAGATTCCATTCGTCGGGCATGCTTTCCTCCGACCATACCTTGCAAATGAGATGGTGCATGCACCTTACCAGCTCATTTGCGCCCGCGGCTTTATTAGACTTAAGTCTTGGGTGGTTGGAATTCTCCTACGTCGTCGTCCATTACGAATGGCTCGTTCTGCCTGACAGCGGTATCTTGTCTATCATCGCCGTTATACAGTCTGCAGAAGTGGCCTTTCCAAATCTTAAGCATCGACGGCGACTCTACTACCAGTTCTCCATTTTCATACCTGCAGGCCGCCGCCCTGGCCTTGTAGCCATGGCGTGTTTGTTTTACCTTATTGTATAACTTAAGGGCGTCATTCCTGCCGAAGTACCTCTTTTCGATCTCACGCTTTCCTTGTTCTCTCTTCTTTCTTCTGAAAATCGTGTGTTCCTCTCTTCTCTTCTGCTCATAGATTTCGCGAGCAGCTCTCGTCCGTCGTTGCAGCATGGTTTTATATGCCTCTTGTTTTGCTGCATGGGCTTGTTCGCATTGTTCACCGAACCAGGGGTTCTAGGTGGTGGCGGTTTGAAACCCAGCACCTCTGAGGCAGCGTCTCTGACGGCGCTCTGGCAATGCGCCCATTCCAGCTCTATTGTTTGTGCTGCTGTGGGCGGATTTTGAGAGAGCTTGGAGGAGACACGATCGGGAAAGATTCTGGCAGTCTCTTGCGATTGTAGCTTTCCGACGTCAAACTTACGTAGTCCTACTCGACTCCTAAGCATTCTTGATATCCTCATTCGTACCTTGGCTACAACAAGGTAGTGGTCCGAGTCGATGTTGGCCCCTCGGAAAGTTCGTACGTCGAGAATACTGGAGGAGTGTCTGGCGTCGATCGCAATGTGATCAATCTGGTTGGTGGTTGATTGATCAAAAGACCGCCAGGTACCCTAGTGGATGTTGAGATGGGGGAATGGTGTGCTGGCTACAAGGAGATTACGCCCCGTTAGGAAATCGGTTAGCCTAAGTCCGTTGTCGGAGGTGGTCTTATGGAGGCTATGCTATGATCGACTCAATTATGTCCTCTTTGTTCGGTTTTGCATTAAAATCTCCTAGAACTATTTCTGTGTTCTTAGCTGGGGCATTGGGCATAAGTTCTGTCAAGGAGATCGTAGAATTCTTCTTTGAGTCGATTGTCCTTTTCTTCCGTTGGAGCGTGAGCGCATATTGAGCTAATGTTTCCAAATTTAGCTTTGATACGGATTGTTATGAGGCGTTCGCTTATATTTCGGAAGCTTAAGACGTTTTGTCGGAGTCTTCCTTTTATAACGAACCCGCACTCGAATAGGCGCGTATTATTCTCCTTGTAGCAGTTCCCATAGTCGATGTCACAGTTTTTCATCCCAATTTTGCCTGGTCCATCCCATCGCACTTCTTGAAGCGCGGTTATATCTGCTTTATAGCAGTTAAGGGTTTGTTCCAATTGATCGCCTGCACCCGGTCTATTAAGGGACCTCACATTCCAGGTGTATACTCTTAAGTCCGTTAGTCGTTTTGCAGGGGTCGTCAGCTTTATATCCGTCCGTATCCGAGGCCTGTGGTTGCTTCTGGAAAAGTAGGTTTTTACATTATAGGGATGTTACCCCTAAGCACAACCCCCAACCTGGAGGGCCAGGTTCCTCTTTCCCCAGGAACAAGGGGTTGGGTCGCTGCACGTCAATGAGGCGTTCGCAAGCGTTGAAGCAGAAGCGGCTAAAGTGGGTCTAAGGGTAAATGGGGACAAGACCATATATATGCTGTCATTCAAAAAAGACGCGCAACGTCGACGTCTTGATCAGAACGTCACCTTCGCTAGCTATATTTTTGAAGTAGTCAAGGACTTCGTCTACCTTGGCTCGATAGTGACAAGCAGCAACGACACCAGCGCTGAGATAAAACGAAGAATAACTCTTGCTAACCGCTGCTTCTTCGGGCTCAAGAGGCAATTGGGTAGTAGAGGTCTCTCTCGAAAAACTAAGGTATCCCTCTACAAAACCTTAATCATCCCGGTCCTCCTCTACGGCGCTGAGGCTTAGGCGTTATCAAAAGCGGATGAAGAGGCTCTTGGGCGGGAGGAAAATTGGAAATTTGGAAGAGGAAATTAGGTCCTGTTTGTGTAAACGGAGAGTGGAGGAGGAGATTCAACCAAGAACTGTACGGGCTATGGAGCGACATCGGCCTAGTTCGACGTCTTCGGATCCAACGTCTAAGATGGCTAGGGCAAGTAGAGCGAATGGACAACAACGCTCCGGCCCGAAGAGTCTTCGACTCCAACCCAGAGGGACGACGCAGCAGAGGACGACAACACTTAAGGTGGCACGCACAGGTGGATTGGGACCTCAACCAACTGGGCGTGCAGCACTGGAAGCGGCTGGCCAAAGATCGGGCCGGTTGGAGAGGCTTGTTGATTGAGGTCCTGGTTCACCCCGAACAGTAGCGCCAAAAAAGTTAGTAAGTATTAACATCTCTGCAATTTAACGTCAACAGTGAAGTCTTGTCGATGCGTTTGCTTCACATTTGTTAAGTCATCCGCACCTCATCTCATCAGTAACGAATCAGTTGACATAATCCATCAACATGTGTACACAAAATCGAAGATAACATGAGAAAAGTACCCATAAGGCCATGGCGCCATGGTTTCATTGCTGAGCTGGCACTACCGTCTGCTCCCGCATCAACCAGTTCCCAAATGAATCAATCAAGCCTTGCGAAATGTTTATTGCGTAACATAAAAGCGGCGCCTCATAAACTATTTACATACACATAAACCTAACCCGTAAAAAATTCAATTTCGTAATGTTCCGGGGTCCATGCGCACCCACTTCTATTGCGCGTGAAACACTATCAATAGTATCTATGTATATAGGATGTATCCATAAATGTCGCTCTTCATTGATTTTTGATTTTTACTTTATCTTGTTACAGGTAAGTCCGCATATGTTACGTACACGTGTCATCCGGAGAACATTTGACTTACGATGGGTAAAAGCATGCGTCCACGTATGAACACACACAAGTAAGTCGACTAAATAAAATTCTCATAAAAATGGGATTTCGTCCTTGTCCAGGCGACCTACCATGACGATGCATGTCATCTTTCATCCCTTCGTTAACAACCCCAAATCACCATCATCATCATCATTATCATCGCTGTCATCATTCTGTAGGCTGACTTCCATGGCACGACACGCATTACGTGATAAATCCAAAATCACCATCGACGTCAGGCGCACTATTAATGTGTGTGGTGGGTGTTTGTGCGCAGATTTTCTGAGAGCATGAATGCCCCGAAACTATCATCTATCCGATTTATGATGAATTTATGCCTCGAAAATACTCGGAAGGTTCTTAGACATAAAATGTATCCGTAAGCCGGATCTGTACACATTTCTCACAAATGTGAACCGGACCGTGTCCCATGTACACGTATCCTCTCAATTGTTTGCCAGAGACGAGTGATCCTTTCCTCAGTTAAGTTATGAAGTAAGGAGCAACCCTTTTGTTCTGCTACTTGGATTGATAGGAAAACAATTTTAGCGAGCCGGAGGAAACGAAAGAAGCTTGGGTACGCTTTCCTTGTGTGTTTGTCGGTCGGTTTATTGGTGC
Source organism: Eumerus sabulonum (assembly GCA_951905685.1). Classification (NCBI taxonomy): domain Eukaryota; kingdom Metazoa; phylum Arthropoda; class Insecta; order Diptera; family Syrphidae; genus Eumerus; species Eumerus sabulonum. The sequence continues at coordinate 139,998,111 of OX645060.1, read as the reverse complement.
CCCGAGACATGATTGGAGTCTTTCTTCGTTCTTTTTTGTTTTATCGTAATTTTTTCGTCTTTCTTTATAGTTTGGATGCTGTATTAGGAATCTAGGGCAGACAAGTTTGAGGGATGTATGTATGTTGTTTTAGTTCTGCCTTTAAATTCGTTTGGGATTTGTTTTCGTCGTGATGTTTGTTGACGAAATAGCACAGAGCTTTTTGTGAAATTGAAAAAGTTTTTCAATATCAAAAAATGAAGAACAAAATAAAGGAAAACAAAGGATAAAGGACAAATCACTGTGGGTGTGCGTAGGCCCAAGCAGTAGTCAAACGATGGTATCGTACTCCCAGGTACCTACGAGAATGTCGCTTTTTCATTTATTTCTTGCCTTATTTTTTTGTTTTTGGTGAAGCTCAATAGCTCGAACAAATCGTCCTGAATGCCATCAAATATATCCTTAGCCGTTGGGAATGTATTTATTTTTTATTGTCCCATCAGAAATCAAAAGCGGAAGGAATAAAACGTTTCAGGCGTCGATACTCGAATGAATGGATATTGATTTATGAAACCAAAATGGGCAATTTGTAAGAACCCATTGGTTCCTGTCGTTTAAAGACACTGACATACCTATTTGCACTTTATTCTTAATATTTCATTGAGGGCGCCGTAGCGCAGTAGTTAGTGTGTTGGACTCTGACGCATGATGTGCGAGTTCGGATCCCGATCCCCTCCTCGGCGGGGTACTGGCAAAACCCTCCATAGTATAACTTGCCTGGAAAAAGTTTCTCGACTCACGCCGTTCGGAATTGGCATTAAACTGTAGGTTCCTTTCACCTGTGGGAAAAATAAATCACACACAATGGGTGATTGGCTCTGGTCCTTCATGGGCTCTAACGCCACCAAAAGAAAAATTTCATTCAGTAACAAGGCGCCAATGAACCCGGGTGGAATGTCTCCAACAGAAAAGTCATGAGATCAGTGGATTGTAGAGTTTTTTAAGAAGACTAGTCTATTGCATCAATCTTCTTATAAACAAAAAAAAAAAAAAAACTGATCTATTGCATCCGACGATGTAGGAGAATTCCATCCACCCGACCTAGAGGATATCAAAACAGCGATATCAAGACTTAAGTCTAATAAAGCCGCGGGCGCAGACGGCCTGTCTGCTGAACTTCTTAAGGCGGTTCATTTGCAAGGTATGGTCGGGGGAAAGCATGCCCGACGAATGAAATCTCAGCATCGTTTGCCTGGTCCATAAGAAAGGAGACCCCTATAACATCCTTAACGTCGCATATAAGATCTTCTTCTTTTCTGTCGTGTTGTGTGAACGCCTGAAACAGTTTTTGGATAACCTGATCGGCTCTTATCAGTGTGGTTTCAGGCCAGGTAAATCCACAATAGACCAAATATTTACGCTACGGCAGATCTTGGAGAAGACCCAGGAATACCAAATCGACACTCACCACGTCTTCGTCGATTTCAAGGCTGCATATGACATCGTGTATAGAGATGAGCTATACAAAGCCATGTCTAGTTTTAACATCCCTGCCAAACTCGTCCGACTGTGCAGGATGACAATGGAGAATTCTCGCTGCTCTATTAAGGTCGATAATGAGCAAACCGAGACCTTTGATGTTAAAAAAGGATTTAGGTAAGGTAACGCGCTGTGATGCAACTTTTTCAATATCGTGCTTGAAAAGATCGTGCAAGAGTCACTGGCCAACACAAGAGGTACGATTTATTTCAAGACTACGCAATTGCTTGCGTACGCCGACGACATTGACGTGATTGGACGGACACAGCGTGACGTCAAGGAGGCCTTTGTAAGCATTGAGGTAGAAGCGGCTAAGATGGGTTTCAAGGTTAATGAGGGTAAAACCAAATATCGGCTTTCATCTAAAAGAGACGGTCAACACCGACGTATTGGCCCGAACGTCACCGTGGGCGGATATTACTTTGAAGTGGTCAAGGAATTCGTCTACTCACTGATGACCAGCGACAACAACACCAGCGCTGAGATAAAACGCAGAATCACTGTTGCCAACCGCTGTTTCTTTAGGCTCAAGAGGCAATTGAGAAGTAGAGTCCTCGCTCGGAAAACCAAGGTGACACTATACAAGACCTTAATTATCCCAGTCCTCCTTTACGGCGCAGAGGCTTGGACCTTAACAAAAGCGGATGAAGATGCCCTTGGTCGTTTCGAGAGGAAAATTCTGCGCACTATCTACGGTCCCGTTTGTTCAATCGGTGTATGGAGGAGAAGATATAACGAAGAACTGTACGGGATGTACAGCGACAACGGCCTGGTACGACGTCTACGGATACAGCGTCTAAGGTGGCTAGGCCATGTAGAGCGCACGGAAAATACAGCTCCGACCCGAAGAGTCTTCGAATCCACCCCGGAAGAAAGGCGCGGAAGAGGACGACCGCATCAACGGTGGCGCACGCAGGTGGAAGGGGACATTAACCCTGGGCGTGCGGCGCTGGAAACAGCTGGCCAAAGACCGTGCCAGCTGGAGACGCTTGTTGGTTGAGGCCCAGGTTCACCACGGACCGTAGCGCCACCTTAGTAAGTAAGATGTATTGCATCTAAAGATACTCAATGAGAAAATAACAGTGTGAGGTATAGATATGTGAAAGTCGAGGAAAGTCGAGTTGTGTTTGATTAACTAAGCGTACCATTCTACAAATGGATTCAAAGTGGCCGTAGTTGGTTCGATGAACTAGAAGTCGTAAGATCGATATAGATCTTAAGCTTCGGAGGTTGGTATTAAGTGAGATCCATTCCAAAAGGGCAGGAGAATCAATGGTTCGAGTTAACAGCTGATATAGGGAGAGGATGTATGCTACTTCCTGACGTGCTTTCGGCTGGAACCTTTGACAAAGGGCCAAATTTCTATATTTGGCCTTATGTCGCTTTGTAAAAGTGACAATGCCAAATTATGGAAATCGGCTTTATGTCACTTTCACAAAGCGACATAAGGCCAAATATTGAAATTCGGCCTTTGTCACTTGGCGTTATGTCATGGCACCGTTTAAAGGAGCTGGAGATGATCTGGTTGGCCGCATGCGCAAGCTTATCTGTAAGGTATGGTCGGAGGAAAGCATGCCCGACGAGTGTAATCTCAGTGTCGTTTGTCCAGTTCACAAGACTGCACCCATTACTGAGGGATTATTCTCCTTAACATCGCATACATGATCCTCTCTGCCGTTTTGTGTGAATGCCTGAAACCGTTGGTCAAAAATCTGATAAATCCATATCAATCTGGTATCAGGCCAGGAGAGTTCCCGATAGACCAAATCTTCACTCTGCGGCGGATTCTGGAAAAAATCCATAACGTATTTGTCGATTTCAAAGACGCATATGACAGCGTGCATAGAGACGAGCTAAACAGTGCCGTGACTAGTTTGACATTTCTACCAAGCTCGTCAGATTATGTAGGATAACGATGGAGAACTTTCGCTGCTCCAGTAAGGTCGGTAACGAACTCACCGATACCTTTAATGTCGAAAAAGGTTCTGTGCAAGGCGACGCGCTGTCTTGTGACTTTTTCATTATTTTACTTGAGAAGATCGTCCGAAACTCACAAGCCAGCACTAGGGCCATGGTCTTCCAAAAGTCCGACCAATATGGGGCTGGAGGTAAACTAGGGCAAAACAAAGTACATGCTGTCATCGAGGAAGGATATTCCACAACGACGTCACAATGCACAGCAAAAACTTGATGGTAGAAAAGGACTTCGTCTACCTCGGCTGCGCAATAAATAGGGACATCAACATTACACGGCCGGGCAGATGGTTTTCTCTTGAGTCTTCGTCTGGGTCTTTTTCCTTGACAAGGGAATTCTAATTATCATGCGATTGGATAATCGGTCATCGAATACATCAGAATGTGGCACATCAATTCGAAATTTCCTAATTCAGCAACGTATTGCTAAGAATAACAAAATTAAATTACTTAAAGGGATGCGGCGTTTAGAAATAGTTCGTGCTGCCAAGTGTTTGTTTCACAAATGTGGTTATTACCCTCAGTACCACAATACATACAGAGCGCCGTGGCGCAGTAGGTAGGGTGGTTCGTCCAAGTTCAAGAGTAAGTTATACTCTTATGATGTTTGGTTTGGGTCGTGATCGAACATCACTTATCTTTCCATGCACTTAGGGTGTTTTATTTGAATTGCACACCCAGAGTATGAGTTTAAAGTGACCATATACTGTGAATGTTATGCCCCCATTAGTATGTTTGATTCACATCAGTTGTGTTGCATACTTTTTTTCTGTACAGGAATTGTTTTTTCTTGGCTATGGAACGGCTTTGAACTACAGACCTTTGGGTCGACGGTCGGGGATGTTTACCACTGGACCACGGCCACCCTGTTGACCTCAGACGCCGATGAGACGGTATCGAATCCCGACAGCAGCCATGTCATCGAACGTGTTTTTCACGGTGCTTCTCCTCAGCGGGTTACTGACAAAACCCCCTGTAGTATAATGGTCATAGAAAGCTTCTCAAAATTCGCCGTTCAGAATCGGCAATAAACTGTAAGTGCCTTTCACCTATGGGGAAATAAAGTCACACAAACCATGGGTGATTGAGAGAAGCTCGGCTTGGGTCCTTCATGGACTGTAACCCCAACATACATACATACATACAATACAATAAATACGAGTACTACAGGATTATTGAATGTATTGGTATCCAACACTGAATTCGTACAGTATCATACGCTGCATCGTCGTAAATGTCCCCTTTTGTAAACATTCTCATTACGTAAATTGCAATCGGGCTACTTACAGTCCTACATGTAAATTACCCGGACTTCGCGAAAAGAGGCGAAGAGGATGCCAATATCAAAGGCAAAACTTTATACTTTGTGACTCTTATACCCAAGGGGTTCTAGCAAATCTAGGCGCAAATGAATGAGAATGTAATTGAACTAATCATCTTTAGTCGGGATCGATCCGAGCTTTTCTATGAGCCAGCGACAATTCTAAGCAACATTAAGTCTCCGTTATTTCAAGCATCGCCGATGACTAACCAACAACCAGTTTCTATCTCTGAGAACATTTCGTTTCCCTAGTAACACACATAACTCTTATTGACTTTCCCAACGCCATTTCTCTAACCGCAAGGCCCTCTTCACCTATGTGGAGAAGAAAAGCTCATCAAATTCTCATAACCATGATTTTCCAGCAGCCGCGCCACACTACAACGCGCATGAAACTATTTTCTTCGGTCTTTCTCCACTACTGCCACCTGCCTCGTCCTACCCAGCTAATGGTAATTACAATAAGCAATAATTATAATGCCCTGATAAATAAAATCCGAGAACAACCTTCCCAAATCCTCATATGCTTGACCGAGATTTATTCCATAAATGACTATCCCAGGGGTTGTACCCCATTCTCTATCCTTGCGATACTCACAATCCTACAGCAAATGCGAACAGTTTTGCAACTACCCGCAGCCATTCATTCCACCCCAAATGCAACTGCGATTTTCCCAGATCGGTTGGTTCATAAAACGTTAGCATCTGCTTAGGCTGGTATTATGTGAACCAGAACAACTACATACGTATGTATGACAGGATGTACATATATACCGAGTATTTACATATTTATTTGGAACAATTGTCGGATGTGAGTAGAGTGTGAATTAGTCCAGCTTCTGCTCTCTTCCTTCCTCTCTCCCCTCACTTTTTGCACACATCGCTTTGTTAACAACAAAAGGCCATTCAACGTTTCGACTTAAAATATCCATTTAACCACCCTCCATTGTAGCCTTTGACTTACATAGAATTAAATCTTTTCCTAAGTGATCGACCAAACAACCCCCCATCTCGAACCCCAGCCTGCTTAAACTATGGATAAAAGGAGTAGGTAAGCTAACTAAAACAAAAAAAACGATGTGGTAGGCAAGGGGATGGACTTATAATACCCTATAACACTACTACTAAGAAAAAGCTTTCGTTTTTCACTTGCTTTAGTTGGGACAAGCTTGTCTATTTGTACGTATGTATTAAGCAAAGAGGAGAAAATTAGGGGATGAGTGGAGTGCTCGTGCGTGTGACTGGTGGGTGTATATATTACTTTCCGAAGAGCGTAATTAGAAATTTGTATTCATCGGAAATGCCGCAAGGGATCATGATACAAGGGGAACCCTGTCAGATCAGGACGATAAGAACAGAGAAAATAAAGTAAACAACGATGAAGGTTAAGGACATGGGGACTTCTAAAGCCGCAGATGTTGTTCGCTGCGTAATTTGTGTTTTTAAATCTAATAAGGAAACGTTGTAGATGGGATATTAAGAACACACAATAAGCTATACAAAACCCATACCCACCATATCATAGAGATAGTCAAGAGGACGGTTGGTATAACCTCGGCAAGTGCTCATGGCAATGAATTGCAGTCGTGCAAGTGCTGTCGAATACATTGATTTCAGTTAGCCGCCTGAAGCGCTATATAATTCACTTTACACTTTGCAGATGTTACCATTTTACGCAATTATTTTCTGTGAAAGATTTCTTTTGATGAAGAATTTCTATGTACAAACAGTGAGACAAAACCATGTCGCTGAATTACGAGTAGAATACAGATTTCTCTGGATGATCCACGTAATACTTCTAACACAGGCTTACTGCTAGACAGAGCCACGATGTGCCAAGTGTGCCGGACCCCACTTGACAAAAAACTGCTTCATCTGCAATTGCAACTGCAAAGCACCCGGCAAACTACCGAGATTGTGAAGTAGCTAAAATACAACAGAACCGGCGGGAAAAAACGAATTAACCTCGAAACAATAATCTAAAATTGACAAGGGTTCACGACAAATATATTGATAAAAGGACAATCACCAAAACAATTGGTTTGCAAAAAAAACCTGACGCCAGAAAGCCAACAGTGGACGCATATGCCCAAGTTGTGGCACCAATAGAAGGAATTAACAATACTCGTAAGAGTATACAACCTGATTACATAATGAAGATCCTTGAGAAGTTTGATGAACCAGGCAAGACAAACCAACTTATTTTCGAGAGAATTAGTTCCCTTGAAAATAGGCCCCTTTCAGCATAAGAATGGTGAAACTGCTGAAAATGCTAATTTGGAGCGCCAATGGGCTTCCACAAAAGCTGCCAAGAATTATTTCTAAATCAGTAAAGTATTGTCATATGTTTGGTCTCTGAAACCCATCTGATATTGCAATCGCGTGTTAAACTCATCACGCCTACCACCCTTGCCAACCGTCGGGAAGGGCACGGGCAAGATCATCGCTATTTATTAGATTGTATCGAAACCTCTCCAGAAGTAAAGGTAGAGCTCGAGACAATTGTTGTTAATTCAGTTTCTCATCAATATACTTCACACCGCGATGCAAATTCGAGAAGAATGAACTAATTAGCCAATTTATTTCACCTTGGTACCAAATTTGTTTTTTGGTGGTGACTTTAACGCTAAACACATGTTCAAAATGTATTTCAAAGAGAGGCAAAATGCTTTACGAAGCTTGTGTGGAATGCGGTTTCAACTTTTATTCCACTGGAAAGCTGACGTATTGGCGGACGAATCTCGCAAAAATACCTGATCTTATCGATTTTGTTATTGCTAAGGGTATTTCTGATAGCTATATCAAAGTCGAAGAAAGCTTTGACGTTTCCTCAGACCACTCACCTATTATATTAATGATGAGTGATACTCTTATAAGAAAGCCTGATCCACCTTTTTCTTTGGTGGCGTTACAGCCCATGAAGGACCAAAGCCAAGCTTCTCTCAATCACCCATGTTGTGTGTGATTTATTTTTCACACAGGTGAAAGGGACCTACAACTTAATGCCGATTCCGAACGGCGAGAGTCGAAAAGCTTTTTCAAGGCAAGAGTACTACGGGGGGTTTGCCAGTACCCCGCCGAGGAGGGACGCCGCGAACCAAACATTCGATGGCGTTGGTGTTAACGGGATCCGAACGCGCTCATCGTACGTCAAAGTCCAACACACTAACCATTGCGCCACGGCGGCGCCCTCCCACCTAGGCTTACTAGTAAAAGAACAAACTGGGAAGGTTTTAAGAATGATTTTGAAGAAGGTATTCAATTTAGGGTACCACTAAGAACACCTTATGAACTAGAAGTCGAAGTCGACCAATTCGTTAGAGAACTAGTTAAGGAGAAGCGGAAAGCGCATAAACGCGTAAACGTTGGCCGCAGGGAGACATAAACGTCGACTGGGAACCTGGGCCTCAACCAACAAGCGTCTCCAGCTGGCACGGTCTTTGGCCAGCAGTTTCTAGCGCCGCACGCCCAGTTGGTTAAGGCCCCCTTCCGCGCCTTTCTTCCGGGGTGGATTTGAAGACTCTTCGAGTCGGAGCTGTATTTTCCATGCGCTCTACATGACTTAGCCACCTTAGACGCTGTATCCGTAGACGTCGTACCAGGCCCCAGTAGCTGTACAACCCGTACAGTTCTTCGTTATATCTTGTCCTCCATACACCGTTTGAACAAACGGGACCATAGATAGTGGCATCTTCATCCGCTTTTGTTAAGGTCCAAGCCTCTACGCCATAAAGGAGGACTGGGATGATTAAGATCTTATATAGTGTCACCTTGGTTTTCCGAGGGAGGGTTCTACTTCTCAATTGCCTCCCGAGCCCAAAGAAACAGCGGTTGGCCAGAGTGATTCTGCGTTTTATCTCAGCGCTGGTGTTGTTGTCGCTGGTCATTAGTGAGCCAAGGTAGACGAATTCCTTGCCCACTTCAAAGTTATATCCGCTCATGGTGACGTTCTGGCCAATACGTCGGTGTTGTTCGTCTCTTTTACATGAAAGCAGATATTTAGTTTTACCCTCATTGACCTTGACACCCATCTTAACCGCTTCTAACTCAATGCTTAGAAAGGCCTCATTGACGTTTCGCTGTGTCCGTCCAATCACGTAAATGTCGTCGGCGTACGCAAGCAATTGCGTAGACTTGAACTAAATCGTACCTCTTGTGTTGGCCAGTGACTTTTGCACGGTCTTTTTAAGCACGATGTTGAAAAAGTTGCATAACAGCGCGTCACCTTGCCTAAATCCTTTTTTAACATTTGCTTCATATCGACCTTAATGGAGCAGCGATAATTCTCCATTGTCATCCTGCACAGTCGGATGAGATTGGCAGGGATGTTAAAACTAGACATGGCTTTGTATAGCTCATCTCTATACACGCTGTCATATGCAGCCTTGAAATCGACAATCTGGTTGGTGGTCGATTGATGAAAAGACCGCCAGGTACCCTTGTGGATGTTGAGATGGGGGAATCGCGTGCTTGCTACAAGGAAGTTACGCCCCGCTAGAAAATCGATTAGCCTAAGTCCTTTGTCGGATGTGGTGTTATTGAGGCTATGCTTTCCTATGATCGACTCAAATATGTCCTCTTTGCCCAGTTTTGCATTCAAATCTCCTAGGACTATTTTTGTGTCGTAGCTGAGACATTGGGCATAGGTTATGTCTAGGAGATCGTAGAATTCTTCTTTGAGTCGATCGTCCTTTTCTTCCGTTGGGTCGTAAGCGCATATTAAGCTAATGTTTTCAAATTTAGATTTGATGCCGATTGTTATGAGGCGTTCGCTTATGTCTCGCAAGCTTAGGACTTTTTGTCGGAATCCGCACCCGAATAGGCGCTGTAAGTTCTCCTTGTAACAGTTCCCGTAGTAGATGTCGCAGTTTTTCATCCGGCTTTTGCCTGGTCCATCCCATCGCACTTTTTGGAGTGCTGTTATATCCGCTTTATAGCAGTTGAGGGTTTGCTCCAATTGATCGCCTGCACCCGGTTGTTAAGGGATCTCACATTGCAGGTGCAGACTCTTAAGCCCGTTAGTCGTTTGCAGGGGTCGTCAGCTTTGTATCCCTCCGTATCCGAGGCTTATTCTCGTTTCGGAACAAGCACGTTTTTACGTGATAGGGATGTTGTCCTTAAGCACATCCCCAAACCTAGAGGGCCAGGTTCATCTTTCCCCAGGAAAAAGAGGTTGGGTCGCTGCACATATTGGTTCACTACCTGGCGGGTGCCAACTTCTTTGCTCTGTTTGCTCGCTCCCTCCCCCCTACGTAAATAACACTGTTTTTCGATTACTCGACGAGCAAAATGTATTGTGCCGTCTTCAGAGGACAAAACCTCTTTACTCAGCGCGATAAACGCTAACCTCACGAACATGGCGGAAATTATAGCGACTTTCGTTGGAATGTCGTCTGCCAAATGCGAACACATCGGGAACGGAATATTGCTAGATACATAAGTGGATTGACTTAGTTGCAGTATAAATTCGTTTCACAGGGAGGATTAAGTGAAGAGGATAGAATTAATGCAGAGACTGTATATGCTCGTCAACTAGGTTACAAAATGTGACCAGACTCACGCGAAGGACACCTCAAATGTTTGATAAGAGAATCCAAATGAGAGGAAAAGTGTAACCACATGAAAGGAAACGACAAAATAGAACGGCACTTAGAAGAACCTCTGAAAATAGACCGCCATTTGTGGCTACAATCCCCTGCCCGTAAAGTGTATATGAATTCAATAAAAATAACCAAACAATCCCCCCCTCTATGAAAACCCATTCATCTGGTGACCTTTAAAGCAAACAAATACACCAACCAATTACAGTCTGTGCCTTCGAACTTCCTTTAAAAGCTATACTGAAAGTTATAAAAACATCCCTTGCGATGTATAATTAAAACCTTAATCGACTCTATAATCGATTGGCATTTCAACCATGATATGCTTCCGTTGTAGAAAACGAGCAAGTTGCGAAAAACTGGCTCATGGGATGAAAGGATATAATCAAATTACGTATGTATTCACTGAAGCGAATGGCTGAACCAGCTATATGCATATGTAGGTACAGAGCACTGAAGCTGTTCGTATGCAAACAAATTTAGAACGGAGCCCATTGGTATCTCTATGTGGCCTGGGCGGACTCGTGCACAAGCCTTTGAAACGCCACTTGTTATGTTTAGAACGGGATTTGTTTATAATATAGTAGCTCTCAGAATATAAGGTAGGTTTATCGAAAATTTTGTCTTTAAACTGTCAGACATGAACTCCATCGTGTAGAATTTCCAAGAGTGGTATTGCTTTGCATAATTTTAAAGGACCCTTCTTCAAATGCAGGCAAAAGAGGGTTACCTTCAAGACTACATACATATGTATGTATATGTTTCCTTATTTTAGTTTTGTTTCCGTAATCTGTAAGGCATCGGCGAATTCTCAAGACAGAAGTCGTTTTCTTTATTCACAATATATAAGTTCAGTTGAAAGGAATATAAAATACAATTTTAAATCTTTTTGGGTTTTCCTGAACTCAAAACACAAAGTTTCTGCCTTTCCCAATTCTATGGAACTGGAGGGCGAGAGCTCTTATGATAACAAAACCACGTGTTATCTATTTGCTAACTTTTTTAAATCTAATTATAATTCAGACATCGTACTAAATTGTGCGAATCTCCAGAATGATATTAATTGCCAAGTGGATTTTGACTGTTTTTCGTTAATAGATCAAGAAGTACTTGATGGCTTAACTCATCTTGAATGAAATAAGAATCCTGGAGTGGATTTAGTTCCTCGACGCCAGACACTCCTCCTGTATTCTCGACGTACGAACCTTCCGAGGGGCCAACATCGACTCGGACCACTACCTTGTTGTAGCCAAGGTACGAATGAGGATATCAAGAATGCTTAGGAGTCGAGTAGCACAACGTAAGTTTGACGTCGGAAAGCTACAATCGCAAGAGACTGCCAGAATCTTTGCCGATCGTGTCTCCTCCAAGCTCTCTCAAAACCCGCCCTGAGCAGCACAAACAACAGAGCAGGAATGGGCGCATTGCCAGAGCGCCGTCAGAGACGCTGCCTCAGAGGTGCTGGGTTTCAAACCGCCACCACCTAGAACCCCTGGTTCGGTGAACAATGCGAACAAGCCCATGCAGCAAAACAAGAGGCATATAAAGCTATGCTGCAACGACGGACGACAGCTGCTCGCGAAATCTAGGAGCAGAAGAGAAGAGAGGAACACACGCTTTTCAGAAGAAAGAAGAGAGAGCACGGAAAGCGTGAGATCGAGGAGATGGAGAGATGCTTCCGCAGATGACGCCCGTAAGTTTTACAATAAGGTAAAACGACCATGCCATGGCTACAAAACCAGAGCGGCGGCCTGCAGGGATGAAACTGGAGAACTGGTAGTAGAGTCCCAGTCGATGCTGAGGATTTGGAAACTAAGTATATAACGGCGATGATAGACAATATACCGCTGTCAGGCACAACGAGCCATTCGTAATGGACAACGATGTAACAGAATTCAGTCCACCCGACCTAGACGAAGTCAAAATAGCGATATCAAGACTTAAGTCTAATAAAGCCGCGGGCGCAGACGGCCTGTCTGCTGAGCTTCTTAAGGCGGCTAGAGATGAGCTGCTAAGGTGCATGCACCATCTCATTTGCAAGGTATGGTCGGAGGAAAGCATGCCCGAGGAATGAAATCTCAGCATCGTTTGCCTGGTCCATAAGAAAGGAGACCCCTGTAACTGCGCCAACTATAGGGGAATAAGTCCCCTTAATTTACGCTACGGCAGATCTTGGAGAAGACCAAATCGACACTCGCCACCTCTTCGTCGATTTCAAGGCTGCATATGATAGCGTGTATAGAGATGAGCTGTACAAAGCTATGTCTAGTTTTAACATCCCTGCCAAACTCGTCCGACTGTGCAGGATGACAATGGACAATTCTCGCTGCTCCATTAGGGTCGGTAATGATGTTAAAAAAGGATGTTAAAAAAGGATTTAGGCAAGGTGACGCGCTGTCATGCAACATTTTCAACATCGTGCTTGAAAAGATCCTGCAAGAGTCACTGGCCAACACAAGAGGTACGATTTATTTCAAGTCTACGCAATTGCTTGCGTATGCCGACGACATTGTCGTGATTGGACGGACACAGCGAGGCGTCAATGAGGCCTTTGGAAGCATTAAGGTAGAAGCGGCTTAGATGGGTCTCAAGGTTAATGAGGGTAAAACCAAATATCTGCTTTCATCCAAAAGAGGCGGAGAACACCGACGTATTGGCCAGAACGTCACCATGGGCGGATATAACTTTAAAGTGGTCAAGGAATTCGTCTACCTTGGCTCATTGATGACCAGCGACAACAACACCAGCGCTTAGATAAAACGCAGAATCACTCTTGCCAACCGCTGTTTCTTTGGGCTCAAGAGGCAATTGAGAAGTAGGGCCCTCTCTCGGAAAACCGAGGTGTCACTATATAAGACTTTAATCATCCCAGTCCTCCTTTACGGCGCAGATGCTTGGACCTTAACAAAAGCGGATGAAGATGCCCTTGGTCGTTTCGAGAGGAAAATTCTGCGTACTATCTACGGTCCAGTTTGTTCAAACGGTGTATGGAGGAGAAGATATAATCAAGAACTGTACGGGTTGTACAGCGACATCGGCATGATACGACGTCTACGGATACAGCGTCTAAGGTGGCTAAGCCATGTAGAGCGCATGGAAAATACAGCTCCGACCCGAAGAGTCTTCGAATCCACTCCGGGAGGAGGGCGCGGCAGAGGACGGCCGCATCATCGGTGGCGCACGCAGGTGGAAGGGGACCTTAACCACCTGGGCGTGCGGCGCTGGAAACAGCTGGCCAAAGACCGTGCCAGCTGGAGACGCTTGTTGATTGAGGCCCAGGTTCACCACGGACTGTAGCGCCACCTAAATAAGTAAGTAAGTAAGCCCTATTTATAAAAGTGGTGTCAAACACTTGATAAAAAATTTGAGACCAGTATCGAAATTTTCAGTTATTCAAACATTTCTTGAAGAATTGGTATTGGCATGGTTTTGCAGTGGACGGTCTATTACAACTAATCTGTGTCTTTTCGCAAATTTTTGTGTCTGTTCCTTGGAAAATAAAATGCTGGTTGATGTTGATTGTTGCAATTGAAAATGATCAATCATTTCCTATAGATGTCGTATCAGGCCTCCCTCAGGGCAGCCATATGGGACCCCTTTTTTCAATCTTTTCGTTAATGACATTCCGAACTTGTCGGACTTGCAGACGATCTGAAATTATGTATATGTATGTTCAAATATCCTCGCTACAAGATTGCCTTAACTTCCAAAAAGACATAGATAAGCTTTTTCATTGGTGTAAATACACTCATCCAAGTTGACACACAGCCTCCGCGTGGCCTCCCCTGGGCTTACTTGGCACCTGGCATCAGAAACAACCAATAGCCTCGGATACGGACGTATTACATGTTGACGACCCCCGCAAACGTCAAAAAGGAATCGAATTTCGGATCTGCACCTGGGACGTTAGGTCCCTCAACAGAGCAGGTGCAGCCGAACAACTGGTCAACTCTTTGGACTGCTATAAGGCAGACATTACCGCGCTCCAAGGAGTGCGATGGGATGGGCCAGGCAAAAAGCAGATGTAAAACTGTGATATATACTACGGAAACTGCTACAGAGAAAATAAACAACGCTTATTCGGATGCGGATTTGTTGCTCGAGGCAGACTCAGGAAAAAAAAAGTCTTATGCTTCCAGTATGTAAGCGAACGCCTCATAACTATCCGCATCAAGGCCAATCTCGGCAATATAAGCTTACTATCTGTACACGTCCCCACAGAGGAGAAAGATGACCGACATAAAGACGACTTCTATGATCTCCTAGGCAGAACGTATGCGCAATGTCCCAGCTATAACACCAAAATCGTTCTAGGAGATTTCAATGCGAAGCTGGGTGAGGAAGCTATCTTTGAACGGGTCATTGGAAGGCACAGCCTACACAACACCACGTCAGAAAACGGACTAAGGCTAGTGGACTTAGTGGCGGGTCATAATCTGATTGTAGCACGTACACGATACCCACACCTCAACATCCATAAGGGGACTTGGCGATCTTTCATCCAATCGACAACCAATCAAATTGATCATATTGCGATCGACGGCAGCAATGGAGTCGTTGTCAAAACGCCATTAGAGAGGCCACCTTAGATGTACTCGGTTTCGAGCCACCCCTGGTTTAATGATGAGTGCAGACAGGCCCATGTAGAGAAACAGAATGCATACATGGCCACATTGCATCGACGGACGAGAGCTGCCCGCGAGCTCTATGAACAGAAAAGGAGGGGGGGAGCATGCGCTTCTGAGAAGGAAAAAGAAGGAGCACGAGAAGCGCGTGATCGAGGAGATGGAGAGATGTTACGGCAGGAACGACGTTCGAAAATTTTACCAGAAAGTAAAACGAACATGTCAAGGCTATGAAGCCAGAGCAGAAGCCTGCAGGGATGAGCACGGACAACTAGTAGTAGAGTCACAGTCGGTGCTGAGATTGTGGAAGGACCACTTCTGCAGACTGTATAACGGCGATGAAAGTCAAAATGCCGCCGTCAGGCAGAGCGAACCATTCATAATGGACGAAGACGAAGCAGAATCCCGTCCACCCGACCTAGACGATGTTAAGATAGCGATATCGAAACTTAAGTCGTATAAAGTTGCTGGAGCAGACGGACTCCCCGCGGAACTGTTTAAAGCAGCTTGAGATGAGCTGGTCAGGAACATGCACCAACTCATCTGCAAGATATGGTCGGAAGAACGAATGCCCGATGAATGGAATCTCAGTATCATTTGCCCGGTCCATAAGAAGGAGACCCTGAACATCGCGTACAAGATCCTCTCTGCCGTACTGTGTAAGTGCCTGAAGCCGTTCGTGGACAATCTGATATGTTCCTACCAGTGTGGTTTCAGGCCAGGAAAATCTACGATGGACCAAAATTTATATTACGGCAGATCTTGGAGAAGACCCGTGAATTCCAGGTCGGCACGCACCATCTTATCGTCGACCTTAAAGTCGCGTATGACAGTGTTTATAGAGATGAGCTATACAGAGCCATGTCATGTTTTAACAGTCCTGCCAAACTCATCAGACTGTGCAGGATGACTAGGGAAAACTCTCGCTGCTCCATTAAGGTCGGAGGTGACTAACCGACCCCTTTGATATGCCGACCAAATATATGCTGTCATCCAAGAAAGACGCGCAACACCGTCTAGTCTAAGATGGCTGGGCGATGTAGAGCGAGTGGACGTTAACGCTCCGGCCCGAAGAGTCTTTGGCTCCAACCCTGGCCAACGGCTGGCCAAAGATCGGGCCGGCTGGAGAGGCTTGTTGGTTGAGGCCCTGGTTCACCCCGAACTGTAGCGCAATCAAAGTAAGTAAGTATGAAATTATTCACCTACATACATGCATACATATGTACGAGCTTCATTTTGACTTATGTATATATGTATCTACTGTACGTACTTAAAATCGATATGCCCATGAAATGATGAAAATAATGGTGACTTAAACTGTACCCACCAACACAAATTCGATGGATAAATATGATTATGAGCTCGAACATAACGCCCATTTTCACCTAATTAGTTTAAGATTTTGCTTGAAGCCGTGAAATGTGTGCGCCACCCACGCTATTCACGCTTAGGATAATTCATAGCGCCTTACAGCTTTCTCAAGTCAACTAAAGCAGAAGCAAAAAGGCGAATTATCAGTGTGGAGCATGGAAGTCACAACCACCGTACCACCTGTCATTATGATTTAGCTTCAAAATCGCTTGTATTTCAAAAGGTAAAACAAATAAAAAGTTTAAACAATCTGACTATTTACATATACGAGTATGTATTCCTATTTGAATCGACCGATATTTATCGCGAATTCTCGCCAGGGTTATGTACATATCCGTATATTTCCTCAAGGACTATCCACGCAACGTAAACAGATATCACAAGACGAATAGACGAGTTTATTCAAAATTCCAATACACAGTCGTCACCACCGTGAGAAGGGCGATGAAGAGGAAAGTGATTGATGTCTAGCGTTCCGTATATGAACAGTAAGATATAGATTGAAGGGTATGTGTGCTTTACCAGGAAACCTCACTTTAAAGGTTGCTCAACTCTGCCGCAATGCGTGTGGAAAAAAAAAATTGGTGGTATGAACCCTATTAACATTTATTTTTTTGTTATCTGTACTTGTGTCTAATTTTTATTTTTCCGAATGAATTGCATATTTTGAACGCGGAGGCTGTGGGTCAACTTGGATTGAGCAGGGACAGAAATCGAAGCTGGCGTTTGCCCAAAAGGTCCAAGGATTAGCGCTCCTAAACTTGCACAAAAACCATACGGATTATTCAAAGGAACAGCAAGAAGGAAACCATTGGTAAGCAAGCAAAATAAAAAAAAACGGCCAAGTGCGAGTCGGACTCGCGCACGAAGGGTTCCGTACCATCTGTATTATACATATAAATATGAAAGAGACTATGTATGTATGTCACCTCATCAGTCATCACATTAAATCACATTTTTTGTATGATGACAGATCTTGGTTGCAGGCAGGTTATCGGCATATTACTTTGAATTCAAATCAATTATCTTACTTGACAGCAAAAAGGTGTGAAAAGGTGAATAACAATAAATATGGGGAAAAGGTTTGCAGCTAGGATTAATTCATCAAAGACACAAACAAGATCAAAACTGGGAAGTTTGCTACCGGTTGTGGGATATTGTCGACTAACCTTAGTTCAGTATGTGACCAAGGGGATTTTTTGGATGAAAATCATGTCTGTTGTATGGGAGCCCCCCTTAAATATTCATTTTGTTCTGTTTTTTGTTCTGTATTTGTCGTGGTAGCAGCACCAGAAATACATCATCTGTGAAAATTTCAACTGTCTAACTATTACGGTTCATGAGATACAGCCTGGTGACAGACGGACGGACAGCGAAGTCGTAGTAATAGGGTTCCGTTTTACCTTTGGGTACGGAACCCTAAAAAGCGGATGCATTTTGCAAATACAAATATACAAAAGAATTTTGAGTACTGGAAAACAGTTATATTTTGTGATGAAGGTGTAGCATCAAATGACCGTTTGATCCGGAGTAGTACACACAGATGCGTCGTCACTTGGCCTGGTTGGCATTCTACTGCAACGGAATAAACAGGACACTCGCTGCCACCAATGGCATTTTATGGCCGAAAATTGTCCGCAAACGAAAGGGAATACCGCTCATACGAGCTCGAGGTTCTTGCTATAGTTGAGGCCTTGGATCGGTTCCGGGTATATCTCCTGGGAAGGCACTTCAAGTCCATCACGGACTGTCAGACCATAGTCGCAACCAGTACAAAGGCTAAGCTGATTCCCCGCGTTGGCAGGTGGTGACTTGAGCTTTTCAATTCTATAAAGAAAATGGAGTGGTACATACAGTATTGGCAGAAACATATGCCACCAAACTGCATTACTAAGTCAATAGCTTGCAAAAATATTTTTTATTTTGTTCTGGACGTGTTCTTTCAAAATATGTAAACATCATCATTAAAAAAAAAAAAAAAATGCCGCTCGCCACACTTAAATGCAGACTCACCGAAAAATCCCTGGCCTAAACATTTGCAACTTCATATCAAAAGAAACAACTTCGCACTGTTACCATTCCATCAGATCCGAAAAGGTTAAATTTCGACTCATCACTACTTATCCACACTCGAGTTTAGATGCTCTTTAGCGAATTTAAGTCATTCCAGTTGCTTTGCTTTTTAAATAAGTGGCTTCTTAGCTGGACGTCGTGACCTGAATCCAGCATCTACTGCTCTCTGCCTCACTGTACGAGATGCAATTGGTAGCTCGAGCTCTTCGACAAGCTGCTTCGAAGACAGTAGAGGTTCTTTTTTTTTATGGTCCGTAGAAGCAATGCAACCTGCCTTTCTGTTGTGTTGTTGTTCACCTTGTGAACTACTGCAACACATCCACTTGAAGTGATGAAGACAATGCAGGATGATTTTGGTGAATGCTCGCTGTTCCATCCGAATCGGTGAACACCTTACCTACCAATAGTTTTGATGTCAAAAAAGGATTTAGGCAGGGCCATGCGCTGTCGTGTGATTTCTTCAACATCATATTAGAAATTATTGTGCAAAAATCACTGGCCAATACAAGAGGCACAATCTATTTCAAATCCTCGCAACTCCTTGCATACGCCGACGATATTGACATAATAGGTAGATCACAGCGAGATGTCAATGAGGCGTTTGCGAGTATTGAGATGGAGGCGGTGAAAATTGGTTTGGCGGTAAACGAGGGCAAAACTAAATATATGCTGTCATTCAAAAAGGACGCTTACCACCGACGACTTGGCCAGAACGTTTGTATTGGCAGATGTAAGTTCGAGGTAGTTAAGGAGTTGGTCTGGAACAACGACATCAGTTCCGAAATCAAACGCAGAATCACTCTTGCCAATCGCTGTTACTTTGGGCTCAGGAGGCAATTGAGTAATAGAACCTTCTCCCGAACGACAAAGTTGACTCTATACAAGACCCTTATTATCCCGGTCCTGTTGTACTGCGCGAGAGAAAGAATTTGCGCGTGATTTTCCGGGCCTATAAACGCAGATGGGGGATGGAGGAAAAGATTCAACCACGAACTTTACGGTCTGTACAGCGACATGAGTCTAGTCAGGCGTCTACGGATTCACCGCCTAAGATGGCTAGACCATGTAGAGCGAATGAACACCATAGCTCTAGCCCGGAGAGTCTTTGACTCTTTGACTCCCGAGGGACGAAGAAGCAGGGGACGGCCGCACTTAAGATGGCGCACACAGGTGGAAGGGGACCTCAGCCAACTGCTAGTTGGAGGGCATGTTGGTTGAGGCCCAGATTCACCCCGAACTGTAGCGCTTGTTTAGAAGAAGAATGCAGCATCAAACTTGAGCCATTATTGTAACTTATTCAATTTTATTCACTTGTAGATAGAACTGTGATATTTTGTTAATAAACGGTCGTATATAGGTGCTGCCAATCGTGTGCAAAAAGCAGATTCAGCGTGAAGTTGCATATGTTTCGGACAGGGATATTAGAGTGAGTCTGCATTTAAGGGTGGAGGGTAATCATTTTTTTATGATAAACGGCGGTCAGGACACCCAGGGCGAACGGACATATAGAAAAATGCAGGAAGGTGGAGAGGCTTAGGCTACTAACCTTCAAGCAGTACAGTGGGGACTGAACACTTCCCGCAACTGTACGACGAAAGCGAGTCCACACGAGCTACTGTTCGCTACATGCCGAGAAGAATTTAAGAATTAAAGGCTCCGATCTCGAGGCCGAGATCGAGGTTAGGATGGCCGAGCTGTAGCAGCAAATAAAAGTATATAAACCGTTGGCTCTGGTCCTTCATGGGCTGTAACGCTACCAAAAGAAGAAAGGATCCGGCGACACATACAAAACAATACAATACAATACAATACAGGAATAGTAGCACTGACCGTGAACGGAAAAGCAACAAGATGGCTAAGATTCACTTTTTGTTTTTGTTTGCTTTAAAAAAATAAGTTTAACCTTTTGGTCGGATTGTAAAGTTACTTCGCGGAGGAAACCAAATGAAGAGCTGAAAGAGAAGAATCTACGAGCAACTGTGAAATCTGATCGGTAATGGTGTGGTGCTGAACGGGGAATTTAAATTTCAGTGAGGAAATCACGGACCAGGATATGTACTTAGATATTTTAAAGACAAATTTACAAGATAGTGCAGAAAAACAGGGGCTGAAAGCTTGCTTTCAGTCTTATCAGAACAACGACGCTATACATAAGGCCACGAAAGTACGACTATGATTGTTCTATAATTGCCCAACAGTAGTTAAAACACCTTCACAATCACCAGATCTTAACGCCATGGACAACCCCTGGAGTTATCTGGAAGTGAAAATAAGGGAATATAACATTTCAAACCGGAATGGTATTAAAAAAGCTCTTTTGCATGAATGGAATCACATACCCCCATCCTATTGCCAAAAACTTCTAATATCGATGCCAAATAGGTTGACAGCTGTAAGATCAAACAAAGGATTGCCCACAATGTACTAACAATTTGAACATATTTCCAAAACAAATGTTTTTTTCATTTTATGTACGAGTTTAACTCTAATGTGCGTTTGTATGGATTTAAAAGCAAAACTTTTATTTTTGATGTCATGTTTTATTTTAATTCTGTTATTTATTTTATATATCTTAAGATAAATAGGTTTTACTAAAAAAGAAATGGTCGCAGGCGTTCTTAAAAAAAAATGTTGGTTGTCTGTAAAGTCGGTTTACGGACGATTATTTTATGGGATCACGTCATTAGAAAACATTGATGAAAAATAAACAACACGCGGTGTTCCTAAGCGGTGCGACATCTAAGTACTAACCGCACCCGACGCTGGTTGACTACGGTATTCCGACGACAACCGATACATCTGAGATTGCTCGGACAGTGTTGTGGTTTGGTAAGGAAAAGCAAACAGTCATGAGCTGCTCGGGAGTGTGCGCTACCCAACGGGCAATTATTAAACGCACGCGTTCATGAGTAATTGGCTGTGAGAATTTTTTTCGATTTGGAAATGGGCACATACGTACATATGTATATATGTATCTATATCCAACATACAAACTCCAGACTTTTTCACACGAATTCTTCCGAATCGTATTTGTCGTCTAAGAACAGAATTAGGGTGTATGCATGTATGTATGTATCACCTGGATTACTGATTACTCCTAAAAGTATGCCTACGTCAACGCACAATTTTTGTATGCCCCCAAGTATGCAACCAAAATTCTATCCCATAGGCAAAATAGGTGCCTCTTTATCGCTTGTTTCGCGCTCTCGCTTGCACGCTCAGCGGAACGTGACAATGAGTCATATTTTTCTGTACCTGCAGCCAATGCTCGTCGATTTATAAGACGTTATCACGACAAAAAAAAATAGTAAAGTTGGTCTTTCTCTTATTTTTACTTAAAAAATTGTTACGAAAATTAATAGTCCAGAATAGGGGCCAACTATTGGATTACGATAAACTAAAACTATTTACTTGTTTATTCAATACACACTTTATTATTCCACTTAAGGTCAATTATCTGGGCGCTTCATCTTTATTACAACCTTTTGTCTCTAGAACTGTTAGATGATTGTCCACTAACTCACTAAATGGCTTGATTACTTTCACACTTAATTACCGACTGATACTAAATACAGAATACTGAAAGCCCCCGAGGCCGGGTGTTCTCGCTTATATAACTCCCGGTCCACTTTCTCGAATGTTCGCCGTCATAGAATGCTCTGGCATTCAGCACTTCAGCAGTATGCCGCTGAAAGTTACCATAATTTCCATTTCAGCTTCATCAGAGCTGTATTAAAATACATGTTTTCTCGGTGCTTAACCCCCTGTAGTATAATTGTCATGAGAAGTTTCTCAAAATTCGCTGCTCGGATTCGGAAATAAATTGTAGGTCCCTTTCACCTATGGGAAGATAAAATCACTCACAACATGGGTGATTCAGAGAAGCTTCGCTTTTGTCCTTCATGGACAGCAGGAATATAAAAGCGCATAAAAAAATTAGGAAGATTGACAAGTATATCGTTTTCATTTTGTGTGCAATGTAACTTTAAAAAAATAGTTTATTCTACCCGACCATCTTACTATGGCTACTGTTTAAACTCAATCGATACTACCAAGTGTATACATGTATTTCATTCTATATTACTCTATTGCATTCTGCGCTGAAGTTCTGCAGTTATTGTAGGATACGTCCAAATAGTTGTATACTCGAGTATACGAGTATACTCAATATTCCGGATACCGGTGGTGATAGAAATGTCCTTTCGAATTTTTGTTGAAGTTATCTTCCATTTTTGTTAAACTTTTTATATTCATCGCTTCTTTCACAGTGTCCTGGGGATAAAAGACATATTTGTACATATTTCCATAGTATGTTGGTTAACGTTAATGTAACTTTATCTTCTAGGGAACATCTGATGTAAGGAAATGTTCTCATTTTACTATATGAAGATTGTTTGCATTTAACGAAGTATTAACATCTGAATATAATATATATATTCAAGCTTGAAGCAGGGTTGGATTTTCGGAAGAGATATGAATGGTGTATCCTTTTCTGGTGCATTATATGGTCTTTTTTCTGCTATCTGAGTTCAGAATTGGATGAAGTATTTAGTTAAAGCTTTAACGATGCCAGAAATGTACTAGATGAAGTCAGTTGAAAATTTGCATATAACGAAGGATGTATGTGTTTTCTCAAAAAGTTGCCATGGAAGCTGTAAGGTTACACCTATCGTCAATGAATCAATTATAATCCAACAGAAACTTATTACTGTAGTAAATCTATAGCATAGCACATTTCATTTTTCGTAGGACGTTGGCAGTTGCAACATGTAGGCTACGAAAAACTCTTATACTCTGATCTAAGCCACACTTGTGCATGTGTACATGTGTACAGTTTAGTAATACAGTGGAATTTCCATTACTCGAACTCCCAAAATGAAAGAAAAAAAATTCGACTTATAGCAACTTTGACTTAATGGGTTAGGTGGGTTTCAGAGGTTAAAAAAAGGGTATTTTGATTATTTTTTTTTTTTAATATGTACTATAATATATTTTATTAAAACAATCTTGCATATCAAAGATACATATTTGAACAGTGTTTTGTGAAAATCTCCTAAAACTCAGCCGTTGGTACCTTATCTTCCCTAACGTCTCCAAAAAAAAAAAAAATGCTCTTGCCGTAGACAGCATAACTCATTATTGGTTCATCTAAAACCAAAAGGCAAAAATGCTGCGTTAGTACATGGATAAATCTCGTTATTGGACGAAGAAAAAAAAAAAAAAAAAAAACAAAATTAGTATTTGAATTTTTGGCAGACTTTGAACAAAAAAACACATTTTTTGGTCAAATGTTCGCCATGTATTGGCTCGAAAAAATTAGTTATAATAAAAAAAAATTATAACTTGATAATGTTATTTCAATTATGTGGTCATAATAAAGAAAATCGCTTCATAACTTTTCGAGAAATCGTGTCCACCGACTTAAAACATTAAGTTTTGAGATAAACGCGTTTAAACTTTTAAATTTAAATAACATGCAAACAATTTTTTTTTTAACCGATTCCGGCACCATAAAGCAAAGTACCTGCTGCTGCGGCAATATCCAGGGCTACTAAATAGAGTTGCCCTGGAATTGTAAAGGAAAGTGGGAAAGGCCGACCAACAATAACCATGCAGCTGCTTCTGTATACTTGCGAAGCGCTGGCGCTGCAATGACCTGGCCTGATGGGTGGAACTTTCGAAGAGTTTATCTCTTAGAATTTTACTCGGATCGATTTGAAATTTGAGGAGAACATTTTAAACATATTGTACTATTTAATAAGACAAAAACAAAGAAATCGATTTTTTTAAATTTTCAAACCCACCTAACCCCTTAAAGAAATGGATACATTAATTGCACATTATTGTTTTATTTTAAATAGAACATAGTTAAAAAAATCAATTATTGTACCTTGAGTTTTTTTTTTTTTTTTTTTTTTTTTTTTTTTTTTTTTTTTTTTCTCATTACATTTTGTTTTGTAAGAGTCTTCAATTTCGTAAATTGCACTAAAAAAAACGATGCGACATGCTGTTCTCAGTAAGACCATCACGTACATATTGTTTCCAATGCTTATTATACTTTGGCTTGTCTTGGCTGCACAATTAAGTATTCACCTGAATCTGCATCGATTTCGTCACCATTGCAGACGATACCGAATGCAAAATTTCAGAATCGGACTGAATTGGACAGATGATAATATCCTTATCTAAGTTGTTGTATTCTTGAAGACTGGAATTTTTGTCTTGTGTGCGAACTCTGGTATTGGGACACCAAATTCTGTGTGTACCTTACCTGTATGTATGTATGTATGTTGGCGTTACAGTCCATGAAGGACCTGAGCTGTGTGATTTAATTTTCCCATAGGTGAAAGGGACCTACAGTTTATTCTCTAGGGGTGGTTACCCTAGATAGGATTCGAGAGGAATCCGAATGAATTTTGATGTTGGTTATAGTTCTCAGCAAATGTTCCATGCCACTATTTTGTGGCACTACGCATACAGAGTACGAATTTGAATTGGCCATATACTGTGAGCGTTATGCCTTCATCAGTATTTTTGATCACTTCCCATTCACAACGGCTATGTTATACATTTTTCCGTATAAGAGCTGCATTTTTTGGCTATGGACATACTTTCAACTATGGACCCTCCGCTCGACAGTCGCTGATGTTTGACACCTGGGAAAGTTTTCACATATCACATGATCTGCTAAATTGTTTTGACCTCCTTAAAATGGTGGTTTGGCCGAATCATTTCACTCCATAATAAATAAATAACTTCAAATTTAGAAATTATGATGTAAACGAGTTATTAGATGCAAACCTAATTTACTCATTTGCTTTTATCTCGTCTGAATTCAAAGTTCACCGCAGCGATTTTAGATTTAGGAAAATACCATCCTCTACGAAATGTATCTTGAAACAAATTAAATCTCATCCAGGGATTTTACACAAAAGTGTTAAAATCCTCATCTAAAACAGTCTTAAAGACAGCATCTGGTTTCTCTCGTATTCAACAGAAAAAATTCAACCTGTGGGCGGTTTACTCGCCCACAGTTGACACCCAAAGATCACAGGCGCACACGTCCGCACTACCATGAATACAGTTCCAAAGTTGACATTGCATTTACTCCTTCCAGCACTTTAGCAACTACTTAGAATTCAAACGGCATTCTTGGTTGGGATTTTCCCTTTCGATAAAAAAGCAAAAAATGGAAAAACACAAAAGAAAAGATGAAAAGCAAAACGTGAAATACTTGTCCAGGCCCCAATGGTATACACACTAACACAAATTCGTTCTCGCATACGTAGATACATACGTACTATATAGACATATTCCACCCAGATAGAGAAAATCGTAGGCGAACCAGGAACTACAGTCTGTCGCTATTCAACAAATCCAAGCAATTACGATTGAAGCTATAACATTCAAGGATACCACACAAATCACCGCTTCTCCACCACATAGCTGAATGTGTCTATACTCAATCTTAAGCCCTCTCCCTAGACAAAAACTGTCATTTCCCTTTGTAAGGTGACTCTTCAAATCTGGCTCTCCATCCAAGTCAACAAATACCATCTAGCATGAAACAAAAATCAAATAATAAAGCAACGGCGATGAGCGCGTTATCCCTCATCATCATCATCATCAGTGATTACCAAGACGTGGCTCCATTGAGTTGTGGCACTTCCATCCGACGAACGATAATGAGTCACGACTTTCGACAGATCTTACTTCAAGGAACCCTCAACAAAACTCGCAAAATGTACATACATAGTTTGATAATCTGCTTTTTCACTAAACCCAATTTGACAAAATTCCTCCTCCACTTTACTCTTGCTCCTTGACTTTAATCTAGTCGATAAAAATGGAAACTTTATTTCGCAATGATGTACCCAATGCGGATGGTCATACAGAAAGCCAATTACTCGAGAAAAATCCTCAATCTTCAATCGCATTTGGAGAGATAAATTCATTTCTTTCGACCAATCTTTACCGAGATAAATGCAAACAACAACAACAAACACAAGAGTAAAAAGAGAAAAGACTAATAGGGACTCGCCCTTCGGATAAATTAATTAAGAGGATTTTCTGACATACAAAAAGTATTGGCTGAAAATCTTCCCAACGTTGTTATCTGTACAGAAATACTGATAGTTAAGGTCCCCTTCCACCTGCGTGCGCCACCGTTGATGCGGCCGCCCTCTGCCGCGCCTTCCTTCCGGGGTGGATTCGAAGACTCTTCGGGTCGGAGCTGTATTTTCCATGCGCTCTACATGGCCTAGCCACCTTTGACGCTGTATTCGTCAACGTCGTACCAAGCTGATGTCGCTGTACAACCCGTACAGTGTTCTTCGTTATATCTTCTCCTCCATACACCGTTTGAACAAACGGGACCGTAGATAGTGCGCAGAATTTTCCTCTCGAAACGACCAAGAGCATCTTCATCCGCTTTTGTTAAGGTCCAAGCCTCTGCGCCTTAAAGGAGGACTGGGATGATTAAGATCTTATATAGCGTGACCCTGGTTTGGCGTTTTATCTCAGCGCTGGTGTTGTTGTCGCTGGTCATCAGTGAGCCAAGGTAGACGAATTCCTTGACCACTTCAAAGTTATATCCGCCCATGGTGACGTTCTGGCCAATACGTGGGTGTTGTCCGTCTCTTTTAGATGAAAGCAGATATTTGGTTTTACCCTAATTAACCTTGAGACCCACCTTAGCCGCTTCTACCTCAATGCTTACAAAGGCCTCATTGACGTCTCGCTGTGTCCGTCCAATCGCGTCAATGTCGTCGGCGTACGCAAGCAATTGCGTAGACTTGAAATAAATCGTACCTCTTGGGTTGGCCAGTGACTCTTGCACGATCTTTTCAAGCACGATATTGAAAAAGTTGCATGACAGCGCGTCACCTTGCCTAAATCCTTTTTTAACATCAAAGGTCTCGGTTTGCTCATTACCGACCTTAATGGAGCAGCGATAATTCGCCATTGTCATCCTGCACAGTCGGACGAGATTGGCAGGGATGTTAAAATTAGACATGGCTTTGTATAGCTCATCTCTATGTATGTATGCATGTATGCTGGCGTTACAGTCCATGAAGGACCTGAGCCGAGCTTCTCTCAATCACCTATGTTGTGTGTGATTTAATTTTCCCATAGGTGAAAGGAACCTACAGTTTATTGCCGGTTCCGAACGGCGAATTTCGAGAAGCTTTTCATGACAATTTTACTACAGGGGGTTTCGTCAGAACCCCGCTGAGGAGAAACACCGTGAAAGACACGTTCGATGACATGGCTGTGTCGGGATTCGATCCCGTCTCATCGGCGTCAGAGAACACACTACCGGGCATGCTTTCCTCCGACCATACCTTGCAAATGAGATGGTGCATGCACCTTACCAGCTCATCTCCAGCCGCCTTAAGAAGCTCAGCAGACAGGCCGTCTGCGCCCGCGGCTTTATTAGACTTAAGTCTTGATATCGCTGTTTTGATTTCATCTAGGTCGGGTGGATGGAATTCTCCTACATCGTCGTCCATTACGAATGGCACATTCTGCCTGACAGTGGTATCTTGTCTATCATTGCCGTTATACAGTCTGCAGAAGTGGTATTTCCTCATCCTCAGCATCGACTGCGACTCTACTACCAGTTCTCCATTTTCATCCCTGCAGGCCCCGGCGGCGTCATTCCTGCGGTAGCATCTCTCCATCTCCTCGATCTCACGCTTTCCATGCCCTCTCTTCTTTTTTCTGAAAAACGTGTGTTCCTCTCCTCCCTTCTGCTAATATATTTCGCGAGCAGCTCTCGTCCGTCGTTGCAGCATGGCTTTATATGCCTCTTGTTTTGCCTGATGGGCTTGTTCGCATTGTTCATCGAACCAGGGGTTTCTACGTGATGGCGGTTTGAAACCCAGCACCCCTGAGGCAGCGTGGTCTTATTAAGGCTTTGCTTTCCTATGATCGACTCAAATATGTCCTCTGCCCAATTTTGTATTAAAATCTCCTAGAACTATTTTTGTGTCGTAGCTGGGACATTAAACAAAAACATAAACATAAACATTCATAAACATTCGATGGCGTTGATCTCGATAACACCAACGCCATCGAATGTTTATTTCGCGGCGTCCCTCCTCGGCGGGGTACTGGCAAAACCCCCCGTAGTATAACTTGCCTGGAAAAAGCTTCTCGACTCACGCCGTTCGGAATCGGCATTAAACTGTAGGTCCCTTTCACCTGTGTGAAAAATAAATCACACACAACATGGGTGATTGAGAGAAGCTTGGCTCTGGTCCTTCATGGGCTGTAACGCCACCAAAGAAGAAGAAGCTGGGACATTGGGCATAGGTCCTGTCTAGGAGATCGCAGAATTCTTCTTTGAGTCGATCGGTCTTTTCTTCCGTTAGGGCGTGGGACAGAGATCGAAGGTGGCGTTTACCATGTTAAACGCGATCAACTTCTTTGCTCTGTTTTCTCGCTCCCTCCCCCTCCTACTTACAGTATATGGTCACTTTAAATGTATACTCGGTCTGTGCAATTCTAATATAAAACCATAAGTGCGTGGAAAAGTAGCTGTGAAAATTCGGTCGCTACGTCTGAACCGACGCCTACGACCCAAACCATCTGCACTCCGTCCAGGTTGTGTGACAAACATCATAACAGTATGACTCCTGAAACTGCGCAAATTATATACATGAAAAAACGAAAAACAAGATATATGTATATGCATCTTCTAAACCATTGGAAACCGCGTACGTTTATGAGCAAAACTACATATGATTAAACTAAAACAAACCAAATCCGTATTTTGGATGGAAAATTCAAAAGCTTACATACGTCTGTGAAACTAGGAATGTCCGACCTAAAATATATACATATGTATGTTATCAAAACATACATACGTATGTGCATCGCGCCACGCTAAAAACCACGCGATACACCGTGCAATTCGGTTCTAGGACCTCGGAACCATTCGAAACATGCACCGGATTTCGGCAAGGAGATGCGCTGTCATGTGACTTCTTCAACCTGGTGCTGGAGCAGATAGTGCGACGGGCAGGCGTCAACAGGGAAGGCACTATGTTTTACAAGTCCATCCAGCTGCTAGGATACGCGGATGATATCGTCGACATCATCGCGTGTTTTCGCCGTGACATTGTGGAAGCATTCACGGCGATTGAAGAACAGGCGAAACGAGTTGGTCTTAAGATCAATGAGGACAAAACGAAATACATGCTGTCAAGCAAAACCCAATCCGTCGCTCACCACCTGGGACAAAATATAACAATTGACAGCTACAATTTCGAGGTAGTTAAGGAGTTTGTCTACCTCGGGGCAAACGTAAATTCCACAAATGACACCACAGTGGCAACCGCTGCTACTTCGGCTTGTCCAAACAACTGGGGTCAAAACTCCTCACTCGAAAGACCATAGTCATGCTTTACAAAACGCTCATTCTGCCATGACAGCGGAGCTGATTTTGGGTTCTTTCGAAAGAAAAATTCTGCGCCGGATATTTGGTCCTGTCTGTGAGGAAGGTGAATGGAGAAGAAGACACAACCGCGAACTCTATGAGCTGTACCAAGATGTGGATGTAGTCCGGAGGGCAAGGATCCGTCGACTACACTGGCTCGGCCACATCGAGCGCATGGACATCAACGCTCCAGCTAAGAGGGTCTTCGACTCCGAGCCTCCTGGTTCGAGAAGAAGAGGAAGACCGAACCTCCGGTATAAAGACCAAGTAATCGCGGATGTAAGACATCTTGGTCTTGACAACTGGAAGCAGCGTGCCCGGGACCGTCAAGGATGGAAGGCAGCTATAGCTCAGGCTCAGATCCTCCATGGATTGCTGGCCTGATAAGTAAGTAAGTGAGTAAGTATGTTAAGTAAGTAATTGTCGGGACGAAGCCTATCTTAACATATTCGAATTTCATTTAAATCCGTGATTAGGGCCCTTTTCCAAATAATTACCGAAATATTAATTCAGCATTCCTAGTTGATGAATGGTAATGATATCTCCAAATTGTTGGTTTCTTGTTAACTTGAAGAAGAAAATTTAACTATTCATCCAATATTGTAGTATTTGTAGAAGCAAGTGTTTATATGTAGGCCATTCTTCTTTTTCTTAACGGGCGCTACAGTTCGGGATGAACCCGAGCCTGAACCAACATGACCCTCCAACTAGCACGATCTTTTGCTAGCCTTTTCCATTGCCGCACACCCAATTGGCTGAGGTCCCCTTCCACCTGCGTGCGCCATCGTAAGTGCGGCCATCCTCTGCTTCTTCGTCCCTCGGGGTTGGATTTAATGACTCTCCGGGCTGGAGCTGTGATGTCCATTCGCTCTACATGGCCTAGCCATCTTAGGTGTTGAATCCGTAGACTGCGTTTATAGGCCCGAAATCACGCGCAAAATCTTTCTCTCGAACCGACCAAGGGCCTCCTCATCTGCTTTTGATAGTGTCCATGGTTCTGCGCCGTACAAGAGGACCGGGATGATAAGGGTCTTATATAGAGGCAACTTTGTCGTTCGGGAGAGGGCTATATTACTCAATTGCCTACTGAGCCCAAAGAAACAGCGATTGGCAAGAGTGATTCTGCGTTTGATTTCGGAACTGATGTCGTTGTTCCAGGTCACTGCCTCTTGCCAGTGATTTTTGCACAATCATATCCAATACGATGTTGAAGAAATCACACGACAGCACATCGCGCTACCTTAATCCTTCCTTGATATCAAAACTATCGGTACGGTGTTCACCGATTCGGATGGAGCAACGAGCATTCTCCAAAGTCATCCTGCATAGTCTGATGAGTTTACAGGTATGTCAAAGGTAGACATAACGTTGTATAGCTCGTCTCTAATTACTTTGTCTTATGCGGCTTTGAAGTCGACAAATAGGTGGTGAGTGTCGACTTGAAATTCATTGGTTTTTTCCAGGATCTACCGTAGTGTGAAGGTTTGGCCGATGGTACGCTTCCCTGGCCTGAATCCGCACTGGTAAGGATCTATCAGCTTATTTACAAAAGGCTTCAGGCGTTCACACGAAACGGCAGAGTAGGTTTTGTAGGCGATGTTAAGGAGACTTATACCTCTGAAGTTGGTGCAAACAGAGGGGTCTCCTTTCTTGTGGATCGGGCATACGATGCTGAGAGTCCATTCCTCCATTCCATGAGCTGGTGCATGCTCCTAACAGGTCATCCCCAGCTGCCTTGAAGAACTCAGCAGACAGTCCGTCTGCGCCAGCAGCTTTATTCGACTTGAGCTTCGATATGGCAATCTTAACTTCGTCGAGGTCAGGGGGACAGAATTCTCTGCGGTCTTCGTCGATTAGAAATGGATCATTCTGCATGACAGCGGTATATTGACTAACATCGCCGTTATACAGTCGGCATAAGTGGTTTTTCAATATTCTCAGCATCGACTGCGGTTCTACTACTAGGTGTCCGTTCTGGCTTTATGACCTTGGCATATTCGCTTTATCTGTTGATAAAACTTTCGAACGTCACGCCTGCAGTAACACCTCTCCAAATCCTCAATCGCGCGCTTCTCGTGCTCTTTCTTCTTTTTTCTGAGAAGCCTATGCTCCTCCCTTCTTTTTAACTCGTAGAGCTCACGAGCTGCTCTTTTATGCAGCGAGGCCTTATATGCTTCGCTGTGTGAATCCTCCTGCACTCGTCATCGAACCAGGTGTTTCCTCGTGGTGGAGCCTTGAAACCCAAAACTTCGGATGCAGAGCTTTTCAAGGCTTGTTTACAAAGGCTCCACTGCTGTTCTATTGATAGCGTGGAGGATTGAGGTGTATTGGAGAGCTCAAGGGAGACGTGATCGGTAAAAGCACGAGCGGTTTCTGGCAAAAGTAGCTTTTCGACGTCATAACTTTGTATTCTTACTCTACTCCGCTGCGTTCGTGATATCCGTAAGCGCATTTTGGCTACTACAAGATAGTGGTCCGAGTCGATGTTAGCCCCTCGGAAAGTTCGGACATCAAGAATAGTGGAGGAGTGTCACGTCGATCGCGATATGATCAGTTTAGTTGGTAGTCGATTGATCAAAAGACCGCCATGTGCCTTTGTGTATATCGAGGTGCGGGAAGTGCGTTCTGACTAGGAGGAGATTTCGCCCCGTAGCAGATCAATCAGCCTTTGTCCGTTTTCAGATGTGGTGTCGTGTAGGCTATGTTTGCCGATGACTCATTCAAAGATGCTTTCTTTACCCAGCTTAGCATTGAAGTCTCCTAGTACAATTTTGTTATCATAGCTGGGACATTGGGCATACGTTCTGTCTAGGAGGCCGTAGAACTCATCTTTGGCTGAGTCATCCTTGTCTTACTTGGGGGCGTGGACGCAGATCAGGCTGATGTTAAAAAATTTGGCCTTGATACGGATTGTTTTGAGGCGTTCGCTCACATGTCGAAAGCTTAGGACTTTTTGCCTTAGTCTTGTCTCCCTATAGCAGTCGCCGTAGTAAATATCGCAGTTTTTCATCCGCTTTATACCCGGTCCATTCCATCGCATTTTCTGGATGGAGGTTATGTCCGCTTTATAGCGGTCTAGGGCGTCCGCGAGTTGTTCGGCTGCACGTGGCCTGTTTAGGGACCCTTTTTTGCAAGGGTCCTCAACAATAATCCTGTCCGTTATATCCGAGGCTTGTGGTTGTTTCCGCGTTTGCTATATTAGAACATATGGCTTGTAAATAAGGTCCCTTTCACTTATGGAAAAATAAAATCACACACAACATGGGTAATTGAGAGAAACTCGGCCTTGGCCCTTCATGGTCTTTAACGCAAACATACATACAGCTTGTAAATAACCTAGGAATGCAAAAGAAAAATTTCATACTGAACTTACGTACATATATCCGGAGCGAAGTAGAGAATGTCTGCAACGAATTCCCTACTTCTTATTGAAAATGTATTAAAATGTTAATGTTCATTTCTAATCAAAGTTTAATAAAGCTCAATTGTGAAAATTCGTTTAAGGCAAATTAAGTTCTCGGCAGATATTATAGGGCGCTGCTTCTTCTAATCACGGTTGAAAAGTATCTCAATCAAAGTACAGATAAGCACTCAAAAACTCAATCAAAAGCACCTAGCTA
The DNA here is from genome assembly GCA_951905685.1 of Eumerus sabulonum. Taxonomy (NCBI): domain Eukaryota; kingdom Metazoa; phylum Arthropoda; class Insecta; order Diptera; family Syrphidae; genus Eumerus; species Eumerus sabulonum. The sequence goes on along the minus strand of OX645060.1, from coordinate 139,964,566 downwards.
ATGACGAAACCCAAGACAAAAATAAGAAAAAGCGCAGCAACCAAAAACACAAAAAAGGCACAATTAAAATCATGAAGCCAGGAAACTCCGTTCAAACTAATTAGAAGTTATTTTTAATTAAGAACATCCATTAAACGAAAAAAATTATTAATCATAACAGTAAAAAAATACCGATACTCCAAACTTAGCCGGAGTTGACTGCCGGGACGTTCTCATCCCAATGGCCACCAGATAAGCCCTAAGGACGATTAAGTTTATGGGATCGTGTGTTGTTGTTGTTATACTTTTTGGAATTTTTTTTTTTATTTCTTGTATTTTGAATACTCTTCGTTTCCGGTCATACAAGACGAACGTATTAATATTGTTTTCGCTATTAAAATTCACAAGGCAGGGAGATAATTTGCCAGGACAACGAAGAAACCAGAAGCTCGGTGTGTTTTGCGGATGAGCGAGGGGGTGGTGTCGAGTCGAGGTGATAGTCCAAGGATCAAGTTTTAAAGGTTGTTGGTTACTTATGTTTTTCTACATTCGAGCGCTTCGTACTTGCATAAAAAACGAAAAAAAAAAAGAATGAATGCGATTTTTTGTCCTTGCTCCTCTGTATTAGAATACAAAGAGTGGCATGATGAATGTCAAAGTTTAAGTTTCGGTGATGTTATCAAGTTGCCCGGGGGGTAGTGCTATATGCTGCTGGTGCTATTTTCTGTTTTGCTTTTTCTGCGATTGGAAGTTCATTAAATATGCACAAGTGCTGTCAACATAAGTTGAAAGCAAGGACGGCTGGAGAGCGAAACGTGGACAGATTTCGGAAGCGAAGTTATTTTTGACTTAATCTACATTCAAACGGCTACGATGTCTGTTGAAAATCCAGTGGACAGAAGCAGACATTCTGGTGATAAAGTGAATGCGTGGTACTAATTTAATTTGGAATCGGGCAGTAAATGCGTGAGAAGAATGCATAGTGATTTGAAAGGACATCCTTCCTTCACACTGCGTTGAGTTTACTAAGTTTTCTCAATTTCGCATTTTAGGTGTAAAACTGTGTGGCCTATTGACACAAGATGCCTTGGAGCTGTAACTAAATATATTAACAAAGCCAACACCTTTCAATTGACTTTGTAAATTAACCACCGACAAGTTCTTAAACGGGTCTAAAAAACAGAAAAATATATAAGATTCTCACTCTGATTCGCATCCGAAGGCAGCCCATTTGTGAATCAATGTATTCGTTTTTTGCCTAAAGTCGTTTCATTGCTTAGTTCGAACTAGGAATTGGCAATTGATAACGTATAACGTATATATAGTCCTATCGTCCTATCAGCCTAACATCGTTCCTATTAAAAAGAATGGAAAAACTGATAGAGCTCCTTATGAGAGGTATCCTGGAGAATCAGATAACACTGCATCGAAATCAGTATGCATAGGAGATCGCGATTTGCGATATTAAGGGGGCCTTTGACAATAATGGCTTTTGACTCGATCACCACTACACCATCCTGCAGAGGTGTAGACCATTCCACTAATCAGTGGATTAGGGCGATGCTAAATAATCATTTATATCGGCCACATCCGTAGAGGTCTCGGTGGCAGTATCGGTGGCTAAGGGGTGTCCACAAGGAGGAGTCCTTTCACCCCTTCTCTGGTCGATATTAGTCCCGTTTACAAAAAGGAGAAGGGTGCAGCCCTGCTCCGTATTTCTAAATAGCACAAACATAGGACTTTTGAAGAACGCTGGTATCTATGTATTGATCTCGATCGCAGAATTAACTGGAACTCCAACATTAAAAACAAACTTATACAGGCGACTAAGGCGTTGTGGGCCTGTCGACGTACTTACGGTAAAACCTGGGGGATTGAAACATTAGGTAATCCACTATCTATATACCGCGATAATAAGACCTATCGTCAGCTATGCGTCCGCGATATGGTGGATAAAAGGTGAGCTAAGCTTCAACGCCTACAGAGACTAGTGTGTCTCGACATTACAGGCGCTATGCTAATGGCAGTCCAAGAAGCACTGATTGGACTTACACCACTGCAATTTTTTATTAAAAAGGATGCATTACGTATTGCAATCACAATTCTTCGCTCGGAAACAGGCTTGCCATGTAGACCTATGGGTCACATGTCCTGCAACATCCTCCTGCGCTGGATATTATTACCACGGTCTCGGACGCATTAGCACACACCTTTATTTTTGACAAAAGATTTGAGATATTAAAACCAAACCTCTCAGTTTGGGAAACCAGTGATCGCTTGCTTAAGGTCAGAGTTCTTGGGTGGTACACTGATGGCTCCAACAGGGTTTCTGGCGTTTGCGCCGGCATCTTTGAGCCAAATCGAAAGATTTCGAACTGGGAACGAGTCTTAGTATCTTCCAAGCAGAATTCTATGCCATCCTAACATGAGTCAATTTAAACGTAAAGACTGGCATAAGAGGAGTAACCATCAATATACTCTGATAGCCAAGCAGCGCTTAAAGCGTTGAGTTCGTACAGCACGAACTCAAAAACCGTTAAGGAATGGCATGATGCCCTACAAGACCTCGCCAAGGGAAACAAAGTTAAACTCTGGTGGGTGCAAGGGCACAAAGATATTAAGAGCAATAAAATCGCTGATCAACTCGCCGGGAAAGGTTCCAGCGAAGGTCCTGAACCATTCTGCGGCACTCCCAAGTCTAAGATTAACTTCTTCTTAGACAGGTGGGAAAAATCGCCAATCAAAACGATTTATACGGCCCCTGAAAAAACACTTTATTCATACACCCAAACTTAATTGAGTAAATATCAGAAGACTAGTCAGCCACCTGACGGGACACTGTAGTCTGAGATATCATCTCAATAAAATAAACCTCTCGTATGAAACTGAGTGTCGACTCCTGCGGGGATCATCTCAGCTCCTACGAGAAGCATTCTCGACTTCATTAAGGAATTGGAGGAGCTCCTCGGCTAGTAGGCACAATAGATCTTTACAAGTCGCAGTGCCTCGTGGTATTTCTTAGCACTGGCCCCTTAATTGAAATAATGTGTAATTTTTAAATCGCCTTTTAAAAATTAATCGAACGAAATGTCAAGGAAATCGCTGATATTATAAAAACACACGTTCCAATTTTTTTTTTTCGTCCATCCATCGAGTATTAAATATATTCAACTGTTCGAAAAAGAACAATCCGCCACTTCAATTTTCGTAAAATCTTAATAAAAGTTTTCATAGTTTCTGTTTTGTTTTTCGTAAGTGTCAAAGTATCTCTGAGAATTACTTACTTGGCGCTATGGTCCGTTGTGAACCTGGGCCTCAGCCAACTAGTCTTTTGCTAGCTGTTTCCAGTGGAACACGTCCAATTGGTTAAGGTCCCTTCCCACCTGTGCGCGCCACCTTAGATACGGTCGTCCTCTGCTGAGTCGCCCCTCGAGGTTGAACTCGAAGGTTCTTCCGGCCGAAGTTGTGTTGTCTATTCGCTCTACATGACCTAGCCATGTTAGATCCATTAGATCCTTTAGATCTATAGACGTCGTACTAGGCCGATGTCGCTGTACAGCCCATACGGTTCTTGGTTGAATCTTCTCCTCCACTCTCTGTCAACACAAATAAGACTGAACATTCTACGCAGAATTTTCCTCTCGAAACGACTAACCGCCTCTTCATCCAGTTTTGATAAGTTCCAAGCCTCTGTGCCGTAGAGTAGGGCCGGGATGAATAAGGTTTTATAGAGGGTCACCTTAGTTTTCCGAAAGAGGGCTCTACTACTCAATTGCCTCTTGAGCGGTTGGCGAGAGCTATTCTGCGTCTAATCTCAGCGCTGGTGTCGTTCCCGCTTATTACCAGTGAGCTAAGGTAGACAAAATCTTTGACTACGTCAAAGTTATAGCTGCCAATAGTGACGTTCTGGCCAAGGCGTCGGTATTGTGCATCTTTCTTTGCCGACAGCATATTTGGTTTTTCCCTCGTTTACTTTCAGATCCGCTTTGGCCGCTTCTGCTTCAATGCTCACAAAAGCTTCTTTGACGTCTCACTGCGTTCTCCCAATTACGTGAATATCATCAGCGTATGCGAGCAATTGTGCAGACTTAAAATAGAACGTGTCTCTTGAATTGGCCAGTGAATCCCGCACGATATTTTCAAGGATGATGTTGAAAAAACACACGACAGTGCGTCGCCCTGTCTGAATCCTTTTTTGACATCGAAGATCTCAGTTAACTCCTTACCAACCTTAATGGAGCAGTGACAATTCTCGATTGTCATCCTGCACAATCTGACGAGCTTGGCAGGGATGTCAAAACATAACATGGCTTTATATAGCTCGTCCCTATAGACAATGTCATATGCGACCTTAAACTTGACTAAAAACTGGTGTGCGCCGACCTGAAATTCGTGGGTCTTCTCCAAGATCTGCCGCAGGGTGAATATTTGGTCTATCGTGGATTTTCCTGGTCTGAAGCCACATTCAAAGGAACCTATCGATCCTACGAAAGAAAAGATCTAATACGCGATGTTAAGAAGATTTATTCGTCTTTAGTTGGCGCAGTCTCTTTTTTTATGGACCGGGCACACGATGCTGAGATGCTGAGATTCCAGAACCTACAGATGAGCTGGTGCATGTTCTCAACCAACTCATATCCAGTTGCTTTAAATAGCTCAGCAGGCAGGCCGTCTGCGCCAGCAGCTCAATTAGACTTCAGTTTTGATATCGCTATCTTAACCTCGTCTTAGTCGGGTGCACTTTCGAACGTCGTTCCTGTGATAACATCTCTCCATCTCCGCTTCTCGTGCTCTTTCTTTTTTCTTCTGAAAAGCGCATGCTTCTCCCTTCTTTTTCGGTCATAGAGCTCAGGAGTAGCTCTTTCGTCGATGCAGCGTGGCCGTGATGCGTTCTGTTTTTCTGCATGTACATGCCTGCACCTAGGAGAAACCAAGGGTTTGTAGCTGCCAATTGTGACGTTCTGGCGTCCATGTTGTGCATCTTTTTTTGGTTGACAGCATGTATTTCGTTTTGCCCTCGTTTTCCTTGAGATCCACATTAGCCGCTTCTGCTTTTATGCTCACAAAAGCTTCACTGACGTCTCCCCACTTTGTATGTTTTGTTGGGCCCAGAATTCACTAAAGATTTATATTTCAAATGATGAAAATGATCAGCATTTCACATAGAGCGACGTGAAATCCATGAAAACATGTAGAAATCTTAAGCGGTTTCCATGGTCTTAAAACTCACCAGTAATAATTACATTCCCTGCGTAAAAGTAAGGAATACAACAGGCAACATCCTTTTACTTTGACTCAAACGAGGCATTAATTGAGGCACACAATCACCCAACAATCTGTCATAAAGAACCCGTGAAAAGCACAAAGGAAACCAATACCATCAGGGACATTCTGAAAGGTTGTTGTCTGAAAAATCCTTCTCCCTATTCTGAGTTCGATTCCTCTATAGTTATCGTTGAAAGTCGAAAAAAAAGACCGAAAAAAGCATCCTTTTACGAACGAAATTTTGTTTAAAATAATTAAACCATTTGCAACAAATTGATCATACGAATGTAGGGCCTTCGAGTACATACATATACGTTCATTTAAGTAGTACCATTTAAGGGTGAAATTACGTCCAATTGGCACTCATTTAAAAATTTAAATGAAAATTAATGCGCCGGAAATTACAGTGAGGAAAGGATTCAATTTGTTAATAGAATTACAGAACTCGGTCATGAGGGTTGCCTTTTCCATGGTCGGGGTATCGAGTTTTGCCTCGAAAGGGAGTAGAAGTATGGGTCTTACAGTTTTTGTATTTTCTGTTTATTTTGTTTTTGTTTTTTTTAACTGTTTTGTCCTTCCACGGTTGAGTGATTTCCAACATTTTGATTCTGACATTGTACAATTGTGTCCTGTGGAAGTAAGTTGGAGGGGTAGGAGTTAGCTAGATGACTATAGTAAAACCGAGTGTATCCTTGACGTTCTGGGTTATTGTTGGTTGTAGTAAATTCGAATGATGAACGAATGATGTCCCTATCCAGGGAAACCGAACATAAAGGCAGTACTCAAGAGCCTTGCTTTATACTCGTATTTTCTTGTAACTAAAATGTTGTTTCTCATCTTCGTTTTTATTTGAGTGCATTCCGGTTGGAATTATGTTGAGTGAACGATATATAAAAAAAAACCGGAGAACCGGATGAGGATTTTGATTTATTAACAAAAACAAAAAAAAAAATATTATTTCATTACCGTTCGCCAGTTTCATGGATTTGTTTTGCTGCGAATGTACATTTGTCTGCACATTAATGGTATGGATCTTGCTATATATTGTTGCTTTAATTAATTTAACTTGCTAATTGCATGTAGAGCAAACAGTTTTGTTTGATTAGACCGTTTGTCGAATATGCAATAGAATTTGGACCTATAGATAAAATTGTTTCCATTTTATTATTATTATTATTATTATACATTGCGCATGTTTGCGATGTCCTCAAATTGGTGTAATAAAATACAGTTCGTCACGATAGTAAGTAAACACCTAAAGGTAAAGAAGTAAGAAAGAAAAGTAAAAACTAAAGCTTCTTCTTCTTTGGTGGCGTTACAGCCCATGAGGGACCAGAGCCAAGCTTCCCTTCAATCACCCATGTTGTGTGTGATTCTATATTTCACACAGGTGAAAGCTTATATACTCGTATATCGGGAAAAAACAAGATTATGTTTTTTAAACTCAATTATTTCTCTCAAAAAAGGATCAACACATAGATAAGCACAATAAAAGAGAAATGATTTTAATAAAAACTAAAAGGAGCTAATATCCCAAAAGTAAGTATACAGTTCACGCATTAATTTAGTTGTTGATCTGTATACTTCGTTTGTTTCTAATATCTTCAGTACTTGGCTTTTATAGTAGCCTTTATACGCGAAGGCATCCAGAAAAACGCGCTTTACCCTTTCGATCCGGGTGGGACATATACATACAGTGGCTCAAAGTTAAAATGAAACAAGGTGAAAAGAAAGAATAACATCATCGATCGCCGATCGGAAGGTCTATAGTTCAAATTCGCTTCATAGCCAAGAAAAAGTAATTCCTATACGGACAAAAAGTATGCAACGCAGTTGCGAATGGAAAGTGACCAGACGTACTGCTGCAGGCATAATACTCACAGTATATGGTTAACTGAAATTCATCCTCTGCGTATGCAATACCAAAGTGCTCGAACGAATTACTACGGACTATAACGAACGCGGAATTCGGTCGGCTATCTAGGTCTAGGACAACCACCCCTGAGAGTAGTGAACGAACGAACATTCACGAGCGCGAGTTTATAAAAATAAAAACAAAAAAACAAACTCACGCGCAGTTTCAAGAGTTTTTTTATTCTCTTATGATGTGGGACTGGGGACTTAAACCTAAGGCAGTACACTGGTTATACACCGCGATAGTAAGACCTGTCGTCACTTACTGGTCCACCGTATGGTGGACAAAAGTTGAGCAAAAAACTACTATTATCAAGCTTCAACGCCTTCAGAGACTAGCGTGTCTCGGCATCACAGGCGCTATGCCATCCTGTACTACGGCAGCACAAGAAGCACTCATTGGACTCGCTCCACTGCACCTTTTTATCAAAAAGGTGGCATTACGCAGTGCAATCAGAATCCTCTGGTCGGGTACAAATATGCCATGTAGACCTGCAGGCCACATGTCCATATTACAACACTTTCCCGAGCTGGATATGATTACTACAGTTTCGGACGCATTGCCACACACCTCCACCTTTGACAGCAGGTGCGAAATACTGATCCCAAACCGCTCAGCATGGGAAAACAGTGATCCCCTGCTAAATGTCAAAGGCCTCAGGTGGTACACGGATGGCTCCAAGATGGCTTCTGGCGTTGGCGCTGGCATCTTTGGACCAAAACGCAAGATTTCGAAGGCCCTGGGAACAAGCCCCAGCATCTTCCAAGCAGAGCTGCATGCCATCCTAACATGCGTCAATCTAAATCTCGAGACTGGCATCAGTGGAGTAACTATCAACATACTCTCTGATAGCCAAGCAGCGCTTAAAGCACTGGGTTCGTGCAGCACGAACTCAAAAACCGTCAAGGAATGCCATGACGCCCTACAAGACCTCGCCAAAGGAAACACTGTTAAACTTTGGTGGGTGCCAGGACATGAAGGTATCAAGGGCAATGAAATTGCCGACCACCTTGCCAGAAATGGTTCCAGCGACAAATACATAGGTCCGGAACCTTTCTGCGGCATTCCCGGGTCAAAGATAAATTACTTCTTAGACATGTGGGAAAAATCGCAACACCTGTCCTTCGGGGATTCCGTCAATCTAAACGACTTATACGACCCCTAAACATACATCCTATTGACATACTCAAACTCAATAGAGGGGATATCAGAAGACTAGTCAGCTATCTAACGGGACACTGCGGTCTGAGATATCATTTAAACAAAATTAGTCTTTCGTCTGATACTGAGTGTCGGCTCTGTCTAGAGGACGATGAGACGGCAGAACACATACTATGTGAGTGTGCTGCTCTCTGCCATCTTAGGAAGCGAATCCTTCTCAGTGAAGTTATGACTCCTGAGGGGATCACCCAGGTGGAGGTGGAGAGGCTACTCGGCTAATCGGCTAGCAGGCACAATAGATCTGCAAAGGTCGCAGTGCCGTATTGCTAATAGTAGCACTAGCCCCATAAAAAAAAAAATAAAAATAAAAATGTGTTTTATATACACACAGTGGTTTGGGTCGTTGATGTTCGTTAACTCTCAGGGGTGGTTGTCCTAGATAGAATGAGAGTCGACCAAGTTCCGCGTTGGTTATAGTCCGTAGTAATTCGTTCAAGCACTTTAATATTGCATAAGCAGAGGATGGATGTCAGTTGACCGTATACTGTGAGTGTTATGCCTGCAGCAGTACGTCTGGGCACTTTCCATTCACAACCGCGTTGCATATTTTTTGTACGTATAGGAATCACTTTTTCTTGGCTATGCAGCGAATTTGAACTATAGACCTTCCGCTCGGCGGTCGATGATGTTAACCACTGCACCACGGAATAAAAAAAAAACTAATTATTTTATTTAAATGGGGGCGCCGTGGCGCAGTGGTTAGTGTGTTGGACTCAGGCGCACGATGAGCGAGTTCGGATCCCGATAACACCAACGCCATCGAATGTTTATTTCGCGGTGTCCCTCCTCGGCGGGGTACTGGCAAAACCCCCCGAAGTATAAACTTGCCTTTTAAAAGCTCCTCGACTTACGCCGTTCGGAATCGGCAATAAACTGTAGGTCCCTTTCACCTGTGTGTAAAAATAAATCACACACAACATGGGTGATTGAAAATTTGTGAAAATGTGAAAATGTGAAAATTTGGCTTGTCGAATGTGGGAGTTACAGTCATTTCGGGCTTGTATATATCTTTTTCGGTTTTCCTCAGTTGTGTTTGCCTTATAATGCCGAAAACTTATCTCTCTCAACCTGATAACCTCTTCGCAGCTCCAGTCAAACCACGCATTATCCACCGGCTTTAGACTTTTTACCCTGATAGGGATAAAATTGCTAATGCCAGTGTTGATAATGTTTGTAATCATATCAGCTGCGGCGTCCACGTCGTTGTCGAGGAAGCACAATGACCAGTTAAAGCTCCGAAAGAACTTGTTAAGGCCGCACCAATTAGCTTTCTTATATTCCCATATTATTCTTTTTGGAGCTTTTTCTTTAACTGAGTGTAGTGAGTATGGGAATTTAGCTGATATGCCACAGTGGTCAGATTAGCCTGGAGGAGATAATACATCCAAAGTGTATTTATCAGGTTGAGAGGTAAGAAACAAGTCCAGGGTAATGGCAGTATGACTGGCAATATCCGGGATACGGGATGGCTCATTCACAAGCTGAGTTAATTGGTTCAACTCAGCGAAAATTTCGACATACCCTCCTTCGGGTGTTGTCTGTCCAGAATGTCGAAGCTAGTGAGAATTGTGAACATTGAAATCGCCCGCTATAACGATTTCAGTGCGAGAAGACAGGGAAACAATTCTTTGGATGGAGTCGGACAGTGCATCAAACGCGTCGAACGTGATACCTCTGTCCAGACTTTTCATCAACCTGTGTTTCACAAAGTGCCAACACAGCCGGTTTGTGGAGAGATACATGGGCATACGTGGCAAAGAAATTCTTTCATAACCCAGGAGTGTTAGAGAACTGAATACTGAATTCCCCCATCAGTACAACATGCAAAACATTGACGGACGCAACATCAACTTAGCAAGGCCGTGAAGTGAAGATTCGACGTTGGCAATGCAAAAACGAACTACCGTAGGTGTTATGCCCTTACAGTAGTAAGTTCCGCTTCACCAAGCGGATGAGGGAGCTCTTGGTCATTTCGAGAGAAAAGTTCTGCATCCTGTTTGCGTTGATGGCATCTGCAGAAGAAGATTCAATAACGAACTGTGTGGGTTGTACATCAGCAAGTCAAGCGACTACGGATACAACGCTCAAGAAGAGCCCGAAGAGTATTTGAAGCTGAGCCATGAGGACAATTCAACAGAGGACGCACTCGACTGAGATGGTGCACACAAGTGGAGAGGGACTTCAGCCAAGTTAGTGTGCGCATTTGGAGAAAAACTCGTCACGTTACTTCAACCGGTAAAGATAAACTTCATAGAATATCCATAAAGCCTTTTGGGCAATCAAATAGGAAAGGGAAAACTTGAAAAAAAACTTAATAAAAAATAGCACTCCTTGAGGACAGCCTGGACCTGTAATGATACCCACTAGAGTACTTAAAGTTGCCCTTTTGGTTGCCACTAGGTCCCTGGTTCGTCCTAGGCTTCCAACATTATTTGGTGATAAGGCCAGTATTGCTCTCATTCCATTGGAGGTTGGTCTCCTCTATGGTTTGAAGTTTTATCATGTGCTTTACCGTAGTTATTGGTGTATCCATGTACCCGAGGGTAGGTAGGCTGAGTGTGCTTGACCCTAACTTTTCGAGTTCGTCGGTCGCGCAGTTTCCTGGAATATCCCTATGCCCGGGAACCCACAGTATTTTAATATTGAACTGTTCAGCCAGTTAAGAGATGTCTTTGATTTGTGGATTACCGCGGCCAGGGATTTTATCGCAGCTTGGCTGTCCATGCAAATGATAATATCCTTAGCGGATATTACATTGATCCTAAGCCATGCAAGGGCCTCCGTTATTGTTGCTATTTCTGCTTGATAATCACTGCAGTGATTTAGGAGTCTGAATGATGGGTTGAGGTGAAGTTTCTTGAAGAAGACTCAACTACCTACACCCGTCTTCATCTTGGAGCCATCGGTATAGAGGGAGATCAAGTCCTCTGGTATTACTTCCCTTTAGCCCAATTCTCCCTGGATGAAAAGGCAACTTTGAAGTGCCTAGTGAACACATTCTGCGGGATGATGTAGTCCGTGTCCATGGGTACTTTGAAGTGGTTTAGAATGGTAGTATGGCCTTTTTGAGATGTGGGCCATTTTCTTAAGCTCCTCATCCTTAGGGCCGCACAGGCAGCAACTTGCTTGCTGAAAAGGTTCAAAGGTGGAGTATGTAATAGAATGTTTATGGCCTCCGTGGAGGTTGATCTGATCCCTCCGCTTATGTATAAGCTGGCCGATCTTTGTACCTTCCCCAGAAGGCTTCGATTGACTGCCTTGTCCAGAGCAGTCCACCAGACTACAACGCCATACCCCTTATGACTGCTGTGTAGAGCCAGTACATAATGCTTGGTTGGAGACCCCACTTACTGCCCACCACTTTCTTACAGCTGTAGAGGCCAGTAGTTGCTTTCTTGACGCGATCAAAAATATTGGGTTTCCCATTCAGCCTCCTGTCAAAGACTAGGCGCAGATATTTAGCCTGCTCTTTGATTGTTAGTTGGGTTCCGCCCAGCCTCGGTGGGTTAAGGGGCGGAGTTTTGTATTTGTAAGTAAACAGTTTTAGATCGGTCTTCTTAGGGGTCACCCAAAGTCGACAGTACTGCGTTTAGGTTTCTACTATATGTAATGCACTCTGCATAAGGTCGCATAGAGTTTTGGGAAATTTACCTGTGACGGCAATAGCAATGTCATCTGAATAGGCGGTCACAGCGTACCCTTCCTGTTCAAGCAACCGTAGTAGTTCGTTGACCACCACGTTCCAGAGGAGAGGGGAGAGTACTCCACCCTGTGGTGTGCCTCTGCTGATCATTCTGGTTGAAAGGGTACCAGCGAAGTTGGCTTTGACGACTCTTTGTGTTATCAGTTGTCGTACCAGTTCTATCACTGATCCCGTTACACCCAGATCAGACAGCGCTTTGATGAAGGCCCATGGTTCAACATTGTTAAAGGCGCCCTCAATGTCGAGAAAGGTGACTAGAGTATATTCCTTGCGTTCTAGTGACCTTTCTATCTTACTGACCAGTGAGTGGAGAGCTGTTTCCACCGATTTGACTTTGTTGTAGGCATATTGGTTATCCGACAGTCTTCCTGAGATGCAGCTGTACCGAATGTGTGCGTCTAAAATCTTCTCTAGGGTTTTTTAATAAAAAAGAGGTAAGACTGATTGGCCAGTCTGATAGGTCATTTGCATACGTGTGACTTTGGTTACCTTCTACTTGCTGGGGATGTAGGATATGGAGAGGCAACTATTGTATATGACCACAAGCCAGGGGAGGATGATATCTGCTACCTGCTGGAGCTCAGCTGGTATGATACCATCCGTTCCTGGGTACTTATATGGTTCAAAGCTGTTTATTGCCCAAAGGACATTTTTGTAGTTGACCAGGTTGGGAGCACGCTCGAAGGAGGATGACGTCGGCTGAAAGACCCGAGGAGGTGTCATAGCCGAGTCACTACTGCCTGGGAAGTGTGCGCTTAGAAGAAGTTCCAGGGCTTCCTCTGTGGAGGCCGTCAAGGAACCATCATTACGCATCAGAATAGAGCCATACTATCTTCCTCCTTTATCTCGATATGCATATGCCCTATACCTCAGTCTGACATGAATATAAAACACCTAACAAACAACGATGCTTATATATGTACCTTCGCTTCGAATTTATAATTTGATACATATATATTTAATCCCAAACATATAAAATGTTCCTAAATATATTTTTAGTAATCCCATGAATACAGTACATGACACGTTAGATTGTTTAAATTTCTGAGGGTACGGCTTAAATGAAAAGTTTAATTGAAATACATATTGTGTAATACGGGGAAGAGATCCTGAGGGTTAATTCACTCAGATATATCCTTGGAACGTTTTAATAGTTCGAATAATTATCTAAAGCTTAGATTATTAAGTTTTAATCATCCGATCAGAAAGGGTCTAGTGTGGTACTTGCGTCGCTTCTAAGGGGAGTGGCCGTGGTGCAGTGGTTAACATCATCGACCGTCGAGCGGAAGGTCTATAGTTCAAATTCGTTCTAAGTAAAGAAAAAGTACAATGATTCCTATACGGACAAAAAGTATGCAACACAGAGGTGAATGGAAAGTGACCAGACGTACTGCAAGTATAACACTCAATGTATATGGTCAACTGAAATATCATCCTCTGCGTATGCAATACTAAAGTGCTCGAACGAATTACTACTGACTATAACCATCGCGGAATTTGGTCGGCTCTCGGTCCTTTCTAGGACAACCACCCCTGAGAGTAGTGAACGAACATCAACGACCCAAACTACTGCACTCCGTTCAGGTTGTGTGTCAATCACATCATAAGAGAATGAACCTGCGCGAGTCTCTAAAAAAAAAAAAACAAAAAAAAAAAAAAAGCACATACTTCGAGGTCGATCTTGAGGCGAGTGGAGTTTTTTTTCTTACTGAAATCTTATCAATAAATGCACTGCTCAGGTTACACTAACCTTTAAATTATCTAAGATTGCTATATTTCCCAAAGTTATGTAAGTGTTCTGTGGTGGTGTAAGGCTAACTGGCATCTAATATTTCGAGCGGGAAAGAGATATCAAAATAACCTTTGTACGTCTCAATATCAAGCTTACATACATATGTATATGGATTTGTGCACTGAGTATGTTTGTCCTTGAATTAAATTTAATTTAGACTTCGTTCTACTCGACTCTTAACATTCGAAATACCTAAAGAAAAGATGCCCCTTTGTCGGTTTATTTCGTGGCTCCGTCATAAATTAAGGTTAACGAAGGCTTAGTAAAAGGCGAAAGATTTATTCGACATATTTAGGCATCAACAATATCTAGGGACAAAAAACCGCGGACACTTTGTATACGATTCAATATATCCGTAAAAATGATAAAATCAAAACTAACAAACACATGACTACATAACTACGTACATATGACAGAAATTTAGCTTTAACCTAAGCATCTCAAACAGCGATCATTCTCTTAACAATCTAACATGGCGACTTTAAATTAAAAATCCAATTAGACACAATTGTATTCCAACAAATATTTTCCTTTCATTTTCATTAACATGCACATTCCAAATCATGATCCCAATTGCATCATTATTTCCTTTTTCTTGTGCAACCACACGCTCTCTATACTACATACATATAAATACATGAGTACATAACACTGTGGTATGAACGTCATTACCGTCATCATCAGTAGAACATTCATCGCTCTGGTTCGGTTCCGCAATCATCACAGAAGCCATATAAAGCGAATTACTCTGAGCTACATGTCTCAATGTACGCATACGACTGATAGCTTCCGCTATGATGACGTCCATCGTGGGATAACCAAGGCCAAGGTAAACACTCTTTTTTAACGAATGCCAGTAGCTGGTTGGTGGCGCTGCATAATGCCATCGAGCAAACCAACACCTAACCTTGACGTACATAGCTGCTGCAGCTACCCAGTCACCTGCACTAATCCGTCCTCTCTTTTCAACTATTTTCCGAGTTAGGATGAATATGAGTATAATGACGAAGTGAATAGAAAGACCTTATCCTTTTCACCCACTTGAGACTACATACATACATACATATATAGTAACTACTTCCTATCTTGCTCGCTAAACGATAATGTTATGCATACAGCTAATAGATACAGTCTGTATCTTTGTTCTTGTAAATATATATATATACCACTATGTATACCTCTAAATTTGCATAATCCACATCCGCATTCATCCTTCCATTGTATGTACTTGGAATGAATGGCATAGGGCTGGAGGGATATTTGCAGGTATGTACGTATTAAGCGCCCTTAGAGGTTGATTGTCATATCCTTGTATTGTGATATCGAATATGTTGTGTTTATTTTTGTTTATAAAATATTATACTAAATCCTTCACTTTGTTGATATTCTCATAGATATTTGCGCATTTACACTTTTGAACCTAAAGGTGATTTACACTTAGATACGCTTTTAACTGCGAATTTGTGTGTATATGTAGTGCACATTCAACTGGTTTTTGATGAAGGATATATTCAGTAAGCGAAGGAGGAAAAATCCCACCTTAAAGCAGCACTTTTATCTATGACTTATCCTTGCGTAAGTACCGAAATGGGTTGAATAGTGGACTCTTAGTAAAGCTTCGCAGACTGAGGAAGCAAAAAGCTTCTTTAGAATTCCGACGAATATTTAAGCAATTCTTTGCCCTTGTGGTCGTTTTCTTTTTATTTTCCTATGTCCTGGTCCATTCCCATTTTTTTTTTTTAAACTAAACTTTTTAAATATCCTTTTGCTCAAGAAGTCAAAAGGAATTCTAAATGAAATCACACAAATCCAAAAGAGAGATAGTGACCTTAAGACCTTAATTCTTTAGTTTTCACATAAAATAAATTAGAAACCGAACAAGTTAAATCAGCTTCAAGGATCTTCTACGCGCTCGACGGAAACAGAGAAGAAGAAGATGATGAATAGTTACGAGTAGATTCACTTTAAGCAACCACTGGCACAACACATCGAGATTCGTTTGTTCACTCAACTTGTTTTTATTTCTCGTTTAGAACAAACATTCAACTCAAAAAAAAAAAAAACACTGTCCAGGTCCTTGATGCTTGGACTTTCACTGAGGCTTTCCGCACGGGCGTAGTTTCTATCGAAGACTAAATGGTACTCTCTACAGTGACGTTCTTAAATATATCCATCCGACAGCAGCTGTAGCCGGGAAAATGAACGCAAAAAGCTCTCGGAATTGAACCATCCAACCGGTCGAATTTACTAAACAACGTCCTGGTGTATCCTTGTATTTGTATTCAAATTTCTTTCTGTGGCCGGGTAACAATTGGTTTAAAATTCACTGGCATGCGCAATAGACAAGTCCTTACACTTATCATTTACGATATTCGACGTGTTCTCTATATCGTAAGTTCATCTCGAGCCTGAGAAAGAGAGGAATTGTAGAATCCATATGAAAATACTTGGCCAGTTTTGCTTTCTTTGGATAAAGTCATCTCTTCCGTTGGTTTTTTTAAGTATTCTTTTTGTCCCATTCACCTGTTAACTCTAACGATGTACATATAGTGCTGTACACGAAGGACAATGTGGGTAAATGGGTGGAAAAAAGAAAAGCAAAGCATGGCTCCTGGCAGAAGATATTGCACATTAAATTCGTCCAGAGCGAGGGATGAAAGAAAACTAAATGGTGAATGAATAAGACAAGAAGTGTTTGTGATATTTTAACGCGAACAATCTCGACGATATCTTGGCAACCGCACTATACATATATACGTACATACCTTGGTATATACATATAAGTATATACATATAAGTATGTATGTATGGTTTCCTTGAATCTTTCCTGAATATGATTGTTAGACGTCCTGATCTGGTTTACGTCGCTATTCAAGAATGTTGCTTCTTTCACTTATTCTTAAATTGACTTGAACGTTTTTGCGGATTTAAACCCTTTGTCAGAAGATATACTGCCGAAATGGGATTGTTTTAAGCTTTCCTTTAAAGTGTGACCATCAGAATTTGCCGATTTGATTTTAAATAGTCTTGTCACTTCGTACGTTGAAAACTGCAATCCTTTGCATTAAAAGGAACCATACTATTTCTGATGAAATAATTTCCCCTTCAGTAGATACTTTCTACATACATACATATATGTAGGTATATATGTACATACTTCATAATGTGTTGTATGCCTATCGGTTTCGAAAGCTGCTTAAGCTTTACATATACAGGGTTTCGGACTAAGACAGGTTTATTAAAGACGCACATAAGAAGTTGTTGTCCTTATACATACTTACAACCCATCAAAGAGGATGTCTACGACTTCTTCGACAAGACCTACGGACCTTGTCCGGAGCGCGACATCAAAATCGTACTCGGGGACTTCAACACCAAAATCGATAAGGAGAACATCTCTGACGAAGTAGCCTCCACGAAACAACAGACAATCTATTCCGACTTACGGACTTGCCGGCAACTCGTATTACGGTAATAAGTAGTACCAAACTTTCTGGTAAGAATATCCACACAGCAACCTGGTGGTCTCCACATGGGCAAACTGCCAACCAAATTGACCATGTGCTCATAGGCGCAAGACATGCGTGAAACATCCTTGGTGTTAGAACGTTTGTTCTTCTTTGGTGGCGTTACAGCGCATGAAGGACCAGAGCCAAGCTTCCCTTCAATCACCCATGCTGTGTGCGATTCTATTTTTCACACAGGTGAAAGGGACCTACCGTTTAATGCCGATTCCGAACGGCGTGAGTCGAGAAGCTTTTTCTAGGCAAGTTATACTACTATACTAAACATTCGATGGCGTTGGTGTTATCGGGATCCGGACTCGCTCATCGTTCGTCAGAGTCCAACACACTAACTACTGCGCCACGGCGTTAGAACGTTTAGAGGGGCAAAAGTCGGCTCTGACCATTTTCTAGTTGCAGCAGGACTCAGAGCCCGAATTTTCAATGTTAAAAAACTGCATCAATACACCAAAAGGAGGTTCAACATTGGAAGCCTGAGCACCTCCGGCGTATGCCTATGTCGTACACAAACGCCTACAATATGTGGCTCCGTTGCCGCTCGGCCATCGAGGAAGCAGCTGAAACTACAATAGGCTACACGTCACCACCGGCAAGAAACCTGTGGTATGATGAGGCGAGTGTGAGCAGGAAAAGCGAGCGACCGACGAGGCGTACCAAAAAATGCTGCAATGGAGAACACGAGCAGTTCGTGAGGAATACAGACCCATAAGGAAGGAGGAAAATAAAAACGATGCGTCGAAAGAAGAGAATTTTCGCAGCCTCCCAACTCAAGGGTAGCGAAGAGTCCAGGGATGAAAACGCGATAAGACCCTTTTACAAGAAATCTAAAAGCCTAGCAGCGGGCTTTAAAAACGTCATAAAGGCTCTTCGAAATTGCGAGAACAATCTTGTTACCGACCCGCAGGGAATAGTGGATTTTTTCAAGCGACATTTTCAGTAGCCGCTTAGCACGGATTAGAGAGAGTGTCGAATCAAAAGAGTCAATATTACTAAGGGTTTTAAAAACAGGATTATTACCCTAGGATTCAGAGCTCTACTGTCCAATGTCAGAAAGACGCACCAGCTCAACATGAAGAGGTTCGACATTGGACACCTGAGCACATATAAGGCTACCAGAATCTACAAAGAGCAACTGAGCGAAAGGCTCTCCGGTATGCCTACGCTCATGGAATCAGGGAGTCTAGGGCCAAGCATAACATACGGTTCTTTTATAAGAAAGCTACAAGCCTTGCAGGAGGCTTCAAGAAAGGCACCTAGGCTCTTCGAATTTTCGAGGTTTATCTTGTCACCGAACCGCGGGTAATAGTGAATGTATTTAAGCAGCATTTCCAGCAGCTGCTTAACGACCATGACCAAGAGAGAGTGGTAGGGACTGAGGATATAGTACTTCCACCTAGCATCGAAGAAGTCGGTACAGCTACTCAAAAGCTTAAGAACAACAAGGCCGCAAGGCCCAAGGCTTAGATGGCTTGCCATCAGAGCCCTTCAAGCCTGGCGGCGAAGTTCTGGTAAGGACCATGCACCAGATCATCTGTAGAATTCGGGAGAACGAATGCATGCCCGACTACTGGAATATCAGCTCTATATGCGCCGTCCACAAAAAAAGGCGATCGTACCCCTTGCAAGAACTATAGAGGTACATATATCCCTGCTCAATGTCGCATACAAGATCCTGACCAGCGTACTGTGTGAACGTCTAAAGCCCTCTTGCATCGCACTAATCGACAGCTACCAGTGCGGCTTCTGGTCCAGCAAATCAACTTTCGACCAACTATTCACACTTCGACGAATTCTGGAAAAGGCCAGCGAGCTTCAAATTGATACCCACCATCTCTTTATCGCAGCATACGACAGCATTTGCATTCATCGCAAAGAATTGTTTGATGTGATGGCCGAATTCGGGATCCCAGGAAAACTGATCCGGCTATGTCGTGCCACGCTAAAAAATACGCGATGCCCCGTGCAGTTCAGTTACAGGACCTCTGAGCCGTTTGAACCATGCACCGGATTTCGGCAAGGAGATGCGCCATCGTGCGACTTCTTCACTTTGGTGCTGGAGCAGTAGTGCGACGGGCAGGAGTCAGCAGGGAAGGCACTATCTTCTATGTACAAATCTGTTCAGCTGCTAGAATACGCGGAGGATATTGACATTATCGCTCGGTCTCGGCGTGACGTTGTAGAAGCTTTCACGGCGATTGAGGAACAGGCGAAACGGGTTGGTCTTAAAGTCCACGAGGATAAGACAAAGCTGTCAAAGAAAAACCGATCCGTCGCTCACCACCTTGGACAAAATATAACGATTAACAGCCACAATTTCGAGGTGGTTAAGGAGTTTGTCTACTTCGGGGAAAACGCTAACTCCACAAACGACACCACCGTGAACATCTGGCATAGAATCGCCCTTGGCAACCGCTGCTACTTCGGTTTGTCCAAACAACTTGGGTCAAAACTCCTCACTCGAAGAATCAAAGTCATGCTTTGCAAAACGTTTACACTGCCAGTCTTGCTCTGCGGAGCCGAAAGCTGGATTATGAGCAGGACGGCGGATCTGATTTTGGGGTCTCACAAAAGAGAAATTCTGCGCCGGATATTTGGTCCTGTCTGTGAGGAAGGTGAATGGATCAGAAGACACAACCGCGAACTCTGCGAGCTTTACAAAGATGTGGATATGGTCCGGAAGGTAAAGATCCGTCGACTACATTGGCTCGGCCACATCGATTGCATGAACACCAACGCTCCAGCTAAGAGCGTGTTCGACTCCGAACCTCATGGTTCAAGAAGAAGAAGAAGACCGAACCTCCGATAGTTGATCATTGTCGATGAGTGTCTTACGCTCACGCACCGGCCAAGAAATGGGGGTTAAACTCTAATTTAGGGTGATTGAACTCCTTATAGATTGTAGCCAGATCTAAGGGTGAGAAATGCATCTGGATAAGAAAGCCTAGGTATTTTGCAGCATTCTTGGCGACATTGAATATGTATATGCAAGTGTCATTCATGGATAATGGCTTTGGGTTAGCTATGCGCTTTAACGACAAGAGACAGCATTGTGTTTTGGATGCATTAAATTCCACTCTATGGTCTTTACCCCATTGGATGATGTTGTCGATATCGGAATTTAATAAGCTTAACATACGCTGCCGCTCACTATCTACAGCCGAAGTGGAGGGGTCGTAAAGTGGTGAACGAATATGAGAAGAATATGGATTAGAAGTAACAGACAAGAGATGAGTGAGACGGAGCCTTGGGGAACACCAGCATTTAAGAAATGGATGCCAGACTTGAATCCGTTCAAAACAACTTGAGTTGAGCGATTCGAAATGTAGCTTCTAATCCATTGAAAAAGAGACTCATCGATCCCAAAAGCATGCATTTTCGACAAAAGGGCTTCGTGCCAAACCCTGTCATATGCTTTCGAAATATCCTGTGCAACAATTTTGCTTTCACCTGCTTGGTGAAGCGAGTGATTCCACTTTTCAGCGAGATATGCCATCAAATTACCAGTGGATCTGTTGCTGCGGAAACCGTATTGGCGGTCATTGAGGAGTTTACGTGATTCAAGATATTTCATAAGCTGACGGTTAATCAGCGTTTCCATGACCTTGGAAAGAAGGGACGTTAGTGTAATGGGTCGGTAGTTGGAGGGAGAAGATGATTCGCCTTTTTGTGGTATAGGCTGGACAAATGCTGTTTTCCACCTACTCGGAAAGAGCCCAGAGGTGTAGGAAATGTGAAAAAGCTTACGCAGTGGTTTTGCAAGCTAAGAAGAACACCTCTTCAGAATTATTGGGGCAGTACCATCTGGACCAGCGGATTTGTGTATGTCGAGGTCTTTAAGAACCCTTGCGACTGTACGAGTGCGGAGGTGGAGTAGCCCCATGGTGGAATTGACGCACTTTAGTACAGGCGGAGACAAACTACAAGTTGGGTGCTGAGAACTGGATGCGGAGTGGGCAACAAGTAAGTTAGCTTTGTCTAAGGGAGTGACAGCTGGAATGTCATTGTGGATGAGCGTTGGTACAGACGATGTAGTTGAGTTTTTTATGTTTTTTTTCAAATATGTGCTTTGTTCGGTTTTTCTCTGAACTCTTTGCCTTATCGGCCCGAAAGCTTAGCTCCCTGAGCCTCCCAGCTCAAGTCAAACCAGGTATTATCCTTTCGTCTGGTGCTTTTAATCTTGCTAGGAATAAAATTTGCCGTGCCGATTCGGATAATATTGTCGAGGAAGCACAACGAACAGTTAAAGATCCGAAGGAAGTTGTTGAGACCGCACGAGTTGGCTTCTCTATAGCCATAATGTTCTTTAACGAGCTTTTTCTTTAACTGGGTGGTGGAAGTTCGAGAATTTAGCTGATATCGCGCAGTGGTCGGAAGAACCTAGAGGCGACAATTCATCGATCGTGTATTTGTTAGGCTGAGAGATAAGAAACAAGTCAAATGTGTCCTCGGATAACCAGGAACATCAGGGATACGCGACGGCTCATTCACAAGTTGAGTTAGTTGATTTAGCTGTAGCTGTATTAGGGGAGAATAATCTAAGCCAACGTCAAAGCACGTTGCAACTCATATATTTCTACTTGTGGCGAAGTCAAACAAATCAGATGTTTTCTGTAGGTCAGAGGGTCAGTGTGTAGGTTTTTCTGTGTCAAGAAATACATATGTATCTATGTGGGATAAGCAGATTATTCACTTTCTTACGGCCCCATTCCGTATGTTTGGCATTGAAATCTCCTATCACTTCAAATGTGTTTCCTATGTCTTTATGGAGTGCTTACATTAATTCAGTGAAATTTGGTGGCGCGGCGAGAAATATACAGACACGAGAAAGACAAAGCCAAAGACCATCTTTGTCTTTAAGTACAATAGTTGTTGATTAAATATGGTCGGCTTAATATATTGGTTTCCTCCTAACTACAGAATATCAAAATAAAAAAAAAATGTGAAAAGGAAAAGAGGTTGAGATAATTTATTCAAATACTTACTTACTTACTTCGATGGCGCTACAGTTCAGGGTGAACCAGGACCTCAACTAACAAGCCTCTCCAGCCGGGCCGATCCTTGGCGAGCCGCTTCCAGTGCCGTACGCCCAGTTGGTTGAGGGCCCTTTCCACTTGTGCGCGCCACCTTAGATGCGGTCGTCCTCTTCTGCGTCGTCGCTCGGGGTTGGAGTCGAAGACTTTTCGGGCTGGAGCGATGATGTCCATTTGCTCTACATGGCCTAGCCATCTAAGACGTTGGATCCGAAGACGTCTAACTAGGCCGATGTCGCTGTACAGCCCGGGAGGACCGGGATGATTAAGGTTTTGTAAAGGGATATCCTAGTTTTTCGAGAGAGGGCTCTACTACTCAATTGCCTCTTGAGCCCAAAGAAGCAGCGGTTGGCAAGAGTTATTCTGCGTTTTATCTCAGCGCTGGTGTCGTTGCTGCTTGTCACTATCGAGCCGAGGTATACGATGTCCTTGACTACTTCAAAAATATAGCTGCCGAAGGTGACGTTCTGACCATGACATCGGTGTTGCGCGTCTTTCTTGGATGACAGCATATATTTGGTCTTGTCCGCATATACACTTAGACCCACTTTGGCCGCTTCTGCTTCAATGCTTGCGAACGCCTCATTGACGTCTCGCTTTGTCCGTCCAATAAAGTCAATGTCATCTACGTAGGCAAGCAATTGTGTGGACTTGAAGCAGATCGTACCTCTTGTATTGGCCGCAGAGTCCCACACGATATTTTCAAGAATAATGTTTAAGAAATCACATGACAGTGCGTCACCGTGTCTAAAATCTTTTTTAACATCTAAGGGGTCGGTTAGTTCATCTCCGACCTTAATGGAGCAGCGAGAGGTCTCCGTAGTCATCCTGCACAGTCTGACGAGTTTGGCAGGAATGTTAAAACCTGGCATGGCTCTGTACAGCTCATCTCCTTAAACACTGTCATACGTGGCTTTAAAGTCGACAAAAGGATGGTGCGTGTCGACCTGGAATTCATGGGTCTTCTCCAAGATCTGCCGTGGTATAAATATTTGGTCTATCTTGGATTTTCCGGGCCTGAAACCACACTGGTAGAACCTACCAGATTGTCCACGAACAGTTTCAGGCGCTTACACAGTATGGCAGAGAGGATACTGAGATTCCATTCATCGGGCATGCTCTATTTCGACCATATCTTGCAGATGAGTTGGTGCATGTTCCTGGCCAGCTTATCGCCAGCTGCTTTAAACGGGAAGTCAGTCTGCTCCAACAGCTTTATAAGACTTAAGTTTCGATATCACTATCTAAACGTCGTCTACGTCGGGTGGACGTTATTCTCTTACGTCTTCGTCCACTGTTAGTGGTTCGTTCTGCCTGACGGCGGCATTTTGACTATCATCGCTGTTATACAGTCTGCAGAAGTGGTCCTTCCACAATCTCAGCATCGACTGTGGCTCCTTTACTAGTTGTCCGTGCTCATCCCTGCAGACTCTGGCTTTATAGCCTTTGCATGTTCGTTTTACTTTATGGTAAAATGTTCGAACATCTTTCCTGCAGTAACATCTCTCCATCTCCCCGATCTCGCGCTTCTCGTGTTCCTTCTTTTCCCTTCTCAGAAGCGCATGCTCTCGTCCGTCGATGCAATGTAGCCATGTATGCAATCTGTTTCTCTACATGGGCCTGTCTGCACTTATCATCAAACCAGGGGTTTCTCGACGGTGGTGGCTCGAAAACGAGTACATCTGAGGCGGCCTCTCTGATGGCGTTCTGACAACGACTCCATTGCTCCATTGGGAATTGAGGGAGCTTGAGGGAGATTTGATCGGTGAAGGTCCTTGCGGTCCCCTGCGATTGCAGCTATCATAAATACATATACATATACATATATGTATGTAACTTGAGTGATTCGCCATTTCTCATCACTCCGTTCGGTAAATTCCAATGTTTAAGTGCACCAGCGTCTGTCATTCCTTCCTCATCAACAACACGAAATCTTCAACTATCAATCGATAATTGAATTGCAATAAAAGTTATTTCAAGCGTAAATTGAATAAAAAGAAACTCCCGCGGGAGGCATCATCGAACTGGTAACGCATAATTTCCATTATCCATCCCGTCGTATGGGATATCGGGTGTTTGCATTGACAAACAATTCTCTCAGATACTATTGCCTATCTAAAATCATTGGCAAATATTGACTATTGACCAAGAGCGATGGAGGTGCGACGTCAACGAAATCGGCAACAGTGGCGGCTTTCTTTCGGAATTTGCTCGCAGTACAAAACTGACACGGTCACTTGGTGAGAATATGAAACTGAATTTCTGAGTTGTATCTAGGATGCCGGGAATGTGATGGTGGATACAGTACGGGTACATATGTATGCATATAACGACACCTAGCATTCCATGGCAGTTGCAGGCAATAGGACCAGTAGTGCTGTCACTTGTACGGGTTGAATTACTCCTCCACATGACAAAGCCTACGCCACAGATGTGCCCGAAAGGGTCAAAACCAACTAACCACCAGCAGTGTATGGTATACTTCGTACATTCCCTCTGGAATAACTGCATATTAAGGGCAGAAATTTCGTGTTTGGGTCGAGACTGTGGCTCGCAACGCGCAGACACACATTCACATACATTATGTATATACATACATACATATATACAAATGTACATAAGTAGTTTCGCACGATTATTCTATATGCATGTAGCGAGAAAATTTATCTTGGTGACTTCGAATGTCAGGTGTGTGCTGGCTTGAATGCCGAACAAGAGTCCCGAAAACATTTGCATAGAGGAGTCACACCATGTGCCCGATGAACTCATCCAATCTACATACATATGTACGTATATTTGTAAAGAGTGGTGTTGCTGGTGTAATATCGCCGCAGGGATGCAGTAATGTGCATTGTCATTTGCAGCTTCCATAATAGACACATGCAAGGCCCATAAGCCAGCCAGAACAGTTTTTGTTGTGCAATTTGCTCGTTCGAGTTTCTATGCCAGTGGAGTGTGTTCCTGGGTGATTCGGAGGTTATGGGATTTTTTTGGGACGATAGGTCAGTGAAAGGGGGAATTATTTTTTTTTTCTGTCAAGTATAGGGTGGGCCAAATACAAGTTTCTTTTTAAAAATGCAATAAAATGAACAAAATATTTTTTTTTTCCACGTATTATACTTTATAAGTAAGAACAAACATTCCCACTATTTATGAGATACAAGTTTGTTCAAGTGACTGCCTCGGCTGGCTTCGCAGTAGCGCATTCTGTCACCCCAATTTTCAAAGACCTCGTTTTTGGGCTGTAGCTCAGGGATTGCTTGGATGATATTGGCCTTACTTGCATGAATCGTTTTCGGATCGTTGGCATAACATCGGTCCTTAAAGGTTCCCTACACAAAAAAAAAATGTCAAAAGGGTAACCACAGCTCCGAGGTGGCCAATTGACATTGCCAAGACGGCTTATAACACAATTTGGGAATTTGGTGCGCAAAAGATCGATTGGGCTTTGTGGCATGGCGCGCCACCCTGCATGGTCGTCCAAATCCGTGTCTTCAATTTCATTAAAAAAAAAAAAAATAAAAACCCGGTTAACATGGCTCTGTAACGCCCACGGTTGACCGAAACGTTGTTCCCATTCTCATTTTCGAAGAAAAGTGGTCCAATGATGCCACCACTACACAATCCGCACCAAACTGTCACTCTCTGTGGATGAATTGGCTTCTCGACAATAACATGCGGGTTTTCCGAGCCTCAGATGCGGCAATTTTGTGTGTTAACGTAGCCACCGAAATGACGATGCGCCTCATCAGAAAAGATGATTTTCCCCCAAAATCGTTGTACTATTCTGCTATTCTATTCATACCAGTCTCACAAACTTCTTGCACAAAGTTGCATACAGCAGTCGGCAGTGCTTTTGCGATTCGCAAAAGCATGCCCTTCTTTTGCAGAGAAGGTGATATATCTATTCCTCCTCCTCCTCGTCCATGCAGCCGCAGCAGAAGTCATTGGAGGGTAGCCCTAGTCTGGCGGCGTTTTTTTTTTTTCAACGATACAGTGACCTGTAATGACACCTATTAGAGTGCTTAAGGTCCCTGGTTCGTCCTAGGTTTAGCTTAGGCCCGATTTGTTTAGTGATAAAGCCGATATTACTTTCATTCCAGTGGAGGTTGGTCGCCTCTATGGTTCGAAGTTTCATCATGTGCTTTACCGTACTTATGGTGTTTCTAGGTACCCGAGGGTAGGAGGACTGAGTGTGCTTGACCCTAACTTTACGAGTTCGTCGGCCGCGCAGTTTCCTGGAATATCCCTATGCCCGGGAACCCACAGTACTTTAATGATGAACTGTTCAGCCATCTAGTCTAAAGATAGCCGGCAGTTTTTGATTTGTGGGTTACCGCGCCCAGGGATTTTATCGCAGATTAACTGTCCGTGCAAATGATAATATCCTTAGCGGATATTACATTGATCCTGAGCCTTGCTACGGCCTCTGTTATTGTTGCTATTTATGCTTGATACACACTGCAGTGATTTAGAAGTTTGAATGATAGGTTGAGGCTAAGTTCCTTGAAGAAGACTCCACTACCTACACCCGTCTCCATCTTGGAGCCATCGGTATGGAGTGAAGTCGAGTCCTTCGGCATGACTTTCCCTTCAGCCCATTCCTCCCTGGATGGTAAGACAACTTCGAAGTACTTAGTGAACACATTCTGCGAGATGATGTAGTCTGTGTCCTTGGGTACTTGAAAATGATTGAGAATGCTAGTATGACCTTTATGTGATGTGGGCCATTTTCCTATGCCCCTAATCCGTAGGGCTGCACAGGCAGCAACTTGCTTGCTGAAGATGTCCAGTGGTGGAAAATGTAGTAGGATGTTTAGGGCGTCCGTGGGGGTTGATCTGATCGCTCCTTCCCCAGAAGGTTTCGATAGACTCCCTTGTCCAGAGCAGTCCAGCAAACTACGGTGCCATACAGGAGGATGGGCCTTATGATTGCTGTATAGAGCCAGTGCGTAATGCTTGGTTGGACACCCCACTTTTTGTCCTCCACTTTCTTACAGCTGTAAAGAGCAGTAGTTGCTTTCTTGACACGATCAAAAATTGGAAACCCAATATAGCCTCCTGTCAAGGACTAGGCCCAGGTATTTAGCGTGATCTTTGATTATTAATTGGATTCCACCCAGCCTCGGTGGATTGAAGTGCGGAATTTTATATTTGTTTGTAAACAATACTAGGTCGGTCTTGTTAGGATTGACTCCAAGTCCACAGTACTGCGTCTAGGTTTCTACTGTATGTAATGCACCCTGCTCTAGGTCACTTAGAGTGCTGGGAAATTTTCCTGTGGCGGCAATAGCAATGTCATTTGCATAGGCAGTTCATTGACCACCACCTTTCAGAGGAGAGGGGAGAGTACTCCACCCTGTGGTGTACCTCCGCTGACCATTCTAGTTCAGACGGCACCAGCGAAGTTGGCTTTGACGACTCTTTGCATAAGCAGTTGTCGTACCAGTTCTATCACTGATTCCGTAACACCCAGATCAGACAGCGCTTTGGTGACAGCCCACGGTTCAACATTGTTAAAGGCGCCTCAATATCGAGAAAGGCCAGTATATTCAGAGTATATTAATAACGTTCCAGTGACCTTTCTATTATTTTCTATGGCTTCTGTTATGACTTAAAGACCTGTTGGTATTGAGTCATTAGCATCATCATATCATTGCTGTCGCTAAGTTGAGAATAACTTGCCATATTTCAAACAGAGAACTTTCAAGTTCACTTCTACTAGAAACTGTGCGGTGTTTCAAGAAAAGTCATAACCCTCTGATAATTCTAATTTTTCAGTTGTTTCTCCTAAATAGTTTTTTGATTTATTCAGCCAATGTTGTCTATTTACTGTACCGTCCACAAATATCAAGTTGCCAAGACCATTTCCTAAACAAGGGTAAAAAAGTGTTCCCAAAACCATGAACCCCGTTCCACGTTCTTTTTCTTTTTTTTTTTCTTCTTTTCTCTTCTCTCTTTTTCCTTTTATGATGGTGGCTGGAAATGTACGAATATTCGCACACAACGAAGAAAAAGGGTCCCTACCGGTTCTTAGCCTAGCATCTCGAGTGACGAAAAGTCCGCAAAACACATACAACCTACCGGTTATTAACTATCAGGGCGTAAATACGTATTCCAAGTAAGCTGAAACTCATTCAATTAGCTGTCCATGAGTTGTTTGGATTTTATGCCATCTTACTTACTTACTTTGATGGCGCTACAGTTCGGGGTAAACCAGGGCCTCAACCAACAAGCCTCTCCAGCCGGCCCGATCTCTGGCCAGCCGCTTCCGGTGCCACACGCCCAGTTGTTTGAGGTCCGTTTCCATCTCTGCGCGCCACCTTAAATGCGGTCGTCCTCTGGTGCGTCGTCCCTCGGGGTTGGAGTTGAAGACTCTTCGGGCCGGGGCGTTAATGTCCATTCGCTCTACATGGCCTAGCCATCTTAGACGTTGGATCCGAAGACGTCTAATTAGGCCGATGTCGCTGTACAGCCCGGGAGGACCGGGATGATTAAGGTTTTTTAGAGGGATATCTTAGTTTTTCGAGAGAGGGCTCTACTACTCAACTGCCTCTTGAGCCCGAAGAAGCAGCAGTTGGCAAAAGTTATTCTGCGTTTTGTCACTATCGAGCCAAGGTAGACGAAGTCCTTGACTACTTCAAAAATATAGCTGCCGAAGGTGACGTTCTGACCAAGACGTCGGTTTTGCGCGTCTTTCTTGGATGACAGCATATATTTGGTCTTGTCCCCATCTACCCTTAGACTCACTTTAGCCGCATTTGCTTCAATGCTTGCGAACGCCTCATTGACGTCTCGCTTTGTCCGTCCAATAACGTCAATGTCATCTGC
The DNA here is from genome assembly GCA_951905685.1 of Eumerus sabulonum. Classification (NCBI taxonomy): domain Eukaryota; kingdom Metazoa; phylum Arthropoda; class Insecta; order Diptera; family Syrphidae; genus Eumerus; species Eumerus sabulonum. The sequence continues at coordinate 139,935,306 of OX645060.1, read as the reverse complement.
GTAGGCAAGCAATTGTGTGGACCTGAAGTAGATCGTACCTCTTGTATTGGCCGCAGAGTCCTGCACGATCTTTTCAAGAATAATGTTAAAGAAATCACATGACAGTGCGTTACCCTGTCAAAAAACCTTTTAATGGAGCAGCGAGAGTTGTCCATAGTCATCCTGCACAGTCTGACGAGTTTGGCAGGAATGTTAAAACCTTACATGGCTCTGTATAGCTCCGTTCAGGTTGTGTGCCAAACATCATAAGAGTATAACTCTTAAACCTGCGCGGACTATCAAAAAAAAAAAAAAAATAGCTCGTCTCTATAAACACTATCATACGCGGCTTTAAAGTCGACAAAAAGATGGTGCGTGTCGACCTGGAATTCATGGGTCTTCTCCAATATCTGCCGTAGTGTAAATATTTGGTCTATCGTGGATTTTTCAGCCACTTACACAGTACGGCAGAGAGGATTTTGTACGAGATGTTCAGGAAGCTTATCCCTCTGTATGACATACTGGCATACTGGAAGCTTAAGACTTTTTTCCTGAGTCTGCCTCGAACAACAAATCCGTATTCGAATATACGTTTTTTATTTTCTCTGTAGCAGTTTCCGTAGTATATATCACAGTTCTTCATCCGCTTTTTGCCTGGCCCATCCCATCGCGCTTCTTGGAGCGCGGTAATGTCTGCGTTATAGCAGTCGAAAGGGTTGACCAGTTGTTCGGCTGCACCTGGTCTGTTGAGGGACCCAACGTTCCATGTGCAGATCCGAAATTCGTTTCCTTTTTGACGTTTGCGGGGTCGTCAACATGTAATCCGTCCGTATCCGAGGCTATTTGGTTGTTTCTGAACAAGTTTTTGTTTTGCGCGATAGGGATTGTAACCCTAAGCGCAACTCCAAACCTGGCGGGCCAGGTTCCTCTTTTCCCAGGAACAAGGGGTCGGGTCGCTGCACATATTGGTTCACTACCTGGCGGGGCTGTGTGTCAACTTGGATTGAGCAGCTTTTTTTTATGCCATCACACGCCTGAAAAAATAACGAGTGCGCCATCTCATATGGGTCGATGTAAACTTTGGATAACTGCAACAATTTGAACGCATGATGCACAAAATTGAAATTAATCGTGGAGAACATACGAGGTGTAGCAATTAAGTTATGGGGTTTTGGTCGAGAACTGCCACACTGCGTCGTTCGTCAACATCTGTCTAGAAGAGGTTTTGTTTTTTTTTTTTTTTTTGTTTTGCGAGGGTAGGTGAAAATCTTCAGAAGACACTAACACTATGAGGAACGGCAGCGCGTACTCATAGCAGTGTGAGATTCCTACTCACTAAATACACCTCCCTTCAAACGTCACCTTCCAGCGATGGTTCCTGCAGAGCTCGCCAGTTCACACGAGTAATTATTTATTTATTATCTCGCTAAGTCGAACGGTTTGGTTCTTTGTAAACGGCGTAATAAATTGTCTTCATCTAAAATTGGAAGTACAGCGTTATTAGCGTGTTCCTCTAGTCGTCGTTTGTGCCTACGAGCAAAATTTCTAGCTGCGTTGGCTATTGTTGCTATTCCTAGATCTCTATGGATATCCTCATTTCGCAGATACCATGGCGCATTAAAAATTGCCCGTAATACTTTGTTTTGAAAAGTCTGCAGGATCTCGGCATTACTCTTTTTGGTACAAATCCATAGTTGTATACCATTAGTCCATATAGGTTTCAGCACTCGCTTATATACAAGCAGTTTGTTAAAAATACTGAGCTTGGAATACTTTCCTAATAGCCAGTACAATTCGAGTTCTCCACGTTTTTTCTTAACGTGGGTCTTCCATTTTAATTTCGCATCAAGTGTCATTCCGAGATACTTCGCCTCGTTTGCGAACGGAATTTGCGCAACGTTTATGAAAACTGGTAACTTATTCATTTTTCTGTAGGTAAAGTCGACGTTAACAGATTTGGTTTCATTGAGTGCGATCCGCCAAACCTTTGTCCATATACTTACACGATCTACAGCGTACTGTAGTTTGACATTTGCTTCTTCAACCGCTTTACCTGTTGCCAGGATGGCAGTGTCATCGGCAAACGTTGCTAACACAGTGCCTTCTGTCTGTGGTATATCGCTTCCGCACTTTCCGTTTTTCGTTCACCATTTGTCTTATTTCAGGTGGGTAGGATACCTTTTGACTGACCGGAATTCGATCTTGGTGTGGAGTACTCTTCGACGCCGCATATTGCACTGCCTTAACAAAACGATCAACTTCAACTTCTAATTCATAGGATGCTCTTAGCGGTACTCCGAGTTCAGTGCTTTCCCCAACGTAGTTTCTGAATCTTTCCCAGTTAGTTCTCCTACTAGTTAATCTAGGTGGTCTTTGAATTTTAATTAGAGCTGCGCTCATCGTTAGTATAACTGGAGAATGGTATGAGGAAAGGCCGAAGCTCTTTTTGACCTGTCTAGAAGAGGTGCCCTTTCTTTCAGTTTTCCTCCAAAGCTCAAATCGAAATCACGTTTTGTTTGTTTGTTGTATGTTTAATGAGATCTGGTGAAAAACCCCCAGAAATTCTCCAAAAATTGCAGGTGGTGTATATAGACGAGCGTATGTCGAACGGCCGCGAATTATAATCATAGTAGTGGAAGGCGCTCCCGTCACCTTTCATACTGCGATATTGTTCATCGTGAATATTATGTTTCTACCGACCAGACAGTGAATGGACAATTTTCCGTGAGGGGTCCGAATTCGGCAACAAGAACTGGATCTTGCACCTCGATAATATGCCGGCCCATTCCTCGTTGATTATGCAAGAGCTTCTGGCGAAAAAAAGTTTTCCAATGTTGCCACATCCACCCTATATTGCACCCTGCGGATTCCCGAAACTTAATTGCCACTCCTCGTAATAATATATAATTCCATAAAACCTAACATATTTTTCCATTTAGTTTATTTTTTAAAGTCCAAATATATAAAAAAAACGCCTTAGTTAGGTATGCATCTATGGCTTTGTGGAGCCGCTTTTGGTTTAATTTACATAATGCTACCAGAGGCAGCAAAGGCTTGCTTCTGTTTAAATTTCAATCGGGTATTCTAAGCTGAATTAATTCTATAAACAAATGTTAAATTGTTCAACGACTAAGCGTATGTTCACAGGTCTTGACAAAAAATCAGAAAAAAATATAAAAGCGCCGGTCTAAATGCCGAAACGAGGTATGTACATATATGAAAAGCACAAAAACGAAAAGAGTGTTTATGTAAGTTAAAAGTTTTGTGATTTTACGAACGTAGGAAATTTGCCAATCACGAGTAGGGTTCAACAGAACGATGAAAATGTATAAAAACGACCGGTTTTTTTGGTTTTAGGATTAAATAACAGTAACCATCCACAGGGCTTCAAGAAAGTTCGCTTTATAATATCGTTCCCGGTATTCGCTCTTTAGCTATGAGAAACAGTTGAAAAAGTTAACAATGTTGAAAATAGAAGTTTTTGCTACTGGATAGTGAACATCCGAGTAAAATTAAAGTCAACAAAAACGGAGAGTTATTTAAAATGAAAGGTGCGCAGTTTTGAAAGTAAACTGAGGTGGAGTTTTGCAAGCATCATAAAATGAATGAGTAAAATTGATAACATAATAACGTCAAGCCGGGTTGTAGGTAGAGTTTTTGTTACAAGGGGTAAGGTAACATTTTATATTATTATTTTAATGATACCCTTTCTATGATGTACGGCTGCTATTCTCAACTTGGAAATAGAATATTTCAAAACACAAAACAGCTTAATAATGTACCTAGAGAATGACAAACTCTCTCGTTATCCAATCTCGCCGACCTTACAAGCCACTTGTTTGAATTTCTGAGATTCTTAGTTGCGTTACCAATAATGGAGTCTACAATGTACCGCTGACGGTCTGACCTGCCTTGGGGGAAGGTATCATACATAAGGCTGAACCCACACCAAGGCCGACAAAACGTTTTTCCTTGTCGTGTACGACAAGACACGACAACACGACAGAACCTTTTGTTCGGCCGCGGTCGTTGCTCCGATGTCCATTTTATATAGCATTGCATACAGCCAACCCACACCGAACGCGACAAACGTGTTGCGAATACGTGTCGCTGCCGAAAAGTACACACTACCTTAGCGGTCAACCCACACCGGACGAAATAAACAGAGCACGACGCGACAAAGCAAAATCCGCCGGTGTGGATGAAGTTCGGCCAGAAATGCGTAAGGCAATGGGTTATGGCTCTCTCATGTCATTAAGGTGGCCTGGGGGTGCGGTGAGACACCTAGCGATTGTCAGATTGGGGTGATTGTCCCTCTTTTCAAAAATGGGGATAAAAAAGAGTACTCCAACTTTAGGGGCATATCTCTTTTAAGTGTCCCCGTCTACGCTAAGGTACTGAAGGTGCGTTCGAAAGCTATGGTCGAATCCAGGATAGGGGATGAACAGTGCGGGCTTCGTCACGGCAGAAGTACAACCGACCAGCTTTTCACTCTAAGAGTGGTACTCGAGAAGGCTTGGGAGTACGCCAAACCGATCTACAGCTGCTTTGTAGATTTGGAAAAGGCGTATGACCGAGTTCCTCGAGGTAAACTCTGAAGGGTTCTGCAGGAGTATGGGATTGATGGTCCTCTATTGAGGGCCATTCAGTCTCTATACACAAATTGTAGCAGCTGCGTTCGGGTTATCGGTAGTAAATCAAAACCTTTCACCGTGGGCGTTGGACTTCGCCAACTTCGACTGGATGTTGCAGCACAGCCGAGGCGAGGAGTGTTTCACATTGGGAGAGTTGAGGATAAGCCATCTTCTTTTTGCAGATGACTTATACATGACCTCACATCCTCCCAGACGGAACTCCGGCGCGCGCCAGATAGTTTTGTGGCCGTATGTGCTGATGCTGGAATGAGGGTTAACGTGGACAAATCCGAGGTTATGATTATTTCCAGAACACCTGTCCAATGTACTCTACATGTTAGTGAAGTCCCATTGAAGTAGGTGGAGAAGTTTAAGTATCTCGGGGTCTTCCTTACGAGTGATGGGAGCTTTCCTGCAGGATTGGCCAAGCTGGGTCAATTTTGAAACAGCTTGGAAGATCTGTAATCAGGAAGACCGAGCTTGATGTCAAAGCCAAGTTAGCGGTTTTTAACTCTGTATTTGATCCAACTCTCACCTATGGTCCAAAAATTCGGGTATTGACCGAAAGAATAGGATCGCGAATACAAGCTGCAGAAATGAGATTTCTTCGTGCTGGAGTTACTCGCCGGGATAGGGTGAGAAACCCGGCAGTGGGCGGGGGGCGCAATGTTGAGCAGCTGCTTCTCCAAACGGAAAAGGCTATGCCTCGATGGTTTGGTCACGTGAGACGAATGTCGCCATCATCACGACTTCCGAAGCGTGCCTTGGATGCAATACCATCAGGCTGGCGACCGCTTGGCAGACCCAGGACGAGGTGATTGGACCAAGTCCAAAAACTCGTCTGGGTGTGCTTGGGCATAGCTCCTGATGAGTTAGAGCCGATGGCGGAGGATCGAGTGGCCTGGAGATCCCGCGTGTGCGCATTACCCCCGCGACTCTTTTAGTGGAACATGCTGGCCACTGAAAATGTATGTATGTTTGTAGGTACAGCGTGGGTGATTGAAGCTTGGCTCTGGCCCTTCACGGGCTGTAACGCTACCAAAGCAAGCAAGCAAGCAAAGGAGCGCAATTTATAATTATATTGAATCAGACAACATTTCAAACGACGATGACTGATTTTGTTTTTTTCAACCCACACCAAGAGCAACAATTCGTCGGAAACATTTTGATTGTCGGTAAGTGTTGGGGTCGGTGTGGGTTAGAATGAAAAACGTTTTCTTGTCGTGCGACAATAAAACGTTTTGTCGTCTTCGGTGAGGGTTCAGCCTAAGAGGGAGGGAAAAGAATTCTAAATAGCTTATTAAGGGCAGTTAAGGAGTAAGTATCTGCTCTTAGGATTTTTTGTGACTTAACTAACTTTTCGATTAAAAAATTTGCTATTTTTGTTCTTCCTGTTTCGATTGATATCGAATATCTCTAGCGTCCCTGGGTAGACTTTTAAGGTCTGCATTCCACAAGGGTACAGTTCTTATAAAAGGCGATGTTTCGACACGATACGTCAGCTCGAGACAGTTGTTGATGGCGCCTATCAAGTTTTAAACGACATCTTCCACCTTTTTTATCGTACTGATCTAAATTTAAGTCAATCACATTCTATGATTTCAGTGTACAAAATGTTGGATGTGAACTAACATTGTTGATGGTCAATTGGGACGAGAAAATGAAGTCTATAAAATATTGACCGTCTTTTACTGCTATAATATTCTCCTGATATTTCAGTATTCTATAAGCTTAGAAAACTGCCTTGATTAGACAATATTAAGTCAAAGAGGCTATGAACGGACGTAGGTTAGGTTAGGTGCAAGTGGTTGGCATAAGCCACACGTAGGCCAGAGTCGGCTTATTGTGATAGCACATGGATCATTACCTTGATCCGCTACCTGAGAACCAGCCGGTGCTTCTGATGAAGCCCTTCATAGAAGGGCGCGCGGAGGTAGATCCTCCTTTGGTTCGCCAAAGAGGTGCATGAGCAGAGAAGGTGATGTATTGATTCCTCTTCCTCCTCGTCCATGCAGCCGCGGCAAAAGTCATTGGAAAGAAGCCCTAGTCTGGCGGCGTGCTCTCCAATGATGCAACGACCTGTAATGACACCCACTAGAGTGGTCAAAGTAGCCCGTTTGGTTGCTACTAGGTCCCTTGTTCGTACTAGATTTAACTTAGGCCAGATCTATGGTTCGAAGTTTTATCATGTGCTTTACCGTACTTATTGGTGTTTCAAGGTACCCGAGGGTAGGAAGACTGAGTGTGCTTAACCCTAACTTTGCGAGTTCGCCAGCCGCCCTGTTTCCTGGAATATCTCTATGCCCGGGAACCCACAATACTTTAATCTCGTCTAGAGATATGCGACAGTTTAGGGATGTCATTGATTTGTGGGTTACCGCGGCCAGGGATTTTATGGCAGCTTGGCTATCCGTGCAAATGATAATATCCTTAGCGGATATTACATTGATCCTGAGCTATGCAAGGGCCTCCGTTATCGCTGTTAATTCTGCCTGATACACACTGCAGTGATTTGGGAGTCTGAATGATAGGTTGAGGTTAAGTTCCTTGGAGAAGACTCCACTACCTATACCTGACTCCATCTTGGAGCCATCGGTATAGAGGGAGATCGAGTCCTTTGGTATAACTTTTCCTTCAGCCCATTCATCCCTGGATGGAAAGGCAACTTCGAAGTTTCTAGTGAACACATTCTGCAGGATGATTTAGTCTGTGTCTAGCGGTGCTTTGAAGTGCTTAAGAATAATAGTATGTCCTTTATGTAATGTGGGCCATTTTCCTATGCCCCTAATTCGTAGGGCCGCGCAGGCAGCAACTTGCTTGCTGAAGAGGTCCAACAGTGGAAAATGTAAGTAATAAGATATTTAGGGCCTCCGTGGTGGTTGATCTGATCGCTCCGCTTATACATAAACAGGCCGATCTTTGTACCTTCCCCAGAAGGTTCCGGTAGACTACCTTGTCCAGAGCAGTCCACCAGACTACGATGCCATATAGGAGGATGGGCCTTATGACTGCTGTGTAGAGCCAGTGCATAATGCTTTGTTGGAAACCCCACCACTTTCTTACAGCTGTAGAGGGCAGTGGTTGCTTTCGTGAATGAAAGCAACCATTCTATCGGATCGCTAACTATATAATATTTTTGCAAGTTATATGCTCTCGAGAACATACAAGAGATTGTTCTATACCCTTGATTAGTTTACATACACTAGTTTAAATCATCTATGCAATCAGCAACTTGTATTATTCGAAGCAACATAATTCCGCCTATTCGAACTAAGGTCGTCGTATTCAGACATACAATGGATGACCGCGGTGCAATGGTAAAGATCACTCACTGTCGAGCGAAAGGTCTGTAGTTCAAAGTAGCCAAAGAAATTCAACTTCTATACGGAAAAATGGTGCCACAGCTGTTGGGAATGGGAAGTGGTCACTTCAGATTTATACTCTGTGTGCGCAGTTCTAATATAACACCATAATGGCATAGAATATGTGCTGGGAACTACAACCAACGTGAAAATTCACTCGAGTTCTTCTCCTCCTCCTCTCTAGGACAACCACACCTAGAAAGTAGTGAACGAGCATGTACCACCCAAACCATCTACACTCCGTCCAGGTTGTTTGATAAACATCATAAGAGTATAACTCTTGAACCTGTGCGAACTATAAAAAAAGATGTGGCACTTAGAGTGCGACCCGCATGGCCCATACGACTAACACCCATTAAATTTCATATTTTTTTCATTTTTATAAGAATTATGTTTATGTCGATGAACTTCGAAATACTGTTTTCAAATAATCAAGATTTTTGCACATACGGAAAGGTCTAATGAAACTCTATCCCAACACAAATGGCCTACATATTGTTACGAAATTTAATCCCACTTCGAATAGGGTTGGTATCACTGGATTGCGATCAACTACAATTGTCCACTTTTTATTCGAATTAAAACACACATTTTTCTTATTTCTCCTCAGATCAACTAACTGAGTACTTCGCCACTTTTATTTATTGTTATACTTTATTACACACGCAAACCTTTACTGAAAGCTTTTATTTTCACACTGGTTTATCGACCGAACACACTGTATACAGACTTGTCACACGCTATTCACTAGGGTGTAAGTTTTTCCTCAAAATATTAAGATAATCCATTTTGTACATTGTGGACTCAACGAACACCAGATTTCCCACGCCTGAAGCCGTCATGCATCCCCAAACCATAACCGACCCTCCCCCATGCGTAACCGTGGAGGTAATATTCTTTTCATCGAACGCCTTATTCTTATTCTTTGTTCTCCCAATTTTTGGTGGTTTTTTGGATTGAAAAACTTCAACTTTACTTTCGTCACTAAATACAACGTTTTTTTCAAAATGAAATAAATACATATGTTTTTCTTCGTACTTTTTCTCAAATTGAAGTCGCCGTTTTTGGTTAGCTGACGATATGAGCGGTTTTTCGCGGTACTCTGCAATGTAGCCCATTATCGTGAAGTACTCGTCAAATAGTACTTGCACTAATGGGAATATCTGATGCTTTTTTAATACTTACTTATCAGGCCAGCGATCCATGGAGGATCTGAGCCTAAGCTATAGCTGCCTTCCATCCTTGACGGCTGCATCCAGTTGTCAAGACCAAGGTGTCTTACACCCGCGATTACTTGGTCTTTATACCGGAGGTTCGGTCTTCCTCTTCTTCTCGAACCAGGAGGCTCGGAGTCGAAGACCCTCTTAGCTGGAGCGTTGATGTCCATGCGCTCGATGTGGCCGAGCCAGTGTAGTCGACGGATCCTTGCCTTCCGGACTACAGCCACATCTTGGTACAGCTCGTAGAGTTCGCGATTGTGTCTTCTTCTCCATTCACCTTCCTCACAGACAGGACCAAATATCCGGCGCAGAATTTTTCTTTCGAAAGAATTCAAAATCAGCTCCGCTGTCCTGCTTATCGTCCAGCTTTCGGCTCCGTACAGCAAGACTGGCAGAATGAGCATTTTGTAAAGCATGACTTTGGTCTTTCGAGTGAGGAGTTTTGACCCCAGTTGTTTGGATAAGCCGAAGTAGCAGCGGTTGCCAAGGGCGCTTCTATGCCGGATCTCCACTATGGTTTCATTTGTGGAATTTACGTTTGCCCCGAGATAGACAAACTCCTTAACTGCCTCGAAATTGTAGCTGTCAATTGTTATATTTTGTCCCAGGTGATGAGCGACGGATTGGTTTTTGCTTTACAGCATGTATTTCGTTTTGTCCTCATTGATCTTAAGACCAACTCGTTTCGCCTGTTCTTCAATCGCCGTGAATGCTTCCACAATGCCACGGCGAGAATACGCGATGATGTCGATATCATCCACGTATCCTAGCAGCTGGATGGACTTGTAAAAGATAGGCCTTCCCTGCTGACGCCTGCTCGTCGCACTATCTGCTCCAGCACCAGGTTGAAGAGCGCATCTCCTTGCCGAAATCCGGTGCATGTTTCGAATGGTTCCGAGGTCCTAGAACCGAGTTGCACGGTGCATCGCGTGTTTTTTAGCGTAGCGCGACACAACTGGATCAGTTTTACCGGGATCCCGAATTCGGCCATCGCACCAAACAGTTCTTCACGATGAATGCTGTCGTATGCGGCTTTGAAATCGATGAAATGATGGTGTGTATCGATTCGAAACTCTTTGGTCTTTTCCAGGATTTGTCGAAGTGTGAAAATTTGGTCTATAGTTGATTTGCCGGGCCAGAAGCCGCACTGGTAGCTGCCCATTAGTGCGGTGCAAAGTGGTTTTAGACGTTCACACAATACGCTGGACAGGATCTTGTATGCGACATTGAGCAGGGATATACCTCTATAGTTCTTGCAAGAGGTAGGATGGCCTTTTTTGTGGATGGGGCATATAGAGCTGGTATTCCAGTCGTCGGGCATGCTTTCATCTTCCCGAATTCTGCAGATGATCTGGTGCATGCTCCCTACTAGAACATCGCCGCCAGCCTTGAAGAGCTCTGATGTTGTTCTTCAGCTTCTGAATAGCTGTGCCGACTTCTTCGATGCTGGGTGGGAGGACTACTTCAGCGGCTGGAGTTGGGATTTCCTCGGTCCCTACCACTCTCCCTTGGTCATGCTCGTTAAGCAGCTGCTGGAAATGCTGCTTAAATACATCCACTATTCCCTGCGGGTCGGTGACAAGATTACCCTCGCAGTTTCGAAGAGCCCGGGTGCCCTTTTTGAAGCCTCCTGCAAGGCCTTTGGCTTTCTTGTAAAAGGCTCGTGTTTTATGTTTATCCCTAGACTCCTCGATATCCTTGAGCTGGGAGGCTGCGAGGATTCTTTTCTTTTGTCGCAGTATTTTTTTCTCCTCCCTTCTTCTGGCTCGGTACTCTTCTTACGCTGCCCTGGATTTCCTCTGCAGCGCCTTTTGGAACGCCTCGTCGGTTGCTGCCTTTTTCTGCTCACACTCGCCATCATACCACGAGTTTCTTGTCGGGGGTGGTAGGTATCCTAAGGTGGTTTCGGCTACTTCTTGAATGGCATTTGTGATCGAAGTAGGCATACCGTAGGGTCTTTCGCTCAGCTGCTCCCTGTATACTCTGGCAACCTCCGGTGTGCTCAGGCGCCCTATGTCGAACCTCCTCCTGATGGGCTGGTACAGCTTTCTGACATTTGACAGTCGAGCTCTGAATCTTGCTGCTACGAGGAAGTGGTCAGAGTCGACATTTGCCCCTCTGAGTCCAGGATGTTTGACGAGTGCCTTGCGTCAATGAGCAGTTTGGTTGGCGGTTCGACCGTCTGGAGATCGCCAGGTTGCTGTGTGGATTCGCTTGCGAGGGAATCTTGTGCTACTTATCACCGCATTACGAGCTGTCACAAACTCAGCGAGTCGGAAGCCGTTATCTGTTGTTGTATCGTGGAGGCTGTGCTTTCCGATCACTCCGCCAAGGGTGTTCTCCTTACCGATTTTGGCGTTGAAGTCCCCGAGCACGATTTTTACATCGTACTCCGGACAAGCTCCGTAGGCTTTGTCCAGGAGGTCATAGAAGTCCTCTTTGATGGGGTCTTCTGCCTCGCCGGTAGGGGCGTGTGCACATATAAGGCTCATGTTATAAAATCTGCCTCTGATGCGGATAACAGCCAGGCGATCACTTATGGGCTTAAAGTCGATGACCTTCGACCTTAACCGCTTTCCCACGACAAATCCGCATTCTAGTAAGTGCAATCTTTTGTGACAGCTGCAATAAATGTCGCAATTTTTCTTCCTAATCATACCGTTTCCTATCCAGCGTATTTCCTGGACCGCAGTAATATCCACCTTGTAGTGCGTGAGGATTCCTTCTAGTTTATGAGCAGTTCCGGGAGTGTACAGGGTTCTGACAATCCGTTGGCGTTGTCGCTGCATACGTTTGTTCACCTCCCAACGTTTGTTAAAGGGGCTATCCAGAGGGCGCCGCGAGGAGGCCGTATGTCAACTTGGCCTGGGCATTTAAACAGGGATCGTTGCTGGCATCTCGCCAGGTTGAGAGCGATCAACAACATTACCCTGTATGTCCGAGCCCATGCCCTCCGATGCTTTTTTAATGTCTTCTGATATTTTCACAGCACTAACACATAGATTTTTTTTCACTTCTCGCACAATTGATCTTGCTTCAGATTGGGAGAGTCCTTGGGTCTACCAGTACGTGGACGATCTTGAATTTGTTTAATATGTTTATACTTATCAATCATTTTTTGAGCACCTTGGTGACTTCTGCCAATTATTTTCGCTATTTTTCTCAAAGATTTTCCTTCTGCATCAAATTTCAAAACGAGTTTCCTGGTTTCAATTGGCGGTTGCTTACCCACTTTAATGAGACTTTGATTGCACAATGTTGACACAACTTTTTTCGCAAACAAACAAACAAAGAATGAAATTAAAAGACAGCCTTTATCAGAATGATATGCAAGATAAACAAAGAAAAGCTGGGAAGTGAACGTAACAGTAGTTTCCGTGTTCAGCAAATCACAACTCATATTATGTAAACCTTCTTTTGACGCCTAGAATATGAAGTGTTTTTCCTTTCTTGTTTGTAAAATGTTTGTTTTTATTGTTTTTTTATTATCTATCTACCTTGTTCGATTAAGAATTAATAGACAAATGCATATGTTAAACTAGTTATAAGATATACCTTAAATAAAATCGGTAGTTGAAATGGGAACATAAAACACTGAGGTGTAAACTTTCTTTTGACCCTCACGGTAGCTCTCGGTCCACCTTCTCGAATGTTCGCCGTCGGAAGTTTCCCTACGGAAATCTCTAGAATGCCCTGGCATTTAGCACTACGCCGTTGAAAGTTGACATCATTTCATTTCATCATGCAACAATATTATTTATTTATTTATTTATTACATCAATCAGAGATTTCTCTTATAGACTAAGTAACAATTGATTGATAGATTAATTGTTTAAACTTAACAAATACAATACAATTCGTTTCTTAAAAATTTCTCTGGGACAGTTATCGAAGAAATCCCAAACGTTACAAGCTAAGTTAGCTTCATGAATACATCGGCTTAAAGGTTCATTTTTTCCGTAGTTGGTGCGATGAAAATAAGTTTTAAACAGAACGCGGTTACGAGTATAGGCAGGAGGAATGTACAGTTTTAACAAACTTAAAAGGAAAGGGCAATCAATGCGGGAGGTGAGAATATCACGAATAAACATCAATGAAAAATATTTGCGACGTTGGTGGAGGGAAATAATATTAAATAAAAAGCATCTTGTTCTGTAGGAAGGTGTATCTATGTTCCAGTTCAGTTTAAGAAATAAAAATCTAGTGAATCTTCGCTGAATTTTTTCTATTCTTTGTATGGCATTATTATAGAACGGATTCCAAACGATACAACAATATTCAAGTGGTGATCTAATTAGGGTAAAGAATAAACATTTTAAAGCAAGAGTATCGGTAAAATCCTTTGTGTTCCGTTTGACAAAACCTAGCATTAAGTTTGCCTTTGTTGTGATATAATCCAAATGGGGAGTAAAATTCAATTTTGAATCTAAAATAACACCTAAATCTTTAATTTGCGAAACTTTCGCTAGTTGAACACCATTTAAATTATAACAAAAATCTATAGGATTGTTAGTTCTATAGCATGAGAATGATACACATTTAGAGATGTTAAGTTGTAGGGAATTTGTTTCACACCACTGAGATAGGCGAATGAGATCTTGTTGTAATTGAAAACAATCTGAAATGGATACAATTTTCTTGTAGATCTTTAAATCATCGGCATAAAGGAGGCATCGTGAAGATTGAAAAATAGAGGGCAAATCATTAATGAAAAGGAGGAATAACAATGGACCTAAGTGGCTGCCCTGAGGGACACCTGAAGGTACGGGAAAGGCTTCTGAGAGATAATTATCGACTTTTACTACTTGTGTCCTTCTTATTAGGTAGGACTCAATCCATTTTAAAAGGTTGGAATGAAACCCTAAGAGAGACAACTTAGATAGCAAAATACGGTGGCTTACCCTATCAAAAGCCTTAGCAAAGTCAGTGTAGACAATGTCAGTATGACAGTTTTCTTCCAAGCTTTTAGTCAAATGATTGACAAAAACCGAAAGATTTGTTGTTGTTGATCTGCCAGAAACAAAACCATGCTGGAAGGGCGATATGTGCCTAATAACATAGAAATATAATTTTTGATAAATTATCTTTTCGAATAATTTAGGAATACAAGACATTTTACAGATAGGTCTATAGTTCTTAATCTCAAGCTTGGAGCCCGATTTAAAAATGGGAGATACGAATGAAACTTTCCAGATTTCTAAGAATTGTCCCGTACTAAGAGATAGATTAAAAATTAATGTTAGGGGTTCTGTTAATGCCTGTGCACAATTTTTTAGCAAATGTGGGGGAAATCCATCGGGGCCAGTTGATTTACTGGTGTCAATTCGGGAAAGGGATTCGAAAACTTCAGAAGAACTTATACAAAGAGGACCAATTTGAAATAACTCAGGAATTGTACGAACTTCAGACGACGGACGATCATATGAAAACACCGATTTGAAATAATCAGCAAACATTTTGCATGTGGTTGACATGTCATTTGATTTAACACCTAAATAATTCATAGAATTAGGAATTCTGTTGGATTTACGTCTTGAATTAATGTACTTCCAGAAATGACCACTATCTTGTCTTATACTGCTCTGTGCAGAGTAAAGGTACTCGCGATATAAGAAACGATAAAGACAATCAAACTGTTTTTGTAAAGTAAGATACTGAGAACGGAAGTTAGGATTGTCCGGATTTTTTCGAAAATTTTTGAATGCCTTATTTTTTTGGTTTTTGAGACGAGAAAGCCTTTTGTTAAACCAAATGGGGTTAGAATTTTTAATCACTCTTTTCTTAGGAACAAACTGCTCAATAGCATATCTAGTGATAGAGCAAAAAGCATTGTATGTACCACTTAAGTCGGATGAGGTAAGTATTCCTTTCCAATTCTGTCTATTCAAGTAACCATTGAGTTCTTCATAGTTAGATTTTTTTGAAATTGTAAACAAGTTCAGGCTTTTTGCTTAGTTCGTAACGGTTAGAATAGAAGTGAAATTTAAGTTCAACGTCAATACCATAATGATGAATGGAGTTCCGAAACATTGGTAACGAAGATTTGGCAAGTGTTATATTATACTCGTCATCTACAAATATAAGATCAAGTATCCGATCAAGATCGTTAGATATGTTATTGCACTGTTTAAGATAAAATTGGCTAAAAAAATCCGTTACAAATGTTTCGGTTTCCAATTTGACATTCATTGGAATTAGACATTGATCATCTGGATCTAATGTCCATCTAACATTACTTAAATTAAAATCACCGGTGTAAATTATATGTTGTGAATTTGATAAATTTTCGAAAATATTTAAACAATTATTTAAATGCAGCTTATATAAATCAATAGGACTTCTTGGAGGAATATAACTACAAATGATAAATAGTTCTATTCTATTAGATAAAGTTACTTTAACTATTAATTGGTCAATATCCCAATCTGAGGAAAACGGTGGTGTGTCAGAGGGAAGATTGATCTGATTACAGGAAAAGCAAGACCGAATGGCAATTAAGATACCACCGCCTCTTTCCAATCCAGACGTGTACCTGCATCTATCTTTTCTAAATATTAAATAGTTTCCAAAGTAACTAAACTCAGAAGTTAGAATATCACTATTCAACCAAGTCTCTGTTAATACAATAAAATCATATTTTTCACTACACAACCCTAAACGTAATGATTCTAATTTAGTTCTAAGACCGCTTACATTTTGATAATACAGATTTAAAGAATGTGAGTTTGAGTGCAGTAAAGATGAAGTTAAATTACCACCGGTTCGTTTGCCTCTTCTTCGTTTTTTGGTCGGGAAACAAATGGCTTGATCTACACTCCTAACGGCCAGAATTCAGCACTGTATACTTTGTCATATGCGCCAGCTGGAAATCCCAGTTTGAAATTGACAAAACGATATGCGGAAATGTCGATGTCCCTTTTTACCAGTTTGTGACAACGAAAAACAGATTCCGGCAGATTTAATTTTTTCGCTACGAATGCAATTACATTGTCTTCGCATACACTTGTATTAAAGCGAGAGAGATGGAGAAAGCGTAATTTTGGAACGGATTGTAGCAGGCTCCCAGGTGTAACTTCTGTGGCCGATCCAAAAATACGTTGTGGTTGCACAGAATGATGTACTTTTTTAATTTTCTGATTAATCGAACTAAATCCGATCTCTGCATTGGCAACACCAGAGTTTTGATCTATCTCTGCAGCTGTTGCTGTTTTTTGTTGTAAATTGGTTGTTTGAATGTCACCAGTCGTCGATGATCTTGGTCTGACTTCTGAGAGATTGCGGAGACACCATCCGACAGTTCAGCTCGAATTTCGCTGTCGAAGTTGGAAAGCTCTGGTGAAGCGGAAATTGAAATGATCGAAACTTTCAACGGCGTAATGCCGAATGTCAGAGCATTCTAGAAATTTCCGAATGGGAACTTCGGACGGCGAACATTCGAGGAGGTGGACCGAATGTGATTCGGTTTACGGAAGTGAATAGCGTGTGACAAGTCTGTATACAGTGTGTTCGGTCGATAAACCAGTGTGAAAATAAAAGCTTTCAGTAAAGGTTTGCGTGTGTAATAAAGTGTAACAATAAATAAAAGTGGTGAAGTACTCAGATAGTTGATCCGAGGAAAAATAAGAAAAATGTGTGTTTTAATTCGAATAAAAAGGAGACAATTGTGGTTTATAGCAATCCAGTGATACGGCCCCTATTCCAAGTGAGATTAAATTTCTTAACAATATACATATATGCATAAATACTTGGTTCTACAATTACTACAATATTTCATCAATAATGAAATTTTCTTCTTGAAGTTATCAAGAAACAATCAATTTTGAGATGTCTCATCAATACCATTCATTAACTGACGATACTGAATTAACACTTCGGTAATTATGTATGTACTAGCTTTTGCCCGCGGCTTTGCTCGCGTTAAATTCGGTGTAACACGGTTCCCCTTTCCTGATTTAGAACACAAAAGAGAACTCGGAACAGAATGATATTTTAATACGCTACTGTAGACGATATTATATGTCTTTCCATTTGGGGATAGAATGTAAAGATTCTGGGCATTGGACACACGCGAACATGCTACATACAATTGCCATGGGAAAAGCACGGCTTTTCTAAGTTCACCCGAGCCACCTTTAATGTTTGACCTTGCGCTTTGTTAATGGTCAACTGGAACGGGAGATCTGTGGGAATTATTGGGATTCGTGGGATCATTACATTTTCACCCTTTCCTACGCCGGTTAAGATAGTGGCGCTAATGATATTGCGGCCAAGTTGTGTGACACGAAGTCTCGTTGCATTACATAATCTCGGGGCATCTAAATTTCGTATAAGTATGACTGGGACGCTTAGTAGTCAAATAACAGAGTATAGGTACCATATGCACTATAGTGTGAAGCGCGGCCCGATGCCCGCACTTAAGTACAGATAGAGAGCACACAACGTTAACGCTTTTCAGAAACATATCAGCGCCATCTATCGTAATTCAAGAGTAACACTTATTTATCTTTCGAATATTGATTGTTTTCTCAAAAGCTGATTGATTTATGGTTGTTTTAATTAAATTATTTTATTATTCGTTTGTATCATAGAACCGATACTAATTTTGCGGAGGGTCTCACACAAATTTCCATCCCCAACTGAGTGGCCTACGTCACTCTCCATCCCTTCAACTATCTCCACTTAAAAAAGCACGTCAATTCGTCGCTCCGTTTTTCCGCGAAAGACAGACACACAGACTTTCACATTTATAATATTAGTATAGATAATATGGATTTGGAAAAAGGGCCTAATCACCGATATTGATTAAATTCGAATATGTTAAAATAGGCTTTGTCCTGACAATTTTGATATACTCGTATATATATTTAGGTCGGACTTTCCATTCTGCTATCTGTTGAAGCACTCAGACGCAAATACTGGTCCATTGTACTAATTCAATCATAGTTTTACCTGGAACTATGCAACAAATTCTAAATAACCAAATTTTTCACGTAAAGGTTTTGTAACTCCTAACAATATGCGGTTCTCAATGGTTTGAAAGATGCATATATGTACAGTTAAATTTTTTATTTTTTTTAATGATTATCATAGAACCTGAACGGAGTGCAGTGGTTTGGGTCGTAGATGTTCGTTCAGGGTGGTTGTCCTAGGAGGAGAAGAACCGACCGAATTTTCACGTTGGTTCTAGTTCTCAGTAACTGTTCCACGCACTTATGGTTTTATACTAGAATTGCACAAACAGAATACAAATTAAAAGTGACCATATACTGTGAGTGTTATACTTTCATCAATGTGTGTGATACATTTTTTGCCTTTTTTCAGTTATTTCATTTCTAACAAAATAACGGCTAGACCGGTTTTGCTGGAAACTTAATCAGTTCTAAGTTACGTAACTTCTCGAGATAATCGAGACTAACAATTCCGAACGCCCATGCGCACTTACATACATGGTTAGGAAGGGTCTAAACAAAAACCTACTTGTTATAGTATTATTAATATCAAACCAGCCACTGATGCATCAAAACAGGAAGGCCCAGGCTTAATATTGCTAGTTGATCCCTCACGGTCCTTGCTACTATGTAGGTGACAAATGGGATTCATTCGAATATTTGTACCTTCGTACCGTTACAAGATAGCAGAAACCTTTCCCATTACTGCACAGTACCACATCAACCATATCAGTCACCATTGCAATAGCGTTGTTCAACAATTTACAACAACATAAAATGACCGTCTCACCCTTATAATTCACAAAGTATCTCTGTCGCGAATATCGGAAAAGGAAATACGTTCCAGGAAATTATAGGTCCCTATTGCATCCGATTTCGTCGTGGCGTTTATTGGCCCGCGCTCCCATCAAACCCGAACCATTTCGTCCAGTTCTACTTGACTATCTTCCATGAACAACAACTCAATAATGTTCTCTCAACTGGGTCCAACAGTTGACATTATGTTGCAATTGGCTTTTAGTTTAACATTCAAACCAACGTACATATATGTCCGCCATTAGTTTATACAACTTCTGTTGGCATTCGAAATTAAACTCATTTTCCTTTAGTCCCGGTTTTCGCTCTACTCGCCACAGTCCCTACTACTCTACTCACCCGTCGACGAGCTCGAGCGTGTAGTTTTTGAAGCCAATCGAATCAAATCCCCCCGGATGAGGGACACAATTGAATGTATGTACATATGTACATACGATTCAGCTGCCAAAAGGCCGATTGTGCTATACGCAATCCAGATGCTAAGCAAATTCCCTCTTCCTGTCACCCACATCCGCCTCTCGCTCGGTTCATCGAACTCGTGGTACTTGTAGAAAGCATCCGGGGTGGTAGAAATTCCAATAAAAAAGTCAATGTCAGTAGGGTGTTATAGGCGGTTCAAGCGCTTTTTGGTATGAAGCGATGGTATGAAGCGATGGTATGAAGTGATGGTATGAGGGTATTTGGTATGAAGCGATGGTATGAAGGGATTTGATATGAAGTGATTCAGGTGCTTTTTGGTATGAAGGTGTTCTGGCGCTATGTAATTTGTTTATTTAAGTTGTGAATTTGCGTGGGGGTTAGGAAATGTATGGCGGTTGAGGCGCTTTTTGGTATGAAGCGATGGTATGAAGTGATGGTATGAGGGGATTTGATATGAAGAGATGGTATGAAGGGATTTGGTATGAAGCGGTTGAGGTGCTTTTTGGTATGAAGCGATGGTATGAAGTGATGGTATGAGGGGATTTGGTATGAAGCGGTTGAGGTGCTTTTTGGTATGAAGGTGTTCTGGCGCTATGTAATTTGATTATTTAAGTTGTGAATTTGCGTTGCGGTTAGGAAATGTATGGCGGTTGAGGCGCTTTTTGGTATGAGGGGATTTGGTATGAAGTGATTCAGGTGCTTTTTGGTATGAAGGTGTTCTGGCGCTATGTAATTTGTTTATTTAAGTTGTGAATTTGCGTGGGGGGTAGGAAATGTATGGCGGTTGAGGCGCTTTTTGGTATGAAGCGATGGTATGAAGTGATGATATGAGGGGATTTGGTATGAAGCGATGGTATGAAGGGATTTGGTATGAAGCGGTTGAGGCGCTTTTTGGTATGAATCGATGGTATAATCGATGGTATGAAGTGATGATATGAGGGGATTTGGTATGAAGCGATGGTATGAAGGGATTTGGTATGAAGCGGTTGAGGTGCTTTTTGGTATGAAGGTGTTCTGGCGCTATGTAATTTGTTTATTTAAGTTGTGAATTTGCGTTGCGGTTAGGAAATGTATGGCGGTTCAAGTGCTTTTTGGTATGAAGCGATGCTATGAAGGGATTTGGTATGAAGCGGTTGAGGCGCTTTTTGGTATGAAGCGATGGTATGAAGGTGTTCTGGTGCTATTTAATTTGTTTATTTAAGTTGTTTTGCGTAACACATAGCATTCAATTTTAAGGGGAACAGATAAACTATATACATATCTATGTATTAGCTATAGATATGTGATGGTATGAAGGGATTTGGTATGAAGTGATTCAGGCGCTTTTTGGTATGAGGGTGTTCTGGCGCTATTTAATTTGTTTATTTAAGTTGTTTTTGCGGAAATATATGGGGATGATGGCGCTATCTGTGTTGTGCGTGCAAGGTGGTTATCATGTAGTATGTTATGGCCGGAGCAATAGATATGTACATATTCTTACGCCTTAAAGAGATAGGTATAGAAGTATTTACTACAAGACAATATAAAGATGTATATTTTTGCGGAAATATATGGGGGGTTCTGGCCCTATGTAATTTGTTTATTTAAGTTGTGAATTTGCGTTGCGGTTAGGAAATGTATGGCGGTTCTCGCGTTATTTTAAGTTGGTTTTTGTCACGTGCTGGTTGTGTGCGTGCAAGGTCGTTATCATGTGACGTATTTAGAATAGGAATAGCATAAGATATGTATATATTGTTACGCAAGGCTACGAAGATCTACTAACACATAGCATTCAATTTTAAGGGGAGCAGATAAACTATATACATATCTATGTATTAGCAATAGATATGTGATGGTATGAAGAGTTTTGGTATGAGGCGGTTCAGGTGCTTTTTGGTATGAAGCGATGGTATGAAGCGATGGTATGAAGGGATTTGGTATGAAGCGCTGGTATGAAGGGATTTGGTATGAAGCGGTTGAGGTGCTTTTTGGTATGAAGGGGTTCTGGCGCTATTTAATTTGTTTATTTAAGTTGTTTTGCGTGGTGGTTTAACACATAGCATTCAATTTTAAGGGGATCAGATAAACTATATACATATCTATGTATTAGCTATAGATATGTACATATTGTTACGCATTAGGGAATCGCGCTGGCATCTGTAGTGATTTACATATATAAATATGGATATTTTGCGGAAATATATGGGGGTTCTGGCGCTATTTAATTTGTTTATTTAAGTTGTTTTTGCGGAAATATATGGGGATTCTGACGCTATCTGTGTTGTGTGTGTGTGTGTGAATCAACGTGGAAATACTTTCGCATATTAAAAAGTGGATGTGATTGATTCATTCTTGACAGTATATGTTACATATCTATGTATCTATAAATATTTCTTAGCGTTTCAAATACATATACATACATACACACACGCACATATATATAAATATTACTGGAATAGTATAAACAAATGACCCATTACATTAAAATGGTTCTGTAAGCAACAATTAATCAGTGCGAACAGCTCTATTTAATTTGTTTATTTAAGTTGTTTTTGCGGAAATATATGGGGATTCTAGCGCTATCTGTGTTGTGGTTTTATGTGCGTGCAAGGTCGTTATCATGTCACGTATTTAGAATAGTTGGTATGAAGCGGTTCAAGCGCTTTTTGGTAGGAAGCGATGGTATGAAGCGATGGTATAAATCGATGGTATGAAGGGGTTCTGGCGCTATTTAATTTGTTTATTTAAGTTGTGAATTTGCGTTGGGGTTAGGAAATGTATGGCGGTTCTGGAGCTATTTTAAGTTGGTTTTTTTTTTTGTCGCGTGCAAGGTCGTTATCAAGTGACGTATTTAGAATAGCAATAGATATGTATGTACATATTGTTACGCGCAAAGCGTGCCTAGTAGCGTGTGCCGAGTTTCGCTATGCCGAGTAGCGTGTGCCGAGTTTGGATTCACTCCTCTCTCTCTCTCTCTCCCTCTCTCTCTCTATGCTTCGCTGATTTCATGGGGGAACAAGTTTAATCATGTTCTGCGTTTTTGTTTTTTTAGTTCCCGGTGTAAACATATTTTTCGGGACAAAACGGAAGATCATTATGTATATCGTTATGCGTTAGATCTTCGTAAGAGAAGGAGAACACACACATCGATTCCGAGTAAGTCGATCTGTTGGATAAACCATCGCTTTAGCAGCATCCCCATCGATCTGTTGGATAAACCATACCTTTAGCAGCATCCCCATATACATATATAAATAGGGGAAGTTCCTGTTCAATGTGACATTGCGATAGTAATAACGAACCCGATTTAAGATACGGCATATAATTTATTAGTGCATATTAAGAGTGTCAACGAGTAGTGTAAATTAGTTTCAGGTATGGTATTATGTAATATTAATAAATATATATCTATGTATGTATATTTATGTATGTATACTTAGTTATAAGTATATATTAAAAAGTGTTATAATTATCGATATCATTCGTTTCAGTACAGTGTATATCTATAGTACAGATTTAAAAAAAAAAAAAAAAAAAAGCAGAAAATGTTTCAATGTGAAAAGTGTCAAAGACGGTTTTGGGATAAATCTTTTTTTGTCCGACATCGAAAGCTTAATCGATGTATCTACAAAATAGATGCTTGTGAATTGAGTGAATGTCGACAGTTGCCGCAGCAGCAGCAGGAGACTTCACTGATGTTAGGTGTGCAATCCAAAAGTAAAAAACTTAAGCAGACTATTTACAAAAGATGTTTATTTTGCGAAGAGGATGTTGAGGAGAGGCTTTGGTCCCAACATCAACGCAAAAACTCACATAAAACAAAGGCTAAGCAGATTCTAAGAGAGAATGTCTACAGTATAACAAGCGCTTTCAAAAATCGCATTAAGACATTTCACATTTCTAATAATGATGAGAGCATATTGAATGTAGAAGTCCTATATGAAAAAAACATGTATTTGATTACCGAGCTGTTGGAAAACGAATTGGAAGTTTTGCATGCTTTTAAATTTAATATGGAATTATTTACGGTGTTCGTGAAGCATACAAAGGAAAATGACGATATGATCCAGGATATTAAAAGTATGCAGACCAAGATGTATACGATCCTAGAAAAAAGCGATTTATCTGAAAAATTAAACGCTACTATCAATGACATCAAGGTTAAACTAGAGGAATTCCAGGAAAGAGATAGCGGATGGGCTTTGTTGTCATTCCTGAGAATCGAAATAAATATTAATAAATACGATCCGCTTCGGGCTTCTACCTATCTTAATCTACCACCGCAGTTATTGATCAAACATGCTTGTATAAATGTGAAAAACACCGATGAATACTGTTTCAAATGGTCTGTTATATCGGCTTTGAATAGCAAAGTTAAATATAATCATGAGAGACCATCATCATATGCAATTCGCGATATAACTAGTGACATAATACAAGTCAATGGTGAAATTCTTTGTTTTAGGAATATGCAATTTCCTCTTGCGATCAAAGATATACATATATTCGAGTTGAATAATCCAACAATCAGTGTAAACGTGTTCGGTTATGAAATCAACGATAAGAATGAATGTTATTTAATTGGACCATACTATCATACGACCGAGGAAAAGACAAAACATATTAACTTGCTTTATTGCGAAAGTTCTGATAGCGATCTAACGCATTATGTGTACATCAAACATATGTCGCGTTTAATGAGAAGTCAAATAACTAAGAGGGAACAACGAATGCATCTTTGTAATGGGTGCTTACAACGATTCCCTAATGTATCCCGTCTGCTGCAACACAAAAGTGAATGTCGGAAGCTGATTACGATTATGCCGGATGAAGGAAACAAAATACTCAAGTTTGTTAAGCACAATCGTAAGCAACGAGTTCCATTTGTTGTGTATGCCGACTTTGAGTCTATTCTATTACCTGTGAGTCATTGCATGCCGAATCCAGAATCTTCGTCAACAACTAATGTACAACAACACATACCCTGTGCGTTTTCGTATTTCATTAAGTGCTCATTTGATGATAATGTAAATAGACACAGAACATTTGTTGGTGAGAAATTACATTTAGTTACATGCTATCAAAAACAAAAAATAAACAATGTCTCCTTTGTATTTTTATAGGAGAAAATTCATCTGATGAATTTGTAAAGATGCTGGTTGAAGACTTAAAATACCTATATAGGGAGTACATGGAGAAACCGAAAGCGATGAATCAATTGACAGATGTTGAGAACTACAACCATCATAATGCTTCAATATGTTGGATATGTAATGGTAGTTTTAGTCAGACCGATATAAGAGTAAAAGATCATTGCCACTTCACGGGTGCATATAGAGGAACTGCACATAGACAGTGTAATTTAGATTTTCAAAAGCCAAATTTTTTCCCAATACTTTTACATAATTTTTCGGGCTACGACTGTCATCTTTTTGTGAAAAGTTTAAGTAATATTGATGGTGAAATAACAATTATTCCATTAAATAAAGAAAATTATATATCACTTTCCAAGCGAGTGCATTTAGACGCAAATAACACATTTGAAATTAGGTTTTTAGATTCATTTCGATTTCTTCAGTCGAGTATAGATTCGTTAGCAAATAATTTATCTGAAGATGATTTCATTATAGGCAAAAGGTATTACAAAAATGATGACTCATTCAAATTAATGACTAGGAAAGGGGTATTTCCTTACGATTATCTCAATTCATGGAATCGTTTAGATGATTGTTCTCTTCCATCAATTTCCCAATTTTATAATAAACTAACGGGTAAAGATTGTTTAGATGCAGATTATGAATATGCACTAAAGGTATGGAAGCATTTTAATTGTAAATCATTAAAAGATTACATGCTTGTGTATCTACAGAGCGATGTGCTCTTGTTGGCTGACATATTCGAGAATTTCCGTAAGGTCTGCTTAAAAATATATGAATTAGATCCATGTCATTATTATACATCTCCTGGTTTGTCATGGGATGCAATGTTGAAGATAACGGAAGTTAATCTAGAGCTTTTCACCGACATTGATATGTTTAACTTCATTAAGAAAGGTATCAGAGGTGGTCTATGTCAATGTAGCCATCGATATGCCATCTCTAATAATAAGTACATGAATAAATTCGACGAAACTAAAACAAAGGAATTCCTTATGTACTTTGATGCAAATAACTTGTACGGTTGGGCAATGTCTCAACCACTTCCTAATGGAAATTTTCAATGGAATGATCCCGAAATCTATACCAGAGAATATATTTTGAAATTGGAAAATGACAATAAATTTGGTTATGTATTCGAAGTAGATTTAGCCTATTCCACAGATCTTCACGATATACATAATGATCTTCCGTTTTGCCCCGAAAATATGCTTACGCCGGGAACTAAAATTCCTAAGCTAATTGCCAATTTAAATGCAAAGACCAATTATATAATTCATTTAAGAAATTTACAACAATGTCTGAACAACGGATTAAATATCACTAAAGTTCACAGAGTGTTGTCTTTTACTCAATCGGAATGGTTACAGAAATATATAAATCTGAATACCGAATGCCGGAAAAAGGCGAACAGTAAGTTTGAAAAAGACTTTTTCAAATTAATGAACAACAGTGTTTACGGTAAAACAATGGAGAATGTAGAAAAGCGTCGAGATGTGAA
The DNA here is from genome assembly GCA_951905685.1 of Eumerus sabulonum. NCBI lineage: Eukaryota > Metazoa > Arthropoda > Insecta > Diptera > Syrphidae > Eumerus > Eumerus sabulonum. The sequence continues at coordinate 139,909,291 of OX645060.1, read as the reverse complement.
AATTGTAACTCAATGGGATGGTCAAAGGAAGTCATTGTGTGCTAGGAAACTAATTGCACATCCTAATTTTCACAATAGATCTATATTTACACCAGAGATGTGTGCTATTGAAATGACCAAGGGACGAGTTGTGTACAATAAACCTATTTATTTAGGTTTCATTGTATTAGAGCTTTCAAAATGGCATATGTACGACTTTCATTATGAGTATATGAGGAAAAAATTTGGAAAATCGATTCGATTAAACTATATGGATACGGATTCATTTATTTATTCAGTAATGACAGATGATTTCTATTCTGATATATATCAAGACGTCATTGATCCCGAGAAATCAAGGTTTGATACTTCAGAATACCCCATAGACAATGTGCATAATTTTCCGCAAACAAACGGTAAAGTTCTCGGGAAATTTAAAGATGAGAATAACTCTCGGAAAATGTTAGAATTCATTGGATTAAGAGCGAAAATGTACTCCTTTATATTAGAGACCAATGATGTGGTGAAAAAGGCAAAAGGAATTAAAATGTCGGTTACTAATAGCTTAGATATTAAAGATTATCGAAATTGTTTAATGAATAAAAAACTGTTGTTTAGATCAATGTTTATATTTAGAAGTAAGTTACATAATGTCTATACGCAGTCTATTAATAAGTTAGCTTTAAGTTATAACGACACTAAAAGATATATATGTAATGATGGGATAAGTACCTATGCTTGGGGTCATAATAAAATACCAGTGAATGATAATTGATACAAAAAAAGCAAAAAAAAAAAAAATGATTTATTATTCTCCCTCCTTCTCTTACGAAGATCTAACACATAGCATTAAATTTTAAGGGGAACAGATAAACTATATACATATCTATGTAACTATAAATATTTCTTAGCGTTTCAAATACATTTACATATATAAATATTACTGGAATAGTATAAACAAATGACCCATTACATTAAATTGTTCTGTAAGCAACAATTAATCAGTGCGAAGAGACGTCGAAGACAATGGATCCCCAAAAAGAATTAAATCAACTTGAAAACTTTGCTTTTAAGCAAACCGTAAGATTTCCAGCTTTGACTATCGGCCTACCATATAATATCGAAGGATTAAAGGTTTGCAGTACTATGTATGGAAATGCAGTTCTATGCTATCTGGAAAATTTTAAAGTAAGTTTTTTAAAGTAAGTAAATTACAAACATGTTTATTTATTTGTCTTTTCTTATGTGTACAGGTTTTCCTTCCATCTCGATATTCTAAATTGTCTGAGACAACAATTCAAGCAATCGACAAAAAGGGATATACATTGACATACCATGGACCTGTAAATAAAACTTCTCACATAGAGATTTCCAAGAAAAATGTCCACACCCAGATAATCAATAAATAGAAAAAAATGTTATTCTGATGAAAAATCAAGTGTTTTTATTTATATTATATTTTGAGTTTGTTTACAACATGTCTTCCGCATTCAACATTGAATGATGCGTTAGTTCGGTTACATTTTTTAAATAGAATTTTATACTAAACAACTCTTCTAATCTCGCCCGTAAGTGGAAAATATTCTACGAGTCGGTCGTGAATCAGAACGCAATATGCTTGGAGGCAAATTTTTGTTGGTAGTAAGTTCTATTTTTATATCGATGGGTCCGGTTAAAAAAAAGTTATGTAAAAGAGATAGTCTAATCATTTATTGCATTGAATTAAAGAGATAGGTATAGAAGTATTTATTACAAGACAATATAAATATGGGGAATCGCGCTGGCATCTGTAGTGATTTAAAATCGAAAGTAAATGGTGGTTTAGTAACTGTATTGGACAAATCGTATGAGGGTGCTAAGCGCATGAAAAACAAAAATAGTTTTAATGAATTATGCCCATTTAATGTTATTGGTAGCGTGGTCAAATTTGAATTGAGTGACATTGACGAAGAAGATATAGAACTTTTAGATAAGCTAAGTGCAACTGTAACAATACATAAAAGATATATATATATATATATATATATATAAATCATGACAAACATGATAAGTTGTTCAGAGTTTATGAAACAAATTAGAAAATTTCTAATAGAAAACAAGGAAAATATATTGGACGAGCATTTAGAGGTGATAACAACATGTTATACGAAAATAAGCCAATTCAAAGACCTTTATACTACTACATATGAGAACGGACATCAAGGCACTGTATGCAGCATGTGTTCAGACAGCAGTCAGGATAAACTAGATACTTGTGCATGTTTTATGATGGAAAACATGATAATACGTATAAAAAAATTAATGTTACTATATAAACGTTTCAAATAAAAAGCATCCAACAAAATCTTGATTAGTATCATTTCAATCTTCTTTCAGTGAGTTGTTCGCAGTATCTAAACAAAACAAAAAAATGGGAAGAAAAAAACGCAGAACATGATTAAACTTGTCCCCCATGAAATCAGCGAAGCATAGAGAGAGAAGAGATGATGCTTTGTTTTGTAATATGAAATCACATTCATTCATTCGTTCAAATAACGCCGATAAAATCGCCCCCGAAACCATCACCACCAAAAACACATCGCTTATAAAAATTTTAAATAAAAAAAGCAAATGTTTTATTTTTATTTTTTTTTTTATTTTTTTTTTTTGTTTAGAAATACAAAACATAACTTTTTTATTTGTTTTGTTCTTCTTTTCTTTTGGACCAGGCACTAAACCCCCTTTGCTGTGAGGAAAAAAAAAGAATATTACCTCTAGATGTAATTTGTTACATCCTTCAGCAATGGGGGGAGGGGGTCCATGTTGTACATCTCTATAGAGGCAATGTCCTCCATTGCCTCTAGAAGGTGTACGAGGGCTTTGAGTTTACTGAATGAGTGGTTCAACTCATTCAGCAAACTCCTACTCTGGGCTACCAACTGCGGGTAGTCCCAGTTTTTGTTTTCGAAGTTGTTGATATAGGTGTCGATGATGATTTTAATTCCGTCCATTGTTCTGTGGGGGTGAAAGAAACTGTATACATAGATACATATTATTAATATTATATATATAACATATCTTACCTGATTTACTTTCTTGTACTATCTAAAAAAGTGGGGGGTGAAAGTAATTGTATACATAGATATATTATATATATGTATATATATGTAAAATATATTACCTGATTTATTTAATACTTCGAGCTCCCTCTGCTCCGTTATTAGTACAAATGAAACTTTGAATACGAAATTCCCTATTTATATATACAAAATTTACCGTCAATTTTGCTTAGCTTTTTTCTTTTTTTTTTGACGGTTGTCATATCGGCCTACCATATAATATCGACAATCGTGGGGATGCTGCTAAAGCGATGGTTTATACAGCTAATTGATTTACTCGGAATTGATGTGTGTTGATAATATGATTTCCTGGAAGATGATCGGGTTCAGATTTAAGTGCTTCCTGGCTGCTGTTGATATTATTAACTCTGCAAAATATTAATAAAACACTACGCGCGATCCGCTTATTTGAAACTACACTACGCATTATAACAACACGCTATCAATAGATCGATTTACTCGGAATCGATGGCGATGGTTTATACAGCTAATTGATTTACGCGGAATTGATGTGTGTTGATAATATGATTTCCTGAAAGATGATCGGGTTCGTTATTACTATCGCAATGTCACATTGAACAGGAACTTCCCCTATTTATATATGTATATGGGGATGCTGCTAAAGGTATGGTTTATCCAACAGATCGATGGGGATGCTGCTAAAGCGATGGTTTATCCAACAGATCGACTTACTCGGAATCGATGTGTGTGTTCTCCTTCTCTTACGAAGATCTAACGCATAACGATATACATAATGATCTTCCGTTTTGTCCCGAAAAATATGTTTACACCGGGAACTAAAAAAACAAAAACGCAGAACATGATTAAACTTGTTCCCCCATGAAATCAGCGAAGCATAGAGAGAGAGAGGGAGAGAGAGAGAGAGAGGAGTGAATCCAAACTCGGCACACGCTACTCGGCATAGCGAAACTCGGCACACGCTACTAGGCACGCTTTGCGCGTAACAATATGTACATACATATCTATTGCTATTCTAAATACGTCACTTGATAACGACCTTGCACGCGACAAAAAAAAAAACCAACTTAAAATAGCTCCAGAACCGCCATACATTTCCTAACCCCAACGCAAATTCACAACTTAAATAAACAAATTAAATAGCGCCAGAACCCCTTCATACCATCGATTTATACCATCGCTTCATACCATCGCTTCCTACCAAAAAGCGCTTGAACCGCTTCATACCAACTATTCTAAATACGTGACATGATAACGACCTTGCACGCACATAAAACCACAACACAGATAGCGCTAGAATCCCCATATATTTCCGCAAAAACAACTTAAATAAACAAATTAAATAGAGCTGTTCGCACTGATTAATTGTTGCTTACAGAACCATTTTAATGTAATGGGTCATTTGTTTATACTATTCCAGTAATATTTATATATATGTGCGTGTGTGTATGTATGTATATGTATTTGAAACGCTAAGAAATATTTATAGATACATAGATATGTAACATATACTGTCAAGAATGAATCAATCACATCCACTTTTTAATATGCGAAAGTATTTCCACGTTGATTCACACACACACACACAACACAGATAGCGTCAGAATCCCCATATATTTCCGCAAAAACAACTTAAATAAACAAATTAAATAGCGCCAGAACCCCCATATATTTCCGCAAAATATCCATATTTATATATGTAAATCACTACAGATGCCAGCGCGATTCCCTAATGCGTAACAATATATACATATCTATAGCTAATACATAGATATGTATATAGTTTATCTGATCCCCTTAAAATTGAATGCTATGTGTTAAACCACCACGCAAAACAACTTAAATAAACAAATTAAATAGCGCCAGAACCCCTTCATACCAAAAAGCACCTCAACCGCTTCATACCAAATCCCTTCATACCAGCGCTTCATACCAAATCCCTTCATACCATCGCTTCATACCATCGCTTCATACCAAAAAGCACCTGAACCGCCTCATACCAAAACTCTTCATACCATCACATATCTATTGCTAATACATAGATATGTATATAGTTTATCTGCTCCCCTTAAAATTGAATGCTATGTGTTAGTAGATCTTCGTAGCCTTGCGTAACAATATATACATATCTTATGCTATTCCTATTCTAAATACGTCACATGATAACGACCTTGCACGCACACAACCAGCACGTGACAAAAACCAACTTAAAATAACGCGAGAACCGCCATACATTTCCTAACCGCAACGCAAATTCACAACTTAAATAAACAAATTACATAGGGCCAGAACCCCCCATATATTTCCGCAAAAATATACATCTTTATATTGTCTTGTAGTAAATACTTCTATACCTATCTCTTTAAGGCGTAAGAATATGTACATATCTATTGCTCCGGCCATAACATACTACATGATAACCACCTTGCACGCACAACACAGATAGCGCCATCATCCCCATATATTTCCGCAAAAACAACTTAAATAAACAAATTAAATAGCGCCAGAACACCCTCATACCAAAAAGCGCCTGAATCACTTCATACCAAATCCCTTCATACCATCACATATCTATAGCTAATACATAGATATGTATATAGTTTATCTGTTCCCCTTAAAATTGAATGCTATGTGTTACGCAAAACAACTTAAATAAACAAATTAAATAGCACCAGAACACCTTCATACCATCGCTTCATACCAAAAAGCGCCTCAACCGCTTCATACCAAATCCCTTCATAGCATCGCTTCATACCAAAAAGCACTTGAACCGCCATACATTTCCTAACCGCAACGCAAATTCACAACTTAAATAAACAAATTACATAGCGCCAGAACACCTTCATACCAAAAAGCACCTCAACCGCTTCATACCAAATCCCTTCATACCATCGCTTCATACCAAATCCCCTCATATCATCACTTCATACCATCGATTATACCATCGATTCATACCAAAAAGCGCCTCAACCGCTTCATACCAAATCCCTTCATACCATCGCTTCATACCAAATCCCCTCATATCATCACTTCATACCATCGCTTCATACCAAAAAGCGCCTCAACCGCCATACATTTCCTACCCCCCACGCAAATTCACAACTTAAATAAACAAATTACATAGCGCCAGAACACCTTCATACCAAAAAGCACCTGAATCACTTCATACCAAATCCCCTCATACCAAAAAGCGCCTCAACCGCCATACATTTCCTAACCGCAACGCAAATTCACAACTTAAATAATCAAATTACATAGCGCCAGAACACCTTCATACCAAAAAGCACCTCAACCGCTTCATACCAAATCCCCTCATACCATCACTTCATACCATCGCTTCATACCAAAAAGCACCTCAACCGCTTCATACCAAATCCCTTCATACCATCTCTTCATATCAAATCCCCTCATACCATCACTTCATACCATCGCTTCATACCAAAAAGCGCCTCAACCGCCATACATTTCCTAACCCCCACGCAAATTCACAACTTAAATAAACAAATTACATAGCGCCAGAACACCTTCATACCAAAAAGCACCTGAATCACTTCATATCAAATCCCTTCATACCATCGCTTCATACCAAATACCCTCATACCATCACTTCATACCATCGCTTCATACCATCGCTTCATACCAAAAAGCGCTTGAACCGCCTATAACACCCTACTAATGTCCTATCACTTGTACATGTTATTATTTCGTATTACAGAGGAAACAACATATGTACAACGGATTAATGGACTTCTGGGAGTGCATATTCCAGCCGACCGACATCGGTCGCTGTGAGGTTTCGGCGAGTTCGCTACACGGAAGAACCGAAAATCCAGTGTGCGATTTTATTTGCAGATATTCGAATCGTCCCGTCCGTTTGATTCATTGTTACCAGTACTTTATATCAAAGTCATACACATAAGTTGGATTTACTGCTGTTAATGATGGTACATTCGATTAAAGCGCTTGAATTCTGGTGACGACTTTATCATGTGCGGTGAAGGTTTTCACGAATGTGTTTAAGAGGATTGCCAGTATTATTAAAACTGTTCTCGAAACGTTAATACAATTTTAACATTTGTAAAGCACAAGCCCTAAATACTATCACTTTGATTGCTTACTTACTTACTTAGGTGGCGCTACAGCTCGGTGTGATCCTGGACGTCATCCCTCGGGGTTGGACTCGATGACTCTCCGGGCCGGAGCTGGGTTATCCATTCGTTCTACAAGACCTAGCCATCTTAGATGTTGGACCCGTAGACGTCGTACTAGGCCGGTGTCGACGTACAGCCCGTATAGTTCGTCGTTGTATCTTCTCCTCCACTCCCCGTTTATACAAATAACTGATTTAAGAGATCCTCAGGATGAAATCCTTCTCTTCGGCGATTTCAACCTTCCTCATCTTAAATGGTCTCAATCAGACGAAGAATCGTTTTATATTGCCACCAACCCCACTACGACCAAGGAATGTCTCTTCTTGGATCGCCTAGCAGATTCAAACCTTAGCCAAGTTAGTGGCATCTCAAACTACATGGGTAGACAACTAGACCTCATATTCGCAACCGATCCCTTCAATTCTTCTGTCTCTCTTTGTCCACTTTCCCTTTCTACCATCGATAACTTCCATCCTCCCCTTCTTCTATCCTTTTTTCATAATTCTTCATCACAGAATACTCCTCCTACAGTTCTGCCTTCTCACGATTTCCACAAAGCGAAATTTCACCAAATTAACAAATACCTTAAAAAAGCGCTTTTCAATTTTGATAATCTAACTTTAAATGATGCTTTATCCCAATTCTACAGGGAAATATTTAATTCTATCTCTCTTTACGTCCTATTTTCCCAACGCATAACTTTGTCCTCCTCCCCACCGTGGTATAATCGCAGACTCCGTTCCCTAAGAAACAAAAGAAATAAACAGTGGTCAATATTCCTTCGTACCCAATCCCCTAAAGACTTCTCTAACTATATGGGTAGCTATTTTCATTTTACCGCCCTTCACAACTCTCTCTATCAACGCTATATAGCTGAAACACAAGCCAATCTTATAAGCGATCCAAAGTCCTTCTTTAAATTTGTTAACTACAAAAGAAAATCTGATGGGTACCCCACCTCTCTCTCCTTCAATGATCAAACCTCAAATTACCCTAACATTATCGCCAATTTTTTTGCCACCTATTTCAAACAATCTTTCGCCGACGATTCCTTTGTTCCGGATCCCGCTTACTTCGATTATTTACCGAATTTCTCCTTTGGACCTTTTCTTCCTCGTACAGTCGACCCCTGTGTCATCGAAAACAAATTAAATCAACTTAAAGATGAATTCACTCCTGGACCTGACGGTCTCCCTGCTATATTCCTAAAAAAAATGCTCCTCAACCCTCTCTTCCCCTCTCTCGAAAATCTTCACTTTATTCTTATGTTTGGGCGAATTCCCCCAGTTATGGAAAACCTCATATATAACCCCTATACACAAAAAAGGGCCGAAGAACGATATCAACAATTATCGTCCCATTGCCAAACTGTCACATATACCCAAACTCTTCGAGAGCATTTTGTATGAAATCTTAAGTTTTCGCTGCAAGTCCTTAATCTCCCCTAGACAACACGGTATCCTCAAATGCAGATCTACAACCACAAATCTTGTTGAATTTGTGTCCTTTACCCTCTCGGCCTTAGAGAATGGCAATGAAGTCGACGTTATTTCTACCGATTTCAGTAAAGCTTTCGATAAAATTTCCCACAGCCTAATACTCTTCAAACTGTCTTCCCTTGGTTTCGATCCCATTTCCGTGAAGTGGATATCTTCTTACTTGAACAATCGCTATTATAGTGTTCGCTTCAGATCTGCCTTTTCTAAACCTTTTCTAGCTTCCTCCGGTGTCCCCCAAGGTAGCCACTTAGGTCCACTTCTTTTCGTTCTTACCATTAACGATATTGAAATGGTGATCAAACATTCCCATATCTCACTATATGCTTCTTCAGGAGTATTTCCTCCAATCAGGACCCTTCCCTAATCCAATTAGATCTCAACAGTTTTTCTACCTGGTGTTCCAAAAACTGCTTGGAACTCAACATTCCCAAATGCCAATCCATTACTTTTTCACGTAAACGAATCAAACCCCCTCCCCGTCTCTACTTTCTAAATAATCAGCCCATAGCCACCGTTCAGGCTATCCGGGATCTTGGCATATTATGTGACCAGGAGTTAAATTTTCGGACACATATCGACGAGATAATCCTTAAAGCTAATTCAGCACTCGGCTTCGTAAAGCGATGGTCTAAAGAATTCTCCAACCCTTACGTTACCCGATCTCTCTACACAACCTTTGTCCGGCCCCTTCTTGAATACGCCTCTCAAGTATGGTCACCTTAACAACAAACCCACATTTCTAGAATCGAGAGCATCCAACGCCGATTCCTACGTTTTGCACTTCGAGGTCTCCCCTGGAATAATCCTTTGCTCCTACCACCCTATCAAGACCGTCTTAAATTAATCAACATGAACACGTTGGAGGAAAGAAGAACTGTATCTGACATTCTCTTCATCCATCGACTCCTTTCAGGTACCATTGATTGCGCGACCCTCTATGACTCTGTCTCTATCAACACTAACCCTCGCAGTGTACGTAATCTCCGTCTCTTCTATCTACCCACCCCCCGCACCGCCTATGGCTCCAATGAACCCATTTCTCGTATGCTGGGAAGTGTTAACTCAAATCCTTACTTCGACTTCAACCTCAGCACTCAATGCTTAAAAACTCGTCTTCTTAATCATGCCACCCTCCCCCACCATCCTTAGCTTCTAAGTTAGATTAAGTTAGAATAAGTTAGATTAAGTTGGCTTGTATTAAGCCCAATAAATGGGGGTGTTCGCCCCCACGAAAATTGAAAATTACAAACGGGACCATAGATTGAATGTAAGATTTTCCTCTCAAAACGACCAAGGACCTCTTTATCCGCTTTCGCTAAAGTCCAGGCCTCTGCGCCATAAAGAAGGACCGGGATGATTGAGGTTTTGTACAGCGCAACTTTGGTTTTTCGAGAGAGGACTCTACTTCTCAATTGCCTCTTGAGCGCAAATAAATAGCGGTTGGCAAGAGTAATTCTGCGTTTGATCTCGCGCTGGTCACTAGTGAGCCAAGGTAGACGAAGTCCTGGACCACTTTGAATCTGTAATTGTGACGTTCTAACCGAGACGTCGGTGTTGCGCGTCGTTTTGGTCGACAGCATATATTTCGTTTTACCCTCTGTATAGTAAAAGAGATGTTCAACCGTTGCCTTCAGTGTCAAAATTAATAATGACTTTATTTTCCACCTTGCGTAGGTACAACGCATAATTATCACTCGATGAGCTACTGTGAGAACAATTGATGTTTGCGGTTCACTAGACGTAATCCGAGCATTCGTCGTTGCTTACAAAACAATTCCCACGATAAAGGGGATTCGAATAATCTCTGTCACACAGTAGCTCCCGTTACAAAGATTGAAATAAAATATGTACAATGTAAACTTAAAAATTAGGAAAGTATTTACAAGTTCGTACATACACCCCTCCTTGGAGGTTCTTAACCTTCAATTCAAATATTGGCTTCAAAGCGAGGAACTGTTCTTCGTTGAGCTGGAATCGGCCCTTTCTGATGTCGGCGTCGGCAATAATATACTATTACTCCAATGGTAATCGACAGCAGCAGGTAGCTCAAACTGTAGTGATGGTAATCGTGTATGTTCAATTGCGGTTCTTCGGGTGCTCTCATGTCTTTCTTAAGGTCTTCTATTTCCTGTGTAATATTTTTAAATTGATCATGTTCAATGGTGCTTACCTTCAATGGGGGGACAAGGTCTTTTGTGAAGTTATGGTTTTCGATCCAGTTGTTGATTTTTGCACTCGGAACGAACGAGTTAGATATAACTGTTTTTAAGTTTGAGCGTCCGGTTATAATCGTGTTTCCAACTTTAAGAGTGCACATCTCTTTAAATTCTATCACTCCATTGCCTGCTAAGGCGATGCTGCTTGTAACTCCATTGCAAATGAGTAGACCTGTGGAATTAGTAATCAATGAAAATAGCCAGCTGTTAGTTTCTTTGAGTGCGATCCAACGATTTTGAGATGGTATTTCGTTTAAGATGCAATCGGCCAATGCATTATTTTCATGATTCATCAAGGCCATTTCACAAACTTGCAAATTGTGTTGATGGATATTAGTTGGAACAATCTGAGTACAGAGATGGGTTCTCGCAGCTATAAGCTTGCAAGATGAGAATTCAAACTCTGTTAATCTAAAAAATTTGTCTCTTGCTAATGTAACTGCAAGGTATGGTTTAGGTATATCCACTAGGAGGCTGATGTTGTAGTGAATGATGGGTAATGGAATTAGATTGAACATCTGGAATTCTTGGTCGTCAGCTAAGGGTATGAGCATTTCAAAAACGATTGAATCATGAAGTGTCCGTCCCCTGACTGTTATTATTTTAAACATGTCCAAAACTGAAACATTAGGTAATCTCAAAGTTGATGGGAGGTTTCCTTGAATAAGCTGCAGCTGGTCATTGAGTTGCCTTGGTGTGATAAGCTGAGGGTTAATTTTTGCATGATTCAAGTCAAGTATAACATCAAGTAGAATATCTTGAGTGCGCTGAAAGTTGGATAAAATCATAATTTAATAAGACGTAAGCGATACAAAGTGTTGGTTTGTGCCAATGTTATCTTGCTGTTTTTCGATTACATTAAACGTCCTGGCCAAATATGTGTTCAGTGTCTGGAATTGCCTTTTGACTTCCAATGAATTTTGCCTCAAAATATTAACAGTGGAATCTGAAATGGAACTTTGTTTTTCAATGAGAGCAGCTAAGTGAGTTTCATGTTTATTCGCCAAGTTGATCTGATTTTGAATGTGTTGAGCCTCTTCTTGATCAAGGATGCCAAACAAACTATGTGCTACACTACCAACAAAATCGAATGGAGACCTGCGATGTCGAATCGCTGCCCGACTTGAAGTATTGAACCCGTGAATGAATTCGTTATTTTGATCAATGATAGCTACTCTTTGTCGAAAAATGTCAACCGTCGAATGACAGTAGTAAATCTTGTCCGTTTTATCTGTCGTGCAAGCTTTTTCCAGTTCATTTATATACGTTTTAATTTCATTTAATTCTAACCAATAATTGGTAAGATTGTAAAAAACATAAAGGCTCCAAAAATTGTTGACGATTCGAAGAGTTCCAATGTCTTCAAAGTAGATTCCGACTGCATTATCGAGCTGATTTGTAAGGACGTGGTTGTCTGTGTATGTTGTGTTAACTGGTCCAACCAACATTGCAATAAAAAATGACACCAATAAAGTTCCCGTTCTAACCTTGCCGTTTCTGAGTTTCCGTGATGTTGGTTCTCGTTCATTTCTTAGATATGGCTCTTTCTCATGCTCATCTGCTGGAGACTCCGCCTCAGCTGTTTCTTCTAACGGCAGAGGACACAAGTTATGAATAGCTCGCTGGAGAACTCCTCCTTGGGTCTTAATGTTAGCAACACGAACCAATCCATCGTTTCCTTTGATAACTTCTAGTACACGTCCCAACTTCCATCTTGTTGGTGGCATATTAGATTCCTTTAATAAAACAAGAGTGTTTGGCTTCAAGTTTTGGGATTCAGTTTTCCACTTAGTTCGTTGTTGTAAGTTATGTAAGTACTCACTCGACCATCTCTTCCAAAAAGACTGTTGAACATGCTGGATTTGTCGATATTTATTTAGAGAACTTACCCTTTTATCAGTGACATCGGGCTCAGCTATTGAAAGGAGTGGCGCTCCTATCAGAAAATGTCCAGGGGTAAGAGCTTCTAAATCATTTGGATCCGATGAAATTGGCGTCAAGGGTCTTGAATTGAGTATAGCTTCTATTTGAATTGTGATCGTGGTGAGCTCTTCATATGTTAACGAAGCCTCACCCAGGTGTTTAACCAACAATCCCTTAGCAGATTTTACAGCTGACTCCCAGAGTCCCCCGAAGTGCGGAGAACGGGGAGGAATAAATTGCCAATTAATTCCCGCCTGAATACATGATGATTGAATGGCTGACTCCATTCTCTTTGACTGCATAACTTCTTTAAGCTCCTTAAGTTTATTGTTTGCACCAACAAAATTAGTTGCATTATCGCAGAAGATAGTGTGGCACAATCCTCGTCTGCCTACAAACCTCTTAAGGCAGTTTATGAACGATTCAGTGGAGAGATCTCCAACAACTTCTATATGGATTGCCTTCGTTGAAAAGCACACAAAAATTGCTAAATAAGATTTTGAAGGAGTCTTACCCAAATTAAATCCAAATTCAAATTGATCCAGCGTTGGATCCCAAATCAGTCCCAGGGTTTTGATTACGTCAGACTGATGGAATCTTACTAACCTTTCTTTGTGCGTGTCAGGAATGTTCTTGAGAATATTGTTATCATTTGCACAGAATTTTCTTAGCTCAAATTTAGCCTTTCCTAGAAGATGCGTTATTTCTTCCAGCAGTTCTCTGGCTTCTGAAACTGTGTCCATTCCAGTAAGTAGATCATCGACGTAAATATTTTCACGGATAGTTTGGGATGCTCTTTCATGAAGTTGTTGATAATTGTCTGCAAGTTGAACAAGACATTTTGTTGCTAAATATGGAGCACATGCTGAACCGTAAGTCAACGTGTTAAGCTTATATGCCTTCAGAGGTTGATTGCTGTGAAATCTCCAAAGAATTAGTTGAAAGGCTCTATCTTCTGGCCTTACCAATACCTGTCGGTACATTTTGCTTACGTCTGCTGTAAATGCATACCTTTCTAACCTGAAATTAATAATTATTGCAAACAAGTTATTCTGGACTGTTGGCCCTATGCCAAGAACATCATTGAGAGAAACTCCAGATGTCGTTTTTGCTGAACAATCAAAGACCACACGCAATGCTGTTGAGGAGCTTTCTGGCTTCAGCACACAATGATGCGGAATGAAATAATGATTTTGAGGAATCTCATCGTTCTCGATCGGACTCATGTGGCCTAATTCCTCGTATTCTAGCAGGAACTGAGAATAAAGTTCACGCAATTCATTATCTCCTTCAAATCGGCGTTCTAATGAAAGAAATCTTTTCCGTGCCTTTTCGAGAGATGCACCTAAACAAGTCGGATTCCTTTTGAAAGGAAGACTTACCATAAATCTTCCATTTGACAAAGTTTTTGTGTTCGATTTAAAATGTTCCTCACAGTTATGTTCTTCATTACTCATACGTTTCACTTCCGTCTCATGGGTTTCGTACTCCCAGAATCTACTCACCAGTTTCTCTAATGAAGATAGAGATGGCTTCGTGGCAATGGTGCAAACAACATTTGAGTTTGTAGCCTGTATGCCACCCGCGACAATCCATCCTAGTTTTGTGTTACGGAGTTTAGGAAGCTGAGGTCCAATAGTCATTTCCCCTGGGAGAAGAAGATCGAAAAACAACTCAGCACCAATAAGCATATCTATTTTTTGATTAGACATGAATCCTGGATCAGCCAATTGAATGTGGATAGGGATATTCCAATTTCCTGATTGAACCTCACGTAGCTGGTAATCTGTAATCCTAGCCATTATGTTTGCTTCAATACTTGCCTTGAAACTTGAATTGTGTGCTTGAAAAGTGAGTCCTATTGCAAATTGTGTTTTTGTGCCATGTCCTCCTATGCCGCTTATTGAATTTTCTGATTGATACTTTGGAAGACCCAGTGCTTGTGCAAAAGCTGCAGTCACAAAATGGATTTGCGATCCTGAGTCTAACAAAGCACGACAAGTAAGCCATGTTCCGCATGCGGACTTGACATTAATTAAGGCTGTTGCTAGATAAACTTGGCGTGATTTATTTCTCGAATAGCTAGCTGCATTGGCTGCTTGAGCTTCTCTTCTTTGAACTAGCTGATGCTGCTGATTACTTATGGAATTCGTATAATGGTTGGTTGATTGACCTTCCCCCCTTTGAGCTGATTGCACCAATGGTTGAGCTAGTTGCTGCTGTTGACCACCTATGGAATGATTATGGTTATTAATTGGTTTTGTTTTCAAAGATTGCCTTGAATCTTTTTGATAGTGTAGGAGAGTATTATGTTTGCCATTACAACTTTGGCATCCTCTCGAGTGACATGTGTTGGAGGCATGTCCCGACCTAAGACAGTTTCGGCAAATTCCAAGACGTTGAACAGCTCTCTCACGATCGCCACCTGAAAGAGATAAAAATGTCTTACAGTTAAATATTTTATGGTTACCTGAGCTGCACATTAGGCAGCCATCAACTTTAGCTGCTATAACTGTTGTGGGCTTCCTTCTATCGTCTGCACTATTAATTGTTTCAAGTGTCTGAAACCGGGATTCAATGAACTTCAGCAATTCTGTTAGCGAAGGACTGCATCTCGGATCAATCAACGATTGCTCAAACAGCGTTCTGCTTTCCTTATCCAGTTTCTTCAGTATTAGATGAACTACTATGGGGTCCCAGTCATGAGCTTGATATCCCAGATTAGTAAGTGCCTGGATACCTTCCTTTGTATTGTCGTGAAGTTTCCGTAAGCTTGATGCAGTTCCTGATGCTGATGGTTGCTGTAGTAGCTTATCCAACTGTGCTGACAATAGAAGCCGCTTATTGTCGTATCTATCAATCAGAGTCTTCCAAGCTGTTTCAAAGTTGTTGTCTGTAGCCGGAAATCCTTGTATTAAGCTTAGCGCTTCTCCTGTTAGATTAGCACGGAGAAAATAAAGTTTTTGAGCAAGTGGTATAGGTTGTTCAAGGATCATTGGCTTAAACAGATCGTGAAATTGGCGCCACTTAAGGTAATTTCCGTCGAACTTGGGCAACTCAATTTTCGGTAGCTTTAACGTAGTACTTGATGGTTGATCCTGTGTAACTCTTACTAGAACCTCACTTAATCGCAACTCCAACTGCTCTTGAAGATGGAAATATGTTTCGATATCTTCTTCTTTTAATTCACCATCCATTCGCCGATACATAATTTTTAATTCTTCAAAATTCTCCTTGATATTGTTTACCTTAACGTTGAACATCTGGGGGTTGGTGTCTTTCAAATTTGGTGCACACTTATCCAATGATGTTTGGAAATATTTTGAAAGCACCTTAAATCTTTCTCTAGTGGAAAGTGTGTTTGTCTTTGAAGATTTAATGTCCTGATGCCTTTGTTTCGCTTCAGGTGGATTCATCTTTGTTGCTGTTGATGATGGTGTGACCGATGATCCTGATGGCGGTGTTGCTGGTGACTCCTCCTGGATCTGGTCTGCGTCCCGTCCTTGCAAATTCATTAATCGAGTGATAATGTCTGACTTCATGTTTTCGTACACCTTCTGAATCTCGTCGTAGTACCCCTTAGCGAAGTATTCATGTTGTATCGAGTCCGCATACTTATCTCGAATTTCACTGTCGTTGGTGTCGAAACAGTCCCACAAGTTTTCTAATTTTTCCCTCCTTTCATGTAATTTTTTCATGGTTTTGCGGCTGTCACTATCCTTCCCATAGTTTCGAGCGAGGATGCAGATCTCCTTTCCTACTTGCTCTTGCAGGTCAGTTAATTCCTCTAGTGTTCGAACCATGATGATTGATAATTTGTATGAAGCGTCTATGTATATTAAGGTCTATTTTTGTTAGGGCTTAACACTGTGCACTAGAATTCAGTTAGTTAATGAGCACTGAAAATTGAATACACGACACAACAAATGATTTGGTATATCTTTGATTGAGAAGATAAATGTTTGTTAAAGACCAGACACTCAAGTTAATGTATGATTGATTATAATTTTAAACACACTGCTTTTCTGTTAATATTCAGGCACACTAAATTCTTTTAGTAGTGTCCTGTCACGGTCGCCAAAAAATGTATAGTAAAAGAGATGTTCAACCGTTGCCTTCAGTGTCAAAATTAATAATGACTTTATTTTCCACCTTGCGTAGGTACAACGCATAATTATCACTCGATGAGCTACTGTGAGAACAATTGATGTTTGCGGTTCACTAGACGTAATCCGAGCATTCGTCGTTGCTTACAAAACAATTCCCACGATAAAGGGGATTCGAATAATCTCTGTCACACAGTAGCTCCCGTTACAAAGATTGAAATAAAATATGTACAATGTAAACTTAAAAATTAGGAAAGTATTTACAAGTTCGTACACCCTCGTTAACCGCCGCTTCTGCTTCAATGCTTTCGAACGCATTATTGACGTCCCGCTGTGTTCGTCCAATTACTTCAATGTCATCCGCGTACGCGAGCAGTTGTTCAGACTTGAAATAAATCGTACATCTTGTGTTGGCCAGTCGCTCTCGTATGAAGAAATTACATGACAGTGCATCACCTTGTCTAAACCCTTTTTTAACATCAAATGTATGTATGTATGTTGGCGTTACAGTCCATGAAGGACCAAAACCGAGCTTCTCTCAATCATCCATGTTGTGTGCGATTTTATTTTCCCATAGGTGAAAGCGACCTACAGTTTATTGCCGGTTCCGAACGGCGAAATTCGAGAAGCTTTTCTTGACAGTTATAGTACAGGGGGTGCTGAGGAGACGCACCGTGAAAAACACGTTCGATGACATGGCTGTTGTCGGGACTCGATAACGTGTCATCGGCGTCAGAGGCCAACACATTATCCACTGTTGTGGATTTACCTGGTCTAAAACCACACCGATACGATAATCAGATTATCCACAAAGGGTTTCAGGCGTTAACACAGTACGGCAGAGAAGATCTTGTGTGCGATATTAAGGAGACTTATTCCCTTGTAGTTAGCGCAGTTATAGGGGTCTCCTCTCTTGTGGACTGGGATGAGATTCTATTCGCACCCTTTCTTCCGACTATTTATTAAAGATAAGATGGTGCATGCGCCCTACCAGATCATTTCTAGCCGCTTTAAAAAGCTCGGCACACAGCCCGTCTGCGCCCGTGGCTTTATTATTCTTCAACTTCGGAATTACTAGCTTGATTTCATCTAAGTCGGGTGGACGGAACTCTCTTGCATCTTCGTCCGTCGCGAATGGATCATTCTGCCTGACAGCGGTATTGGATCTTTCACCGCCGTTATACAGTCTGTAGTCATTGCTAGTTCAGATAAATGATAAAGTCCGCACTTATTCAGTCGACGGAAGGGTAAAAATTCTAGAGGCAGATGGTTTTAACGAAGGCGCTCGTGGCGCAGTGGTTAGTGTGTTGGACTATGACGCACGATGAGCGAGTTTAGATCTACCTATTATGTCAATGTCGTCAGCGTATGCAACGAGTTACGAGGATTTGAAATAGATTGTCCCTCTTGTGTTGGTCAGTGATTTTTGCACAATCATTTCTAATATGATGTTGAAAAAACCGGCCAAGTGCGAGTCGGACTCGCGCACGAAGGGTTCCGTACTATTATGTATAAAAACGGCAAAAAAAGCATGTCTGTTGTATGGGAGCCCCATTTATACATATATTTATTATATTCTGTCTAAGTATTTGTTGTTAAAGCAGCAACAGAAATACATAATCAGTGACATTTTATTCTCTCTTTTCGGATAGTTAAAATCTAGAATGTTGTAATTTTTAGAAAATACTTATTTTTTGAGTGATTGCCAATTTGGGTTTAGACGGGGCAAATCGACTGAAACTGCTTTATTGAAATTAACTGGTGAAATATATAATAGTCTAAACACTTCTCAAATACCATCAACATTATTTGTTGATATCAGTAAGGTCTTTGATATGGTTAATCATACTTTGCTACTCGATAAACTTTACAAAGCGGGTTTCAGAGGCTCCATTTATAAATGGTTTTCTTCTTATTTATCCAACCGTTATCAAGTTGTGAAAATTAGGAATGTTTACAGTTCTATAGACTTCTTAAATATGGATGTTCCCCAAGGAGCAGTATTGGGCCCAATCCTTTTCCTAATAGGCCTAATAGGCTCTATAGGCCTAAATACGTTTTTCATACAACCTTTTAAAGGCAAAATAACTGCCTTTGCTGATGAAACATCTCTTTTCCACTCAAACTCTAACTTAATTGATAGTTGCAGATGTTAATTATGACCTAGATATGTTAAGGAGATGGTTTAATTATCTTACTTACTTTACTTAGGTGGCGCTACAGTCCGTGGTGAACCTGGGCCTCAACTAACAAGCGTCTCCAGCCGGCACGGTCTTTGGCCAGCTGTTTCCAGTGCCGCGCGCCCAGTTGGTTGAGGTCCCTTTCCACCTGCGTGCACCACCGCTGAGGCGGCCGTCCTCTGCCGCGCCTTCCTTCCGGAGTGGATTTGAAGACTTTTCGGGTCGGAGCTGTATCTTCCATGCGCTCTACATGGCCTAGCCACCTTAGACGCTGTATCCATAGACGTCGTACCAGGCCGATGTCGCTGTACAACCCGTACAGTTCTTCGTTATATCTTCTCCTCCATACACCGTTTGAACAAACGGGACCGTAGATAGTGCGCAGAATTTTCCTCTCGAAACGACCAAGGGCATCTTCATCCGCTTTTGTTAAGGTCCAAGCCTCTGCGCCGTAAAGGAGGACTGGGATGATCAAGGTCTTATATAGTGTCACCTTGGTTTTCCGAGAGAGGGCTCTACTTCTCAATTGCCTCTTGAGCCCAAAGAAACAGCGGTTGGCAAGAGTGATTCTGCGTTTTATCTCAGCGCTGGTGTTGTTGTCGCTGGTAATCAGTGAGCCAAGGTAGACGAATTCCTTGACCACTTCAAAGTTATATCCGCCCATGGTGACGTTCTGGCCAATACGTCGGTGTTGTCCGTCTCTTTTAGATGAGAGCAGATATTTGGTTTTACCCTCATTAACCTTGAGACCCATCTTAGCCGCTTCTACCTCAATGCTCACAAAAGCCTCATTGACGTCTTGCTGTTTTCGTCCAATTACGTCAATATCGTCGGCGTACGCAAGCAATTGCGTAGACTTGAAATAGATCGTACCTCTTGTGTTGGCCAGTGACTCTTGCACAATCTTTTCAAGCACGATGTTGAAAAAGTTGCACGACAGCGCGTCGCCCTGCCTAAATCCTTTTTTAACATCAAAGGTCTCGGTATGCTCATTACCGACCTTAATGGAGCAACGAGAATTCTCCATTGTCATCCTGCACAGTCGGATGAGTTTGACAGGGATGTTAAAACTAGACATGGCTTTGTACAGCTCGTCTCTATATACGCTGTCATACGCGGCCTTGAAATCGACGAAGAGGTGGTGAGTGTCGATTTGGTATTCCTGGGTCTTCTCCAAGATCTGCCGTAGCGTAAATATTTGGTCTATTGTGGATTTACCTGGCCTGAAACCACACTGATAAGAGCCGATCAGGTTATCCACAAACGGTTTCAGGCGTTCACACAATACGGCAGAGAAGATCTTATATGCGATGTTAAGGAGACTTATTCCCCTATAGTTGGCGCAGTTATAGGGGTCTCCTTTCTTATGGACCGGGCAAACGATGCTGAGATTCCATTCGTCGGGCATGCTTTCCTCCGACCATACCTTGCAGATGAGATGGTGCATGCACCTTACCAGCTCATCTCCAGCCGCCTTAAAAAGCTCAGCAGACAGGCCGTCTGCGCCAGCGGCTTTATTAGACTTAAGTCTTGATATCGCTATTTTGACTTCGTCTAGGTCGGGTGGACCGAATTCTGTTACTTCTTGGTCCATTGCGAATGGCTCGTTCTGCCTGACAGCGGTATCTTGTCTATCATCGCCGTTATACAGTCTGCAGAAGTGGTCTTTCCAAATCCTCAGCATCGACTGCGACTCTACTACCAGTTCTCCATTTTCATCCCTGCAGGCCGCCACTCTGGCTTTGTAGCCATGGCATGTTCGTTTTACCTTGTTGTAAAATTTACGGGCGTCATTCCTGCGGAAGCATCTCTCCATCTCCTCGATCTCACGCTTTCCGTGCTCTCTCTTCTTTCTTCTGAAAAGCGTGTGTTCCTCTCTTCTCTTCTGCTCATAGATTTCGCGAGCAGCTCTCGTCCGTCGTTGCAGAACGACCTTATATGCCTCTTGTTTTGCTGCATGGGCTTGTTCGCATTGTTCATCGAACCAGGGGTTTCTAGGTGGTGGCTGTTTGAAACCCAGCACCTCTGAGGCAGCATCTCTGACGGCGCTCTGGCAATGAGCCCATTCCTGCTCTATTGTTTGTGCTGCTCTGGGCGGATTTTGAGAGAGCTTTGAGGAGACACGATCGGCAAAGATTCTGGCAGTCTCTTGCGATTGTAGCTTTCCAACGTCAAACTTACGTTGTCCTACTCGACTCCTAAGCATTCTTGATATCCTCATTCGTACCTTGGCTACAACAAGGTAGTGGTCCGAGTCGATGTTGGCCCCTCGGAAGGTTCGTACGTCGAGAATACAGGAGGAGTGTCTGGCGTCGATCGCAATATGATCAATCTGGTTGGTGGTCGATTGATCACAAGACCGCCAGGTACCCTTGTGGATGTTGAGATGGGGGAATCGCGTGCTTGCTACAAGGAGGTTACGCCCCGCTAGGAAATCGATTAGCCTTAATCCGTTGTCGGATGTGGTGTTATGGAGGCTATGCTTTCCTATGATCGACTCAAATATGTCCTCCTTGCCCAGTTTTGCATTAAAATCTCCTAGGACTATTTTTGTGTCGTAGCTGGGACATTGGGCATATGTTCTGTCTAGGAGATCGTAGAATTCTTCTTTGAGTCGATCGTCCTTTTCTTCCGTTGGGGCGTGAGCGCATATTAAGCTAATGTTTCCAAATTTAGCTTTGATGCGGATTGTTATGAGGCGTTCGCTTACATCTCGGAAGCTTAAGACTTTTTGTCGGAGTCTTCCTCTAATAACGAATCCGCACCCGAATAGGCGCTGTTTGTTCTCCTTGTAGCAGTTCCCGTAGTAGATGTCGCAGTTTTTCATCCGTTTTTTGCCTGGTCCATCCCATCGCACTTCTTGGAGTGCGGTTATATCTGCTTTATAGCAGTTGAGGGTTTGCTCCAATTGATCGCCTGCACCCGGTCTGTTAAGGGACCTCACATTCCAGGTGCAGACTCTCAAGTCCGTTAGTCGTTTGCAGGGGTCGTCAGCTTTGTATCCGTCCGTATCCGAGGCTTGTTGTCGTTTCGGAACAAGTGGGTTTTTACGTGATAGGGATGTTACCCCTAAGCACAACCCCCAACCTGGAGGGCCAGGTTCCTCTTTCCCCAGGAACAAGGGTTGGGTCGCTGCACACATTGGTTCACTACCTGGCGGGTGCCAGGGTAGCTATCCAGGGGGGCCACGCGGAGGCTGTGTGTCAACTTGGATTGAACAGGGACAGAGATCGAAGCTGGCGTTTGCCATGTTAAACGCGATCAACTTCTTTGCTCTGTTTGCTCGCTCCCTCCCTCCCCCGGTTTAATTATCACAAACTAATAATAATCAACGGTAGAGTTTTCAGAGACCTTCCCTTATATTATCATGCACCATTGTGTAATCGATTTGTTCTTGAAGTTATAGTATTCAACAATCAAGAATGTTTGAAAATTGCTTGCTTGATTGAACACGTGGACAGTTTTAAATATTTAGGTGTTATATTGGACCAACAACTTTGTTGGAAAGACCATTCAATATATTTGAGACAGTATCTAAATGGGGTTATAAGATAATTATTCCATCTCAGTATGCACGGCAATCTCTACCCGTTTTAAAATACTAAATGTATACTCGCACCGATATGGAACTAGCAAACCATGTCCATGTCCGGACCTGAATGCATACATACACATGTATGACATTCGTTCACGAAATGCGGTGCGGGCATTATATTCTTTCATTTCTTTTCTTCATTTCAGTTCAAGTGTGCTGTACAGTGTACACCAACTGTTCGAGCTTTATCGCCACATCTCCATACTTTTGGGTTTCTTGAAAACTACGGGGTATAACTCATACCGTATGAGAAGCATGTTCGTTGCATTTATGTTTTTTTTTTTCGTTTTGTACATATGTGATTGATGAATAAGGGTTGAATGGAACTCTTTTCGTTCAATTTGCGGAACGAGAGGACATGCGTCCGAGAGAGGACATAGTTCCGTGAACTATACATGTCCGGAACTACCCAACTCTACTTCGTAATGTACATATGTATACTTATACATAGCGTACAGATGTGTGAGTGTATGCACGTATGTGATGCGTATGTACGTATCGGTTCGTATGTGTGCAAGATCGCTTGCTCCTCTTGCTCACTTGCTCCTCTCCACCTGCCGCGACGTCGTGCGAAAGGGATGCTAGGCCAGCTGCGAGGACTGGTCGTGAGCAATGGCGCCACGCGATTGCCCTCACGCCGACTTACCCGCAGCAAGTATCCCACGCAAAAGAAAAAAAAACACCGTAATCGTTTCCAATTCAATATGTCACAAATTTAATTTCCTTAACCTAACTTAATCTAGGTTTACAATTATTCCTTAAAACTACCCTACACCGTATGTCAATAAAAAAAGTCGAAATATGCAAATAAAAAAAATATATGTAAAATAAAAAAAAAAAAGGAATTCACTGTCCAAAAAAGTAAATAAACCGCAGCTAGAGTATTCGAACAGTCGTGCCGAAACTCCACTGACCAACGACTTAGCCCGCATCACCAATCGCGACACGCAAATTTATGATTTCAATACCTTATACAACGAACGTGATATCCGCGACCAACGTAGGCAATACGACACACGGTACGGCCGCGTACCGGGAACTGCTTAAAACCGTACCGGAGTTCTTCCCCGAAGATCCCTCTCCGAGTACTTCGCCGAAGATTTCTCCCCGAGTTCTTCGCCCACTCACCCTCATGTTCTACTAGGAACAAAAAAAAAAAGGAAAATGCTAACCTTCTGCGGGCTGAACTCCACTCGTTCGCGTGTCAAGCGCTGATCGTACCCTCGGGCTATCCGCTTTGTCTGAGTTTAGTTTCCCAAAATGGATGACTACGAGCCGCTCACAAATGGGAACTGACCGAAAGATGACAACGAAAACCTTTCGAAACAATTTATTATTGGTTGTTTGTAATTACGTATATGTATAATTAATGTTGTTCTGTTTTTAGTATTTGTCGTGGTAGCGGCAACAGAAATACATCATCTGTGAAAATTTCAACTGTCTAACTATCGCGGTTCATGGGATACAGCCTGGTGACAGACGGACGGACGGACGGACAGCGAAGTCTTAGTAATAGGGTTCCGTTTTACCTTTGGGTACGGAACCCTAAAAATCACACGACAGCGCTTCGCCCTGCCTAAATCCTTTTTTGACATCAAACTATCGGTAAGGTGTTCACCGATTCGGACTGAGCAGCGAGCATTTTCCAAAGTCATCCTGCATAGTCTGACGAGTTTGGCAGGTATGGCAAAGGTAGACCTAGCATGCTAGGTAGACCTCGGGCATGCTTTTCTCTGACCATTCCTTACAAATGAGTTGGTGCATGCTGCTAACCAGGTCATCCCCAGCTGCCTTGAAGAGCTCAGCAGACAGTCCGTCTGTGCCAGCTGCTTTATTTGACTTGAGTTTCGATATGTCAATTCTGCCTGACAGCAGGCTAACATCGCCGTTATACAGTCTGCAATAGTGGTTTTTCTATATTCTCAGCATCGACTGCGATTCTACTGTAAGGTGTCCATTCTCATTCCTGCAGGCTTCCGTTCTGGCATTATAACCTTGGCATGCAGTAGGTTAGGTTATGTTAGGTTGACGTGGTAGGCATAAGCCACCACCTGGATCAGGTTATCCTGATCCGCTACCTGGGAACCAACCGGTGCTTCTAATGAAGCAGTGGAGTTGAGCTATTTTTTGGTTTGCCAGCTCACTCAGATTGTCGAAGAAGGGCGCGCCGAGGTAAATCCTCCTGCGATTCGCAAAAGAGGGACATGAGCAGAGGAGGTGGTGTATTGATTCCTTCTCCTCCTCGTCCATGCAGCCGCGACAGAAGTCATTGTAGGGTAGCCCCAGTCTGGCGGCGTGTTTTCCAATGGTGCAGTGACCTTAAATGACACCCACTAGAGTGCTTAAGGTTGCTCTAATGGTTGCCACCAGGTCCCTGGTTCGTCCTAAGTTTAACTTAGGCCACAATTATTTGGTGATAAAGCCGATATTGGTCTCACTCTATTGGAGATTAGTCTCCTCTATGGTTTGAAGCTTTATCATGTACTTTACCGTACTTATTGGTGTTTCTAGGTACCCGAGGGTAGGTAGGCTGAGTGTGCTTGACCCTAACTTTGCGAGTTCGTCGGCCGCGCAGTTTCCTGAAATATCCCATGCCCGGATACCCACAGTATTTTAATGTTGAACTGTTCCTCCATCTCATCTAGAGATAGGCGACAGTTAAGGGATCTTTTTGATTTGTGGGTTACCGCTGCGAGGGATTTTATCGCAGAATGGCTATCCGTGCAAATGATAATATCCTTTGTGGATATTACATTGATCCTGAGCCATGCCAGGGCCTTCGTTATCGCAGTTATTTCTGCCTGATACACACTACAGTAATTTGGGAGTCTAAATGATAGGTTGAGGTTAAGTTCCTTGGAGAAGACCCCACTGCCTACACCCGACTCCATCTTAGAGCCATCGGTATAGAGGGAGATCGAGTCCTTTGGTATAACTTTCCCTTCAGCCCATTCTTCCCTGGATGGAAAAACAACTTCGAAGTTCCTGGTGAACACATTCTGCGGGGTGATGTAGTCAGAGTCCATGGGTACTTTGTAGTGTTTTAGAATAGTGGTGTGGCCTTTTTGAGATGTGGGCCATTTTCTTATGCTCCTCATCCTTAGGGCCGCACATGCAGCAACTTGCTTGCTGAAAAGGTTTAATGGTGGAAGATGTAAAAGAACATTTAAGGCCTCCGTGGGGGTTGATCTGATCGCTCCGCTTATATGTAAGCTGTACCTTCCCCAGATGGTTTCGATTGACTGCTTTGTCCAGAGCAGTCCACCAGACTACGACGCCATACAGGAGGATAGGCAGTGCTTAATGCTTGGTTGGAGACCCCACTTCCTGCCCACTACTTTCTTACAGCTGTAAGTCCCAGTCAACAGAGTCTCCTCAGTGATCATCGGCTCCATGGTAGGGATTTGCTCTGGGTTCGTCGATACCATGGAGTCGGCTGATGCAGCACAGGAGGCTCTCTTAGCTGAGTCCTCCCCGTATTTTTTGTATATTCTGAGCTTCGCAGAGTCAAAGCCCAGAGAGATCATGTTGTTAACCACAGCTAGAGGTGCCAGGGAATCCTGATTGATTACGATGGTAATCAATCTTGAAGGTCCCTTAACATCTTCTAGCTTGACTACTTTCCAATCCTTGGTAGGAATTAGGGGATTGCAATTCTGCAGGATTGCCAAAATCTCCTTGGGGTCCTCGGGATAGGCCGGTATAACACGCCTGCAGTAACACCTCTCCATATCCTCAATCGCGCGCTTCTCGCGCACTTTCCTCTGAGAAGCTTATGCTCCTCCCTTCTTTTTAAATCGTAGAGCTCACGAGATGCTCCTGTTCTTCTATGCAGCGATGCTTTATATGCATCCTGCTTCGCTGTGTGAATCCTCCTGCACTCGTCATCGAACCAGGTGTTTTTTTGTGGTGGAGCCTTGAAGCCCAAAACTCATTACCGATAAGAATTAAGCAACACATCTTTATGTATGTACAATGAACGTTGAATTTAAACATATTGGTATAACCAATAGAACAACAAAACAATCCAAACCAACAAAGTGCGTGCGTTTTGTTTTATTCAATACGAATAATTCTTTCAAGGAAGCTTTGGAACTCTGCAAGCAGTGGTAAGTACGCATTTGAGAATTTTATGCCCTTTAATGCCCTCAGCGATGGTTTGAGTGCCATTGTCATCGAGTCATTCATTTCGTGCATGCCATCATGCCGTCATCGTTAATGAAGACAATTCAAAAGAACGAACCAAAATAGGGATCCTTACACCCAGTGAAGCTCACATTGAACAGCTTGTCGAGAGGAGTCATTAAATCCCTATTATATGTATCTGCTGTTAGCATTGTTTGAACTACTGACAAGATGTTCCGTTCTAAAAGCGTAACTGGATTCTTCTGGATAACTGAATACTTATTGAGGCTAAAGAAAATATTAGGAATCATGATTGTTCCCGACGGAGATGTGCTTCTCCTCGCATCACGATATCTCCTTCTAACAGAAAGTGTGTCATTATTGTCTCCAGGGAAGAGTCGTTACGTATTCAAAGGGTTTGGCTCCGCGGGATTAGGCACTCTCTGGTTTTCGTTTCTTTTGTTTTCGTTTATTTGGGGAACATTGCATGCGACTGGTTATGAAAGTGATTAAGCGTTTTTGGCGAGGGCGTACAAGCTCACGTATAAGCGACTGGTTTGGGAATTATATTTTAGATTATACTGTGTTTTTGAAATTAAAAACGAATTAGTTTCGTGTGGTGAAAGGGAAGTCTTGCGCCAGAAGGATTTTACGAGTCGAAAGTTTACTCTTTGTTGGGTTTGTTTCAAGAAATCTGTTTTTGATTAATTGCTAAGAGGGTAGCTAGTACTGTAATGTTTCAATGTTTAATCGGCTAAAGCAAAATTAATCATTTGGCATGGTTGACTGTAGAGGAGGAGCAGTGTCAGTGATTTTGACACTCCTTTCCACGAATGAAAATCTAATTAAGGTTTACCTTTATTCTATCCTCAGCTCCGTAAGCTTAATCAATTCGAAAATTTAACCGAAGTGTAGCAGACAAATGCGTTTCAACCATATAAATGTGACGACAACTTCTCAAGTAAGATCTCGTGGATACGCAAACTGAACGCTAGACAAAATGACTTAAACGTTACAATGCGTTACAAGGGCGGGAGGGGGGTTCAAACAACGCGTTATTTGTTGTTGTGTTGTTCGTGGCAGCGCTGTTGATGAACGCCGACGTACAGAGATGATTAGGAGTTGGCTCACTCTCTCCGACCTACATGAGAGGCTGTTGTTGATGGGATTCCAAATTTCTCGAAGCGGTACATACCTACATCTGCTCTCACGCGTTTCTAACACACAAGAGGGAAGGAGACACGTACATACCGTACCCGTGAAGTTAGCAAGACCACAGACCGATATGCACAAAAAGCACGAGGATGGAGAATTCTGCACTGCTACAATTAGGTCCTTGGAATCTCTCGCGTCGCTCCTTGGACCGCAGTAATTATTTGTTCTCTCTCAAGACGATAAGGCCCGTGTACCAATAGGTTTACCGGCAGTGAAAAGACAGAGCCCCCTTTTAATGCATATGGAATACAGAGTACTTTTACCTGACCATGACTGGATCGTAGCAGAGCGGCACAACCTTATTCCTTCTGTATACGCCGGTGTAAATGTGAATCCTGACGGTTTCCGTAAGGAAGAAGCTGTTGGTTACAGCGGTCCGACACATATCTATGTATATCCATTAGGAGTGGGAAACACGCATCCTCCACAGCGAACACCCATGCGTATGATTTCGAATCACTTTCGTCTGTGCCTGCATTCAAACCATTAATGATGACAGAATCGAACACCGTGAAGCCAGTGATCATCATCTTCGTAGATGATGGGGCAGACGAAAACCCGCGTTATCGGAAAGTCAAGAACTTTGCCATCCAACATTTAAAAAAGTACAACCTGGACGCTCTGTTCATAGCGACGAATGCTTCTGACAATTAGTTTCTCAAAAACCATTCCCTAAAACTGCTCCGTTTAAAAACAAGATGAAAGAAGAGGTTTCTGGCTTTACAAAAAAGTATATCACGGCAGTGTGGATGTAACCGCTGATTTTTAATTTTTTTTTTTTCCAAATTAAGTTAATTTTTTAGAAAATTGCCCCTCCCGCCTAAACAGGGGGAATAGACCCCTCCCCCCCTCCCATACGATTTTTTTCTTGTCTTGGCCAGACCTACACGCTCTAGCTTTTTGGCACACTGCTCGTGGGACACCCTATATATACACACATATATATATACATATATGTACAAACACATTTGTGGATATATATGTGTATGTCTATACTTATTCTATCTTAGTCTACCCTAACCTACCCTACCCTATGTATACCATTGGTGTTGGCGATTGTTGCCTTGAAAAGGCTTATTATACCTATGACGCCCGCGGAGTCATCTCCAGCAACCAAAAGTGCTAGTGCTGCCGCACAACGTCTCTCCGATCGCAGCCTGAAACCGCCCTGCTGAACCTGAGGCGCTCCAGCTCACAGAGCGCGACCTCAGCTCCGTAGTGGAGTCGCCGCTCCACGTAATTACGGGCCACATGGAAGATTAGCGGTACGGCCAATCTATCCTGGATCAACCCACAATGATCTAAATAGAGGAATGCTTCCGGGGGGACAAAGCCACTTAGTCGCACATGCTCATGGTACATACTGTTGGGGTAGCAAGCCCCAGAGATCAAGTTATTGACCGAAGTCATTGCCCTCGCGACGTGACCTCGAATCAGCTTTATTAGATAATTGTCTATCCGCACAATCCTTAACCCATCGTATACGACCTCGTTGGGATAGATACTCGGATTTTGGTGTTCTGTGCAATGAGGACTTGTCTGTCCTTAGACATCGTATCTCAAACACACGAATCCTTTCCATCAAGCTATGGTTGCTATGGAACAGCCATCTTGTCAGAGCGAAAGCGCCCCGAGCCCTTGCTAGAGCAGCATCCACATTTTTATTAAAATATAGGTACTGATCCAGCCAGATCCCAAGGTATCTGACTACACTTCTATTTGCCAGTGGACGCCCGTCTGGTCCAAGAACCTTCTAGTGTCCCTAATGGCCCTAGACAAAGGCGTTAAAATAGTCTCTGATTTCTACAAGTTGATTTTGAATTTCCAGTCATCACAAAACTGCTGAATTTTGTCGAAGTCACGCTGCAATAAAATAGCAATGACGTCGATCGTTGGACCTGATCTGTACCCAATTAAGTCGTCCGCGTACGCTTTCGATTGGCGAAGAGAAACTATCAGATGGCTGATGTAAATACTGAAAAAGATCGGCGAATTCACTGTGCCCTGTTGCAGTCCATTTTTAATTTCGAATGTTTGAGTAGAAGTCACGTTGGCAATTTTCCGAACGAACTTTCGACGCGGCATGTATGGTATCATGCCCCGCCCTGAAACCGGATTGGTTATCCGGAATGATATTTTTGTCCTCAGCCCATCTAGATAGGACTCTATGGATTACCTTCGCGAAGACTTTGCTGATACTCGAAAGAAGACTTATCGACAGGAGATTTGCCGCGTTAGAGGAGTCTTTGCCCCTCTTAGGGATTGGTTGGACCACCGCCGTTTTCCAATGCACCGGATAATATGCATTATTCAGTGCATTGTTAAACACTGGCGGGATTTGCCTGAGCACAACATTGGATATACCATTATTACTCGCGGACTTTTTCTTTCTGAGTGACATGAAGATCAACTGGAGGTCCTCCGTCGAAACGAATAGTGGGTTAGCCCCTTCATTAGTGACGGCATTCTTTGCCGTAAAATCCTCACTGAACCTGGTGAAACCGAGTTTCTCGGATCGCCAATGTTCAATATCGTTTCGCAGGTAGAGTGGTTTCGCAGTGCTCTGTTCTCCAAGTCGTGGTTCTGGGGGATGCTTTCAATCACCTTGTACACTTCCTGGAAGACAGCTCCCACTGTTGCCATTTTCTCCTGAGGATCCTCGATCACAAAGAAATCATCGTCCAGAACATCGCTCTCCGGATCTATGCTGACAGTACATAGTAGACCTTCGTTGTCGGACGTCCTCGGAAGCTTGATATCCTGAATATCGTTCAGATTTTTTCTCCTAAATATTTTATTTATCTGCGGGAACATATTAGCGTTACTGGATTTTACAGCGCGAATTTTGTTCTTCCAGTGCAGACTTACAGGTATTTTTTAATTTTCCTTGATTAGTTGTTGGAGATTTTTAATCAGCGACTTCAGTGTCCTGACCTCCGAGTTTTGTCGGTCGGTAAACTGCCTATACAAGAGTTTGAGTCTTGACAGGAGTCTACTTGTCTGTCTGTGAAGTGCGTCTATGGTCGCGTTTCGGTATACGTCAGTGGTATCGTGATGCCGTTGGCGTGGTATCGTTCTGTCCATCGTCTGTTTAATTATTTCTTCCATTAGTTGCTTTTGTCCTCCAATGTTCAAAGCGGTGAGGATCAATGACGAATTTGCAGTATATTCCATACAATTGAACCTCATTTGGAACATATGAGGTTTGAGAGCAGAGAGGAGCTTGATATCGGGTATGTAAAATCCTTCACTACGAAATCATACAGCATTATCTGAAGTCCGTTGGGTAAAAGTTCAACCTACCTTTACCTACCCACGTACATATCTAGTAACAAAATCCTCTTATTGGATTGCCTAAAATTAGTATTCAAACGGTCGGGCACCAAACACACATTACATCCCTAGCGTGGTGTAATCAACTACAGGGCTGATAACTTAAGACATCAAATTCTCCCACCATTTCAAAAGCATTAGATTTCACTGACTCTCCCCTATCTCCTACCATCTATCTCGTTCTTATATTTGAATCCTGAAAACAAAATGAACATCATTATAACGTTTCCGAGTAGTCGGCTTAGTCGTCATGCTTGCCTAAAACAAAATCCGTAAGAAAACAAAAGAAAACGAAAGTTAGCCTACACTGCCGGTCGCCTGTTCCAACGACCACTTGTGTTATCTCAGATTAACCCCATTAGACCAGCATTATAAACATTATCCAGGCTATGATGCCCGAAACGGAAACATCCGACAAACAAAAGTTGTTCAATATCCCAGTCCGAGTGCTTGCAGCGTTTTCTAATCCGCTCGCACGAGTGGAGGACAGCTTTCGCTGACAACCCTGACCACAGAACGGCATTGGAACAACAATAGCCAGAATGCTGTGGGGTATAGAAAATTGCCTTCAAGTTACATCTTGAGAAGGTAGGTATCTGAAAACGAGACGCACCAAGTACATGTCTATTGTCCCAGCTCCGAGAAATCACGGCATGACCTCGAAGTAGTCATTATACTGCCATGAACCCGAGCATCTATACCAAGTGTGCTACTTTATATTGTAATCCCCCGACGCCATAACGACGTTACACACATGTCAATTTCCAAAACATTTACATAAGTGTGGTATGTGTGTCTGATGCCAAAGGACACAAGGGTCGTGGGTATGAGTTTGTTAATTTGGGTAAACCCATCAGATACCCCATACTCAAGGACATACCATAGAAGAAGTTGTTTCAATACCAAAAGATAAGATACGAGGACGATTCAGTGGTAAATAAGGCATTCCTCTTGCTCGAATCTTTTGGTTTGAATAAGGTTGCTTTTCAAGCTCAATCGCACCCGTTCATGCGTGCCTTGATGAAGGGAATTGTCCAAGCGAGGAGGAGATGAAATTATTGTTAGTTGGGATGGGAACAGACGCTGAACGGCCAAAGATCGTTCGAACAATTAGCCTAATGGGAATGGTTTCCGCTTGGAAGCGCCAAGATGAACAAAAGTCAATGAGCAGTGTGAGTAGGGGGATGTAAAAGTGTGCGCAAAGGATGCGAACCCAGCGAGAAGGGCTGTTCGTACTAGATTGCTGATTATATTAAGGGTATTCGAGAGGCAAATGCCCTTATTTAGTGGCGTAATTGGAGAATTGAGAGACAACTATGGGTTGGCCGAAGAGGAGAAATGAATGGGAAAAGTTGTGATTTAGTTTTATGTTGATGCTGTGGAAGCGATAAATTAACATCAGTCGTATCCTTGTGTGGATGTGGTGGCGTGGTGTTCCATTTCATTAAGTGGTATCCGGAACTCTTTCGAAACAAACGTTGTCTTAAAAGATTCCCTTTGTATGGTTGTGTTTATTGCAATTTGATTATGGATAGGAGCTAAGCTCGTAACCTATTCCCTAGCCGTAAATACCGTGGATGAGTGAATCTAAGTAGTTAAATTAATCTAGCAGGATTTCAATTAATAATTAGAACCTCGTAAATCCTTTAATGATAATTTCCAACATGACCTCGCATTGGCTACTCGAATTCCTGGCGGGGCATAATCTTCTTCTGGCTAGTACATGATTCCCGCATTTCAATATGCACAAGGGAACAAAGCGATCACCTACATATCTTGTTGTAGCCAAGGTACGAATGAAGATATCAAGGATGCCACGGAGTCGAGCTGGACAAAGAAAGTTTGACGTCGGAAAGCTACAATCGCAGGAGACCGCTAGGATCTTTTCCGATCGAGTTTCCCTCAACCTCCCGTAAACTTCAATGACATCGGAGGATCCCACAGGATAACAGTGGGAGCATTGCCAGCGTGCCATCAGAGACTCTGCCTTTGATGTGTTGAATTTCAAGTTAGAACCCCCTGGTTTGATGAGCAATGCGGGCAAGCCCATGTAGCAAAGCAAAACGCCTACAAAGCCATGCTACATGGAGGGACGGGAACCGCTCGTGAACGTTACGAACAGAAACGGAAAGAAGAATACACGCTTTTAAGGAAGAAGAAAAGACAGCATGAAAAGCGTGAAATCGAGGAGACGAAGATATGCTATCACAGCAATAATGCTCGCAAGTTTTACGAAAAAGTAAAACCAACATGCCGGGGCTATAAAACTAGAGCGGAAGCCTGTAGGGATAAAGACAGACAACTAATAGTAGTAGAAGAGTCACAGTCGATGCTGAGAATATGGAAGCGGCATTTCTGTAGACTCTTTAACGGCGATGAAAGATCTAATCCCGCTGTCAGGCAGAATGATCCATTCGCTACGGACGAAGATGCAAGAGAATTTCGTCCACACGACCTAGATGAAGAATAATAATAAAGCCCCGGGCGCAGACGGGCTGTCTGCTGGGCTATTAAAAGCGGCTGGAGATGATCTGGTCGGGCGCATGCACCAGCTCATCTGTAAAGTATGGTCGGAGGAAAGCATACCCGACAAACGGAATCTCCCCATCTTTTGCCCAGTCTACTATGGAGGAGACCCCTATAACTGCGCCAACTATAGCGGATTAGGTCTCCTTAGTATCGCATACAAGCTCTTCTCTGCCATACTGTGTTAACGCCTGAAACCCCTTTGTGGATAATCTGATGGGTTCGTATCAGTGTGGTTTCGGGCCAGGTAAATCAACAGTAGACCAAATATTCACACTGCGGCAGATCTTGGAGAAGACCCAAGACTACCGAATCGACACCCATCACCTTTTCGTCGATTTCACAGGAGGCGAGCCATACAGCGCCATATCTAGTTTTGACATCCCTGCCAAACTCGTCAGATTGTGCAAAATGACATTGGAGAACTCTCGCTGATCTATTAAGCTTGGTAGCTAATTAACCGAGACCTTTGATGTTAAAAAAGGATTTAGACGAGGTGACGCACTGTCTTGTAATTTCCTCAACATCGTGCTTGAAAATATCACACGAGAGCACTGGCCAACATAAAATGTACGATTTATTTCAAGTCTGCACAACTGCTTGGGTACGCGGGTGACATTGACGTAATTGATCGTCTACCTTGGCTCACTATTGACCAGCAACAACAACTCCAGCGCTGAGATCAATCGCAGAATTACTCTTGCCAACCGCTGCTTCTTTGGGCTCAAGAGGCAATTGAGAAGTAAAGTCCTCTCTCGAAAAACCAAAGTTGCTCTGTAAAAAACCTTAATCATGCCGGTCCTCCTCTATGGCGTAGAGGCCTGGACTTTAGCAAATGCGGGTGATGAGGCCCTTGGTCGTTTCGAGAGGAAAATGGTACATTCATTAAATGACGAACTATTTGGGCTGTACGTCTAAATCGGCCTAGTACGTCCAACGTCCTAGGGTCCAACGTCTGAGATGGCTAGGCCATGTATTCCAACCCCGAGGTACGACGCAGCAGAGGACGACCGAATCTAAGGTGGTGCACACAAGTGCGCCTTAACCAACTGGGAGTGCGTCGCTGGAAACAGCTGGCAAAAGACCGTGTCGGCTGGAGAAGTTTGTTGGTTGAGGCCCAGGTTCACACCGAACTGTAGCGCCACCTAAGTAAGTGAGTAAGTAAGCTAACACTATCGACCGGTTATTGGTAAAATATATCGACACAATTCTTCCACGCTCTTGCGGAGCATAGCGCTCCATTGCTTGTCTGTTTAAATACTGGAACTGTCTCGTTCACGAATGTCAAATGTGAGTGACGTACGACGTCATTTGCAAAAATTATAACATCTTCCGATAGGCTGATGAATTTTGCGCGATCTCTGTGCGCTCTGCGCTATATAGGAATAAAATTAATCTTTTTTTCGGAGATTTCTGCACTCCAAATGATCTGTTGGAGCACTCAGACTCAAATACTGGCCCATTGTACTCCAGAGAGACACCATTTCTCTCGAGACGAGACATAGCTTTCACAGCACACGATCCGATAAATACATCAAGGGGTGAAAGGTTCATCATCGCATCTAGAGTAGCACCCAGCATGCTGGGAAAAGCCCCTGTACAGCTGAGACAAACCGCTCTTTGGAGTTTAGTGAAAGAGGCTACGACGTGTATGCGTGTTAGCATGTTACACCGGACAACTGATGCATATGATATTATAGGTCTTATCATTGCCATGTAGATCCAGATGACCTTTACCGGCGATAAGCCCCATGTTTTGCCAAGAGCTCCTCTTAATTGGCAGAAAGCTGACAGCGCTTTGGTGGTTTTTGACTCAACATGCTTTGACCAAAGAAGCATGCTATCTAAGATGATTCCTAGATACTTAGCCTCCTTGGATACCGGGATGGAAGTGCCTTTTAGTACCAGCTGAGTCGTTTGTTTGAGTTGTTTTCTCCTTCTCGTGAAGAGAACGACATCGGTCTAAAGAGGATTAACCGACGGCCCATTTCTTGTACACCAATCATCGATCACACTTAGCGCCGCATGTCCTTTGAGACGGACAGTTGCCAAGCAAGAGCCGACAGAAAGAACGGCGACATCATCCGCATAGGCTTCGGCGTAGATTCCAGAGGCATTGAGAGCATCAAGCAGAGAGTCGACCACCAGTCGACTCAGTGAAGGTACATACCATCAGATTTTCTAAGTCGGTTTTCCCCGTTTGAGGACTTTAACCGACTTGCTAGTCGCACTCAGAGACTTGATCTCTTCGCAGAAGGTCCTATAAGAATCATTCTTCGATTTACGAATAAGTTTCTTATATTCTTTCTGCTTCGACCGATGCTTGTTCCAGTCATCTTCCGAATTCGATTTGAGCGATCTATTCATAAGACTTCTGGCTTCCCTGCGAAGACTTTGGAGCTCGGCATTCCACCAGGGGACCAATTTCCTGCAGGGAGGTTTGCTGACAGGACATGCGAGTTCAAAACAACTGGTGATGACGCTAGTCAGGTTATACACAGCGTTCTCTACTAATTGTTTCGTTCTGAGTTTAGGTAGGACCTAAGTGGATCTCTCAAGCTGCTCTCTAAACCGTACCAAGTCCGTACTTCTCGGATTCCGTCTAGGTTGCAAGGAAGAGATCCCACAACTTAATCGGAATTCGATATATTTATGGACAGGGTAGCAACAGGCAAGACTCTTCAGTTAGTGATATCCTTCACATATCTGTTGGATAGGGTCAGATCAATCACCTCCTGTCGTCTTGTCGTCACAAACGTTGGTTGAGAGCCAACATTGTTGATGGTGTCAGACGAGAGAATGGAGTCTAAAAGACTGCACTTGCTGCCCTAAGCTGTGTTTTGGGTAAGTGCATCGCAACACAAGATGAGACCAATCTTTTTGGCTTCACAGTACTCTACGAGTTCAGAAACCAGCTTCGGTGGTGGGGGTAGTATTGAGTCATAGGGAAAGTAGGCAGACGCAACGACGAAGTGTTCAATTACTTCGTGCGCCTTGTAGCTTACTCTGGCGGCCACCAGATCTTGCCCACAAAAGTGTCCAAATTTGGTTGCCGTAGTGAGTTCGATATGATGAGGGCCTTTCGGATCACTCATCATAAAGCATCGTAACATCACGTATACCACCAAGGCCACATAGGCGTTTATTCCACACCCACGAAAGGATACGCTGAGAGGGTTTGTACTACTGCATGCAATTCTGCTACTTAAAAGAGCGGTAGCAGCCTTGCAATGCTGTAGATTGATCTGAGTAAAAATCATAGATTCATACTTCAGGGCTCGCCCCATCCTTCGACTACTTGACATTAAAATGGAAAGAGTACCTACCAAGGCCGATGTAGGGGCGTGAATAGTATGCAGATTTCAGTGTCCCGACAGAGGCTTCATCGATCCCCACAAGCAGAGTAGAGCCTTTTTTTTTAGAGAGCCCTTACTCTCCTTGTAGGAGTAGATACCCCAAGTTCTCGTGTCAAGCCCTGGATTCTGTGTGCGTAAGCGCGTCAGCACATCCACCTTATTTCCAGGTTTCCCCGGAAGTAGCAGTTCCCAGAGGGGGGATTTTCGGCATCGTGTTCCTGATCCAGGCCGATGTCTGCTGTGATGAACAGCTCACCACAAATGTGCCATTCATCAAAGCAGACTTTTCTGCCTGTAGGCAGAAACCCGTTGCCGAGGCTAGCTCCAGTAGACGATCCTCACAGTGCTTGCAGTCTGCGTTGGTCATTCTACTATCATCGCCAGCTTTCCCTATCTTGACCTTTTCAGAGGAGATAGCCGCCTCTCTATAAGAGGGCTGCTTCTCTCAACTCCTTACGGTCACTTGGATCTCCTTCTCGGGTTTTGTTACATGATGTTCCCGCATCCGAGGAGCAGTTTTGGGCTATCTTCGTCTTCTGGCCAATGCTTTGATCCATCTGGGTCGCCACATCTGCCATTAGACTGCGATTTCCCACCGCCCCACCGGAGCGGGAGGCATCATATACTCTCTCCCTAACGAGGTTCTCTTTGGCGGCCGTCTTCCGTTTGCGGAGGCTTTTACCTATTTTGGTTAGAGCTTCCGCTCCCTTCGGACACCGCTTTTGGACCGCCTCGCCAGTTTGAGGACTGCTAGAACTCGTAGCGACTTAGCCTTCGGCGTTCAGAGTCCGTATGTCGGCCCCGCCACCTTTTTCGGCGGCAGTGCTAGCCATGGCAGAAAACTGAGTTCTTCCGGCCCCGTCGTTACGGGAACCGATCACGCTCTTACTGGGTGGTTGAACCGTTCCAGTAAGAGGAAGGGGGTTGGAGGCGCATGCCGAAAGTGCGAGCATGCTTACGCCTCCTTCCGCGACCTTTCTCAATCGCTGACGCTTACCGCGCTGCGCACCTTCGAGAGAGGGGAGGACCTCAGGAAAGAGGGTCGGGTCAATTTCGGTAGGAGATACCTCCGTCGACCTGACCCTCTTAACTAGTTCCCCCAGAGGTATAGCCTCGACCATTGCGCTTTCAGTTTTGTCAGCTTCTTTGCGCAATTTTCGGGCATGCCTCTTTCCCTTTCTTTTCTGGCACTTAGTAGTGCATTCAGCGGTACGTCCCAATTCTGGAGCGCGTTCCATCTTTGCGGTTTCCCGTGCCACGCAATCGCTGGTGTCGCCTCCGCTGGATGCACCGCTCATGCTCAGTCCGACCAGGTGGTCAGTCAGTGAGCCGCAGGAGTCGGTGTCGTTCCGGGCTGCCGTAGTCATAAAAATTAATGCTGGGGCCTCCAGAATCCGTGTCCCAGCCGCAATCAAGGAGATCACGGATGGATTTCCGCTGCTGGTGGTACCACCTCGACTACTTAATTCCTTTCGTTTGTCCATTCATTTTTGGGGTCTTCGAATCTTAGTTCGAGGTCTATGACCTCTTAAGCCTCCCGCCACGACAAGGCGCCGAAGAAAGGAGTTTTAATTATACAAACCAGTCCGAAGCTCTTCTGACTTTCTTACTTATAACTACATTTGATTTCCTTATACAGATTTTTGATGTTTATGCCAACAAATTCGACGACATGTAACTTACTTACTTACTTACTTTGATGGCGCTACAGTTCGGGGTGAACCAGGGCCTCAACCAACAAGCCGGCCCATTCTTTGGCCAGCCGCTCCCAGTGCCGCACGCCGAGTTGGTTGAGGTCCCTTTCCACCTGTGCGCGCCCTAAATACGGTCGTCCTCTGCTGCGTCGTCCCTCGGAGTTGGAGACGAAGACTCCTCGCGCCGGAGCGTTGATGTCCATTCGCTCTACATAGCCTAGCCATCTTAGACGTTGGATCCGAAGACGTCTAACTAGGCCAATGTCGCAGTACAGCCCGTACAGTTCTTGGTTGAATCTCCTCCTCCACTCTCCGTTTACACAAACGGGAACAAAGAGCCTCTTCATCCGCTTTGGATAACGTCCAAGCCTCAGCGCCTTAGAGGAGAACCGGTATGATTAAGGTTTTATAGAGGGATACCTTAGTTTTTCGAGAGACGGCTCTCCTACTCAATTGCCTCTTGAGCCCGAAAAAGCAGCGGTTGGCAAGAGTTATTCTACGTTTTGTCACTATCGAGCCAAGGTAGACGAAGTCCTTGACTAGTTCAAAAATAAAGCTGCCGAAGATGACGTTCTGACCAAGACGTCGGTGCTGCGCGTCTTTCTTGGATGACAGCATATGTTTGGTCTTGTCCCCATCTACCCTTAGACCCACTTTAGCCGCTTCTACTTCAATGCTTGCGAACGCCTCATTAGCCTTTTTTAACATCAAAGGGGTCGGTTAGTTCACCTCCGACCCTAATGGAGCAGCGAGAATTCTCCATAGTCATCCTGCACAGTCTGACGAGCTTGGCGAGGAATGTTAAAACCTGGCATGGCTCTGTATAGCTCACCTCTATAAACACTGTCATACGCGGCTTTAAAGTCGACAAAAAGATGGTGCGTGTCGACCTGGAATTCATGGGTCTTCTCCAACCGTTCGTTCTGACAACGACTCCATTGCTGTTCTATGGTTTCTGCAGGTTGCGTCGGGACTTGAGAGAGCTTGAGGGAGACTCGATCGGCGAAGGTACTGGCGATCTCCTGCGATTGCAGCTTTCCGACGTTAAATTTTGGTGTTCTTACTCGACTCCGCTGATTCCGAGAAATTCGCATCCGTACCTTGGCTGCAACAAGGTAATGATCCGAGTCGATATTGGCTCATCGAAAGGTTCGGACATCTAGGATGCTTGAGGAATGTCTGCCGTTGATCGCAGTATGATCAATGTGGTTGCTTGCCGGTTGATCGAAAGACCGCCAGGTCTCCTTATGGATGTTGAGGTGTGGAAATCGTGTACTTGCTACGACTAGCTTTAGTCCGTTTTCTGACGTGGTGTTGTGTAGGCTGTGCTTTCCAATGACCCGTTCAAAGATAGCTTCCTTACCCAGCTTCGCATTGAGATCTCCTAGAACGATTTTGGTGTCATATCTGGGACATTGCGCATACGTTCTGCCTAGGAGATCATAGAAGTCGTCTTTATGTCGGTAATCTTTCTCCTCTGTGGGGGCGTGTACACATAAAAAACTTAAATTGCCTAGATTGGTCTTGATGCGGATAGTTATGAGGCGCTCGCTTACATACTGGAAGCTTAAGACTTTTTTCCTGAGTCTGCCTCGAACAACAAATCTGCATCCGAATAAGCGTTGTTTATTTTCTCTGTAGCAGTTTCCGTAGTATATATTACAGTTTTTCATCCGCTTTTTGCCTGGCCCATCCCATCGCACTTCTTGGAGCGCGGTAATGTCTGCCTTATAGCAGTTCAGAGAGTTGACCAGTTGTTCGGCTGCACCTGGTCTGTTGAGGGACCTAACGTTCCAGGTGCAGATCCGAAATTCGTTTCCTTTTTGACGTTTGCGGGGGTCGTCAAACATGTAATCCGTCCGTATCCGGATTGGTTGTTTCTGAACAAGTTTTTGTTTGACGCGGTAGGGATATTAACCGTAAGCGCAACCCCCAACCTAGAGGACGAATTCCTCTTTCCTCAGGAACAAGGGGTCGGATCGCTGCACACATTGGTTCACTACCTGGCGGTTGCCAGGGTAGCTATCCAGGGGAGGCCACGCGGAGGCTGTGTGTCAACTTGGATTGAGCAGGGACAGAGATCGAAGCTGGCGTTTGCCAAGTTAAACCCGATCAACTTCTTTGCTCTGTTTGCTCGCCCTCGACGACATGTAAACTTGTTCTGAGTTGGCATTATTTCATTTTTATGAGGACGTTATTAAATATTATTCGGTTTAACTCAAACTTTGTTGAATGAAAGAAATAAAAGCGAATAGGCGATCTCATCAACAAAATCACATAAACTATTGCTTCAGATTAATTAAAGAAACCTCATTTCACTCATTTTGACTCCCGTTTTAAACATTTTTAATCTGCGCTTTCCATTTAACCTGAAGTTATTATCCCACTGACCATGTCCTCGCCTTTTTTGTCGGCGTTAAATATTTAACGACTTCGTAATGATTGCTAGACAAAAACGTCTGTTATGTACAATTGCGTTGATTACATCGTCCTTCAGGATAGCTCCCGTAATGTTCGCACTCGCACCTTCTAGAATATATTCACTTGGCGCTTGGATTCCTTTTGTTTGTCTTTAGTCCCATGAACATTTTGCAAACGTTATACTTAAATAAATACAAAAAGGAAAACTACGAATGGCACTCCATGTTTCATATCCCCATTTTCTTGTTCGTCTATTCTGAAGCGAAGAACGCGCCAGCCATGGGCAAACAACAAAAATAAAAATATGAGCACATAACGAGACTGGAATTATAAATTACAACTTCATGCATTACCAATGAATTTACGGCCAACATTATGTCTGTGACATTGGGGTTGTAGGTTGTAGGAAGAATCGCCCACACTCCTCTTTCGATAGCATTAACTCGCCGCTATACGGATGCACAGCTTTACGGGTACAACTTCGTCGTCCTGTTGTCCCAAGCAGCCTGACATCAGACGTCGATGTCGTTCTCGCCTTCGCTCCTTGTTACATGACGTACAGTGTGTCAAAGTTTGATTGCCAATGGATGCCAAGTACAGACCGAGTGCTTGTACATATACTAGAATACCGAAAAAAAAAACAAAAAAGGAGCAAACAAGGTAAAAGGAAAGCCAGGAAGCCGCCGATCCTAGCGGCTGATGTTGTGCAATAAAATATGCATTTTTATCGTATATCCGACTTTGTTGATTTGTATTTATTTAGCTTTTTACTTTTCGCTATATTTCCAAATGTACTCTACTATTCTGCCATTGTTGGCTGGGACGTTAACTAGCGCTGGTAACAAGACTATAGATATACATACCCTTGTCCCCAGAGAGGTTTGATGGAACTTTATTCGAAACTCCGTTGGTCCTATTTTAATCCATTAACAAGTTGAAAAAAGTTATTTGCAGAAAACTCTGTTGCGTGGTTGTGAATCTAGCAGACAAAAGCTGAAAATAGATTTTTGCTTCTATTTGCGTCAACGTTGAGGACGAAGTAAATTGGAAAGCTAATTTTGGCAAATATACATATAACTTAATTAGGAATTATGGTTTTGTGACCATTAGGTTATGGAATAAGTTCTGAGTTTTGACACTAACCTAAAACCAATTTATGATTCCGGTACACTATTGTAGCTTGATAATTAACAATCTGAAGTTCATCAGTCAGATTGGATCTTTAATAGACAAGTTAACACCCGAAGTTGGTTTTGAAATCTGACATATTGAACCGTTGACGAATACATGTGACACTTTTAAAAATGAGTTTCATTTTACGATACTTCAATCATTTGGCGTTGAGCAGCCTAAGCAATTTTTTTAATATAGTCAGTGAAGGGTTAACACCTACATTCTACATACATACATTTTCAGTGGCCCGCAATGCGCACACGGGATCTCCAGGCCACTCGATCCTCCGCCATCGACTCTAACTCATCAGGGGTTATGTCCAAACGCACCCAAACGAGTTTTTGGACTTGGTCTAATCTTGGACTTGGACTTGGTGTTTCTCACCCTATCCCGGCGAGTAACTCTCACAACAGCACGAAGAAATCTCATTTCGGCAGCTTGTATTCGCG
The DNA here is from genome assembly GCA_951905685.1 of Eumerus sabulonum. Classification (NCBI taxonomy): domain Eukaryota; kingdom Metazoa; phylum Arthropoda; class Insecta; order Diptera; family Syrphidae; genus Eumerus; species Eumerus sabulonum. The sequence continues at coordinate 139,866,273 of OX645060.1, read as the reverse complement.
ATCTTATTCTTTCGGTCAACAGCCAAATTTCGTGACCATAGGTGAGAGTTGAAACTAATGCTGAGCTAAAACCGCTAACATGGCTTTGATACCAAGCTCGATCTTCCTGATTATAGATCTTCCAGGCCTAGTAAGCTGTAACCGTAAAAAAACCCAAACTCCGAAACAACCACAAGCCTCGGGTATAACGGACCGGATTTATGTTGACGACCCTTGCAAAAAACGGAAAAAGGACAATGATCTTCGGCTTTGTACGTGGAATGTCAGGTCCCTAAACAGGCCACGTGCAGCCGAACAACTCGCGGACGCCCTAGACCGCTATGAAGCGGACATCACCGTCATCCAGTAAATGCGTTGGAATGGACCGGGTATAAAGCGGATGAAAAACTGCGATATTTAATACGGCGACGGCTTTAGGGAGAGAGGGCAACGATTATTTGCATGCGGATTTGTTGTTCGAGGTGGACTAAGGCAAAAAGTCCTAAGCTTTCAGCATGTGAGCGAACGCCTCATAACAATCCGTATCAAGGCTTAATTTTTTAACATCAGCCTGACCTGATCCACGCCCCCACGGAAGACAAGGATGACTCCGCAAAGATGAGTTCTACGATCTCCTAGACAGAACGTATGCCCAATAACCTAGCCATGACATCAAAATTGTACTAGGAGACTTCAATGCTAAGCTGGGTAAGGAAAGCATCATTGAACGAGTCATCGGCAAACATAGCCTACACGACACCACCTCCGATAACGGACACAGGCTGATTGATCTTGCTACGGGGCGAAATCTCCTTCTAGCCAGTACGCGCTTCCCGCACCTCGATATACACAAAGGCACCTGGCGGTCTTTCGATCAATCGACTACCAACCAGATTGATCACATCGCGGTCGACGCCAGACACTCCTCCACTATTCTTGATGTTCGAACTTTCCGAGGGGCCAACATCGATTCGGACCACTATCTTGTAGTAGCCAAGATGCGCTTACGGATATCACGAGCGCAACGGAGTAGAGTAAGAATACAAAGTTATGACGTCGGAAAGCTACTATCGCCAGAAACCGCTCGTGCTTTTACCGATCGCGTCTCCCTTAAGCTCTCCAATACACCTGAATCCTTCACACTATCAATAGAACAGCAGTGTAGCCTTTGCAAACAAGCCCTGAAAAGCTCTGCATCCGAAGTTTTGGGTTTTCAGGCTCCACCACGAAGAAACACCTGGTTCGATGACGAGTGCAGGAGGATTCATACAGGGAAGCAGCATGCATATAAGGCCTCGCTGCATAAAAGAACAAAAGCAGCTCGTGAGCTCTACGAGTTAAAAAGAAGGGAGGTGCTCCTCTTTCTTAGGAGAAAGAAGAAACAGCACGAGAAGCGCGTGATTGAGGATTTGGAGAGGTGTTACTGCAGGCGTGACGTTCGAAAGTTTTATCAACAGATAAAGCGAACATGCCAACGTAAGATAGCCAGAACGGAAGCCTGCAGCGATGAGAACGGACACCCAGTAGTAGAACCGCAGTCGATGTTGAGAATATGGAAAAACCACTTCTGCTGACTGTATAACGGCGATGTTACTCAATATAACGCTGTCAGGCAGAATGATCCATTTCTAATCTACGGAGACCGCAGAGAATTCTGTCCCCCTGACCTCGACGAAGTTAAGATTGCCATATCGAAGCTCAAGTCGCATAAAGCTGCTGGCGCAGACGGACTGTCTGATGACTTGGTTTGGAGCATGCACCAGCTCATCCGTAAGATATGGTTAGAGGAAAGCATGCCCGAGGAATGGAGTCTCGGCATCGTATGCCCGATCCACAAGAAGGGCGACCTCTCTGATTGCGCCAACTATAGAGAAATAAGTCTCCTTAACATCGCCTATAAAATCTTCTCTGCCGTTTTGTGTGAACGCCTGAAGCCTTTTGTAAATAAGCTGATAGGTCCTTATCAGTGCGGATTCAAGCCAGGGAAGTCCACCATAGACCAAATCTTCACACTACGGCAGATCCTGGAAAAAAACCAGTGAATTTCAAGTCGACACTCACCACCTATTCGTCGACTTCAAAGCCGCATACGACAGCGTGATTAGAGACGAGCTATACAACGCTATGTCTACCTTTGACATACCTGCTAAACTCGTCAGACTATGCAGGATGACTTTGGAGAATTCTCGCTGCTCCATCCGAATCGGTGAACACCTTACCGATAGTTTTGATGTCAAAAAAGGATTTAGGCAGGGCGATGCGCTGTCGTGTGATTTCTTCAACATCATATTGGAAATGATTGTGCAAAAATCACTGGCCAATACAAGAGGCGCAATTTATTTCAAATCCTCGCAACTCCTTGCAAAACTAAATTTATGCTGTCATCAAAAAAGGACGCTCACCACCGACGTCTTGACCAGAACGTTTGTATAGGCAGATATAAGTTCGAGGTAGTTAAGGACTTCGTCTACCTTGGCTCCGCAGTGACCTGGAACAACGACATCAGTTCCGAACTCAAACGCTCAGGAGGCAACTGTGTAATAGAGCCCTCTCCCGAACGACAAAGTTGACTCTATATAAGACCCTTATCATCCCCGTCCTGTTGTACGGCGCAGAAGCATGGATGCTATCAAAAGCGGATGAGGAGGCCCTTGGTCGGTTCGAGAGAAAGATCTTACGCGTGATTTTTGGGCCTATAAACGCAGACGGGGGATGGAGGAGAAGATTCAACCACGATCTTTACGTCTGTACAGCGACATGAGATTCAACGCCTAAGATGGCTGGGCCATGTAGAGCGAATGGACACCACAGCTCCAGCCCGGAGAATCTTTGAATCCAACCCCGAGGGACGAAGAAGCAGAGGACGGCCGCACTTAAGATAGCGCACACAGGTGGAAGGGGACCTCAGCCAACTGGGTGTGCGGCAATGGAAAAGGCTAGCGAAAGATCGTGCTAGATGGAGGGGCATGTTGGTTGAGGCCCAGGTTCACCCCGAACTGTAGCGCCCACTAAGAAGGAGAGAAGCTGTTTCAAGTTTGACCCAGCTTGGCAAATCCTGCAGGAAAGCTCCGTTTTACTTCTCCGATTACTCGTGAAGAAGACTCCGAAATACTTAAACTTCTCCACCTGCTTCAATGGGACTCCACTAACATGTAGAGTACATTAGACAGGTGCTCTGGAAATAACCATAACCTCGGCTTAGTTCACGTTAACCCCCATTCCAGCATCAGTACATACCGTCTGGGAGGATGTGAGGGCAACTAAGGACCTCAACAGAGGATCATCAATCCCATACTCCTGCAGAACACTCCAGAGTTTAACTCGAGGAACTCGGTCATACGCCTTTTCCAAATCTACAAAGCAGCTGTAGATCGGTTTGGCGTACTCCCAAGCCTTTTCGAGTAACATTTTTTTTTTTTTTTTTTTTGGTCATGGTCCAAAGGATGTGTAATCTTGGGTTTGCACGATTCGCAATCCCAAATGCTCGTTGTTTTAGGAATGGGCCACCGTACTAAACCACGGCCTGCACACTTCAACCACTCTCCCCGCGGGACTGCCGTTAGGTATTACTTCACGGGGCTGGTTAGCATTTTATGCTCTTCTTTCTCTGCTCGCTGGTTCGACATTGAATCCTGCATTTGCTGCCCTTTGTTGTAAGAGATGTACCGTATGAGTTTGGTTTTAACTCTCCCTGACTCTCTTCAACCATCGTAGTTCCTTCATAATTGTTGCTGCTGCCTGTTTCACCACATCCCATGCTGCGCTCGATGTTAATATGTGGTTTACTATGTTCTCGGGGATTGGTGCTACTCCAATTCTTTCTTCTATTTCTCTGCGCTCAGCACTAAAGTGTAGGCACTGAAAAAATACGTGCTCCGCGTCTTCTCTTTCCTCCCAGCAGTTTAAACAGAGGGGGGATTCCTTTAAACGAAAGCTGTTCATGTACCCTTGGAAACAGCCATGTACAGATAGAACCTGGCATAAATAGAAATCTACTTCCCCGTAGGCACGTTCCCTCCATTTGCGAATATCGGGTTTAAGCCGATCTTCCTTTTGTGGACGCGTTCCATCTTTCCTGCCATGTTCTCATGCTTCGCTGCTTTTCCTCTAATTTTATATATTTGACTGAGGCTCTGGGATCCCGAATTTTGGCGTCGTAGGTTCTCTGTAGCTCGCTGGCCAATATATCTGCTGGTAGCATTCCTGCAATGACATATATAGCATCATCGGATACTGTCCGATATGCACAGCAAACCCTCAGTGCACAAAGTCAGTTGACGCAGTTAATATTTTTAGCATTTGACTTAATTTTCACAGCTTTGGCCCATATTGGTGCCGCATACATTAATATTGATTGCACTACCCTCGACAGACCTAGTCTTGTTTGTTTTCTGGACCTTCAATATTCATCATTATCCTGGATAGGACAACACGCACCTTTGCAGCTTTGTCACACGTTCCTTCAAGGTGTTCCCTGAGCCTTGCGTCGATCATCACACCTAGATATCTGATGACCCGCTTCGGTAATATGTTATGATCACCTACCCTGATTGTGAATGTCTCTCTTTCTTTGCGACTACTAATTAGTACTGCTTCTGTATTCTGTTCTGCGAGCTCTAGTCCTGCTGCTGCCATTCACCGCCTCGTTTTCATTACAGATGTCCTCGATTTCTTCTAGATGCTTCGCTGCCACAACAATTGCCAGATCATCAGCAAAGCCTATGAATTTTGCCTCATTTGGTATTTGGAGCCTTAGGACCCCATCGTACATTATGTTCCATAGGAGGGGTCCTAATACCGATCCTTGTGGGACTCAGCCAGTTATATGGTACTGCTTTACTCCATCATCGGAGTCCTCCGGCTTCATGAATTGCCACCTCCGATCGGTTGCATATAATCCGCTCCAATATTTTACCCATTATGTCGATCAAGCCTATCGGACCGTATGACGAGGGTACCTCTTGTGTTGACCAGTGACTCTTGCACGATCTTTATAAGCACGATGCTGAAAAAGTTGCATGACAGCGCCTCACCTTGCCTAAATCCTTTTTTAACATCAAAGATCTCGGTTTGCTCATTACTGACCTTAATGGAGCAGCGAGAATTCTCCATTGTGATCATGCACAGTCGGACGAGTTTGGCAGGGATGTTAAAACTAGACATGGGTTTGTATAGCTGAACTCTATACACGCTGTCATATGCCGCCTTGAAATCGACGAAGTGGTGGTGAGTGTCGATTTGGTGTTCCTGGGTCTTCTCCAAGATTTGCTGTAGCGTAAATATTTGGTCTATTGCGGATTAACCTGGCCTGAAACCACACTGATAAGAGTCGATCAGGTGATCCACAAACGGTTTCAGGCGTTCACACAATACGTCAGAGAAGTTCTTATTGCGATGTTAAGGAGACTTATTCCCCTATAGTTGGCGCAGTTATAGAGGTCTCCTTTCTTATGGACCGGGCAAACGATGCTGAGATTCCATTCGTCGGGCAAGCTTTCCTCCGACCATACCTTGCAAATGAGTTGGTGCATGCACCTTACCAGCTCATCTCCAGCCGCCTTAAGAAGCTCAGCAGACAGGCCGTCTGCGCCCGCGGCTTTATTAGACTTAAGTCTGGATATCTTGAGTCTAGGTCGGGTGGACTGAATTCTGTTACATCGTCGTCCATTACGAATGGCTCGTTCTGCCTGACAGCGGTATCTTGTCTATCATCGCCGTTATACAGTCTGCAGAAGTGGTTTTTCCAAATCCTATAGACTGCGACTCTACTACCAGTTATTCATTTTCATCCTGCAGGCCGCCGCTCTGGCTTTGTAGCCATGGCCCATGGCATGTTCGTTTTACCTTATTGGGAAACTTACGCGCGTCATTCCTGCCGAAGCATCTCTCCGATCTCACGCTATCCGTGCTCTCTCTTCTATCTTCTGAAAAGCGTGTGTTCCTCTCTACTCTTCTGCTCATAGATTTCGCGAGCAGCTCTCGTCCGTCGTTGCAGCATGGCTTTATATGCCTCTTGTTTTGCTGCATGGGCTTCTTCGCATTGTTCATCGAACCAGAGGTTTCTAGGTGATTGCGGTTTAAAACCCAGCATCGTCTCTGACGGCGCTCTGGCAATGCGCCCATTCCTGCTCTATTGTTTGTGCTGCTGTGGGCGGATTTTGAGAGAGCTTTGAGAAGACACGATCGGCAAAGATTCTGGCAGTCTCTTGCGATTGTAGCTTTTCGACGTCAAACTTACGTAGTCCTAATCGAATCCTAAGCATTCTTTATATCCTCATTCGTACCTTGGCTGCAAGAAGGTAGTGGTCCGAGTCGATGTTGGCCCCTCGGCAGGTTCGTACGTCGAGAATACAGGAGGAGTGTCTGGCGTCGATCGCAATGTGATCAATTTGGTTGGTGGTCGATTGACCAAAAGACCGCCAGGTACCCTTGTGGATGTTGAGATGGGGGAATCGCGTGCTTGCTACAAGGAGGTTACGCCCCGCTAGGAAATCGATTAGCCTAAGTCCGTTGTCGGACGTGGTGTTATGGAAGCTATGCTTTCCTATGATCGACTCAAATATGTCCTCTTTGCCCAGTTTTTCATTAAAATCTCCTAGGGCTGTTTTTGTGTCGTAGCTGGGGCATTGGGCATATGTTCTGTATAGGAGATCGTAGAATTCTTCTTTGAGTCGATCGTCCTTTTCTTCCGTTGGGACATGAGCGCATTTAGCTTTGATGCGGATTGTTATGATGCGTTCGCTTATATCCCGGAAGCTTGAGACTTTTTTGTCGGAGTCTTCCTCGAATAGCGAATCCGCACCCGAATAGGCGCTGTTTGTTCTCCTTGTAGCAGTTTCCGTAGCAGATGTCGCAGTTTTTCATTCGTCTTATTAGCTTAAGAAATAAAAAACACAAAAAAACGCAAAACGCTACCGCAATCTCGTTCATCCAGTCATCGTCTTTGGTACTATTAACTACAAAACATTAAGTATAATATTTCATTTACTTTACAAACATAAATCCGTTCCAGACCGAATCCTTGCAGACCTCACCTGGCCCAGGTATCCCTCTGGGCCAATCCAACATTAAGGAATCTTAACCTCAATGTTTCCCCCTGCTCATTTTATATTATAACTTGACTAATGCTGATTGCTGTAAACAGTGAGTTCACGGAATTTTAAGGACGCTAAGGAGCACGTGCGGAAAATTAATTTTACTTCCACTTAGACAAAATGAAAAGACTACGAATAGATAAAAAAATAGAATTTATCGCATCAAACTTTTACTATAAAATCGCGTGAATAATACAATTGTTCATGTTAATCGAATCCCTACTAGAGATTAAGAGTTATGACGTACACGCGGCCAATTTGTCATCATGACATCGGGTCGGGAACTCTGGGTTTATTCGCTTTCGTACGTACAGAACATACATAGTCGAGGTACTGACAAATTCAATTTTTCAACTTTGGTGTCGAGGCCTTTCGAAACGAATGTGAGAAGACAAAGGATACGATTTCTATTATTTATGGCTGACAATTTGCGAAATTCACTTTTCACTTACTCACCATCGGGGAATGGTGTTCATGGTCGGCTGTGGTGCGTGCTGCTCCTGAGTTGTTGTGCCAGTATAGGGTAGGAATTAAATTGGGGATTGTACTTCCATCGCGGACAGAGTAATTCCATTTATTGTTGGTAATTATTTTGAAACGATCTTGGTTTAATCAAGTTAGCTCTTGTGCGTGTGGGTGGGATTTCCCAAAAGTTGGATATGAAATCTGGTGCTTAGGCCTCCACTTAGTTCAAAGTGAAGTCCAATTCATGTGCACGTGCTTGCATTTATGTTTGTCCTTAAATCCATAAGTATGTTGACAAACAATATTTACCTACGGTTGTTAGCTAGATTAAGAATTGAAAACCGCTACTAGGCGGCAATAAATTCCCCAAAACAAAGCAAACTTCTAACTTCACGAACTAAAATGGTGTGACAACTTTTGGCGCTAAAGTATGGAAATTGTGCAATTGTTTTTTCATAGATTATTGCTTCGATTTTGATGAAATAAAATGTATCACCAACATAAAACACGAGCCTTTTACAAGAAAGCCAAAGGCCTTGCAGGAGGCTTCAAAAGGGGCACCCAGGCTCTTCGAAACTGCGTGGGTAATCTTGTCACCGACCCATAGGGAATAGTGGATGTATTTAAGCAGCATTTCCAGCAGCTGCTTAACGAGCATGACCAAGAGAGAGTGGTAGGGACCGAGGAAATCCCAACTCCAGCCGCTGAAGTAGTCCTCCCACCCAGCATCGAAGAAGTCGGCACAGCAATTCAGAAGCTGAAGAACAACAAGGCCGCAGGCTCAGATGGCTTGCCATCAGAGCTCTTCAAGGCTGGCGGCGATGTTCTGGTAGGGAGCATGCACCAGATCATCTGCAGAATTGGGGAAGATGAAAGCATGCCCGACGACTGGAATACCAGTCGTCCCATCCACAAAAAAGGCGATCCTACCTCTTGCAAGAACTATAAAGAACTATAGAGGTATATCCCTGCTCAATGTCGCATACAAGATCCTGTCCAGCGTATTGTGTGAACGTCTAAAACCATTTTGCACCGCACTAATCGACAGCTACCAGTGCGGCTTCTGGCCCGGCAAATCAACTGTAGACCAAATGTTCACACTTCGACAAATCCTGGAAAAGACCAACGAGTTTCGAATCGATACACACCATCTTTTCATCGATTTCAAAGCCGTATACGACAGCATTCATCGTGAAGAACTGTTTGGCGCGATGGCCGAATTCGGGATCCCGGTAAAACTGATCCAGTTGTGCCGCGCCACGCTAAAAAACACGCGATGCACCGTGCAGCTCGGTTCTAGGACTTCGAAACCATTCGAAACATGCACCGGATTTCGGCAAGGAGATGCGCTGTCATGTGACTTCTTCAACCTGCTGCTGGAGCAGATAGTGCGACGGGCAGGCGTCAACAGGGAAGGCACTATCTTTTACAAGTCCATCCAGCTGCTAGGATACGCGGATGACATCGACATCATCGCGTGTTCTCGCCGTGGCATTGTGGAAGCATTCACGGCGATTGAAGAACAGGCGAAACGAGTTGGCCTTAAGATCAATGAGGACAAAACGAAATACTTGCAAAAACCCATCCATCGCTCACCACCTGGGGCAAAATATAACAATTGACAGCTACAATTTCGAGGTAGTTAAGGAGTTTGTCTACCTCGGGGCAAACGTAAATTCCACACATGACACCACAGTGGAGATCCGGCATAGAATCGCCCTTGGCAACCGCTGCTACTTCGGCTTGTCCAAACAATTGGGGTCAAAACTCCTCACTCGAAAGACCAAAGTCATGCTTTACAAAACGCTCATTCTGCCAGTCCTGCTGTACGGAGCCGAAAGCTGGGCGATAAGCAGGACAGCGGAGCTAATTTTGGGTTCTTACGAAATAAAAATTCTGCGCCGGATATTTGGTCCTGTCTGTGAGGAAGGTGAATGGAGAAGAAGACACAACCGCGATCTCTAAGAGCTTTACCAAGATGTGGATGTAGTCCGGATCCGTCGACTACACTGGCTCGGCCACATCGAGCGCATGGATATCAACGCTCTAGCTAAGAGGGTCTTCGACTCCGAGCCTCCTGGTTCGAGAAGAAGAGGAAGACCGAACTTCCGGTATAAAGACCAAGTAATCGCGGATGTAAGACATCTTGGTCTTGACAACTGGAAGCAGCGTGCCCGGGACCGTCAAGGATGGAAGGCAGCTATAGCTCAGGCTCAGATCCTCCATCGGTGGTCTGATAAGTAAGTAAGTAAAATGTATCACTGTTATATTTGTAGAAAATCATTTTATTTGAATTGCTTTTTTCACACACATCTATTGCATACTATTCAGTCCTTCGAGTTCAGCCTGCTTTAGTAAGAACGCTGATTTGGAGTTGATTCCCAACAACCTTTCGGTTGAAAAACTTGGATTAAGGAGGATTCCATAAATTTTCTTGACCCTCGAACACGCAACGTAGGCTAACCCGGCATTAAATTTATATATCTCTAAGTCCACAACTGCTTTGTCCAATGTAATTCCTTGCGACCTGTGAATACTAATGCCGTAAGACAGAGATAATGGACATTGCTTTCTCGTGCCATTGACTACTCCATTTTTGAATGACTTTACGACCTGCGTTATAGGAATAGCGCCTGAAGCGAAAGTCGGTCCCGTATAAGTTTCAAAATTGAACATGATGCAGATCGGAGCTTCGCTTGGTATGGAGTTCTCGACTCTGTTTTCGGTCGGACCGTAAATAATGTCAATGACTGTGCCCATCGAGCCATTGCACAGTCCGCAAGAGGTCCACAGGATCTGGCGTAACATCACTTTAGCGCCAACGCAGAGTACACGGTTCTGCGCTCAGTCCTTGAGCTTCGTCACCTGACGCTTGAGCGGCTGTTGCATTATTATTTGTGGCATTTATTCGAGTCACTGGGCATCCAAGCGATCGTAAGGCGTTTCTTGTTATAAACTTTGATGTTTTTTTTTTTGGTCGCCATCAATCGTGTCGCGTCCTTGAATTCTCAGGTCGATCCCGGATTATTGTCGACAAAGCGTTGTGACCAGAATTCATAGTGCGAGAGGTTGTTCTCGTCTAGGGCTAGAACATGTAGTGCTTTTCGAAATTGTTTCTTTTCATCGCCAGTCAATCGCCTGATCTGCTTGAGAATAAACGTCTACCGTATCTGCAAATAAGCTGCTTTGCCTCGCAAGTAAAACTCATCCGATTCTGGGTGAATGTTCTGATATATTCAGTGTCTCCAAAATGTGTTGTTTTTATGTTTGAGTTTCGAAGAGGGTCGTCGATAATGTTTTGGCGAACGTTCCTCATTCTGGCTGCGTCTCTGGTCGATCGTGCTAAGTTCCGGGATCGTTTAGGAGGAAGTGGCATATTGTCTCAAATGGTTTTTGGTTTCCGTACCCAAAGGTAAAACGGAACCGTATTACTAAGACTTCGCTGTCCGTCCGTCTGTCACCAGGCTGTATCTCATAAACCGTGATAGTTAGACAGTTGAAATTTTCACAGATGGTGTATTTCTGTTGCCGCTACCACGACAAATACTAAAAACAGAACAAAAAACAGAACAAGGGGGGCTCCCATACAACAGACATGATTTTCATCCAAAAAATCCTGCCTGCAACCAAGATCTGTCATTTGATGAGGTAACATACATAGTCTCTTTCATATTTATATATACAGATGGTACGGAACCCTTCGTGCGCGAGTCCGACTCGCACTTGGCCGGTTTTTATTTTGTAGATAGTTGATATCTGAGATTTAATGTTGTTTCTTGTTATTTTTTTTTTTTATACCTATTTCTTGTTATTTTCTGGTTTTATCAGTCGTTTTGCTTCACGTATATTCAGTTTTGATGATGAATATGGCCGTATTCACTCATGCAAAATTGTTTGAAAAATTACGCGACTTGGGGACGAAAAGCATCAAAAATGGAATTTTTGTTCAAATTTAAATAATTGCGCGCGCAAATTTTTTTTCGAATATTTTAATTTTTTTCTAGATTTAATTTGGTTTTTATTTTTTTTTACAATTAAACTAAATCGAAATTCAAAATTCCGACTTCGTCATGACCCGATTTATATGGTCAACTAATAGTGTAAACAATTTCATCTGTCAAAAGTGTCAGGAAGTGGTCCAAAAACGTGAACAACGTTTTGAGTCCGAGTCAGCACAAAGAAAGCTCACCTTCGGTTCGCTTTGATAAAATTATTCAAAATAATTCAATCACATTTGTTTTAAGCTATTTCTATTATTTTATATTTTATTCTCTTTTTTCTAGGTAAGTACACCTTTTTGATGGAACTTGGTATGTAATAAAATCCTTATATTTAAAGCTGAAAGTTAACTTTAGGATGGGCTGGCTTGTATCCACTGATATGGGTAACTTAGGCAGACACCTCTAGTTGCTTTCAAGTAAATGTTTAAGTTTTAAAACGTATTTTTCACATTACATGATTTTGACTTCTTCTATCCGCCAAGCGTTTGTTTCATTGAGTTTCGTTGTAATCAAATGTGGCTTGCTAGTCTACGCGTTCGAGTACCTCCCCGCAGTGCCGATAATTGCAGCATCTATGTTTAGCTTTATATTCGTTCTCCCGCAGAAAAGAAAAAAAAAAAACGGAGTCGTCCTCCTAGATAGAACATACGCTCAATATCCCAGCTATGACACCAAGATTGTTTAAAAAGATTTTAACGCGAAGCTGGGTAGGGAGGATATTTTTGAACGAGTCGTAGGAAGGTACAGCCTACACGACACCACGTCCGAAAACGAATTCAGGCTAATAGACTTTGTGACGGGGCATAATCTCCTAGTAGTTAATTCACGATTCCCACATCCCAATATCCATAAGGGGACCTGGCGGCCTTCTGATCAATTATCTGGTAATCAAATCGATCATATCGCGATCGACGCCAGACATTCCCCCAGCATCATGGATGTCCAAACTTACCGAGGAGCTAATGTGGACTCCAATCATTATCTTGTTGCAGCCGTGGTACGTATGCGAATATCGCGAAAACTGCGGACCATCAAAATTTGACGTTGGGAAGTTGCAATCGCAAGAGATCGCCAGGAACTTCGCCGATCGTGTCTCCCTCCAGCTCTTTCAAGAGCCGATGCAAGCTGCACAAACCATAGAACAGCAATTAAGACTTTGTTAAAACACGATCAGGGATGCTGCCTGATGTATTAGGTTTCCAGCCACCACCTAGGAGAAACCCTCGGTTTGATGTGGAGTGCAGACAAGTACATGCAGAAAACCAGAATGCATACATGGCCATGTTGTATCGACGTACGAGAGCTGCTCGCGAGCCAGAACGGAAGTCTACAGGGATGAACACGGGCGCCTCGTAGCTGAATCACAGTCGATGCTGATAATGTGGAAAGACTATTCTGCGGACTGTATAACGGCGAAGATGGCCAAGATGCCGCTGTCAGTCTGAACTAACCATTTGCACTGGACGAAGATGAGACAGAATTCCGTCCACCAGATTTGGTTAAGATAGTTAAGATAGCGATATCTTAACTGAAGTCTAATAAAACTACTGGCCCAGATGGCCTGCCTACTGAGCTATTTAAAGCAGCTGGAGATGAGTTGGTTGGCAGGAGACCCTATAACTGCGCCAACTATAGGGGAATGAGTCTCCTTAACATCACGTATAAAATCTTTTCTGTCATGCTGTGTGAACGCCTGAAACCATTGGTGGACAATTTGATAGGTTCCTATCAATGTGGCTTCAGGCCAGTAAAAGCCACGATAGACCAAATATTCACACTGCGGAAGATCCTGGAAAAGACCCAAGAAATGAAGATAGACACACACCATTTTTTGTCGATTTTAAAGCCGCATATGACAGTGTCTATAGGAACGATCTACATATATCTACATCCCTGCCAAACTCGTCAGGTTGTGAAGGATGACAATGGAGAATTTTTACTCCTCCATTAAGGTCGGTAAGGAGTTAGCCCAGACCTTCGATGTCAAAAAAGGATTCAGACAGGTCGGAGCACTGTCATGTGATTTTTTTGACATCATCCTTGAGAAGATCATGCGGGATTCTCTGGCCAATCTATTTCAATTCTGCACAATTGCTTGCATAGCTGATGACATTGACGTGATTGAGATAACGCAGCTAGACGTCAATGAAACTTTTGTGAGCATTGATGCAGAAGCGGCTAAAGTGGATCTGAAGGTAAACGAGGGCAAAACTAAATATATGCTCACGTCAAAGAAAGAAGCACAGCACCGACGGCTTCGCCAGAACGTCACTATTGGCAATTATAATTTTGACGTAGTCAAGGATTTTGTCTACCTTGGCTCACTGGTACCAGGCGCCAGCGACACCAGCGCAGAGGTTAGGCGCAGAATGACTCTTGCCAACCGCTGTTTCTTTGGGTTCAAGAGGCAATTGAGTAGTAAAGCCCTCTCTCTGAAAACTAAAGTGGCTCTCTACAAAACCGTAATCATCCCGGTCCTCCCCTACGGCGCAAAGCTTTAACCTTATCAAAAATGCATGAAGAGGCCCTTGGTCGTTATGAGCGGAAAGTTTTGCGGTCCCGCTTGGGTTGACGGAAAGTGGAGGAGAAGATTCAGCCAGGAACTGTACGGCGACATCGGCCTAGTATGACGTCTACGGATCCAAAGTCTAAGATGGCTAGGCCATGTAGAGCGAATGGACAGCATAACTTCGGTCCGAAGAGTCTTCGACTCCACCCCGGAAGGGCGACGTTGCAGAGGACGACCGCCCACAGTTGGAAAGGAACTTGAACCGCTAGGCGTGCGACACTGGAAACAGCAGGCAAAATGATCGTGGTAGGTGGAAAAGCTTGTTGGTTGAGGCCCAGGTTCACCTCGCACCGTTTAGCTTAACCTTTTCCGTCACCTTTCGGCACGACAATGCCAGTCGAGGCAAACATATCGCCTTATCTGTGATGCTCGACAAAGCAGCTGCAAGAAAGAATCAAAACGGATTAAGTAAGATATGTATGTGGCTTTTTCTGAAATGTAACTCTTGCTTTGTATGTATGTATGTATGTTGGCGTTACAGTCCATGAAGAACCTGAGCCGAGCTTCTCTCAATCACCCATGTTGTGTGTGATTTCATTTTCACATAGGTGAGAGGGACCTACAGTTTATTGCCGGTTCTGAACGGCGAATTTCGAGAAGCTTTTCATGACAATCTTACTACAGGGGGTTTTGTCAGAACCTCGCTGAGGAGAAACACCGTGAAAACACGTTCGATGACATGGCTGTGTCGGGATTCGATCCCGAGTCATCGGCGTCAGAGGCCAACACACTACCCACTGCGCCACGGAGCTCTGCTTTACTCTTGCTTTACTAACGTCAAAAAACAACTCAGCACCCACAAAGTTCTGCATGCCTCTTATCAGTATACGTATGATTTATAGTGAGGCAGCTGCTTTAACTAGATTTTTGGACCATTGTCTGTTTCTTTCTTTTTTTGGTGATGTTACAACCCATGAAAGACCAGAGCCAAGCTTCTGTCAATCACTCATGTTGTGTACTACGGAGGATATTGCCAGCAATTCGCCGAGGAGGGACGCCGCGAAATAAACATTCGATGGCGTTGGTGCTATCGGGATCCGAACTCCCTTATCGTGCATCAGAGTCCAACACACTAACCACTGCGGGGAATGACGGACGCACGGCTATTCAGTTGGTTGGAAAGGTGATTTTATTCCTCTTCGTAGTTGTTACAGCAGTACGTTAGTTAACTCCGTTTACCTTACTCTTTTTAGTGGGACTCTATTGTTCTTTTAAAGATATGTAAGTATCGAAACCAAAAGTAGATTAACTAAGGAAACCGCTGAGAAGGTTAATTTCGTATCACTTTGCTATTTAGTTTTTTCAGTCCCTCTCATTCCAAAAGAACAAAAGATAACTGATAAAGTTTTCATTCACTCCGCACACCATAGTTGGAAATATCACCCGGTTTCCGTTATGGAATTTTTACAGACATATTCCGATCTACTCTCCGGAAGTCTCTTCGAACATGTTATATAAACCAAGTCCATTATTAACATCAAACAGAGCATTTATATGTGTAAAAACAGAACAAATTGTAGCTCAACTGGTACGAAAAGTCCCCATTTTGAAAAGACCTACCAGGAGAATATAATATACCTTCCTTGGTATCCGTCGAAAACCTACCCCTCATACTCTATATTGCAACATTATAATAAAAGGCGTTATCCACTTTCCCTTCAACAAGAGTCATTTTCTTCCATTAAACCATCCTACCAACATATTCTTCTTTCTAACCCAACAGCAACCAAACGTCTACCAGTTCGTTTCCTCTACCACTGCTTCGCTTAAACTTTTATGCAGACACCTCTTTAAAAAGTGCAAGCAATTCTTTGAGTAATGCCACCCAAGTTCCAACACCAACAGAAACCAGCGAAGCAGTAACTCTCGCTCAGCTCCGACACGACGGAGTTTTGAGAGGCACAATGCATAGTTTGCACTTAACTTTAGCATTCAGATAGAGCGGCAGCTCAAACAATGACATCCGACGGGGCTTAAAATTTGCATTTGACTGGTGGAAGCGCTCTATGAGTATGCATCCAATGTGCTGTGCACTTTACTGCTTCGCGCCCTAGCTGATCGTTTGTTCTTATACGAGCGAAGGCTGGAAGGAGCACTGTACATCTATGTAGTCTGTTCAGTGGTGAGAGTGAATGGGCTATGAATCGAAAGTGTTTATTACTTCTCCTGGTAGCTGCGTTAGTTGCAGGCTCTTGCAGTACAGAGATAGACTGGCCATGGCTGTTTCCTTGTTTAGTAAGCCATTTATCCCGTGAAATATGGTGTCCGTTGAGAAAATGAATTTTGTTGCATACTGTTGCTGTTTTGAAGAAACGTTCCTGTGTGCTGCAGCATAGAAAATGGGTTCATTTTTTCACTGGAAATGTTGTAAATAGAAACTTTAGCTCGACTGAGCAAGCTTCGCTGGGAATTATTTTGCATGGGTATTCTATTGTAGATATCTACTTCGCCGGATGTACCTACATGTGGGTACTTCCGTATTACAGAATTACGCAAAGAAAAACGAAAACACCGAATGTGGCAACATTAAAAGCACCTGAACATCTTCAAATAAATGTACCTGCGACCCAGTCAACTTAATCACGATTAGCGTCATTCAGTCCTCCACCATATTGGATCCCGAACGCCAAGGAGTCTGATAGGCGTTAAAAATTGCAATCGCAAGAAACCTTCACTTCCACAGATTATGTTGAGACAATATGTAAAATCTGTAATACAGCAATTGAGAAGTTGTTAAAGCACCATCAGATGTGCTCTTCTGTTGTGTTATGTTTTCGAGTCACAAATTACAAAAACTGCGGATGCAGGCAGGTTGGAGTACGAAAATAGAGTATGTGTATACGGCTGTTCCCGTCGGTGGGCAAGATTCGCTCGCTGTGTAGTTAAGAAATAAATGGAGAAGCAAAAACTTTTTAAAAAGAAACGCAAAGACGAGAAGATCTAGAGGAGCTAAAGTAGCACTAATATTTGAAAGTTTTCCCAATAATTAAACGAATAAACTTGAACTCTGTGATAGCTGTGTTACCGTCAATGCTGGGACATAAACAATCTCAGCATGGACAAACAGTTCTTATTAGTGCCCATCAGACAATTTATTATCGTAGATCTTGCAGAAAACACCATCTACTTCTTAACCAGCTACATAAAATCATGTCTTATAAGCCCGCGAACGTCAATTGCGATCTCAGCAAGCCCATAAAGAAAGGTTCGTAGTCATTGAAGCGAACATGACTGACATGAGTCTAGTGATAAATGAGAGCAAATCAAAATGAATACTGTTGCGGACACGAACCGACGGTTATGTTCGAATTCCAAAGTTGGGAATGCTCTGGTGAAGCTGAAATAGAAATGATGGTAACTTTCAGCGGCATACTGCTGAATGCCAGAGCATTCTATAGATTTCCGAAGGGGAACGTCTGACGGCGAACATTCGAGAAAGTGAATCGAGGGCTATATAAACGCGAGCTATATTTTCCATGCGCTCTACATGGCCTAGCCACCTTAGAGGTACCGTAGATAGAGCTCAGAATTCTTCCCTCGAAACGACCAACAGCATTTTCATCCGCTTTTGTTAAGATTTAAGCCTCTGCGCCGTAAAAGAGGACTGGGATGTTCAAGGTTTATATAGTGTCACCTTGGTTTTCCGAGAGAGGGCTCTACTTCTCGATTGCCTCTTGATTGGTTGACAAATGTGATTCTGCGTTTTATCTCAGCGCTGGTGTTGTTGTTGCCGGTGATCAGTGAGCCAAGGTAGATGAATTCCTTAACCGCTTCAAAGTTATATATATCTGCCAATGACGACGTTCTGGCCAATACCTCGGTGTTGCCCATCTCTTTTTGATGAATGGAAATATTTGGTTTTACTCTCGTTACTCTCATAGCCGCTTCTACCTCAATCCTTACAAAGGTCTCGTTGACGTCTCGGTGGGTCCTTCCCTTTACATTAATGTCGTTGGCGTACGCAAGCAGTTGCGTAGACTTGAAATGGATCGTACCTCTTGTGTTGGCCAGCGACTCTTGCACGATCTGTTCAAGCACGATGTTGAAAAAGTTGCATCACAGCGCGTCACCTTGTCTAAATCCTTACATCAAAGGTCTCGGTTTGGTCATTACCGACCTTAATGAAGCAGCGTCATCCTGCACAATTGGACGAGTTTGGCAGGGATGTTAAAACTAGACATGGCTTTGTATAGCTCGTCTCAATACATGCTGTCATACGCGACCTTGAAATCGAGGAAAAGGTGGTGAGTGTCTCCAAGATCTGCCGTAGTGTAAATATTTGGTCTTTGTTGATTTACCTGGCCTGAAACCACACTGATAAAAGCCGATCAGGTTTCAAACGGTTTCAGGCGTTTACACAATACGGCAGAGAAGATCTTGTATGCGATGTTAATAAGACTGATGCCACTGTAGTTGGCGCAGGTATGCTGAGATTGCATTCGTCGCCGTCTTAAAAAGCTCAACAGACAGGACGTTTGCGCCCCCGGCTTTATAAGACTTTGCCTAGTTCGGGTAGACGGAATTATCTTTCGTCGTTGTCTATTACGATTGGATCATTCTGCCTGACAGCGGTATCTTGTCTATCATCGCCGTTATTCAGTCCGCAGAAGTGGTCTTTTCAAATCCTCAAAATCGAATTTGATTCCATTATCAGTTCTCCATTTTCATCCCTGCTCTGGCTTTAAAACTTCCGGGCGTCATTCCTGCGAATGCATCTCTCCATCTCCTCGATCTCACGTATTACCGTATTCTCCTTTCGTTCTTTTAAGAAGTGTGTGTTACTCTCTTCTCTTCTGCTCATAGATTTCGCGAGCAGCTTTCGTCCGTCGTTGCAGCGTGGCATTATATGCCTCCTGTTTTGCTGCAAGGGCTTTATCGCAATATTCATCGAACCAGGGGTATCCAGGTGGTGGCGGTTTGAAACCCAGCACCTCGGAGACTATTGTGCAAGATTCTGGCAGTCTCTTGCGATTGTAGCTTTCCGACGTCAAACTTACGTTGTCCTGCTCGACTCCTAAGCATTCTTGATATCCTCATTCGTTCCTTGGCTACAACAAGGTATTGGTCCGAGTCGATGTTGGCTCCTCGGAAGGTTCGTACATCGAAAATGCTGGAGAAGTGTCTGGCGTCGATTGCAATGTGATCAATCTGGTTGGCGGTTGATTGACCAGGAGACCGCCAGGTACCCTTGTGGATTTTCGGATTGGGGGGAATCGTGTGCATGCTACAAGGAGGTTACGCCCCGTTGGGAAATCGATTAGCCTAAATCCGTTGTCGGACGTGGTGTTATGGAGGCTATGCTTTACTATGTTCGTACTGCGGCCTTTGCAGATCTACTGTGCCTGCTAGCCGATTAGCCGAGGGGCTTCCTCTCCACTTCCATAATGAAGTTGAGAATGCTTCTCGTAGGAGCCAAGGTGATCCCCTCAGGAGTCATAACTTCGCTGAGAAGGATACGCTTTCTAAGATGGCAAAGAGCAGCGCACTTAAACAGTATGTGTTCCGTCGTCTCTTCGTTCTCGAGACAGAGTCGAGCTAATTTTGTTAAGCTGATATCTCAGTGTCCTGTCATATAGCTGACTAGTCTTCTGATACCCACCCTATTGAGTTTAAGTATGTCAATACAGTGTTCGTTCAGGGGTCGTATAAGTCGTTTCGATTGACGGAGTCCCCGAACACTGTTCCAAAAGGACAGGTGTTGCGATTTTTCCCACTTGTCTAAGAGGAAATTTATCTTAGACTTAGGGGTGCCGCAGAATGGTTCTGGACCTATATATTTATGGCTGGAACCTTTCCTGGCGAGTTACCGCAATTTCATTGCCCTTACTACCTTTGTGACCTGGCACCCACCAAAATTTGACATTGTTTCTTTTGGCGAGGTCTTGTAGGGCATCATTGCATTCCTTGACGGTTTTTGAGTTCGTGCTGTACGAATTCAGCGCTTTCAGCGCTGCTTGGCTATCAGAGAGTATGTTGAAGGTTGCTCCTCTAATGCCACTCTCAGGATTTAGATTGGCGCATGTTAGGATGGCATGCAACTCTGCTTGAAATTGACTCATTTCCAATGCCTTCGAGATCTTGCGATTTGGTCCAAAAATGCCGGCGCCAACGCCAGAAGCCCTCTCGGAGCCATCCGTATACCACCTAACATTTGACATTGACATTTAGCAAGAGATCACTGTTTTCCCATGCTCAGCGATTTGGGATCAATATTTCAAATCTCTTGTCAAAAGTGAAGGTTTGTGGCGATGCCTTCGAGACCGTGGTAGTCATATCCAGGTATTGTAATGTGGACATGTGACCCTCGAGTCTACTTGGCATATTATAATTCTGATTGCCTTGCGAAATGCCACCTTTTTGATAAAAAGGTGCAGTGGAGCGAGTCCAATGAGTGCTTCATGGGCTGCCGTGGGGCAGGTTGGCATAGCGCCTGTAATGCCGAGACACGCTAGTCTCTGAAGGCGTTGAAGCTTAACAATTGGGGTGTTTTGCTCAACTTTTTCCCACCATAGGACCCGTGGACCCGTAGGTGACCGCGGTGTATAGTCAGTGTACTACGCTAGGTTTAAGTTTCCAGGGTTTACTGTAAGTGCGTCGACAGGCCCATATGGCCTTAGTCGCTTTTGTGAATTTAGTTTTCATATTGGAGTTGCAGTTGAGTTTGCGGTCTAGCTCAATACCCAGATACTTTACTTCCTCTGAAAATCCGATGCGTGTGCCATTTAGAAAGAGTGAACAGGGCTGTACCTTTCTCCTCTTTGTTAATTTGGGTTAATCGATAGACCCTCTCTGCCAGACCAGTCAGAGACGAATTGGAGCGCAAGCTGCATGCGCTCACAGGCAGTGGTTTCGTACTTGCCCCTAACAATGACTACTAGGTCATCAGCATATCCGATGACCTCGTAGCCCCGAGTGGTTAGCTTACGTAGTTGGTCATCGATGACTATCGTCCTTGTAGACATCCTGATATGATAGGACCAGGTTCCTTTTACCCCAGGAACAACGGGCTGGTCGCTGCACACATTAGTTCACTGTCCGGCGAGTGCCTGGGCAGCTATCCAGGAGGGGCCACTCGGAGGCTGTGTGTCAACTTGAATTGAGCAGGGTCAGAGATCGAAGCTAGTGTTTGCTTCTTTGCCCTGTTGGCTCCCTGTCACTATTCATTAATTCCTAGCAAATACTGCAAAAATGATATTAATCCAATTTAAAGATGGATATCTTGATAGATTTCACTTGAAATTTCAACTCAGTCAATAGTACTTGCTTCCACCAAAATGTTTGCCATTGATATTAATTTGATAATGAACACATCACTTAATGTGATAGAGGCTGGTCAGAATACTCGTCGGTCGCTGCTGCTGTTGATTGTTGATTGCCGTTGTTTTTCTTTGAAGTGGCTTGTATCGTAGTATTTTCGCCCCACGTGGGGCGCCAGTTAAATAAAAAACACTTTGGTCATACGATACATTCGTTTTAGGTTTACGCTTGTTTAGGTCGTAAGTGTTTCATAAAAAGCCATTCTTTACCGCAATTTATGTACCGAGATGCGATAAAAAACAATGAAATCACAGAAAATGATTCCAAATTGCCTCCTCATTGTATGTATGTACGTATGTACATACATATCTACATGTTTAGGTACCCGTCACCCCGCGCCAAATCACTAAAAATCATGTTCGTTTTATCAAATTTTGTGGTCGCATCAAATGAAGTACCAAACAAACCCCCCTTTTGCTATACATACATATATGCATGTACATATATATGTTTACATGCTATTCAATCTGATCGATCAGTAAGATACAAAAAACACATGTAGAAAACAGAACCAGGGACAAACGGCAGCTTGAAATTCTTACTGACGGGAAATGAAAGCTTCGAGATGGGTAACAAAACACAGATGTCGAAGTGTTTTAAGCACTTTTTTGTTTTGTTTTTCCGACTGAGCCTCATAGTTGAATGCGCGAACGAATGACGCGTAAAAATGGCAGATACAACATGAAACCGACATAAAAAAATTGAATACCCTCATTTTTAGCAAGCGGAACTGCCTTTATCGTTCCCCCATTCCTATCGTAATGAAAGTCTTGCTAATATGAGTATTAAATTTTAATGATGTTCAATGATCAAAAGGATGCTTCCTGCAATGCTACAGTCGGAGAACATTTTATTTAATGGACAATATACTTGAATCAATTACGCACATCAAGAGCAAGCCTCTTAGTCCTATTTGCTTTGTTTTGGGGAAATATGAGAAGGTCCAATGCAAAGAAAGGATTGTCTGTGGACATGTGAGGTTTTTCAAGTTAAAACAGATTCGGAGCGCAGAGTACCACAACTCTCATGGACGCGATAAGTTGGCAGTTATCATACTATTCCTCATTATTTTCATAAGGAATCGTCCCTTTTTCCTTGCATTTATAAATTCCACAACAGGAACTCGATTAAATTCCGTTGTTTATCAACTCAAGAAAAAAGAAAGAAAATAAAGAATAAAGGACGTCTGACACATTCCTGCGGCGAAATGGAAATACGAAAAATGCTGTTGAAACACCCTCGAGGTCGAAGGAAGAATATCATCACACCCCGGCTTCCGCACCACCAACCAAATACAAATAAGAATCGTTGGCTACACGCATACATAAGTACATGGACTGTATTCTAGCAAAAAAGGGCTCGTCAAAACGCATAACAAATAAGGAATTAGATGTGCGGGGAGCCGGCATGCATCCCTTTTGTCTAGCTGCCACAATCATCCGCCGCCAGATATGGATGTGTGATATGTGTAGGTAGGTTAGCACGTTTGTGTTTGCCGCATTTGTACGTGTACGATTGAAGAATTCCGTTATTACCAATTTTTTTTTTTTTTTTTTTTTTTTTTTTTGTCATTGTTCCACGACTAGCATACAAAACAGCTCCCGACACCCAGCAATCTAGGAATACTTACATACGCCCCCGTATAGTCACAACGTGAGGTCGAGGGATATCCTCACATTGCATCAGGAGTTATTTACCGTAGGCGACAATTTATTTCTTATTTCGTTGCTGTCGTTTGACACACGAACAAATGCCATACATGTGCATACATATGTATGTGCAATGCATACGTTCATACATACATATGCATGTACGTATGTATGTATGAAGTTTTCCATTTTGTTGTTGTTACTGTTTATAATGTATGTAACCTCTTGAAAACGAGTATAACGTCTGCAAGGAATTAGGGGTGATCGGGAACGTATGGTTTGATATCGGGTCGAAATCGGGTTGACTGAAGGCTTTGGTTAGAAGTTCACGACGTTCTGTCTAATGTGGAATACAAAATTGGATAAAGTGTCGTCAGTGGTATTTATGGGATGAAAACACCTCATCATTACTTCCGTTCGTATGCCTCAATGGCAGAAACGCATTGTATGTATGTACATATGTACATACAAATGTATATGTATTAAGTTTTGGTACCACCTGTTATGGGGTATTTGATACCTCAGGCATGACGACTATAGATCTAAATTCGGTAATATCGAGGCTCAAGGAAACACCCGACATTATATCCCCGTATTCAAACTGAGTTGAGCAACTTAAGTAACTCCGGTATTGTAAGTGCAATATTAACATTTTCAAAAGTATCATACAGCTCGTAGAGTTCTTCTCATCCATCCACCTTCCTCACAAGAAAAATATCCAGCGCAGAACTTTTCTTTCGAAAGAACCCAAAATCAGCTCCGCAGTCCTGCTTGTCGTCCAGCTTTCAGCTCCATATAGCAAGACTGGCAGTATAACCATTTTGTAAAACATGAATTTGTGTTTCAAGAGAAGTTTTGATCCAAGGGACAACCCCATGCAGCAAAACAAGTGGCATATAAAGCCACGTCACATCGACAGACGAGAGGTGCTCTCGAAATCTATGTGTAGAAGATTCTTCTCAGAAGAATTAAGAGAGAACACGGAAAGCGTGAGATTGAGGAAATGGAGAGGTGCTTCCGCAGGAATGATGCCCGGAAGTATTCCAATAAGGTAAAACGAACATGCAATGGCTACAAAGCTAGAGCGGCGGCCTGCAAGTATGAAAATGAAGAACTGCTAGTAGAATCACAGTCAATGCTGAGGATTTGGAAAGACCACTTCTGCAGACTGTATAACGGCGATGACAGACAAGATACCGTTATCAGGCAGAACGATCAATTCGTAATGGACGACGATTTAAGAGAATTCCGTCCACCCGACCTAGACGAAGTCAAAATAGCGATATCAAGACTTAAGTCTAATAAAGCTGCGGACGCAGACGGCCTGTCTGCTGAGCTTCTTAAGGCGGCTGGAGATGAGCTGGTAAAGTGCATGTACCATCTCAGTTGCAAGGTATGGTCGGAGGAAAGCATGCCCGACGAATGGAATCTCAGCATCGTTTGCCGGTCCATAGGAAAGGAGACCCCTATAACTGCGCCAAGTATAGGGGAATAAGTCTCCTTATTCCAAGGAGGGGTTCTCTCAGCTCTTCGCTGGAATGTAGTCATAAACGAACTACTAATTAGAATGCAGAAAGAAGGCCTAGACGTTATTGCCTACGCTGATGACGTTGCCAGTTCAATCTTAGGTAAATACCTATCCACATTGAATGACCGTATGCAAATGCCATTCTCAATCCTTTGCAAATGGGCGCATAGCAACGGGCTCAGGGTGAATCCCCATCAAACGAAACTCGTGCTATTCACCAAAAAGCATCCCGGAACAATGCCCTATCACTTTGCTTGGTACCAGATCAAACTATTCCTCCAATGCCAAATTCCTTGGCATTATACTAGACAGGAAATTAACCTGGAAGAGCAACACAATCGAAAGAGCTAAACAAGCCACAATAGCTCTCTACACATACAAGAAAGCCATAAGGAAAAAATGGGGATTCAACCACAAGATCACCCTATGGCTCTACATCACGGTCGTCAGACCCATACTAATGTATGGAGTGATAGTCTCCAATTCGAGAAGGTACAAAGGTTGGCGTGTATGTGCATTACCGAGGCCCTCAGGTCCACCCCAACGGCTGCGCTTAACATGATACTCGACCTTACACCACTCGATATTTTCGGCAAGTAAATTGCCACACATATGGCCATTAGATTAAACGCCAACTCGAAATGGACGAGCTATGTCACTATGTCACTATGGAGTCTTCTGCAAACAACTTAGGCTGAATAAAGCTCTAAAATTACCAAATCACTGCAGCGTTTTCCAGGCGAAACTGTTGGCAACAAAAGAGGCCCGGAGATGGACTCAAGGACATACCTGTGTCATCACCAGGCAAGTCTGACCCCGCCCCGACAGTCAACGGACAAGGAGTATAATCTCCCTAAAAAGAACTGACATCTACAAAGTTATAGGTGTCACCACCGGACACTGCCTTATTGGCAGGCACGCGCAAAAACTAGGTATAGTTCCGAACGATTTCTGAAGAAGCTGTCTGGACGAGGAGGAGGTCGAATCCATTCACCACTTTCTCTACACTTGCCCGGCATTCTGCATAATCAGGAAACGATACCTAGGCTCTTACTTCCTTAACGAACTGACAGAGGTTCAGCAAGTAGGGATACCTGATCTTCTTAACTTCCTTAGAAGGACAAAATGGTTCCACGAATAGGGGGCTAAGCCCCCTCATGGCTGCACAACGGGCCTCCCTGGCCTATGTGTGTTCTTCTCATTTCTGGGAAGGCTACGATCCTACCTACCTACCTACCTACCTAAGACTCCTTAACATCGCATATAAGATCTTCTCTGCCGTATTGTGTGAACGTCTGAAACCGTTTGTGGATAACCTGATCGGCTCTTATCAGTGTGGTTTCAGGCCAGGTAAATCCACAATAGACCAAATATTTACGCTACGGCAGATCTTGGAGAAGACCTCTTCGTCGATTTCCAGGCTGCATACGACAGCGTGTATAGAGATGAGCTATACAAAGCCATGTCTAGTTTTAACATCCCTGCCAAACTCGTCCGACTGTGCAGGATGACAATGGAGAATTTTCGCTGCTCCATTAAGGTCGGTAATGAGCAAACCGAGACCTTTGATGTTAAAAAAGGATTTAGGCAAGGTGACGCGCTGTCAGGCAACTTTTTTAACATCGTGCTTGAAAAGATCGTGCAAGAGTCACTGGCCAACACAAGAGGTACGATTTATTTCAAGTCTACGCAATTGCTTGCGTACGCCGATGACATTGACGTGATTGGACGGACACAGCGAGACGTCAATGAGGCCTTTGTAAGCATTGAGGTAGAAGCGGCTAAGATGGGTTTCAAGGTTAATGAGGGTAAAACCAAACATCTGCTTTCATCTAAAAGAGACGTCCAACACCGACGTATTGGCCAGAACGTCACCATGGGTGGATATAACTTTGAAGTGGTTAAGGACGTCTACATTGGCTTACTGATGACCGGCGACAACAACACCAGCGCTGATATAAAACGCAGACTCATTCTTGCCAACCGCTGTTTCTTTGGGCTCAAGAGGCAACTGAGAAGTAGAGCCCTCTCTTGGAAAACCAAGGTGACACTGGATATGACCTTGATCATCCCAGTCCTCCTTTACGACGCAGAGGCTTAGACCTTAACAAAAGCGGATGAAGATGCCCTTGGTCATTTCGAGAGGAAAATTCTGCGCACTATCTACGGTCCCGTTTGCTCAAACGATGTATGGAGGAGAAGATTTAACGAATAACTGTAAGGGTTGTACAGTGACATCGGCCTGGTACAACGTCTACGGATACAGCGTCTAAGCTGGCTAGGCCATGTAGAGCGCATGGAAAATACAGCTCCGACTCGAAGAGTCTTCGAATGCACCCCGGCAGGAATTCGCGGCAGAGGACGGCGGCATCTACGGTGGCACACGTAGGTGAAAGGGGACCTTAACCAACTGGGCGTGCGGCGCTGGAAACAGCTGGCCAAAGACCGTACCAGCTGGAGACGCTTGTTGGTTGGGGCCCAGGTTCGCCACGGACTGTAGCGCCACCTAAATAAGTAAGTAAGTGTTTGGACAAACCGAAGTAGCAGCGGTAGCCAAGGGCGAATCCATACGGGATCTGTCCTGTGGTGTCGTTTGTGGAGTTTACGTTTGCCCCGAGGTAGACAAACTCCTTAACCACATCGAAATTGTAGCTGTCAATCGTCATATTTTGACTTTAGACTAACTCGTTTCCTCTGTTTCTCAATCTACAACGTCACGCCGAGATCGCGCCATGATGTCAATATCATCCGCGTATCCTAGCAGCTGGACAGACTTGTAGAAGATAGTGCTCCAGCACCAAATTGAAGAAGTCGCATGACAGCGGATCTCCTTTCTGAAATCCGGTGCATGTTTCAAACGGTTCAGATGTCCTAGAACCGAACTGCATGGTGCATCGCGTACACGTGACGGGACACAACCGGATCAGTTTTTCTGGGATCCCGAATTCGGCCATCCATCGCCTCAAACAGTTCTTTGCGATGATTGCTGTCGTATGCGACTTTGTATCAATTTGAAACTAATCGGCAACTACCTGTACGATTACGATTTGCGCCTCCAACACCTTAGCGTAGACTTTACAATTAAAAGAGATATGCCCCAAGGATTCCTTGCACAATGTTCTCCAAAAAAGGTAATTTTATTACTTGTATGTATGTATGTTGGCGTTACAGTCCATGAAGAACCTGAGTCGAGCTTCTCTCTCAATCACCCATGTTATGTGTGGTTTCATTTTCCCATAGGTGAAAGGAACCTACAGTTTATTGCCGGTTCCGAACGGCGAATTTCGAGAAGCTTTTCATGACAATTTTACTACAGGGGGTTTTGTCAGAGCCCCGCTGAGGAGAAACACCGTGAAAAACACGTTCGATGGGACACGGCTGTGTCGGGATTCGATCCCGTGTCATCGGCGTCAGAGGCCAACACACTACCCACTGCGCCACGGTGCTCTCATGGAAGAAGTAATACTGAGCTTTAATGCAGGATTGGCCAAGCTGGGTCAATTTTGAAACAGCTTTTAAGCTTTAACAGCTTGGTGTCAAAGCCAAATTAGCGGTTTTTAACTCAGTATTTGTCCCAACTCTCACCTATGGTCATGAAATTTGGGTATTAACCGAAAGAATAAGATCGCGAATACAAGCTGCCGAAATGAGATTTCTTCGTGATGTTGTGGGAGTTGCTCGCCGGGATATGCTTCGATGGTTTGGTCACGTGAGGCGAATGTCGCCATCATCACGACTTCCGAAGCGTGCCTTGGCTGCAATACCATCGGGCAGGCGACCGCTTGGCAGACTCAGGACAAGGTGGTTGGACCAACTCCAAAATCTCGCCTGGGTGCGTTTGGGCATAGCTCCTGATGAGTTAGAGTCGATGACGGAGGATCGAGCGATCCCGCGTGCGCGCATTGCCCCCGCGACTCTTTTAGTGGAACATGCGGACCACTGAAAATGTATGTATGTATGTATGAGTAGAAGTCACATTGACAATTTTTACAACGAACTTTCCACCCGTCATGTTACAGATTATATATAGCAATGCCTTACTTATGCCCAACGGTACTTATGGCATCTCTTGCTACAGGTATGTGCATCCGGAGTCTTTCCTTCCCTCTACCCAGCCCAAATTCTATCAATAAGTCCTTCAACACAAAATGCTGTCCAACCACCCTCAAATTATAATACCAGCAACTGTTCTAATACGACCAATAACAACAAGCCCACTATATCGGATGTCACTTTATTAACTACCCCAACGCTCTCTTCATACATAAAAATTGTTGTTGGGTCCATTCCAATGGTGCTTTATGAAAATATCAAAATTCAACGTACGCATTTCATTTGTCGCCAGAACAAGATTGGGGGCAGGTTACGAAGAAACCAAATATGTCATGACAGTAATTGTCAACCCTTGTCAAAAGCCGTTTTAAGGATCATAAAAAAGGGATCGTTGTGGTCAGTCTGGTTAGGACAGAAAAAAATAAAGAGGAAAAAAAGCAATATTTGAGTAACTTGAGGAATCTATCTCCCCATATACATTTATCCACTGGTCAAAGTTCAAAGGCGCATTTCACAATCCAAGATAATACCTTAAGGGCCCGAAGAAAATCTTTATCCATAACAAATAGCAAGTTGCTTCCAAATCCGTCAAACAGGCTCTTATGTTCAGGCGAACCATGGGGCAAGAGAAAGGCCAATGAATAATTTAAGCAATTACCTCCAAAATAATTGTCTTTGGCTTTTGAATTAATTATTTGCCTCAACTCCAGCTAACAACATTCTTCAAGCAGCAAACCATTGTCGCTCGTATATATGTAGCTAGTAAGAATTTGTGACACAACCGTACAGCCCCGAAGGAAGGCCAATCAACATCTCTAATTGTAATTTCATTGCAGACTTGTGCTCCCAGGCGGTGCGGTTGCTTTTTCCCCTCGCTGCATTTTACAATAGGTTCACACATACCCACACCAAAGTCATGTAACCACCGAACCCAGCCACCAGAGCTCGACGTCAATCGATAGAAAAGATTCCATTTTCGCCCCTCTTAGTGCTTGCTCTTCGCCGGGAATTTCCCGCAGGTTAAATTAGTATAATAGCCTGAATTGGTTGGAAGGAGGGATGCGACGATAATTCCACAAGAGAACAGAATAGAAGAAACTTCTTCACCCTCAGAGCAGCAATCAAATGTCACTCGATGGATAGGCAAATGTAATCAAAACGAGTGATGGGTTTTGGGGAGTTGTGGCATGGTACTTACACGAAGAGAAGACTCTATGGTTCCAGTGCTTTTATCGCTTCGTGACAAATGGATTCCGATCATAATTATTAGCTAAAGTGCTCGATTGAGAGAATTCGATTTGGGAGGAATTAGTCTCTGATGGAATGTGGTTCGTAGCACTAAGTGTGCTTTTGATGTTGTTTATTAGTGAAAGAACGTCAGTGCGAGATTCTCGGATGAAATTAGGATGGTTGCCGTGTTTCTCCTCTAAGAGAATCGACCTTGATGGACATAAGATAGGTGGTTGATGTTTTAAAGTTATGTTTTTTTTTTTTTTTTTTAATGTTTTGACTATTAATTTAATTACTTAATTGGAATAAGACAGTATTCTTTAAATACTCATCAATTTTACTTACGTTCGGAAGAACCGATTTTATTTTTGTGTTTTTTTTTTTTTTTTTTTTTTTTTTTTTTTTTTTTTTTTTTTTTGTTGAAAGCTCATCAGATTCAGACGCAAACACTGGTCCATTGTACTCCAGACAGACATCTTAAATTACAGTATTTTTCCCGCTTTCCGGAGAAAAATTTGAAGGAGCTTTAGTGATGTAGAGCTAAGGGATTCGGCACACACCACGCGTCGGCTCCAAGGGTGCGCCACAGTGCGCGAGCAAAGGTGGGACAATCACAGAGGAAATGCTAAGCAGTGCCATCCTCCTCCTCGCAACATGCAGTACAGGTAGGCGTCTCACTGATGCCAAGCACGTAGAGATGCTTGGCAAAAGTGTAATGGCCCGTGATAACTCCCACAAGCCTTCTGCAGTCGATTCTCCTTAAAGACAGGAGGAATGCTGCAGATTTTTTGCAGACATCAGGGCATAAGCGCTTAGTCATCCTGCAACCCGGACAATCCCTCCATCTACGGTTGTGTGTATTAAATACACAATCGTTAATGTAGGAATTTACCGTGGACGCAGGTAGACCTAGAGTGGGTTCACAGGTCCTGAGAAGCTCTCCTCTGAACCCACTCTAGCGAGTTCATCAGAGATTTCATTTCCTGGGATCCCAGAGTGGCCTGGAACCCATACAAGCCTAAATGAATTTAGTCTGCCGACTCTGTTCAAGAAGGACTTGAGTTCAAGCACTAATTTATAGCTAGTTAAGGGGTTACGCAGAGCTATTAGTGCAGCTTGGCTGTCACTACCGACGCATATGCTTTCCCCCTTCCATCTACATATGCTTCACAATATAGTGCATGAAGACAGACACAAACCTTCCTAACGAGAAGTGCAGTCTGATATTTTCGCGCTCAAAGAAGACTCCAGCACCGGACCCCCGCCCAGACCTGGAGCCATCCGTGAAAATGCGAAGACTATCCTTTCCAGGTTCAGTATCCAGCCATAGCCAATCCTGATGCCATGGAAACTCGACTGTGAAATAACGACGCAATAGGATAACGGGCGTCAGAGGGCATGTCCTTGAGACAGGGGTCGCAGGACAATTCTTGCGCAAGCACACCGTTATTCATATGTATGTGAGTTGTACTAAAAGCCATTTCTCTTCAGACAAGCATGGCCTTAAGAGCACACCCTCTGATAAATATATCAAGAGGTGGAAGGTTCATCATAACATATAGAGCAGCGGCGTGCTGGAGCAAGCCCCCTTGCAGCTGAGACAAATTGTTCTTTGGAGTTTGGTGAAAGAGGCTACGACGTGTTTGCGTTTTAGTCTGTTCGACCAGATAACCGATGCATATGAGATTATAGGTCTTATCATTGCCGTGTAGATCCAGAGGACCTTTGCTGGCGATAGACCCCATATTTTGGCAAATGCTCCTTTGCATTTCCAGAAAGCTGACAGTGCTTTGGTGGTATTTGACTCACCAGTCTCTCCATGCTTTTCAGCAGGAAGGATGTTAGATTGATTGGTCTGAAGCTCTTGGCAAGTGAGTAGTCCTCTTTTCCTATTTTGGGAATGAAGACCACTTTCACTGTGCGCCAAGGAATGGGTATGTGAGCAAGTGCTAGACTAGCAGTGAAAATTATTTTCAAAGTAGGAAGCAGCTACCTTATACATTTTTGCAGCATAACAGGATATATTCCGTCGCTGCCCGGCGATTTGAAACCATCGAAGGATGCCACAGCAAATTCCATGGCTTCAGTCGTAACCACGCGCGACGCAATATACCAGCTGCGCCGAGTTGTTTTCATCGTTTTAGTTGCAGTTTGCCTTGAAGGAGTGCGCACCGAGGCGATGGCGATCTGATTTTCCGGGAAATGAGTCTGAAGCAGTAAACTAAGAGTTTCCGCTTTTGACTCAGTAAAGGTACCATCAGATTTTTTGAGTCGGTTTTCCTCGTTTGAGGACTTTAACCAACTTCCTAGTCGCACTCAGAGACTTGATCTCTTCGCGGAAGGTCCTATTAGAATCATTTTTCGATTTACGAATAAGTTTCTTATATTCTTTCTGCTTCGACCGATACTTGTTCCAGTCATCTTCTGAATTCGATTTGAGCGATCTATTCAGAAGACTTCTGGCTTCCCTGCGAAGACTTTGGACCTCGGCATTCCACCAGGGGACCAATTTCCTGCAGGGAGGTTTGCTGACAGGACATGCGAGTTCAAAGCAACTGGTGATGACGCTCTTCAGGTTATGAACAGCGTTCTCTACCAATTGTTTCGTTCTGAGTTTTGGTAGGACCTGAGTGGATTTCTCGAGCTCCTCTCTAAACCGTACGCAGTCCGTCCTTCCCGGATTCCGTCTAGGTTGCAAGAAAGAGATCCCACAACTTAATCGGAATTCGATATACATATTTATGGTCCGACAGTGTAGCATCAGGCTAGATTCGCCAGTTAGTGATGTCCTTCACATATCTGTTGGATAGGGCCAGGTCAATCACCTCCTGTCGTCTTGTCGTAACAAACGTTGGTTTAGAGCCAACATTGTTGATGGTAAGGTCAGACTGCTGCCCCAAGCAGTGTTTTGGGCATTAGCATCGCAACACAAGATGAGACCAACCTTTTTGGCTTCACAGTACTCTACGAGTTCAGAAACTACCTTCGGTGGTGGAGGCAGTATCGAGTAGTAGGGAAAGTAGGCAGACGCAACGACGAAGTGTTCTGTAACTCCGTGCGTTTTGTAGCTTACACTAGCAGCCACCAGATCTTGTCCACAAAAGCGGAAGAACCGAGTGGTCTTAGGTTTAAATTACTAAAAATACAGATACTCTGTGGATTTTGAAAACCTTTTCACCTGAAGATTGAATATGAAATGCTAACTTTTTCCATCACTTAAAGGGCAAACCGTGGAGGATTACGCAGTATCCGACATAAGAGCAGCATTCTAGCTATCACCCCGTTAGACAAAGCTAACCTACTTGCTGCCCATTTCGCAACCAGTTCTCAGCTGCCTACTTGTACTTTGTCTCCGCCTGTACTAGAGTCCGTCAATTCCACCATGGGACTAATCCACTTCCGCACCCGTACAATCGCAAGGGTTCTCAAAGACCTCGACATACACAAATCCGCTGGTTCAGATGGTATTGCCCCAATAGTTCTGAAGAGGTGTTCTTCTACGCTGGCAAAGCAAAGCCACTGCGTAAGCAGCCATTATCCATGAATGGCACTTGCATCTCAGAAACTGAAAAGCTTTCCATCCTGGGTATGAGTGTTGCTCACAATCTTAATTGGAGCGACCACATATTCAGTGTCGCCAAGAATGCTGCGAAATGCCTAGGCTTCTTATACAGATGCAAGAAATATTTCTCACTCTTAGATCTGGCTACAATATATAAGGCCCAAATTAGGGTTTAACGCTCATGTCTGGTCCGGTGCTTCCAAGACCTCATTGCACCTACTAGGCAGAATACAAAAACGAGCCATAAAACTGATAGGCGACTCTAACATTTCCAAAACATTAGACTCGCTGGGACACCGCAGGAATGTTACCTGCCTCTCCCTGTTTTATAGTTACTACCACCAAAAATGATCTGATGAAATAGCGTTCCGCCCCTTCAACATTTCTCCCGCAATACACGTCTCTCTAGGAATGCTCACCAATATACTCTGAAGCCCGCTTTCGGACGTACCATCAAATATGGAGAATCTTTCTTTCACCGAACTACTGGAATCTTGAATTCCCTGCCGGATTTGGTCTTTCCTACTCAGTACAACATGCAAGCATTTAAGATCAATGTCCATCGGCATCTCCTCTATTCCTCTTCCTCTCTACCTTCTGCCCGCACTGTGTCGCCGACATAATAAGGTTATTAGACCTTGAGTGCGCGCAAATTATTTAAAAAAAAATTTGTAAACTAAGAGAAATACTTTTACTTGTAACTACCGCACGAGTCAGCTATGTAAGAAACGAGTTCCCCAACAACTCCATATCCCCAGTAATTATGACGTATTTATCTAACTCACGCTGAAGTACTACGCTTACGTATGACCTCGTGATTTACTAGAAACTGGCAAATATGCGGCATATAAGTATCAATGTTTTGATTTCTTGAACAAACTCAATGATCCAATCAAATTCAAGTTGAATGAATGCATTGAATGCATCCTTTCAATTGATGCAATGATATCTTGAAAGGAGTCCTTTTTATTGAATTCCTTACTACTGAAAAAAATGTTAAACTACTTTAGAAATCCGTGGAAGTCTGTCAATCTTATATCGATTTTAATAGCTTTGCGTCAAAAAGAATATTTTTCTGCATAGGATTGATACTGAATATCTGCACGTATTCAATATTGGAAATCCTGCAGCCAGGCTGTGCAATTCTGAAATTCAATTTATTACAGGAAACCGGAAATGCTTACAAAGACAGAACGTACAATTCAATGTGAAAAACGAATCATTGGATTATACCAATATTATCTCAGTTGTGCACGTTTGTTTTTCCTTACTTCTTCTTCTTAACGGACGCTACAGTTTGGGGTGAACCTGGGCCTCAGCCGACATGTCCTCTCCTTCTTGGTCCCTCGAGGTTGGATTCAAAGACTCTCCGGGCTGGAGCTGTGGTGTTCATTCGCTCGACCTGGCCCAACCATCCTAGGCGTTGAATACGTAAACGCCTGACTAGACTTATGTCGCTGTACAGCCCGTAAAGTTCGTGGTTGAATCTTTTCCTCCATCCCCCGTCTGCGTTTATGGGCTCGAAAATCACAGGCAAAATCTTTCTTTCGAACCGACCGAGGGCTTGCTCATCCACATTTGATAGTGCCCATGCTTCTGCGCCGTACAGCAGGACCGGGATGATAAGGGTCTTATATAGAGTCAACTTTGTCGTTCGGGAGAGGGCTCTATTACTCAATTGAATCCTGAGCCCAAAGAAACAGCGTTTGGCAAGAGTGATTCTGCGTTTGATTTCGGAACTGATATCGTTGCTCCAGGTCACTGCGGAGCCAAGGTAGACGAAGTTCTTAACTACCTCGAACTTATATCTACTAATACAAACGTTCTGGCCAAGACGTCGGTGGTGAGCGTCCTTTTTTGATGGCAGCTTATATTTAGGTTTGCCCTCGATTACTGCGAAACCAATTAGTGTGAGAATTTGGTCGATGGTGGAATTCCCTGACCTGAATCCGCACTGATAAGGGCCTATCAGCTTTTTTACAAAAGGCGTTCATACAAAACGGCAGAGAAGATTTTGTAGGCGACGTTAAGGAGACTTATTCCTCTGTAGTTGGCGCAATCAGAGGGGTCTCCTTTCTTGTGGATCGGGCATACGATGCTGAGACTCCATTCCTCGGGCATGCTTTTCTCTGACCATATCTTACAGACGAGCTGATGCATGCTCCTAACCAGGTCATCCCCAGCTGCCTTGAAGAGCTCAGCAGACAGTCCGTCTGCGCCAGCAGCTTTATTCGACTTGAGCTTCGTCGAGGTCAGGGGGACGGAATTTTCTGCGGTCTTCGTCGATTAGAAATGGATCATTCTGCCTGACAGCGGTTATCGCCGTTATACAGCCTGCAGAAGTGATTTTTCCATATTCTCAGCATCGACTGCGATTCTACTACTAGGTGTCCGTTCTCATCCCTGCAGGCTTCCATTCTGGCTTTATAACCTTGGCATGTTCACTTTATCTCTTGATAAAACTTTCGAGCGTCTCGCTGGAGAGATGGAGAGATGTTACTCTCTCCAAATCCTCAATCGCGCTCTTCTCGTGCTCTTTCTTCTTTCCTCTAAGAAGCTTATGCTCCTCCCTTCTTTTTAACTCGAAGAGCTCACGAGCTTGTCTTGGTCTTTTATGCAGCGAGGCCTTATATGCATCCTGCTTCGCTGTGTGAATCATCCTGCACTCGTCATCGAACCAGGTGTTTCTTCGTGGTGGGGCCTTGAACCCCAAGACCTCGGAGGCAGAGCTTTTCAGGGCTTGTTTGCAAAGGCTCCACTGCTGTTCTGTTGATAGGGTGGAGGATTGTGGTGTACTGGAGGGCTTAAGGGAGACGCGATCGGTAAAAGCACGAGTGGTTTCTGGCGATAGTAGCTTTCCGACGTCATAACTTTGTATTCTTACTCTTCTCCGCTGCGTTCGTGATATCCGTAAGCGCATCTTGGCTACTATAAAATAGTGGTCCGAGTCGAATTTAGCCCCCCGGAAAGTTCGGACATCAAGAATAGTGGAGGAGTGTCTGACATCGATCGCGATGTGGTCAATCTGGTTGGTAGTCGATTGATCAAAAGACCGTCAGGTGCCTTTGTGTATATCGAGGTGCGGGGTGCGCGTACTGGCTAGAAGGAGATTTCGCCCCGTAACAAGATTAACCAGCATGTGTCCGTTATCGGATGTAGTGTCGTGTAGGCTATGACTCGATGACTCGTTCAAAGATGCTTTCCTTACCCAGCTTAGCACTGAAGTCGCCTAGTACAATTTTGATGTCATAGCTGGGACATTGGGCATACGTTCTGTCTAGAACATCGTACAACTCATCTTTGGCAGAGTCATCCTTGCCTTCCGTGGGGGCGTGGACGCAGATCAGGCTGATGTTAAAAAAATTAGCCCTGATACGGATTCTTATGAGGCGTTCCCTCACATGCCGAAAGCTTAGGACTTGTTGCCTTAGTCCACCTCGAACAACAAATCCGCATCCGAATAATCGTTGCCCTCTCTCCCTATAGCAGTCACCGTAGTAAATATCGCAGTTTTTCATCTGCTTTATACCCGGTCCATTCCATCGCATTTCCTGAATGGCGGTTATAGCCGCTTGATAGCGGTCTAGGGCGTCCGCAAGTTGTTCGGCTGCACGTGGCCTGTTTAAGGACCTAACAGTCCACATACAGAGCCGAAGATCAATGTCCTTTTTTGGTTTTTTGCAAGGGATGTCAACATTAATCCGGTCCGTTATGTCCGGGGTTTGTGGTTGTTTCGGAGTTTGTGGTTTTTTTTTCTACGGTTACGGCTTACTAGGCGGTAGCCCAACCCCTATTAATCCTGTTTATCCCGCTCGCCATTCGCCCTTCCCCGTCTGCAATTTCCATAGTAAATCTCCAGATGGCACCGCGAGGAGGTAGGGATAGGACTTACTAACAGTGCCGCAAGATGTTCGACTGCGGTGGCTCTTCTCGCTTCTTAGCAGGCCAGCATCCGTCGGATAGATGCTACCCCTACGAGGCTTTTGTTAGTACTTTTTCCTTACAGATAAATAAAATCACTCAAGCTGGTTCGTATATCACTTTTCTACTTGAGTGCATTGGCATTTAAAGAGTAAATCCTACGTCCATGTAGGATTAACCACCCACGTATCTCTGCGAAGCCACTGGGAGACGATATGTTACTTAAAACCATTCACGCTATCGAACCGAATAGTGAGGTTAACGAAGTACGACATCATTCTACATTAAGTCTAATACGGACGGATGGTTGAATGCATCAAGTTATTGTTGAAATCCTGAAAAAAACAAAAGGTTATAGACATCAAGTAATTATCGCTCCTGATTTTTGTCAAGCGATTTATGGGAGTGGACAATCGATAATGGTATTGATGATAAATTATGCTTTCGATTGAGGGTAGGCTTACGACTTAATGACGTTTGGTGGTCACTTGGTCGCCCAGCAAATGGAAGGGATACCGTAAGTTTGTTTGATTGCTAGGATGATTGATTGATTGATAGTGTGTGACCTAGAAAGGCACCTATTTATCCTTATAAGTAAGCTTTGCTTAGTTTCTCCATGAATAGTTTTGATATCCGGCATATCTGATTTATGAGATGAAGTGAGAACAAACTTCTATTTTCTAAAATAAGGTATCATTAAGGTATCAGTCTATAAGATTAACGAGAGTGCATATTACTCTGGCAAATGAATTGATAAATTTCTCTGTACGTAATTTTGCTTTTATCTAATTGACAGATTTCTTGGTCTATTTGACAATCCGCTTTCAGTACGTTTGAACTGATTTGTTACACAATTGTTTCAATCCGTGCACACCATTTTGTCGCATCTTAATTTGCGGTAGCGCGTGTGGGAACCATCCGCGGGTGTTTGTCGCCCGGTGTAATATATTTACTGGTGAGTTGATGGCATATCTCGCCGAAAGTGGAATCGCTTGCTTCACCAAGCAGGTGAAAGCGAAATTGTTGCACTGGATATTTCGAAAGCATTTGACAGGGTTTGGCATGAAAGCCTTTTGTCGAAAATGCGGGATCGATGAGTCCCTTCTTCAATGGATTAGAAGCTACCTTTCGAATCGTTCAATTAAGGTTGTTTTGGATGGATTCAAGTCTGATACTCACTTTTTAGTGAGCTGGCGTTCCCCAGGGCTTCGTTTTGTCTCCGGCACTCTTTCTCATTTTCATAAATGACCTCGTCTGTTACTTCTAATCCAATTCGCTCCTTCGCTGACGACAGTACTCTCTTCTTCTTCTTCTTCTTCTTCTTCTTAACGGGCGCTACAGTTCAAGGTGAACCTGGGCCTCTACCAACATGCCCCTCCAACTAGCACGATATTTTGCTAGCATTTTCTATTGCCGCACACCCAGTTGGCTGAGGTTCCCTTCCACCTGTGTGCGTCATCTTAAGAGCGGCCGTCCTCAGTGTCTTCGTCCCTCGGGATTGGATTCAAAGACTCTCAGGGCTGGAGCTGTGGTGTCCATTTACTCTACATGGCCTAACCATCTTAAACGTTGAATCCATAGACGCCTGACTAGACTCATGTCGCTTTACAGCCCGAAAAGTTCGTGGTTGAATCTTTTCCTCCATCTTAAGGCATCGAACCGACCAAGGGCCTCCTCATTCACTTTTGATAGTGACCTTACTTCTGCGCCGTACAGCAGGACCGGGATGATTAGGGTCTTATATAGATTAAACTTTGTCGTTCGGGAGAAGGCTCTATTACTCGATTGCCTCCTGAGGCCAAAGAAACAGCGACTGGCAAGAGTGATTCTGCGTTTGATTTCAGAACTGATGTCGTTGTTCCATGTCACAGCGGGGTCAAAGTAGACGAAGTTCTTAACTAAGGAACCTACAGTTTAATGCCGATTCTGAACTGCGTCAGTCGAGAAGCTTTTACAAGGCAAGTTATACTCTGGGGGTTTTGCTAGTACCCGGCCGAGGAGGGACGCCGCAAAATAAACGTTCGATGGCGTTGGTTTTATCGGGATCCGAACTCGCTCATCGTGCGTCAGAGTCCAACACACTTACCAGCTCTTTAATTTGTGGTGGATAATTTATGAAAAAATTGTTCGACACTTTTTTTTTTCGGAGAGGAGTATTATTCCACGCTGCAAGTTAATATCATAAAGCATTGATTTGATCCGTAAGCAATGTAAACAAGCTTCGGTCAAATCACATGCCACATGTTAGGCAGACCAGGAAGTGCGATCGATTTTTGTTGACACAGCTGCGGCTTAATGGCAAAATGCTTTTAGTCGAAGTCAAGTGGTTGCAGCTGCGTCGGCAGATTCGTGCGTGATTTATGGTCTAAGTCCAAAGTCCAGCAAAGGGACGCTGCCGTAGAGCAGCATAACGCTTAGTATATAAGTTAATCTAAGTTCAGCGCAACACCAGTTCATCATCAACATCAGAGGACTCAGGTTTAGTTCGTCATCAGAGGACGCAACAGGGTTCAAAAGCAGCACTGAGATCGAGTGGACTCCGCGGCTTGGGTGTTTAAGTGAATTTAGCTAAGTAAAGTAGTGTATTGAAAGTAGTGTATTGAAAGTGAATTAATAAAAGCATAGCTGGTTTATCTTTTTAAAAAACTCCCGTGTCGCGTAAAAAAACTAATTTGCATGCTGAATAGCTTCGATGAATCGGTCGACTTCGAATTCTAATTTGTACGGCATCCTTGTTGGCAATCTTAATACTAATACCTTCTTGAATGTCTTTCCTTCACTACTATACCTTGGTTTTGGATAAAATCGCTTATAACCGTCCAAATGTACATACACATGTACATATGTATGTATGTACGTCGAAATAGTGTAGCATTTTTGTCTTACTTATGCCGAAAAGGATCTATCTCTTAAGTGGGTTTTGCAAAGAGGAATATAGTTGAGGGCATGGTGTCCAGTTCAGTCTTCAGACTCAAACCCTATCGAAAATACATATTTGGAATAACGTATATAAAACACCTTGACAAATCAAACACTTTACTTAGTCATAATCATGATACTAAAATGTAACAGATTACCTCTAGTCATAATAGCATAAATCGTAACGGACAAGTCGAATGGTCTCCACGGTCTCTCATTTTCAGTATTCTGACCTTTTTGATTATAACCATCAATTGCAGTTTCTTGCTCGTTACTTTTATTGGCTAATTTCGTGGTTTTAATTGACTGCCAACATCACTTCGAAAAGTCATTTATATGACTGAATTCGTTTTATTACACCATTATTCGGTATCGAACAGTTACCTACATACTTTGTTGCTAATCCAAAGGACGCAAAGTTCCTACGTGAGACTGCCACCCTCGCAGTAGACCGTTGTAAATCAAAGTCACCACTTAAAAACAATATTTCTCTTCGCAGTAATAAATGACGAAGACTGTTTCTAATGACCTCTATATCCTCTCTTCTGTGCGCATTCACCGTTGCGGTGTCAACGCCGAATGCCCGTGATGCTCCCCACCATCAATTCAAAAACAAAGAAACAAAGTTCACGGCAGCAAATCAGTATATCTCCGACCTAAACTTTTTTCACCCTCCAAGCAAGCCCCAATGATATCTGCTGCAGCAGGGATTTGAAATCAAACAGTACCGTATCCAGTTTCCGAGTTGG
The DNA here is from genome assembly GCA_951905685.1 of Eumerus sabulonum. Taxonomy (NCBI): domain Eukaryota; kingdom Metazoa; phylum Arthropoda; class Insecta; order Diptera; family Syrphidae; genus Eumerus; species Eumerus sabulonum. The sequence continues at coordinate 139,825,237 of OX645060.1, read as the reverse complement.
GGAAGAAGCCGGGCAACAAAAATGGAGACACAAAGGTACACTACATAGCAAGAGGATAACGCAGATACAAAGAACAAAATTAACTCAAATCGTTTCACTTTAAAGGATATTTTGATATTTACATACATACATATATGGAAATGGAGCGCGACATAGTCATTCAACCACCTTCGTATAACCATCGTCAAAGGTGTCATACGTTAGATTTCTTTACATATGTATGTATGTGAATACTTAACAGCCCGCACCTGACGACTGAGACGATGCGCCAAGTGTCATCCAAATATGTATGTATGCAGATATGTACGTACTTGTGAATACACAAACTCATGCACATTTTACATCTTATCTTTAGTGCGTGGACCACTAGTGAAACTCCAGTGCGCTGTTCGTTTGGTTAGTTGCTTATCGCTCAATAGCAGGCAACCGCAGAATTCAATTGTCTGCCTTCCATAGATATTTATGTAAATGATTTAAACACGGACCTTTACTCTTTCGGGATATCCTTGCGCTTATTTTTCGATCGCCCAAAAAAATTCTAATTTCTCTATCCCTGTACGGGTTAAGTTCACAACTCACGTTGAATGCAAGATACATATGTATGTACCTACATACACAGGGCGATGAGGGGCTCTTTCCTTTTAATTTGCAACTAGCTTGGTTATTCTTTTGGTTACCTTTGCGTTTACTCACTTACTTTGAAGGCGCTACAGTTCGGGGTGAACCATGGCATCAACCAACAAGCCTCTCCAGGCGACCCGATTTTTGGCCAGCCGCTTCCAGTGCCGCACGCCCAGTTGGTTGAGGGCCCTTTCCACCTTAGCGCGCCACCTTAAATGCGGTCGTCCTCTGCTGCGTCGTCCCTCGGGGTGGGAGTCGAAGACTCTTCGGGCCGGAGCGTTGATGTCCATTCGCTCTACCTGGACTAGCCATCTTAGACGTTGGATCCGAAGACGTCTAACTAAGCCGATGTCGCTGTACAGCCCGTACAGTTCTTGGTTGAATCTCCTCCTCCACTCTCCGTTTACACAAACGGGACCAAAGATTACACGCAGAATTTTCCTCTCGAAATGCCCAAGAGCCTCTTCATCCGCTTTTGATAACGTCCGAGCCTCAGCGCCGTAGTTTTCGAGAGAGGGCTCTACAACTCAATTGCCTCTTGAGCTCGAAGAAGCAGCGGTTGGCAAAAGTTATTCTGCGTTTTATCTCGGCGCTGGTGTCGTGGCTGCTTGTCACTATCGACCCAAGGTAGGCGAAGTCCTTGACTACTTCAAAAATATAGCTGCCGAAGGTGACGTCCTGACCAAGACGTCGGTGTTGCGCGTCTTTCTTTGATGAGAGCATATATTTGGCCTTGTCTCCATTTACCCTTAGACCCACTTTAGCCGCTTCTGCTTCAATGCTTGCGAACGCCTGATTGACGTCTCGCTTTGTCCGTCCAATAACGTCCATGTCAACTGCGTAGGCAAGCAATTGTGTAGACTTGAAGTAGATCGTACCTCTTGTATTGGCCGCGGAGTCACGATCTTTTCAAGAATGATGTTAAAGAAATCACATGGCAGTGCGTTACCCTGTCTAAAACCTTTTTTAACATCAAAGGGGTCGGTTAGTTCACCTCCAACCTTGATGGAGTAGCGAGGGTTCTCCATAGTCCTCTTGGCAGGAATGTTACAACATGACATGGCTCTGTATAGCTCGTCTCTATAAACACTGTCATACTCGGCTTTAAAGTCGACAAAAAGATGGTGCGTGTCGACCTGGAATTCATGGGTCTTCTTCAAGATCTGCCGTAGTGTAAATATTTGGTCTATCGTGGATTTTCCTGGCCTGAGACACACTGGTAGGAACCTATCAGATCGTCCACGAACGATTTCAGGCGCTTACACAGTACGGCAAAGAGGATCTTGTACGCAATGTTCAAGACGCTTATCCCTCTGTAATTGATGCAGTAATAGGGGTCCCCTTTCTTATGGAGCGGGCAAACGACACTGAGATTCCATTCATCGGGCATGCGTTTCTCCGACCATATCTTGCAGATGAGTTGGTGCATGTTCCTGACCAGCTCATCGCCAGCTGCTTTAAACAGTTCCGCGGGGAGTCCGTCTGCTCCAGCAGCTTTATAAGACTTAAGTTTCGATATCGCTATCTTAACATCGTCTAGGTCGGGTGGACGGGATTCTCCTTCGTCTTCGTCCATTGTGAATGGTTCGCTCTGCCTAACGGCGGCATTTTGACTATCATCGCCGTTATACAGTCTGCAGAAGTGATCCTTCCACAATCTCAGCATCGACTGTGGCTCCACTACTAGCTGTCCGTGCTCATCCCTGCAGGCTTCTGCTCCGGCTTTATAGCCTTGGCATGCTCGTTTTACTTTCTGGTAAAATTTTGAAGATATTATGTTTAAAAAACCGGCCAAGTACGAGTCGGACTCGCGCACGAAGGGTTCCGTACCATCTGTATATATAAAAATGAAAGAGACGTTGTATATTACCCCATCAGTCATCACATTAAAACGGCTAATCCGTTTAAAATGATTTCTCGCATGATTACTTTGATGATCAAAAATCTCCATTATGAGAAAGTTGATCATCAAAGTGTCTGAATTTAAGTCAATTATCTTACTTGACAGCGAGGAGGTGAAATGGTGAATAACAATAATTATGGGAAAAAGGTTCGCAGCTAGGATTAATATATCAAGGACACAAGAGGGATCAAAGCTTAAAAGTGTGTTATTGGTTGTGGGATATGATCGAAAGTTAATTTCACAACAATTGAACTTGCTGCAACATCTGTTATCTTAACCTATCAGGATGGAAAGGGAGGGGAATAGCAATTGTACGAAAGGGTTGGCAGAAAGGATTAACGTAGAAGTGACACAATAGGAATCATCAAAGAGGGTATTTATTATTGGTTGTTCGTAACTATAGAAAAAAGGGGTTGGGATTAATACATTCAAGACACAATAGGGATCAAAACTCGGAAGTATGCTACTGGTTGTGTGATATTGTCGAATAACCTTAGGTCAGTATGTGACCAAGGGGAGTTTTTGGATGAAAACCATGTCTGTTGTATGGGAGCCCCCCTTAAATATTTATTTTATTCTGTTTTTAGTATTTGCTGTATAGCGGTAACAATACATCCTTTGTAAAAATTTCAAATGTCTACTTATCACGGTTCATGAGATACAGCCTGGTGACAGACGGATGGACGGACAGCGAAGCCTTAGTAATAGGGTCCCGCTTTACCCTTTGGGTACGGAATCCAAAAAATGATATCGGTCAAATTCGCACCTCTTGAGAGGTTGCCGATTTGCTCGCAATGTACCTGACCTTACAATGCGAACAAGCCCATGCAGCAAAACAAGAGGCATATAAAGCCTTGCTGCAACGACGGACGAGGGCTGCTCGCGAAATCTATGAGCAGAAGAGAAGAGAGGAGCACATGCTTTTCAGAAGAAAGAGGAGAGAGCACGGAAAGCGTGAGATCGAGGAGATGGAGAGATGCTTCCGCAGGAATGACGCCCGTAAGTTTTACAATAAGGTAAAACGAACATGCAATGGCTACAAAGTCAGAGCGGCGGCCTGCAGAGATGAAAATGGAGAACTGGTAGTAGAGTCGCAGTCGATGCTGAGGATTTGGAAAGACCACTTCTGCAGACTGTATAACGGCGATGATAGACAAGATACCGCTGTCAGGCAGAACGAGCCATTCGTAATGGACGACAATGGAATAGAATTCAGTCCACCCGACCTAGACGAAGTCAAAATAGCGATATCAATACTTAAGTCTAATAAAGTCGCGGGCGCAGACGGCCTGTCTGCTGAGCTTCTTAAGGCGGCTGGAGATGAGCTGGTAAGGTGCATGCACCATCTTATTTGCAAGGTGTGGTCGGAGGAAAGCATGCCCAACGAATGGGATCTCAGCATCGTTTGCCCGGTCAATAAGAAAGGAGACCCCTATAACTGCGCCAACTATAAGGGAATAAGTCTCCTTAACATCGCATATAAGATCTTCTCTGCCGTATTGTGTGATCGCCTGAAACCGTTGGTGGATAACCTGATCGGCTCTTATCAGTGTGGTTTCAGGCCAGGTAAATCCACAATAGACTAAATAGTTACGCTGCGGCACATCTTGTAGAAGACCCAGGAATACCAAATCGACACTCACCACCTCTTCGTCGATTTCAAGGCTGCATGTGACAGCGTGTATAGAGATGAGCTATACAAAGCCATGTCTAGTTTTAACATCCCTGCCAAACTCCTCCGACTGTGCAGGATGACAATGGAGAATTCTCGCTGCTCTATTAAGGTCGGTAATGAACGAACCGAGACCTTTGATGTTCAAAAAGGATTTAGGCAGGGCGACGCGCTGTCGTGCAACTTTTTCAACATCGTGCTTGAAAAGATCGTGCAAGAGTCGCTGGCCAACACAAGAGGTACGATTTATTTGAAGTCTACTCAATTGCTTGCGAACGCCGACGACATTGACGTGATTGGACGGACACAGCGAGACGTCAATGAGGCCTTTGTAAGCATTGAGGTAGAAGCGACTAAGATGAGTCTCAAGGTTAATGAGGGTAAAACCAAATATCTGTTTTCATCTAAAAGAGACGGGCAACACCGACGTATTGGCCAAAACGTCACCATGGGCGGATATAACTTTGAAGTGGTCAAGGAATTCGTCTACCTTGGCTCACTGATGACCAGCGACAACAACACCAGCGCTGAGATAAAACGCAGAATCACTCTTGCCAACCGCTGTTTCTTTGGGCTCAAGAGGCAATTGAGAAGTAGAGCCCTCTCTCGGAAAACCAAGGTGACACTATATAGGACCTTAATCATCCCAGTCCTCCTTTACGGCGCAGAGGCTTGGACCTTAACAAAAGCGGATGAAGATGCCCTTGATCGTTTCGAGAGGAAAATTCTGCGCACTATCTACGGTCCCGTTTGTTCAAACGGTGTATGGAGGAGAGGATATAACGAAAAACTGTACGGGTTGTACAGCGACATCGGCCTGGTACGACGTGGAAAATACAGCTCCGACCCGAAGAGTCTTCGAATCCACTCCGGAAGGAAGACGCGGCAGAGGACCGTCGCATCATCGGTGGCGCACGCAGGTGGAAGGGGACCTTAACCAACTGGGCGTGCGGCGCTGGAAACAGCTGGCCAATGACCGTGCCAGCTGGAGACGCTTGTTGGTTGAGGCCCAGGTTCACCACGGACTGTAGCGCAACCTAAGTAAGTAAGCACCTGACCTTAGATTTCTTCCTGATTGTTGCCGCAAAAGAATATGTAAATCTGGTTCCATCGGATCGGCTCGGTCAGTTCAAAACGGAATATCACACGAGTTATGTACGTGCCCCCAATCACACGACACCCCATGACTTCAATCCCAACAAACATCGATTAAAAAATTGCACTATCGGCGTCTGCTGAACGTCCGGTCCAACGATCACTTTTGCAAAGGGCAGTTGTAATCAGGTACATATGTATGTATTTGAAAATAAAGTTGTTTTCTTTGTTACCTTGGAGGTTTCAGTCACATAAGTCACGCTACAGAAATTGTTGATTCAAAATCGCCATCGCTTCAAGAGCTGTGTGGCGGTGATGCCATCGGCTTCCTTTAGAAACAAGGACCAAACGCCTTCATCAATTTAATGCATAGCTCTTCGTACATTTTTGTTTCTTGCATTTTCTAATCTATCTTCACATAAGCATTTGAGTGGATATCGGCTTCGTAACTTGTTATGGTCTTGGATACGAAATCATCCTTTTCCTGCACCAGACTTCACAGAGCATTGGAGTAAGTTGACCTCGCTCTACATTTAGCAGTTAGAGACCAGTTTTGACCAAATGCCCTCGTTGTCTTGTCGATGTTTGTGGATGCCCTAGGCCACAGCAGACGGCTAAGGGATCAATACGGGGTCAGTCACTAATTGCGATATGTATAGTAGACTCAATTCGGATGAGAATTGCATATGTGTGGATGTGGATTGGGTCTCATCCAACATGCCTCCCCAACTAGCACGATCACCTGTGTACGTCATCTTAAGTGCGGCCGTCCTCTGTTTCTTCGTCCCTCGGGATTGGATTCAAAGACTCTCCGGGCTGGAGCTGTGGTATCCATTCGCTCTACATGGCCTAGCCATCTTAGGCGATGAATTCGTAGACGCCTGATTAGACTTTCTCGCTGTACAGCCCGTAAAGCTCGTGGTTGATTCTTTCCTCCATTTGCACAATCATTTCTAATACGATGTTGAAGAAATTACATGACTGCGCATCATCCAGCCTAAATCCTTATTGGACATCAAAACTATCGGTCGGGTCTTCACCGATTCGGATGGAGCAGCGAGCATTCTCCAAAGTCATTCTGCATAGTATGACGAGTTTAGGAGGGATGTCAGAGGTAGACATGGCGATATATAGCTGGCGATTGTATAGCTAATTACGCTGCCGTATGCGGCTTTAAAGTCGAAGAATAGATGGTGAGTGTGAAATTAATTGTTTTTTTTTCAGGATCTGCCGTAGTGTGAAGATTTGGTTGATGGTGGACTTCTTTAGCCTTAGGCAACACTGATAAGGACATGTCCGCTTATTTACAAAAAGCAATGTTAAGGAGACTTATTCTTCTGTAAGCGGCGCAGTCAAACTGGTCTCCTTTCTTGTGCGTCGAGCTAACGCTGCTGGGACTCCATTCCTTGCGCATGCTTCCCTTTGACCATATCATCTCTTGCTTCTTTAAAGAGCTCAGCAGACGAGCTCTCTGTCTGCGCCAGAAGGTTTATTCGGCTTGAGTTTCGATATGCCGATCTTAACTTCGTCGAGGTCAGGTTGACGGAATTCTCTGCGATCTTCTGCGTTGAGAAATGGATCACTCTGCCCGACAGCGGTATATTGACTAAGATAGCCTTTATACAGTCTGCAGAAGTGTTCCTTCCATATACTCAGCATCGACTGTGATTTTACTACTAGGTTTCCGTTCTCATCCCTTCAAGCTTCCGTTCTGGCTTTATAGCCCTGACATGTTCGCTTTATCTGTTGATAAAACTTTCGAACGTCATGCCCACAGTAATAGCTCTCCAAGTCCTCAATTGCGCGCCCGATGGAGGAGGAACAATTACTACATCATTTTAAGCTAGATTTGCTTGATGCCAGCGGGGTCAATAAGTAAGACAGCAGGTCTCAAATATGATAAGCGTCAGTTCCTTTGTTGGAGATTGTACAGTGCGTGGTACGGATGTAGAACCTCGTGCATTCTAAAATGTAGTTCTCCATTGTTTCCAGTCATTTTTGAATTGTTTTAAAAAATAAGATCAGGACGAGTAAGGAAAGGTTAGAAAAATGTATCTTGGACTAAAAGCGTCAAAAGGAGCATACAAATTAAAAGTTAAAAGCACCATTATCGTAAAAAAAAAAAAAAAAAAACTCTTTCCAAAAGAAATTAAATCTACCATGAACCGAAATTGTCAAAACGAAATTCTTCTATTGTAATAACTCAGTGCTCACGTGTGTAAATGCCTTATTAGCAGCGTGCTTAATGAATCCACGGGGTGGCAAACGCAGGTGTATGTATGTATACTCATTACGGCTTCTTCACACTCCAAGCAAGTGTACCATAATCCAATGTTTACCCAAATTCACCATTGATTTGACTTCCTATAATGTTCATTGACATACACACTGCGCAGTCCTAGTATTACATTGTTTCCAATTAAACGCACAACTCGACTAAGCTCCTTAACCGAAAGTCATACATACCATTCCATACCCCCCAGCATTCTGCCTTTCTAATATACCATAGAAACGTTGCTCCTGAGATGATACTCGCACTTCTTTAAAGATGAGGAAATGCCCAAACAGAGCCGGCACGGGTGTTCATCTAATCCAATTAGGGAATTTTCCTTTCAGATTTTCATGATTAATATCATCCTTATTAGTGGTAATTACCAACAAAGAAATGCTTTTAATTAAGTTAGCTTTTTTGACATGTGCAGCAGCAGCGTTGATGCCACCATTCTTAAAGCACTTGTAGGGTAACTGCTGTTGTTGTACTCGGTCCACTCCATAGGTAGCCGAGTTAGGCACGGCCAGCAAGGGAGTGAATAAATGTGTCATTATGTTCATGCAACCTTCAAAGAGCGGGCTTCATAAGGGAAAAAGGACAAAAATGTAACACTTATGACAAAGTCCTTCAATGGGCTTATGTGAAATGTGATTAATAATATGATGGATGGTGTTGACGCTGTTGGTCATTTGGCCTCAATATTATGCTCGTCTGTTCGTTTTTTGGCTTATGTTACTGGAAGATAGGCTGCCGCTGACAAGGGACATTTTTAATGGATTATGCATGAAAAATTCGTATAATTTGATAGCGTGTTGATTTGGAATTGGCTATCATTTAAAATGGATATGATCAAGTTCCGAGGGTGCATATGTAACTGAAAATGATGTATTACTAAGGGGTAATGGAGCCAGTGGATGAGGGCGCAGTGGTTAGTGTGTTGGACTCTGACGCACGATGAGCGAGTTCGGATCCCGATAACACCAACGCCATCGAATGTTTATTTCGCGGCGTCCCTCCCCGGCGGGGTAGTGGTAAAACCCCACTTAGTATACATACCTCGCGTTGGTCTTTTAAACGACTAGGTATAGGACTGAAACTTCGTTTCCATGATGAATCTTTGCAAATTTCATGCAAAAATATATGTAATAGAAGTGTTTTAAGCGCTTTAAGAACTCCACAAAGCTCTTTTTATATTTCAAGTGTTATTTTAGAAATTAAGTAGGTACCTTGTTTTTAGCTTATGTTCGTCGCATTATTGAAAGTTGTATCAGGTTCCGCCATTGTATTTACATATATTTTTGTTGGGGCCGAAACAAATACTTTTCTGTTCGTTCAATGTCACATGTTTCTTGAATAGGAAAAGGTAGTCTACATTCAGCGTTGCTGTTGCAATATAAGTATTTTCAACAATGTCATGGTTCAAGCATCATGAAGATGTTTTTTGGTATATGTATATTTAAATCCAAACCTTTCAACTTGGAAGACGCTTTGCGTATAACAAATTTGAATATATGCCCATACATATATAAGCTATTCAAGACAGTTATTTTTCCTTTCAACAATACGAAGTGAAAGGCTTATGAATTCAATTGGTAATCCTCCAAGGAGAAAAGCAGAGAAAAAACACATATACAGTCGATGTACCAGTACCACCCTCTAAATTTCGCCAACGGTAATCCTTCAATCCATGCACAAGTACGAATACATAAATTTCATTATTAAATTCATTCCCAACCCATGTCGTCCTAGATATAATGAAACGTTCCTCCACCCACTCCCTCAACGAAAACCTCGAACAAAGAAAGGACGCTATGCAAAGAATCAAGTCGATAACAGTATGGGAAAAAAGGATAGGAAAAGTGTGATTTGCAATAAATACAGTGAGCCGGATTCGTTTAAGCTTCTCACTACATCTCGTTCTTCCGTTCATTCCTTCTTTCCCATTTTAACATTTGAATATCCACCCCAAGAGATATTCTTTAAGATAAAGTTATTGAAGCACTCGAATGTAATAACTCTTTTCGCCGCACAACATATTGTCGGTATCCTTTACAGTCAAAAATGCTTACATTCAGATACACACACCCACAAGGATGTACTGCGGCGAACTGTCAATGCATGCAAGCAGTCGTTATCTAATAAGTCGTCGCCAACGCCACAGAAACAAATAAAAACACTAGAGCTAAACTGAAAAATGTGGTATGAGGTGTTGCTGGAGTCGAATAATACGGAGTCACATCCCTTCTGGCAATAAATGGAGTTTTATGTAGCTCTACAGACCAAAGGCTTAAGATACACCAAATCATGACATTGAAGCAAAGTTTCACTGTCGCGAGACGAGTTCCGGATAGAGTATTCGGTGGTAGAGTTTTAACACAATTGAAAAATATCCCTTCTGTCGTTTTGGGAGTTGCAAGTATTTTGACGGCACGGAAACAAAAAGAATTAGGGGACAACAGCAGAGAGAGATTGTGAGGAAAATATCGAAGGATACGATCAAACGCAAACGCCTTACAACAAAACGCATACACCCGTCAAGACAGGACAAGAAGCGGAACTATTTATGGGTTTCATTAAATTATGGTGAAACTGCATTTTATTGCTTGAATGGTTCGGGATGTCCCAGTAGTTGAAGGTCTCCTTACAGCTTTGCCTGTCTTTCGATTTGTCCGTTTAGACGCTGGATTTTTATGTTCAATTTGCTTCAAAAGTCCCTTCTATATCCATGTTCTTCTATCTATCTTTTGTTCTACTTCAAATGGATGACAGTGGTTGTTGTTTCATGCAGTTCGAAGAACATCAATCTGACGTTGGAGTATTGCAGAAGTGGTACTTTGATTTAATTAGACGTAAATCTATGACATGAACGGTAAGCTCAGTGCACACAACGCCCTGGTGTTGACGTTGATTTTATGTGATTTTCCTGGAAGTATCTGAACATTGTAATGAAGTCGTTTAGCTTCGAGGGCAAATGAAATGCAACTGAAAACATTGTTCGTCTGGTGAGCAACATAGTACGATAGATACATATGTATATGTATTTCAAGCGCATAATGGGACTTTATAATTCCATTAATTAAATGTTATCACGAAACTGCAGTAGATTTCCTTAATTTATTGACAGGTGTGGATGAAAATGATCTGCTGATAGGGAGCCGTATATGGAATATTTAACTTTTTAATACGTTTCATAATTGCTATTATCGAATGGTAGAGAGCCATCAGCATCATTTTATTAGTGCGAATCGTTAAGTTATACAATCGGATGCTGTGTTTCATGAATTGATATCTAGTGGTTGTTATGCACAATACATATGTAGATACGTAGCGAAAAATCCACACATTATTACCCTCAAAATGGAAGTAGATCAATTAAGAGCACTTGTTGTTAAAATTAACCTAAGTGTAAAGTTTTAAAACTAAAGTAAGCATATTTGAGCTTCCTTTTTGGTAAATCCACAAAAATTTCAACATGACAAGGCCAGTTATCTGCGCGGTTGAAAGCATGGATTGTTTTTGAGTGCATTTGTTTGAATTGTTGTTACCTATTTATCCCATCTTAAATGGCATATACACATGTACATGTAATTGCAGCCATCAATTTACACTCTGCGAAAATGAAATAAGAGCAGCATTGACCAGTGATTCGCTTACTTACTTACTTACTTACTTATCAGGCCAGCGATCCATGGAGGATCTGAGCCTGAGCTATAGCTGCCTTCCATCCTTGACGGTCCCGGGCACGCTGCTTCCAGTTGTCAAGACCAAGATGTCTTACATCCGCGATTACTTGGTTCGGTCTTCTTCTTCTTCTCGAACCAGGAGGCTCGAAGTCGAAGACCCTCTTAGCTGGAGCGTTGATGCCCATGCGCTCGATGCGGCCGAGCCAGTGTAGTCGACGGATCCTTGCCTTCCGGACTACATCCACATCTTGGTACAGCTCGTAGAATTCGCGGTTGTGTCTTCTCCTCCATTCACCTTCCTCACAGACAGGACCAAATATCCGGCGCAGAATTTTTCTTTCGAAAGAACCCAAAATCAGCTCCGCGGCCTCCTTATCGTCCAGCTTTCGGCTCCGTACAGCAAGACTGGCAGAATGAGCGTTTTGTAAAGCATGACTTTGGTCTTTCGAGTAAGGAGTTTTGACCCCAGTTGTTTGGACAAGCCGAAGTAGCAGCGGTTGCCAAGGGCGATTCTATGCCGGATCTCCACTGTGGTGTCATTTGTGGAATTTACGTTTGCCCCGAGGTAGACAAACTCCTTAACTACCTCGAAATTGTAGCTGTCAATTATTATATTTTGTCCCAGGTGGTGAGCGACGGATTGGTTTTTCCTTGACAGCATGTACTTATTTCGTTTTGTCTTCATTGATCTTAATTCGCATATTTATGTTTGAACAGGAAGAAAGCAACGCAGCGTTTTAAAATTGCATGAATTGTGCCTTGAATTTTTGTTGCATCCGTATTCGCCTGTATCAGCGCAATCACGTTCAATAACCTGTAACCAAGCTTAGTAGACAAAAATTGAATACAACTACATACAGGGGTAGTATTATAATTAGCACATAAAAACAAAACTTTAATTTTTGGTCTTTTAATTACTTACTTATTTAGGTGGCGCTATAATCCGTGGTGAACCTGGCCCGCAACCAACAAGCGTCTCCAGCTGGCACGGTCTTTGGCCAGCTGTTTCCAGCGCCGCACGCCTAGTTGGTTAAAGTCCCCTTCGAATTCGAAAACTCTTCGGGTCGGAGCTGTATTTTCTATGCGCTCTACATGGCCTAGCCACCTTACACGCTGTATCCGTAGACGTCGTACGAGGCCGTTGTCGCTGTACAACCCGTACAGTTCTTCGTTATATCTTCTCCTCCATACACCGTTTGAACAAACGGGACCGTAGATAGTACTCAGAATTTTCCTCTCGAAACGACCAAGGGCATCTTCATCCGCTTTTGTTAAGGTCCGAGCCTCTGCGCCGTAAAGGAGGACTGGGATGATTAAGGTCTTCTATAGTGTCACCTTGGTTTTCCGAGAGAGGGCTCTACTTCTCAACTGCCTCTTAAGCCCAAAGACACAGCGGTTGGCAAGAGTGATTCTGCGTTTTATCTCAGCGCTGGTGTTGTTGTCGCTGTTCATCAGTGAGCCAAGGTGGACGAGTTCTTTGACCACTTCAAATTTATATCCGCCCATGGTGACGTTCTGGCCAATACTTCGGTGTTGTCCGTCTCTTTTAGATGAAAGCAGATATTTAGTTTTACCCTCATTAACCTCGAGACCCATTTTAGCCGCTTCTACCTCAATGCTTACAAAGGCCTCATTGACGTCTCGCTGTGTCCGTCCAATCATGTCAATGTCGTCGGCGTACGCAAGCAATTGCGTAGACTTGAAATAAATCGTTCCTCTTGTGTAGGCCAGTGACTCTTGCACGATCTTTTCAAGCACGATGTTGAAAAGGCTGCATGCCAGCGCGTCAGCTTGCTTAATCCTTTTTTAACATCAAAGGTATCGGTTTGCTCATTACCGACCTTAATGGAGCAGCGATAATTCTCCATTGTCATCCTGCACAGTCGGACGAGTTTGGCAGGGATATTAAAACTAGACATGGCTTTTTTAAAGCTCATCTCTATACACGCTGTCATAAGCAGCCTTGAAATCGACGAAGAGGTGGTGAGTGTCAATTTGGTATTCCTGGGACTTCTCCAAGATCTGCCGTAGCGTAAATATTTGGTCCTTTGTGGATATAACTGGCCTGAAACCACACTGATAAGAGCCGATCAGGTTATCCACAAATGGTTTCAGGCGTTCACACAATACGGCAGAGAAGATCTTATATGCGATGTTAAGGAGACTTATTCCCCTATAGTTGGCGCAGTTATAGGGATCTCCTTTCTTATGGACAGGGCAAACCCTGCTGAGATTTTATTCGTCGGGCATGCTTTTCTCCGACCATATCTTGCAAATGAGATGGTGCATGCACCTTACCAGCTCATCTCCAGCCGCCTTAAGAAGCTCAGCAGACAGGCCGTCTGCGCCCGCGGCTTAATAAGTCTTAAGTCTAATTCATCCTCTGCGTATGCAATAGTAAAGTGCTTGAACGAATTACTTCGGACTATAACCAACGCGGAACTTGGTCGGCTCTCGTCCTATCTAGGTCTAGGACAACCACCCCTGAGAGTAGTGAACGAACATCAAACGAGACCAACCACTGCACTCCGTTCAGGTTGTGTGTGTCAATACATCATAAGAGAATATAAAAACTCTTGAACCTGCGCGAGTCTCTAAAAAAAAAAACAAAAAAAAGTCTTGATATCGGTGTTTTGATTTCGTCTAGGTCGGGTGGATGGAATTTTCCTACGTCGTCGTCCATTACGAATGGCTCATTCTGCCTGACAGCGGTATCTTGTCTATCATCGTCTTTCCAAATCCTCAGCATCGACTGCGACTCTTCTACCAGTTCTCCATTTTCATTGCAGGCCGCCGCTCTGGCTTTGTAGCCATGGCAGGTTCGTTTTACCTTATTGTAAAACTTATGGGCGTCATTCCTCCCGAAGCATCTCTCCATCTCCTCGATCTCACGCTTTCCGTGCTCTCTCTTCTTTTTTCTGAAAAGCGTGTGTTCCTCTCTTCTCATCTGTTCATAGATTTCGCGAGCAGCTCTCATCCGTCATTGCAGCATGGCTTTATATGCCTTTTGTTTTGCCTCATGGGCTTGTTCGCATTGTTCATCGGCCCAGGGGTTTCTAGATGGTGGCGGTTTGAAACCCACCACCTCTAAGGCAGCGTCTCTGACGGCGCTCTGGTAATGCGCCTATTCCTGCTCTATTGTTTGTGCTGCTGTGGGCGGATATTGAGAGAGCTTGGAGGACACACGATCGGCAAAGATTCTGGCAGCCTTTGTTCTAATCGACTCCTAAGCATTCTTGATATCCTCATACGTACCTCGGCTACAACCGGGTAGTGGTCCGAGTTGATGCTGGCCACTCGGAAGGTTCGTACGTCGAGAATTCTGGAAGAGTGTCTGGCGTCGATCGCAATGTGATCAATCTGGTTGGTGGTCGATTGATCAAAAGATTGCCAGGTACCTTTGTGGATGATGAGATGGGGGAATCGCGTGCTTGCTACAAGGAGGTTAAGCCCCGTTAGGAAATCGATTAGCCTAAGTCTATGGCTATGCTTTGCTATGATCGACTCAAATAAATCTCCTAGGACTATTTTTGTGTCGTAGCTGGGGCACTGGGCATATGTTCTGTCTAGGAGATCGTAGAATTCTTCTTTGAGTCGCCTTCCTTTGCCTCTTCCAGGCAAAGTGCCTCATAATAAAATGGATCTAGGACACAATGCAGAAAAAAGCTTTCTCAGCTTAGTGTAGAAGCCTAAAAATAATATTGGTTACATTCGTATCCATTCTTGATTGTTACGCAATAGCACGATTGCGTACATTTAATTTGTATAACTTATTGTGTTATCATAAAAAGCACCTTATATCATATTGGAAGAGTTCATCAGTCCCATCCTATACCGGAAACGATGGCCTCACCGAAATAATTCATTATAATTACTGCAATAATTGTATACTAACATGCAATTAGGGTTTGAGAATAGCCCGCACCCGCACGAAGCTACTCATACTCGTACTCTTACTCATTCTGGTAGTTTTACCTAGAACTGCTCCTAGTTATGTATATTTCCCACTCATCTATCTTCATTTGTTTTGTTTTTTCTTTTGTTCCATTTGTCTTCTTTCCTATAACCATGAAAAAAGGTTTTACCTAAACTATTTTCACTAGAGTAGCTCTCGAGATAAGAAGTCTCTGACAAACGAACCCCATTCCATCTTCGAATGGGGTTGAACAAACATTTATGCAAATAATCGTACATGGAACAGAAAGGGGGAAACTGGACGACTAGTGGGATAAGCACGGGTATGACAAGCTTAAGCATACGCCGCCACTGCTCAACGTACCCCTAAACATTTATTTAGCTACAATGTTTGCGGAACAATAGCACCGACCCGTAAACAACCCGCTGGCGAAGCACGGAGGAGCACGATTCCGCCGATACTCGAACCAAGCCTAGGAATGTACATATGTATGTATATATTCAGGTCCTTGGTGGCTTCGTAACTTTTTGTTTTGTTTGTTTTTTGTTTTTTTTTTTTTTTTTTGTTATCCCCAGTGCAGTAGTTATTGTTATGATCATCATCCTCGGGTGCTTATTGTCATCATACTCATTTTATCATTCTGTTTAAGTTTGGAAAAGTTTCCTCCTCCAAACGACCGGATGCGAGAGTAGTCCGACTGCCGGTAATGTTATTAGTCCTTTAGGACGGTTTGGGTATTTCTCCTTGATGGTGTAGTACATCTTTATGCATATCTACCTATGTGAGTCAGCCATAGGATGCGAATAGAATGTTTGCCAGCAATTATTCTGAATTATGCAATTAAATCATTTTTATCAGTGCTGCAGAAAAGTTTCAAGTTTTGTTGCCGTTCCAACTGGCGGTGGCACAGTTGTTGGGGAACGCATACGTACGGTTTTTAATTAGATGTTGGCATATGTTATCCGTCTGTTATTATGGTTTGTATGAGGAGAAGAAGAGGCAAGCGCTTTTTAAAGGGGCGTTGTATTCTGGCAGAGGGCATTCACTGATTTGTTCATGGAAATATGTTGGGCGGTTGATACGAGGGTTTTTGGATTCTTCCAAGGTACATGATAGTAACTGTTGTTTCTACATTTGTGGTCCTAGCGATGGGTGTGGAAAGGATATTATCTGGTGTTGAATTATGTATAGTTGCCAATTGAGTTTAGGGTTTTGTGTACAGGTTTGATGAAATAACCCACTTAGATTTCAGGTAAGAAAGTCGATATGGACCACATATCGTGCTTCTTTCTACAAGCTCATTCCACTGAAAAGTGGCAGGCCAGATACAGTGCATCTTCATAAAGGGGTCAGCGATATTCTTGTGGTAATCTGAATAATCTCCTGATGTAAACCTATTCAGATGAGATGCTCACCAGATTAACGTATGATGTTTCCTTACTACTTCAAAAAAATCTGTTTTGGGCGTGCTGGCTCTAACTATGTATTACTTATATTATGTAGTCTTATCCGTCCTTATATGATCTCTTGGAGTTTTTTTTTTTTTTATTTTTTTTTTTTTGTCGGAGTCTTCTGCTATCTGTTGGAGTACTCAGACGGCAAATACTGGCCCATCGTAAACAGAAATCTTACATCTTCAGGCTTCTCACCGATGCCAAGCACGCGGAGACGCTAAGAAAAAGTGTAATGGCCGGTAATGACTCCCACAAGTCTTCTGCATTCAATTTCAAGGCATACGCGCATTGTCATCCTGCGCCCTGGTTAATCCCTTGTGTGTATTAACCACCCAATCGTTAATATAGAAATTTATAGACGCAGGTAGACCTAGAGTGGGTTCAGGTTCTCTGGACTCATTCTGGCGAGTTCATCACAGATTTCATTTCGTGGGATCTCAGAGTGACCTGTAACACTTACAAGGCTTAGTGAATTGACGCTGTTGAAGATGGTCTTGAGTTCATGCTCTAATTTGGAGCTGTTTATGGTTATTCCCCTACACGTGAGCTTCACAACATAGTTCATGACCATTAGGATTGCGTATATTTCTGATTGAAAGATATACGCATATTTTCCTAAAGAAGACCCAGCACCGGACCCCCGCTCAGACCTGGAGACACAGTGAAAATGCGAAGACATGCGAACCATGCGCATGCACACGGTTATTCCTGTGCGAGTTCTACCAAAAGCCATTTCTCTTAAGACAGGACATGGTTTTCAAAGCACATCCTCTCATAAATATATCATGGAGCGGAAAGTTCATCATAGCAACCAGAGTAGCGCCCGACGTTCTGGGGAAACCCACCGTTCAGCTGGAGTTTGGTGAAAGAGGCTACGACGTGTTTGCGTGTTTGCCTGTTCCACCAGACAACCGATGCATATGAGATTATAGGTTTTATCATTGCAATGTAGACCCAGAGGACCTTTGCTAGCAATAAGTCCCAATGTTTTGCCAAAAGCTCCTTTGCATTGCCAGAAAGCTGTCAGCGTTTTGGTGCTTTTTGACTCAACACGATTTGACCAAAGATGCTTGCTATCTAGGATGACTTCCAGGTACTTAGCTTCCTTGGACACCGTGATGGGAGTGCCTTTTAGTACGAGCTGAGTCATGTGAGTATTTTTCCTCCTTCTCATAAAGAGAACGACATCGGTCTTCTGAAAGCCCATTTCTTTTACACCAATCATCGATCACATTTAGCGCCGCCTGTGCTTTCAGACAGGCGGAGACAGGATGCCGCCTTGCGGGCAGCCCTTGTTTACGCCGGATTTGACACATTGGTCGAGGCCTGTATCAGCGGTCAATACCCCGTGCACAAGCATAGCTTTGATCCACAAGACCAGTGGCTCATCTACGCCCCGGTTACGCCACATCCAAGTCACACCTGGTTTTAATCTTTTTTTTTTAATTTTTATAATGTTAACACACAACCTGAACGGAGGGCAGTGGTTCTGGGTCGTAGATGTTCGTTGACTACTCTCAGGGGTGGTTTGTCCTACATGGGACGAGGGCCGACCAAATTTCGCGTTGGTTATAATTCTCAGTAATTGGTTCATGCACTTTTAGTGTAAATATTGCATAGGGTAACTTCGGGCATTATGGCGCAGTGGGCATTGTGGCGCACCTTGTAATTACCACACTTCCGATTTCCATACACAAAGCAAAACGATAAGAAAACATCAGTTTGTTTTGGTCGCGTAACGTGTCTCAAGTTCTCAAGTGAGTGCGATTTTTTTTGTGATAGTTTAAAAGTAAAGAGTAAAAAAGTTCAGTTTTTGCGTGTGTGTTATAATACTGACATTTTTTTGTTCGTGTGTTAATCGGTAAGTATACGATCTACGTGTTTGGTGTACACTTTGTTATGACGAGAAACATTCTGGTTTTCGTCTGTTGGCATTGCAAGGCAACTGTAAAAGAACACCTGCATTTTTTTTGTTGTTTTGTGAAAATGCCTTTTATTTATAATATGGCGCAGTTGCCATAGGGGCATTATGGCGAGGGCGCGCCATAATGCCCTTATGGATTTTGCATGTAAATGTTGACCATATTGCCTACATGAAGTGCAAAATAACTCAACACGTTAAAAATAAATATTTTCTATCTTATTTCCTTAGAAATGCCGACAGTACGCAAAGCAAACAAGGGGCTTCGAGGCACATGGAAGGAGAGTGATTTAGTTGCGGCCTTGAATGATGTCAAGCAAAACATCCTTTCAATAAACGGGGCTGCAAAACTACATCAAATCCCAGCAACTACTCTAAGGAGAAGGATAAAGAGCGACAGCGACAAAAAGCCGAGCTTAGGTGCTCCCACAAGCCTAGGGGTACAAAATGAGCAGAAAATTGTGGCTCATATTAAAATGCTGCAAATGCATGGATTCGCTCCTAACAGAAAGGAGTTGCGTCGTATGGCCTTTGAACTTGCTGAAAAATACAAGTTAAACCACCATTTCAATAGAGTTGAAAAGACGGCTGGATTTGGATGGCTTCAGCTTTTCCTTAAACGCCATCCGGAACTTTCTGTTCGTAAGTCTGAGGGAGTGTCTTTGTCCCGTGCAAATGGTATGGAAAAGGAGGAAGTTTCCAACTATTTCAAATTGTTGCAGGAAATATTAATCAATAACGAAGTAATTGACAAACCTGGCAATCTGTTTAATGTGGACGAAACTGGCTGCCAGTTAAACAACAGACCCGAGTATGTTATTGCTGAAAAAGGTTCAAAAAATGTTGCAGCAATAACTTCAGCTGAAAGAGGAGAAACAATTACTGTAATTGCCTGTTGCAACGCAGAGGGAAGTTTCCTTCCGCCAGCATGCGTTTTCAAGGGAATCAGAAAGAAAACGGAATGGGAAGAGGGGATGCCTCCAGGGTCTGTTGTTTATATGGGCGAAAAATCAGCTTACATTAATAGAAACATTTTTTTTACTTGGTTGAAGGAACATTTTATACCAAGAAAGCCTAGCGGAAAAGTTGTTCTTATACTTGACGGTCACTCTTCACATACCAATATCGAAATGCTGGATTATGCCGCACTAAATAATGTCATTTTATTTTGTCTTCCACCCCATACAACACAATTTCTCCAACCTTTAGACAGATCCTTTTTTAAGCCATTTAAATCTTACTTTCTTGAAACTTGCAGGACATTCATTAGATCAAATCCCGAGAAAAAAATTAATAGGTTGAAGTTCGGCAACTTTTGTCAAATGCTTGGGGCAAAGCAGCTACATCAAAAAATGGCATTTCCGGGTTCAGTTTGACAGGTATTTACCCATTTAATCCAGAAATAATACCTGAATACGCGTTCATTAATCAGCATTGTGAGAATGAACCAGTTATTCCAATTATGACACCAGTAACTCCACCTTTCGTACAAGATTTTATGGCTGCAAGTACAAGTCAAAACGCGCAAGTTTCGAGTGATATTACTCCAGGAAAAATGCTGCAAATTATTTCTCCAATTCCATCTCGCCCAAAACCTGTCTTTAACTTAAGAAAACAGAGGGCAAGGGTCTTGACTTCAGATGGAAGTAAAATGAAGACAAAAAAGCCAAAAATATTAAGAAAAGCAGTAAAGAAAACAAGAAAAAAAAAATAAAAAATTACCTTAATTCTTCAACAACCGATGAAGAAAACATCTCGGTGCAGCTGGCAGACGAGTCGGATGGGCCCGAAGATTTTGGGGAGATCATTTGCGCTGGTTGTGGCGAGGACTACCACGCCAAAAAAAAAAGACGAATGGGTGCAGTGCATCATGTGTGGCCAGTGGTCCCATGATTCCTGCACGCGATATAAGAACACTTGTGACAGTTGTGGCAAATTAAACTGCAAATGAATAGTCACGCCATATTGCCCTACATATAGGGCATTATGGTTTTTAATTTACATTTTTTATTTTAATTACTGTTTTTTTAATACTTGAATTTTTTATTTTTAGTTAATATTTATGTTACGTTTTTCATGAGCTAAATAAAAGTTTTTGTTTTTGTTTAAAAAAGTCTTTCGTGTAAAAATTATTTAAAAAATACCTTAGGTGTGCCTTATGCCCGAAGTTACCCTACGCAGAGGATAAATTTCAATTGACCATATACTATGAGTGTTATGCCTGCGGCAGTACGTTTGGTTACTTTCCGTTCACAACTGTGTTGCATACTTTTTTCCGTACCTATAGGAATTGCTTTTTTTTGGCTATGAAACGATTTTGAACTATATACCTTCCGCTCGACGGTCGATGATGTTAACCACTGCACCACGGCCACTCCCTTATTTAAATAAGAAACCCCACAACTAACTTACACTTGGTGGACACACGGGGTTGGGTATCCGCTGCTATGCCAAAAACTGAGGCGAAGCTGCGAAACCTCACAACCTTTATCGCATAATGTCGCGTTGCTAGTTTACAGCGCGCACAGGTGAAGTTGTGACCAGCGGCCACTGCGAAATTATAGAGTCCCACGCTGGTTTTGAACTTATGCCAACTTTCGCTAAACGTTAATGCTCTCTGGACACCCCGTTTGCATTTTCTACCTGCACTTTTGATGCACGTGTCGGGTTCTACGTAAAAAAAGCAGGACAAGTTGTCGATGAGATGTACTCTTTGTCTAATCACGGAAAGGAGGCAAAGTTTGGCATATTTAGAAAGTCTATTTCGATGATTGCGAGATTAGTGTGATGTCAAGCGCGATAATCGGTCCATCTCTTCTTTACGTCTATGGATTTTTGTGTTGTTGTTAATGCACTTGATGATTCAATCGGCAGTGAATGGACGGATTATAAGGCCGTCCAAGGTCTTGACTCTTGAAAAAGCGACGTACGTTAACCCAGCCGAATATTCCGTGCGACCAATGTCAATGACGGCCTTGGTTAGCGTGATGCCTTGGCTTCGATGCACTGTAATGGCATATGCGAGCAAGGAAGGGATTTGCTTGCGTGTGCACCATAGACCATTGTGCATGAACGACGCAACTTGCGGTACGATGAGAACGCAGCCATTCGCGCAGGTTGGCCCTGTATATGTCGGGAACTTTACCAGAACGCACAATGGCAGACGGGAGTAGTAGATGTCGTCGTCGCTAGGTTCGTAAACTATATCCACTACTTCCCCCACCGTACCGTTACACAGGCCTTTGTCGGTCCACGAATTCGATCCAAGCTCGACGACGGAGCCTCTAACGAGCTGTAGTTCAGCAGGAAACGATGCTGCGTCGTCGCCTGCTGTGCGTCCCACGGCGTTGTTGTGTTTGGCTCGGATCAATGCCACTGGTTGTTGCGAAGCCGCCAGACGCTCGTAACTAAACGATCTGATCTCCGCGTTGTTGGCCATTATGCGAACTGCAGATTCAAAGCCCGGAATATTAAAGGTGAATAAGCTTGCCCAAAATGCTGTTGTCGCATGTGATTGCATCACGAAGTTGTGCTATGTTGCCAGCAAACTGGTTTTTCTTCGCGAATATTGAGCCGCGCTTTGAAGATTCGCTGCGCTGCAGGGTGTTCCATGCGAAGTAGCGAAATCTTGGTTCTTGTGCAAAGCACTGCGACTTGTGCTGGAGAGGATAAATAAAGTATTCGCGGAGTGTTGGCTGGAGATTTGCTGGTCGGTTGCCTTCGTGTATGTCCGCGCGTCCAGGAAGCGGTTGTGCGTAGTCTGAATGCGATCTTCCTGCAAAATCATGACATTCGCAGGAATGCTAGTCTGGGCGTCCTCAAATTCTTCAACTCCAGCAGGCGTCTCAGTAGCTTCTGCGTCCGATGCATTTACAGCTTTCTGAAGCATTGCAGAAACGTCGGCGTTAATCGGAAGTGCTGTTATGGCTTGTTGAGATATGACGAGATCGCGGTAGTGCTTGTGGTTGGCCCTCAGCCATAGCAGGGCGTTGTAGACCTTCGCTCGTCGAACGCGGAAGTCTGTGTGGCCTTGCGGTGTTCCCCGACGTACAACCCCTACTGGCAGCTCCGGCGTCGTCAATGGTAACATAGTTGCCACCGACTGCAAATCTTGCGCGAAGTTGATGACGTTGCCACCGTACGCAAGCTGTCCAGGACCACAACTACCACGAAGGACTTGAGGGTGAACGCGGGCGATAAGCATCTGCTCGATCGTCGAGAGATCTTTGAGCTCTTCGGGAACATCGCCAGGTGCCATGTCCCTTACACGAGTCCGCCCAGAACATTTGCCAAAGTGGTGCTGAGTTCCGAGCAATGACCGACTCAAGCGTGGATCGTTCGCAATTGTCGCAAGGCACGTAGGTGAGGTTCGTAATCTCCGCTTCGAACTTGGACATTACGCAGTCGCGTTGTTGCTGCTTGCGCTGACGGGCCTTAAGCAAACGGGACTGTTCATGTCTTTCAATTAATTTTAATTATATTGGGGTACAAGTAAGACTCAAGTCTTTTATAATACATTCATTCATTCATTCATTAGGTGGCGCTACAGTCCGTGGTGAACTTGGGCCTCAACCAACAAGCGTCTCCAGCTGGCACCTTCTTTCGCCAGCTGTTTGCAGTGCCGCACGCCCAGTTGGTTAAGGTCCCCTTCCACCTGCGTGCGCCACCGTTGATGCGGCCGTCCTCTGCCGCGCCTTCCTTCCGGGGTGGATTCGAAGACTCTTCGGGTCGGAGCTGTATTTTCCATGCGCTCTACATGGCCTAGCCACCTAAGACGCTGGATCCGTAGAAGTCGTACCAGGCCGATGTCGCTGTACAGCTCTTCGGTATATCTTCTCCTCCATACATATATCTTCTCCTCCATACACCATACACTTGGTTTTCCGAGAGAGAGCTCTACTTCTCAATTGCCTCTTGAGCCCAAAAAACAGCGGTTGGCAGGAGTGATTCTGCGTTTTATCTCAGCGCTGATGTTGTCGCTGGTCATCAGTGAGCCAAGGTAGACGAATGCCTTGTTATATCCGCCTATGGTGACGTTTTGGCCAATACGTCGGTGTTGCCCGTCTCTTTTAGATGAAAGCAGGTAATTTTTTTACCCCCATTAACCTTGATACCCATCTTAGCCGCTTCTACCCCAATGCTTACAAAGGCCTCCTTGACGCCTCGCTGTGTCCGTCCAATCACGTCAATGTCATCGGCGTACGCAAGTAATTGCGTAGACTTGAAATAAATCGTACCTCTTGTGTTGGCCAGTGACTCTTGCACGATCTTTTCAAGCACGATGTTGAAAAAGTTGCATGACAGAGCCTCAGCTTGCTTAGTCCTTTTTTAACATCAAAGGTCTCGGTTTGCTCATTACCGACCTTAATGGAGCAGCGATAATTCTCCATTGTCATCCTGCACAGTCGGAGGAGCTTGGCAGGGATATTAAAACTAGACCTGGCTCTGTAGATCTCATCTCTATACACGCTGTCATATGCAGCCTTGAAATCGTCGAAGAGGTGGTGAGTGTCAATTTGGTATTCCTGGGACTTCTCCAAGATCTGCCGTAGCGTAAATATTTGGTCTATTGTGGATTTACCTGGCCTGAAGCCACACTGATAAGAGCCGATCAGGTTATCCACAAACGGTTTCAGGCGTTCACAATACGGCAGAGAAGATCTTATATGCGATGTTAAGGAGACTTGTTCCTCTGTAGTTGGCGCAGTTATAGGGGTCTCCTTTCTTATGGACCGGGCAAACGGTACGATTCGTCAGGCATGCCTTCCTCCGACCTTAAGAAGCTCAGCAGCATAAGAAGTTCTGCGCCCGCGGCTTTATTAGACTTAGGTCTTGATATCGCTGTTTTGACTTCGTCTAGGTGGTAGCATATCAGTGTCAAAATATTGTTTTGCAAAACTTGGTAGGATTAAGAGTGAGACCATTGTTCACTGACCAATTGTAAATATTTAATAGATCTTCGTTGAGTCTATAGACCAGGTTTTCCATCAGGCCGACAGGTCTGGACAGGTAGACTTGAGCATCATCTGCGTTGAGATGCAGTGATACATTTCCACACACTTTAGGAAGGTCGTTGATATACAAACAGAATAAAATTGGGCCCAAGATCGATCCTTGCGGAACTCCAGCTAACAAGTGAGAATATTGAGAGGACCTTCCCCCAATGGTGACCCTTTGCTTTCTGTTACTTAAATAATTTTTTTTTAGGCAGACCCGATGCTTCACTGAAGCCGAAATAGGTTCTTAAGTTTTGACTCCGCACGATGTGATTTACCCTATCAAAAGCTTTGGAAAAATCAAGCAGACATGAAACTGTGACAAAGTCCTGATCGAATTGGGTCCTAATGTCATCAAGAACCTTAACAATTGCCGTTGAGCAACTGTGATGCTCCCGGAAACCTGACTGACAAGGCAAAATACTTCTTCTTCTTAGTGGGCGCTACAGTTCGGGGTGAACCTGGGCCTCAACCAACATGCCCCTCCATCTAGCACGATCTTTCGCTAGCCTTTTACATTGCCGCACACCCAGTTGGCTGAGGTCCCCTTCCACCTGTGTGCGCCATCTTAAGGGCGGCCGTCCTCTGCTTCTTCGTCCCTCGGGGTTGGATTCAAAGACTCTCTGGGCTGGAGCTGTGGTGCTCCATGTAGAGCGAATGCTCTACATGGCCCAGCCATCCTAGGCGTTGAATCCGTAGGCGCCTGACTAGGCTCATGTCGCTGTACAGCCCGTAATGTTCGTGGTTGAATCTTCTCGAACCGACCAAGGGCCTCCTCATCCGCTTTTGATAGTGTCCATGCTTCTGCGCCGTACAACATGACCGGGATGATAAGGGTCTTATATATAGTCAACTTTGTCGTTCGGGAGAGGGCTCTATTACTCAGTTGCCTCCTGAGCCCAAAGAAACAGCGATTGGCAATGATGTCGTTGTTCCAGATCACTGCGGAGCCAAGGTAGACGAAGTCCTTAACTACCTCGAACTTATATCTGCCAATACAAACGTTCTGGCCAAGACGTCGGTGGTGAGCGTCCTTTTTTGATGACAGCATGTATTTAGTTTTGCCCTCCTTTATCGCCAGACCAACTCTCGCCGCTTGGAACTCAACACTCGCAAACGCCTCATTGACATCTCGCTGTGATCTACCTATTATGTCAATATCGTCGGCGTATGCAAGGAGTTGCGAGGATTTGAAAAAGATTGTGCCTCTTGTATTGGCCAGTGATTTTTGCACAGTCATTTCCAATATGATGTCAAAGAAATCACACGACAGCGCATTGCCCTGCCTAAATCCTTTTTTGACATCAAAACTATCGGTAAGGTGTTTACCAATTCGGATGGAGCAGCGAGCATTCTCCAAAGTCATCCTGCATAGTCTGATGGGTTTAGCAGGTATGGCAAAGGTAGACATAGCGTTGTATAGCTCGTCTCTAATTACGCTGTCGTATGCGGCTTTGTAGTCGACAAATAGGTGGTGAGTGTCGACTTGTAATTCATTGGTTTTTTCCAGGATCTGCCGTAGTGTGCAGATTTGGTTGATGGTGGACTTCCCTGACCTGTCAGCTTATTTACAAAAGGCTTCAGGTGTTCACACAAAACGGCAGAGAAGATTTTGTAGGCTTGTAGGATGTTAAGGAGACTTATTCCTCTGTAGTTGGCGCAATCAGACATGTCGGGAAACTATTTCGTAAAATAGTGGCGTGAACATGGCCCTCAAAACTTGATTGAACCAGCTCGGGCTAAAAATTTCAATGAGTTTGGACATTTTCGTTAGTTTTTTGGACATGGTGCGACTATGCTTAGGTTATAAGACATGAGACCATTTCGATGAACTGAACAAGCCATAGATGCATGTTTTTTTATTTTTATTTTTTAGAAACTCGCGCAGGTTCAAGAGTCATTTTTATTCTCTTATGATGTGTTTTATATACACACAACCTGAACGGAGTGCAGTGGTTTGGGTCGTTGATGTTCGTTAACTCTCAGGTGTGGTTGTCCTAGATAGGACGAGAGCCGACCAAATTCCGCGTTGGTTACAGTCCGTAGTAATTCGTTCAAGCACTTTAATGTTGCATACGCAGAGGATGAATGTCAGCTGACCATATGCTGTGAGTGTTATGCCTGCAGCAGCACGTCTGGTCACTTTCCATTCACAACTGCGTTGCACACTTTTTTCCGTATAGGAATTACTTTTTCTTGGCTATGAAGCGAATTTGAACTATAGACCTTCCGCTCGGCGGTCGATGATGTTAACCACTGCACCACGGTCACCCCAAAGTTTCGAGACGATCGGACAGTTCGGGAGTTATGCGTCAACATCCGCTTTTTCATTTGAGCCGAGGAGGGAGAGGCTTCGCTAACGCTCCGTCACAATAATTTAATTAATTAAATTAAAGTATAATACCTTTTATTGATTCTAATGTTTTTTTATTTTATTAATAATTTAGCTAAGAAAGTATGTTTTTGTAAGAAACTGCAGCTTCAGAAACTCGCATTGTTTCTTTTAAGTGGCCATAGTCAACCAGAAACTATGTAGACTCACAACGCGACATCTTTGCATTAATTCTTTTGTTGAATTTTTCGCTATAGAAAGACGGCAGGCTAGACACGATGTAACTTAATGATTACTTGTCTACAGTAACGTATCCTTTGAAATCTGATTCTATCATATTTCCACTAATAAAATCGCATGCTCGCCAACTTTACTGTCCCCTTATCGCCTCATAATATCATACAAACATCATAAATAACTCTTGAAGCATTAAAAGGTAATTACCAAGCACTATTAGTACCCTACTACCCGTAATAATCCTAGCTCATCTGGAATTCCTGTCATCACCTCGAATGGCACTTCCTGAATAAGAAAAAAAAAAGTTTAGACCAAAAGATCTCATAGGCAACCACTCCCATCTCGTGTGTGCAACCCTCCAGTATATGTAGTACAATAAAAGCACGAAATCCCCTCATCACACATAGGAAAACGCAATAAAAGGGCTTTGCAGTCCTCATAAAAAATGTACGCTGCGCCTCCACCACTTCCATCGTGCACTTATACGGCGCACGCAGAACAACTCATACCATAAGTTAAAGGGTAGCACACACATATCCCATCCAATTTTCTATTCACCCAAAATAGTCCAACGAATTGCCAACCCACGCTTTCATGATGCGTATTCTCTCTACAAAATACAGCACAACCATCACATGGTTTATTTGGAATCCTGTTTAGCCTTTTGTAAAATGTACGTGTACTTACGGCGGATTCTTTTGTTAACAGAACGAGTGGAGCGTCAATCTACCCGGTGTTTCAATGTGAATTATTTGCCGTTTTATCAGGATTCAGTTTGAAGGATCTTAAAACAGGATATTTTTTCCCTTTCCTTGTTGGTATCCTTTTTGCTTGTGTTTCGTAGGACTTTTCGATTACGAGATTTTATGTCCTTTTCTGTGGTATTCTACTTTAATCCACTTCAGACACGATAAATGTGATATACATATTTTCAGATAGATTCTGATAGATATTTCAGATAGATTTCAGAAGTATAGTACAATTGGTAACATATGCGGAGCATTTAGGGCAATGGCGTACTATACATGTATACATATAAACAAAAGGACTCTTTAGTTGGCTTAAGGTCAATTTGAAAAGTGAAAAGCGTTTTCTAGACCAAGGGAAAACGTACTCTCATGCGCGATATTTAAAAGATACAGCAACTAATACGTGTGTGGTCTATTTTAACCGTTAAGTGTCAACAGTAAACTGACAGTACTATCACTTATTACTGATTCTATGTACATATATTCACTTCTAGCACGATTTCACAGCAATTTGAACGACACTAGTCTATGCCTAAACAAACCGAAAGTTGAACGAGTTCTTATTTCACTTAGTTGTAGTAGCGCCCCCAACCTTATATGCCTTTAGCAATTTAAATATTGACTGACAGTCAAATGTTCGAGTAGTGAACAGAAATGTACCAAATTACACAAAATCGTAACTCCAGCTCACATGGCTGGATGTGTGTTTGGTTTACACATCGGTCAAAAGGCCCATATTGCTGTACAATATCCTAATTGTTGGACTGTTTGACGGTAAAATCCACTCGAACTCCAGCATTGAGCATTCTGCTCTACCTAAGCACAACTTCAGTCCTGAGGTGCTCTTCTGCACCTATCAAAGCCACATCTTAATGGCCCTACCTAATGGCATTACTACTACCCAACCTTCCGAAGAAAATTGCCTTCATTAATCCGCAGCAAGTCTTCACAAGAAATTTCAAAACCCTGTGTCGTTATAAAAAGAGGCTAGGCTAAGGGTAACCTATCCAGGGAGGAATGAGCTGAAGGGAAAGTAATGCCAAAGGACTCGATCTCCTTCTATACCGATGGCTCTAAGATGGAGTCGGGTGTAGGTAGTGGGACCTTCTCCAAGGAACTTATCCTCAACCTATCTTTCAGACTCCCAAATCACTGTAGTGTGTATCAGGCAGAAGTAACCGCGATAACAGAGGCCCTTGCATGGCTCAGAATCAATGTAATATCCGCTAAGGATATTATCATTTGCACGGACAGCCAAGCTGCGATAAAGTCCCTGGCAGCGGTAACCCACAAATCGAAGACATCTCTTAATTGTGGTCTATCTCTAGATGAGATGGCTGAACAGTTCAATATTAAAATACTGTTTGTTCCCGGGCATAGGGGCCGCGGCCGACGAACTCGCAAAGTTAGGGTCAAGCACACTCAGCCTACCTACCCTCGGGTACATAGATACACCAATAAGTACGGTAAAGCACATGATACAACTTCAAACTATAGAGGCGACCAACCTCCAATACAATGAGAGCAATATCGGCTTTATCACCAAACAAACGAACCAGGGGCCTAGTGGCAACCAAAAGGGCAACTTTAAGTACTTCAGTGGGTGTCATTACAGGTCACTGCATCATTGGAAAACACGCCGCCAGATTTGGGCTACCCTCTAATGACTTCCGTCGCGGCTGCATGGACGAGGAGGAGGAGGAATCAATAAACCACCTCCTCTGCTCATGTCCCTCTTTTGCGAATCGCAGGAGGATCTACCTCGGCGCGCCCTTCTTTGAAAATCTAAGTGAGCTAGCAAACCAAAAGATAGCTCAACTCCATCGCTTCATTAGAAGTACCGGTTGGTTCTCAGGTAGCGGATCAGGGTAACTTGATCCAGGTGGTATCACAATGGGCCGACTTCGGCCTACGTGTGGCTTATGCCTACCACATTAACCTAACCTAACCTAAAGGTAGGACACAGATTTGGTATGTGTTCGTAGACAGCTTCCACAAGGAGGCAACCGTGGGCGTTAGCATCTTGTACAAGGTAGGTAGGTGGGTTCATAGCCTCTCCAGAATGGAAAGAATACACTTATGCCAGAGAGACGCGTTGTGTTGCTACGACGGGGCTTATCCCCCTATTCATGGAACCACTTATTGCTTCTTAAAAAATGAAGAAGGTCAGTTATCCTTACTCGCTGAACATCTGTCAGGTCGTTTAGGAAGTAGGATCCTAGGTAATGTTTCCTGATTGTGGAGAAAGCCGGACAGGCGCAGAATAGGTGGTGGATGGATTCGACCTCCCCTTCGTCGAGACAGCTTCTGCATAAATCATTCGAAACTTGCCCTAGTTTTTGTGCATGACTGCCAATGCGACAGTGACCGGTGATGACACCAATGATTTTGTAGATGTCAGTTATTTTTAGGGAGATTATTCATGCCCCGGGTCCCATCTCAAGTTCGTCTTAGCCATGGCGAGATTTATGAGTTTAAATTTAATGGTTGGAATAGGTATTCCCTCGTATGCCATGATTGATTATTGCGTCGTTCCTTGTCTGGCAAGTGTGTCGGCCCTTTTCGTTGCCTGAGATGTCGCTGTGTCCTGGTACCCATAGAAATTGTATGTTTAACTGTTCGGCCATCTCGTATAGAGAAAGGCAACAGTCAGTCAAATACAGTCGAATATCCGTAGCAGATATTACGTTCCACTTAAGCCAAGTCAGAGCCTCCTTTCTACAAGGAACTTGACGCTAAAATGTTTTTCAGACTGCCGGCTCACTACATAATATTTCCGTATATCCAAATCATTCGCCCCTGTCAATCATTTGAAGGTCAAATCACCACCAAACTGCCAATAAGGTCTTAAAAGCATGTCTTTTAGTGACTCATATCTGCACATGATATTTCTTAGTTTGCTTTTGTGACGTTACAGCTCCTGAAGGGCCAGAGCCAAGTTTCTCTCAATCACCCATGCGGTGTGTGATTTATTTTTTACACAGGTGGAACGGACCTATAAACATACAGCTTAATGCCGATTCTGTATGGCTTGAGTCGAAAAGCTCTTTCATGGCAAGTATGCTACCGAACTCGCTCATCGTGCTTTAGAGTCCAACCGCTAACCACTGCGCCCGCAGATATTTGTCAGTACCAGCCTAAAAATAAATGAATAAGTTGAGTCAAAATACTAGATGTACATACATAGGTAAAAAGACCAAAGAACCATTTAGGACTCGAAGCACTGGGAAAGAACAATACGCCTCTCTGGCGTACAAACTTCTTTGTTGGTCGATTGAAAATAACTCACTCGAAGCCCTCATCCTGGCCACAGACACACATATATCATGTTGGACACGTAATTGGAATACATAACGAGGCAACGTCGCCATGTGCGCTCGATGTTGTGCATATGTAGTTGATTGCAACCCTAGATAGAGCTAATGTGGCTGAACAAAATCCATACATATATATGTATGTACATATGCAGACAAAAAACTAAAAGAAAGTAATGAAAACCCCAGAGGACGACAGCCGGATGGGTAAAGTGTCCGTCTATCGTCTCATCTTCGGATTAATTACGTGTTCGTTTAATTAACAATTTGACTCGAACACTGTTAGCCACACAAACTGCACTCTTATATCCTCGTAACTTCCCATCGCATCGTCTGTGAGCAATGGCAAGGGTAGGTACTTCATAAATCCTACAACCAACTGTGAGTGTAATAATATGCCTGTAATATATATGTATGTTCATTCATCTCTAGTTACATACGTAGATACGTATGCAACTTTTGATCCTTTGATTTAGTGTGGGTGTCGGTTTGTATGCCCATTCTATACACCAACCGAGACTAGCTCTATGACACATGATCATGCGGATAGTTAATGTTGAGACAAAAGGATGCGACTAGTTTAGCAATAAGCGTTATCCTGAATCAGGCGACATCGTACGAGTACATGCCCGATAATCAAAAGCAACAGCAGGAACATATTTAGTATTAACAGTGACATGGCCCGTCATATTAATGGCTTTATGTGGCATGTCCAGGCGAGCTGTCGAATAGATAATTTGTTTTCCTTAGTCCCTAGAGATGTCGGTGTGGCAAGGGTGTTGGTAATAAGGATAACAGTCATGTTGCATGGCTTATAGCTATCAATGAACTCATTTCGTGGGGTGTGGTTGCATTAGTGGTAGCTGCAGGGTTGCAATAAATTGAATTTGTTTTCTTATTTTCTCCAAGCAACCTTTGAGCTTGTTGTTTGTGGGTTGTTTTCTATGTTTTTTGTTTTATCTGAATGTCTGCAGAGGGTGCGAATTGAACGAGAGAACATTGTCACCTCTAACCCCCTTTTCTTTTTCCTTTATTCATCGCGTATTTTGTTTTGCCCTGAGGGTGATGAAAAGGTGCGTTCACGCAAAGATATAATTTTATTTAATTATGTAGCACAAATGAGACCATACAGGAGCACAAAACGCAAAGCGACACCAGAAAGTGGTGAGGTTAGTTGAACGATATAATGTGCTTATATTATGGTTGATGGATTAAAGGTGGGGTTGCTTTATGCTTCAAGACTTATCTATATTTTGAGAGGACTAGAAGCTGTGATATGAAGCATATTTTAGCACATTTTTGTTGCCATATGGGTTAGTGGCAGCGTTACTGTTAGCTATAATGTAAGCCAGTTTTAATCATTTTGTCTAGCGCGTAAGATAGTTAGAAGTTTTCCTTGAAATAAAAAAAAATTAAAAAAAAAAATTGAAAAAAGTGTGTAAGCCTCTGACGCCGATGACACGGGATCGAATCCCGACACAAAACATATCATCGAACGTGTTTTTCATGGTACTTCTCCTCAGTGGAACTCTGACAAAACCACCTTTAGTGTATATCTAATTGTCAAGAAAAGCTTCTCAAAATTGGCGGTTCGGAATCGGCAATAAACTGTAGGTCTCTTTCATCTTCTTTGGTGGCATTACAGCCCATGAAGGACCAGAGCCAAGCTTCTCTCAATCACCCATGTTGTGTGTGATTTATTTTTCGCGCAGGTGAAAGGGACCTACAGTTTAATGCCGATTACGAACGGCGTGAGTCGAGAAGCTTTTTCGTGGCAAGCTTACTACGGGGGGTTTTGCCAGTACCCCGCCGAGAAGGAACGTCGTGAAATAAACATTCGATTGCGTTGGTGTTATCGGGATCCGAACTCGCTCACCGTGCGCCAGAGTCCAACACACTAACCAATGCGCCACGGCATCTCTTTCATCTATGGGAAAATAAAATCACACACAACATGGGTGATTGAGCGAAGCTGGGCTTAGGTTCACTTAGGCAAGTATTATCTTAAAGCAGAACAAACTACTGCTAGCTCATTCAAAAGCATACTAAGTTTTAAAATGGACTAAGTGGGGGATATCACAATAGGTCCATTAGTGGCCACAGTGATCAGGCGACTTTGTCCCACCCCCTAATCCACTCTAAGCCTAACTCTACCATATACAATTAATAGAAACCGTCTAGACATTCTCGTCTTGAAAAACCAAAATGCCAAACTGCGATTAGGTTCTCCATAAGCTGGAACGCCACACACATACATATGTATGCACATAATGTATGTACATCTTTAAAAAAAACCGCGGCCTTTCGAGTCTCTATGCAAGCGGTCCAATTTTGATGGACTTTGTTTCGTGTATCGGACTAGATTAGTAGCCTCAGAAGAAGTCAGTACCGCGCCTCACTCACCAACTACAAGCGAGAGATTAGAATAGCCAAAAGAGACTCATGGAAAAAGTTTTGCAACAGTCTATCAGACACTCAGAGCAACGCTCGTATCCACAGAGTCCTCGCCAAAGATCACACTAATCAAATTGGACTGTTGAAAAAAACAAATGGCACCTACGCGGAAAATGGTTCAGAAACATTAGAAGTTCTAACCAGTAGACATTTCCTAGGCTCCAGCATAATTTCTTCCACTCTCTTCAATACACTTCCGCAGATCAGGGTGACCAGACCCAAAAGGGAGGATTGCAAGAGAGCACCTGAAATATTTCACGAGGGAAGTATAAAATGGGCCATTAACTCATTTGACCCTTTTAAATCCCCTGGGGAGGATGGCATCTTTCCAGCCCTCCTTCAGAAAGGGAGTGCGCAAATCATCCCTATGCTAATCAACATCTTTAGAACCAGTTACGCATGGGGATACATACCGACGAGCCGGGAGGAGGTAACGGTAAAATGTATTCCCAAAGCAGGCCGTAGACCTACAGACCTGCCCAAGTCTTATCGACCGATAAGCCTTAAAACTATGGAAAAAATACTGGATAGGCATATAAGGGACGGTGCTCTGAAAAGATCACCACTTCATAGTAACTCATATGCCTACCAGACTGGAAAATCAACAACGCATGCTCTTCAGGAGCTAACAGCCCGGATCAACAAATCCCTGAGAAACAAAGAAATTGCGATAGGTTGCTTTCTTGACATTGAGGCTGCTTTCGACAACACCGACTACAACCAAATAAAGCGTTGCATCCTCAGCACAGGGGTAGGCAACACCACATTCAATTGGATTCAACATTTGCCTGGTAATAGAAAAATAATCACTACACTAGGCAATGATAAAATCAGTGTAAAAGCTGCGAAAGGCTGTCCTCAAGGCCAGTTCTCATCCCTCCTATGGTCCATCGTTGTCAATGGACTGATTAACATACTCAGCAACAATGGTTTATATGCCCAAGGCTATGCCAATGACATAGTGATCCTAATCAGAGGCGAATTCGAAGACACTCAACCTTGTTGCGAACTGGTGCATAACGGTTGCACTAACTATCAATCCCAAAAAAAGCACTCCCTTCACCAAAAGAAGGAACAGGCATAAACCACCCAACCCACCCTATTTGGTGAAGCGACAGAGTTTTCAAAAGAATTCTCTAGACGAAAAGCTCACTTGGAACTCTCACATTACAAGGACCATTGAGAAAGCCAGGATCTCTCTATGGACCAGCAAAAGTCTCACTGGCAATAATTAGGGCACAAATCCCAAAATATCCCGCTGGCTATATACAGTCATCACCAGACCAATTCTTAGATACGTTGCGCCCGTCTGGTGGTACAAAACAAAACAAATATCAGTATAGGCCAAGCTCAACAAACTGCAGAGACTACAAGCTAGTCTGCATCACAGGGGCTATGAGAACAACCCCCACAGCAGCACTAGAAGTCATAACGGACCTACCACCCCTTCACCTTCAGCTGAAGAAAGAAGCCCACAGGTTCGTCACGGATTATAACTCTAATTGTAAGCTCTTTCATTGTGACATTCTTATTGAGCTAAACAGGCATGAAACTTAAAGATATCTCACATAGACAATTGTTTCACCAGATACAACTTCAGCCAAAATTACAAGGTCATATTTCCCGCTCGACACACCTGGGAACAGGATAGACCCTCCTTCAATCGAGGATCATACGCGTGGTACACAGAAGGCGTTGGGGCTGGTGTATACGGAGCTAATATCGGAACACGCTTTTATTACAGCTTGGACAGATATGCATAACTCCGTTTTTCAAAACATTTATATTCTCTCTGACAGTAAAGCTGCACTTTTGGCCCTAAAGAGCTTTGAAATCACCTCCCAACTAGTATGGGACTGCCAACATCTGACTACATCAGCTGGCCAGCACAAACAGAGTTCACGTCATTTGGATACCTGGACACAACGGCCATATAGGCAACGAAAAGGCGGACCTACTAGCAAGGAAAGGCTCCGCATCACCAATCATGATGCCACGGCCTTTCCCATCAGCACCACCAAATGTTGCATAAACATATGGTTAAGGACCACGGCCGATCACTACTGGTCACAAACGGAAGGTAGCAAGCAAGCAAAGTTGTTCCTCTCAACCTCTTCCCTCACAACGAAACAGCTCCTCATGCTTGTGAGGAGTCAGATTCGTATAATCACAGGCTTCCTTGCTGGACACTGCCTAGTCAACAAACACCTCAAAACCATGGGCATTGTACGATATGATACCTGCAGAATGTGTAATGAGGACGAAGAAGCAGCAGAGCACATACTGTGCCACGGTAACTGCCTTGTCAGTACAAGTGGTCGTCCTTAGGGCAAGTATTATCTTGAAGCAAAAGAAATTGCTGCCAGCTCACTCAAGAGTCAAAAGCATACTAAGTTTTAATATAAACTCAGAATTTTTGCGTGAACTGTAAGTGGGGGATATCAGAATAGGCCAATTAGTGGCCGCACTGATCAGGCGACTTTGTCCCACCCCCTAGTCTACTCTAACCCTACCTATTCTTCTTAACGGGCGCTACAGTTCGGGGTGAACCTGGGCTTCAACCAACATGCCCCTCCAACTAGCACGATCTTTTGCTAGCCTTTTCCATTGCCGCACACCCATTTGGCTGAGGTCCCCTTCCAACTGTGTGCGCCATCTTAAATGCGGCCGTCCTCTGCTTCTTCGTCCCTCGGGGTTGGATTCAAAGACTCTCCGGGCTGGAGCTGTGGTGTCCATTCGCTCTACATGGCCTAGCCATCTTAGGCATTGAATCCTTCGACGCCTGAATAGAATCATGTCGCTGTACAGCCCGTAAAGCTCGTGGTTGAATCTTCTCCTCCATCCTCCGTCTGACTTTATAGGACCGAAAATGACACACAAAATCTTTTTCTCGAAACGACCAAAGTCGTCTTCATCCGCTTTTGGTAGTGTCCATGCCTCTGCGCCGCACAGAAGGACCGGGAGGGAGCAGGGTTTTATGTAGAGGCAACTATGTCGTTCGGGAGAGGGCTTTATTACTCAATTGCCTAATGAGCCCAAGGAAACAGCGATTGAAACAGTCGTTACTGCGGAGCCAAGGTAGATTATGCCTTTAACTACCTCAAACTTATATCTACCAATACAAACGTTC
Source organism: Eumerus sabulonum (assembly GCA_951905685.1). NCBI lineage: Eukaryota > Metazoa > Arthropoda > Insecta > Diptera > Syrphidae > Eumerus > Eumerus sabulonum. Next base: position 139,788,488 of record OX645060.1, on the reverse strand, counting down.
TGGCGTCGGTGGTGAGCGTCGCCTTTTGATGACAGCATATACTATTTTTTTTTTTTTTTTTTTTTTTTTTTTTTTTTTTTTTGTTTTTGTTGAAGGCTTCTGCTATCCGCTGGACCACTCAGACGCAATCACTGGTCCATTGTACTCCAGACAGACACCTTACATTACTGTATTTTCTCCCTTTTCCGGAGAAAAATTTGAAGGAGCTTCAGTGATGTAGAGCTAAAGCTAAGGGATTCGGCACACACCACGTATCATCCTCCTCTTCGCCACATGCAGCACAGGCAGGCGTCTCACTGATGCCGAGCACGTAGAGATGCTTGGCAAAAGTGTAATGGCCCGTGATAACTCCCACAAGCCTTCTGCAGTCGATTGCAGTCGATTCTCCTTAAAGACAGGAGGAATGCTGCAGATTTTTTGCAGACATCAGGGCATACGCGCTTAGTCATCCTGCAACCCGGGCAATCCCTCCATCTACGGTTGTGTGTTAAATACACAATCGTTAATGTAGGAATTTACCGTGGACGCAGGTAGACCTAGAGCGGGTTCAGGTCCTGAGAAGCCCTCCTCTGAACCCATTCTAGCAAGTTCGTCAGAGGTCTCATTTCCTGGGATCCCAGAGTGGCCTGGAACCCATACAAGCCTTAATGAATTTAGTCTGCCGACTCTGTTCAAGAAGGACTTGAGTTCAAGCACTAATTTGGACCTAGTTAAGGGGTCACACATAGCTTTTAGTGCAGCTTGGCTGTCACTACATACGCATATGCTTTCCCCCTTCCACCCGTGCTTCAAAACATAGTGCATGGCCATTAGGAAAGCGTACATCTCTGATTGGAAGACAGACGCATATTTTCCTAAGGAGAAGTGCAGTCGGATGTTTTCGCGCTCAAAGAAGACCCCAGCACCGGACCCCCGCCCAGATCTGGAGCCATCCGTGAAAATGCGAAGACTATCCTTTCCAGGTTCAGTATCCAGCCATAGCCAATCCTGACGCCATGGAAACTCGACTGTGAAATTACGACGCAATAGGATAACGGGCGTCAGTGCGTCAGAAGGCATGTCCATGAGACAGGGGTCACAGGACAATTCTTGCGCAAGCACACCGTTATTCCTATGCGAGTTATACCAAAAGCCATTTCTCTTCAGACGAGACATGGCTTTCAGAGCACACCCTCTGATAAATATATCAAGAAGTGGAAGGTTCATCATAACATCTAGAGCAGCGCCCGGCGTGCTGGGGAAAGCCCCCGTGCAGCTGAGACAAACCGTTCTTTGAAGTTTGGCGAAAGAGGCTACGACGTGTTTGCGTTTTAGTCTGTTCCACCAGACAACCGATGCATATGAGATTATAGGTCTTATCATTGCCGTGTAGATCCAAAGGACCTTTGCCGGCGATAAGCCCCATGTTTTGCCAAAAGCTCCTTTGCACTGCCAGAAAGCCGACAGCGCTTTGGTGGTTTTGGACTCAACATGTTTTGACCAGAGAAGCTTACTATCTAAGATGACTCCTAGATACTTAGCCTCCTTGGATATCGGGATGGAAGTGCCTTTTAGTACCAGCTGAGTCATGTCAGTATTTTTCCTCCTTCTCGTAAAGAGATCGACATCGGTCTTAAGAGGATTGACTGACAGCCCATTTCTGGTACACCAATCATCGATCACATTTAGCGCCGCCTGTGCTTTGCGACGGACAGTCGCCAAACATGAGCCGACAGAAAGAATGGCGATGTCATCCGCATAGGCCTCGGCGTAGATTCCAGAGGCATTGAGAGCATCAAGCAGGGAGTCGACTACCATGCACCATAACAGCGGAGACAGGACGCCACCTTGAGGGCAGCCCCTGTTTACGCCAGATTTGACACACTGGTCGAGGCCTGCATCAGTGGTCAATGTCCTGTGCATGAGCATTGCTTTGATCCAAAGGACCAGTGCATCATCCACGCCATGATGTCTGGCAGCGTTACACATGCTGTCAAAAGTTGCGTTATCAAAAGCATATACTTGGTTTGGGATTCATTTACTGCCAAACCAATTTCGCCGCCTCCGATTCAGTGTTCGTAAACGTCTTATTGACATATCGCTGTGTTCTTACTATTATGTCAATGTCATTCGCGTATGTGAGGCTTTACTAAATCGGGCCCCTTGGCCAGTGATTTTTGCACAAGCGTCAAAAAGGAAACGAATTTCGGATCTGCACCTGGAGCGTTAGGTCCCTCACCATACCAGGTGCAGCCGAACAACTGGTCAACTCTGTGAACTGCTATAAGCAGACATTACCGCGCTCCAAGAAGTGCGATGGGTTGGGCCAGGCAAAATGCGGATGAAAAACTGTGATACATACTACGGAAACTGCTACAGAGAAAATAAACAACGCATATTCGGATGCGGATTTGTTGTTCGAGGCAGACTCAGGAAAAAAGTCTTGAGCTTCCAGTATGTAAGCGAACGCCTCATATCTATCCGCATCAAGACCAATCTCGGCAATATAAGGTTATTATGCGTCCACGCCTCCACAGAGGAGAAAGACGACTTCTATGATCTCCCAAGCAGAACGTATGTGCAATGTCCCAATTATGACACCAAAATCTTTCTAGGAGATTTCAGTGCGAAGCTATCTTTAAACGGGTCATTGGAAAGCACAACCTACACAACACCACGTCAGACAACGGACTAAGGCTAGTGGACTTTATGACCGGACATAATCTGTTAGTAGCAAGTACATGATTCCCACACCTCAACATCCATAAGGGGACCTGGCGGTCTTTCGATCAATCGACAACCAATAAAATTTATCATATTGTGATCGACGGCAGACACTCCTCCAGCGTCGGAGAGCTGCAATCGCTGGAGACCGCCAGGACTTTCGCCGATCAAGTCTCCCTCAAGCTCTCTCAAGTCCCGATGCAATCTGCAGAAACCATAGATCAGCAATGGAGTCGTTGTCAGAACGCGATTAGAGAGGCGGCCTCAGATGTACTCGGTTTCGAGCCACCACCGTCGAGAAACCCATGGTTTGATGATGAGTGCAGATAGGCCCATGTAGAAAAACAGTACGCATACATGGCCACTTTGCATCGAAGGACGAGAGCTGCCCGCGAGCTCTATGAACAGAAAAGGAGGGAGGAGCATGCGCTTCTGAAAAAGAAAAAGAAGAAGCACGAGAAGCTCGAGATCGAGAGATGGAGAGATCTTACTGCAGGAACGACGTTCGAAAATATTACCAGAAAGTAAAACGAACCTGTGCCTGCAGAGATGAGCACGGACAACTAGTCGTGGAGTCACAGTCGATGCGGAAATTGTGGAAGGACCACTTCTGCAGAGTGTATAAGGGCGATGATAGTCAAAATGCCGCCAAATATCTTGGAGAAGACCCATGAATTCCAGGTCGAAACGCACCATTTTTTTATCGACTTTAAAGCCGCGTATGACAGTGTTTATAGAGACGAGCTATACAGAGCCATGTCATATTTTAACATTCCTGCCAAACTCGCCAGACTGTGCAGGATGGCTACGGAGACCTCTCGCTGCTCCATTAAGGTCGGAGATGAACTAACCGACCCCTTAGATGTTAAAAAAGATTTTAGACACGGTGACGCACTGTCATGTGATTTCTTAAACATTATTCTTGAAAATATCGTGTGGGACTCTGCGGCCAATACAAGAGGTACGATCTACTTCAAGTCCACACAATTGCTTGCCTACGCAGATGACATTGACGTTATTGGACGAACAAAGCGAGACGTCAATGAGGCGTTCACAAGCATTGAAGCAGAAGCGGCGAAAGTGGGTCTAAGGGTAAATGGGGACAAGACCAAATATATGCTGTCATCAAAGAAAAACGCGCAACACCGACGTCTTGTTCAGAACGTCACCTTCGGCAGCTATATTTTTGAAGTAGTCAAGGACATCGTATACCTCGGCTCGATAGTGACAAGCAGCAACGACACCAGCGCTGAGATAAAACGCAGAATAACTCTTGCCAACCGCTGCTTCTTTGGGCTCAAGAGGCAATTGAGTAGTAGAGCCCTCTCTCGAAAAACTAGGATATCCCTTTACAAAACCTTAATCATCCCGGTCCTCCTCTACGGCGCTGAGGCTTGGACGTTATCAAAAGCGGATGAAGAGGTCCTTGGTAATTTCGAGAGGAAAATCTTACATTCAATCTATGGTCCCGTTTGTATAAACGGGGTGTGGAGGAGGAGATTCAACCAAGAACTGTACGGGCTATGCAGCGAAATCGGCCTATTTAGACGTCTTCGGATCCAACGTCTAGGATGGCACAGGTGGAAAGGGACCTCAACCAACTGGGCGTGCGGCACTGGAAACGGCTGGCTTTTTTTGACATCAGAACTATCGGTAAGGTGTTCACCGATTCGGATGGAGCAGCGAGCATTCTCCAAAGTCACACCGCATAGTCTGACGAGTTTAGCAGGGATTTAACAGGTAGACATGGCGTTGTAAGCTCTTCTCTAATTACGCTGTCGTATCAACCATATTGTGAGCGTGACCTACGGTTTAATGCCGATTCCGAACGGCGTGAGTCAAGGAGCTTATGGCAGTATACTATGGGGGTTCCGCCAGTTTCCCGCACAGGAGGGTCGCCGCGAAATAAACATACGATAGCGTTGTTGTTATCGGGATCCGAACTCGCTCATCGTCCATCATTGAGCCACGACGCCCCCACCAAGATTTTCATATTAACGATTTCACTGACGCCGTTCGGAATCGACATTAAGCTGTAGGCCCCTTTCGCCTTTGTCAAAATTACATCACACGCAACATGGGTGAAGCTTGGCTCTGGTCCTTCATGGGCTGTAACGCCACCAAAGAAGAAAAAGATAGCTCTTGGTACTAATACTCACGTTCATTTATTCCTGGTTCACGATTGTCAATTGCCATAGCCTAATTGCCGGAATATATTTCATTTAAATATTAATGCAAAGAGAATGACATTGTTTTTGCATTAAATACAAAATCCATCTAAATCAACCACTGTTTTGGCAAAAGGTTCTAATCAAAAACGTAGGGAAAAACAAACTCCATTTGATATTACGCTCATATTATATACAAGTACAAAGGCTTGGAAATAAAATGAAGCATTTTCAATTAAACATTAGATTGGTTCCCTCATTCAAATGCTCTTCCCCATCCTATTCTGCCTGGAAGAGGGATTTACTTAGGCGTTAGCTAAGCCATGACTCTCGTTCTAAACATCGTACGAAACCACCAGATTGTAGTGACATTACAGCGAGGGAAACATCCGATTAGTCTATTTTACGCTTCGCTTGCAATTTTTTTTTTTCTACAACAAAATAAAAATCAAAAAAGGGAAACGTAAATCGAGTGATTTACCCAAGTCTCTTCCTGCCTTTCCCACAACCGTGTTCTGTTATGTTGCAATTAAATATAAAATAAAGAAACGCTCTAATTAAAAAAGGTTTTTTTTTTTTTGTTTTTTTTTTTTTTTTTTTTTTTTTTTCTATTTACTTTTTATTTTGCTCAAAGCGGCCTTCGTTTGTTGGCTGTGTTTTTTCTTTGCACGGATTATGACCCATGGCTGCATGATTTAAAACGATTCGATGAATAAGTTTGAACAAAAAAAAAAAAAAACAAAAACTGAAAATTTAATTTTTTACCACATGACCTTTTGGTATGCCTTTGATCTCTGATGCCGGATCATGGACGTCCGCCCTACCTACGGGACGGAAATGGGAATTGAAAGCAATTAAAAGTGCTTCAGCTGGTTGTAAATGGCCGCTTCGGGCTATTGTATCTAGTTTATATGGAATTGGTTAGTTCGTAGGACGTTAACCATTTTTTCCCCATTGGAGAAGTCCTCGTACATACACATATACGTACGGGTATTTGGACATTCCTTATGGCATCCTAGCGGAAAAGCACTGAAAGGCAACCGGAAATTCAAATTAAATAATAATTTTTGCATAGAATCGAGAAAAGATATATATGTACGTATACGTATTTGAGATTTTTTCTACTTGGGCTGCTGTTATTCAGTTGGACGTTTACGTGCCCTTGGAAGAAGAGCGAGAGGGAGTCTTTTTATAGCCAGCAGGGGAACATTCAGTAGATTTAACCTCGTCTCGTATGGTATACGTGTACATATGTGCCGTGTCTAATAGTAGACAGTAACTAAAGCTATATTCATTCGGCTTTAAGTTCGACTTTGAAACCGGATTCAAAAATAGTAATGTAAAAGGAATGAAGACAACTGAGGCTATTTAAAAAAAAAAAATGTATTTTAGTAAACGCAAAGACCCAGGGCAATTGGACGTTTCTCATCACAAGGTAATTGCAAAAGCACCTAATACATTGGCTAGTGTGTTGTCCGCTGACGCTTATTGATGTAACCGCTTTTTAAGTGTTTGTTTACCGTTTTGAATTGTCATTACTTGACATTACTATTGCATTATATCATTGCTTTAAATGTCATGTAGTAAACCAAACTGTCTTCCTCCTCGTTCCTGTTTTGCCTGTCAAGCGTGCTGGACGTGACTACTTGAATTGAATACTTAAACTTAATCTAAATAAATCTGTGAGATCAAACGTTATTATAAAAGGTCTTTTAATTATAACACTTATGACCACCGGTATCTCGATAACAGCAGAGTCATCAAGTAGTAGAAAAGGCTTTTCAAAATTCGTCCTTTGGATTCAGCAATAACTTTTATCATATCTAATTGTCAATCCTGTAGAAATTATTAGTGAGCCAATCGCGGCATATAAACAATTGCATCGAACCGTAGAGTCAAGACATTTTAAATCAACCGAGAAGATCAATGATCCACTGTGGTTTCATTTATTAAAAAACTCACACTTATCTTTGTGTGTACATACATATGTATGACACACTGTACATTTTAGTCTCTTATAAGTAATCATTAAAATCCGCAATCACTGACTTCTGGTGGTGTGGATCCCAAACGCCTTCCTGCACATCTAAGTAGACGGACTACACCGACGTATTGGCCAGAACGTCACCATTGGCGCATATAACTTTGAAGTGGTCAAGGAATTCGTCTACCTTGGCTCACTGATGACCAGCGACAACAACACCAGCGCTGAGATAAAACGCAGGATCACTTCTACCAACCGCTATTTCTTTGGGCTCAAGAGGCAATTGAGAAGAAGAGCCCTCTCTCGGAAAACCAAGGTGACACTATATAAGACCTTAATCATCCCAGTCCTCCTTTATGGCGCAGAGGCTTGGACCTTAACAAAAGCGGATGAAGATGCCCTTAGTCGTTTCGAGAGGAAAATTCTGCGTACTATCTACGGTCCCGTTTGTTCAAACGGTGTATGGAGGAGAAGATATAACGAAGAACTGTACGGGTTGTACAGCGACATCGGCCTGGTACGACGTCTACGGACACAGCGTCTAAGGTGGCTAGGCCATGTCGAGCGCATGGAAAAAACAGCTCCGACCCGAAGAGTCTTTCGAATCCACCTCGGAAGGAAGGCGCGGCAGAGGACAACCGCATCAACCGCGCACGCAGGTGGGAGGGGACCTTAACCAACTGGGCGTGCGGCGCTGGAAACAGCTGGCCAAAGACCGAGCCAGCTGGCGACGCTTCTCTCTCAAACTGTAGCGCCACCTAAGTAAGTACGTATTTAAGAATAAAGGATAGATAGTAAAAAAGAGAGGAAGGATCGACATTAGCTTTACATTAATTATTATTATTCTTCTTCTTCTTCTTCTTAACGGGCGCTACAGTTCGGGGTGAACCTGGGCCTCAACCAACATGCCCCTCCAACTAGCACGATCTTTTGCTAGCCTTTTCCATTACCGCACACCCAGTTGCCTGAGGTCCCCTTCCACCTGTGTGCGCCATCTTAAGTGCGGCCGTCCTCTGCTTCTTTGTCCCTCGGGGTTGGATTCAAAGACTCTCAGGGGTGGAGCTGTGGTGTCCGTTCGCTCAACATGGCCCAGCCATCTTAGGCGTTGAATCTGTAGGCGCCTGACTAGACTCATGTCGCTGTACAGCCCGTAAAGTTCGTGGTTGAATCTTTTCCTTCATCCCCCGTCTGCGTTTATAGGCCCGAAAATCACGCGCAAAATCTTTCTCTCGAACCGACCAAGAGCCTCCTCATCCGCTTTTGATAGTGTCCATGCTTCTGGGATGTACAACAGGACCGGGATGATAGGGGTCTTATATAGAGTCAACCTTGTCGTTCGGGAGAGGGCTATATTACTCAGTTGCCTCCTGAGCCCAAAAAAACAGCGATTGGCAATAGTGATTCTGCGTTTGATTTCGGAACTGATGTCGTTATTCCAGGTCACTGTGGAGCCAAGGTAGACGAAGTCCTTAACTACCTCGAACTTATATCTGCCAATGCAAGTTTATTGTTTATTTATTAATTCCTATGTTGCGGAGTTCCTCTGCATGGCCGAGGTGCTGGCTTAGGACTGGTTTTGAGTCGTCCGATGCGGCTTAAGAACTCGTGTTGAGTCGTCCGATGGTGATGATGGTGATGGTGTTGAGTCGTCGGGTGCTGATGAGGAACTAAACTTAAAAATTAAAATGTAGTGTCTTAAATATAACCACTTGACTTCGGCTAAAAGCATTTTGCCATTAAGCCGCAGCTGTGTCAACAATGATCGTTCGCGTCTATTGATTTTCCTATCATAATTATGTGGATGTATATGTTGCATATGATTTGAGCGCAGCTTGTTTACATTGCTTACAGATCAAATCAATGCTCTATCTATGATATTAACTTGCATACATATGTACTTTATGATAAAGCAAATCGTACCTCGCTTTGATCCATTTGAAGCATTTAATTATTATTAAAAGCTTAACGAGATACCAGCTATTACGTATGTATCATTTAACTTTAAAGAAATAGAAATATTTAAAAAAAAACACGGAAAATCCCATCCGACATGTTGTCTACCAATACCGTACAATAGTATCAAGTTGTGTTGCTGTGGCATCTCCAAATGTCGCTGTAACTGAAAATGTATCTTCTTCAGCAATTTAGATCCTTCCATCTGATATCGATACCATTTGCGTGCCTCGTGCAACCGAAACAACCTATTACATACTGTTCTACATTTGTACATAAATACTCGTTTACATGCATGTGTGCTCTGTACATGCTTCCTCTTCCCTATAGGCTTCATTTCCCCCTTAGGGCTTGGTTGCTTCTTCTTTTTTTCTCATCCTCCTAGAGTTCATTAGCTTTTTCGTCACCGCTTCACGACAGTTGGAGGATTGCCTATTGAGACGACGCTTTTCGCAACGCTGTTGCTTCCTCCATAGATTGGCGCTCCTTACAACCTAACTGTAATGCGAAATTAATGATACAATAAAAGCAGATGTAATTTATTCAATCTACTTTTTTTTGCACTATTTCGCCCTGAACGTTTTTCACCCCGTTTTCGTTAGATCGCTCTATAGATGCACTCCCTATGAGCGCCCCATTGGCAATATTAACATTTTTATGAGAAGCTAAAGAAAGGAACAGGGAGCTTTCGACGTTATTAGGGTACCATCCATCGTTAGGGAGAAGTCTGTCATAACGGGTATGCTTCCTTCCGAGAGATATAATTCATAGAAACGTGATTTACATCTTGGTTGCTATGTCTGCGCACGCTGTTGGTGCGATATGGATTACGGAATAATGTCGTTAAGCGGCTGCAGTTGTTGGACAAATGTTGGCAGTACTTCAAGTTATTTTATTTTTCTGGCAAGTGTTTCATCGATCCGCTTAGAATCAAATAACAATCGGCTAACGTACATATTTGAGGAATAGCCAACACTAACGCCCACATTCGGGCGTTAGCCTTCTTCGAAACTACATCAGTTTTCTTCATATTTCTAAATAAATGCCCTCAGTGATTGATTCAGTACATACATAATTGGTAGCAATTTACTACATATGTATGTACATATGCATACAGGGCTTCAATTCATAATTCCTGTTGAAAATTTCTTTTTTAGACATCCAAGTATCAATGTCGGTTAAAAGGACCGGACTTACTATATCGAATGCACTTTCGAAAAATAAACGTATGTAATAATTTTTGTATGCCAAAAGCTATTCGTTGCTCCTTCTTGTGATTCTGTACTGGCTCCACCACTTGGAACAGTCTATGAACTGGCAGAGTACTATCAAGTTAGTAAGATTGGTCTTGATCATTTGGTGCGCTGCTTAAAACAGAGTTACTTACTTACTTACTTATTTAGGTGGCGCTACAGTCCGTGGTGAACCTGGGCCTCAACCAACAAGCGTCTCCAGCTGGCACGGTCTTTGGCCAGCTGTTTCCAGTGCCGCACGCCCAGTTGGTTAAGGTCCCCTTCCACCTGCGTGCGCCAACGTTGATGCGGCCGTCCTCTGCCGCGCCTTCCTTCCGGGGTGGATTCGAAGACTCTTCGGGTCGGAGCTGTATTTTCCATGCGCTCTACATGGCCTAGCCACCCGAGACGTCGTACCAGGCCGATGTCGTCGTACAACCCGTGTAGTTCTTCGTTATATCTTCTGCTCTATTCACTGTCTGAAGAAACGGGACCGTAGATAGTGTGCAGGATTTCCCTCTCGAAACGACCAAGGGCATCTTCATTCGCTTTTGTTAAGGTCCAAGCCTCTGCACCGTAAAGGAGGAATGGGATGATTAAGGTCTTATATAGTTTCACCTTGGTTTTCCGAGAGAGGGCTCTACTTCTCAATTGCCTCTTGAGCCCAAAGAAACAGCGGTTGGCAAGAGTGATTCTGCGTTTTATTTCAGCGCTGGTGTTGTTGTCGCCGGTCATCAGTGAGCCAAGGTAGACGAATTCCTTGACCACTTCAAAGTTATATCCGCCAATGATGACGTTCTGGCCAATACGTCGGTGTCGCCCGTCTCTTTTAGATGAAAGCAGATATTTGGTTTTACCCTCATTTAGTTTTAGACCCATCTAAGCCGCTTCTACCTAAATGCTTACAAAGGCCTCATTGACGTCCTGCTGTGTCCGTCCAATCACGTCGATGTCGTCGGCGTACGCAAGCAATTACGTAGACATAAAATAAATCGTACCTCTTATGTTGGCCAGTGACTCTTGCACGATCTTTTCAAGCACAATGTTGAAAAAGTTGCATGACAGCGCGTCACCGTGCCTAAATCCTTTTTTAACATCAAAGGTCTCGGTTTGCTCATTAACGACCTTAATGGAACAGCGAGAATTCTCCATTGTTATCCTGCACTGTATATCGAAAGAAAAATTGTTTTTTAATCAATATCTATTTTGTCCCTTTTAAAGTAATCCCCCTCAGATATACAATACGCTTGTGCCAGCGCTAATTCTAATTTTCGAAGTGTATTTCATGTGCGCCTCTTGATATGGCTCTTTCATTTTTGTGAAGCGAAAAAAGTCACTTGGGGTCAAGCCCGGCGACAGTAGCTGAGGCATGGTTAGGGTACATTTTTTAATCCATTTTTTTCAAAAGCAATACCCAAAAATGGCCAACACAACAAACCTTTATATCTGTCAAAAGCAATATAATATCAACCCGAATATACTTACGTGCATACTTACATACATATGTAGTTCGAAATTTGCAAAATTACGTTATTTTTGGGACAGATCACGTATATACAGTTAATCACAAGAATAAGTAAGCATCCATCATTGTCACATATTTCTTGAAAAAAATTAACATTGCGTTAAAGTATTCGCAACCACTGTATGTCCAGAATTGTGTACAGCATCTGCACAGTTCTTATTGAGCGGTCAAAATTGCTCGCTATTTCCGACCCATATCTTTTTTTTTAGCTACATACATACATGGATCTTTCATGTCACGAAAGTAGGTAAGCAATAGCGGTGTTTGGACGTTGATCTAAATGGCACCGTGAAGAAATTAGCACCACGAGGCAAAGATTTGAAGGAAGTCGTTATAAACATTTTTTTTGGAAAACATATCTGAGCGCAAAATGAGTATGATTGTTCACAAAAGTATAGGGACACCGGAAATAGAGAATATGATGACCTTTGGACATCATCGCAAGTTCACTGCCCAAGAAATCGGCTTATTGCTAGGAAACAAAATTAGTGCGCAATTAATATTGACCGAAATTTGAAGGCATGGAACCGTCAAGCGGTTCTTTCCGTGTTTTATGAAGCCAGATACCGAAGTGGATATCTCTTTCCAGAAATATTGCTCGCAAGTCTTACGAAAAGCCAGAGCAGAAGCATGTAGGGATGAAGACGGACAGCTAGTAGTAGAGTCACAGTCGATGCTGAGAATATGGAAACAACGCTTCTGTAGACTGTTTAACGGCGATGCAAGATCTAATACCGCTGTCAGGCAGAATGATCCATTCCAACGGACGAAGATGTAAGAGAATTTCGTCCACCCGACCTAGATGAAATTAAGCTAGTAATTTCAAAGCTCAAGAACAATAAAGCCGCGGGCTGCCTGACGAGCTATTTTAAGCGGCTGGAGATGATCTGGTAGGGCGCATGTACCATTTTATCTGTAAAATATGGTGGGAGGAAAGCATGCCCGACCAAGAATGAAATCTGAGCATCGGTTGCCCAAACCACAAGGAAGGAGACCCCTATTATTCAATTCAATTTGCGCCAACTGCAGGGGAATTAGTCTTCTTAACATCCTATACAAGATCTTTTCTCCCGTACTCTATGAACGCCTGAAACCCTTTGTGGATAATCTGATAGGTTATTATCAGTGTGTTTTTAGGACAGGTAAGTCCACAATAGTCCAGATATTCAAACTGCGGCAGATCTTGGAGAAGTCCAAGGAATACCAAATCGACACCCATCACCTTGTCGTCGATTTTAAGGCCGCGTATGATAGTGTGTACAGAGACGAGCTATACAGCGTCATGTCTAGTTTTGACATCCCTGCCAATCTCGTCAGATCGTGCAAAATGACGATGGAGAACGAATTAACCGAGCCCTTTAATGTTTAAAAAGGATTTAGACAAGATGACGCATTGTCCTGTAATTTCTTCAACATCGTACTTGAAAAGATCATACGAGACTCACTGGCCAACACAAGAGGAACGATCTATTGACGTACTGGCTACAGATTCGAAGTGGTCAAGGACTTCGTCTACCTTGACTCATTAGTGACCAGCCACAATAGCAACAGCGCTGAGATCAAATGCAGAATTACTCTTGCCAACCGCTTTTTCTTTGGGCTCAAGAGGCAATTGAGAAGTAGAGCCCCCTCTCGAAAGACCAAAGTGGCGCTGTACAAGTCCTTAATCATCCCGGCCCTCCTCTATGGCGTAGGGGCCTGGACTTTAACGAAAGCGGATGAAGAGGCTCTTGGTCGTTTCGAGAGGAAAATTCTGCGTTTGTATAAACGGGGTGTGAAGGAGAAGATACAATGACGAACTATAAAGGCTGTACAGGGGCATCGGCCTGGTACGACGTCTGCGGATCCATCGTCTAATATGGCTAGGCCATGTAGAGCGTCTTCGAGTCGAACCCCAAGGGGCGACGCAGCAGAGGATGATCGAATCTAAGGTGGCGCACACAGGTGGAAGGGGACCTTAACCAACTGGGAGTGCGTCGCTGGAAATAGCTGGCAAAAGACCGTGCCAGCTGGAGAAGTTTGTTGGTTGAGGCCCAGGTTCACACCGGACTGTAGCGCCACCTAAGTAAGTATGTAGGTAGGGTGTATTGCATCACCCGAGTCTTACTTACTTACTTACTTTTTGAGTCTTCCATGGATAGGTTGGATTACTTAAACATTTAGAGAACAACCTGCAGTATGGTGCGAGAAATTTGGGTGTGGAGAAGTCATTTGTTTTCCAGGAAGACAATGACGCTAGACATACTTTGCACGTTGTAAAAGAACGTTCGAACTCAGGTTAAAACGTTAGCATAGTTAGCAGGTTAAAATGTGATGGAACATTCATGGGAGCACATCAACCGATAAGTTCGATCACATGAAATTAGGTCTATAGACGATTTAAAACGTGTTTTTCGGGAGTAATGGACTAAATTACTGCAAAACGCGACCCAAAAATAAATAGATTCTATACGTTCAGGTATGAAGACTCTTGTAAAAGCCTGGTCGTCTGGTCACTTTCCATTCACAACTGCGTTGATTCCTTTTGTCCGTATAGGAATAACTTTTTCTTGGTTATGAAGCTAATTTGAACTATAGACCTTCCGCTCGGCGGTCGATGATGATAACCACTGCACCACGGCTAACCCCTTTTGTGACTTAAAGGGTGCTTACTTAATTTTCTAACCAAATTAATATTTTATTTTATTAAAAACTTGTTTTTTTTTTCCTTCGTTAGCAAATGACACATTGCTCCACTTTGTGTAATATAAGTTAATATGCTTTGTTTTGGTGGCGTTACAGCCCGTGACGGGCCAGAGCCAAGCTTCTCTCAATCACCCATGCTGTGTGTGGTTTATGTTTTACACAGGTGAAAGGGACCTACAGTTTAGTGCCGTTTTCGAACGAGAAGCTTTTTCATGTCAAGGATACTTACTTTCTTATCAGGCCTGCGATCCTTCCATCCTTGACGGTCCCGGGCACGCTGCTTCCAGTTATCAAGACCAAGTTGTCTTACATCCGCGATTACTTGGTCTTTATACCGGAGGTTCGGTCTTCCTCTTCTTCTCGAACCAGGAAGCTCGGAGTCGAAGACCCTCTTAGCTGGAGCGTTGATGTCCATGCGCTCGATGTGGCCGAGCCAGTGTAGTCGACGGATCCTTGCCTTCCGGACTATATCCACATCTTGGTACAGCTCGTAGAGTTCGCGGTTGTGTCTTCTTCTCCATTCACCTTCCTCACAGACAGGACCAAATATCCGGCGCAGAATTTTTCTTTCGAAAGAACCCAAAATCAGCTCCGCTGTCCTGCTTATCGTCCAGCTTTCGGCTCCGTACAGCAAGACTGGCAGAATGAGCGTTTTGTAAAGCATGACTTTGGTCTTTCGAGTGAGGAGTTTTGACCCCAGTTGTTTGGACAAGCCGAAGTAGCAGCGGTTGCCAAGGGCGATTCTACGCCGGATCTCCATTGTGGTGTCATTTGTGGAATGTACGTTTGCCCCGAGGTAGACAAACTCATGTCAAGGATACTACGGCGGGTTATGCCAGTACCCCGCCGAAGAGGGACGCCGCGAAATAAACATTCGATGGCGTTGGTGTTATCGGGATCCGAACTCGCTCATCGTGCGTCAGAATACAACACACTAACCACTGCTCCACGGCGCTCTCAATATATGTATAAGTTAATATACGACAGGATTAATGGGTATACCACTACATGTAGTGAAGCGATTCCCTAACTCTTTATTCATTTGCTATGAGCCTGGATAGACGAATTGTGGATCGTTTGAAGGTGGGTATTCATGGGTGGGTCAAGAACTGTGCAACGTAATTCCTGAGACTCACATGTCAAAACTGTTTTACCAGAACGATTTTAAGTTATCTTAAAATTGTGTAAAGCTCTTGCTTTGGTACGTTTTCCATAGTGAGATCTTGAGTCGGAAATTAATTATTTTGATTGACACCTGTAAATGTAGTCTAATTTACATGCACTCACTGCTAATTGGAGCACTCTAAGTCAGATCCTTCGTGAGCCAGTGATTGTCATTTACCGTACTTTATTAAATTTCCCACTGCCCCTTAGAAATAATAAAAATATCTTCTTTATGATCACGATATCAGAGTGGTCCTCAATGCAAATAGAAATTGAGAATCTCCTTCAAATCAAGACAACAACATCGACAAAAAGAACAGCAGAGCAATGAAAGAACAGAAAAACAAAAACGTCAAATATTAAAAATCCCACCGAAATTGAAAAAGGATACTGTTCACTTTGCGGAAGGATATCACATTTGGGTCAGTACTAATTGAAAACGGACGAACAAACTAATTTCCCATCCGCTCGAGTGGCACATTTAGGACGATAGCAAAGGAGGAATGATGGGGTTCATGGTGATGGTAATTCTGGTACGAGGAGGGTGGCAAGCTTTCCGTGATTCAGCATATTGTGGTTGTTGGGTAGATGGGTAGGCACTGTACCGGGAAGGTCTTTGCACTTGTGCGATGGTGCAAAGGAGAAACTTTTCAACAGACGTTTGCATCCGCTTTGTTGTCTCCTGCTAGATCCCTTGTTAGTTTCCAATTAACCCCCAAACACTACGCGGGAGCAGTTCACCACACCAGTGGGTTTAAACTTGCTGTACAATTGTCAAGTTCTAAAGTTAGTTGAGCGGGTGAAAGGTGGGTGCCGGAGGATATGTGTTGGTATTGGTTGCAGTCATTGTGGTGTAGCGATACGGCGGTTGAATTAAATCTCTGTTCTTTTAGAAGACTTAGGGCTGGTGGCAAAGTCAATTGGTTGATTTACTGAAAGGGTGAGAATTATGGGAAATGGTTTTAAATTAGAGATTATCCTTTCATTCTTAAAGCAACGACATAAAACATTGCTTCTGGATGCACTGTGCCAACTGACCCCATACACTATCAGGATCCGAACTCGCTCATCGGGCGTTAGAGTTCAACACACTAACCGCTGCGGCACGGCGCCCTCGGATGTCATTATTTGAACAGTATAACCAAAGGCGAAATAAGCAAGGCAAATGTTTCATAGGACTTTGTTAAAGTCACTTATCTATCCTTATTAAAAAAAATGCCTCGTGCCCAACACAGTGAATGAAAATAATGAACTACGTTACACAGGTCGAATACGTATTTTCTTGGCGACAGGAGGATCTGAGCCTGAGCTATAGCTGCCTTCCATCCTTGACGGTCGCGGGTACGCTGCTTCCAATTATCAAGACCAAGTTGTCTTACATCCGCGATTACCCTCTTAGCTGGAGCATTGGTGTTCATGCGCTAGATGTGGCCGAGCCAATGTAGTCGACGGATCTTTGCTTTCCGGAATATTTCCACATCTTTATACAACTCGTAGAGTTCGCGGTTATGTCTTCTCCTCCATTCACCTTCCTCATAGACAGGACCAAATATCCGGCGTAGAATTTTTCTTTCGAAAGAACCAGCTCCGCTAGGACAGCGATAAGTAGGAACTTATCGTCCAGCTTTTGTAAAGCATCGAGTTAGGAGTTAGGAGTTTTGACCCAAGTTGTTTGGACAAACCGAAGTGGCAGCTACCACTGCGGCTTTCGGCCCGGCAAATCGGCTATGGACCAAATATTCACACTTCGACAAATCCTGTGAAAAGACCAGCGAGTTTCAAATCGATACACACCACCTCTTTATCGATTTTATAGCGACGGCCGAATTGGGGAACCCAGGAAAACTGATCCGACTGTGTCGCGCCATGCTAAAAAATACGCGATGCACCGTGCAGTTGGTTCTAGGACCACTGAACCGTTTGAAATATGCACCGGAATTCGGTAAAGAGATGCGCTGTGTGTGACTTCTTCAATTTGGTGCTGGAGCAGATAGTGCGACAGCTAGAGGGCACTATCTTCTACAAGTCTGTCTAGCTGCTAGGATACGCGGGTGATATTGCCATCATTGCGATTGAAGAACAGGCGAAACGAGTTGGTCTTAAGGTCAATGAGGACAAGACGAAGTACATGCTGTCAAGCAAAAACCAATCCGTCGCTCACCACCTTGGACAAAATATAACAATTGACAGCTACAATTTCGAGGTAGTTGAGGAGTTTTTCTACCTCGGGGCAAACGTAAATTCCACAAATGACACCACAGTGGAGATCCGGCGTAGAATCGCCTTTGGCAATCGCTGCTACTTCGGCTTGTCCAAACAACTGGGATCAAAACTCCTCACTCGAAAGACCAAAGTCATGCTTTACAAAACGCTCATACTTCCAGTCTTGCTGTACGAAGCCGAAAGCTGGACGATAAGCAGGACAGCGGAGGTGATTTTGGGTTCTTTCGAGAGAAAAATTCTGCGCCGGATATTTGGTCCTGTCTATGAGGAAGGTGAATGGAGAAGAAGACAAAGAAGACACAACCGCGCACTCTACGAGTTGTACAAAGATGTGGATGTAGTCCGGAAAGCAAAGATCCGTCGACTACACTGGCTCGGCCACATCGAGCGCATGGACATCAACGCTCCAGCTAAAAGGATCTTCGACTCCGAGCCTCCTCGTTCGAGAAGAAGACCAAGTAATCGCGGATGTAAGACATCTTGGTCTTGATAACTGCAAGCAGCGTGCCCGGGACCGTCAAGAATGGGAGGCAGCTATAGCTCAGGCTCAGATCCTCCATGGATCGCTGGCCTGATAAGTAAGTAAGTATCCGGTTTACTTTAATGATTGCAAGATCTGTAAGACGAACTGGAGATGTTCATATTCCGCTCATAAAATGCACTTTACAATCGAAATGGCCAGTAAATGTCTACATTTGTCTAGTCTGTCCACATGTCCACTGTTTCGGTTCCCATCTAAAATACTTAATTTATAACTCCTTTGTCATTCTATTACGAAATTCCATGCCACACTTAATTACCGCAAAGTACATACTTCATAAAATATTTCACCTCTAATTGTTCAACCGGAAAAAAGGATTTTAGGAGGGGGGAGCAGCGAACAATTATCGCAAACCTCCCATGGAACATCGTTTTATACAGATACATATGCTCACCGATAATAAGTACAGAGCGTTCTCGTACTGCCCCCCTGCGGATTACAGTCATGCCCTCAAAATAAAATTCCATTCGAAAGTAATTAAAAGCAAAGCAATTCTACTGATATAACTTTCTCTTGGCTAGCTAGAGCTACAGTTCCCCTATTGAGCGGTGGAAGAAGGATAAGGAGTGAGTGGAAGTAATTCATATTGGAAAGCACTTAAAACACCGATTACACCGCTACTTAACACTTGTAGCAATCTGGACAAGTGAAAAGTTTTTCAAACTTCTATCCCATAGCCTAAGTGGTAACGGTGTGGTGGCAATGGTGGCAGTGGATGCAAGATTGCCATTAACAAGTTTCGTGAAGTGAATTCTTGAATTCAATGGAAATATCTACGTACATGGGTGGTTCACCTGTAACTCGCCCGGCCGGCGCCTGTCGCCTGCCTCAGTGGATGACAATTCTCAAATTTACTCGAAGAGGGTACTTGAGCAGCATTCGATTTTCTTCTTAGGGTTTTGCCTCGGCGGTTATACTAAAGTAGTGAGCGCGTCTGTGAATTCGTCGTGGTTGTCTCTGCCAGTCGTAGGGGGAAATACGTTAAAAGGCTCCCAAGGATTTTATTTTTTTTTCCTCTTCTTTAGGGAAACTTTTGAACCACCATATCTAAGTTGTTGTACTTTTGCTTCGCATATTTCTTGGTGGCTTCTGACTGCCTGCCAGCTACCCACCTCGTTCCTGTGCAATGATTTCTAAATGCACTTGTTGT
This sequence comes from Eumerus sabulonum, assembly GCA_951905685.1. Taxonomy (NCBI): domain Eukaryota; kingdom Metazoa; phylum Arthropoda; class Insecta; order Diptera; family Syrphidae; genus Eumerus; species Eumerus sabulonum. Next base: position 139,769,160 of record OX645060.1, on the reverse strand, counting down.
AAAGTTGAATTGCGGTAACTCTACGACTGCTTGTGCTCATGTTCATCTATGGCGTCCGATGAAAGTGGGTGTGGTAGAACGTTGTTGGCTCTGGATTTGATGTTTGTCGTTCCAAGATTCTGGAAAATAAATGCTTTTATAAATTATGTGGCGAGATTGTGGTTTTCGCCTTTTATCTCCTGTTCCTTGTTCCATGAGTACCCATATATCCGGATGTAGTTGAAAAGAGTTTTTTTTTTTTGTGGTTTGCTCGTTGCGGAAGGATAAGCCAGCGAGATCCTATTATGTGCACCTGATTTTCGATAGCGGAAATGTGAAATCATTGCATTCTAGCATACTGCATGCATTACCCAGTTCTGGCAATCGTGCTGCTCTGTGGAATGATCAGAACTGGAGCCAATGATAATTTGCCAATGAAACAAACAGAAGTATTCCCCTGTTTATGTAAATATGAACGGCCGCAGAGAATTCTGTCCCCCTGACCTCGACGAATTTAAGATTTCTATATCGAAGCCCAAGTCGAATAAAGCTGCTGGCGCAAACGGACTATCTGCTGAGCTCTTCAAGGCAGCTGGGGATGACCTGGTTAGGAGCATGCACCAGCTCATCTGTAAGATATGGTCAGAGGAAAGCATGCCCGAGGAATGGAGGCTCAGCATCGTATGCCCGATCCACAAGAAAGGACACCCCTCTGATTGCGCCAACTATAGAAGAATAAGTCTCCTTAACAACGCCTACAAAATCTTCTCTGCCGTTTTGTGTAAACGCCTCAAACCTTTTGTAAATAAGCTGATAGGTCCTTATCAGTGCGGATTCAGGCCAGGGAAGTCCACCATCGACCAAATCTTCACACTACGGCAGATCCTGGAAAAAACCAATGAATTTCAAGTCGACACTCACCACCTATTTGTCGACTTCAAAGCCGCATATGACAGCGTAATTAGAGACGTGCTTTACAACGCTATGTCTACCTTTGACATACCTGCTAAACTCGTCAGACTATGCAGGATGACTTTGTAGAATGCTCGCTGCTCGATCCGAATCGGTAAACACCTTACCGATAGTTTTGATGTCAAAAAAGGATTTAGGCAGGGCGATGCGCTGTCGTGTGATTTCTTCAACATCATATTAGAAATGATTGTGCAAAAAGCAAAAATCACTGGCCAATGCAAGAGGCACAATCTATTTCAAATCCTCGCAACTCCTTGCATACGCCGACTATATTGACACAATAGGTAGATCACAGCGAGATGTCAATGAAGCGTTTGCGAGTATAGAGATGGAGGCGGCGGAAATTGGTTTAGCGGTAAACGAGGGAAAAACCAAATATATGCTTTCATCGAAAAAGGACGCTCACCACCGGCGTCTTGCCCAGAACGTTTGTATTGGCAGACATAAGTTCGAGGTAGTTAAGGACTTCGTCTACCTTGGCTCCGCATCGACCTGGAACAACGACATCATGACCAATCGCTGTTTCTTTGGGCTCAGGAAGCAACTGAGTAATAGAGCCATCTCCCGGTCGACAAAGTTGGCTCTATATAAGACCCTTATCATCCCGGTCCTGTTGTACGGCGCAGAAGCATGGACGCTATCAAAAGCGGATGAGGAGGCCCTTGGTCGGTTCGAGAGAAAGATTTTGCGCGTGATTTTCGGGCCTATAAACGCAGACGGGGGATGGAGGAATAGATTCAACCACGAACTTTACGGGCTGTTCAGCGACATGAGTCTAGTCAGGCGTCTACAGATGCAACGCCTTAGATGCCTGGGCCGTGTAGAGCGAATGAACACCACAGCTCCAGCCCGGAGAGTCTTTGAATCCAACCCCGAGGGACGAAGAAGCAGAGGACGGCCGCACTTAAGATGGCGCATACAGGTGGAAAGGGACCTCGGTCTCCCACTTATATAGTGGACGAGCTTAGGAGCATTTACATTGCTCTAAACATAACCGAATCTGACAAACGAATGAACGGTCTAAACTATTACCGACCGGATCGGAGAGTCAGTCAGTCAGTTCAAGACGGCAATCAGTGAAGATGATATGTAATAATCACACCCATTTTTCGATTTTTCCATTAGGTAAAGGCTGCCGGATGGTGGCCTTGTTGTTGCCGAGAGTATGATGATTTAGTTGGAATTACAAAAAGTCAGTGATGATGGCAAGTGACCTTTATTGATATTTTATTCTCTTTCGCATTCATTTTTATGGATTTCCATTCAATTACTGGGAGTCGGCCTGTCCCTTCTTTTAGTTGCAACGGTAGAGTCCATAGTATGAGCTTGCCTGAGCAGTCTAGATCTATTTTATGTACATACATATGTATTTAGCGGTCAGTTCACTATTTCCTTCCAACATGGCTTTCTATGAAAGTCCGCATTTTTAAGATCTCGTCAATTGTTTGTAAATAGTTGCACATCAAACGTAATGACCATCCATTAAAAATATTTTTTTATTTATTTTTGTTAAATCTTTTATTTTAGACAAACGCGCTTAAATTGATCTTAAGTATCTTATCTGATTATAATCTAACTTACTGACCTTAAGCGGATACGATACTAAACTGGCGATAACTTATGTCTGTATCTTTCAACGTCTAATCTATATTTGCAATAACAGTTACATACATGGCTCTCTCGTGTCATTAAGGTGGCCTGGCAGACTGGGGTGATTGTAATTTTTTTTCAAAAAAGGGGATAAAAAAGAGTGCTCCAACTATAGGGGCATATTTCTTTTAAGTGTCCCCGGTAAAGTCTAGGCTAAGGTGCTGAAGGCACGTTCTAGAGCTATGGTCGAGGTTAGAAAAAAGTTTTGTTCAAATCGTATCAATTCTCCAATACATAGTAGTGAACTCAATATTGTTATTATTATCTTTTTTCCAAAATTCTGTTTAGGTCTTGGTTAATGCTAATGGTCTAGACTCTAGAGCAATGAATCTCAACAGCATACATATGTACATACACATACTTTTTCAGTGGCCCGCATATTCCACTAAAAGGGTCGCTGGAGTAATGCGCGCACGCAGGATCTTCATGGATCTTTCTCACCCTATGCCGGCGAGTAACTCCCACAACAGCACGAAGAAATCATTTCGGCAGCTTGTATTCGCGATCTTATTCTTTCGGTCAATAGCAAAATTTCACGGCCATAGGTGAGAGTTGGAACAAATAATGAGTTAAAAAACGCTAACTTGGCTTTGACACCAAGCTCAGTGTTTATTGTATATATTAATAAATGCCATACAAAAAAAAAAACTTAGTTACTATTACGCCAATGTAAATGTACCCTTAAAAAATAATTAGTTTGACATTTAGTTTTTTATGCGTGCGTACGTCATGTCATGCTTGTAAGAAGAACAATAAAGGAGTCTTAACGCAACCGCAGATTAAACAACACGTCTTTACATTCGTCTTCTTCTTTTGTCTTTGGCTGTCGGTACAGTTGCCTTTGAGTTCGATTAGACGGGGTTCTCTTCAGCACTTTACGCGACAAACACTCAGTCTTCCCGATTACACATCTTCCAAGTTGTTTCAAAATTGACCCAGCTTGACCAATCCTGCAGGAAAGCTCAGTATTAATCCTCCTATCATTCATGAAGGAGGCCCAGAGATACTTAAGCTTCTCCATCTGCTTCAATTGCACTCCACTAACATGTAGAGTGCATCGGAGAGGTGTTCTGGAAATGACCTTAACCTCGGGTTTGTCCCCGTTAATCCTCATTCCAGCATCAACACAAACGGCCACAAACATATCTAGCGTGCGCTGGAGTTCCGTCTGGGAGGATGTGATTACAGCTAAGTCATCTGCAAAAAGAAGATGCCTTACCTTCAACTCTCTCAATGTGAAACACTCCTCGCCTCGCCTGCGTTGCAACATTCAGTCCATATGTATGTATGTAATGAAAAGGAGAGGTGATAAGACTCACCCTTGACGAAGTCCAACGCCCACGGTAAAAGGTGCTGATTTACTACCGTTAGCCCGAACACAGCTGCTACAGTTTGTTTATAGAGACTGAATGGCCCTCAACAGAGGACTATCGATTCCATACTCCTGCAGAACACTCCAAAGTTTACTTCGAGGAATTCGGTCGTACGCCTTTTCCAAATCCCCCAAGCCTTCTCGGATACCATTCTTAGAGTGAAAAACTACTTCTGCCGTGATGAAACCTGAACTGTTCATCCCCTATCCTGGATTCGACCATAGCTCTAGAACGTGCCTTCAGCACCTTAGCCTAGACTTTACCGGGGACACTTAAAAGAGATATGCCCCTATAGTTGGAGCACTCTTTTTTATCCCCTTTTTTGAAAAAAAATTACAATCACCCCAGTCTGCCAGGCCACCTTAATGACACGAGAGAGCCATAATACTCCCTCTTTACCCCTTGTCTTAAGCATTTTTGGCCTAACTTCATCCACACCGACGGATTTGCTAACTTTTAGCGATTCAATCCTTAAAATGACTTCCTACAACGTTGGCCTATTCTCCGCCGCACTCAAGACTATAGGTCTGCCCCTCAGCGCCCTGTTCGGGATTGAAAAACTCCGAAAAGTGCTCGCTCCGTCTGTCCATCTCATTGGAAAGCAACATACCATCTTTGGATTTAACTCCTTCGATTATGTCGCCTTCCAACTTCTCGCCGAACTCCTTCCAAGACTGCTTTTTAGCTGCTCGCAATTCACAATCCATCCATTTCACACACGATGGTACCACAAAGAAATCTGTCAACGATTTCTGTTGAAGACTCCGATGATACCACGTATATTTATGAATGTCTTTGTGCGGAAAGAAGGTTATCATAATGGTCATATCCGTTCCGTTCCTCCCAATCACACTGCCCCGTGTCGTTACATCCACACCCACGTGGGCGTTGAAGTCATCCGTCAGGATATAGGAATCCATCTCAACCACCCTATCAAGGGCAGCATCAACTTCGTCCAGGAAAGTTGCATACTCTGACTTTAGATTCGGTGCATACACCTGCACCAGAGCCAAAGTTAATATTTCAAGCTTAAGTTTTAAGATCGCGACGCTCCCTATTAATGGTATCGACTCCAATATCCTGTCTGCCAGCCTGGGACTTATGAGTATCCCCACCCCTGCCTGTCAGACATTTGAGGCGCAGCTCCCGATAGGAAGAGTTTCCACGCGGCCGAAAGGTCCACAGTTTTATATCCTCTTTGCTTGGTCGAAGAGATACCTACGATATCTAACCGATACCTAGCAGCTTCCTCAACCAGCTTGAGATAATTTCCTGTGAGCGATGAGACGTTCCATGTACCCATCCTAATTCGATGCCGTTGTCTGTTGCTTTTTACTCCTCGCACGCACTGGTTAGTGCATGGCGTGTATCCCCCCACTTTCGTATGGCTCACGTGGCCACTGCCGGGTTGCTCGTGACTTCTTCGGCTAAACCCGACCGGCTGCCGAGCGGGACAGATCGACCACCAGACGTTCGTATACTGCCACCATTTATGCCTGGCTCCGAATGGGGCCCTGGCTCTGGCACACCAGAGTAGGCAGTTTTCAAGGCAGATCTCCTTCTTTTTTAGGGTTCCGTACCCAAAGGGTAAAACGGGACTCTATTACTAAGATTTCGCTGTCCGTCTGTCACCAGGCTGTATCTCATGAACCGTGATAGTTAGACAGTTGAACTTTTCACAAATGATGTATTTCTGTTGCCGCTATAACAACAAATACTAAAAAGGGAATAAAAAATATTTAAGGTGGGCTCACACACAACAGACATGATTTCCATCCAAAAACTCCCCTTGGTTAGTCGACAATATCCCACAATCAGTAACAAACTTCCCAGCTTTGATCCCTTTTGTGTCTTTGATGTATTAATCCTAGCTGAATCCCTTTTTTCTGTAATTACTAACAACAATAATAATGCAAACCCTTTCGTACAATTGCTAATCCCCTCCTTTTCCATCCTGATAGGTTAAGATATCAAATGTTGCAACAAATTCAATTGTTGTGAAATTAACTTTCGATCATATCCCACAACCAAGAAAACACTTCCCAGCTTTGACCCCTATTGTGTTCTTGATATATTAATCCTAGCTGCAAACCTTTTTCCCATGATTGTTGTTATTCACCTTTCACCTCTTGTTGTCAAGTAAGATAATTGATTTGAATTCAATGGAAACTTTGATGATCAACTATCTCATCATGCAAAAAATGTGATTTAATGTGATGACTGATGAGGTAACATACAACGTCTCTTTCATATTTATACATATATACAGATGGTACGGAACCCTTCGCGCTCGAGTCCGATTCGCAGTTGGCCGGTTATTTTTTATTTTCTTCTTTTTAGGGTTCCGTACCCAAAGGTAAAACGGAACCCTATTACTAAGACTTCGCTGTCCGTCCGTCCGTCCGTCTGTCACCAGGCTGTATCTCATGAACCGTAATAGTTCGACAATTGAAATGTTCATAGATAATGTATTTCTCTCGCCGCTACCACGACAAATACTTAAAACAGAACAAAATGAATATTTAAGGGGGGCTCCCATACAACAGACATGATTTTCATCCAAAAAATCTCCTTGGTCACATACTGAACTAAGGTTAGTCGACAATGTATTTGTGTCTTTGATGAATTAATCCTAGCTGCAAACCTTTTCCTCATATTTATTGTTATTCGCCTTTTCACATCGTTGCTGTCAAGTAAGATACTTGATTTGAATTCAATGGTGATTATCAAAGTAATATGCCGATAACCTGCCTGCAACCAAGATATGTCATCATACAAAAAATGTGATTTAATGTGATGACTGATGAGGTAACATACATACATACATAGTCTCTTTCATATTTATATGTATCTACAGATGGTACGGAACCCTTCGTGCGCGAGTCCGACTCGCACTTGGCCGGTTTTTTTTTTTTAAAGTTAGCGCATAATTTATCACACAACCTGGGCGTTAATTTACTACTCTCCAAGGGTGGTTGTCCTAGGTAGGAGAGGAACCGACCGAATTTTCACGTTGGTTGTAGTTGTCAGCAACTGTTGCAAGCACTTATGGTGTTTTATTAGAATTGCTCACACAGAGTATGAATTTAAAGTGACCATATACTGTGAGTCGATTATAGGATAGCATAGCCTCCATAACACCACATCCGACAACGGACTTAGGCTAATCGATTTCCTAGCGGGGCGTAACCTCCTTGTAGCAAGCACGCGATTCCCCCATCTCAACATCCACAAGGGTACCTGGCGGTCTTTTGATAATCGACCACCAACCAGATTGATCACATTGCGATTGACGCCAGACACTCCTCCTGTATTCTCGACGTACGAAACTTCCGAGGGGCCAACATCGACTCGGACCACTACCTTGTTGTAGCCAAGATACGAATGAGGATATCAAGAATGCTTAGGTGTCGAGTAGGACTACGTAAGTTTGACGTCGGGAAGCTACAATCGCAAGAGACTGCCAGAGTCTTTGCCGATCGTGTCTCCTCCAAACTCTCTCAAAATCCGCCCACAACAGCGCAAACAATAGAGCAGGAATCGGCGCATTGCCAGAGCGCCGTCAGAGACGCTGCCTCAGAGGTGCTGGGTTTCAACCCGCCACCACCTAGAAACCCCTGGTTCGATGAACCATGCGAACAAGTCCATGCAGCAAAACAAGAGGCATATAAAGCCATGCTGCAACGACGGACGAGTGCTGCTCGCGAAATCTATGAGCAGAAGAGAAGAGAGGGACACACGCTTTTCAGAAGAAAGAAGAGAGAGCACGGAAAGCGTGAGAACGAGGAGATGAAGAGATGCTTCCGCAGGAATGACGCCCGTAAGTTTTACAATAAGGTAAAACGAACATGCCATGGCTACAAAGCCAGAGCGGCGGCCTGCAGGGATGAAAATGGATAACTGGTAGTAGAGTCGCAGTCGATGCTGAGGATTTGGAAATACCACTTCTGCAGACTGTATAACAGCGATGATAGACAAGATACCGCTGTGAGGCAGAACGGGCCATTCGTAATGGACGACAATGTAACAGAATTCCGTCCACTCGACCTAGACGAAGTCAAAATAAAGATATCAAGACTTAAGTCTAATAAAGCCGATGGCGGAGACGGCCTGTCTGCTGAGCTTCTTAAATCGGCTGGAGATGAGCTGGTAAGGTGCATGCACCATCTCATTTGCAAGGTATGGTCGGAGGAAAGCATGCCCGATGAATGGAATCCCAGCATCGTTTGCCTGGTCCATACGGAGAGGACCCCCTTAACTGCGCCAACTATAGGGGAATAAGTCTCCTTAACATCGCATATAAAATCTTCTCTGCCGTATTGTGTGAACGCCTGAAACCGTTTGTGGATAACCTAATCGGCTCATATCAGTGTGTTTTCAGGCCAGGTAAATCCACAGTAGACCAAATATTTACGCTACGGCAAATCTTGGAGAAGACCCAGGAATACCAAATCGACACTCACCACCTCTTTGTTGATTTCAAAGCTGCAAATGACATCGTGTATAGAGATGAGCTAAACAAAGCCATGTCTATTTTAACATCCCTGCCAAACTCGTCCGACTGTGCAGGATGACAATGGAGAGTTTTCGCTGCTCCATTAAGGTCAATAATGACCAAACCGAGACCTTTGATGTTAAAAAGGATTTAGACAAGGTGACGCGCTGTCATGTAACTTTTTCAACATCGTGCTTGAAAAGATCGTGCGAGAGTCACTGGCCAACACAAGAGGTACGATTTATTTGAAGTATACGCAATTGCTTGCGTACGCCGACGACATTGTCGTGATTGGACGGACACAGCGAGACGTCAATGAGGCCTTTGTAAGCATTGAGGTAGAAGCCTAAGATGGGTCTCAAAGTTAATGAGGGTAAAACCAAATATCTGCTTTCATCTAAAAGAGACGGACAACACCGACGTATTGACCAGAACGTCACCATGGGCGGATATAACTTTGAACTGGTCAAGGAACTCGTCTACCTTGGCTCACTGATGACCGGCGACAAGAACACCAGCGCTGAGATAAAACGCAGAATCGCTCTTGCCAACCGCTGTGTCTTTGGGCTCAAGAGGCAATTGAGAAGTAGAGCCCTCTCTCGGGAAACCAAGGTGACACTATATAAGACCTTAATCATCCCAGTCCTCCTTTATGGCGCAGAGGCTTGGACCTTGACAAAAGCGGAGGAAGATGCCCTTGGTCGTTTCGAGAGGAAAATTCCGCGCACTATCTACGGTCCCGTTTGTTCAAACGGTGTATGGAGGAGAAGATATAACGAAGAACTGTACGGGTTGTACAGCAACATCGGCATGGTACGACGTCTACGGATACAGCGTCTAAGGGGGCTAGGCCATGTAGAGCGCATGGAAAATACAGCTCCGAACCGAAGAGTCTTCGAATCCACCCCGGAAGGAAGGCGCGGCAGAGGACGGCCGCATCAACGGTGGCGCACGCAGGTGGAAGGGGACCTTAATCAACTGGGCGTGCGGCGCTGGAAACAGCTGGCCAAAGACCGTGCCAGCTGGAGACTCTTGTTCGTTGAGGCCCAGGTTCACCACGTGCTGTAGCGCCACCTAAGTAAGTAAGTATGTATATACTGTGAGTGTTATGCCTTCATCAGTATGTTTGATCACTTGTCGTTCACAACAGCCGTGCTGCATACTTTTTTTTTCTGTATAGGAATTACTATTTCATTGCCCGCCCTCCACCGCGAGGAGGTCAGCTGCTGTTCTGTTCAATGATCTCAACGGCGAAATTCTTAAAGTGTGCCGCGAAAAGAAAAAGGTTGAGAACCATTGGTGCTCGGTATAGTTCTTCTTCTTCATTCCAGGAAATTGGGTAAACGCTTACTCTCTAGTTCATACAAGGAACATATGTAATACATATGTAATGTCTTCTTTACGAATTTTAAGTGTAATATCTGGAGGCAGCGACAACCAAATCAGTCCCCTTGAAGCAATTTTCTTCTTCAACAGTCAAATATAAACTCATTCGTGCCAACCCCGTTCAGGGCATAAAAAAATCATTACATTCTAAAACACTTAATCCCATCCCTGAGCACAAGTAATATGATTCAATAGAGCCCAAACGCGAAATTCCGAACATGAGCATATACGTCCTTAAACAGCGACAGTGTCGTTGACTGTCGCCAACAGCATAATGACGATATGACAGTAATAGGCCTTAAAATTAAACTTCCTCCCACTGCCATTACGAGGGCATGAGTTATTGATGCCGCTTCCCCAGCTGCCATATTCTCGTTCGACGTTTTATTCCAATTCACATTGGTAGAGTGTTCAACGAACAAAAAACTGATGTTGGCACTCGCTGCCTCTAGTTCCAAACTTTCTGTCTGCTCCTTGCTGACAGGATGTGTTTGTACGAAAATCGTATGGTCGACATTAAAAATGCATTTGAAAGGATGGAACTGATGACGGTAACGGGTGTGGCGTCGCGTCGCTCGTCATTCGCATGTTGAAGTTGCATACGAGTTCAATGATTCAACCCCTTCTGATTCTATAGCCTCCTGGTGCGATTTAACAAAGGACTTGTACATAAATTGAATTGGTAAACAATATTGTTTCAGATCAATTAAAATTCATATCGGAGGGCAATATAACAGCGATGTCAGGTGGTCTAGGACGTGGAGCTCGATCATTAGGCATATATATATATGTATGATATGCAAACAGGAGTTTTTAACCTGAAAGCTTTATGCAAATGTCCTTGTGGGGTGTAAATGAATGTCAACAAAATGAAGAAGTTACAAATACCTTGCAAATTGAAGGGAGTAAATGCTGTTCCAGGACAAACCATCCTCCCACGAACTCTCAATACAATATCGTTTCTGTCTGCTTCTTTTTCTGACCATTCTATCCTGGCAACATCAATAATTGCCAATAAAAACCTGAAGCATATGACACCGACGACGCACGGTGCCGCAGCATGCCCTTCGTAGAAGTCCCAAAATGAAGACGTCGGCAATCCAACAGGAAGAAAATAAAGAAAATCGTCTGGAAACTTTTCGCTCTCTACACAAGATATCGTCCAAAAGTCCATTAAAATCATAAATCACACAAAAGGACGAACTGGGTCCAATCGGACCCGAAGCGACTTATGCCATTAGGCATTTGCGAAAATGAGCATCCAAATGTGCAAATCCACTTCCGTTCTTGATGTCCGGTATCGTATATGGTATGTATACCATGGCAATCGCCTCTACCTATAGATCGGCTTGAGCACTAACAATAGGAAACTACTTTCGATATCCTTTGTTGCATGGAATCAAAAGGACGAAAATGACTGGTGGATGAGTAGTAAAAGTTGCTTATGTATGCTCGATACGATAGCATGCATGTGTGTCGTTTCTTTTTTTGCTTTTTTTCTCGTTTCGTTTGTCCTTCTATCGAGTCATGATACTTGGCGTGCACATGTGTGAAGCCCAATGGATGACATTCAAATTGCCAACATATTCAATTTCTTTTGCCCGTTTTTATCTGGATCGCAGGATAGTATGTGTGTAGGAAGGTAATGCTGTACCGGACCTACTTAATGGTTATTTATGGAAATGCGTTAAAAGAAATTGTCCACCCATTTGAACTATTTATAACTTCCTTGTCGACATGGGACGCGGACAAATTCCCAAGGCTTTGGGGACCACAATAGGGTGATAGATGAAAGGAAATCTGATGCAGCGTCGTCAGCAGAATTGTATGTATTTAGTTGGGGTAGAATGCTTCAGGCGGGGTGAAAATAGAAAATATATTTGTTGGTTTGTTGACCTATGCAATTGATGTAACTGAAAACGAGACATCAATTTGGCACAAATACCATTATTTTGTGTGTCCAGAGGGAATTTGGCTTTGCACCATACATACATATGTATGTCAAACAATGATTTGATCTTCGTAGACTTCAGGGTAATTCAGGGTCTAATCATCCATTATTCAGCAAACGTCACCAGCCTATTGTATCAATAGGAAAACGTTGCTCGGACCCACGAGGGTTTATAAACGCAATTACTCCTGACTTTCTTATAGCATACTTTGTTTGAACTGATCTTTCGTCAGCTGAACGAATATCGACTTGGTTGAAGTCGCTTGGTCCTCTCGTACTTTTTTGGCCTGGAGTCAATTAATCCATGCTACCAAGACTGGATTCGTTTTCGGCAGCGAAGGAAGATAGAATCTATGATGGCATCAACAGTTGAAGTAAAAGAAAGTGTTTACTTTAAAACACTAATTCATCGTTATTAGGGTAAGCAAGGCCCTAGCTCTCGGTAAGGAGTTAACCGAGACCTTCGATGTCAAAAAAGTATTCAGACAGGGCGACGCAATTTCGTTTGATTTTTCAACGCACCAAGATTGTGCGCGATTCGCTGGCCAATACAAGAAGCTGGCCAATTGCTCGCCTACGCTTATGACATTGCCGTACATATGTAATTGCGAGAACGCAGCTAGACGTCAATGAAGCCTTTATGAGCATTGAAGCAGAAGCGGTTAAAGTGGGTCTGAAAGTAAACGAAAGGAAAACTAAATATATGCTGTCATCAAAAAAGGACGCTCACCACCGACGTCTTGGCCAGAACGTTTGTATTGGCAGATATAAGTTTGAGGTAGTTAAGGACTTCGTTTACCTTGGCTCCGCAGTGACCTGGAACAACGACATCATTGCCAATCGCTGTTTCTTTGGGCTCAGGAAGCAACTGAGTAATAGAGCCATCTCTCGAACGACAAAGTTGACTATATATAAGACCCTTATCATCCTGGTCCTGTTGTACGGCGCAGAAGCATGGACATTATCAAAAGCAGATGACGAGGCCCTTGGTCGGTTCGAGAGAAAGATTTTGCGCGTGATTTTCGGGCCTATAAACGCAGACGGGAGATGGAGGAAAAGATTCAACCACGAACTTTACGGGCTGTACAGCGACACGAGTCTAGTCAGGCGTCTACGGATTCAACGCCTATAATGCCAAGGCCATGTAGAGCGAATGGACACCACAGCTCCAGCCCGGAGAGCCTTTGAATCCAAACCCAAGGGACGAAGAAACAGAGGCACACATAGGTGGAATGGGCCCTCAGCCAATTGGAAGTGCGGCAATGGAAAAGGCTAACAAAAGATCGTGCTAGTTGGAGGGTCATGTTGATTGAGGCCCATGTTCACCCCGAACTGTAGCGCCGTTATAGAGAATCTACCTTATCATAGGGCAACAAAAACGTTCTTCATCCCAAACAATGTGACAAAAATAAATTTTTCCTCCTGGTGTCATATTACTCCCACTATCGTAACCTTCTGCCTCCATATTGCAAATCCGCAAACTACATATCAACCGGTTGTCAAAATACCGGTCGGGAAATGCCAAATCCCAGCCACATGCCAAATCCCAGCCACATGCCATCAAGTTAGCACACCCCCGAACCCATCGTGTTCTGTCCCACCCTAAGTCAACAAACGACCACTTCACTTGCGGATATCTCCGCCATTTATTAGTTTCATTAGGCATAAAAATCTACAAAAGTATCCATTAATCAAGTATCCAATCGATGTAGTCAGTTGGCGTGGCACCCGCCTGCTGGGAGCGTTTTTTTGTTTCTTGTTGTGTGTGCGTATGTGTGTTTATTTTTGAAACAGAGTGTTAACTTGTAAGTTTCGGTGTCCTCTGCTCAGACATATTTTATCCGGTAGCCGGGACTGGGAAAGCTGATTTTGCGAAAATGAATATTCATCGGGAAGGCATCTGGGTGATTGATGGCAAAATAGTTGACCCCAATGGGATCTATGAACTTTTCGAACAGTTTAGGGTTTCGGACAATGGAAAAAGGAGATCAACAGAATTGATGGCGGAAGAGGAGAATCTCATTAATTTTGTCTGCAATCAAGCAAGGTACTTTCTGTAGGATTAGAAGGATGCGAAATTTCTTTTAAAGTAATAAGATGCAGGAGATTATGCGGATAAGTTATACCAAATATCCCGCACAGAATTTTTCTTATGAAAGAATACAAATTCAGCTCCGCTGTCCTGCTTATCGTCCAGCTTTCGTCTCTGTACAGCAAGACTAGCAGTATAAGCGTTTTGTAAAGCATGACTTTGATTCTTCGAGTGAGGAGTTTTTACCCAAGTTATATGGACAAACCGAAGTTTGGCAACCGCTGCTGCCAAAGGCGATTCTATACCAGATCTCCACTGTGATATCGTTTGTGGAGTTAACGGTGGCCCCGAGGTAGACAAACTCCTTAACCACATCGAAATGATGGCTATCAAGCGTTATATTTTGTCCAAGGTGATTAGCGACGGATCGGTTTCTGTTTGACAGCATGCACTTTGTATCCTCGTTGACTTTAAGACCAACTCGTTTTGCCTGTTCCTCAATCGCCGTGAAAGCTTCTACAACGTCACGCGGAGACCGAGCGATGATGTCAATATCATCTGATCGTTGCTGGTTTCTCGCCAGGTTGAGAACAATTGACAACTTTACCCTGTTTTTCCGAGCCCATGCTCTCCTTCTACCTTTGACATCCCCGCTAAACTCATCAGACTATCTATGCAGGATGACTTTTGAGAATGCTCGCTGCCCCTTCCGAATCGGTAGACCTGACCGATAGTTTTGATGTCAAAAAAAGATTTAGGCAGAGCGATGCGCTGTCGTGTGATTTCTTCAACATCGTATTCGAAATGATTGCGCGAAAACCACTGGCCAACAGAAGAAGCACAATTTACTTCAAATTCTCACAACTCCCCGCATACGTGGATGACATAATGGGAAGAGCACAGCGAGAAGTCAATGAGGCGTTTACGAGTATTGAAGTGGAGGCGGTCAAAATTGGTTTGACAGTAAATAAGGGCACAACTATATATATGCTGTCATCAAAAAAAGACGCTCACCACTGATGTCTTGGCCAGAAGGTTTGTATTGGCAGGTATATGTGAGTTTGTGGTAATTAAAGCCTTTGCCTACTTTGGCTCCGCAATGACCTGGAACAATGACATCAGTTCCGGAATCAAAGGCAGAATTACTCTTGCCAATCGCTGTTTCTTTGGGCTCAGGAGACAATTGAGTAACAGAGCCCTCTTCCGAACGACAAAGCTGCCAAGACCCTTATCACCCCGGTCATGCTGTACGACGCAGAATAATGGATACTATCAAAAGCGGATTGGGAAGTCCCTGGTTCGTTTCGAGAGAAAGACTTTGCGTGTGATCTTTGGACCTATAAGAGCAAAATTCAACCACGAGTTTTACGGGCTGTACAGCGGCATAAGTCTATTCAGGCGTCTAAAGATTCAATGTCTAAGATGGCTAGGCCGTGTAGAGCGAACGAGCACCACAGCTCCAGCCTGGAAAGACTTGGAATCCAACCCCGAGGACGAAGAAACAGAGGCACACACAGGTGGATTGGGCCCTCAGCCAACTGGGTGTGCGGCAATTAAAAAGGATAGCAAAAGATCATGCTAGTTTAAAGGGCTTGTTGGTTGGGGCCCAGGATCACCCCGAACTGTAGCACCCGATAAGAAGAAGGGCGTCTCGTGAAAGAGTTGTGTGTTTTCTCCATTCCAAATCTGGCAATTTGGTTTGCTTACGTACCCATTCAACCAAAAATTAGCCCCATCGGAAGCCAGTGTCATGTCTGCAATAGTATATACAAGTATTCATATCCTTAAATTTGTATTTCTCATGATCCTTTTTTTTTTTTTTGTTGTTTCTGAAGAGCGAGAGTCCTCCCTCCTTTGTTTTTAATGCGGTCTGCACTTGTCATAAACTAGAAGCTCCTTAAGTGTTAGCTTAAAATCAAATCTAGTACAATGTATCAGAAGCGGCTTCTATTGAGGCGCTTTGACGACGTCTGTTGTTTGCGTAGATTTTATTGAAACTTAAGATAGCTCGGGGGAATAATGATTGCCAACAATCCTGGTGGTATCTTGCAACAGCAGCTTTCCGATATCAATTTTTTACCAATCTCTTCCCGACTTTATACTGTCCGGAATAGATGCATTTATCAACGGGCTGCAGCTAAAAAAAAATATATGAGGATAGGACATCCTTGATACTGGAAGAGTATTTGATGTTGATTATAGTGTTATCACTTTGGGACCCTTGAGTATCCTTATGGATGTTGAAAACAGCAAGTAGCGCATACGTCCTGTTAAAAGGCTCGGCTTCGTGTTCGGACTTTAATTGTGTTCTGTTTTTTTTTAGCAAACTTCTCGTCTCTTAGAATATTTTATATGCCATAACTGGGAATAAGTTCTATCTACTCACAGAAATCATCTTGATAGCGTAGTTTGCTATTCGTTTTTGATGTGCGATGAAGCGTGAGATCGAGGAGATGGAGAGATGCTTCCGCAGGAATGACGCCCGTAAGTTTTACAATAAGGTAAAACGAACATGCCATGGCTACAAAGCCAGAGCGGCGGCCTGCAGGGATGAAAATGGAGAATGTAGTAGAGTCGCAGTCGATGCTGAGGATTTGGAAAGACCACTTCTGCAGACTGTATAACGGCGAGGATAGACAAGATACCGCTGTCATGCAGAATGAACCATTCATAATGGACGACGATGTAGGAGAATTCCATCCACCCGACCTAGATAAAGTCAAAACAGTGATATCAAGACTTAAGTCTAATAAAGCTGCGGGCGCAGACGGTCTGTTTGCTGAGCTTCTTAAGGCGGCTGGAGATGAGCAAGGTATGGTCGGAGGAAAGCATGCCCGACGAATGGAATCTCAGCATCGTTTGCCCGGTCCATAAGAAAGGAGACCCCTATAACTGCGCCAACTATAGGGGAATAAGTCTCCTTAACATCGCATATAAGATCTTCTCTGCCGTAATGTGCCAACGCCTGAAACCGTTTGTGGATAATCTGATGGGCTCTTATCAGTGTGGTTTCAGGTCAGGTAAATCCACAATAGACCAAATATTTACGCTACGTCAGTTCTTGGAGAAGAGCCAGAAAAACCAAATCGACACTCACCACCTGTTCGTCGATTTCAAGGCTGCATATGACAGCGTGTATAGAGATGAGCTATACAAAGCCATGTCTAGTTTTAACAGCCCTGCCAAACTCGTCCGACTGTGCAGGATGACAATGGAGAATTCTCGCTCTGCATTAACGTCGGTCATGTAATTTTTTCAACATCGTGCTTGAAAAGATCATACGAGACTCATTGGCCAACACTAGAAATACGATCTATTTCAAGTCTGCGCAACTGCTTGCATACGCGGATGGTATTGACGTCAAGGAGGCCTTTGTAAGCATTGAGGTAGAAGCGGCTAAGATGGGTCTCAAGGTTAATGACGGTAAAACCAAGTGTCTGCTTTCATCTAAAAGAGACGGTCAACACCAACGTATTGGCCAGGACGTCACCATGGGCGGTGTAACTTTGAAGTGGTCAAGGAATTCGTCTACCTTGGCTCACTAATGACCAGCGATAATAACACCAGCGCTGAGATAAAACGCAGAATCACTCTTGTCAACCGCTGTTTCTTTGGGCTCAAGAGGCAATTGAGAAGTAGAGCCCTCTCTCGGAAAACCAAGGTGACACTATATAAGACCTTGATCATCTCGGTCTTCCTTTACGGCGCAGAGGCTTGGACCTTAACAAAAGCGTATGAAGGTGCCCTTGGTCGTTTCGAGAGGAAAATTCTGCGCATCATCTACGGTCCCGTTTGTTCAAACGGTGTATGGAGGAGAAGATATAACGAAGAACTGTACGGGTTGTACAGCGACATCGGCCTGGTACGACGTCTCCGGATACAGCGACTAAGGTGGCTAGGCCATGTAGAATGCATGGAAAATACAGCTCCGACCCGAAGAGTCTTCGAATCCACCCCGGAAGGAAGGCGCAGCAGAGGATGTCCGCAACAACGGTGGCGCACGCAGGTGGAAGATGACCTTAACCAACTGGGCGTGCGGCACTGGAAACAGCTGGCCAAAGACCGTGCCAGCTGGAGACGCTTGTTGGTTGAGTTCCAGGTTCACCACGGACTGTAGCGCCACCTAAGTAAGTAAGTAAGTTTAGATGTGTGATAATGTCTGCTTGTGGCCTAGGGTTATGGGCTTTAGTTGTCCAAACAGTCAGCCACTAGGGGCCCAGGATTTTCTTCCTGTAGGTGAAAGTATATATACGCTAGCGTTACAGTCCATGAATCACCAAAGCCAGAGTGAAAGTAAATATAAGAACACTCTTATGAAATATTTTCTGCAGCAACATGTCTATTTTTTGCATACCAAACTGTCATTTGCTCGGTCAGGGAGACAAATCATTTGAATACTTGTTCCTAACCGACTATTAATCTGGCATGGCAAAACAAGGGTAAGCGTAATTACATACATAATTACAATGTTCGCCTGTAAAAATGTTGTATTCCATCTTGTTATACATATACTGATAAGGCAATGTAGCTCTGGCTTCAATTATGCGGAAACCGCATTACCCCAGCTATACTATAAAAATGTACATATATCCTTAAAACGGAGATAAACTAGTCCGGGGTCGTGATAAATTTATATATTTTTTCTCACAACTTGTAAATGCCTACCCATTTAAATTGCAATTTCCCTTCGACCGAACAGAGAAGGCCAAGAACCTCACATCCTCTTAAAGCGGTAGCAATAGTTGTAGTGGCTTCATCCCCGCCCAGTCGCAGGCAGTAAGCTCGACGATAAATTACCATGTCCAGCGGTGGTTGGCCAGGGCGAGAGAATTAAATGTGAACCACAGAAACTTTAAACTTTATTGCTATCATAATTGGGATACATAAAGCCCATTAAAGCAGGCCGGACGAGATGGAGCGGTCTTGGCAGTTCATTGCTATGATTACCGTGTAATGACCGGAACCGCTGCCGCACCAACATACATACAAGCGTGCGCACTTGAACAATGCTTCATGAACATGTATGTATTATACACGCACTACTACGCTTAATTTCGGAGCAAATTGAGTTTGGTGTCGTAATGTGAACCGCATTTTGCGACGTGTGCCCATAATGGCTGGGGTTAGAGAAGTATGGGCAGGATTATGGCTGATGTGGTGGTGGTGATGGAGACGGTTACGCAATTGATTGCAATTAATATGCAAAAGGAGCAACAGATGGATGGAAGCTTGGTATTTTGTTATTCCTTCGCCGCACTTTCATCGGTTTCGCGGCATCGACAGGCTTTGTTGGAACATATCCATACATTAATTACCTGAAAGCTTATATGGGCTGGCAAACCCCAGATCGACCTTCCGCCCGACCGAGGGAATTGGGTCGCCTGTTGTGCGAGCAATACTTCTCACTTTCACGCTACATAGTTATAATTAGTGGCAAGAATTTGTATTCTTCAATTAAAGCCAGAAATCTATCCATATACATACTAAATGAGCGTATCTATCTGCGATCGATGGCAAGCATTGTATTATACGTAACAGATTAGGTTCGATGTGGACACGTTACAACTCCGGGTCATGTGGTTATGGTTTACATTCCTTACCAGCATTTTAGACTTTAAATGGAATTTTGCGGTAAGGCAATAGGTGATTTTATGTCTTTAATAAATGGGAGAACTTGAAACGATCGAATGTCTTCATACAGTACACAGAACAAAACATATTTGGTAGATTGTAACCATGGAAGAGATGCGGCGGCAATAAAATATTCAGCAGCTTCTATTCCCTGCAGATTTAGTTTTTTTTTTAATTTTATGGTACGTATAATAGTTTTGAACTATGATTTTGGATTTGCACCATTTCTTATTCTGCGATTGCAGTTCACAGCGATAACGTCAACATCTCATCGGACGCAACACACCACTCAGAACCACTCAGCAAATGTGTCGATTGACGGGACGACCGACGCACCACTTATCTCAGCCATATCACAAGCGACTTAAATGTAAGAATATCATTGTAAAACTAGAGTAGAATTAGACGCGGACCGATCCGGTCCAGTTTTGAGAAATAAAAAATTTTTTTTTTTTTTTAAAGCGTTTAATTCGCCCTCAAAAATTTAGTTGGCGACCGTGACCGGAAGTGTCCCTATTTTTTTACCAGAAAAACAAAGTATTTTTTTTAAGGCTTCTGCTATCTGCTGGAGCACTCAGACGCAAACACTGGTCCATTGTACTCCAGACAGACATCTTACATTACTGTATTTTCCCCGTTTTCCGGAGAAAAATTTGAAGGAGCTTCAGTGATGTAGAGCTAAGGGATTCGGCACACACCACGTCGGCTCCAAGGGTGCGCCACCGTGCGCGAGCAAAGGCGGGACAATCACAAAGGAAATGCTTTGCAGTGTTATCCTCCTCCTCGCAACATGCAGCACAGGTAGGCGTCTCACTGATGCCAAGCACGTAGAGATGCTTGGCAAAGGTGTAATGGCCCGTGATAACTCCCACAAGCCGATTCTCTTTAAAGACAGGAGGAATGCTGCAGATTTTTTGCAGACATCAGGGCATACGCGCTTAGTCATCCTGCAACCCGGAAAATCCCTCCATCTACGGTTGTGGGTATTAAATATGCAATCATTAATGTAGGAATTTACTGTGGACACAGGTAGACCTAGAGCGGGTTCAGGTCCTGAGAAGCTCTCCTCTGAACCCATTTTAGCGAGTTCATCAGAGATCTCATTTCCTGGGATCCCAGAGTGGCCTGGAACCCATACAAGTCTTAATGAATTTAGTCTGCCGACTCTGTTCTAGAAGGACTTGAGTTCAAGCACTAATTTGGAGCTAGTTTAGGGGGTTACACACAGCTTTTAGTGCAGCTTGGCTCTCTCTACAGACGCATATGCTTTCCCCCTTCCACCTATGCCGCACAACAAAGTTCATGGCCATTAGGATTGCGTATGTCTCTGATTGGAAGACAGACGATACTTTCCTAACGAGAAGTGTAGTCGGATGTTTTCGCGCTCAAAGAAGACTCCAGCACCGGGCCCCCGTGAAAATGCGAAGACTATCCTTTCCAGGTTCAGTATCCAGCCATAGCCAATCCTGACGCCATGGAAACTCGACTGTGAAATTACGACGCAATAGGATAACGGGCGTCAATGCGTCAGAAGGCATGTCCATGAGACAGGGGTCGCAGGACAATTCTTGCGCAAGCACACCGTTATTCCTATGCGAGTTGTACTAAAAGGCATTTCTCTTCAGACGAGACATGGCTTTCAGAGCACACCCTCTGATAAATATATCAAGAGATGGAAGGTTCATCATATCATCTAGAGCAGCGCCCGGCGTGCTGGGGAAAGCCCCCGTGCAGCTGAAACAAACCGTTTTTTTGGAGTTTGGTGAAAGAGGCTACGATTTGTTTGCGTTTTAGTCTGTTCCACCAGACAACCGATGCATATGAGATTATGGGTCTTATCATTGCCGTGTAGATCCAGAGGACCTTTGCCGGCGATAAACCCCATGATTTGCCAAAAGCTTAAAAGTCAAAAGTTTTTGACTCAACATGCTTTGACCAGACAAGCTTACTATCTAAGATGACTCCTAGATACCTAGCCTCCTAACCTCCGCACCATAACGGCGGAGACAGGATGCCACCTTGAGGGGAGCCCCTGCTTACGCCGGATTTAACACACTGGTCGAGGCCTGCACCAGCGGTCAATGTCCTGTGCATGAGCATTTCTTTGATCCATAGGACTAGTGCTTCATCTACGCCATGTTGTCTGGCAGCGTTGCACATGCTGTCAAAAGTTGCGTTATCAAAAGCTCCCTCAATGTCGATGAAAATGCCCAGCGCGTACTCTTTCCTTTCGAGCGCGCATTCAATTCTACCAACTAGGTTCTGAAGCGCGGTCTCGCAGGATTTTCCGCGCTGGTAAGCATGTTGCTTCTCCGAAAGAGGATGCATTCGAAGAGCAACTTTGCGCATGTGCAACTCTACCAGTCTCTCCATGCTTTTCAGCAGGAAGGATGTTAGACTAATTGTCTGAAGCTCTTGGCAAGTGAGTAGCCCTCTTTTCCTATTTTGGGAATGAAGACCACTTTTATTGTGCGCCAAGGAATGGGTATGTGAGCAAGTAGTAGACTAGCAGTGAAAATTCTTTTCAGAATAGGAAGCAGCTGCCTTATACCTTTTTGGAACATAACGCGATATATTCCGTCGGTACCCGGCGATTTGAAACCATCGAAGGATGCCACAGCAAATTCAATGGCTTCAGTCGTAACCACGCGCGACGCAATATACCAGCTACGCCGAGTTGTTTTCATCGTTGAGTCTCAAATGAGTCTCAAACAGTAAACTAAGATTTTCCGCTTTAGACTCAGTAAAGGTACCATCAGATTTTCTGAGTGCATCCAGCTTTGTCGGTTTTCCCCGTTTGAGGACTTTAACCAACTTGCTAGTCGCACTTAAGAATCTCTTTTCGATTTACGAATAAGTTTCTTATATTCTTTCTGCTTCGACCGATATTTGTTCCAGTCATCTTCCGAATTCGATTTGAGCGATCTATTCAGAAGACTTACGGCTTCCCTGCGAAGACTTTGGAGCTCAGCATTCCACCAGGGGACCAATTTACTGCAGGGAGGTTTCTGACAGGACATGCGAGTTCAAAACAACTGGTTCAGCAACAGCGTTCTCTACCAATTTTTTCGTTCTGAGTTTAGGTAGGACCTAAGTGGATTTCTCAAGCTCCTCTCTAAACCCTACCCAGTCCGTCCTTCTCGAATTTCGTCTAGGTTGCAAGGAAGAGATCCCACAACTTAATCGGAATTCGATATATTTATGGTCCGACAGCGTAGCTTCAGGCAAGACTCGCCAGTTAGTAATGTCCTTCACATATCTGTTGGATAGGGTCAGGTCAATCACCTCCTGTTGTCTTGTCGTAACAGACGTTGGCTGAGAGCGAACATTGTTGATGGTAAGGTCAGACGAGAGAATGAAGTCTAAAAGATGGTCCCCCCTTGTATTGCACTACGCTGCTACCCCAAGCAGTGTTTCGGGCATTAGCATCGCAACAGAAGATGAGACCAATCTTTTTGGCTTCACAGTACTCTACGAGTGCATAAACTACCTTCTGTGGTGGAGGTAGTTTCGAGTCATAGGGAAAATAGGCAGACGCAACGACGAAGTGTTCTGTAACTCCGTGCGTTATGTAACTCATTTTAGCAGCCACCAGATCTTGTCCACAAAAGTGCCCAAGTTTGGTTGCCGATAGTGAGTTCGATATGATGAGGCCGACCCTGGGCCTTTCGGATCGCTCATCATAAAGAATCGTAACATCACGTATACCACCAAGGCCACATAGGCGTTTATTCCACACCCATGGCTCTTGAAAGGATACGGTTTGTACTACTGCATGCAAATCTGTACTTAAAAGAGCGGTAGCAGCCTTGCAATGCTGTAGATTAATCTGAGCAAAAATCATAGATTTAT
The DNA here is from genome assembly GCA_951905685.1 of Eumerus sabulonum. Lineage (NCBI taxonomy): Eukaryota > Metazoa > Arthropoda > Insecta > Diptera > Syrphidae > Eumerus > Eumerus sabulonum. Next base: position 139,745,839 of record OX645060.1, on the reverse strand, counting down.
ACTGCAGGGCACGTCCCATCCTTCGACTACTTGACATTAAAATGGAAAGAGATCCTACTAAGGCCGAAGTAGGGTCGTGCATCGTAGCCCTTACTCTCCTTGTAGGAGTAGAAAACCCCAGCTCTCGTGTCAACCCCTGGATTCTGTGTGCGTAGGGGCGTCAGCACATCCACCTTATTTCCAGGTTTCCCCAGAATCCGGCAGATGGCGCACGTTAGTTTCGGGAGACTAACTACCTGGTAAGTAGCAGTTCCCAGTGGGGGGATTTTTGGCAGCATGTTCCTAATCCAGGCCGATGTCTGCTATGATGAACAGCCCACCACAAATGTGCCATTCATCAAAGCAGACTTTTCTGCCTGTAAACAGAAACCCGTTGCCGAGGTTGGCTCCAGTAGACGATCCTCACAGTGCTTGCAGTCTGCGTTGGTCATTCTACAATCATCGCCAGCTCTCCCTTTCCTGGCGTTTTCAGAGGAGATGGCCGCCTCTTTATAAGAGGGCTGCTTCTCTCGACTCCTTACGGTAACTTGGATCTCCTTCTCGGAGGAAGGGGTTTTGTTACGTGATGTCCCCGCCTCCGAGAAGCGGTTTTGGGCTATCTACGTATTCTGGCATATGCTCTGATCTATCTGGGTCACCACATCTGCTATTAGAGTCCGATTTCCCACCACCCCACCGGAGAGGGAGGCATCACATACTTTCTCCCTAACGAGGCTATCCTTGGCAGTCGTCTTCCGTTTGCGGAGGCTTTTACCTTTTTTGTTTAGAGCTCCCGCTCCCTTCGGACACCGCTTTCGGACCACCCCGCCAGTTCGAGGACTGCTAGGACCCGTAGCGACTTCGCATTCGGCGTTCAGAGTCCGTATGTCGGCCCGCCACCTTTTTCGGCGGCAGCGCCAGCCATGGCAAAAACGTGAACGCTCTCGGCCCGGTCGTTGCGGGAACTGATCACGCTCTTACTGGATAGTTGAACCGTCCCAGTAAGAGGAAGGGGGTTGAAGGCGCATGCCGAAAGTGCGAGCATGCTTACGCCTCCTTCAGCAACCTATCCCAATTGCCGACGTTTACCGCGCTGCGCATCTTCGCGAGAGGGAAGGACCTCAGGAAAGAGGGCCGGATCGGTTTCGGTAGGAAATATCTCCGTCGACCTGACCCTCTTAACTGGTTCCCCCATAGGTGTAGCCTCGACCATTGCGGCTTCAGCTTTGTCAGCTTCTCTGCGCAATTTTCGGGCATGCCTCTTTCCCCTTTCTTTTGTGGCACTTAGTAGTGCATTCAATGGTACGTCCCAATTCTGGGGCACGTTCCACGTTTGAGGTTTCCCGTGATACGCATCGTTGGTGTCGCCTCTGCTGGATGCACCGCTCATGCTCAGTCTGACCAGATGGTCAGTCAGTGAGCCGCAGGAGTCGATGTCGTTCCAGGCGGTGTCGATATAACAGTATCACTCATCGTTTATATAAAGATTTCTTCGATTTTGATGAAAGAAAGAAATCGAAAAAATCAGGTATTTTTGTAGATCCGTCGGCCAATACGTCGGCTTTCCAGTGGAATAGAAGTTGCAACCGCATTCCATACAAGCTTCGTGAAGCGTTTGCCTCTTTTTGAAATGCATCTTGAACCCCAAATCGTGTGTTTAGCGTTAAAGTCACCACCAATTAGAAATCTGATACCAAGGGAAATAGATGAATGAGCCATCATTGGTTCATTCTTTTCGAATGTGCAGCGCGGTATGCAATATACTGATGACATACTGAACAACAATTTTTCTTTGTGACACGAACCGTACTTATTTGCATTGTCTCGAGCTTTATCTTTGTTCCGGACATACAGAATACTTAAAAAGTGTCTGAGTGTAATCAATCTGATTAACAATCAAATTTAGCCAAGAAAGTTTTCAATTATCGGGCAATTCTTGACGGTTTTTGAGTCCGTGCTGTACGAACCCAGCGCTCAGAGCGCTGCTTGGCTGTTAGAGAGTATGTTGATGGTTACTCCTCTAATGCCAGTCCCAAGATTTCGATTGGCGCATGTTAGGATGGCATGCAACTCTGCTTGAAAGATGCTGGGACTCATTCCCAGGGCCTTCGAGATCTTGCAGTTTGGTCCAAAGTTGCCGGCGCCAACGCCAGAAGCCATCTTGGAACCATCCATATACCACCTAAGGCCTTTGACATTTAGAGGGCGATCACTGTTTTCCCATGCTGAGCGATTTGGGATCAATATTTCCAATCTCTTGTCAAAGGTGAAGGTGTGTGGTAATGTGTCCGAGACCGTGGTAGTCATTCCAGCTCGGAAAGGTGTTGTAATATGGACATGTGACCCACGGGTCCTAATGGCTTCTGATTGTACTGCGTAATACCACCTTTTTCATTAAATGGTGCAATGAAGTGAGTCTAATGAGTGCTTCTAGGGCTGCCGTGGGGCAGGTTGGCATAGCGCCTGTAATGCCGAGACACGCTAGTCTCTGAAGGCGTTGAAGCTTAACAATTGTAGTTTTTTGCTCAACTTTTGTCCACCATATGGTTGACCCGTAGGTAACGATAGGTCTTCTTTGGTGGCGTTACAGCCCATGAAGGACCAGAGCCAAACTTCTCTCAATCACCCATGTTGTGTGTGATTTATTTATCACACAGGTTAAAGGGACCTACAGTTTAATGCCGATTCCGAACGGCGTGAGTCGAGAAGCTTTTTCATGGCAAGTATACTACGGGGGGTTTTGCTAGTACCCCGCCGAGGAGGGACGCCGCGAAATAAACATTGGATGGCGTTGATGTTATCGGGATCCGAACTCGCTCATCGTGCGTCAGAGTCCAACACACTAACCACTGCGCCACGGCGCCCTTAGGTATAGGTCTTACTATCGCGGTGTAAGACTACCTTAGTGGACTACCTTAGGCTTAAGTCCCCAGGTTTTACCGTAAGTACGTCGAGAGGCCCACATGGCCCTAGTCGCTTTCATAAGTTTAGTTTTCATATTGGAGTCTGCGGTCTAGGTCAATACCTAGATACTTTACTTCTTCTGAAAATCCTATGCTGTGCCATTTAGAAAGATTGAGCAGGGCTGTACCTTTCTCCTCTTTGTAAACGGGACTAAGATGTCTTATTTGGGTTAATCGATAAACCCTCTCCGTCACACCAGTCAGAGACAAATTGGACCGCACTCTGCATGCGCTCACAGGCCGTGGTTTCGCATTTGCCCACAACAATGATTACTAGATCATCAGCATAGTCAATGACCTCGTAGCCCCGAGTGGTTAGTCTGCGTAGTAGGTCATGGATGACTATCGACGATAACAGTAGTGAAAGGACTCCTCCTTGTGGGTATCCTCTAGCCGCCGTTACTGTCACTGAGACCTCTCCGTATGTGGCTGATATGATACGCCTATTTAGCATCGCCCTAATCCAGTGGAATGGTCCACACCTCTGTAGGATAGTGCAGTGGTGATCGAATCATAGCCAGTATTATCAAAGGCTCCCTCTATATCGAGGCGCATATTGCGATCTCCTTGTGAGTGAAGCTGTACAACATATCAGAACATTTCTTATGTAAACGAGGTCCTATGGTCTGTTCCGAGTCTCTAAGCTCTACATCACTTTATTATATCACTACAACCACAAGCTGTCAAATCTTTTTATAGAGGACGAAAGTAAGGATAATCTATTACTGTATTATTATATAGTCTAGTTGCCGCAAGAGGAAGCTATTTAAAGTACTCGATTATGATAGGTAGTGATTTTTGTGCTAACATACCCTCTTTCCGTCTCCATATTTCTATGTCACGCTTCGTGGCATAGTAATCGTGTGAATCAGTTCAGATGACTACAATTTGTCTTTCCGTACTTGCAGGTAATACAATCTAGCTACAATACAATCAAAGATTCCGCGACTATTTCTCCTAATAGAACTCACCAAGGCGGGAACTTGGGATTTTTCCGGTAAAATTTAATTACTCGACTCGCATCTTCCTTTTCATGGTGCGAGTATTCCAGTGAAATAGTTCATACTTGAGGTAACCTATACCCCTCTTATCATCTCTTCTGATTTCAATTACTTCTTCGATTCATTTGAGATTGTTCGAAGAAGTGGAAAAGCAGACAATCCACCACTTCACAATGCCCACTTGTTACATCTGCCACCCCGTGGTGGTAGCCACATATTCGAAACGTGGCAATGCGCGTCTCACATACCAAATAGCAGATACCGACAAATATCTGCAATTGCCAACGCAGCCATCTACTGTTGTCAAGAACTGTCGTAGACTCGAATAAAGGAGAATGCTAGCCCCCTTGTGATTCCATCGTTTCATTATTTTCTTATTTCTATTTCAATCTATTTCTGTTTTCCCCATCTCTTTTCTTTTATTTTGTGTTATCTCCTTTTCGGCATTCTTCAGTTGCGGCCAGGAGATGGAACATGGAGTTGTGAAACTTGTTGTCCGGATCTAATTTATCACCCTTGGATAAATCTAAAAAGGGAAAAGAATCGAGGAATTGAATGTATGGAGGAAGTGATGAATCTGTTGGATGTTCCCTGAAATGAATTAGTGGTGATATAGTGTTACATGATACGCAGAGATACGTACATATGCTGCATATTATACATACGTCTTCGTTTTTATCCTCCTCTGACCGGACAAAACTCACTTGGCTTTGTTTCTCTCACTCGTAGGGTGGTGGAGGGCTAGATTTCCTCTAGCCATATGAGACTAAATCAGACTTTTTAATACTGCAATGGACCGTGAAACAGGGACATTAAAGACAGCAAGGCACGGTGGCTGTACTAAAGTGGAAAGCACGAAAATGGAGAAAAAATAAGACACGATGCCTTAAATTGAATCATCAGCTGGATGCCGGATATCGACGATTGAGTGAGTACGAATTCATAGAGTAGTGGTATAGGGTGGTGTTGTTCTGGAATGGCCTTCGGTGGCAGATGCGACAGTTCTGGCACTCAAATTGGGGTTAAACCTGGTGATTTAAATGATGACGATGTACATTTTATCGGTACTGTTAAATAAAAGCGATTGACTTGGCACTTCTCTTATGTAAGTTAGGTAGGGTCGCCATCTTACTTACTTACTTATCAGGCCAACGATGCATGGAGGATCTGAGCCTGAGCTATAGCTGCCTTCCATCCTTGACGGTTCAAGATGTCTTACATCCGCGATTACTTGGTCTTTATACCGGTGGTTCGGTTTTCCTCTTCTTCTCACACCAGGAGGCTCGGAGTCGAAGACCCTCTTAGCTGGAGCGTTGATATCCATGCGCTCGATGTGGCCGAGCCAGTGTAGTCGACGGATCTTTGCCTTCCGGACTACATCCACATATTTGTACAGCTCGTAGAGTTCGCGGTTGTGTCTTCTTCTCCATTCACCTTCCTCACAGACAGGACCAAATATCCGGCGCAGAATTTTTCTCTCGAAAGAACCCAAAATCAGCTCCGCCGTCCTGCATATCGTCCAGCTTTTGACTCTATACAGCAAGACTGGCAGTATGTATGAGCGTTTTTTAAAGCAACTTTGGTCTTTCGAGTGTGGAGTTTTGACCCCAGTTGTTACGCCAACCCGAAGTAGCAGCGGTTTCCAAGGGCGATTCTATGCCGGATCTCCACTGTGGTGTCATGTGTGGAATTTACGTTTGCCCCGAGGTAGACAAACTCCTTAACTACCTCGAAATTGTAGCTGTCAATTGTTATATTTTGTCCAAGGTGGTAAGGGACGGATTGGTTTGTGCTTGACAGCATGTACTTGGTCTTGTCCTCATTGACCTTAAGGCCAACTCGTTTCGCCTGTTCTTCAATCGCCGTGAATGCTTCCACAATGCCACGCGAGAACACGCGATGACATCGATATCAATCGCGTATCCTAGCAGCTGGACGGACTTGTAGAAGATAGTGCCTTCCCTGTTGACGCCTGCCCGCCGCACTATCTGCTCCAGCACCAGGTTGAAGAAGTCACATGACAGCGCATCTCCTTGCTGAAGTCCGGTGCATGTTTCAAACGGTTCCGAAGTCCTAGAACCGAGTTGCGCGGTGCATCGCGTATTTTTTTAGCGCGGCGCGACACAACTGGATCAGTTTTCGCACCAAACAGTCCTTCACGATGAATGCTGTCGAATGCGGATTGGAAATCGATGAAAAGATGGTGTGTATCGATTCGAAACTCGTTGGTCTTTTCCAGGATTTGTGGTAGTGTGAAAATTTGGTCTATAGTCGATTTGCCGGGCCGGAAGCCGCACTGGTAGCTGCCGATTAGTGCTATGCAAAATGGCTTTAGATGTTCACACAATACGTTGGACAGGATCTTGTATGCGACATTGAGCAGGGATATACCTCTGTAGTTCTTGCAAGAGGTAGGGTCGTGTTTTATGCTTATCCCTAGACTCCTCGATATCCTTGAACTGGGAGTCTGCGAAGATTCTTTCCTTCTGTCCCAGTAGTTTTTTCTCCTCCCTTCTTCTGGCTCGGTACTCTTCCTGCGCTGCCCTGGTTTTCCTCTGCAGCGCCTTTTGGGGGTGGTAGGTACCCTAAGGTGGTTTCGGCTACTTCCTGAATGGCTGAGAGGCAATGCAGCCACATATTATTGGCATTTGTGTTCGACGTAGGCATACCGTAGGGTTTTTCGCTCAGCTGCTCCCTGTAGACTCTGGCAACCTCCGGTGTGCTCAGGCGCCCAATGTCGAACCTCATCCTGATGGGCTGGTGCAGCTTTCTGACATTGGACAGTCGAGCTCTGAATCTTGCTGCTACGAGGAAATGGTCAGAGTCGATATTTGCCCCTCTGAATGTTCGCACATCCAGGATGTTTGACGACTGCCTTGCGTCAATGAGCACATGGTCGATGTGGTTGGCGGTTCGACCATCCGGAGAACGCCAGGTTGCTGTGTGGATTCGCTTACGAGGGAATCTTGTGCTACTTATCACCGCATTACGAGCTGTCGCAAAGTCCGTGAGTCGGAAGCCGTTATCTGTTTTTGTATCGTGGAGGCTGTGCTTTCCGATCACTGCGACATGGGTGTTCTCCTTACCGATTTTGGCGTTGAAGTCCCCGAGCACGATTTGACACCGTACTCCGGACAAGCTCCGTAGACGTTGTCAAAGAGCTCATAGAAGTCCTCCTTGATAAGGTGTTCAGCCTCGTCGGTAGGGGCATGTGCACATATAAGGCTGATGTTATAACATCTGCCTCTGATGCGGATCACAGCCAGGCGATCACTTATAGGTTTAAAGTCGATGACCTTCGACCTTAACCGCTTTCCCACGACAGATCCGCATCCCAGTAAGTGCAATCTTTTGTGACAGCTGTAATAAATGTCGCAATTTTTCTTCCTCATCATACCATTCCCTATCCAGCGTTTTTCGTGGACCGCAGTAATATCCGCCTTGTACTGCGTGAGGATTCTTTCTAGTTTATGAGCAGCTCCGGGAGTGTACAGGATTCTGACATTCCAGGAGCATACTCGCAAATCGTGTTCCTTTTTCGTGCGTTGTCGTCGTCAAGTATCCGTCCGTGTATTCGAGGCATCTTGCTCATTTATAACTTTATGTTTATTTTTTACGTGGGCTGATTGTTAACCCGCCGCACAACCGCCATTCTGGTCGGGGTTTTGTCGCTGCATACGTTTGTTCACCTCCCAACGGTTGTTGAAGAGGCTATCCAGAGGGCGCCGCGAGGAGGCCGTATGTCAACTTGACCCGGGCATTCAAACAGGGATCGTTGCTGGCATCTCGCCAGGTTGAGAGCGATCAACAACCCTGTATGTCCGAGCCCATGCCCTCTAGGGTCGCTATCAACTTATATTTATTACAGCATTGGATAACTTCATTATTCTTAACCGCCTTCAACCAACCGTTTGGGTTATACTTACTTACTTACTTATCAGGCCTGCGATCCATGGAGGATCTGAGCCTGAGCTATAGCTGCCTTCCATCCTTGATGGTCCCGGGCCCGCTGCTTCCAGTCGTCAAGACCAATATGTCTTACATCCGCGATTACTTGGTCTTTATACCGGAGGTTCGGTCTTCTTCTCGAACCAGGAGGCTCGGAGTCGAAGACCCTCTTAGCTGGAGCGTTGATGTTCATGCGCTCGATGTGGCCGAGCCAGTGTAGTCGACGGGTCCTTGCCTTCCGGACTACATCCACATCTTGGTTCAGCTCGTAGAGTTCGCGGTTGTGTCTTCTTCTCCATTCACCTTCCTCACAGACAGGACCAAATATCCGGCGCAGAATTTTTCTTTCGAAAGAACCCAAAATCAGCTCCGCTGTCCTGCTTATCGTCCAGCTTTCGGCTCTGTACAGCAAGACTGGCAGAATGAGCGTTTTGTAAAGCATGACTTGGTCTTTCGAGTGAGGAGTTTTGACCCCAGTTGTTTGGACAAGCCGAAGTAGCAGCGGTTGCCAAGGGCGATTCTACGCCGGATCTCCACTGTGGTGTCATTTGTGGAATTTACGTTTGCCCCGAGGTAGACAGACTCCTTAACTACCTCGAAATTGTAGCTGTCAATTGTGATGTATTGTCCCAGGTGATGAGCGACGGATTGGTTTTTGCTTGACAGCATGTATTTCGTTTTGTCCTCAATGATCTTAAGACCAATTCGTTTCGCCTGTTCTTCAATCGCCGTGAATGCTTCCACAATGCCACGGCGAGAACACGCGATGATGTCGATATCATCCGCGTATCCTAGCAGCTGGATGGACTTGTAAAAGATAGTGCCTTCCCTGTTGACGCCTGCCCGTCGCACTATCTGCTCCAGCACCAGGTTGAAGAAGTCACGTGACAGCGCATCTCCTTGCCGAAATCCGGTGCATGTTTCGAATGATTCCGAGGTCCTAGAACCGAGTTGCACGGTGCATCGCGTGTTTTTTAGCGTGGCGCGACACAACTGGATCAGTTTTACCGGGATCCCGAATTCGGCCATCGCCCCAAACAGTGCTTCACGATGAATGCTGTCGTATGCGGCTTTGAAATCGATGAAAAGATGGTGTGTATCGATTTGAAACTCGTTGGTCTTTTCCAGGATTTGTCGAAGTGTGAAAATTTGGTCGTTTGGGCTATACTGCCTCATTATTACTCGCAGTAAGCTTTCTCTCGTGTGTACTAAACATGGAACACTGCAGTCCATTTGATTCCTGCCTTATTTTAGCAGAAGAATTGTGCTAATTACTTTATTTGTGAACAATTGTTATTTATTTTCAGACGAGAAGAATGATTCCGACACGGAAAATGAGGCTGATAATGCGAACTATATCGACGATGAGGAGCGCGGTAAGCCCTCAACCCTTTGAAAATGGAAGCTTTTCTCAATACCTTTTGTGTATTTTTTAACCTATAGGCGACGATGGCGTGGTCGAAAAAATGTTCAAATTTGAAGATTTCGTCAAGAGGTATGTTTTCGTTTTGTTTTTTTGTTTTATATTACAAAAAGTAAAGTTAAGACAAACGTGGGAAATTTCCAAATGATTATTTCCAATGGAAACGCAAGTTACAAAGTGTTTTTTCAGTGCTTTTACTTACTTACTTACTTAGGTGGCGGACTTACAGTCCGTGGTGAACCTGGGCCTCAAACAACAAGCGTCTCCAGCCGGCACGGTCTTTGGCCAGCTGTTTCCAGTGCCGCACGCCCAGTTGGTTGAGGTCCCTTTCCACCTGCGTGCACCACCGCTGAGGCGGCCGTCCTCTGCCGCGCCTTCCTTCCGGAGTGGATTCGAAGACTTTTCGGGTCGGAGCTGTATCTTCCATGCGCTCTACATGGCCTAGCCACCTTAGACGCTGTATCCGTAGACGTCGTACCAGGCCGATGTCGCTGTACAACCCGTACAGTTCTTCGTTATATCTTCTCCTCCATACACCGTTTGAATAAACGGGACCGTAGATAGTGCGCAGAATTTTCCTCTCGAAACGACCAAGGGCATCTTCATCCGCTTTTGTTAAGGTCCAAGCCTCTGCGCCGTAAAGGAGGACTGGGATGATTAAGGTCTTATATAGTGTCACCTTGGTTTTCCGAGAGAGGGCTCTACTTCTCAATTGCCTCTTGAGCCCAAAGAAACAGCGGTTGGCAAGAGTGATTCTGCGTTCTATCTCAGCGCTGGTGTTGTTGTCGCTGGTAATCAGTGAGCCAAGGTAGACGAATTCCTTGACCACTTCAAAGTTATATCCGCCCATGGTGACGTTCTGGCCAATACGTCGGTGCTGTCCGTCTCTTTTAGATGAGAGCAGATATTTGGTTTTACCCTCATTAACCTTGAGACCCATCTTGGCCGCTTCTACCTCAATGCTCACAAAAGCCTCATTGACGTCTTGCTGTTTTCGTCCAATTACGTCAATATCGTCGGCGTACGCAAGCAATTGCGTAGACTTGAAATAGATCGTACCTCTTGTGTTGGCCAGTGACTCTTGCACAATCTTTTCAAGCACGATGTTGAAAAAGTTGCACGACAGCGCGTCGCCCTGCCTAAATCCTTTTTTAACATCAAAGGTCTCGGTATGCTCATTACCGACCTTAATGGAGCAACGAGAATTCTCCATTGTCATCCTGCACAGTCGGACGAGTTTGACAGGGATGTTAAAACTAGACATGGCTTTGTACAGCTCGTCTCTATATACGCTGTCATACGCGGCCTTGAAATCGACGAAGAGGTGGTGAGTGTCGATTTGGTATTCCTGGGTCTTCTCCAAGATCTGCCGTAGCGTAAATATTTGGTCTATTGTGGATTTACCTGGCCTGAAACCACACTGATAAGAGCCGATCAGGTTATCCACAAACGGTTTCAGGCGTTCACACAATACGGCAGAGAAGATCTTATATGCGATGTCAAGGAGACTTATTCCCCTATAGTTGGCGCAGTTATAGGGGTCTCCTTTCTTATGGACCGGGCAAACGATGCTGAGATTCCATTCGTCGGGCATGCTTTCCTCCGACCATACCTTGCAGATGAGATGGTGCATGCACCTTACCAGCTCATCTCCAGCCGCCTTAAAAAGCTCAGCAGACAGGCCGTCTGCGCCAGCGGCTTTATTAGACTTAAGTCTTGATATCGCCATTTTGACTTCGTCTAGGTCGGGTGGACCGAATTCTGTTACTTCGTGGTCCATTGCGAATGGCTCGTTCTGCCTGACAGCGGTATCTTGTCTATCATCGCCGTTATACAGTCTGCAGAAGTGGTCTTTCCAAATCCTCAGCATCGACTGCGACTCTACTACCAGTTCTCCGTTTTCATCCCTGCAGGCCGCCACTCTGGCTTTGTAGCCATGGCATGTTCGTTTTACCTTGTAAAAATTTACGGGCGTCATTCCTGCGGGAGCATCTCTCCATCTCCTCGATCTCACGCTTTCCGTGCTCTCTCTTCTTTCTTCTGAAAAGCGTGTGTTCCTCTCTTCTCTTCTGCTCATAGATTTCGCGAGCAGCTCTCAACCGTCGTTGCAGCACGGCCTTATATGCCTCTTGTTTTGCTGCATGGGCTTGTTCGCATTGTTCATCGAACCAGGGGTTTCTAGGTGGTGGCTGTTTGAAACCCAGCACCTCTGAGGCAGCATCTCTGACGGCGCTCTGGCAATGAGCCCATTCCTGCTCTATTGTTTGTGCTGCTCTGGGCGGATTTTAAGAGAGCTTTGAGGAGACACGATCGGCAAAGATTCTGGCAGTCTCTTGCGATTGTAGCTTTCCAACGTCAAACTTACGTTGTCCTACTCGACTCCTAAGCATTCTTGATATCCTCATTCGTACCTTGGCTACAACAAGGTAGTGGTCCGAGTCGATGTTGGCCCCTCGGAAGGTTCGTACGTCGAGAATACAGGAGGAGTGTCTGGCGTCGATCGCAATATGATCAATCTGGTTGGTGGTCGATTGATCACAAGACCGCCAGGTATCCTTGTGGATGTTGAGATGGGGGAATCGCGTGCTTGCTACAAGGAGGTTACGCCCCGCTAGGAAATCGATTAGCCTTAATCCGTTGTCGGATGTGGTGTTATGGAGGCTATGCTTTCCTATGATCGACTCAAATATGTCCTCCTTGCCCAGTTTTGCATTAAAATCTCCTAGGACTATTTTTGTGTCGTAGCTGGGACATTGGGCATATGTTCTGTCTAGGAGATCGTAGAATTCTTCTTTGAGTCGATCGTCCTTTTCTTCCGTTGGGGCGTGAGCGCACATTAAGCTAATGTTTCCAAATTTAGCTTTGATGCCGATTGTTATGAGGCGTTCGCTTACATCTCGGAAGCTTAAGACTTTTTGTCGGAGTCTTCCTCTAATAACGAATCCGCACCCGAATAGGCGCTGTTTGTTCTCCTTGTAGCAGTTCCCGTAGTAGATGTCGCAGTTTTTCATCCGTTTTTTGCCTGGTCCATCCCATCGCACTTCTTGGAGTGCGGTTATATCTGCTTTATAGCAGTTGAGGGTTTGCTCCAATTGATCGCCTGCACCCGGTCTGTTAAGGGACCTCACATTCCAGGTGCAGACTCTCAAGTCCGTTAGTCGTTTGCAGGGGTCGTCAGCTTTGTATCCGTCCGTATCCGAGGCTTGTTGTCGTTTCGGAACAAGTGGGTTTTTACGTGATAGGGATGTTACCCCTAAGCACAACCCCCAACCTGGAGGGCCAGGTTCCTCTTTCCCCAGGAACAAGGGTTGGGTCGCTGCACACATTGGTTCACTATCTGGCTGGTGCCAGGGTAGCTATCCAGGGGGGCCACGCGGAGGCTGTGTGTCAACTTGGATTGAACAGGGACAGAGATCGAAGCTGGCGTTTGCCATGTTAAACGCGATCAACTTCTTTGCTCAAGGTTAATGAGGGTAAAACCAAATGTCTGCTTTCATCTAAAAGGACGGACAACACCGAAGTATTGGCCAGAACGTCACCATGGGCGGATATAACTTTGAACTGGCCAAGGAATTCGTCTACCTTGGCTCCCTGGCGACCAGCGCTGAGATAATACGCAGAATCGCTCTTGCCAACCGCTGTTTCTTTGGGCTCAAGAGGCAATTGAGAAGTAGAGCCCTCTCTCGGAAAACCAAGGTGACACTATAGAAGACCTTGATCATCCTAGTCCTCCTTTACGGCCCAGAGGCTTGGACCTTAACAAAAGCGGATGAAGATGCCCTTGGTCGTTTCGAGAGGAAAATTTTGCGCTTTATCTACGGTCCCGCTTGTTCAAACGGTGTATGGAGGAGAAGATATAACGAAGAACTGTACGGGTTGTACAGCGACTTCGGCCTGGTACGACGTCTACGGATACAGCGTCTAAGGTGGCTAGGCCATTTAGAGCGAATGGAAAATACAGCTTCGACCCGAAGAGTCTTTGAATCCACCCCGGAAGAAAGGCGCGGCAGAGAACGGCCGCATCAACTGTGGCGCACGCAGGTGGAAGGGGACATTAACCAACTGGGCGTGCTGCGCTGGAAACAGTTGGCCAAAGACCGTGCCAGCTGGAGACGCTTGTTGGTTGTAGCCCCACCTAAGTAAGTAAGTAGATGGTATGGACGACGCAGTTGAGTTATTTTATTTTTTTTACAAACGACCTACCTTTGGGACATTGAAGGATTTTACGCCTTAGTTTTGGGGCGGATTGGAATTGAACCCGTCGAATGTGGGTGTTGCAGTCAATTCTGCCTCGTATGTACTTTTTTGGATTTTCCTCAGAACTGTTTACCTTATAGGCCACCTATTATCATTTGGCCTTGTGCTTTTAATCTTGCTAGGAATAAAATTTGTCATACCGATTCAGATAATATTTGCGATAATATCAGTTATGGCGTCCACGTCGTTGTCGAGGAAGCACAACGACCAGTTAAAGATCCAAAAGAAGTTGTGAAGACCGCATCAGTTGGCTTTCTCGTATAAGCATAATGTTCTTCTAGGAGCTTTTTCTTTAACTGGGTGGTGGGAGTTCGAGAATTTAGCTGATATCACGCAGTGGTCAGATGAGCCTAGGGGCGACAATACATCGATCGTGCATTTGTTAGGCTGAGAGGTAAGAAACAAGTTCAGCGGTATGACCAGCAACATCAGGGATACGCAACGGCTCATTCACAAGTTGAGTTAATTGATTTAACTCAACAAAAATGTCGACATACCTTCCTTTGGGTGTTATCTGTTCAGAATGTCGAAGCCACTGAGAATTGTGTATATTGGAATCGTCCGCTGAAACGATTTCAGTGCGAGGAAACAGGGAAGCAATTCTTTGGATGGAACCAGAGAGTGCGTCTAATGCATCAAACGTTGCATTCCTGTTTGGATTGGGGCTTCTATAAAGAAAACAGTGATGTTATTGTAGTTTTAGTTGTATGGTGAGAAATTAGCCAGATCTGCGCTTTTAAATTACTGCATTAGCGTGACCATCTCTTCAAGCAATTTTCTGTGTTATGGAAAAGTAAAAAAGATACAAAATGTTGTACTGAATACCTTGAATACTTAGTGCACTATAATGAGCTTGCCTCTATTATTCATACACACTTAACACTTTCACGTGACACGTTTTTACCTGGTGCAAGTACCGCCTGGGGCAACAGCAACACACCCGTACCACTGCTCCCATCGTCGTCTGAATTCAACGACTCCTAAACTCTTAAATTAAGTGGATTGAGCTGAGGACAACGGGAAGTAAGCAAATAAAGGGCAAAATGGCGAAAAAGGGAAACGGAAAAATGAAATGGAAAAAGGGAAATGGAAAAAAAGAAAGAAAAAGAAAAACAAAGGCTTAAGTACCTAACCACTCTGCAATTAACTGAGCCTTTAAAAGTTCATTTATGATGATGGCATTTGTTTGTTTTGAGGCTCAGCAAATAAAGCTAATGCCAGCACGAGGACTCCATACTTATTCATTTGCACCATTGCTCCTTCAGCTGCTCTAACACTGTTCCCGCTTTTTCTCATACTTTACTTCAAACATGAAGGAAAGGTTGAGTTCTGTGATTCGTTGGTCTGTGATTCTGTGATTCAACGTCACTCAGCAGCTCATCGCCAGATGCCTGCAGGAATTTTACTTTCTGAGCCTTTATGCCTCTATGTTGAAATACAAAACAACAACAAAACCGAGTTAAAGTTTTGATTTCATTCTCATCTGCTCTTGATTATAATTTCGTTCCTATTTGTTGCCCCTGGGGAGCTAATTAGAGATTAACCGTTTCCCGTTCCCCTTTCCCTAACGATCTAACAACCTCTTTCGTGTGGTGTTGCTCGCCCGATGTCTAGAGGGAAATGTGTACGAACTGGTACATAGTGGGCAAATGTTTTCATTACTTATTACGTTTCCGTCCGCAAGACATGCAATTGAGGGTATACCACTCTGGTGATGGCAAAGCATCAGGGATGAGAAGGAAGATCTATCAAAAGTTGGCAGATGTTGAGTGATGCTAATAAAATCCAAGAGGAAAGGATTTGATGAGGAATGGGAAACGATTAGGAGCTATTCGACGGAAGTTGTGGTGGATAGGGTGAACAGGAATTGGTCATTTTGCAGGAAATAATATAAAAGGATTAATCGCACTGTCAGAATACAGCCGGGGGACTTATTGTACATGGGCAAGCAGTTGGAGAAAATCTTGGATTCTTGTTTTGAGTGATTAGGTTTTGGATAGGATTAGAGTTGAAGGGTTAAGTTTGTGGTTTCTTTGATTTCTACCTTATACATATATGTGATGACTTTGTCCTTCCGTACTTACAGACTTAGCGTATCATCGTGGTTATTCAAAAACTCGTTTAAATGAAGCTCTCGAGATTGTAATCTGCTAAGAGTTTTCAAGACTGCTTGCCTAGCAGAATGGAGCATCGTGCCTTAGTTAAGTAGACCATTTTAACAACATGATTTTGTCATAACAACTAGTATACATACTGAGATCAATTCATGCTTCCATGGTGAATGAAGAGCTTTGCTCTTTACCTGACTGTCGGCATGTATCTTCTCTGGCCCTCTAACGTGGACTATTTCAGGAAGGTAGAAATCCTTGAAAAATTTAATATCGTATACCATACCTTAAATGAAAAACTAAATCACTTTTCCTTACTCTGCCACTCTTCGCTCCCAAATGTACAGTATCTTGTCAGCTTAGTTGTGCTCTACTAGTCATTATAAGATATTTGGTTGTCCTGAAAGATATCTTATGCCTTCTTTATCTAGTCGTTTGCATAGTTAGGCCATCCATCAAACTGTGGGTAGATCCGTTTTTCAGGAACTATCCACCATACAAAAGCACGCATCTGATGACAGATCTGTAGAGCCACTACCAGATTTTTAGGCCAAAGTGACCATTGTTTGCCTACAACCATTCTACTGCAGTCGATTGGAAGAATTTTTGATGGATTGAAAAATAGAGCAAGGATCTGGCCATCTTTTCTGAAAGGTCAGGAAAGGGAAAGCTGGCAGTGACAGTAGAATAACCGATTCAGATTGCAAACACTGTGATAATCGTCTACTGGAGCTAGCTTCGGCAACGGGTTTCTGTATTCAGGCAGGAAAGTCTGCTCTGATGAATGGCACCTTCGTGGTCAGCTATTCCTCACAGTAGACATTTGCCTAGATCAGGAGCATGGTGCCGAAAATCCCTTCTCTGGGAACTGCGACCTACCAGGTAGTTAGTCTCCCGAAAGTAACGCGCACCATCTGCCTGATTCCGGGAAAACCTGGAGATAAATTGAGTATGCTGACGCTCCTACTTCAGCCTTGATAGGATCTTATTCCATTTTAATGTCAAGTAGTCGAAGGATGGTACGTGCCCTATAGTATGAATCCAAGATTTTTACTCAGATTAATCTACAGCATTGCAAGGCTTCCACCGCTCTTTTAAGTACTCGAATTGCAGACAGTAGTACAAATCATCACGTATCCATTCAGGAACCGTGGGTGTTGAATAAACGCCTATGATGCTTTGGTGGTATTCTTTATGATTAACGATCCGAAAGGCCATGGGTCTGCCTCATCATATCTAACTCATTATCGGCAACCAACCTTGGACACTTTTGTGGACAAGATCTGGGGGCCGCCAGAGTAAGCTACCAAGCGCACGGAGTAATTGAACACTTCGTCGTTGCGTCTGCCTACTTTCCCTACGACTCGTTGCTGTCTCCACCACCGAAGGCAGTTTCTGAACTCGTAGGGAAAGATTGGTCTCATCTTGTGTTGCGATACTAACGTCCAATACACTGCTTGTGGCAGCAGCAAATGCAATACAAGAGGGGACCGACTTTTAGACTTCACTGTTTCGTCTGACCTTACCATCAACAATGTTGGCTCTCAACCAATGTTTGTTACAACGAGACGACAAGAGGTGATTGACCTGACTCTATCCAACAGATATGTGAAGGACATCACCAACTGGAGAGTCTTGCTTGATGCTACGCTGTCGGACCATAGATATATCGAATTCCGAGAGAAGCTTGAGAATCCACTCAGTCTCTACCTAAACTTAGAACAAAATAATTGATAGAAAACGCCGCTCAAAACCTGAATAGCGTCATCACCAATTGTTTTGAACTCGCATGTCCTGTCAGCAAACCTCCTTGCAGGAAAATAGTTCCCTGGCGGAATGCCGAGCTCCGAAGTCTTCGTAGGGAAGCCAGAAGTCTTCTGAATATGTCGCTCAAATCGAATTCGAAAGATGACTGGAACAAGCATCGGTCGAAGCCGAAAGAATATAGGAAGCTTGTTTATAAATCGAAAAATTATTCTTATAAGACCTTCTGCGAAGAGATCGAATCCCTGAGTCCGACTAGCATGTTGGTTAAAATCTGATGGTGCCTTTGTATGTATGTATGTTGGCGTTACAGTCCATGAAGGACCTGAGCCGAGCTTCTCTCAATCACCCATGTTGTGTGTGATTTAATTTTCCCAAAGGTGAAAGGGACCTACAGTTTATTGCCGGTTCCGAACGGCAAATTTCGAGAAGCTTTTCAAGCTTTTAAAGGTGCCTTTACTGAGTCTAAAGCGGAAACTCTTAGTTTACTGCTTTAGACTCATTTCCCGGGAAACTAGATCGCCATCAGCTCATTGCTAACTCCTTCAAGAGAAACTTCAACTGAAACGATTAAAACAACTCGGAGTAGCTGGTCGCTGCGTCGCGCTTGGTAACGATTGAAACCATTGAAATTGCTCTGGCATCTTTCGATGGCTTTAAATCGCCAGGCACCGATGGGTATAAGGGTATAAGGTAGCTGCTTCCTACTTTGAAAAGAACTTTCACTGCTAGTCTGGCACTTGCCTGCGCATGGTGAAAGTAGTCTTTATTCCCGAAATAGCAAAAGAGGATTACTCACTTGCAAAGAGTTTTTGACCAATTAGTCTAACATCCATGGAGAGACCTGTAAATTTGCACGTGCGCAAAGTTGCCCTTCGAATGCACCCTCATTCGGAGATTCAACATGCTTACCAGCGCGAAAAATCCTGCGAGACCGCGCTTTAGAACTTAGTTTGGAGAATGGAATGCGCGCTCGAAAGGAAAAAGTACGCGCTGGGCGTTTTCGTCGACATTGAGGGAGCTTTTAATAACGCAGCTTTCGACAACATGTGTAACGCTGCCAGACCGCGGCGGCATAGCGTAGATGAATCACTGGTCTTCTGGATCAAAACAGTCAATGCTTGTGCACAGGACATTGACCTCGACCAATGTGTAAAATTCGGCGTAAACAAGGGCTGCCCGCAAGGCGGCGTCCTGTCTCCGCTGTTATGGTTCATGGTGGTCGACTCTCTGCTTGATGCTCTCAATGCCTCCGTAATCTATGCCCAGACCTATGCGGATGAGGTCTCTGTTCTTTCTGTCGGCTTAGCGACTCTTCGTCTCCAAGCACAGACGGCGCTAAATGTGATCGGTGATGGATGTACAAGAAACGGGTTGACGGTTAATCCTTTGAAGACCGATGTCGTTCTATTCACGGAAAGGAGGAAAAATACTGATGTGACAGCTGGTACTAAAAGACTCTCCCATCCGGGAGTCCAAGGAGGCCAAGTACCTGGGAGTCATCTTAGATAGCAAACTGGTTTGGTCGAAGCAAGTTGAGTCAAAAACCACCAAAGCGCTGCCAGCTTTCTGGCAATGCAAATGAGCTTTTGGCAAAACATGGGGCTAATCGCCTTCACAGGTCCTTTGGATCTACATGGCAATGATTAGATCTATAATCTCATGTGCATCGATTGTCTAGGGGAACATGCTAACACGCAAACACATTATAGCCTCTTTCACCAAAATCCAAAAAACTCAGCTGTACAGGTGTTTTCCACAGTACGTCGGGCGCTGCTCTTGATGCAATGATGAACCTTCCACCCCTTCATATATTTATCAGATGATGTGCTCTGAAAGCCATGTCTTGCACACAGGAGAGACAAATCAGACAGGAATAACAGAGTGCTTGCGCAAGAAATATCCTGCGACCGTTGTCCTACTGCACTGCGATTTCACAGTCGAGTTACCGTGACGTCAAGACTGGTTCTGACTGGATATTGAACCTGGAAAGATGGTCTTCGCATTTTCACGGATGGCTCCAGGTCTGGGCGGAGGTCCTGAGCCTGGGTCTTCTTTAAGCGCGAAACATCCGACTGCGCTTCTTGTTAGGAAAATATGCTTCTGTCTTTCAATCAGGCTTGTATGTAATCTTAATGGCCATGCACCATGTTGTGAAGCACAGGTGGAGGGGAAATATGCATCTGCAGGGACAGCCAAGTTGCGCTCAAAGCTGTGCCCAACCCTTCAAATAGCTCCAAATTAGTGCATGAACTCAAGACCTTGATGAGAGTCGGTAGACTAAATTCACTAAGGCTTGTATGGATTCCAGGTCACTCTGGGATCGCAGGAAATAAGATATCTAATGAACTCGCCGGAATGGGTTCAGGGGAGAGTTTCTCAGTAAATTCATCCTGGAGGGATTATCCAGGATGCAGGATGACAAACTGCGTATGCCCTGATATCTGCAAGAAATCCGCAGCATTCCTCCTGTCCTTAAGGAGAATTGACTGCAGAAGACTTGTCGGAGTCATTACACTTTTGCTCAGCATCTCTGCATGATTGGCATCAGTGAGACGCCTACATGTGCTGTATGTTTCGAGAAGGATGACATGGCAGAGCGTTTTCTCTGCGACTGTCACGCCTTTGCTCGCCCACGGTGGCGCACCCTTGGGTCCAATGTGGTGTGTGCCGAATCTCTTAGCTCTTCATCACTGAAGTTTCTTCACATTTTTCTCCGGAAAACGGAGAAAATGCATTAATGTAAGGTGTCTGTCTGGAGTACAATGGACCAGTATTTGCGTGTAAGAGCTACAACAGTAAGCAGAAGCCTCCGGCAAAAAAAGATCTGTCCTGATCCATGAGTTGAGTGCCTTTTAGCACCGTTGCGTTGGTTCGAAAGATGCAATCGTATGTCTCCCTTGTGAAACACTAAACCCTCAAATAGTTGAAGAATTTGTGCAGAGCGTCCTGTAAAATGCTGTGTACTGGTTCTTGCTGGAAGTGCAAGTAGAATGTCATCTGCTTAAGCGATCATAGCAAAATAAAAGTAACAGAAGCTCATTTACCACTGAGTTCTTAAGAAACGTAACACACCACCCTGTAAATTCACTTACAATTTAGCTTGTACTGCATCGGCAAAGCTATATTTATTGACTTTTCATCAGAAGCTGTTCCATCTGCGCGTTTTTGATCCCACTACTCGTATAGCTTCGAATGCATTTATAATCGCCTGCTTTTTGATAACTTTAAAAGCTCTCTCAAGGTCTAAAATGGCCACAAGTATCAAGTCTTCTTCTTGAAGCGATTGTCAGATAGTAGAGAGCCCCTTTCTACAGACTTTCTTTTGTGTATGCTTCAGCGATCCTAGTATTCATAAGTTTCATCGTGGTTTTTACTGGAAATGAGACCGACTGATGCAAACAATAGAATGGATAACTCCAGGTGGCTTCTGAAAATGGTTTTTAAAGCTGTGACCCAAGATTCTAGTACGCCACATTAGTCGTCACAACCATTGCTAGCAAAATGAGGGTCTACAAGCAACTATGTACTTGGATTCTGCCCCGTAGAAGGGGATATGTAGGAACCGTCCAATAATTTCAGGTTGTTGGTATTTTGAAAAAGGGCGGCATGGATTTTTTCAGCTTAACCAGCCGTTGGTATCTGTCGTCCGTCTGATGGAGTATATGCTTTCCAGATCTGAAGTTAGTAATTATTACTTACTTACTTACTTATCAGGCCAGCTATCCATGGAGGATCTGAGCCTGAGCTATAGCTGCCTTCCATCCTTGACGGTCCCGGGCACGCTGCTTCCAGTTATCAAGACCAAGATGTCTTACATCCGCGATTACTTGGTCTTTATACCGGAGGTTCGGTCTTCCTCTTCTTCTCGAACCAGGAGGCTCGGAGTCGAAGACCCTCTTAGCTGGAGCGTTGGTGTCCATGCGCTCCATGTGGCCGAGCCAGTGTAGTCGACGGATCTTTACCTTCCGGACTACATCCACATCTTTGTACAGCTCGTAGAGTTCGCGGTTGTGTCTTCTTCTCCATTCACCTTCCTCACAGACAGGACCAAATAGCCGGCGCATAATTTTTCTTCCGAAAGAACCCAAAATCAGCTCCGCCGTCCTGCTTATCTTCCAGCTTTCGGCTCCGTACAGAAAGACTGGCAGTATGAGCGTTTTGTAAAGCATGACTTTGGTCTTTCGAGTGAGGAGTTTTGACCCCAGTTGTTTGGACAAGCCGAAGTAGCAGCGGTTGCCAAGGGCGATTCTATGCCGGATCTCCACTGTGGTGTCATTTGTGGAATTTACGTTTGTCCCGAGGTAGACAAACTCCTTAACTACCTCGAAATTGTAGCTGTCAATGTTATATTTTGTCCCAGGTGGTGAGCGACGGATTGGTTTTTGCTTGACAGCCTGTACTTCGTCTTGTACTCATTGACCTTAAGACCAACTCGTTTCGCCTGTTCTTCAATCGCAGTGAATGCTTCCACAATGCTACGGCGACGCCTGCCCGTCGCACTATCTGCTCCAGCACCAAGTTGAAGAAGTCACATGACAGCGTCTCTCCTTGCCGAAATCCGGTGCATGTTTCAAACGGTTCCGAAGTCCTAGAACCGAGTTGCACGGTGCATCGTGTATTTTTTAGCGCGGCGCGACACAACTGGATCAGTTTTCCCGGGATCCCGAATTCGGCCATCGCACCAAACAGTCCTGCACGATGAATGCTGTCTTATGCGGCTTTGAAATTGATGAAAAGATGGCGTGTATCGATTCGAAACTCGTTGGTCTTTTCCAGGATTTGTCGAAGTGTTAAAATTTGTTCTATAGTCGATTTGCCGGGCCGGAAGCCGCACTGGTAGCTGCCGACTAGTGCGGTGCAAAATGGCTTTAGACGTTCACACAATACGCTGGACAGGATCTTGTATGCGACATTGAGCAGGGATATACCTCTATAGTTCTTGAATGGGAATGGGCAAATAGAGCTGGTATTCCAGTCGTCGGGCATGCTTTCATCTTCCCAAAGTAATTATTATATTATATATAATAGTGCGATCATGGGGACTTAACTCTATGATACTGCCTATTTATAAGCAATTAACATCTCCTAACGCAGTGATCTTGATTCCAATGAAAGGTTTGGGTATCGAAATGTCTTAAAGATTCTAATTTACCAGTTGTTTGAATAAATTATCTCAATCGATCCAATTAGAATGATCTCTGACAAAATCACATACCCGTAAGACTTAATTAGCGATCACTCATCGAATTATTACATCACACCATACTCAGCAGACAATGGTTTCGAAGCCCAAGGAATACGTTAACACCGACATAACGTCAACCACTAGTGATTGGCATTTAGTTTCAAGTATCATTATCTGAATTGATGCAAACACAAGCCCTACAACAATGCCAATGCAGCCTGACAGCACTACCCATTCACTCTACGTTCATCCGTTCAATGAACATCATTACGCGTACACGAGGCCTTTCAAACGTCTATTGTCACTTTGTCGAATAGGTTGTGTCTATTCTATGTATGTACATCCTGCTCTCCATCGACGGGATTATAAATACAATTTCACAGAGGATATGCAGACAAACATGGTTATGCAGATTAGGTTAAGGAGTTGGTTCAGCCCACCTGCAGCCAGTTGCAGCCAAGGAATATAGCCTAACCTGTTCCACACGAAGAACGCTAAGAAAAACAAGTCAGCTATATCCTTTATGCAAATATTCGGGACAATGTAATTTCATAATGTCGCAAATCTGCATGGACATATACATACACACATATTTAAATACATTTACATACCTAGGTACATGCATATGTGCATTTTTGCATCCTTATTGGGTTTTCACATCCGATGTGATTGGAGTTGTATTGTTTTTTAATCTATCTTCCGGTGCAGTATATGGATGGCGTTGATGACATGGCTATGCGTATGTGGAGAAGGGTGAGATTAACTGGGTTTGTACGCTTTGAAACGTTAATGCTTGTACGTGGGACATACAGGAGTTGTGGTAGGAGTATTTGATTCGCCCTGAAAGATGAACTGCCACATGAGATTAATTTAATCAATATCTGATGAAGACTTCATCCGTCGATGAGCTTGCCGAAAGGGAAATTGAGCTCAGAAATCAAGAAACGTCAGCGAGCTAAGGATATGGTGTACGTTATACTATGCGTTTCTGCCAGCCTTGTCTTGGCTTGTTGGAGTGTCAAATGTATGATGATAAGTAGGAGTGAGTTTTTATCCGCTTAGTTTGCTCGTAGCTTGTGGATGATAAATGTTCTATAGATATTTGCAAATGCTTTGAAATTTAATCAGAAGTTATTTGTAGTCATTCCTCAACGCTGGAGAGGGCTGTCACCGCTGCATGCCAAGCTGTCAGGCGCCTTTATTGCTTTCGTGCAGTAAACAGTACCATTAAATTCGACTTTCAATCCCTTTAAAGCTGTCTTACAGCTCTTAGTATCCTTAAGACATCCACCAATTCTAAGGTCCTTACGAAGTAAAAATGTCTTTTAACCAATATCATCTCCATCACCCCAAATCTCATCTCATCGCCCAGCAGTCCTCTCCTATTCACAACACTGAACCTTTATAAATTAGAATCCGCAATGAAACAAGTTATCATGTTGAGTTGCTTCTTAACGGCGCTATAAATTCTGTTCGCTGCAAATATAAAGGCAATTAAGTCCACTTGATTTACCCCGTAAACCATCACCCCTCCGTAACGAAGGAATGGCCTCGTTGCACCATTAAAGAGTGCCTTTTACAGGGCGGAGAAACGATTTCATTTTTAACTACCATTTCACTTTAATGTCGGCTATTCGTGCAGTAGAAGACACCCATCCAGGTCTGTGACGACGATGGGTCGAGACCTGTTTTCAATAGCTGCTACTGTGGCTACCACTGTGACCGGTGTAAATTGCTTCCGGTTTTAATGACCTCGAGTTTCATAAAAATTTACATTGCAAAGTCATTACAAAAGTAAAAAAAAAACAACGAATCGGAACCCGAATGGAGGTGAAGCAGCGATGGAACAGTCGAATAGGCCTTTATCTGTAACTGCTCTACTCATTGCTTACGGGCCGGATTGGAATACGGGAAATCCGTCCGTCCTAGTTGCAGAAATGCATTAATTTCGCTTTGGTTCTTAATAGGGCCACACTGTTGGCTTTTATCTTAAACACATTTCGTTTAATTGAATTTTATCGCCCTCGGGTGTAAGGGGGTGTTGAAGCAAACAAGTTAAATGATTTTGTATTTAATGGCCTTAGCCTGCGATTGGAGATAAATGAACAACAGGATAGAGTCAGTTTGTGTAGACAGATAGGATACCTTTGTCGGTTTATTAGATTAATGACTTGATGAATGTTGTTAGGATGGGGATAGTGTTTTTTTTTTTGCCAAGAAGAAGCACATGTACCTAACATGCTCCGCTGGTAATAAGTATGTTGGCTGACGATGTGACGGCTGCGGCACGTGCCGTTATTCGATAACAAGTAGATTGATTGGATGTGATGACATTTATCATAGACTCTGATATCAAATTTCTTGAAGTAGCAGAATTTTCTTTTAAATATGAACGTACGTGTATAGTGATTGTGATCACAACCGACGAATACAGGAACACATCCAAGGGCAAATACCACCCACTGAAACACATTGATTCTATGTTACTTCAGGTGGCTTAGTATTGAATTCGAGTGGCATAGAAAGAAGGAAACCTGGCCTCTCCACAAACAGACTATTCAACTACTATATACAAGATAGCATGGTAAAACTCAAAAAGTTTGTCAAGACTTAGCATATATAAAGTTAAGACATTCTAATAATTAAAAATAGGAATGTGTAATCTTCGTCTTCCCCTAAATAAAAACCCAGCAGCTCTGTTAGTACTTCTTAACTGGGGCACCTCGCTCCGTTGCCTGAGTAGTTTCTAGGCAAATTACCGACACCGAAATGTTAGCAGCATTTCTCTGCTTCCAGTGCCGCACGCCCAGTTGCTTGAGTTCCCTTTCCACCTGTGCGCGCTACCTTAGATGCGGTCGCCCTCTGCTGCGTCGTCCCTCGGGGTTGGAGTCGAAGACTCTTCAGGCCCGAGCGGTGATGTCCATTCGCTCTACATGGTCCAACCATCTTAGACGTTGGATCCGAAGGCGCCTAACTATGCCGATGTCGCTGCACAGCCCATACAGTTCTTGGTTGAATCTTCTCCTCCACTCTCCGTTTACACAACCGCATCGAAGATTGCACGCAGAATTTCCCTCTCGAAACGCTGAAGAGCCTCTTCACCCGCATCATCATAACATCCAAGCATCAGCGCCATAGAGGAGGACCGGGATGATTAAGGTTTTGTAGAGGGATACCTTGCATTGTGGCAGCATTCACGGCGATTGAAGAACAGGCGAAACGAGTTGGTCTTAAGATCAATGAGGACAAAACGAAATACATGCTGTCAAGCAAAAACCAATCCGTCGCTCACCACCTGGGACAAAATATAACAATTGGCAGCTACAATTTCGAGGTAGTTAAGGAGTTTGTCTACCTCGGGGCAAAAGTAAATTCCACAAATGACACCACAGTGGAGATCCGGCATAGAATCGCCCTTGGCAACCGCTGCTACTTCGGCTTGTCCAAACAACTGGGGTCAAAACTCCTCACTCGAAAGACCAAAGTCATGCTTTACAAAACGCTCATTCTGCCAGTCTTTCTGTATGGAGCCGAAAGCTGGACGATAAGCAGGACGGTGGAGCTGATTTTGGGTTCTTTCGGAAGAAAAATTCTGCGCCGGTTATTTGGTCCTGTCTGTGAGGAAGGTGAATGGAGAAGAAGTCACAACCGCGAACTCTACGAGCTGTACCAAGATGTGGATGTAGTCCGGAAGGCAAGGATCCGTCGACTACACTGGCTCGGCCCCATCGAGCGCATGGACATCAACGCTCCAGCTAAGAGGGTCTTCGACTCCGAGCCTGCTGGTTCGAGAAGAAGAGGAAGACCGAACCTCCGGTATAAAGACCAAGTAATCGCGGATGTAAGACATCTTGGTCTTGACAACTGGAAGTAGCGTGCCCGGGACCGTCAAGGATGGAAGGAAGCTATAGCTCAGGCTCAGATCCTCCATGGATCGCTGGCCTGATAAGTAAGTAAGTAAGTAAGAGGGATGTATGTATGTTGGCGTTACAGCCCATGAAGGACCAGAGCCGAGCTTCACTCAATCACCCATGTTGTGTGTGATTTCATTTTCACATAGGTGAAAGGGACCTACAGTTTTATTGCCGGTTCCGAACGGCGAATTTCGAGAAGCTTTTCATGACAATTTTACTACAGGGGGTTTTGTCAGAACCCTGCTAAGGAGAAACACCGTGAAAACACGTTCGATGACATGGCTGTGTCGGGATTCGATCCCGTGTCATAGGCGTCAGAGGCCAACACACTACCCACTGCGCCACGGTTAGAGGGATACCTTGGTTTTTCGAGAGGGCGCTCTACTACTCAGTTGCCTCTTGAGCCCAAAGAAGTAGCGGTTGGCAAGAGTTATTCTGCGTTATATTTCAGCGCTGGTGTCGTTGCTGCTTGTCACTATCGAGTCAAGGTAGACGAAGTCCTTGACTACTTCAGAAATATAGCTGCCGAATGTGACGTTCTGACCAAGACGTCGGCGTTACGCGTCTTTCTGTGATGACAGCATATATTTGGCCTTGTCCCCATATACCCTTAGACCCATTTTAGCCACTTCTGCTTCAATGCTTGCGCACGCGTCATTGACGTCTCGCTTTATCTGTCCAACAACGTGAACGTCATTCGCGTAGGCAAGCAGTTGTGTAGGCTTGAAGTAGTCCGTGCCTCTCGTATTGGCCGCAAAGTCTCGCACGATCTTTTCAAGTATGATGTTTAAGAAATCACATAACAGTGCGTCACCCTGTCTAAAATCTTTTTTAACACTGAGTGTCTGGCGTCGATCGTATGTGATCAATCTGGTTGGTGGTCGATTGATGGGGGGATCGCGTGCTTGCTGCAAGGAGGTTACGCCCTTCTAGGAAATCGATTAGCCTATGTCCGTTGTCAGATGTGGTGTTATGGAGGCTATGCTTTCCTATGATCGACTCAAATATGTCCTCTTTGCCCAGTTTTGCATTAAAATCTCCATTGGACATATGTTCTGTTTAGGAGATCATATCAAGCTAATACTATTTCCAATTTTAACTTTGATACGAATTGTTATGAGGCGTTCGCTGTCGGAGTCTTCCTCGAATAACGAATCCGCACCCGAATAAGCGCTGTTTGTTCTCCTTGTAGCAGTTCCCGTAGTAGACGTCACAGTTTTTTATCCGTCTTTTGCCTGATCCATCCCATCGCACTTCTTGAAGCGCGGTTTTATCTGCTTTATAGCAGTTAAGGGTTTGCTCCAATTGATCGCCTGCACCCGGTATGTTAAGGGACCTCACATTTCAGGTGCAGCCTCTCCAGTCCGTTAGTCGTTTGCAGGGGTCGTCAGCCTTATATCCGTCCGTATCCGCTTGTGGTTGCTTTTGAACAAGTATGTTTTTGCGTGATAGGGATGTTACCCCTAAGCACAACCCCCAACCTGGAGGGCCAGGGTCCTCTTTCCCAGGAACAAGGGGTTGGGTCGCTGCACACATTGGTTCACTACCTTGCGGGTGCCAGGGTAGCTATCCGTGGAGGGCTACGCGGAGGCTGTGTGTCAGCATGGATTGAGCAGGGCCAGAGATCGAAGCTGGCGTTTGCAATGTTAAACGCGATAAACTTCTTTGTTCTGTTTGCAAAGTTTTTACTAACAACTTTATATAAACATGTTGTACTATTATACTACGATGCCATATCACACATACATATCTTGAATCAGTCTAGGTAACAATAATGAAGGACTCAAAATTATTAGTAAAACTGTTGGAATAATACTCGGGCAAAATCTTGGGGTGCTGAACATTTCATTTTTCTAGAGCGTTTCACAGCGCCCTTGTTTATAATGCAGTTTGGTGTCATTCTCTACTGCTATTTACCTCTGGTTCTTAGTCATTTTATGCATTCATACAACTTACTACATGTCCCTGTATTCATTCAGTTCAAAGCAGAATAAAGTCAAAGTAAACCAATGTCCACCAGCAAAAAGTATACAAGTATTATATGTATAATGAAAATCGATAAAAGCTTCTCATCCTTTCCTGTGCACCCTATATAAAAAAACGCCCATGAACTTCGTGGGAAATAAACAGTTTGCGGACCCTGGAAGGATGAAAAAAAGACTTTCCTTTTTACACCAGAGGATAATGGGAAGGACGAATAAAAGGCCACCGCAATAATTCTATTTAACGAAGTTGCATTCGTGTCCAAAGAGTTAAGCCAGAAAGACCTTCGTTCTAATGGTGGTTTAGCAGGAGTCTATACGTAATACAAATTGTATTATAATTCAATTTGAGGATCAACTAGCTACAGGACTTGGGAGCTTTATTGTTATTATTAGCGTTGTTTGTTATAAAAGCGGCACCTATGATTGTTGTTATGTGGAAGTAATAAAGTAGTTGATAGAGGTAGTCTTTGAACTTGTTGAAACCCCTCTCCATAGTATAGCAGAGAAGATTTTGCAAGGGAGGTTAAAGATCCTTTATTCGCTATAGCGCTGTCGCCCGTTTTTATGGGCCCGACACATGTAGCTCAGATTCTACATTTAGATGTCACAATTTTCCATCCGCTTCTTAAACCCTTTCTATCTTAAAAATTAAATAAAACGAAGTATGTGGGAGATATCATCGACTTTTTTTATTTGTTTAAAAGGCCTATCGATGCCATTATATAACATTGATCAAATGTCTCTCGGTGGCACGCATCCGAAATGTCAAATTTTCCATGCCTCTGGCATATAAATCAGCTTGAATTTGACCGATGGCATGGGTTATGTTGGCTTTGAGAGCCGCGAATAGCTTGTGGCTATTCGCATAGACCTGTGGCTTCAGAAAACCGTACAAGAAAAAATCCAACAGAGTCAAATAGCATAATCTCAGTGGCCAGTTCACACCACTTCCACGTGAGATGGCCATGGCCTCGAATCGCTCGTGCAGAATTTCCAGTGTGGCGTGTTCCACATGTCGTTCGTTGACGGTGATGGTCTTCCCAACGACGTTTTCAAAGAAATATGGACCGATGACGCCGTCACCGCAAAATCCACACCAAACAGTGACTTCTTCGCGATGCATTGGACGCTCTTGGATCTCATATGAATTGGTTATCGTCCCAAATCCAAAAATTTTGTTTGTTAACGAACCCGTTCATCCAGATATGGCCTCATCACTGAAGATGATTTTTCAACGAAAATTAAGGCCAGTTTCCGACTGCTCCAGAGCCCATTCAGCGAACGCACACCGTTGTCTATGGTCGTTTACCTTTAGTCACGACATAAAGTTCGCCTAGCTGTGGTCTGCAAGACGCCGAGTTCTTGTGAGTGACGCGAGATAGACTGCCTCGGATTCTCCTGCACACTCTCACGGACAGCAGTGATGTTTTCGGCAGATCTTGCGTTTCGTCTACATACGGGTGTTGGTTTGTCGTTTACTGAACCAGTGGACTTAAATTTATCCACGACACTGCGATTAGTTCTCTCGGTAGGATGGTGATGAGACCGTAAAATGGGCGAAGCGCGCGGAATGTTGTCGAAACAGAAAACCCATTTTGATAACAGCTTTATCATTTGCACCGTTCTGTTGAACGCCATGTCCGTCTACGGTGATTTGGCAAAACAGACTAAATAAACGACAGCCAATTTGATAGATGTAGTTTTAACAATATAGCCGCTATCAACTGTCAAAGTTCAGAAGTCCCTATTGGAAGACTCACATCCGGTCATAATTCATAGCCTTTTAAACATTGACCAGAGTCCTTAATATATAATCCGTCTGTCAGAGGCTACTGTTTTTTTTTTTTTTTTTGTTTTAATTCTAGTGCTTCCCAATAGCACGAGGCACTACGACATTTAAAGAACTATTGTGCCTACTAGCCGATTAGGCGACGATCTAAGATGATCCTCTCAGGGGCCCTCATTTCACAGAGAAGGATACGCTTCCTGAGATGACAGAGAGCAGCACACTCACACAGTATGTGCTCTGCAGTCTCTTCGTCCTCAAGACAGAGTAGACACTCAGTTTCAAGCGGGAGGTTCATTTTGTTGAGATAATATCTCAGACCGCAATGTCCCGTCAGGTAGCTGACTAGTCTTCTGATATCTATCCTATTAAGTTTGGGTATTTTAATAGAGTATTTGTTATGGGGCCGTATAAGTCATTTCGGTTTGTGAATTTCTTGAACGCTGTTCCAAAAGGACAGGTATTACGATTTTTTCCTACTTGTCTATGAAGAAGTTGGTCTTAGACTTGGGAGTGTCGCAGAAAAGCTCAGGACATATTTACCTTTCGATGGAACCTTTCCTGGCGAGTTGATTGGCGATTTCATTGCCCTTACTACCTTTGTGCCCTGGCACCCACCCGAGTTTGACTTTGTTTCTTTTGGCGAGTTCTTGTAGGGCATCATGGTACTGCTTATAGGTTTTTGAGTTCGTGCTGTACGAACTCAGCACTTAAAGCGCTGCATGACTATTAGAGACTATATTAATGGTTACTCCTCTTATGCCAGTCTCTAAATTTAGATTGACGCAGGTTAAAAAGGCATTTTATTCTGCTTGGAAGATACTAGGACCCATTCCCAGGGCCTTCGAGATCTTCCGATTTTGTCCAAAGATGCCGGCGCTAACGCCAGAAACCATCTAGGAGCCGTCAGTGTACCACCTAAGGCCTTTGACATTAAGCAAGGGATCACTGGCTTCCCAAGCTGGGCGGTTTGGGATCAATACCTCAAATCTCTTGTCGAAAGTAAAGGTGTATGGTAATGCGTCCGAGACCGTGGTAATGATATCCAACTCAGGAAGATGTTTTTTTTTAATAAAAAGGTGCAGTGGGGTACGTCCAATCAGTGCTCCTTGGCTTACCGTGGGGCAAGTTGGCATAGCGCCTGTTATGCCAAGACACGCTAGTCTCTGGAGGCGTTGATGCTTAACGATTATCGTTTTTGCTCAACCGTGGACGCATACTATCGCGGTACATAGCCGTAAGTGTCCACAAGGCCTTAGTCGCCTTTCTAAGTTTGTTTATTTTTCTTTTTATAGTTCGCGCTGGAGCAGACGGACTCCCCGCGGAGCTGCTTAAAGCAGCTGGCGATGTGCTGGTTAGGAACATGCACCAACTCATCTGCAAGATACGGTCGGAAGAACGCATGCCCGATGAATGGAATCTCAGTATCGTTTGTCCGGTCCATAAGAAAGGAGACCCCTATGACTGCGCCAATTACAGAGGGATAAGCCTCCTGAACATCGCGTACAAAATCCTCTCTGCCGCACTGTGTAAGTACCTGAAACTGTTCGTGGACAGTCTGTTAGGTTCCTACCAGTGTGGTTTCAGACCAGGAAAATCCACGATGGACCAAATATTTACACTACGGCAGATCTTGGAGAAGACCCATGAATTCCAGGTCGACACGCACCATCTTTTCGTCGACTTTAAAGCCGCGTATGACAGTGTTTATAGAGACGAGCTATACAAAGCCATGTCATGTTTGAACATTCCTGCCAATCTCGTCAGACTATGCAGGATGACTATGGAGAACTCTCGCTGCCCCATTAATGTCGGAGGCGAAATATCCGACCCTTTTGATGTTAAAAAAGGTTTTAGACAGGGTGACGCACTGTCATGTGATTTCTTCAACATTATTCTTAAAAATATCGTGCGGGAATCTGCGGCCAATACAAGAGGTACGATCTACACACGATCAAGTCCACACAATTGCTTGCCTACGCAGATGACATTGACGTTATTGGACGAACAAAGCGAGACGTCAATGAGGCGTTCACAAGCATTGAAGCAGAAGCGGCGAAAGTGGGTCTAAGGGTAAATGGGGACAAGACCAAATATATGCTGTCATCCAAGAAAGACGCACAACACCGACGTCTTGGTCAGAACGTTACCTTCGGCAGCTATATTTTTGAAGTAGTCAAGGACTTCGTCTACCTTGGCTCGATAGTGACAAGCAGCAACGACACCAGCGGTGAGATAAAACGCAGAATAACTCTTGCCAGTCGCTGCTTCTTCGGGCTCAAGAGGCAATTGAGTAGTAGAGCCCTCTCTCGAAAAACTAAGGTTTCCCTCTACAAAACCTTAATCATCCCGGTCCTCCTCTACGGCGCTGAGGCTTGGACGTTATCAAAAGCGGATGAAGAGGCTCTTGGACGTTTCGAGGGGGAAATTCTGCGTGCAATCTTTAGTCCCGTTTGTGTAATCGGAGAACGGAGGAGGAGATTCAACAAAGAACTGTACGGGCTGTACAGCGACATCGGCCTGGTTAGACGTCTTCGGATCCAACGTCTAAGATGGCTAGGCCATGTAGAGCGAATGGACATCAACGCTCCGGCCCGAAGAGTCTTGGACTCCAACCCCGAGGGACGACACAGCAGAGGACGACCACATTTCAGGTGGCGCGCACAGGTGGAAGGGGACCTCAACCAACTGGGCGTGCGGCACTGGAAGCGGCTGGCCGAAGATCGGGCCGGCTGGAGAGGCTTGTTGGTTGAGGCCCTGGTTCACCCCGAACTGTAACGCCATCAAAGTAAGTAAGTAATCGTTCGCGCAAGTTCAAGAGTTATACTCTTATAATGTTTATCACACAACCTGAACGGAGTGCAGTGGTTTGAATCGTAGATATTCGATCACTACTCGCCAGGGTTGGTTGTCCTAGATATGATTCGAGAGGCACCTACCGAATTTCGACGTTGGTCTTAGTATTCAGCTACTGTTCCATGGTTTTATATTAGAATTGCACACACAGAGTACAAATTTGAAGTAATTTGAAGAATTACTCCGACACCGATGGCACGGGATCGAATCCCGGCAACAGCCATGTCATTGAACGTGTTTTTTACGGTGCTTCTCCTCAGCGGGGTACTGACAAAAGCCCCTGTATTATAATTGTTCGAAACCGACAATAATCTGTAGGTCGCTTTCACCTATGGGCAAATTAAATCACACACAACATGGGTGATTGAGAGAAGCTTGGCTTTGGTCCTTCATGGGCTGTGACGCCAACATAGGTACATACATATACTGTGATTGTTATGCCTTCATCAGTATGTTTGATCACTTCTGCCAGTAACAATAACTACTGGGTCATCAGCATATCCGATGACCTTGTAGCCACGAGTGGTTAACTTGCGGAGTAGGTCGTCGCTAACTATAGACCAGAGAAGGAGCGAAAGGACTCGTCCTTGTGGAATCGCCTGTCAGAATCGGCAATCAACTGTAGGTCCCTTTCACCTATGGGAAAATAAAATCACACACAACATGGGTGATTGAGAAAAGCTAACCTTAGGTTCACCGGAGCTGTAACGCCAGAAGCATACATACTACATAATGATGGGCGCTCGTGTGATACCGCGCCAATGTCATATGTCAGTAAGAACACTGTCACTTGCATACTTTATATGATCCATATTAGCGCGAAAGCGTTACTTAAAATTTTCCACGAAAAGGTCCTTCTCAGCCATCTATACTATACTTGAGGTTCCTTCTGGTTCCTACAGCTCACCATGAACCTGGTTTATTAAAAAAATGTCGGTAATTACTTTTTTTTTTTTAATTAAATCAGACTGGATGCACATGCACCTCCATCGAAACATTTACACTCTGTTTTGGTCCGTAATTAAATCAGGTACACCTCATAAATTTTAATCACGTCATAACTTCAAAACGTCCTTTTAGCGCGCTAATAGCTCCTCATTGAAGCAGTGGCTGTTGCCGCGGCAAAGCTTACGGGGTAACTACACTTTGTGCTATGTTTTCTGTCTTCCTATCTTATCGTCTTACTTACAGATCTTAATTAATGTGCATTTCTATCTTGCCTCCTTAATTCTCCTCATCACCCTAGGTACATACATCTTACATCTCTCATATAATCTTCTCATTTTCAATTGCAGACTCTTACATCCGAAAATCATTCGTGCCTGTAGCATCGTACTCGTCGACTGGGAAAAAATTCCAACCAAGTCTTTGAAGAGCGCCGTAACCATCCTTCATCGTATCGCGTACGGATGCTCCAGTCCTGCAATGCTTTATCAGGTGAGTGTATAATAGCTTTGCATCTGAACAGGTGCGCAGATACGCCATTGCGAATCGACTGCATTTTTTCACCGTCCTTCTCTCTAAAGTCCTTCGTGCAATTAATTTGGAGTTCAGTTGCGTCACGATTTTCGCTCTCATTCATCTTGCAAAACAAGCATAAATCAAAGTCAGGGTGGTTACTGGGTATCCACGTTGGGCTCGCGGTGGTGGCGGGCTAAATGGCAAACTCGCTCCACGGAGTTGGAAAAATTAATCTTTTTTGCTACTTAGAAAAATTACAAAAACAAAAAAAGAACACATTCCTGACTTTTGACGATAAGGGTGGAGTGAGAGTCAGTTGATTTCAGAATGGCTTGTACGTGTATCTGATCGTCAAGGGTTGCTCATCCATGTGACAGCTGTCTGGATTGGTACACGTTGAGCGCGCTTAGTGATGCATATGAAATTGTCTAATGTTTAATCACAGTTATGCTTTCATTGCTGGTGCTTAGGGATAGTAAAGGGTGTTGTTTTTAGAGGTATAGAACTTTGAAATGGCATAAAACAGAGATGATTTTTTCAAATTGACATGAAATTTTATTTGAAAGATAATCTTCTGGCATTATAATTTGAATATGACTTCTGGCTTTTGACCGCAACGGCTGGCTCGGACGTAGTCTAATCTGGTGGTCCAATTTTCGATGACTTTACATTTTTTGTCAGTGGCCTGCAGGTTCCACTCAAAGAATCGCGGGGTTAATGTGCGCACTGGGGATCTCCAGGCCACTCGATCCTCCGTCATAGACTCTAACTCATCAGGAGCTATGCCCAAGGCGAGTTTTTGGACTTGGTCCAACCACCTCGTCCTGGGTCTGCCAAGCGGTCACCTGCCTGATGGTATTGCATCCAAAGCACGCTTCGGAAGTCGTGATGATGGCGACATTCGTCTCACGTGACCAAACCATCGAAGCGTAGCCCTTTCCGTTCGGAGAAGCAGCTGCTCGACATTGAGCTCCCCGCGCACTTCTGTGTTTCTCACCCTATCCCGTCGAGTAACTCCCACAGCACGAAGAAATCTTAATTCGGCAGCTTGTATTCGCGATCTTATTCTTTCGGTCAATACCCAAATTTCATGACCATAGGTGAGAGTTGGAACAAATACTGAGTTAAAAACCGCTAACTTGGCTTTGACACCAAGCTCGGTCCTCCTGATTACAGATCTTCCAAGCTATTTAAAAATTGACCCAGCTTGGCCAATCCTGCAGGAAAGCTCAGTATTACTTCTCCCATCACTCGTGAAGAAGACCCCGAGATACTTAAACTTCTCCACCTGCTTCGATGAGACTCCACTAACATGTAGAGTGCATTAGACAGGTGTTCTGGAAATAACCATAACCTCGGATTTGTCCACGTTAGACCTTATTCCAGCATCAGCACATACGGCCACAAACCTATCTAGCGCGCACTGAAGTTCCATCTGGGAGGATGTGAGGACAACTAAGTCATCTGCAAAAAGAAGATGGCTTATCCTCAACACTCCTCGCCTCGACTGCTCTGCAACATCCAGTCCATATATATAATGAAAAGGAGAGGTGACAAGACGCTTCCTTGGCGAAGTCCAACGCCCACGGTGAAAGGTGTTGATTTACTACCGTTAACCCGAACGCAGTTGCTACAGTTTGTATATAGAGACTGAATGGCCCTCAACAGAGGACCATCAATCCCATACTCCTGCATAACACTCCAAAGTTTACTTCGAGCAACTCGGTCATACGCCTTTTCCAAATCTACAAAAAAGCTGTAGATCGGTTTGGCGTACTCCCAAGCCTTCTCGGGTACCATTCTTAGAGTGAAAAGCTACTTCTGCCTTGACGAAATCTGTACTGTTCGTCCCCTATCTTGGATTCGACCATAGCTCTAGAACGCGCCTCTAACACTTTAGCGTAGACTTTACCTGGGACACTCAAAAGAGATGTGATAGTTGGAGCACTCTTTTTTATCCCCCTTTTGGAAAGGGGGGCAATCACCCCAGTTTGCCAATCGCTAGGTGTATCACTGCATTCCCAGGCCACCTTAATGATACGAGAGAGCCATACTACTCCCTCTTTACCCCTTGTCTTTAGAATTTTTGGCCTAACTTCATCCACACCGGCGGATTTGCTAACTTTTAGCAATTCAATCCCTAAAATGACTTCCTCCACCGTTGGACTTTTCTCCGCCACACTCAAGACTATAGGTCTGTCCCCTTCAGTGCCCTGTTCGGGATTGATCAGCTCCAAAAAGTGCTCGCTCCATTTGCGTAAGATGTCCATCTCTATGGAAAGCAACACACCATCTTTGGATTTAACTCCTTCGATTATGTTGAATTTCCTTCCTCTGAGCCGGCGAATGGATTGCCAGAACACCTTTTTCGCAGATCTATGGTCGCCTTCCAACTTCTCGCCGAACTCCTACCAGGACTACTCTTTAGCTGCTCGCACAGCAAATTTGCAAGTTCTTCGCGCCACAGTGTATCTGTTACGAGAAGGAGAGTCCTCCAAGACAATCCAGTCTCTGTAGGCCTTCTTCTCTCTGATGGCTTCTGGAAAAATTGTTCTCTTAAATCACGAAATTTCCTATTGAATGCACTAGAATTCACCGCGGTGAAGTAAACAATTTTTGTTTTTACTCTCTCATAGAGCTGATCAGCGAGTTATTATTAACACTCACTCCACATGGGGAAACCAAGTAACCACCAGAGTGAGTACCAGGGGAACCCCGCAAGGAGGGGTTCTCTCACCTCTTCTCTGGAAAGTAGTTATAAACGAACTACTAATTAGACTGGAGAATATTGCCTACGCTGGTGACGTTGCCATTTCAATCTCAGGTAAATACCTATCCACATTGAATGGCACCGTATGCAAATGCCATTCTCAATCACATGCAAGAAAGCCATAGGGAAAAAATGGGGGTTCAATCCCAAGATTACCCTATGGCTCTACACCACGGCCGTTAGACCCATATTAATGTATGGAGCGACTGTCTGGTGGACAGCACTGGACAAGACAACATACCTCAAACAATTCGAGAAGGTACAAAGGCTGGCGTGTTTATGCATTACCGGCCCTCAGGTCCACCCCAACGGCTGCACTTAACATGATACTCGACCTTACACCACTCGATATTTTCGGCAAGCAAATTGCCACACACACGGTCATTAGACTAAAAGCCAACTCGAAACGGACGAGCTATGTCACTGATCACTCCTCCATCCTGAATAACGGGATAACCATGGCAGTAAACTTGGACTTTACAGAACCCACTACGGTCTTGGAAAAAAACTTCACGACGACATACCCGGACAGACAAAACTGGACCCGCCATACTCAACCTCGCAGATACTGCATAGACTTTTACACTGACGGGTCTAAAACCAAAGATGGGGTGGGTAGTGACGTCTTCTGCAAACAACTTAAGCTGAACAAAGCTCTAAAATTACCAAATCACTGCAGCGTTTTCCAGCGGAACTGTTGGCAATAAAAGAGGCCTTGTCTTGGCTGAAGTGAAACGTGAACTACGAATATACCCATTCTCACGGATAGCCAAGCAGCCTTAAAGTCGTTGGAGTCCTATGTGTACACATCAAAAACTATTCTCGACAGTGGCCTATCTCTTAACGAGATGGCCGAACAGTTCAACATACAACTTATCTGGGTACCAGGACACACCGACATTCCAGGGAACGAAAGAGCCGACACACTCGCCAAACAAGGAACGACGCTACAATCAATCGCGGCTTGATAGGGAATACCCCCTGCAACCATTAAACTTAATCTTACTAATCTCGCCAGGACCGAGACGAACCGGAGATGGACTCAGGGACATACCTGCGTCATCACCAGGCAAATCTGGCTCCGGCTCGACAGTCAACGAACAAGGAGTATAATCTCCCTAAAAAGAACTGACATCTACTAAGTTATAGGTGTCATCACCGGACACGCGTATAGTTCTGCCGTTTTTTGGAATACTTGATGTACATATTGGAGTTTCAAAACTTTAAATCACACGGAACATGTAAGGCGTGAGCAATTGCATAAATAATGACATTCACCTTACACCATGGTCAAAAATGACAGACCATTGCGCCCGACGCGTTCGTGTGAAGAAGCTCCTGTGCTGTGAATCCATCTTTTAATCATGCGTCGCCGATATCTTCGACTCCATCGCAGCCGTCAGTGTTATCAGTTTCGACATCGATACCCTAAGCTCATCTGAATGGTAATCCTGTCCCGCGGCGGAAGAAGAGATCATTCCACATTGTCAGTGTATGGGCGGTGACTCCACTGTAAATTGTAGGTTTTCTTCGTATACCGGTCTGGTATTGTTGTCTGTCATTCCTCTGTTAGCACCTCCTTAGTTGACCTTATGCATATCTTATGTTCTCCCTTACAACCTGTGATCATTGTTTGTTTGTCTGTTTGCAGAGCTAATGTAGTATTACATTTTGCTACCACTTTTTAAAATTGGTAACTTAGAATAGAATAGGATAATAGCGTCTGACATCTACTGTGTTCATGGTATCAGCTGCGTTGTAGAATAATTATTAGTGGCGTTTTGAACGGAAGCTGCGAGGGTGATTCAAGAGGAGAGTTCACGTTTATACGCGGTACTGCGTGTTCAGTTATAGATTACTGTTTCATATCCGGAGACTGGCAACCTGTATTACATTCTTTCCGAGTGGGAGTAGGGGTATTCTCTGATCACATGCCTCTTGAAATTGATTGCGCAACAGCAGGTGTTTCTAACCCTAACAGTTCGTCGGAATTTGGGTTACTGCCCAAGCTAATCTGGAAGGAAAAAAATCGAACTTTATACCGTAATAATCTAAATATAGAACTAATGAATTTATCCGCATCGAACGACCATCCAGCTATCGATGAGCTAACCGAACTAATTAAAAAAGCAACCCCACTGAGCAGACCGTTAACAAATAAAAATATTTGCAAGCATAAATGGTTTGACCATGAGTGCTCTAAAGAGAACAAGAAAACAATCGTTTGCGTTCCTAAGACTATTGAGGAAGCATAACACTTGCATTTTTAGATCCCTATATGGAGCAGCAAACAAGCACTTTAAGTACATTTGTTTTTTTAAAAAAGGTGGCTTATGAGCAGAAAATGTTCACTATAATACAAGAGCAACTCAAGCTCTTCGGCTGAGTTTTGGGGAGCTGTGAAACATATAAACGGGTATAAAAATGTAATTGCTTCAACATTGAAAGCACCTTTACTCAGGGATCATTTCAACAATCTGCTCAAAAATGGTTGTAGTACATCACCAATCCAATATGCCGCTCCTTTTAAACTTGACGAGTCTCTGGATGCACCATTTACGCTTCTGGAGGTACAAAAAGTCATCGAAGATGCTAAGGCTCATAAAGCCCCCGGGCACGATCGAATTCCTTTCGAATTTTACAAAAACAGCACGACCGAATTTGTACACGCTCTAACTACAGAGTTCAATAGAATTTTCGAATCCGCCACTGTTCCTGGAAGCTTCAAAAATGCAATCATATTTCCGCTGCACAGAAAGGGTGCCTACAATGACCCTGCAAATTATAGAGGAATATCTTTCCTAAACACATCGTGCAAATTGTTCTCAGCTTTGATCTTCGCGAGACTTTCCGACTGGGTTAAAAGACATCAAATTTTGTCAAACTTCCAAGTAGGGTTTAGGGAGAACTTTTCTGTTATTGACCACATATTTGCAGTAATCAACATCGCCGAAATCTACAAAAAGAAAAAGAAAAAGTTGTATGCCTTCTTTGTTGACTTCCGGGCGGCTTTCGATTCCATTGATCGTGATGCACTCTGGTATAAACTATATAAGATCGGGATCTCGAATAAAATCATCCACATATTAAAAGCATTGTATGACAACAACGTTGCTTATGTGTGGGACGGAGAGATAATATCCGAGGAATTTCCAACGAAGACAGGGGTGTAGCAGGGCTGTATCCTGAGTACGTTGCCGTTTATATTGTTCATCAACGATATCACGGATTTCGTAGGGGGAGGAATTGATATTGGCCGTACAAGTGTCCCTGCTCTGTTGTATGCCGACGACATCGTTTTCTTCTCCGAGTCGATAGATGGTTGCAGCGGATGATGAACAGGCTCGATGATTACTATAACCGCTGGAACTTAACGATAAACTTGGGAAAATCGAAAGTATTGATATTCAGAGGAGGTGGTGGCAGATACTCTCGGAATGAAAAGTGGGAATACCAAGGGGAAGCCGTGGAAATTGTTCGTGAGTATAAATACCTGGGAGTCCTCATATCGGCCAACCTAAATATGAGAAAACATCTGGAGGGTAAATTAGCAGAAGCTAAGCGTGCAATTTCTTCAGTATGGGGCCGATGTTTCAACAGTAAAAACATTGCTCATAGTGCGAAACAAAAATTATTTCGTTCAACTGCAGCCTCCATACTCCATGGTGCTCAAGTGTGGGGTTACCGCTCATTCGAAGAAGTGGAGAAATTTCTACGTTACTTCCTAAAGCGTACTTTTCGATTGCCGGTAAACACGCCTAACTATATGTTTGGAGACCGGGTCATTCCAATATTCATAGGCACTCTGAAGATGCACTTTGACTACGTGGTTAAAGTGATGGAAATGGAAGAAGCTAGGTTACCCAGAATAGTACTGTCGCATATCATCACGACTGGAGGAAGTCTTATCCAAGAATGGAGATGCCTCGCCTCGAACTGTGGTCTTAGCATATCCTTTAACCCCGGCGAAGTTTCAACGGCTCTAAGAAGACATTTCGGAACTTTATTGGAAAATATGTGTTTGCACATGCACGAACAATTTGTATATGAAGCTCAATCCTCGCAGTACCGGTTATACTACAGGCAATTGAATTATAACTTACAGGCCAAGACCTATTTTCTCAACAGCTACCCTATAGACAAAATAAGCACTATCTTTAAAATGAGAGGGGAGCTAATGAAATTGAACTTTATACCACACCAAGCTGAACTCCCGATTCTTTGTAGTCTCTGCAATCTGAGAGCGAGGGAGGAGGTATAGCACTTCCTAGGGGAATGCCCAATACTAAAAGAGTTTCGTATGAGGTATTTCAACACAGAGCTCCTGGTTTTAGACGACGCAATTAATATTTTGAACGGTCAGCATGGATTGGACTGTTTATACTCCTACGCTGCAGATGCTTTTCTGCGTCATCTAAATTAGCTTACCTTAGATAGTACTAGCATTTACACTCACAGTTGTTAATCTGGTAGACGGCATAATGCCAAACCAAAATTGACTAAGTACCTTTATTGCGTATGTATATCTTTACTGAATTGTATGAAATGTAAGCCATTGTAAATCTAAAATCTAGTGGCGTTTCTGCATTGAGATAAAGATAGAACTTAGAACTGATCCTTTCGTCAGTTTCCATTTCATGTTTAAATTCGATGTTCTTGTTGTCAGTTAGGTAGATACATTCCGCATCGTCCATAATAGCGCACAACAATGTTCTGTCTCTACATCTACATCTAACGAACAAGATACAATTGTACATTCACCATTTCAGGCTGTCCTGTTCAAGGTATTCCAGGAAGTATTCGAAGCACCACGAGATCCGCACTCCGAAGAGCTACGTCGCCTTGGCACCTATATTATTCGGAAGTTCGTTGAGACGGCTCCAAAGAATCCAAAAATCTACGCTGAACTCTTTTTCTACAAAACAATTCGAGATGCAAATGAAATTGAAACCGGCTATTGTGACGTCTATGAAGCGTAAGTCCAATCAAATCCCAACCAGTTGTAAAAGTCCTTCAATTCAATTATGTCACATTCTTTTGTTCAAAATGTAGAGGAACCAAGGGTACCTGGACCGAAGAACAAGAAAACGAATTGCGTTTCCTCTTCGAGGAAAATCAGAGAAATCCTCAAACAGATCAGGGTAAGTACTCGTCGAACTAGTGGATTGTATTCATTTTCTATTCCCGCACAACCACATTATCCCGAATTGACAGATGTGATTGATTGGATTTTGGAGAATCTAATCGATAAAACTCGCACAAGACGTGGTGTTTTGAAAAAGCTTCGTGAGCTTGGCCTGCAATTCAAGGCACCGACAAAGAAATCCTCGGCAGCAGCGTCAAACAAAAACCTGTGGCATGCCGAGGAGGACGACGAATTAAAGGCACTCTACGATGAGCATCGTCTGGAGGATAGTGAGTATATACATACATATGTATATTATATGAGATTTGTTTTAATTTTTTTATCTTGCTTACGTTTGCGACAGATTGCCTGCAACGGATCCTGGACGCATTTGGCGAGCGTCGCTCGAAGAATCATATCATTAAGAGAATGATTCAATTGCATTTAATTGCGGACAAATCGGAAATACTTCCAGTCAAGCCAAAGAAGAGGAAATCGAAAAAGAAAAACGACGCCGATGAAGTTGACGTCGTTGACGAAGGGAATGATCAATCCGAGCACGGAAAGTCCAAACCGCCAAAAAAGAGTAAAACCAAGAAACAGCAGCGGAAAAAACGTTTTCGCACTCCCTTGGATATTAATACGGTTCAGCTACTAGTGAAGAATATCGATGAAGAATTTAAAACTGCAATGGAATGGGTAAAGGAATCACTCGAAGATGCAGCTGAAGATCCGGAGGAAGCTCCGGTAGAAGATGATGGTGGTGTTCCTTTACTTCCCCTTACAGACAATCAAATAGATGCACTAGACAATAATGGTTTTCAAAAGTTATTGTTGGCATTAGGTGTTCAACCACCAATTGCTGAAATGGAGCAGTACTGGCGAATTCCAACCTATTTAACTGCTGCTGATTTGCTATTGCGCGTGAGAATCCTAAATGGCGAGGAAGTTGACAACAATGAAGTACCAGAAACAGGAGTGGAAGGCGATGATGATGATGATGATGAAGAGCAAGCTACTCAAATTGATCGAGACGAAGAATCGGGAGAGGAGAGCGAAGAAGACTATCTCGACACGTTCATGAATAAACGTCGCGAACAAATGAATAACCTGCTCTTCAGTAAAAGTGACGATGAAGATGAGCAACGTGCTCCATTGGTCGCAAAGGGAAGATTGGCTCGCAAGTCTCCGACAGAATCCGATGCAGATAGGTCACATGCCGATAAACAAAAAACAAGCGAAGTGAGTCTTTTTGATATTGTAAAGGGCGATGGTAGTAACACCGAGGCTACAAAGGAGGCAAACGTTGATGAACTCGATTTCAATTCCGAGGACTATCGTAAGCGCCTCGCTGAACTGGAATCCACGGATTCCGATTCGGATAACAACGAAGAAGAGACGACCATAACTAATGACAATCCCACCACCACCGCCAGCACTTCTACTACCCATGGAGTCAATCGCACCCGTGTCCGTGTAAATCGAATTGATTCTGATTCCGATGAGGATGGTAACGATAGTGCAAAAAATGTCAATGGAACGAGAAAACGTGTTCGTTCATCTGACAATGAAGGTGATGACAATCGTGATGCTATGCCATCACTTTATGTATCCAATGAGG
The DNA here is from genome assembly GCA_951905685.1 of Eumerus sabulonum. Classification (NCBI taxonomy): domain Eukaryota; kingdom Metazoa; phylum Arthropoda; class Insecta; order Diptera; family Syrphidae; genus Eumerus; species Eumerus sabulonum. The sequence continues at coordinate 139,701,690 of OX645060.1, read as the reverse complement.
ACGATGATGAGGATGAACAGTTTCTCAAACGAAAGAAACTCCCAACGGCAAAAACCAAGCTGGGCGAGGAACCGAAACGCCGTCGTATCGCCATCATCGATGACGACGAAGATGCAGCTGATTTCTGATATGCGCAAGCCAACACGTTGATTAGTTGTCCCTTAATTTAATAGCCAATTCTGTACCCAATAACTCTGGGAACACTAACTTGGAGGACAAACAAAATTAAGTGCCGAAGTCAATTACCGTCACACTCTTTCGAGGGTTTTCTTACTTTTCCAGCTTTTACTTCTTCTCACCCCTTTTTATAGGATTCTCTAGTAATACCGTTATTTTATATCTGAAATAAAAATAAAAGCAAAGTTCATTTGAATAGAATTGTTTCCTTGTTTATGGCAAGGCGGTGGTTTTTCGCCTTATTTCAGCGTATGACTCTGGTACACTCGTAAAAGTTGTCTACTGTCTTGATGCAGCATTTACAGCAGTTCAGCTGTATTAGATGGGGAGCGTTAAATTTATGATGGTAATCCACTTTTTACCAGTGGCGTTATACTTCATAGCTGTTTTTGATGGATTTCAGTAAAATAAGCGACTCACAATCGAAGAAGCCACGGAATTGCAGTTTTTTTTTCAGAGATTGCTTACTGAATGGTGCTCAACAAGTGTTGTAACAATAATGCTCTTGGTAACGAGTTCTACGATCTCCTAGACAGAACGTATGCCCAATGTCCCAGCTATGACATCAACATTTTACTAGGAGACTTCAATGCTAAGCTGGGTAAGGAAAGCATCTTTGAACGAGTCATCGGCAAACATAGCCTACACGACACCACATCCCGGGCGAAATCTCCTTCTAGCCAGTACGAGCTTCCCGCACCTCGATATGCACAAAGGCACCTGGCGGTTTTTTGATCAATCGACTACCAACCAGATTGATCACATCGCGATCGACGTCAGACATTCTTCCACTATTCTTGATGTTCGAACTTTCCGAGGGACTAACATAGACTAACCAGGACGCCGTGGCGCAGTAGTTAGTGTGTTGGACTCTGACGCACGATGAGCGAGTTCGGATCCCGATAACACCGACGCCATTGAATGTTTATTTCGCGGCGTTCCTCCTCGGCGGGGTACTGGCAAATCCGCCCGTAGTATAGCTGCCGTGAAAAAGCTTATCGACTCACGCCGTTCATAATCGGCATTAGACTGTAAGTCCCTTTCACCTGTGTGAAAAATAAATCACACACAACATGGGTGATTGAGAGAAGCTTGGCTCTGGTCCTTCATGGGCTGTAACGCCATTAAAGAAGAAGAACATCTACTCAGACTACTATCTTGATGCGCCAAGATGCGCTTACGGATATCACGAACGCAGCGGAGTAGAGTAAGAATACAAAGTTATGACTTCAGAAAGCTACTATCGCCAGAAACCGTTCGTGCTTTTACCGATCGCATCTCCCTTAAGCTCTCCAATACACCTCAATCCTCCACACTGTCAATAGAACAGCAGTGGAGCCTTTGCAAACAAGCCCTGAAAAGTTCTGCATCCGAAGATTTGGGTTTCACCACGAAGAGCACCTGATTCGATGACGAGTGCAGGAGGATTCACACAGCGAAGCAGGATGCATATAAGGCCTCGCTGCATAGAAGAACAAGAGCAGCTCGTGAGCTCTACGAGTTAAAAAGAAGGGATTAGCATAAGCTTCTTAGAAGAAAGAGCACGACAAGCGCGCAATTGGGGATTCGGAGAGGTGTTACTGCAGGCGTGACGTTCGAAGGTTTCATCAACAGATAAAGCGAACATGCCAAGGTTATAAAGCCAGAACAGAAGCCTGCAGGGATGAGAACGGACACCTAGTAGTAGAATCGCAGTCGATGCTGAGAACATGGAAAAACCACTTCTGCAGACTGTATAACGGCAATGTTAGTCAATATGCCGCTGTCAGGCAGAATTATCCATTTCTAATCGACGAAGACAGACAAAGAACTCTGTCCCCCTGACCTCGACGAAGTTAAGATTGCCATATCGAAGCTCAAGTCAAATAAAGCTGCTGGCGCAGACGGACTGTCTGCGGAGCTCTTCAAGGCAGCTGGGGATGACCTGGTTAGGAGCATGCTCATCTGTAAGATATGGTCAGAGGAAAGCATGCCCGAAGAATGTAGTCTCAGCATCGTATGCCCGATCCACAAGAAAGGAGACCCCTCTGATTGCGCCAACTACAGAGGAATAAGTCTCCTTAACATCGCCTACGAAATCTTCTCTGCCGTTTTGTGTGAACGCCTGAAGCCTTATTGTAAATAAGCTGATAGGTCCTTATCAGTGCGGATTCAGGCCAGGGAAGTCCACCATCGACCAAATCTTCACACTACTGCAGATCCTGGAAAAAACCAACGAATTTCAAGTCGACACTCACCACCTATTTGTCGACTTCAAAGCCGCATACGACAGCGTAATTAGAGACGAGCTATACAACGCTATATCTGACTTTGCCATACCTGCTAAACTCATCAGACTATGCAGGATGACTTTGGAGAAAGTTGGCTGCTTCATCCGAATCGATGAACACCTTACCGATAGTTTTGATGTCAAAAAAGGATTTAGGCAGGGCGATGCGCTGCCGTGTGATTTCTTCAACATCATATTGGAAATGATTGTGCAAAAATCACTGGCCAATACAAGAGGCACAATCTATTTCAAATCCTCGCAACTCCTTGCATACGCCGACGATATTGACATAATAGGTAGTTCACAGCGAGATGTTAATGAGGCGGTTGCGAGTATTGAGATGGAGGCGACGAAAATTGGTTTGGCGGTAAACGAGGGCAAAACTAAATATACATATGCTGTCAAAAAAGGACGCTCACCACCGACGTCTTGGCCAGAACCTTTGTATTGGCAGATATAAGTTCGAGGTAGTTAAGGACTTCGTCTACCTTGGCTCCGTAGTGACCTGGAACAACGACATCAGTTCCGAAATCAAACGCAGAATTACTCTTGCCAATCGCTGTTTCTTTGGGCTCAGGAGGCAACTGAGTAATAGAGCCCTCTCCTGAACGACAAAGTTGGCTCTATATAAGACCCTTATCATCCCGTTCCTGTTGTACGGCGCAGAAGCATGGACACTATCAAAGGCGGATGAGGAGGCCCTTGGTCGGTTCGAGAGAAATATTTTGCGCGTGATTTTCGGTCCTATAAACGCAGACGGGATCGTGGAGAGGATTCAATCACGTACTTTACGGGCTGTACAGCGACATGAGCCTAGTCAGGCGTCTACGGATTCAACACCTAAGACGGCTGGGCCATGTAGAGCGAATGGACACCACAGCTCCAGCCCGGAGAGTCTTTGAATCCAACCCCAAGGGACGAAGAAGCAGAGGACGGCCGCACTTAAGATGGCGCACACAGGTGGAAGGGGACCTCAGCCAACTGGGTGTGCGGCAATGGAAAAGGCTAGCAAAAGATCGTGCTAGTTGGGCATGTTGGTTGAGGCCCAGGTTCACCTCGAACTGTAGCGCCCATTAAGAAGAAGATGAACGATTATACTGCGACTTGGTATGGTTTCTATTGTCATAGTTTGTTTATCGTCGGTTTATTGAGGCGAAGCGTAAGCGAAGCCTCTCTCTACTCGACTCCAAGGAAAAAGCGTTCGTCCGCAAACTTTTCGAAAACGTGATGTCCGAGTGTAATGAAATTTTGTACACTGACATATCTTAGCATTGCGCAGGTACATTGATTGTGAAGAAGGCTAAATTTTGCGTCGGTCACGAACCATGGTCACAAATGTCCAAACTTTCGAGCGCGTGCCGATTTTTCATTGAGTTCAAGCATTTTTCTTTTTGCACGACCCCTATATTTTGAGATTCTTGGCAAACTAATTCACTGGGCATCTAAACTTCGAGGAACCAGATGCTACTGGTACTCCAATCGCACAAGCCTAGAAGCAATGGTTTCACAATTGGGAGTTCCGACAGCATTCATTATGCTCTCGGCAGCTGATCTTTGGTGGCCGGATCTCGTGAGATTTTTGGGAGTAGATTTTGAAGCTGAGAGCAACATGGCAGAAGCCCAGATCGCACAGCAGCGACAAAAACTGCTAAATCATAACCCGCCAATAGCAGACGAATTCTTCTTTGAGCGTACAAGGTGATACTTGAATGATGTGATCATTCCACTGTACGACGTCGAAGACTTTTGGTATCGCTACGGGTACCAGCATCGCGGATCACCGCACTTGCACGGTGTCATCTGGTTGAAAAATGCTCCTGACGTACGCCGACTAAGTGATATGTCAGCAGTAGAGATTGAAGCAGTGCGAGTGTTTTACGACAACCTGGCATCAGCGATTAATCCCAACATTAATCAAGAGCCTGCCCCACTGCAGCGGCATACACAGTGTGGACCGTCATGTTTGCGCACGGACGGAAAGTGTCGCTTCGACTACCCAAAACCCGTATTGGACACATCGACGCTGAAGATGGAGAAAGGACAGTTGTCATTTCTCACTGCTCGAAATGATGCTTATATTAAAGACCATTGTCCGTTCTTCATGTGGTTGTGGAGGGCAAACACCGATTTCAAGATAATCACATCAGAATACGCAGTTATTAACTACATTGCTAAATATGCTTCAAAATCTGAGAAACAGTTCATGGCGCTCAAGGACGTGTTTCGTAATGCGGTTGATTCGACGACCAATGGCGCTCGAGCTGCTTCAGCATTCACGAAAACTTGGAATCGATTGATGACAGAACGAGTCATAAGCGCATGCGGAACGATGCATTTGACACTTGGTTTCGACCTGTGCTCATCATTTCGCAGCTTCACTACGATAGTGATTAGGCTGGAGGAATACGTTGCTGTCCGGATGCAAGAAGCTGAGGAAAATTAAGAAGTCGGATCATCAAACCTGCTAGACTTCTACGCTGCACGGGGTGATGAGCATACTGGCATGATGATGACTGACTACTTGCGCAAATTCTCAAAGAAGGGCCGGAACCAAGTGGCTGTTTGTCGCCGAGAGCGTGCTCTTAAGGTTTACCCTAAGGTCGCACGTGGAACGGAAACTTTTGACCAGCAACTTCTGAGTATTCCTTGGCGGACATACGACGATCTTAAAACGCCTAGAGAACTTTGGATGTCCGCTTTTACTCGCTACGAGCAAGCCGGTTTGCTGGAAACAAGTGGAGTCTCGACATGGGCGCTGCAGAGCTTGAAGACGCCGTCGCGCAGCAACTTGACACCGACGACCTTGAATGGATGCGCTTAGCAGCAGTAGCGCCTGGCGTATTGCTATCTGAGACTCCGTTGGACCTTCGAGACGTGGACTTAAATCACAACTGGGCGGCGTCATTCGAAACGTATGCTGAGCAAGCTCAGTTTGCTAAGTTCATCGAAGAAGCCAAAAAAGCTTTACACCCGACGTTGCAGCACCGGCCACAGGTCTTCTACTTAACGCGGATCAACAGCGTGTGATGTTGTTCCTCCGTGGCCAAACTGATGATACTGAAGAAGCAAAACTTGCGTTTATCTTCGGAAAAGTTGGTGTTGGAAATTCATACTTAATTTCTGAGATCGTCAAACAAGTACATGCAGCATTCGGCATTGATGCAGTGTTACTCCTGGTTCCAACGGGTTGCGCTGCAAACAACATTCATGGCTCAACGATTCACTCTGCGCTTAATATTCCAGCACGATGCAACAATTCCAACAGTTGTCCTCAGAAGCCGAACGTAAGTTGCAGCAGAAACTCGCAAATGTCCGCTTCTTGATCATTGACGAGATCAGCATGCGCTTATTTCACGGGATTGACCAGCGCTTGTGGCAAGCTAAGGGAATTAGTGAGCCATTTGGTAGTCCCTGCGTTTACTCTTGTGGCGACTTTTTCCAACTGGATCCCGTTATGGACACTGCGCTGTATGCTCAGCCAAAATTACATCAGGCTGAAGCTGTCGCTGCAAAGTACGCGTACAACCAGATTGGCAAGTGCTTTGTGCTTACGCAAGTCATACTATCTTTAAAGGATGCCAAGCTTGGAGTCATATTCCAGAAAAGTGAAAGTGCGCAAAGGTACTTTTCATCCCCAAGGCCGACAAGAACTCTCATACTTCCCACAAGGATCTAAGGCCTATCTGTCTATCATCCTTCGCAGAAAAACCTTGGAAAGGATGATAGACTTACACATACGCCACAGCTTGGATCTCTACCTAATTTCAAAGGCACAGCACGCCTACTGTAAGGGTAGATCGGTCGAAACAGCCCTGCACACACTAGTGAGGAAAATCGAAAGATCAATCCATCTGAAAGAATATACTCTAACAGCCTTCCTAGACATAGAGGGCGCCTTTAACAACGTCACTCCGAAAGCAGTAATAGAAGGGCTAGAAAAGCTAAAGGTGGAGAGGACTCTGATAGAGCTGATCAGCGAGTTGTTATTAACGCGCAAGATTCGCTCTAAGTGGGGAAGCCTAGTAACTACCAAAGTGGTTACCAAGGGAACCCCGCAATGAGGGGTCCTCTCACCTCTTCTCTGGAATGTAGTTGTAAACGAACTACTAATCAAACTGGAGAAAGAAGGCCTGGAAGTTATTGCCTACGCTGATGACGTTGCCATTTCAATCTCAGGTAAATACCTATCCACACTGAATGACCGTATGCAATTGGCATTCTCAATTCTGTGCAAATGGGCGCATAGCTACGGGCTCAGTATAAGTCCCCAGAAAACGGAGCTCGTGCTATTTACCAAAAAGCATAAAATCCCGGAACATTGCCCTATCACTTGGCTTGATACCAGGTTAACTTATTCCTCCAGTGCCAAATACCTTGGCATTATACTAGATAGGAGATCAACTTGGAAGAGCAACACAACTGAAAGACCAAAAAAAGCAACAATAGCTCTCTACACATGCAAGAAAGCCCTAGGAAAAAAATGGGGATTCAACCCCATGATCACCCTATGGCTCTCTACGGTCGGTAGACCCATACTAATGTATGGAGTGATAGTCCGGTGGACTGCACTGGACAAGACAACATACCACAAACAACTCGAGAAGGTACAAAGGATGGCATGTATGTGCATTACCGGGGCCCTTAGGTCCACACCAACGGCTGCGCTTAACATGATACTCGACCTTACACCACTCGATATTTTCGGCAAGCAAGTTGCCACACACACGGCCATAAGACTAAAAGCCAACTCGAAATGGACGAGGTATGTCACTGGCCAGTGGCCACTCTTCTATCCTGCAAAACAGGATAACTATGGCAGAAAACTTGGACCACACAGAACCCATCACAGTCTTGGAAAAAAACTTTACGGCGATATATCCGGACAGACAAAACTGGACTCGCCAAACTCGACCCCGCAGAAACTGCATGGTTTTTTACACTGACGGGTCTAAAACCAAACACGGGGTGGGCAGTGGAGTATTCTGCAAACAACGTAAACTGCATAAAGCTCTAAAATTACCAAATCACTGCAGCGTTTTCCAGGCGGAACTGTTGGCAATGAAAGAGGCCTTGTCTTGGCTGAAGTGGAACGTAATATCCATCACGGATATCCGTATTCTCACGGATAGTCAAGCAGCCTTAAAGTCGTTGGAGTCCCATGTGTACACAATGTGTACAAAATCTAGTCTCGACTGTCGTCTATCTCTTAACGAGATGGCAGAACAGTTCAACATATAACTTATCTGGATACCGGGACACAGCGACATTACAGAAAATTAAAAAGCCGACACACTCGCCAAACAAGGAACGACGCTACAACCAATCGTGGCTTGTGAGGGAGCACCCCTTACAACCATTAAATACAATCTGACTAATCTCGCCAGGGCCGAGACGAACCTGAGATGGACACAGGGACATACCTGCCTCATCACCAGGCAAATCTGGCCTCGGGTTGACAGTCAACGAACAAGGAGTATAATCTCCCTAAAAAGAACTGACATCTACAAAGTCATCGGTGTCATCACAGGACACTGCCTCATTGGCAGTCACGCACAAAAACTAGGAATAATTCCGAATGATTTCTGCAGAAGCTGTCAAGACGAGCAGGGGGTCGAATCCATTCACCACCTTCTCTGCGCCTGTCCAGCATTCTGCGGAATCAGGAAACGATACCTAGGCTCTTACTTCCTTAACGATCTGACAGATGTTCAGAAAGTAGGGATATCTGATCTTCTTAACTGCTTAAGAAGCACAAAATGGTTCCACGAATAGAGGGGCAAAACCCCCTCGTAGCTGCACAACGGGCCTCCCTGGCCTATGTGTATTCTTCTCAATTCTGGGATGGCTACGATCCTACCTACGCAAGTCATGCGACAATGTGGACCTGAACAAAAAGATTTTCGCGGGGCACTACATCGTCTGTCTCGTTGTGAATCTACGCTAGAATACTGTGCCCTTTTTCGCTCACGGGTGACAAGCAACAACTCTGAGCCTGGATTTGATAGTGCTGTTCGTATTATGGCCAAGAACGAAGATGTAGCACGGTATAACTACGAACGTCTGCAAGAGTCAAACAAACCAGTGGCACTAATTCGCGCTACACACAACAAAAGCATTGCTGCAGAACTCCGACTGGCGCCAGGATCACTTGTCGTGTTGCGGAAAAACCTCTCGACCGAGCAAGGACTTTGCAACGGAACGGTTGGAGTAGTTGCAGACGTTGTGTACGCACCGACACAAGCAGACTCGTATTACTCGCATATGCCATTCTGCGTTTTGGTAAAATTCCCGTCCTACACTGGACTGGACTAAGGAAATTTTGTCTCGTATTGGCAAGTTCGCGACTTACTAAGTAAGACAAGCCTAGCGACAACCTTAAATCCTGTGCTCAGATAACTGAATAACAGGTTAGATTGGTAACCCTTGAATTGACCGGCTGATTTTCATGATCACGCAAACTATTCAGATATAGGTTTGTTAGGTTAGGTTTAGGGCGCGAAGCGCTTAATAGAAGTGATTGCCGCGATCACGCAATTGTCCGAAATAGCGCGCGCCACCACTTTGAAATATGTCGGATCTTATCCTGCTGAAGTTGCCTAGTCTGAAGAAACCCGTGACTAAGACTGCGCGAGAAAAGCGCGAAATGGTCCGCGAGGTCCGGCGTATGACGGCTAAGACCAGCAATAAAAGGATCGACAATGCATTAAAAGTCAAGATTAAGCACAAAGAAGAAGCCAAGGTCCATGTCGCCAAGTTACAGAAGGTCGAAGAATTTCGCAGCTCACCATCTTTCGCGCAACCTTACGAAGACTACGAAAAGACCATCAGTAACGCGAGTTGTTCGATAACCCAGTTAAACTTAAATAAAAAAACGCACTTTTTTGTTTTTATTGGCTATTTATTCGATTTAATTGCACGTGGACTGTATATTGTGATCACATCCGACCTACCGCTCTGAAGGCTGGATGATGAGTGACTTCGCACAACCTATCGCGCTGATGGTTCATGCCTGTTTCACAATGCTACTACACGGCGCGGCGACAGCGCAACTACAAACGCTGCCGTTTGCTGTGGTTGTAAAGTAGTTCAGTCAATACAAAATGGAGCGACTTTCATTGGCGTTTTTTTTGACAGCAGGGTACTTCTCTGAGTGAAGTTGGAGGTGAATTCTATAGAGTGAAGATGGCATCAGTAAACAATTCGAAGATTGAAACTGAAATTAGTTCATAAATGGATAAAAACAATTTGAAAAACATGTGCGGCTGCTTTAGCCTATAAAAACTGTTATTAGATTGGCTGTTACTAGCCAAATCCATTATTTCGTGACAACGTCTATTATACGATTTTATGAATGAGGTATAAATATTATATATTCAACAATTACATATAATTTTTTTATTGATTTCAATGTTTTATTTTCATATTACAGTATTATACATGTATTTAATTGAATAAGACAATTTTATACTCAAACGTTTAAGTGTTCTTTATTTCTAATATTCTATTAACAATAGGTCTATGATATGATTTTATTTGATTTAATTCCACTAAACGACGCCGAATTTTTTTTTATCTGATATATTGATCATTTTCGCGCGAGCTCACTACTACACATTCGCTAGGCCACGCCTACTCACACGGTTAGTCTACATTTTTCTGTGTTTTTTGCGTTTCGGCGTCCCATATTTCAGCGCTAACCGATTTAATAGACGTTGTCACGTCAAAAAGTTAAATGCGAAAACAAAAGTCAGAAGGAGGTGGTGGGTTAGACCAAGTTATCAAACGTATTCCTCCAATGTCGAATTCGAAATGGCAAAACGCCGTGTAGTAGCGACAGTTTTTCAAATTTTCGAAATTACAGCGCTGCGACACGACTACATACGTGCCTATGTGACTTACTCCATATAATTCCATTGAATGAATATGGATTTGACAGCTACGACGTTTGTAGTTGCGCTGTCGCCGCGCCGTGTAGTAGCATTGTGAAACAGGCATCACGTGAGAGTGACGATCTGCTGATCGCCTATTTTCCACCCGGCGGTGGTGCTTGTCTCATCGCTGCTTGGTTTTTTTTTTTTTTTTTTTCGAGACTCGCGCAGGTTCAAGAGTTTTTATATTCTCTTATGATGTGCTATATGCCCCATCCACAAAAAAGGCGATCCTACCTCTTGCAAGAACTATAGAGGTATATCCCTGCTCAATGTCGCATACAAGATCCTGTCCAGCGTATTGTGTGAACGTCTAAAACCATTTTGCACCGCACTAATCGGCAGCTACCAGTGCGGCTTCCGGCCCGGCAAATCAACTATTGACCAAATTTTCACACCTCGACAAATCCTGGAAAAGACCAACGAGTTTCGAATCGATACACACCATCCTTTCATCGATTTCAAAGCCGCATACGACAGCATTCATCGTGAAGCACTGTTTGGGGCGATGGCCGAATTCGGGATCCCGGTAAAACTGATCCAGTTGTGTCGCGCCACGCTAAAAAACACGCGATGCACCGTGCAACTCGGTTCTAGGACCTCGGAATCATTCGAAACATGCACCGGATTTCGGCAAGGAGATGCGCTGTCATGTGACTTCTTCAACCTGGTGCTGGAGCAGATAGTGCGACGGGCAGGCGTCAACAGGGAAGGCACTATCTTTTACAAGTCCATCCAGCTGCTAGTATACGCGGATGATATCGACATCGCCGTGGCATTGTGGAAGCATTCACGGCGATTGAAGAACAGGCGAAACGAATTGGTCTTAAGATCAATGAGGACAAAACGAAATACATGCTGTCAAGCAAAAACCAATCCGTCGCTCACCACCTGGGACAAAACATAACAATTGACAGCTACAATTTCGAGGTAGTTAAGGAGTTTGTCTACCTCGGGGCAAAAGTAAATTCCACAAATGACACCACAGTGGAGATCCGGCATAGAATCGATAAGCAGGACAGCGGAGCTGATTTTGGGTTCTTTCGAAAGAAAAATTCTGCGCCGGATATTTGGTCCTGTCTGTGAGGAAGGTGAATGGAGAAGAAGTCACAACCGCGAACTCTACGAGCTGTACCAAGATGTGGATGTAGTCCGGAAGGCAAGGATCCGTGGACTACACTGCCTCGGCCACATCGAGCGCATGGACATCAACGCTCCAGCTAAGAGGGTCTTCGACTCCGAGCCTCCTGGTTCGAGAAGAAGAGGAAGACCGAACCTCCGGTATAAAGACCAAGTAATCGCGGATGTAGGACATCTTGGTCTTGACAACTGGAAGCAGCGTGCCCGGGACCGTCAAGGATGGAAGGCAGCTATAGCTCAGGCTCAGATCCTCCATGGGTCGCAGGCCTGATAAGTAAGTAAGTAAGTTGTATGATGTGCTGACACACACACAACCTGAACGGAGTGCAGTGGTTGGGATCGTTGATGTTCGTTCACTACTCTCAGGGGTGGTTGTCCTAGACCGATATAGGACGAGAGCCGACCCGATTCCGCTTTGGTTATAGTCTGTAATAATTCGTTCGAGCACTTTTAATATTGCATACGCAGAGGATGAATTTCGGTTGACCATATACTGTGAGTGTTATGCCTGCAGCAGTACGTCTGGTCACTTTCCATTCACAACTGCGTACTTTTTGTCCGTATAGGAATTACTTTTTCTTGGCTATGATGCGAATTTGAACCATAGACCTTCCGCTCGGCGGTCGATGATGTTAACCACTGCACCACGGCCACCCATATTTGAAATGATTGTGCGAGTGTATAACCTCTGACCCGCACACATACTTGTGCATGGTAGATAGCCAGCTCTTGCCCAGCTCTCCGTCATCGTTTTTGTGCTCGTTCGTTACACCTGGTGAAGCGGTACTTCCTTCTGGGCTGTTCGTTGCTCTGGTACGATGTGTGTGTGCACGTATGGTTGTGCTGTTGCCGGCTGCGCTGGCGTACGTACCTGTCGCACGTCGTACGATTGCGCCGGTTAATGATACGACGTGTCGCATATTGTTTTTTTGTGGAACTGCTCTTGCTCGTTTTATGGTTCCGCGTAGTTGCTCGGCTCCGCTGTTCTCCGCTCGCTTAACGGCGTTCTGCATACGCACACATGCTTATGCGTGGCAGATGGACAGCTCTTGTCCGGCTCCTCTACCCGTACGAGACCAGGTGTCGTACGGTTTCGCGGTATCGTGCCGTTGTGTAGCACGTTAGCGTGATGCTCTGCTGGGTTGCCAGCTGTGTCCTGAACACCAGTACAACTGCATTCTTGTGGTTGAAAAACGCTGCCCAAAACCGCGCGATGCGCTAGAAACTTTCCGCAAGAAGAAAAACCTGTACATCGATCCGTTTGCGCCTACCGACGATGCGGCCAAGAAACTTGACACTCAACACTTGACACGCGAAAAGCAAATGAGCTCTAGCAGCTGTGTGAATTGAGCAGTGAGTGAGTTTCATAAACGGTTTAAAGAAATGTCGAGTAGTTAGAGAGGTTTCTTGTACGCTTCGCCTCAATATTTTGGTGTAGGGCGACCAGCTCCGTCCACCTAGTACTTTCTACGTCGCATAGATATGGATATAATTGCTTTTGCGTGGAAAAACTGAACTTCAAGTAATACAGAAGTACAGTGCAGAGCTATGCACTGCTCTTGTAAAAACAGTTGTAAACCTCGTTAAGGGTACGCGCTTAAAGTGTTGTGTGGCGAAATAATCATTATCAAAATCGGCTTAAGAAAGAGGGTCAGCTAGCAAAAAAGACGAATGGGTCAAGGTTGACACGTGCAGTCGGACTTCTCACTAACGCCTAAAGTTCCTTTAAGAGATAAAACACACGTCACTGTTCTCCAACAGACATCAGGACGCCTGCGTTATACAAACCTACATCCTCGAATACATACTTCTCTATTTGCGATTGTCTTTCCTACTTTTAAGCCATGGGACGGCGCTCCTCTAAAGGTACCGGGGAGGTTTTAGGCCAAGATAAGCTTACCGGATGTGGGTATAGAAAATAATGAGATTTTTGGCTTTTTTAAGGCACAAAATCCAAAGTAGTCGCGCTGGAGAGCGACGAAAGCAGTACCAAGAATATTATCTTCATCAACGAAAATCCACGAGAAATTCTGAAAAGAATAGGCGCATATGCGCTTGTTCCTCGGAGCTAGTGAGTTTCTTTTGAGACTTACAAAGAAAGCGCAGCCTAGCTGGGTGGCACCTGTTGTGGAGAAGTGTACTGCGATCAATGAAGGTAGCGCTCTTGATCTGGCCGTAATCCAGGCACCATGGATACTCCATAATCGGGCTAAAGGACTAGGGTCATCAAAATACAGCCTCTTCTACAATGGTGTATCGTTGCTAAGTACTCCATGTACTACTGTTAACCAATTTCAGCTCGGGCGAACAGATAATGGTGGAAGTTACAGGCAAGGATGGTGTCTTTATCATACTTACTTACTTACTTAGGTGGCGCTACAGTCCGTGGTGAACCAGGGCCTCAACCAACAGACGTCTCCAGCTGGCACGCCTAGTTGGTTAAGGTCCCTTTCCACCTGCGTGCGCCACCATTGATGCGGCCGTCCTCTGCCGCGCCTTCCTTCCGGGGTGGGTTCGAAGACTCTTCGGGTCGGAGCTGTATTTTCCGTGCGCTCTACATGGCCTAGCCACCTTAGACGCTGTATCCGTAGACGTCGTACCAGGCCGATGTCGCTGTATAACCCGTACAGTCCTTCGTTATATCTTCTCCTCCATACACCGTGCGCAGTGCGCAGATTCTTCCTCTCAAAACGACCAAGGGCATCTTCATCCGCTTTTGTTAGGGTCCAAGCCTCTGCGCCGTAAAGGAGGACTGGGATTATCAAGGTCTTATATAGTGCCTCTTGAGCCCAAAGAAACAGCGGTTGGCAATAATGATTCTGCGTTTTATCTCACCGCTGATGTTATCGCCGGTCATCAGTGAACCAAGGTAGACGAACTGCTTGACCACTTCAAAGTTATATCCGCTCATGGTGACGTTCTGGCCAATACGTCGGGGTTGTCCGTCTCTTTTATATGAAAGCAGATATTTGGTCTAACCCTCATTAACCTTGAGACCCATCTTAGCCGCTTCTACCTCAGTGCTTACAAAGACCTCCTTGACGTCTCGCTGTGTCCGTCCAATCACGCCAAAGTTGTCGGCGTATGCAAGCAATTGCGTAGGCTTGAAATAAGTCGCAATTGTGTTGGCCTGTGACTCTTGCACGATCTTTTCAAGCACGATGTTGAAAAAGTTGCATGACAGCGCGTCACTTTGCCTAATTCATTTGTTAACATCAGAGGTCTCGGTTTGCTCATTACCGACCTTAGTGGAGCAGCGAGAATTCTCCATTGTCATCCTGTACAGTCGGACGAGCTTGGCATTCTTTCTGTCGGCTCATGTTTGGCGTCTCAAGGCACAGGCGGCACTAAATGTGATCGATGATTGGTGTACTGGAAATGGGCTGTCAGTCAATCCTCTTAAGACCGATGTCGTTCTCTTTACGAGAAGGAGGAAAAATACTGACATGACTCAGCTGGTACTAAAAGGCACTTCCATTCCAAACCATCAAGGCGCTGTCAGCTTTGTGGCAATGCAAAGGAGCTTTTGGCAAAACTAGGGGTTTATCGCCGGCAAAGGTCATCTGGATCTACACGGCAATGCTAACACCTATAATCTCACATGCATCGGTTGTCTGGTGGAACAGGCTAAAACGCATACACGTCGTAGTCTCTTTCACCAAACTCCAAGGTTAGGTTAGATTATTGTGGTCAGCATAAGCCACACGTAGGCCGAAGTCGGCCCATTGTGATACCACATGGATCGTGTTACCCAGATCCGCTACCAGAGAACCAACCGGTGCTTCTGATGAAGCGATGGAGTTGAGCTATTTTATGGTCTGCTAGCTCACTTAAATTATCATAGAAGGGCGCGCCGAGGTAGATCCTCCTGCGATTCGTAAAAGAGGGGAATGAGCAGAGGAGGTGATGTATTGATTCCTCCTCCTCCTCGTCCATGCAGCCGCGACAGAGTTCCTTGGAGGGTATTCCCAGTCTGGCGGCGTGTTTCCCAATGATGCAGTGACCTGGAATGACACCCACCAGAGTACTTAAGGTTGCCCTTTTGGTTGCCATTAGGTCCATGGTTCGTCCTAGGTTTAATTTAGGCCAGAGTTGTTTGGTGATAAAGCCGATATTACTCTCATTCCATTGGAGGTTGGTCGCCTTAGTGGTTCGGAGTTTTATCATATGCTTTACCGTACTTATTGGTGTTTCTAGGTACCCGAGGGTAGGTAGGCTGAGTGTGCGAGACCCTAACTTTGCGAGTTCGTCGGCCGCGCAGTTTCCTGGAATATCCCTATGCTCGGGAACCCACAATACTCTAATTTTGAACTGCTCAGTCATCCCATCTAGAGATAGGCGACAGTTAAGAGATGTCTTTGATTTGTGGGTTACCGCTGCAAGGGATTTCATCGCAGATTGGCTATCCGTGCAAATGATAATATCCTTGGCGGATATTGCATTGATCCTGAGCCATGTAAGGGCCTCCGTTATCGCTGTTATTTCAGCCTGAAACACACTGCAGTAATTTGGGAGTCTGAAGGATAGGCTGAGGTTAAGCTCCTTGGAGAAGACTGCACTGCCTATACCCGACTCCATCTTAGAGCCATCGGTATACAGGAAGATCGAGTCCTTTGGTATGACTTTCCCTTCAGCCCATTCCTCCCTGGATGGAAAAACAACTTCGAAGTTCCTAGTGAACACGTTTTGCGTGATGATATAGTCTGTGTCCATGAGAACTTAGAATGGTTGTGTGTCCTTTTTGTGATGTGGGCCATTTTATTATGCTCCTCATCCTCAGGGCCGCGCAGGCTGCAATTTGTTTGCTGAAAAGGTTCAGTGGTGGAAGGTGTAACAGAATGTTTAGGGCCTCCGTGAGGGTTGATCTGATCGCTCCGCTTATGTATAAGCTGGCCGATCTCTGTACTTTCCCCAGAAGGTTTCGATTGACTGCCTTGTCCAGAGCAGTCCACCAGACTACGACGCCATACAGGAGGATGGGCCTTATGACCGCCGTGTAGAGCCAGTGCGTAACGCTTGGTTGGAGACCCCACTTCTTGCCCACCACTTTTTTGCAACTGTAGAGGGCAACAGTTGCTTTCTTGACGCGGTCAGGAATGTTGGGTTTCCAATTCAGCTTCTTGTCAAGGACTAGGCCTAGACATTTGGCCTGCTCTTTGATTATTAGTTGGGTTCCACCCAACCACGGTGGGTTGAGGGGCGGAATTTTATATTTGTTAGTAAACAGTACTAGATCGGCCTTCTTAGGGTTCACCCCAAGTCCACAGTACTGCGTCCAGGTTTCTACTGTATGTAATGCACTCTATATAAGGTCGCATAGAGTGCTGGGAAATTTTCCTGTGGCGGCAATAGCAATGTCATCTGCATAGGCGGTCACAGCGTACCCTTTTTGTTCAAGCAACAGCAGTAGCTCGTTAACCACCACGTTCCACAGGAGAGAGGAGAGTACTCCACCCTGTGGTGTACCTCTGCTAACCATTCTGGTTAATACGGCACCAGCGAAGTTGGCTTTGACAACTCTTTGTGTTAGCAGTTGTCGTATCAGTTCTATCACTGATCCCGTAACACCCAGATCAGTCAGCGCTTTGGTGACGGCCCATGGTTCAACATTGTTAAAGGCACCCTCAATATCGAGAAAGGCGACTAGAGTATATTCCTTACGTTCCAGTGACCTTTCTATTTTGCTGACCAGTGAGTGGAGTGCTGTTTCCACCGATTTGCCTTTGTTGTAGGCACGTGGATTTTTCGACAGCCTTCCTGAGAGGCAGCTGTAGCGAATGTGTGCGTCTAGAATCTTCTCTAGAGTTTTTAATAGAAAAGAAGTAAGAGTAATAGGCCTCAAGTCAGTTGCATACGTATGGGAGCTTGGGTATGAAAATGACTTTGGTTACCTCTCACTTGCTAGGGATGTATGATAGGGAGAGGCAACTCTTGTATATGACTACAAGCCAGGGGAGGATGATATCTACTACCTGCTGAAGCTCAGCTGGTATGATACCGTCCCGGGGACTTGTAGGGTTCAAAGCTTTTTATGGCCCATAGGACATTGTTTAGATGGCAAAGGACTAACAAAGGCCTCGTAGGGTAGCATCTATCCAACGGATGCTGGCCTGCTAAAAAGCGAGAAGAGCCACCGCAGTCGAACATCTTGCGGCACTGTTAGTAAGTCCTATCCCCACCTCCTCGTGGTGCCATCTGGAGATTTCCTATGGAAATTGCAGACGGGGAAGGGCGAATGGCGAGCCTCCTGCGCCAAAAAAAAAAACAGGATTAGTCAGTTGGGCTACGGCCTAGTAAGCCGTAACCGTAAAAAAAAACACAAACTCCGAAACAACCACAAGCCTCGGATATAACGGACCGGATTTATGTTGACGACCCTTGCAAAAAACGAAAAAAGGACAATGATCTTCGGCTTTGTACGTGGAATGTTAGGTCCCTAAACAGGCCACGTGCAGCCGAACAACTTGCGGACGCCCTAGACCGCTATAAAGCGGACATCACCGCCATCCAGGAAATGCGATGGAATGGACCGGGCATAAAGCGAATGAAAAACTGCTATATTTACTACGGCGACTGCTATAGGGAGAGAGGGCAACGATTGTTTGGATGCGGATTTGTTGTTCGAGGTGGACTAAGGCAAAAAGTCCTAAGCTTTCGGCATGTGAGCGAACGCCTCATAACAATCCGTATCAAGGCTAAACTCTTTAACATCAGCCTGATCTGCGTCCACGCCCCCACGGAAGACAAGGATGACTCAGCCAAAGATGAGTTCTACGATCTCCTAGACAGAACGTATGCCCAATGTCCCAGCTATGACATCAAAATTGTACCAGGAGACTTCAATGCTAAGCTGGGTAAGGTAAGCATATTTGAACGAGTCATCGGCAAACACAGCCTACACGACACCACCTCCGATAACGGACACAGGCTGATTGATCTTGCTACGGGGCGAAATCTCCTTCTAGCCAGTACGCGCTTCCCGCACCTCGATATACACAAAGGCATCTGCGATCTTTTGATCAATCGACTACCAACCAGATTGATCACATCGCGTTCGACGTCAGACACTCCTCCACTATTCTTGATGTTCGAACTTTCCGAGGGGCTAACATCGACTCGGACCACTATCTTGTTGTAGCCAAGATGCGCTTACAGATATCACGAACGCAACGGAGTAGAGTAAGAATACAAAGTTATGACGTCGGAAAGCTACAATCGCCAGAAACCGCTCGTTCTTATACCGATCGCGTCTCCCTTAAGCTCTCCAATACACCTCAATCCTCCACGCTATCAATAGAACAGCAGTAGAGCCTTTGCAAACAAGCCCTGAAAAGCTCTGCATCCGAAGTTTTGGGTTTCAAGGCTCCACCACGAAGAAACACCTGGTTCGATGACGAGTGCAGGAGGATTCATACAGCGAAGCAGGATGCATATAAGGCCTCGCTGCATAAAAGAACCAGAGCAGCTCGTAAGCTCTACGAGTTAAAAGGAAGGGAGGAGCATAAGCTTCTTAGAGGAAAGAAGAAAGAGCACGAGAAGCGCGCGATTGAGGATTTGGAGAGGTGTTACTGCAGGCGTGACGTTCGAAAGTTTTATCAACAGATAAAGCCAACATGCCAAGGTTAGACTGTATAACGGCGATGTTAGTCAATATACTGCTGTCAGGCAGAATGATCCATTTCTAATCGACGGAGACCGCAGAGAATTCTGTCCCCCTGACCTCGACGAAGTTAAGATTGCCATATCGAAGCTCAAGTCGAATAAAGCTGCTGGCGCAGACGGACTGTCTGCTGAGCTCTTCATGGCAGCTGGGGATGACCTGGTTGGGAGCATGCACCAGCTCATCCGTAAGATATGGTTAGAGGAAAGCATGTCCGAGGAATGGAGTCTCAGCATCGTATGCCCGATCCACAAGAAAGGAGACCCCTCTGATTGCGCCAACTATAGAGGAATAAGTCTCCTTAACATCGCCTACAAAATCTTCTCTGCCGTTTTGTGTGAACGCCTGAAGCCTTTTGTAAATAAGCTGATAGGTCCTCATCAGTGCGGATTCAGGCCAGGGAAGTCCATCATCGACCAAATCTTCACACTACGGCAGATACTGGAGAAAACCAATGAATTTCAAGTCGACACTCACCACCTATTTGTCGACTTCAAAGCCGCATACGATAGCGTAATTAGAGACGAGCTATACAACGCTATGTCTACCTTTGACATACCTGCTATACTCGTCAGACCATGCAGGATGACTTTGGAGAATGCTCGCTGCTCCATCCGAATCGGTGAACACCTTACCGTTAGTTTTGATGTCAAAAAAGGATTTAGGCAGGGCGATGCGCTGTCGTGTGATTTCTTCAACATCATTTTGGAAATGATTGTGCAAAAATCACTGGCCAATACAAGAAGCACAATCTATTTCAAATCCTCGCAACTCCTTGCATACGCCGACGATATTGACATAACAGGTAGATCACAGCGAGATGTCAATGAGGCGCTTGCGAGTATTGAGATGGAGGCGGTGAAAATTGGTTTGGCGGTAAACGAGGGCAAAACTAAATATATGCTGTCATCAAAGAGAATCACTCTTGCCAATCGCTGTTTCTTTGGGCTCAGGAAGCAATTGAGTAATAGAGCCCTCTCCCGAACGACAAAGTTGACTCTATATAAGACCCTTATCATCCCGGTCCTGTTGTACGGCGCAGAAGCATGGACACTATCAAAAGCGGATGAGGAGGCCCTTGGTCGTTTCGAGAGAAAGATTTTGCGCGTGATTTTTTGGCCTATAAACGCAGATGGAGGATGGAGGAGAAGATTCAACCACGAACTTTACGGGCTGTACAGCGACATGAGCCTAGTCAGGCGTCTACGGATTCAACGCCTAAGATGGCTGGGCCATGTAGAGCGAATGGACATCACAGCTCCAGCCCGGAGAGTCTTTGAATCCAACCCCGAGGGACGAAGAAGCAGAGGACGGCCGCCCTTAAGATGGCGCACACAGGTGGAAGGGGACCTCAGCCAACTGGGTGTGCGGCAATGGAAAAGGCTAGCCAAAGATCGTGCTAGATGGAGGGGCATGTTGGTTGAGGCCCAGGTTCACCCCGAACTGTAGCGCCCACTGAGAAGAAGAAGAAGAAGGACATTGTTTTTGGTGACCAGGTTGGGAACGCGTTAGAGGGGGGATGTCGTCGGCTGGATGACCTAAGGTCACTGCTGCCCGGAAAGTGTGCGTTTAGAAGAAGTTCCAGGGCTTCCGTTCTGGAGGTCGTCCAGGAACCATCATTTCGCATCAGGTGGATTGGGTTGTACGGGGCCGAGGCCAGAATCTTCCTGATTCTTGAGGCTTCGGAGACCGTATTAATTTTGTCACAGTAGCTTCTCCAGGATTGTCTTTTGGCCCTTCTGGTCGCTGCTTTGAAAGATTTAAGTGCCTCTTTATAGAGATCCCAATCCTCTTGCAAGCGGGTACATTTGGTTTTGTTGAAGAGCTTTCTGCTCTCTTTCCTAAGGGAGACTATCTCTTTATACCACCAGGTGGGTTTAGGTTTCCGTCTGGGGGTGCTAACCGCACAAGATTTAGACAGTGCTCTGTTAAGGGTTTCAGTCAGCTCATTTACTAAGCTGTCTAATTCCGCAGGGTTATGCGGGTAGGTAGGGTATTTTGTCCCTAGGCCTAGGTGGGGTTCAACATAGGTTCTATATTTTTGCCAGTCAGTTTTCCTGTAGTTCCTGAAGAGAGCTGGGGCACTGACGTGGCTGACTATGCTGAATTGTATATAGCGATTGTCAGAGAGGGAGTGCTCTTTTAGGACTTTCCATTCCCTGACTTTGTCGACAACGTTCTGGGATGCAAAGGTTACATCCAGAACCTCCTGTCTATTTTTGATGATGGAAGTTGGTTCACAGCCGTTATTACAAACGGTGAGGTTAGTATGTAATAAATAATTAAACAGAGACCCACCTCGCTCGTTTATGTTGCTGCTGCCCCAAATCGTGTGGTGTGCGTTCGCATCACACCCTATAACTAGTCCGACAATTGTTTGCTCCGCATCCTTGACCAGGTTCACCAAGTTGGCCGGAGGGGGAGGACTTCTTTGGTCGTGGGCTAAGTAATGTCCTGGTCACTGTAAGATGAGAGTAAGAGGGTTTTTATGTGCGATTTAGTTAGGATACAAGCTCTTGGCTTACCCGCATCGCGCACGTAGGTGAGCTTGTATTCTGATGTTCCGAGTCCACGTACCATGTTGTTCACTATCCATGGTTCCTGGATCAGAACTACGTCTTCTCCGCTTTTGGTAAGGCGGAGCATTAGGGCGGCCGAGGCCACAATGGAGTGTTGGAGATTTATCTGGAGAATCCGCAGCATGATGACCGCAGTCCTTTACCTCTACCGCTGTGACATTGGCAGACTCTTCATCAGATTCCAGCTCGAAGTCTGACATAGTCACTTCAAGGTCTACCTCGGGAAGGTCCAGGTCGGACAGTAGACTACTGTCCTCCCCTATAATCTCATTCAATACTATGGGGGGGAGGGGGAGGGGGGTCTCAACCGAGAGAGTCTCCTCAGTGATCATCGGCTCCAGGGTAGGGAGTTGCTCTGGGTTCGTCGATACCGCGGAGTCGGCTGATGCAACACCGGAGGTTCTCTTAACTGAGTCCTCTCCGTCTTTTTTGTATATTCTGAGCCCAGAGAATCATGTTGTTGGCCTCTGCTAGAGTTGCCAGGGAATCCTGATTGAATATTATAGTGCTCAATCTAGAGGGTCCCTTTACATCCTCCAGCTTGGCTATTTTTCAACGCCTAAGATGGCTAGGCCATGTAGAGCCAATGGACACCACAGCTCCAGCCCGTAGAGTCTTTGAATCCAACCCCGAGGGACGAAGAAATAGAGGACGGCCGCACCTAAGGTGGCGCGCACAGGTGGAAGGGGACCTCAACCAACTGGGCGTGCGGCATTGAAAAAGACTAGCGAAAGATCGTGCTAGGTGGAGAGGCATGTTGGTTGAGGCCCAGGTTCACCCCGAACTGTAGCGCCCGTTAAGTAAGTAAGTAAGTAAGCTTGGCTATTTTTCAGTCCTTGGTGGGGTTTTGGGGATTGCAGTTCTGCAGGAGTGCCAAAATCTCCTTAGGGTACTCGGAATAGGCCGGTATAATGGCTATAGCCCTAGGTCTATTCGGGATTTGGTTCAAGGGTACAGCCTCAAGTTGAGCTCCCTCCCAGACCTCGCCGACTCTGCTGAGTGCAAGCTTAAAGGTCTAAAGACCTTTGGCCTTCGAAGGAGATCAGCTTGATTTTACCTTGATAATACCCTGCATGATGGATAATGGGGAAGGGTCCAGGGTGTCCCTTAAGTAGCGGGAAGTAGCTTTTGAGTAGCACATTGCTAACCAAAGTCCACTTAGCCGGGGGGACGTTCCCATCCACATCCCCTCTATCGACAACAGCCATTGTGGTCTAGACCTTCAGCACGTCGCGATAGAAGAGTTGTGTATGGGATCCGGGGGAGATTCTGTGAGACTGCGCTTTCTTAGAGGTGGAGGGAAGTTCCTCAGCCGACCTCTGGCGCTTGCCATTCCGCTCTTTACCGGATGAGTTTCCGATGCTCTTGATTGTGCTTTCCGCCCAATCAAGAGCCTTCTTGCTCCTTTCCGAGAGCTGATCTCTGAGTACGTCCCGCAGCCTTTCCACTAACTTACTAGCCGCGCGACGTTGCTTATAACTGGTTTTAGGGGCACTCAAGGCTGGGTCTTGAGGAGTGCCCCCAGAGGGTGCTAGACCAGGCTTTTGTTTATAAGCCACTGACAGGTGTGGCAGGACAATTCTTGCGCAAGCACGCCGTTTTTCCTATGCGAGTTGTATCAAAAGCCATTTCTCTTCAGACGAGACATGGCTTTCAGAGCACACCCTCTGATAAATATATCAAGAGGTGGAAGGTTCATCATAACATCTAGGGCAGCGCCCGGTGTTCTGGGGAAAGCCCCCGTGCAGCTGAGACAAACCGTTCTTTGGAGTTTGGTGCCCTTGCGTGATTACACACCTCGACGCGGTGCAAGGGCCCAGTAAAGGTCAATGACTCTCGGATAGCCCAGAGGAGACATGAAGCTAAGATGTGGTCAAATGGCCCGGATCAAAGTGTTACACGACCCATGCCGAAGATCAGCCAGGCTGGGGGCCCATCCCAAAAATGGCCCAGTCGCTAACGGAGTATCCTGAGCATCAGGCGCACTCAGGATTATTCAGTGGCCGATAAACAAATGCCTGGTCCAGCACCCTCAGGTGATAATAGGGTGAGGAATACTCCTCAAAACCCAGCCCTGAGTGCCCCTAAAACGACCTACAAGCAACGTCGCGCGGCTAGCAAGCTAGTGGAAAAATTGCGAGACGTACCCAATCAGCTCTCGGAATTGAGGAAGAAGGCTCTTGACTGGGCGGAAAGTACAGTCAAGTGCCTGGGAAACTCATCCGGTAGGGAGCAGGACGGCAAGCGCCAGAGGTCGACTGAGAAACTTTCATCCACCTCTAAGAAAGCGCGATCTCATAGCACCTCCCCTGGATCCCAAACACAACTCTCCTATCGCGACGTGCTGAAGGTCTCGACCACTTTAGCTGTTGTCGATAGAGGTGATGTGGGTGGGAACGTCCCTCTGGCGAAGTGAACTTTGATTAGCAATGCGCTTCTAAAATGCTACTTCCCGATACTGGAAAAACACCCTGGACCCTTCCCTTTTACCAAGGTGTTATAGGACAAGAGGTGTTATAGCCGAGTCACTACTACCCCACTTCCCTGGTAGTAGTGACTCGGCTATAACACCTCTTCGGGTCTTTCACCGGACTGTAGCGCCACTTAAGTAAGTAAGGACGTGTTGTTAAACACTGTCCGTACATGATGATTTGGTAGATATGGCTTCAACAATATGGCCGCTATCAACGGTCAAAGTTCGGAAGTCCCAAAGTCCCTGGACAACCCTTTTTTATGAGATTCTCTAAAAATTAACGAATTCGATATCAGTTAACAGAAAAGTAGTTAATGGAATGTTGTTAATTAAAATAAAAAAAAAAAAACAAAAAGACGAACTACCAAATCGAATTGATTACTTTTCCGAACCAATTCGATTGTGTGAGCGTTATTGTCTTACTTAATCAAGTGAAACAAATAGACCAAAATTCTTTTCAATGAAATTCATTGAAAAATCCAAACAATTATTCGTATTTCCTATGCAGATACGTAGTGAAAAAATGTTTTTAATGTTTTTTTTGAAGAAATTTTCTCGTTTTTATTATGTTTTGGTTCAGAACACAATAGAATACCAGGAAACAAATATTTGATACAAACATTCGCCACAGGCATGTGTTAATTTTGAAAATAAAAATTTTTAAAAAAAAGTATTAAACTAAAGTGCGAGAACAAAATTTAAAATGTATCTAGCGAAAATATTTTAGGTCAGAGATAATGAAAATGCAGCAGAAGTAGAGTGAATCTCATTTCGGTGATAGGCCCTATGTACATGGATTCAAAATATCTATATAAAACATCCTTCGTCCTTTTTTGCTTCACAAAAATCTAAAATCAATAGGTAAGTTGTTTCATTAATTCCTTTTTGTATTCCGTATTAGCTTGTCAGTTTTGTTAGCTGCCTTATGACTACCACCGAACGTGATGCATCTAAAGTTCATTTTGACATTAGATAGGAGTTCCGACCCAAAAACAAAAAGTTCCCTATCATCCGTTCACTTAAGAGACGAAGTATCTTCGAAAACGAATCTTTGCAAGAAATTAACAAAAAAAATCTAAAATAATTCTATTAACCTAACGAAATCTTTACATTCTACGTCTTTCAGTACTTTTCGTTCTACGTTCTAAAATAAAAAATGTCTATGAAATACGACTATTTCCTCATCATCTGGCGTGGCTTTCTGAGTTTTGTGCATGGCGCTGAGATAGTAATGCTGATAGTGGACGCAGTGCATGGAGTGTGGGGTATGATCGCACGTGATAAATGAGTGATCAGGACGAAGTGCATTTGCATTTTTAGATTATCAAAGAAGACAAGATGTTTTTTTTCGATTTCTTTCTCTCACTTTAAATATGGCAAGACTAAGTCTGAGTGGGTCAAATTGCATTCTATTCCTAGTTTTTTCCCATTTATCCTTGATGATTTGACACATATGCATATGTATGTTTTAAATGAAATCAGAGGTGCTTGATAGGTGGAAATGAACGAGTATTTTACAGTTGGATGAATTGAATGAAATGTTCACGACTATTTGAAGGTTTGATATGATAAGTCGGGGTTCAACCGCGCCATGTCAGAAGGCTCCAGCCCGTTTTTCGTGTTGGTGCTGTTGGTGCGTGGATTTCGCTTGGTGTTGTTTGTTGCATACTTTGAACGTCTTCCTCGTCTTGCTCTCGCCTTTCCACATATGTCTCCTGTTGGTGATCATTTTGTTTTTGCTCATTTGTTTGTTGCAATTGTAATTGTTGTTCTTGTAGTTGAGTTTGCTGCTCTACAGTTGGAGGAAGTGATTGCATGGAGTTGGGATTTAGAATGGCCCTCAGTATTGACTGTTCACCAATGGAACTCTTAGCGAGGGATACCTTTCCCTGAGTACTCTCAATTGATTGGTGTTGGTATAGGTGTAAGTCTTGGGGTAATATTTTCGACCGTAGTGGCTCCTGCTGGAGTAAGGTTGATATGAGAGCTGGTAACGTGGTTGGCTGTATTGGTGATGATGGTACTGATGATGTGCGGGATTGCTGCTGTATCTTCGCCTGTTGGGGTTGTTGATTATTAAATTGTGAACTTGTGTACGACGTTTTCGTGTTAAATGAGTTTTGCTTGTATTCATACGTTTCGATTTTGTTGACTGAAGAACCACTTATCGGAGCTAATGACGGATCCATGCACAGTCCCTTGTAACGTGGCGACGGCTTCATTCCATACGTCCTGCACGAGGGTCGACCGACTTCATAGGGATTATAACCGACCACATTGCCACTAAAATTCGATAAAAGAAAAAGATGAAAATGAGCGTTTTGTTAGCAGATAACCATGTTGTTCTTACCCAGGCCCGTAGTTGCACACATATAGTTTATTGTATTTGGATCTATCCTTGTACTCCGAGTAGCCACATCCAATCAAATTGGTTTCACCCCAGACCAACTATATGTATGTAGGTAAGAGAATACTAGTGACTGATGATTTGCATAAAAATAAAAAACCATAATCATACCTGCGAGTAGTGGCCAGTTTTTGGTGACCAGGAAGCTCCAAAAGTATATTTCTGTACTTCGTTGAACCAGTTGTTGATTCGTGACGGAAAATCACCATCGTCCGCTTCCAGTGGCGCCGTACTCCAAATAACAGCCAGATTCTGTCCCATCGTAAAACGTTCTACAATAAACGTATAACAAGCTCACATATGTACATACATATATCACTCGGCCACAATTGAATGCTACCTCATTGTCATTGGCTACGACATGTCGGAAGCAAAAGCAATACTCGTAGAAATGGAAAATCGTATACTCACTTATTGTTCTCTTTGGATCATGCCTAAATTCGCAATTGTTTGCCCATTCCTGAGCACGAGCTGCCAATTCATCGTCCCACACTATCTCCTGCATGTTTTCTGCGGCCGGTTGACCAGGAAATCCGCCCGTGGCTACTAGTTGTCTCAACTTATTGTGCTCCAATAGGATAAGTCTCTTCTCTTCGGCTGTGATTCCCGTAGCTATATGGATGAGAAGGTAGATAGAAAATTACAGAATGCAATACAAGCCGGTTCAAAAAACAAAACTACAAAAAAAAAAAGATGTATCTTAAACTATGTCATGTGGATCGGAAGAGGCAAAATCAAAGAACCGAAGCCCGGCGAGAAGCTAATTAGTATTCCCCATTCATGGTTATATCATGGTTATTTTCGGCAGCTTAAAGGTATTCAAACCGTGCGACGACTGATGTTTTCTGCACATTTTATTAAACTCTTAAAAACGTTTGTTAGCAGAATGCTCTTTGACGTGTGAGCGGTGAATCAGAGGTCAAAGGGTTTTTTATAAAATACCTTTAATTCATTCTATCGCATTAAAGTTACTACTAACTGTGAGAAAAGCAGCGTCAATGTTGATCGGTTTTGATTCGATATATTCGTGAATATCTGCGAGTAAGGCGAATTTTATACAAAATCTTGACTCATTTGTATGCCACACAAGCCTTTATTATATAACCTATCACTAGGTGTTTCGATTCTCCTTTCTCTTCTCCCATTTATGGTACTTTTCTGTTCTTTTTAGTTAGCGGTGAGAACTTTAGTCGAATGCTAAGTAGCTATGCAGGGGAGAAGCAAGTTTAAATTCAAACAGCAGTTGCTTGCTTATTTTTGTTTTTTATCCAATTGAATTTGCCTTCGTGATTCTACAGATATATGTACATGGAGATTGGGATTAATGCAAAATATTAAGCAAAATCTCATTCGGATTCTTTAAATTCTATTTTTTGAATGGCCTTTTACGTTAGCTGTGGCATGTCAGGTCGTTGAACTAACCTACTTTGTAAAAGAGGAAAATGAAAGCTAAACTTTCAAATCAATACATCGATTAATCACGAACACAAAAACCTCAATTAGAGAATTGACTTGAGTAGTTTTTTTTTTTATTGATCTTGTCATTGAAGAATGATTTCTTCTCATTCAAGAGGGGTGGAATTGATTAAGTTGGATGTATTCTTCTTTACTGTATGGCCAATTAAACACCTTTGATGATAGATTATTTGGTGTCGAGGCGTACTTTGATACTCGTATATCAGCTAACAGCAACTTATTGCTTTTGAGTAGAAGAGTGAATGACTTAAGAACTAGACAAAGAGTATCGATGGCTGAAAACAGTTGGCGCAAGGTTCGGGAATGTACTACACGTGAATTTATTAATTTATTTTAAATTTAAGTTGACAGCCCCAGTGGCAAACCCAAACTCCCCTGGTGGAATAAGGAGATAGTCTCCCTTAGGAAAGAGAGCAGAAAGCTCTTTAACAAAGCTAAATATAACCGCCTGCAGGAGGATTGGGACCTCTACAAGGAGTCACTTAAATCTTTTAAAGCAGCGACCAGAAAGGCCAGAAGACAACCCTGGAGGAACTACTGCGACAATATCAAGGCGGTCTCCGAAGCCTCAAGAATAAGGAAGATCCTGGCTTCGGTCCCGTATAATCCAAGCCATCTGATGCATTATGATGGTTCCTGAAGTGGTCAAGGAATTCGTCTATCTAGGCTCACTGATGACCGGCGACAACAACACCAGCGCTGAGATAAAACACAGAATCACTCTTGCCATCCGCTGTTTCTTTGGGCTCAAGAGGCAATTGAGAAGTAGAGCCCTCTCTCGGAAAACCAAGGTGACACTATATAAGACCTTAATCATCCCAGTCCTCCTTTACGGCGCAGAGGCTTTGACCTTAACAAAAGCAGATGAAGATGCCCTTGGTCGTTTCGAGAGGAAAATTCTGCGCACTATCCCGTTTGTTCAAACGGTGTATGAAGGAGAAGATATAACGAAGAACTGTACGGGTTGTACAGCGACATCGGCCTGGTACGCCGATGTCGATGTATCTACGGATACAGCGTCTAAGGTGGCTAGGCCATGTAGAGTGCGTCGAAAATACGGCTCCGACCCAAAGAGTCTTCGAATCCACCCCGGAAGGAAGGCGTGGCAGAGGACGGCCGCATCAACGTTGGCGCACGCAGGTGGAAGGGGACCTTAACCAACTGGGCGTGCGGCACTGGAGACAGCTGGCCAAAAACCGTGCCAGCTGGAGACGCTTGTTGGTTGAGGCCCAGGTTCACCACGGACCGTAGCGCCACCTAAGTAAGTAAGTAGTATGCCGCTGAAAGTTGCCATCATTTCCTTTGTAGCTGCAACAGAGCATTCCAAAC
This sequence comes from Eumerus sabulonum, assembly GCA_951905685.1. Taxonomy (NCBI): domain Eukaryota; kingdom Metazoa; phylum Arthropoda; class Insecta; order Diptera; family Syrphidae; genus Eumerus; species Eumerus sabulonum. Next base: position 139,672,252 of record OX645060.1, on the reverse strand, counting down.
TTTGACAGCGAAATTCGAACATAACCGTCGAATCGTCGTGTCCGCAACAATATCTTGTTGTGTGTTATAAAATTTCTGCCGGGTTTTTATTTTTCGTTTTTTCTTTTTAGATATGAGTAAGAATCAAACGAAGAATATCTGCATTATTTAAATGCCCCAGTACCAATGAGTTCGAGGGCGCCGTGGCTCAGTAGTTAGTGTGTTGGACTCTGACGCACGATGAGCGAGTTCGGATCCCGATAACACCAACGCCATCGAATGTTTCTTTCGCGGCGTCCCTCCTCGGCGGGGTACTGGCAAAACCCCCCGTAGTATAGCTTGCCTTGAAAAAGCTTCTCGATTCACGCCGTTCGGTTTCGGCATTAAACTGTATGTCCCTTTTACTTGTGGGCTGTAATGCCACCAAAGAAGAAGTACCACTGAGTTCCACGGTAGTTTCATTTCTGGTATTGAACATACTATGATTAATATGCCTAACGCACATCCAAATTAGTCATTCTGTAAGATCATAGAGATACTAGAACTTATTTCATAGAAAAGAAAGAAGACATAAGCTCTGCTAAGCTTCTGTATTGTATTAAAAGTGGGAAGTCATCGCAAAATAAAAGACCATATCAATGTCTAATGGATTGCAAATCAGCTAATTCTTCGGAAGTCTAAAACATTATGCAAATTCCTCCACCCACAACAACATATCCGCATATTCGAATAGTTAAGAACTTCATTATTAGACAGATGAGTAAAACCTTCTTCATCCCGTTCTCATACTTTTTTATCACGATGAGTCGTTGCTACGTACTAGCGTCATCGTCTTTATTAGAGGCCAAACCCAACATAAAATGAAACTTGACTCAAGTATCTATTTCATGGTAAATCTACGCTAATTATCTGCCCCAATTACAGTATGCTTTTGTTTAAATCAATTTCAATAGGAAATTTAATCGAACATTTTTTTATTCTTTTTATTAATCAAAACATATTAACAATTTCGTATATTTCTGCGAAGCCGAGGCTTTTCTGCAGAAGGTTGTGTTTCTATCTTATTTTGAATAATAATAGAAAGTGAGCTTTAGTTGAAAAGTTAAAACAGAAAAGTTGACAATTTCAAAGTTACATTTAGATTTGAGATACAAAGTTTTTAATTACATTTTTTAACTATTTTCATTTAAGAAGAAATGTTTCAAATGTTTTTTCCTTGTTTTGTAATTTTGAATTGATTTGTCACCAATTAGATATTCGAAAAGTCGTCTTCATATCTTTTGTACTTGTTGTGCGTAAATCCTTACACGTGTCAACAATTAAGATAAAAGATACAAAAAAAAGTAAAACCCCATGATGATCGGTTGAATAAACTTTTATCAGATTAACCAGTTTCGAAGCATGGGGAAGTTAGTTTTAGAAAAAATAAAAACCCAAAAACAATTTTTTTAATGCTAATTAGATTGAAGTCATAAAAAAAGGAAATGACTGAATCGGCAAGAAGTCACCAGATAGATGTGTGGTGATGGACATCGAGTGGGTCAAGAAAATAACAGAAAAAAAAATTCAAAACACGTATTCCATAAATATCCATATAGATTTGACAGTTTTAAGAATTATACATTCGAATTGAGCTGTATTAGATAATTGTGCAATATATATCACAGAAATCAAATACTATTGCATAAAAGCAACTAATTATTCAGAGAATGTTTAATTTTTGACTTCGTATGTTTCGGTGTGATATTTGCTGACCAAACTAGTTTCCTTTGGTTATGCTCTCTCCTTTTTTGTCATCATTTCATTACTTGGGTATGGTGGAGATGCAGAGGACGTCGGACGGGGAATTTTAAAGTTTCGAATTTGCTAATTTGTAGCTTTAGGGTTAGACCGTTTGGCTTTGCGTGTCTGCCTATCTGTCGGTCATGTTAAGAGTATACAAGAAAGGCTTGATGGATTTTAGGTGATAATTAAATGATTTCCTAGTTGGTTATTAATTCATTCGATATTCTAAAGGATATAACTAAATGAAATGTATGTCGGTTAAGCAAGCACTGTCATTGACATCACACTTGGATCACTATATAGACATAATACATCATAATACTGACAGACTTGAGGTCGATTACCGAACTCCTATAAAATTAAAAAAAAAAAAAAAAAAAATAAAGGCCTGAAACCGGTTTACTTCGTATCCAAATGAATGCAATTAGATGTAAACAATATCTAGACCCGGGCATCAGTCGTAAACTCAAACATCCCAAAGAGCTATGAGTAAAGGAACGTTGAGGAACATCTTTCTAGCAACAAATCTCTGTTTGACTTCTATTTGCCATTAAGTTAAAGCTCTAAAGGAAACGTGCACACTTCTCTCGATAATAAGACTTTATTATTCAAGGTCAACATCTTTCCTACACTGCCTGTTTGTTCGACTTTATTGACACCTCATGACCATCGATTGGCTGGTGTGTGCTTATTTTTATTTCTTCCCCCCATTCAGCTAGCATAACTCTGCAAACATAGAAAAGTTTACTTTTGGTTTTACCATATACACAAGTACATATATTGACTATCGAAAATCAATCTTTTGAGAATCGAATAAAAATACGTGAAATTATAAGATATATCTCGTCGATTTCAGGTGGCAAGTAGTGAATTTGGCAGGAAGGAACTTCATTATACATACAAGAAACAAGTTTGTCTCACTGTTGTACACAAGAGAGCTGGCTATTATTAGAACGATAAACTACAAAAGTCAATAACGTTCGTTCGCTTATAGATACTTGTAGGAACATGTGTATAATTTGACCGTGATCGCTATCAAGGTTTTCAATACTTGTGGTCTATTGACTAGTAACTTGTATTCGGCTATTTATGCGTATCCTTGAAATGATGTTCAAGGGAAAGGATTCATTAATATTGGTATGAGGTCAACGCGAAGAAGAAGCTTGTTACGATCATAAACACCCTCTAGCTAGATTACTACTTAATGCATTGTTTATGACTAGTTAAACGAAGATGATGAGTTAGTATGACAAACTTAACCATAAATTGCATGACCCATGCCAGATCGTTGAAGCGTACAATATAAAGCGTTTCGTCGTACTAACCAGACCTTGAACACATCACACGGTTACCTGCTTTACTGCTACCCGTATTATCGTTTTATTTTTGTTTCCATGTTTATTTATTGCTTTACTGATCGCCAGACAATTAGGCGACGACGGGGTTCTCATGTTCTCATGCTGTCTTTTTTAATTTTTTTTTATAAATATAAATCGTTAATGAAACAAGCCCGGAAAAATAATAATATATAACAAGAGTAGGAAGATACTCGGATCATTTTGATGAAGAAAAGGATGGTGAACTTGATTTAATCAATTCAAGTGCTAATTACTGTCTGCGAAATGACGTCTCTTGACATCCACTGAATAGCCAATGACGTCCAATGGATCTCTTGGGCGCTTATACTTGTCGGTAAAAAACAACAAACACGACTACAACTTATGACCTATAACAAGAGCAATTGTCGTCGCAGCAGGCGACGGGGCCTGAAGGTTAGATGTCTTAAAAAAAATATTGAGGAAAAGACCTTCAGGTATAGAGACAAGTGAACTATAATAGTAACGTAATTTGGTTAAGGATTGTATAGTCTCGAAAACTGAGTATATAAGCACGGTGCTTCTCCTCAGCGGGGTACTGACTAAATTGTCAAGAAAGGCTTGACAGGTCCCTTTCACCTATAGGAAAGTAAAATCACACACAACATGGCTGATTGAGAGAAGATCGTCCTTCATGGAATGTAACGCCAACATACATACATATAAGAGTTCAATTAAAACTCCTTCGCATCTTAAGTGAAACTATAACTAAGTGATTTATGGAGGAGGGCAACGAGCTGATTCTTTAATAAATCCTTACACTAAAAAGTTCGAATTTTACCATAGTCGATTTTTTTCTTTTCGCTTAGTAAATCGTTCGATGGCAAAGGACTAATAAAGGCCTCGAAGGGGGAGCCTCTATCCGACATATGCTGGCCTGCTAAAAAGCGAGAAGAGCCACCGCAAGCGAACATCTTGTAGCACTGTTAGTAAGTCCCATCCCCACCTCCTCGTGGTGCCATCTGGAAATTTCCTATGGCAACTACAGACGTGGTAGGGCGACTAGCGAGTTTCCTGCTCCAGAAAACAGGTTTCGTCGGTCAGGTTAAATAAAATAAAATCAAATGGATCGTATTGCGATCGACGTCATACACCCCTCCAGCATCTTTAATATCCGAACCTTTCGAGGAGCCAATATGGACTCGGATCAATACCTTGTTGCAACCAAGGTACCTATGCGGATATCGCGAATACTGCAGAGTCTAGTATGACCATCAAAATTTGACGTCGGGAAGCTGTAATCGTAAAAGATCACCAGGAACTTGGCCGATCGTGTCTCCATTCAGCTCTTTCAAGAGCTGATGCAAACTGCACAAGCCATAGATCAGCAAGGAGACGTTGTCAAAGGGCCATCAGGGATGCTACCTCTGTTGTATTATGCTTCCAGCTACCACCCCTAGTTTGATGACGAGTGCAGACAGGTACATGCAGAAAAACAGAAGAGAGCTGCTCGTGAGCTCTACGAGCGAAAAAGAAGGGAGGAGCATGCGCTTTTCAGAGGAAAAAATAAAGAGCACGAGAAGCGCGCGATCGAGGAGATGGAAAGATGTTATCGCAGGAACGACGTTCGAAAGTTTTACCAGAGAGTAAAACGTACATTCCATGGTTATAAAGCCAGAGCGGAAGCCTGCATGGATGAACACGCACACCTCGTAGTTGAATCACAGTCGATGCTGAGAATGTGGAAAGACTATTTATGCGGACTTTACATAACGGCAAAAATGGTCAAGATGCCGCTGTCAGGCAGAACGCACCCTTCACACTTGACAAACATGAGAGAGAATTCCGTCCACCCGACCTAGATGAGGTTAAGATAGCGATATCCAAACCAAAGTCTAATAAAGCTGCTGGAGCAGACAGCTTACCTCCTAAGCTATTTAAAGCGGCTGTAGATGAGTTGGTTGAGAACATGCAACAGCTCATCTGTAAGATATGGTCGGAAGAAAGCATGCCCGATGAATCGAATATCAGTCCATAAAAAAGAAGAACCCTATAACTACGCCAACTGTAGTGGAATAAGTCTCCTTAACATCGCGTATAAGATCTTTACTGCCGTGCTGTGTGAACGCCTGAAACCATTTGTGGACAATTTGATAGGCTCCTATAAATGTGGTTTCAGGCCAGGAAAATCCACGATAGACCAAATATTCACAATGCGGCAGATCCTGGAAAAGACGCATGAATTTCTGGTCGACACACACCACCTTTTTTTTTCATATTTTTTTTCATATTTCATATTTATTTATTTGTCATAACAATTGTTTCGCATTGAGATCATATCTCATAGTTTGCGAATGCTATATTAATATTGGTAAGAGCTTTAGAGTTTAACAATATGTATGTTTAACTATAGATACAAGGAGAGCGATAAGTACATTAATTGGAAGTCAATATTGACATAAATTAAGTAAATTAAATTGACTAATATGTATCTTTTTATTTAACATCTCTTTGGCATTCACATATCACTGGCCAAGTGTTTAAAGAGGTGATTTTTAAAAGTGCTTGTGTTTGTGATTCTCCTTAGTGCAACAGGTAAGGTGTTCCATAGAAGAGTGGCATAGGCGAAAAACGTACGCTCAGATTGCAAGCAGTTGAATCTGGGCCTTATTAATATGGCTGTTCTTTGCGAGCTGGCAAAACTTAGTCTGCTGTACAAGTACTCTGGTTGTTGTGTCTGCATGATACCGTGCAGAAGGATAAGTGTTCTGAACTTAATGAGATTATCGAAGGTAAGGCCCATTATCTGCAGGGAGTAAGATGATATGCGGTCAGTAGAACGCTTTTTAAAGACATATCTCGCTAGGCTATTGTAGGTGACATTTAATTTACGCTTAGTGTTGTAGTCGACATCACAAAAAACCTCGCAACCATACAATAGGATAGGTAATAAAAGAGATTTAACAAGTAACATCCTAGTTTTAGTAGGTAAGGAACCTTGTGTGGACCATAAGAGTCGGATACCATTGTATACCCTTCCGATTGTAGCTGCAACATGATCCGTCCAGGTGAGCGTGTCGTTGAAGACTATCCCCAGATTCCTAGCCTTGTGGACATATTCAATTGTTGACTGTCCTAACAAAATCGGAGGAAAATTGGATGTATCTAATTGGTGTTTATAGATACACAGCGTCTTTGACTTTGACGGGTTAAGCGACAAGTTGTGTTTAAGAGCCCACTGCTGGATGACCTCTAGATCTTCATTTATTAGCTGAATAGAGCTACTAATCATATCCAACGGGCAGCGCATGAATAATTGGACATCATCAGCAAACATGTGGACCGTAGAATTTAGTGTAAGCTGTGGAAGTTCATTCACATAAATAGAAAACAATATGGGGCCGAGAATAGAGCCCTGTGGAACTCCGGTAGGTACCCCAAGAAATGATGACCTTGTGTTTCCTACGGTCACGCACTGCTGTCGGTCCGTTAAGTAGGAATGCAAGAGCTTGACAGATTGATATGAAAATCGAAACGTATGCAACAGTTTCTGACATAGAAGAGAATGGTCCACCGTATCGAATGCTTTTGAGAAGTCCAACAACGTCAAAAGCGTAGGACTGTTAGCGTCCAGACCTTTGCGAATGTCATCGACAACAAGTAGCAGTGCAGTCTTACAACTTCTTTTTGCGCGAAAGCCGGATTGAGCGGAACTCAAAAGGTTATTGTTAATAAGATGTGTTTGCATTTGTTTTAGGATCGTCTTCTCAAATGCTTTAGATAAGAACGGTAATATTGCGATAGGTCTGTATTCGGAGCTAGTCCTGTTTTGCAACTTAGGTATAGGAATTATCTTAGCCTTTTTCCACGAGGAGGGGTAATCACAAGTAGTTAATATTTGATTAAAAATATAAGTTACATGTTTAAGAAGGAAAGGGAGAATAAGCTTTATAAATTTAGGATTTATTTCATCCAAACCAATCGCATTCGATTTAACCGAAAGCAATGCTTCTACAACATCCTCATCCGTTAAGCGAACAAAATTCAAATCGGTTACGCTGTTGTTAGCTTGGTTATCCTGATTATTGGGCCACGGATAATTATGATTTTGTGTTGGCGGTACAGCAACTGACACAAACTGCGAATTGAGAATGTTACAGTCAATATCAGCGGGAGCACCTGATCGCTGCTTCCCATTACCTAATTTGCGCAGCTTTTGCCAAAGCACTTTTCCACTCTGTGTTTCCGGGTTCAGGAAGTGTTCGTAAGCGCGCCGTTTTTCGTTCCTTCGCGCCTTCCTTTTCGTCGATTTTAATACCGCTTATGACAGTATTTATAGGGACGGGCTGCCAACCTCGTCAGGCTGTGCAGGATGACAATGGAGAATTCTCGCTGCTCCATTAAGGTCGGTAAGGAGTTAACTAAAACCTTCGATGTCAAAAAGGGATTCAGATAGGGCGACGCACTGTCGTGTGATTTTTTCAACATCATCCTTGAAAAGATCATGGGAGATTCACTGGCCAATACAAGAGGCACGATTTATTTCAAGTCTGCACAATTGCTCGCATACGCTAATGACATTAACGTAGTTGGGAGAACGCAGCTAATCGCCAATGAAGCTAGTGTTAGCATTGAAGCAGAAGCGGCTTAAGTGGGTCTGAAAGTAATCGAGGAAAAAACCAAATACATATATGCTGTCGTCAAAGAAAGACGCACAATACCGACGCCTTGGCCCGAACGTCACTATTGGCAGCTATAACTATAATGTAGTCAAGGATTTTGTCTACCTTGGCTCTCTAGTAACAAGCGGAAACGACACCAACGCTGAGATTAGACACAGAATAACTCCTGCCAATCGCTGTTTTTCGCGGTCAAGAGGCAATTGAATAGTAGAGCCCTCTCTACTATAGTGACCCTCTATAAAACCTTAATCATCCCGGTCCTCTTCTACGGCGCAGAGGCTTGGACCTTGTCAAAAGTGGATGAAGAGGCCCTTGGTCGTTTCGAGAGGATAATTCTGTGTACAACCTTCGGTCCCATTTGTATTGACGGAGAGTAGAGGAGAAGATTCAACCACGAACTGTAGGGAATGTACAGCCACATCGGCCTAGTACGACATATACGGAGCCAACTTCCTAGATGGCTAGGCCATGTAGAGCGGATGGACAGCACAGCTCCGGCCCGAAGAATATTTGTCTCCAATGCGGAAGGACGACGTTGCAGAGGATGGCCGCATCTAAGGGGACGCGCACAGGAGGAAAGGAACCTTAACCAACTGGGCGTGCGACACTGGAAGCAGCTAGCAAAAGATCGCGCTAGCGGGAAAGGCTTGTTGGTTGAGGCCCAGGTTCACCCCGAACTGTAGCGCCATCTAAGTAAGTAAGTAGTCGATCGAAGGAGTCTAATCACTGTGATCTGATTCATATTTTACATGTCAAATGTGTTTGGCGTAATTGGACTAGAGGAGAATCATTCGAAATGGTGGACTTTCAAAAATCGAAGATCAATTCTCAACTCTGCTCAATAAATTAAATGGCGTCGGCTATAACGTCTATTTCTTAACAGTCTTGCAAGAAATGTTGATGAAAAAACTCTTCACTCATTTCACTAATGAGGGCGACCATTTTTAGGGTCCCGTACCCAAAGGTAAAACGGAACCCTATTACTAAGACTTTGCTGTCCGTCCGTCCGCCTGTCACCAGGCTGTATCTCATAAACCGTGATAGTTAGACAGTTGAAATTTTCACAGATGATGTATTTCTGTTGTCGCTACCACGACAAATACTAAAAACAGAACAAAGTGAATATTTAAGGGGGGCTCTCATACAACAGACATGATTTCCATTCAAAAAATCCCCTTGGTCACATATTGAACTAAGGTTAGTCGACAATATCCCACAACCAGTAGCAAACTTCCTAGTTTTGATCTCTTTTGTGTCTTTGATGAATTAATCCTAGCTGCAAACCTTTTTCCCATATTTCTGCAACCAAGATCTGTCATCATACAAAAAATGTGATTTAATGTGATGACTGATGAGGTAACATACATAGTCTCTTTCATATTTATACATATATGTATACAGATGGTACGGAACCCTTCGTGCGCGAGTCTGACTCGCACTTGGCCGGTTTTTTTTACGAAACAAATGCTATCGACTTGTTCTAAGGCACTTCATAAATCATTAAACACAAAGCAAATTATTACGAACTCCAATAAGCTGTTCACATTTAAGCGAATAAAAAAAAAAAACAAAAACTTACAATTAACAAGGTCATATGTTCTTAGATTACTGGCGCCCAAAATTCAATGACCCACTATCACGGTACTTAGAATTCTTTCTTCAGTTTCACTTTCAAATCGAGACCGCGAAAGGCGGTCCAGAAATATTTAAAGTGATTTTTGTCTGAAATGCTTTAGACAAATTAATCATCAACCGAACAGTATAAAATATCATTACAATACATTATTCTGTCTCAAGTGCTTATTAGATACCCAGCCTCGGACATCAACGCTTTTGTGGCTTGGATCGGAAAGAGAAACGACGTGTTAGATGTTTATGGATAGCGATCGAAGGAGTTGTACACCAGACATGTCGGAATGACGAGTCAATGACCACTCAATGATCACTGGATAATCACGATAAGAGCAAGCTATACGTAGATGCTTTCAAAGTAATTAATGAGATTCGCCTTAAAAAGAGTTTGACGAGGGTCAGGGGGGATTTAAACAGATGTGTTCAATTTAATTATTTTGATTTCGATATCACGTGGGAGGGGGTTTTGTGACCCATTGACATTCAAGCGCGCAAACGAAGCTGTAAAATTATTCAACCAACTTTCTTACAGATGAGAATACTTGAAAGAACATATGTATGTACGTACATACATACGTATACTGATTTTTTCTTAAATTGGATTAGAGTGAAATTCAATACCCCATAAGGATAGCATGTGTACGAACTCGGACAAATCAGCTAAGCAAATAGAGAAACTGTCAAGTTCCATTCTGAGAGCTTGTCTGTTGTGACTTTAAGCGTTTTGTTGATTTTGATTCCCGGCAATGCGCAACGTCAATAAAATCGAAGGTAGTCTGATCGACTCGTACAAGTTTAGGTTCGAATTGTTAGTCCAGTAAGGTTAAACTATTTTACAAACAAACAAATCTTGTTATTCTTCTATATTGGCAAATAATGAGCGGTTAACTCAATTGTGAAGGTTTATCGTCAATGCAACTAAGCAGAAGTAAAACTGACGACGAAACAATTTATTGTGAAACAACTTACGTGACATGTTAATAGTGATAATTACTTACAGGCAGCATCCATACATATGTACGTAATACATCACCCGAAACCACAAGTTATCGCGCTCAACATCATCTCACACTTGCTTATGTCCTCTCCGTCCGCGAAAATGCAGATCATGGCTATGTAAATAGCACGCTTTTTCCAACTGAGATAAAATTATTTTATTAAGAACTTAATTGTGTGGTAAAGCTAAAAAAGGTGTGATCATAAAAGGTCTTTCTTAATTGGATGTCACTGAGGAGACTCTCTCGGTTGGGACCCCCCTAAAGTAGTGAACGAGATTACCGGGGAAGACAGTAATCTACTGTCCGACCTGGACCTTCCCGAGGTAAACCTTGGCGAGACTATGTCAGACTTCGAGCTGGATTCTGATGAAGAGTTTGCCAACGTCACAGCGGTGGAGGTTGAAGACTGCGGCCATAATGCTGCGGATTCTTTAAATTAATCTCCACCACTCTATTGCGGCCTCGGCCGCCTTAATGCTCCGCCTCACCAAAAGCGGAGAAAACATTGTTCTGATCCAAGAACCATAGATGATGAACAACATGGTACGTGGACTCGGAACACCCGAATACAAGCTCACATACGTGCGCAATGCAGGTAAGCCAAGAGCTTGTACCTTAACTAAACCGCACATAAAAACCCTCCTACTCTTATCCTACAGTGACCAGGACATCACGGCTATTAGTGTCGAGGGCAGCTCCCTCAAGATCTGGATTGCCTCGGCCTATTTAGCCCACGATCAACCAAGTCCTCCCCCTCTGGCCAACTTGGTAAATCTGGCCAGGGATGCGGAGCAAACAAATGCCGGACTAATAATAGGGTGCCATGCGAATGCGCACCACAAGATTTGGGGAAGCCGCAACATCCGCACTTCCTAAATCTTGTGCGGAAAGCACCCCCAGAGGTAAACCCAAACCCCCCTGGTGGAGTAAAGAGACAGTCTCTCTTAGGAAAGAGAGCAGAGAGCTCTTTAACAAAGCTAAATGTACCCGTTTGCAAGAGTACTGGAAGCTCTACAAGGAGGCACTTAAATCTTTTAAAGCAGCGACCAGAAAGGATAAAAGACAATCCTGGAGGAACTACTGCTACAATATCAAGGCGGTCTCCGAAGCTTCAAGAATAAGGAAGATCCTGGCTTCGGTCCCGTATAATCCAAGCCATCTGATGCGTAATGATGGTTCCTGGACGACCTCCAGAGAGGAACCCCTGGAACTTCTTCTAAGCGCACACTTCCCTGGCAGTAGGGAATCGGCTATGACACCTCCTCGGGTCTTTCAGCCGACGTCATCCTCCTTCGAGCGTGCTCCCAACCTGGTCAACTACAACAATGTCCTTTGGGCAATAAAAAGCTTTGAACCATACAAGTCCCCAGGACCGGACGGTATCATACCAGCTGAGTTCCAGCAGGTAGCAGATATCATCCTCCCCTGGCTTGTGGTCGTTTACAATAGCTGCCTCTCCTTATCCTACATCCCCAGCAAGTGGAAGGTAACCAAAGTCATTTTCATACCCAAGGCAGGCAAAATCTCCCACATGTATGCAAATGTCTTGAGGCCTAACAGTCTTACTCCTTTTCTATTAAAAACTCTAGAGAAGGCTGTCGGATAACCAACATGCCTATAACAAAGGCAAATCGGTGGAAACAGCACTCCACTCACTGGTCAGTAAGATAGAAAGGTCACTAGAAAGCAAGGAATATACTCCAGTTGCCTTTCTCAACAGTGAGGATGCTTTTAACAATGTTGAACCATGGGCCGTCCTCAAAGCGCTGTCTGATCTGGGGGTTACGGGATCAGTGATAGAACTGGTACGACAACTGCTAACACAAAGAGTCGTCAAAGCCAACTTCGCTGGTGCCGTCTCAACCAGAATGGTCAGCAGAGGTACACCACAGGGTGGAGTACTCTCCCCTCTCCTCTGGAACGTGGTGGTCAACGAACTACTGCGGTTGATTGAACAGGAAGGGTACGCTGTGACCGCCTATGCAGAAGACATTGTTATTGCCGTCACAGGTAAATTTCCCAGCACTCTATGCGACCTTATGCAGAGTGCATTACATACAGTAGAAATCTGGACGCAGTACTGTGGACTTAGGGTGAACCCTAAGAAGACCGATCTAGTACTGTTTACTAACAAATACAAAATTCCACCCCTCAACCCACCGAGGCTGATTAGAACCCAACTAACAATCAAAGAGGAGGCTTAATATCTAGGCCTAGTCCTTGACAGGAGGCTGAATTGAAAACCCAACATTCTTGATAGCGCCAGAAAGCAACTACTGCCCTCTACAGCTGTAAGGAAGTGGTGGGCAGGAAGTGGGGTCTCCAACCAAGCATTATGCACTGGCTCTACACTGCAGTCATAAGGCCCATCCCCCTGTATGGTGTTTTAGTCTGGTGGACTGCTCTGGACAAGGCAGTCAGTCGAAGCCTTCTGGGGAAGGTAAAAAGATCGGTCAGCTTATACATAAGCGGAGCGCTTAGATCAACCCCCACGGAGGCCCTAAACATTCTATTTCATCTTCCACCTTTTAACCTTTTCAGCAAACAAGTTGCTGTCTGCGCGGCCCTAAAGATGAGGAGCTTAAGGAAATGGCCCACATCTCAAAAAGGCCATACTACCATTCTAAACCACTTCAAAGTGGTAGATGAGATGGCTGAACAGTTCAATATTAAAATACTGTGGGTTCCCGGGCATAGGGATATTTCAGGAAACTGCGCGGCCGACGAACTCGCAAAGTTAGGGTCATGCAATAAGTACGGTAAAGCACATGATAAAACTTCAAACCATAGAGGAGACCAACCTCCAATGGAATGAGAGCAATATCGGCTTTATCACCAAACAATTGTGGCCTAATTTAAGCCTAGGACGAACCAGGGATCTAGTGGCAACCAAAAGGGCAACTTTAAGTACTCTAGTGGGTGTCACTACAGGTCACTGCATGATTGGAAAACACGCCTCCAGATTAGGGCTACCCTCCAATGACTTCTGTCGCGTCTGCATGGAGGAGGAGGAGGAGAAGCCAATACACCACCTCCACTGCTAATGTCCCTCTTTTGCGAATCGCAGGAGGATCTACGTCGGCGCGCCCTTCTTTGACAATCTAAGTGAGCTAGCAGACCAAAAAAATAGCTCAACTCCATCGCTTCATCAGAAGCACCGGTTGGTTCGCAGGTAGCGGATCAGGGTAACTTGATCCAGGTGGTATCACAATGGGCCGACTTCGGCTACGTGTGGCTTATGCCTACCACATTAACCTTACCTAACCTTATTGGATGTCGGTATATTCAAGTCGCGGACCCCCATGGAGCGGATGCTTGGTGCTATCGTATTTTTATTATTTTTTTTTTGTTTTTTGTTGCTGAAGATTAAAGTTATTGTACGTCTTTTTCATAAGTTTCTTTTTTTCTGAAGCTTATCATGATCATGAGTGCTACTTTCACCCGTCAATTTCACTGAAATAATCTTTTTCCATAAATCATCAAACCCAAGAGAACAAACTATCGAGCTATATCATAACTATTTCCATACAAGTTAAAAATGTATGTTAAAAAATTAGTTTCGTCGATATTCGATTAAGTCTTAGAATGTTCGTTTTGTTAAATCATGCTAATCGGCTTTACCTCGTGAGCGGATTAGGATCGATGATCAGCATCAACTATTTTTAGATGATTAACTCACTCAACATAAGTATGAAGTGATTTTCACTTTAGGTTGTTATGATTTAATCAAGGTCCCTTGCAATCAGATATTCACGTAGGTTTCTTATTTATATCATGTTCACCCACAAACGGCAAGCAAGAATAATAATTTCTATCGAAAAGCCTAAGAATTGCCACGATTTACTGCGGCATCCGCAATATTCGATTAAAAAGTAGAAAACCGGACTACACTATGACATAGTAACATAGAAGGCTGCTACAACTACATATTTTCTTAAGCACGTGCGGAACCATTCGTCTGTCACCTAGCTTAGTCACTCTTTCAACGACGACGAGGAATAAAAGATGGACAAATACCGTAAAAAAGTTTGTCGCTTTTATACATTAATCGATTTAAGCTTTTGGATTAATACATTAATTTAAAAGTATGTGTATATCTACATACATATGTATGTTTAAATGATGCCGATTTTCAGATTTGGAATTTTATCTCTTGGCACATATGTTTGTACATAATTACCGTCGCTTGTGTTATTCAAATTGAGCCACGTCGACAAAGTTTGGTAGGGAAACACTGAATATGATTAAACTCTTTGATGGGGTTTAATTAGATCGCTTTAAAAGTCAATTAAAGCGGGGGTTCTTGAGAAAATATAAGATGACTTACTATTTACGGAATTGTATAAATTAACATGTAAAGTTCTGTAAGTTCAGAGTCGAGTGGTGGTGTCAATTTGAATCATGTTAGATAAGAAACACGAGCTAAATGCTACGAAATATTAATTTTATACCATCCAAAAGAAGCAATGGTCTTCGCCCATCGACTGATCGTGGAGAATGACTCTAACCGTAGGCTCTTTCACCCTGATATCCTTACCGAAATAAACAGGCATGAAATCCTAAAGATATCTCTCACAGACAACTGTCTCCCCAGATACAACTTCAGCCAAAACTACAAGGTCACATCCCCCAACGGAGAAAACTGGAAACAAGATAGACCCTCCTTCTATCGTGGATCCCACGTGTGGTAAACAGATGGCTCCAAAACGAACGAAGGCGTTGGAGCTGGAGTATACGGAGCAAATACAGGCACATGCATCTACGTCAGCATGGACAGATATAACTCCGCTTTTTAAGCAGAGATATTTGCTATAGAACTCTGCCTCAGAGAAAATATAAACAGAAATATACTTAACAAAAACATTTACATTCTCTCTGACGGCAAGGTTGCACTTCTGGCCGTAAAGAGCTATGAAATCACCTCCAAACTGGTATGGCACTGCCTACAGCTACTTCACCAGCTGGCCAGCATAAACAGAGTTCATCTCATTTGGATACCTGGACACAGCGGCCGTACAGGCAACAAAAAGGCGGACCTATTTATGATGCCACGGTCTTTCTGCGCCATCAGCACCACCAAATGCTGCATAAACAATTGGTAAAGGAACACGACGGATCACTACTGGTTACAAACGAAAGGTAGCAGACAAGCCAAGTTGTTCCTCCCAACTACATCTCTCAACAGAACGAAACAACTCCTCATGCTCTCGAGGAGTCAGATTCGCTTAATCACGGGTTTCCTTACTGGACACTGCCCAGTCAACAAACACCTCAAAACGATGGGCATTATACAAGATGACACTTGCAGAATGTGTAATGAAGACGAAGAAACAGCAGAGCACATACTATGCCACTGTAACTACCTTGTCAGTACACGTCATCGTCACTTAGGCAAGTGTTATCTTGAAGCAGAAGAAATCGCTGCTAGCTCACTCAAAAGCATACTAAGTTTTATCACTAACTCAGGATTCTTGAGTGAACTGTAAGTGGGAGACACCATTTCATTTTCATTTCATTTTGTTTATAATATTAGTATAGATGGTGAACACTTAGATACTATTATCTTTGATGTGTTACATACGAATAGGGCAATATTCAATTTTATTTAAATTACATTGTGGAAAGTTATAGCATTAAAATATAAAATTTAACAAAAAACACAAATAAAAATAAATGAATAAATAAAAATAAAGTGAGAAAAGGGAAGAAAAGAAGAGAAGAAAAGGAGTATATAGAACCCTAATTTACAAATGATGTGCCTAGATGTTGTTTGAGTTGTTTGTGGAAGTCGCTCATGTCTGCAATTCTCCTAATGTGAATTGGAAGTGAATTCCATAGTCCTATAGCATAAACGAAAAATTGATTTTTAGTTAAAGTGAAGCTAAATGTTGGACTGACAAAACTTGCGCTTCTGATAGAGGAAGCAAGATGCAGTCTTTGGAAACGGTAATCCGGTTTTTTATTTTTCTTGAGGTTGAATAGAAAAGTCAGAACCTTGTAAACGAGGAAATTTTGTAGGCTCATTCCAAGGAAGTCATGGACATAAGCTGATATATGTGTTCTTCTGCGTAGGTTGTAAACGTATCTCACAGCACTGTTGACAGCTACTTTGAATATTCGCTTACTGGAGCTGTCAAGAAAACTGGGTGAGCATACAAAAGAATTGGCAACAGCTGTCAAGAAAACTGGGTGAGCATACAAAAGAATTGGCAACAGCAGGGTCTTTATTAGCGTTGCTTTGGTCTTTAAAGGAAGACAGTTTCCTGCTTAGTTTAATGCCCGCAGCATCCCGTAGACTTTAGAAACTTTGATGGTCACGTGATCTTCCCAAGTTACAATAGGCCCACTCGTGGCCGCAGTGATCAGGCGACTTTGTCCCACCCCCGTACCCTCTCTAACTCTCTAACTCTACCATCTATGCTGAACAACATCTCAATAGAGCGTCAGCTTTCAAAATGTCTCTATTTCTGTGCTTGCACTAATTGAACGCGTTTAGAAAGGTAAACAAATTCGATCGTAATCGGTAAGCAAGGTGCCTTAAAGCTCCTTAGCACCTATCCTTTATATTTTTAAATTGCCTCAATTGCATAAAAATTCAAGGTACGATAATATATGATCATTGAAAGGTTAATGGTCTCTTTGAAATGAGTTTATTCACACTGAAACACCCCCAAGTATTGTGAACCCCCACCATTATCGGAATTAACAGTGTGTGCTTGTCTCAGCACAAAACAGGTTTCTTGAAATGTAGAAAAACGGTAATTTGGATGCGGTTGAAGTCGGTCCCCAATTGGGATTTCTTTTTCAAATATTTCCATTTCAGCTGAGTTACATATAGTGATACCCGGACCAAATAATTGGCCAAGTTATCTATTAGATCGAAAGGGCACAACGAAGCGAATGAAATCGTATTTTAATAGCAATTTCTAGCTTTGAGATATATTTTTTAGACCGAATATTTTTTCCAAATGGTTACGAAGACATTTTATACAAACATCAGTATTTACATCTTCTTACGATTATATCAAGGAAATCAAGGAAGTGCTTTCAAAAAAATAAATAAATATATTTAAAAACCCGGGTTCCCTCGAACTACATATACTTTAAAAAATGTGTATATGTATCTGTTTTGCCTAATTTCGACACAAAAAGCGAAGGATCATATAAAAACTATGTACTCATATCTATTCTTTTTATCTTATTAGGTCGTATCTTTTCAACAATCTTTTTATGGACAAAATATCTGTCTAAATTGACTTTCACAAATATGTAGGTCAGTAAGATACTGAAGACAACATTTTTAATTAATAAATAGATTTAACGTTTAACAGACTTTGCCATGCTAACACAACCTCATTTTTGTTTGTTTATATTACTAGGCACTTCACATTAGTTAATTACATTTACAAACCACCGACTTTGCTTTGCCCAATACACAGCCTAAAGCATCTATCTACAACAAGAAACTCATCAAACGATGTTCAATGTGCACACAAAACTATCTCTCCCCTTCTAAAAAAATATAAATATGTACACTGTAGCACTGCTTTTATTTTCTTTATTTGTTTTTTTTTTTTAATGTGTAACGTATTTAAGAGTATTGCAAACAGGAAGCAAAAAATTGATCCTATGATTAATGGTATTTTCTTATCTGCAATAGCGCACTCAAATAAGTATCTCGTTCACACAGATTTGTTAGGCAGAAATGCCGAATGGGATCTCAAAAACAAAAGCAAAAAAAAAAAAAAAATAAAAAAGTCCTTACCTAACAATGTCCCCCGACAGGATAACGCAACGCTACAGGATGCCAGGAAAACGAAAACTCGAATGAATTTCTGCTGAACCATTTTTGTATTTAGTTATGTACGAGTACTATAAATGTGTAAATATTTTATTTTAAGTATATAATGATATCCTTCAAACTGTATCCTTTTGTGCACAGAAAATGTGTGCGTTTGTATCTGTGATTTTTCCAAGTGATTTTCACAATATAACTCTTGAAACAACTTTTATTTTATATTTTCAATTCACACACGAAGCCTTCAACGAATTTCTTGTGTTCTAGCAAAATTTTATATTTTTTTTCTCACACTAGTCCTTAAATCCTTGTAAAAATATTTGAATTTATTTCCACACGATATTAAGAAACGAAAAAACAAAAATAATAATTATTTGTACAACGAACACAAGACTTCAGGTCTTAACTCTACGCTACAACTCGTAGTTACTACCGCTCGAATAGCATTCAACCACACTCCGATGTGTATGTCCAGTCAGCTAGACTTGAAGGCGTCTTATGGTAATGCGAACCATAACGACAGCGTCTTTTATATTACCAAACGGAAAGCAAAAAAAAAAAAAAACACAAAACAAAGAAAAGCAGATACTTTCATCGATACCTCAGATACTCTCTAAGCCGGCCTGAGATTTTGCATATACAACATCCAAACATACCGCACCTGTCTGTGGTCCCCAACAGAACTTTTCATATATGTATGTATAAATGTATATCTGCCTCACAACACTACCATCTGTTGTCAACGCTGTCTCTATCTATTGGTAATTCTATGTAGTATTTGTTGTTGTTGCTGAAGTGGTAGAAGTGGTCACCCATGATCCTGTGGCCTCAAGCAAAAAAAATACAAGAGGTTCTCTGAAACAAGATAAAAGGGAGTAACTCTCACCAGAAAACAAAGGAAACCGAGACTTTAAGAGAGAAAAACAGAGAGAATCAAATCTTGGCTGAGGCTGAAAGCTTTTCTTAGCCATTTTTCCAGACTTCCAGTGGTCAATGAGTTTCACACAAACCAGACACTCTCCGGCTAGTTGAAGCTTTATTGATCGTCGCGATCAATGATGATACGGTACGTCTGTAACCGCTATTTGCATATCCATACATGTATGTATATATCATATAACAAATTCAAAGATGTTCCAGAGCAATATCTAGATACATATGTACATACATACATATTTTGTCTTAAGGTTAGACTATGACGATCTCGTATGGCATATACCTGGAATTGATTTGCTCATTGGTCGTATTTATTGTTGGAAAGCTATGTATAAATGTAAGACGTTTTACACGACATATTTTTGTGTCTTGAGGACTGATTCGAAGGGTTGGTCTTTTCAATTAGTGCCTATACAACGGATTGAATTGGATTCGTTTGTACGTACTTATGTAAATTCTTTTTTTTTTGTTTTTGTTTTTATGGACACACTCGCACTCAAGGCTAATGGTAGAAACACAATGTGGCGTGCGCGCGCGCGTGCTTTTGATCGGCTTTGTACCGATTTACGGGATAATGTGTCAGACGCACGCATTCACAATTCGCAACACACAATCTGGCTTCAAGTCAGCTGCGCGTAGAGAGCTTAGGAATATGACAATACTATGTTCTGTTTCCTCAAAATGTACACATATGAATTTAGTGCAGAAAGAAGAGTAGATTTGTGTTCTGTTCTGTTTATATGATTTAATTGAAACATAAATATAAGAACATTTCATCTCAAATAAAGGTATATGCTTATAAAAAAATATACGTTTAGTTCTGTAATACCCATCATCTTTAGTTTGCATCCAAAAAATCCAATTATAAGCTACGAAAATGTATGCATGTTGAAAGCGAACAACTCGGAACACTACATGACAGAACACGTTACACTATTCTGCTACAATCGAACAACACAATGAAATATATCTGTCAAACGCACGCCTTGAGTAGAGAGTAGCTCTACTCCGGCGCTTTGCTCGACTTTACGATATTTACGATATGAGGTCGAGCAAAAGTTGAGGTAACATTATGTGTTGCTTCATAAGATATCGTTGTTCCTACTCATGCTGTCAAAAGCACGCGCGCGCGCACGCCACATTGTGTTTCTACTTTAAGGCCTTATAACGTTAAACGTTGTGCAAGCAGAAGGTAACAGGGAGGAGGAGAGGAGGTGCCTATTGACATTGGTCTTAAATGTCTACATATTGAATTGAGGGGGGAAGACCGAACGAGATAGCGGGTTCCATATTCGTGTGGTTCGGTTGAAGAAAGAATCTCTATATTTGACAGTACGACCGAAAACGGGCTTCAGACAGTGAATCCATGAGCATTCCGGGAGAGACGTGTATCGCGGGAGATGTTTTGAAGAAGCGGAATGCAACTGGCTGCTTCATGAGAGCATTTATGGTGAAAATAACGATAAAACAATGAAAGACAGGAGACATTCCTACGATGACCCAGCGAGTGTAATGAGCTTGTGATGCTGGAATTTTATATGAATTTTATCGCACGATTTCATATTCTGTCAAGTAAGTGCAGTGAGGCCTTAGATGCGCCAGACCAGACATGAGCGTTGAGCTCCAATTTAGGACGAATGAACGCCTTATAAATTTTAGAATTTCTTGCATCTGTATAGGAAACCCTAGGCATTTCGCGGCATTCTTAGCGACAGTAAACATGTGATCGTTTCAACAAAGGTTGTAAGGTTGTCACTGATGCACATACCCAGGATGGAAAGCTTGTCAGTTTCAGAGAAACAAGTGCCATTCATGGATAATGGCATTGGGTCAGTGTTACGCTTTAGCGACAGAAGACAGCATTGTATTTTGGAAACATTCAATTCCATGAGCTTCCCTGCAGGATTGGCCAAGCTGGGTCAATTTTGAAACAGCTTCGAAGATCTGTTATCAGGAAGACCGAGCTTGATGTCAAAGCTAAGTTAGCGGTTTTTAACTCAGTATTTGTTCCAACTCTCGCCTATGGTCATGAAATTTGGGTATTGATCGAAAGAATAAGTTCGCGAATACAAGCTGCCGAAATGGGATTTCTTCGTTCTGTTGTGCGAGGTACTCGCTGGGAATGCGGTGAGAAACACGACAGTGCGCGGCGAGCTCAATGTTGAGCAGCTTCTTCTCCGAACGGAATGGGCTATGCTTCGATACTTTGGTCATGTGAGACGAATGTCGCCCTCATCACGACTTCCGAAACATGCCTTAAATGCAATGCCATCAGGCGGGCCACCGCTTGGCAGACCCAGGACTATGTGGTTGGACTAAGTCCAAAAACTCGCCTGGGTGCGCTTGGGCACAGCTCCTGATGAGTTAAGGTCGATGCCGGAGGATCAAGTGACCTGAAGATCCCGCATGTGCGCATTACTCCTACGACCCTTTTAGTGGAACATGCGGGTCACTGAAAATGTATGTTATCCCAGAATCTTCCTTTAATAAAATGAAGGTTTCTTCGTTAATTTGATTTTGAGCGTTTCAAGTTTGTTTGTTTTTCTCTTTGTGAATCGAATTATATGTATTTTGCTGGGGCGGATTTAGAATCCTTCTTCATCTCACCAGTTCCAAGTTATTTTTAAGGCTCTTTCCATTCGATTTTCTGCATGTCTGTTTTTAATGATTATGGTTATATCGTCAGCATATCCGACGTTCGCTTACTAGAACTGGCCATAAAAGTGGGGATAAGACACCCCCTTGAGGGCAATATCAGACAGTTTTGATCACTAACTCGGATGTGCCTGTTATATGCCCGTCTTTTAGCATGACGCTTATCCATTTAACATTTGTGGGATCGATCTTTTTCTTGTGAAGTGCATTTGATAATGATGAATGGCTTGCATTATCAAATGCACCTTCTATATCCATAAAGTCGACAATCGTGACCTCTTTTGTTTTCAAGGATTTCTCCATAATATTCGGGACCTTATGGAGGGCGGTTACTGAGGATTTTGATATGCAAATTGTAATTTGTGAGGTGGTGCTTTCCCAGTGTTGTATATGAGCAGTTCTATCAGTTTTTCTGTAATATTTTGTAAAAATGAGGAGAGACTGATTGTTCGATAGGACTTAGGGTTTTCAGGTGGTTTGTTGCCTCCATTGGGTGTACATATTACCATAACTATTCTCCACGAAAGAATTTAGTTATGTTGCGAGTGAATTTCACTATAATCACTTTAAATTTGATGGGGGTATGTATTAAAGAGATCTCAGTGACAGTATCGGCGACTAGAGGATGTCCACAAGGAGGAGTCCTTTCACCACCTCTCTGGTCGATAGTCATCGGTGGACAAAAGTTGAGCAAAAAACTGCAATTATTAAGCTTCAACGCCTTCAGAGAGTAGCGTGTCTCGCCATTACAGGTGCTATGCCAACCTGCCCCATGGCAGCCCAAGAAACACTCATTGGACTCACTTCACTGCACCTTTTTGTCAGAAAGGTGGCATTACGCAGTGCAATCAGAATTCTCTGCTCGGGAACAAATCCGCCATGTAGACTCCAGGGTCACATGTCCATTTTACAATACCTTCCCGAGCTGGATATGATTACCACGGTCTCGGACACACACCTTCACTTTCGACAAGAGATTTAAGATATTGATCCCAAATCGCTTAGCATGGGAAACCAGCGATCCCTTGCTTAATTTCAAAGGCCTTAGGTGGCTTACTGATGACCCCAAGATGGTTTCTGGCGTTGGCGGCGGCATCTTTGGACCAAGATTTCAAAGGCGCTGGGAATGAGTAGTAGCATCTTTTAAGCAGAATTGCATGCCATCCTAACGTGCGTCAAACTAAATCTGGAGACTGGCATAAAAGGAGTAACCATCAACATACTCTCTGATAGCCAAGCAGCGCTCAAAACGCTGAGTTCGTACAGTACGAACTCAAAAACCATCAAGGAATGCCATGATGCCCTACAAGACCTCGCCAAAACTGTCAAACTTTGGTGGGTGCCAGGGCACAAGTATATTAAGGGCAATCAAATTGCCGATCAACTCGCCAGGAAAGGTTCCAAAGATAAATATATAGGTCCAGAACCATTCTGCGGCACTCCCAAGTCTAAGATCAATTTCTTCTTAGACAAGTGGGCAAAATCGCAACACCTGTCCTTTTGGCACAGCATTCGGGGATTTCGTCAGTCGTAACGCCTGACCAAACACTCTATTAACATATTCAAAGTTAATAGGGTGGGTATCAGAAGACTAGTCAGCTACCTGTCGGGACACTGAGGTCTGAGATATTGTCTTAACAAAATCAGCCTCTCGTCTGAAACTGAGTCTCGACTATGTCTTGTGGGCGAAGAGATGGCGGAAAGTGTGCTGCTCTTTGCCATCCTTCTCAGCGAAGTTATGACTCTTGAGGGGAACACCTCGACTCCTACGAGAAGCATTCTTAAATTCAGTATGAAAGTGGGGAAGCTCCTGGGCTAATTGGCTAGCAGGCACAATAGATCTGCGAAGGTCGCAGTGCCAAATGCTAATTGATAGCACTAGCCTTACATTAAAAAGAAAAAAAATGTATTAAAAGTGCAGCAAAAATGCCATCCGGCTCAGGAGCTTTGAATGGTTTGAAGCTATTAATAGCCCAATCGATTTTTAGGGTTCCGTACCCAAAGGTAAAACGGAACCCTATTACTAAGACTTCGCTGTCCGTCCGTCCGTCCGTCTGTCACCAGGCTGTATCTCATAAACCGTGATAGTTAGACAGTTGAAATGTTCACGGATGATGTATTTCTGTTGCCGCTACCACGACAAATACTAAGAACAGAACAAAGTGAGTATTTAAGGGGGGCTCCCATACAACAGACATGATTTTCATCCGGAAAATCCTGCCTTCAACCAAGATCTCTCATCTGATGAGGTAACATACATAGTCTCTTTCATATTTAAATATACAGATGGTACGGAACCCTTCGTGCGTGAGTCCGACTCGCACTTGGCCGGTTTTTTTTCATACGTTTTGTGTTTGCTAACGTTGGGGTTTCTACCTTTGTTGAAGAAACCGATCGCTTGAGGGTTGTCATTATTGTAAGTTTGTACAATACACCCAGGAAAGTGAATCCTTAGAAGCAACTCCATGGTGTCCGTAAAGTTATGTGTCAGATTTCCATTTTGGTCTTTAAGTAGACCAAGTTAGTCGTGGTTACCTTTGGAGAGCGCCTTGTAGCAAAATAAATTAATTAAAAAAAAAAGAAGCCAAAACCAAAATTAAAGTATCTTTTTTTACTTAATGTCGAGGTCACAAGAGATAGGTTGGTAAAAAATTATCAAAAACGAATTGATAGAAGCCGTATAGATGTACTTACTTTCACTCATTTCTATAATATTGAACTCACAAAAAGATCACCTCATTTCTCGTGCAGATTGTGATCAACAATAATTAAATGAACAGAACCCATGCTCGTTATAGCCTCACGTGTCTGAAAAGCAATTATATTTTTTATAGTCCAATTACTATCGGAATCATCTTATAGCCTGAGTTCAAAGATTCGACACTGTCACTAATAACAACTACAAAAATACCCACGCAAATCAGGTTTCCGTGGCAAACTAGGCGTCTAAAATCAACAAACGGTTGAATCATCTCGCTTGGCGTAATTGGAGAGCAGCTTTAGTGTTGCCCCTTAATAAGCTGACAATATGTCATTAATAAATACATTCATACCTATGTATATGCGAGACGACCCGACACGAGTCGTCTGATGCGCCTTGTGTTATCAAAAACTCATTAGTTTGTGCTAGTCCACCCGTGTTAGTTTGTCTCTTAGCCCTGCGCTCCATAACGGTATGGGCGACGATTATAAAGGCCTTGACCTTGGATGTATGTAGGTATTCTCACGGCAATTAGGATAATATTTTCTGCAGATGCTGAGAGGTGGATGAATAATTTTGTGAAATCTATTTAAAATCCGTTCATTACAGACAACATTTAACTTCATGTATATTTTATGAACTAATATTTGAATGTCTTGAACTCGTTTTTATAATGATGTGAAAACTATAGATTTTTTGCATAAATATTTATTAGTTATTGATTGAAGAAATTGGCTTACTTGGAATTCGTAGTACAAAATCTAACAGATTTAAACAAACGTGCGAAGTCACTAAGAAAGCAATAATCGAAGGGCTTGTAAATTTAAAAGTGAATAGAACTTTAAAAGAGTTGATTGGCGAGTTGCTTTCAACATGCAAAATCTACTCTAAATGGGGCAGCAAAGTAACATTCGAATCAGTAACCAGAGGTACCCCACAAGGGGTGAAATGTAGTTGCAAACGTACTACATACTGCAAACTGGCCTTGGTGTTATTGCCTACGCTGATAGCGTTGCTATTGCCATCTCGGGCAAGTATCTATCTACACTGAATGACCTACACATACGGTCAATTGACGGAACTTGTGCTGTTCACCAGAAAGCATACTTACTTATCAGGCTAGCGATCCACGGAGGATCTGAGCCTGAGCTATAGCTGCCTTCCATCCTTGACGGTCCCGGGCACGCTGCTTCCAGTTGTCAAGACTCTTGGTCTTACATCCGCAATTAATTGGTCCTTATACCGGAGGTTCGGTCTTCCTCTTCTTCTCTAACCAGGACGCTCGGAGTCGAAGACCCTCTTAGCTGGAGCGTTGATGTCCATGCTCTCGATGTGGCCGAGCCAGTGTAGTCGACGGATCCTTGCCTTCCGGACTATATCCACATCTTGGTACAGCTCGTAGAGTTCGCGGTTGTGTCTTCTTCTCCATTCACCTTCCTCACAGACAGGACCAAAAATCCGGCGCAGAATTTTTCTTTCGAAAGAACCCAAAATCAGCTCCGCTGTCCTGCTTATCGTCCAGCTTTCGGCTCCGTACAGCAAGACTGGCAGAATGAGCGTTTGGTAAAGCATGACTTTGGTCTTTCGAGTGAGGAGTTTTGACCCCAGTTGCTTGGACAAGCCGAAGTAGCAACTGTTGCCAAGGGCGATTCTATGCCGGATCTCCACTGTGGTGTCATTTGTGGAATTTATGTTTGCCCCGAGGTAGACAAACTCCTTAACTACCTCGAAATTGTAGCTGTCAATTGTTATATTTTGTCCCAGGTGGTGAGCGACGGATTGGTTTTTGCTTGACAGCATGTATTTCGTTTTGTCCTCATTGATCTTAAGACCAACTCGTTTCGCCTGTTCTTCAATCGCCGTGAATGCTTCCACAATGCCACGGCGATAACACGCGATGATGTCGATATCATCCGCGTATCCTAGCAGCTGGATGGACTTGTAAAAGATAGTGCCTTCCCTGTTGACGCTTGCCCGTCGCACTGTCTGCTCCAGCACCAGGTTGAAGAAGTCACATGACAGCGCATCTCCTTGCCGAAATCCGGTGCATGTTTCGAATGGCTCCGAGGTCCTAGAACCGAGTTACACGGTGCATCGCGTGTTTTTTAGCGTGGCGCGACACAACTGGATCAGTTTTACCGGGATCCCGAATTCGGCCATCGCCCCAAACAGTTCTTCACGATGAATGCTGTCGTATGCGGCTTTGAAATCGATGAAAAGATGGTATGTATCGATTCGAAACTCGTTGGTCTTTTCCAGGATTTATCGAAGTGTGATAATTTGGTCTATAGTTGATTTGCCGGGCCGGAAGCCGCACTGGTAGCTGCCGATTAGTGCGGTGCAAAATGGTTTTAGACGTTCACACAATACGCTGGACAGGATCTTGTATGCGACATTGAGCAGGGATATACCTCTATAGTTCTTGCAAGAGGTAGGATCGCCTTTTTTGTGGATGGGGCATATAGAGCTGGTATTCCAGTCGTCGGGCATGCTTTCATCTTCCCAAATTCTGCAGATGATCTGGTGCATGCTCCCTACCAGAACATCGCCGCCAGCCTTGAAGAGCTCTGATGGCAAGCCATCTGAGCCTGCGGCCTTGTTGTTCTTCAGCTTCTGAATAGCTGTGCCGACTTCTTCGATGCTGGGTGGGAGGACTACTTCAGCGGCTGGAGTTGGGATTTCCTCGGTCCCTACCATTCTCTCTTGGTCATGCTCGTTAAGCAGCTGCTGGAAGTGCTGCTTAAATACATCCACTATTCCCGGCGGGTCGGTGACAAGATTACACTCGCAGTTTCGAAGAGCCTGGGTGCCCTTTTTGAAGCCTCCTGTAAGGCCTTTGGCTTTCTTGTAAAAGGCTCGTGTTTTATGTTTATCCCTAGACTCCTCGATATCCTTGAGCTGGGAGGCTGCGAAGATTCTTTTCTTTTGTCGCAGTAGTTTTTTCTCCTCCCTTCTTCTGGCTCGGTGCTCTTCTTACGCTGCCCTGGTTTTCCTCTGCAGCGCCTTTTGGTACGCCTCGTCGGTTGCTACCTTTTTCTGCTCGCACTCGCCATCAAACCACGAGTTTCTTGTCGGGGGTGGTAGGTATCCTAAGGCGGTTTCGGCTAATTACTGAATGGCTTAGCGGCAATGCAGCCACATATTATTGGCATTTGTGTTCGACGTAGGCATACCGTAGAGTCTTTCGCTCAGCTGCTCCCTGCATACTCTGATAACCTCCGGTGTGCTCAGGCGCCCAATGTCGAACCTCCTCCTGATGGGCTGGTGCAGCTTTCTGACATTGGACAGTCGAGCTCTGAATCTTCACCAGAAAGCATAAGATCCCGAAAATATGCCGAATCACTCTACCTGATTAACCTACTCTTCTAGTGCCGAATACCTTGGCATTATACTAAATAGGAAACTTGGAACGAGAATACAATCGAGCGTGCAAAAAAAGCACCTATAGCTCTCATTACTTATAAGAAAGCCTTAGACTATATATTAAAGCCGTTTCTAATATATGGAATGGTAGTCTGGTGGACTGCACTGGACAAAACAACATATCATAAGCAAATCGAAAGGGTACAAAGGCTGGCATGCAAGTGCATCCCTGGGGCCCTAAGATTCACCCCAACGACAGTGGTCAACGTCATACTCCACCTAACCCCACTTGATATACTTGGCAAGCAAATAGCCACATACACGGCACCCCGATTAAAAGCCAGCTCAAAATGGATGAGCTACACCACTAGCCACTCCTCCATCCTGAACAACAGGATAGCCTTGGTGGAAAACTTTGATCACATTGACCACAGTATTTGAGAAGAAATTGAAATTGAGCTGGTCCCGTCAGGCGCAACCTCGTAAGAGCTGCATGTATTTCTACACTGATGAATCGAAAACCAAACACAGGGCAGTGGGGTATTCTGCAAACAATTAAACCTGAGCCAGGCTCTACACTACCGGATCATTGCAGCGTTTTTTAGGCGGAGCTGTTGGCAATAAAGGAGGCCCTGTCTTGGCTGATGTGGAACGTAATATCTACTACTGATATTCGAATTTTCATAGACAGTCAAGCAGCTGCTTTAAAATCGCTGGAGTCCTAGGTGTTTACTTTGAAAATAAGCCTTGACTGCCGCCTATCTCTTAACGAATTGGTCGAATAGTTTAACATACATCTACTATGGGTATCAGGACACAGTGATATCTCAAGTGTAACAATTAAACATGGCATGCATAGCGACCATTAAACTTACAAGCCACGCCATGGCTGAGATGAACCTGAGATGGGCACAGGGGCACACGTGCCTAACTACCAGGCAAATCTGGCCTCGGCTTGACAGCCAACGGACCAAGGTACTAAGCTCCCTAAAACGAACTTACATCTACAAAATTATTGGTGTCATCACCGGTCACTGTCTCATTGGCAGTCACGCAAAAAACTAGGGGATGTTTCCAAAAACTTCTGCAGAAGCTGCTTAGACGAAGAGGAGGTCGAAACCCTTCTTCACCTACTCTGCGTTCCGGCTCTCTGTTCAATCAGGAAGCGTTACCTAGGATCATACTTCCTTAACGAATTGATTGATGTTAAGCGGGTAAGGATAACTGACCTTCTTAAATACTTAAGAAGTACTTCGTGTTTCCTTGAGTAGGGGGTAAGCCCCGTTCGTAGCAACATAACGGGCCTCTTTGACGTAAGTATCATGGAAAAAATAAACTGTTGCTAGGCTTGTGGTTGCCTCAGATACGGACGGATACAGAGCTGACGACCCGTGCAAACGACTAACGGACTTGAGAGTCTGCACCTGGAATGTGAGGTCCCTTAACAGACCGGGTGCAGGCAATCAATTGGAGCAATCCCTCTACTGCTATAAAGCGGATATAACCTCACTCCAAGAAGTGTGATGGGACCAGGCAAAAGACGGATGAAAACTGCGATATCTATTACAGGAGAACAAAAAACGCTTATTCAGATGTGTATTCATTCTTCGAAGAAGACTCGGACAAAAAGTCTCAAGCCTTCGGGATATATGCGAATGCTTCCTAACAATCCGTATCAAAGCTAATTTTGGGAACATTAGCTTGATATGCGCTTACGCCCCAACCGAAGAAAAGGACGATCAACTCAAAGACTCAACTTGTCGGGGCGAGGCGTATACTCCTTCTGACAGCACACGATTCCCACATCTCAATATTCACAAAGGAACCTGGCGATCACCTGATCAGTCTACCACCAATCAGATTGACCACGTTGCGATCGTCGCCAGATACTCCTCCAGCATCTTAGATGTACTAATCTTCCGAAGAGCCAACATCGACTCGGATCAAGGTACGAATGAAGACAACGAAAGTTTGACGTCGGAAGGCTACAATTGCGACTACGATGACACCGGCACAATCCACAGAACAACAATGGGAGCTATGACAGCGCGTCATCAGAGACGCTGGCGCTGCTTCTGATGTGTTGCATGTAGCAAAGCAAAGCGACTACAAAACTATGCTATATAGACGGACGAGAGCCGCTCGTGACCATTACGAGCAGAAAACGAAAAAGGAATACATGCGTTTAAGGAAAAAAAAAAAACGAGCATGAGAGAAGCTACCACAGGAATTACACTCGCAAGTCTTACGAAAAGGCAGAGCGGAAGCCTGTAGAGATGAAGACGGACAATTAGTAGTAGAGTCACAGTCGATGCTGAGAACATGGAAGGAACAATTCTGTAGACTGTTTAACGGCGATTAATGATCTCAGACCGCTGTCAGGCAGAATGATCTATTCACAACGGACGAAGATGCAAAAGAATTCCGTTCACCTGACCTAGATGAAATTACGCTGATATTTTCGAAGCTTAAAGCTAATAAAGCCGCAGGCGCGAGCCACCTGTCTGCGGCTGGAGATGAGCTGAGAGGGCGCATGCACCAGCTTATCCGTAAAATATGGTAGGAGGAAAGCATGACCGACGAATGAAATCTCACCATAGTTTGCCCAGTCCATAAGAAAGGAGACAGGGGAATAAGTCTTCTTAACATCGCACATAAGATCTTCTCGGCCGCCTGAAATCTGGCCTGAAACCACATTGATAGGCTCCTATCAATGTGGTTTCAGGCCAGGTAAATCAACAATAGAATATTCAGCCTGCGGTGGATCTTGGAAAAGACCCAAGAGTACCAAATCGACACCCATCACCATTTCTAGTTTTAACATCTCTGCCAAACTCGGTAGATTATGCAGGATGGCAATGGAGGATTCTCACTGCCCCATTCAGGTTGGTAGCGAATTAACCGACTCCTTTGATATTAAAAAAAGGATTTAGACAAGGTGACGCGCTGTCATGTAGTTTTTTCAACATCGTGCTTGAAAAGATCATACGAGACCCACTGGCCAACACAACTGCGCAACTGCAGATGCGCAACTGCGTACGCGATTATTAGCACTCGAAAGCATCGAAGCAGAAGCGGCTGAAATGGGTTTTCGGTAAATAAGGGAAAAACGCACAACACCGACAGCTCGGCCAGACTGTCACAATTGGCAGCTATAAATACGAAGTGTTCAAGCACTTCGTCTACATTGGCTAACTAGTGACCAGCGACAACAACACCAGCGATGGATCAAACGCGGAATTACTTTTGCCAACCGTTGCTTCTTTGAGTCCAAGAGGCAATTGAGAAGTAGAGCCCTCTCTCGAAGGACCAAGGTTGCGCTATACAAAACCTTAATCATCCCGGTCCTCCTCTAAGGCGCAGAGCCCTGGACTTTAACGAAAGCCGATGAGAAGAAGAAAGCCGTATAAACAACTACTCCTGAACTTCTTTCACACGCGGCGGTGTGCGGCGCAAAGTCATCAAAATCAGCTGCAACACGCCACCCTCAGAGTTAAACGCTTCAGTGTCTCAAAGGCCTTCAAAAGCACAGGTTACTCTTGCAGAACCTGAAAGAAACCACCCAGGAGCTGTTGAAAACAGAACAGTGAAAGACCAAGCAGTAACAAAATTACTCGTTTTTTATGCATTTTGTGTGCTCTCCTCGCCTGCTGGTAAAAATGTATGTACACACGGCTGGACGCTTGTGTCCCTCAATATAAAATGCGTCATTTCCCGTCAAGAGAGCCTATAACGGTCACTCAGCAGCCAGTAGGGAACGCTGGGGACGCATCGATGTCGAGCCAGAAAATAATGTTACGTACACGCGCCCGTGTGCGGCGCAAAGTCATCAAAATCAGCTGTAACACGCCACCCTCGGAGTAAAACACTTCAGTTTCTTAAAGGCCTTCAAAAGCAAAGGTTCCTCTTACCGGACCTGAAAGAAAGCACCCAGGAGCTGTTGAAAACAGAACAGTGAAAGACCAAGCAGTAACAAAATTACTAGTTTTTTATGCATTTTGTGTGCTCTCCTCGCCTGCTGGTAAAAATTTATGTACACACGGCTGGACGCTTGTGTCCCTCAATATAAAATGCGTTATTTCTCATCAAGAGAACCTATAATGGTCACTCAGCAGCCAGTGGGGAACACTGGGGACGCATCGATGTCGACCCAGAAAATAATGGTACGTGCACGCGCCCGTGTGCGGCGCAAAGTCATCAAAATCAGCTGCAACACGCCACCCTCAGAGTTAAACGCTTCAGTATCTGAAAGGCCTTCAAAAGCACGGGTTCCTCTTGCAGAACCTGACAGAAAACACCCAGGAGCTGCTGAAAACAGAACAGTGAAAGACCAAGCAGTAACAAAATTACTCGTTTTTGATGCATTTTGTGTGCTCTCCTCGCCTGCTGGTAAAAATGTATGTACACACGGCTGGACGCTTGTGTCCCTCAATATAAAATGCGTTATTTCCCATCAAGAGAGCCTATAATGGTCACTCAGCAGCCAGTGGGGAACGCTGGGGACGCATCGATGTCGGGCCAGAAAATAATGTTACGTACACGCGCCCGTGTGCGGCGCAAAGTCATCAAAATCAGCTGTAACACGCCACCCTCGGAGTAAAACGCTTCAGTTTCTCAGAGGCCGTCAAAAGCAACGGTTCCTCTTACCGGAACTGAAAGAAAGCACCCAGGAGCTGTTGAAAACAGAACAGTGAAAGACCAAGCAGTAACAAAATTACTCGTTTTTTTAAGCATCTTGTGTGCTCTCCTCGCCTGCTGGTAAAAATGTATGTACACGCGGCTGGGCGATTGTGTCCCTCAATATAAAATGCGTTATTTCCCATCAAGAGAACCTATAATGGTCACTCAGCAGCCAGTGGGGAACGCTGGGGACGCATCGATGTCGAGGCAGAAAATAGTGTTACGTACACGCGCCCGTGTGCGGCGCAAAGTCAACAAAATCAGCTGTAACACGCCACCCTCAGCGTAAAACGCTTCAGTTTCTCAAAGGCCTTCAAAAGCAACGGTTCCTCTTACCGGAACTGAAAGAAAGCACCCAGGAGCTGTTGAAAACAGAACAGTGAAAGACCAAGCAGTAACAAAATTACTCGTTTTTTTAAGCAACTTGTGTGCTCTCCTCGCCTGCTGGTAAAAATGTATGTACACGCGGCTGGGCGCTTGTGTCCCTCAATATAAAATGCGTTGTTTCCCATCAAGAGAACCTGTAATCGTCACTCAGCAGCCAGTTGGGAACGCTGGGGACGCATCGATGTCGAGCCAGAAAATAGTGTTACGTACACGCGTCCGTGTGCGGCGCAAAGTCAACAAAATCAGCTGTAACACGCCACCCTCAGCGTAAAACGCTTCAGTTTCTCAAAGGCCTTCAAAAGCAACGGTTCCTCTTACCGGAACTGAAAGAAGGCACCCAGGAGCTGTTGAAAACAGAACAGTGAAAGACCAAGCAGTAACAAAATTACAAGTTTTTTTAAGCATCTTGTGTGCTCTCCTCGCCTGCTGGTAAAAATGTATGTACACGCGGCTGGGCGCTTGTGTCCCTCAATATAAAATGCGTTGTTTCCCATCAAGAGAACCTGTAATCGTCACTCAGCAGCCAGTTGGGAACGCTGGGGACGCATCGATGTCGAGCCAGAAAATAGTGTTACGTACACGCGTCCGTGTGCGGCGCAAAGTCAACAAAATCAGCTGTAACACGCCACCCTCAGCGTAAAACGCTTCAGTTTCTCAAAGGCCTTCAAAAGCAACGGTTCCTCTTACCGGAACTGAAAGAAAGCACCCAGGAGCTGTTGAAAACAGAACAGTGAAAGACCAAGCAGTAACAAAATTACTCGTTTTTTATGCATTTTGTGTGCTCTCCTCGCCTGC
Organism: Eumerus sabulonum; assembly: GCA_951905685.1. Classification (NCBI taxonomy): domain Eukaryota; kingdom Metazoa; phylum Arthropoda; class Insecta; order Diptera; family Syrphidae; genus Eumerus; species Eumerus sabulonum. The sequence goes on along the minus strand of OX645060.1, from coordinate 139,638,545 downwards.
TGGTAAAAATGTATGTACACACGGCTGGACGCTTGTGTCCCTCAATATAAAATGCGTTATTTCCCGTCAAGAGAGCCCACAACGGTCACTCAGCAGCCAGTGGGAAACGCTGGGGACGCCTCGATGTCGAGCCAGAAAATAATGTTACGTACACGCGCCCGTGAGCGGCGCAAAGTCATCAAAATCAGCTGTAACACGCCACCCTCGGAGTAAAACGCTTCAGTTTCTCAAAGGCCGTCAAAAGCAACGGTTCCTCTTACCGGAACTGAAAGAAAGCACCCAGGAGCTGTTGAAAACAGAACAGTGAAAGACCAAGCAGTAACAAAATTACTCGTTTTTTTAAGCATCTTGTGTGCTCTCCTCGCCTGCTGGTAAAAATGTATGTACACACGGCTGGACGATTGCGTCCCTCAATATAAAATGCGTTATTTCCCGTCAAGAGAGCCTATAACGGTCACTCAGCAGCCAGTGGGAAACGCTGGGGACGCCTCGATGTCGAGCCAGAAAATAATGTTACGTGCACGCGCCCGTGTGCGGCGCAAAGTCATCAAAATCAGCTGTACCACGCCACCCTCGGAGTAAAATGCTTCAGTTTCTTAAAGGCCTTCAAAAGCAAAGGTTCCTCTTACCGAACCTGAAAGAAAGCACCCAGGAGCTGTTGAAAACAGAACAGCGAAAGACCAAGCAGTAACAAAATTACTCGTTTTTTATGCATTTTGTGTGCCCTCCTCGCCTCCAAATCAGCTGTAACACGCCACCCTCGGAGTAAAACGCTTCTATTTCTCAAAGGCCTTCAAAAGCAACGGTTCCTCTTACCGGAACTGAAAGAAAGCACCCAGGAGCTGTTGAAAACAGAACAGTGAAAGACCAAGCAGTAACAAAATTACTCGTTTTTTTAAGCAACTTGTGTGCTCTCCTCGCCTGCTGGTAAAAATGTATGTACACGCGGCTGGGCGCTTGTGTCCCTCAATATAAAATGCGTTGTTTCCCATCAAGAGAACCTGTAATCGTCACTCAGCAGCCAGTTGGGAACGCTGGGGACGCATCGATGTCGAGCCAGAAAATAGTGTTACGTACACGCGTCCGTGTGCGGCGCAAAGTCAACAAAGTCAACTGTAACACGCCACCCTCAGCGTAAAACGCTTCAGTTTCTCAAAGGCCTTCAAAAGCAACGGTTCCTCTTACCGGAACTGAAAGAAGGCACCCAGGAGCTGTTGAAAACAGAACAGTGAAAGACCAAGCAGTAACAAAATTACAAGTTTTTTTAAGCATCTTGTGTGCTCTCCTCGCCTGCTGGTAAAAATGTATGTACACGCGGCTGGGCGCTTGTGTCCCTCAATATAAAATGCGTTGTTTCCCATCAAGAGAACCTGTAATCGTCACTCAGCAGCCAGTTGGGAACGCTGGGGACGCATCGATGTCGAGCCAGAAAATAGTGTTACGTACACGCGTCCGTGTGCGGCGCAAAGTCAACAAAATCAGCTGTAACACGCCACCCTCAGCGTAAAACGCTTCAGTTTCTCAAAGGCCTTCAAAAGCAAGGGTTCCTCTTACCGGACCTAAAAGAAAGCACCCAGGAGCTGTAGAAAACAGAACAGTGAAAGACCAAGCAGTAACAAAATTACTCGTTTTTTATGCATTTTGTGTGCTCTCCTCGCCTGCTGGTAAAAATGTATGTACACGCGGCTGGACGCTTGTGTCCCTCAACATAAAATGCGTTATTTCCCATCAAGAGAACCTATAATGGTCACTCAGCAGCCAGTGGGGAACGCTGGGGACGCATCGATGTCGAGCCAGAAAATAATTTTACGTACACGCGCCCGTGTGCGGCGCAAAGTCATCCAAATCAGCTGTAACACGCCACCCTCGGAGTAAAACGCTTCAGTTTCTCAAAGGCTGTCAAAGGCAAATGTTCCTCTTACCGGACCTGAAAGAAAGCACACAGGAGCTGTTGAAAACAGAACAGTGAAAGACCAAGCAGTAACAAAATTACTCGTTTTTTTAAGCATCTTGTGTGCTCTCCTCGCCTGCTGGTAAAAATGTATGTACACGCGGCTGGGCGCTGTTGAAAACAGAACAGTGAAAGACCAAGCAGTAACAAAATTACTCGTTTTTTTAAGCAACTTGTGTGCTCTCCTCGCCTGCTGGTAAAAATGTATGTACACGCGGCTGGGCGCTTGTGTCCCTCAATATAAAATGCGTTGTTTCCCATCAAGAGAACCTGTAATCGTCACTCAGCAGCCAGTTGGGAACGCTGGGGACGCATCGATGTCGAGCCAGAAAATAGTGTTACGTACACGCGTCCGTGTGCGGCGCAAAGTCAACAAAATCAGCTGTAACACGCCACCCTCAGCGTAAAACGCTTCAGTTTCTCAAAGGCCTTCAAAAGCAACGGTTCCTCTTACCGGAACTGAAAGAAGGCACCCAGGAGCTGTTGAAAACAGAACAGTGAAAGACCAAGCAGTAACAAAATTACAAGTTTTTTTAAGCATCTTGTGTGCTCTCCTCGCCTGCTGGTAAAAATGTATGTACACGCGGCTGGGCGCTTGTGTCCCTCAATATAAAATGCGTTGTTTCCCATCAAGAGAACCTGTAATCGTCACTCAGCAGCCAGTTGGGAACGCTGGGGACGCATCGATGTCGAGCCAGAAAATAGTGTTACGTACACGCGTCCGTGTGCGGCGCAAAGTCAACAAAATCAGCTGTAACACGCCACCCTCAGCGTAAAACGCTTCAGTTTCTCAAAGGCCTTCAAAAGCAACGGTTCCTCTTACCGGAACTGAAAGAAAGCACCCAGGAGCTGTTGAAAACAGAACAGTGAAAGACCAAGCAGTAACAAAATTACTCGTTTTTTATGCATTTTGTGTGCTCTCCTCGCCTGCTGGTAAAAATGTATGTACACACGGCTGGACGCTTGTGTCCCTCAATATAAAATGCGTTATTTCCCGTCAAGAGAGCCCACAACGGTCACTCAGCAGCCAGTGGGAAACGCTGGGGACGCCTCGATGTCGAGCCAGAAAATAATGTTACGTACACGCGCCCGTGAGCGGCGCAAAGTCATCAAAATCAGCTGTAACACGCCACCCTCGGAGTAAAACGCTTCAGTTTCTCAAAGGCCGTCAAAAGCAACGGTTCCTCTTACCGGAACTGAAAGAAAGCACCCAGGAGCTGTTGAAAACAGAACAGTGAAAGACCAAGCAGTAACAAAATTACTCGTTTTTTTAAGCATCTTGTGTGCTCTCCTCGCCTGCTGGTAAAAATGTATGTACACACGGCTGGACGATTGCGTCCCTCAATATAAAATGCGTTATTTCCCGTCAAGAGAGCCTATAACGGTCACTCAGCAGCCAGTGGGAAACGCTGGGGACGCCTCGATGTCGAGCCAGAAAATAATGTTACGTGCACGCGCCCGTGTGCGGCGCAAAGTCATCAAAATCAGCTGTACCACGCCACCCTCGGAGTAAAATGCTTCAGTTTCTTAAAGGCCTTCAAAAGCAAAGGTTCCTCTTACCGAACCTGAAAGAAAGCACCCAGGAGCTGTTGAAAACAGAACAGCGAAAGACCAAGCAGTAACAAAATTACTCGTTTTTTATGCATTTTGTGTGCCCTCCTCGCCTCCAAATCAGCTGTAACACGCCACCCTCGGAGTAAAACGCTTCTATTTCTCAAAGGCCTTCAAAAGCAACGGTTCCTCTTACCGGAACTGAAAGAAAGCACCCAGGAGCTGTTGAAAACAGAACAGTGAAAGACCAAGCAGTAACAAAATTACTCGTTTTTTTAAGCAACTTGTGTGCTCTCCTCGCCTGCTGGTAAAAATGTATGTACACGCGGCTGGGCGCTTGTGTCCCTCAATATAAAATGCGTTGTTTCCCATCAAGAGAACCTGTAATCGTCACTCAGCAGCCAGTTGGGAACGCTGGGGACGCATCGATGTCGAGCCAGAAAATAGTGTTACGTACACGCGTCCGTGTGCGGCGCAAAGTCAACAAAGTCAACTGTAACACGCCACCCTCAGCGTAAAACGCTTCAGTTTCTCAAAGGCCTTCAAAAGCAACGGTTCCTCTTACCGGAACTGAAAGAAGGCACCCAGGAGCTGTTGAAAACAGAACAGTGAAAGACCAAGCAGTAACAAAATTACAAGTTTTTTTAAGCATCTTGTGTGCTCTCCTCGCCTGCTGGTAAAAATGTATGTACACGCGGCTGGGCGCTTGTGTCCCTCAATATAAAATGCGTTGTTTCCCATCAAGAGAACCTGTAATCGTCACTCAGCAGCCAGTTGGGAACGCTGGGGACGCATCGATGTCGAGCCAGAAAATAGTGTTACGTACACGCGTCCGTGTGCGGCGCAAAGTCAACAAAATCAGCTGTAACACGCCACCCTCAGCGTAAAACGCTTCAGTTTCTCAAAGGCCTTCAAAAGCAAGGGTTCCTCTTACCGGACCTAAAAGAAAGCACCCAGGAGCTGTAGAAAACAGAACAGTGAAAGACCAAGCAGTAACAAAATTACTCGTTTTTTATGCATTTTGTGTGCTCTCCTCGCCTGCTGGTAAAAATGTATGTACACGCGGCTGGACGCTTGTGTCCCTCAACATAAAATGCGTTATTTCCCATCAAGAGAACCTATAATGGTCACTCAGCAGCCAGTGGGGAACGCTGGGGACGCATCGATGTCGAGCCAGAAAATAATTTTACGTACACGCGCCCGTGTGCGGCGCAAAGTCATCCAAATCAGCTGTAACACGCCACCCTCGGAGTAAAACGCTTCAGTTTCTCAAAGGCTGTCAAAGGCAAATGTTCCTCTTACCGGACCTGAAAGAAAGCACACAGGAGCTGTTGAAAACAGAACAGTGAAAGACCAAGCAGTAACAAAATTACTCGTTTTTTTAAGCATCTTGTGTGCTCTCCTCGCCTGCTGGTAAAAATGTATGTCCACGCGGCTGGGCGCTTGTGTCCCTCAATATAAAATGCGTTATTTTCCATCAAGAGAACCTATAATGGTCACTCAGCAGCCAGTGGGGAACGCTGGGGACGCATCGATGCCGAGTCAGAAAATAACGTTACGTACACGCGCCCGTGTGCGGCGCAAAGTCATCAAAATCAGCTGTAACACGCCACCCTCGGAGTAAAACGCTTCAGTTTCTCAAAGGCCGTCAAAGGCAAATGTTCCTCTTACCGGACCTGAAAGAAAGCATACAGGAGCTGTTGAAAACAGAACAGTGCAATACCAAGCAGTAACAAAATTACTCGTTTTTTATGCATTTTGTGTGCTCTCCTCGCCTGCTGGTAAAAATGTATGTACACGCGGCTGGACGCTTGTGTCCCTCAACATAAAATGCGTTATTTCCCATCAAGAGAACCTATAATGGTCACTCAGCAGCCAGTGGGGAACGCTGGGGACGCATCGATGTCGAGCCAGAAAATAATTTTACGTACACGCGCCCATGTGCGGCGCAAAGTCATCCAAATCAGCTGTAACACGCCACCCTCGGAGTAAAACGCTTCAGTTTCTCAAAGGCCGTCAAAGGCAAATGTTCCTCTTACCGGACCTGAAAGAAAGCACACAGGAGCTGTTGAAAACAGAACAGTGAAAGACCAAGCAGTAACAAAATTACTCGTTTTTTTAAGCATCTTGTGTGCTCTCCTCGCCTGCTGGTAAAAATGTATGTTCACGCGGCTGGGCGCTTGTGTCCCTCAATATAAAATGCGTTATTTCCCATCAAGAGAACCTATAATGGTCACTCAGCAGCCAGTGGGGAACGCTGGGGACGCTTCGATGTCGAGCCAGAAAATAATTTTACGTACACGCGCCCGTGTGCGGCGCAAAGTCATCCAAATCAGCTGTAACACGCCACCCTCGGACTAAAACGCTTCAGTTTATCAAAGGCCGTCAAAGGCAAATGTTCCTCTTACCGGACCTGAAAGAAAGCACACAGGAGCTGTTGAAAACAGAACAGTGAAAGACCAAGCAGTAACAAAATTACTCGTTTTTTTAAGCATCTTGTGTGCTCTCCTCTCCTGCTGGTAAAAATGTATGTACACGCGGCTGGGCGCTTGTGTCCCTCAATATAAAATGCGTTGTTTCCCATCAAGAGAACCTGTAATGGTCACTCAGCAGCCAGTTGGGAACGCTGGGGACGCATCGATGTCGAGCCAGAAAATAGTGTTACGTACACGCGTCCGTGTGCGGCGCAAAGTCAACAAAATCAGCTGTAACACGCCACCCTCAGCGTAAAACGCTTCAGTTTCTCAAAGACCTTCAAAAGCACAGGTTCCTGTTACCGGACCTGAAAGAAAGCACCCAGGAGCTGTTGAAAACAGAACATTGAAAGACCAAGCAGTAACAAAATTGCCCGTTTTTTATGCATTTTGTGTGCTCTCGCATCGACTGTGCGGCGCAAAGTCATCAAAATCAGCTGCAACACGCCACCCTCGGAGTAAAACCCTTCAGTTTCTCAAACGCCTTCAAAAGCAAAGGTTCCTCTTACCGGACCTGAAAGAAAGCACCCAGGAGCTGTTGAAAACAGAACAGTGAAAGACCAAGCAGTAACAAAATAACTCGTTTTTTATGCATTTTGTGTGCTCTCCTCGCCTGCTGGTAAAAATGTATGTACACACGGCTGGACGCTTGTGTCCCTCATTATAAAGTGCGTTATTTCCCATCAAGAAAACCTATTATGGTCACTCAGCAGCCAGTGGGGCACGCCGGGGACGCATCGATGTCGAGTCAGAAAATAACGTTACGTACACGCGCCCGTGTGCGGCGCAAAGTCATCAAAATCAGCTGTAACACGCCACCCTCGGAGTAAAACGCTTCTATTTCTCAAAGGCCTTCAAAAGCAACGGTTCCTCTTACCGGACCTGAAAGAAAGCACCCAGGAGCTGTTGAAAACAGAACAGTGAAAGACCAAGCAGTAACAAAATTACTCGTTTTTTTAAGCAACTTGTGTGCTCTCCTCGCCTGCTGGTAAAAATGTATGTACACGCGGCTGGGCGCTTGTGTCCCTCAATATAAAATGCGTTGTTTCCCATCAAGAGAACCTGTAATCGTCACTCAGCAGCCAGTTGGGAACGCTGGGGACGCATCGATGTCGAGCCAGAAAATAGTGTTACGTACACGCGTCCGTGTGCGGCGCAAAGTCAACAAAATCAGCTGTAACACGCCACCCTCAGCGTAAAACGCTTCAGTTTCTCAAAGGCCTTCAAAAGCAAGGGTTCCTCTTACCGGACCTAAAAGAAAGCACCCAGGAGCTGTAGAAAACAGAACAGTGAAAGACCAAGCAGTAACAAAATTACTCGTTTTTTATGCATTTTGTGTGCTCTCCTCGCCTGCTGGTAAAAATGTATGTACACGCGGCTGGACGCTTGTGTCCCTCAACATAAAATGCGTTATTTCCCATCAAGAGAACCTATAATGGTCACTCAGCAGCCAGTGGGGAACGCTGGGGACGCATCGATGTCGAGCCAGAAAATAATTTTACGTACACGCGCCCGTGTGCGGCGCAAAGTCATCCAAATCAGCTGTAACACGCCACCCTCGGAGTAAAACGCTTCAGTTTCTCAAAGGCTGTCAAAGGCAAATGTTCCTCTTACCGGACCTGAAAGAAAGCACACAGGAGCTGTTGAAAACAGAACAGTGAAAGACCAAGCAGTAACAAAATTACTCGTTTTTTTAAGCATCTTGTGTGCTCTCCTCGCCTGCTGGTAAAAATGTATGTCCACGCGGCTGGGCGCTTGTGTCCCTCAATATAAAATGCGTTATTTTCCATCAAGAGAACCTATAATGGTCACTCAGCAGCCAGTGGGGAACGCTGGGGACGCATCGATGCCGAGTCAGAAAATAACGTTACGTACACGCGCCCGTGTGCGGCGCAAAGTCATCAAAATCAGCTGTAACACGCCACCCTCGGAGTAAAACGCTTCAGTTTCTCAAAGGCCGTCAAAGGCAAATGTTCCTCTTACCGGACCTGAAAGAAAGCACACAGGAGCTGTTGAAAACAGAACAGTGAAATACCAAGCAGTAACAAAATTACTCGTTTTTTATGCATTTTGTGTGCTCTCCTCGCCTGCTGGTAAAAATGTATGTACACGCGGCTGGACGCTTGTGTCCCTCAACATAAAATGCGTTATTTCCCATCAAGAGAACCTATAATGGTCACTCAGCAGCCAGTGGGGAACGCTGGGGACGCATCGATGTCGAGCCAGAAAATAATTTTACGTACACGCGCCCATGTGCGGCGCAAAGTCATCCAAATCAGCTGTAACACGCCACCCTCGGAGTAAAACGCTTCAGTTTCTCAAAGGCCGTCAAAGGCAAATGTTCCTCTTACCGGACCTGAAAGAAAGCACACAGGAGCTGTTGAAAACAGAACAGTGAAAGACCAAGCAGTAACAAAATTACTCGTTTTTTTAAGCATCTTGTGTGCTCTCCTCGCCTGCTGGTAAAAATGTATGTTCACGCGGCTGGGCGCTTGTGTCCCTCAATATAAAATGCGTTATTTCCCATCAAGAGAACCTATAATGGTCACTCAGCAGCCAGTGGGGAACGCTGGGGACGCTTCGATGTCGAGCCAGAAAATAATTTTACGTACACGCGCCCGTGTGCGGCGCAAAGTCATCCAAATCAGCTGTAACACGCCACCCTCGGACTAAAACGCTTCAGTTTATCAAAGGCCGTCAAAGGCAAATGTTCCTCTTACCGGACCTGAAAGAAAGCACACAGGAGCTGTTGAAAACAGAACAGTGAAAGACCAAGCAGTAACAAAATTACTCGTTTTTTTAAGCATCTTGTGTGCTCTCCTCTCCTGCTGGTAAAAATGTATGTACACGCGGCTGGGCGCTTGTGTCCCTCAATATAAAATGCGTTGTTTCCCATCAAGAGAACCTGTAATGGTCACTCAGCAGCCAGTTGGGAACGCTGGGGACGCATCGATGTCGAGCCAGAAAATAGTGTTACGTACACGCGTCCGTGTGCGGCGCAAAGTCAACAAAATCAGCTGTAACACGCCACCCTCAGCGTAAAACGCTTCAGTTTCTCAAAGACCTTCAAAAGCACAGGTTCCTGTTACCGGACCTGAAAGAAAGCACCCAGGAGCTGTTGAAAACAGAACATTGAAAGACCAAGCAGTAACAAAATTGCCCGTTTTTTATGCATTTTGTGTGCTCTCGCATCGACTGTGCGGCGCAAAGTCATCAAAATCAGCTGCAACACGCCACCCTCGGAGTAAAACCCTTCAGTTTCTCAAAGGCCTTCAAAAGCAAAGGTTCCTCTTACCGGACCTGAAAGAAAGCACCCAGGAGCTGTTGAAAACAGAACAGTGAAAGACCAAGCAGTAACAAAATAACTCGTTTTTTATGCATTTTGTGTGCTCTCCTCGCCTGCTGGTAAAAATGTATGTACACACGGCTGGACGCTTGTGTCCCTCATTATAAAGTGCGTTATTTCCCATCAAGAAAACCTATTATGGTCACTCAGCAGCCAGTGGGGCACGCCGGGGACGCATCGATGTCGAGTCAGAAAATAACGTTACGTACACGCGCCCGTGTGCGGCGCAAAGTCATCAAAATCAGCTGTAACACGCCACCCTCGGAGTAAAACGCTTCTATTTCTCAAAGGCCTTCAAAAGCAACGGTTCCTCTTACCGGACCTGAAAGAAAGCACCCAGGAGCTGTTGAAAACAGAACAGTGAAAGACCAAGCAGTAACAAAATTACTCGTTTTTTTAAGCAACTTGTGTGCTCTCCTCGCCTGCTGGTAAAAATGTATGTACACGCGGCTGGGCGCTTGTGTCCCTCAATATAAAATGCGTTGTTTCCCATCAAGAGAACCTGTAATCGTCACTCAGCAGCCAGTTGGGAACGCTGGGGACGCATCGATGTCGAGCCAGAAAATAGTGTTACGTACACGCGTCCGTGTGCGGCGCAAAGTCAACAAAGTCAACTGTAACACGCCACCCTCAGCGTAAAACGCTTCAGTTTCTCAAAGGCCTTCAAAAGCAACGGTTCCTCTTACCGGAACTGAAAGAAGGCACCCAGGAGCTGTTGAAAACAGAACAGTGAAAGACCAAGCAGTAACAAAATTACAAGTTTTTTTAAGCATCTTGTGTGCTCTCCTCGCCTGCTGGTAAAAATGTATGTACACGCGGCTGGGCGCTTGTGTCCCTCAATATAAAATGCGTTGTTTCCCATCAAGAGAACCTGTAATCGTCACTCAGCAGCCAGTTGGGAACGCTGGGGACGCATCGATGTCGAGCCAGAAAATAGTGTTACGTACACGCGTCCGTGTGCGGCGCAAAGTCAACAAAATCAGCTGTAACACGCCACCCTCAGCGTAAAACGCTTCAGTTTCTCAAAGGCCTTCAAAAGCAAGGGTTCCTCTTACCGGACCTAAAAGAAAGCACCCAGGAGCTGTAGAAAACAGAACAGTGAAAGACCAAGCAGTAACAAAATTACTCGTTTTTTATGCATTTTGTGTGCTCTCCTCGCCTGCTGGTAAAAATGTATGTACACGCGGCTGGACGCTTGTGTCCCTCAACATAAAATGCGTTATTTCCCATCAAGAGAACCTATAATGGTCACTCAGCAGCCAGTGGGGAACGCTGGGGACGCATCGATGTCGAGCCAGAAAATAATTTTACGTACACGCGCCCGTGTGCGGCGCAAAGTCATCCAAATCAGCTGTAACACGCCACCCTCGGAGTAAAACGCTTCAGTTTCTCAAAGGCTGTCAAAGGCAAATGTTCCTCTTACCGGACCTGAAAGAAAGCACACAGGAGCTGTTGAAAACAGAACAGTGAAAGACCAAGCAGTAACAAAATTACTCGTTTTTTTAAGCATCTTGTGTGCTCTCCTCGCCTGCTGGTAAAAATGTATGTCCACGCGGCTGGGCGCTTGTGTCCCTCAATATAAAATGCGTTATTTTCCATCAAGAGAACCTATAATGGTCACTCAGCAGCCAGTGGGGAACGCTGGGGACGCATCGATGCCGAGTCAGAAAATAACGTTACGTACACGCGCCCGTGTGCGGCGCAAAGTCATCAAAATCAGCTGTAACACGCCACCCTCGGAGTAAAACGCTTCAGTTTCTCAAAGGCCGTCAAAGGCAAATGTTCCTCTTACCGGACCTGAAAGAAAGCACACAGGAGCTGTTGAAAACAGAACAGTGAAATACCAAGCAGTAACAAAATTACTCGTTTTTTATGCATTTTGTGTGCTCTCCTCGCCTGCTGGTAAAAATGTATGTACACGCGGCTGGACGCTTGTGTCCCTCAACATAAAATGCGTTATTTCCCATCAAGAGAACCTATAATGGTCACTCAGCAGCCAGTGGGGAACGCTGGGGACGCATCGATGTCGAGCCAGAAAATAATTTTACGTACACGCGCCCATGTGCGGCGCAAAGTCATCCAAATCAGCTGTAACACGCCACCCTCGGAGTAAAACGCTTCAGTTTCTCAAAGGCCGTCAAAGGCAAATGTTCCTCTTACCGGACCTGAAAGAAAGCACACAGGAGCTGTTGAAAACAGAACAGTGAAAGACCAAGCAGTAACAAAATTACTCGTTTTTTTAAGCATCTTGTGTGCTCTCCTCGCCTGCTGGTAAAAATGTATGTTCACGCGGCTGGGCGCTTGTGTCCCTCAATATAAAATGCGTTATTTCCCATCAAGAGAACCTATAATGGTCACTCAGCAGCCAGTGGGGAACGCTGGGGACGCTTCGATGTCGAGCCAGAAAATAATTTTACGTACACGCGCCCGTGTGCGGCGCAAAGTCATCCAAATCAGCTGTAACACGCCACCCTCGGACTAAAACGCTTCAGTTTATCAAAGGCCGTCAAAGGCAAATGTTCCTCTTACCGGACCTGAAAGAAAGCACACAGGAGCTGTTGAAAACAGAACAGTGAAAGACCAAGCAGTAACAAAATTACTCGTTTTTTTAAGCATCTTGTGTGCTCTCCTCTCCTGCTGGTAAAAATGTATGTACACGCGGCTGGGCGCTTGTGTCCCTCAATATAAAATGCGTTGTTTCCCATCAAGAGAACCTGTAATGGTCACTCAGCAGCCAGTTGGGAACGCTGGGGACGCATCGATGTCGAGCCAGAAAATAGTGTTACGTACACGCGTCCGTGTGCGGCGCAAAGTCAACAAAATCAGCTGTAACACGCCACCCTCAGCGTAAAACGCTTCAGTTTCTCAAAGACCTTCAAAAGCACAGGTTCCTGTTACCGGACCTGAAAGAAAGCACCCAGGAGCTGTTGAAAACAGAACATTGAAAGACCAAGCAGTAACAAAATTGCCCGTTTTTTATGCATTTTGTGTGCTCTCGCATCGACTGTGCGGCGCAAAGTCATCAAAATCAGCTGCAACACGCCACCCTCGGAGTAAAACCCTTCAGTTTCTCAAAGGCCTTCAAAAGCAAAGGTTCCTCTTACCGGACCTGAAAGAAAGCACCCAGGAGCTGTTGAAAACAGAACAGTGAAAGACCAAGCAGTAACAAAATAACTCGTTTTTTATGCATTTTGTGTGCTCTCCTCGCCTGCTGGTAAAAATGTATGTACACACGGCTGGACGCTTGTGTCCCTCATTATAAAGTGCGTTATTTCCCATCAAGAAAACCTATTATGGTCACTCAGCAGCCAGTGGGGCACGCCGGGGACGCATCGATGTCGAGTCAGAAAATAACGTTACGTACACGCGCCCGTGTGCGGCGCAAAGTCATCAAAATCAGCTGTAACACGCCACCCTCGGAGTAAAACGCTTCAGTTTCTCAAAGGCCGTCAAAGGCAAATGTTCCTCTTACCGGACCTGAAAGAAAGCACACAGGAGCTGTTGAAAACAGAACAGTGAAAGACCAAGCAGTAACAAAATTACTCGTTTTTTTAAGCAACTTGTGTGCTCTCCTCGCCTGCTGGTAAAAATGTATGTACACGCGGCTGGGCGCTTGTGTCCCTCATTATAAAATGCGTTATTTCCCATCAAGAGAACCTATAATGGTCACTCAGCAGCCAGTGGGGAACGCTGGGGACGCATCGATGTCGAGCCAGAAAATAATGTTACGTACACGCGCCCGTGTGCGGCGCAAAGTCATCAAAATCAGCTGTAACACGCCACCCTCGGAGTAAAACGCTTCAGTTTCTCAAAGGCCTTCAAAAGAAAAGGTTCCCCTTATCGGACCTGTAAGAAAGCACCCAGGAGCTGCTGAAAACAGAACAGTGAAAGACCAAGCAGTAACAAATTTACTCGTTTTTTATGCATCTCGTGAGCTCTCCTCGCCTGCTGGTAAAAATGTATGTTCACGGCTGGACGCTTGTGTCCCTCAATATAAAATGCGTTATTTCCCATCAAGAAAACCTATGATGGTCACTCAGCAGCCAGTGGGGAACGCTGGGGACGCATCGATGTCGACCCAGAAAATAATGTTACGTGCACGCGGCGGTGTGCGGCGCAAAGTCATCAAAATCAGCTGCAACACGCCACCCTCTGAGTTTAACGCTTCAGTTTCTCAAAGGCCTATAAAAGCACAGGTTCCTCTTGCAGAACCTGAAAGAAAACACCCAGGAGCTGCTGAAAACAGAACAGTGAAAGACCAAGCAGTAACAAAATTACTCGTTTTTTATGCATTTTGTGTGCTCTCCTCGCCTGCTGGTAAAAATGTATGTACACGCGGCTGGACGCTTGTGTCCCTCAACATAAAATGCGTTATTTCCCATCAAGAGAACCTATAATGGTCTCTCAGCAGCCAGTGGGGAACGCTGGGGACGCATCGATGTCGGGCCAGAAAATAATGTTACGTACACGCGCCCATGTGCGGCGCAAAGTCATCAAAATCAGCTGTAACCCGCCACCCTAGGAGTAAAACGCTTCAGTTTCTCAAAGGCCTTCAAAGGCACAGGTTCCTCTTGCAGAACCTGAGAGAAAACACCAAGGAGCTGTTGAAAACAGAACAGTGAAAGACCAAGCAGTAACAAAATTACTCGTTTTTTATGTATTCTTTGTGCTCTCCTCGCCTGCTGGTAAGAATGTACGTACACACGGCTGGACGCTTGTGTCCCTCAATATAAAATGCGTTATTTCCCATCAAGAGAACCTATAATGGTCACTCAGCAGCCAGTGGGGAACGCCGGGGGCGCATCGATATCGACCCAGAAAATAATGTTACGTGCACGCGGCCGTGTGCGGCACAAACTCATCAAAATCAGCTGCAACACGCCACCCTCAGAGTAAACCGCTTCAGTTTCTCAAAGGCCATCAAAGGCACAGGTTCCTCTTGCAGAACCTGAAAGAAAACACCCAGGAGCTGTTGAAAACAGAACAGTGAAAGACCAAGCAATAACAAAATTACTCGTTTTTACTGCTGAAAACAGAACAGTGAAAGACCAAGCAGTAACAAAATTACACGTTTTTTATGCATTTTGTGTGTTCTCCTCGCCTGCTGGTAAAAATGTATGTACACACGGCTGGACGCTTGTGTCCCTCAATATAAAATGCGTTTTTTCCCATCAAGAGAACCTATAATGATCACTCACCAGCAAGTTGGGAACGCTGGGGACGCATCGATGTCGAGCCAGAAAATAATGTTACGAGCACGCGCCCGTGTGCGGCCCAAAGTCATCAAAATCAGCTGCAACACGCCATCCTCAGAGTTAAACGCTTCAGTTTCTCAAAGGGCTTCAAAAGCACAGGTTCCTCCTGCAGAACCTGACAGAAAACACCCAGGAGCTGCTGAAAACAGAACAGTGAAAGACCAAGCAATAACAAAATTACTCGTTTTTTATGCATTTTGTGTGTTCTCCTCGCCTGCTGGTAAAAATGTATGTACACACGGCTGGACGCTTGTGTCCCTCAATATAAAATGCGTTATTTCCCATCAAGAGAACCTATAATGATCACTCACCAGCAAGTTGGGAACGCTGGGGACGCCTCGATGTCGAGCCAGAAAATAATGTTACGTACACGCGCCCGTGTGCGGCGCAAAGTCATCAAAATCAGCTGTAACACGCCACCCTCGGAGTAAAACGCCTCAGTTTCTCAAAGGCTGTCAAAAGCAAAGGTTCCTCTTACCGGACCTGAAAGAAAGCACCCAGGAGCTGTTGAAAACAGAACAGTGAAAGACCAAGCAGTAACAAAATTACTCGTTTTTTATGCATTTTGTGTGCTCTCCTCGCCTGCTGGTAAAAATGTATGTACACACGGCTGGACGCTTGTGTCCCTCAATATAAAATGCGTTATTTCCCATCAAGAGAGCCCATAACGGTCACTCAGCAGCCAGTGGGGAACGCTGGGGACGCCTCGATGTCGAGCCAGAAAATAATGTTACGTACACGCGCCCGTGTGCGGCGCAAAGTCATCAAAATTAGCTGTAACACGCCACCCTAGGAGTAAAACGCTTCAGTTTCTTAAAGGCCTTCAAAAGCAAAGGCTCCTCTTACCGGACCTGAAAGAAAGCACCCAGGAGTTGTTGAAAACAGAACAGTGAAAGACCAAGCAGTAACAAAATTACTCGTTTTTTATGCATTTTGTGTGCTCTCCTCGCCTGCTGGTAAAAATGTATGTACACACGGCTGGACGCTTGTGTCCCTCAATATAAAATGCGTTATTTCCCATCAAGAGAGCCCATAACGGTCACTCAGCAGCCAGTGGGGAACGCTGGGGACGCCTCGATGTCGAGCCAGAAAATAATGTTACGTACACGCGCCCGTGTGCGGCGCAAAGTCATCAAAATTAGCTGTAACACGCCACCCTAGGAGTAAAACGCTTCAGTTTCTTAAAGGCCTTCAAAAGCAAAGCTTCCTCTTACCGGACCTGAAAGAAAGCACCCAGGAGCTGTTGAAAACAGAACAGTGAAAGACCAAGCAGTAACAAAATTACTCGTTTTTTATGCATTTTGTGTGCTCTCCTCGCCTGCTGGTAAAAATGTATGTACACACGGCTGGACGCTTGTGTCCCTCAATATAAAATGCGTTATTTCCCGTCAAGAGAGCTCATAACGGTCACTCAGCAGCCAGTGGGGAACGCTGGGGACACATCGATGTCGGGCCAGAAAATAATGTTACGTACACGCGCCCATGTGCGGCGCAAAGTCATCAAAATCAGTTGCAACACGCCACCCTCAGAGTAAAACGCTTCAGTTTCTCAAAGGCCATCAAAGGCACAGGTTCCTCTTGCAGAACCTGAAAGAAAACACCCAGGAGCTGTTGAAAACAGAACAGTGAAAGACCAAGCAGTAACAAAATTACTCGTTTTTTATGCATTTTGTGTGTTCTCCTCGCCTGCTGGTAAAAATGTATGTACACACGGCTGGACGCTTGTGTCCCTCAATATAAAATGCGTTATTTCCCGTCAAGGGAGCCCATAACGGTCACTCAGCAGCCAGTGGGGAACGCTGGGGACGCCTCGATGTCGAGCCAGAAAATAATGTTACGTACACGCGCCCGTGTGCGGCGCAGAGTCATCAAAATCAGCTGCAACACGCCACCCTCAGAGTAAAACTCTTCAGTTTCTCAAAGGCCATCAAAGGCACAGGTTCCTCTTGCAGAACCTGAAAGAAAACACCCAGGAGCTGATGAAAACAGAACAGTGAAAGACCAAGCAGTAACAAAATTACTCGTTTTTTATGCATTTTGTGTGTTCTCCTCGCCTGCTGGTAAAAATGTATGTACACACGGCTGGACGCTTGTGTCCCTCAATATAAAATGCGTTATTTCCCGTCAAGGGAGCCCATAACGGTCACTCAGCAGCCAGTGGGGAACGCTGGGGACGCCTCGATGTCGAGCCAGAAAATAATGTTACGTACACGCGCCCGTGTGCGGCGCAAAGTCATCAAAATTAGCTGTAACACGCCACCCTCCGAGTAAAACGCTTCACTTTCTTAAAGGCCTTCAAAAGCAAAAGTTCCTCTTACCGGACCTGAAAGAAAGCACCCAGGAGCTGTTGAAAACAGAACAGTGAAAGACCAAGCAGTAACAAAATTACTCGTTTTTTATGCATTCTGTGTGCTCTCCTCGCCTGCTGGTAAAAATGTATGTACACACGGCTGGACGATTGCGTCCCTCAATATAAAATGCGTTATTTCCCGTCAAGATTGCCTATAACGGTCACTCAGCAGCGAGTGGGGAACGCTGGGGACGCCTCGATGTCGAGCCAGAAAATAATGTTACGTGCACGCGCCCGTGTGCGGCGCAAAGTCATCAAAATCAGCTGTACCACGCCACCCTCGGAGTAAAATGCTTCAGTTTCTTAAAGGCCTTCAAAAGCAAAGGTTCCTCTTACCGAACCTGAAAGAAAGCACCCAGGAGCTGTTGAAAACAGAACAGCGAAAGACCAAGCAGTAACAAAATTACTCGTTTTTTATGCATTTTGTGTGCTCTCCTCGCCTGCTGGTAAAAATGTATGTACACACGGCTGGACGCTTGTGTCCCTCAATATAAAATGCGTTATTTCCCATCAAGAGAACCTATTATGGTCACTCAGCAGCCAGTGGGGCACGCCGGGGACGCATCGATGTCGAGTCAAAAAATAATGTTACGTACACGCGCCCGTGTGCGGCGCAAAGTCATCCAAATCAGCTGTAACACGCCACCCTCGGAGTAAAACGCTTCTATTTCTCAAAGGCCTTCAAAAGCACAGGTTCCTGTTACCGGACCTGAAAGAAAGCACCCAGGAGCTGTTGAAAACAGAACAGTAAAAGACCAAGCAGTAACAAAATTACTCGTTTTTTATACATTTTTTGTGCTCTCCTCGCCTGCTGGTAAAAATGTATGTACACACGGCTGGACGATTGCATCCCTCAATATAAAATGCGTTATTTCCCGTCAAGAGAGCCTATAACGGCCACTCAGCAGCCAGTGGGGAACGCTGGGGACGCCTCGAGGTCGAGCCAGAAAATAATGTTACGTACACGCGGCCGTGTGCGGCGCAAAGTCATCAAAATCAGCTGCAACACGCCACCCTCAGAGTTAAATGCTTCAGTTTCTCAAAGGACTTCAAAAGCACAGATCCCTTTTGCCGGACCTGAAAGAAAGCACCCAGGAGCTGCTGAAAACAGAACAGTGAAAGACCAAGCAGCAACAAAATTACTCGTTTTTCATGCATTTTGTGTGCTCTCCTCGCCTGCTGGTAAAAATGTATGTACACACGGCTGGACGCTTGTGTCCCTCAATATAAAATGCGTTATTTTCCATCAAGAAAACCTATAATGGTCACTCAGCAGCCAGTGGGGCACGTTGGGGACGCATCGATGTCGAGCCAGAAAATAATGTTACGTACACGCGCCCGTGTGCGGCACAAAGTCATCAAAATCAGCTGTAACATGCCACCCTAGGAGTAAAACGCTTCAGTTTCTTAAAGGCCTTCAAAAGCAAAGGTTCCTCTTACCGGACCTGAATGAAAGCACCCAGGAGCTGTTGAAAAGAGAACAGCGAAAGACCAAGCAGTAACAAAATTACTCGTTTTTTATGCATTTTGTGTGCTCTCCTTGCCTACTGGTAATAATGTATGTACACACGGCTGGACGCTTGTGTCCCTCAATATAAAATGCGTCGTTTCCCGTCAAGAGAGCCTATAACAGTCACTCAGCAGCCAGTAGGGAACGCTGGGGACGCATCGATGTCGAGCCAGAAAATAATGTTACGTACACGCGCCCGTGTGCGGCGCAAAGTCATCAAAATCAGCTGCAACACGCCACCCTCAGAGTTAAACGCTTCAGTTTCTCAAAGGACTTCAAAAGCACAGATCCCTTTTGCCGGACCTGAAAGAAAGCACCCAGGAGCTGTTGAAAACAGAACAGTGAAAAACCAAGCAGTAACAAAATTACTCGTTTTTTATGCATTTTGTGTGCTCTCCTCGCCTGCTGGTAAAAATGTATGTACACACGGCTGGACGCTTGTGTCCCTCAATATAAAATGCCTTATTTACCGTCAAGAGAGCCCATAACGGTCACTCAGCAGCCAGTGGGGAACGCTGGGGACGCCTCGATGTCGAGCCAGAAAATAATGTTACGTACACGCGCCCGTGTGCGGCGCAAAGTCATCAAAATTAGCTGTAACACGCCACCCTCCGAGTAAAACGCTTCACTTTCTTAAAGGCCTTCAAAAGCAAAGGTTCCTCTTACCGGACCTGAAAGAAAGCACCCAGGAGCTGTTGAAAACAGAACAGTGAAAGACCAAGCAGTAACAAAATTACTCGTTTTTTATGCATTTTGTGTGCTCTCCTCGCCTGCTGGTAAAAATGTATGTACACACGGCTGGACGATTGCGTCCCTCAATATAAAATGCGTTATTTCCCGTCAAGAGAGCCTATAACGGTCACTCAGCAGCGAGTGGGGAACGCTGGGGACGCCTCGATGTCGAGCCAGAAAATCATGTTACGTGCACGCGCCCGTGTGCGGCGCAAAGTCATCAAAATCAGCTGCAACACGCCACCCTCAGAGTTAAATGCTTCAGTTTCTCAAAGGACTTCAAAAGCACAGATCCCTTTTGCCGGACCTGAAAGAAAGCACCCAGGAGCTGTTGAAAACAGAACAGTGAAAAACCAAGCAGTAACAAAATTACTCGTTTTTTATGCATTTTGTGTGCTCTCCTCGCCTGCTGGTAAGAATGTATGTACACACGGCTGGACGCTTGTGCCCCTCAATATAAAATGCGTTATTTCCCATCAAGAGAACCTATAATGGTCACTCAGCAGCCAGTGGGGCACGTTGGGGACGCATCGATGTCGAGCCAGAAAATAATGTTACGTACACGCGGCCGTGTGCGGCACAAAGTCATCAAAATCAGCTGTAACACGCCACCCTAGGAGTAAAACGCTTCAGTTTCTTAAAGGCCTTCAAAAGCAAAGGTTCCTCTTACCGGACCTGAATGAAAGCACCCAGGAGCTGTTGAAAAGAGAACAGCGAAAAACCAAGCAGTAACAACATTACTCGTTTTTTATGCATTTTGTGTGCTCTCCTCGCCTGCTGGTAAAAATGTATGTACACACGGCTGGACGCTTGTGCCCCTCAATATAAAATGCGTTATTTCCCATCAAGAGAACCTATAATGGTCACTCAGCAGCCAGTGGGGCACGTTGGGGACGCATCGATGTCGAGCCAGAAAATAATGTTACGTACACGCGGCCGTGTGCGGCACAAAGTCATCAAAATCAGCTGTAACACGCCACCCTAGGAGTAAAACGCTTCAGTTTCTTAAAGGCCTTCAAAAGCAAAGGTTCCTCTTACCGGACCTGAATGAAAGCACCCAGGAGCTGTTGAAAAGAGAACAGCGAAAAACCAAGCAGTAACAAAATTACTCGTTTTTTATGCATTTTGTGTGCTCTCCTCGCCTGCTGGTAAAAATGTATGTACACACGGCTGGACGCTTGTGCCCCTCAATATAAAATGCGTTATTTCCCATCAAGAGAACCTATAATGGTCACTCAGCAGCCAGTGGGGCACGTTGGGGACGCATCGATGTCGAGCCAGAAAATAATGTTACGTACACGCGCCCGTGTGCGGCGCAAAGTCATCAAAATCAGCTGCAACACGCCACCCTCAGAGTTAAACGCTTCAGTTTCTCAAAGGACTTCAAAAGCACAGATTCCTTTTGCCGGACCTGAAAGAAAGCACCCAGGAGCTGTTGAAAACAGAACAGTGAAAGACCAAGCAGTAACAAAATTACTCGTTTTTTATGCATTTTGTGTGCTCTCCTCGCCTGCTGGTAAAAATGTATGTACACACGGCTGGACGCTTGTGTCCCTCAATATAAAATGCCTTATTTCCCGTCAAGAGAGCCCATAACGGTCACTCAGCAGCCAGTGGGGAACGCTGGGGACGCCTCGATGTCGAGCCAGAAAATAATGTTACGTACACGCGCCCGTGTGCGGCGCAAAGTCATCAAAATTAGCTGTAACACGCCACCCTCCGAGTAAAACGCTTCAGTTTCTTAAAGGCCTTCAAAAGCAAAGGTTCCTCTTACCGGACCTGAAAGAAAGCACCCAGGAGCTGTTGAAAACAGAACAGTGAAAGACCAAGCAGTAACAAAATTACTCGTTTTTTATGCATTTTGTGTGCTCTCCTCGCCTGCTGGTAAAAATGTATGTACACACGGCTGGACGATTGCGTCCCTCAATATAAAATGCGTTATTTCCCGTCAAGAGAGCCTATAACGGTCACTCAGCAGCGAGTGGGGAACGCTGGGGACGCCTCGATGTCGAGCCAGAAAATAACGTTACGTGCACGCGCCCGTGTGCGGCGCAAAGTCATCAAAATCAGCTGTACCACGCCACCCTCGGAGTAAAATGCTTCAGTTTCTTAAAGGCCTTCAAAAGCAAAGGTTCCTCTTACCGAACCTGAAAGAAAGCACCCAGGAGCTGTTGAAAACAGAACAGCGAAAGACCAAGCAGTAACAAAATTACTCGTTTTTTATGCATTTTGTGTGCTCTCCTCGCCTCCAAATCAGCTGTAACACGCCACCCTCGGAGTAAAACGCTTCTATTTCTCAAAGGCCTTCAAAAGCACAGGTTCCTGTTACCGGACCTGAAAGAAAGCACCCAGGAGCTGCTGAAAACAGAACAGTGAAAGACCAAGCAGTAACAAAATTACTCGTTTTTTATGCATTTTGTGTGCTCTCCTCGCCTGCTGGTAAAAATGTATGTACACACGGCTGGACGCTTGTGTCCCTCAATATAAAATGCGTTATTTCCCATCAAGAGAACCTATTATGGTCACTCAGCAGCCAGTGGGGCACGCCGGGGACGCATCGATGTCGAGTCAGAAAATAATGTTACGTACACGCGCCCGTGTGCGGCGCAAAGTCATCCAAATCAGCTGTAACACGCCACCCTCGGAGTAAAACGCTTCTATTTCTCAAAGGCCTTCAAAAGCACAGGTTCCTGTTACCGGACCTGAAAGAAAGCACCCAGGAGCTGCTGAAAACAGAACAGTGAAAGACCAAGCAGCAACAAAATTACTCGTTTTTTATGCATTTTGTGTGCTCTCCTCGCCTGCTGGTAAAAATGTATGTACACACGGCTGGACGCTTGTGTCCCTCAATATAAAATGCGTTATTTCCCATCAAGAGAACCTATTATGGTCACTCAGCAGCCAGTGGGGCACGCCGGGGACGCCTCGAGGTCGAGCCAGAAAATAATGTTACGTACACGCGGCCGTGTGCGGCGCAAAGTCATCAAAATCAGCTGCAACACGCCACCCTCAGAGTTAAACGCTTCAGTTTCTCAAAGGACTTCAAAAGCACAGGTTCCTGTTACCGGACCTGAAAGAAAGCACCCAGGAGCTGCTGAAAACAGAACAGTGAAAGACCAAGCAGCAACAAAATTACTCGTTTTTTATGCATTTTGTGTGCTCTCCTCGCCTGCTGGTAAAAATGTATGTACACACGGCTGGACGATTGCATCCCTCAATATAAAATGCGTTATTTCCCGTCAAGAGAGCCTATAACGGTCACTCAGCAGCGAGTGGGGAACGCTGGGGACGCCTCGATGTCGAGCCAGAAAATAATGTTACGTACACGCGCCCGTGTGCGGCGCAAAGTCATCAAAATCAGCTGTACCACGCCACCCTCGGAGTAAAACGCTTCAGTTTCTTAAAGGCCTTCAAAAGCAAAGGTTCCTCTTACCGGACCTAAAAGAAAGCACCCAGGAGCTGCTGAAAACAGAACAGTGAAAGACCAAGCAGTAACAAAATTACTCGTTTTTTATGCATTTTGTGTGCTCTCCTCGCCTGCTGGTAAAAATGTATGTACACACGGCTGGACGCTTGTGTCCCTCAATATAAAATGCGTTATTTCCCATCAAGAGAACCTATTATGGTCACTCAGCAGCCAGTGGGGCACGCCGGGGACGCATCGATGTCGAGCCAGAAAATAATGCTACGTACACGCGGCCGTGTGCGGCGCAAAGTCATCAAAATCAGCTGCAACACGCCACCCTCAGAGTTAAACGCTTCAGTTTCTCAAAGGACTTCAAAAGCACAGATTCCCCTTGCCGAACCTGAAAGAAAGCACCCAGGAGCTGTTGAAAACAGAACAGTGAAAGACCAAGCAGTAACAAAATTACTCGTTCTTTATGCATTTTGTGTGCTCTCCTCGCCTGCTGGTAAAAATGTATGTACACACGGCTGGACGCTTGTGTCCCTCAATATAAAATGCGTTATTTCCCATCAAGAGAACCTATAATGGTCACTCAGCAGCCAGTGGGGAACGCTGGGGACACATCGATGTCGGGCCAGAAAATAATGTTACGTACACGCGCCCGTGTGCGGCGCAAAGTCATCAAAATCAGCTGCAACACGCCACCCTCAGAGTTAAACGCTTCAGTTTCTCAAAAGACTTCAAAAGCACAGATTCCTTTTGCCGGACCTGAAAGAAAGCACCCAGTAGCTGTTGAAAACAGAACAGTGAAAGACCAAGCAGTAACAAAATTACTCGTTTTTTATGCATTTTGTGTGCTCTCCTCGCCTGCTGGTAAAAATGTATGTACACACGACTGGACGCTTGTGCCCCTCAATATAAAATGCGTTATACCCCATCAAGAGAACCTATAATGGTCACTCAGCAGCCAGTGGGTCACGTTGGGGACGCATCGATGTCGAGCCAGAAAATAATGTTACGTACACGCGCCCGTGTGCGGCACAAAGTCATCAAAATCAGCTGTAACACGCCACCCTAGGAGTAAAACGCTTCAGTTTCTTAAAGGCCTTCAAAAGCAAAGGTTCCTCTTACCGGACCTGAATGAAAGCACCCAGGAGCTGTTGAAAAGAGAACAGCGAAAGACCAAGCAGTAACAAAATTACTCGTTTTTTATGCATTTTGTGTGCTCTCCGCGCCTACTGGTAATAATGTATGTACACACGGCTGGACGCTTGTGTCCCTCAATATAAAATGCGTCATTTCCCGTCAAGAGAGCCTATAACAGTCACTCAGCAGCCAGTAGGGAACGCTGGGGACGCATCGATGTCGAGCCAGAAAATAATGTTACGTACACGCGCCCGTGTGCGGCGCAAAGTCATCAAAATCAGCTGCAACACGCCACCCTCAGAGTTAAACGCTTCAGTTTCTCAAAAGACTTCAAAAGCACAGATTCCTTTTGCCGGACCTGAAAGAAAGCACCCAGGAGCTGTTGAAAACAGAACAGTGAAAGACCAAGCAGTAACAAAATTACTCGTTTTTTATGCATTTTGTGTGCTCTCCTCGCCTGCTGGTAAAAATGTATGTACACACGGCTGGACGCTTGTGTCCCTCAATATAAAATGCCTTATTTCCCGTAAAGAGAGCCCATAACGGTCACTCAGCAGCCAGTGGGGAACGCTGGGGACGCCTCGATGTCGAGCCAGAAAATAATGTTACGTACACGCGCCCGTGTGCGGCGCAAAGTCATCAAAATTAGCTGTAACACGCCACCCTCCGAGTAAAACGCTTCACTTTCTTAAGGGCCTTCAAAAGCAAAGGTTCCTCTTACCGGACCTGAAAGAAAGCACCCAGGAGCTGTTGAAAACAGAACAGTGAAAGACCAAGCAGTAACAAAATTACTCGTTTTTTATGCATTTTGTGTGTTCTCCTCGCCTGCTGGTAAAAATGTATGTACACACGGCTGGACGATTGCGTCCCTCAATATAAAATGCGTTATTTCCCGTCAAGAGAGCCTATAACGGTCACTCAGCAGCGAGTGGGGAACGCTGGGGACGCCTCGATGTCGAGCCAGAAAATAATGTTACGTGCACGCGCCCGTGTGCGGCGCAAAGTCATCAAAATCAGCTGTACCACGCCACCCTCGGAGTAAAATACTTCAGTTTCTTAAAGGCCTTCAAAAGCAAAGGTTCCTCTTACCGAACCTGAAAGAAAGCACCCAGGAGCTGTTGAAAACAGAACAGCGAAAGACCAAGCAGTAACAAAATTACTCGTTTTTTATGCATTTTGTGTGCCCTCCTCGCCTCCAAATCAGCTGTAACACGCCACCCTCGGAGTAAAACGCTTCTATTTCTCAAAGGCCTTCAAAAGCACAGGTTCCTGTTACCGGACCTGAAAGAAAGCACCCAGGAGCTGCTGAAAACAGAACAGTGAAAGACCAAGCAGTAACAAAATTACTCGTTTTTTATGCATTTTGTGTGCTCTCCTCGCCTGCTGGTAAAAATGTATGTACACGCGGCTGGACGCTTGTGTCCCTCAATATAAAATGCGTTATTTCCCATCAAGAGAACCTATTATGGTCACTCAGCAGCCAGTGGGGCACGCCGGGGACGCATCGATGTCGAGTCAGAAAATAATGTTACGTACACGCGCCCGTGTGCGGCGCAAAGTCATCCAAATCAGCTGTAACACGCCACCCTCGGAGTGAAACGCTTCTATTTCTCAAAGGCCTTCAAAAGCACAGGTTCCTGTTACCGGACCTGAAAGAAAGCACCCAGGAGCTGTTGAAAACAGAACAGTGAAAGACCAAGCAGTAACAAAATTACTCGTTTTTTATGCATTTTGTGTGCTCTCCTCGCCTGCTGGTAAAAATGTATGTACACACGGCTGGACGATTGCATCCCTCAATATAAAATGCGTTATTTCCCGTCAAGAGAGCCTATAACGGTCACTCAGCAGCCAGTGGGGAACGCTGGGGACGCCTCGATGTCGAGCCAGAAAATAATGTTACGTACACGCGCCCATGTGCGGCGCAAAGTCATCAAAATCAGCTGTAACACGCCACCCTAAGAGTAAAACGGTTCAGTTTCTCAAAGGCCTTGAAAGGCACAGGTTCCTCTTGCAGAACCTGAAAGAAAACACCCAGGAGCTGCTGAAAACACAACAGTGAAAGACCAAGCAGTAACAAAATTACTCGTTTTTTATGCATTTTGTGTGCTCTCCTCGCCTGCTGGTAAAAATGTATGTACACACGGCTGGACGCTTATGTCCCTCAAAATAAAATGCGTTATTTCCCATCAAGAGAACCTATTATGGTTACTCAGCAGCCAGTGGGGCACGCCGGGGACGCATCGATGTCGAGTCAGAAAATAATGTTACGTACACGCGCCCGTGTGCGGCGCAAAGTCATCCAAATCAGCTGTAACACGCCACCCTCGGAGTAAAACGCTTCTATTTCTCAAAGGCCTTCAAAAGCACAGGTTCCTGTTACCGGACCTGAAAGAAAGCACCCAGGAGCTGTTGAAAACAGAACAGTAAAAGACCAAGCAGTAACAAAATTACTCGTTTTTTATGCATTTTGTGTGCTCTCCTCGCCTGCTGGTAAAAATGTATGTACACACGGCTGGACGATTGCATCCCTCAATATAAAATGCGTTATTTCCCGCCAAGAAAGCCTATAACGGTCACTCAGCAACCAGTGGGGAACGCTGGGGACGCCTCGATGTCGAGCCAGAAAATAATGTTACGTACACGCGGCCGTGTGCGGCGCAAAGTCATCAAAATCAGCTGCAACACGCCACCCTCAGAGCTAAACGCTTCAGTTTCTCAAAGGACTTCAAAAGCACAGATTCCCCTTGCCGAACCTGAAAGAAAACACCCAGGAGCTGTTGAAAACAGAACAGTGAAAGACCAAGCAGTAACAAAATTACTCGTTTTTTATGCATTTTGTGTGCTCTCCTCGCCTGCTGGTAAAAATGTATGTACACACGGCTGGACGCTTGTGTCCCTCAATATAAAATGCGTTATTTCCCATCAAGAGAACCTATAATGGTCACTCAGCAGCCAGTGGGGAACGCTGGGGACACATCGATGTCGGGCCAGAAAATAATGTTACGTACACGCGCCAGTAACATATGTGACTGCAACCCAGAAGGCGGTCAATTCCCCAACGGAAAATGCAACGCTACAAAACACGGCCGTTCCCCCCAAGCCAGCAAGAACTGGGTCATCGATGACGACAACAGCGAACTCAATCAATCCAGCTGATTCAACGGCACCAGCAGATGACCCCAAAAAACCAACAAACGACGCATCAAAAGAGAGGTATAAAAGTGAACCTCCCAACAGAAGCAGCAGACCAATTTTCCGCTTATAGTTACGTGAAATAAATAAGGTCTCCGTTGACCAGTAAACTTAAAAGTGCGTTTTATTTTTTAAGTCGGTTCAGCGTATAGTTCTTGATTGGCGCAGTCGGTGTTCCTCTATTCGTCGAAAAAGAGGAAAGTGATACAGTACGTTGTGATTTCTTTTAGAACTTAGTAAAAGTTCTTAAAGAACACGGTAAATAGTGAACAAAAAAAAAAAAAAAAAAAGAGAAGTTAATAAGGCAGTGAAACGAAGTGCTTTGAAAAACAAGTTACCAAGTGCACGTAGAAACAAGCCGGACACACAAAAAAAAAAAAAAAAAAAAATAAAAATAAAAATAATATTAAAAATGGCTCAACCACAAGCATCGCTCGAACAATGTCTAGTGACATTGACAGAAATTCTTGCGAGGCAGAATCATCCACAAAGTTGGAGATCGATAGTGGAAAAAGAAATCAAATACATTCAACCGTTTAGTGGTGAAGCAAAGACTTTACCATCGTTTATCGAGACAATCGAACAAGTGTTAACAGACTTTGGTGAACAAGCCCCACAAGTGTTTCGGGTAATATATAATGAAAAGATAATTGGTGCCGCGAAAAATTATCTATCAAGTAATGTGCCGACAACATGGGAGGAGTGTAAAGAAAAGCTGAAAATACACTACAAATCATCGAAGGACCAAACAGCAATCATCAAGGACATCCACAATATTAAGGTATTTACCGTAAGTCAATTATTAGATGCTATTCAAAACATTGTAAATAATATTACGGAGTGTGCCGCGTTTAGTGATCAGGGTTTAGAAATAGCGACGTGTTTAAATAGTTCGTTAATCTTAAAAATTAAAGAGGTTACAGCAGGCGCTTTGGCCGCTGAAATCTACGATAAATATTCCTTGTCACAAATTAGAGAAATTTTACGTAAATATGTTGGTCAAGACAGATATAACTTGAATATAGAAAAGGTTCATAAACAGCATAACACTCAACACAAAACACAAAACTTCAAGACACAAAACAACCACACACAAAATCACCCAATACAAAATAATCATAAACACTTCTACAATAACAGACCTCAACAATCAGGACAATTTAGACAAAATGAATCAGGACAAGTAAAACAGAATCCTAATCATTACACACAATCAAATCAGTTTAGATTCCCAAATACTAATTATAGAAACTCTGGGCAATACAGATCAGGACAGCGTAGAATAGAACCAATGGATGTAGATGCCCTCAGTAAAAATGAAGAGGTTAATCAATTAGAGAATGAGTTTTTTATCAACTAGCCTCGGACAATAAAAAAATATTCATTCAAATAACCATAGAAAACAATAAGTTTGTAGCCTTGATTGATACAGGATCTACAATCAGCCTTCTAAACTCAAAAAGAGTACCACATGTATTATACAAAAAGATAGCAGAAAACTCTTTAAAAATCAACACCATTCAAGGTTTAGTAAATGAAAACACAGAGCAGGTCAAAACAAAATGTCCAGAACAATTCAAAATGCCTGATAACGCTAGAATGAAATGGACGAAAATAGAATTGAACAAGCCATACGATTTTCTAATCGGGATGGATTGGATTCAACAGAACGCCAAATCAATAGATTTTCGAAAACAAGAAATTATATTAATAAATGAAGTGCGTCTTCCGTTTTTAGCTAAACTATTAGACGAAGTAAATGCGCTAGAAATAAGTGAGAATAACCAGATTCAGACGAATCATTTGAATGAAGCAGAAAAACAAAGTATAGATAAGTTGCTAAACAAATATAAAAAACTTATATTTAGAGAAGGTGATCAATTAACAAATACAAAAACAGTGGTTCACGAAATAAAAACCACAACAGATCAGCAAATAAATTCAAAATTATATAGATATCCACCAAAACACGAAGCAGAAGTACGCAAACAACTAGATGAAATGGAGAAACAAGGAATCATTAGAAAGAGCAATAGTCGATATAGCTCACCCATTATAGTTGTCCCCAAAAAAAGAGACAATTCAGGAGAACAAAAGTATAGGATTGTGGTCGATTATAGAAAGTTAAATCAGGTCACAATAGATGATAAATACCCACTTCCAAACATTGACAGCATTTTGGATAAATTAGGTAAAGCCCAATATTTTAGCACCTTAGATTTAGCTAAGGGTTACCATCAAATCCTGGTAGCAGACCAAGATATCCACAAAACTGCTTTCGTGACACCTTCAGGCTTATATGAATATGTCAGGATGCCGTTCGGACTTAAGAACGCCCCTGCCACATTTCAAAGGTTAATGAATAACATTTTACGTGACTATATAAACAAAATATGCGTTGTCTATCTAGACGACATATTAATTTTCTCAACAAGTCTCGAAGAACACATAGAATCACTAGAAAAAATATTTAGGAAACTGCAGGAACATAATCTGAAAATTCAAGCAGACAAATGTAGCTTCATGAAACACGATACCGAGTTCTTAGGACACGTACTAACAAAGGACGGGATAAAACCAAATCCAAACAAAATAAAAGATATTGAAAATCTAGATTTACCGAAAACAGAAAGACAGCTTAAGGGATTTTTAGGTATGACAGGCTACTATCGTAAGTTTATTAAAGACTACGCTAAAGTAGCATACCCAATGATAAAATATTTAAAAAAGGATGAAAAAATTAACGTTAACGACCCACAATATATCTCTGCGTTTGAAAATCTAAAAACTTTGATTACAGCACACCCTATCTTAAAATTTCCTGAATATGATAAACAATTTATCTTGACAACTGATGCAAGCAATTATGCCATTGGTGCCGTGTTATCACAAAGCGGTCACCCAGTTTGCTTTGTGTCTAGGACATTAAACGACCATGAAAAAAATTATAGTGTTACGGACAAAGAATTTTTGTCAATCGTATATGCAGTAAACTACTTCCGGCCATATCTTTATGGAAATAAATTTAAAATTATAACTGATCATGCACCCATTAAGTATTTGCATAGTAAATACAAAGGTAAAGAATTTTCGCAACGGAACCAGAGATGGTTGCTAAAGCTACAAGAATACAATTTCGAGATAGAATACCTAAAAGGAAAAGAGAATAAAGTAGCAGATTTCCTTAGTAGATTAGAAAATACACCGAGAATTGAAGAAAGCAATGATAATGAATCAAATATGGAATTAACGGAAACAGTGCACTCAGTAGAAGAACAGCAATTAGATCATATAGGTATTAAAGAAGAAATCGTTAACAAATACAGAACACAACTGATATTAACATACAATATTATAAATGAAATAGAGATACTGCATAAAAGAAGAATCATATACCTGAACCCAATGGAAGGAACAAATAAAATCAAAGATGTATTACTTAGATTTATAAAGAAAGGATTGACTGGAATATATTCAGAAGTTGAAGATCATCATTATAATATAATTCAACAAATTATCATAGAACTATTCTCACATGATAAAACTGTCAGATTCATTAGGTGTTCGCAGAGGGCTGCCGAAATCCAAACCGAGGAGGAGGCACACAAGCAAATCTCCCTCTACCATACAAAAGAATCAATGCACAGTGGTGTTAATGAAACATACTATACACTTAAAGACAAAATATATTTTCCTAAACTTCATGAACAAATACAATTAATTATTAATAATTGTAAAAAGTGCCAGGAGATAAAGTACGACAGGAAACCAATAAAACCAAAGTTTCATATCACCGAAACCCCAACTCACAAAAATGAAATCATACACTTAGATATATTCCATATACAAAAGAAAGCGTTTGTTACAATTATTGACAAACTAACCAAATTTGCAGTAGCCTATACAATAACTGACAGAAATTGGAGAAGTAAAAAGGAAATATTAATTGAGCACTTTGCTAAGTTTGGAAAACCTAAGAAGATTATTACAGATAACGAGTTCAAGTCAGAGCATATCATTCAATTCTTAGAGCAAAATAATGTTGAAGTTCATTGGACTAAGCCAAACAGTCATACAGGTAACTCAGATGTAGAAAGGCTCCATTCCACAATTTTGGAAAAAATAACAGGTATAGAAGAAAAAGATATTTCAGTTGAGATGAAAATACAATTAGTATTGGATAATTATAATAATCGGTTTCATTCGACAATTAGGACTACACCTAGAAAAGCGAAAGAAGAAGTAGACGAACAAATATTAAATAGCATAGTACAGGAAACTAAAATCAAAAAAATTGGTAAACTTAATGAGAAACGAGAGGATTATCGTGAACAAAGACAGGAAGGACCCATTAAAAACTATAAGCATGTTAGGCATAAGAATGAAACTAGATACCGAATTAAGAATTTAAACAACGTACACTTAACAAACATTAAAAGGCAACATAAATTTACAGGTCATTTTCCTAACAACACTACTCCTATTACCAACAGTACATGGAATACTACAGATCACACCAATTAACGAACAGTCAGGATATTTGAAGATTAAGATTGAAACTATTCAAATTACTAACAAAACAAATATCATTCTACACCTTATTAACCCAAAAGAAATATTAGATACAATCATTCTTCTTAGGACTAACATAAAGCATTTAGAAATAGAAAACAAAGAAGTAATAAATCAGCGGATAGAAACACTGATAGCTAAAATTAATTCAATAATGCCTAGAAAAATAAACAGAAAGAAACGAGGCCTATTGAATGTAGCAGGAAATGCAGAAAAATGGCTTTTCGGAACCATGGATGACAATGATAGAATGTTAATCTTCAATCATTTAGAACTTTTAAATGAAAACACACACAAAACAATTAACACCATAAATGATCAGATAAAAATTAACCAACATTTTAATGAAACAATACACTCTCTACAGACCGTAATATTAGATGACAGACGAAAAATTCGAGACAGTTTAAACAGAGTAGATAGTGTCTGTATAGTAAAAGAGATGTTCAACCGTTGCCTTCAGTGTCAAAATTAATAATGACTTTATTTTCCACCTTGCGTAGGTACAACGCATAATTATCACTCGATGAGCTACTGTGAGAACAATTGATGTTTGCGGTTCACTAGACGTAATCCGAGCAATCGTCGTTGCTTACAAAACAATTCCCACGATAAAGGGGATTCGAATAATCTCTGTCCCACAGTAGCTCCCGTTACAAAGATTGAAATAAAATATGTACAATGTAAACTTAAAAATTAGGAAAGTATTTACAAGTTCGTACATACACCCCTCCTTGGAGGTTCTTAACCTTCAAGACGTCGAAAGACAAAATTAAAAATACATATACTGTATAGCTTAGAGTGCCCGTTCAGATCCAGTATGCTACGTTAAATAGATAAGATATTTAAGATAGGTTTAAGCGTTTTACCTTCAATTCAAATATTGGCTTCAAAGCGAGGAACTGTTCTTCGTTGAGCTGGAATCGGCCCTTTCTGATGTCGGCGTCGGCAATAATATACTATTATTCCAATGGTAATCGACAGCAGCAGGTAGCTCAAACTGTAGTGATGGTAATCGTGTATGTTCAATTGCGGTTCTTCGGGTGCTCTCATGTCTTTCTTAAGGTCTTCTATTTCCTGTGTAATATTTTTAAATTGATCATGTTCAATGGTGCTTACCTTCAATGGGGGGACAAGGTCTTTTGTGAAGTTATGGTTTTCGATCCAGTTGTTGATTTTTGCACTCGGAACGAACGAGTTAGATATAACTGTTTTTAAGTTTGAGCGTCCGGTTATAATCGTGTTTCCAACTTTAAGAGTGCACATCTCTTTGAATTCTATCACTCCATTGCCTGCTAAGGCGATGCTGCTTGTAACTCCATTGCAAATGAGTAGACCTGTGGAATTAGTAATCAATGAAAATAGCCAGCTGTTAGTTTCTTTGAGTGCGATCCAACGATTTTGAGATGGTATTTCGTTTAAGATGCAATCGGCCAATGCATTATTTTCATGATTCATCAAGGCCATTTCACATACTTGCAAATTGTGTTGATGGATATTAGTTGGAACAATCTGAGTACAGAGATGGGTTCTCGCAGCTATAAGCTTGCAAGATGAGAATTCAAACTCTGTTAATCTAAAAAATTTGTCTCTTGCTAATGTAACTGCAAGGTATGGTTTAGGTATATCCACTAGGAGGCTGATGTTGTAGTGAATGATGGGTAATGGAATTAGATTGAACATCTGGAATTCTTGGTCGTCAGCTAAGGGTATGAGCATTTCAAAAACGATTGAATCATGAAGTGTCCGTCCCCTGACTGTTATTATTTTAAACATGTCCAAAACTGAAACATTAGGTAATCTCAAAGTTGATGGGAGGTTTCCTTGAATAAGCTGCAGCTGGTCATTGAGTTGCCTTGGTGTGATAAGCTGAGGGTTAATTTTTGCATGATTCAAGTCAAGTATAACATCAAGTAGAATATCTTGAGTGCGCTGAAAGTTGGATAAAATCATAATTAAATAAGACGTAAGCGATACAAAGTGTTGGTTTGTGCCAATGTTATCTTGCTGTTTTTCGATTACATTAAACGTCCTGGCCAAATATGTGTTCAGTGTCTGGAATTGCCTTTTGACTTCCAATGAATTTTGCCTCAAAATATTAACAGTGGAATCTGAAATGGAACTTTGTTTTTCAATGAGAGCAGCTAAGTGAGTTTCATGTTTATTCGCCAAGTTGATCTGATTTTGAATGTGTTGAGCCTCTTCTTGATCAAGGATGCCAAACAAACTATGTGCTACACTACCAACAAAATCGAATGGAGACCTGCGATGTCGAATCGCTGCCCGACTTGAAGTATTGAACCCGTGAATGAATTCGTTATTTTGATCAATGATAGCTACTCTTTGTCGAAAAATGTCAACCGTCGAATGACAGTAGTAAATCTTGTCCGTTTTATCTGTCGTGCAAGCTTTTTCCAGTTCATTTATATACGTTTTAGTTTCATTTAATTCTTACCAATAATTGGTAAGATTGTAAAAAACATAAAGGCTCCAAAAATTGTTGACGATCCGAAGAGTTCCAATGTCTTCAAAGTAGATTCCGACTGCATTATCGAGCTGATTTGTAAGGACGTGGTTGTCTGTGTATGTTGTGTTAACTGTTCCAACCAACATTGCAATCAAAAATGACACCAATAAAGTTCCCGATCTAACCTTGCCGTTTCTGAGTTTCCGTGATGTTGGTTCTCGTTCATTTCTTAGATATGGCTCTTTCTCATGCTCATCTGCTGGAGACTCCACCTCAGCTGTTTCTTCTAACGGCAGAGGACACAAGTTATGAATAGCTCGCTGGAGAACTCCTCCTTGGGTCTTAATGTTAGCAACACGAACCAATCCATCGTTTCCTTTGATAACTTCTAGTACACGTCCCAACTTCCATCTTGTTGGTGGCATATTAGATTCCTTTAATAAAACAAGAGTGTTTGGCTTCAAGTTTTGGGATTCAGTTTTCCACTTAGTTCGTTGTTGTAAGTTATGTAAGTACTCACTCGACCATCTCTTCCAAAAAGACTGTTGAACATGCTGGATTTGTCGATATTTATTTAGAGAACTTACCCTTTTATCAGTGACATCGGGCTCAGCTATTGAAAGGAGTGGCGCTCCTATCAGAAAATGTCCAGGGGTAAGAGCTTCTAAATCATTTGGATCCGATGAAATTGGCGTCAAGGGTCTTGAATTGAGTATAGCTTCTATTTGAATTGTGATCGTGGTGAGCTCTTCATATGTTAACGAAGCCTCACCCAGGTGTTTAACCAACAATCCCTTAGCAGATTTTACAGCTGACTCCCAGAGTCCCCCGAAGTGCGGAGAACGGGGAGGAATAAATTGCCAATTAATTCCCGCCTGAATACATGATGATTGAATGGCTGACTCCATTCTCTTTGACTGCATAACTTCTTTAAGCTCCTTAAGTTTATTGTTTGCACCAACAAAATTAGTTGCATTATCGCAGAAGATAGTGTGGCACAATCCTCGTCTGCCTACAAACCTCTTAAGGCAGTTTATGAACGATTCAGTGGAGAGATCTCCAACAACTTCTATATGGATTGCCTTCGTTGAAAAGCACACAAAAATTGCTAAATAAGATTTTGAAGGAGTCTTACCCCTGATTTTGTAGTGTGATTTTATAGGGCCAGCAAAGTCCACTCCTGTGTAGTAAAATGGGCGAGATGGTGTTACTCTTTGCATAGGTAAATCGCCCATCAACTGTGCTATGGATGTTGGTCTTGATTTCGCACATATGATACACTTTCTGATCACTGATCTTGCTTCTCTTCCAATGCTTAGTATCCAATACCGTTGTCGTGAAATTGCTACAAGAGCCCTGTGGGATACATGTAAGTTTGTTCTATGTATGTTTTCCAAAAGCAGCCTTGTAACGATGTTGTTCTTCGGCAGTAGTATTTGGTTTTTTGCATCCGGCAAAAGTGCAGAATTTGCTAATGGAGCACATGCTGAACCGTAAGTCAATGTGTTAAGCTTATATGCCTTCAGAGGTTGATTGCTGTGAAATCTCCAAAGAATTAGTTGAAAGGCTCTATCTTCTGGCCTTACTAATACCTGTCGGTACATTTTGCTTACGTCTGCTGTAAATGCATACCTTTCTAACCTGAAATTAATAATTATTGCAAACAAGTCATTCTGGACTGTTGGCCCTACGCCAAGAACATCATTGAGAGAAACTCCAGATGTCGTTTTTGCTGAACAATCAAAGACCACACGCAATGCTGTTGAGGAGCTTTCTGGCTTCAGCACACAATGATGCGGAATGAAATAATGATTTTGAGGAATCTCATCGTTCTCGATCGGACTCATGTGGCCTAATTCCTCGTATTCTAGCAGGAACTGAGAATAAAGTTCACGCAATTCATTATCTCCTTCAAATCGGCGTTCTAATGAAAGAAATCTTTTCCGTGCCTTTTCGAGAGATGCACCTAAACAAGTCGGATTCCTTTTGAAAGGAAGACTTACCATAAATCTTCCATTTGACAAAGTTTTTGTGTTCGATTTAAAATGTTCCTCACAGTTATGTTCTTCATTACTCATACGTTTCACTTCCGTCTCATGGGTTTCGTACTCCCAGAATCTACTCACCAGTTTCTCTAATGAAGATAGAGATGGCTTCGTGGCAATGGTGCAAACAACATTTGAGTTTGTAGCCTGTATGCCACCCGCGACAATCCATCCTAGTTTTGTGTTACGGAGTTTAGGAAGCTGAGGTCCAATAGTTATTTCCCCTGGGAGAAGAAGATCGAAAAACAACTCAGCACCAATAAGCATATCTATTTTTTGATTAGACATGAATCCTGGATCAGCCAATTGAATGTGGATAGGGATATTCCAATTTCCTGATTGAACCTCACGTAGCTGGTAATCTGTAATCCTAGCCATTATGTTTGCTTCAATACTTGCCTTGAAACTTGAATTGTGTGCTTGAAAAGTGAGTCCTATTGCAAATTGTGTTTTTGTGCCATGTCCTCCTATGCCGCTTATTGAATTTTCTGATTGATACTTTGGAAGACCCAGTGCTTGTGCAAAAGCTGCAGTCACAAAATGGATTTGCGATCCTGAGTCTAACAAAGCACGACAAGTAAGCCATGTTCCGCATGCGGACTTGACATTAATTAAGGCTGTTGCTAGATAAACTTGGCGTGATTTATTTCTCGAATAGCTAGCTGCATTGGCTGCTTGAGCTTCTCTTCTTTGAACTAGCTGATGCTGCTGATTACTTATGGAATTCGTATAATGGTTGGTTGATTGACCTTCCCCCCTTTGAGCTGATTGCACCAATGGTTGAGCTAGTTGCTGCTGTTGACCACCTATGGAATGATTATGGTTATTAATTGGTTTTGTTTTCAAAGATTGCCTTGAATCTTTTTGATAGTGTAGGAGAGTATTATGTTTGCCATTACAACTTTGGCATCCTCTCGAGTGACTTGTGTTGGAGGCATGTCCCGACCTAAGACAGTTTCGGCAAATTCCAAGACGTTGAACAGCTCTCTCACGATCGCCACCTGAAAGAGATAAGAATGTCTTACAGTTAAATATTTTATGGTTACCTGAGCTGCACATTAGGCAGCCATCAACTTTAGCTGCTATAACTGTTGTGGGCTTCCTTCTATCGTCTGCACTATTAATTGTTTCAAGTGTCTGAAACCGGGATTCAATGAACTTCAGCAATTCTGTTAGCGAAGGACTGCATCTCGGATCAATCAACGATTGCTCAAACAGCGTTCTGCTTTCCTTATCCAGTTTCTTCAGTATTAGATGAACTACTATGGGGTCCCAGTCATGAACTTGATATCCCAGATTAGTAAGTGCCTGGATACCTTCCTTTGTATTGTCGTGGAGTTTCCGTAAGCTTGATGCAGTTCCTGATGCTGATGGTTGCTGTAGTAGCTTATCCAACTGTGCTGACAATAGAAGCCGTTTATTGTCGTATCTATCAATCAGAGTCTTCCAAGCTGTTTCAAAGTTGTTGTCTGTAGCCGGAAATCCTTGTATTAAGCTTAGCGCTTCTCCTGTTAGATTAGCACGGAGAAAATAAAGTTTTTGAGCAAGTGGTATAGGTTGTTCAAGGATCATTGGTTTAAACAGATCGTGAAATTGGCGCCACTTAAGGTAATTTCCGTCGAACTTGGGCAACTCAATTTTCGGTAGCTTTAACGTAGTACTTGATGGTTGATCCTGTGTAACTCTTACTAGAACCTCACTTAATCGCAACTCCAACTGCTCTTGAAGATGGAAATATGTTTCGATATCTTCTTCTTTTAATTCACCATCCATTCGCCGATACATAATTTTTAATTCTTCAAAATTCTCCTTGATATTGTTTACCTTAACGTTGAACATCTGGGGGTTGGTGTCTTTCAAATTTGGTGCACACTTATCCAATGATGTTTGGAAATGTTTTGAAAGCACCTTAAATCTTTCTCTAGTGGAAAGTGTGTTTGTCTTTGAAGATTGAATGTCCTGATGCCTTTGTTTCGCTTCAGGTGGATTCATCTTTGTTGCTGTTGATGATGGTGTGACCGATGATCCTGATGGCGGTGTTGCTGGTGACTCCTCCTGGATCTGGTCTGCGTCCCGTCCTTGCAAATTCATTAATCGAGTGATAATGTCTGACTTCATGTTTTCGTACACCTTCTGAATCTCGTCGTAGTACCCCTTAGCGAAATATTCATGTTGTATCGAGTCCGCATACTTATCTCGAATTTCACTGTCGTTGGTGTCGAAACAGTCCCACAAGTTTTCTAATTTTTCCCTCCTTTCATGTAATTTTTTCATGGTTTTGCGACTGTCACTATCCTTCCCATAGTTTCGAGCGAGGATGCAGATCTCCTTTCCTACTTGCTCTTGCAGGTCAGTTAATTCCTCTAGTGTTCGAACCATGATGATTGATAATTTGTATGAAGCGTCTATGTATATTAAGGTCTATTTTTGTTAGGGCTTAACACTGTGCACTAGAATTCAGTTAGTTAATGAGCACTGAAAATTGAATACACAACACAACAAATGATTTGGTATATCTTTGATTGAGAAGATAAATGTTTGTTAAAGACCAGACACTCAAGTTAATGTATGATTGATTATAATTTTAAACACACTGCTTTTCTGTTAATATTCAGGCACACTAAATTCTTTTAGTAGTGTCCTGTCACGGTCGCCAAAAAATGTATAGTAAAAGAGATGTTCAACCGTTGCCTTCAGTGTCAAAATTAATAATGACTTTATTTTCCACCTTGCGTAGGTACAACGCATAATTATCACTCGATGAGCTACTGTGAGAACAATTGATGTTTGCGGTTCACTAGACGTAATCCGAGCAATCGTCGTTGCTTACAAAACAATTCCCACGATAAAGGGGATTCGAATAATCTCTGTCCCACAGTAGCTCCCGTTACAAAGATTGAAATAAAATATGTACAATGTAAACTTAAAAATTAGGAAAGTATTTACAAGTTCGTACAGTGTCATAAATAACATTTTAAAACAACAACTATTTCTAGATCAAATCACTAAATTAGGTTTTATAGAAAATAAGATAAATCGAATACAGGACAACATTGTATCAGCTAAACATAATATTGTTCATCCAAGTATCCTTACAATGGAAGAAATAAATGAATACGGAATTGATTTTTATAAACTAAAATTGTTAAAAGTAGGCATTACCGAATATCAAAACAACATCATTGTAATTGAAATTAAAGTTCCCAAAAATTATGGAACAGTCGAAAAAAGATTAATAACCCCATTACCAAATAAAGAACATTTTGAAATAGATAGTAAAAACGAATATATTGTAGAGATAGAAAATAAAACATATACATATGAACCCGATGTAACTATTCATCAATTTAAACTAAGTAAACACTGTACTATAACCAGAAGTTGTAAACTAAAATATAATAATGAAACTCAAAAACTTCCCTTAGATGATACTACGATTATAATAAAAAATGCTAATAAAATTCTTGTAAAACAAAATTGTGATGAACGAGATGTTGTACTAAATAAAAATTATCTAATAAATTTTTATAATTGTCAAATTACTTTAATGAATGAAACATTCGAAAATCACCAAAAAACTTTCCAAGACAAATATTATTATCCCGATAACAGCATTAATTCTACCTTTGATAAAGCAATTACATTTGAGGATATAGTCTCTTTGAACTTTGAAAATATCAGAAAAATAAAAGAATTAAAATTACATAAAAATATAACGTATGGTCTAAGTTGTAGCATTGTAATAAGTCTAATTGTAGTAATATATGTATTTTCGCATTATTGTATTAAATCATATAAAGTAAGAGTTGTTGACAACAAAATTCAGGAGAATTCCTACTCAAACCGAGGAGGAGTAACATATGTGACTGCAACCCAGAAGGCGGTCAATTCCCCAACGGAAAATGCAACGCTACAAAACACGGCCGTTCCCCCCAAGCCAGCAAGAACTGGGTCATCGATGACGACAACAGCGAACTCAATCAATCCAGCTGATTCAACGGCACCAGCAGATGACCCCAAAAAACCAACAAACGACGCATCAAAAGAGAGGTATAAAAGTGAACCTCCCAACAGAAGCAGCAGACCAATTTTCCGCTTATAGTTACGTGAAATAAATAAGGTCTCCGTTGACCAGTAAACTTAAAAGTGCGTTTTATTTTTTAAGTCGGTTCAGCGTATAGTTCTTGATTCGCCCGTGTGCGGCGCAAAGTCATCCAAATCAGCTGTAACACGCCACCCTCGGAGTAAAACGCTTCTATTTCTCAAAGGCCTTCAAAAGCACAGGTTCCTGTTACCGGACCTGAAAGAAAGCACCCAGGAGCTGTTGAAAACAGAACAGTGAAAGACCAAGCAGTTACAAAATTACTCGTTTTTTATGCATTTTGTGTGCTCTCCTCGCCTGCTGGTAAAAATGTATGTACACACGGCTGGACGATTGCATCCCTCAATATAAAATGCGTTATTTCCCGTCAAGAGAGCCTATAACGGTCACTCAGCAGCGAGTGGGGAACGCTGGGGACGCCTCGATGTCGTGCACGCGCCCGTGTGCGGCGCAAAGTCATCAAAATCAGCTGTACCACGCCACCCTCGGAGTAAAATGCTTCAGTTTCTTAAAGGCCTTCAAAAGCAAAGGTTCCTCTTACCGAACCTGAAAGAAAGCACTCAGGAGCTGTTGAAAACAGAACAGCGAAAGACCAAGCAGTAACAAAATTACTCGTTTTTTATGCATTTTGTGTGCCCTCCTCGCCTCCAAATCAGCTGCAACACGCCACCCTCAGAGTTAAACGCTTCAGTTTCTCAAAGGACTTCAAAAGCACAGATTCTCCTTGCCGGACCTGAAAGAAGGCACCCAG
The DNA here is from genome assembly GCA_951905685.1 of Eumerus sabulonum. Taxonomy (NCBI): domain Eukaryota; kingdom Metazoa; phylum Arthropoda; class Insecta; order Diptera; family Syrphidae; genus Eumerus; species Eumerus sabulonum. The sequence continues at coordinate 139,597,695 of OX645060.1, read as the reverse complement.
GAACTGCTGAAAACAGAACAGTGAAAGACCAAGCAGCAACAAAATTACTCGTTTTTTATGCATTTTGTGTGCTCTCCTCGCCTGCTGGTAAAAATGTATGTACACACGGCTGGACGATTGCGTCCCTCAATATAAAATGCGTTATTTCCCGTCAAGAGAGCCTATAACGGTCACTCAGCAGCGAGTGGGGAACGCTGGGGACGCCTCGATGTCGAGCCAGAAAACAATGTTACGTGCACGCGCCCGTGTGCGGCGCAAAGTCATCAAAATCAGCTGTACCACGCCACCCTCGGAGTAAAATGCTTCAGTTTCTTAAAGGCCTTCAAAAGCAAAGGTTCCTCTTACCGAACCTGAAAGAAAGCACCCAGGAGCTGTTGAAAACAGAACAGCGAAAGACCAAGCAGTAACAAAATTACTCGTTTTTTATGCATTTTGTGTGCCCTCCTCGCCTCCAAATCAGCTGCAACACGCCACCCTCAGAGTTAAACGCTTCAGTTTCTCAAAGGACTTCAAAAGCACAGATTCTCCTTGCCGGACCTGAAAGAAGGCACCCAGGAGCTGCTGAAAACAGAACAGTGAAAGACCAAGCAGCAACAAAATTACTCGTTTTTTATGCATTTTGTGTGCTCTCCTCGCCTGCTGGTAAAAATGTATGTACACACGGCTGGACGCTTGTGTCCCTCAATATAAAATGCACTATTTTCCATCAAGAAAACCTATAATGGTCACTTAGCAGGAAGTTGGGAACGCTGGGGACGCCTCGATGTCGAGCCAGAAAATAATGTTACGTACACGCGCCCGTGTGCGGCGCAAAGTCATCAAAATCAGCTGTACCACGCCACCCTCGGAGTAAAACGCTTCAGTTTCTTAAAGGCCTTCAAAAGCAAAGGTTCCTCTTACCGGACCTAAAAGAAAGCACCCAGGAGCTGCTGAAAACAGAACAGTGAAAGACCAAGCAGTAACAAAATTACTCGTTTTTTATGCATTTTGTGTGCTCTCCTCGCCTGCTGGTAAAAATGTATGTACACACGGCTGGACGCTTATGTCCCTCAATATAAAATGCGTTATTTCCCATCAAGAGAACCTATTATGGTTACTCAGCAGCCAGTGGGGCACGCCGGGGACGCATCGATGTCGAGTCAGAAAATAATGTTACGTACACGCGCCCGTGTGCGGCGCAAAGTCATCCAAATCAGCTGTAACACGCCACCCTCGGAGTAAAACGCTTCTATTTCTCAAAGGCCTTCAAAAGCACAGGTTCCTGTTACCGGACCTGAAAGAAAGCACCCAGGAGCTGTTGCAAACAGAACAGTAAAAGACCAAGCAGTAACAAAATTACTCGTTTTTTATGCATTTTGTGTGCTCTCCTCGCCTGCTGGTAAAAATGTATGTACACACGGCTGGACGATTGCATCCCTCAATATAAAATGCGTTATTTCCCGCCAAGAGAGCCTATAACGGTCACTCAGCAACCAGTGGGGAACGCTGGGGACGCCTCGATGTCGAGCCAGAAAATAATGTTACGTACACGCGGCCGTGTGCGGCGCAAAGTCATCAAAATCAGCTGCAACACGCCACTCTCAGAGCTAAACGCTTCAGTTTCTCAAAGGACTTCAAAAGCACAGATTCCCCTTGCCGAACCTGAAAGAAAACACCCAGGAGCTGTTGAAAACAGAACAGTGAAAGACCAAGCAGTAACAAAATTACTCGTTTTTTATGCATTTTGTGTGCTCTCCTCGCCTGCTGGTAAAAATGTATGTACACACGGCTGGACGCTTGTGTCCCTCAATATAAAATGCGTTATTTCCCATCAAGAGAACCTATAATGGTCACTCAGCAGCCAGTGGGGAACGCTGGGGACACGTCGATGTCTGGCCAGAAAATAATGTTACGTACACGCGCCCATGTGCGGCGCAAAGTCATCAAAATCAGCTGTAACACGCCACCCTTAGAGTAAAACGGTTCAGTTTCTCAAAGGCCTTGAAAGGCACAGGGTCCTCCTGCAGAACCTGAAAGAAAACACCCAGGAGCTGCTGAAAACAGAACAGTGAAAGACCAAGCAGTAACAAAATTACTCGTTTTTTATGCATTTTGTGTGCTCTCCTCGCTTGCTGGTAAAAATATATGTACACACGGCTGGACGCTTGTGCCCCTCAATATAAAATGCGTTATTTCCCATCAAGAGAACCTATAATGGTCGCTCAGCAGCCAGTGGGGCACGTTGGGGACGCATCGATGTCGAGCCAGAAAATAATGTTACGTACACGCGCCCGCGTGCGGCGCAAAGTCATCAAAATCAGCTGCAACACGCCACCCTCAGAGTTAAACGCTTCAGTTTCTCAAAGGCCTTCAAAAGCAAAGGTTCCTCTTACCGGACCTGAATGAAAGCACCCAGGAGCTGTTGAAAAGAGAACAGCGAAAGACCAAGCAGTAACAAAATTACTCGTTTTTTATGCATTTTGTGTGCTCTCCTCGCTTGCTGGTAATAATGTATGTACACACGGCTGGACGCTTGTGTCCCTCAATATAAAATGCGTCATTTCCCGTCAAGAGAGCCTATAACAGTCACTCAGCAGCCAGTAGGGAACGCTGGGGACGCATCGATGTCGAGCCAGAAAATAATGTTACGTACACGCGCCCGTGTGCGGCGCAAAGTCATCAAAATCAGCTGCAACACGCCACCCTCAGAGTTATACGCTTCAGTTTCTCAAAGGACTTCAAAAGCACAGATTCCTTTTGCCGGACCTGAAAGAAAGCACCCAGGAGCTGTTGAAAACAGAACAGTGAAAGACCAAGCAGTAACAAAATTACTCGTTTTTTATGCATTTTGTGTGCTCTCCTCGCCTGCTGGTAAAAATGTATGTACACACGGCTGGACGCTTGTGTCCCTCAATATAAAATGCCTTATTTCCCGCCAAGAGAGCCCATAACGGTCACTCAGCAGCCAGTGGGGAACGCTGGGGACGCCTCGATGTCGAGCCAGAAAATAATGTTACGTACACGCGCCCGTGTGCGGCTCAAAGTCATCAAAATCAGCTGTAACACGCCACCCTAGGAGTAAAGAGCTTCAGTTTCTTAAAGGCCTTCAAAAGCAAAGGTTCCTCTTACCGGACCTGAAAGAAAGCACCCAGGAGCTGTTGAAAACAGAACAGTCAAAGACCAAGCAGTAACAAAATTACTCGTTTTTTATGCATTTTGTGTGCTCTCCTCGCCTGCTGGTAAAAATGTATGTACACAAGGCTGGACGCTTGTGTCCCTCAATATAAAATGCGTTATTTCCCGTCAAGAGAGCTCATAACGGTCACTCAGCAGCCAGTGGGGAACGCTGGGGACGCCTCGATGTCGAGCCAGAAAATAATGTTACGTACACGCGCCCGTGTGCGGCGCAAAGTCATCAAAATCAGCTGTAACACGCCACCCTCGGAGTAAAACGCTTCAGTTTCTTAAAGGCCTTCAAAAGCAAAGGCTCCTCTTACCGGACCTGAAAGAAAGCACCCAGGAGCTGTTGAAAACAGAACAGTGAAAGACCAAGCAGTAACAAAATTACTCGTTTTTTATGCATTTTGTGTGCTCTCCTCGCCTGCTGGTAAAAATGTATGTACACACGGCTGGACGCTTGCGTCCCTCAATATAAAATGCGTTATTTCCCGTCAAGAGAGCCTATAGCGGTCACTCAGCAGCCAGTGGGGAACGCTGGGGACGCCTCGATGTCGAGCGAGAAAATAATGTTACGTACACGCGCCCGTGTGCGGCGCAAAGTCATCAAAATCAGCTGCAACACGCCACCTTCAGAGCTAAACGCTTCAGTTTCTCAAAGGACTTCAAAAGCACAGATTCCCCTTGCCGGACCTGAAAGAAAGCACCCAGGAGCTGTTGAAAACAGAACAGTGAAAGACCAAGCAGTAACATAATTACTCGTTTTTTATGCATTTTGTGTGCTCTCCTCGCCTGCTGGTAAAAATGTATGAACACACGGCTGCACGCTTGTGTCCCTCAATATAAAGTGCGTTATTTCCCATCAAGGGAACCTATAACGGTCACTCAGCAGCCAGTGGGGAACGCTGGGGACGCCTCGATGTCGAGCGAGAAAATAATGTTACGTACACGCGCCCGTGTGCGGCGCAAAGTCATCAAAATCAGCTGCAACACGCCACCTTCAGAGCTAAACGCTTCAGTTTCTCAAAGGACTTCAAAAGCACAGATTCCCCTTGCCGGACCTGAAAGAAAGCACCAAGGAGCTGTTGAAAACAGAACAGTGAAAGACCAAGCAGTAACATAATTACTCGTTTTTTATGCATTTTGTGTGCTCTCCTCGCCTGCTGGACGCTTGTGTCCCTCAACATAAAATGCGTTATTTCCCATCAAGAGAACCTATAATGGTCACTCAGCAGCCAGTGGGGAACGCTGGGGACGTATCGATGTCGAGCCAGAAAATAATGTTACGTACACGCGCCCGTGTGCGGCGCAAAGTCATCAAAATCAGCTGTAACACGCCACCCTAGGAGTAAAACGGTTCAGTTTCTCAAAGGCCTTCAAAGACTCAGGTTCCTCTTGCAGAACCTGAAAGAAAACACCCAGGAGCTGCTGAAAACAGAACAGTGAAAGACCAAGCAGTAACAAAATTACTCGTTTTTTATGCATTTTCTGTGCTCTCCTCGCCTGCTGGTAAAAATGTATGTACACACGGCTGGACGCTTGTGTCCCTCAACATAAAATGCGTTATTTCCCATCAAGAGAACCTTTAATGGTCACTCAGCAGCCAGTGGGGAACGCTGGGGACGTATCGATGTCGAGCCAGAAAATAATGTTACGTACACGCGCCCGTGTGCGGCGCAAAGTCATCAAAATCAGCTGTAACACGCCACCCTAGGAGTAAAACGGTTCAGTTTCTCAAAGGCCTTCAAAGACTCAGGTTCCTCTTGCAGAACCTGAAAGAAAACACCCAGGAGCTGCTGAAAACAGAACAGTGAAAGACCAAGCAGTAACAAAATTACTCGTTTTTTATGCATTTTCTGTGCTCTCCTCGCCTGCTGGTAAAAATGTATGTACACACGGCTGGACGCTTGTGTCCCTCGACATAAAATGCGTTATTTCCCATCAAGAGAACCTATAATGGTCACTCAGCAGCCAGTGGGGAACGCTGGGGACGTATCGATGTCGAGCCAGAAAATAATGTTACGTACACGCGCCCGTGTGCGGCACAAAGTCATCAAAATCAGCTGTAACACGCCACCATAGGAGAAAAACGCTTCAGTTTTTTAAAGGCCTTCAAAAGCAAAGGTTCCTCTTACCGGACCTGAATGAGAGCACCCAGGAGCTGTTGAAAACAGAACAGTGAAAGACCAAGCAGTAACAAAATTACTCGTTTTTTATGCATTTTTTGTGCTCTCCTCGCCTGCTGGTAATAATGTATGTACACACGGCTGGACGCTTGTGTCCCTCAATATAAAATGCGTCATTTCCCGTCAAGAGAGCCTATAACAGTCACTCAGCAGCCAGTAGGGAACGCTGGGGTCGCATCGATGTCGAGCCAGAAAATAATGTTACATACACGCGCCCGTGTGCGGCGCAAAGTCATCAAAATCAGCTGCAACACGCCGCCCTCAGAGTTAAACGCTTCAGTTTCTCAAAGGACTTTAAAAGCACAGATTCCCCTTGCCGGACCTGAAAGAAAGCACCCAGGAGCTGTTGAAAACAGAACAGTGAAAGACCAAGCAGTAACAAAATTACTCGTTTTTTATGCATTTTGTGTGCTCTCCTCGCCTGCTGGTAAAAATGTATGTACACACGGCTGGACGCTTGTGTCCCTCAATATAAAATGCGTTATTTCCCGTCAAGAGAGCCTATAACGGTCACTCAGCAGCCAGTGGGGAACGCTTGGGGCGCCTCGATGTCGAGCCAGAAAATAATGTTACGTGCACGCGCCCGTGTGCGGCGCAAAGTCATCAAAATCAGCTGTACCACGCCACCCTCGGAGTAAAATGCTTCAGTTTCTTAAAGGCCTTCAAAAGCAAAGGTTCCTCTTACCGAACCTGAAAGAAAGCACCCAGGAGCTGTTGAAAACAGAACAGCGAAAGACCAAGCAGTAACAAAATTACTCGTTTTTTATGCATTTTGTGTGCCTTCCTCGCCTCCAAATCAGCTGTAACACGCCACCCTCGGAGTAAAACGCTTCTATTTCTCAAAGGCCTTCAAAAGCACAGGTTCCTGTTACCGGACCTGAAAGAAAGCACCCAGGAGCTGCTGAAAACAGAACAGTGAAAGACCAAGCAGTAACAAAATTACTCGTTTTTTATGCATTTTGTGTGCTCTCCTCGCCTGCTGGTAAAAATGTATGTACACACGGCTGGACGATTGCGTCCCTCAATATAAAATGCGTTATTTCCCGTCAAGAGAGCCTATAACGGTCACTCAGCAGCGAGTGGGGAACGCTGGGGACGCCTCGATGTCGAGCCAGAAAATAATGTTACGTGCACGCGCCCGTGTGCGGCGCAAAGTCATCAAAATCAGCTGTACCACGCCACCCTCGGAGTAAAATGCTTCAGTTTCTTAAAGGCCTTCAAAAGCAAAGGTTCCTCTTACCGAACCTGAAAGAAAGCACCCAGGAGCTGTTGAAAACCGAACAGTGAAAGACCAAGAAGTAACAAAATTACTCGTTTTTTATGCATTTTGTGTGCTCTCCTCGCCTGCTGGTAAAAATGTATGTACACACGGCTGGACGATTGCGTCCCTCAATATAAAATGCGTTATTTCCCGTCAAGAGAGCCTATAACGGTCACTCAGCAGCGAGTGGGGAACGCTGGGGACGCCTCGATGTCGAGCCAGAAAATAATGTTACGTGCACGCGCCCGTGTGCGGCGCAAAGTCATCAAAATCAGCTGTACCACGCCACCCTCGGAGTAAAATGCTTCAGTTTCTTAAAGGCCTTCAAAAGCAAAGGTTCCTCTTACCGAACCTGAAAGAAAGCACCCAGGAGCTGTTGAAAACAGAACAGCGAAAGACCAAGCAGTAACAAAATTACTCGTTTTTTATGCATTTTGTGTGCCCTCCTCGCCTCCAAATCAGCTGTAACACGCCACCCTCGGAGTAAAACGCTTCTATTTCTCAAAGGCCTTCAAAAGCACAGGTTCCTGTTACCGGACCTGAAAGAAAGCACCCAGGAGCTGCTGAAAACAGAACAGTGAAAGACCAAGCAGTAACAAAATTACTCGTTTTTTATGCATTTTGTGTGCTCTCCTCGCCTGCTGGTAAAAATGTATGTACACACGGCTGGACGCTTGTGTCCCTCAATATAAAATGCGTTATTTCCCATCAAGAGAACCTATTATGGTCACTCAGCAGCCAGTGGGGCACGCCGGGGACGCATCGATGTCGAGCCAGAAAATAATGCTACGTACACGCGGCCGTGTGCGGCGCAAAGTCATCAAAATCAGCTGCAACACGCCACCCTCAGAGTTAAACGCTTCAGTTTCTCAAAGGGCTTCAAAAGCACAGATTCCTCTTGCCGGACCTGAAAGAAAGCAGCCAGGAGCTGTTGAAAACAGAACAGTGAAAGACCAAGCAGTAACAAAATTACTCGTTTTTTATGCATTTTGTGTGCTCTCCTCGCCTCCAAATCAGCTGTAACACGCCACCCTCGGAGTAAAACGCTTCTATTTCTCAAAGGCCTTCAAAAGCACAGGTTCCTGTTACCGGACCTGAAAGAAAGCACCCAGGAGCTGCTGAAAACAGAACAGTGAAAGACCAAGCAGTAACAAAATTACTCGTTTTTTATGCATTTTGTTTGCTCTCCTCGCCTGCTGGTAAAAATGTATGTACACACGGCTGGACGCTTGTGTCCCTCAATATAAAATGCGTTATTTCCCATCAAGAGAACCTATTATGGTCACTCAGCAGCCAGTGGGGCACGCCGGGGACGCATCGATGTCGAGCCAGAAAATAATGCTACGTACACGCGGCCGTGTGCGGCGCAAAGTCATCAAAATCAGCTGCAACACGCCACCCTCAGAGTTAAACGCTTCAGTTTCTCAAAGGACTTCAAAAGCACAGATTCCTCTTGCCGGACCTGAAAGAAAGCAGCCAGGAGCTGTTGAAAACAGAACAGTGAAAGACCAAGCAGTAACAAAATTACTCGTTTTTTATGCATTTTGTGTGCTCTCCTCGCCTCCAAATCAGCTGTAACACGCCACCCTAGGAGTAAAACGCTTCAGTTTCTTAAAGGCCTTCAAAAGCAAAGGTTCCTCTTACCGGACCTGAATGAAAGCACCCAGGAGCTGTTGAAAAGAGAACAGCGAAAAACCAAGCAGTAACAAAATTACTCGTTTTTTATGCATTTTGTGTGCTCTCCTCGCCTGCTGGTAAAAATGTATGTACACACGGCTGGACGCTTGTGCCCCTCAATATAAAATGCGTTATTTCCCATCAAGAGAACCTGTAATGGTCACTCAGCAGCCAGTGGGGCACGTTGGGGACGCATCGATGTCGAGCCAGAAAATAATGTTACGTACACGCGCCCGTGTGCGGCGCAAAGTCATCTTAATCAGCTGCAACACGCCACCCTCAGAGTTAAACGCTTCAGTTTCTCAAAGGACTTCAAAAGCACAGATTCCCCTTGCCGGACCTGAAAGAAGGCACCCAGGAGCTGCTGAAAACAGAACAGTGAAAGACCAAGCAGTAACAAAATTACTCGTTTTTTATGCATTTTGTGTGCTCTCCTCGCCTGCTGGTAAAAATGTATGTACACACGGCTGGACGCTTGTGTCCCTCAATATAAAATGCCTTATTTCCCGTCAAGAGAGCCCATAACGGTCACTCAGCAGCCAGTGGGGAACGCTGGGGACGCCTCGATGTCGAGCCAGAAAATAATGTTACGTACACGTGCCCGTGTGCGGCGCAAAGTCATCAAAATTAGCTGTAACACGCCACCCTCCGAGTAAAACGCTTCACTTTCTTAAAGGCCTTCAAAAGCAAAGGTTCCTCTTACCGGACCTGAAAGAAAGCACCCAGGAGCTGTTGAAAGCAGAACAGTGAAAGACCAAGCAGTAACTAAATTACTCGTTTTTTATGCATTTTGTGTGCTCTCCTCGCCTGCTGGTAAAAATGTATGTACACACGGCTGGACGATTGCGTCCCTCAATATAAAATGCGTTGTTTCCCGTCAAGAGAGCCTATAACGGTCACTCAGCAGCGAGTGGGGAACGCTGGGGACGCCTCGATGTCGAGCCAGAAAATAACGTTACGTGCACGCGCCCGTGTGCGGCGCAAAGTCATCAAAATCAGCTGTACCACGCCACCCTCGGAGTAAAATGCTTCAGTTTCTTAAAGGCCTTCAAAAGCAAAGGTTCCTCTTACCGAACCTGAAAGAAAGCACCCAGGAGCTGTTGAAAACAGAACAGCGAAAGACCAAGCAGTAACAAAATTACTCGTTTTTTATGCATTTTGTGTGCTCTCCTCGCCTCCAAATCAGCTGTAACACGCCACCCTCGGAGTAAAACGCTTCTATTTCTCAAAGGCCTTCAAAAGCACAGGTTCCTGTTACCGGACCTGAAAGAAAGCACCCAGGAGCTGTTGAAAACAGAACAGTAAAAGACCAAGCAGTAGCAAAATTACTCGTTTTTTATGCATTTTGTGTGCTCTCCTCGCCTGCTGGTAAAAATGTATGTACACACGGCTGGACGATTGCATCCCTCAATATAAAATGCGTTGTTTCCCGTCAAGAGAGCCTATAACGGCCACTCAGCAGCCAGTGGGGAACGCTGGGGACGCCTCGAGGTCGAGCCAGAAAATAATGTTACGTACACGCGGCCGTGTGCGGCGCAAAGTCATCAAAATCAGCTGCAACACGCCACCCTCAGAGTTAAACGCTTCAGTTTCTCAAAGGACTTCAAAAGCACAGATTCCCCTTGCCGGACCTGAAAGAAGGCACCCAGGAGCTGCTGAAAACAGAACAGTGAAAGACCAAGCAGCAACAAAATTACTCGTTTTTTATGCATTTTGTGTGCTCTCCTCGCCTGCTGGTAAAAATGTATGTACACACGGCTGGACGCTTGTGTCCCTCAATATAAAATGCGTTATTTTCCATCAAGAAAACCTATAATGGTCACTTAGCAGGAAGGTGGGAACGCTGGGGACGCCTCGATGTCGAGCCAGAAAATAATGTTACGTACACGCGCCCGTGTGCGGCGCAAAGTCATCAAAATCAGCTGTACCACGCCACCCTCGGAGTAAAACGCTTCAGTTTCTTAAAGGCCTTCAAAAGCAAAGGTTCCTCTTACCGGACCTAAAAGAAAGCACCCAGGAGCTGCTGAAAACAGAACAGTGAAAGACCAAGCAGTAACAAAATTACTCGTTTTTTATGCATTTTGTGTGCTCTCCTCGCCTGCTGGTAAAAATGTATGTACACACGGGTGGACGCTTGTGTCCCCCAATATAAAATGCGTTATTTCCCATCAAGAGAACCTATTATGGTCACTCAGCAGCCAGTGGGGCACGCCGGGGACGCATCGATGTCGAGTCAGAAAATAATGTTACGTACACGCGCCCGTGTGCGGCGCAAAGTCATCCAAATCAGCTGTAACACGCCACCCTAAGAGTAAAACGGTTCAGTTTCTCAAAGGACTTCAAAAGCACAGATTCCCCTTGCCGAACCTGAAAGAAAGCACCCAGGAGCTGTTGAAAACAGAACAGTGAAAGACCAAGCAGTAACAAAATTACTCGTTTTTTATGCATTTTGTGTGCTCTCCTCGCCTGCTGGTAAAAATGTATGTACACACGGCTGGACGCTTGTGTCCCTCAATATAAAATGCGTTATTTCCCATCAAGAGAACCTATAATGGTCACTCAGCAGCCAGTGGGGAACGCTGGGGACACATCGATGTCGGTCCAGAAAATAATGTTACGTACACGCGCCCATGTGCGGCGCAAAGTCATCAAAATCAGCTGTAACACGCCACCCTAAGAGTAAAACGGTTCAGTTTCTCAAAGGCCTTGAAAGGCACAGGTTCCTCTTGCAGAACCTGAAAGGAAACACCCAGGAGCTGCTGAAAACAGAACAGTGAAAGACCAAGCAGTAACAAAATTACTCGTTTTTTATGCATTTTGTGTGCTCTCCTCGCCTGCTGGTAAAAATGTATGTACACACGGCTGGACGCTTGTGCCCCTCAGTATAAAATGCGTTATACCCCATCAAGAGAACCTATAATGGTCACTCAGCAGCCAGTGGGTCACGTTGGGGACGCATCGATGTCGAGCCAGAAAATAATGTTACGTACACGCGCCCGTGTGCGGCACAAAGTCATCAAAATCAGCTGTAACACGCCACCCTAGGAATAAAACGCTTCATTTTCTTAAAGGCCTTCAAAAGCAAAGGTTCCTCTTACCGGACCTGAATGAAAGCACCCAGGAGCTGTTGAAAAGAGAACAGCGAAAGACCAAGCAGTAACAAAATTACTAGTTTTTTATGCATTTTGTGTGCTCTCCTCGCCTACTGGTAATAATGTATGTACACACGGCTGGACGCTTGTGTCCCTCAATATAAAATGCGTCATTTCCCGTCAAGAGAGCCTATAACAGTCACTCAGCAGCCAGTAGGGAACGCTGGGGACGCATCGATGTCGAGCCAGAAAATAATGTTAGGTACACGCGCCCGTGTGCGGCGCAAAGTCATCAAAATCAGCTGCAACACGCCACCCTCAGAGTTAAACGCTTCAGTTTCTCAAAGGACTTCAAAAGCACAGATTCCTTTTGCCGGACCTGAAAGAAAGCACCCAGGAGCTGTTGAAAACAGAACAGTGAAAGACCAAGCAGTAACAAAATTACTCGTTTTTTATGCATTTTGTGTGCTCTCCTCGCCTGCTGGTAAAAATGTATGTACACACGGCTGGACGATTGCGTCCCTCAATATAAAATGCGTTATTTCCCGTCAAGAGAGCCTATAACGGTCACTCAGCAGCGAGTGGGGAACGCTGGGGACGCCTCGATGTCGAGCCAGAAAATAATGTTACGTGCACGCGCCCGTGTGCGGCGCAAAGTCATCAAAATCAGCTGTACCACGCCACCCTCGGAGTAAAATGCTTCAGTTTCTTAAAGGCCTTCAAAAGCAAAGGTTCCTCTTACCGAACCTGAAAGAAAGCACCCAGGAGCTGTTGAAAACAGAACAGCGAAACACCAAGCAGTAACAAAATAACTCGTTTTTTATGCATTTTGTGTGCCCTCCTCGCCTCCAAATCAGCTGTAACACGCCACCCTCGGAGTAAAACGCTTCTATTTCTCAAAGGCCTTCAAAAGCACAGGTTCCTGTTACCGGACCTGAAAGAAAGCACCCAGGACCTGCTGAAAACAGAACAGTGAAAGACCAAGCAGTAACAAAATTACTCGTTTTTTATGCATTTTGTGTGCTCTCCTCGCCTGCTGGTAAAAATGTATGTACACACGGCTGGACGCTTGTGTTCCTCAATATAAAATGCGTTATTTCCCATCAAGAGAACCTATTATGGTCACTCAGCAGCCAGTGGGGCACGCCGGGGACGCATCGATGTCCAGTCAGAAAATAATGTTACGTACACGCACCCGTGTGCGGCGCAAAGTCATCAAAATCAGCTGTAACACGCCACCCTCGGAGTAAAACGCTTCTACATATTTCTCAAAGGCCTTCAAAAGCACAGGTTCCTGTTACCGGACCTGAAAGAAAGCACCCAGGAGCTGTTGAAAACAGAACAGTGAAAGACCAAGCAGTAACAAAATTACTCGTTTTTTATGCATTTTGTGTGCTCTCCTCGCCTGCTGGTAAAAATGTATGTACACACGGCTGGACGATTGCATCCCTCAATATAAAATGCATTATTTCCCGTCAAGAGAGCCTATAACGGTCACTCAGCAGCCAGTGGGGAACGCTGGGGACGCCTCGATGTCGAGCCAGAAAATAATGTTACGTACACGCGCCCATGTGCGGCGCAAAGTCATCAAAATCAGCTGTAACACGCCACCCTAAGAGTAAACCGGTTCAGTTTCTCAAAGGCCTTGAAAGGCACAGGTTCCTCTTGCAGAACCTGAAAGAAAACACCCAGGAGCTGCTGAAAACACAACAGTGAAAGACCAAGCAGTAACAAAATTACTCGTTTTTTATGCATTTTGTGTGCTCTCCTCGCCTGCTGGTAAAAATGTATGTACACACGGCTGGACGATTGCGTCCCTCAATATAAAATGCGTTATTTCCCGTCAAGAGAGCCTATAACGGTCACTCAGCAGCGAGTGGGGAACGCTGGGGACGCCTCGATGTCGAGCCAGAAAATAATGTTACGTGCACGCGCCCGTGTGCGGCGCAAAGTCATCAAAATCAGCTGTACCACGCCACCCTCGGAGTAAAATGCTTCAGTTTCTTAAAGGCCTTCAAAAGCAAAGGTTCCTCTTACCGAACCTGAAAGAAAGCACCCAGGAGCTGTTGAAAACAGAACAGCGAAAGACCAAGCAGTAACAAAATTACTCGTTTTTTATGCATTTTGTGTGCCCTCCTCGCCTCCAAATCAGCTGCAACACGCAAAGTCATCAAAATCAGCTGTACCACGCAACCCTCGGAGTAAAACGCTTCAGTTTCTCAAAGGACTTCAAAAGCACAGATTCTCCTTGCCGGACCTGAAAGAAGGCACCCAGGAGCTGCTGAAAACAGAACAGTGAAAGACCAAGCAGCAACAAAATTACTCGTTTTTTATGCATTTTGTGTGCTCTCCTCGCCTGCTGGTAAAAATGTATGTACACACGGCTGGACGCTTATGTCCCTCAATATAAAATGCGTTATTTCCCATCAAGAGAACCTATTATGGTTACTCAGCAGCCAGTGGGGCACGCCGGGGACGCATCGATGTCGAGTCAGAAAATAATGTTACATACACGCGCCCGTGTGCGGCGCAAAGTCATCCAAATCAGCTGTAACACGCCACCCTCGGAGTAAAACGCTTCTATTTCTCAATGGCCTTCAAAAGCACAGGTTCCTGTTACCGGACCTGAAAGAAAGCACCCAGGAGCTGTTGAAAACAGAACAGTAAAAGACCAAGTAGTAACAAAATTACTCGTTTTTTATGCATTTTGTGTGCTCTCCTCGCCTGCTGGTAAAAATGTATGTACACACGGCTGGACGATTGCATCCCTCAATATAAAATGCGTTATTTCCCGCCAAGAGAGCCTATAACGGTCACTCAGCAACCAGTGGGGAACGCTGGGGACGCCTCGATGTCGAGCCAGAAAATAATGTTACGTACACGCGGCCGTGTGCGGCGCAAAGTCATCAAAATCAGCTGCAACACGCCACCCTCAGAGCTAAACGCTTCAGTTTCTCAAAGGACTTCAAAAGCACAGATGCCCCTTGCCGAACCTGAAAGAAAGCACCCAGGAGCTGTTGAAAACAGAACAGTGAAAGACCAAGCAGTAACAAAATTACTCGTTTTTTATGCATTTTGTGTGCTCTCCTCGCCTGCTGGTAAAAATGTATGTACACACGGCTGGACGCTTGTGCCCCTCAATATAAAATGCGTTATTTCCCATCAAGAGAACCTATAATGGTCACTCAGCAGCCAGTGGGGCACGTTGGGGACGCATCGATGTCGAGCCAGAAAACAATGTTACGTACACGCGCCCGTGTGCGGCACAAAGTCATCAAAATCAGCTGTAACATGCCACCCTAGGAGTAAAACGCTTCAGTTTCTTAAAGGCCTTCAAAAGCAAAGGTTCCTCTTACCGGACCTGAATGAAAGCACCCAGGAGCTGTTGAAAAGAGAACAGCGAAAGACCAAGCAGTAACAAAATTACTCGTTTTTTATGCATTTTGTGTGCTCTCCTCGCTTGCTGGTAATAATGTATGTACACACGGCTGGACGCTTGTGTCCCTCAATATAAAATGCGTCATTTCCCGTCAAGAGAGCCTATAACAGTCACTCAGCAGCCAGTAGGGAACGCTGGGGACGCATCGATGTCGAGCCAGAAAATAATGTTACGTACACGCGCCCGTGTGCGGCGCAAAGTCATCAAAATCAGCTGTAACACGCCACCCTCAGAGTTAAACGCTTCAGTTTCTCAAAGGACTTCAAAAGCACAGATTCCTTTTGCCGGACCTGAAAGAAAGCACCCAGGAGCTGTTGAAAACAGAACAGTGAAAGACCAAGCAGTAACAAAATTACTCGTTTTTTATGCATTTTGTGTGCTCTCCTCGCCTGCTGGTAAAAATGTATGTACACAAGGCTGGACGCTTGTGTCCCTCAATATAAAATGCGTTATTTCCCGTCAAGAGAGCTCATAACGGTCACTCAGCAGCCAGTGGGGAACGCTGGGGACGCCTCGATGTCGAGCCAGAAAATAATGTTACGTACACGCGCCCGTGTGCGGCGCAAAGTCATAAAAATCAGCTGTAACACGCCACCCTCGGAGTAAAACGCTTCAGTTTCTTAAAGGCCTTCAAAAGCAAAGGCTCCTCTTACCGGACCTGAAAGAAAGCACCCAGGAGCTGTCGAAAACAGAACAGTGAAAGACCAAGCAGTAACAAAATTACTCGTTTTTTATGCATTTTGTGTGCTCTCCTCGCCTGCTGGTAAAAATGTATGTACACACGGCTGGACGCTTGCATCCCTCAATATAAAATGCGTTATTTCCCGTCAAGAGAGCCTATAGCGGTCACTCAGCAGCCAGTGGGGAACGCTGGGGACGCCTCGATTTCGAGCGAGAAAATAATGTTACGTACACGCGCCCGTGTGCGGCGCAAAGTCATCAAAATCAGCTGCAACACGCCACCTTCAGAGCTAAACGCTTCAGTTTCTCAAAGGACTTCAAAAGCACAGATTCCCCTTGCCGGACCTGAAAGAAAGCACCAAGGAGCTGTTGAAAACAGAACAGTGAAAGACCAAGCAGTAACATAATTACTCGTTTTTTATGCATTTTGTGTGCTCTCCTCGCCTGCTGGACGCTTGTGTCCCTCAACATAAAATGCGTTATTTCCCATCAAGAGAACCTATAATGGTCACTCAGCAGCCAGTGGGGAACGCTGGGGACGTATCGATGTCGAGCCAGAAAATAATGTTACGTACACGCGCCCGTGTGCGGCGCAAAGTCATCAAAATCAGCTGTAACACGCCACCCTAGGAGTAAAACGGTTCAGTTTCTCAAAGGCCTTCAAAGACTCAGGTTCCTCTTGCAGAACCTGAAAGAAAACACCCAGGAGCTGCTGAAAACAGAACAGTGAAAGACCAAGCAGTAACAAAATTACTCGTTTTTTATGCATTTTCTGTGCTCTCCTCGCCTGCTGGTAAAAATGTATGTACACACGGCTGGACGCTTGTGTCCCTCAACATAAAATGCGTTATTTCCCATCAAGAGAACCTATAATGGTCACTCAGCAGCCAGTGGGGAACGCTGGGGACGTATCGATGTCGAGCCAGAAAATAATGTTACGTACACGCGCCCGTGTGCGGCGCAAAGTCATCAAAGTCAGCTGTAACACGCCACCCTAGGAGTAAAACGGTTCAGTTTCTCAAAGGCCTTCAAAGACTCAGGTTCCTCTTGCAGAACCTGAAAGAAAACACCCAGGAGCTGCTGAAAACAGAACAGTGAAAGACCAAGCAGTAACAAAATTACTCGTTTTTTATGCATTTTCTGTGCTCTCCTCGCCTGCTGGTAAAAATGTATGTACACACGGCTGGACGCTTGTGTCCCTCAACATAAAATGCGTTATTTCCCATCAAGAGAACCTATAATGGTCACTCAGCAGCCAGTGGGGAACGCTGGGGACGTATCGATGTCGAGCCAGAAAATAATGTTACGCACACGCGCCCCTGTGCGGCACAAAGTCATCAAAATCAGCTGTAACACGCCACCCTCGGAGTAAAACGCTTCAGTTTCTTAAAGGCCTTCAAAAGCAAAGGTTCCTCTTACCGGACCTGAATGAGAGCACCCAGGAGCTGTTGAAAACAGAACAGTGAAAGACCAAGCAGTAACAAAATTACTCGTTTTTTATGCATTTTGTGTGCTCTCCTCGCTTGCTGGTAATAATGTATGTACACACGGCTGGACGCTTGTGTCCCTCAATATAAAATGCGTCATTTCCCGTCAAGAGAGCCTATAACAGTCACTCAGCAGCCAGTAGGGAACGCTGGGGACGCATCGATGTCGAGCCAGAAAATAATGTTACGTACACGCGCCCGTGTGCGGCGCAAAGTCATCAAAATCAGCTGTAACACGCCACCCTCAGAGTTAAACGCTTCAGTTTCTCAAAGGACTTCAAAAGCACAGATTCCTTTTGCCGGATCTGAAAGAAAGCACCCAGGAGCTGTTGAAAACAGAACAGTGAAAGACCAAGCAGTAACAAAATTACTCGTTTTTTATGCATTTTGTGTGCTCTCCTCGCCTGCTGGTAAAAATGTATGTACACAAGGCTGGACGCTTGTGTCCCTCAATATAAAATGCGTTATTTCCCATCAAGGGAACCTATAACGGTCACTCAGCAGCCAGTGGGGAACGCTGGGGACGCCTCGATGTCGAGCGAGAAAATAATGTTACGTACACGCGCCCGTGTGCGGCGCAAAGTCATCAAAATCAGCTGTAACACGCCACCCTCGGAGTAAAACGCTTCAGTTTCTTAAAGGCCTTCAAAAGCAAAGGCTCCTCTTACCGGACCTGAAAGAAAGCACCCAGGAGCTGTCGAAAACAGAACAGTGAAAGACCAAGCAGTAACAAAATTACTCGTTTTTTATGCATTTTGTGTGCTCTCCTCGCCTGCTGGTAAAAATGTATGTACACACGGCTGGACGCTTGCATCCCTCAATATAAAATGCGTTATTTCCCGTCAAGAGAGCCTATAGCGGTCACTCAGCAGCCAGTGGGGAACGCTGGGGACGTATCGATGTCGAGCCAGAAAATAATGTTACGTACACGCGCCCGTGTGCGGCGCAAAGTCATCAAAATCAGCTGTAACACGCCGCCCTAGGAGTAAAACGGTTCAGTTTCTCAAAGGCCTTCAAAGACTCAGGTTCCTCTTGCAGAACCTGAAAGAAAACACCCAGGAGCTGCTGAAAACAGAACAGTGAAAGACCAAGCAGTAACAAAATTACTCGTTTTTTATGCATTTTCTGTGCTCTCCTCGCCTGCTGGTAAAAATGTATGTACACACGGCTGGACGCTTGTGTCCCTCAACATAAAATGCGTTATTTCCCATCAAGAGAACCTATAATGGTCACTCAGCAGCCAGTGGGGAACGCTGGGGACGTATCGATGTCGAGCCAGAAAATAATGTTACGTACACGCGCCCCTGTGCGGCACAAAGTCATCAAAATCAGCTGTAACACGCCACCCTCGGAGTAAAACGCTTCAGTTTCTTAAAGGCCTTCAAAAGCAAAGGTTCCTCTTACCGGACCTGAATGAGAGCACCCAGGAGCTGTTGAAAACAGAACAGTGAAAGACCAAGCAGTAACAAAATTACTCGTTTTTTATGCATTTTTTGTGCTCTCCTCGCCTGCTGGTAATAATGTATGTACACACGGCTGGACGCTTGTGTCCCTCAATATAAAATGCGTCATTTCCCGTCAAGAGAGCCTATAACAGTCACTCAGCAGCCAGTAGGGAACGCTGGGGTCGCATCGATGTCGAGCCAGAAAATAATGTTACATACACGCGCCCGTGTGCGGCGCAAAGTCATCAAAATCAGCTGCAACACGCCGCCCTCAGAGTTAAACGCTTCAGTTTCTCAAAGGACTTTAAAAGCACAGATTCCCCTTGCCGGACCTGAAAGAAAGCACCCAGGAGCTGTTGAAAACAGAACAGTGAAAGACCAAGCAGTAACAAAATTACTCGTTTTTTATGCATTTCGTGTGCTCTCCTCGCCTGCTGGTAAAAATGTATGTACACACGGCTGGACGCTTGTGTCCCTCAATATAAAATGCGTTATTTCCCGTCAAGAGAGCCTATAACGGTCACTCAGCAGCCAGTGGGGAACGCTTGGGGCGCCTCGATGTCGAGCCAGAAAATAATGTTACGTACACGCGCCCATATGCGGCGCAAAGTCATCAAAATCAGCTGTAACACGCCACCCTCGGAGTAAAACGCTTCAGTTTCTTAAAGGCCTTCAAAAGCAAAGGTTCCTCTTACCGGACCTGAAAGAAAGCACCCAGGAGCTGTTGAAAACCGAACAGTGAAAGACCAAGAAGTAACAAAATTACTCGTTTTTTATGCATTTTGTGTGCTCTCCTCGCCTGCTGGTAAAAATGTATGTACACACGGCTAGACGCTTGTGTCCCTCTATATAAAATGCGCTATTCCCCGTCAAGAAGGCCTATAACGGTCACTCAGCAGCCAGTGGGGAACGCTGGGGACGCCTCGATGTCGAGCCAGAAAAGTCATCAAAATCAGCTGCAACACGCCACCCTCAGAGTTAAACGCTTCAGTTTCTCAAAGGACTTCAAAAGCACAGATTCCTCTTGCCGGACCTGAAAGAAAGCGCCCAGGAGCTGTTGAAAACAGAACAGTGAAAGACCAAGCAGTAACAAAATTACTCGTTTTTTATGCATTTTGTGTGCTCTCCTCGCCTGCTGGTAATAATGTATGTACACACGGCTGGACGCTTGTGTCCCTCAATATGAAATGCGTTAATTCCCATCAAGAGAGCCTATAATGGTCACTCAGCAGCCAGTGGGGAACGCTGGGGACACATCGATGTCGGGCCAGAAAATAATGTTACGTACACGCGCCCATGTGCGGCGCAAAGTCATCAAAATCAGCTGTAGCACGCCACCCTAGTAGTAAAACGGTTCAGTTTCTCAAAGGCCTTCAAAGACTCAGGTTCCTCTTGCAGAACCTGAAAGAAAACACCCAGGAGCTGCTGAAAACAGAACAGTGAAAGACCAAGCAGTAACAAAATTACTCGTTTTTTATGCATTTTGTGTGCTCTCCTCGCCTGCTGGTAATAATGTATGTACACACGGCTGTACGCTTGTGTCCCTCAATATAAAATGCGTTATTTCCCGTCAAGAGAGCCCACAACGGTCACTCAGCAGCCAGTGGGAAACGCTGGGGACGCCTCGATGTCGAGCCAGAAAATAATGTTACGTACACGCGCCCATGTGCGGCGCAAAGTCATCAAAATCAGCTGTAACACGCCACCCTCGGAGTAAAACGCTTCAGTTTCTTAAAGGCCTTCAAAAGCAAAGGTTCCTCTTACCGGACCTGAAAGAAAGCACCCAGGAGCTGTTGAAAACAGAACAGTGAAAGACCAAGAAGTAACAAAATTACTCGTTTTTTATGCATTTTGTGTGTTCTCCTCGCCTGCTGGTAAAAATGTACATATGTACACACGGCTGGACGCTTGTGTCCCTCAATATAAAATGCGTTATTTCCCGTCAAGAGAGCCTATAACGGTCACTCAGCAGCCAGTGGGGAACACTTGGGGCGCCTCGATGTCGAGCCAGAAAATAATGTTACGTACACGCGCCCGTGTGCGGCGCAAAGTCATCAAAATCAGCTGTAACACGCCACCCTCGGAGTAAAACGCTTCAGTTTCTTAAAGGCCTTCAAAAGCAAAGGTTCATCTTACCGGACCTGAAAGAAAGCACCCAGGAGCTGTTGAAAACAGAACAGTGAAAGACCAAGCAGTAACAAAATTACTCGTTTTTTATGCATTTTGTGTGTTCTCCTCGCCTGCTGGTAAAAATGTATGTACACACGGCTGGACGCTTGTGTCCCTCAATATAAAATGCGTTATTTCCCGTCAAGAGAGCCTATAGCGGTCACTCAGCAGCCAGTGGGGAACGCTGGGGACGCCTCGATGTCGAGCGGGAAAATAATGTTACGTACACGCGCCCGTGTGCGGCGCAAAGTCATCAAAATCAGCTGCAACACGCCACCTTCAGAGCTAAACGCTTCAGTTTCTCAAAGGACTTCAAAAGCACAGATTCCCCTTGCCGGACCTGAAAGAAAGCACCCAGGAGCTGTTGAAAACAGAACAGTGAAAGACCAAGCAGTAACATAATTACTCGTTTTTTATGCATTTTGTGTGCTCTCCTCGCCTGCTGGCAAAAATGTATGAACACACGGCTGCACGCTTGTGTCCCTCAATATAAAGTGCGTTATTTCCCATCAAGGGAACCTATAACGGTCACTCAGCAGCCAGTGGGGAACGCTGGGGACGCCTCGATGTCGAGCGGGAAAATAATGTTACGTACACGCGCCCGTTTGCGGCGCAAAGTCATCAAAATCAGCTGCAACACGCCACCTTCAGAGCTAAACGCTTCAGTTTCTCAAAGGACTTCAAAAGCACAGATTCCTCTTGCCGGACCTGAAAGAAAGCGCCCAGGAGCTGTTGAAAACAAAACAGTGAAAGACCAAGCAGTAACAAAATTACTCGTTTTTTATGCATTTTGTGTGCTCTCCTCGCCTGCTGGTAAAAATGTATGTACACACGGCTGGACGCTTGTGTCCCTCAATATAAAATGCGTTATTTCCCGTCAAGAGAGCCTATAGCGGTCACTCAGCAGCCAGTGGGGAACGCTGGGGACGCCTCGATGTCGAGCGGGAAAATAATGTTACGTACACGCGCCCGTGTGCGGCGCAAAGTCATCAAAATCAGCTGCAACACGCCACCTTCAGAGCTAAACGCTTCAGTTTCTCAAAGGACTTCAAAAGCACAGATTCCCCTTGCCGGACCTGAAAGAAAGCACCCAGGAGCTGTTGAAAACAGAACAGTGAAAGACCAAGCAGTAACATAATTACTCGTTTTTTATGCATTTTGTGTGCTCTCCTCGCCTGCTGGCAAAAATGTATGAACACACGGCTGCACGCTTGTGTCCCTCAATATAAAGTGCGTTATTTCCCATCAAGGGAACCTATAACGGTCACTCAGCAGCCAGTGGGGAACGCTGGGGACGCCTCGATGTCGAGCGGGAAAATAATGTTACGTACACGCGCCCGTTTGCGGCGCAAAGTCATCAAAATCAGCTGCAACACGCCACCTTCAGAGCTAAACGCTTCAGTTTCTCAAAGGACTTCAAAAGCACAGATTCCTCTTGCCGGACCTGAAAGAAAGCGCCCAGGAGCTGTTGAAAACAAAACAGTGAAAGACCAAGCAGTAACAAAATTACTCGTTTTTTATGCATTTTGTGTGCTCTCCTCGCCTGCTGGTAAAAATGTATGTACACACGGCTGGACGCTTGTGTCCCTCTATATAAAATGCGCTATTCCCCGTCAAGAAGGCCTATAACGGTCACTCAGCAGCCAGTGGGGAACGCTGGGGACGCCTCGATGTCGAGCCAGAAAATAATTTTACCTACACGCGCCCGTGTGCGGCCCAAAGTCAACAAAATCAGCTGCAACACGCCACCCTCAGAGTTAAACGCTTCAGTTTCTCAAAGGACTTCAAAAGCACAGATTCCTCTTGCCGGACCTGAAAGAAAGCGCCCAGGAGCTGTTGAAAACAAAACAGTGAAAGACCAAGCAGTAACAAAATTACTCGTTTTTTATGCATTTTGTGTGCTCTCCTCGCCTGCTGGTAAAAATGTATGTACACACGGCTGGACGCTTGTGTCCCTCAACATAAAATGCGTCATTTCCCATGAAGGGAACCTATAATGGTCACTCAGCAGCCAGTGGGGAACGCTGGGGACGCATCGATGTCGAGCCAGAAAATAATGTTACGTACACGCGCCCGTGTGCGGCGCAAAGTCATTAAAATCAGCTGTAACACGCCACCCTCGGAGTAAAACGCTTCAGTTTCTTAAAGGCCTTCAAAAGCAAAGGTTCCCCTTACCGGATCCGAATGAAAGCACCCAGGAGCTGTTGAAAACAGAACAGTGAAAGACCAAGCAGTAACAAAATTACTCGTTTTTTATGCATTTTGTGTGCTCTCCACGCCTGCTGGTAATAATGTATGTACACACGGCTGGACGCTAGTGTCCCTCAATATAAAATGCGTTATTTCCCGTTGTACGAACTTGTAAATACTTTCCTAATTTTAAGTTTACATTGTACATATTTTATTTCAATCTTTGTAACGGGAGCTACTGTGTGACAGAGATTATTCGAATCCCCTTTATCGTGGGAATTGTTTTGTAAGCAACGACGAATGCTCGGATTACGTCTAGTGAACCGCAAACATCAATTGTTCTCACAGTAGCTCATCGAGTGATAATTATGCGTTGTACCTACGCAAGGTGGAAAATAAAGTCATTATTAATTTTGACACTGAAGGCAACGGTTGAACATCTCTTTTACTATACATTTTTTGGCGACCGTGACAGGACACTACTAAAAGAATTTAGTGTGCCTGAATATTAACAGAAAAGCAGTGTGTTTAAAATTATAATCAATCATACATTAACTTGAGTGTCTGGTCTTTAACAAACATTTATCTTCTCAATCAAAGATATACCAAATCATTTGTTGTGTCGTGTATTCAATTTTCAGTGCTCATTAACTAACTGAATTCTAGTGCACAGTGTTAAGCCCTAACAAAAATAGACTTAAATATACACAGACGCTTCATACAAATTATCAATCATCATGGTTCGAACACTAGAGGAATTAACTGACCTGCAAGAGCAAGTAGGAAAGGAGATCTGCATCCTCGCTCGAAACTATGGGAAGGATAGTGACAGTCGCAAAACCATGAAAAAATTACATGAAAGGAGGGAAAAATTAGAAAACTTGTGGGACTGTTTCGACACCAACGACAGTGAAATTCGAGATAAGTATGCGGACTCGATACAACATGAATACTTCGCTAAGGGGTACTACGACGAGATTCAGAAGGTGTACGAAAACATGAAGTCAGACATTATCACTCGATTAATGAATTTGCAAGGACGGGACGCAGACCAGATCCAGGAGGAGTCACCAGCAACACCGCCATCAGGATCATCGGTCACACCATCATCAACAGCAACAAAGATGAATCCACCTGAAGCGAAACAAAGGCATCAGGACATTAAATCTTCAAAGACAAACACACTTTCCACTAGAGAAAGATTTAAGGTGCTTTCAAAATATTTCCAAACATCATTGGATAAGTGTGCACCAAATTTGAAAGACACCAACCCCCAGATGTTCAACGTTAAGGTAAACAATATCAAGGAGAATTTTGAAGAATTAAAAATTATGTATCGGCGAATGGATGGTGAATTAAAAGAAGAAGATATCGAAACATATTTCCATCTTCAAGAGCAGTTGGAGTTGCGATTAAGTGAGGTTCTAGTAAGAGTTACACAGGATCAACCATCAAGTACTACGTTAAAGCTACCGAAAATTGAGTTGCCCAAGTTCGACGGAAATTACCTTAAGTGGCGCCAATTTCACGATCTGTTTAAACCAATGATCCTTGAACAACCTATACCACTTGCTCAAAAACTTTATTTTCTCCGTGCTAATCTAACAGGAGAAGCGCTAAGCTTAATACAAGGATTTCCGGCTACAGACAACAACTTTGAAACAGCTTGGAAGACTCTGATTGATAGATACGACAATAAACGGCTTCTATTGTCAGCACAGTTGGATAAGCTACTACAGCAACCATCAGCATCAGGAACTGCATCAAGCTTACGGAAACTCCACGACAATACAAAGGAAGGTATCCAGGCACTTACTAATCTGGGATATCAAGTTCATGACTGGGACCCCATAGTAGTTCATCTAATACTGAAGAAACTGGATAAGGAAAGCAGGACGCTGTTTGAGCAATCGTTGATTGATCCGAGATGCAGTCCTTCGCTAACAGAATTGCTGAAGTTCATTGAATCCCGGTTTCAGACACTTGAAACAATTAATAGTGCAGACGATAGAAGGAAGCCCACAACAGTTATAGCAGCTAAAGTTGATGGCTGCCTAATGTGCAGCTCAGGTAACCATAAAATATTTAACTGTAAGACATTCTTATCTCTTTCAGGTGGCGATCGTGAGAGAGCTGTTCAACGTCTTGGAATTTGCCGAAACTGTCTTAGGTCGGGACATGCCTCCAACACATGTCACTCGAGAGGATGCCAAAGTTGTAATGGCAAACATAATACTCTCCTACACTATCAAAAAGATTCAAGGCAATCTTTGAAAACAAAACCAATTAATAACCATAATCATTCCATAGGTGGTCAACAGCAGCAACTAGCTCAACCATTGGTGCAATCAGCTCAAAGGGGGGAAGGTCAATCAACCAACCATTATACGAATTCCATAAGTAATCAGCAGCATCAGCTAGTTCAAAGAAGAGAAGCTCAAGCAGCCAATGCAGCTAGCTATTCGAGAAATAAATCACGCCAAGTTTATCTAGCAACAGCCTTAATTAATGTCAAGTCCGCATGCGGAACATGGCTTACTTGTCGTGCTTTGTTAGACTCAGGATCGCAAATCCATTTTGTGACTGCAGCTTTTGCACAAGCACTGGGTCTTCCAAAGTATCAATCAGAAAATTCAATAAGCGGCATAGGAGGACATGGCACAAAAACACAATTTGCAATAGGACTCACTTTTCAAGCACACAATTCAAGTTTCAAGGCAAGTATTGAAGCAAACATAATGGCTAGGATTACAGATTACCAGCTACGTGAGGTTCAATCAGGAAAT
Source organism: Eumerus sabulonum (assembly GCA_951905685.1). Classification (NCBI taxonomy): domain Eukaryota; kingdom Metazoa; phylum Arthropoda; class Insecta; order Diptera; family Syrphidae; genus Eumerus; species Eumerus sabulonum. The sequence goes on along the minus strand of OX645060.1, from coordinate 139,572,126 downwards.
TGGAATATCCCTATCCACATTCAATTGGCTGATCCAGGATTCATGTCTAATCAAAAAATAGATATGCTTATTGGTGCTGAGTTGTTTTTCGATCTTCTTCTCCCAGGGGAAATAACTATTGGACCTCAGCTTCCTAAACTCCGTAACACAAAACTAGGATGGATTGTCGCGGGTGGCATACAGGCTACAAACTCAAATGTTGTTTGCACCATTGCCACGAAGCCATCTCTATCTTCATTAGAGAAACTGGTGAGTAGATTCTGGGAGTACGAAACCCATGAGACGGAAGTGAAACGTATGAGTAATGAAGAACATAACTGTGAGGAACATTTTAAATCGAACACAAAAACTTTGTCAAATGGAAGATTTATGGTAAGTCTTCCTTTCAAAAGGAATCCGACTTGTTTAGGTGCATCTCTCGAAAAGGCACGGAAAAGATTTCTTTCATTAGAACGCCGATTTGAAGGAGATAATGAATTGCGTGAACTTTATTCTCAGTTCCTGCTAGAATACGAGGAATTAGGCCACATGAGTCCGATCGAGAACGATGAGATTCCTCAAAATCATTATTTCATTCCGCATCATTGTGTGCTGAAGCCAGAAAGCTCCTCAACAGCATTGCGTGTGGTCTTTGATTGTTCAGCAAAAACGACATCTGGAGTTTCTCTCAATGATGTTCTTGGCGTAGGGCCAACAGTCCAGAATGACTTGTTTGCAATAATTATTAATTTCAGGTTAGAAAGGTATGCATTTACAGCAGACGTAAGCAAAATGTACCGACAGGTATTAGTAAGGCCAGAAGATAGAGCCTTTCAACTAATTCTTTGGAGATTTCACAGCAATCAACCTCTGAAGGCATATAAGCTTAACACATTGACTTACGGTTCAGCATGTGCTCCATTAGCAAATTCTGCACTTTTGCCGGATGCAAAAAACCAAATACTACTGCCGAAGAACAACATCGTTACAAGGCTGCTTTTGGAAAACATACATAGAACAAACTTACATGTATCCCACAGGGCTCTTGTAGCAATTTCACGACAACGGTATTGGATACTAAGCATTGGAAGAGAAGCAAGATCAGTGATCAGAAAGTGTATCATATGTGCGAAATCAAGACCAACATCCATAGCACAGTTGATGGGCGATTTACCTATGCAAAGAGTAACACCATCTCGCCCATTTTACTACACAGGAGTGGACTTTGCTGGCCCTATAAAATCACACTACAAAATCAGGGGTAAGACTCCTTCAAAATCTTATTTAGCAATTTTTGTGTGCTTTTCAACGAAGGCAATCCATATAGAAGTTGTTGGAGATCTCTCCACTGAATCGTTCATAAACTGCCTTAAGAGGTTTGTAGGCAGACGAGGATTGTGCCACACTATCTTCTGCGATAATGCAACTAATTTTGTTGGTGCAAACAATAAACTTAAGGAGCTTAAAGAAGTTATGCAGTCAAAGAGAATGGAGTCAGCCATTCAATCATCATGTATTCAGGCGGGAATTAATTGGCAATTTATTCCTCCCCGTTCTCCGCACTTCGGGGGACTCTGGGAGTCAGCTGTAAAATCTGCTAAGGGATTGTTGGTTAAACACCTGGGTGAGGCTTCGTTAACATATGAAGAGCTCACCACGATCACAATTCAAATAGAAGCTCTACTCAATTCAAGACCCTTGACGCCAATTTCATCGGATCCAAATGATTTAGAAGCTCTTACCCCTGGACATTTTCTGATAGGAGCGCCACTCCTTTCAATAGCTGAGCCCGATGTCACTGATAAAAGGGTAAGTTCTCTAAATAAATATCGACAAATCCAGCATGTTCAACAGTCTTTTTGGAAGAGATGGTCGAGTGAGTACTTACATAACTTACAACAACGAACTAAGTGGAAAACTGAATCCCAAAACTTGAAGCCAAACACTCTTGTTTTATTAAAGGAATCTAATATGCCACCAACAAGATGGAAGTTGGGACGTGTACTAGAAGTTATCAAAGGAAACGATGGATTGGTTCGTGTTGCTAACATTAAGACCCAAGGAGGAGTTCTCCAGCGAGCTATTCATAACTTGTGTCCTCTGCCGTTAGAAGAAACAGCTGAGGCGGAGTCTCCAGCAGATGAGCATGAGAAAGAGCCATATCTAAGAAATGAACGAGAACCAACATCACGGAAACTCAGAAACGGCAAGGTTAGAACGGGAACTTTATTGGTGTCATTTTTGATTGCAATGTTGGTTGGACCAGTTAACACAACATACACAGACAACCACGTCCTTACAAATCAGCTCGATAATGCAATCGGAATCTACTTTGAAGACATTGGAACTCTTCGAATCGTCAACAATTTTTGGAGCCTTTATGTTTTTTACAATCTTACCAATTATTGGTTAGAATTAAATGAAATTAAAACGTATATAAATGAACTGGAAAAAGCTTGCACGACGGATAAAACGGACAAGATTTACTACTGTCATTCGACGGTTGACATTTTTCGACAAAGAGTAGCTATCATTGATCAAAATAACGAATTCATTCACGGGTTTAATACTTCAAGTCGGGCAGCGATTCGACATCGCAGGTCTCCATTCGATTTTGTTGGTAGTGTAGCACATAGTTTGTTTGGCATCCTTGATCAAGAAGAGGCTCAACACATTCAAAATCAGATCAACTTGGCGAATAAACATGAAACTCACTTAGCTGCTCTCATTGAAAAACAAAGTTCCATTTCAGATTCCACTGTTAATATTTTGAGGCAAAATTCATTGGAAGTCAAAAGGCAATTCCAGACACTGAACACATATTTGGCCAGGACGTTTAATGTAATCGAAAAACAGCAAGATAACATTGGCACAAACCAACACTTTGTATCGCTTACGTCTTATTTAATTATGATTTTATCCAACTTTCAGCGCACTCAAGATATTCTACTTGATGTTATACTTGACTTGAATCATGCAAAAATTAACCCTCAGCTTATCACACCAAGGCAACTCAATGACCAGCTGCAGCTTATTCAAGGAAACCTCCCATCAACTTTGAGATTACCTAATGTTTCAGTTTTGGACATGTTTAAAATAATAACAGTCAGGGGACGGACACTTCATGATTCAATCGTTTTTGAAATGCTCATACCATTAGCTGACGACCAAGAATTCCAGATGTTCAATCTAATTCCATTACCCATCATTCACTACAACATCAGCCTCCTAGTGGATATACCTAAACCATACCTTGCAGTTACATTAGCAAGAGACAAATTTTTTAGATTAACAGAGTTTGAATTCTCATCTTGCAAGCTTATAGCTGCGAGAACCCATCTCTGTACTCAGATTGTTCCAACTAATATCCATCAACACAATTTGCAAGTATGTGAAATGGCCTTGATGAATCATGAAAATAATGCATTGGCCGATTGCATCTTAAACGAAATACCATCTCAAAATCGTTGGATCGCACTCAAAGAAACTAACAGCTGGCTATTTTCATTGATTACTAATTCCACAGGTCTACTCATTTGCAATGGAGTTACAAGCAGCATCGCCTTAGCAGGCAATGGAGTGATAGAATTCAAAGAGATGTGCACTCTTAAAGTTGGAAACACGATTATAACCGGACGCTCAAACTTAAAAACAGTTATATCTAACTCGTTCGTTCCGAGTGCAAAAATCAACAACTGGATCGAAAACCATAACTTCACAAAAGACCTTGTCCCCCCATTGAAGGTAAGCACCATTGAACATGATCAATTTAAAAATATCACACAGGAAATAGAAGACCTTAAGAAAGACATGAGAGCACCCGAAGAACCGCAATTGAACATACACGATTACCATCACTACAGTTTGAGCTACCTGCTGCTGTCGATTACCATTGGAGTAATAGTATATTATTGCCGACGCCGACATCAGAAAGGGCCGATTCCAGCTCAACGAAGAACAGTTCCTCGCTTTGAAGCCAATATTTGAATTGAAGGTTAAGAACCTCCAAGGAGGGGTGTATGTACGAACTTGTAAATACTTTCCTAATTTTAAGTTTACATTGTACATACATATTTTATTTCAATCTTTGTAACGGGAGCTACTGTGTGACAGAGATTATTCGAATCCCCTTTATCGTGGGAATTGTTTTGTAAGCAACGACGAATGCTCGGATTACGTCTAGTGAACCGCAAACATCAATTGTTCTCACAGTAGCTCATCGAGTGATAATTATGCGTTGTACCTACGCAAGGTGGAAAATAAAGTCATTATTAATTTTGACACTGAAGGCAACGGTTGAACATCTCTTTTACTATACACCCGTCAAGAGAGCCCACAACGGTCACTCAGCAGCCAGTGGGAAACGCTGGGGACGCCTCGATGTCGAGCCAGAAAATAATGTTACGTACACGCGCCCGTGTGCGGCGCAAAGTCATCAAAATCAGCTGTAACACGCCACCCTCGGAGTAAAACGCTTCAGTTTCTTAAAGGCCTTCAAAAGCAAAGGTTCCTCTTACCGGACCTGAAAGAAAGCACCCAGGAGCTGTTGAAAACAGAACAGTGAAAGACCAAGAAGTAACAAAATTACTCGTTTTTTATGCATTTTGTGTGTTCTCCTCGCCTGCTGGTAAAAATGTATGTACACACGGCTGGACGCTTGTGTCCCTCAATATAAAATGCGTTATTTCCCGTCAAGAGAGCCTATAACGGTCACTCAGCAGCCAGTGGGGAACACTTGGGGCGCCTCGATGTCGAGCCAGAAAATAATGTTACGTACACGCGCCCGTGTGCGGCGCAAAGTCATCAAAATCAGCTGCAACACGCCACCTTCAGAGCTAAACGCTTCAGTTTCTCAAAGGACTTCAAAAGCACAGATTCCCCATGCCGGACCTGAAAGAAAGCACCCAGGAGCTGTTGAAAACAGAACAGTGAAAGACCAAGCAGTAACATAATTACTCGTTTTTTATGCATTTTGTGTGCTCTCCTCGCCTGCTGGTAAAAATGTATGAACACACGGCTGCACGCTTGTGTCCCTCAATATAAAGTGCGTTATTTCCCATCAAGGGAACCTATAACGGTCACTCAGCAGCCAGTGGGGAACGCTGGGGACGCCTCGATGTCGAGCGAGAAAATAATGTTACGTACACGCGCCCGTGTGCGGCGCAAAGTCATCAAAATCAGCTGCAACACGCCACCTTCAGAGCTAAACGCTTCAGTTTCTCAAAGGACTTCAAAAGCACAGATTCCCCTTGCCGGACCTGAAAGAAAGCACCCAGGAGCTGTTGAAAACAGAACAGTGAAAGACCAAGAAGTAACAAAATTACTCGTTTTTTATGCATTTTGTGTGCTCTCCTCGCCTGCTGGTAAAAATGTATGTACACACGGCTGGACGCTTGTGTCCCTCAATATGAAATGCGTTAATTCCCATCAAGGGAGCCTATAATGGTCACTCAGCAGCCAGTGGGGAACGCTGGGGACACATCGATGTCGGGCCAGAAAATAATGTTACGTACACGCGCCCATGTGCGGCGCAAAGTCATCAAAATCAGCTGTAACACGCCGCCCTAGGAGTAAAACGGTTCAGTTTCTCAAAGGCCTTCAAAGACTCAGGTTCCTCATGCAGAACCTGAAAGAAAACACCCAGGAGCTGCTGAAAACAGAACAGTGAAAGACCAAGCAGTAACAAAATTACTCGTTTTTTATGCATTTTGTGTGCTCTCCTCGCCTGCTGGTAAAAATGTATGTACACACGGCTGGACGCTTGTGTCCCTCCATATAAAATGCGTAATTTCCCGTCAAGAGAGCCTATAACAGTCACTCAGCAGCCAGTAGGAAACGCTGGGGTCGCATCGATGTCGAGCCAGAAAATAATGTTACATACACGCGCCCGTGTGCGGCGCAAAGTCATCAAAATCAGCTGCAACACGCCGCCCTCAGAGTTAAACGCTTCAGTTTCTCAAAGGACTATAAAAGCACAGATTCCCCTTGCCGGACCTGAAAGAAAGCACCCAGGAGCTGTTGAAAACAGAACAGTGAAAGACCAAGCAGTAACAAAATTACTCGTTTTTTATGCATTTTGTGTGCTCTCCTCGCCTGCTGGTAAAAATGTATGTACACACGGCTGGACGCTTGTGTCCCTCTATATAAAATGCGCTATTCCCCGTCAAGAAGGCCTATAACGGTCACTCAGCAGCCAGTGGGGAACGCTGGGGACGCCTCGATGTCGAGCCAGAAAATAATTTTACCTACACGCGCCCGTGTGCGGCACAAAGTCATCAAAATCAGCTGTAACACGCCACCCTAGGAGTAAAACGCCTCAGTTTTTTAAAGGCCTTCAAAAGCAAAGGTTCCTCTTACCGGACCTGAAAGAAAGCACCCAGGAGCTGTTGAAAACAGAACAGTGAAAGACCAAGAAGTAACAAAATTACTCGTTTTTTATGCATTTTGTGTGCTCTCCTCGCCTGCTGGTAAAAATGTATGTACACACGGCTGGACGCTTGTGTCCCTCAATATAAAATGCGTTATTTCCCGTCAAGAGAGCCTATAACGGTCACTCAGCAGCCAGTGGGGAACACTTGGGGCGCCTCGATGTCGAGCCAGAAAATAATGTTACGTACACGCGCCCGTGTGCGGCACAAAGTCATCAAAATCAGCTGTAACACGCCACCCTAGGAGTAAAACGCCTCAGTTTTTTAAAGGCCTTCAAAAGCAAAGGTTCCTCTTACCGGACCTGAATGAGAGCACCCAGGAGCTGTTGAAAACAGAACAGTGAAAGACCAAGCAGTAACAAAATTACTCGTTTTTTATGCATTTTGTGTGCTCTCCTCGCCTCCTGGTAATAATGTATGTACACACGGCTGGACGCTTGTGTCCCTTAATATAAAATGCGTCATTTCCCGTCAAGAGAGCCTATAACAGTCACTCAGCAGCCAGTAGGGAACGCTGGGGTCGCATCGATGTCGAGCCAGAAAATAATGTTACATACACGCGCCCGTGTGGGGCGCAAAGTCATCAAAATCAGCTGTAACACGCCACCCTCGGAGTAAAACGCTTCAGTTTCTTAAAGGCCTTCAAAAGCAAAGGTTCCTCTTACCGGACCTGAAAGAAAGCACCCAGGAGCTGTTGAAAACAGAACAGTGAAAGACCAAGAAGTAACAAAATTACTCGTTTTTTATGCATTTTGTGTGCTCTCCTCGCCTGCTGGTAAAAATGTATGTACACACGGCTGGACGCTTGTGTCCCTCTATATAAAATGCGCTATTCCCCGTCAAGAAGGCCTATAACGGTCACTCAGCAGCCAGTGGGGAACGCTGGGGACGCCTCGATGTCGAGCCAGAAAATAATTTTACCTACACGCGCCCGTGTGCGGCCCAAAGTCATCAAAATCAGCTGCAACACGCCACCCTCAGAGTTAAACGCTTCAGTTTCTCAAAGGACTTTAAAAGCACAGATTCCCCTTGCCGGACCTGAAAGAAAGCACCCAGGAGCTGTTGAAAACAGAACAGTGAAAGACCAAGCAGTAACAAAATTATTCGTTTTTTATGCATTTTGTGTGCTCTCCTCGCCTGCTGGTAAAAATGTATGTACACACGGCTGGACGCTTGTGTCCCTCAATATAAAATGCGTCATTTCCCGTCAAGAGAGCCTATAACAGTCACTCAGCAGCCAGTAGGGAACGCTGGGGTCGCATCGATGTCGAGCCAGAAAATAATGTTACATACACGCGCCCGTGTGCGGAGCAAAGTCATCAAAATCAGCTGTAACACGCCACCCTCGGAGTAAAACGCTTCGGTTTCTTAAAGGCCTTCAAAAGCAAAGGTTCCTCTTACCGGACCTGAAAGAAAGCACCCAGGAGCTGTTGAAAACAGAACAGTGAAAGACCAAGAAGTAACAAAATTACTCGTTTTTTATGCATTTTCTGTGCTCTCCTCGCCTGCTGGTAAAAATGTATGTACACGCGGCTGGACGCTTGTGTCCCTCAACATAAAATGCGTTATTTCCCATCAAGAGAACCTATAATGGTCACTCAGCAGCCAGTGGGGAACGCTGGGGACGTATCGATGTCGAGCCAGAAAATAATGTTACGTACACGCGCCCGTGTGCGGCGCAAAGTCATCAAAATCAGCTGTAACACGCCACCCTAGGAGTAAAACGGTTCAGTTTCTCAAAGGCCTTCAAAGACTCAGGTTCCTCTTGCAGAACCTGAAAGAAAACACCCAGGAGCTGCTGAAAACAGAACAGTGAAAGACCAAGCAGTAACAAAATTACTCGTTTTTTATGCATTTTCTGTGCTCTCCTCGCCTGCTGGTAAAAATGTATGTACACACGGCTGGACGCTTGTGTCCCTCAACATAAAATGCGTTATTTCCCATCAAGAGAACCTATAATGGTCACTCAGCAGCCAGTGGGGAACGCTGGGGACGTATCGATGTCGAGCCAGAAAATAATGTTACGTACACGCGCCCGTGTGCGGCGCAAAGTCATCAAAATCAGCTGTAACACGCCACCTTAGGAGTAAAACGGTTCAGTTTCTCAAAGGCCTTCAAAGACTCAGGTTCCTCTTGCAGAACCTGAAAGAAAACACCCAGGAGCTGCTGAAAACAGAACAGTGAAAGACCAAGCAGTAACAAAATTACTCGTTTTTTATGCATTTTGTGTGCTCTCCTCGCCTGCTGGTAAAAATGTATGTACACACGGCTGGACGCTTGTGTCCCTCAATATAAAATGCGTTATTTCCCGTCAAGAGAGCCTATAACGGTCACTCAGCAGCCAGTGGGGAACGCTTGGGGCGCCTCGATGTCGAGCCAGAAAATAATGTTACGTACACGCGCCCATATGCGGCGCAAAGTCATCAAAATCAGCTGTAACACGCCACCCTCGGAGTAAAACGCTTCAGTTTCTTAAAGGCCTTCAAAAGCAAAGGTTCCTCTTACCGGACCTGAAAGAAAGCACCCAGGAGCTGTTGAAAACAGAACAGTGAAAGACCAAGAAGTAACAAAATTACTCGTTTTTTATGCATTTTGTGTGCTCTCCTCGCCTGCTGGTAAAAATGTATGTACACACGGCTGGACGCTTGTGTCCCTCTATATAAAATGCGCTATTCCCCGTCAAGAAGGCCTATAACGGTCACTCAGCAGCCAGTGGGGAACGCTGGGGACGCCTCGATGTCGAGCCAGAAAATAATTTTACCTACACGCGCCCGTGTGCGGCCCAAAGTCAACAAAATCAGCTGCAACACGCCACCCTCAGAGTTAAACGCTTCAGTTTCTCACAGGACTTCAAAAGCACAGATTCCTCTTGCCGGACCTGAAAGAAAGCGCCCAGGAGCTGTTGAAAACAGAACAGTGAAAGACCAAGCAGTAACAAAATTATTCGTTTTTTATGCATTTTGTTAGCTCTCCTCGCCTGCTGGTAAAAATGTATGTACACACGGCTGGACGCTTGTGTCCCTCAATATGAAATGCGTTAATTCCCATCAAGAGAGCCTATAATGGTCACTCAGCAGCCAGTGGGGAACGCTGGGGACACATCGATGTCGGGCCAGAAAATAATGTTACGTACACGCGCCCATGTGCGGCGCAAAGTCATCAAAATCAGCTGTAACACGCCACCCTAGTAGTAAAACGGTTCAGTTTCTCAAAGGCCTTCAAAGACTCAGGTTCCTCTTGCAGAACCTGAAAGAAAACACCCAGGAGCTGCTGAAAACAGAACAGTGAAAGACCAAGCAGTAACAAAATTACTCGTTTTTTATGCACTTTGTGTGCTCTCCTCGCCTGCTGGTAAAAATGTATGTACACACGGCTGGACGCTTGTGTCCCTCAACATAAAATGCGTTATTTCCCATGAAGGGAACCTATAATGGTCACTCAGCAGCCAGTGGGGAACGCTGGGGACGCATCGATGTCGAGCCAGAAAATAATGTTACGTACACGCGCCCGTGTGCGGCGCAAAGTCATTAAAATCAGCTGTAACACGCCACCCTCGGAGAAAACGCTTCAGTTTCTTAAAGGCCTTCAAAAGCAAAGGTTCCCCTTACCGGATCCGAATGAAAGCACCCAGGAGCTGTTGAAAACAGAACAGTGAAAGACCAAGCAGTAACAAAATTACTCGTTTTTTATGCATTTTGTGTGCTCTCCTCGCCTGCTGGTAATAATGTATGTACACACGGCTGGACGCTTGTGTCCCTCAATATAAAATGCGTTATTTCCCGTCAAGAGAGCCCACAACGGTCACTCAGCAGCCAGTGGGAAACGCTGGGGACGCCTCGATGTCGAGCCAGAAAATAATGTTACGTACACGCGCCCGTGTGCGGCGCAAAGTCATCAAAATCAGTTGTAACACGCCACCCTCGGAGTAAAACGCTTCAGTTTCTTAAAGGCCTTCAAAAGCAAAGGTTCCTCTTACCGGACCTGAAAGAAAGCACCCAGGAGCTGTTGAAAACAGAACAGTGAAAGACCAAGAAGTAACAAAATTACTCGTTTTTTATGCATTTTGTGTGTTCTCCTCGCCTGCTGGTAAAAATGTATGTACACACGGCTGGACGCTTGTGTCCCTCAATATAAAATGCGTTATTTCCCGTCAAGAGAGCCTATAACGGTCACTCAGCAGCCAGTGGGGAACACTTGGGGCGCCTCGATGTCGAGCCAGAAAATAATGTTACGTACACGCGCCCGTGTGCGGCGCAAAGTCATCAAAATCAGCTGCAACACGCCACCTTCAGAGCTAAACGCTTCAGTTTCTCAAAGGACTTCAAAAGCACAGATTCCCCTTGCCGGACCTGAAAGAAAGCACCCAGGAGCTGTTGAAAACAGAACAGTGAAAGACCAAGAAGTAACAATATTACTCGTTTTTTATGCATTTTGTGTGCTCTCCTCGCCTGCTGGTAATAATGTATGTACACACGGCTGGACGCTTGTGTCCCTCAATATAAAATGCGTCATTTCCCGTCAAGAGAGCCTATAACAGTCACTCAGCAGCCAGTAGGGAACGCTGGGGTCGCATCGATGTCGAGCCAGAAAATAATGTTACGTACACGCGCCCATATGAGGCGCAAAGTCATCAAAATCAGCTGTAACACGCCACCCTCGGAGTAAAACGGTTCAGTTTCTCAAAGGCCTTCAAAGACTCAGGTTCCTCTTGCAGAACCTGAAAGAAAACACCCAGGAGCTGCTGAAAACAGAACAGTGAAAGACCAAGCAGTAACAAAATTACTCGTTTTTTATGCATTTTGTGTGCTCTCCTCGCCTGCTGGTAATAATGTATGTACACACGGCTGGACGCTTGTGTCCCTCAATATAAAATGCGTTATTTCCCGTCAAGAGAGCCTATAACGGTCACTCAGCAGCCAGTGGGGAACACTTGGGGCGCCTCGATGTCGAGCCAGAAAATAATGTTACGTACACGCGCCCGTGTGCGGCGCAAAGTCATCAAAATCAGCTGCAACACGCCACCTTCAGAGCTAAACGCTTCAGTTTCTCAAAGGACTTCAAAAGCACAGATTCCCCTTGCCGGACCTGAAAGAAAGCACCCAGGAGCTGTTGAAAACAGAACAGTGAAAGACCAAGAAGTAACAATATTACTCGTTTTTTATGCATTTTGTGTGCTCTCCTCGCCTGCTGGTAATAATGTATATACACACGGCTGGACGCTTGTGTCCCTCTATATAAAATGCGCTATTCCCCGTCAAGAAGGCCTATAACGGTCACTCAGCAGCCAGTGGGAAACGCTGGGGACGCCTCGATGTCGAGCCAGAAAATAATTTTACCTACACGCCCCCGTGTGCGGCCCAAAGTCATCAAAATCAGCTGCAACACGCCACCCTCAGAGTTAAACGCTTCAGTTTCTCAAAGGACTTCAAAAGCACAGATTCCTCTTGCCGGACCTGAAAGAAAGCGCCCAGGAGCTGTTGAAAACAGAACAGTGAAAGACCAAGAAGTAACAAAATTACTCGTTTTTTATGCATTTTGTTAGCTCTCCTCGCCTGCTGGTAAAAATGTATGTACACACGGCTGGACGCTTGTGTCCCTCAATATGAAATGCGTTAATTCCCATCAAGAGAGCCTATAATGGTCACTCAGCAGCCAGTGGGGAACGCTGGGGACACATCGATGTCGGGCCAGAAAATAATGTTACGTACACGCGCCCATGTGCGGCGCAAAGTCATCAAAATCAGCTGTAACACGCCACCCTAGGAGTAAAACGGTTCAGTTTCTCAAAGGCCTTCAAAGACTCAGGTTCCTCTTGCAGAACCTGAAAGAAAACACCCAGGAGCTGCTGAAAACAGAACAGTGAAAGACCAAGCAGTAACAAAATTACTCGTTTTTTATGCATTTTGTGTGCTCTCCTCGCCTGCTGGTAATAATGTATGTACACACGGCTGGACGCTTGTGTCCCTCAATATAAAATGCGTTATTTCCCGTCAAGAGAGCCCACAACGGTCACTCAGCAGCCAGTGGGAAACGCTGGGGACGCCTCGATGTCGAGCCAGAAAATAATGTTACGTACACGCGCCCGTGTGCGGCGCAAAGTCATCAAAATCAGCTGTAACACGCCACCTTCGGAGTAAAACGCTTCAGTTTCTTAAAGGCCTTCAAAAGCAAAGGTTCCTCTTACCGGACCTGAAAGAAAGCACCCAGGAGCTGTTGAAAACAGAACAGTGAAAGACCAAGAAGTAACAAAATTACTCGTTTTTTATGCATTTTGTGTGCTCTCCTCGCCTGCTGGTAAAAATGTATGTACACACGGCTGGACGCTTGTGTCCCTCAATATAAAATGCGTTATTTCCCGTCAAGAGAGCCCATAACGGTCACTCAGCAGCCAGTGGGGAGCACTTGGGGCGCCTCGATGTCGAGCCAGAAAATAATGTTACGTACACGCGCCCGAATGCGGCGCAAAGTCATCAAAATCAGCTGTAACACGCCACCCTCGAAGTAAAACGCTTCAGTTTCTTAAAGGCCTTCAAAAGCAAAGGTTCCTCTTACCGGACCTGAAAGAAAGCACCCAGGAGCTGTTGAAAACAGAACAGTGAAAGACCAAGAAGTAACAAAATTACTCGTTTTTTATGCATTTTGTGTGCTCTCCTCGCCTGCTGGTAAAAATGTATGTACACACGGCTGGACGCTTGTGTCCCTCAATATAAAATGCGTTATTTTCCATCAAGAGAACCTATTATGGTCACTCAGCAGCCAGTGGGGCACGCCGGGGACGCATCGATGTCGAGTCAGAAAATAATGTTACGTACACGCGCCCGTGTGCGGCGCAAAGTCATCCAAATCAGCTTTAACACGCCACCCTCGGAGTAAAACGCTTCAATTTCTCAAAGGCCTTCAAAAGCACAGATTCCTGTTACCGGACCTGAAAGAAAGCACCCAGGAGCTGTTGAAAACAGAACAGTGAAAAACCAAGCAGTAACAAAATTACTCGTTTTTTATGCATTTTGTGTGCTCTCCTCGCCTACTGGTAAAAATGTATGTACACACGGCTGGACGCTTGTGTCCCTCAATATAAAATGCGTTATTTCCCGTCAAGAGAGCCCATAACGGTCACTCAGCAGCCAGTGGGGAACGCTGGGGACGCCTCGATGTCGAGCCAGAAAATAATGTTACGTACTCGCGCCCGTGTGCGGCACAAAGTCATCAAAATCAGCTGTAACACGCCACCCTAGAAGTAAAACGCTTCAGTTTCCTAAAGGCCTTCAAAAGCAAAGGTTCCTCTTACCGGACCTGAAAGAAGGCACCCAGGAGCTGTTGAAAACAGAACAGTGAAAGACCAAGCAGTAACAAAATTACTCGTTTTTTATGCATTTTGTGTGCTCTCCTCGCCTGCTGGTAAAAATGTATGTACACACGGCCGGACGCTTGTGTCCCTCAATATAAAATGCGTTATTTCCCGTCAAGAGAGCTCATAACGGTCACTCAGCAGCCAGTGGGGAACGCTGGGGACGCCTCGATGTCCAGCCAGAAAATAATGTTACGTACACGCGCCCGTGTGCGGCGCAAAGTCATCAAAATCAGCTGTAACACGCCGCCCTCGGAGTAAAACGCTTCAGTTTCTTAAAGGCCTTCAAAAGCAAAGGTTCCTCTTACCGGACCTGAAAGAAAGCACCCAGGAGCTGTTGAAAACAGAACAGTGAAAGACCAAGCAGTAACAAAATTACTCGTTTTTTATGCATTTTGTGTGCTCTCCTCGCCTGCTGGTAAAAATGTATGTACACACGGCTGGACGCTTGCGTCCCTCAATATAAAATGCGTTATTTCCCGTCAAGGGAGCCTATAGCGGTCACTCAGCAGCCAGTGGGGAACGCTGGGGACGCCTCGATGTCGAGCGAGAAAATAATGTTACGTACACGCGCCCGTGTGCGGCGCAAAGTCATCAAAATCAGCTGTAACACGCCACCCTCGGAGTAAAACGCCTCAGTTTCTCACAGGCCGTCAAAAGCAAAGGTTCCTCTTACTGGACCTGAAAGAAAGCACCCAGGAGTTGTTGAAAACAGAGCAGTGAAAAACCAAGCAGTAACAAAATTACTCGTTTTTTATGCATTTTGTGTGCTCTCCTCGCCTGCTGGTAAAAATGTATGTACACACGGCTGGACGCTTGTGTCCCTCAATATGAAATGCGTTAATTCCCATCAAGAGAGCCTATAATGGTCACTCAGCAGCCAGTGGGGAACGCTGGGGACACATCGATGTCGGGCCAGAAAATAATGTTACATACACGCGCCCATGTGGGGCGCAAAGTCATCAAAATCAGCTGTAACACGCCACCCTAGGAGTAAAACGGTTCAGTTTCTCAAAGGCCTTCAAAGACTCAGGTTCCTCTTGCAGACCCTGAAAGAAAACACCCAGGAAGTGCTGAAAACAGAACAGTGAAAGACCAAGCAGTAACAAAATTACTCGTTTTTTATGCATTTTGTGTGCTCTCCTCGCCTGCTGGTAAAAATGTATGTATACACGGCTGGACGCTTGTGTCCCTCAATATAAAATGCGCTATTCCCCGTCAAGAAGGCCTATAACTGTCACTCAGCAGCCAGTGGGGAACGCTGGGGACGCCTCGATGTCGAGCCAGAAAATAATTTACCTACACGCGCCCGTGTGCGGCCCAAAGTCATCAAAATCAGCTGCAACACGCCACCCTCAGAGTTAAACGCTTCAGTTTCTCAAAGGACTTCAAAAGCACAGATTCCTCTTGCCGGACCTGAAAGAAAGAGCCCAGGAGCTGTTGAAAACAGAACAGTGAAAGACCAAGCAGTAACAAAATTACTCGTTTTTTATGCATTTTGTTAGCTCTCCTCGCCTGCTGGTAAAAATGTATGTACACACGGCTGGACGCTTGTGTCCCTCAATATGAAATGCGTTAATTCCCATCAAGAGAGCCTATAATGGTCACTCAGCAGCCAGTGGGGAACGCTGGGGACACATCGATGTCGGGCCAGAAAATAATGTTACGTACACGCGCCCATGTGCGGCGAAAAGTCATCAAAATCAGCTGAAACACGCCACCCTAGGAGTAAAACGGTTCAGTTTCTCAAAGGCCTTCAAAGACTCAGGTTCCTCTTGCAGAACCTGAAAGAAAACACCCAGGAGCTGCTGAATACAGAACAGTGATAGACCAAGCAGTAACAAAATTACTCGTTTTTTATGCATTTTGTGTGCTCTCCTCGCCTGCTGGTAAAAATGTATGTACACACGGCTGGACGCTTGTGTCCCTCAACATAAAATGCGTTATTTCCCATGAAGGGAACCTATAATGGTCACTCAGCAGCCAGTGGGGAACGCTGGGGACGTATCGATGTCGAGCCAGAAAATAATGTTACGTACACACGGCCGTGTGCGGCACAAAGTCATCAAAATCAGCTGTAACACGCCACCCTCGGAGTAAAACGCTTCAGTTTCTTAAAGGCCTTCAAAAGCAAAGGTTCCTCTTACCGGACCTGAAAGAAAGCACCCAGGAGCTGTTGAAAACAGATCAGTGAAAGACCAAGAAGTAACAAAATTACTCGTTTTTTATGCATTTTGTGTGCTCTCCTCGCCTGCTGGTAAAAATGTATGTACACACGGCTGGACGCTTGTGTCCCTCAATATAAAATGCGCTATTTCCCGTCAAGAGAGCCCATAACGGTCACTCAGCAGCCAGTGGGAAATGCTGGGGACGCCTCGATGTCGAGCCAGAAAATAATGTTACGTACACGCGCCCGTGTGCGGCGCAAAGTCATCAAAATCAGCTGTAACACGCCACCCTCGGAGTAAAACGCTTCAGTTTCTTAAAGGCCTTCAAAAGCAAAGGTTCCTCTTACCGGACCTGAAAGAAAGCACCCAGGAGCTGTTGAAAACAGAACAGTGAAAGACCAAGAAGTAACAAAATTACTCGTTTTTTATGCATTTTGTGTGCTCTCCTCGCCTGCTGGTAAAAATGTATGTACACACGGCTGGACGCTTGTGTCCCTCAATATAAAATGCGCTATTCCCCGTCAAGAAGGCCTATAACGGTCACTCAGCAGCCAGTGGGGAACGCTGGGGACGCCTCGATGTCGAGCCAGAAAATAATTTTACCTACACGCGCCCGTGTGCGGCGCAAAGTCATCAAAATCAGCTGCAAAACGCCACCCTCGGAGTAAAACGCTTCAGTTTCTTAAAGGCCTTCAAAAGCAAAGGTTCCTCTTACCGGACCTGAAAGAAAGCACCCAGGAGCTGTTGAAAACAGAACAGTGAAAGACCAAGAAGTAACAAAATTACTCGTTTTTTATGCATTTTGTGTGCTCTCCTCGCCTGCTGGTAAAAATGTGTGTACACACGGCTGGACGCTTGTGTCCCTCAATATAAAATGCGTTATTTCCCGTCAAGAGAGCCTATAACGGTCACTCAGCAGCTAGTGGGGAACACCTGGGGCACCTCGATGTCGAGCCAGAAAATAATGTTACGTACACGCGCCCGTATGCGGCGCAAAGTCATCAAAATCAGCTGTAACACGCCACCCTCGAAGTAAAACGCTTCAGTTTCTTAAAGGCCTTCAAAAGCAAAGGTTCCTCTTACCGGACCTGAAAGAAAGCACCCAGGAGCTGTTGAAAACAGAACAGTGAAAGACCAAGAAGTAACAAAATTACTCGTTTTTTATGCAGTTTGTGTGCTCTCCTCGCCTGCTGGTAAAAATGTATGTACACACGGCTGGACGCTTGTGTCCCTCAATATAAAATGCGCTATTCCCCGTCAAGAAGGCCTATAACGGTCACTCAGCAGCCAGTGGGGAACGCTGGGGACGCCTCGATGTCGAGCCAGAAAATAATTTTACCTACACGCGCCCGTGTGCGGCGCAAAGTCATCAAAATCAGCTGCAAAACGCCACCCTCGGAGTAAAACGCTTCAGTTTCTTAAAGGCCTTCAAAAGCAAAGGTTCCTCTTACCGGACCTGAAAGAAAGCACCCAGGAGCTGTTGAAAACAGAACAGTGAAAGACCAAGAAGTAACAAAATTACTCGTTTTTTATGCATTTTGTGTGCTCTCCTCGCCTGCTGGTAAAAATGTATGTACACACGGCGGGACGCTTGTGTTTCTCAATATAAAATGCGTTATTTCCCGTCAAGAGGGCCTATAACGGTCACTCAGCAGCCAGTGGGGAACGCTTGGGGCGCCTCGATGTCGAGCCAGAAAATAATGTTACGTACACGCGCCCGTATGCGGCGCAAAGTCATCAAAATCAGCTGTAACACGCCATCCTCGGAGTAAAACGTCTCAGTTTCTCAAAGGCCTTCAAAAGCAAAGGTTCCTCTTACCGGACCTGAATGTAAGCACCCAGGAGCTGTTGAAAACAGAACAGTGAAAGACCAAGCAGTAACAAAACTACTCGTTTTTTATGCATTTTGTGTGCTCTCCTCGCCTGCTGGTAATAATGTATGTACACACGGCTGGACGCTTGTGTCCCTCAATATAAAATGCGTCATTTCCCGTCAAGAGAGCCTATAACAGTCACTCAGCAGCCAGTAGGGAACGCTGGGGTCGCATCGATGTCGAGCCAGAAAATAATGTTACATACACGCGCCCGTGTGCGGCGCAAAGTCATCATAATCAGCTGCAACACGCCGCCCTCAGAGTTAAACGCTTCAGTTTCTTAAAGGCCTTTAAAAGCAAAGGTTCCTCTTACCGGACCTGAAAGAAAGCACCCAGGAGCTGTTGAAAACAGAACAGTGAAAGACCAAGCAGTAACAAAATTACTCGTTTTTTATGCATTTTGTGTGCTCTCCTCGCCTGCTGGTAATAACGTATGTACACACGGCTGGACGCTTGTGTCTCTCAATATAAAATGCGTCATTTCCCGTCAAGAGAGCCTATAACGGTCACTCAGCAGCCAGTGGGGAACGCTTGGGGCGCCTCGATGTCGAGCCAGAAAATAATGTTACGTACACGCGCCCGTATGCGGCGCAAAGTCATCAAAATCAGCTGCAACACGCCACCCTCGGAGTAAAACGCTTCAGTTTCTTAAAGGCCTTCAAAAGCAAAGGTTCCTCTTACCGGACCTGAAAGAAAGCACCCAGGATCTGTTGAAAACAGAACAGTGAAAGACCAAGAAGTAACAAAATTACTCGTTTCTTATGCATTTTGTGTGCTCTCCTCGCCTGCTGGTAAAAATGTATGTACACACGGCTGGACGCCTGTGTCCCTCAACATAAAATGCGTTATTTCCCATGAAGAGAACCTATAATGGTCACTCAGCAGCCAGTGGGGAACGCTGGGGACGTATCGATGTCGAGCCAGAAAATAATGTTACGTACACGCGCCCGTGTGCGGCGCAAAGTCATCAAAATCAGCTGTAACACGCCACCCTAGGAGTAAAACGGTTCAGTTTCTCAAAGGCCTTCAAAGACTCAGGTTCCTCTTGCAGAACCTGAAAGAAAACACCCAGGAGCTGCTGAAAACAGAACAGAGAAAGACCAAGCAGTAACAAAATTACTCGTTTTTTATGCATTTTGTGTGCTCTCCTCGCCTGCTGGTTAAAATGTATGTACACACGGCTGGACGCCTGTGTCCCTCAACATAAAATGCGTTATTTCCCATGAAGAGAACCTATAATGGTCACTCAGCAGCCAGTGGGGAACGCTGGGGACGTATCGATGTCGAGCCAGAAAATAATGTTACGTACACGCGCCCGTGTGCGGCGCAAAGTCATCAAAATCAGCTGTAACACGCCACCCTCGGAGTAAAACGCTTCAATTTCTCAAAGGCCTTCAAAAGCACAGGTTCCTGTTACCGGACCTGAAAGAAAGCACCCAGGAGCTGTTGAAAACAGAACAGTGAAAGACCAAGAAGTAACAAAATTACTCGTTTTTTATGCATTTTGTGTGCTCTCCTCGCCTGCTGGTAAAAATGTATGTACACACGGCTGGACGCTTGTGTCCCTCAATATAAAATGCGCTATTCCCCGTCAAGAAGGCCTATAACGGTCACTCAGCAGCCAGTGGGGAACGCTGGGGACGCCTCGATGTCGAGCCAGAAAATAATTTTACCTACACGCGCCCGTGTGCGGCGCAAAGTCATCAAAATCAGCTGCAAAACGCCACCCTCGGAGTAAAACGCTTCAGTTTCTTAAAGGCCTTCAAAAGCAAAGGTTCCTCTTACCGGACCTGAAAGAAAGCACCCAGGAGCTGTTGAAAACAGAACAGTGAAAGACCAAGAAGTAACAAAATTACTCGTTTTTTATGCATTTTGTGTGCTCTCCTCGCCTGCTGGTAAAAATGTATGTACACACGGCTGGACGCTTGTGTCCCTCCATATAAAATGCGTCATTTCCCGTCAAGAGAGCCTATAACAGTCACTCAGCAGCCAGTAGGGAACGCTGGGGTCGCATCGATGTCGAGCCACATAATAATGTTACATACACGCGCCCGTGTGCGGCGCAAAGTCATCAAAATCAGCTGTAACACGCCACCCTCGAAGTAAAACGATTCAGTTTCTTAAAGGCCTTCAAAAGCAAAGGTTCCTCTTACCGGACCTGAAAGAAAGCACCCAGGAGCTGTTGAAAACCGAACAGTGAAAGACCAAGAAGTAACAAAATTACTCGTTTTTTATGCATTTTGTGTGCTCTCCTCGCCTGCTGGTAAAAATGTATGTACACACGGCTGGACGCTTGTGTTTCTCAATATAAAATGCGTTATTTCCCGTCAAGAGAGCCTATAACGGTCACTCAGCAGCCAGTGGGGAACGCTTGGGGCGCCTCGATGTCGAGCCAGAAAATAATGTTACGTACACGCACCCGTATGCGGCGCAAAGTCATCAAAATCAGCTGTAACACGCCACCCTCAGAGTTAAGCGCTTCAGTTTCTCAAAGGACTTCAAAAGCACAGATTCCTTTTGCCGGACCTGAAAGAAAGCACCCAGGAGCTGTTGAAAACAGAACAGTGAAAGACCAAGCAGTAACAAAATTACTCGTTTTTTATGCATTTTGTGTGCTCTCCTCGCCTGCTGGTAAAAATGTATGTACACACGGCTGGACGCTTGTGTTTCTCAATATAAAATGCGTTATTTCCCGTCAAGAGAGCCTATAACGGTCACTCAGCAGCCAGTGGGGAACGCTTGGGGCGCCTCGATGTCGAGCCAGAAAATAATGTTACGTACACGCACCCGTATGCGGCGCAAAGTCATCAAAATCAGCTGTAACACGCCATCCTCGGAGTAAAACGTTTCAGTTTCTCAAAGGCCTTCAAAAGCAAAGGTTCCTCTTACCGGACCTGAATGTAAGCACCCAGGAGCTGTTGAAAACAGAACAGTGAAAGACCAAGCAGTAACAAAATTACTCGTTTTTTATGCATTTTGTGTGCTCTCCTCGCCTGCTGTTAATAATGTATGTACACGCGGCTGGACGCTTGTGTCCCTCCATTTAAAATGCGTCATTTCCCGTCAAAAGAGCCTATAACGGTCACTCAGCAGCCAGTGGGGAACGCTGGGGACGCCTCGATGTCGAGCCAGAAAATAATTTTACGTACACGCGCCCGTGTGCGGCCCAAAGTCATAAAATCAGCTGCAACACGCCACCCTCAGAGTTAAACGCTTCAGATTCTCAAAGGCCTTCAAAAGCAAAAGTTCCTCTTGCAGAACCTGAAAAAAACCACCCAGGAGCTGTTGAAAACAGAACAGTGAAAGACCAAGAAGTAACAAAATTACTCGTTTTTTATGCATTTTGCGTGCTCTCCTCGCCTGCTGGTAAAAATGTTTGTACACACGGCTAGACGCTTGTGTCCCTCAATATAAAATGCGTTATTTCCCGTCAAGAGAGCCCACAACGGTCACTCAGCAGCCAGTGGGGAACGCTGGGGACGCCTCGATGTCGAGCCAGAAAATAACTTTACGTACACGCGCCCGTGTGCGGCCCAAAGTCATCAAAATCAGCTGCAACACGCCACCCTCAGAGTTAAACGCTTCAGTTTCTCAAAGGACTTCAAAAGCACAGATTCCTCTTGCCGGACCTGAAAGAAAGCGCCCAGGAGCTGTTGAAAACAGAACAGTGAAAGACCAAGCAGTAACAAAATTACTCGTTTTTTATGCATTTTGTGTGCTCTCCTCGCCTGCTGGTAAAAATGTATGTACACACGGCTGGACGCTTGTGTCCCTCAATATAAAATGTGTTATTTCCCATCAAGCGAACCTATTATGGTCACTCAGCAGCCAGTGGGGCACGCCGGGGACGCATCGATGTCGAGTCAGAAAATAATGTTACGTACACGCGCCCGTGTGCGGCGCAAAGTCATCCAAATCAGCTGTAACACGCCACCCTCGGAGTAAAACGCTTCAATTTCTCAAAGGCCTTCAAAAGCACAGGTTCCTGTTACCGGACCTGAAAGAAAGCACCCAGGAGCTGTTGAAAACAGAACAGTGAAAGACCAAGCAGTAACAAAATTACTCGTTTTTTATGCATTTTGTGTGCTCTCCTCGCCTGCTGGTAATAATGTATGTACACACGGCTGGACGCTTGTGTCCCTCAATATAAAATGCGTCATTTCCCGTCAAGAGAGCCTATAACAGTCACTCAGCAGCCAGTAGGGAACGCTGGGGTCGCATCGATGTCGAGCCAGAAAATAATGTTACATACACGCGCCCGTGTGCGGCGCAAAGTCATCAAAATCAGCTGCAACACGCCACCCTCGGAGTAAAACGCTTCAGTTTCTTAAAGGCCTTCAAAAGCAAAGGTTCCTCTTACCGGACCTGAAAGAAAGCACCCAGGAGCTGTTGAAAACAGAACAGTGAAAGACCAAGCAGTAACAAAATTACTCGTTTTTCATGCATTTTGTGTGCTCTCCTCGCCTGCTGGTAATAACGTATGTACACACGGCTGGACGCTTGTGTCCGTCAATATAAAATGCGTCATTTCCCGTCAAGAGAGCCTATAACGGTCACTCAGCAGCCAGTGGGGAACGCTTGGGGCGCCTCGATGTCGAGCCAGAGAATAATGTTACGTACACGCGCCCGTATGCGGCGCAAAGTCATCAAAATCAGCTGCAACACGCCACCCTCGGAGTAAAACGCTTCAGTTTCTTAAAGGCCTTCAAAAGCAAAGGTTCCTCTTACCGGACCTGAAAGAAAGCACCCAGGAGCTGTTGAAAACAGAACAGTGAAAGACCAAGAAGTAACAAAATTACTCGTTTTTTATGCATTTTGTGTGCTCTCCTCGCCTGCTGGTAAAAATGTATGTACACACGGCTGGACGCTTGTGCCCCTCAATATGAAATGCGTTAATTCCCATCAAGAGAGCCTATAATGGTCATTCAGCAGCCAGTGGGGAACGCTGGGGACACATCGATGTCGGGCCAGAAAATAATGTTACGTACACGCGCCCATGTGCGGCGCAAAGTCATCAAAATCAGCTGTAACACGCCACCCTAGGAGTAAAACGGTCCAGTTTCTCAAAGGCCTTCAAAGACTCAGGTTCCTCTTGCAGAACCTGAAAGAAAACACCCAGGAGCTGCTGAAAACAGAACAGAGAAAGACCAAGCAGTAACAAAATTACTCGTTTTTTATGCATTTTGTGTGCTCTCCTCGCCCGTCAAGAGAGCCTATAACGGTCACTCAGCAGCCAGTGGGGAACGCTTGGGGCGCTTCGATGTCGAGCCAGAAAATAATGTTACGTACACGCGCACGTATGCGGCGCAAAGTCACCAAATCAGCTGTAACACGCCACCCTCGGAGTAAAACGCTTCAGTTTCTTAAAGGCCTTCAAAAGCAAAGGTTCCTCTTACCGGACCTGAAAGAAAGCACCCAGGAGCTGTTGAAAACAGAACAGTGAAAGACCAAGAAGTAACAAAATTACTCGTTTTTTATGCATTTTGTGTGCTCTCCTCGCCTGCTGGTAAAAATGTATGTACACACGGCTGGACGCTTGTGTCCCTCAATATGAAATGCGTTGATTCCCATCAAGAGAGCCTATAATGGTCACTCAGCAGCCAGTGGGGAACGCTGGGGACACATCGATGTCGGGCCAGAAAATAATGTTACGTACACGCGCCCATGTGCGGCGCAAAGTCATCAAAATCAGCTGTAACACGCCACCCTAGGAGTAAAACGGTTCAGTTTCTCAAAGGCCTTCAAAGACTCAGGTTCCTCTTGCAGAACCTGAAAGAAAACACCCAGGAGCTGCTGAAAACAGAACAGTGAAAGACCAAGCAGTAACAAAATTACTCGTTTTTTATGCATTTTGTGTGCTCTCCTCGCCTCCTGGTAATAATGTATGTACACACGGCTGGACGCTTGTGTCCCTCAACATAAAATGCGTTATTTCCCATGAAGGGAACCTATAATGGTCACTCAGCAGCCAGTGGGGAACGCTGGGGACGCATCGATGTCGAGCCAGAAAATAATGTTACGTACACACGCCCGTGTGCGGCGCAAAGTCATTAAAATCAGCTGTAACACGCCACCCTCGGAGTAAAACGCTTCAGTTTCTTAAAGGCCTTCAAAAGCAAAGGTTCCTCTTACCGGACCTGAAAGAAAGCACCCAGGAGCTGTTGAAAACAGAACAGTGAAAGACCAAGAAGTAACAAAATTACTCGTTTTTTATGCATTTTGTGTGCTCTCCTCGCCTGCTGGTAAAAATGTATGTAAACACGGCTGGACGCTTGTGTCCCTCAATATAAAATGCGCTAATCCCCGTCAAGAAGGCCTATAACGGTCACTCAGCAGCCAGTGGGGAACGCTGGGGACGCCTCGATGTCGAGCCAGAAAATAATTTTACCTACACGCACCCGTGTGCGGCCCAAAGTCATCAAAATCAGCTGCAACACGCCACCCTCAGAGTTAAACGCTTCAGTTTCTCAAAGGACTTCAAAAGCACAGATTCCTCTTGCCGGACCTGAAAGAAAGCGCCCAGGAGCTGTTGAAAACAGAACAGTGAAAGACCAAGCAGTAACAAAATTACTCGTTTTTTATGCATTTGGTTAGCTCTCCTCGCCTGCTGGTAATAATGTATGTACACACGGCTGGACGCTTGTGTCCCTCAATATGAAATGCGTCATTTCCCGTCAAGGGAGCCTATAATAGTCACTCAGCAGCCAGTAGGGAACGCTGGGGTCGCATCGATGTCGAGCCAGAAAATAATGTTACATACACGCGCCCGTGTGCGGCGCAAAGTCATCAAAATCAGCTGTAACACGCCACCCTCGGAGTAAAACGCTTCAGTTTCTTAAAGGCCTTCAAAAGCAAAGGTTCCTCTTACCGGACCTGAAAGAAAGCACCCAGGAGCTGTTGAAAACAGAACAGTGAAAGACCAAGCAGTAACAAAATTACTCGTTTTTTATGCATTTAGTTAGCTCTCCTCGCCTGCTGGTAACAATGTATGTACACACGGCTGGACGCTTGTGTCTCTCAATATAAAATGCGCTATTCCCCGTCAAGAAGGCCTATAACGGTCACTCAGCAGCCAGTGGGGAACGCTGGGGACGCCTCGATGTCGAGCCAGAAAATAATTTTACCTACACGCGCCCGTGTGCGGCCCAAAGTCATCAAAATCAGCTGCAACACGCCACCCTCAGAGTTAAACGCTTCAGTTTCTCAAAGGACTTCAAAAGCACAGATTCCTCTTGCCGGACCTGAAAGAAAGCGCCCAGGAGCTGTTGAAAACAGAACAGTGAAAGACCAAGCAGTGACAAAATTACTCGTTTTTTATGCATTTTGTGTGCTCTCCTCGCCTGCTGGTAATAATGTATGTACACACGGCTGGACACTTGTGTCCCTCAATATAAAATGCGTCATTTCCCGTCAAGGGAGCCTATAATAGTCACTCAGCAGCCAGTAGGGAACGCTGGGGTCGCATCGATGTCGAGCCAGAAAATAATGTTACATACACGCGCCCGTGTGCGGCGCAAAGTCATCAAAATCAGCTGCAACACGCCGCCCTCAGAGTTAAACGCTTCAGTTTCTCAAAGGACTTTAAAAGCACAGATTCCTCTTGCCGGACCTGAAAGAAAGCACCCAGGAGCTGTTGAAAACAGAACAGTGAAAGACCAAGCAGTAACAAAATTACTCGTTTTTTATGCATTTTGTGTGCTCTCCTCGCCTGCTGGTAAAAATGTATGTACACATGGCTGGACGCTTGTGTCCCTCAATATAAAATGCGTTATTTCCCGTCAAGAGAGCCTATAACGGTCACTCAGCAGCCAGTGGGGAACGCTTGGGGCGCTTCGATGTCGAGCCAGAAAATAATGTTACGTACACGCGCCCGTATGCGGCGCAAAGTCATCAAAATCAGCTGCAACACGCCACCCTCAGAGTTAAACGCTCCAGTTTCTCAAAGGACTTCAAAAGCACAGATTCCTCTTGCCGGACCTGAAAGAAAGCGCCCAGGAGCTGTTGAAAACAGAACAGTGAAAGACCAAGCAGTAACAAAATTACTCGTTTTTTATGCATTTGGTTAGCTCTCCTCGCCTGCTGGTAATAATGTATGTACACACGGCTGGACGCTTGTGTCCCTCAATATAAAATGCGTCATTTCCCGTCAAGAGAGCCTATAATAGTCACTCAGCAGCCAGTAGGGAACGCTGGGGTCGCTTCGATGTCGAGCCAGAAAATAATGTTACATACACGCGCCCGTGTGCGGCGCAAAGTCATCAAAATCAGCTGCAACACGCCGCCCTCAGAGTTAAACGCTTCAGTTTCTCAAAGGACTTTAAAAGCACAGATTCCTCTTGCCGGACCTGAAAGAAAGCGCCCAGGAGCTGTTGAAAACAGAACAGTGAATGACCAAGCAGTAACAAAATTACTCGTTTTTTATGCATTTTGTGTGCTCTCCTCGCCTGCTGGTAATAATGTATGTACACACGGCTGGACGCTTGTGTCCCTCAATATAAAATGCGTCATTTCCCGTCAAGAGAGCCTATAATAGTCACTCAGCAGCCAGTAGGGAACGCTGGGGTCGCATCGATGTCGAGCCAGAAAATAATGTTACATACACGCGCCCGTGTGCGGCGCAAAGTCATCAAAATCAGCTGTAACACGCCACCCTAGGAGTAAAACGGTTCAGTTTCTCAAAGGCCTTCAAAGACTCAGGTTCCTCTTGCAGAACCTGAAAGAAAACACCCAGGAGCTGCTGAAAACAGAACAGTGAAAGACCAAGCAGTAACAAAATTACTCGTTTTTTATGCATTTTGTGTGCTCTCCTCGCCTGCTGGTAAAAATGTATGTACACACGGCTGGACGCTTGTGTCCCTCAACATCAAATGCGTTATTTCCCATGAAGAGAACCTATAATGGTCACTCAGCAGCCAGTGGGGAACGCTGGGGACGTATCGATGTCGAGCCAGAAAATAATGTTACGTACACGCGCCCGTGTGCGGCACAAAGTCATCAAAATCAGCTGTAACACGCCACCCTCGGAGTAAAACGCTTCAGTTTCTTAAAGGCCTTCAAAAGCAAAGGTTCCTCTTACCGGACCTGAAAGAAAGCACCCAGGAGCTGTTGAAAACAGAACAGTGAAAGACCAAGAAGTAACAAAATTACTCGTTTTTTATGCATTTTGTGTGCTCTCCTCGCCTGCTGGTAAAAATGTATGTAAACACGGCTGGACGCTTGTGTCCCTCAATATAAAATGCGCTAATCCCCGTCAAGAAGGCCTATAACGGTCACTCAGCAGCCATTGGGGAACGCTGGGGACGCCTCGATGTCGAGCCAGAAAATAATTTTACCTACACGCGCCCGTGTGCGGCCCAAAGTCATCAAAATCAGCTGCAACACGCCACCCTCAGAGTTAAACGCTCCAGTTTCTCAAAGGACTTCAAAAGCACAGATTCCTCTTGCCGGACCTGAAAGAAAGCGCCCAGGAGCTGTTGAAAACAGAACAGTGAAAGACCAAGAAGTAACAAAATTACTCGTTTTTTATGCATTTGGTTAGCTCTCCTCGCCTGCTGGTAATAATGTATGTACACACGGCTGGACGCTTGTGTCCCCCAATATAAAATGCGTCATTTCCCGTCAAGAGAGTCTATAATAGTTACTCAGCAGCCAGTAGGGAACGCTGGGGTCGCATCGATGTCGAGCCAGAAAATAATGTTACATACACGCGCCCGTGTGCGGCGCAAAGTCATCAAAATCAGCTGCAACACGCCGCCCTCAGAGTTAAACGCTTCAGTTTCTCAAAGGACTTTAAAAGCACAGATTCCTCTTGCCGGACCTGAAAGAAAGCACCCAGGAGCTGTTGAAAACAGAACAGTGAAAGACCAAGAAGTAACAAAATTACTCGTTTTTTATGCATTTTGTGTGCTCTCCTCGCCTGCTGGTAAAAATGTATGTACACACGGCTGGACGCTTGTGTCCCTCAATATAAAATGCGTTATTTCCCGTCAAGAGAGCCTATAACGGTCACTCAGCAGCCAGTGGGGAACGCTTGGGGCGCTTCGATGTCGAGCCAGAAAATAATGTTACGTACACGCGCCCGTATGCGGCGCAAAGTCATCAAAATCAGCTGTAACACGCCACCCTCGGAGTAAAACGCTTCAGTTTCTTAAAAGCCTTCAAAAGCAAAGGTTCCTCTTACCGGACCTGAAAGAAAGCACCCAGGAGCTGTTGAAAACAGAACAGTGAAAGACCAAGAAGTAACAAAATTACTCGTTTTTTATGCATTTTGTGTGCTCTCCTCGCCTGCTGGTAAAAATGTATGTACACACGGCTGGACGCTTGTGTCCCTCAATATAAAATGCGCTATTCCCCGTCAAGAAGGCCTATAACGGTCACTCAGCAGCCAGTGGGGAACGCTGGGGACGCCTCGATGTCGAGCCAGAAAATAATTTTACCTACACGCGCCCGTGTGCGGCCCAAAGTCATCAAAATCAGCTGCAACACGCCACCCTCAGAGTTAAACGCTTCAGTTTCTCAAAGGACTTCAAAAGCACAGATTCCTCTTGCCGGACCTGAAAGAAAGCGCCCAGGAGCTGTTGAAAACAGAACAGTGAATGACCAAGCAGTAACAAAATTACTCGTTTTTTATGCATTTTGTGTGCTCTCCTCGCCTGCTGGTAATAATGTATGTACACACGGCTGGACGCTTGTGTCCCTCAATATAAAATGCGTCATTTTCCCGTCAAGAGAGCCTATAATAGTCACTCAGCAGCCAGTAGGGAACGCTGGGGTCGCATCGATGTCGAGGCAGAAAATAATGTTACATACACGCGCCCGTGTGCGGCGCAAAGTCATCAAAATCAGCTGTAACACGCCACCCTCGGAGTAAAACGCTTCAGTTTCTTAAAGGCCTTCAAAAGCAAAGGTTCCTCTTACCGGACCTGAAAGAAAGCACCCAGGAGCTGTTGAAAACAGAACAGTGAAAGACCAAGAAGTAACAAAATTACTCGTTTTTTATGCATTTTGTGTGCTCTCCTCGCCTGCTGGTAAAAATGTTTGTACACACGGCTGGACGCTTGTATTCCTCAATATAAAACGCGTTATTTCCCGTCAAGAGAGCCTATAACGGACACTCAGCAGCCAGTGGGGAACGCTTGGGGCGCTTCGATGTCGAGCCAGAAAATAATGTTACGTACACGCGCCCGTATGCGGCGCAAAGTCATCAAAATCAGCTGTAACACGCCACCCTCGGAGTAAAACGCTTCAGTTTCTTAAAGGCCTTCAAGAGCACAGATTCCTCTTGCCGGACCTGAAAGAAAGCACCCAGGAGCTGTTGAAAACAGAACAGTGAAAGACCAAGCAGTAACAAAATTACTCGTTTTTTATGCATTTTGTTAGCTCTCCTCGCCTGCTGGTAAAAATGTATGTACACACGGCTGGACGCTTGTGCCCCTCAATATGAAATGCGTTAATTCCCATCAAGAGAGCCTATAATGGTCACTCAGCAGCCAGTGGGGAACGCTGGGGACACATCGATGTCGGGCCAGAAAATAATGTTACGTACACGCGCCCATGTGGGGCGCAAAGTCATCAAAATCAGCTGTAACACGCCACCCTAGGAGTAAAACGGTTCAGTTTCTCAAAGGCCTTCAAAGACTCAGGTTCCTCTTGCAGAACCTGAAAGAAAACACCCAGGAGCTGCTGAAAACAGAACAGTGAAAGACCAAGCAGTAACAAAATTACTCGTTTTTTAAGCATTTTGTGTGCTCTCCTCGCCTGCTGGTAAAAATGTATGTACACACGGCTGGACGCTTGTGTCCCTCAACATAAAATGCGTTATTTCCCAAGAAGAGAACCTATAATGGTCACTCAGCAGCCAGTGGGGAACGCTGGGGACGTATCGATGTCGAGCCAGAAAATAATGTTACGTACACGCGCCCGTGTGCGGCACAAAGTCATCAAAATCAGCTGTAACACGCCACCCTAGGAGTAAAACGCTTCAGTTTCTTAAAGGCCTTCAAAAGGAAAGGTTCCTCTTACCGGACCTGAATGAAAGCACCCAGGAGCTGTTGAAAACAGAACAGTGAAAGACCAAGCAGTAACAAAATTACTCGTTTTTTATGCATTTTGTGTGCTCTCCTCGCCTGCTGGTAATAATGTATGTACACACGGCTGGACGCTTGTGTCCCTCAATATAAAATGCGTCATTTCCCGTCAAGAGAGCCTATAATAGTCACTCAGCAGCCAGTAGGGAACGCTGGGGTCGCATCGATGTCGAGCCAGAAAATAATGTTACATACACGCGCCCGTGTGCGGCGCAAAGTCATCAAAATCAGCTGCAACACGCCGCCCTCAGAGTTAAACGCTTCAGTTTCTCAAAAGAACTTTAAAAGCACAGATTCCTCTTGCCGGACCTGAAAGAAAGCACCCAGGAGCTGTTGAAAACAGAACAGTGAAAGACCAAGCAGTAACAAAATTACTCGTTTTTTATGCATTTTGTGTGCTCTCCTCGCCTGCTGGTAAAAATGTATGTACACACGGCTGGACGCTTGTGTCCCTCAAAATAAAATGCGTTATTTCCCGTCAAGAGAGCCTATAACGGTCACTCAGCAGCCAGTGGGGAACGCTTGGGGCGCTTCGATGTCGAGCCAGAAAATAATGTTACGTACACGCGCCCGTATGCGGCGCAAAGTCATCAAAATCAGCTGTAACACGCCACCCTCGGAGTAAAACGCTTCAGTTTCTTAAAGGCCTTCAAGAGCACAGATTCCTCTTGCCGGACCTGAAAGAAAGCACCCAGGAGCTGTTGAAAACAGAACAGTGAAAGACCAAGCAGTAACAAAATTACTCGTTTTTTATGCATTTTGTTAGCTCTCCTCGCCTGCTGGTAAAAATGTATGTACACACGGCTGGACGCTTGTGCCCCTCAATATGAAATGCGTTAATTCCCATCAAGAGAGCCTATAATGGTCACTCAGCAGCCAGTGGGGAACGCTGGGGACACATCGATGTCGGGCCAGAAAATAATGTTACGTACACGCGCCCATGTGGGGCGCAAAGTCATCAAAATCAGCTGTAACACGCCACCCTAGGAGTAAAACGGTTCAGTTTCTCAAAGGCCTTCAAAGACTCAGGTTCCTCTTGCAGAACCTGAAAGAAAACACCCAGGAGCTGCTGAAAACAGAACAGTGATAGACCAAGCAGTAACAAAATTACTCGTTTTTTAAGCATTTTGTGTGCTCTCCTCGCCTGCTGGTAAAAATGTATGTACACACGGCTGGACGCTTGTGTCCCTCAACATAAAATGCGTTATTTCCCATGTTGAGAACCTATAATGGTCACTCAGCAGCCAGTGGGGAACGCTGGGGACGTATCGATGTCGAGCCAGAAAATAATGTTACGTACACGCGCCCGTGTGCGGCACAAAGTCATCAAAATCAGCTGTAACACGCCACCCTAGGAGTAAAACGCTTCAGTTTCTTAAAGGCCTTCAAAAGGAAAGGTTCCTCTTACCGGACCTGAATGAAAGCACCCAGGAGCTGTTGAAAACAGAACAGTGAAAGACCAAGCAGTAACAAAATTACTCGTTTTTTATGCATTTTGTGTGCTCTCCTCGCCTGCTGGTAATAATGTATGTACACACGGCTGGACGCTTGTGTCCCTCAATATAAAATGCGTCATTTCCCGTCAAGAGAGCCTATAATAGTCACTCAGCAGCCAGTAGGGAACGCTGGGGTCGCATCGATGTCGAGCCAGAAAATAATGTTACATACACGCGCCCGTGTGCGGCGCAAAGTCATCAAAATCAGCTGCAACACGCCGCCCTCAGAGTTAAACGCTTCAGTTTCTCAAAGGACTTTAAAAGCACAGATTCCTCTTGCCGGACCTGAAAGAAAGCACCCAGGAGCTGTTGAAAACAGAACAGTGAAAGACCAAGCAGTAACAAAATTACTCGTTTTTTATGCATTTTGTGTGCTCTCCTCGCCTGCTGGTAAAAATGTATGTACACACGGCTGGACGCTTGTGTCCCTCAATATAAAATGCGTTATTTCCCGTCAAGAGAGCCTATAACGGTCACTCAGCAGCCAGTGGGGAACGCTTGGGGCGCTTCGATGTCGAGCCAGAAAATAATGTTACGTACACGCGCCCGTATGCGGCCCAAAGTCATCAAAATCAGCTGCAACACGCCGCCCTCAGAGTTAAACGCTTCAGTTTCTTAAAGGCCTTCAAAAGCAAAGGTTCCTCTTACCGGACCTGAAAGAAAGCACCCAGGAGCTGTTGAAAACAGAACAGTGAAAGACCAAGCAGTAACAAAATTACTCGTTTTTTATGCATTTTGTGTGCTCTCCTCGCCTGCTGGTAATAATGTATGTACACACGGCTGGACGCTTGTGTCCCTCAATATAAAATGCGTCATTTCCCGTCAAGAGAGCCTATAATAGTCACTCAGCAGCCAGTAGGGAACGCTGGGGTCGCATCGATGTCGAGCCAGAAAATAATGTTACATACACGCGCCCGTGTGCGGCGCAAAGTCATCAAAATCAGCTGCAACACGCCGCCCTCAGAGTTAAACGCTTCAGTTTCTTAAAGGCCTTCAAAAGCAAAGGTTCCTCTTACCGGACCTGAAAGAAAGCACCCAGGAGCTGTTGAAAACAGAACAGTGAAAGACCAAGAAGTAACAAAATTACTCGTTTTTTATGCATTTTGTGTGCTCTCCTCGCCTGCTGGTAAAAATGTATGTACACACGGCTGGACGCTTGTGTCCCTCAATATAAAATGCGCTATTCCCCGTCAAGAAGGCCTATAACGGTCACTCAGTAGCCAGTGGGGAACGCTGGGGACGCCTCGATGTCGAGCCAGAAAATAATTTTACCTACACGCGCCCGTGTGCGGCCCAAAGTCATCAAAATCAGCTGCAACACGCCACCCTCAGAGTTAAACGCTTCAGTTTCTCAAAGGACTTCAAAAGCACAGATTCCTCTTGCCGGACCTGAAAGAAAGCGCCCAGGAGCTGTTGAAAACAGAACAGTGAAAGACCAAGCAGTAACAAAATTACTCGTTTTTTATGCATTTTGTGTGCTCTCCTCGCCTGCTGGTAAAAATGTATGTACACACGGCTGGACGCTTGTGCCCCTCAATATGAAATGCGTTAATTCCCATCAAGAGAGCCTATAATGGTCACTCAGCAGCCAGTGGGGAACGCTGGGGACACATCGATGTCGGGCCAGAAAATAATGTTACGTACACGCGCCCATGTGCGGCGCAAAGTCATCAAAATCAGCTGCAACACGCCACCCTCAGAGTTAAACGCTTCAGTTTCTCAAAGGACTTCAAAGGCACAGATTCCTCTTGCCGGATCTGAAAGAAAGCGCCCAGGAGCTGTTGAAAACAGAACAGTGAAAGACCAAGCAGTAACAATATTACTCGTTTTTTATGCATTTGGTTAGCTCTCCTCGCCTGCTGGTAATAATATATGTACACACGGCTGGACGCTTGTGTCCCTCAATATAAAATGCGTCATTTCCCGTCAAGAGAGCCTATAATAGTCACTCAGCAGCCAGTAGGGAACGCTGGGGTCGCATCGATGTCGAGCCAGAAAATAATGTTACGTACACGCGCCCGTATGCGGCCCAAAGTCATCAAAATCAGCTGCAACACGCCGCCCTCAGAGTTAAACGCTTCAGTTTCTTAAAGGCCTTCAAAAGCAAAGGTTCCTCTTACCGGACCTGAAAGAAAGCACCCAGGAGCTGTTGAAAACAGAACAGTGAAAGACCAAGCAGTAACAAAATTACTCGTTTTTTATGCATTTTGTGTGCTCTCCTCGCCTGCTGGTAATAATGTATGTACACACGGCTGGACGCTTGTGTCCCTCAATATAAAATGCGTCATTTCCCGTCAAGAGAGCCTATAATAGTCACTCAGCAGCCAGTAGGGAACGCTGGGGTCGCATCGATGTCGAGCCAGAAAATAATGTTACATACACGCGCCCGTGTGCGGCGCAAAGTCATCAAAATCAGCTGCAACACGCCGCCCTCAGAGTTAAACGCTTCAGTTTCTTAAAGGCCTTCAAAAGCAAAGGTTCCTCTTACCGGACCTGAAAGAAAGCACCCAGGAGCTGTTGAAAACAGAACAGTGAAAGACCAAGAAGTAACAAAATTACTCGTTTTTTATGCATTTTGTGTGCTCTCCTCGCCTGCTGGTAAAAATGTATGTACACACGGCTGGACGCTTGTGTCCCTCAATATAAAATGCGCTATTCCCCGTCAAGAAGGCCTATAACGGTCACTCAGTAGCCAGTGGGGAACGCTGGGGACGCCTCGATGTCGAGCCAGAAAATAATTTTACCTACACGCGCCCGTGTGCGGCCCAAAGTCATCAAAATCAGCTGCAACACGCCACCCTCAGAGTTAAACGCTTCAGTTTCTCAAAGGACTTCAAAAGCACAGATTCCTCTTGCCGGACCTGAAAGAAAGCGCCCAGGAGCTGTTGAAAACAGAACAGTGAAAGACCAAGCAGTAACAAAATTACTCGTTTTTTATGCATTTTGTGTGCTCTCCTCGCCTGCTGGTAAAAATGTATGTACACACGGCTGGACGCTTGTGCCCCTCAATATGAAATGCGTTAATTCCCATCAAGAGAGCCTATAATGGTCACTCAGCAGCCAGTGGGGAACGCTGGGGACACATCGATGTCGGGCCAGAAAATAATGTTACGTACACGCGCCCATGTGCGGCGCAAAGTCATCAAAATCAGCTGCAACACGCCACCCTCAGAGTTAAACGCTTCAGTTTCTCAAAGGACTTCAAAGGCACAGATTCCTCTTGCCGGATCTGAAAGAAAGCGCCCAGGAGCTGTTGAAAACAGAACAGTGAAAGACCAAGCAGTAACAATATTACTCGTTTTTTATGCATTTGGTTAGCTCTCCTCGCCTGCTGGTAATAATATATGTACACACGGCTGGACGCTTGTGTCCCTCAATATAAAATGCGTCATTTCCCGTCAAGAGAGCCTATAATAGTCACTCAGCAGCCAGTAGGGAACGCTGGGGTCGCATCGATGTCGAGCCAGAAAATAATGTTACATACACGCGCCCGTGTGCGGCGCAAAGTCATCAAAATCAGCTGCAACACGCCGCCCTCAGAGTTAAACGCTTCAGTTTCTCAAAGGACTTTAAAAGCACAGATTCCTCTTGCCGGACCTGAAAGAGAGCACCCAGGAGCTGTTGAAAACAGAACAGTGAAAGACCAAGCAGTAACAAAATTACTCGTTTTTTATGCATTTTGTGTGCTCTCCTCGCCTGCTGGTAAAAATGTATGTACACACGGCTGGACGCTTGTGTCCCTCAATATAAAATGCGTTATTTCCCGTCAAGAGAGCCTATAACGGTCACTCAGCAGCCAGTGGGGAACGCTTGGGGCGCTTCGATGTCGAGCCAGAAAATAATGTTACGTACACGCGCCCGTATGCGGCGCAAAGTCATCAAAATCAGCTGTAACACGCCACCCTCGGAGTAAAACGCTTCAGTTTCTTAAAGGCCTTCAAAAGCAAAGGTTCCTCTTACCGGACCTGAAAGAAAGCACCCAGGAGCTGTTGAAAACAGAACAGTGAAAGACCAAGAAGTAACAAAATTACTCGTTTTTTATGCATTTTGTGTGCTCTCCTCGCCTGCTGGTAAAAATGTATGTACACACGGCTGGACGCTTGTGTCCCTCAATATAAAATGCGCTATTCCCCGTCAAGAAGGCCTATAACGGTCACTCAGCAGCCAGTGGGGAACGCTGGGGACGCCTCGATGTCGAGCCAGAAAATAATTTTACCTACACGCGCCCGTGTGCGGCCCAAAGTCATCAAAATCAGCTGCAACACGCCACCCTCAGAGTTAAACGCTTCAGTTTCTCAAAGGACTTCAAAAGCACAGATTCCTCTTGCCGGACCTGAAAGAAAGCGCCCAGGAGCTGTTGAAAACAGAACAGTGAAAGACCAAGCAGTAACAAAATTACTCGTTTTTTATGCATTTTGTGTGCTCTCCTCGCCTGCTGGTAATAATGTATGTACACACGGCTGGACGCTTGTGTCCCTCAATATAAAATGCGTCATTTCCCGTCAAGAGAGCCTTTAATAGTCACTCAGCAGCCAGTAGGGAACGCTGGGGTCGCATCGATGTCGAGGCAGAAAATAATGTTACGTACACGCGCCCGTGTGCGGCGCAAAGTCATCAAAATCAGCTGTAACACGCCACCCTCGGAGTAAAACGCTTCAGTTTC
Organism: Eumerus sabulonum; assembly: GCA_951905685.1. NCBI lineage: Eukaryota > Metazoa > Arthropoda > Insecta > Diptera > Syrphidae > Eumerus > Eumerus sabulonum. Next base: position 139,536,084 of record OX645060.1, on the reverse strand, counting down.
TTAAAGGCCTTCAAAAGCAAAGGTTCCTCTTACCGGACCTGAAAGAAAGCACCCAGGAGCTGTTGAAAACAGAACAGTGAAAGACCAAGAAGTAACAAAATTACTCGTTTTTTATGCATTTTGTGTGCTCTCCTCGCCTGCTGGTAAAAATGTATGTACACACGGCTGGACGCTTGTGTTCCTCAATATAAAACGCGTTATTTCCCGTCAAGAGAACCTATAACGGTCACTCAGCAGCCAGTGGGGAACGCTGGGGACGCCTCGATGTCGAGCCAGAAAATAATTTTACCTACACGCGCCCGTATGCGGCGCAAAGTCATCAAAATCAGCTGTAACACGCCACCCTCGGAGTAAAACGCTTCAGTTTCTTAAAGGCCTTCAAAAGCACAGATTCCTCTTGCCGGACCTGAAAGAAAGCACCCAGGAGCTGTTGAAAACAGAACAGTGAAAGACCAAGCAGTAACAAAATTACTCGTTTTTTATGCATTTTGTGTGCTCTCCTCGCCTGCTGGTAAAAATGTATGTACACACGGCTGGACGCTTGTGCCCCTCAATATGAAATGCGTTAATTCCCATCAAGAGAGCCTATAATGGTCACTCAGCAGCCAGTGGGGAACGCTGGGGACACATCGATGTCGGGCCAGAAAATAATGTTACGTACACGCGCCCATGTGGGGCGCAAAGTCATCAAAATCAGCTGTAACACGCCACCCTAGGAGTAAAACGGTTCAGTTTCTCAAAGGCCTTCAAAGACTCAGGTTCCTCTTGCAGAACCTGAAAGAAAACACCCAGGAGCTGTTGAAAACAGAACAGTGAAAGACCAAGCAGTAACAAAATTACTCGTTTTTTATGCATTTTGTGTGCTCTCCTCGCCTGCTGGTAAAAATGTATGTACACACGGCTGGACGCTTGTGCCCCTCAATATGAAATGCGTTAATTCCCATCAAGAGAGCCTATAATGGTCACTCAGCAGCCAGTGGGGAACGCTGGGGACACATCGATGTCGGGCCAGAAAATAATGTTACGTACACGCGCCCATGTGCGGCGCAAAGTCATCAAAATCAGCTGCAACACGCCACCCTCAGAGTTAAACGCTTCAGTTTCTCAAAGGACTTCAAAGGCACAGATTCCTCTTGCCGGATCTGAAAGAAAGCGCCCAGGAGCTGTTGAAAACAGAACAGTGAAAGACCAAGCAGTAACAAAATTACTCGTTTTTTATGCATTTGGTTAGCTCTCCTCGCCTGCTGGTAATAATATATGTACACACGGCTGGACGCTTGTGTCCCTCAATATAAAATGCGTCATTTCCCGTCAAGAGAGCCTATAATAGTCACTCAGCAGCCAGTAGGGAACGCTGGGGTCGCATCGATGTCGAGCCAGAAAATAATGTTACATACACGCGCCCGTGTGCGGCGCAAAGTCATCAAAATCAGCTGCAACACGCCGCCCTCAGAGTTAAACGCTTCAGTTTCTCAAAGGACTTTAAAAGCACAGATTCCTCTTGCCGGACCTGAAAGAAAGCACCCAGGAGCTGTTGAAAACAGAACAGTGAAAGACCAAGAAGTAACAAAATTACTCGTTTTTTATGCATTTTGTGTGCTCTCCTCGCCTGCTGGTAAAAATGTATGTACACACGGCTAGACGCTTGTGTCCCTCAATATAAAATGCGTTATTTCCCGTCAAGAGAGCCTATAACGGTCACTCAGCAGCCAGTGGGGAACGCTTGGGGCGCTTCGATGTCGAGCCAGAAAATAATGTTACGTACACGCGCCCGTATGCGGCGCAAAGTCATCAAAATCAGCTGTAACACGCCACCCTCGGAGTAAAACGCTTCAGTTTCTTAAAGGCCTTCAAAAGCAAAGGTTCCTCTTACCGGACCTGAAAGAAAGCACCCAGGAGCTGTTGAAAACAGAACAGTGAAAGACCAAGAAGTAACAAAATTACTCGTTTTTTATGCATTTTGTGTGCTCTCCTCGCCTGCTGGTAAAAATGTATGTACACACGGCTGGACGCTTGTGTCCCTCAATATAAAATGCGCTATTCCCCGTCAAGAAGGCCTATAACGGTCACTCAGCAGCCAGTGGGGAACGCTGGGGACGCCTCGATGTCGAGCCAGAAAATAATTTTACCTACACGCGCCCGTGTGCGGCCCAAAGTCATCAAAATCAGCTGCAACACGCCACCCTCAGAGTTAAACGCTTCAGTTTCTCAAAGGACTTCAAAAGCACAGATTCCTCTTGCCGGACCTGAAAGAAAGCGCCCAGGAGCTGTTGAAAACAGAACAGTGAAAGACCAAGCAGTAACAAAATTACTCGTTTTTTATGCATTTTGTGTGCTCTCCTCGCCTGCTGGTAATAATGTATGTACACACGGCTGGACGCTTGTGTCCCTCAATATAAAATGCGTCATTTCCCGTCAAGAGAGCCTATAATAGTCACTCAGCAGCCAGTAGGGAACGCTGGGGTCGCATCGATGTCGAGGCAGAAAATAATGTTACGTACACGCGCCCGTGTGCGGCGCAAAGTCATCAAAATCAGCTGTAACACGCCACCCTCGGAGTAAAACGCTTCAGTTTCTTAAAGGCCTTCAAAAGCAAAGGTTCCTCTTACCGGACCTGAAAGAAAGCACCCAGGAGCTGTTGAAAACAGAACAGTGAAAGACCAAGAAGTAACAAAATTACTCGTTTTTTATGCATTTTGTGTGCTCTCCTCGCCTGCTGGTAAAAATGTATGTACACACGGCTGGACGCTTGTGTTCCTCAATATAAAACGCGTTATTTCCCGTCAAGAGAACCTATAACGGTCACTCAGCAGCCAGTGGGGAACGCTGGGGACGCCTCGATGTCGAGCCAGAAAATAATTTTACCTACACGCGCCCGTATGCGGCGCAAAGTCATCAAAATCAGCTGTAACACGCCACCCTCGGAGTAAAACGCTTCAGTTTCTTAAAGGCCTTCAAAAGCACAGATTCCTCTTGCCGGACCTGAAAGAAAGCACCCAGGAGCTGTTGAAAACAGAACAGTGAAAGACCAAGCAGTAACAAAATTACTCGTTTTTTATGCATTTTGTGTGCTCTCCTCGCCTGCTGGTAAAAATGTATGTACACACGGCTGGACGCTTGTGCCCCTCAATATGAAATGGGTTAATTCCCATCAAGAGAGCCTATAATGGTCACTCAGCAGCCAGTGGGGAACGCTGGGGACACATCGATGTCGGGCCAGAAAATAATGTTACGTACACGCGCCCATGTGGGGCGCAAAGTCATCAAAATCAGCTGTAACACGCCACCCTAGGAGTAAAACGGTTCAGTTTCTCAAAGGCCTTCAAAGACTCAGGTTCCTCTTGCAGAACCTGAAAGAAAACACCCAGGAGCTGCTGAAAACAGAACAGTGAAAGACCAAGCAGTAACAAAATTACTCGTTTTTTATGCATTTTGTGTGCTCTCCTCGCCTGCTGGTAAAAATGTATGTACACACGGCTGGACGCTTGTGTCCCTAAACATAAAATGCGTTATTTCCCATGAAGAGAACCTATAATGGTCACTCAGCAGCCAGTGGGGAACGCTGGGGACGTATCGATGTCGAGCCAGAAAATAATGTTACGTACACGCGCCCGTGTGCGGCACAAAGTCATCAAAATCAGCTGTAACACGCCACCCTTGGAGTAAAACGCTTCAGTTTCTTAAAGGCCTTCAAAAGCAAAGGTTCCTCTTACCGGACCTGAATGAAAGCACCCAGGAGCTGTTGAAAACAGAACAGTGAAAGACCAAGCAGTAACAAAATTACTCGTTTTTTATGCATTTTGTGTGCTCTCCTCGCCTGCTGGTAATAATGTATGTACACACGGCTGGACGCTTGTGTCCCTCAATATAAAATGCGTCATTTCCCGTCAAGAGAGCCTATAATAGTCACTCAGCAGCCAGTAGGGAACGCTGGGGTCGCATCGATGTCGAGCCAGAAAATAATGTTACATACACGCGCCCGTGTGCGGCGCAAAGTCATCAAAATCAGCTGCAACACGCCGCCCTCAGAGTTAAACGCTTCAGTTTCTCAAAGGACTTTAAAAGCACAGATTTCTCTTGCCGGACCTGAAAGAAAGCGCCCAGGAGCTGTTGAAAACAGAACAGTGAAAGACCAAGCAGTAACAAAATTACTCGTTTTTTATGCATTTTGTGTGCTCTCCTCGCCTGCTGGTAAAAATGTATGTACACACGGCTGGACGCTTGTGTCCCTCAATATAAAATGCGTTATTTCCCGTCAAGAGAGCCTATAACGGTCACTCAGCAGCCAGTGGGGAACACTTGGGGCGCTTCGATGTCGAGCCAGAAAATAATGTTACGTACACGCGCCCGTATGCGGCGCAAAGTCATCAAAATCAGCTGTAACACGCCACCCTCGGAGTAAAACGCTTCAGTTTCTTAAAGGCCTTCAAAAGCAAAGGTTCCTCTTACCGGACCTGAAAGAAAGCACCCAGGAGCTGTTGAAAACAGAACAGTGAAAGACCAAGAAGTAACAAAATTACTCGTTTTTTATGCATTTTGTGTGCTCTCCTCGCCTGCTGGTAAAAATGTATGTACACACGGCTGGACGCTTGTGTCCCTCAATATAAAATGCGCTTTTCCCCGTCAAGAAGGCCTATAACGGTCACTCAGCAGCCAGTGGGGAAAGCTGGGGACGCCTCGATGTCGAGCCAGAAAATAATTTTACCTACACGCGCCCGTGTGCGGCCCAAAGTCATCAAAATCAGCTGCAACACGCCACCCTCAGAGTTAAACGCTTCAGTTTCTCAAAGGACTTCAAAAGCACAGATTCCTCCTGCCGGACCTGAAAGAAAGCGCCCAGGAGCTGTTGAAAACAGAACAGTGAACGACCAAGCAGTAACAAAATTACTCGTTTTTTATGCATTTTGTGTGCTCTCCTCGCCTGCTGGTAAAAATGTATGTACACACGGCTGGACGCTTGTGCCCCTCAATATGAAATGCGTTAATTCCCATCAAGAGAGCCTATAATGGTCACTCAGCAGCCAGTGGGGAACGCTGGGGACACATCGATGTCGGGCCAGAAAATAATGTTACGTACACGCGCCCATGTGCGGCGCAAAGTCATCAAAATCAGCTGTAACACGCCACCCTAGGAGTAAAACGCTTCAGTTTCTTAAAGGCCTTCAAAAGCAAAGGTTCCTCTTACCGGACCTGAATGAAAGCACCCAGGAGCTGTTGAAAACAGAACAGTGAAAGACCAAGCAGTAACAAAATTACTCGTTGTTTATGCATTTTGTGTGCTCTCCTCGCCTGCTGGTAACAATGTATGTACACACGGCTGGACGCTTGTGTCCCTCAATATAAAATGCGCTATTCCCCGTCAAGAAGGCCTATAACGGTCACTCAGCAGCCAGTAGGGAACGCTGGGGTCGCATCGATGTCGAGCCAGAAAATAATGTTACATACACGCGCCCGTGTGCGGCGCAAAGTCATCAAAATCAGCTGCAACACGCCACCCTCAGAGTTAAACGCTTCAGTTTCTCAAAGGACTTCAAAAGCACAGATTTCTCTTGCCGGACCTGAAAGAAAGCGCCCAGGAGCTGTTGAAAACAGAACAGTGAAAGACCAAGCAGTAACAAAATTACTCGTTTTTTATGCATTTTGTTAGCTCTCCTCGCCTGCTGGTAAAAATGTCTGTACACACGGCTGGACGCTTGTGTCCCTCCATTTAAAATGCGTCATTTCCCGTCAAAAGAGCCTATAACGGTCACTCAGCAGCCAGTGGGGAACGCTGGGGACGCCTCGATGTCGAGCCAGAAAATAATTTTACGTACACGCGCCCGTGTGCGGCCCAAAGTCATCAAAATCAGCTGCAACACGCCACCCTCAGAGTTAAACGCTTCAGTTTCTCAAAGGACTTCAAAAGCACAGATTTCTCTTGCCGGACCTGAAAGAAAGCGCCCAGGAGCTGTTGAAAACAGAACAGTGAAAGACCAAGCAGTAACAAAATTACTCGTTTTTTATGCATTTTGTTAGCTCTCCTCGCCTGCTGGTAAAAATGTCTGTACACACGGCTGGACGCTTGTGTCCCTCCATTTAAAATGCGTCATTTCCCGTCAAAAGAGCCTATAACGGTCACTCAGCAGCCAGTGGGGAACGCTGGGGACGCCTCGATGTCGAGCCAGAAAATAATTTTACGTACACGCGCCCGTGTGCGGCCCAAAGTCATCAAAATCAGCTGCAACACGCCACCCTCAGAGTTAAACGCTTCAGTTTCTCAAAGGACTTCAAAAGCACAGATTTCTCTTGCCGGACCTGAAAGAAACCACCCAGGAGCTGTTGAAAACAGAACAGTGAAAGACCAAGAAGTAACAAAATTACTCGTTTTTTATGCATTTTGTGTGCTCTCCTCGCCTGCTGGTAAAAATGTATGTACACACGGCTGGACGCTTGTGTCACTCAATATAAAATGCGCTATTCCCCGTCAAGAAGGCCTATAACGGTCACTCAGCAGCCAGTGGGGAACGCTGGGGACGCCTCGATGTCGAGCCAGAAAATAATGTTACGTACACGCGCCCGTGTGCGGCGCAAAGTCATCAAAATCAGCTGCAAAACGCCACCGTCAGAGTTAAACGCTTCAGTTTCTCAAAGGACTTCAGAAGCACAGATTCCCCTTGCCGGACCTGAAAGAAAGCACCCAGGAGATGTTGAAAACAGAACAGTGAAAGACCAAGCAGTAACAAAATTACTCGTTTTTTATGCATTTTGTGTGCTCTCCTCGCCTGCTGGTAAAAATGTATGTACACACGGCTGGACGCTTGTGTCCCTCAATATAAAATGCGTTATTTCCCATCAAGAGAACCTATTATGGTCACTCAGCAGCCAGTGGGGCACGCCGGGGACGCATCGATGTCGAGTCAGAAAATAATGTTACGTATACACGCCCGTGTGCGGCGCAAAGTCATCCAAATCAGCTGTAACACGCCACCCTCGGAGTAAAACGCTTCAATTTCTCAAAGGCCTTCGAAAGCACAGGTTCCTTTTACCGCACCTGAAAGAAAGCACCCAGGAGCTGTTGAAAACAGAACAGTGAAAGACCAAGCAGTAACAAAATTACTCGTTTTTTATGCATTTTGTGTGCTCTCCTCGCCTGCTGGTAAAAATGTATGTACACACGACTGGACGATTGCGTCCCTCAATATAAAATGCGTTATTTCCCGTCAAGAGAGCCTATAACGGTCACTCAGCAGCTAGTGGGGAACGCTGGGGACGCCTCGATGTCGAGCCAGAAAATAATGTTACGTACACGCGCCCGTGTGCGGCGCAAAGTCATCAAAATCAGCTGCAACACGCCACCCTCAGAGTTAAACGCTTCAGTTTCTCAAAGGACTTCAAAAGCACAGATTCCCCTTGCCGGACCTGAAAGAAAGCACCCAGGAGCTGTTGAAAACAGAACAGTGAAAGACCAAGCAGTAACAAAATTACTCGTTTTTTATGCATTTTGTGTGCTCTCCTCGCCTGCTGGTAAAAATGTATGTACACACGGCTGGACGCTTGTGTCCCTCAATATAAAATGCGTTATTTTCCAACAAGAGAACCTATAATGGTCACTCAGCAGCAAGTTGGGAACGCTGGGGACGCCTCGATGTCGAGCCAGAAAATAATGTTACGTACACGCGCCCGTGTGCGGCGCAAAGTTATCGAAATCAGCTGTACCACGCCACCCTCGGAGTAAAACGCTTCAGTTTCTTAAAGGCCTTCAAAAGCAAAGGTTCCTCATACCGGACCTGAAAGAAAGCACCCAGGAGCTGTTGAAAACAGAACAGTGAAAGACCAAGCAGTAACAAAATTACTCGTTGTTTATGCATTTTGTGTGCTCTCCTCGCCTGCTGGTAACAATGTATGTACACACGGCTGGACGCTTGTGTCCCTCAATATAAAATGCGCTATTCCCCGTCAAGAAGGCCTATAACGGTCACTCAGCAGCCAGTGGGGAACGCTAGGGACGCCTCGATGTCGAGCCAGAAAATAATGTTACGTACACGCGCCCGTGTGCGGCGCAAAGTCATCAAAATCAGCTGCAAAACGCCACCGTCAGAGTTAAACCCTTCAATTTCTCAAAGGCCTTCGAAAGCACAGGTTCCTTTTACCGGACCTGAAAGAAAGCACCCAGGAGCTGTTGAAAACAGAACAGTGAAAGACCAAGCAGTAACAAAATTACTCGTTTTTTATGCATTTTGTGTGCTCTCCTCGCCTGCTGGTAAAAATGTATGTACACACGGCTGGACGATTGCGTCCCTCAATATAAAATGCGTTATTTCCCGTCAAGAGAGCCTATAACGGTCACTCAGCAGCTAGTGGGGAACGCTGGGGACGCCTCGATGTCGAGTCAGAAAATAATGTTACGTACACGCGCCCGTGTGCGGCGCAAAGTCATCCAAATCAGCTGTAACACGCCACCGTCGAAGTAAAACGCTTCAGTTTCTTAAAGGCCTTCAAAAGCAAAGGTTCCTCTTACCGGACCTGAAAGAAAGCACCCAGGAGCTGTTGAAAGCAGAACAGTGAAAGACCAAGCAGTAACAAAATTACTCGTTTTTTATGCATTTTGTGTGCTCTCCTCGCCTGCTGGTAAAAATGTATGTACACACGGCTGGACGATTGCGTCCCTCAATATAAAATGCGTTATTTCCCGTCAAGAGAGCCTATAACGGTCACTCAGCAGCTAGTGGGGAACGCTGGGGACGCCTCGATGTCGAGTCAGAAAATAATGTTACGTACACGCGCCCGTGTGCGGCGCAAAGTCATCAAAATCAGCTGCAACACGCCGCCCTCAGAGTTAAACGCTTCAGTTTCTCAAAGGACTTTAAAAGCACAGATTCCTCTTGCCGGACCTGAAAGAAAGCACCCAGGAGCTGTTGAAAACAGAACAGTGAAAGACCAAGCAGTAACAAAATTACTCGTTTTTTATGCATTTTGTGTGCTCTCCTCGCCTGCTGGTTAAAATGTATGTACACACGGCTGGACGCTTGTGTCCCTCAATATAAAATGCGTTATTTCCCGTCAAGAGAGCCTATAACGGTCACTCAGCAGCCAGTGGGGATCGCTTGGGGCGCTTCGATGTCGAGCCAGAAAATAATGTTACGTACACGCGCCCGTATGCGGCGCAAAGTCATCAAAATCAGCTGTAACACGCCACCCTCGGAGTAAAACGCTTCAGTTTCTTAAAGGCCTTCAAAAGCAAAGGTTCCTCTTACCGGACCTGAAAGAAAGCACCCAGGAGCTGTTGAAAACAGAACAGTGAAAGACCAAGAAGTAACAAAATTACTCGTTTTTTATGCATTTTGTGTGCTCTCCTCGCCTGCTGGTAAAAATGTATGTACACACGGCTGGACGCTTGTGTCCCTCAATATAAAATGCGCTATTCCCCGTCAAGAAGGCCTATAACGGTCACTCAGCAGCCAGTGGGGAACGCTGGGGACGCCTCGATGTCGAGCCAGAAAATAATTTTACCTACACGCGCCCGTGTGCGGCCCAAAGTCATCAAAATCAGCTGCAACACGCCACCCTCAGAGTTAAACGCTTCAGTTTCTCAAAGGGCTTCAAAAGCACAGATTCCTCTTGCCGGACCTGAAAGAAAGCGCCCAGGAGCTGTTGAAAACAGAACAGTGAAAGACCAAGCAGTAACAAAATTACTCGTTTTTTATGCATTTGGTTAGCTCTCCTCGCCTGCTGGTAAAAATGTATGTACACACGGCTCAAGAGAGCCTATAATGGTCACTCAGCAGCCAGTAGGGAACGCTGGGGTCGCATCGATGTCGAGGCAGAAAATAATGTTACATACACGCGCCCGTGTGCGGCGCAAAGTCATCAAAATCAGCTGTAACACGCCACCCTCGGAGTAAAACGCTTCAGTTTCTTAAAGGCCTTCAAAAGCAAAGGTTCCTCTTACCGGACCTGAAAGAAAGCACCCAGGAGCTGTTGAAAACAGAACAGTGAAAGACCAAGAAATAACAAAATTACTCGTTTTTTATGCATTTTGTGTGCTCTCCTCGCCTGCTGGTAAAAATGTATGTACACACGGCTGGACGCTTGTGTCCCTCAATATAAAACGCGCTATTCCCCGTCAAGAAGGCCTATAACGGTCACTCAGCAGTCAGTGGGGAACGCTTGGGGCGCTTCGATGTCGAGCCAGAAAATAATGTTACGTACACGCGCCCGTATGCGGCGCAAAGTCATCAAAATCAGCTGTAACACGCCACCCTCGGAGTAAAACGCTTCAGTTTCTTAAAGGCCTTCAAAAGCACAGATTCCTCTTGCCGGACCTGAAAGAAAGCACCCAGGAGCTGTTGAAAACAGAACAGTGAAAGACCAAGCAGTAACAAAATTACTCGTTTTTTATGCATTTTGTTAGCTCTCCTCGCCTGCTGGTAAAAATGTATGTACACACGGCTCAAGAGAGCCTATAATGGTCACTCAGCAGCCAGTGGGGAACGCTGGGGACACATCGATGTCGGGCCAGAAAATAATGTTACGTACACGCGCCCATGTGCGGCGCAAAGTCATCAAAATCAGCTGTAACACGCCACCCTAGGAGTAAAACGGTTCAGTTTCTCAAAGGCCTTCAAAGACTCAGGTTCCTCTTGCAGAACCTGAAAGAAAACACCCAGGAGCTGCTGAAAACAGAACAGTGAAAGACCAAGCAGTAACAAAATTACTCGTTTTTTATGCATTTTGTGTGCTCTCCTCGCCTGCTGGTAAAAATGTATGTACACACGGCTGGACGCTTGTGTCCCTCAACATAAAATGCGTTATTTCCCATGAAGAGAACCTATAATGGTCACTCAGCAGCCAGTGGGGAACGCTGGGGACGTATCGATGTCGAGCCAGAAAATAATGTTACGTACACGCGCCCGTGTGCCGCACAAAGTCATCAAAATCAGCTGTAAAACGCCACCCTAGGAGTAAAACGCTTCAATTTCTCAAAGGCCTTCGAAAGCACAGGTTCCTTTTACCGCACCTGAAAGAAAGCACCCAGGAGCTGTTGAAAACAGAACAGTGAAAGACCAAGCAGTAACAAAATTACTCGTTTTTTATGCATTTTGTGTGCTCTCCTCGCCTGCTGGTAAAAATGTATGTACACACGACTGGACGATTGCGTCCCTCAATATAAAATGCGTTATTTCCCGTCAAGAGAGCCTATAACGGTCACTCAGCAGCTAGTGGGGAACGCTGGGGACGCCTCGATGTCGAGCCAGAAAATAATGTTACGTACACGCGCCCGTGTGCGGCGCAAAGTCATCAAAATCAGCTGCAACACGCCACCCTCAGAGTTAAACGCTTCAGTTTCTCAAAGGACTTCAAAAGCACAGATTCCCCTTGCCGGACCTGAAAGAAAGCACCCAGGAGCTGTTGAAAACAGAACAGTGAAAGACCAAGCAGTAACAAAATTACTCGTTTTTTATGCATTTTGTGTGCTCTCCTCGCCTGCTGGTAAAAATGTATGTACACACGGCTGGACGATTGCGTCCCTCAATATAAAATGCGTTATTTCCCGTCAAGAGAGCCTATAACGGTCACTCAGCAGCTAGTGGGGAACGCTGGGGACGCCTCGATGTCGAGTCAGAAAATAATGTTACGTACACGCGCCCGTGTGCGGCGCAAAGTCATCCAAATCAGCTGTAACACGCCACCGTCGGAGTAAAACGCTTCAGTTTCTTAAAGGCCTTCAAAAGCACAGATTCCTCTTGCCGGACCTGAAAGAAAGCGCCCAGGAGCTGTTGAAAACAGAACAGTGAAAGACCAAGCAGTAACAAAATTACTCGTTTTTTTATGCATTTTGTTAGCTCTCCTCGCCTGCTGGTAATAATGTATGTACACACGGCTGGACGCTTGTGTCCCTCAATATAAAACGCGTTATTTCCCGTCAAGAGAGCCTATAATAGTCACTCAGCAGCCAGTAGGGAACGCTGGGGTCGCATCGATGTCGAGGCAGAAAATAATGTTACATACACGCGCCCGTGTGCGGCGCAAAGTCATCAAAATCAGCTGTAACACGCCACCCTCGGAGTAAAACGCTTCAGTTTCTTAAAGGCCTTCAAAAGCAAAGGTTCCTCTTACCGGACCTGAAAGAAAGCACCCAGGAGCTGTTGAAAACAGAACAGTGAAAGACCAAGAAATAACAAAATTACTCGTTTTTTATGCATTTTGTGTGCTCTCCTCGCCTGCTGGTAAAAATGTATGTACACACGGCTGGACGCTTGTGTCCCTCAATATAAAACGCGCTATTCCCCGTCAAGAAGGCCTATAACGGTCACTCAGCAGTCAGTGGGGAACGCTTGGGGCGCTTCGATGTCGAGCCAGAAAATAATGTTACGTACACGCGCCCGTATGCGGCGCAAAGTCATCAAAATCAGCTGTAACACGCCACCCTCGGAGTAAAACGCTTCAGTTTCTTAAAGGCCTTCAAAAGCACAGATTCCTCTTGCCGGACCTGAAAGAAAGCACCCAGGAGCTGTTGAAAACAGAACAGTGAAAGACCAAGCAGTAACAAAATTACTCGTTTTTTATGCATTTTGTTAGCTCTCCTCGCCTGCTGGTAAAAATGTATGTACACACGGCTCAAGAGAGCCTATAATGGTCACTCAGCAGCCAGTGGGGAACGCTGGGGACACATCGATGTCGGGCCAGAAAATAATGTTACGTACACGCGCCCATGTGCGGCGCAAAGTCATCAAAATCAGCTGTAACACGCCACCCTAGGAGTAAAACGGTTCAGTTTCTCAAAGGCCTTCAAAGACTCAGGTTCCTCTTGCAGAACCTGAAAGAAAACACCCAGGAGCTGCTGAAAACAGAACAGTGAAAGACCAAGCAGTAACAAAATTACTCGTTTTTTATGCATTTTGTGTGCTCTCCTCGCCTGCTGGTAAAAATGTATGTACACACGGCTGGACGCTTGTGTCCCTCAACATAAAATGCGTTATTTCCCATGAAGAGAACCTATAATGGTCACTCAGCAGCCAGTGGGGAACGCTGGGGACGTATCGATGTCGAGCCAGAAAATAATGTTACGTACACGCGCCCGTGTGCCGCACAAAGTCATCAAAATCAGCTGTAACACGCCACCCTAGGAGTAAAACGCTTCAATTTCTCAAAGGCCTTCAAAAGCAAAGGTTCCTCTTACCGGACCTGAATGAAAGCACCCAGGAGCTGTTGAAAACAGAACAGTGAAAGACCAAGCAGTAACAAAATTACTCGTTTTTTATGCATTTTGTGTGCTCTCCTCGCCTGCTGGTAATAATGTATGTACACACGGCTGGACGCTTGTGTCCCTCAATATAAAATGCGTCATTTCCCGTCAAGAGAGCCTATAATAGTCACTCAGCAGCCAGTAGGGAACGCTGGGGTCGCATCGATGTCGAGCCAGAAAATAATGTTACATACACGCGCCCGTGTGCGGCGCAAAGTCATCAAAATCAGCTGCAACACGCCGCCCTCAGAGTTAAACGCTTCAGTTTCTCAAAGGACTTTGAAAGCACAGATTCCTCTTGCCGGACCTGAAAGAAAGCACCCAGGAGCTATTGAAAACAGAACAGTGAAAGACCAAGTAGTAACAAAATTACTCGTTTTTTATGCATTTGTGTGCTCTCCTCGCCTGCTGGTAAAAATGTATGTACACACGGCTGGACGCTTGTGTCCCTCAATATAAAATGCGTTATTTCCCGTCAAGAGAGCCTATAACGGTCGCTCAGCAGCCAGTGGGGAACGCTTGGGGCGCTTCGATGTCGAGCAAGAAAATAATGTTACATACACGCGCCCGTGTGCGGCGCAAAGTCATCAAAATCAGCTGTAACACGCCACCCTCGGAGTAAAACGCTTCAGTTTCTTAAAGGCCTTCAAAAGCAAAGGTTCCTCTTACCGGACCTGAAAGAAAGCACCCAGGAGCTGTTGAAAACAGAACAGTGAAAGACCAAGAAGTAACAAAATTACTCGTTTTTTATGCATTTTGTGTGCTCTCCTCGCCTGCTGGTAAAAATGTATGTACACACGGCTGGACGCTTGTGTCCCTCAACATAAAATGCGTTATTTCCCATGAAGAGAACCTATAATGGTCACTCAGCAGCCAGTGGGGAACGCTGGGGACGTATCGATGTTGAGCCAGAAAATAATGTTACGTACACGCGCCCGTGTGCGGCACAAAGTCATCAAAATCAGCTGTAACACGCCACCCTAGGAGTAAAACGCTTCAGTTTCTTAAAGGCCTTCAAAAGCAAAGGTTCCTCTTACCGGACCTGAATGAAAGCACCCAGGAGCTGTTGAAAACAGAACAGTGAAAGACCAAGAAGTAACAAAATTACTCGTTTTTTATGCATTTTGTGTGCTCTCCTCGCCTGCTGGTAATAATGTATGTACACACGGCTGGACGCTTGTGTCCCTCAATATAAAATGCGTCATTTCCCGTCAAGAGAGCCTATAATAGTCACTCAGCAGCCAGTAGGGAACGCTGGGGTCGCATCGATGTCGAGCCAGAAAATAATGTTACATAGACGCGCCCGTGTGCGGCGCAAAGTCATCCAAATCAGCTGTAACACGCCACCCTCTGAGTAAAACGCTTCATTTTCGCAAAGGCCTTCGAAAGCACAGGTTCCTTTTACCGGACCTGAAAGAAAGCACCCAGGAGCTGTTGAAAACAGAACAGTGAAAGACCAAGCAGTAACAAAATTACTCGTTTTTTATGCATTTTGTGTGCTCTCCTCGCCTGCTGGTAAAAATGTATGTACACACGGCTGGACGCTTGTGTCCCTCAATATAAAATGCGTCATTTCCCGTCAAAAGAGCCTATAACGGTCACTCAGCAGCCAGTGGGGAACGCTGGGGACGCCTCGATGTCGAGCCAGAAAATAATTTTACGTACACGCGCCCGTGTGCGGCCCAAAGTCATCAAAATCAGCTGCAACACGCCACCCTCAGAGTTAAACGCTTCAAATTCTCAAAGGCCTTCAAAAGCAAAAGTTCATCTTGCAGAACCTGAAAGAAACCACCCAGGAGCTGTTGAAAACAGAACAGTGAAAGACCAAGAAGTAACAAAATTACTCGTTTTTTATGCATTTTGTGTGCTCTCCTCGCCTGCTGGTAAAAATGTATGTACACACGGCTGGACGCTTGTGTCCCTCAATATAAAATGCGTTATTTCCCGTCAAGAGAGCCCATAACGGTCACTCAGCAGCCGGTGGGAAACACACGGCTGGACGCTTGTGTCCCTCAATATAAAATGCGTTATTTTCCAACAAGACAACCTATAATGGTCACTCAGCAGCAAGTTGGGAACGCTGGGGACGCCTCGATGTCGAGCCAGAAAATAATGTTACGTACACGCGCCCGTGTGCGGCGCAAAGTTATCAAAATCAGCTGTACCACGCCACCCTCGGAGTAAAACGCTTCAGTTTCTTAAAGGCCTTCAAAAGCAAAGGTTCCTCATACCGGACCTGAAAGAAAGCACCCAGGAGCTGTTGAAAACAGAACAGTGAAAGACCAAGCAGTAACAAAATTACTCGTTGTTTATGCATTTTGTGTGCTCTCCTCGCCTGCTGGTAACAATGTATGTACACACGGCTGGACGCTTGTGTCCCTCAATATAAAATGCGCTGTTCCCCGTCAAGAAGGCCTATAACGGTCACTCAGCAGCCAGTGGGGAACGCTAGGGACGCCTCGATGTCGAGCCAGAAAATAATGTTACGTACACGCGCCCGTGTGCGGCGCAAAGTCATCAAAATCAGCTGCAAAACGCCACCGTCAGAGTTAAACCCTTCAATTTCTCAAAGGCCTTCGAAAGCACAGGTTCCTTTTACCGGACCTGAAAGAAAGCACCTAGGAGCTGTTGAAAACAGAACAGTGAAAGACCAAGCAGTAACAAAATTACTCGTTTTTTATGCATTTTGTGTGCTCTCCTCGCCTGCTGGTAAAAATGTATGTACACACGGCTGGACGATTGCGTCCCTCAATATAAAATGCGTTATTTCCCGTCAAGAGAGCCTATAACGGTCACTCAGCAGCTAGTGGGGAACGCTGGGGACGCCTCGATGTCGAGTCAGAAAATAATGTTACGTACACGCGCCCGTGTGCGGCGCAAAGTCATCCAAATCAGCTGTAACACGCCACCCTCTGAGTAAAACGCTTCATTTTCGCAAAGGCCTTCGAAAGCACAGGTTCCTTTTACCGGACCTGAAAGAAAGCACCCAGGAGCTGTTGAAAACAGAACAGTGAAAGACCAAGCAGTAACAAAATTACTCGTTTTTTATGCATTTTGTGTGCTCTCCTCGCCTGCTGGTAAAAATGTATGTACACACGGCTGGACGATTGCGTCCCTCAATATAAAATGCGTTATTTCCCGTCAAGAGAGCCTATAACGGTCACTCAGCAGCTAGTGGGGAACGCTGGGGACGCCTCGATGTCGAGCCAGAAGATAATGTTACGTACACGCGCCCGTGTGCGGCGCAAAGTCATCAAAATCAGCTGCAACACGCCGCCCTCAGAGTTAAACGCTTCAGTTTCTCAAAGGACTTTAAAAGCACAGATTCCTCTTGCCGGACCTGAAAGAAAGCACCCAGGAGCTGTTGAAAACAGAACAGTGAAAGACCAAGCAGTAACAAAATTACTCGTTTTTTATGCATTTTGTGTGCTCTCCTCGCCTGCTGGTAAAAATGTATGTACACACGGCTGGACGCTTGTGTCCCTCAATATAAAATGCGTTATTTCCCGTCAAGAGAGCATATAACGGTCACTCAGCAGCCAGTGGGGAACGCTTGGGGCGCTTCGATGTCGAGCCAGAAAATAATGTTACGTACACGCGCCCGTATGCGGCGCAAAGTCATCAAAATCAGCTGTAACACGCCACCCTCGGAGTAAAACGCTTCAGTTTCTCAAAGGCCTTCAAAAGCAAAGGTTCCTCTTACCGGACCTGAAAGAAAGCACCCAGGAGCTGTTGAAAACAGAACAGTGAAAGACCAAGAAGTAACAAAATTAACCGTTTTTTATGCATTTTGTGTGCTCTCCTCGCCTGCTGGTAAAAATGTATGTACACACGGCTGGACGCTTGTGTCCCTCAATATAAAATGCGCTATTCCCCGTCAAGAAGGCCTATAACGGTCACTCAGCAGCCAGTGGGGAACGCTGGGGACGCCTCGATGTCGAGCCAGAAAATAATTTTACCTACACGCGCCCGTGTGCGGCCCAAAGTCATCAAAATCAGCTGCAACACGCCACCCTCAGAGTTAAACGCTTCAGTTTCTCAAAGGGCTTCAAAAGCATAGATTCCTCTTGCCGGACCTGAAAGAAAGCGCCCAGGAGCTGTTGAAAACAGAACAGTGAAAGACCAAGCAGTAACAAAATTACTCGTTTTTTTATGCATTTTGTTAGCTCTCCTCGCCTGCTGGTAATAATGTATGTACACACGGCTGGACGCTTGTGTCCCTCAATATAAAACGCGTTATTTCCCGTCAAGAGAGCCTATAATAGT
Source organism: Eumerus sabulonum (assembly GCA_951905685.1). Classification (NCBI taxonomy): domain Eukaryota; kingdom Metazoa; phylum Arthropoda; class Insecta; order Diptera; family Syrphidae; genus Eumerus; species Eumerus sabulonum. The sequence continues at coordinate 139,518,593 of OX645060.1, read as the reverse complement.
CACTCAGCAGCCAGTAGGGAACGCTGGGGTCGCATCGATGTCGAGGCAGAAAATAATGTTACATACACGCGCCCGTGTGCGGCGCAAAGTCATCAAAATCAGCTGTAACACGCCACCCTCGGAGTAAAACGCTTCAGTTTCTTAAAGGCCTTCAAAAGCAAAGGTTCCTCTTACCGGACCTGAAAGAAAGCACCCAGGAGCTGTTGAAAACAGAACAGTGAAAGACCAAGAAATAACAAAATTACTCGTTTTTTATGCATTTTGTGTGCTCTCCTCGCCTGCTGGTAAAAATGTATGTACACACGGCTGGACGCTTGTGTCCCTCAATATAAAACGCGCTATTCCCCGTCAAGAAGGCCTATAACGGTCACTCAGCAGTCAGTGGGGAACGCTTGGGGCGCTTCGATGTCGAGCCAGAAAATAATGTTACGTACACGCGCCCGTATGCGGCGCAAAGTCATCAAAATCAGCTGTAACACGCCACCCTCGGAGTAAAACGCTTCAGTTTCTTAAAGGCCTTCAAAAGCACAGATTCCTCTTGCCGGACCTGAAAGAAAGCACCCAGGAGCTGTTGAAAACAGAACAGTGAAAGACCAAGCAGTAACAAAATTACTCGTTTTTTATGCATTTTGTTAGCTCTCCTCGCCTGCTGGTAAAAATGTATGTACACACGGCTCAAGAGAGCCTATAATGGTCACTCAGCAGCCAGTGGGGAACGCTGGGGACACATCGATGTCGGGCCAGAAAATAATGTTACGTACACGCGCCCATGTGCGGCGCAAAGTCATCAAAATCAGCTGTAACACGCCACCCTAGGAGTAAAACGGTTCAGTTTCTCAAAGGCCTTCAAAGACTCAGGTTCCTCTTGCAGAACCTGAAAGAAAGCACCCAGGAGCTGCTGAAAACAGAACAGTGAAAGACCAAGCAGTAACAAAATTACTCGTTTTTTATGCATTTTGTGTGCTCTCCTCGCCTGCTGGTAAAAATGTATGTACACACGGCTGGACGCTTGTGTCCCTCAACATAAAATGCGTTATTTCCCATGAAGAGAACCTATAATGGTCACTCAGCAGCCAGTGGGGAATGCTGGGGACGTATCGATGTCGAGCCAGAAAATAATGTTACGTACACGCGCCCGTGTGCCGCACAAAGTCATCAAAATCAGCTGTAACACGCCACCCTAGGAGTAAAACGCTTCAATTTCTCAAAGGCCTTCAAAAGCAAAGGTTCCTCTTACCGGACCTGAATGAAAGCACCCAGGAGCTGTTGAAAACAGAACAGTGAAAGACCAAGCAGTAACAAAATTACTCGTTTTTTATGCATTTTGTGTGCTCTCCTCGCCTGCTGGTAATAATGTATGTACACACGGCTGGACGCTTGTGTCCCTCAATATAAAATGCGTCATTTCCCGTCAAGAGAGCCTATAATAGTCACTCAGCAGCCAGTAGGGAACGCTGGGGTCGCATCGATGTCGAGCCAGAAAATAATGTTACATACACGCGCCCGTGTGCGGCGCAAAGTCATTAAAATCAGCTGCAACACGCCGCCCTCAGAGTTAAACGCTTCAGTTTCTCAAAGGACTTTGAAAGCACAGATTCCTCTTGCCGGACCTGAAAGAAAGCACCCAGGAGCTGTTGAAAACAGAACAGTGAAAGACCAAGTAGTAACAAAATTACTCGTTTTTTATGCATTTGTGTGCTCTCCTCGCCTGCTGGTAAAAATGTATGTACACACGGCTGGACGCTTGTGTCCCTCAATATAAAATGCGTTATTTCCCGTCAAGAGAGCCTATAACGGTCGCTCAGCAGCCAGTGGGGAACGCTTGGGGCGCTTCGATGTCGAGCAAGAAAATAATGTTACGTACACGCGCCCGTATGCGGCGCAAAGTCATCAAAATCAGCTGTAACACGCCACCCTCGGAGTAAAACGCTTCAGTTTCTTAAAGGCCTTCAAAAGCAAAGGTTCCTCTTACCGGACCTGAATGAAAGCACCCAGGAGCTGTTGAAAACAGAACAGTGAAAGACCAAGAAGTAACAAAATTACTCGTTTTTTATGCATTTTGTGTGCTCTCCTCGCCTGCTGGTAAAAATGTATGTACACACGGCTGGACGCTTGTGTCCCTCAACATAAAATGCGTTATTTCCCATGAAGAGAACCTATAATGGTCACTCAGCAGCCAGTGGGGAACGCTGGGGACGTATCGATGTTGAGCCAGAAAATAATGTTACGTACACGCGCCCGTGTGCGGCACAAAGTCATCAAAATCAGCTGTAACACGCCACCCTAGGAGTAAAACGCTTCAGTTTCTTAAAGGCCTTCAAAAGCAAAGGTTCCTCTTACCGGACCTGAATGAAAGCACCCAGGAGCTGTTGAAAACAGAACAGTGAAAGACCAAGAAGTAACAAAATTACTCGTTTTTTATGCATTTTGTGTGCTCTCCTCGCCTGCTGGTAATAATGTATGTACACACGGCTGGACGCTTGTGTCCCTCAATATAAAATGCGTCATTTCCCGTCAAGAGAGCCTATAATAGTCACTCAGCAGCCAGTAGGGAACGCTGGGGTCGCATCGATGTCGAGCCAGAAAATAATGTTACATAGACGCGCCCGTGTGCGGCGCAAAGTCATCCAAATCAGCTGTAACACGCCACCCTCTGAGTAAAACGCTTCATTTTCGCAAAGGCCTTCGAAAGCACAGGTTCCTTTTACCGGACCTGAAAGAAAGCACCCAGGAGCTGTTGAAAACAGAACAGTGAAAGACCAAGCAGTAACAAAATTACTCGTTTTTTATGCATTTTGTGTGCTCTCCTCGCCTGCTGGTAATAATGTATGTACACACGGCTGGACGCTTGTGTCCCTCAATATAAAATGCGTCATTTCCCGTCAAAAGAGCCTATAACGGTCACTCAGCAGCCAGTGGGGAACGCTGGGGACGCCTCGATGTCGAGCCAGAAAATAATTTTACGTACACGCGCCCGTGTGCGGCCCAAAGTCATCAAAATCAGCTGCAACACGCCACCCTCAGAGTTAAACGCTTCAAATTCTCAAAGGCCTTCAAAAGCAAAAGTTCATCTTGCAGAACCTGAAAGAAACCACCCAGGAGCTGTTGAAAACAGAACAGTGAAAGACCAAGAAGTAACAAAATTACTCGTTTTTTATGCATTTTGTGTGCTCTCCTCGCCTGCTGGTAAAAATGTATGTACACACGGCTGGACGCTTGTGTCCCTCAATATAAAATGCGTTATTTCCCGTCAAGAGAGCCCATAACGGTCACTCAGCAGCCGGTGGGAAACACACGGCTGGACGCTTGTGTCCCTCAATATAAAATGCGTTATTTTCCAACAAGACAACCTATAATGGTCACTCAGCAGCAAGTTGGGAACGCTGGGGACGCCTCGATGTCGAGCCAGAAAATAATGTTACGTACACGCGCCCGTGTGCGGCGCAAAGTTATCAAAATCAGCTGTACCACGCCACCCTCGGAGTAAAACGCTTCAGTTTCTTAAAGGCCTTCAAAAGCAAAGGTTCCTCATACCGGACCTGAAAGAAAGCACCCAGGAGCTGTTGAAAACAGAACAGTGAAAGACCAAGCAGTAACAAAATTACTCGTTGTTTATGCATTTTGTGTGCTCTCCTCGCCTGCTGGTAACAATGTATGTACACACGGCTGGACGCTTGTGTCCCTCAATATAAAATGCGCTGTTCCCCGTCAAGAAGGCCTATAACGGTCACTCAGCAGCCAGTGGGGAACGCTAGGGACGCCTCGATGTCGAGCCAGAAAATAATGTTACGTACACGCGCCCGTGTGCGGCGCAAAGTCATCAAAATCAGCTGCAAAACGCCACCGTCAGAGTTAAACCCTTCAATTTCTCAAAGGCCTTCGAAAGCACAGGTTCCTTTTACCGGACCTGAAAGAAAGCACCTAGGAGCTGTTGAAAACAGAACAGTGAAAGACCAAGCAGTAACAAAATTACTCGTTTTTTATGCATTTTGTGTGCTCTCCTCGCCTGCTGGTAAAAATGTATGTACACACGGCTGGACGATTGCGTCCCTCAATATAAAATGCGTTATTTCCCGTCAAGAGAGCCTATAACGGTCACTCAGCAGCTAGTGGGGAACGCTGGGGACGCCTCGATGTCGAGTCAGAAAATAATGTTACGTACACGCGCCCGTGTGCGGCGCAAAGTCATCCAAATCAGCTGTAACACGCCACCCTCTGAGTAAAACGCTTCATTTTCGCAAAGGCCTTCGAAAGCACAGGTTCCTTTTACCGGACCTGAAAGAAAGCACCCAGGAGCTGTTGAAAACAGAACAGTGAAAGACCAAGCAGTAACAAAATTACTCGTTTTTTATGCATTTTGTGTGCTCTCCTCGCCTGCTGGTAAAAATGTATGTACACACGGCTGGACGATTGCGTCCCTCAATATAAAATGCGTTATTTCCCATCAAGAGAACCTAATATGGTCACTCAGCAGCCAGTGGGGCACGCCGGGGACGCATCGATGTCGAGCCAGAAAATAATGTTACGTACACGCGCCCGTGTGCGGCGCAAAGTCATCAAAATCAGCTGCAAAACGCCACCGTCAGAGGTAAACGCTTCAGTTTCTCAAAGGACTTCAAAAGCACAGATTCCCCTTGCCGGACCTGAAAGAAAGCACCCAGGAGCTGCTGAAAACAGAACAGTGAAAGACCAAGCAGTAACAAAATTACTCGTTTTTTATGCATTTTGTTAGCTCTCCTCGCCTGCTGGTAAAAATGTATGTACACACGGCTGGACGCTTGTGCCCCTCAATATGAAATGCGTCAATTCCCATCAAGAGAGCCTATAATGGTCACTCAGCAGCCAGTGGGGAACGCTGGGGACACATCGATGTCGGGCCAGAAAATAATGTTACGTACACGCGCCCATGTGCGGCGCAAAGTCATCAAAATCAGCTGTAACACGCCACCCTAGGAGTAAAACGGTTCAGTTTCTCAAAGGCCTTCAAAGACTCAGGTTCCTCTTGCAGAACCTGAAAGAAAACACCCAGGAGCTGCTGAAAACAGAACAGTGAAAGACCAAGCAGTAACAAAATTACTCGTTTTTTATGCATCTTGTGTGCTCTCCTCGCCTGCTGGTAAAAATGTATGTACACACGGCTGGACGCTTGTGTCCCTCAATATAAAATGCGTTATTTCCCGTCAAGAGAGCCTACAACGGTCACTCAGCAGCCAGTGGGGAACGCTGGGGACGCCTCGATGTCGAGCCAGAAAATAGTGTTACGTACACGCGCCCGTGTGCGGCACAAAGTCATCAAAATCAGCTGTAACCTGCCACCCTAGGAGTAAAACGCTTCAGTTTCTTAAAGGCCTTCAAAAGCAAAGGTTCCTCTTACCGGAACTGAAAGAAAGCACCCAGGAGCTGTTGAAAACAGAACAGTGAAAGACCAAGCAGTAACAAAATTACTCGTTTTTCATGCATTTTGTGTGCTCTCCTCGCCTGCTGGTTAAAATGTATGTACACACGGCTGGACGCTTGTGTCCCTCAATATAAAATGCTTTAATTCCCATCAAGAGAGCCTATAATGGCCACTCAACAGCCAGTGGGGAACGCTGGGGACACATCGATGTCGGGCCAGAAAATAATGTTACGTACACGCGCCCATGTGCGGCGCAAAGTCATCAAAATCAGCTGTAACACGCCACCCTAGGAGTAAAACGCTTCGGTTTCTTAAAGGCCTTGAAAGGCAAAGGTTCCTCTTACCGGAACTGAAAGAAAGCACCCAGGAGCTGTTGAAAACAGAACAGTGAAAGACCAAGCAGTAACAAAATTACTCGTTTTTTATGCATTTTGTGTGCTCTCCTCGCCTGCTGGTAATAATGTATGTACACACGGCTGGACGCATGTGTCCCTCATTATAAAATGCATTATTTCCCATCAAGAGAGCCTATAATGGCCACTCAACAGCCAGTGGGGAACGCTGGGGACACATCGATGTCGGGCCAGAAAATAATGTTACGTACACGCGCCCATGTGCGGCGCAAAGTCATCAAAATCAGCTGTAACACGCCACCCTAGGAGTAAAACGCTTCGGTTTCTTAAAGACCTTGAAAGGCAAAGGTTCCTCTTACCGGAACTGAAAGAAAGCACCCAGGAGCTGTTGAAAACAGAACAGTGAAAGACCAAGCAGTAACAAAATTACTCGTTTTTTATGCATTTTGTGTGCTCTCCTCGCCTGCTGGTAATAATGTATGTACACACGGCTGGACGCTTGTGTCCCTCAATATAAAATGCGTCATTTCCCGTCAAGAGAGCCTATAACAGTCACTCAGCAGCCAGTAGGGAACGCTGGGGACGCCTCGATGTCGAGCCAGAAAATAATGTTACGTACACGCGCCCGTGTGCGGCGCAAAGTCATCAAAATCAGCTGCAACACGCCACCCTCAGAGTTAAACGCTTCAGTTTCTCAAAGGACTTCAAAAGCACAGATTCCTTTTTGCCGGACCTGAAAGAAAGCAGCCAGGAGCTGTTGAAAACAGAAAGTGGAAGACCAAGCAGTAACAAAATTACTCGTTTTGTATGTATTTTGTGTGCTCTCCTCGCCTGCTGGTAAAAATGTATGTACACACGGCTGGACGCTTGTGTCCCTCAATATAAAATGCATTATTTCCCATCAAGAGAGCCTATAACGGTCACTCAGCAGCCAGTGGGGAACGCTGGGGACGCCTCGATGTCGAGCCAGAAAATAATGTTACGTACACGCGCCTGTGTGCGGCGCAAAGTCATCAAAATCAGCTGTAACACGCCACCCTCGGAGTAAAACGCCTCAGTTTCTCAAAGGCCGTCAAAAGCAAAGGTTCCTTTTACCGGACCTGGAAGAAAGCACCCAGGAGCTGTTGAAAACAGAACAGTGAAAAACCAAGCAGTAACAAAATTACTCGTTTTGTATGTATTTTGTGTGCTCTCCTCGCCTGCTGGTAAAAATGTATGTACACACGGCTGGACGCTTGTGTCCCTCAATATAAAATGCGTCATTTTCCGTCAAGAGAGCCCACAACGGTCACTCAGCAGCCAGTGGGAAACGCTGGGGACGCCTCGATGTCGAGCCAGAAAATAATGTTACGTACACGCGCCCGTGTGCGGCCGAAAGTCATCAAAATCAGCTGCAACATGCCACCCTCGGAGTAAAACGCCTCAGTTTCTCAAAGGCCGTCAAAAGCCAAGGTTCCTCTTACCGGACCTGAAGGAAAGCACCCAGGAGCTGTTGAAAACAGAACAGTGAAAGACCAAGCAGTAACAAAATTACTCGTTTTTTATGCATTTTGTGTGCTCTCCTCCCCTGCTGGTAAAAATGTATGTACACACGGCTGGACGCTTGTGTCCCTCAATATAAAATGCGTTATTTCCCGTCAAGAGAGCCTACAACGGTCACTCAGCAGCCAGTGGGGAACGTTGGGGACGCCTCGATGTCGAGCCAGAAAATAGTGTTACGTATACGCGCCCGTGTGCGGCACAAAGTCATCAAAATCAGCTGTAACATGCCACCCTAGGAGTAAAACGCTTCAGTTTCTTAAAGGCCTTCAAAAGCAAAGGTTCCTCTTACCGGAACTGAAAGAAAGCACCCAGGAGCTGTTGAAAACAGAACAGTGAAAGACCAAGCAGTAACAAAATTACTCGTTTTTCATGCATTTTGTGTGCTCTCCTCGCCTGCTGGTAAAAATGTATGTACACACGGCTGGACGCTTGTGTCCCTCAATATAAAATGCTTTAATTCCCATCAAGAGAGCCTATAATGGCCACTCAACTGCCAGTGGGGAACGCTGGGGACACATCGATGACGGGCCAGAAAATAATGTTACGTACACGCGCCCATGTGCGGCGCAAAGTCATCAAAATCAGCTGTAACACGCCACCCTAGGAGTAAAACGCTTCGGTTTCTTAAAGGCCTTGAAAGGCAAAGGTTCCTCTTACCGGAACTGAAAGAAAGCACCCAGGAGCTGTTGAAAACAGAACAGTGAAAGACCAAGCAGTAACAAAATTACTCGTTTTTTATGCATTTTGTGTGCTCTCCTCGCCTGCTGGTAATAATGTATGTACACACGGCTGGACGCATGTGTCCCTCATTATAAAATGCATTATTTCCCATCAAGAGAACCTATAATGGTCACTCAGCAGCCAGTGGGGAACGCTGGGGACGCATCGATGTCGAGCCAGAAAATAGTGTTACGTACACGCGCCCGTGTGCGGCGCAAGGTCATCAAAATCAGCTGTAACACGCCACCCTCAGCGTAAAACGCTTCAGTTTCTCAAAGGCCTTCAAAGGCAACGGTTCCTCTTACCGGAACTGAAAGAAAGCACCCAGGAGCTGTTGAAAACAGAACAGTGAAAGACCAAGCAGTAACAAAATTATTCGTTTTTTATGCATTTTGTGTGCTCTCCTCGCCTGCTGGTAATAATGTATGTACACATGGCTGGACGCCTGTGTCCCTCAATATAAAATGCGTTATTTCCCAACAAGAGAACTGATAATGGTAACGCAGCAGCAAGTGGGGAACGCTGGCGACGCATCGATGTCGAGCCAGAAAATAATGTCACTTACACGCGCCCGTGTGCGGCGCAAAGTCATCAAAATCAGCACGCCACCCTCGGAGTAAAACGCTTCAGTTTCTCCAAGGCCTTCAAATGCACAGGTTCCTCTTGCCGGACCTGAAAGAAACCACCCAGGAGCTGTTGAAAACAGAACAGTGAAAGACCAAGCAGTAGCAAAATTATTCGTTTTTTATGCATTTTGTGTGCTCTCCTCGCCTGCTGGTAAAAATGTATGTACACACGGCTGGACGATTGTGTCGTTTTTTATGCTCTCCTCGCCTGCTGGTAAAAATGTATGTACACACGGCTGGACGTTTGTATCCCTCAATATAAAATGCGTTATTTCCCATCAAGGGAACCTATAATGGTCACTCAGCAGGCAGTGTGGAACGCTGGGGACGCATCGACGTCGAGCCAGAAAGAAATGTTACGTACACGCGGCCGTGTGCGGCGCAAAGTCATCAAAATCAGCTGCAACACGCCACCCTCAGAGTAAAACGCTTCAGCTTCTTAAAGGTCTTCAAAAGCACAGGTTCCTCTTGCAGAACCTGAAAGAAAACACCCAGGAGCTGTTGAAAACAGGACAGTGAAAGACCAAGCAGTAGCAAAATTATTCGTTTTTAATGCATTTTGTGTGCTCTCCTCGCCTGCTGGTAAAAATGTATGTACACACGGCTGGACGCCTGTGTCCCTCAATATAAAACGCTTTATTTCCCATCAAGAAATCTATAATGGTCACTCAGCAGCAAGTGGGGATCGCTGGGGACCCATAGATGTCGAGCCAGAAAATAATGTTACGTACACGCGCCCTTGTGCGGTGCAAAGTCATCTAAATCAGCTGTAACACGCTACCATAGGAGTAAAACGCTTCAGATTCTCAAAGGCCTTCAAGAATAGAGGTGGCTCTTGCCAGACCTGAAAGAAAGCACCCAGGAGCTCTTGAAAACAGAACAGTGAAAAACCAAGCAGTAACAAGGTTACTCGTTTTTTATGCGTTTTGTGTGCTCTCCTCGCCTGCTGGTAAAAATGTATGTACACACGGCTGGACGCCTGTGTCCCTCAATATAAAATTCGTTATTTCCCATCAAGAGAATCTATAATGGTCACACAGCAGCTAGTGGGGATCGCTGGGGACGCATCGATGTCGAGCCAGAAAATAATGTTACGTACACGCGCCCGTGTGCGGTGCAAAGTCATCAAAATCAGCTGTAACACGCCACCCTCGGAGTAAAACGCTTCAGTTTCTTATAGGCCTTCAAAAGCAAAGGTTCCTCTTACCGGACCTGAATGAAAGCACCCAGGAACTGTTGAAAACAGAACAGCGAAAGACCAAGCAGTAACAAAATTACTCGTTTTTTATGCATTTTGCGTGCTCTCCTCGCCGGCTGGTAAAAATGTATGTACACACGGCTGGACGCCTGTGTCCCTCAATATAAAATTCGTTATTTCCCATCAAGAGAATCTATAATGGTCACACAGCAGCTAGTGGGGATCGCTGGGGACGCATCGATGTCGAGCCAGAAAATAATGTTACGTAAACGTGCCCGTGTGCGGCGCAACGTCATCAAAATCAGCTGCAACACGCTACCATCGGAGTAAAACGCCTCAGTTTCTCAAAGGCCTTCAAAAGCAAAGGTGCCTCTTGCCAGACCTGAAAGAAAGCACCCAGGAGCTCTTGAAAACAGAACAGTGAAAGACCAAGCAGTAACAAAGTTACTCGTTTTTTATGCGTTTTGTGTGCTCTCCTCGCCTGCTGGTAAAAATGGTTGTACATACGGCTGGACGCTTGTGTCCCTCAATATAAAATGCGTTATTTCCCATCAAGAGAACCTATAATGGTCACTCAGCAGCCAGTGGGGAACGCTGGGGACGCATCGAAGTCGAGCCAGAAAATAATGTTACGTACACGCGCCCGTGTGCGGCGCAAAGTCATCAAAATCAGCTGTAACACGCCACCCTCGGAGTAAAACGCTTCCGTTTCTCAAAGGCCTTCGAAAGCACAGGTTCCTCCTGCCGGACCTGAAAAAAAGCACCCAGGAGCTGTTGAAAACAGAACAGTGAAAGACCAAGCAGTAACAAAATTACTCGTTTTTTATGCATTTTGTGTGCTCTCCTCGCCCGCTGGTAAAAATGTATGTACACACGGCTGGACGCTTGTGTTCCTCAATATAAAATGCGTTATTTCCCATCAAGAGAGCCTATAATGGTCACTCAGCAGCCAGTGGGGACGCTGGGGACGCATCGATGTCGAGCCAGAAAATAATGTTACGTACACACGCCCGTGTGCGGCGCAAAGTCATCAAAATCAGCTGTAACACGCCACCCTCGGAGTAAAACGCCTCAGTTTCTCAAAGGCCTTCAAAAGCAGAGGTTCCTTTTGCCGGACCTGAAAAAAAGCTCCCAGGAACTGTCGAAAACAGTATTGTATGTATTGTATTGTATACATCGTCAAAGCTTTTCCTCATCTGTTCCCATCTGGTGCTGCTGACTTCAATGATAATACACGTTCTAGAGAAAATCAACCCACATTTCAGGAAGGGCTCGGTATTTGATGAGTTACCATGACAAAAGATTTGCGCAGGACCCGAGGTTTCCATTCTTCTGCCCCAACACGATGCAATGCCACGACGCAATTAGCAAAGGCTTAATCTACGCCAACATGACAAATTTCAATGGATCCCCGGAGTATCTACAACAACAAGCCAGAGAGAATCCGGCGCTGATGAACCGCTTTCTCTACTTTGCCTCAAATATCAGAGGCACAATGTTTTACTGGTATCAGAAGCGTTTAGAACTTGAAAGTATGGTCAGCCAACTTGGTGTTCCAACATTTTTCTTGACGTTAAGCGTGGCAGATCTCTGGTGGCCATGCCTAACGAAACATTTTGGATACGATCCAACTGGGAAGTCTGAAGCTCAGGTTGCAAGGGACATGCAATCATTGCTCTCAAAAAACCGTGACGAGGAAATCTACTAAAAACAACAACTGGTACTTCACGCTCCGTGGAGAGTCGATATGACAACTTTGCTGACGCACACAACATGGGAGGGTCATACAAGGCGTCGCTGTTTGGGCGTTAACCATAGATATGGCGGACGTTATCGAAGAAAATGACGAGCCAGAAACTCCCATATATGAGCCACAAGCTTGGATGGCTGCTGCCGCAGCACTTCCGAATCAAACACCTGCAGACGTCGAACTTGGATTCCGAGATGTCGATCGGCAGCATGAGTGGTATTTGTCTTCTCAGCAAATATCCAGGAGTAGAAAACGAGCTCAAGCTCATTGCTGCGGCAATGGCTTCCTACGAAATACCAGAAGTTGAGGCGGCAACAAGCTGCTTTACATTGTACATCGAGCAACAAGCCGTGATAGACTTCATCACAAGAGCGACAAACAGAGAAACGACGGACAAAATGGCAATAGTCATGGGAGCTGCTGGAACCGGCAAGTCGTTAGTCATCAACGAAGTTGTTAGAAGTTTCGGGTTGTAGCGCGTCCAGCTAATGGCTCCAGCCGGCGTGGCTGCAAACAATATTCGTGGCCAAGCTCTGCATTCCGGACTGCACATTGCACATCAGCCAGAGTTACGCCCCTAACTGGAAAGACCCAAAGAGAGTTTCAGAAGCATTTCAGTAATATTAAGGTGATATTGATAGACGAATTCAGCATGATTGGGTTGCGTATGCTGGGCAAGATAGATGGCCGGCTTAGAGAAGCTAACCCTAAGAAGCAGCACGAATGTTGTGGAGGATTTGTTGTTGTATTCTTTGTCGACTTCAATCAGCTACAGCCAGTTTTAGACAAGCCTCTATATGTCGTACCTAAAGAGTCAGATTAGTTTTCCCTGCGAGGCAAAGCAGCTTATTTGCAGATACGGAATACGTTTATTCCCAAGCAGATCATGCGACTGACTGGCGGTTAACAGAAACAATTTCGCTTCAGTTTCTTAAAGGCCTTCAAAAGGAAAGGTTCCTCTTACCGGACCTGAATGAAAGCACCCAGGAGCTGTTGAAAACAGAACAGTGAAAGACCAAGCAGTAACAAAATTACTCGTTTTTTATGCATTTTGTGTGCTCTCCTCGCCTGCTGGTAATAATGTATGTACACACGGCTGGACGCTTGTGTCCCTCAATATAAAATGCGTCATTTCCCGTCAAGAGAGCCTATAATAGTCACTCAGCAGCCAGTAGGGAACGCTGGGGTCGCATCGATGTCGAGCCAGAAAATAATGTTACATACACGCGCCCGTGTGCGGCGCAAAGTCATCAAAATCAGCTGCAACACGCCGCCCTCAGAGTTAAACGCTTCAGTTTCTCAAAAGAACTTTAAAAGCACAGATTCCTCTTGCCGGACCTGAAAGAAAGCACCCAGGAGCTGTTGAAAACAGAACAGTGAAAGACCAAGCAGTAACAAAATTACTCGTTTTTTTTGCATTTTGTGTGCTCTCCTCGCCTGCTGGTAAAAATGTATGTACACACGGCTGGACGCTTGTGTCCCTCAAAATAAAATGCGTTATTTCCCGTCAAGAGAGCCTATAACGGTCACTCAGCAGCCAGTGGGGAACGCTTGGGGCGCTTCGATGTCGAGCCAGAAAATAATGTTACGTACACGCGCCCGTATGCGGCGCAAAGTCATCAAAATCAGCTGTAACACGCCACCCTCGGAGTAAAACGCTTCAGTTTCTTAAAGGCCTTCAAGAGCACAGATTCCTCTTGCCGGACCTGAAAGAAAGCACCCAGGAGCTGTTGAAAACAGAACAGTGAAAGACCAAGCAGTAACAAAATTACTCGTTTTTTATGCATTTTGTTAGCTCTCCTCGCCTGCTGGTAAAAATGTATGTACACACGGCTGGACGCTTGTGCCCCTCAATATGAAATGCGTTAATTCCCATCAAGAGAGCCTATAATGGTCACTCAGCAGCCAGTGGGGAACGCTGGGGACACATCGATGTCGGGCCAGAAAATAATGTTACGTACACGCGCCCATGTGGGGCGCAAAGTCATCAAAATCAGCTGTAACACGCCACCCTAGGAGTAAAACGGTTCAGTTTCTCAAAGGCCTTCAAAGACTCAGGTTCCTCTTGCAGAACCTGAAAGAAAACACCCAGGAGCTGCTGAAAACAGAACAGTGAAAGACCAAGCAGTAACAAAATTACTCGTTTTTTAAGCATTTTGTGTGCTCTCCTCGCCTGCTGGTAAAAATGTATGTACACACGGCTGGACGCTTGTGTCCCTCAACATAAAATGCGTTATTTCCCATGAAGAGAACCTATAATGGTCACTCAGCAGCCAGTGGGGAACGCTGGGGACGTATCGATGTCGAGCCAGAAAATAATGTTACGTACACGCGCCCGTGTGCGGCACAAAGTCATCAAAATCAGCTGTAACACGCCACCCTAGGAGTAAAACGCTTCAGTTTCTTAAAGGCCTTCAAAAGGAAAGGTTCCTCTTACCGGACCTGAATGAAAGCACCCAGGAGCTGTTGAAAACAGAACAGTGAAAGACCAAGCAGTAACAAAATTACTCGTTTTTTATGCATTTTGTGTGCTCTCCTCGCCTGCTGGTAAAAATGTATGTACACACGGCTGGACGCTTGTGTCCCTCAATATAAAATGCGTTATTTCCCGTCAAGAGAGCCTATAACGGTCACTCAGCAGCCAGTGGGGAACGCTTGGGGCGCTTCGATGTCGAGCCAGAAAATAATGTTACGTACACGCGCCCGTATGCGGCGCAAAGTCATCAAAATCAGCTGTAACACGCCACCCTCGGAGTAAAACGCTTCAGTTTCTTAAAGGCCTTCAAAAGCAAAGGTTCCTCTTACCGGACCTGAAAGAAAGCACCCAGGAGCTGTTGAAAACAGAACAGTGAAAGACCAAGAAGTAACAAAATTACTCGTTTTTTATGCATTTTGTGTGCTCTCCTCGCCTGCTGGTAAAAATGTATGTACACACGGCTGGACGCTTGTGTCCCTCAATATAAAATGCGCTATTCCCCGTCAAGAGGGCCTATAACGGTCACTCAGCAGCCAGTGGGGAACGCTGTGGACGCCTCGATGTCGAGCCAGAAAATAATTTTACCTACACGCGCCCGTGTGCGGCCCAAAGTCATCAAAATCAGCTGCAACACGCCACCCTCAGAGTTAAACGCTTCAGTTTCTCAAAGGACTTCAAAAGCACAGATTCCTCTTGCCGGACCTGAAAGAAAGCGCCCAGGAGCTGTTGAAAACAGAACAGTGAAAGACCAAGCAGTAACAAAATTACTCGTTTTTTATGCATTTTGTGTGCTCTCCTCGCCTGCTGGTAATAATGTATGTACACACGGCTGGACGCTTGTGTCCCTCAATATAAAATGCGTCATTTCCCGTCAAGAGAGCCTTTAATAGTCACTCAGCAGCCAGTAGGGAACGCTGGGGTCGCATCGATGTCGAGGCAGAAAATAATGTTACGTACACGCGCCCGTGTGCGGCGCAAAGTCATCAAAATCAGCTGTAACACGCCACCCTCGGAGTAAAACGCTTCAGTTTCTTAAAGGCCTTCAAAAGCAAAGGTTCCTCTTACCGGACCTGAAAGAAAGCACCCAGGAGCTGTTGAAAACAGAACAGTGAAAGACCAAGAAGTAACAAAATTACTCGTTTTTTATGCATTTTGTGTGCTCTCCTCGCCTGCTGGTAAAAATGTATGTACACACGGTTGGACGCTTGTGTTCCTCAATATAAAACGCGTTATTTCCCGTCAAGAGAACCTATAACGGTCACTCAGCAGCCAGTGGGGAACGCTGGGGACGCCTCGATGTCGAGCCAGAAAATAATTTTACCTACACGCGCCCGTATGCGGCGCAAAGTCATCAAAATCAGCTGTAACACGCCACCCTCGGAGTAAAACGCTTCAGTTTCTTAAAGGCCTTCAAAAGCACAGATTCCTCTTGCCGGACCTGAAAGAAAGCACCCAGGAGCTGTTGAAAACAGAACAGTGAAAGACCAAGCAGTAACAAAATTACTCGTTTTTTATGCATTTTGTGTGCTCTCCTCGCCTGCTGGTAAAAATGTATGTACACACGGCTGGACGCTTGTGCCCCTCAATATGAAATGCGTTAATTCCCATCAAGAGAGCCTATAATGGTCACTCAGCAGCCAGTGGGGAACGCTGGGGACACATCGATGTCGGGCCAGAAAATAATGTTACGTACACGCGCCCATGTGGGGCGCAAAGTCATCAAAATCAGCTGTAACACGCCACCCTAGGAGTAAAACGGTTCAGTTTCTCAAAGGCCTTCAAAGACTCAGGTTCCTCTTGCAGAACCTGAAAGAAAACACCCAGGAGCTGTTGAAAACAGAACAGTGAAAGACCAAGCAGTAACAAAATTACTCGTTTTTTATGCATTTTGTGTGCTCTCCTCGCCCGCTGGTAAAAATGTATGTACACACGGCTGGACGCTTGTGTTCCTCAATATAAAATGCGTTATTTCCCATCAAGAGAGCCTATAATGGTCACTCAGCAGCCAGTGGGGACGCTGGGGACGCATCGATGTCGAGCCAGAAAATAATGTTACGTACACACGCCCGTGTGCGGCGCAAAGTCATCAAAATCAGCTGTAACACGCCACCCTCGGAGTAAAACGCTTCAGTTTCTTAAAGGCCTTCAAAAGCAAAGGTTCCTCTTACCGGACCTGAAAGAAAGCGCCCAGGAGCTGTTGAAAACAGAACAGTGAAAGACCAAGCAGTAACAAAATTACTCGTTTTTTATGCATTTTGTGTGCTCTCCTCGCCTGCTGGTAAAAATGTATGTACACACGGCTGGACGCTTGTGCCCCTCAATATGAAATGCGTTAATTCCCATCAAGAGAGCCTATAATGGTCACTCAGCAGCCAGTGGGGAACGCTGGGGACACATCGATGTCGGGCCAGAAAATAATGTTACGTACACGCGCCCATGTGGGGCGCAAAGTCATCAAAATCAGCTGTAACACGCCACCCTAGGAGTAAAACGGTTCAGTTTCTCAAAGGCCTTCAAAGACTCAGGTTCCTCTTGCAGAACCTGAAAGAAAACACCCAGGAGCTGTTGAAAACAGAACAGTGAAAGACCAAGCAGTAACAAAATTACTCGTTTTTTATGCATTTTGTGTGCTCTCCTCGCCCGCTGGTAAAAATGTATGTACACACGGCTGGACGCTTGTGTTCCTCAATATAAAATGCGTTATTTCCCATCAAGAGAGCCTATAATGGTCACTCAGCAGCCAGTGGGGACGCTGGGGACGCATCGATGTCGAGCCAGAAAATAATGTTACATACACGCGCCCGTGTGCGGCGCAAAGTCATCAAAATCAGCTGCAACACGCCGCCCTCAGAGTTAAACGCTTCAGTTTCTCAAAGGACTTTAAAAGCACAGATTCCTCTTGCCGGACCTGAAAGAAAGCACCCAGGAGCTGTTGAAAACAGAACAGTGAAAGACCAAGAAGTAACAAAATTACTCGTTTTTTATGCATTTTGTGTGCTCTCCTCGCCTGCTGGTAAAAATGTATGTACACACGGCTAGACGCTTGTGTCCCCCAATATAAAATGCGTTATTTCCCGTCAAGAGAGCCTATAACGGTCACTCAGCAGCCAGTGGGGAACGCTTGGGGCGCTTCGATGTCGAGCCAGAAAATAATGTTACGTACACGCGCCCGTATGCGGCGCAAAGTCATCAAAATCAGCTGTAACACGCCACCCTCGGAGTAAAACGCTTCAGTTTCTTAAAGGCCTTCAAAAGCAAAGGTTCCTCTTACCGGACCTGAAAGAAAGCACCCAGGAGCTGTTGAAAACAGAACAGTGAAAGACCAAGAAGTAACAAAATTACTCGTTTTTTATGCATTTTGTGTGCTCTCCTCGCCTGCTGGTAAAAATGTATGTACACACGGCTGGACGCTTGTGTCCCTCAATATAAAATGCGCTATTCCCCGTCAAGAAGGCCTATAACGGTCACTCAGCAGCCAGTGGGGAACGCTGGGGACGCCTCGATGTCGAGCCAGAAAATAATTTTACCTACACGCGCCCGTGTGCGGCCCAAAGTCATCAAAATCAGCTGCAACACGCCACCCTCAGAGTTAAACGCTTCAGTTTCTCAAAGGACTTCAAAAGCACAGATTCCTCTTGCCGGACCTGAAAGAAAGCGCCCAGGAGCTGTTGAAAACAGAACAGTGAAAGACCAAGCAGTAACAAAATTACTCGTTTTTTATGCATTTTGTGTGCTCTCCTCGCCTGCTGGTAATAATGTATGTACACACGGCTGGACGCTTGTGTCCCTCAATATAAAATGCGTCATTTCCCGTCAAGAGAGCCTATAATAGTCACTCAGCAGCCAGTAGGGAACGCTGGGGTCGCATCGATGTCGAGGCAGAAAATAATGTTACGTACACGCGCCCGTGTGCGGCGCAAAGTCATCAAAATCAGCTGTAACACGCCACCCTCGGAGTAAAACGCTTCAGTTTCTTAAAGGCCTTCAAAAGCAAAGGTTCCTCTTACCGGACCTGAAAGAAAGCACCCAGGAGCTGTTGAAAACAGAACAGTGAAAGACCAAGAAGTAACAAAATTACTCGTTTTTTATGCATTTTGTGTGCTCTCCTCGCCTGCTGGTAAAAATGTATGTACACACGGCTGGACGCTTGTGTTCCTCAATATAAAACGCGTTATTTCCCGTCAAGAGAACCTATAACGGTCACTCAGCAGCCAGTGGGGAACGCTGGGGACGCCTCGATGTCGAGCCAGAAAATAATTTTACCTACACGCGCCCGTATGCGGCGCAAAGTCATCAAAATCAGCTGTAACACGCCACCCTCGGAGTAAAACGCTTCAGTTTCTTAAAGGCCTTCAAAAGCACAGATTCCTCTTGCCGGACCTGAAAGAAAGCACCCAGGAGCTGTTGAAAACAGAACAGTGAAAGACCAAGCAGTAACAAAATTACTCGTTTTTTATGCATTTTGTGTGCTCTCCTCGCCTGCTGGTAAAAATGTATGTACACACGGCTGGACGCTTGTGCCCCTCAATATGAAATGCGTTAATTCCCATCAAGAGAGCCTATAATGGTCACTCAGCAGCCAGTGGGGAACGCTGGGGACACATCGATGTCGGGCCAGAAAATAATGTTACGTACACGCGCCCATGTGGGGCGCAAAGTCATCAAAATCAGCTGTAACACGCCACCCTAGGAGTAAAACGGTTCAGTTTCTCAAAGGCCTTCAAAGACTCAGGTTCCTCTTGCAGAACCTGAAAGAAAACACCCAGGAGCTGCTGAAAACAGAACAGTGAAAGACCAAGCAGTAACAAAATTACTCGTTTTTTATGCATTTTGTGTGCTCTCCTCGCCTGCTGGTAAAAATGTATGTACACACGGCTGGACGCTTGTGTCCCTAAACATAAAATGCGTTATTTCCCATGAAGAGAACCTATAATGGTCACCCAGCAGCCAGTGGGGAACGCTGGGGACGTATCGATGTCGAGCCAGAAAATAATGTTACGTACACGCGCCCGTGTGCGGCACAAAGTCATCAAAATCAGCTGTAACACGCCACCCTTGGAGTAAAACGCTTCAGTTTCTTAAAGGCCTTCAAAAGCAAAGGTTCCTCTTAACGGACCTGAATGAAAGCACCCAGGAGCTGTTGAAAACAGAACAGTGAAAGACCAAGCAGTAACAAAATTACTCGTTTTTTATGCATTTTGTGTGCTCTCCTCGCCTGCTGGTAATAATGTATGTACACACGGCTGGACGCTTGTGTCCCTCAATATAAAATGCGTCATTTCCCGTCAAGAGAGCCTATAATAGTCACTCAGCAGCCAGTAGGGAACGCTGGGGTCGCATCGATGTCGAGCCAGAAAATAATGTTACATACACGCGCCCGTGTGCGGCGCAAAGTCATCAAAATCAGCTGCAACACGCCGCCCTCAGAGTTAAACGCTTCAGTTTCTCAAAGGACTTTAAAAGCACAGATTTCTCTTGCCGGACCTGAAAGAAAGCGCCCAGGAGCTGTTGAAAACAGAACAGTGAAAGACCAAGCAGTAACAAAATTACTCGTTTTTTATGCATTTTGTGTGCTCTCCTCGCCTGCTGGTAAAAATGTATGTACACACGGCTGGACGCTTGTGTCCCTCAATATAAAATGCGTTATTTCCCGTCAAGAGAGCCTATAACGGTCACTCAGCAGCCAGTGGGGAACGCTTGGGGCGCTTCGATGTCGAGCCAGAAAATAATGTTACGTACACGCGCCCGTATGCGGCGCAAAGTCATCAAAATCAGCTGTAACACGCCACCCTCGGAGTAAAACGCTTCAGTTTCTTAAAGGCCTTCAAAAGCAAAGGTTCCTCTTACCGGACCTGAAAGAAAGCACCCAGGAGCTGTTGAAAACAGAACAGTGAAAGACCAAGAAGTAACAAAATTACTCGTTTTTTATGCATTTTGTGTGCTCTCCTCGCCTGCTGGTAAAAATGTATGTACACACGGCTGGACGCTTGTGTCCCTCAATATAAAATGCGCTTTTCCCCGTCAAGAAGGCCTATAACGGTCACTCAGCAGCCAGTGGGGAAAGCTGGGGACGCCTCGATGTCGAGCCAGAAAATAATTTTACCTACACGCGCCCGTGTGCGGCCCAAAGTCATCAAAATCAGCTGCAACACGCCACCCTCAGAGTTAAACGCTTCAGTTTCTCAAAGGACTTCAAAAGCACAGATTCCTCCTGCCGGACCTGAAAGAAAGCGCCCAGGAGCTGTTGAAAACAGAACAGTGAACGACCAAGCAGTAACAAAATTACTCGTTTTTTATGCATTTTGTGTGCTCTCCTCGCCTGCTGGTAAAAATGTATGTACACACGGCTGGACGCTTGTGCCCCTCAATATGAAATGCGTTAATTCCCATCAAGAGAGCCTATAATGGTCACTCAGCAGCCAGTGGGGAACGCTGGGGACACATCGATGTCGGGCCAGAAAATAATGTTACGTACACGCGCCCATGTGCGGCGCAAAGTCATCAAAATCAGCTGTAACACGCCACCCTAGGAGTAAAACGCTTCAGTTTCTTAAAGGCCTTCAAAAGCAAAGGTTCCTCTTACCGGACCTGAATGAAAGCACCCAGGAGCTGTTGAAAACAGAACAGTGAAAGACCAAGCAGTAACAAAATTACTCGTTTTTTATGCATTTTGTGTGCTCTCCTCGCCTGCTGGTAATAATGTATGTACACACGGCTGGACGCTTGTGTCCCTCAATATAAAATGCGTCATTTCCCGTCAAGAGAGCCTATAATAGTCACTCAGCAGCCAGTAGGGAACGCTGGGGTCGCATCGATGTCGAGCCAGAAAATAATGTTACATACACGCGCCCGTGTGCGGCGCAAAGTCATCAAAATCAGCTGCAACACGCCACCCTCAGAGTTAAACGCTTCAGTTTCTCAAAGGACTTCAAAAGCACAGATTTCTCTTGCCGGACCTGAAAGAAAGCGCCCAGGAGCTGTTGAAAACAGAACAGTGAAAGACCAAGCAGTAACAAAATTACTCGTTTTTTATGCATTTTGTTAGCTCTCCTCGCCTGCTGGTAAAAATGTCTGTACACACGGCTGGACGCTTGTGTCCCTCCATTTAAAATGCGTCATTTCCCGTCAAAAGAGCCTATAACGGTCACTCAGCAGCCAGTGGGAAACGCTGGGGACGCCTCGATGTCGAGCCAGAAAATAATTTTACGTACACGCGCCCGTGTGCGGCCCAAAGTCATCAAAATCAGCTGCAACACGCCGCCCTCAGAGTTAAACGCTTCAAATTCTCAAAGGCCTTCAAAAGCAAAAGTTCATCTTGCAGAACCTGAAAGAAACCACCCAGGAGCTGTTGAAAACAGAACAGTGAAAGACCAAGAAGTAACAAAATTACTCGTTTTTTATGCATTTTTTGTGCTCTCCTCGCCTGCTGGTAAAAATGTATGTACACACGGCTGGACGCTTGTGTCACTCAATATAAAATGCGCTATTCCCCGTCAAGAAGGCCTATAACGGTCACTCAGCAGCCAGTGGGGAACGCTGGGGACGCCTCGATGTCGAGCCAGAAAATAATGTTACGTACACGCGCCCGTGTTCGGCGCAAAGTCATCAAAATCAGCTGCAAAACGCCACCGTCAGAGTTAAACGCTTCAGTTTCTCAAAGGACTTCAGAAGCACAGATTCCCCTTGCCGGACCTGAAAGAAAGCACCCAGGAGATGCTGAAAACAGAACAGTGAAAGACCAAGCCGTAACAAAATTACTCGTTTTTTATGCATTTTGTGTGCTCTCCTCGCCTGCTGGTAAAAATGTATGTACACACGGCTGGACGCTTGTGTCCCTCAATATAAAATGCGTTATTTCCCATCAAGAGAACCTATTATGGTCGCTCAGCAGCCAGTGGGGCACGCCGGGGACGCATCGATGTCGAGTCAGAAAATAATGTTACGTATACACGCCCGTGTGCGGCGCAAAGTCATCCAAATCAGCTGTAACACGCCACCCTCGGAGTAAAACGCTTCAGTTTCTTAAAGGCCTTCAAAAGCAAAGGTTCCTCATACCGGACCTGAAAGAAAGCACCCAGGAGCTGTTGAAAACAGAACAGTGAAAGACCAAGCAGTAACAAAATTACTCGTTGTTTATGCATTTTGTGTGCTCTCCTCGCCTGCTGGTAACAATGTATGTACACACGGCTGGACGCTTGTGTCCCTCAATATAAAATGCGCTATTCCCCGTCAAGAAGGCCTATAACGGTCACTCAGCAGCCAGTAGGGAACGCTGGGGTCGCATCGATGTCGAGCCAGAAAATAATGTTACATACACGCGCCCGTGTGCGGCGCAAAGTCATCAAAATCAGCTGTAACACGCCACCCTCAGAGTTAAACGCTTCAGTTTCTCAAAGGACTTCAAAAGCACAGATTTCTCTTGCCGGACCTGAAAGAAAGCGCCCAGGAGCTGTTGAAAACAGAACAGTGAAAGACCAAGCAGTAACAAAATTACTCGTTTTTTATGCATTTTGTTAGCTCTCCTCGCCTGCTGGTAAAAATGTCTGTACACACGGCTGGACGCTTGTGTCCCTCCATTTAAAATGCGTCATTTCCCGTCAAAAGAGCCTATAACGGTCACTCAGCAGCCAGTGGGGAACGCTGGGGACGCCTCGATGTCGAGCCAGAAAATAATTTTACGTACACGCGCCCGTGTGCGGCCCAAAGTCATCAAAATCAGCTGCAACACGCCGCCCTCAGAGTTAAACGCTTCAAATTCTCAAAGGCCTTCAAAAGCAAAAGTTCATCTTGCAGAACCTGAAAGAAACCACCCAGGAGCTGTTGAAAACAGAACAGTGAAAGACCAAGAAGTAACAAAATTACTCGTTTTTTATGCATTTTGTGTGCTCTCCTCGCCTGCTGGTAAAAATGTATGTACACACGGCTGGACGCTTGTGTCACTCAATATAAAATGCGCTATTCCCCGTCAAGAAGGCCTATAACGGTCACTCAGCAGCCAGTGGGGAACGCTGGGGACGCCTCGATGTCGAGCCAGAAAATAATGTTACGTACACGCGCCCGTGTGCGGCGCAAAGTCATCAAAATCAGCTGCAAAACGCCACCGTCAGAGTTAAACGCTTCAGTTTCTCAAAGGACTTCAGAAGCACAGATTCCCCTTGCCGGACCTGAAAGAAAGCACCCAGGAGATGCTGAAAACAGAACAGTGAAAGACCAAGCAGTAACAAAATTACTCGTTTTTTATGCATTTTGTGTGCTCTCCTCGCCTGCTGGTAAAAATGTATGTACACACGGCTGGACGCTTGTGTCCCTCAATATAAAATGCGTTATTTCCCATCAAGAGAACCTATTATGGTCACTCAGCAGCCAGTGGGGCACGCCGGGGACGCATCGATGTCGAGTCAGAAAATAATGTTACGTATACACGCCCGTGTGCGGCGCAAAGTCATCCAAATCAGCTGTAACACGCCACCCTCGGAGTAAAACGCTTCAATTTCTCAAAGGCCTTCGAAAGCACAGGTTCCTTTTACCGCACCTGAAAGAAAGCACCCAGGAGCTGTTGAAAACAGAACAGTGAAAGACCAAGCAGTAACAAAATTACTCGTTTTTTATGCATTTTGTGTGCTCTCCTCGCCTGCTGGTAAAAATGTATGTACACACGACTGGACGATTGCGTCCCTCAATATAAAATGCGTTATTTCCCGTCAAGAGAGCCTATAACGGTCACTCAGCAGCTAGTGGGGAACGCTGGGGACGCCTCGATGTCGAGCCAGAAAATAATGTTACGTACACGCGCCCGTGTGCGGCGCAAAGTCATCAAAATCAGCTGCAACACGCCACCCTCAGAGTTAAACGCTTCAGTTTCTCAAAGGACTTCAAAAGCACAGATTCCCCTTGCCGGACCTGAAAGAAAGCACCCAGGAGCTGTTGAAAACAGAACAGTGAAAGACCAAGCAGTAACAAAATTACTCGTTTTTTATGCATTTTGTGTGCTCTCCTCGCCTGCTGGTAAAAATGTATGTACACACGGCTGGACGCTTGTGTCCCTCAATATAAAATGCGTTATTTTCCAACAAGAGAACCTATAATGGTCACTCAGCAGCAAGTTGGGAACGCTGGGGACGCCTCGATGTCGAGCCAGAAAATAATGTTACGTACACGCGCCCGTGTGCGGCGCAAAGTTATCGAAATCAGCTGTACCACGCCACCCTCGGAGTAAAACGCTTCAGTTTCTTAAAGGCCTTCAAAAGCAAAGGTTCCTCATACCGGACCTGAAAGAAAGCACCCAGGAGCTGTTGAAAACAGAACAGTGAAAGACCAAGCAGTATCAAAATTACTCGTTGTTTATGCATTTTGTGTGCTCTCCTCGCCTGCTGGTAACAATGTATGTACACACGGCTGGACGCTTGTGTCCCTCAATATAAAATGCGCTATTCCCCGTCAAGAAGGCCTATAACGGTCACTCAGCAGCCAGTGGGGAACGCTAGGGACGCCTCGATGTCGAGCCAGAAAATAATGTTACGTACACGCGCCCGTGTGCGGCGCAAAGTCATCAAAATCAGCTGCAAAACGCCACCGTCAGAGTTAAACCCTTCAATTTCTCAAAGGCCTTCGAAAGCACAGGTTCCTTTTACCGGACCTGAAAGAAAGCACCCAGGAGCTGTTGAAAACAGAACAGTGAAAGACCAAGCAGTAACAAAATTACTCGTTTTTTATGCATTTTGTGTGCTCTCCTCGCCTGCTGGTAAAAATGTATGTACACACGGCTGGACGATTGCGTCCCTCAATATAAAATGCGTTATTTCCCGTCAAGAGAGCCTATAACGGTCACTCAGCAGCTAGTGGGGAACGCTGGGGACGCCTCGATGTCGAGTCAGAAATTAATGTTACGTACACGCGCCCGTGTGCGGCGCAAAGTCATCCAAATCAGCTGTAACACGCCACCGTCGAAGTAAAACGCTTCAGTTTCTTAAAGGCCTTCAAAAGCAAAGGTTCCTCTTACCGGACCTGAAAGAAAGCACCCAGGAGCTGTTGAAAGCAGAACAGTGAAAGACCAAGCAGTAACAAAATTACTCGTTTTTTATGCATTTTGTGTGCTCTCCTCGCCTGCTGGTAAAAATGTATGTACACACGGCTGGACGATTGCGTCCCTCAATATAAAATGCGTTATTTCCCGTCAAGAGAGCCTATAACGGTCACTCAGC
Organism: Eumerus sabulonum; assembly: GCA_951905685.1. Classification (NCBI taxonomy): domain Eukaryota; kingdom Metazoa; phylum Arthropoda; class Insecta; order Diptera; family Syrphidae; genus Eumerus; species Eumerus sabulonum. The sequence continues at coordinate 139,493,329 of OX645060.1, read as the reverse complement.
AGCTAGTGGGGAACGCTGGGGACGCCTCGATGTCGAGTCAGAAAATAATGTTACGTACACGCGCCCGTGTGCGGCGCAAAGTCATCAAAATCAGCTGCAACACGCCGCCCTCAGAGTTAAACGCTTCAGTTTCTCAAAGGACTTTAAAAGCACAGATTCCTCTTGCCGGACCTGAAAGAAAGCACCCAGGAGCTGTTGAAAACAGAACAGTGAAAGACCAAGCAGTAACAAAATTACTCGTTTTTTATGCATTTTGTGTGCTCTCCTCGCCTGCTGGTTAAAATGTATGTACACACGGCTGGACGCTTGTGTCCCTCAATATAAAATGCGTTATTTCCCGTCAAGAGAGCCTATAACGGTCACTCAGCAGCCAGTGGGGAACGCTTGGGGCGCTTCGATGTCGAGCCAGAAAATAATGTTACGTACACGCGCCCGTATGCGGCGCAAAGTCATCAAAATCAGCTGTAACACGCCACCCTCGGAGTAAAACGCTTCAGTTTCTTAAAGGCCTTCAAAAGCAAAGGTTCCTCTTACCGGACCTGAAAGAAAGCACCCAGGAGCTGTTGAAAACAGAACAGTGAAAGACCAAGAAGTAACAAAATTACTCGTTTTTTATGCATTTTGTGTGCTCTCCTCGCCTGCTGGTAAAAATGTATGTACACACGGCTGGACGCTTGTGTCCCTCAATATAAAATGCGCTATTCCCCGTCAAGAAGGCCTATAACGGTCACTCAGCAGCCAGTGGGGAACGCTGGGGACGCCTCGATGTCGAGCCAGAAAATAATTTTACCTACACGCGCCCGTGTGCGGCCCAAAGTCATCAAAATCAGCTGCAACACGCCACCCTCAGAGTTAAACGCTTCAGTTTCTCAAAGGGCTTCAAAAGCACAGATTCCTCTTGCCGGACCTGAAAGAAAGCGCCCAGGAGCTGTTGAAAACAGAACAGTGAAAGACCAAGCAGTAACAAAATTACTCGTTTTTTATGCATTTGGTTAGCTCTCCTCGCCTGCTGGTAAAAATGTATGTACACACGGCTCAAGAGAGCCTATAATGGTCACTCAGCAGCCAGTAGGGAACGCTGGGGTCGCATCGATGTCGAGGCAGAAAATAATGTTACATACACGCGCCCGTGTGCGGCGCAAAGTCATCAAAATCAGCTGTAACACGCCACCCTCGGAGTAAAACGCTTCAGTTTCTTAAAGGCCTTCAAAAGCAAAGGTTCCTCTTACCGGACCTGAAAGAAAGCACCCAGGAGCTGTTGAAAACAGAACAGTGAAAGACCAAGAAATAACAAAATTACTCGTTTTTTATGCATTTTGTGTGCTCTCCTCGCCTGCTGGTAAAAATGTATGTACACACGGCTGGACGCTTGTGTCCCTCAATATAAAACGCGCTATTCCCCGTCAAGAAGGCCTATAACGGTCACTCAGCAGTCAGTGGGGAACGCTTGGGGCGCTTCGATGTCGAGCCAGAAAATAATGTTACGTACACGCGCCCGTATGCGGCGCAAAGTCATCAAAATCAGCTGTAACACGCCACCCTCGGAGTAAAACGCTTCAGTTTCTTAAAGGCCTTCAAAAGCACAGATTCCTCTTGCCGGACCTGAAAGAAAGCACCCAGGAGCTGTTGAAAACAGAACAGTGAAAGACCAAGCAGTAACAAAATTACTCGTTTTTTATGCATTTTGTTAGCTCTCCTCGCCTGCTGGTAAAAATGTATGTACACACGGCTCAAGAGAGCCTATAATGGTCACTCAGCAGCCAGTGGGGAACGCTGGGGACACATCGATGTCGGGCCAGAAAATAATGTTACGTACACGCGCCCATGTGCGGCGCAAAGTCATCAAAATCAGCTGTAACACGCCACCCTAGGAGTAAAACGGTTCAGTTTCTCAAAGGCCTTCAAAGACTCAGGTTCCTCTTGCAGAACCTGAAAGAAAACACCCAGGAGCTGCTGAAAACAGAACAGTGAAAGACCAAGCAGTAACAAAATTACTCGTTTTTTATGCATTTTGTGTGCTCTCCTCGCCTGCTGGTAAAAATGTATGTACACACGGCTGGACGCTTGTGTCCCTCAACATAAAATGCGTTATTTCCCATGAAGAGAACCTATAATGGTCACTCAGCAGCCAGTGGGGAACGCTGGGGACGTATCGATGTCGAGCCAGAAAATAATGTTACGTACACGCGCCCGTGTGCCGCACAAAGTCATCAAAATCAGCTGTAACACGCCACCCTAGGAGTAAAACGCTTCAATTTCTCAAAGGCCTTCGAAAGCACAGGTTCCTTTTACCGCACCTGAAAGAAAGCACCCAGGAGCTGTTGAAAACAGAACAGTGAAAGACCAAGCAGTAACAAAATTACTCGTTTTTTATGCATTTTGTGTGCTCTCCTCGCCTGCTGGTAAAAATGTATGTACACACGACTGGACGATTGCGTCCCTCAATATAAAATGCGTTATTTCCCGTCAAGAGAGCCTATAACGGTCACTCAGCAGCTAGTGGGGAACGCTGGGGACGCCTCGATGTCGAGCCAGAAAATAATGTTACGTACACGCGCCCGTGTGCGGCGCAAAGTCATCAAAATCAGCTGCAACACGCCACCCTCAGAGTTAAACGCTTCAGTTTCTCAAAGGACTTCAAAAGCACAGATTCCCCTTGCCGGACCTGAAAGAAAGCACCCAGGAGCTGTTGAAAACAGAACAGTGAAAGACCAAGCAGTAACAAAATTACTCGTTTTTTATGCATTTTGTGTGCTCTCCTCGCCTGCTGGTAAAAATGTATGTACACACGGCTGGACGATTGCGTCCCTCAATATAAAATGCGTTATTTCCCGTCAAGAGAGCCTATAACGGTCACTCAGCAGCTAGTGGGGAACGCTGGGGACGCCTCGATGTCGAGTCAGAAAATAATGTTACGTACACGCGCCCGTGTGCGGCGCAAAGTCATCCAAATCAGCTGTAACACGCCACCGTCGGAGTAAAACGCTTCAGTTTCTTAAAGGCCTTCAAAAGCAAAGGTTCCTCTTACCGGACCTGAAAGAAAGCACCCAGGAGCTGTTGAAAGCAGAACAGTGAAAGACCAAGCAGTAACAAAATTACTCGTTTTTTATGCATTTTGTGTGCTCTCCTCGCCTGCTGGTAAAAATGTATGTACACACGGCTGGACGATTGCATCCCTCAATATAAAATGCGTTATTTCCCGTCAAGAGAGCCTATAACGGTCACTCAGCAGCTAGTGGGGAACGCTGGGAACGCCTCGATGTCGAGTCAGAAAATAATGTTACGTACACGCGCCCGTGTGCGGCGCAAAGTCATCAAAATCAGCTGCAACACGCCGCCCTCAGAGTTAAACGCTTCAGTTTCTCAAAGGACTTTAAAAGCACAGATTCCTCTTGCCGGACCTGAAAGAAAGCACCCAGGAGCTGTTGAAAACAGAACAGTGAAAGACCAAGCAGTAACAAAATTACTCGTTTTTTATGCATTTTGTGTGCTCTCCTCGCCTGCTGGTAAAAATGTATGTACACACGGCTGGACGCTTGTGTCCCTCAATATAAAACGCGCTATTCCCCGTCAAGAAGGCCTATAACGGTCACTCAGCAGTCAGTGGGGAACGCTTGGGGCGCTTCGATGTCGAGCCAGAAAATAATGTTACGTACACGCGCCCGTATGCGGCGCAAAGTCATCAAAATCAGCTGTAACACGCCACCCTCGGAGTAAAACGCTTCAGTTTCTTAAAGGCCTTCAAAAGCACAGATTCCTCTTGCCGGACCTGAAAGAAAGCACCCAGGAGCTGTTGAAAACAGAACAGTGAAAGACCAAGCAGTAACAAAATTACTCGTTTTTTATGCATTTTGTTAGCTCTCCTCGCCTGCTGGTAAAAATGTATGTACACACGGCTCAAGAGAGCCTATAATGGTCACTCAGCAGCCAGTGGGGAACGCTGGGGACACATCGATGTCGGGCCAGAAAATAATGTTACGTACACGCGCCCATGTGCGGCGCAAAGTCATCAAAATCAGCTGTAACACGCCACCCTAGGAGTAAAACGGTTCAGTTTCTCAAAGGCCTTCAAAGACTCAGGTTCCTCTTGCAGAACCTGAAAGAAAACACCCAGGAGCTGCTGAAAACAGAACAGTGAAAGACCAAGCAGTAACAAAATTACTCGTTTTTTATGCATTTTGTGTGCTCTCCTCGCCTGCTGGTAAAAATGTATGTACACACGGCTGGACGCTTGTGTCCCTCAACATAAAATGCGTTATTTCCCATGAAGAGAACCTATAATGGTCACTCAGCAGCCAGTGGGGAACGCTGGGGACGTATCGATGTCGAGCCAGAAAATAATGTTACGTACACGCGCCCGTGTGCCGCACAAAGTCATCAAAATCAGCTGTAACACGCCACCCTAGGAGTAAAACGCTTCAATTTCTCAAAGGCCTTCAAAAGCAAAGGTTCCTCTTACCGGACCTGAATGAAAGCACCCAGGAGCTGTTGAAAACAGAACAGTGAAAGACCAAGCAGTAACAAAATTACTCGTTTTTTATGCATTTTGTGTGCTCTCCTCGCCTGCTGGTAATAATGTATGTACACACGGCTGGACGCTTGTGTCCCTCAATATAAAATGCGTCATTTCCCGTCAAGAGAGCCTATAATAGTCACTCAGCAGCCAGTAGGGAACGCTGGGGTCGCATCGATGTCGAGCCAGAAAATAATGTTACATACACGCGCCCGTGTGCGGCGCAAAGTCATCAAAATCAGCTGCAACACGCCGCCCTCAGAGTTAAACGCTTCAGTTTCTCAAAGGACTTTGAAAGCACAGATTCCTCTTGCCGGACCTGAAAGAAAGCACCCAGGAGCTGTTGAAAACAGAACAGTGAAAGACCAAGTAGTAACAAAATTACTCGTTTTTTATGCATTTGTGTGCTCTCCTCGCCTGCTGGTAAAAATGTATGTACACACGGCTGGACGCTTGTGTCCCTCAATATAAAATGCGTTATTTCCCGTCAAGAGAGCCTATAACGGTCGCTCAGCAGCCAGTGGGGAACGCTTGGGGCGCTTCGATGTCGAGCAAGAAAATAATGTTACGTACACGCGCCCGTATGCGGCGCAAAGTCATCAAAATCAGCTGTAACACGCCACCCTCGGAGTAAAACGCTTCAGTTTCTTAAAGGCCTTCAAAAGCAAAGGTTCCTCTTACCGGACCTGAAAGAAAGCACCCAGGAGCTGTTGAAAACAGAACAGTGAAAGACCAAGAAGTAACAAAATTACTCGTTTTTTATGCATTTTGTGTGCTCTCCTCGCCTGCTGGTAAAAATGTATGTACACACGGCTGGACGCTTGTGTCCCTCAACATAAAATGCGTTATTTCCCATGAAGAGAACCTATAATGGTCACTCAGCAGCCAGTGGGGAACGCTGGGGACGTATCGATGTTGAGCCAGAAAATAATGTTACGTACACGCGCCCGTGTGCGGCACAAAGTCATCAAAATCAGCTGTAACACGCCACCCTAGGAGTAAAACGCTTCAGTTTCTTAAAGGCCTTCAAAAGCAAAGGTTCCTCTTACCGGACCTGAATGAAAGCACCCAGGAGCTGTTGAAAACAGAACAGTGAAAGACCAAGAAGTAACAAAATTACTCGTTTTTTATGCATTTTGTGTGCTCTCCTCGCCTGCTGGTAATAATGTATGTACACACGGCTGGACGCTTGTGTCCCTCAATATAAAATGCGTCATTTCCCGTCAAGAGAGCCTATAATAGTCACTCAGCAGCCAGTAGGGAACGCTGGGGTCGCATCGATGTCGAGCCAGAAAATAATGTTACATAGACGCGCCCGTGTGCGGCGCAAAGTCATCCAAATCAGCTGTAACACGCCACCCTTTGAGTAAAACGCTTCATTTTCGCAAAGGCCTTCGAAAGCACAGGTTCCTTTTACCGGACCTGAAAGAAAGCACCCAGGAGCTGTTGAAAACAGAACAGTGAAAGACCAAGCAGTAACAAAATTACTCGTTTTTTATGCATTTTGTGTGCTCTCCTCGCCTGCTGGTAAAAATGTATGTACACACGGCTGGACGCTTGTGTCCCTCAATATAAAATGCGTCATTTCCCGTCAAAAGAGCCTATAACGGTCACTCAGCAGCCAGTGGGGAACGCTGGGGACGCCTCGATGTCGAGCCAGAAAATAATTTTACGTACACGCGCCCGTGTGCGGCCCAAAGTCATCAAAATCAGCTGCAACACGCCACCCTCAGAGTTAAACGCTTCAAATTCTCAAAGGCCTTCAGAAGCAAAAGTTCATCTTGCAGAACCTGAAAGAAACCACCCAGGAGCTGTTGAAAACAGAACAGTGAAAGACCAAGAAGTAACAAAATTACTCGTTTTTTATGCATTTTGTGTGCTCTCCTCGCCTGCTGGTAAAAATGTATGTACACACGGCTGGACGCTTGTGTCCCTCAATATAAAATGCGTTATTTCCCGTCAAGAGAGCCCATAACGGTCACTCAGCAGCCGGTGGGAAACACACGGCTGGACGCTTGTGTCCCTCAATATAAAATGCGTTATTTTCCAACAAGACAACCTATAATGGTCACTCAGCAGCAAGTTGGGAACGCTGGGGACGCCTCGATGTCGAGCCAGAAAATAATGTTACGTACACGCGCCCGTGTGCGGCGCAAAGTTATCAAAATCAGCTGTACCACGCCACCCTCGGAGTAAAACGCTTCAGTTTCTTAAAGGCCTTCAAAAGCAAAGGTTCCTCATACCGGACCTGAAAGAAAGCACCCAGGAGCTGTTGAAAACAGAACAGTGAAAGACCAAGCAGTAACAAAATTACTCGTTGTTTATGCATTTTGTGTGCTCTCCTCGCCTGCTGGTAACAATGTATGTACACACGGCTGGACGCTTGTGTCCCTCAATATAAAATGCGCTGTTCCCCGTCAAGAAGGCCTATAACGGTCACTCAGCAGCCAGTGGGGAACGCTAGGGACGCCTCGATGTCGAGCCAGAAAATAATGTTACGTACACGCGCCCGTGTGCGGCGCAAAGTCATCAAAATCAGCTGCAAAACGCCACCGTCAGAGTTAAACCCTTCAATTTCTCAAAGGCCTTCGAAAGCACAGGTTCCTTTTACCGGACCTGAAAGAAAGCACCTAGGAGCTGTTGAAAACAGAACAGTGAAAGACCAAGCAGTAACAAAATTACTCGTTTTTTATGCATTTTGTGTGCTCTCCTCGCCTGCTGGTAAAAATGTATGTACACACGGCTGGACGATTGCGTCCCTCAATATAAAATGCGTTATTTCCCGTCAAGAGAGCCTATAACGGTCACTCAGCAGCTAGTGGGGAACGCTGGGGACGCCTCGATGTCGAGCCAGAAGATAATGTTACGTACACGCGCCCGTGTGCGGCGCAAAGTCATCAAAATCAGCTGCAACACGCCGCCCTCAGAGTTAAACGCTTCAGTTTCTCAAAGGACTTTAAAAGCACAGATTCCTCTTGCCGGACCTGAAAGAAAGCACCCAGGAGCTGTTGAAAACAGAACAGTGAAAGACCAAGCAGTAACAAAATTACTCGTTTTTTATGCATTTTGTGTGCTCTCCTCGCCTGCTGGTAAAAATGTATGTACACACGGCTGGACGCTTGTGTCCCTCAATATAAAATGCGTTATTTCCCGTCAAGAGAGCATATAACGGTCACTCAGCAGCCAGTGGGGAACGCTTGGGGCGCTTCGATGTCGAGCCAGAAAATAATGTTACGTACACGCGCCCGTATGCGGCGCAAAGTCATCAAAATCAGCTGTAACACGCCACCCTCGGAGTAAAACGCTTCAGTTTCTCAAAGGCCTTCAAAAGCAAAGGTTCCTCTTACCGGACCTGAAAGAAAGCACCCAGGAGCTGTTGAAAACAGAACAGTGAAAGACCAAGAAGTAACAAAATTAACCGTTTTTTATGCATTTTGTGTGCTCTCCTCGCCTGCTGGTAAAAATGTATGTACACACGGCTGGACGCTTGTGTCCCTCAATATAAAATGCGCTATTCCCCGTCAAGAAGGCCTATAACGGTCACTCAGCAGCCAGTGGGGAACGCTGGGGACGCCTCGATGTCGAGCCAGAAAATAATTTTACCTACACGCGCCCGTGTGCGGCCCAAAGTCATCAAAATCAGCTGCAACACGCCACCCTCAGAGTTAAACGCTTCAGTTTCTCAAAGGGCTTCAAAAGCATAGATTCCTCTTGCCGGACCTGAAAGAAAGCGCCCAGGAGCTGTTGAAAACAGAACAGTGAAAGACCAAGCAGTAACAAAATTACTCGTTTTTTTATGCATTTTGTTAGCTCTCCTCGCCTGCTGGTAATAATGTATGTACACACGGCTGGACGCTTGTGTCCCTCAATATAAAACGCGTTATTTCCCGTCAAGAGAGCCTATAATAGTCACTCAGCAGCCAGTAGGGAACGCTGGGGTCGCATCGATGTCGAGGCAGAAAATAATGTTACATACACGCGCCCGTGTGCGGCGCAAAGTCATCAAAATCAGCTGTAACACGCCACCCTCGGAGTAAAACGCTTCAGTTTCTTAAAGGCCTTCAAAAGCAAAGGTTCCTCTTACCGGACCTGAAAGAAAGCACCCAGGAGCTGTTGAAAACAGAACAGTGAAAGACCAAGAAGTAACAAAATTAACCGTTTTTTATGCATTTTGTGTGCTCTCCTCGCCTGCTGGTAAAAATGTATGTACACACGGCTGGACGCTTGTGTCCCTCAATATAAAACGCGCTATTCCCCGTCAAGAAGGCCTATAACGGTCACTCAGCAGTCAGTGGGGAACGCTTGGGGCGCTTCGATGTCGAGCCAGAAAATAATGTTACGTACACGCGCCCGTATGCGGCGCAAAGTCATCAAAATCAGCTGTAACACGCCACCCTCGGAGTAAAACGCTTCAGTTTCTTAAAGGCCTTCAAAAGCACAGATTCCTCTTGCCGGACCTGAAAGAAAGCACCCAGGAGCTGTTGAAAACAGAACAGTGAAAGACCAAGCAGTAACAAAATTACTCGTTTTTTATGCATTTTGTTAGCTCTCCTCGCCTGCTGGTAAAAATGTATGTACACACGGCTCAAGAGAGCCTATAATGGTCACTCAGCAGCCAGTGGGGAACGCTGGGGACACATCGATGTCGGGCCAGAAAATAATGTTACGTACACGCGCCCATGTGCGGCGCAAAGTCATCAAAATCAGCTGTAACACGCCACCCTAGGAGTAAAACGGTTCAGTTTCTCAAAGGCCTTCAAAGACTCAGGTTCCTCTTGCAGAACCTGAAAGAAAACACCCAGGAGCTGCTGAAAACAGAACAGTGAAAGACCAAGCAGTAACAAAATTACTCGTTTTTTATGCATTTTGTGTGCTCTCCTCGCCTGCTGGTAAAAATGTATGTACACACGGCTGGACGCTTGTGTCCCTCAACATAAAATGCGTTATTTCCCATGAAGAGAACCTATAATGGTCACTCAGCAGCCAGTGGGGAACGCTGGGGACGTATCGATGTCGAGCCAGAAAATAATGTTACGTACACGCGCCCGTGTGCCGCACAAAGTCATCAAAATCAGCTGTAACACGCCACCCTAGGAGTAAAACGCTTCAATTTCTCAAAGGCCTTCAAAAGCAAAGGTTCCTCTTACCGGACCTGAATGAAAGCACCCAGGAGCTGTTGAAAACAGAACAGTGAAAGACCAAGCAGTAACAAAATTACTCGTTTTTTATGCATTTTGTGTGCTCTCCTCGCCTGCTGGTAATAATGTATGTACACACGGCTGGACGCTTGTGTCCCTCAATATAAAATGCGTCATTTCCCGTCAAGAGAGCCTATAATAGTCACTCAGCAGCCAGTAGGGAACGCTGGGGTCGCATCGATGTCGAGCCAGAAAATAATGTTACATACACGCGCCCGTGTGCGGCGCAAAGTCATCAAAATCAGCTGCAACACGCCGCCCTCAGAGTTAAACGCTTCAGTTTCTCAAAGGACTTTGAAAGCACAGATTCCTCTTGCCGGACCTGAAAGAAAGCACCCAGGAGCTGTTGAAAACAGAACAGTGAAAGACCAAGAAGTAACAAAATTACTCGTTTTTTATGCATTTTGTTAGCTCTCCTCGCCTGCTGGTAAAAATGTATGTACACACGGCTCAAGAGAGCCTATAATGGTCACTCAGCAGCCAGTGGGGAACGCTGGGGACACATCGATGTCGGGCCAGAAAATAATGTTACGTACACGCGCCCATGTGCGGCGCAAAGTCATCAAAATCAGCTGTAACATGCCACCCTAGGAGTAAAACGCTTCAGTTTCTTAAAGGCCTTCAAAAGCAAAGGTTCCTCTTACCGGAACTGAAAGAAAGCACCCAGGAGCTGTTGAAAACAGAACAGTGAAAGACCAAGTAGTAACAAAATTACTCGTTTTTTATGCATTTGTGTGCTCTCCTCGCCTGCTGGTAAAAATGTATGTACACACGGCTGGACGCTTGTGTCCCTCAATATAAAATGCGTTATTTCCCGTCAAGAGAGCCTATAACGGTCGCTCAGCAGCCAGTGGGGAACGCTTGGGGCGCTTCGATGTCGAGCAAGAAAATAATGTTACGTACACGCGCCCGTATGCGGCGCAAAGTCATCAAAATCAGCTGTAACACGCCACCCTCGGAGTAAAACGCTTCAGTTTCTTAAAGGCCTTCAAAAGCAAAGGTTCCTCTTACCGGACCTGAAAGAAAGCACCCAGGAGCTGTTGAAAACAGAACAGTGAAAGACCAAGAAGTAACAAAATTACTCGTTTTTTATGCATTTTGTGTGCTCTCCTCGCCTGCTGGTAAAAATGTATGTACACACGGCTGGACGCTTGTGTCCCTCAACATAAAATGCGTTATTTCCCATGAAGAGAACCTATAATGGTCACTCAGCAGCCAGTGGGGAACGCTGGGGACGTATCGATGTTGAGCCAGAAAATAATGTTACGTACACGCGCCCGTGTGCGGCGCAAAGTCATCCAAATCAGCTGTAACACGCCACCCTCTGAGTAAAACGCTTCATTTTCGCAAAGGCCTTCGAAAGCACAGGTTCCTTTTACCGGACCTGAAAGAAAGCACCCAGGAGCTGTTGAAAACAGAACAGTGAAAGACCAAGCAGTAACAAAATTACTCGTTTTTTATGCATTTTGTGTGCTCTCCTCGCCTGCTGGTAAAAATGTATGTACACACGGCTAGACGATTGCGTCCCTCAATATAAAATGCGTTATTTCCTGTCAAGAGAGCCTATAACGGTCACTCAGCAGCTAGTGGGGAACGCTGGGGACGCCTCGATGTCGAGCCAGAAGATAATGTTACGTACACGCGCCCGTGTGCGGCGCAAAGTCATCAAAATCAGCTGCAACACGCCACCCTCAGAGTTAAACGCTTCAGTTTCTCAAAGGACTTCAAAAGCACAGATTCCCCTTGCCGGACCTGAAAGAAAGCACCCAGGAGATGCTGAAAACAGAACAGTGAAAGACCAAGCAGTAACAAAATTACTCGTTTTTTATGCATTTTGTGTGCTCTCCTCGCCTGCTGGTAAAAATGTATGTACACACGGCTGGACGCTTGTGTCCCTCAATATAAAATGCGTTATTTCCCATCAAGAGAACCTAATATGGTCACTCAGCAGCCAGTGGGGCACGCCGGGGACGCATCGATGTCGAGCCAGAAAATAATGTTACGTACACGCGCCCGTGTGCGGCGCAAAGTCATCAAAATCAGCTGCAAAACGCCACCGTCAGAGGTAAACGCTTCAGTTTCTCAAAGGACTTCAAAAGCACAGATTCCCCTTGCCGGACCTGAAAGAAAGCACCCAGGAGCTGCTGAAAACAGAACAGTGAAAGACCAAGCAGTAACAAAATTACTCGTTTTTTATGCATTTTGTTAGCTCTCCTCGCCTGCTGGTAAAAATGTATGTACACACGGCTGGACGCTTGTGCCCCTCAATATGAAATGCGTCAATTCCCATCAAGAGAGCCTATAATGGTCACTCAGCAGCCAGTGGGGAACGCTGGGGACACATCGATGTCGGGCCAGAAAATAATGTTACGTACACGCGCCCATGTGCGGCGCAAAGTCATCAAAATCAGCTGTAACACGCCACCCTAGGAGTAAAACGCTTCAGTTTCTTAAAGGCCTTGAAAGGCAAAGGTTCCTCTTACCGGAACTGAAAGAAAGCACCCAGGAGCTGTTGAAAACAGAACAGTGAAAGACCAAGCAGTAACAAAATTACTCGTTTTTCATGCATTTTGTGTGCTCTCCTCGCCTGCTGGTTAAAATGTATGTACACACGGCTGGACGCTTGTGTCCCTCAATATAAAATGCTTTAATTCCCATCAAGAGAGCCTATAATGGCCACTCAACAGCCAGTGGGGAACGCTGGGGACACATCGATGTCGGGCCAGAAAATAATGTTACGTACACGCGCCCATGTGCGGCGCAAAGTCATCAAAATCAGCTGTAACACGCCACCCTAGGAGTAAAACGCTTCGGTTTCTTAAAGGCCTTGAAAGGCAAAGGTTCCTCTTACCGGAACTGAAAGAAAGCACCCAGGAGCTGTTGAAAACAGAACAGTGAAAGACCAAGCAGTAACAAAATTACTCGTTTTTTATGCATTTTGTGTGCTCTCCTCGCCTGCTGGTAATAATGTATGTACACACGGCTGGACGCATGTGTCCCTCATTATAAAATGCATTATTTCCCATCAAGAGAGCCTATAATGGCCACTCAACAGCCAGTGGGGAACGCTGGGGACACATCGATGTCGGGCCAGAAAATAATGTTACGTACACGCGCCCATGTGCGGCGCAAAGTCATCAAAATCAGCTGTAACACGCCACCCTAGGAGTAAAACGCTTCGGTTTCTTAAAGGCCTTGAAAGGCAAAGGTTCCTCTTACCGGAACTGAAAGAAAGCACCCAGGAGCTGTTGAAAACAGAACAGTGAAAGACCAAGCAGTAACAAAATTACTCGTTTTTTATGCATTTTGTGTGCTCTCCTCGCCTGCTGGTAATAATGTATGTACACACGGCTGGACGCTTGTGTCCCTCAATATAAAATGCGTCATTTCCCGTCAAGAGAGCCTATAACAGTCACTCAGCAGCCAGTAGGGAACGCTGGGGACGCCTCGATGTCGAGCCAGAAAATAATGTTACGTACACGCGCCCGTGTGCGGCGCAAAGTCATCAAAATCAGCTGCAACACGCCACCCTCAGAGTTAAACGCTTCAGTTTCTCAAAGGACTTCAAAAGCACAGATTCCTTTTTGCCGGACCTGAAAGAAAGCAGCCAGGAGCTGTTGAAAACAGAAAGTGGAAGACCAAGCAGTAACAAAATTACTCGTTTTGTATGTATTTTGTGTGCTCTCCTCGCCTGCTGGTAAAAATGTATGTACACACGGCTGGACGCTTGTGTCCCTCAATATAAAATGCATTATTTCCCATCAAGAGAGCCTATAACGGTCACTCAGCAGCCAGTGGGGAACGCTGGGGACGCCTCGATGTCGAGTCAGAAAATAATGTTACGTACACGCGCCTGTGTGCGGCGCAAAGTCATCAAAATCAGCTGTAACACGCCACCCTCGGAGTAAAACGCCTCAGTTTCTCAAAGGCCGTCAAAAGCAAAGGTTCCTTTTACCGGACCTGGAAGAAAGCACCCAGGAGCTGTTGAAAACAGAACAGTGAAAAACCAAGCAGTAACAAAATTACTCGTTTTGTATGTATTTTGTGTGCTCTCCTCGCCTGCTGGTAAAAATGTATGTACACACGGCTGGACGCTTGTGTCCCTCAATATAAAATGCGTCATTTTCCGTCAAGAGAGCCCACAACGGTCACTCAGCAGCCAGTGGGAAACGCTGGGGACGCCTCGATGTCGAGCCAGAAAATAATGTTACGTACACGCGCCCGTGTGCGGCCGAAAGTCATCAAAATCAGCTGCAACATGCCACCCTCGGAGTAAAACGCCTCAGTTTCTCAAAGGCCGTCAAAAGCCAAGGTTCCTCTTACCGGACCTGAAGGAAAGCACCCAGGAGCTGTTGAAAACAGAACAGTGAAAGACCAAGCAGTAACAAAATTACTCGTTTTTTATGCATTTTGTGTGCTCTCCTCCCCTGCTGGTAAAAATGTATGTACACACGGCTGGACGCTTGTGTCCCTCAATATAAAATGCGTTATTTCCCGTCAAGAGAGCCTACAACGGTCACTCAGCAGCCAGTGGGGAACGTTGGGGACGCCTCGATGTCGAGCCAGAAAATAGTGTTACGTATACGCGCCCGTGTGCGGCACAAAGTCATCAAAATCAGCTGTAACATGCCACCCTAGGAGTAAAACGCTTCAGTTTCTTAAAGGCCTTCAAAAGCAAAGGTTCCTCTTACCGGAACTGAAAGAAAGCACCCAGGAGCTGTTGAAAACAGAACAGTGAAAGACCAAGCAGTAACAAAATTACTCGTTTTTCATGCATTTTGTGTGCTCTCCTCGCCTGCTGGTAAAAATGTATGTACACACGGCTGGACGCTTGTGTCCCTCAATATAAAATGCTTTAATTCCCATCAAGAGAGCCTATAATGGCCACTCAACTGCCAGTGGGGAACGCTGGGGACACATCGATGACGGGCCAGAAAATAATGTTACGTACACGCGCCCATGTGCGGCGCAAAGTCATCAAAATCAGCTGTAACACGCCACCCTAGGAGTAAAACGCTTCGGTTTCTTAAAGGCCTTGAAAGGCAAAGGTTCCTCTTACCGGAACTGAAAGAAAGCACCCAGGAGCTGTTGAAAACAGAACAGTGAAAGACCAAGCAGTAACAAAATTACTCGTTTTTTATGCATTTTGTGTGCTCTCCTCGCCTGCTGGTAATAATGTATGTACACACGGCTGGACGCATGTGTCCCTCATTATAAAATGCATTATTTCCCATCAAGAGAACCTATAATGGTTACTCAGCAGCCAGTGGGGAACGCTGGGGACGCATCGATGTCGAGCCAGAAAATAGTGTTACGTACACGCGCCCGTGTGCGGCGCAAGGTCATCAAAATCAGCTGTAACACGCCACCCTCAGCGTAAAACGCTTCAGTTTCTCAAAGGCCTTCAAAGGCAACGGTTCCTCTTACCGGAACTGAAAGAAAGCACCCAGGAGCTGTTGAAAACAGAACAGTGAAAGACCAAGCAGTAACAAAATTATTCGTTTTTTATGCATTTTGTGTGCTCTCCTCGCCTGCTGGTAATAATGTATGTACACACGGCTGGACGCCTGTGTCCCTCAATATAAAATGCGTTATTTCCCATCAAGAGAACCTATAATGGTCACTCAGCAGCCAGTGGGGAACGCTGGGGACGCATCGATGTCGAGCCAGAAAATAATGTTACGTACACGCGGCCGTGTGCGGCGCAAAGTCATCAAAATCAGCTGTGACACGCCACCCTCGGAGTAAAACGCTTCAGTTTCTCAAAGGCCTTCAAAGGCGCAGATTCCTCTTGCAGAACCTGAAAGAAAACATCCAAGGGCTGTAGAAAACAGAACAGTGAAAGACCAAGCAGTAACAAAATTACTCGTTTTTTATGCATTTTTTGTGGTCTCCTCTCTTGCTGGTAAAAATGTATGTACACATGGCTGGACGCCTGTGTCCTCAATATAAAATGCATTATTTCCCAACAAGAGAACTGATAATGGTAACGCAGCAGCAAGTGGGGAACGCTGGCGACGCATCGATGTCGAGCCAGAAAATAATGTCACTTACACGCGCCCGTGTGCGGCGCAAAGTCATCAAAATCAGCACGCCACCCTCGGAGTAAAACGCTTCAGTTTCTCCAAGGCCTTCAAATGCACAGGTTCCTCTTGCCGGACCTGAAAGAAACCACCCAGGAGCTGTTGAAAACAGAACAGTGAAAGACCAAGCAGTAGCAAAATTATTCGTTTTTTATGCATTTTGTGTGCTCTCCTCGCCTGCTGGTAAAAATGTATGTACACACGGCTGGACGCTTGTGTCGTTTTTTATGCTCTCCTCGCCTGCTGGTAAAAATGTATGTACACACGGCTGGACGTTTGTATCCCTCAATATAAAATGCGTTATTTCCCATCAAGGGAACCTATAATGGTCACTCAGCAGGCAGTGTGGAACGCTGGGGACGCATCGACGTCGAGCCAGAAAGAAATGTTACGTACACGCGGCCGTGTGCGGCGCAAAGTCATCAAAATCAGCTGCAACACGCCACCCTCAGAGTAAAACGCTTCAGCTTCTTAAAGGTCTTCAAAAGCACAGGTTCCTCTTGCAGAACCTGAAAGAAAACACCCAGGAGCTGTTGAAAACAGGACAGTGAAAGACCAAGCAGTAGCAAAATTATTCGTTTTTAATGCATTTTGTGTGCTCTCCTCGCCTGCTGGTAAAAATGTATGTACACACGGCTGGACGCCTGTGTCCCTCAATATAAAATTCGTTATTTCCCATCAAGAGAATCTATAATGGTCACACAGCAGCTAGTGGGGATCGCTGGGGACGCATCGATGTCGAGCCAGAAAATAATGTTACGTACACGCGCCCGTGTGCGGTGCAAAGTCATCAAAATCAGCTGTAACACGCCACCCTCGGAGTAAAACGCTTCAGTTTCTTATAGGCCTTCAAAAGCAAAGGTTCCTCTTACCGGACCTGAATGAAAGCACCCAGGAACTGTTGAAAACAGAACAGCGAAAGACCAAGCAGTAACAAAATTACTCGTTTTTTATGCATTTTGCGTGCTCTCCTCGCCGGCTGGTAAAAATGTATGTACACACGGCTGGACGCCTGTGTCCCTCAATATAAAATTCGTTATTTCCCATCAAGAGAATCTATAATGGTCACACAGCAGCTAGTGGGGATCGCTGGGGACGCATCGATGTCGAGCCAGAAAATAATGTTACGTAAACGTGCCCGTGTGCGGCGCAACGTCATCAAAATCAGCTGCAACACGCTACCATCGGAGTAAAACGCCTCAGTTTCTCAAAGGCCTTCAAAAGCAAAGGTGCCTCTTGCCAGACCTGAAAGAAAGCACCCAGGAGCTCTTGAAAACAGAACAGTGAAAGACCAAGCAGTAACAAAGTTACTCGTTTTTTATGCGTTTTGTGTGCTCTCCTCGCCTGCTGGTAAAAATGGTTGTACATACGGCTGGACGCTTGTGTCCCTCAATATAAAATGCGTTATTTCCCATCAAGAGAACCTATAATGGTCACTCAGCAGCCAGTGGGGAACGCTGGGGACGCATCGAAGTCGAGCCAGAAAATAATGTTACGTACACGCGCCCGTGTGCGGCGCAAAGTCATCAAAATCAGCTGTAACACGCCACCCTCGGAGTAAAAC
Organism: Eumerus sabulonum; assembly: GCA_951905685.1. Classification (NCBI taxonomy): domain Eukaryota; kingdom Metazoa; phylum Arthropoda; class Insecta; order Diptera; family Syrphidae; genus Eumerus; species Eumerus sabulonum. Next base: position 139,475,971 of record OX645060.1, on the reverse strand, counting down.
GCTTCCGTTTCTCAAAGGCCTTCGAAAGCACAGGTTCCTCCTGCCGGACCTGAAAAAAAGCACCCAGGAGCTGTTGAAAACAGAACAGTGAAAGACCAAGCAGTAACAAAATTACTCGTTTTTTATGCATTTTGTGTGCTCTCCTCGCCCGCTGGTAAAAATGTATGTACACACGGCTGGACGCTTGTGTTCCTCAATATAAAATGCGTTATTTCCCATCAAGAGAGCCTATAATGGTCACTCAGCAGCCAGTGGGGACGCTGGGGACGCATCGATGTCGAGCCAGAAAATAATGTTACGTACACACGCCCGTGTGCGGCGCAAAGTCATCAAAATCAGCTGTAACACGCCACCCTCGGAGTAAAACGCCTCAGTTTCTCAAAGGCCTTCAAAAGCAGAGGTTCCTTTTGCCGGACCTGAAAAAAAGCTCCCAGGAACTGTCGAAAACAGAACAGTGAAAGACCAAGCAGTAACAAAATTACTCGTTTTTTATGCATTTTGTGTGCTCTCCTCGCCTGCCGGTAAAAATGTATGTACATACGGCTGGACGCTTGTGTCCCTCAATATGAAATGCGTTATTTCCCATCAAGGGAACCTATAATGGTCACTCAGCAGCCAGTGGGGAACGCTGGGGACGCATCGATGTCGAGCCAGAAAATAATGTTACGTACACGCGCCCGTGTGCGGCGCAAAGTCATCAAAATCAGCTGCAACACGCCACCCTCAGAGTAAAACGCTTCAGTTTCTCAAAGGCCTTGAAAGGCACAGGTTCCTCTTGCAGAACCTGAAAGAAAACACCCAAACAAAAAACAACCATAGATCTCATATATCAACTGACGTCTACAAAAAACAGTTTGAGACAATAAGCCACTTCCTCCTAAACGATCCACGATCGACGAGAGACGCAGCCAGAATGAGGAACGTTCGCCAAAACATTATCGACGACCCTCTTCGAAACTCAAACTATACATTTTGGAGACAATGAATTTATCAGAACATTCACCCAGAATCTCGACAAGCACGTGTTGGACTCTGCGACAACTGCTCACGGCTACAACTCAGCAACCATGAAGTCATCTGTCATTACTGCACTAAGAACCCCGTCAAATACACTGCTCAAAACAATATGGATCCAGGAGATGTTACAGAGGTTATTAAGACATTGTCAGTCGTCGAGCAGATGTTGGTAGCACGGATTCAACCCTCTCTCAGCGTCTATCAGCTCCGCAGTCAAGGTGTCAATGGTCAATTCCGTTACAAAGGAAACGCGCTGAACGTCGAGAAAGATCTCCAACCGATTGCAAACGAGTTGCCTAGAGTTCCTAACACAGTCAACATCCTGCTGGTTAGGAAACAGGGAGCCCAAGGTTACAAAGAAGGCAGGTGGTACATGATGTTCTGGTGTTTCTAAAGCAACAGAATCGCTTCTATCTATGTATGTCAGCGTTACTGTCCATGAAGAACCTGAGCCGAGCTTAATGGAGCAGCGAGAATTCTCCATTGTCATCCTGCACAGCCTGACGAGGTTGGCAGCCCGTCCCTATAGACACTGTCATATGTATGTATGTATGTTGGCGTTTCAGTCCATGGACGACCAGAGCCGAGCTTCTCTCAATCACCCATGTTATGTGTGATAGAGTTTTCCCATAGGTGGAAGGGACCTACAGTTAATTGCCGGTTCCGAACGGCGAATTTCGTGAAGCTTTTCATGACAATTTTACTACAGGGGGTTTTGTCAGAACCCTGCTGAGGAGAAACACCGTGAAAAATACGTTCGATGACATGGCTGTGTCGGGATTCGATCCCGTGTCATCGGCGTCAGAGGCCAACACACTACCCACCGCGCCACGGTGTTCTCAATCGCTTCTTTGCTGATTTGCAAATCAATATGTGATAGACCGAGGTTGTTCGTGATGTAATCGATCGGCCCGCAGCTTCAGCAAATCCGGTCAACGAATTCACGACTATTGTATACATCGTCAAAGCTTTTCCTCATCTGTTCCCATCTGGTGCTGCTGACTTCAATGATAATACACGTTCTAGAGAAAATCAACCCACATTTCAGGAAGGGCTCGGTATTTGATGAGTTACCATGACAAAAGATTTGCGCAGGACCCGAGGTTTCCATTCTTCTGCCCCAACACGATGCAATGCCACGACGCAATTAGCAAAGGCTTAATCTACGCCAACATGACAAATTTCAATGGATCCCCGGAGTATCTACAACAACAAGCCAGAGAGAATCCGGCGCTGATGAACCGCTTTCTCTACTTTGCCTCAAATATCAGAGGCACAATGTTTTACTGGTATCAGAAGCGTTTAGAACTTGAAAGTATGGTCAGCCAACTTGGTGTTCCAACATTTTTCTTGACGTTAAGCGTGGCAGATCTCTGGTGGCCATGCCTAACGAAACATTTTGGATACGATCCAACTGGGAAGTCTGAAGCTCAGGTTGCAAGGGACATGCAATCATTGCTCTCAAAAAACCGTGACGAGGAAATCTACTAAAAACAACAACTGGTACTTCACGCTCCGTGGAGAGTCGATATGACAACTTTGCTGACGCACACAACATGGGAGGGTCATACAAGGCGTCGCTGTTTGGGCGTTAACCATAGATATGGCGGACGTTATCGAAGAAAATGACGAGCCAGAAACTCCCATATATGAGCCACAAGCTTGGATGGCTGCTGCCGCAGCACTTCCGAATCAAACACCTGCAGACGTCGAACTTGGATTCCGAGATGTCGATCGGCAGCATGAGTGGTATTTGTCTTCTCAGCAAATATCCAGGAGTAGAAAACGAGCTCAAGCTCATTGCTGCGGCAATGGCTTCCTACGAAATACCAGAAGTTGAGGCGGCAACAAGCTGCTTTACATTGTACATCGAGCAACAAGCCGTGATAGACTTCATCACAAGAGCGACAAACAGAGAAACGACGGACAAAATGGCAATAGTCATGGGAGCTGCTGGAACCGGCAAGTCGTTAGTCATCAACGAAGTTGTTAGAAGTTTCGGGTTGTAGCGCGTCCAGCTAATGGCTCCAGCCGGCGTGGCTGCAAACAATATTCGTGGCCAAGCTCTGCATTCCGGACTGCACATTGCACATCAGCCAGAGTTACGCCCCTAACTGGAAAGACCCAAAGAGAGTTTCAGAAGCATTTCAGTAATATTAAGGTGATATTGATAGACGAATTCAGCATGATTGGGTTGCGTATGCTGGGCAAGATAGATGGCCGGCTTAGAGAAGCTAACCCTAAGAAGCAGCACGAATGTTGTGGAGGATTTGTTGTTGTATTCTTTGTCGACTTCAATCAGCTACAGCCAGTTTTAGACAAGCCTCTATATGTCGTACCTAAAGAGTCAGATTAGTTTTCCCTGCGAGGCAAAGCAGCTTATTTGCAGATACGGAATACGTTTATTCCCAAGCAGATCATGCGACTGACTGGCGGTTAACAGAAACAATTTCGCTTCAGTTTCTTAAAGGCCTTCAAAAGGAAAGGTTCCTCTTACCGGACCTGAATGAAAGCACCCAGGAGCTGTTGAAAACAGAACAGTGAAAGACCAAGCAGTAACAAAATTACTCGTTTTTTATGCATTTTGTGTGCTCTCCTCGCCTGCTGGTAATAATGTATGTACACACGGCTGGACGCTTGTGTCCCTCAATATAAAATGCGTCATTTCCCGTCAAGAGAGCCTATAATAGTCACTCAGCAGCCAGTAGGGAACGCTGGGGTCGCATCGATGTCGAGCCAGAAAATAATGTTACATACACGCGCCCGTGTGCGGCGCAAAGTCATCAAAATCAGCTGCAACACGCCGCCCTCAGAGTTAAACGCTTCAGTTTCTCAAAAGAACTTTAAAAGCACAGATTCCTCTTGCCGGACCTGAAAGAAAGCACCCAGGAGCTGTTGAAAACAGAACAGTGAAAGACCAAGCAGTAACAAAATTACTCGTTTTTTTTGCATTTTGTGTGCTCTCCTCGCCTGCTGGTAAAAATGTATGTACACACGGCTGGACGCTTGTGTCCCTCAAAATAAAATGCGTTATTTCCCGTCAAGAGAGCCTATAACGGTCACTCAGCAGCCAGTGGGGAACGCTTGGGGCGCTTCGATGTCGAGCCAGAAAATAATGTTACGTACACGCGCCCGTATGCGGCGCAAAGTCATCAAAATCAGCTGTAACACGCCACCCTCGGAGTAAAACGCTTCAGTTTCTTAAAGGCCTTCAAGAGCACAGATTCCTCTTGCCGGACCTGAAAGAAAGCACCCAGGAGCTGTTGAAAACAGAACAGTGAAAGACCAAGCAGTAACAAAATTACTCGTTTTTTATGCATTTTGTTAGCTCTCCTCGCCTGCTGGTAAAAATGTATGTACACACGGCTGGACGCTTGTGCCCCTCAATATGAAATGCGTTAATTCCCATCAAGAGAGCCTATAATGGTCACTCAGCAGCCAGTGGGGAACGCTGGGGACACATCGATGTCGGGCCAGAAAATAATGTTACGTACACGCGCCCATGTGGGGCGCAAAGTCATCAAAATCAGCTGTAACACGCCACCCTAGGAGTAAAACGGTTCAGTTTCTCAAAGGCCTTCAAAGACTCAGGTTCCTCTTGCAGAACCTGAAAGAAAACACCCAGGAGCTGCTGAAAACAGAACAGTGAAAGACCAAGCAGTAACAAAATTACTCGTTTTTTAAGCATTTTGTGTGCTCTCCTCGCCTGCTGGTAAAAATGTATGTACACACGGCTGGACGCTTGTGTCCCTCAACATAAAATGCGTTATTTCCCATGAAGAGAACCTATAATGGTCACTCAGCAGCCAGTGGGGAACGCTGGGGACGTATCGATGTCGAGCCAGAAAATAATGTTACGTACACGCGCCCGTGTGCGGCACAAAGTCATCAAAATCAGCTGTAACACGCCACCCTAGGAGTAAAACGCTTCAGTTTCTTAAAGGCCTTCAAAAGGAAAGGTTCCTCTTACCGGACCTGAATGAAAGCACCCAGGAGCTGTTGAAAACAGAACAGTGAAAGACCAAGCAGTAACAAAATTACTCGTTTTTTATGCATTTTGTGTGCTCTCCTCGCCTGCTGGTAAAAATGTATGTACACACGGCTGGACGCTTGTGTCCCTCAATATAAAATGCGTTATTTCCCGTCAAGAGAGCCTATAACGGTCACTCAGCAGCCAGTGGGGAACGCTTGGGGCGCTTCGATGTCGAGCCAGAAAATAATGTTACGTACACGCGCCCGTATGCGGCGCAAAGTCATCAAAATCAGCTGTAACACGCCACCCTCGGAGTAAAACGCTTCAGTTTCTTAAAGGCCTTCAAAAGCAAAGGTTCCTCTTACCGGACCTGAAAGAAAGCACCCAGGAGCTGTTGAAAACAGAACAGTGAAAGACCAAGAAGTAACAAAATTACTCGTTTTTTATGCATTTTGTGTGCTCTCCTCGCCTGCTGGTAAAAATGTATGTACACACGGCTGGACGCTTGTGTCCCTCAATATAAAATGCGCTATTCCCCGTCAAGAAGGCCTATAACGGTCACTCAGCAGCCAGTGGGGAACGCTGTGGACGCCTCGATGTCGAGCCAGAAAATAATTTTACCTACACGCGCCCGTGTGCGGCCCAAAGTCATCAAAATCAGCTGCAACACGCCACCCTCAGAGTTAAACGCTTCAGTTTCTCAAAGGACTTCAAAAGCACAGATTCCTCTTGCCGGACCTGAAAGAAAGCGCCCAGGAGCTGTTGAAAACAGAACAGTGAAAGACCAAGCAGTAACAAAATTACTCGTTTTTTATGCATTTTGTGTGCTCTCCTCGCCTGCTGGTAATAATGTATGTACACACGGCTGGACGCTTGTGTCCCTCAATATAAAATGCGTCATTTCCCGTCAAGAGAGCCTTTAATAGTCACTCAGCAGCCAGTAGGGAACGCTGGGGTCGCATCGATGTCGAGGCAGAAAATAATGTTACGTACACGCGCCCGTGTGCGGCGCAAAGTCATCAAAATCAGCTGTAACACGCCACCCTCGGAGTAAAACGCTTCAGTTTCTTAAAGGCCTTCAAAAGCAAAGGTTCCTCTTACCGGACCTGAAAGAAAGCACCCAGGAGCTGTTGAAAACAGAACAGTGAAAGACCAAGAAGTAACAAAATTACTCGTTTTTTATGCATTTTGTGTGCTCTCCTCGCCTGCTGGTAAAAATGTATGTACACACGGTTGGACGCTTGTGTTCCTCAATATAAAACGCGTTATTTCCCGTCAAGAGAACCTATAACGGTCACTCAGCAGCCAGTGGGGAACGCTGGGGACGCCTCGATGTCGAGCCAGAAAATAATTTTACCTACACGCGCCCGTATGCGGCGCAAAGTCATCAAAATCAGCTGTAACACGCCACCCTCGGAGTAAAACGCTTCAGTTTCTTAAAGGCCTTCAAAAGCACAGATTCCTCTTGCCGGACCTGAAAGAAAGCACCCAGGAGCTGTTGAAAACAGAACAGTGAAAGACCAAGCAGTAACAAAATTACTCGTTTTTTATGCATTTTGTGTGCTCTCCTCGCCTGCTGGTAAAAATGTATGTACACACGGCTGGACGCTTGTGCCCCTCAATATGAAATGCGTTAATTCCCATCAAGAGAGCCTATAATGGTCACTCAGCAGCCAGTGGGGAACGCTGGGGACACATCGATGTCGGGCCAGAAAATAATGTTACGTACACGCGCCCATGTGGGGCGCAAAGTCATCAAAATCAGCTGTAACACGCCACCCTAGGAGTAAAACGGTTCAGTTTCTCAAAGGCCTTCAAAGACTCAGGTTCCTCTTGCAGAACCTGAAAGAAAACACCCAGGAGCTGTTGAAAACAGAACAGTGAAAGACCAAGCAGTAACAAAATTACTCGTTTTTTATGCATTTTGTGTGCTCTCCTCGCCCGCTGGTAAAAATGTATGTACACACGGCTGGACGCTTGTGTTCCTCAATATAAAATGCGTTATTTCCCATCAAGAGAGCCTATAATGGTCACTCAGCAGCCAGTGGGGACGCTGGGGACGCATCGATGTCGAGCCAGAAAATAATGTTACGTACACACGCCCGTGTGCGGCGCAAAGTCATCAAAATCAGCTGTAACACGCCACCCTAGGAGTAAAACGGTTCAGTTTCTCAAAGGCCTTCAAAGACTCAGGTTCCTCTTGCAGAACCTGAAAGAAAACACCCAGGAGCTGTTGAAAACAGAACAGTGAAAGACCAAGCAGTAACAAAATTACTCGTTTTTTATGCATTTTGTGTGCTCTCCTCGCCTGCTGGTAATAATGTATGTACACACGGCTGGACGCTTGTGTCCCTCAATATAAAATGCGTCATTTCCCGTCAAGAGAGCCTATAATGGTCACTCAGCAGCCAGTGGGGAACGCTGGGGACACATCGATGTCGGGCCAGAAAATAATGTTACGTACACGCGCCCATGTGGGGCGCAAAGTCATCAAAATCAGCTGTAACACGCCACCCTAGGAGTAAAACGGTTCAGTTTCTCAAAGGCCTTCAAAGACTCAGGTTCCTCTTGCAGAACCTGAAAGAAAACACCCAGGAGCTGTTGAAAACAGAACAGTGAAAGACCAAGCAGTAACAAAATTACTCGTTTTTTATGCATTTTGTGTGCTCTCCTCGCCCGCTGGTAAAAATGTATGTACACACGGCTGGACGCCTGTGTCCCTCAACATAAAATGCGTTATTTCCCATGAAGAGAACCTATAATGGTCACTCAGCAGCCAGTGGGGAACGCTGGGGACGTATCGATGTCGAGCCAGAAAATAATGTTACGTACACGCGCCCGTGTGCGGCGCAAAGTCATCAAAATCAGCTGTAACACGCCACCCTAGGAGTAAAACGGTTCAGTTTCTCAAAGGCCTTCAAAGACTCAGGTTCCTCTTGCAGAACCTGAAAGAAAACACCCAGGAGCTGTTGAAAACAGAACAGTGAAAGACCAAGCAGTAACAAAATTACTCGTTTTTTATGCATTTTGTGTGCTCTCCTCGCCTGCTGGTAATAATGTATGTACACACGGCTGGACGCTTGTGTCCCTCAATATAAAATGCGTCATTTCCCGTCAAGAGAGCCTTTAATAGTCACTCAGCAGCCAGTAGGGAACGCTGGGGACGCATCGATGTCGAGCCAGAAAATAATGTTACGTACACGCGCCCGTGTGCGGCGCAAAGTCATCAAAATCAGCTGCAACACGCCACCCTCAGAGTAAAACGCTTCAGTTTCTCAAAGGCCTTGAAAGGCACAGGTTCCTCTTGCAGAACCTGAAAGAAAACACCCAAACAAAAAACAACCATAGATCTCATATATCAACTGACGTCTACAAAAAACAGTTTGAGACAATAAGCCACTTCCTCCTAAACGATCCACGATCGACGAGAGACGCAGCCAGAATGAGGAACGTTCGCCAAAACATTATCGACGACCCTCTTCGAAACTCAAACTATACATTTTGGAGACAATGAATTTATCAGAACATTCACCCAGAATCTCGACAAGCACGTGTTGGACTCTGCGACAACTGCTCACGGCTACAACTCAGCAACCATGAAGTCATCTGTCATTACTGCACTAAGAACCCCGTCAAATACACTGCTCAAAACAATATGGATCCAGGAGATGTTACAGAGGTTATTAAGACATTGTCAGTCGTCGAGCAGATGTTGGTAGCACGGATTCAACCCTCTCTCAGCGTCTATCAGCTCCGCAGTCAAGGTGTCAATGGTCAATTCCGTTACAAAGGAAACGCGCTGAACGTCGAGAAAGATCTCCAACCGATTGCAAACGAGTTGCCTAGAGTTCCTAACACAGTCAACATCCTGCTGGTTAGGAAACAGGGAGCCCAAGGTTACAAAGAAGGCAGGTGGTACATGATGTTCTGGTGTTTCTAAAGCAACAGAATCGCTTCTATCTATGTATGTCAGCGTTACTGTCCATGAAGAACCTGAGCCGAGCTTAATGGAGCAGCGAGAATTCTCCATTGTCATCCTGCACAGCCTGACGAGGTTGGCAGCCCGTCCCTATAGACACTGTCATATGTATGTATGTATGTTGGCGTTTCAGTCCATGGACGACCAGAGCCGAGCTTCTCTCAATCACCCATGTTATGTGTGATAGAGTTTTCCCATAGGTGGAAGGGACCTACAGTTAATTGCCGGTTCCGAACGGCGAATTTCGTGAAGCTTTTCATGACAATTTTACTACAGGGGGTTTTGTCAGAACCCTGCTGAGGAGAAACACCGTGAAAAATACGTTCGATGACATGGCTGTGTCGGGATTCGATCCCGTGTCATCGGCGTCAGAGGCCAACACACTACCCACCGCGCCACGGTGTTCTCAATCGCTTCTTTGCTGATTTGCAAATCAATATGTGATAGACCGAGGTTGTTCGTGATGTAATCGATCGGCCCGCAGCTTCAGCAAATCCGGTCAACGAATTCACGACTATTGTATACATCGTCAAAGCTTTTCCTCATCTGTTCCCATCTGGTGCTGCTGACTTCAATGATAATACACGTTCTAGAGAAAATCAACCCACATTTCAGGAAGGGCTCGGTATTTGATGAGTTACCATGACAAAAGATTTGCGCAGGACCCGAGGTTTCCATTCTTCTGCCCCAACACGATGCAATGCCACGACGCAATTAGCAAAGGCTTAATCTACGCCAACATGACAAATTTCAATGGATCCCCGGAGTATCTACAACAACAAGCCAGAGAGAATCCGGCGCTGATGAACCGCTTTCTCTACTTTGCCTCAAATATCAGAGGCACAATGTTTTACTGGTATCAGAAGCGTTTAGAACTTGAAAGTATGGTCAGCCAACTTGGTGTTCCAACATTTTTCTTGACGTTAAGCGTGGCAGATCTCTGGTGGCCATGCCTAACGAAACATTTTGGATACGATCCAACTGGGAAGTCTGAAGCTCAGGTTGCAAGGGACATGCAATCATTGCTCTCAAAAAACCGTGACGAGGAAATCTACTAAAAACAACAACTGGTACTTCACGCTCCGTGGAGAGTCGATATGACAACTTTGCTGACGCACACAACATGGGAGGGTCATACAAGGCGTCGCTGTTTGGGCGTTAACCATAGATATGGCGGACGTTATCGAAGAAAATGACGAGCCAGAAACTCCCATATATGAGCCACAAGCTTGGATGGCTGCTGCCGCAGCACTTCCGAATCAAACACCTGCAGACGTCGAACTTGGATTCCGATATGTCGATCGGCAGCATGAGTGGTATTTGTCTTCTCAGCAAATATCCAGGAGTAGAAAACGAGCTCAAGCTCATTGCTGCGGCAATGGCTTCCTACGAAATACCAGAAGTTGAGGCGGCAACAAGCTGCTTTACATTGTACATCGAGCAACAAGCCGTGATAGACTTCATCACAAGAGCGACAAACAGAGAAACGACGGACAAAATGGCAATAGTCATGGGAGCTGCTGGAACCGGCAAGTCGTTAGTCATCAACGAAGTTGTTAGAAGTTTCGGGTTGTAGCGCGTCCAGCTAATGGCTCCAGCCGGCGTGGCTGCAAACAATATTCGTGGCCAAGCTCTGCATTCCGGACTGCACATTGCACATCAGCCAGAGTTACGCCCCTAACTGGAAAGACCCAAAGAGAGTTTCAGAAGCATTTCAGTAATATTAAGGTGATATTGATAGACGAATTCAGCATGATTGGGTTGCGTATGCTGGGCAAGATAGATGGCCGGCTTAGAGAAGCTAACCCTAAGAAGCAGCACGAATGTTGTGGAGGATTTGTTGTTGTATTCTTTGTCGACTTCAATCAGCTACAGCCAGTTTTAGACAAGCCTCTATATGTCGTACCTAAAGAGTCAGATTAGTTTTCCCTGCGAGGCAAAGCAGCTTATTTGCAGATACGGAATACGTTTATTCCCAAGCAGATCATGCGACTGACTGGCGGTTAACAGAAACAATTTCGAGAAGCACTTCATGCGCTAGCCTTTGGCAAGAACAACCTCTCGCACTCTGAATTCTGGTCACAACGCTTTGTCGACAATAATCCAGGATTGACCCGAGATTTCAAGAACGTGACACGATTGATGGCGACCAACAAAAACATCAAAGCTTATAACAAGAGCGCCTTATGATCACTTGGATGCCAGTGACTCGAATAAATGCCTCAAACAATAATGCAACAGCCGCTCAAGCGTCAGATGACGAAGCTTAAGGACTGAGCGAAGAACTGTTACTCTGCGTTGGTGCTAAAGTGATGTTACCCCAAAACCTGTGGACCTCTTGCGGACTGTGCAATGGCTCGATGGGCACAGTCATTGACATTATTTACGGTCCGACCGAAAACAGATTCGAGAACTACATACCAAGCGAAGCTCCTATCTGCATCATTGTGTTTGAAACTTACGCGGGAGCGACTATCGCTTCAAGCGCTATTCCTATAACGCAGGCCGTAAAGTCATTCAAAAAAGAAGCAGTCAATAGCACGAGGAAGCAATTTCCGTTATCTCTGTCTTACGGCATTAGTATTCACAGGTCGCAAGGAATTTCATTGGACAAATCAGTTGTGGACTTAGGGATAAGTGAATTTAGTGCCGAGTTGGTCTACGTTGCGTGTGCGAGAGTCAAGAAAATTGATGAAATCTTCTTCGATTCAAGTTTTCGATCCGAAAGGTTGTTGGGAATCAACTCCAAACCAGCGTTCTGACTAAAGCGGGCTGATCTCTAAGGACTGTATAGTATGCAATATATGTGTGTGAAAAAAAAAACAATTCAAATAAAATGATATTCTACAAATATAACGGTGATACATTTTATTTCATCAAAATCGCAGCAATAATCTATGAAAAAACAATTGCACAATATTCATACTTTAGCGCCAAAAGTTGACACACCATTTTAGTTTAGTCGCTTTGTTTTGGGGAATTTATTCCCGCCTAGTATATGTACATATATCGAAGTCAGACACTCCTCCACTATTCTTGATGTTGGAACTTTCCGAGGGGCTAGCATCGACTCGGACCACTATCTTGTAGTAGGATATCACGAGCGCAACGGAGTAGAGTAAGAATACAAAGTTATGACGTCGCAAAGATACTATCGCCAGAAACCGTTCTTACTTTTACCGATCGCTTCTCCCTTAAGCTCTCCAATACACCTGAATCCTCCACACAATCAATAGAACAGCAGTGGAGCCTTTGCAAACAAGCCCTGTAAAGCTCTGCATCCGAAGTTTTGGGTTTCAAGGCTCCACCACGAAGAAACACCTGGTTCGATGACGAGTGCAGGAGGATTCATACAGCGAAGCAGGATGCATATAAGGCCTCGCTGCATAAAAGAACAAGAGCAGCTCGTGAGCTCTACGAGTTAAAAAGATGGGAGGAGCTTAAGCTTCTTAGAAGAAAGAAGAAAGAGCACGAGAAGCGCGCGATTGAGGATTTGGAGAGGTGTTACTGCAGGCGTGACGTTCGAAAGTTTTATCAACAGATAAAGCGAACATGCCAAGGTTATAAAGCCAGAACGGAAGCCTGCAGGGATGAGAAAGGACACCTAGTAGTAGAACCGCAGTCGATGCTGAGAATATGGAAAAACCACTTCTGCAGACTGTATAACGGCGATGTTAGTTAATATACCGCTGTCAGGCAGAATGATCCATTTCTAATCAACGGAAACCGCAGAGAATTCTGTCCCCCTGACCTCGAAGAAGTTAATATTGCCATATCGAAGCTCAAGTCGAATAAAGCTGCTGGCGCAGACGGACTGTCTGCTGAGCTCTTCAAGGCAGCTGGGGATGACCTGGTTGGGAGCATGCACCAGCTCATCCGTAAGATATGGTTAGAGGAAAGCATGCCCGAGGAATGGAGTCTCAGCATCGTATTCCCGATCCACAAGAAGGGAGACCCCTCTGATTGCGCCAACTATAGAGGAATAAGTCTCCTTAACATCGCCTACAAAATCTTCTCTGCCGTTTTGTTTGAACGCCTGAAGCCTTTTGTAAATAAGCTGATAGGTCCTTACCAGTGCAGATTCAGGCCAGGGAAGTCCACCATCGACAAAATCTTCACACTACGGCAGATCCTGGAAAAAAACAATGAATTTCAAGTCGACATTCACCACCTATTTGTCGACTTCAAAGCCGCATAGGACAGCGTAATTAGAGACGAGCTATACAACGCTATGTCTACCTTTGACATACCTGCTAAATTCGCCAGACTATGCAGGATGACTTTGGAGGATGCTCGCTACTCCATCCGAATCGGTGAACACCTTACTGATAGTTTTGATGTCAAAAAAGGATTTAGGCAGGGCGATGCACTGTCGTGTAATTTCTTCAACATCATATTGGAAATGATTGTGCGAAAATCACTGGCCAATACAAGAGGCACAATTTATTTCAAATCCTCGCAACTCCTTGCATACGCCGACGATATTGACATGATAGGTAGATCACAGCGAGATGTCAATGAGGCGTTTGCGAGTATTGAGATGGTTCGACGGTAAACAAGGGCAAAACAAAATATATGCTGTCATCAAAAAAGGACGCTCACCACCGACGTCTTGGCCAGAACGTTTGTATAGGCAGATATAAGTTCCAGGTAGTTAAGGACTTCGTCTACTTTGGCTCCGCAGTGACCTGGAACAACGACATCAGTTCCGCAATTAAACGCAGAATTACTCTTGCCAATCGCTGTTTCTTTGTTTCTTAGGAGGCAGCTGAGTAATAGAGCCCTCTCCCGAACGACAATGTTGACTCTATATAAGACCCTTATCATCCGGGTCCTGTTGTACGGCGTAGAAGCATGGACACTATCAAAAGAGAGAAAGATTTTGCGCGTGATTTTTGGGCCTATAAACGCAGACGGGGGATGGAGGAGAAGATTCAACCACGAACTTTACGGGCTGAACAGCGACATGAGCCTAGTCAGGCGTCTACGGATACAACGCCTAAGATGGCTGGGCAATGTAGAGCGAATGGACACCACAGCTCCAGCCCGGAGAGTCTTTGAATCCAACCCAGAGGGACGAAGAAGCAGAGGACGGCCGCACTTAAGATGGCGCACACAGGTGGAAGGGGACCTCAGCTAACTGGGTGTGCGGCAATGGAAAAGGCTAGCGAAAGATCGTGCTAGATGGAGGGGCATGTTGGTTGAGGCCCAGGTTCACCACGAACTGTAGCGCCCACTAAGAAGAAGAAGAAGTATATGTACATATGTACGTAATCCAATTATCGAGGTGAGCAATATCGGTGACATTAAAAAACCACTTACAATAATTTACACCTTACAAGACCTATTGAACGAAAAAATTGATTCCCAAAGTCATCAGTGCAATAAAATCGTTCATAAACCTCACAGTCAATTCGGAGCTGTTAATTAAAATGTTGAAGTAGAAGTGACTTTCGAAACATATGAAAAACTGATGATATGCAGCCGAGATAAGATTGAAGTGGCATGGATTCATGGATTCATCACTAACGAAAAACAAGCAGTATGTCATGCGACCGAATTTAAACTTGACGACTATCATGCTTCTATTTTATGTTCTTGTTAAGTGTGTATAACCTATAACGTACATTTCTCGCTAAAGAGTCATAAAACTTCGATTAGGTGATCATAAAAATCGGTTTTACCACCTCTTGGAAGCGAACGATTTATCGATGAAAAAACAACTTTCGTCAGTCACCACTTTCAAAAGTACACATAGTGGCGTGCAAAAATGAGTACATGTTTGTACCTAAAGCACTAATTATTGCATAGGAATGTATGTAATAAAGCAAATTCAAAAACAACAGGTAGATCCTGAAATCATTTTCAATTCTAAACAAAATGGTATATAAATCAAAAATGAAAAGCAACAAATTCTAAGAAAAAAACAAATAAAACAAAAACAGCTCGGATGTACTCAATTTTGCACTTTAAAGTAACTTTAGGTATAGAGCTTGTTTTCAGTACTTCGTCCATAGCCCGTTATGACTTATAACATTTTGGACGCGTTTTGGCATACTTTCCAGCAATTTTTCTATAATTTCATTTGGAATACCTTGTCATTCCCGTTGTACTCGCTGCCAAAACTCTTCCAGATTAAATGGGGTTGATCGATGTTATCCCAATCGTCTTTTCACAATTGACCACAAATTCTCAATCGGATTGAGGTCGGTACTTTGAGCTGGCCACTGCATCAATTGTTTGGTAAGCCATTCCTTCATTATTTTGGACGTGTGTTTTGGGTCGCCATCATGTTGAAATATGACTTCCTCTTCAGGATAGGCGCTCCTATTTACAAAGTCGGGAAGATGAGCCAAAAAATCTTCTTTTCTCATTATTCCATCGATTTTGTGCTTCACTGTTTTTTGAGCATGATGCCTTTGGATGGTCACCCCAGGGCGGCACCAGCAATATTGCTTACCGTCGGACTGAAACTTCCAGTCATCTATTCTCCAATTTCTATGTTCTCTGGCGAACTGCAACCGTGCTTTAACATTTTTTGCCGACAATGCAGGTTTTCGTTTCCTGACCGCTGAGATCTAGCCAATGTCGTGGAACGCTCTACTTGCAAGGTTTATTTATTACTATAGAAGCATCTTTTGGTGTTAAAAATTTGTCCTTTCTCATCTGTATCATCATTAATCGTGCGTCCGGTTCCGCTAATTTTTTTTTACGGCCTCTGACTTGTGGCTTAGGTGCTCGTCCTCACCTTTTGTGCACTTTAGTGAACACTGATTGGCTTACATTAAGCCGCCTAGCTATCATTCGCGTCAAGGAGCCACTCATTGTCATAGCTACAATATTATCTTCAACATCTCTTGAGAGTTTCTTCTTTATCTTAGAAAGCTGTGAAATTATTGTAATTCTTTAATTTATTAATTAAAATGTACAGGAAAAAGTTCTTACCACACGCAAGGCAACACTTCAATGATGGCTTGCCATCAGAGCTCTTCAAGACTGGCGGCTATGTTCTGGTAGGGAGCATGCACCAGATTATCTGCAGAATTTCGGAAGATGGAAGCATGTCCGACGACTGGAATACTAGCTCTATATGCCCCATCCACAAAAAAGGCGATCCTACCTCTTGCAAGAACTATGGAGGTATATCCCTGCTCAACGTCGCATACAAGATCCTGTCCAGCGTATTTTGTGAACTTCTAAAACCATTTTGCACCGCACTAATCGGCAGCTACCAGTGCGGCTTCCGGCCCGGCAAATCAACTATAGACCAAATTTTCACACTTCGACAAATCCTGAAAAAGACCAACGAGTTTCGAATCGATACACACCATCTTTTAATCGACTTCAAAGCCGCATACGACAGCATTCATCGTGAAGAACTGTTTGGTGCGATGGCCGAATTCAGGATCCCGATAAAACTGATCCAGTTGTGTCGCGCCACGCTAAAAAACACGCGATGTACAGTGCAACTCGGTTCTAGGACCTCGGAACCATTTGAAACATGCACCGGGTTTCGGCAAGGAGATGCGCTGTCATGTGACTTCTTCAACCTGGTGCTGGAGCAGATAGTGCGACGGGCAGGCGTCAACAGGGAAGGCACTATCTTTTACAAGTCCATCCAGCTGCTAGGATACGCGGATGATATCGACATCATCGCGTGTTCTCGCCGTGGCATTGTGGAAGCAATCACGGCGATTGAAGAACAGGCGAAACGAGTTGGTCTTAAGGTCAATGAGGACAAAAGAAGAAGTACATGCTGTCAAGATCAAACCAATCCGTCCCTCACCACCTTGGACAAAATATAACAATTGACAGCTACAATTTCGAGGTAGTTAAGGAGTTTGTCTACCTCGGGTCAAACGTAAATTCCACAAATGACACCACAGTGGAGATCCGGCATAGAATCGCCCTTGGCAACCGCTGCTACTTCGGATTGTCCAAACAACTGGAGGCAAAACTCCTCACTCGAAAGACCAAAGTCATGCTTTACAAAACGCTCATTCTGGCAGTCTTGCTGTACGGAGCCGAAAGCTGGACGATAAGCAGGACGGCGGAGCTGATTTTGGGTTCTTTCGAAAGAAAAATTTTGCGCCGGATATTTGGTCCTGTCTGTGAGGAAGGTGAATGGAGAAGAAGACACAACCGCGAACTCTACGAGCTGTACCAAGATGTGAATGTAGTCCGGAAGGCAAGGATCCGTCGACTACACTGGCTCGGCCACATCGAGCGCATGGACATCAACGCTCCAGCTAAGAGGGTCTTCGACTCCGAGCCTCCTGGTTCGAGAAGAGGAGGAGGACCGAACCTCCAGTATAAAGACCAAGTAATAGCGGATGTAAGACATCTTGGTCTTGACAACTGGAAGCAGCGTGCCCGGGACCGTCAAGGATGGAAGGCAGCTATAGCTCAGGCTCAGATCCTCCATGGATCGCTGGTCTGATAAGAAAGTAGTAAGTAAGTAATGTCAAATAATATGTAAAACTGAAATAAAGATACTTGCCTTAGTGATTTAGCGCCAAAAGGGACGATTTTATTTTTTTTCTTTGTTTTTGCGAACACATATATATGATATATACGACTTTGGATTGCTTTTGTTCTGTTTTTGGTTCATAAGACGAACATAAATGGGCGGATGTAACTTTGAAGTGGTCAAGGAATTCGTCTACCTTGGCTCACTGATGACCGGCGACAACACCAGCGCTAAGATAAAACGCAGAATCACTCTTACCAACCGCTGTTTCTTTGGGCTCAAGAGGCAACTGAGAAATAGAGCCCTCTCTCGGAAAACTAAGGTGATACTATATAAAACCTTGATCATTCCAGTCCTCCTTTACGGCGCAGAGGCTTGGACCTTAACAAAAGCGGATGAAGATGCCCTCGGTCGTTTCGAGAGGAAAATGTTGCGCACCATCTACGGCCCCGTTTGTTCAAACGGCGTATGGAGGAGAAGATATAACGAAGAACTGTACGGGTTGTACGGGTTGTACAGCGACATCGGCCTGGTACGACGTCTACGGATACAGCGTCTAAGGTGGCTAGGCCATGTAGAGCGCATGGAAAATACAGCTCCGACCCGAAGAGTCTTCGAATCCGCCCCGGAAGGATGGCGCGGCAGAGGACGGCCGCATCAAAGGTGGCGCACGCAGGTGGAAGGGGACCTTAACCAACTAGACGTGCGGCGCTGGAAACAGCTGGCCAAAGACCGTGACAGCTGGAAACACTTGTTGGCCCAGGTTCACCACGGACTGTAGCGCCACCTATGTAGGTGATTAATGTGCACTCGGATCATTACCTTGTTGCAGCCAAGGTACGTATGCGGATATCGCGAACACTGCAGAGTCGAGTATGACCATCAAAATTTTACGTCGGGAAGCTACAACCGCAAGAGACCGCCAGAAACTTCGCCGATTGTGTCTCCCTACAGCTCTCTCAAGACCCAATGCAAACTGCACAAGCGGAATGAAGACGTTGTCAAAGCGCCATCGGGGATACTGTTTCTGATGTATTAGGTTTCCAGCTTCCACCTGGGAGAAAACCTTGGTTTTATGACGAGTGCAGAATGGTACATGCAGAGAAACAGAATGCATACACGGCCACGCTGCATCGACGAACGAGAAAAGAAGGGTGGAGCATGCGTTTTTCAGAAGAAAAAAGAAAGGGCACAAGAAGCGCGCGATCGAGGAGATGGAGAGATGTTGTCGCAGGAACGTCGTTCGAAAGTTTAACCAAACAGTAAAACGAATATGCCATGGTTATAAGGCCAGGGCGAAAGCCTGCAGGGATGAACACGCACACCTCGTAGTTGAATCACAGTTGATGCTGAGAATGTGGAAAGACTATTTCTGCGGTCCGTATAACGGCGCTGATGGTCAAGATGCCGCCGCCAGGCAGAACGCATCATCCGCACTGGACGAAGATGAGAGAGAATTCCGTCCATCCGACTTAGACGAGGGTAAGATATCTGATGATTGAAGTCTAAAAAATCTGCTGGCGCAAACGGCCTGCCTGCTAAGCTGTTTAAAGCGGCTGGAGACAAGTTGTTTGGGAACATGCCCAGCTCATTTGTAAAGTATGGTCGAAAGAAATCATGCCCGATGAATGAAATATCAGCATCATGTGCCCGGAATAAGTCTCCTTAGCACGGGTATAAGATATTTTCTGCCGTGCTGTGTGAACGCCTGAAACCATTCTTGGACAATTTGATAGGCTCCTATCAATGTGGCTTCAAGCCAGGAAAATCCACGATAGACCAAATATTCACACTACGGCAGACCTTGGAGAAGACCGCATACGATTTTAAGGCTGCATATGACATTGTCTATAGGGACGGACTATATGAAGCCATGTTATGTTTTAACATCTCTGCCAAGCTCGGGATGGCAGACTGTGCAGGATGACAATGGAGAATTCTCGCTGCTCCATTAAGGTCGGTAAGGAGTTAACCGAGACCTTCGATGTCAAAGAAGACAGGGCGAAGCACTGTCGTGCGTCCCGCAGATCGTGCGGGATGAACTGGCCAATACAAGAGGTACGACCTATGTAAAGTCTACACAATTGCTCGCATACACATACATACAATGTCATCATTGACGTAATTGGGAGAATGCAGCGAGACCTCAATGAAGCTTTTGTGAGCATTGAAGCAGAAGCGGTTAAAGTGAGTTTGAAAATATACGAGTGAAAAACCAATTATACGTATGCTGTCGTCAAAGAAAGACGCACAACACCGACGCCTTGGCCAGGACGTCAGCTATAACTTTGACTTAGTCAAACATTTTGTCTACCTTGGCTCACTGTTAACAAGTCGCAACGACACCAGCGCTGAAATCAAACGCCGAATGACTCTTGCCAGCCGCTGTTTCTTCGGGCTCAAGAGACAATTGAGTAGTAGAGCCTTTTCTGGGAAAACTAAGGTGACCCTCTATATAGTCTTAATCATCCTAATCCTCCTCTACGGCGCAGAGGCTTGGACCTTGTCAAAAGTGGATAAAGAGGCCCTTGGTCGTTTCGAGAGGAAAAATCTGCGTACAATCTTTGGTCCTGTTTGTGTTGACGGCAGGTGGAAGAGAAGATTGAACCACGAACTGTAGGGGCTTTACAACGACATCGGCTTAGTACGACATCTACGGATCCAGAAAACAACTGGTTTTCTTATCATGCCTACTAAGGCTCATGCCAAGCCATCAAAAGCTTGAACTCCACGGTGTCAAGGTTATCCAAAATTATCGTCTCCTAGCTATGGAATTGCTGAAGGCTGATTTTTAATGGAAGTTACCCGAAGGTGATAAAAATCAATTAGTTAGAGTGACAAACCCATCCGTCAAATTTTAAACCAACTATTCAAAAGAGTAAATCCAAGAACAGGCCTGCCCGAATTAATTACATAATTAATCGCACTGTTGAAATCTTTTGTCTGAAAGCCAATACTCTAAGTAGGCAATTCCCACAACAAAAGTTAGTGCGCCGCTCTGTCTCAATCGATTCGGATTTGCAAACAACATTCATTCATCTTCATGTGATGATTGTATCATATTCATTCATACTATGACTTTTCCACTCCATTTGTCACCTAATCTTTTTCATGGTCAATGTCGACTATTAGTATTTGAAACGTCTTAATGCTTCTAAAAATAATGGTCGGGTTTTGCATTTGAAATCAGATCAGTGTGTCTCGTTTGTCCATCGAATAGGTTAGGTAAACAATATACATAGATTCGATTCCTTGTTCTTTCGAGTTTATCTTGATGCTTAAGATGTACCTATAGATACACGGCAAAAAGAATGTACCGGTTGTTGACTAGTCGAACGTGTAAAGACCGTGTTTCCTGAATATTTAGAAAGTAGTGATTCGGTTCGTTTTGCCAAATAATATTATAAAAGATACAAGCCATCGAAAATAATGACAAATACAAGAAAGCCCCAAACAAACAACAAACTAACACAAAAGAATGAAAAGTTTCGATTTAAACTCGAGACCCGTGTGGCTTCAATTAGGTTAGCATCGAAGATTTATATAATCGTTATGATAAACTTGTTTCCTTAGGTTCGCGTGTTTGATGTGTGAAATAAGATACTTCCGCTGAAAGTTCGGTGGTGTGATGAGAGTGTCTAAAGGCTTGTTGTTGTAGTTTTATATGTTTGCCTTTTGTATTTTACTCTGCAATCACTATAGAACATAATAATTTAATTGACAGAAGCCGGCAAACAGCGGCAGGTGTTTGACTTAAGCTGTTCGGTATAATTTGAAGCTTAACAAATGGGAACAAGTGACGCTACTGCGATTTCGTCAGCAGGGAATTTGTTTTAGATCTATAACTTAGATCGGACGGAACAGTATAATGTAATCCTTTGACTTATAACGTCTCAGTTTATCACATTGTGTGGATTGTATTTACACGTGCCGACCCTTACACTGAGGTCCATTGTACTCCAAACGGACACCTAACATTACTGTATTTTCTCCGTTTTCGGGAGAAAAATTTGAAGGAGCTTCAGTTTCGGCACACACCATGTCGGTTCCAAGGGTGCGCCACCGTGCGCGAGCAAAGCCGGGACAGTCACAGAGGAAATGCTCTGCATTGTCATTCTCCTCTTCGCCACATGCAGCACAGGTAGACGTCTCACTGATGCCGAGCACGTAGAGATGCTTGGCAAAAGTGTAATGGCCCGTTATAACTCCCATAAGCCTTCTGCAGTCGACTCTCCTTAAAGACAGGAGGAATACTGCAGATTTTTTGCAGACATCAGGGCATACACTACGGTTGTGTGTACTAAATACACAATCGTTAATGTAGGAATTTACCGTGGACGCAGGTAGACCTAGAGCGGGTTCAGGTCCTGAGAAGCTCTCCTCTGAACCCATTCTGGCGAGTTCATCACAGATCTCATTTCCTAGGATCCCAGAGTGGCCTGGAACCCATACAAGCCTTAATGAATTTAGTCTGCCGCCTTTGTTCAGGAAGGACTTGAGTTCAAGCACTAATTTGGAGCTAGTTAAGGGGTTACACACAGCTTTTAGTGCAGCTTGGCTGTCACTACAGATGCGTATGCTTTCCCCCTTCCACCTGTGCTTTACAACATAGTGCATGGCCATTAGTATTGCGTAGATCCCTGATTGGAAGACAGACGCATATTTTCCTACGGAGAAGTACATTCGGATGTTTTCGCGCTCAAAGTAGACCCCAGCGCCGGACTCCCGCCCAGACCTGGAGCCATTCGTGAAAATGCGACGACTGGCCTTTCCAGAATGAGTATCCAGCCATAGCCAATCCTGATGCCATGGAAACTCGACTGTGAAGTTACGGCGCAGTAGGATAACGAGGTACAGTGCCTTTTAGTACCAGATGAGTCATGTCAGTATTTTTCCTCCTTCTCGTAAAGAGAACGACATTGGTCTTAAGAGGATTGACTGCCAGCCCATTTCTAGTACACCAATCATCGATCACATTTAGCGCTGCCTGTGCTTTGAGACGGACAACCGATAAACTTGAGCCGACAGAAAGAATGGCGACATCATCCGCATAGGCCTGGGCTTAGATTCCAGAGGCATTGAGAGCATCAAGCAGAGAATCGACCACCATGCACCATAACAGCGGAGACAGGACGCCAACTTGTGGGCAGCCCCTGTTTACGCCGGATTTGACATACTGGTGAAGGCCTGCATCAGCGGTCAATGTCCTGTGCATGAGCATTGCTTTGATCCATAGGACCATTGCTTCATCTTCGCCATGATGTCTGGCAGCGTTGCACATGCTGTCAAAGATGCGTTATCAAAAGCTCCCTCAATGTCGATGAAAATGCCCAGCGCGCACTCTTTCCTTTCGAGCGCGCATTCAATTCTCCCAACTAGATTTTGAAGCGCAGTATCGCAGGATTTTCCGCGCTGGTAAGCATGTTGCATCTCACACACAATGTGAGTGATTGAGAGAAGCTCGGCTTTAGTCCTTCCTGGACTGTAACGCCAACATACAACGATTGCTTATACTTCTAGAATGAAACGCCAGAGCATATTCTAGATACATCGATTACTTTCAACCGGTTCAAGGACGGTAAAACGTACACTTTACCGTTATTTTTTCACGGTTTATTTGATTAGTAATTAAATATCAAAAACACCGCGCTGAATAAATTCACTCGGCTTGTCTAGTTTTTGAAGTATGGGTCAATCGATTTAACTGATTAAGATAACCTTATGGCAACAATATGGCATGTATTGGCCCAATTAGAGCTCATTTCTCAGATAAAACAACGAATCGGGCTATTAGCAATGACGATATTCTCGATGATACATAAATCAAATACCGAAAAAACCAGAAAACCATCAAGAAATCCAAAAACTCAAATCAAAGAAAAAGAAGAAAATTAATGCAAAAACATACGCGTCTATCCAAACAGGTTTCCCGGACCGCAACATCAGTATGAATATTGATGAGATCAAGCCACCTTGTACCGGCTATTCGGAAGCAAAGAGAAACGCGAAACAACAGCCGCGGTAAATTAAATAGCAAAAGCCAAGAAGTGGTCACCGTTTTGCGGCCGGTCAAACTGTGTAACCATAACACGTGTTGCAAATGAAAGACAAGACAGCAACATGGGAGCGTGTTGAAAGAAAACACAGGACATCATCAGACATGAAGTTTGCAGAAATATCCATGTCATGCTGCCACATACCTATACGTGCGTGTAATTGCTATGTACCACACTGTCGAATTATCCGGTGATTTATAGTAATGGATATCATTTGCGAGATTCGTTCAGAAGCTGGCTGATCAGTTTCAACTCGGCCCGATCGGTGTGGCTTGGTTTGATTTAAACCGAACGTCAGACGTCAAATTAAGGTTTTTCGGTTTCTTGCATTATTCCTCTTGAATTTTGGTTTTTCGTTTAATTGATATTCTTTTTGGCCCTTTCAGGGGGTCTAGTGTCCTATGAGTTTAGGTCACTGTGGCCCAGAAGATTGTGAGTTAAAAGCAACAGCATGGTTGTGAGAAATCGATTTCCCAGAACACACATGACCTGGTAATTTTAGTGTGCCTTTATCTAATATGTACATCTAATGCAAGACGCATGATAAATATACCGTCTTCTGCTATCTGTTGGAGCACTCAGATGCAAATACTGGTCCATTGTACTACCAGACAGACCCCTTTCTTGCCCGTGAAGGGCCAGAGCCAAGCTTCTCTCAATCACTCATGCTGTGTGTGATTTATTTTTTACACAGGTGAAAGGGACCTACAGTTTAATGCCGATTCCGAGCGGCTTGAGTCGAGAAGCTTTTTCTTGGAAGGTATACTACGGGGGGTTTTGCCAGTATCCCGCCGAGGAATGACACCGTGAAATAAATATTCGATGGCATTGGTGTTATCGGGATTCGACCTCGCTCCTCGTGCGTCAGACAGTTGCGGGGAGATTCGTGGCTATCTGGTGTCATGGAGTCGTGTATGTTGGTTGGGTGATTCAGGGGGCGACGGGGTGACTGGGGGACGTCGTAACTCCTCCCCCCTTAATGTAGAGCGAGGCCCAAAAGGACGTCATTTGGGGGGGGGGGGGGGGGGGTGGGTGGGGGGGGGGGGGGGGCTGGAGCGAAGGATTGTAGTGTTGGAGTTGAGGTGGTGTAGGACTTCCTTCTGCTGATGATGGTTATGATGATCATGATGATGATTATGCTGATGGTAAATGTTGCGGTTGTAGACGTAGTAAATTAGTGCAGTTTTGATGCCCAGGTTGTTTAGTTTGGCATCTATCTGGAAGTTGTATGCTTTCAGTTTCTCCAGGTTTAATATTTCTTGGGTGAAGGTTGATGTAATAACGCTGCTTGGTAGTGGTGGGATATGGATATCGTCCCAGAATGTTTCAGGGTTGTGTTGGTAGACTTACTTCTCTGCCGTTTTATGTGAACGCCTGAAGCCCTTTGTAAATAAGCTGATATCTCCTTATCAGTGCAGATTCAGGCCGGGGAAGTCCTCCATCGACCAAATCTTCACACTACGGCAGATCCTGGAAAAAACCAATGAATTCCAAGTCGACACTCACCACCTATTTGTCGACTTCAAAGCCGCATACGACAGCGTAATTAGAGACGAGCTATACCTACAACGCTATATCTACCTTTGACATACCTTGATCAGACTTTGGAGAATGCGCGCTGCTCCATCCGAATCGGTAAACACCTGACCGATAGTTTTGATGTCAAAAAAGGATTAAGGCAGGCCGATACGCTGTCGTCTGATTTCTTCAACATCATAATAGAAATGATTGTGCAAAAATCACTGGCCAATACAAGAGGCACAATCTATTTCATATCCTCGCAACTCCTTGCATACGCTGACGGTATTGACATAATAGGTAGACCACAGCAATATGTCAATAAGGCGCTTGCGAGTATAGAGATGGAGGCGGCGAGAATTGGGTTGGCAGTAAACGAGGGCAAAACTTAATATATGCTGTCATCAAAAAAGGACGCTCGCCACCGACGCCTTGGCCAGAACGTTTGTATTGGCAGATATAAGTTCGAGGTAGTTAAGGACTTCGTCTAACTTGGCTCCACAGTGACATGGAACAACGACATCAGTTTCGAAATCAAACGCAGAATCACCCTTGCCAATCGCTGTTTCTTTGGGCTCAGAAAGCAATTCAGTTGTCCCGAACGACAAAGTTGACTCTATATAGGACCCTTATCATCCCGGTCCTGCTGTACGGCGCAGAAGCATGGACACTATCAAAAGCAGATGAGGACGCCCTTGATCGGTTCGAGGGAAAGATTTTGCGCGTGATTTTCGGGCCAATAAACGCAGACGGGGGATGGAGTCAGGCGTCTACGGATTCAACGCCTAAGATGTCTGGGCCATGTAGACCGAATGGACCGGCACGGAGAGTCTTTGAATCCAACCCAGAGGAACGCACACAGGTGGACGGGTACCTCAGCCAACTGAGTGTGCGGCAATGGAAAAGGCTAGCAAAAGATTGTGCTAGTTGGAGGGGCATGTTGGTTGAGGTCCAGGTTCACCCTGAACTGTAGCGCCCGATAAGAAAAAGAAGAAGCTCGCAACTGTTGCATCACTCTGCCATAGGAAGTTGTTCTCATTCCAATTTACATAATTCTTATAATTCGTGGTCTTTCCTTGAGCTAAATACCTACATATGTATGTACATATATATGTACATATATATATTTGCCCATTGACACATGGCGATTATTAATCTAGAAAAGGAATCTTTTCTGTTTGGCCTGGTATCTTTTTATGTCCTCATTGAAAATTAAAAAGTGAAGTGCTAAAATGTAAAAGAAGGATGGTGCTGTGGCAAACATGGTGTTCAGAGAATTATCGTACATAATCGCGGAGTGCGTAGTTTGAATCACTTAGTTGCTGTACAATTTGTGTGATGTTCATCAATTTAAAAACGTAGTGAAAATACTGATTTCCGCCCTTATTGATCAAAAGATCACAATCCGCAGATGATTCAGTATATTCCAACCTAACCGGTGGATATAAGCATTTAACCAAATCTAGTAACTTCGTACTAAGCATATTCATTGCCATCCACAATGTGCAATGGAATATCAGACAGCTTCTTAATTTAATAAATAACTACTTTCACTCGTATTTGTATCTAACTCATTCTTATGGAATTTCGTATAATATAATTGTCTCCTACGCAGAATCCACAGTCAAAACACTTTGAATGTCTAATCGGGTTATTTGGAACGAACAACCTCGACCTTTAATTGAGAAATTGGCGAAATTCCCCATTATCACATTCTTGGCGTCTGTCTACCTACCTCTCCCTGACGTCAGTTGATCCTGTCACCATTCATTGAATGATGAATTCCTTTTCGGCACTTACGTCAAACTTCTTAGGTTCCAAAACAAATCCACTGAGATAAATATTATATTTTTCTGATTTAACGATCAAGTGATAAACAACTTTTTTTTTTGGATTAAGCCCGAATTTATTGAATGCGAATAACTGTGGCGCCCCTTTCTTTCGATGGGGTCATTAATTGAGTAATTAACTGGTTATTTTGATGTCCCCGCGGAGAATGTGAATGATTCACATACATATGTATGTATTCAGAGTTCGCTACGAACTGAAATTGCTTCATAAGTGTTGTGAAGGCAACATTTTTTGACGCCATATTTTGCAATATCGAAATCAAGGTAACGTCACGAGACCTGATAATAAGCTGTTTTTTGATGTTAAATATGTACTACAAAGCCACAGGTAGTGTTATGTTTGCCACCATTTATTTTGCTGGTCAAAATTACCTTTCAGATCTATCCAAACGAAGAAGACATCAAGTTGGAAAATGCACTGATGGTGCTCAGAGGTAACTTGCTTCCAGCTATCATTCCTGTTACAAGAGCAATGATGTCAGCGGCTCCTCGTCTATGAAGATCAAGAAATGAAAATGAAATGAAAAAGAAAAACCGGTTAAGCTAGTTTCTTCTTCTTTGCCATCAGCGGACTAAATCAGTTCTGGAATATAGCGAAATTAGAGGTCATAAAAACTAGGTATGTGGATCTAGAACTTGCTTCTAAAAGTACTTTACTACGGGCATAATACCTACAACGCACACTGTACCGTAGAATCTGCAAATCCCGTTCGTTTCTTCATTATGCCCTATGTCCGTGCTATACGAACATAATTTCGCTTGAATTGAATGAGTAATTTGCCTAAGTATGCACAAGCTCCTCGTCATCTCACACGAAAAAAAAAAGTTGTTAATAATGTAACCACATGTACATGTGTACATACATATTGACAAACAAATTAATTAATGGGATTTCCTAGCAGCACTCGATTTCGTACAAAATTAGTTAAAAATGATTACAAACGTCACTTCATGGAATCATTGTCGATTCTAAAAACTAGAACGCAAACAACTCTCCAAAAATCGATGACTTATTAAAGCTGAAATCACTTCTTTGTTTTTGCGGTTAAAGCAATATGATTCAGGATGAAATGCATTAAATGACAATTCTAGGTATCGGTTGTCCTAGTAATTCGGAAATTCGAATATGTGTATATACATACATATGTATGTACATTTATACTTAAGTATTGGAAGCTTTTGGCATAAGAAAAAAAAGAAACCGGCCAAGTGCGAGTCGGACTCGCGCACGAAGGTTTCCGTACCATCTGTATATATAAAAATTAAAGAGATAATGTACATATGTATGTTACCTCATCAGTCATCACATTAAATCACATTTTTCGTATAATAACAGATCTTGGTTGCAGGCAGGTTATCGGCATATTACTTAGATAATCAAAAATCTTCATGACGAGATTGAGATATAGTTGATCATCAAAGTGTCCATTGAATTCAAATCAATTATCTTACTTGACAGCAACGATGTGAAAAGGTGAATAACAATAATGGGAAATATGGGAAAGAGGTTTGCAGCTAGGATTAATTCATCAAAGACACAAAAGGGATCAAAACTGGGAAGTTTGCTACTGGTTGTGCGATATTGTCGACTAACCTTAGTTCAGTATTTGACCAAGGGGATTTTTTGGATGAAAATCATGTCTGTTGTATGGGAGCCCCCTTAAATATTCATTTTGTTCTGTTTTTAGTATTTGTCGTGGTAGCGGCAACAGAAATACATCATCTGTGAAAATTTCAACTCTCTAACTATCACGGTTCATGAGATACAGCCTGGTGACAGACGGATGGACGGACCTTTGGGTACGGAACCCGGATTAAATATCAACATGTGTGCCTGCATATTTTCATCAGAAATGCAGAGAAACCATAGCCTGCTCATTTTATTTGTATCCGCGGCTCTAGAAAGTGCACTTAGTAGAAATTAAATTTAATTTTTCATTTAACAGACAAATATGTACATAAAGAAGAACGGAAAGTAAACAAAGTGATGTACATTATGTATTTACTCAAAATGAGGACCACATTTGGCGCTGAGTTGATTTTTGTTTTCATTCTCAAACACGCAGTCCATCCTAGACTTGCTATTCTACGTAAATATTATTTGTGGGTTCCTCTTTATGTAAACATTGTCCGGTATCCATTCTGTGTTTCTGCATAAATGCTTGTAAATGCGATACGAGCTCTGTTCATGCTAACTGTTCTAGTAATACGGATTCCAACATTAAATCATTAAGTGCAGGCAGTGATCTTTTCACATAGCCTAATAAACGAATCCAATTCATGTACATACATATGTATGTATGTACATATGTACATGTATTTACATACATACATACATACATAGATGCTTGGAATTGTCTTCGAAGGCTTTGTTGCAAATATGTATTTTAAGATGTAAGCACGATTGGGAGAGAAAAGATTACGCCTTGAAGTTTTCATTTTTGTTTCTTTCTGCGCATCTACGTCACGTGTGACCAGAAACTTAACAGCTGGTTGAAATGGCTGTTTATTTACATACAGTGCTGTGCAAAAAAAAAAAATAAGAACAGGGAAGTAAGATACATTACCTTAGATTAAAAGAGAAAAATGTGAATGGTACTGATACCATTTTTTTTTTTTTACGTATGAACATAAATGAATCCAAATAAATATAATTCCGTGCATTTCAAAAAAGGATAATAAAAAAAAAAAAAAACGGAGACAACAATTATTCAATGGTTCGGGCTGTGCAAAATAATAAATACAGTACAACAAATGAAGAATGATTTCGTAAAAACAAAAAAAAAAAAAAAATAAAAAAGTTAATTAGCTAGGAATTTATAAAAAACATTAATTTATTAGTATTTGGTAGCGTGTCCTTTGCTTTAGGGTTCTGTACCCAAAGGTAAAACGGAACCCTATTACTAAGACTTCGCTGTCCGTCCGTCCGTCTGTCACCAGGCTGTATCTCATGAACCGTGATAGTTAGACAGTTGAAATTTTCACAGATGATGTATTTCTGCTACCACGAAAAATACTAAAAACAGAACAAAATGAATATTTAAGGGGGCCTCCCATACAACGGACATGATTTTCATTCAAAAAAACTCCTTGGTCGCATACTGAACTAAGGTTAGTCGGCGATATCCCACAACCAGTATGTGTCTTTGATGAATTAATCCTAGCTGCAAACCTTTTTCCCATTATTCCCATTATTGTTATTCACCTTTTCACATCGTTGCTGTCAAGTAAGATAATTGATTTGAATTCAATGGACACTTTGATGATCAACTATATCTCAATCTCATCATGAAGATTTTTGATTATCAAAGTGATATGCCGATAACCTGCCTGCAACCAAGATCTGTCATCATACGAAAAATGTGATTTAATGTGATGACTGATGAGGTAACATACATATGTACATAGTCTCTTTCATATTTATATATACGGATGGAACGGAACCCTTCGTGCGCGAGTCCGACTCGCACTTGGCCGGTTTTTTAAAACAGCGCTACATCTACGTGGCATGGAATCTATCAGCTTCTGGCAGAGTGAGCTCGGAATATTATACCAAATATTTTGAACGTTTTCCCACAGCTCATTTCTATTTCTTGGCTTTGGCATTCCACTAAGCTCTTTCTTAACAAATCCCCCCAAGTTTTCGATTGGATTCAGGTCTGGGGATTGTGCAGGCCACTGGAGAACTTTGATATTCTTATCTTCAAACCACTTTTTCGTTTCTTTAGCGGTATGTTTAGGGTCATTGTCCTGTTGAGACCACCAAAGCAACGGCAAGTTGTCATCAGCAAAGGGATACATCACATTATTTAAAATGTCAACGTATTTTTCCTTTGTTAGAATATATTGTATCCAGTAGATTGGCCCAACACCATGGTAGTGAAAGCATCCCCAGACCATAATATTCCCTCCGCCGTGCTTTACGGTTTTCACCGTATATTTAGGATCATATTCTTTTCCAGCCGGCCTTCTAACATGTCTTTTCTTAGCGTCGGGTCCAAATAAATCGATTTTAGTTTCATCAGACCAGAGTATGTTGCGCCATTTCTCTTCTGGTTTCTGATGGTGCATTTTAGCGAAATTCATTCGATCCCTAATGTTCTTTTTTGTCAAAAAGGGGCATTTCTTTGGATTTAAATTTTGCTCAAAAAGCCTTCTTCTGATCAAAGAACTATCTACATCAAGTTCCAGTTGAGTTTTGATCTCCGCAGAGCTTGCAAACGGATTCTTTTTTGCGCACCGGAGAATGGCCCTATCCGTTTTCAACGTTGTCTTGCGTTTTCGACGCAAGCTTTAGTTTTTTATTGGTTTTAAGGCATTTACCACCATTCCTAATGAACAACAAACAGTTTTGGCAATATCTCTTAAGGATATGCCTTTCTTTCGTAGATTTTGAATTATTTCCGCACGTTCGTGACTGCAGTGCTTGTTACGGCCCATCTTTCTCTAAAATAATCAGAATATCTATTGTAAATTCACCCTCAGTACTCATTTCTAATACTTTACAGCAGCAAAACGAAAAATTAATCAGAGTTAGTGGTTTACCTAATGTTACTATCTCGAAATTGTATTTGTTCTTATTATTTTGCACAGCTGTGTATGTACAAATTGGGGAAGGAAAAATTGGAATTTATATAATTGTTGTTAAATAAATCGTGTTTTTGAATCTTTATGGCATGTGGCATATTATTTCCATTATTCACGACCTCAACCTGTACTTGAATTCTTGGCGATCAGGATGGCCGTGAAGGCCTCCTTTCCTACGAATCACCCCGGAGAAATTTCCCAACACATCTTGATTGAGGCGATATGCTAATACATATGTACATATGTACATAGTTTAAACCGAAACGATGGTTTATGTCCACTAAGAGCATTTTTAATGCATTATTTTGTGACGTGTTTCCTTCAACCTAAAGTCCGCAGAACAAAACGCATGCATACAAGAAAAAAAGAAAAAAAAATTCCCACGCACCACCCAACACTACTCGTGCTGTTCGGCAGTTCGTCAAATTGCCAATTTCGACAACCTAGCCATTAGCCGATCGAAAAACTTGGCGGGCTAGTGAACATATATATACCCCGGATAGGCGTGTCGAAAGCTCTTGGCATTTGGAATTAGCGACTGGAGTCGAACGGACACGAGGTAAGTGAAGTGGTGGGAATTTTGACCTTTTAGGTATAGTTGGGATCAGCACCTAGAATTATTTCCTTTTTCCTTTTCTTTGGTTTAGCCCCCACGTAGACATACATATAAATGAAATAAAGGCAAAAAGAAAAAAAAAAAAAAAAATATAATTAAAGGAGTAAACAAAGAAAAGGGAGGGAACATAAGGACGAGAGAGCAACCTGAAAGGCAAGAACATCGCAAACCCACGACACAACATTAAACAAAAAAAAAAAAAAAGAGAAGGAGAAATAAGGAAGGAATAAGGTAAAAAGAACCGAGGATCCGACTCCTGTAACAGCAGGGTGTTCTAGGCAACGGCTAGAAAAGCTCCGCGCCGTGTCTAGGACATCAGCAGGCGTGGCGTGGAGTTGGACGTAACGGCGCTTGTGAGTGGCGTGGAGTTAGGCGTAACGGCATTCGGGAGTGTCCGGTGGAATCGCGTAAACCAATATATATATATATATATATATATATATGTATATATATAGGTTCAGATACCTATATACATACATACACATATATATATATACCTACATATATACGAATATCAAAAAAAAAAAAATTTAAGTTTTTGTTTTGAAGTAAATAAGAGTAGATAATCACATGCACAATACATGCACATGCGTTAATAAAATATAAAAAAAAAAAAGAAATAGAGAAAAAAAAAGGGTGATCATATAAATTTCTGTTCGGGTGCTTCTCACCCGGGCTTATACTCCTTTGTGAAGTGTTTTTGTGAGTGTTCGCAAGTCCGCGTATATAAATATATATATATATATACATATATCTTTATATATATGTGTATAAATAGACAATTTGGTGTATAAAAAAAAAATATAAAAATAAAAAAACCTGAAATTGATCGTACACGTATGTACGTAATGTTATGTACGTACACGTACACGTGTATGTACGTAATCAAGAGGAGAGGAGACACCGAAGCGGCGACACGGAGCATCAGCATCACCATTTGTGCACAAAAGGGCGGATGTTTCGTGAGTACCCAAAAGTTTCTTTTTATCTTTCATTCTTTCTTTTATACATATGTATACAATCAAGCTAGCTATGTATTACGTATTTGATCTCTAAAAAAAAAAAAAAAAAAAAAAAAAAAAAAATAAAAAACACACAAGACGGCGCACACTTACAATGGCACTAAATTACAGATAGATATTACGTATTTGGTAAATTTTCCTTTTGCACCACGTAGTTACATTTTCCATTCTCCCATTAATTGTATGTACAATATATAAAAAAAAGGGGGCGGGATGTCTGCACCTGTATGTAGTTTATAACACTTTTTCTTGTGTATAACCGAATAAATAAGAAAAATAAATTGTTATACTCAGGTGAGACGAATATGACTCAGTAAGTTTTTTTTTGTTTTGCCGGAGGCTTGTGGCTAAGTGTGTGTGTGTACAAGTACATTTGGTTGGGGCTATCTCATTAAAACTTGAGGAGAGATAGCTAGTGGAATAATTCCAGGGAGGGACAGCCTCGATGTTCGCTACCACCCGAACAACAACGTAACAGACCCATTTATTCACCCTTGTCTCCCCTTTCTCTTAATCCATCTTTTTATCCCACCCCATCCCCTTCAATGCATCAACAATTTTTTTTTTTTTTCTTCACCCCATACCAGAAACATGGCATGTACTATTTGTAGGTAAGCAACCGGCAGCAAGATCCCAACCCACCGACGAGCTTTCGCCGTGCAATCCGCGAGCATGCCATACGCTGCCATTACCATCGCCATTTATGCCTTTAAAGGCATACTACTACTACCCTACCTGCCTACAAATATGGCGCCCAACGTGGGGCCCGAGATGGTGTCACTAGTAACATACATATGGTTAAATTGTGATATGTGACTATATATGTACATATATATGTATGTGCATATGTATACATATATGTACATATAAAAAAAAAAAAATATTTTTTCGGATGTACATAGTCTACGAGCGTGCTATCAGGTGGAGTGTTCCAGAGATAAACAGCCGTCTTTCGTCTGTTATATCCGGAACGGCCGCAACTGGCCGCAACACTAGCACATAACCTACATTCAGAGTCAACCATTTCACTCCCTACAATTTTTACTAAGCCAAAGCGGAGGTTTAGTCATATAACTTACATACCTGTGCGGTTATGTAAATAGATCCTTTTGTGCTACAGGTTGAAGAAAAATCATTTTGAATCACGATAAGGTTTCATGAGTCCTAGCCAATAGGGTTAGAGTTTCCATGGTATCCTTATACAAAGAAAAAGAAAATATAATCTTGAGTGCAAAACGTACGTTTCTTTCACGCCTGAGTCGTTAGTGTAGTCCGCCTAACAGTCCAAGCATATCGTACGCGAGATAATTTCCGAGTCGTTGAAGCTGTAGGTACACAGGAATGTACATACATATGTATGTATGTACAAGTGCACAAGCTCAACAGTCCGGATATTCTAATGATAATGTCAGCCTTGTATATGCATCTCCTGATCACCAATCCCCATCCCTTATTGTATTCCCTACCATATGAGTCTGTTACACTTACACTTATACATAACATATACATATATACATAACTTATTTATATAACATATACATAAGTAGACATGTACACAGGTACATGTTTACACTAGCACACACACCCACAAGTCTCGGCAATATACATGAGAATTATTGTTGTAACAAATTTTTTTTTGTATTTTACTTAAAAATTTTTTTTTTTTTTTGGTCGCTAATCTAACAATGAAATCTAATAAAAATAACGGCGCCTCGTCTAGGCCGAAAAACATTACAACGCGTTCCCATTACCACACACAACAAAACGATGACACACCCACTAATCAGCTAAAAAGTTACGTCCAACCTGTAACCCACACACCCCCTAGGTGTTCATTGACCTCGAATCCCGGACGCGCTCTCACCTCCGAAAGCATTCCACCTCAGCCTTCTCCAAACCTGTTACGATTACCGATCGGTTGCATAACTTCTGCAAATTCCCTCACCACCACTTCGCTTACTATCACCACTGCTAACCCAATTGTCTCTGCAACACCTATGAATAATTCTCAGCTCGACAACGCAGGCGACAATGCTGCGAAACAGACCTTATATGCAGAAGATGTATCCAACTTCCTCAGTGTCGCGCATGCCAACATAGTCAGTGCAGCTGGCAACACAACAGCTGACCCCTCCGCACAGCATGACTTCTCCTCTAGCAATGTTCGTACTGATAGTCAGTTTGACGAACGCATCAAACAAGTTGTCAACGACGTGTTGGGAACTCTAATTCCATCCTTAATAAAGGAAAATGTTGAGAAAGCTCTCCAACCTCTCTTAAGTGTTCGAACAGCGGAACACAACCAAAACAATTTCTCCTCCGGCAACCCGGATAGTGGTCTGCAAGATCGAATTAATATGTTTCAAAACAGTCACCATGATGATGCTACTTCGTATACCAGTTATAACATGAACCGAGCTTTCCCAGTCCAACGAGATAACCACCTCCCGTTTCTTACACATGAGTCACCAGTTTTTCGTCTCGATAGATGGGGACTCAAGTATGATGGTTCCTTAAAAGGAATGTCTGTAGAAGACTTTGTCTTCCGGGTGGACATGTTGAAAACTAACTACAACTGTTCATGGTCTGAGGTTTTAATGAATTTCCATCTTCTTCTGTCTGGATCGGCTCAAGAATGGTATTGGCAATATCTTCGAAGTAATCCCAGAGGAGATTGGCCCAGCCTTCGCAAAGCCATTGTAAAACAATTTCGAAACCATGAAAATGACTTCGAAATTATTAAACAAATAATGGAAAGACGCCAGTTACCCCGCGAAAGTTTTGAAGAATATTTTAATTCAATCTTGCAGTTGAAAAGCCAGCTACGTCAACCCATAAAAGAACCTGACCTTATCCAAATCCTTAGAACAAACATAAGTCCACGTTTACTCAACCTGATTTATCCCATGAAGATTTATTCTCTAGAGCATTTTAAGGACGAATGTAAGCGTACTGAACGTATGCTGCAGTCCCGTTTTACACCACAGAGTAGAGGAATGCCTTTCCAATCGGTGCATGAACTCGTGAGCACGGTAGACTATAACTTGTATGGCACTATAGATGATGAGACGCCAACTATATCCGGCTTAAATGGGGGAGACAGCTCGACGTTTAAGCGGAAGGTGGTATCTAATTCGCCTGTCTGTTTCAATTGCAAACGAGTAGGGCATATCTTCACCGAATGCAAAGCCCCAATAAACAATCTGTTTTGCTACCGATGTGGCATGGACGGAGTAACAGTGCTGTCCTGTGTACGATGCAACCCGCATTTGGGAAACAGAAAATCGAACGAGAAGAAGATCGGGGAGTCTCGTTCGACACAAACTTACCCCGAGTAATTAAGGTCGATGCATGTACGAATACAAGTATAGTTTACGATGCTCCCTCACATCCTAATCGAAACCTACCGACCCAAAAAACTATCAAAGTCTTAAACACCGAAAGACGCAAGTTTAGAAATAAACCGTATGAGGAGAGATTAGAATTGTACAATCAACTTCGAGCAAAGATTTTCAGGGTAGACGAACTTAAGCTCCAGTGTAAACCGGAAGGTTACTTTAAAAGCCGGCTACGCTACAGAAAGAGAAAGGTATATAAACAACTGCTGTGCAACTCAATACTTAGTGATCGCAGTGACAAGAGACCCTACGCCAAGGTATCGATACGTGGAAAGGAAATTGTAGGCCTGCTAGACAGTGGAGCCAGCGTATCCTGTCTCGGAAAAGGTTGCTTAGAGCTAGTGAAATCCCTAAACTTATGTCCGAAGGAATTTTGTTCCTTTGTTCGCACAGCAGATGGCAAACAACAGAGTATAGTTGGTCGCATAAACATTCACATACTCTTCAATGGCCAGAGTAAGCCAATCGATCTTTATCTTATACCATCACTTTCCCAACCTCTGTACTTAGGAGTTGACTTTTGGCAAAAGTTTAACATTGCACCTAATATCATCAGCGAGATATCTAGTGATGAGGCAATAAGCAGTAGAGAACTGAAGTTGACACCGCAGAACTCGATGCTTAGTTCTGCTGAAGATCTCGAGCTGAAACAAGTGGTGAACAAATTTCCATCTTCTGCCATACTAGGTCTGGGAAAAACTCACCTTGAAACACACGTCATT
This sequence comes from Eumerus sabulonum, assembly GCA_951905685.1. NCBI lineage: Eukaryota > Metazoa > Arthropoda > Insecta > Diptera > Syrphidae > Eumerus > Eumerus sabulonum. The sequence continues at coordinate 139,438,763 of OX645060.1, read as the reverse complement.
GATACGGGTACTGCCGAGCCAGTTAAGCAGAGACATTATCCAGTCTCACCGGCTATTCAGAAAATTATGTTCAGTGAACTAGACCGTATGCTTTCTCTGGGGGTTATTGAGGAAAGTATTAGCTCATGGAGTTCACCCATGGTGCTCATTCGGAAACCAGGGAAAAATCGCCTCTGTTTAGATTCGCGGAAAGTGAACTCCCTCACGAAAAAAGATGCGTATCCGTTACCACATATAGAAGGAATGTTGAGCCGCCTTCAGGACACACACTTTATCAGTAGCGTGGACCTTAAAGACGCCTTTTGGCAAATTCCGTTGGATAAAACATCTAGGGAAAAGACAGCCTTTACGGTTCCAGGAAGACCTTTGTATCAGTTCACTGTCATGCCTTTTGGGCTATGTAATGCCGCACAACGAATGTGCCGGTTAATGGATAAAGTCATAACCGGGGATTTAAGAGACAGCGTATTTGTTTATTTAGATGACCTGTTAGTTGTGTCCAGAGATTTTCCAAGTCACCTTCTGATACTGGAAAAAGTAGCAGACTGTTTAAGAAGAGCTAACTTAACAATTAATGTTGATAAATCACGCTTTTGCTTTAAGGAGTTAAAGTATCTAGGATATATTGTGGGTGAAGGTCATATTAAACCTGACCCCAATAAAGTAACAGCCATACTAGAGTTTCCGGAACCCAAAACTCAAAAACAGGTTCGTCGATTCTTAGGCATGTGTGGATGGTATCGAAGATTTATTCGAGACTTCGCCACTCTGGCGTCCCCACTCACAGATACTCTGAAGAAATGTAAAAACTTTACCATGACACCCCTAGCCCTGAAGTCATTCGAATCCTTGAAAAATGCGATGAGTTCGGCTCCTTTATTACAGAACCCAGATTTAACGAAACCATTCACAATTCAATGTGACTCTTCCAGCCATGGGATAGGGGCGGTACTGTTCCAATTAGATGCCGAGGGGAATGAAAGACCCATAGCGTTCTTCTCTCAAAAACTCAACGCCTGCCAAAGAAACTATAGCGTCACTGAGCAAGAATGTTATGCGGCTGTGCAGGCTGTGAAGAGGTTTCGACCGTATGTGGAAGGAACACCGTTTACCATTGTAACCGATCACGCCAGCTTAAAATGGTTAATGGGGCTTAAGGACCTGAGTGGAAGATTAGCTCGTTGGTCTCTAAAACTTCAGGCGTTTAGCTTCGACATCCAACACAGAAAGGGTTCGCAAAACGTCGTACCAGATGTTCTCTCTCGCGTGTTTGAAGAGCTTTCAGCAGATAAACCCCCTAGTTCTTACGCAGATCTCGAGTCCAACGAATTCAATTCCCCAGATTACCTCAAGCTGGTATCAACGGTCACCGCAAACGCCGATAAATGTCCTGATCTCAAGGTCATAAGAGGCAAGGTTTATAAGCGTAAACAAACAAGCCGACAGACTCCCTTAAACTCAGAACATCAGTGGCGGTTATGGGTGCCCGAGAGCCTAACAAGGTCGCTTATTGAGGAACATCACGTTCCGCCTCACTCTTCCCATGGTGGAATGGTGAAAACACTCGCCAGACTTCGAGAACTATACTTTTGGCCTAGCATGACCATTGACACTAAAACCTTTGTACAAAATTGCACGGTGTGTAAGGAAAACAAAAGTCCTAACATAACCCTACGTCCACCAATGGGATCACACCACGTACTTGAACGCCCTTTCCATAAATTGTATGTTGACTTTATGGGACCATACCCAAGAAGCAAGAAAGGTAATTCCTTCATTTTCATCGTATTGGATGGGTTTTCAAAGTTCGTGTCACTAAAAGCTGTGCGGAAAGCCAACGCGGCGACTGTGGTAGACTATCTGGAACAGGAAATGTTTTGTAAGTTCGGGGTGCCCGAATTCGTACATAGTGACAACGGGAAACAATTTTTATCCAAGGAGTTCCGAGCGTTTCTTTCAAAGTACGGTTGCATACATGTGCGCAACGCGGTATACGCTCCGCAGGCCAATGCTTCAGAGCGAGTAAATCAGTCAATCTTATCTGCCATTCGTAGTTACGTCAGTAAGGATCAAAAAGATTGGGATAAATACATTCCGCATATCCAGCAGTCGCTAAACTCTTCAGTACATCAAGCTACTGGCATTAGCCCATACTTTTGTCTGTACGGACAGCACATGGCCTCCCACGCAAGTTCTTACAAGCTTATGCGAGAGCTGAAAACACTGCAAAGCGGAGAGATTGAATGTTTGCCTCTGAGCAGCGGATTTGAAGTAATCCGCCAAGGAGTCCGTGACCACCTAAAGAGAGCTTACGAAAAGAATATGAAGGCTTACGACCTCAGAAGCTCAAAAAGAAACCTACGACCTGGCGAGATTGTGTACCGGAGGAACTTCGTACTCAGCGACGCGTCTAAACATCTCAATTCAAAGCTTTGTGCAAAATACAAGAAATGCAAAATAGCTCGAGCTGTGGGAACATCGCTCTATGAATTGGAGGACATGGAAGGAAAACCCCTCGGGGTTTACCATGCAAAAGACATACGCAAGTGAGTACCTCAGGGCCATGGGTCGAGTGCCAGAGAAACTATGAAGTACGGATCCACGTTTAGTTTTTTTTTCGTTCCTTTTCCAAATCACTTTAGATTTTTACAATGAACGATGCTGTGACGTGTTTCCTTCAACCTAAAGTCCGCAGAACAAAACGCATGCATACAAGAAAAAAAGAAAAAAAAATTCCCACGCACCACCCAACACTACTCGTGCTGTTCGGCAGTTCGTCAAATTGCCAATTTCGACAACCTAGCCATTAGCCGATCGAAAAACTTGGCGGGCTAGTGAACATATATATACCCCGGATAGGCGTGTCGAAAGCTCTTGGCATTTGGAATTAGCGACTGGAGTCGAACGGACACGAGGTAAGTGAAGTGGTGGGAATTTTGACCTTTTAGGTATAGTTGGGATCAGCACCTAGAATTATTTCCTTTTTCCTTTTCTTTGGTTTAGCCCCCACGTAGACATACATATAAATGAAATAAAGGCAAAAAGAAAAAAAAAAAAAAAAAAATATAATTAAAGGAGTAAACAAAGAAAAGGGAGGGAACATAAGGACGAGAGAGCAACCTGAAAGGCAAGAACATCGCAAACCCACGACACAACATTAAACAAAAAAAAAAAAAAAGAGAAGGAGAAATAAGGAAGGAATAAGGTAAAAAGAACCGAGGATCCGACTCCTGTAACAGCAGGGTGTTCTAGGCAACGGCTAGAAAAGCTCCGCGCCGTGTCTAGGACATCAGCAGGCGTGGCGTGGAGTTGGACGTAACGGCGCTTGTGAGTGGCGTGGAGTTAGGCGTAACGGCATTCGGGAGTGTCCGGTGGAATCGCGTAAACCAATATATATATATATATATATATATATGTATATATATAGGTTCAGATACCTATATACATACATACACATATATATATATACCTACATATATACGAATATCAAAAAAAAAAAAAATTTAAGTTTTTGTTTTGAAGTAAATAAGAGTAGATAATCACATGCACAATACATGCACATGCGTTAATAAAATATAAAAAAAAAAAAGAAATAGAGAAAAAAAAAGGGTGATCATATAAATTTCTGTTCGGGTGCTTCTCACCCGGGCTTATACTCCTTTGTGAAGTGTTTTTGTGAGTGTTCGCAAGTCCGCGTATATAAATATATATATATATATACATATATCTTTATATATATGTGTATAAATAGACAATTTGGTGTATAAAAAAAAAATATAAAAATAAAAAAACCTGAAATTGATCGTACACGTATGTACGTAATGTTATGTACGTACACGTACACGTGTATGTACGTAATCAAGAGGAGAGGAGACACCGAAGCGGCGACACGGAGCATCAGCATCACCATTTGTGCATAAAAGGGCGGATGTTTCGTGAGTACCCAAAAGTTTCTTTTTATCTTTCATTCTTTCTTTTATACATATGTATACAATCAAGCTAGCTATGTATTACGTATTTGATCTCTAAAAAAAAAAAAAAAAAAAAAAAAAAAAAAATAAAAAACACACAAGACGGCGCACACTTACAATGGCACTAAATTACAGATAGATATTACGTATTTGGTAAATTTTCCTTTTGCACCACGTAGTTACATTTTCCATTCTCCCATTAATTGTATGTACAATATATAAAAAAAAGGGGGCGGGATGTCTGCACCTGTATGTAGTTTATAACACTTTTTCTTGTGTATAACCGAATAAATAAGAAAAATAAATTGTTATACTCAGGTGAGACGAATATGACTCAGTAAGTTTTTTTTTGTTTTGCCGGAGGCTTGTGGCTAAGTGTGTGTGTGTACAAGTACATTTGGTTGGGGCTATCTCATTAAAACTTGAGGAGAGATAGCTAGTGGAATAATTCCAGGGAGGGACAGCCTCGATGTTCGCTACCACCCGAACAACAACGTAACAGACCCATTTATTCACCCTTGTCTCCCCTTTCTCTTAATCCATCTTTTTATCCCACCCCATCCCCTTCAATGCATCAACAATTTTTTTTTTTTTTCTTCACCCCATACCAGAAACATGGCATGTACTATTTGTAGGTAAGCAACCGGCAGCAAGATCCCAACCCACCGACGAGCTTTCGCCGTGCAATCCGCGAGCATGCCATACGCTGCCATTACCATCGCCATTTATGCCTTTAAAGGCATACTACTACTACCCTACCTGCCTACAATTTGTTTGAATAATGCCTGAAAACAAGGGTAATGATCATCATATTTAGTTATAAATGAAAATGCTTTGTACCTTTCTGGAAAGGTAACAAGCTTTCCTTCCCAATGACCCTTATTTATTGCGTGAGCTTACTCATTTCGTTTAGAATTGGATCTTGGATATCCAAAGCCAAACCGTACCCATGAGTTCGCTTTCTGGTATCTTGAAATGGGGCTTTGTTATGAACGTCGAACCAGTCATTGATCTGAAAAATAATAATAAGGTTAGTGTTTCAGTTTTTTTCAGCAAACATTCATTCAGCCCAAGCTTGCAGCCCTTGTTATTGCCTGAGCTATCGTGTGAGAGAATAGTTTTGTTGCCATCTTAACTTTCTGTCTCTCTGCTCCAACAACGTTGAGATAGCCCGTTGTTGTTTTATGAGTAATGGAGAGCTCCCCGTAAGTTAAGGAAAGCAGTGTTTAAATTATTTCTCTCCTTACTTCTTCTCCATTTATTAGAAACCCATGGTCGACAAAGTGGTTCCTTGTAAGCTTTATTAGATGGTGCACATCAGCAAAAACAAAAACTTTGTTTTCGTTGTGAATAAACCTGAAATATAAAGGTAATCAAGCTATTTATTAGTGTTTACCAAGGTTTCTCCATGGTCACTTCAAGACTTCTGTAGAGTCCCCTATTTCCTTCGCCTAGATCACTGACAATAGCAATAACATTGTAGCCAGATTCTCTAACTTTCCCAAGAATATTGTGTGTTCGCTGTTATCTGACAATCAAAGGCATAGAGAATAGGCTGCTTCCATTAGCTGATTAGTCCTACGAGAGATAAATAAAATTAGGCTTGATGTTTGATATAAGAATTGATATTTACCTCTTAACATTGCCACTCGTACATAATTAGCGGGAGCTAATGTGGTATCTGAAGACCTGTCATAGCAGAAAGCTTTACGAACTTTCATTTCGTCGAAATTAAGAACGTAAATCTTCTGGGCCTCGTCAAGTTGGTGTGTTGCTTGCAGAATCCTTACTACAGGCTCAATTATGCTAGGTGAAATATCCAGTATGTGGTTTTCGCACACCAGGAAGAGGGACATTTCTTCGCCTGATCAATTTATACGCTTTTGCGCTTGTCGAATATGGCGTAATCGACTGCGCTATATCCGCTTCAGACCACTGAAGGCGTTTTATGCCATTCTACAACTTATTGACTTGACCTAAACTTAAGATAGGTTAGACTCACATTTATATTTTCTACTTACTTAATCAAATATTTTGTATGTATGTTGGCGTTACAGTCCATGAAGGATCAAAGCCGAGCTTTTCTCAATCACCCATGTTGTGTGAGATTTTATTTTCCCATAGGCGAATGGGACCTACAGTTTATTGCCGGTTCCGAACGGCGAGATTCGAGACGCTTTTCTTGACAATTATTCTACAGGGGGGCTTGTCAGACCCCTGCTGAGGAGAAGCACAGTAAAAAACACGTTAGATGTCATGGCTGTGTCGGGATTCGATCCCGTATCATCGGCGTAGGAGGCCAACACACTACCTACTGCGCCACGGCACTCTCAATCAAATAAAAAATCATCATCATTCTTTCTCCTGAATAATACACTTGTCCCTCTTTAAGTCTTCACTAAAAGTTTATCATTCTATTTATTGTTATGTTATTGGAATAAGCTATAGGACAAACTCACATCTCCTGTTGTAAAATTGTTATTTTTTGATTTAACTCTTTCGGACTATTATCTTCCTGATTATTCTTTACCACAATGTCGTTTGGAATATCGATTGTGGTAGCCTCAGGAGCTTCGACAACAACTGGTTAATTAGTCAATAGCCTTGCAATCATCTGTTTCTTTCCTTTCGTGCAGTAAAATGTGCGGAGCAAATTCGAGCTGTGCTCGGATTGAAATCATCCTTTCTTTTACAAAAGTGAGCCCACTGCTTTCGCAAGGTATCATCTTTTGGAAAGCAATAATACCTAATATCTGTCTTTCCCTTTCTATTGTTTTCATTACAATTGAAAACTGCACACCTCATTTTGAGAAAAAAATGCTCCAATAACTTTTTAGGGTTCCGTACCCAAAGGTAAAACGGAACCCTATTACTAGGACTTCGCTGTCCGTCCGTCCGTCCGTCCGTCCGTCCGTCCGTCTGTCACCAGGCTGTATCTCATGAACCGTGATAGTTAGACAGTTGAAATTTTCACAGAATGATGTAATTCTGTTGCCGCTACCACGACAAATACTAAAAACAGAACAAAATTAATTATACATATACATACAGTAAAACCTGCTAATCGGGACACTCTATAATCGGGCCACTTCCTAATCGGACCGCACGTCATGCATTCCCTGCTTTTTTCCATACAAATGTCCCTCTATAATCGGGACACCTGCTAATCGGACCATGGACCACTACTAAGCCATGCGTTGCCTAATGTATTTACCTGTCTAATTGGACCATGCATAGGAATCGAAATGTGCAATATGTATTCATATGTATTTCGTTCTTCTCTGTTCATTTTCTCAGAAGTTGTTGTGTAAGTAATATTCGCTTATTAACGGATTCTTCGAATTATTGGCGTCAAATTTGTAATATCGGTTCGTGTGTGCTTTATCTGTGGACTTCCCGGTGTGTGTGTTCACTTAGATTTCGTTAGCTGGTGGTAGGCACAGTTTCAACTTTTAAGGGAATTGAGTCGAGAAAGGTGATTAAGTTTTTGAGTTTTAATTAAGTGATACGGACTTAAAAAGAAAATAGAATGAGTAAACGGAATTACAGTGAGCTTGATCTCGAAAAAAAGGTTGAAGTTATAAAGTGTTTTGAAGAAGAACGTTTATCTCAGAGAGATCTTGCAAAGAAGTTTAACTGTAGCAAAAGTCAAATCCAAAGAATTTTGAGCAGCAAGCAGGATATTAAATTGTCGTTTGAAAAATTTGTTGGCTTAAAGAGAAAACGCATAAAACCATTTTTATCTTTTGCCGAAATAGATGTTTTGACATTCAAGTGGTTTTGCTTAGCTAGAGAAAAGAATGTGCCAATATCGGGTACAATTCTCCAAGCAAAAGCACTTACTATAGCAACAAATCTTCAGATTGAAAATTTTACTGCTTCAAATGGATGGCTTGAGGCTTTCAAATCGCGACACAATATTGTTTTTAAAATTCTGAGTGGAGAAGGCGCGGATGTTGATATTGATACATGCGGTGATTTCAAGAAAACTTTGAAAGCCATCTGTAATGGTTATGACCCCAGAAACATTTTCAACCTGGATGAAACTGCGCTATTTTTTAAAGCAACTCCTACAAAGTCACTCCAGCTCAAAAATGAAAAATGCAGTGGTGGCAAACTTTCGAAGGAAAGATTGACAGTAGCGCTATTGTGTAGTGCGGTCGGCGAAAAAGAACCAGTAATGATCATTGGTAAGTTGATTTTCTATGATCAATTTTCGTAATCTTACTTAGCGAATACGTTCGTAAACAAACAGGCAAAGCAGCTAAGCCCAGAGCTTTCAAAAATATTAATATCGAAAGAGCGTTGGGAATACAATGGAGAAGCAATAAGGAGGCCTGGATGAACTCGACTTTGTTTCAAGACTGGCTAACCTCTTTTGACGAAAAAATGCAAAAGCAAAATCGAAAGGTTCTTGTTTTTGCAGACAACGCGCCATCTCATATTATAAGTGGATTAAAAAACATCGAATTGAAGTTTTTTCCGGCAAACACAACATCACATCTACAACCACTTGATCAAGGCATCATTAAGAGTTTGAAGTCCCATTATAGAAAATACCTCATGCAGCACTTAGTTTTATGCATAGACGAAGCCAATAACATATCCGAGTTAGCTGCGAAAATTAATGTGTTAGATGCTTGCGGCTGGATAAAAAAAGGATGGGAAGACGTAACTCCAACGGTCATTTCAAATTGTTTTAGGAAATGTGGGTTCTTCACAGGAGAGGAAACTAACGTGATTGTTGAAGAGATAGCACCCGAACCTGCGTTGCCAGAAGATTTTGTCACTATGGACAACAATGTTGCGACATCCAATGACTGGTCCGAAAATTGGGAAAATGATTTTTTAATTTCCATTCGGCCACAAACTCCTGATGCTGAAGAGGGGCATATCTCCGCTGATTCTTCTCCAGAGGGGGAAAGTGACGTAATTCCTTGTCCTGCAACATCTCTCACGTACAAAGAGGCTTTTTCACATTTAAACATTTTGAAGGACTTTTCATGTGAAAATGGTTTGGACGAACTATGGGCATGTTTGAACAGCTGCTCCCAAAAGTTACTAACAACTTTTAAGGACACAGCTGTGGTTCAGAAAAAAATTACTGATTTTTTTTCTATTACTAATTAAGAGAAAAAATATACAAAATATAAAAAGCGAAAAAAAAAATATATTTAAAAAAATGTCTGTCTTTTAATACTTAGTGGAAATAAAATTGAATTCTTACAGCCTAAAAGACACTCGAAACTGAAAGGTATGAATTTAAAAAATAAACCTTTGTGAGTGGACCGGTCCAATTAAAAAGGGACCTCCATAATCGAACCACCTCCTAATCGGACCACATTTCTTTGGCCCAAGGGTGGTCCAATTTGGCAGGTTTTACTGTATATGTGTCGGCTGGCTATAGCCGCCGATTCACTATATATGTGTCGGCTGGCTATAGCCGCCGATTCACTATATATGTGTCGGCTGGCTATAGCCGCCGATTCACTATATATGTGGCCGGCTGGCTATAGCCGCCGATTCACTATATATGTACCCGGCTGGCTATAGCCGCCGATTCACTATATACATATGTGTCGGCTGGCTATAGCCGCCGATTCACTATATATGTGTCGGCTGGCTTTAGCCGCCG